>CP106733.1:18281324-21141170 GCA_025506655.1 Gossypium rotundifolium | reverse complement strand
CTTTGGGAATTCTCCTATAAATTATTCTCGGAAGGTCAATGTTCTTGACCTCCAGAAAGGTTCTGCTATATTCAAGTTCTCTTCCCTTGGTCCCAATCAGCATCGTTTGCTCATTCATGGTGCCATCCTGGAGATCAAATAACTCTTCATAGTCCAAACTTTTTGCCAAATTTCAAGGCGGTGAAATTGTGCAAAATTTCAGAATTGACCCAATAAGATGATTGTTTGAAAGATCCAAACTGCATATTAGAAAGACGACAAATTTCTTCAGGAATGTTCCCACCAAGCAGGTTCGACCGAAGTTGTAGAATATAAAGCAATGGTACTTGCCGATAACTATTTGGTGGAAAAGGAATATTCCCGTGAAGGTTATTGTCATCAAACATTAATAAAATGAGGTGACATAACGAAGTTAGGGAACTTGGGATTTCACCAGATAGGCTGTTGTTGGAGGCATCCACAACTTTCAAGCTTCTCAATTTATTCCAACAATCTGGAAGTTGTCCAGACAATCTGTTGTGGCTTACGGAGAGAATTTTAGCCCCATCATCTTGCATATTGATGATGGCAGCCTTAATCTGGTTCTGAGAAAAAAAATGTTTTCAACTGTGGCATTAGTTCCCCGATGTTCTCTGAAATAGAACCTGAAAATGAATTTCTCTGTAGATACAGTTGCGTTGCGTTGGTCTCCCAAAGTGGGATTTGGCCCTCAAATTATTCCTACTTAGATAAACTTTTCCAACATTTCCGAGTAAATTCTGGGGGTAGCTTGGCAGTGATTGAATTGCTTGACAGGTCTACAAACCAACAAAGAAAATAACCTGGCAAACCATTCTTCTTCCACGATGTCAAATCCCAGCATTTGAGACTATAACATATGAAAGATTGGTTTGAACTAGAAAAATGGAAAAAGGACCTATCAAGCAATTAATTAATACCAAAGTTGTAAGCCTGAAAGGAAACCCAGTCATGTTTCAGATTGAAAACCAAATGACTTATTATGGTATGTTGTGAGCCTGAAAGCATCCAGTTTGTGAGGTTAGCTAAATGTGTTTCTGTCAAAACACCTTCCATTTGGTTCGATACTAGGCTCACGGTTGATACAGCTAGTCTCCAGAAACTTTCGGGTATTGTGCCATTGAAATTATTATCAGAGTTTCAATAATTCCAAGGATGAAATTTCCCTATAAAGCCGGAATTGAACCCCAAAGAAATTAGTGTTGAGGTCAAGTTCTTGCAAATTCCTCAGTGCTCCTAATGATTGCGGAAGACTTCCTACTAGATAATTGCCTCCTAAATAGAGGATCTCAAGCTCCTATGAAGCATGGATACGGGTGTCTGATGCGACATATGGATACAATAATTGGTAATTTTAAAAAACAAGGATCTGAATCGGTGAGATCGACAATAAAAATATTTTATTATATTTACTTTAACTATTTTATATTATATAATTTATTTTTACTTTCTTACCCCATTATAAATTTATAATTATATAAAATAATACATTAACTAATTTTTTAAACATTAATTTTTTTTACAAAATTAATTTTAGGCATTAACTCTTTTTTTTAAACAAATTGATTGGGCTTATTCTATAATGAATAACAAATTTACAAACAAGTCCAAAAAAAATACCCGATTAAAGTCAAAACTTTCAACAAACACAATTGACCTAAAAGAAATTAAAAACAAATAAAATAACAGCAAAGTGAAACCATCCCAAAACCCATAAAAAAAACAAAAAAAAAAAAACACTCTAGAGCTATATTAATGGCTACTCGACACCCCAACCTAAAAAGGATCGATTAGTCCCATCGGTATTAATCCGTTTCAACCACTTTGGTTCCCAAGAAAGACCATTACTTTCTTTCTTGATGTTCCAATTTCAGCCTCTCAAAATCATTTCTTCTCAATCGAAATTTCAAAAAATCGATCGACCCTCTCTTTCTCCTTCAACCATCCCTCATCGTCTTTATCTCCAAGTTCGGTCTGTTTGACCCTTCATTTCGTTCTTTCATCTTAGTAGCATATCTTTGGGTACCCCATTTATCTTTTATCCCCATTTTTTCCCATTTACCCTTTTTCCTTTCTCATTTACCATCTTTACCTTTGTCTTTTCTTTTTTATTCTAAAAAAAACCCGGACTCGGATATCATTTTTGCCCTTCAAGGCGTGTTGATGCGTTCCGGCCGTGTGTTGGGTTCATGTGGGACACATACCAATAGAGGATTTTTTGGTGTCGGTGCTTCCTAAAGCTATTATTTTGGCAAGCCGACAAGCGGTCCAAAACCCCCATGATTCCACCGTGAAGACTGTTAGAATTGAGTCTCATTATTCTCAACTTGCACAAACTTCCAATCCAAAACGGATGGAACCATAGAAGTTATTCGATCTTAGATTAAGCACTTGAAGATTCGTTAGATTAAGCAAAGAAGGTTTTATTTTACCTCCCAAATGATAGTTTTGGAGATTGAGCACTGTGACATGTCAGTTTGCCATTTGCAGCAATCCAGCCCAACCCAAGAAAAGCCTCCCGGAAGGATCCATGATGCCTTCCTTGAAGTCGAGGTTGTTCTCCTCTCCATGCATCTCACGCCAACATTGCTATTGCCTGAACATGATGACACCAGCAGTAGCAAGAAACAAAACATAACAAAACTACTACATGGGTTGTTGCTGTGACGGATATCCATAGTGGAAAGGTTTAGGTTGTTATATGCTGTTATGGGGATCTATCTACTTTTAACCATTAAACTGAAGCTTGCTTTATATGCGAAAACTTTTTATCAGACATTTGAATTTGTCGTAATGGACGCGTTTTAGCTTTGTAATGAATATAATGTATGTCACTCATTGCTATTATCATGATCTTATTTTTTATTTTATAAAATTATTATAAAACATAATAATCATAACTAAAATCATAATAATAAAAAATTTTATGTACTTTTTTTTTTCAAAATATCTTTATTCTTTTTATAAATAAACAAAAAAAATCATAAATGGTAAATTAAATTTATATGCATGTAAATAGCACTATAAATTGTTAATCATTTTATTTGGTCTAATTATTTACTTTTGCACATTTAAATTTAGAGTATCTATTTTTTATTGCTTTACTTTTTGATTTAATAAAAATCCAATTAACAAAGTTGCAAGACAAAATATTAACTTTACTTTACTATTAAACAAATTTTCGATATCATATTCAAAATTCGGAACCTTATAATTACAAACTTAAATGTGCAATATATTTATTTATTTAACCTCTCACACATGCAATATTAACAATATGATTAAATTTATATTTTTTTTTTAAAATATCACATAATTTAAACATTTTAGTTTTAATTGCAATAAACAACAACAACGAAAAGAAATTAAAATCACAGATTAAAGGTCCTAGAGTCAATCTAGGTAAATCTATATTTATTTTTAATTTTTGAAGGATTAAATCCTTTCAAGTGAAGTGTGAAACTTTCGGCCCTAATGTCTGGATCGACAAACTGAAGGAGAAGAATCAAGGTCATTTCTATATGTTGACAATAAGGCACTCCTGTTGAATTTGTCCACCTAATTTGAAGACTTCCGGTCTCAATTGACAAAAATAACTTGACCCTAATCGTTCAATTAATTAAACAGCATGGGCTATGACCTTGACTTCTTGCTAATTGGTATAATATTAACTTTAAATTATTTCAGTTATAAAATATTTCTTTTATTTTTCTTAGACAAATTTTTATCTTTTCATTTTTTTTGGCGGTCCCAATATCAAAATTTTAACTTTGTGACACCTTATATGTAATGCCCCAATTTTTATTAATTCCTTTTAAAATTTGCAAAAATATTTATTGCTTTAGTCATTATGTGTTTTGAGAGTTAAAGGAAGTCTTGGGTTCAAGTATTAGCTTGGGCAAATTTTTGTTTTAAATGAATAAACCCTATCTACGATCGGTAAGCTTATAATTAGATATTGGTAAAATATGTTAGAATGGGCTTTTTATGTTAAGTAGAGTGTAAATAAGTTGGAGGTCTAGAATTTGAGTCTCTGCAAAACAAAGTTTATTTTGCTATTATTTGTGGAGAGTTTGAGATGGACTAGGAATCGAGTTGTGGATTTAGTGGGGAGTTTGATGGAAAATTAAGGGTTAGTTCCTCGATGTCTCCTCCCTCTCCTACCATTTTTCTTCTTCCTTTTCTTTTCTTGTAGTCGTGGTTCCCTATTGCTCCGTGTTTTAAACACTATTTCCTTGTTCTCAAACTCAAATTTTTGCCTCTTTCTCGATTTGCTCATCTCTGCGTTTAGTGATTTGAAGTCAAGAGTGCGTTTTGATTTGTTTTGGGGAATAATGGGGTATTGAGGTTGTTTTATGATTAGAGGACAATCAATGAGGTGGGTTGCTTTTTGCTTTTTGCAAAATCAACATTGCTCGTTAAGGTAAGGTTGTTTAAGTTTTGGGTATTTTCCATAACAACCCAAATTAAGTCGAAATTGGGCTTTCAATTGTGAATATAGGTTTGGAGTCTGGGGGATTACGCGAAATCAAAGCGGTGTTGGCGATTGCCGAGGAAAAAAAAAACATACATGCGACAGCGGGTGGTAGCGGGTGGTAATTGTCGGCTATAAGCCACAACGGGTGTGAGCGGCCGTCTTGAATGCATAGGTGGGGAAAGTGGGTTGATGTGGAGTGTGTGGAAGAGCTTGACCAATTAAAGGGTGTGGGCTACGCGTTGGGATTCGGGCCCCGGTGTGATCCCCGGCAAAAGCCCGGAAGTGGGCCACGGCGTGTGGGCCCTGCGTTCAACGACATGGCGTGTGAGCCCATCTTCTTGATTTATTTCTAAGGTTGCGGGTGCGTCAGAGATGACTATGAACCTATCGTATGGTGGTAAATTACCTAGACTCTAAGGGATTGTATATTGAGCATGTTGTTTGTGTTTATATATGATATACTATGATTGGGCATGACAAGCGCATGATGCATTGCATTGGGTTGGGAATTGATATTGATTGGAGGAAGTGTTTTGAAAAGGCTTGAGTAAAATTACAGGCCTCAGCGCAAACTCTTTTTAGTGCATAGCTTTTACTTGGGTGTAGGGATGGGTGGGTGATTATATCCCCATGGAGTGTGGGTTGAGCGGAGATGGAGTGGAGGCTAGTTGGGTAGGATTCTCTGATTGCATATTTTTTATTATTATCCTTTGTAATGGGCTAAGGCCTAATGCATCTTTTACTAAAATGGGCTAAGGCCCAAATTGGGTGATCGTCTTGAAAAGGCAGGCCCCACTAAATTATTTGTTCTTGTCTAGCTTGTTTGCATGGGAATTACACGAGTTTTAAACTCACCCCATTTAATCTGTATAGGTAATCCCTAGACTTAGCGGATCGGTGGGGGGACCACCTACCGACCTATTTCTTCCGTTTAAGTACTGATTTTGATTTTGGTTTTTATGTTAGGTATTTTTTGTATCATGGCCTCTTTGGGTTTTATTTTATTTTTATTTTTGGGTTTTTCGTTTTGATTTATGCTTGCTAGTAGTAGGGATAATCGAGTTTTCAAAAAAATCAAGCGGTTTAACAAAATTCACCCAAATCAAACTATTTTGAAAGCTTGCTATAAGTGATGTTTTGAAAAATGCATTTTGAAAAGAATAAATTTGTGACGATGAATTCGTTTTGAAAGGGATGACATACAGGTTAACATAAGATAATATAAAAGGTCAGAAACCTCACTTTTAAAAACACTACCATGTGACATTGGATTCCCCATAACGTCTAAATTTGGGTTTGGGGTGTTACATTATATTCAACCGATCATTGAATCCAAATCGTGATGTCATTACGTTGATAGAGCAACTCATCTTGACTCAAATCATTTATAGAATAATTAACCATATGTACATAACATAGTTTAAAACATTTTCAATTCTGACGTAAACATGCATTACAAATGTCTAACAATCTCATTTAAGTAGTCCAGGGTTATCTGAGATCAACCATGGAGTTAAGACTGAATCCTAACTCAACTATCAAAATTCAACTAAGTGTCTTGATACATGATTATAAGCTTCCCAACGATGTGTTCTAGTCTCGAGACATTGGGGCATGTCTAGAGACATAGCTCCTTTTTTTGATTTTTTCATTCGATATTTAAGTGTCTCAAGGGTTGAGCCTAGTCTTGAGACTTTTGACCAATTGCTTGGATTGGACATTTTGTTCTTAGTCTCTTGAGATTAAATAATAAAAGTGTCAAAATGTAATTTTACTTCAAACCCTAAGGATGTCAATTCTTACCTTTATGAAACAGATAACACTCAATTATCAACCAACAATTTAGCATCCAAAATATATCATCAACACTTAATATCATATAAACTAATGCATCCACTAGATATACATGATTCACTTTCTAGTAGTATCAAAATTCATGTGTATTATGATTACCATAATTAATGATTGGAAAATGGATAGAATATGTCCAACTATTGAATTAAATTCTTTCTTTTCATTGTAATTTTTATGTTTTTGTGACTTTTACAATTAGGTCCAACATTGAATTCATTTGTTTTTGATTCCATGGTGATTTTGAAAGTTACCATGAATGAGTGCTAGAATTTTATGGAATTATCATAGATTTGAAACTTTAATTTAATTATATGATGATTTTATCAAGTGATTTCAATAGAAATTAATTTTAGGACCTAATTGTGAAAAAGTTAAAATTAGGGTTTTGTGTTGAAATTATGAATACCAAATGTTGTGTAATAGTTTAGAATGATGGAATAAAGTGTTAATTGAAAAATTAGATCAATTTATGGGTTAATTAAATAGGGACTAAATTGTAAAAATTGTAAAATTTAGGGTAAAATGTAATTTCAAAATTGAAGGGTATAAATTATGAAGTGAATTGAGACTGAAATATGTGTGCTAATGTATGAGTAATTTGATATTATAGATCAAGAAATCAAAGATGCGAGGAAAAAAAAAGCGAAATAGTCCCTAAATTTCTACAATTTTGCAAATTTGCGAGTAAGTTCATATGGTGAATTTCATGATTAATTGTTAAATTAGAGATGATATAATGTATTTTTATTTATTTTATTTAATTATGATTGATTGTGTCAAATAGGTTTTAATATTTATAAAAGAATGATCAACACATAGACTTAAATTGACACGATAGAGGCAAGTCTTCGAGATAGTATAGTTTAGGCAAGAAATTTATCGAACCCAAGGGAACCTAAAAGTTACTACTAACTTTTTTCTATTATTTAGCCTAAAATATGGGATTGGTTTATGAAACTAATGAAAAACTAAACTAAATGTAAAGACAAAAGAATGAATGGGGAAAGACTTTAGGAAAACTTCGGTTGATGAAGGCGATACCCTCGAAGAATCCACCTATGACTTCACTTTTATTTAACCTAAACAATATGATTTCTTTACTTAGCTTGATCCATGAGACTCCAACCTATATTAAACCCTTCCAAAGCGAATAACGTCTAACCTTATGTTAATTAAGGAACTCTGTTCTCTTATAATAACCCCTAAGGAAGCGATAAATTGATCAATGGATTCCCAATTAGGTTTCACCTAATCGACAAAATCATAACCTATCTCTAAACTCATCAATTATGCTAGATCTACTCTTGGGGTCATTCCTCCTCCACCTAAGCAATTAAATTAAGCAACATAATTAAGAACAAACTAAGTACTTATCATATAATTTAGAAATCAAATAACAAAATCCATCATAGGTTTCATCCCCGGTGTCGAAGGTTTAGTTCATAACTAAATAAGAAAACATCTCGAGAAAAGATAAAACAAACGTAAGAAATCCAAAACCTCCGAAGGAATTGAAGGAGAGATCCCTCTTGAATAGAGCTAAACCTTGAGATGGATCACGGCTATCTTCAAATGATTCCTAAAGATGAAAGCTTGACCAAAAAGCCTCAAACCCTACTTTGACCTGCGAACTCCCTTTAGTTGCTACCTTGGGTGTTTATATAGGCTTTGAGATGCTTTACTTGGCTCTAAGTATCCTAATTCAAGTAGAATTCCTCCTAGGATGTTTAAGTAGACTTAGGAATGTGTTTCTTTCCTCCAAGCATCCAAATCCGGTGAAATTGCTCTTTCCTGGCGGGGCCATGGTCACCGTGTAAATTCTTGATATGTCTGATTCTATCGATTGGGGCACCATGTAAATTGTGGCATGGTAGTGTAAAGTAATTTAAGAACCAAATGGCTTGAAGTCGGTAGTGTCAATTTCCTCTTTGGCCCAAAATTGGCCCGTTTTAAGCGTTTCTCGTTCTTTTAGTCCCGGTGCTTTCACAGTATAAACATGAAAAGAAAGGATTAAAGAACCTTTGACATAAATCATAAATCATCCAAAAGCATACTAAATATGGGATTAAAATATGTTACTTTTACGGTTTATCAATGATTGTTCTAAAAATATAGAAAATAGATTGAAAGTTCAAATTGAGTAGAATCGATTGAGTCGATCATTACTGATCGGTGATGAATTGGGATAAGACCATGGTTGGACCATGGCAAA
Organism: Gossypium rotundifolium; assembly: GCA_025506655.1. Lineage (NCBI taxonomy): Eukaryota > Viridiplantae > Streptophyta > Magnoliopsida > Malvales > Malvaceae > Gossypium > Gossypium rotundifolium. Next base: position 21,132,609 of record CP106733.1, on the reverse strand, counting down.
GTGTGGAATGAAAGACCCTGGGTAGGCATTTCATTGAAAAGACAGGGGTTATGGCCTTGTGATCGTAAGACCAAGGTTGGACATGGTAGTATATTGTGTGTAAGACCATAACTTGGCTTACCTAATAAGTGAAAGACCATAGTGGGCTATGGCATTGTGATATGTACAAGACCATGGCAATATGGCAATATATACAAGACCAAAGTGGATTGTGGCATCAAGTAAGCGTTTACTCAAATCGTAAGGTGTTTCTAATTTGACAAGTAATGGTAAGTGTTAATTGAATTAAAGTGATGAAATCTAACGTAGTTGATATTGAGCTCAATCAAGTGAATTCGTTGTTTGAAATTGTGAATGGTAGGAAATTTAGTGAACACTTGTTTAATAAATTGTTGTTGTATTTTGGTAAGATTTATGTTTTAAGCTATGAACTTTCTAAGCTTTCATAAGCTTACTCTTATTAACCTCTTGTAGATTAACAAAGTTGGAGGATGGGTCACACTAGATTTTCTTGATGGAATTTTATAAAGTACCTTATAGTTTTTGGCATGTATAGAATGGAATAAAAAAATAAACTTGTAGTTGGTTATTAAAAATTATATACATATATTTAGTTTTATGTTCATATATTTAATAGTATCTATTAGTAGTCAATGAATGGAAATTTATATAGTAAGTTTATACAAATGAGTAGTGTGATGACATTTAAGCTTAAAACTTAAATTTTGATTTGAATTGATTGCTTGGTTGAGATATATTAGTGTGTACAAAAGTTATATGGTAAATTTTAAAGGGTGAGAAAAGTGGCCTTAAGTGACCTATTTTTCCCAAGGACACCAATTGTCTTGACCATGTGTGACATCTGACCACGGGCTGGTTTGGGTTTTCCCCTTAAATTTAAAAAGAAATGCTTAGAATTGAGTACCAGGGAGAACAGCCATGTGACTGGATTACTTGGTTGTGTAAGCCACACCTACCCACAGGCGTGTTACCTTTATGTAAAAATTTTAAAATTTTGCAAAAATTCTATGAGTTCCGTTTAGTCTGATTTGATTTCAATGTATATCTTGGGCCTCGAGGTCCATTTAAGGGACTATATGATGATTCTCTTGAATGAATAGTAATTGATGATTTTATAAATGTTGATAAACTTTAGTAAACCTCTGTAACCCGTTTACAATGGATATGGGTTAAAATGTTACATTTATTATAAGAGTTTGGTTTAGTGATTTTGAATGAATGAGATGTGAAAAGGGTATAAAGTATATATATAAATTTGTGATGTGTGTGTATGATCCGATCTAATCCTTGTTTTTCTTAGAGATTGTAAAGATGTCGATAGACACAGCAGTTTGAATAGGAAGAAGTTAACGTGAGTGCGACCTCGAATAAGAACTAAAAACATGATTTATGGATTAATTAGTCGGTGGTATAGTGAGATGATGCGAAAATTGGCCCAAACCTCCTTCCCGATCCACGTACCCGGTTGCTCCTCCACCTCCTCAAAAATGAATCTAGTAAAAAACTCCAATTGAAAAGCTCAAAAAATTAGGGCCAAGAATTTTAGGAAAGATGGATAATGATCCGGTCAAAATGAATATTGGCTTCAAAATCTAGTAAGAGTTTTAAACAAATGGCATCCTCTAGATGATTATTTAAGATGTCTTTTGTCTTTATTAAAGAAAAGTATACAATTGGTGGGAACTATAGAAGCGATAGTACGGAAATTTTCTTGAGAATTTTTGAGTGAGTTTAAAAAAAAATTGGTAAGATATCTAGAAAAAGAAAATTTCTCGATCTCGACAAGAAAATCAATCAATATGAATATAAAAATTTGTATACCTCGGCAAATATGCAGATATTTTATGAAGAACAAATGTATTAGATTAGGAAGGGCTTAATGATGAGATCGAATGATGATTGAGGTACAAAAATTTAGGAATTTGTGGTTCTATCGGACCAAGCTCGGAAAATGGAAGAAGTATATAGAAAAAGAAAGAGATAGTGAAACAAGGAATCTTAGAAAGTCCTTAGATCATTTTAGACATTCGGTTAAAAAGTTTAGGGATGATTAAATCAACCCATTTCAACGAACGATTGAACAAGAACAAGATAACTCAAGGGATGTTGGGTAACCATTAAACCTGGGCTAGTGTTAGTAGTGTGCAAAATGTTCGAGCCTAGATGTAAATATTTGGGAAGTCACATCCGAATGTAAAAGGCAAAACTTGCTACAAATGTGGGGCCAGATCATTTTATTGAGATTGTCCTCAAGCTTTAAAGAAGAAGAGAACAAAAGAAAATAATTGACTTTTCAAAGTAGGCATCTGGTCAAGCGATTACTCTTTATTTGGTTGCTCAAATATGAGAGATCCTGCTATTTGGTGAAGCTCGAGCACCTTTGCGTCATATGCTATCGGCGAGAAAAGCTTCAACTCAAATGTGATAGGTTATTTTCTATCTTTTGATGATTGATGTATGCATTAATTGATCCGGATCTAACATCCTTATATTTTGCCTTTGCATTAGTGTCAAAAAAGAAATTATCTTTGAATCACTTGATTATGATGTGCAAGTTACTAATCAATTAGGACAAAGTGTGCTAGTTGATTTAATATTCAAAATTGTCCATAGAAAATAAAAGGCCATGATTTCTTTGATTTAATGTTATTACCCTTTACGGAATTTGATGTTAGGGAATGGATTGGTTAAGAAATATGATCTTTGTAATGGTATCGGAGAGAAATGGGTTGATTTGAAAAGTTAGGCGAAGTAATTTTGGTTGAGTTAAGAAATACAAAAGATGTTGTCAATTATTTACCTTTTAAACAAGATTTCTGAGAAAGGTAATGGGCCATTTTTAGCCTACATTCTTGATACTTTTACGAATCAAAGCTAGAACAATTACATTGTCAATGGTTAGCTAATGTGTTTCTTGAGGAATTGGGTTTGCCATTAGATCGAGAAGTTGAATTTGTGATAGATGTGATTTTGGGAACAACTCAATATCACTAACATCTATAGAATGGCAATGAGTTAAAAGAGTTGAAGCCTTGATTAGAAAGTTATTAGACAAAGGGTTCTTTAGGCGTCGTCACCTTGGGATGCATTCTTATTTGAAAAAGAAGGATGGATCTACGAGTTGTGTTTGACTACGCAACTAAATAAGGTTACAATTAAAATAAATATCCTTTGCTACATATTGATGACTTATTTGATTAGTTGAAAGGTCTTTGCAATGTTTTGAAGATAGATCTTAGATCCGGGTATTATCGTTGAAGGTTAAAGAATGTGATGTGCCAAAAGGCTTTGAACCTTGGTCACTATGAATTTGATAATCCTTTTGGTTTGGAAACTCCTTACTTTTATGGATTTAATGAATCGAATTTTTAGCCTTATTTGGATAGATTTGTAGTGGTGTTTATTGATGATATATTAATCTATTCCAAAGGGAAATCGAACATCAAAACTTGAGAATTGTCCAAATTTTGGAGAAAAATAGTTGTCGTAAAGTTGATAAATTGAATTCGCCCATGAAATGTTTTTAGGCCATATTGTTTGAAGGATTCATGTGGATCCGAGTAAAATTCTGGATTGTTTGGAAAGTTCTAAAAATAAATCAAGTCGAATTTTTCTAGGTCTAAATTTGGATATTATTCGTTTTGTTAAAAATTTTGATGATTGCTTTTGATGGGACTACTACGGAAGAATGTTGAATTTTTTGGTGGAAGAGTGTTTAGTTTTTGATCGTTAAAAAATGTTAGAGTATGTTGTGTATAGTGATGCATCTTTGAATGGATTGGGTGTGCTTCGGTGGGAAAGTAGTTATGCTTCTCGAATTAAAATCACATGAAAGAATTATCCACATGATCTTAAGTTTGCAATCATTTTGCTTTAAAAATTTGGAAAACTACTTATATGGTGAGAAGTACTATGTGTTCTGGATCATAAGAGTTTAAAGTATTTGATGATCGAAAAGAGCTGAATTTGAGACAAAGGCGGTGGTTAGAGCTCTAAAGATTATGATTTGGTTATTGATTACCACCAAAAGGCTAATGTGGTTGTTGGGCCTTAGTAGAAACGTCTTTGTTTGCACTTGGCAATGAATACTCATGCTTAATGATGATGATTTTGTATTATGAGTTGAAAGTAAAACATTATTTCTTATTGATTCAAAATTGCGAATGAAGATAAAATCGATCTTGAAACGACAAATGGTACAAGATAATCTAGGTTGAGTTAGTTATGATGATGGTATGTTATGTTATTAATAGAATTTTGTTTTTAATAATTGGACTTGAAAAATGATATTTTATCTAAAGCTCACAATAGTATGTATTCTATTCATCGGTAGTATGAAGATGTATTGTGATTTGAAAGAGTGTATTGGTGGCTTATGAAATGGGAAATTTGTGAATTTGTTAAATTGTTTGATTTGTCGAAAGTGAAACATAACACCAAGTACCAACAGGTTTGCTACAACATGTTATGATTCGAATGGAAATGGGAACATGTTAAGATGAATTTTATCCAATTTATAACTCAGAAAAAAGATTTGATCTGGTGATTGATGATAGATTGACAAAATCATTTATTTCGAAAAACTTTTCCAAAGTTGCGAGTTTATTTATAAATTGAGATTGCATGGGTTCAACATCCATTATTTGGATGAGATCCAAGATTTTAAGGTTTTAGAGTAAACTAAAGCCCAGGTACAAAGTTAAATTAAACATTTCATCCTCGGTGGGGCAATCGAGCAGTGATCAAGATATTATAAGACATGTTTAGATGTTGTATACCGAGTTCGGAGATAGTTGGGAAAGCTATTTACCTTTGGCTGAACTTATAATAATAGCTATCAATCCGTATCAAAATGGCAAGTTTGAAGCCCTTTATGGTAGAAAATGCAAAACTCCATTATATTATAGATTGAATGAATCCAATTTAGTTAGAATTGACTTGATCGAGCGAAGAAAAAGTTTGAATTAAGGGGGTCTAAAGTTGCATCGTTCAAAATCATATCTGATTTGAAAAGAAGAATATATAATTTGGGTTGGTGAGGTTTTTAAAGATTTCACCATGGAAGAAAGTATTACGGTTTGGTAGAAAAGGAAAAGCGGTCAAGATTTATTGGACCATATAAGATTATAGAAAGAATTGGCGGTGGCTTCGGTTAGCTTTCCTCGAACTTGAAAAGATTCAAATGTGTTTCATGTGTCTATTTAATCGGTATAGGTTAGATCCTTCATGTAACTCTTCACAAAATTGAGCTTCAAAGGAATATTATTAGGAAAAAATAGTGAAGGTTTTGGCTCATGAAGTTAAAAATTACGACATAAACAAATCGTTAGTTAAAGTGTTGTGGCATCGTCATGGTTCGAAGGAACACAGGAAGCAAGTAATTAGATCACAATATCGAATCTATTTCAAGGTAACAAATTTTGAGGGCGAAATTTCCTAAAAGGGAAAGTTATAGACCTAATTTTAGTAGTGTGGAAACGTGATTCGAGATCACTATATCGGATAAGTTTGAAAATTTAAATAATTTAACATTTATGAGTCAAGTATGGCATTAGAAGTATTTTTTGAATTAGTGAATTTTGTGAGCTAAAAATTTATTAGAAAAATTGGGTCAAAAATGAGGTATGAGATCTTGAATCCATAAATCGAACCATAAATATTTTGAATTATTTATGGAGTGTTTTGAGTTAGTATTAAAGTTTGTTAGAAAATTTTACGTTTTGATAGTTAATTAATTAAAAAGGATTAAATTGTAAAGGTGAAAAACTTGCTAAAGTGATTAAATAGCTTAAGTGTCTTAAGGAGGGATTTAAAGGGAATTAGACCCAAATTATATGGGCTGGACGGCTTGGGTATGAAATAAGCAAGAAAGTAATGTGAACAAGGGCAAAATTGAAAATAACATAAAATTTAATAGTTAAAAATGTAATTGAAAAATCTAGACATTTCTTCTTATTTCTTCAGCCAAAACGCCATAGCTGGTTTTTAAGCTGGATTTTCATATTTTTACATCATATGAGTTCAATTCTTGCTTTTTCTTTGTAATTTTTTGTTTTTGTTACTTTTACAATTAGGTCCAACTATTGAATTAATTTGTTTTGATTCCATGAGTGATTTTGAAAGTTACCATGAATGAGTGCTGGAATTTTATGATGATTTATCATGGATTTGAAGTTTTAATTTCATTATATGATGATTTTATTAAGTGATTTCAATAGAAATTGATTTTAGGACCTAATTGTGAAAAAGTTAAAATTAGGGTTTTGTGTTGAAATTATGAATACCAAGGTTGTATAATTGTTTATAATAATGGAATAAAGTGTTAATTGAGAAAAATAGTTCAATTGATGGGTTAATTGAATAGGGACTAAATTTAAAAATTATAAAATTTAGGGTAAAAAGTAATTTCAAAAATTGAAGGGTATAAATTGTGAAGTGAAATGAGAATGAAATATTGTGCTAATGAATGAATAATTTGATATTATAGATCAAGAAATCGAAGATAAGGAGGAAAAGATAAAGTGGAATAGTCCTAAATTTCTACAATTTTAAAATTTTCGGGAAAATTCATATGGTTGAATTTCATGATTAATTGTTAAATTATAGATGATATAATGTATTATTTATGTTTTGTTATTGAATTATGACTATTTTAAAATATGGAAAATGGATTGAAAGTTCAAATTGAGAAGCCGTATTGATCGATTTTACGTGATTAGTGATGAATTGATGGATAAGAACATGGTTGGACCATGGAAGCGTGGAATGAAAGACCATATCGGACTATGGCATTTCATTGAAAAAGACCATAACTTGGTTATGGCATTGTGATCTTAAGACCATGGTTAGACATGGCAATATTGTGTTTTAAATAAAGTGAAAAACCATTTGGGCTATGGCATTGTGAATTTTGCAAACCATGGCAATATATATGCAAACCAAAGTGGATTGTGGCATCAAGTAAGCGTTACTCAAATCCATAAGGCGTTCTCTAATTTGACGAGTAATGGTAAGTGTTAATTGAATTAAAGTGATGGAATCTAAAATAGTTGATATTGAGCTCAATCAAGTGAATTCATCGTTTGAAATTGCGAATGGTAGGAAATTTAGTGAACACTTGTTTAATAAATTGTTGTTGTATTTGGTAAATTTGGGTGCTTGGGAGTGATTCGGTAAATCAAACCGGTGTTTGGGATTCAGAAAAAGATTGATGGGAAAAGCTACCGACGCTGCGGGTGGTAGGTGTGGTGGCGGAAACAAAGTTAAGCCCTGCGTGATGTGATCAACAAGCCGGAGTCAGGTGCCGTGTTGGCGAGTGGGTGTGTGGTTAAATGCTTGACCAATTAGGGTGTGGGCCCGGGTGTGGGATCGGGCGGGCGGTGATCCTCGGCTAAAAGGGCCCCAGGGTGGCCTGCAGTGTGGGCCCTCCGCATATGGGCGTGTGAGCCAATCTTTCTTGATTTATTTCTAAGGTTGCGGGTGCAAAGGCGACTATGAACCTATCGTTTGGTGAAATTACCTAAACTCTAAGCGGTGATTGTATATTGAGCATGTTATTTGTTTTATATATAACATGATATACTATGATTGGGCATGACAAAATTGCATGATGCATTGTATTGGGTTGGGATTGATATTGATTGGAGGAAGTGTCTTTGAAAGGCTTGAGCCAAAATTACACTCAGCGCAAACTCTTTTTTTAGTCATAATTACTAATTGGAGTATAGGGATGGGTGGGTCGATTATATCCCCATGGAGTGTAGGGTTGGCGGAGATGGAGTGTGAGGCTAGTTGTGTAGGGTCTCGATTGCATATTGTTATTATTATTCTTGTGATGGGCTAAGGCCTAATGCATTTATTTTGAAATGGGCTGGCCCAAATTGGTAATCTTGAATTGAAAAAGGGCTTGGCCCCACTAAGATTTTTGTTCTTTCATGGGGGAATTACAGAGTTCGTAAAATCACCTTACATTTAATCTATGGTAATCTCAGACTTAAGTGGATCGGTCTGGGGGACTCCCCACCTACGACCTATTCTTCCCGTTTAAGTACTCATTTTGATTTTGGTTTTTGTTTGGTATTTTTTGTATCATGACCTCTTTGGGTTTTATTTTATTTTATTTTGGATTTTTTCGTTTTGATTTATGCTTGCTTAGTAGGGATAATCGAGTTTTCAAAAAGGAATCAAGCGGTTTAACAAAATTCACCCAAATCATAACTATTTTGAAAGCTCTATAAGTGATGTTTTGAAAAATGACATTTTGAAAAGAATAACTTTGTGACGATGAATTCGTTTTGAAAGCAGACGACATACAAGGTTAAATAAATAAAAAAGGGTCTGGGCCAACTCACTTTTGAAAAACACTACCATGTGACATTGCAGTTAAGCCATAACGTCTTTTTGGGTTTGGGGTGTTACATTATATTCAACCGATCATTGAATCCAAATGCGTGATGTCACATTCGTTGATAGAACAACTCATCGACTCAAATCATTTATAAAAATTAACCATATGTTAACATAGTTTAAAACATTTTCAATTCGAACATAAACATGCATTACAAATGTCTAACAATCTCATTTAAGTAGTCCGATGTTATCGAGATCAACCATGGAGTTAAGACTGAATCCTAACTCCTATCAAAATTCAACTAAGTGTCTTGATACATGATTATAAGCTTCCCCTCTAGCTTATATGTTCTAGTCTCAAGACATTGGGGTTCATGTCTAGAATAGCTCCCTTGTTTTGATTTTTACATTCGATATTTAAGTGTCTAAGGCGGTGGGCTCTAGTCTTGGACTTGGCGTTGACCAATTGCTTGAATTGGATATTTTGTTCTTAGTCTCTTGAGATTAAATAATAGAAATGTCAAAATGTAATTTTACTTCAAACCCTAAGGATGTCAATTCTTACTTATGAAACAGATAACACTCAATTATCAGAGCAATTTAGCATCCAAAATATATCATCAACAATATATATAAACTAATGCATCCACCGAATAATGATTCACTTTCTAGCGATATCAAAATTCATTGTATTTGATTACCATAATTAATGATTGCAAAATGGATAGAATATGTCCAACTATTGAATTAAATTCTTTCTTTTTCATTGTAATTTTTATGTTTTGGACTTTTAAATTAGGTCCAACTATTGAATTCATTTGTTTTGATTGCATGAGTAATTTTGAAAGTTACCATGAATGAGTGCTAGAATTTTATGATGAATTATCATGGATTTGAAACTTTAATTTAATTATATGATGATTTTATTAAGTGATTTCAATAGAAATTGATTTTAGGTCCTAATTGGAAAAAGTTAAAATTAGGGTTTTGTGTTGAAATTATGAATACCAAATGTTGTGTAATAGTTTAGAATGATGGAATAAAGTGTTAATTGGAAAAATTAGTTCAATTGATGGGTTAATTGAATAGGGACTAAATTGTAAAAATTATAAAATTTAGTGTAAAATGTAATTTCAAAAATTGAAGGGTATAAATTATGAAGTGAAGTGAGACTGAAATATGTGTGCTAATGTATGAATAATTTGATATTATAGATCAATAAATCGAAGATAAGCGAGGAAAAAAAAATGAGAATAGTCCCTAAATTTCTACAATTTTTGCAAATTTGGGTGAGTTCATATGGTTGAATTTCATGATTAATTTTTAAATTAGAGATGATATAATGTATTATTTATTTATTTTTATTTAATTATGATTGATCGTGTCAAGCGATTGAGTTTTAATATTTATAAAAGAATGATCGAATGCGACTTAACTATGACGATAGAGGCAAGTGCACCTATCGAACATTAGTATTGTTTAGGCAAGAATATCTTTCGAACCTAAGGGAACCTAAAGTACTACTACTCACTTTCTTTCTATTATTTAGCCTAAAATATGGAGTGATTGGTTTATGAAACTAATGAAAAACTAAACTAAATGCAAAAACAAAAGAATGAATGGGAGAAAGACTTTAGGAAAACCAGGTTGATGAAGGCGATACCCTCAAGAAGAATCCCCATGACTTCACTTATTATTTAACCTAAACCATATGATTTCTTTACTTAGCTTGATCGTGAGACTCTCCCTATATTAAACCCTCTCCGGTGAATGTCTAAGCTTAGGTTAATTAGTGGAACCTCGTTCTCTTTAATAACCCCTAAGGGCGATAAATCGATTAATGGATTGCATATTAGGTTTCACCCTAATCAAAAAAATCTGTAACCTATCTCAGGCGATCAACTCCTCTCAATTATGCTAGATCTACCTCGGGGGTCTTTCCTCCTCCACCTAAGCACATCATTAAATAAAGCAACATAATTAAGAATAAACTAAGTACTTATCATATAATTTAGAAATCAAATAACAAAATCCATCATAGGTTTCATCCCTTCAATTCGAAGGGTTTAGTTCATAACTAAATAAAAAACATTTCAAGAGAAAAGATAAAACAAAACATGAAATCCAAAACCCCAAAAAATTGAAGGAGAGATCCTCCGTCTTGAATAAAGCCAAACTTCTTGAGATGGATCAATGGCTATCTTCAAGTAATTCCTAAAAGATGAAAGCTTTGGCAAAAGCCTCTATAAAACCCCCTTTTTGGCCTGAACTCCCTTTTAGTTGCCCTTGGGTGTTTATATAGGCTTTGAGATGCTTTACTTGGCTCTAAGTATCCTAATTCAAGTAGAATTCCTCCTAGGATGTTTAAGAGCTTAGGAAATGTTTTTTGCCTCCAAGCATCTAAATTGTGAAATTGTTCTTTCATGGCGAGGCCGGCCATAGTACCCTTGGGTAAATCGTCTTGGCGGTGTCTCGATTTCAATTGGGGTATGGGTGTAAATTGTGGCATGGCGTGTAAAGTAATTTGAGGCAGGTGTGGCAAGTCCGAGCCATGTCGATTTCCTTTTGGCCCAAATTGGCCCATTTTAAGCCGTTTCTGTTCTTTTATCCTCGTGCTTTCAGTATAAACATAAAAAAAAGGATTAAAAGCACATTTTACATAAATCAAATAAATCATCCAAAAGTATACTAAATATGGGATTAAAGTATGTTTTTTACGATTTATCAATGATTGTTCTAAAAATATGAAAATAGATTGAAAGTAAATTGGTAGAATGCGATTGATCGATGGATTACGTGATCGGTGATGAATTGGGATAAGACCATGGTTGGACCATAAAGTGTGGAATGAAAGACCACTTTGGGCTATGGCATTTCATTGAAAAGATCGAAGCGGGTTATGGCATTATGATCGTAAGACCAAGGTTGGACATGGTAGTATTGTGTTCGTGTAAGACCATAACTTGGCTTGACCCAATAAAGTGAAAGACCATAGGGGGCTTGGCATTGTGATATGGCAAGACCATGGGCTATGGCAATATATAAAGACCAAAGTGGTTGTGGCATCAAGTAAGCGTTACTCAAATTTTAAGGCGTTCTCTAATTTGACAAGTAATGGTAAGTGTTAATTGAATTAAAGTGATGGAATCTAACGTGGTTGATATTGAGCTCAATCAAGTGAATTCTGGGGAATTAGGAAATTTAAAACCGTTTAATAAATTTTTTGAGAATTTTAAGTTGAAAAAGCTTTCATGCACGGGGTTTTATCGGGTTTGGAGGCCAAAAAAAACGCGGGGAAGGGTTTTGGATTCAGGGTTTAAAATTTGGAGAATGGGTGGGGGGAGGGTTGGCAAATGGTATGTGGGCCAAAGCTTGAAAATTTGGGGCAATGGGTTTCCTGATGGGGGCCGGACCATTGGGGGCCCGGGTGTGGGTTTCAACCAGGGCGTGGGATCCTTTTTTAAACCCCAAGGGTTGGGCCCTTTCAAAGGGAATACCTTCTTGGGTTTATTTTAAGGGGGCTTTAAAATGGAATTGAAAGGATGTTTTTTTTAAATTTAGATTAATTTTGGGTTGAAAGGCATTTTGGTTATTTTTTTAATTGTTGGGGAAAAAGGGTGGGTTTTGGGGGTTTGATTTTTTGGGGGTTTGGAAACTTTATTACCTAGGGAAACCTTGGAATTTTAAATGGGTGGGTGGGATTTTTTGATTTTCCCCAATGGGGTTAGGGGTTTGGGGAAGGGAAATTTTTAAAATTCTTTTTTATTTTTATTTTTTTTGGGTAAGGGCCAACCTTTTAACTAAAGGGTAAGGCCCAAATTTTTTGTTTGAAAAGGCAGGCCCCCTAAATTTTTTTTTTTTGTTTTGTTTGTTTTGATTTGGGAAATTTACCCTTTAAAATTTCCCCATTTTAATTTTAATTTTTGAACATTTGGGAAAATTTTTGACTATTTTTTTTTTAAAGTTAAATTTTTTTTTAAGGTTTTTTTTTTTTTATTTTTATTTTTTTTGGGTTTTTCTTTTTTATTTTATGTTTAAATTTATTTAAAAAAATCAAATTTTAAAAAAACCCAATTTAACAAATTTTAAACAAATTAATTTTTGAAAATTTCTTTTAAAATTTTTTGTAATTTTGAAAAAGTTTAAAGTACATAAAATTAACTTTTGAAAAAAATCCCAAAGGTTTATTTAAAAATAAAGTCAAGGCAATATTTTAAAATTTTTTTTTGTTCCCTAATTAAAGGGTTGGGTCCAAATTTTATTCCCTTTTTTGCCCTCTTGATAAATATTTATAGAAATTAAAAATAAACTTTAAATAAAATAAAAATTTTAACCAAAAACCCAAAAATTTAAAACAAATTTTCATTTTGCCCAACTGAAAACAATTCTTTCAATTAATTTAAAATTCATTTTTTGATACCAATTAAAATTATTTTTAAAATTAAAAGGGTTGTCAGAAAATTCCTTTTTATTTTTATGTTTTTTTTAAAAGGGGGGGTTTTTTTTTTAATTAATTTTTGGGGCAAAAATTTAAAAATTTTTTTAAAAATTAAAAAAGGGAAAAATTTAAAAAATTTAAATTTTTTAAAAGGGTTTTTAAAATTTTTAATTTAAAAAGGGGGGGGGGTCAAAAGTTGGGGTTCCCCCTTTTTTTTTTTTTAAAAAAGGGCCCCCCCTTTTTTTGGGTTTCCCAAATTGGGTTTTAAAAACCCCCCTTTTTATTTTTTTTCAGGTTTTGGGTTTAAAAATTTTTTTAAAATTACCCTTTTTTTTAATTTTTTGGCTTTTTTAAAATAAATTAAAAATTTTTCCAAAAAATTTTTAATTTTTTTTTTTAAAACCTTTTAAACCCTTTTTTTTTTTTTTTTGGGAAAATTTTTATTTTTTAATAATTTAAAAAATTTTAAAAAAAAAATTTTTTTAACAAAATTTTAAAAAATTTTTTTAAAATTTAATAAAAAGGTTTAAAATTTTTTTAAAAAAATTTTTTTTTGGAATTTTTTTTTGGGTTTTAACCCTTAAAAAATTTTTTTTTGGGAAAAAAAAAATTAAAAAAGGTTTTTTTTTTAAAATTTAATTAAAAAACCCCCTTTTTTAAAAATTTTTTTTTTTAAAAAATTTAAATAAAATTAAATTTTTAAAATTTAAAAAAAAAAATTTTTGGGTTTTTTAAAAAATTTTAAAATTTTAATTTAAGTTTAAAGGGTTTAAAAAAAGGGTTTAAAAAAAAAAAATTTTTTAATTAAAAAAATTTTAAAAATTTAAATTTTGGGTTTAAAAAATTTTTTTTAAAATTTTTTAAAATTTTTTTTAAAAAAAATTTTTGGTGTTTTTTTTTTTAAATTAAAAATTTTTGGGGCCAAAAAAGGAAAAAAAAAAAATTTTAAATTTTTTCCCCCAAAAATTTTAATTTAATTTTTAAAAAAAATTTTAAAAAAAAAAAAAATTTTAAATTTTTAATTTTTTAAAAAAAAGAATTTTTTTTTAAAAATTTTAAATTTAAAAAAAATTTAAAATTTTTAAAAAAAAAAAGGGTTTTAAATTAAATTTTTTTTTTAAAAATTTTTTTTTTTTCCCCCCAAAATTTTAAATTTTTTTTTTTTTTTTTAAAAATGGGTTTTTTTAAAAAAATTTTTAAAAAAAAAAAAATTTTAAAAAAAAAAAGGAAAATTGGGGAAAAAAAATTTAGGGGTTTTTTTAAAAAAACCCCAAAAAAAAAATTTTTTTAAAAATTTTTTAAAAAAAATTTTTAATTTATTTTTTAAATTTAAAATTTAAAAAAAAGGTTTTTTAAAAAAAGGGTTAAAAAAAGGGGTTTTTTAAAAAATTTGGGAAAAATTTTTAAATTTTAAAAAAAAAAAAAAAAAAAATTCCAAAATTCCCTTTTTAAAAAAATTTTTTTTTTTTTTTTTTTAAATTGAAAATTTTTTTTAAAAATTTTTTAAAAAAAAATTTTTTAAAATTTTAAAAAAAAAACCAAAAAAAAAAAAGGGGTTTTTTAAAGGTTTTTTCAAAAAAAAAAAAAAAAAAAAAACCAAAAATTTCCAAAAAAAAAAAAGGGGTTTTTTAAAAAAAAAAAAACCGGAAAAAAAATTTAAAAAAATTTAAAAAAACCCTTTTTTAAAAACCCCTTTAAAAAAAAAATTTTTAACCTTTTTTTTCCTTTTTTAAATTCCCCTTTTTTTGGGGGGTTTTTTTTTTTAAAAAATTTTTTAAACCCCCCAAAAAAGGGGGGAAATTGGTTTAAATTTTTCTTTTTCCGGGGTTTTTCCCCTTTTTTTTTGGGGTTAAATTTAATTTAAGGGAAAAATTTAAAAAAATTTAAAAACCAATTTCCTTTTTAAAAAAACCCTTTAAAAATTTCTTTTTTTCCCCCCGGGGGGGAAAAAAAAAAAAAAAAAAAAAAAAAAAAAAAATTCCCAAAACCCAAAAAAGGGGAAAAAAATTTTAATTTTTTTTTTTTTTTTAAAAAAAAGGAAAAAAAAAACCCAAATTTAAGAAATTTTTTTTTGGGGTTTTTAAGGTTTTTTAAAAATTTTAAAAATTTTTTAAAAAAATTTTAATTTTTAAAAAGGGGTTTTTTCCCTTTAAAAAAGGAAATTGGGGGGGGGGCCCCCCTTTTTTTTTTTTTTAAAAAGGGAAAAATTTGGGGTTTTTCCAAATTGGAATTTTTTTTTGGCCCAAAAAAGGGGGGTTTTTTGGGGGGTTTTCCAAAATAAAAAAAAATTTAAAACCCAAAAAAGGGGTTTTTAAAAAGGGAAAATTAAAAGGGGGTTCCTTTTTTTTTTTTTTTTAGGAAAATTTTGAAAATTTTTAAAATTTTGGGGGTTTTTTTGGTAAAAAAATTTTGGGGCCCAAAAAAAACCCTTTATAAAAAAAGGGGGGTTTTTTGTTAAAAAAGGGGGGGTTTTTTTAAAAATTTTTTTGGGAAAATTTTAAAAAACCTTTTGGGTTTTTATTTAAAAAAAAAAAAAAAAAAAATTTTTTTTAAAAAATTTTAAAAGTTAAGGTTTTTTTTCCCAAAATTTAAATTTTAATTTTTTAAAAAAATTAAATTTTAAAAGGTTTAAAAAATTGGTTTTTTTTTAAGGGGTTTTTTTAAAAATTTTTTTTTTTAATTTTAAAATTTTTTTTTTTAAAAAATTTTTTTTTAAAAAAAGGTTAAATTTTAAAAGGGAAAAGGGGTTTTTAAAAATTTTTTTTTTAAAAAAGGAAAAAAAAATTTTAATTTTTTAAAAAAACATTTTTTTGGGGGTTTTTTTTTTTTAATAAATTTAAAAAAATTTTTTAAAAAAGGGGAAAAAAAAACCCAAATTTTTTAAATTAGGGTTAAGAAATTTTTAAAAAATTTTTAAAATTTTTAAAAAAAAATTTTTTTTTTTTGGGGGGGTTTTTTTGGGTTTTTTTTTGGAAAAGCGCGCTAAAGACCATGACTTTAGCGGCGTTTTATCACAAACGCGGTAAAAGTCATGATCTTTAGCGGCGTTTTCTCCACATAAACGCCGCAAAATTTTGCGGCGGTTGTAGTAGCGGCGTTTTTTGTGGCGCTTACAAAAGCGCCACAAACACTTTTAGTGGCGTTTATAAGCGCTAAAAAAAAAACGCCGCTAAAACTCTGCTTTTTCTTGTAGTGTTTTGGACTTAAAATGTAATAGAATAAAATGAGATAAAGAAAAATAGATATTGATGTGGAAAATAAGTATATAGTTCAATAGTTAAATTGTGACATAAGCCTTTAGAATATACAACACCATTTGCATCTCACATTTTATTTCAAGATCGATTGCTTTTTACGCTCTAACATTGGATATGTCACGTCATAATGGTTAGTTTTCTTCATTAATGGTTATAGAAAATAATTTTAAAAAATGAAATTGTTTTTAATAAAAATGATATTTTCCGGGCAAAACATTTTTTATTGTTTAGCAACTTTTGGAAAAATCTAATTGAGTAATGTTGAGTATTAAACATCAATAATGCTTATTATTCAAAACTACTTTCAACAATTTTTCTTTAACACAAATTAGTATTTTATGGTAAAATAATTTTATTGAATAAGTTGCAAAGTAGAAAATTTTAGAATCACCCTACCTCCACATACCATCAAAACCGTACATTATGCCCAGGATACATAAAACCTATAAATTCTAAATGCATCGGACTAAGCTAAAAATCAGCAATACACTAGCTTCCCAAAATTTGTGACATAAACACACCTTGCCAATGTTCCCCACAAAAGAAAAATCAACTTTGTATTAGAACACCATAGCACAACAAAGAAAGAATCTGGCATAACCTAGCTCGCCCTTCGACTACAAGTGTAAACAATCTCCAAGGCCATCTATACCACAGTTAACTCTACCGTCTCAAATTTCCTTATCTCTAGGGGCATGAAACCTAACCCTCACTAACCAATATTCAAAACATCAAAATTACTCTTCTAAAAGATAAAAGCAGGTCCAAACTAATTTACACTAACTAACAAGATTTGTAACACCCCAAAATCTGACCTAAAAATTTAGACCGGATATCGGAGGTTACATTGATCACCAAAGTGATCTAAAAGCGACAGAAAACAAAAGCTTAATAACCATTATGAACAAAGTTTGTTAAAAACCGAACAAACTATTTAATAATTTATGGTTTAAAAAAGTAGTTAAGTGGTGATAAAAACTTCTAGGAACAAACGATTTAACGTGTTGCTTTTGTACATTTTCAAAATATTCGTCCATTTTGCCAAACCTATATTAGAATATTCAAATCAAAAGTTGTACAAAAAATACATTGTTTTCTTAAAAGTGTGCAAACCTTGAGACAATAGTAGTACCCAATTAAAACCGAGCGCAAATTTTGAAACTATTTTTCAAACCGAAAACACGTAATTTATCAAAAGGTCGAACAAAACTCATACCATAGTTTATATGATAACCTTTCAAATAGTCTTAAAACCAATCATATAAAACTAATGAAAATTTTAAATAAACCGAATCAACCACACTTTACGAGACCTCCGATATGCCTAGTACGTAGCTCTAGAACACGAGAGTACTTGAAAGGGGAAAACTAAGGGGGTGAGCTACATGAGCTCGGTGTGAGTTCGAAATGTAAGAGAGTTTTAAAAAACAAGTATCAAATACAAACATTTCAAGTTAAGCTACACAGACTGTGAATATTAAAAGAAAACTTGCGCTAGAAGTCAAATACAACCACACGTATTGATCAGAACACACACTAATATTTTATTCATACAAACCGACGCATGTTCAAATGTAAATTGGATGCAAAACGGATGCAAAACAGATCAAAAACGAACCCACCCCACTAGCCGAACACCACTTTGATCGCCCTGCACACCACATATGAGCTAATCAAGCCTAACCAACCATGCACACCACATAGGACCTCGAAAGGCCCATCCACCCTACACACCATATATGTAAAACTAAGCCACTGAAATAACAATATGCATCTAAGCTAGCATATGTACAAGTACATTCTGATGAAACCATCAGATAGATGTGTTGCAGTTAAAACTGCCAAATCAAATCAGACTTTCTTCTCTTCACAACCAAAACCCAAATTTATATGCAAATGCCAGAATGCACTCAACATGCTAACGGACTCATGAGAATAGAATACGTAATCAGTGGACCATTTTCAGAGTCAATATCAATTGAATGAAAGTAGTATGTATCAATAGCATTTTAACAAACTATTATACTAATTCTATAATTAAAAACAAGCGTGCAAACCTGAGATGAAACAGAGTCCCAACCACCCTTTCTAGGGCCTAACCTAGGGTTGGAACACATAGAATCACAAACGAGTCAAAATCCGACACCGAATGAAAATTTGAGAAACAGGGCCACACGGCCGTGTAGAAGTGCCTAGGCCGTGTGGGGGTCTACATGCCCATGTGAAGGAGGCATACGCCCATGAAAGGAGGCACACTACGTGTGTTGATAATACTGCCGTGTGACCTGTGGATATGACCGTGTGAACGACACATATAACTCTCTGTCCAAATTGGCTAACATATGGTGCATGGCCATGTGAAAGTCTCACACGCTTGTGTGCCCATGGGACATGGTCAGCATCTGAACACACGCCCATGTGAAAATCGACTAAAATCCTCAAATTCAGCCACACAGTAGTGTGGCCAGGCATGTGACACCAAATTTGCCCAAAACCTAATTCCCAAATGCACACGGCGTGTGAGCAGCCCATGTCGGTACACGCTTGATGGTGGTCAAAACTCACATCAAAACTAATTGTAGAGCGTGCATTTGTTGTTGAAACTATCCCTAACCCTCGATAACTCAGAATTACACCAAAAACACACATAATTTCAAGCCATTCCACAAAAATTGACCCTTGGATTGGTCAATTTCAAAAACACACAAACTAGTCAAATTTCATGGAAAAAAGTTAGAAATTTGATAACAAAAAGGAAGGGTCTCCAAACACACACCTGAATTCGCGATTAAAACACCCAGAATCGTTCAACTAGCTCCACCAAGCTAATTCATAGAACTCAATTACAAGCATCAATTTGAAACCAATCAAATAGAATATAGGAGCCCAATCAATCAACAATGATGATGATAAACTTGAAATTAATTTGAGGAACAAAAGAGAAAAAGAAGAAAAGAAAAACTCAAAATTGAGAAACAAAAGGAGAAGGAAGAAAACGTCCAGAGGGACAGGAAGAGAAGGTGCTTTCTTTTTTTTTTTTTAATAAATTTCCTAGAACCGAATTTAAATAAAAATAATAAAATAAATAAATACTCAAAACTTAAAAGCAACAAAAATAAAACAAATTTCTCAATATGCACATGGGGATTTGAACCTGAGACCCAAAGATAAACTAATACCTTACTACTGAACTAGTAAATTCATCCTTACATTAAAATGCGACTATAAACCCAATTGCTCAACTTACGCACTAACCCTAAATACATACCCCTAAACTTTTAACCCAAAATTCTGGGGTGTTACAAAATTCTTCCCATCCATCATTGTCTTCTACTACAGTTAAAATAATTTAGTTATTTTTAACCATTTTCAATTTGTTACTGATTTTTAGAGATTATAAATCTTTTAGTTGTTTATTTTAATTATTGATTGTTGAAATTTTTTCCTCTATATAAGCATTAATTTCTGGTTCAATGAAACATACACTTTTCATCAGTAAAATGATTTCTACTTTATTTTGTCTTTCTCAAAACTCCAATATTATTAATGGTTGAATACAATTTAAATCATATAAACTAACATGTACAAATATTTTAATCACAATATCTACTTCAAGTGAGAATATAATTCTATTTCACCATTACAAGCTCCCTTGATAGTTTGATGCCACATTATTTATGGGCTAAATCAAGAACAACCATGACTATTGCTTTTGATTCCAAGCACGTCAATAAAATTAATGTCAATAGTTTTTACCCTTCACCAGAGAACATTCAAGTCCTTTGACTCTTTTTTTTTTTTTTTTTACATTTGTACACAAGCCTTTGCCTCCATAAGCGTAAGAAAACTGCAGTGACATTTTAGTGAAGCTTTTGAGGTCCTCATATATAGTAGGATTAATGCAAAATTTTAAAGATTTGCTCTTCACATAGTTGGACTTCCACATTTCCTCTCCCTCTCCCTCTCCTTCTTCCCTTTCTTTCTCTTTTCTATTACTCAAACACTAGCTTAGGTAACAAAAACCAGATCAACCAAATATGATAGAGGTGTTGATATGAAATATACTATTCACACATCTTTAAGAAAAGGAAAATCAGCTTCTAATGTTATAAATTCTCCTTGGGATAATAATAACATTAACATAAAATTTAATTGAATAACTGATGCGACAGTAAAAGACTTACCATTTAAATTTTCATTAACATAGGAACCCAATTAGCAACACTGAACACTACATAGATAGATACAATGCAACCACTATAAATAGAACGAAATAGCATAGACTCAATGCAAACCTACCAAGGAAATTAAAGGAAGAAATAAAACACACATTTTTAAACAAGTAGATACAACAACCTTAAACATCTTAATTATTTCCCTTCACAATCATCCTTCAAGAGCGAGCAATTGTCAATGCTATCCAAAGTAACAATTTTTCCTTCAGCTCATCTGTTAAACTTTGGCCTGCAATGCAACATGAAGACCAGCAACAGCTCAACATGCAGACCAGTGTTGGTGTTCAACCAAGTGCAGCAGTTTATTTTGTTTCTATGTAACTTAACTTAGTTTCTTTGTAACTTCTTGTCAAAGTTGATAGGATTAGTTTTGATTTGAATTTGATGTAATGGCTGATATGTCAGCTTCCCTTTGTGTGCAATTCAAGCTTTGTTTTAGTCATATTAATGGGAGCAGTTAAATCATTAGGTAACTGCCATGTAAACTTGTATCACATGTATATTTTGCAATCTTAATGAAATCATCATCAATTTTTCAGTCTTTTTTTTTTTTTTTGGTTCAAGTTCTCTTTGTGAACCTTTGCTTCGGTTTTCTTTCGATCTTTAGAAAATTTAAGCTCACTTTCTTGTCTTCTTTGCTGCCAATATCCAACATCATCAACATACTGGAAATAAGCTTGCCTCCATGACTCTTTCATAACGAAGGTACCACAAACACCCCAAAATCCTACAATGTATCCCATAGCGATGCTAAGATAGCGCCATGTCTTTTGAACCACCCAGAGATGATGGCGTGGGAGGAGAGTTAATGTCCCCTGGACACCTTTTTAAGAGCGGAACCCCACATAACAATGGATTGCCTTGGTAGTTGGATGAATCGTTGAGCGTTTGGAGCTGATATCCTGTTGGAATTCTTCCCGACAAGTTGTTGTAAGACAGCTTCAAGTGATTCAAGAGCGTTAGTGATGATAGGCTCGAAGGAATCGGACCTGAAAAATGGTTGACCGACAAATCAAGGGACTCCAACCATCGCATGTCACCAATGTTATCGGGAATGCTTCCACTTAAATAATTTGTCGACAAATTCAACGTGTCCAGAGAAGCCAACCTGCATATCCTTTTGGGGAATTCTCCTATAAGATTATTCTCGGAAAGGTCAATGTTCTTGACCTCCAGAAAGGTTCTGCTATATTCAAGTTCTCTTCCCTTGGTCCCAATCAGCATCGTTTGCTCATTCATGGTGCCATCCTGGAGATCAAATAACTCTTCATAGTCCAAACTTCTGTTGCCAAATTTCAAGGCGGTGAAATTGTGCAAACATTTCGGAATTGACCCAATAAGATGATTGTTTGAAAGATCCAAACTGCGCATATTAGAAAGACGACAAATTTCTTCAGGAATGTTCCCACCAAGCAGGTTCGACCGAAGTTGTAGAATATAAAGCAATGGTACTTGCCGATAACTATTTGGTGGAAAAGGAATATTCCCGTGAAGGTTATTGTCATCAAACATTAATAAAATGAGGTGACATAACGAAGTTAGGGAACTTGGGATTTCACCAGATAGGCTGTTGTTGGAGGCATCCACAACTTTCAAGCTTCTCAATTTATTCCAACAATCTGGAAGTTGTCCAGACAATCTGTTGTGGCTTACGGAGAGAAATTTTAGCCCCATCATCTTGCATATTGATGATGGCAGCCTGCCGCTAATCTGGTTCTGAGAAACAAAAAATGTTTTCAACTGTGGCATTAGTTCCCCGATGTTCTCTGAAATAGAACCTGAAAATGAATTTCTCTGTAGATACAGTTGCGTTGCGTTGGTCTCCCAAAGTGGGATTTGGCCCTCGAAATTATTCCTACTTAGATAAACTTTTTCCAACATTTCCGAGTAAATTCTGGGGGGTAGCTTGGCAGTGATTGAATTGCTTGACAGGTCTACAAACCAACAACTAGAAAATAACCTGGCAAACCATTCTTCTTCCACGATGTCGGAAATCCCAGCATTTGAGACTATAACATATGAAAGATTGGTTTGAACTAGAAGCCAAACTGGAAAAGAAGGACCTATCAAGCAATTAATTAATACCAAAGTTGTAAGCCTGAAAGGAGGAACCCAGTCATGTTTCAGATTGAAAACCAAATGACTTATTATGGTATGTTGTGAGCCTGAAAGCATCCAGTCTTGTGAGGTTAGCTAAATGTGTTTCTGTCAAAACACCTTCCATTTGGTTCGATACTAGGCTCACGGTTGATAGCTTAGCTAGTCTCCCGAAACTTTCGGGTATTGTGCCATTGAAATTATTATCAGAGAGTTTCAATAATTCCAAGGATGACAATTTCCCTATAGAAGCCGGAATTGAACCCCAAAAGAAATTAGTGTTGAGGTCAAGTTCTTGCAAATTCCTCAGTGCTCCTAATGATTGCGGAAGACTTCCTACTAGATAATTGCCTCCTAAATAGAGGATCTCCAAGCTCCTATGAAGCATGGATACGGACGCGTAATACGGTACGACACGATATGGATACAATAATATGGTAATTTTTAAAAAACAAGGATACGAATACGGTAGGATACGACAATAAAAAATATTTTATTATATTTACTTTAACTATTTTATATTACTATAATTTATTTTTACTTTCTTACCCCATTATAAATTTATAATTATATAAAATAATACATTAACTAATTTTTTCACAACATTAATTTTTTTTACACAAGATTAATTTTAGGCATTAACTCTTTTTTTTAAACAAATTGATTGGGCTTATTCTATAATGAATAACAAATTTACAAACAAGTCCAAAAAAAATAGGCCCGATTAAAGTCAAAACTTTCAACAAACACAATTGACCCTAAAAGAAATTAAAAAACAAATAAAATAACAGCAAAGTGAAACCATCCCAAAGACCCATAAAAATTAAAACAAAACTAAAAAAGCAACAGAACACTCTAGAGCTATATTAATGGCTACTCTGACACCTGCCCAACCTAAAAAAAGGGATCACTGATTAGTCCCATCAGTATTCGTCCGTTTCCAACGCACTTTCGGTTCCCAAGAAAGACCATTCGCCTGCTGCTTGATGTTCCAATTTCAGCCTCTCAAAATCATTTCTTCTCAATCGAAATTTCAAAAAATCGATCGACCTCTCTCTTTCTCCTTCCGCAACCATCCCTCATCGTCTTTATCTCCAAGTTCAGTCTGTTTGACCCTTCATTTCCAGTTCTTTCATCTTCGTAGCATATGCTGGGGTACTTCCCCATTTTATCTTTTTTATGCAGCCCATTTTTTTTCTTCCCCATTTACCCTTTTTTCCTTTCTCATTTACCATCTTTACCTTTGTCTTGCTCTGTTTTTCATTCTCTGCAAAAAAAACCCAGCAGACTCTGGGAGTATCATTTTTTGACACGCTTCAAGACGTGTTCGGTACGTATCCGGCCGTGTCGGTGGCGTGTCTGTGTCGGACACCAGTACCACACCGGTACGAGAGGATTTTTGCCGTGTCGGTGCTTCCTAGCCAAGCTATTATTTTGGCAAGCCGACAAACGGTCCAAAACCCCCATGATTCCACCGTGAAGACTGTTAGAATTGAGTCTCATTATTCTCAACTTGCACAAACTTCCAATCCAAAACGGGATGGAACCATAGAAGTTATTCGATCTTAGATTAAGCACTTGAAGATTCGTTAGATTAAGCAAAGAAGGTTTTATTTTACCTCCCAAATGATAGTTTTGGAGATTGAGCACTGTGACATGTCCAGTTTGCCATTTGCAGCAATCCAGCCCAACCCAAGACGAAAGCCTCCCGGAAGGATCCATGATGCCTTCCTTGAAGTCGAGGAGTTGTTGTGTCTCACTCTCCATGCATCTCACGCCAACATTGCTATTGCCTGAACATGATGACACCAGCAGTAGCAAGACAACAAAACATAACAGCAAACTACTACATGGGTTGTTGCTGTGACGGATGTCCATAGTGGAAAGGTTTAGGTTGTTATATGCTGTTATGGGGATCTATCTACTTTCTAACCATTAAACTGAAGCTTGCTTTATATGCGAAAACTTTTTATCAGACATTTGAATTTGTCGTAATGGACGCGTTTTAGCTTTGTAATGAATATAATGTATGTCACTCATTGCTATTATCATGATCTTATTTTTTATTTTATATAAATTATTATAAAACATAATAATCATAACTAAAATCATAATAATAATAAAAATTTTATGTACTTTTTTTTTCAAAATATCTTTATTCTTTTTATAAATAAACAAAAAAAATCATAAATGGTAAATTAAATTTATATGCATGTAAATAGCACTATAAATTGTTAATCATTTTATTTGGTCTAATTATTTACTTTTTGCACATTTTAAATTTAGAGTATCTATTTTTAATATTGCTTTACTTTCTTGATTTAATAACCAAATCCAATTAACAAAGTTGCAAGACAAAAATATTAACTTTACTTTACTATTAAACAAATTTTCGATATCATATTCAAAATTCGGAACCTTATAATTACAAACTTAAATGTGCTTAATATATTTATTTATTTAACCTCTCACACATGCAATATTAACAATATGATTAAATTTATATTTTTTATTTTTAAAATATCACATAATTTAAACATTTTAGTTTTAATTGCAATAAACAACGGCAACGAAAAGAAATTAAAATCACAGATTAAAGGTCCTAGAGTCAATCTAGGTAAATCTATATTTATTTTTAATTTTGAAGGATTAAATCCTTTCAAGTGAAGTGTGAAACTTTCGGCCCTAATGTCTGGATCACGACAAACTGAAGGAGAAGAATCAAGGTCATTTCTATATGTTGACAATAAGGCACTCCTGTTGAATTTGTCCACACCTAATTTGAAGACTTCCGGTCTCAATTGACAAAAATAACTTGACCCCTAATCGTTCAATTAATTAAACAGCATGGGCTATGACCTTGACTTCTTGCTAATTGGTATAATATTAACTTTAAATTATTTCAGTTATAAAATATTTCTTTTATTTTTCTTAGACAAATTTTTATCTTTTCATTTTTGTTTTGGCGGTCCCAATATCAAAATTTTAACTTTGTGACACCTTATATGTAATGCCCCAATTTTTATTAATTCCGGCTTTTGAAAATTTGTTACAAAAATATTTGTCTGCTTTAGTCATTATGTGTTTTGAGAGTGTCTGAGAAGTCTTGGGTTCAAGTATTAGCTTGGGCAAATTTTTGTTTTAAATGAATAAACCCTATCTACGATCGGTAAGCTTATAATTAGATATTGGTAAAATATGTTAGAATGGGCTTCTTTGGTCTAGTAGTTAAGTAGAGTGTAAATAAGTTGGAGGTCTAGAATTTGAGTCTCTGCACAAACAAAGGATTTATTTTGCTACTTATGTTGTGTGAGAGTTTGAGATGGACTAGGAATCTGAGTTGTGGATTTAGTGGGGAGTTTGATGGAGAGAATTAAGGGATTCAGTTCCTCCTGATGTCTCCTCTCCACCTCTCCTACCATTTTTTTCTTCTTCCTTTTCTTTTGCTGTAGTCGTGGTTCCCTATTGCTCCCGTGTTTTAAACACTATTTCCTTGTTCTCCAAACTCAAATTTTTGCCTCTTTCCTGTCGATATTGCTCATCTCTGCGTTTAGTGAGTATTCTGTAAGTCAAGAGGTACGTTTTGATTTGTTTTGGGGAAGTAATGGGGTATTAAGAGGTTGTTTTATGATTAGAGGACAATCAATGAGCTGTGGGTTGCTTTTTTGCTTTTTAGCAACGAGAAATCAACATTGCTCGTTAAGGGTAAGGTTGTTGGTAAGTTTTTGGGTATTTTCTGTTCATAACAACCCAAATTAAGTAACTGAAATTGGGCTTTCAATTGTCGAATATAGGTTTTGGAGTGCTCGGGAGTGATTACGCGTCGAAATCAAAGCAGGTGTGTAACTGATTGCACAGAAAACGAGATTCGGCAAAAGCTGAAAAAGCATTCTGTCGACGACACACGGGCGTGTGGTAGCCCGGGTGGTAGGCTGTGTGCAAGGCTATAAGCCACAACACGGCAGTGTGAGCAATGCCGTCTTGAGATGACAGGAGTGTGGCCGAGCGAAGTGAGTAGATGTGACGGTAGTGAGTGAGGCCGTGTGAGACACTGAGCTTGACCAATTAGGCCGTGTGGGCTACACGGGCGTGCGGGATTCTGGGCCAAGCCGTGTGATCCACACGGCTAAGGCCAAACTGGGACCGAGTGGGCCACACGGGCGTGTGGGCCCACACGTTCAAACGACATGGACGTGTGAGCCCATCTTTACTGATTTATTTCTAAGGTTGCACGGGTCGTCCGAGATGACTATGAACCTATCGTATGGTCGGTAAGATTACCTAGACTCTAACTAAGTGATTGTATATTGAGCATGTTGTTTGTACTGTACTATATAATATGATATACTATGATTGGGCATGACAAAACTGCATGATGCATTGCATTGGGTTGGGAATTGATATTGATTGGAGGAAGTGTACTTTGAAAGGCTTGAGCTAAAATTACAGGCACTCAACTGCAAACTCTTCATTTAGTCGCAACCAGCATTACTTGGAGTGTAGGGATGGGTGGGTCGATTATATCCCCACATGGAGTGTAGGGTTGAGCGGAGATGGAGTGCAGAGGCTAGTTGGGTAGGATTCTCTGATTGCATATTTTTTATTATTATCACTGTAATGGGCTAAGGCCCTAATGCATACTGTTACTAAAATGGGCTAAGGCCCAAATTGGACTGATGCTGATACTGAAAAAGGGCTTAGGCCCACACTAAGATTATTTGTTCTTGTCTAGCTGTTTGCATGGGGAATTACACATTGAGTTTACGTAAACTCACCCCTTCTGTTTAATCTGTATAGGTAATCCCTAGACTTAAGCGGATCGGTGCGGCGGAGGACTCAGCCCACCTACACGACCTATTTCTTCCCGTTTAAGTACTCAGATTTTGATTTTGGTTTTTATGTTAGGTATTTTACTGTATCATGGCCTCTTTGGGTTTTTATTTTTATTTTTATTTTTGGATTTTTATCGTTTTGATTTATGCTTGCTAGTAGTAGGGATAATCGAGTTTTCAAAAAAGAATCAAACGGTTTAACAAAATTCACCCAAATACGCAACTATTTTGAAAGCTTCCGCTATAAGTGATGTTTTGAAAATTAACAGCATTTTGAAAAAGAATAAATTTGTGACGATGAATTACGTTTTGAAAACAGATGACACGCCCTGGAGTTAACATAAGATAATATAAAAGAGGTCCAGACGGCAACTCACTTTTCGAAAAACACTACCATGTGACATCGCCAGATTCGGCCATAACGTCTAGGCTGGGTTTGGGGTGTTACATTATATTCAACCCGATCATTGAATCCAAATGCGTGATGTCACATTACGTTGATAGAGCAACTCATACTGACTCAAATCATTTATAGAATAATTAACCATATGTACATAACATAGTTTAAAACATTTTCAATTACGAACGTAAACATGCATTACAAATGTCTAACAATCTCATTTAAGTAGTCCCGAGGTTATACGAGATCAACCATGGAGTTAAGACTCGAATCCTAACTCAACTATCAAAATTCAACTAAGTGTCTTGATACATGATTATAAGCTTCCCACCTCTAGCTTCGATGTGTTCTAGTCTCGAGACATTGGGGTCATGTCTAGAGACATAGCTCCCTTATTTTTGATTTTTTTCATTCGATATTTAAGTGTCTCGAGACTGTAGAGCTCTAGTCTTGAGACTTGACAGTTGACCCAGAATTGCTTGGATTGGACATTTTGTTCTTAGTCTCTTGAGATTAAATAATAAAAGTGTCAAAATGTAATTTTACTTCAAACCCTAAGGATGTCAATTCTTACCTTTATGAAACCAGATAACACTCAATTATCAACCAACAATTTAGCATCCAAAAATATATCATCAACACTTAATATCATATAAACTAATGCATCACACCTAGATATACATGATTCACTTTCTAGTAGTATCAAAATTCATGTGTATTGACTGATTACCATAATTAATGATTGGAAAATGGATAGAATATGTCCAACTATTGAATTAAATTCTTTCTTTTTCATTGTAATTTTATGTTTTTGTGACTTTTACAATTAGGTCCAACATTGAATTCATTTGTTTTTGATTCCATGAGTGATTTTGAAAGTTACCATGAATGAGTGCTAGAATTTTATGAAGAATTATCATAGATTTGAAACTTTAATTTAATTATATGATGATTTTATCAAGTGATTTCAATAGAAATTAATTTTAGGACCTAATTGTGAAAAAGTTAAGAATTAGGGTTTTGTGTTGAAATTATGAATACCAAATGTTGTGTAATAGTTTAGAATGATGGAATAAAGTGTTAATTGAGAAAAATTAGATCAATTTATGGGTTAATTAAATAGGGACTAAATTGTAAAATTGTAAAATTTAGGGTAAAATGTAATTTCAAAATTGAAGGGTATAAATTATGAAGTGAATTGAGACTGAAATATGTGTGCTAATGTATGAGTAATTTGATATTAT
Source organism: Gossypium rotundifolium (assembly GCA_025506655.1). Taxonomy (NCBI): domain Eukaryota; kingdom Viridiplantae; phylum Streptophyta; class Magnoliopsida; order Malvales; family Malvaceae; genus Gossypium; species Gossypium rotundifolium. The sequence continues at coordinate 21,103,736 of CP106733.1, read as the reverse complement.
AGATCAAGAAATCAAAGATAAGCGAGGAAAAGAAAAAGTAGCAGAATAGTCCCTAAATTTCTACAATTTTTGCAAATTTGCCAGGTAAGTTCATATGGCTGAATTTCATGATTAATTGTTAAATTAGAGATGATATAATGTATTTTTTTATTTATTTTTATTTAATTATGATTGATTGTGTCAAATAGTCGAGTTTTAATATTTATAAAAAGAATGATCGAACCTGTAGACTTAACTATGACAACGATAGAGGCAAGTGCACCTATCGAACAGTAGTATAGTTTAGGCAAGAATATCTTATCGAACCCAAGGGAACCTAAAAGTACTACTACTAACTTTCTTTCTATTATTTAGCCTAAAATATGGAATGATTGGTTTATGAAACTAATGAAAAACTAAACTAAATGTAAAGACAAAAGAATGAATGGGAGAAAGACTTTAGGAAAACTCAGTTGATGAAGACGATACCCTCAAGAAGAATCCACCTATGACTTCACTTATTATTTAACCCTAAACAATATGATTTCTTTACTTAGCTTGATCCATGAGACTCCCTAACCTATATTAAACCCTCTCTCGAGGCGAATAACGTCTAACCTTATGTTAATTAGAGGAACTCTCGTTCTCTTATAATAACCCCCTAAGGAAGCAGTAAATTGATCAATGGATTCCCATATTAGGTTTCACCTAATCTGACAAAATCTCATAACCCTATCTCTAGGCGCTCGATCAACTCCGCTCAATTATGCTAGATCTACTCTTGGCGGGTCTATTCCTCCTCCACCTAAGCACATCGATTAAATTAAGCAACATAATTAAGAACAAACTAAGTACTTATCATATAATTTAGAAATCAAATAACAAAATCCATCATAGGTTTCATCCCTTCGGTATCTCAAGGGTTTAGTTCATAACTAAATAAGAAAACATCTCAAGAGAAAAGATAAAACAAAACGTAAGAAATCCCTAAAACCTCCTGAAGGAATTGAAGGAGAGATCCCCCGTCTTGAATAGAGCTCCGGCTTCTTGAGATGGATCAACTGGCTATCTTCAAATGATTCCCTAAAAGATGAAAGCTTCAGCAAAAGCCTCTGCAAAGCCCCTGCATTTGACCTGCTTGAACTCCCTTTAGTTGCTACCTTGGGTGTTTATATAGGCTTTGAGATGCTTTACTTGGCTCCTAAGTATCCTAATTCAAGTAGAATTCCTCCTAGGATGTTTAAGTAGACTTAGGAATGTGTTTCTTTGCCTCCAAGCATCCAAATCCGAGTGAAATTGCTCTTTCCCGTGGCAGGGGCACGGCCATGGTACACGCTCGTGTAAATCGTCTTCAGGCTATGTCTCGATTCTATCGATTGGGGCACGACCGTGTAAATTGTGGCATGGCCGTGTAAAGTAATTTAACGAGGCACAGCAGTGTGGCTTGAAGTCCAGGCCGTGTCAATTTCCTCTTTGGCCCAAAATTGGCCCGTTTTAAGCCCGTTTCTCGTTCTTTTCGTCCTCGGGTGCTTTCCTGAGTATAAACATGAAAAGAAAGGATTAAAAGAACCTTTTGACATAAATCAAGCGCTAAATCATCCAAAAGCATACTAAATATGGGATTAAAATATGTTACTTTTACGGTTTATCAATGATTGTTCTAAAAATATAGAAAATAGATTGAAAGTTCAAATTGAGTAGAATGCAGGATTGAGTACGATCATTCTGTGATCAGTGATGAATTGACGGATAAGACCATGGTTGGACCATGGCAAAGTGTGGAATGAAAGACCACAGCTGGGCTATGGCATTTCATTGAAAAGACCAGAACTGGGTTATGGCCTTGTGATCGTAAGACCAAGGTTGGACATGGTAGTATATGTGTGTACGTGTAAGACCATAACTTGGCTATGGCACCGTAATAAAGTGAAAGACCATAGCTGGGCTATGGCATTGTGATATGTACAAGACCATGGCAAGGCTATGGCAATATATATGCAAGACCAAAGTGGATTGTGGCATCAAGTAAACGTTGTACTCAAATCCGTAAGGTGTTCTCTAATTTGACAAGTAATGGTAAGTGTTAATTGAATTAAAGTGATGAAATCTAACCAGTAGTTGATATTGAGCTCAATCAAGTGAATTCGTTGTTTGAAATTGTGAATGGTAGGAAATTGTAGTGAACACTTGTTTAATAAATTGTTGTTGTATTTTGGTAAGATTTATGTTTTAAGCCTATGAACTTTCTAAGCTTTCATAAGCTTACTCATGTGTATTTAACGCTCTGTGTAGATTAACAAGAGTTCGGAGGATCGGGTCACACTATCCAGATTTTCTTCGGTAGATTTTATAAAGTACCTTATAGTTTGTATGGCATGTATAGAATGGAATAAAAAAAAGTAAACTTGTAGTATGGTTATTAAAAGATTATATACATATATGTTAGTTTTATGTTCATATATTTAATAGTATCTATTAGTAGTCAATGAATGGAAATTATATATAGTAAGTTTATACAAATGAGTAGTGTGATGACATTTTAAGCTTAAAACTTAAATTTTTGATTTGAATTGATTGCTTGGTTGAGATATATTAGTGTGTACAAAAGTTATATGCAGGTAAATTTTAAAAAGGGTGAGAAAAGTGGCCTTGAAGTGACCTATTTTCGTCCACACGGGTGGACACACTGGCATGTGTCTTGACCATGTGTGACATACGGCCTGGCACATGGGCACGTGGTTTGGCCGTGTGTCCCTTACACCTTAAATTTAAGAAACAGAATGCTTAGAATTGAGTACACGGGCAGAGACACGGCCATGTGACCTGGATTACTTGGTTGTGTAAGCCACACGGCCTACCCACACGGGCGTGTTACCCTTGTATGTAAGAAAATTTTTAAAATTTTGCAAAAAATTCTATGAGTTCCCGTTTTAGTCTCGATTTGATTTCAATGTATATCTTGGGCCTCGAGGGTCCATTTAAGGGACTATATGATGATTCTCGCTGAATGAATAGTAATTGATACGATTTATCAGTAAATGTTCAGTAAACTTTAGTAACGCTCTGTAACCCCGTTTCGACAATGGATATGGGTTAAGAGTGTTACATTTATTGGTATTAGAGTTTCAGTTTAGTCGATTTTCAGAATGAATGAGATGTGAAAAGGGTATAGAAGTATATGCCATATAAATTTGTGACAGTGTGATGTGTATGATCCGATCTAATCCTTGTTTTTCTTAGAGATTGTAAAGATGTCGATAGACCTGAACGAGCTGAATAGGAAGAAGTTAACAGTAGAGTGCAGACCTCTGAATAAGAACTAAAAAACATGATTTATGGATTAATTAGTCAGTGGTATAGTGAGATGATGCAAGAAAGGAATTAGGCTCAGCAACCTCCTTCCCCTGATGCACCACCAGTAGCACCCCCCGGTTGCTCCTCCACCTCCTCCGACAACTGAATCTAGTAAGAAAACTCCAATTGAAAAGCTCAAAAAAATTAGGGCCAAAGAATTTTAGGAAAGATCGGATAATGATCCAGTCAAAGCTGAATATTGGCTTCAAAATCTAGTAAGAGTTTTAAACAAATGGCTTGTCCTCTAGATGATTATTTAAGATGTGCTGTGTCTTTATTAAAAGAAGAAGTATACAATTGGTGGGAGACTATAGAAGCAGTAGTACCTGAAGAGAAATTTTCTTGAGAATTTTTTCAGAGTGAGTTTAAAAAGAAATATGTCGGTAAGAGATATCTAGACAAGAAGAAGAGGGAATTTCTCGATCTACGACAAGAAAATCAATCAATAGCTGAATATAAAAGGGAATTTGTATACCTCAGCAAATATGCCCGAGATATTGTACCGACTGAAGAACAAATGTGTATTAGATTCGAGGAAGGGCTTAATGATGAGATCAGAATGATGATTAGAGGTACAAAAATTTAGGAATTTGTGGTTCTATCAGACCAAGCTCAGAAAATGGAAGAAGTATATAACAGAAAGAAGTAAAGAGATAGTCGAAACAAGGAATCTTAGAAGAGAAGTCCTTCTAGATCATTTTAGACATTCCCGGTTAAAAAGTTTAGGGATGATTCGAGTCAACCCATTTCAACTTCGAAACGATTGAACAAGAACAAGATAACTCAACAGGATGTTGGAGTAACCATTAAACCTGCAGCTAGTGTTAGTAGTGTGCAAAATGTTCCCAGGCCTAGATGTAAATATTGTGGGAAGTCACATCCCGGCGGCTGTAGAGGCAAGACAGAAGCTTGCTACAAATGTGGGGCCACTGATCATTTTATTCGAGATTGTCCTCAACTGTTAAAAGAAGAAGAGGAACAAAAAGAAAAGTAATTAGCCACTTTTCAAAGAAGTAGACGATCTGGTCAAAGCAGTGCTACTGGGACTGGTTGCTCAAATATGAGAGATCCTGCTATTTGGTCAGAAGCTCGAGCACCTGCACGTGCATATGCTATCTGAGCGAGAGAAGAAGCTTCAACTCCAAATGTGATAGTTGTTATTTTCTATCTTTTTGATGATTCAGTGTATGCATTAATTGATCCTGGATCTACACATCCTTATATTTGCACTGCATTAGTGTCAAAAAAGAAATTATCTATTGAATCCACTGATTATGATGTGCAAGTTACTAATCAATTAGGACAAAGTGTGCTAGTTGATTTAATATGTCAAAATTGTCCATAGAAAATAAAAGGCCATGATTTCTCTGCTGATTTAATGTTATTACCCTTTCTGGAATTTGATGTTATTCTGGGAATGGATTGGTTAACGAAATATGATGCTGTAATGAACTGTCGAGAGAAATGGGTTGATTTGAAAAGTTAGACAGGGGAAGTAATTTTGGTTGAGTTAAGAAATACAAAAGATGTTGTCAGAATTATTTCAGCCTTTTCAGCTTAGAGATTAATACAGAAAGGTAATGACGCATTTTTAGCCTACATTCTTGATACTTAGGGTTCTGAATCAAAGCTAGAACAATTACCAGTTGTCAATGAGTTAGCTAATGTGTTTCTTGAGGAATTGCCGGGTTTGCCATTAGATCGAGAAGTTGAATTTGTGATAGATGTGATTTTGGGAACAACTCCAATATCACTAACATCGTATAGAATGGAACCGACTGAGTTAAAAGAGTTGAAGACGCAGTTAGAAGAGTTATTAGACAAAGGGTTCTTTAGACCGAGTACGTCACCTTGGGATGCACCTGTCTTATTTGAGAAAAAGAAGGATGGATCTCTGAGATTGTGTATTGACTACAGGCAACTAAATAAGGTTACAATTAAAAATAAATATCCTTTGCTACATATTGATGACTTATTTGATTAGTTGAAAGGTGCTGCAATGTTTTCGAAGATAGATCTTAGATCTGGGTATTATCAGTTGAAGGTTAAAGAATGTGATGTGCCAAAAACTGCTTTCAGAACTCGGTATGGTCACTATGAATTTCTGATAATGCCTTTTGGTTTGGCAAATGCTCCTGCTACTTTTATGGATTTAATGAATCGAATTTTTTAGCCTTATTTGGATAGATTTGTAGTGGTGTTTATTGATGATATATTAATCTATTCCAAGACAGAATCCGAACATGCACAAAACTTGAGAATTGTGCTGCAAATTTTGAGAGAAAAATAGTTGTATGTAAAGTTCAGTAAATGTGAATTCTGCCTTCATGAGGTCAGATTGTTGGGCCATATTGTGTCAGCTGAAGGGATTCATGTGGATCCGAGTAAAGTATCTGCAGTTGTGAACTGGAAAGTTCTAAAAAATATAATCGAAGTGCGAAGTTTTTCTAGGTCTAGCTGGATATTATCGTCGTTTTGTTAAACAATTTTTGATGATTGCTTTGTCGATGACCAGACTACTACGGAAGAATGTTGAATTTTTTTGGTCTGAAGAGTGTTAACAGAGTTTTGATCAGTTAAAAAAATGTTAACAGAAGTATGTTGTGTATAGTGATGCATCTTTGAATGGATTGGGCTGTGTGCTAATGCGGTCAGGGAAAGTAGTGGCCTATGCTTCTCAGCAATTAAAATCACATGAAAGGAATTATCCAACACATGATCTTAAGTTGGCTGCAATCATTTTTGCTTTAAAAATTTGGAAACACTACTTATATGGTGAGAAGTACTATGTGTATACAGATCATAAGAGTTTAAAGTATTTGATGACTCAGAAAGAGCTGAATTTGAGACAAAGACGGTGGTTAGAGCTACTAAAAGATTATGATTTGGTTATTGATTACCACCCAAGAAAGGCTAATGTGGTTGTTGACGCACTTAGTAGAAAGTCGTCTTTGTTTGCACTTCGAGCAATGAATACTCATCGTCTGTTAATGATGATGATTTTGTATTAGCAGAGTTGAAAGTAAAACATGTATTTCTTCAGCAGATTCAAGAATTGCAGAATGAAGATCTGAAATCAGTACTGAAACGACAAATGGTACAAGATAATCTAGGTTCAGAGTTAGTATCGATGATGATGGTATGTTATGTTATCGTAATAGAATTTTTGTTTTTAATAATTCAGACTTGAAAAATGATATTTTATCTAAAGCTCACAATAGTATGTATTCTATTCATCCTGGTAGTATGAAGATGTATTGTGATTTGAAGAGAGTGTATTGGTGGCCTGGTATGAAATGGGAAATTTGTGAATTTGTTGCAAATTGTTTGATTTGTCAGCAAGTGAAAGCATAACACCAAGTACCAACAGGTTTGCTACAACATGTTATGATTCCTGAATGGAAATGGGAACATGTTAAGATGAATTTTGTATCCGAATTGCCTATAACTCCGAGAAAGAAAGATTTGATCTGGGTGATTGATGATAGATTGACAAAATCAACACACTTTATTCCGGTCAGAACAAACTTTTCACTTGAGAAGTTAGCAGAGTTGTATTTGTCTGAAATCGTGAGATTGCATGGAGTTCCAACATCCATTATTTCGGATAGAGATCCAAGATTTACGTCGAGGTTTTAGAGTAAACTACAAGAAGCCCTGGGTACAAAGTTAAATTTCAGCACAACATTTCATCCTCGGTGACGACGGCAATCGAGCGAGTGATCAAGATATTATAAGACATGTTTAGATGTTGTATACTCGAGTTCGGAGATAGTTGGGAAAGCTATTTACCTTTGGCTGAATTTGCTTATAATAATAGCTATCAATCCAGTATCAAAATGGCACCGTTTGAAGCCCTTTATGGTAGAAAATGCAAAACTCCATTATATTGGTCTGAATTGAATGAATCCAATTTAGTTAGAATTGACTTGATCCGAGAAACTGAAGAAAAAGTTTGAATTATTCAGGACAGTCTAAAAGTTGCATCAGACCGTCAAAAATCATATGCAGATTTGAAAAGAAGAGATATATAATTTGCAGTTGGTGATTGAGTGTTTTTAAAGATTTCACCATGGAAGAAAGTATTACGGTTTGGTAGAAAAGGAAAACTGAGTCCAAGATTTATTGGACCATATAAGATTATAGAAAGAATTGGCCCGGTGGCTTACCGGTTAGCTTTGCCTCCAGAACTTGAAAAGATTCATAATGTGTTTCATGTGTCTATGTTAATACGGTATAGGTTAGATCCTTCACATGTAACTCTTCACACCGAAATTGAGCTTCAACCGGATATGACTTATTCAGAAAAAAATAGTGAAGGTTTTGGCTCATGAAGTTAAAAAATTACGACATAAACAAGTACCGTTAGTTAAAGTGTTGTGGCATCGTCATGGTTCAGAGGAGGCAACCTGGGAAACAGAGGAGTCAATTAGATCACAATATCCGAATCTATTTCAAGGTAACAAATTTTGAGGACGAAATTTCCTAAAAGGGGAAAGTTGTAACAGCCTAATTTTTAGTAGTGTCGGAAACAAAGGATTCGAGATCACTATATCGGCGATAAGTTTGAAAATTTAAATAATTTAACATTTATGAGTCAAGTATGGCATTAGAAGTATTTTTTTGAATTAGTGAATTTTGTGAGCTAAAAGAATTTATTAGAAAAATTGGGTCAAAAATGAGGTATCGAGATCTTGAATCCATAAATCGAACCATAAATATTTTTAGAATTATTTATGGAGTGTTATTGAGTTAGTATTAAAGTTTCGTTAGAAAATTTTAACGTTTTGATAGTTAATTAATTAAAAAGGATTAAATTGTAAAAGGTGAAAAACTTGCTAAAGTGATTAAATAGCTTAAGTGTCTAATAAGGAGGGATTTAAAAGGGAATTAGACCCAAATTATATGGGCTGGACGGCTTGGGTATGAAATAAGCAAGAAAGTAATGTGAACAAGGGCAAAATTGAAAATAACATAAAATTTAATAGTTCAAAAGGATGTAATTGAAAAATCTAGACATTTCTTCTTATTTCTTCAGCCAAAAACGCCATAGCTGGTTTTCTAAGCTGGATTTTCATATTTTTACATCATATGAGTTCAATTCTTGCTTTTTCTTTGTAATTTTTATGTTTTTGTTACTTTTACAATTAGGTCCAACTATTGAATTAATTTGTTTTTGATTCCATGAGTGATTTTGAAAGTTACCATGAATGAGTGCTGGAATTTTATGATGATTTATCATGGATTTGAAGTTTTAATTTCATTATATGATGATTTTATTAAGTGATTTCAATAGAAATTGATTTTTAGGACCTAATTGTGAAAAAGTTAAGAATTAGGGTTTTGTGTTGAAATTATGAATACCAAAGGTTGTATAATTGTTTATAATAATGGAATAAAGTGTTAATTGAGAAAAATAGTTCAATTGATGGGTTAATTGAATAGGGACTAAATTGTAAAAATTATAAAATTTAGGGTAAAATGTAATTTCAAAAATTGAAGGGTATAAATTGTGAAGTGAAATGAGAATGAAATATGTGTGCTAATGAATGAATAATTTGATATTATAGATCAAGAAATCGAAGATAAACGAGGAAAAGATAAAGTAGCAGAATAGTCCCTAAATTTCTACAATTTTACAAATTTTCCAGGAAAATTCATATGGTTGAATTTCATGATTAATTGTTAAATTATAGATGATATAATGTATTATTTATGTGTTTGTTATTGAATTATGACTATTTTAAAAATATGGAAAATGGATTGAAAGTTCAAATTGAGTAGAACGCAGTATTCAGTACGATTGTTCTGTGATTAGTGATGAATTGATGGATAAGAACATGGTTGGACCATGGAAAACTGTGGAATGAAAGACCATATCTGGACTATGGCATTTCATTGAAAAAGACCATAACTGGTTATGGCATTGTGATCTTAAGACCATGGTTAGACATGGCAATATATGTGTGTACATCGTAATAAAGTGAAAAACCATAGCTGGGCTATGGCATTGTGATGTGTGCAAGACCATGGCAATATATATGCAAGACCAAAGTGGATTGTGGCATCAAGTAAACGTCATACTCAAATCCATAAGACGTTCTCTAATTTGACGAGTAATGGTAAGTGTTAATTGAATTAAAGTGATGGAATCTAACCAATAGTTGATATTGAGCTCAATCAAGTGAATTCATCGTTTGAAATTGCGAATGGTAGGAAATTGTAGTGAACACTTGTTTAATAAATTGTTGTTGTATTTCGGTAAGATTTGGAGTGCTTGGGAGTGATTACGCGTTGAAATCAAACCAGGTGTGTAACTGATTGCACAGAAAATGAGATTCGATAAAAGCTGGAAAAGCATTCTGTCGACGACACACGGGCGTGTGGTAGCCCGTGTGGTAGGCCGTGAGCAAGGCTGTAAGCCACAACACGGCCGTGTGATCAACAAGCCAGGCCGTGTGCAGGTGACACGGCCGTGTGACGGCCGAGTGAGGCCGTGTGTGAGACACATGCTTGACCAATTAGGCCGTGTGGGCCACACGGGCGTGTGGGATTCTGGGCCAGGCCGTGTGATCCATACGGCTAAGGCCAAACTGGGCCAAGTAGGCCACACGGACGTGTGGGCCCACACGAGCAAATGATATAGACGTGTGAGCCAATCTTTACTGATTTATTTCTAAGGTTGCACGGGTCGCCCGAGACGACTATGAACCTATCGTATGGTCGATAAGATTACCTAAACTCCTAACTGAGTGATTGTATATTGAGCATGTTATTTGTACTGTACTATATAACATGATATACTATGATTGGGCATGACAAAATTGCATGATGCATTGTATTGGGTTGGGGATTGATATTGATTGGAGGAAGTGTACTGAAAGGCTTCGAGCCAAAATTACAGGCAGCTCAACTGCAAACTACTGTTTAGTGCCGCAACCGGTACTAATTGGAGTATAGGGATGGGTGGGTCGATTATATCCCCACATGGAGTGTAGGGTTGGACGGAGATGGAGTGTAGAGGCTAGTTGTGTAGGAGTCTCTGATTGCATATTCGTTATTATTATTACTGTGATGGGCTAAGGCCCTAATGCATACTGTTACTGAAATGGGCTAAGGCCCAAATTGGACTGATACTGATATTGAAAAAGGGCTTAGGCCCACACTAAGATTATTTGTTCTTGTCTAGATGTTTTCATGGGGAATTACACACTGAGTTTACGTAAAATCACCCCTTCTGTTTAATCTATATAGGTAATCTCCAGACTTAAGTGGATCGGTGCGGCGGAGGACTCAGCCCACCTACACGACCTATTTCTTCCCGTTTAAGTACTCAGATTTTGATTTTGGTTTTTATGTTTGGTATTTTACTGTATCATGACCTCTTTGGGTTTTTATTTTTATTTTTATTTTTGGATTTTTATCGTTTTGATTTATGCTTGCTAGTAGTAGGGATAATCGAGTTTTCAAAAAGGAATCAAACGGTTTAACAAAATTCACCCAAATACGCAACTATTTTGAAAGCGTCCGCTATAAGTGATGTTTTGAAAATTAACAGCATTTTGAAAAAGAATAACTTTGTGACGATGAATTACGTTTTGAAAACGGACGACATGCCTTGGAGTTAACATAAGATAATATAAAAGAGGTCCTGACGGCAACTCACTTTTCGAAAAACACTACCATGTGACATTGCCAGATTCGGCCATAACGTCTTGGCTGGGTTTGGGGTGTTACATTATATTCAACCCGATCATTGAATCCAAATGCGTGATGTCACATTACGTTGATAGAACAACTCATACTGACTCAAATCATTTATAAAAAATTAACCATATGTAAATAACATAGTTTAAAACATTTTCAATTACGAACATAAACATGCATTACAAATGTCTAACAATCTCATTTAAGTAGTCCCGATGTTATACGAGATCAACCATGGAGTTAAGACTCGAATCCTAACTCAACTATCAAAATTCAACTAAGTGTCTTGATACATGATTATAAGCTTCCCCCTCTAGCTTCGATATGTTCTAGTCTCAAGACATTGGGGTTCATGTCTAGAGACATAGCTCCCTTGTTTTTGATTTTTACATTCGATATTTAAGTGTCTCGAGACAGTAGAGCTCTAGTCTTCAGACTTGACAGTTGACCCAGAATTGCTTGAATTGGATATTTTGTTCTTAGTCTCTTGAGATTAAATAATAGAAATGTCAAAATGTAATTTTACTTCAAACCCTAAGGATGTCAATTCTTACCTGTATGAAACCAGATAACACTCAATTATCAACCGACAATTTAGCATCCAAAAATATATCATCAACACTTAATATCATATAAACTAATGCATCACACCTAGATATACATGATTCACTTTCTAGCAGTATCAAAATTCATGTGTATTGACTGATTACCATAATTAATGATTGCAAAATGGATAGAATATGTCCAACTATTGAATTAAATTCTTTCTTTTCATTGTAATTTTTATGTTTTGTGACTTTTACAATTAGGTCCAACTATTGAATTCATTTGTTTTGATTGCATGAGTAATTTTGAAAGTTACCATGAATGAGTGCTAGAATTTTATGATGAATTATCATGGATTTGAAACTTTAATTTAATTATATGATGATTTTATTAAGTGATTTCAATAGAAATTGATTTTAGGTCCTAATTGTGAAAAAGTTAAGAATTAGGGTTTTGTGTTGAAATTATGAATACCAAATGTTGTGTAATAGTTTAGAATGATGGAATAAAGTGTTAATTGAGAAAAATTAGTTCAATTGATGGGTTAATTGAATAGGGACTAAATTGTAAAAATTATAAAATTTAGTGTAAAATGTAATTTCAAAAATTGAAGGGTATAAATTATGAAGTGAAGTGAGACTGAAATATGTGTGCTAATGTATGAATAATTTGATATTATAGATCAATAAATCGAAGATAAACGAGGAAAAGAAAAAGTAGCAGAATAGTCCCTAAATTTCTACAATTTTTGCAAATTTGCCAGGTAAGTTCATATGGTTGAATTTCATGATTAATTTTTAAATTAGAGATGATATAATGTATTATTTATTTATTTTTTATTTAATTATGATTGATCGTGTCAAACAGTCGAGTTTTAATATTTATAAAAAGAATGATCGAACCTGCAGACTTAACTATGACAACGATAGAGGCAAGTGCACCTATCGAACATTAGTATTGTTTAGGCAAGAATATCTTATCGAACCTAAGGGAACCTAAAAGTACTACTACTCACTTTCTTTCTATTATTTAGCCTAAAATATGGAGTGATTGGTTTATGAAACTAATGAAAAACTAAACTAAATGCAAAAACAAAAGAATGAATGGGAGAAAGACTTTAGGAAAACTCAGTTGATGAAGACGATACCCTCAAGAAGAATCCACCTATGACTTCACTTATTATTTAACCCTAAACCATATGATTTCTTTACTTAGCTTGATCCGTGAGACTCTCTAACCTATATTAAACCCTCTCTCCAGGCGAATAACGTCTAAGCTTAGGTTAATTAGTGGAACTCTCGTTCTCTTATAATAACCCCCTAAGGAAGCAGTAAATCGATTAATGGATTCGCATATTAGGTTTCACCCTAATCCGACAAAATCTCGTAACCCTATCTCTAGGCGCCCGATCAACTCCTCTCAATTATGCTAGATCTACTCTCAGGCAGGGTCTATTCCTCCTCCACCTAAGCACATCAGATTAAATAAAGCAACATAATTAAGAATAAACTAAGTACTTATCATATAATTTAGAAATCAAATAACAAAATCCATCATAGGTTTCATCCCCTTCAAGTATCTGAAGGGTTTAGTTCATAACTAAATAAGAAAACATTTCAAGAGAAAAGATAAAACAAAACATGAGAAATCCCTAAAACCCCCTAAAAGAATTGAAGGAGAGATCCTCCGTCTTGAATAGAGCTCCGGCTTCTTGAGATGGATCAACTGGCTATCTTCAAGTAATTCCCTAAAAGATGAAAGCTTTGGCAAAAGCCTCTATAAAGCCCCTCTGTTTTGGCTTCTGTCGAACTCCCCTTTTTAGTTGCTACCTTGGGTGTTTATATAGGCTTTGAGATGCTTTACTTGGCTCCTAAGTATCCTAATTCAAGTAGAATTCCTCCTAGGATGTTTAAGTAGCTTAGGAATATGTTTCTTTGCCTCCAAGCATCTAAATTCGAGTGAAATTGTTCTTTCCGTGGCGAGAACACGGCCATGGTACTGCCTTGAGTAAATCGTCTTCAGCGGTGTCTCGATTCTGTCAATTGGGGTATGGCCGTGTAAATTGTGGCATGGCCGTGTAAAGTAATTTGACGAGGCACGGCCGTGTGGCTTGAAGTCCAGGCCATGTCGATTTCCTTTTTGGCCCAAATTGGCCCATTTTAAGCCCGTTTCTCGTTCTTTTCGTCCTCGAGTGCTTTCCTGAGTATAAACATAAAAAGAAAGGATTAAAAGCACATTTTTACATAAATCAAGCGCTAAATCATCCAAAAGTATACTAAATATGGGATTAAAGTATGTTACTTTTACGATTTATCAATGATTGTTCTAAAAATATGAAAAATAGATTGAAAGCTAAAATTGAGTAGAATGCAGGATTGAGTACGATCGTTCTGTGATCAGTGATGAATTGACGGATAAGACCATGGTTGGACCATGGCAAAGTGTGGAATGAAAGACCACAGCTGGGCTATGGCATTTCATTGAAAAGATCAGAACTGGGTTATGGCATTATGATCGTAAGACCAAGGTTGGACATGGTAGTATATGTGTGTACGTGTAAGACCATAACTTGGCTATGGCACCATAATAAAGTGAAAGACCATAGCTGGGCTATGGCATTGTGATATGTGCAAGACCATGGCGGGCTATGGCAATATATATGCAAGACCAAAGTGGATTGTGGCATCAAGTAAACGTCGTACTCAAATTCGTAAGACGTTCTCTAATTTGACAAGTAATGGTAAGTGTTAATTGAATTAAAGTGATGGAATCTAACCAGTAGTTGATATTGAGCTCAATCAAGTGAATTCATCGTTTGAAATTGTGAATGGTAGGAAATTGTAGTGAACACTTGTTTAATAAATTGTTGTTGTATTTCGGTAAGATTTTAAGCCTATGAACTTACTAAGCTTTCATAAGCTTACTCCTGTGTGTTTAACATTCTGTGTAGATTAACAAGAGTTCAGAGGATCGGATCAACATATCGGGCCACACTATCCATTTTCTCTGGTAGATTTTACAAAGTACCTTATGGTTTATATGGCATGTATAGGATGGAATAAAAAAAGAAGTAAACTTGTAGAATGGGTTTGAAAGCTTATATACATATATGTTAGTTTTATGTGCACATATTTAATAGTATCTATCAGTAGTCAATGAATGGAAATTATATATCGTAAGTTTATACAAATGAGTAGTGTGATGACATTTTAGGCTTAAAACTTGAATTGATTGCTTGGTTGAGATATATTGGTGTGTACAAATGTTATATGCAGGTAAATTTTGAAAAGGGTGAGAAAAGTGGCCTTGAAGTGGCCTATTTTTGTCCACACGAGTATTCACACAGGAGTGTGTCTTGACCGTGTGTGACACACGGCCTAGCACATGGGCATGTGATTTGGCCGTGTGTCCTCTGCACCTTAAATTTGAGAAACAGAATGCTCAGAATTGAGCACAAGGGCAGAGGCACGACTGTGTGACATGGATCACACGGCCTACCCACAAGTACGTGTGACCCCTATATATAAGAAAATTTTTAAAATTTTACGAAAAATTCTATGTGTTCCCGTTTTAGTCCCGATTCGATTTCAATGTATATCTTGGGCCTCGAGGGTCCATTTAAGGGACTATATGATGATTCTTGGTGAATGAATAGTAATTGATACGATTTATCAGTAAATGTTCAGTAAACTCCAGTAACGCTCCGTAACCCCGTTCCGATAACGGATATGGGTTAGGAGTGTTACATAATCAATTAACGATTCAACCTTATAATTTTATATATAACCCACAAAATCTTTTTAAACAAATTCCCCGTATTAATTTGGCTAAAAAATTTGGCCTTGAACTGAGCTTTCCGACATCTACAAAAACCGAGTTATTACATTATGCATATCATTCACTACTATTCATTTTGTTTGAATTTATTTTTTATACTTTTTTTTATACCCTACTATTAAAGTTGTCCTCAAACTCAATATAATTCTAGAATTGAACTTTTAAAGGCTTTGGTTATTAGACAACAACAATGTCATAATTACATCTCAAATTATCAATGTTGTATCAATCGGGTCTTTCCATTATTGAAATCGTTAATTTAATCATTAAATAATACGTAAAATCTTATGAGACATAATTTAAAATGAAATTAAAAATAAAAGAGTAAAATGATGTCCCATAAATTTTAAAATAAAACTACAAATAAAGTAAAATTGAAAAGAGATAGAGTGAACAATAATTTTTGTAAAAGTTTGAAAACCTAAAAATCAAGATTTTTCAATATCTATTTTACAATATTCATTTTCTTTAAAATTTTACTTTAAATTATGTCCTATAAGATTCGACATCTCGATTAACGGATAATTTAACTATTTTAGTAACGAAAGGACTTTATTGATATAATATTAATAGTTTAATGATGTAATTAAAATATTTTAAAATTTAAAATTATTTTACAATGAAAAACATGGGCAAATATCCCAAAATACCAAAAATACAAAATTACCGGAAAGGACGAGGTTTCAAAAATATTGACCGGAAAGGGCAATTTCCCCAAAAAGCGTCCCACGTCGGTAGCGTTTTTAGAAATCGACTAAAAGCGCGATCCACGGAGGAGCGCTTTAGGCCCACGTCGACCAAAGCGCTTGACGAGGACGCTTTACGACGGCCTAAAGCGCTCCTCCGTGACGCCGCTTTAGGCTAATCTTTCCGCCCACTTGCAATGTGAAAAATGAATTAATTTTTGGACGGTAGTCTCAAACAAAATAATTTTGAGGAGACGTTTGAACAAACCGTGGTCGAAAACGCTCTCACGTGGGCCGCTTTTGCTACTGATGGTCTCCGCAAAATTATTTTGAGAGACGTTTACAACAAACCGTGGCAAAAACGCTTCCAGCGAGGTGCACTATTACCCGGAGCGGTGAAAAGCGCTCCCACGTGGGCGACTTTTGCTACGATGCCGCGGCAAAATTAGGCTATCGTCAGCCAAATTGCATTCTCGGTTGGCGAAAAGCATTCAAGCAAAAAAAAAAAAACGAAAATGAGTGAACGTATTAATAGTGTTATTTACTACGATGGTGAAGTGCGTGACACGAAAATGGTGTTGTTTTCTTATCGAGAACACAGTAGCGATTGAGTTTTAATCGAAACGTCGATTTGGTGGAACTGCAAAAGAATTAGGCGTAAAATATTGAACAACGCCAATGAAAGTTCGATCTATTAAGTATAGATTTTGCGCTTGATCGATCCGGTGAGATATGACGATTCGACATCAAAGGTCCCGGAGCCTTGAGGCAATGGTGGAGAATCATTTTGTCGTGGATCGCCCTATCTCGAGTTATATGTAGAATTTTCATCTCCAAGTGATCTTGCGACCTCAACATCTAGTATCGTTCGAGGGAATACACGACCCCGTCGACACTCTGTAAGTGGGAGGCAAAACACGAAGTGCCCGTGTGCGTGGTAGTATGGAAAACATAACCCCGCACGACACTCGGTTGGTGGATGGGACATGCATATTCGCCAATCGGCGTCGGATGTGAAATACGCGATGGGGGCGTCATCAACTTCTAGTGGATGGCAATCCACATACGATTGGAATCTTTACGAAGATGTTTAAGGAGGGATGATGTATTACCGACGGCATCCACCAGTGAGGGCCTCGTTTGTTGCGAGTTATGGAGGATCGGACGATGAATCCGATGTGGATCCACCTCGGGAGCCGGGCACGGCAGTGCGAAGTTGGACTATTTTACAACCGAGCCCGTTCAATTGTACTGAAGATGTTGAGGCGGTTGAGACGAAGAAGAAGAAGATCCGCTATTCAGGGCATACTAGCCTCGGTAATAAGACATGCATAATGTCGATCTATCTCAAGATGATGCATTGGAGTTTCTGAACTACCACATCGGACGCGTGGCCGTACAAATTCTTCGTTGGATTCGGACCAATTAGAAGTTGGTAACCGCTTTTCCAACAAGAACACTTTTCTTGGTGCATTGAAACAATACTGACGCTCGAGAACGGGTTAACTACACCATGGTTAAATCAAAGCTCGATAGGTACGAGGCGAAGTGTCTTTGTGCAAGGCGGCACATGTGCATGGAAAATCATGGCGTCGTTGAGGAAAAGGGCGGGATGTGGGAGGTGAAGAAGTACAAAGGTCCGCATACATGTCTTACTGAGTGCAGTACCACTATGTGTTCAATGATTTGAATAACACTAATATTATGTAATGTTGCATTATTTAACGTAATTCGTTGTGGTGTAACACAAGATCATCGAGGATGGATTCGGACATGTTGGTGATTTAATAATCCCGACGGTGAAGGCCGATCCCAAAACTACGATCTTACCTTAATTGGCAATATTCGTAGCCAAATGGGGTACACGCCCTCTTCTGAAAAGGCTTGGATAGCCAGCGTAATGCGTTGGAAAAGTTGCACAGTCGGTGGGGCGCTTCATATAATGAAGTGTGGCGGTGGTGTAAGTCTTTGAGAGATATGTCGAGCAAAGACAAGACATTGAAACGCAGGCGGCGTACTACAATGATCGCTTTCCGTGGATGCGCAGTGTTCAAGCGCTGTTACGGACATTTAAGCAATGCCGAGATGCTTTTACATCCGCAAGCCATTGGTACAAATTGACGGTACCTTCATGTATGGTAGATATACGCGCGGCTATTGCTAGTTGTGGCACAAGACGGTACCGTGGGAGAATCCTTCCGATTATGTTCGCAATAACACCGAAGTCGGTGATGACCGGACTTCTTCCTATCTAGGTTAAGGAGGCATGTCCGCCTCAACCCGACATATCGTTATATCGGATCGGGCCCCGAATACTTGCGGCAATAGAGCGACGAGGAAGCATGTGGCATCGCACACACCATCGATATTGCACGAGGCATGTGGCATCCAACTACTATGGGCAACACCGATCTAAAATGACGAAGCGGCAAGTGACCGATATGGGTATGAAATTTCTATTAATATAATTTCTTTTGAAATTTTCGATTTATTCGCAATTTGAATAGTGGTATGTAATATTCGATATCAACGTATATTGGCGGTACGAGATCAATAAAGACCGTTTTCACGAGATGTTGGCGATTTATGCGAAGATAACGCCAAGCGCGCAGACTACAATGCAATATTCCTTTTGAGCAGTGGACACAAGCATATGATGACGGACTCACGATATGGTCATATGACCACAAACCCGCGAATGCATAAATTACATGCTAAAAGGAACCCGTCATCTGCCGATTCACAATGGTTTTATGGAGACATATTTTCGTTTAGCGGCACTATTTAGAAGAGAGCGGCGAGTTATCGAGGCGATGCAAGGAGGCCATGTATGGAGCCGAAGGTCTTGCAAGAAATTAACCGCGGGAAGGCACGGCGAACACTATGCACACAGCTTTGTCACGATCGACGACCCTATGGTTTCGGTCACGGAGTTTGACAGACCGAGCCAAGGTATTGTTGGCGGGCATTATCGTGTACACTTGACAAATAGGACATGCGGTCGTGGGATATTTGATGCGCCGTTACCCATGTGCTCATGTACTTGCGGCTTGTCATAATCTTCGTCTTGACCCCATGAGCTATGTCGGCGAAGTCTACAAATTAGAAAACATGTACAACGTGTGGAGACACGTATTCCCACCATCCGGATGAGCGTAAGTGGCCATCGGTATCGCTTGCACCGTATAAGCATTGTTGGGATAGAGAATTGAGACGCATAAACCAAAAGGTCGACCTTCCTCGACTAGAATACGCAACAATATGGATATCCGAGAACCGACCAACCAAAGTCGGCGGTGCGGGTGGTGTA
The DNA here is from genome assembly GCA_025506655.1 of Gossypium rotundifolium. Classification (NCBI taxonomy): domain Eukaryota; kingdom Viridiplantae; phylum Streptophyta; class Magnoliopsida; order Malvales; family Malvaceae; genus Gossypium; species Gossypium rotundifolium. Next base: position 21,084,317 of record CP106733.1, on the reverse strand, counting down.
GGAACCCGGGCCATACATCTCGCTCGTGTCCAAATCGGACTAGTTGACCGTGTTCTTAGCTTGTTTGTCTCTTCTTTGGCTATGTAATGTCTGCATTTTTGGAGGAAAACGGTGAACTTTTGTACAATAACTCAATTAAATTACAAAAAATTAAAAAAATTAAATTACAAAAAAAACAAACTCAAATTGTATTAAATATATTACAACTTAATTACGAAAAAAAAATCAAACCTATTTTGTCAAAGTTATTAAAATTAAATAAATTAAAAAATTATATTACAAAAATAAAACTCAAATTGTATTAAAAATAATACAACTTAATTACAAAAAAAAATCAAACATATTTTGTCAAAGTTATTAAAATTAAATAAATTAAAAAATTAAATTACAAAAAAAACAAACTCAAATTGTATTAAATATATTACAACTTAATTACAAAAAAAAATAAACCAAACATATTTTGTAAAAGTTATTAAAATTAAATAAATAAAAAATTATATTACAAAAATAAAACTCAAATTGTATTAAATATATTACAACTTAATTACAAAAAAAAATCAAACCTAATTTGTCAAAGTTATTAAAATTAAATAAATTAAAAAATTAAATTACAAAAAAAACAAACTCAAATTGTATTAAATATATTACAACTTAATTACAAAAAAAAATAAACCAAACATATTTTGTAAAAGTTATTAAAATTAAATAAATAAAAAATTATATTACAAAAATAAAACTCAAATTGTATTAAATATATTACAACTTAATTACAAAAAAAAATCAAACCTAATTTGTCAAAGTTATTAAAATTAAATAAATTAAAAAATTAAATTACAAAAAAAAAACAAACTCAATTTTTATAATATATATTACAACTTAATTACAAAAAATTAAACGAGATCAATACAAAAAAATTAAACTCAAATTATAAATTAATTTACAATTACTCAAATTATGGGGTTTAGGGTTTAGTGCGGATGTCGGTGGGAACCCGGTGCCACGAGGGCGGCTCGCCGATTCTGCTGATTCCTCCTTCTTCTAGCTTCCGGCGGGGTTGTGGAACCTCAGGTGGGAATCCGTCCTCGGCGGTGGTGCAGTTCAGGTGTTGCGATGATGACCCACCTTGATAAAATAATGACCGGAGGTGTTTGCATAAACCACGGCGGGGTGACCGCATCCGTCACGGTGAAGGAGTCGGTAGAAAGAATCGCTCCCGACGGCACCTCCTCTAATCCCACACCCGATGTCGGCCTCACGATCGGTGGCTAAAAGGAGTTGTCGGAACGGACTCGAACCCGCCATGGATTCCAACTTTGGGGGACTAGAAAAGGAAACATATATGGGTTAGGAGGATACATGTAAGGCGAAGTGCCTTTGGCATAAAATTTTGGTTAAATTTTGAAATTTTTTTTTTTTTTCCCGGGAAATTTAGGGTTTTTAAAAAAAGGGAATGGTTTAAAATTTTTTCCCAAATTAAAATTAAATTTAAAATAAAATTTTTTTTAAATTTTAACTTTTTGGTTTTGTTAAATTTTAATTTTTTAAAAATTTTTTTTTTTAAAATTTTTTTAAAAAAAAAATTAAAAAAATTTCCCGGGGAAAAAAAAATTTTTTGGGTTTTTTTTTCCCCTTATTTTTTTTAAAATTTGGTTTTTGGGGGGAAAAAGGAGTGGGTTTTGGGGAAAAACTAAAATTAAAAAATTTTCCAAAAAAAATTTTTTAAAAAAATTTTTTAAAAAAAAAGGAAATTTTTTAAAAAAAAAAAATTTTTGGGTTTTTTTTTAAATTTTGGGGGGGTTTTTTTGGGGAAAATTTTTTTAAAAAATTAAAAAAAAAAAAAATTTTTAAAGGGTTTTAAATTTTTTTTTTTTGGAAAACTTTTTGGGGGAAAAATTTAATTTTTTTTTTTTAAAAATTTTAAAAAAAGGGGGTTTTTTTTTTTTTTCCCAAAATTTTTGGGGAAATTTTTTTGGGGGAAATTTTGGGTTTTTCTTTTTTTTAAAATTAAAAAAAATTTTTTTTCAAAATTGGGAATAAATTTTGGTTTAAAAAAAAAAATTTTTTTTTAAATTAAAATTTTTTGGTTTTTAAAAAAAAATTTGGAAAAAAATTTTTAAAAAAGTTTTTGGTTTAATTTATTTTTAAAAAAATTTTTAAAAGGGTTTTGGGGTTGGGAAAAGGGTTTTTTTTTAAATTTTTTCAAAAATTGAAAATTTAAAAATTTTTTTTTTAAAAAAAAAAATTTTTTTTTTTCCCAAATTTTCCCAAAAAAAATTTAAAAATTTTTTAAAAACTTTTTTAAAGGTTTAAAAATTTTTTTAAAAAGGTTTTATGGAAATGGGTTTTTTTAAAAAATTTTTTTTTAAAAACCGAAAAGGGTTTTTAAAAAAACCCAAAATTTAAATTTTTTTAAAATTTTTTTTTTAAAATTTTTTTTAAATGGGAAATTTTAAATTTTTGGGAAAATTTTTTTTTTTCCAAAAAAAAAAAAAAACCAAAATTTTTAAAAATTTAAAACCCAAAAAGGGAAAAAATTTTTTAAAATTTGAAAAAAAAATTTTTAATTTAAAAAAATTTTTGGGGGTTTTTTTAAAAAAAAAAACCCTTTTTTTTTTAAAAAAAAAAAAAAACCCAAGGGAAATTTTAAAAAAGGGAAAATTGGCGGGGGTTTTAAATTTTTTTTAAAAAAATTTTTTTTTTTTTAAAAAAGAATTTTAAAATTTTTTTCCCATTTTTTTTTTTAAAAACCAATTTTTAAAAAAAAAAGGGAAATTTTAAAAATTTTATTTAATTAAAATTTGGGGGAAAAAAAAAAAATTTTTAAAATTTAAAAAAAAAATTTTTTTAAAAAAAAAAATTTTAAATTTTAGTAAGGGAAATTAAAATTTTTTTTTAAATTTTTGGGAAAAAAAAAAAAATTTTTTTTAAAAAAAATTTAAAACCAAAATCCCAAAAAAATTTTTTTTTTATTTTTTTTTTTTTTTTTTTTAAAAAAAAAAAAAAAGGGAAAAAGGTTTAAAAAAAAAAGGGGGATTTAAAGGAAAAAAAAAAAAGGGGGGGGGGGAAAAAAAAAAAAAGGGGGGGTTTAAAATTTTTAATTTCAAAAAAAAATTGGGTTTTTTTTCCAAAAACCCAAAGGGTTTTAAAAGGGATTTTAAAAAAAAATTTTTAAATTTTTTTTTTAAAAAATTTTTTTTTTTTTTTGGGCCCTTTAAATTTTTTTTTTTGGGGGGGGAAAGGGGGAATTTTAATTAAAAAAAAATTTTTTTTTATTTTTTAAAAATTTTTTAAAAAAATTTTTTAAAAAAAATTTTTAAAAATTTTTTTTTTTTTTTGGGGGGGTTTAAATTGGAAAAATTTAATTTTGAAAATTTTTAAAAAAAAGACTCGCCATACACAAGCGGCGGCGGAGGTCAAAAACTCCAGTTTTTCAACATGAATCGAAAGGTAAGCTCTTCTATTTTATATATAATCGAAAACAAAACGAAAAGAATAAAAAACAAAAAAGAATAACATTGTCGAAAATCACCTCTGTTTTTTGAAGATTTTTCGCTTTTTATTTCGTATTATCCTTTTTATGTTTGTATTCTCTGTATATATGCCTGTATATTCGTGGTCTTTTACATATTGTATTAGGGTTATTTATAGCCCCAAAAATAATGAAAAAGAAATACAAAGATTCTGTCTCGTTTGTTTCTTACCATATTTGCTGCTTTTATTGTGTTCTTCTTTCCTTTTTTGCAGGCGGACGACGAGAAATTTGACGATGATGAAGGCTGGACGAGGGGCCTGTGTTGGGTGTTGCGGCGCGACTGGAAACCTAGGGTTTCCTGCGTCTGAAAATTATTTGGGCCAATTGGGCTCTTTTAATTTTTGGGCCTCCGGGTCATGGGTCTTGGTGTAAGAGGATATTGAGTCTGGGTAATCTGTTTTGTAAATGGACTATAAAAAAAATTGGACATTGAGTTTTTTTATTATTTTTGTTTGTTTGGGCCCGGCCACAAATGGCCTATTACAAAATTTATTTTTAATTTAAGAATATAAAATACTATGATTTATAGAAAATAAAAATAAATTAAAATACTCCAAAAAATCAAGTCTGGACATATAATTGTTTAGATCCAAATGTATCTATAGAAAATATTGTCTAAGTTCATTCTAGTGTTAAATAATATTTCTAGTATTTTTATAAAATTATACTTTTTTATTTTTAAGATTTTTTGAAATAATTTTTAAAATTTTATATATGTTAAATTTCAAAATAATAATATAAAATATGATATGTTATAAAAATTAAAAATCTATCAAAATACTATGTCAAGAATGAGCCTAGACAACCATTCGCTTAGGTTCATTCATTATTTGTAACAAAATATATAATCGTCTAATAAATTTTATATATTTTAAATTTTTAAATTTTTTACCATGTGTCAATATGTAAGGCTGTCACATGTCATCATTCTATTGGGTACCAATGCCACACCAATGTATTTTTAATGGCCTATGGATGCCAAGTTTAAGTACCAATTTGATCTAAAAAATATTGAAGTGCCAAATAAATACAAAGTGTCGAGTTTAGGTACCTCCATGGGATATTTTACAAGAACAGGCCTATTTCAACATTATTTACGAAAATGAACGACTTCAAACATTATTTATTGGAATGGTCCAAAAATTACAAAACACTCCTACGTGGAAACACTTTCAGGGGAAAATGCAAAAAAGTCCATTGACATTGGAGCACTTTAACCTATGTTTGGACTAAATTTTCAAAAAGGTTATTTTTTAAAATATTACAAAAATAGACTACTTTTTTAAAAATTTACTAGAATAAGCCTTTATAAAGATCCAAAATAGCAACACCATTTTCTTTTTATTTTAAGGTGTCATCAATTAATATAGAAATAAAACTTACAAAACAAATCTTTATATAGACCCAAAGTCTCATTTTTCTAATTTTATTAAGCAATATGAGATGTGAGATATGTGTATATATAGAGTCATGAATAGGTTTGCAACTTGTCCTAGACAATGTGGGATTCCTTCCTCTTTTAACTAACAACATAAGATTAAAGGCTACACTATATTTTATAATTTTTTACAAAATAATTTCTATTTTTTAATATTTTGTTAACATTTTCTCATATTATAAAATTATATTTTGAGATCTTTAATCTTGTTTAGAATTGATAAGCGTATACAAAAGAACTATTAAAAAGAGAACAACTTTCACATATGAAACTTGTACATGTAGTAATCTTCTATTCAATTTTAAATGTTTGAAGTTAATATCCATGCAATTCTAATTTTTAAAATAATTTTCCGTTATTTCAATTTAGAAGTTATACTTTTAATTTTTTATTATTTATTTTAATTTATGTTATGAATGTTTGATTAATAAATAAATTATGAGTATTTGGTACTCAAATAGTATTTTTTTGTAATTTTAAAAATTAATATTTTTAAATATTTTACTATACTCATTAATTTTTAATCCTAATTTTAATTTAATTTTCATCACCTAATGAATGCTTTGATAAATTTATTCAGATGTATTTTGACTAGATAAATAATCTATTTAAACATAGTATATAGTTATGTTAAATAAGTTTTTTATAGAAATATATAATATACATAAAATATAATAATTATTTTTCATATTTTATATCTAGATTAAATTATATTAGTAGTCACTTAACTATGATTTTTAGCTATCGAATTATAAAAAACTTACAAAATTATCACTCAACTATTAGTAATTTTTAAATATTTTTAAATATTTTATCAGATTATTTTATATTTTATATTTTTTTACTTATAGAGTTTAAGATATTTATTTAAAATGTAACAAATGTTAATTTTTGTAAAAAAAATTAAACTCTATAAGTAAAAAATATAAAATATATTATAGCACTTAATCTTATGTTGTTAGTTAAAAGAGAAAGGAATCTCATATTGTCTAGGAACAAATTGCAAACCTATTCATGAATCTATATATACACATATCTCACATCCCATATTACTTAAGAAAACAAGTGAAATGAGATTTTGGGTCTATATAAAGATCTGTTTTGTAAGATTTATATCCACATTAATTAGTGGCACCTTAAAATAAAAAGAAAATTGTGTTGCCACTTTAGGTCATTATAAAGGCTTATTGTCATAAACTTTCAAAAAATTGGTTTATTTTTGTAATAGTTTAAAAAATAACCTTTTTTGAAAATTTAATCCGAACACGGATGCGTTCCTGTCAGCACATTTTTCTGTGTTTTCTCTTGAAAGTGTTTCCACGTAGGAGCGTTTTGCAATTTCTGGACCATTCCAATAAATAATTTTTTAAGTAACCCATTTTCATAAATAATGTTGAAAGTGGACTTATTATTATTATTATTTATTTTTAATTTTATGTTTTCAACAGAAAATTAACATGTCACTCTATCAAATAAAAGATTATTTTTAAATAATTTGATTTATCATTTTGTATTCTTTTTTTTTTGAGTAAAAGACGACCTCAGGGGTCCGAGCGTATTATTAAGTAATATCCCTCATAACAACATTATGGATTTCCATAGGGTAATCCGTGTCAAAAAACCAACTCTTAGCATCACTACACATTATAGAACAAATTAAATCAGCCACCCTGTTGCAAGACCTATGTGACCAAACTAACCTGGTTGAATTAAACAATCCAAAAGCTTCTTTACACGTATTAACTCAAAAACTAAAGGCAAATTTTAAACTTTGTACAACAATAGACACTAACAAAACATACTTGTAACACCCCTCACCCTGCCCGGTCGTCGAACCCGGGCAATAGGATGCTACAACTAAATATCAAACAATTACAAACAAATTATAATTTAAAAATCTCAATTAAATATCAAAAAAATCATAATTAAATAAATTAACATGTGTTTCAATCAGTTATTGGTTAATACCAAGCTTACGGAAGGTTACAACTAAGCATGCAATCATTTTGAATAAATTTCAAACAAATTTAAAAAGATAAGAAAATATGAAAATAGGGGACATACGGCTATGTTAGAGGCCATGTGGAAGGGTTGAGGCCGTGTGAGTAAACCATGTAACAACTTGCCGTGTGAAATTGGGGTCATACGGCCGTGTGGCCAAGCTGTGTGGTAGAGCTCAACTCATGTGGCTCAAGTACATGGCCATGTGGCCAGACCGTGTATAATTCGAATATAGGGTCACACGGTTGTGTCACTAGACCGTGTAACTCCCTGAGATCGTATGGGCAAACCTGCACCAAAATTAAATAGGCCATGTGGCCGTGTGGGACACACGGTCGTGTGGTAGACAGTGTCCGAGGCCGTGTGCACCTAAAATAACTTCAAAATCAAGCCATTTCATCTACCATTGCTTGGTTACCAAGCCATACCATTTGCACCTATAATTACTCAATTCAAAACACACCAAATTATGTCAAAACATGTCATATACCATTCAACCTAAGTTCCTAACCAATATGCCCTCAAAGACGCCTCAATTTACAATTCAAAACAACCAAAATGAAAATGCTCAAACAAACTAATTCACTAACATTATATGACACTTCCTCAATCATTTACTTAAGCACAACTAACCTTTAATCATTTTCATATTTTAACATCAAATATATCAAACATCCTTTCACATCTAAGCATCAACCAAGAACATATAACATAACAAGACATTTCTCTCAACCATAAGGATATTAAGCATACAATTCAAGCAATCTAACAAGTCATCAACCAAATACCATTCCTTCTCATGTATACACATATATATATATATACACACTTATAAACATAATAAGCAAAACCATCAAGATACAAAATGAACATTATAACCAAAATACTTCCTAGGTACATGCCAAAACCAAAATAAGAACATCACCAACACTTGAGTTCGGGATTGTCGCTGGATGTTGAATCGGCATACAAACCGAATAGTACCTAACCTATGTAAAGACAAATGAAAACGTACCCTGAGTATAACTTAGTGATATTTATATAACCCGAACCATAAGTATAATATAAAACATAAATGAGCATAAATTTAGAGTGAAAATAACATACAAATCATCAAGCCAAATATCCTATTTCACATAACCATGTACTCAAAACCATCTCATTTCTCTTATATCATCATAAGTCTATCACAATTTGCGAGTTAATAATCATACAACTCATATAAGATATATTTAACCTCTAAATCTAATTTCATGATTTCATGGAACATAACATATTAATGTTCCCAATTCAATCCACAATCCACATTTCATTTTCCATTTCTAATTTCATTTCTTGTTCTTTTTGTCATATCAAAATCATATAAACCATTTCGTTCTTTATATCCCTATTAACATAACTCGAACTCGAACTCGAACTCGAACTCGAATGGGTACACTGATCCAACCAACATATCAGTTTAGCACCCAATGCCTTATCGGATAAGTCCAAAGCAAATAGTTGTGTCTAACACTATCAATTAGATTGACATCCAATGTCTCATCGGTTAAATCGAAGCAAATTGGTACACAGTGCCTCATCGACTTGTAGTCGAAAAATCCTTGAATTATTTCTATCCTATGGCATGCCAACTATATCTGGCTCTACCCGAACAATTAATAGGGTTTTCATTTCATAATCCTATACCAACCAATGTCTCAATTTCACAATTATTTCAGTTAAGTAAAAATTTATTCAACATGTATAGTAGTCATAATTATCCCAATTCATACTCAATTTTCATAATTAATAAAAAATACACATATTTATCAAACATATTCATTTCACTCCTCATAATCGTTGTTCAAATCAAATCATCTCAAGTGAATAAGAATTCTCACCTCATATTCTTATCATGAAGGAACAAATCAATATACAACTATTTATAAGTTGTTCGGATTATAGAAACACAAATCGTAAACTCCAAGCTATTCGTCAACAACTTTGTCTTTTCCTTTCTTTTTTGAAGAATCTGGGTCGACATTAGCTACAAATTAAAACAAACATCGCATTTCATCAATAAACAAACAAATTTACATTCAATTGCTAATTAAATCAAATTCTACATTTTATTCAATTTAGTCCCTAAAACTGGGACTAACATAATTTTCACATTTAACATCAAATTCGTATACCAATTTAACTCTAAGCCAAATTTAAATCCCTATTTCTCATTTCTAGCCCAAAATTTAAAAAATTTCTCAATTTGGTCACTATTGCACAAAATCAACAATTGATTTTATAATTTCGTCATTTTTTACTTCTAACCTAAAAATCTATCAAATTGGTCCCTAAAACTTTAACTATTCAACAATGGTAACATCTTCAATCTTTAATAGTACCAAAAATAGGACATGGGTTAATTAGCTTATAGTATCGGGATTCCAAAAACATAAAAATTATGAGAAAATGACTAGATTGCACTAACCAATTTAAGCTTGAAAAAAAAAAAGCCCTGGGCCGTTCGACTTCTTCTTCTCCTCTAGCTTCGAATGACTTTTTGGATGAAAGAGTTTTATTTCTCTTTCAATCCACTTTCATTTTGTTTTAACATGGTTTTGTTTAATATTTAATTTAATTTAATTTAACTTTTATTTTATAAATTTTATTACATTTTATCTTATACAATCACCCATTACCGTCCATTTTCATTAAACCAATGGCTTATTTCCTTGTGAGTCATTTAGTAAGGTTTTGCCTTATGATTTAGTTATAATTCAACTTTTGATTCTTACACGATTTAGTCCTTATATGTAAATTAAGCACTAATTTGATGAAATTACTAAACCAAATTTTAATTCACTTTTAAAATAATTCCATAAATATTTAAGAGCCTTATTTACGAAAATGGGTCCTAAAACTACACTTTGGAGAATTGTCTCCTCAAAATTAGGTCTAGGAGTTTTAGGGGCAATTTAGGGATTTTAGCTTTAGTGTACTTGAGAATTTCATAGCATGGTATTCATAAATGCTTTTGTTCATGGCATTTTGGAAATTAAAACAATTTTTTAAAATAATGTTCAAAAGACTTTCAATTTTGAAATAAGGACTGATTTGTAAAAGGGTCTAAATTATGAGTTTTAAAAGGCAATTAAACCAAAATTTAATTTTCACCCTATTTTCCCCTTTCATCTTTATAAAACCCACGTTATTCTTCTCTATATTTTTTTTCGTTCATTGAATTTCAATGCTCCTCTCATTCAATTTTGATTCCCGAACTTAATTCCTTAGATTTATATCGTTCCCCAAGCCATAAGACTCTATAGTATTTCATGAAAAACACTCAAAACACCATAGATTTCTCCATTGTTGAGTTTTTGGATTTTTTTGGGTTTTCAATCAAACATTCGGTTTTTCGTTAACTAAGGTAACAATTCAATTTCTTATTAGTTTATGATGTTATTGAATCCTTTAAATTGAGTTTTCAGCAGTTAAATCGCATGTTTTAAATAAAAGCCAAAAATTTGGTCATTAATGGTGGATTTTTGGATTTTGGGTAAAAACATGGTTTCAAAGTGTTTTTCAATTAATTTTGATGTGACTAAAAGGTTTCTAAATTTACTTCAAAGTTTAGTTGAAGATTCCCAACGTTTTAATGAATTTTCATGAAAATTGTCATAAACATGTTGAAAATTTTGATACCATGAATTGGGTAGTTGTAACATCCTAAAATTAGGGCCTGGCATTTTTTGCACTATTGCATGTGTTGAGCTTGTTTAGCTTGTTATTTAGGTGTGTTTGGGGGTCCTATGGAGGCTCGGGTTCGAGTCTAAGCCCTGGGAAAATTATGGTTTTTGGCTCTTTAGGGAAGAAGGCTAGTAGAAGCTGGACTTAAGATTAATTAAATATTCTTGCTAACACAAGTGAGTAAGTGGCACAATGGTGTGGCATCACAAGGGAATCATGGAGGGGGAGAGTTCGAGTCCCACAAGTAGCATTTGGTAGCTTTTATTTTGTGCGTTGGAGGAGGAGGAAGCAGAGTTGGGATTAAACTCGCCATGGTAGTTGGAGAATTGGTCAAATGGTTTGAATGGGAGGTGGAGAGCAAAGTGGGGAGGAAACTAAGGAGAGAATCAAGGGATTGGGGTGAGATGTGGTAGTGGCCAATGTAGGAGTGTTGGGGGGAAGAGAAATTCGGCTAAGGGGTGGTGTTTGGGCACTTTCGACTAGTGTGGAGTAGGTGTCGAATTTCTTTAGTCTCTCTAAGCTTTTCTTTGCATTTTTGGCATTTTCTACTCAAGCGTTTTCGGGTTCTTCCCTTTTGGCTTTTCTTTTCTTCTCTTCGTACATTTTTTCTCTTCTTGCTTTTCTCTCTTTGGAAATTGACCACTTGTGCAACTCCTTTTCAACTTTCCATCTCTTTTCAATTGTTTTTTTTCTACTCCATAGCCGAAACCTCTACCCTATTTTCTTCTAGTTTTCAATAGGCTTGCTTCGTTTCTTCTCATCTTGGGTTCTTCATTTTGGTTAACCTCATAGTCGAATCTTGGTTTTTGTGGTTGCCGAATCTTCTTTGCCTATTTGGTTCTTCTGTGATTGCAAGGTAGTGTTTTTCTCTTCTTTTATTTCTTTTCGTTCTATCTTTTTCTCTCGAGTAAAGCCGAATCCCTTACCATGTTTCTTCTTCTCTAAGGTCGAATCTGAGTTCTCTTCTCCATCTTGAGTCTCGGTTACTCTATCTTTTGTGTAGAAGATGAAGTCCTTGTTGTGCAACCACCGATTTTGTGGCACTTCGGTAAGTTTATCTATGGCCAATTAGGGGGTGGATAATTTTGGTATTATTTTATGAGTTCTTAGGGCTAAACGACCATTACTTTGTTGCCTTGGAACAACATTACTAACCTATGCTTTTCATTAGGGACTCAGTTTCACAATCGAAGGGTGTAAACCAGTTATTCGAGCATAGGAAGGAGTTGCCGTCGTTTTGGTAAGTGAAAGTAATGGACTAGATATTTCTATATCTTGGATTAATAAAGAGTAAGACTAACTGTTAGCCAATGATGATCTCAGGTGTTTTGGAAAGTACCGGGTACCGCAAACCCGTAAATAGGTGTGTAATCTCACACCCACATTGCTGAATGCATGTGATGTATTGTGAATAGGCCAAACGCCGAAAAGCCGAAAAGTCAGCAACTGTGACCACTCGAGCATGTGAATGCTCGTGGTGGTAAATCGAGACACGAATGATGACGATGGATTGTTGAGAGTGGCACGAGCACTCTCGTAAAACTAAGGCTGTAACAGGCCTGATCGTTTTAAAACGGGTTAAATGGGCCCAATGGGTTTACGGGCCCACAAGGCAAAATCGATGGAGAATACTGAACGATTGATGTGACTGTGAAGTCTACGAATTCGAAACTGAAAATGTGTCAAATGGGCCACACGAGCGTGTGGGCCTGTAACATCCTAAAATGGGCCTATGCATTTTTGATTTAATTATACTAAATGGCATGTCTTATGTATTATGAATGTATGGTGAACATTTTTGGAAACTTGGAAATGTTAAGTTTAAAAGAGGAAAGTGAACATTTTTGGAAACTTGGAAATGTAAGGAAATGTTTTAGAAATGTTAAGTTTAAAAGAGGAAACTAAGAGGAAACTAAGGCAAGGTGGTCTTAAAAAAATTAATAGAAGAAATTTGACACAAGAACGGGCTTGGAGAAGTGGCTAGGAGGCACCACTTAAAGCCCAGTAAGTGACGCCACAATCAAGGGGGAAGGAGCCTAGGTTCGAGTCACGTGGGAAGCAAATAAAAGAGTTTTATTTTGCTGCAAGGAGCAAGGAGTTAGCGCACCAAGGCACTTGGGAAGAGTTTAATTCTCTTTAAAATTCGCTAAATAGGTGGATCAATGATGGATAATTATTGTTTAAGAGATAAGAAATAATTAAGGATTATTTCCATTAATTTTCTTAAAGATAAGAGAAATGATGGCCAAGTAAGGAGTCTTGGCCTAGTAATTTCGACAAAAGGAGGAAATAAGGCTATTCATCAATCTTCTCTTTTCCATTGAAGTCTCGCCAAAATTTCCTAGCAAACTCTCTCCTTTCTCTTATTTTGCCATAGCCAAATCTTTTCTCCATAAGTCCACCATTGTCAATCCCCTAGTGACTCTTTTCCTCTCTTTTCTTTTGATAAACCGACAACACAGACAACCTTTAGCCGATTTCTTGTTAAGTTCCAAAAGCCGAAAACCAAATAAGCCTAGCCAAATTCTTCATAGCTTTTGTGATCTCCATTAAAACTGAATCCATAAACTCCTCAAGATACCATCATTAGCGATTTCTTTATACTAATCAAAAGTCAAATCAAGATCCTTCTAGCCTACATAGCTGAATATTGCTAAAGGTTCAAGCAAGGATTGCCGATCTCTAAAGTAAGGTAAGATCTCATTCAGCTTTTCTTTTAAGATTTGTCAAATCTAGGACTAACCCCATTAATATCTTGTTGCCAAACTTTGAAGAGATCTTTCGGATTTACTAAGCGCCAACTACAAGGAAGGAGAAATTCTTTTCCGAAGGTACATCATAGGCAGCGTGTTCCCTAGTTATTCGGTGAGTTTCGTGATTTAAAATCCACAAGGTAAGTATCTATAGCATTCGCCAATGCCATGTTGAGTAAATAGATGTGTTTCATTAATATTTAAAAGCGAAACTAATCTATTCAAGTAATCTAGTGATTGTCGATTTCAAGAAAGAAGGATACAAAGTTTCCAAGCATTTGATTAGACATCAATCGGCAAAGAAGGTAAGGATTTAAGTGTACTAATCCTACTAGGATTTGGATTTATGGTCGAATGGCTCTTTACTAAGTATTAAATGATTGATTAAATGTAGAGATTTAAGATCTAAGGCATTAGATCAAGCTTTTGAGATTTGGATTGAAACCTTAAAAAATCGGTGTGTACCCTACTTTTTAATAAGATTTATGGCATTAATTAATATGTGCATGTGTATAACAATGTGAATATGGCTAAGGTACCATGTTATGGTACAAAGTACTGTGCACGCTTCCTACTCCTACTAGGATTATGTTAAATATCCATTACGGCACATATGACATTATAAGAATGTGAAATAAGAATTTGGCATGTTAATGCATGATATGTATGATATGGGGCATATGGGTTATATGAAAAGGGAAGTGAATGTGGTGACCTAAGACCACGATGGCGAATGTGGTGACCTAAGACCACGAAATCTGAATGTGGTGACCTAAGACCACGATATCGAATGTGGTGACCTAAGACCACGAACTTTATAAGGCGATCGAAAGTCGATCAGCAATGATGTGTAACACCCCAAACCCGGTCTATGCATTAAGACCGGATTTGGTTTATTTCATGAATCGAGCTATATTAAAATTCCAAAGGAGTCGAAATCTACAAGATTATTTTTAAGTACAAGGTTTAGTAAAAATCAAAAGAGTATTTTAAATTTGATGTATATTAGAAAACATTAGTTGAAAACATCATTAATATTGTATTGTCAAAAATCCTTAGGTAAATTATATAAGAGTTAAAATATTTATAAAGGAATTTCATATATTTGAAAACCCAATTTATTTTGAGAAAAACATCATATAATCATCACCATAATAAAATGTCCAAAATAGAGTTTTAACCAACCACACATATAAATCCATGAAATATTAATAGAGGCCCTTATTACATCAACCCAAAATAGTAAAAATACTTATTAAAAAGTTCAAAGTTTAATAAACCCATGTTTTGCAAGATGACCTCCACGAAGTCATCCTCGCCCAAGTCCACGCGGTTTCCATTACATGAGATGGAAATTTTGAGGGAGTGAGTTACTTAGAACTCAGTATAACTCACTTACTTTGTCCATGGGCGATTTTTCAAGTTATGGATTTGGGCCTAAGCCCATTAGCAAAATTAACAACATAAATAATAATATGCATGCAAATGTATTTTTCCCTCCCATACCTAATTTCCATCTGTTACACACCCCGTATCAACCAACACACATGTGGGGATCAAGTCAACCCACCCCGCCATCACACCAATCGTGAGGCATTAAGCCTTTTTATATTTGTGGCGAGCCATCGAACTAGATTGTGACAAAGTCACCGAACTAGAGGCATTGAGCCAATTATTATTTGTGGCGAGCCACCGAACTAGAGGCAAATAGCCATTTATTAATTTTGTGGCGAGCCACCGAACTAGAGGCAAATAGCTATAATTTTGTGGCAAAGCCACCGAACTAGATTTTGGCAATGCCTTTCTTCTCTTCATCATTTTCCCAACCCATGCAACATGTATGCAAAGTAGTCTATGATCATACCATGAATTTATTAAAAGGCCCATTAACAAGAGTCAATATTTGATTTTTATTAAGGCCCAATCATTTGGCCCATTTAGCTATTTAACAACTTATGCCCAAATTTACGATCTAGCAGAATTTGGCCCATTTATCGATCTAGCAATGATTTCAAATTTCGCTTAACAATTTAACGAGATTACTACCATTTACGATCTAATGTAGATTTCGACCCAATTATCGATCTAATGAGATTTGGTAATTATCGATCTAACCAGTAGATTTCGCCCAATTATTAATCTAGCGTAGATTTCGCCCTTTCTCAATATAATGACTTTTAGGCCCATTTAACGATCTAGCATGTTTTTTGGCCCATTTTTACGAGACATACAATTTACATATTAACAACTAATATCTCGAGGGCGTTTTCGTAATTTTCACAATTTTAGTCATTTTCATGTATTTTCGTCGAAATACCAGTTATTACATTTTATGCCGATCTAGTCGTTTTTTTACTATTTTACTCAATACCGCAATAACATCCAAATCCGAGAAAAGTGTGAAGTTACACACCTCGATATCGTGAGTACTAATCCTTCTCGCTCTTCAACACCTAAACATAATACAATCTTATTAGGACACTACCATGTATAAAAATATAATATTGATATTCGATCCAAATCCTTACCCTCTTGTTTTTGAATCACTTCAATTTTCGGGTTCTCCTCGTTTATCGATTCGTTATTCGCTGAAAATCCACTAATGTACAAAGGCTCGGAAGTTCGTACTACTTCAAATAATTGATTTCCTTCGGAAGATGGTCCGCAACCCGGTGGAAAATCCCGGGTTCCCGAAATAGCCCTTCTTTTATACTTAAGAGAAATAGTGGATCCGCCCCTCTTACGAAAACTAAACACCGCCCTTTTCTTCCCTATTTTGAATGTCTTCAATAACAAAAATTGTTAATCCTAATAATAATATATCGAAAATACTAAAGATCTTAAAGGTGATATTTCCTTACCACAAAGATTCTTTTTTCTCTAAAAGAGAGTCGACCAAAAACGTTCCAAGATGCACACGAACACTCGAGTTCCGATCTTCCGTTATCGTACAAAAGTATAATAAAGAGAAACGTTAATAGAGTGAATGGGTATTTCGATTCAAGAAATCCTTCTTACCACCATCCATATTCGGCCAAATCCACCATTAACTAACATGAACTAAAAGAATTCTTACCTATTCTCCACAGTTGAAAAGAGATGATTGAGATAGATGTTTATGAATAGAGAGAGATTCGGCTATGAAAAACCAAAGAGAAAAGAAAATGATTCGGAAAAGGCACACTAACATTCGGCCATGAGAGATGTTTATGGAGATATGATGATTGAAAAGAAGAATTAAAAGATGAGTGAAAGGGATGATGAGGATTCGGTTATCAAAAGAAGAAAAAAAAATAAGAGATGTGTTTAGAGCAAGGTACAATCGGCAATGGAGGAAGGAAGAAAAAAAATGACTTTTGGTGTTGTATTTTCGGCACAAAGAAAAAGCATACAAAGAATACTAATGTGATAGCAAAATGACCAAATGGTCAAAAGAATTTTGGCAAACCAAAAGCACAAAGTCGGCCAAAGAGAAGGTTGAGAGAAAAAATGAAAAACAAAGTTGCACAAGATGCTAGAATGACCAAAACAAAATTCCTACCCTAGCTAAGCTACTAGCAAAAATCGGCCAACCTCCCCTAGCCATATTGCCGTCCAAATTCATTGGTCCAATGACCTTGAATTTGTTTCCAAAACATCTTCCTTGATACTAGCCTCATGTCCCCATATTTTTCCTAAGTTCCTTGATTCCATACCATAAGTTAAAAATTACCTTTTTCCTTTAGTCTTACTTTCCAAAAATAAAACAATACAACTCATCCATCCTTATCCTCTTGCCGACACTTGCATGGATTAAAGCCAAAAAAAATAAAATTCGGATGCTAACCAAGGATTCGAACCACTCCCTCATGCCATAACTCATGCGCCATCACCACCTTACCATTTACTCATCTTATGCTTCACTTTGACACTTATTTTTACTTAAGTATTAATATCACTTAATCCACTTCATTATACTCTCAAAATAAAATTATTCTACTCCAAAATTCTATACTCTTCTTCAAGACTATAATAACTACGAAAAGAAGTAAGAAAATTTTTCCTTCATAATTTAAGCACAAAAACATGCATTAAATTAGATACACAAATTTCGTGTGTTACAACTCTACCCTCCTTAAAGAAAATTTCGTCCTCGAAATTTACGATTAAAAGAGGTGAGGATATTGTTGCTTAATAGTGTCCTCGAGCTCCCACGTAGCTTCCTCCACTCGTTGATTACGCCATAAAACTTTGACCAACGACACGGTTTTCTTTCTTAGCACTTTAACATCTCGGTCTAAGATTTCCACCGGTTTTTCTTCAAAAGACAAATCTGAATTCAACTCCAATTCTTCTACCCAGACAATGTGCGAAGGATCCGATCTATAACGCCAAAGATGGAAACATGAAAACATTATGAATTTGACCCAACTCCGGAGGTAACTCAATCGATAAGCCACCGGACCAACACGCTTGACACGATATGGTCCAATGTACCTAGGACTTAGCTTGCCCTTCTTTCCAAACTCGAAAATCTTTTTCCAAGGTGAGACCTTCAAGAAAACTGATCCCCACATCATACTCAATATCCTTACGCTTTAGGTCCGCATACGACTTCGCATCTCTCGAGGCTTCTTTCAACCGTGTTTCGAATAACCTTTACCTTTTCCTCTATTTCGAGATATCATCTCAGACCTAACATCTGTCGTTCGCCCAACTCGGTCCAACAAATAGGAGAACAACACCTCGACCATACAATGCCTCGTAAGGTGCCATCAGAATGTTCGATGATAGTCGTTGTTATATCATAAATTCGCCAAAGGTAGAAAATCCTCCCAACTCCTTACAAATCGATTACACATCCCTTAACATATCTTCCAATATCGAATTACTCTCTCGATCGACCATCGACCGAGGATGAAAAGCCGATCTTGAAATTCAACTTTGTCCCCAAGGCTTCATGCAGAGCTTTCCAAAATCGTGATGTAAATCTGGGATCCCTGTCTGATATAATAGATATGGGTACCCCATGCAACCTCACAATTTCAGATACGTATAACTTCGCCAACTTCTACAATGAAAAATTCGTACGAACTGGTAGGAAATGAGCAGTCTTCGTCAAACGATCAACGATTACCCAAACAGAATTTTTCTTAGTAGGTGTTAAAGGTAACCCACTAACAAAATCCATAGTTATCCGTTCCATTTCCAAAGAGGAATCTTTACTGGTTGTAACAATCCAGACGGTAATTGATGTTCTGCCTTCACTTGCTGACAAGTTAAACATTTTCCCACAAATTCTGAAATTTCACGCTTCAACCCTGGCCACTAATACTGTTCACGGAGATCCCGATACATCTTATTTCCTCTGGGGTGCATAGCATAAGGGCTACTATGTGCCTCCCGAAGAATCATTTGCCTCAGATCTGAGTCCTTAGGCATACAAACTCTTTCTCGAAAGCACAACACACCTTCCGTGTTTATTTCAAAATCTTCGATTTCTCCGTTTTCAACTTGCTGAAGTAAAGGTCCCAACTTTTCATCTGATGTCTGTTTTTCCTTGATTTGTTCCAGCCACAACGGCTTCACCTGAAGTTCTGCTAACAAACTCCCATCCTCATACAAACTCAAATGAGCAAACAATGCTCTCAATTCAGATACTGCCTTACGACTTAACGCGTCAGCTACCACATTAGCCTTTCCAAGATGATATTCGATTGAGAAATCATAATCCTTTAATAATTCTACCTATCTTCTTTGTCTCAAATTCAACTCCTTTTGGGTAAGGAGGTATTTAAGACTCTTGTGATCCGTGTAGATAATAGATTTCTCACCGTAGAGATAGTGCCTCCAAATCTTTAAAGCAAAGACCACTGCCACTAACTCCAAATCATGAGTAGGGTAGTTTACTTCATGCGGCCTCAATTGACGAGAAGCATAGGCCACCACCTTTCCATTTTGCATCAAACACAACCTGCACCGTGTGAGACGCATCACAATAAATAGTGAATTCTTTTCCGACCTCCGATGAATCAAAAACTGAGCTTCCGTCAGATCTTCTTCAATTTCTCAAACTCTCTTGTCGCTTTTCGGTTCAATTATACTGGAACTCCCTTCCGCAGCATTTTTAGTTAGGTGCAACGATCAACGAAAACCCCTCTACAAAACGTCTATAGTAACTACCAAACCCAAGAAACTCGAATTTCACCACCGACGTTGGTGGTTTCCAATCCGAATAGCCTCAATTTTTCGAGGATCTACCCTTATTCCTTCACCGATACCACATGACCTAAGAAAGTCACTTCCTTTAGCCAAAATTAGATTTATTGAATTTGGCATAAAGTTGCTTATCACGTAAGTAATCGCAATACTATACGCAAATGCGTGTCATGTTCCTCATCATTTCTTGAATAAACCAATATGTCATCTATGAACACTACCACAAACCGATCTAAATATGGTTGAAAGACTTCGGTTCATCATGTCCATAAATGCTATTGGTGCATTGGTTAATCCAAACGGCATCACTACAAACTCATAATGTCCGTAACGAGTCCAAATGGCGTCTTATAAATATCCGCTTTTTCACCTTGAGCTGGTGATAACCCGATCTCAAATCAATTTTGGAGAAGATCAAGCTCCTTTTAATTGATCAAACAGTCGCCAATTCTCGGCAGAGGATACCGATTCTTGATCGTCAATTTATTCAATTGTCTATAATCAATGCACATACGCATCGATCTATCCTTCTTCTTGACAAACAAAACTGGTGCTCCCCACGGAGACACACTCGATCGAATAAATCCCCGATCCAATAATTCTTGAATTTGAGCCTTAAGCTCTGCCAACTCCTTCGGTGCCATCCTATAAGGAGCAATGGACACTGGAGCGATTCGAACAAAAGTTCAATGCCAAATTCCACTTCCCGATCCGAGGTATACCAGAAGTTCTTCGAAAGACATCCGGAAATTCCTTCACCGTTCTCACATCATTCACAGATAACTCTTTGGCATCCAAAGCACGATAAAGGCTAGGAATGCTCCATATCCTTTCCGAACCAACTTCTCTTGCCTTCAATGCAGATACCACATTTGCCAAGTAGTTTCTTCGTTCACCAATCATTATGACTTCCTTATCATCCGAGGTTCTTACTGACATCCGTTTTTCAGCACAATCCAATTGCGCCCGATGTTCAACCAACCAATCCATGCCCAGTATGAGATCGAACTCGCCGAAAGGCAATTCCATCAAATTTGCCAAGAATACCTCCTCTTGAATTTTCAAGGGCACCTCTCTAAACATTTTATTAACAATTACCGATCGTCCTAAAGGACTAATCATCGCATTTCATTATCGATAATTTGATTTTAGGTTCGGGTTTCTAGATATGGCGATAGCAACATATGAGTGGGTAGAACCAATATCTATTAATGCAATAACAGGTACATCGAAGATGAAGAACGTACCAGTTATCACATCTGGTGCATTGCCGTCCTCGCGGCGTCTAACTGCATAGACCAGTCTAGGCTGTCTTGCATCCGCGTTCCCTCTAGGACCATTGCCTCGACCCGGTGCACCTTGACCACGACCAGCCCCATTACCACCACGACCTGGTCCACGACCTCTCGGTGGCTACTGAGTACCTTTGACCGGCTGTGCATCATTATTACGAGCTTCTTGAGTCGTATCCATACGTCGAGGACAATTTTTATACTGATGATCCATTGAACCGCATTTGTAACAAGCGCCCGTTTTTCTACAACACTCTCCAAAATGTCTTTTTCCACATTCAGCACAATCTCGACTTCGACTATTTGTTACCTATGTTCTACCTTGAACTGGTTCATCATTCCGAGATTTCTTCTGGAATCTCTTTGAAGAACCAGACTGCTATGTCTCTCTCTTGTTTCTAAATCTTTCTCGGTTCTGACATTCTGAGTTCTTAGCCTCCTCGGCTATCTTGGCCTTTTCCACAAGCGTGGAAAAAGTTCTAACTTGTCGTGGAGCAATCGTAACCTCACTCATCATTAAGCCCATCCTCAAACGTACACAATGTTCATGGTCATGTTGATTCAATTGTCCGAGCATAGCGGCTCAAACGTAAAACTCACTTCATATGTCGCATCGCCTTACTTCCTTGGACAAGATTCGTAAATTCTTTCCTTGAGGCGTCTACATAACTCGCTCCAACGTATTTTCCTTGGGAGGCGCTTTAAAGAATTCCTAAGTAATCGCATGCGACTTGGTACCTTCTCGAACAAAGGAGCCACCACCGATATGCCTCGCCTCTTAACAAGGACATAGTTCCTTTCGCTTTTGCTCAACAAAGGCATTCCATATCATCCATAATCCGCTCCACGCCTTCGAGCCAATATTCACCACATTTGGAGCTACACCGAAACTCCTCTAAAACTTCGCATTATTGGACTTGAGTCGTTCAAATTGACCCACGGGTTGTTGGCCCAATTCTAGTTCCAGACCCTTTCTAGGACTCGCAGATTGCTTGTGTCAAAGCATTATCTTCTTCCATGTGATCGCGTGATCCCGTCTCACTCTCAAATGACGCAGTGCATCCATTTCCGGATATGATTTGGTGCTTCATCGTAGCACCTCGGCCTCTACCACTACCACGTCTCACGGCCCACGACCACATCCTCTAGTGCTCATGATGGCTTATTCATTTTATCGATTACAAGTTTTATGAATCGTAAAATTGTTTCAAAGTTTATTAATGATGTTTTATGAGATTTGAGAGATAAAGTTATTTTTCGCAACATATCCTGTAGTCTCAATCTCTACGATTTTCACATCTAAAACTAGAAGTTCTAGAGTGTTCCTATGATCATCATAGTAATCATTAAGTAATAAATACTTACTTGACTTGTTGCCTGGATGCTTGTGGTGCCATAATCGATCTTTAAAACATAATTGAATGAATTCATACATAAATTATTTATGAACCCAAACCACAAATTGAGTTTTTGAAACTGCTCGATACCATTAATGTAACACCCCAAACCCGGTCTATGCATTAAGATGGATTTGGTTTATTACATGAATCGAGCTATCTTAAAATTTCAATGATTCAAAATCTACAATATTATTTTTAAGTACAAGGTTTAGTAAAAATCAAAAGAGTATTTTAAATTTGATGTATATTAGAAAACATTAGTTGAAAACATCATTAATATTGTATTGTCAAAAATCCTTAGGTAAATTATATAAGAGTTAAAAATATTTATAAAGGAATTTCATATATTTGAAAACCCAATTTATTTTGAGAAAAACATCATATAATCATCAGCCCATAATAAAATGTCCAAAATAGAGTTTTAACCAACCACACATATAAATCCATGAAATATTAATAGAGGCCCTTATTACATCAACCCAAAATAGTAAAAATACTTATTAAAAAGTTCAAAGTTTAATAAACCCATGTTTTGCAGTATGGCCTCCACGAAGTCATCCTCGGCCCAAGTCCACGTCAATTTCCATTACCTGAGATGGAAATTTTGAGGGAGTGAGTTACTTAGAACTCAGTGTATAACTCACTTACTTTGTCCACTGGGCCAGATTTTTCAAGTTATGGATTTGGGCCTAAGCCCATTAGCAAAATTAACAACATAAATAATAATATGCATGCAAATGTATTTTTCCCTCCCATACCTAATTTCCATCCGCTACACACCCCCGTACCAACCAACACACCTGTGGGGATCAAGTCAACCCACGCCGCCATCACACCAATCGTAGGCATTAAGCCTTTTTATATTTGTGGCAGAGCCACCGAACTAGATTGTGATAAAGTCACCGAACTAGAGGCATTGAGCCAATTATTATTTGTGGCAGAGCCACCGAAATAGAGGCAAATAGCCATTTATTAATTTTATGGTAGAGCCACCGAACTAGAGGCAAATAGCCATAATTTTGTGGCAAAGCCACCAAACTAGATTTTGGCAACAGGCCTTTCTTCTCTTCATCATTTTCCCAACCCATGCAACATGTATGCAAAGTAGTCTATGATCATACCATGAATTTATTAAAAAGGCCCATTAACAAGAGTCAATATTTCAGATTTTTATTAAGGCCCAATCATTTGGCCCATTTAGCAATTTAACAACTTATGCCCAAATTTACGATCTAGCGTGAATTTGGCCCATTTATCGATCTAGCGAGGATTTCAAATGGCTTAACAATTTAATGAGATTACGGCCTTTACGATCTAATGTAGATTTCGCCCAATTATCGATCTAATGTAGATTTCGTATTAATTATCGATCTAACAGATTTCGGCCCAATTATTAATCTAGCAAAGATTTCGGCCCTTTTCTCAATATAACAGACTTTTAGGCCCATTTAACGATCTAGCATGTTTTTCAGCCCATTTTTACGAGACATACAATTTACATATGAACAACTCATTTCTCGAGGGTGTTTTCGTAATTTTCACAATTTTAGTCATTTTCATGTATTTTCGTCGAAATACCAGTTATTACGTTTTATGCCGATCTAGTCATTTTTTTACGATTTTACTCAATGCCGCAATAACATCCAAACCCGAGAAAAGTGTGAAGTTACACACCTCGATATCGTGAGTACTAATCCTTCTCGCTCTTCAACACCTAAACATAATACAATCTTATTAGGACACTACCATGTATAAAAATATAATATTGATATTCGATCCAAATCCTTACCCTCTTGTTTTTGAATCACTTCAATTTTCGGTTTCTCCTCGTTTATCGATTCGTTATTCGCTGAAAATCCACTAACGTACAAAGGCTCGAAGTTCGTACTACTTCAAATAATTGATTTCCTTTGGAAGATGGTCCGCAACCCGGTGGAAAATCCCAGATTCTCAAAACAGCCCTTCTTTTATACTTAGGAGAAATAGTGGATCCGCCCCTCTTACGAAAACTAAACACCGCCCTTTTCTTCCCTATTTTGAATGTCTTCAATAACAAAAATTGTTAATCCTAATAATAATATATCGAAAATACTAAAGATCTTAAAGGTGAGATTTCCTTACCACAAAGATTCTTGTTTCTCTAAAAGAGAGTCGACCAAAAACGTTCCAAGATGCACACGAACACTCGAGTTCCGATCTTCCGTTATCGCACTAAAGTATAATAAAGAGAAACGTTAATAGAATGAACGGGTATTTCGATTCAAGAAATCCTTCTTACCACCATCCATATTCGGCCAAATCCACCATTAACTAACATGAACTAAAATAATTCTTACCTATTCTCCACGGTTGAAAAGAGATGATTGAGATAGATGTTTATGAATAGAGAGAGATTCGGTTATGAAAAACCAAAGAGAAAAGAAAATGATTCGGCAAAGGCACACTAACATTCGGCCATGAGAGATGTTTATGGAGATATGATGATTGAAAAGAAGAATTAAAAGATGAGTGAAAGGGATGATGAGGATTCAGTTATCAAAAGAAGAAAAAGAAAATAAGAGATGTGTTTAGAGCAAGGTACAATTGGCAACGGAGGAAGGAAGAAAAAAAATGACTTTTGGTGTTGTATTTTCGGCACAAAGAAAAGGCATACAAAGAATACTAATGTGATAGCAAAATGACCAAATGGTCAAAAGAATTTTGGTAAACCAAAAGCACAAAGTCGGCCAAAGAGAAGGTTGAGAGAAAATATGAAAAACAAAGTTGCACAAGATGCTAGAATGACCAAAACAAAATTCCTACCCTAGCTAAGCTACTAGCAAAAATTGGCCAACCTCCCCTAGCCATATTGCCATCCAAATTCATTGGTCCAATGACCATGAATTTGTTTCCAAAACATCTTCCTTGATACTAGCCTCATGTCCCCATATCTTTCCTAAGTTCCTTGATTCCATACCATAAGTTAAAAATTACCTTTTTCCTTTAGTCTTACTTTCCAAAAATAAAACAATACAACTCATCCATCCTTATCCTCTTGCCGACACTTGCATGGATTAAAGCCAAAAAAAATAAAAATTCTAGATGCTAACCAAGGGATTCGAACCACTCCCCTCATGCCATAACTCATGCGCCATCACCACCTTACCATTTACTCATCTTATGCTTCACTTTGACACTTATTTTTACTTAAGTATTAATATCACTTAGTCCACTTCATTATACTCTCAAAAATAAAATTATTCTACTCCCGAAAATTCTATACTCTTCTTCAAGACTATAATAACTATGAAAAGAAGTAAGAAAAATTTTCCTTCATAATTTAAGCACCAAAAACATGCATTAAATTAGATACTCAAATTTCGTGGTGTTACAGACCGCTTTCGATGGTGTGTAGCGGATGGAGGGTTAACTTAGTAGTCCCCACTGAGTGTGTGATGGTACGGTGATGTGTAGCAGATGGCATATAGGTTTGGGTTTGGGTTGCATCATTATTTCCTATCTCATTATATGAATATGCATGTAATATGTGAACATATGCCTAAATTGTTAAATTTTAGTGTTGGTTACACATTGAGTCTGCTTTGATTCACCCTTATGGGATTACTTTTCGTGTGATCGTTGATGGGCGGGCCTGCAGGAGCTTAGTGGAGGCCATGTGAAGTTCGATTTTTCTTCGCTTTGGACTCTTATTATTTTGAGTACTTTGAATTTATTTTGGGAATTATTTGATGTAATAAGGCCATAGTTGAATTATTTTATTTTACTTCTACTTATCCTGCTACAAAATATTATTTAAAAAAAAGACTAAGTGAATTTATCATGAACTAAACCCTAAATGTTTTGTCACCTAAAGTAAAGGATTTTAATAATGAAATAAACTTGTTTTCAACTCAAGCCCAACCCAAAACAAATTTTTCTTTCAAAACACACAAGTTTTTCCTAAGTAACAAAAGAATTTGAACCGGTTTACACCAGGGAACATACCAGATCCGGTCAAGGCTCGTGGGCTGGGTTTGGGGTGTTTCAGGGCCTGTTTGGGCTTGAAATAGATTTTAGGCCCAATAGTACCATAGAGACCCAAAAGGGGTCCCGAGTCACACGAGGCAATAGTAGGCCTTTGAAAAGGCCGTTAAATGCCTAAAAATTACCGAAATACCCCTGGGTTGAAAAATTACCAAAATACCCCTAGAGGGTAAATTACCAAAATACCTTTGGGTAGCGAAATTACCAAAATACCCCTAAAGGGGGTGAAAATGATCGTTATACCCTTGGTTGTGGTTGAATATCATGTGCATGAGTTTATTTACACTTTTATATGTTGATACATTGCATTTTATTATGTTGCATAGAGTGGGTTATGACTTAAGAGAAGTGTAGCCTGGTGGCTCTGCCACATACTGTTTTAGTGGCTATGCCACATTTATATATATACTATTACTTCGGTGGCTCAGCCACAAATATTCTGATTAGCAGCTTGTCTGCAATATTGGTGTGATTGGCGGGGTGGGTTAACTTGATCCCCACAGGTGATGATTGGTTGGTACGGGGGTGTGATTGGTTGGATTGGGTTGGGTTACATTACATTATTTACATTATCATGGTTATAGGGCTTAGGCCCAGATTGATTCTGTAAGGGCTCAAGCCTAGATAGTGACCGTCTAGGGGATTACACACTGAGTTCTCGTAACTCACCCCTTTTCCCTTCACCTTGCGTGTAATCCCAGTGAGAGGATTTGGAGCCATGGAGGACCTTGGTGGCCATACATCGAAATCATTTCTCGCGAAACATAGAAAATCTAGTCTTTACTTTATTTTAAGATTAATTATTTTGGGTTTAATAAATTGTAATAAGGCCTTTGGATTTTGTTTTACTTTTTAACTTTCATTTATGCTATTTTAAATTGTTAGATGTTTGAATACCGGGTTTTCCAAAAGCTAATAACCGCTTTTCCAAATTTCACGTTTTCGTAACTATTCAAGTCCGATTTTCACAACAAAAATAATTTTTTAAAATAATAACAACTTTATAAAAATGGACATTAAGTAAATTGGGTTTTTACAACAAACAACGAAACTCAGAGTTTTCAAAAAGAGATTTAACATTTTCAACGAATGCTTAGCTTTTCAACTACCTTTCGATGTGACATGCTAGAGCTGGCCATAAGTCTAGGCCGGGTTTGGGGTGTTACAGTAGTTTTGAGTATTTTAAAGGTTGAGAATCAGTCGTAGGTGAATAATTAGATTAACAGAATCAGTTTTAGGCAAAAACATAAAGTATAGATTGAGATAATTGAAATTCAAGTTTGTTATGTCGAAGGTTTCGATTACATGATAATTTAGCTTAGGCTTGTGTTTGGATTGCTTGAAGTGAGCCTTTTATTGATTACTGATTTTATTTTTGTATGACTTACATTGTTGAAGCTTTGAAATCGTTAGGACCTTCAAGGAGTAAAGATAAAGGCAACGAAAAGCTAGTTTAAGTTTTTGACAATTAGGCGAAAGTGTGATCAGTGAGTGTTTGGAATCATTGCTTGTGGACACGATTCATAGTGTTTGTTGGGAGCTTAGGAATAGCCTAAACCCCTATACTAAGTTCTAAGTTTAAGCTTTCTATTTCCCTTGCATTATTTTGGCAAATTATGTGATTATGTGAATAATTGTGGATTGATTATTATGATGCGATATTGTGATATGAAACATGTGTGATGACTATTGTGAATTGTATTGTGTTGTGGGCATGATATACATGCCAAATGATAGTGATAATGATATGCTAATAATAAAAATATGTATCGAAAGCGAGCGAAATTTCAGTAAGTGTATATGTGTTGAATTGTGGAATGTGATATTATTATGACAGGTAAAATGTGAGAATACTTGTATGTGATATATGATGTACTAATTTTAATGCACATAAATGTGGTTGGATATGTGATGACTCAATGAGAATTATTGTGGCACTTAAAGTGCAATTAAATATGAATCCAATAAGCATGCATTGTGTACAAGTTGTGATGTAAATTGATGAATATGAACAGAGATGATGTGCATTAAATCAACAATTAAAAATGTGTAATTGTGGATATTTTGGCCTTGTGATCTCTTGAAACCATTGGACATAGTTGGCATGCCTTAGGACTGTAAGTACTCACCTATATGTCTTGTGTTTTGGGGCATTAAGGCCCAGGACATGTTGAGAGATAAAAGAATGTGAGCAAAGCACCATTCAACGAGACATGTTTGGTGTGTTAGAGAGTGTTAACTTTATGCTTTACTTTTGGGATATGTTCAACTCTATGAGCCAATTGGTTTGTTAGAGATCTGCGTATTCGATGTGTGGTGATAGAGCCTACTTGTATGTTTTATAGCCTCAAGTGCCAAATTATCGCTTAAATGTAATCTTATATATTGTGATAATACAATGTGAGACGGATGCATAAACATGTGAATAATATTCTAAATGAGTTGTGCAAAAGGCCATTTTGCCCTACTTTGAAAACCGTAATAAAAAATAAATAACAAAAATAATATCAAAATGTCCTTTTACGTCCTTTTACAAAGCCCAATAAATTAAACAAGTCCAAAATCATACACCTCGCCCGTTACATTAAGCCCAACACCTAAACCGCCACCCAATTCCAATACCCCAAATGCACTCATTATCCGATTAACCCAATAGACCCTAGCCCAACCCAAACCTAAGCCCAAGGATTCATGAAGGTTTATGGACGCAGGAAACCCTAGGTTTCCATTGCGCCGCAAGCACCCTAGCAATCTTTTCTCTCGCTGCAAGCTTCAATCGACCCCTCGACCATCTGTAACATCCCGAAATTGGGCCTAGTAGGATTGGGCCCAATGGGCCTTGGGCGTAGGAATGTTTAAAATTTTGAGAACAAGAGAATGACATTATTACAAATTGGACTTGTTAGTTAAGTGAATTTGGAGTTTACAGGGTTTCTATGAAGTCTCGGGTTTAATTGGGCCTTAGGAAAAATTTGGTATTTTAGCACTTTAAGGAGAGATGATAAGTAGCTTCAATGCTTATTGAAATAAATGAATAAATGGTTAGCATAAGTGAGCAATTAGTAAAGAGGTTATGGCATTAAGTGAAGTACCTTGAGGGAAGAGGTTCAGATCCCTTTGTGTGCAATGTTTGGCTAATATTTTCACTATTTCCTTAAGTGTCACCAAGGACTATTTATGGCAAGGTGGACTTCATTATTTTTGGTAAGGTGGCTATAAGAATATGGCAAGGTTGAAGTTGGGGAAAGGAATCAAGAGAAATAGGTAAGTAAGGGGGACAAGAGGCTTATTTTGTGGATGGTGTTTTGGAAAGCTTGGGTGGCCAAACTCTTATCCTAAGGGGGGATGCATGTGGACAGTTTTGAGGTAGATAGGTGGCTGAAAATTTTACCTTGCATTTGGTAAGGTCTTGGTTTTATTTTGGCAAAATTTCCCTTTGACAACTTTGTGTCATCTCTCCCATTTTGCAACTCTCCTTGCCGAAACATATTAGCACAATAGTGCATTTTCTCTTCTCTTGAATTGGTCACATATTCATCTTTTGTCTAATCTCCTTGATAGCCGAATATCATTGTTCATTCTCCTCCATAACCGAAACCTTTCCATCGTTCTTTCTTTCTCATTCTTTAAGCAATCGGTAAGTATTCTTTCCAATGTTTTATTTTCTTCTCTTGACTGAATCCATACTTTGGTTTTTGGATGGTTATTTTGATCGAGACCATCACCTTACTTTCTCTCATATGAGATCGTTTTCTTCTTCGTAGTGATATAGAGGGAAGCTGAATACCACAACATCTCCTAATCATCTCTAGTCATAGGACGATCATGAGAAACAAGATTATAATCGATTAAGGATCAATTTTTGGTGCATTGAGGGAGATCATAGTCGTGGTGTTGAAATCAGTAGAAAGCACAACTCGTAATCAAGGTGTGTAATCCCTACTTTTCGAATATATATTTGAAATGGTGTGTGTTCTCTGAAGGCTTGCATGAAATATTCGTGATTCGGTCGAAATATCAAGAAAAACCGAAACCGGCATCCGTAATCACTTTCAAGCGCATGTAAGATCGTAGTGGTAATCATGTTTTGTAATAAAATAGTTTGATCGTAAATAAAGATGTGTATTTGAAAAATCACGAAAAATTGGATAAAAGGAATTACAAAGTAATTAAGATATCGATTAAATCTTATCGGATCTACTTTAATATGGAAGAAACGAAGAAGGAAAAGAATATTATATTCGAGATATGTTAATTTTAGTGAGACCGGTTCGAATGACTTCGGGTATTCTATTCGCCTTGGAAAAATCGTATAAAATTGTAAAAAAGTGAATTATAGGTTATAATTTATATATATGGATTTATTAGTGAGCCTATTATTAATAGAGACAAGTGAGAGCAGATATGAAAATTGTACAAAGGAGATATTTGGATTTTGGGTAAGAGAGGTTTAATCATTGGACAAAGGAAACAAGGAAACTTTAAGGAATAAACTGTACTAAATGGTTAAGGTAAAAATTCTAGAAAAATTGTAGTAAGAAGAAATATGAGTCTAGTTTCAAGGAAAATTTACTGATTTAAATTTGAGATTCCTAACATGAGTTATAGTCAATTTAGTCAAGATGATGCGATGGACGCTTTCAAACTTTTATGCCCCAAATTAGTAGTTAAGCCTAGGTTGCGAAATTACCATAATACCCTTAGAAGGTAAATTACCGAAATACCCCTGGGTTGCGAGATTATCGAATTACCCTCAATGGGTAAAATTACAAAAATGCCCTTATGGGCTGAATTACGAAAATGCCCTTATGGGCCGAATTACGAAATTGCCCTCAATGGACTAAATCGATAAAAGTGATGTATGGGCCAATTGTGATATTTGATATATGGGCCAAATGTGATATTTGATATATGTGCCAAATATGATATTTGCTATATGGGCCTCATGTGTTAATGGGCGAATTGATAAATTGCTTAATGGGCCGTTTTGATAGATTGCTATATGGGCCGATTTGTTATATTGCTTAATAGGCCAAATTGTGTAATGGGCCAAATTTTAATATGGGCTTGATGTTGAAATTATCATATGAGTAAAATTGTTGTGCATTGTATATACATGATTGCATGGGTTGGGATATTTTGATGAAGAGAAGAAGGCTTCGTGCCCAGCTTTAAATGGCTTAATGTCTCACAGACAATGGCCAACGGCTCTGAAATATTGTATTAAATGGCTTAATACTGCGTGTAAATGACCAACGCCTGCGAATCATTGAATTAAATGGCTTAATGCTGCGATTGTTGTGTTGGCGGGTGGGTTGACTCGATCCCACAGTGTGTGTGGTTGGTATGGGTTGTGTGTAGCGGATGGAAATTTAGGTTTGGTTTGGGAAATTGCATTTCATACACATGTTATATTTGATACATTATTGTTATTGTAAATGGGCTTAGGGCCAAAATATTGCTATGTGTGTTCACCCAAGGATGATGGTAAGGGATTTCACATCGAGTTCTTGTAACTCACTCCTTTTCTCTTAACCCTTGTAGGTAATGCTCGATGATGAGGACTTGGGGCCATGGATGACTCGGTGTAGGCCATACTTGAAATGGTTTTGTTTGGACTTTAGTTTCTTACTTGCTTACTTTATCACTTTACTATTTTGAGTTATGTGTTGTAATAAGGCCTCTGGATTATTTTATTTTGCTTTATGTGTGACATGTTTATATTTTACTCAAATTATTTTAAATGGGATTTTCTAAAATCATAATAAAGGTTTTCAAAATCGATTAATAAATGAATTTCAAAATAAACTGAAACACCCCAAACTGGCCCACAAGCCTTGACCGAATCTGGTATGTTCCCCTGTGAAAACCGTTTGAAATTCTTTTGTACTTAGGAAAAACTTGAGCGTTTTGAAGGAAAGTTTGTTTCGGGTTGGGCTTGACTTGAAAACAAGTTTATTTCATTATTAAAAATCCTTTTGATTTAGGTGACAAAACGTTTGGGCTTTGAATTAAATTAATTTTACTTAATCTTTTAATAAATATAAAGATTGTAGGCTCAATAAATAAAAGTAAAGTAAATGCTACTACGGCCTTATTACATCAAATAATTTCCCAAAATTAAAACCAAAATAAACTTTAAATTACTTAAACTAAAATAAAAGTCCAAGTCAGAATTTCTTGTGCATGGCCATCCCTAAGCTTCGCCAACCCGTCCATCATCGTCAATCACTGAAAATAGTCCCACAAATGGGTGAGTCGAGCAGAATCAATGTGTAACCAACACTAAAATTTAATAATTCAGCATACCATACATATCATGTTCACATAATAATTCAAGATAATGCTGCAACCCGAACCCAAACCTAGATGCCATCTGCTACACATCCCCGCACTCACCTCGCACACCGTGGGGACTACTAAGTCAACCCTCCATCCGCTACACACCATCAAGGCGTCATTCCGCAATGACGTGCTCATCGCCCATATAAAAAATTTGTGGCATAGCCACCAGATTAAATAATTGTGTCATGTGACACCACATTCGAGATAATGTAACCGGTTACCACATTCGGATAATGTGACCAAGTCACCACATTCAGATAGTGAGACCAAGTCACCACATACACTTCCCTTTCTCATATAACCTAATGCCCCAATAATATTCACATCATATATATCATACTTAAAATTCACATTTATGTCACTTTTCACATGTTAAATATAACATATTTCGTAATCCTAGTAGGAGTAGGAAACGTGCTGAGTACTTTGTACCATAACATGGTACTTTAGCCACATCCTTACACTTTCATATTAACACATATATCAAGTTAAAGCCATAAATCTATTAAGATTAGTGGGTACACACCGATTTGCTTAACTAATTCCTTGAAATCCCAAAAAAATCGATCTATTGCTTTAGATTTTTAAGTCCCTACATTTGGCCAACATGGTAATATTTAGCAAAGGCCTATTCGGCCTTAGTGTTTTCTTTTAAAGCCTAATCGGCTATAACCCAAATCCAAGGATTTATGTAGTCAATTTCTTACCTTTGGTGCCGATTTGATGATTATTCAAATCCCGAAAGCCGCTATGCTTCTTCCTCGTATTCGCCAAGCATTGAATCACTTAAATGATTAGTTTCGCTTTTTAAACGATTATCAAATAGATCTAGGTATCAAATCGGCCTTGGCGAACATACTTATGTGCTTACCTTCCAAATCTAATATCCCATTGGATCCTTGTTTCCTAATATCGTCGAAAACCCTTGAATGTTGAAATCCCAGAGAACTCCTCTTTCTAGTCGACACCGCCTAAATCCCAAATTCCTTCCATAGTTTCACCAAAATACAATATGAGGATTAGTCCCTAAATTTCGACTGTGCTTAAAAAGAAAAGAATGGAAACCGAGTCTAGATCTTACCCTTACTTGGAGAAATCGATAGAACTTTTACTAGAAGCCCCACCAAGATTCGGCTATTGATGGATTTGGAAAGAAAAGAAATCGGCTAATAGTGTATCTTGAATTTTCTTTGGCTAACAAAAAAGAAGAAGAACAAGGCTCTAGGAAATTCAGCAGAGAGAGGAGAATTTGCTTAAGAAATTCAGCAAAGGAAGAGTGAATGGATGAATGGCCTTATTCTCCCCTTTTTGGCCAAAAATACTAGCCTTAAACTCCCCAATCGACCAACTCTTCCTATGTGATAAATTTTATCTTTTATTTATCACCTTAATTAATCTCATCAATAATCCACTTAAAGTAATCTAATATTAAATCTATTATTTATCCCTATTTAGCTGAAATTTTAAAGGAATAAAACTCCTCTTTAAGAGCCATAATGCCATCCACCTCTCGCTTCGGAAGCAAAAATAAAATTTCTTTTATTTGCTTCCCAAGTGACTCGATCCTCGCCCAAATATACAAGCTTGTATGGCGTCACTTGTTGGGCATTTAAGTGGTGCCTTCAAGCCACTTTGACAAGCTTTTTTGTGTGTCAAATTCCTCCTATTAATTTTCTTAAGGCTACCTCATTTTAGTTTCCTCTTTTACTTAAGTTTCCAAAATGTTCACTTTCCTCTTTAACTTAGGTTTCCAAAATGTTCACTTTCCTCTTTACTTAGGTTTCCA
This sequence comes from Gossypium rotundifolium, assembly GCA_025506655.1. Lineage (NCBI taxonomy): Eukaryota > Viridiplantae > Streptophyta > Magnoliopsida > Malvales > Malvaceae > Gossypium > Gossypium rotundifolium. Next base: position 21,049,823 of record CP106733.1, on the reverse strand, counting down.
AAATGTTCACTTTCCTCTTTAACGTAGGTTTCAAAATGGTCACTTTCCTATTTTACTTAGGTTTCCAAAATGTTAACTTTCCTCTTTTTAACGTAACATTTCTATACATTCCAAGGTTTCCAAAAATATTCAAAATTTATTCATAACACATAAGACATGTCATTTCGTACAATTAAACCAAAAATGCATAGGCCCTTTTCAGGATGTTAAATAAACTTTTACAAATATTTTTAATACGGAAATTTCTCTCGAACTATCAACGATATTTCCAAAAGTCACAGTTTTATAAAATTATTACTTCAAATTTAATCAATCAATCTTCAAGGTTAGTAGTATTTTATTAAATATCTCAAGTCAAGCTTGATTTTCTTGATTTTAACAAATCAACATCTATTTTTGTACGAATAAAATGGATCTAACATTTTTTTTATCTCGTTTGACATGTTTTCTTTATACATTATCGAAAATTTTTTTAGTGTGACACACCGGATTCGGGCCTAACTTCTAGGCCGGGTTTGGGGTGTTACACCAGCCGTCATCAGCGCCACTCTCCTTGCCTTCGACCTGCACAGAAAAGGAAAAATGCAGCAAAAGGGGAAAGAAACAAATATGGAAAATATATATTTCCCTTTCCTTTTTTTCTCTCGGGTTATAAAACCCCATGTAAACCTGTAAAAAAGGGGACACACAATACAAGAATATACACAGAAAAAAAATTGAAATAAAATACAAAAAGCTTTTAAATAGCAAAGGTGATTTCTCATTTTATTTTGTTTATTTTCTTTTTTTCTCGATATATATTTTTTATAATATACTATTTTTTTAAAAAAATTAAAGAAAAATGATTTACCTTTCGATGACTGTAACATCCTAGATTAGGGGTTATGCGTTCGTGCGTAATTCATGAGATAGTGGGATCAGTGGGTGTGTTGGATGTGTTCTGAAGAGTTTCAAGAACCCTAAGATGTAAGGAAATATAAGGAAATGTAAGGAAATGAAAGGAAATGAAAGGAAATGAAAGGAAATGTATGGAAATGTAAGGAAATGTATGGAAATGTATGGAAATGTATGGAGATGTAAGGAAATGAATGGAAATGTAAGGAAATGTATGGAAATGTATGGAAATGTATGGAAATGTATGGAAATGAATGGAAATGAATGGAAATGTAAGGAAATGTATGGAACGATTAGCTAAAAGAGGAAAGTGAACATTTTGGAAACCTAAGGTAAAAGAGGAAAGTAAACATTTTGGAAACTAAGTCAAAATAGGAACGTAAACATTTTGGAAACCTAGGAAATGTCAAGTTTACAGAGTCACGAAAATTTTTGGAAACTTAAAATGACCCAAAATGTCAAATTTTAAAGTTCAAAGGGAACTTAGGGCCAGTGACCCTAAAATATAAAGTACATGAAATTTGACCCATTAACGGACTTGGAAAAGTGGCTCAAGATGCCACTTAAGGGCCTCGTGAAATGGCCCACATGCAAGGGTGTTGGGCTTCATTAAGTCACATAAGAAGCAAATAAAATAAGTTTTTATTTTGCTTCTAGAAGCCCAAGAGGTGGACGGCACAAGGCTTGCAAAAAGAGGAGTTTCACTCTCTTTAAAACTCGGCTAATTAGAAGATCATAAGGACTCTTAAGGGAAGAGTTTAATTCTCTTTAAAATTCAGCTAAATAGGTGGATAAATGAAGAATTATTCTTTAATTAGGAAAATAAGGAAGAGTGGTGGCCAAGTTAAGGATTCTTGGCCTAGTAATTTCGGCTATAAAAGGATGAGACAAGGGCCATTCATTATTCATTCTCCTCTCTCTTTCCTCCGAATATTCTTCTTGAGCATCCATTCTTTTCTTCTTTTCTTTTAGCCTCCTAGCCGATTCCTTCTAAGCCTATTATTCCTCTCTTCTTTATCTTTGAAAACTAATCCATAAGGGAATCATAGCCGATTGTTCATCAAGTCTCTAAGTCTAATCTCCAAGGTTGAAATGAAGGTGCAATCGATTCCTTCAAATAAGGAGATCTTTAGGATTTACTAAGTGTAGGCTACAAGGAAGGAGAAGTTCTTTTCCGAAGGTACACCATAGGTAGCGTGTTCCCTAGTTATTCTGGTGAGTTCGGATTTAAAATCCACAAGGTAAGTGTTCATAGCATTCGGCTAAGGCCTATTTTGATAGTTAGATCTAATTCTTGTTTGTTTAAAAAGCCGAAACTAACCCCTGATGAGATTTAGTGCTTGGCCAAATACAAGGAGGAGCATAGCATAGATTTTGGGATTTGATTAGTATTGAAATCGGCAACAAGGTAAGTTTTAAGAATACTAATCCTACTAGGATTTGGATTTATGGTCAAATGGTTATTTTTATTAAAGTAGTAAGTGATTAATCAAATGTAGGAATTGAGATCTAAAGCAATAGATCGGGTTTTGGGATTTCAAGGAATTGATAAGCAAATCGTGTGTACCTACACTAAATCTTAATAGATATATGGCTTAAACTTGATATATGTGTTAATATGAAAATGTAAGAATATGGCTAAGGTACCGTGTACGCATTACCTAACTTTCGATATTTCATATGGCAATTATTTTATTATATGATTATAATGTAAGAATATGAATATGGCTAAGTAATTCTAATGTGGTACAAAAGTACTGTGAACGCTTCCTACTTCGATAGGATTATGAAATATGTTATCTTATAACATGTGAATATATGTATATGATTATGAAATTAAGTATGTTATGCATGATATATATATATTTTGGGGCATTCGGATTTATGTGAAAGGGAAGAAGGTGTTGACTTGGTCTCACCAACGTTATATTTGAAGGTGTTGACTTCGGTCTCACCAACGTTATATTTGAAGGTGTTGACTTCGGTCTCACCAATGTTATATTTGAAGGTGTTGACTTCGGTCTCACCAACATTATATTTGAAGGTGTTGACTTCGGTCTCACCAACGTTATATTTGAAGGTGTTGACTTCGGTCTCACCAACGTTATATTTGAAGGTGTTGACTTCGGTCTCACCAACGTTATATGGTGACTACGGTCACAAATATTTGAATATGGTGTGTAGCGGATGGAGGGTTGACTTAGTAGTCCCCACGGTGTGCAGGATGGTACGGGTGGTGTGTAGCGGATGGCTATATAGGTTTGGGTTCGGGTTTGCATCATTATCTTGAATTGTTATATGAATATGATATGTATGGTGTGCCTATATCTATTATGTTTTGGTGTTGGTTACACATTGAGTCTATCGACTCACCCGCTAGGGAACATGTTACGGTGATGAGCAATAATGGATCGACTACAGAACTTGTGGTGGCCATGTTCACTTGAAGTTTAATTTTATTTGAATCTTTATTTTATTTTAAGTAATCGCATAATTTTATTTTGGGTTTCATTTTATGTAATAAGGCCATCGTGACATTTTATTTCGCTTTAATTACTATGTTATGAATTTAGGGCTTTACAAAGAATAAGCCCATTTAATTTAAAATAAGTTTAAATATTTTGTCACTTGAAACAAATGGGTTTGTTATAAAAAAAATAAATTTGTTTTCAACTCAAGCCCAACCCACAACAAACTAAAAAAAATAAATTTGTTTTCAACTCAAGCCCAACCCACAACAAACTATCTTCCAAAACTCATAGTTTTCAAAACAATCGAATGAATTTGAACCGGGTTACTTCAAGGAACATACCAGATCCAGTCCATTCTCGTGGGCCGGGTTTGGGGTGTTTCAATTTGGTATCGCACCCAGCTTTTAAACTCTCCTACCGTGGCTAAGGCCCAAAACATTTTGAATTCGAGCCCAAATGATTTTCTTTGAAATAAGCGTTTTTCGGCATGGCACCTAAGTCTCCAATTCAAAATCCACCGTGTAAGTACCCCTAACTATCTGTAAGATTATGTGAATTATAGAAGGGTAGAAAAGGAATGGAACGAGAATAGCATGATAGGAACTTGAACCCAGGATTAGTCTACTCAAACACAAATACATAAGACTTAATACACTAGACAAACATGTGATTAAGTCGCCGAGCTAGGTGTGGTAATCAACAGCGCATGTCAGGAGTGGATTCAAGAAGAGCTTGGTAAGTAGTCCTAGTGACTCACCTCCTCTTACTCAATCCTACCTGCGTAGTAACCATTCACCCTAACCAAGAGGATTTAGTCACTGCTAAACCTAATAACTAAAACCCGAAAGGGACTAGCCGTATTTTATGGAAACCCTAATTTTAAAATTTCTAAATTACCTCTTGATTTGAAAAGAATATTTTATAAATTTTCCTAAATATTTCGATTTACAAATTTACTAAAATACCCTAGTGGTAAAATTACAAAAATGCCCTTGGTTTATAAAATGTTCAACTACTCAACAACTTTATCAAAATATCATGATTTCATGAACATTCAAAACCATAATTTGTAAAATATCAAAATACCATGATTTTAGAAAAATTACAAAATTGCCCCTAACTTACAAAATTACCAAATGACCTCGATTTCCAAAATTTTGCAACATCCCATTTTTGAAGAAATAATTTTGAAAAGAATCCTCAAAGTTTTACAACTTTTGAAATACCCTAATTCAATAAATTTACCCTCGATTTGTGGAAAATTACCAAAATACCCCCAAGGTCTAAAAATTTCAAATACCCTGATCTCAAAAAAAATTTCCAAAATACCGGAAACTTAAAAATACCAAAGATACTTTGTGACAAAATCATCAAGAAACCTTATTTTGACAAATTACGAAAATACCTCAGAGGACAAATTACTAAAATACCCCGGTAGTGGAAAACAACAACAAATGAAAACTACAACATTTCTCCTGAATGAACTAAGGTTCATAATTGTTTGATGGATGTATGAGTGAATGGAAAGACGTATGCATGTATGAATACGAAAGAACCACTCCTAAACTCCTTTTCATAAAATTGTTCGCGGTTAAACAGTGGAACAAAGTACTAATGCATAAAACTCTTTAATCAGATTAAATCGTGACGTTATAAATGAGTTCTCGGGAACGTAAACTAAAAAAAAAAAAGAAAAATAAATAATGTGCCTAGAAAGTATGATGGCTCTATTAAGATCAGAGTCAAGATAAAGCGTAGCGCCATGAAAGTTAAGATGTATGATTTTTCGTTAGTAAGTAATTTCGAGACTAAATTATTTTAAGGGGTAGAACTGTAACATCCTAGATTAGGGTTATGCGTCGCATGCGTAATTCATGAGATAGTGGGATCGCAGGTGTGTTGGATGTGTTCAAGAGTTTCAAGAACCCTAAGATGTAAGGAAATATAAGGAAATGTAAGGAAATGAAAGGAAATGAAAGGAAATGTATGGAAATGTAAGGAAATGTATGGAAATGTATGGAAATGTATGGAAATGTATGGAGATGTAAGGAAATGAATGGAAATGTATGGAAATGTATGGAAATGTATGGAAATGAATGGAAATGTAAGGAAATGTATGGAACGATTAGCTAAAAGAGGAAAGTGAACATTTTGGAAACCTAAGCTAAAAGAGGAAAGTAAACATTTTGGAAACTAAGTCAAAATAGGAAAGTAAACATTTTGGAAACCTAGGAAATGTCAAGTTTACAGAGTCGCTGAAAATTTTTGGAAACTTAAAATGACCTCAAATGTCAATTTTAAAGTTCAAAGGGGAACTTAGGCCAGTGACCCTAAAATATAAAGTACGTGAAATTTGACCCATTAACGGACTTGGAAAAGTGGCTCAAGATGCCACTTAAGGCCTCGTGAAATGGCCCACATGCAAGGGTGTTGGGCTTGGCCGATCACATAAGAAGCAAATAAAATAAGTTTTATTTTGCTTCTAGAAGCCAAGAGGTGGATTTGCACAAGGCTTGCAAAAGAGGAGTTTCACTCTCTTTAAAACTCTGCTAATTAGAAGATCATAAGGACTCTTAAGGGAAGAGTTTAATTCTCTTTAAAATTCAGCTAAATAGGTGGATAAATGAAGAATTATTCTTTAATTAGGAAAATAAGGAAGAGTGGTGGCCAAGTTAAGGATTCTTGGCCTAGTAATTTCGGCTATAAAAGGATGAGACTAGGGCCATTCATTATTCATTCTCCTCTCTCTTTCCTCTGCCAATATTCTTCTTGAGCATCCATTCTTTTTCTTCTTTTCTTTTAGCCTCCTAGCCGATTCCTTCTAAGCCTATTATTCCTCTCTTCTTTCATCTTTGAAACCAAATCCATAAGGGAATCATAGCCATTGTTCATCAAGTCTCTAAGTCAATCTCAAGGTTGAAGTGAAGGTGCAATCGATTCCTTCAAATAAGGAGATCTTTAGGGATTTACTAAGTGTAGGCTACAAGGAAGGAGAAGTTCTTTTCGAAGGTACACCATAGGCCGCGTGTTCCTAGTTATTCTAAGTGAGTTTGGGATTTAAAATCCACAAGGTAAGTGTTCATAGCATTCTTGCCAAGGCCTATTTTGATAGTTAGATCTAATTCTTGTTTGTTTAAAAAGCCGAAACTAACCCCTGATGAGATTTAGTGCTTGGCCAAATACAAGGAGGAGCATAGCATAGATTTCGGGATTTGATTAGTATTGAAATCGGCAACAAGGTAAGTTTTAAGAATACTAATCCTACTAGGATTTGGATTTATGGTCAAATGGTTATTTTTATTAAAGTAGTAAGTGATTAATCAAATGTAGGAATTGAGATCTAAAGCAATAGATCGGGTTTTCTGGATTTCAAGGAATTGATAAGCAAATCGTGTGTACCTACACTAAATCTTAATAGATTTATGGCTTAAACTTGATATATGTGTTAATATGAAAATGTAAGAATATGGCTAATGTAGGTACCGTGTATACGCACACTAACTTCGATATTTCATATGGCAATTATTTTTATTATATGATTATACGTAAGAATATGAATATGGCTAAGTACCTAATGTGGTACAAAAGTACTCAGAACGCTTCCTACTCGATAGGATTATGAAATATGTTATCTTATAACATGTGAATATATGTATATGATTATGAAATTAAGTATGTTATGCATGATATATATATATTTTGGGGCATTGAGATTTATGTGAAAGGGGAAGAAGGTGTTGACTTGGTCTCACCAACGTTATAGTTGAAGGTGTTGACTTGGTCTCACCAACGTTATATTTGAAGGTGTTGACTTGGTCTCACCAACGTTATATTTGAAGGTGTTGACTTCGGTCTCATTAACGTTATATGGTGACTACGGTCACAAATATTTGAATATGGTGTGTAGCGGATGGAGGTTGACTTAGTAGTCCCTACTGCAAAGTGATGGTACGGGTGGTGTGCAATGGATGGCTATATAGGTTTGGGTTCGGTTTGCATCATTATCTTGAATTTTATATGAATATGATATGTATGGTGTGCCTATATCTATTATGTTTTGGTGTTGGTTACACATTGAGTCTATCGACTCACCCCTGCTGGGGAACATGTTACGGTGATGAGCAATAATGGACCGGACTACGTAACTTGTGGTGGCCATGTTCAAATTTTGAAGTTTAATTTTATTTGAATCTTTATTTTATTTTAAGTCTGTATAATTTTATTTTGGGTTTCATTTATGTAATAAGGCCATCGTGACATTTTATTTCGCTTTAATTACTATGTTATGAATTTAGGGCTTTACAAAGAATAAGCCCATTTAATTTAAAATAAGTTTAAATATTTTGTCACTTGAAACAAATGGGTTTGTTATAAAAAAATAAATTTGTTTTCAACTCAAGCCCAACCCACAACAAACTATCTTCCAAAACTCATAGTTTTCAAAACAATCGAATGAATTTAAACTGGGTTACTTCGAGGAACATACCAGATCCAGTCCATTCTCGTGGGCCGGGTTTGGGGTGTTTCAATGACGCTGAAAAGCTGAGAACTTTGGCCTCGCCACCGTCTCATGATAAGCGTGAGGCGCGTGGGGTGGTGACCAAGGGCTAGCAATTGGAACCCAGAGAGAATTCTAATTTTTTTTTTTTGAAATCGGATGACAAATGAATTTTTGGTCCAAAATTGATATATATATATATATATATATGTATTTAAAACGATGTCATTTCGCTAAACAAATAAGCGTTAAAACGACGTTGTTTAACAGACCAGGATCCGCGCGTTGACCCGACCCGGGGAGGATCCACTCGTTTTCATTGAATGGTCTAATTTTTATTTTAGTCCTTCCGCATTTTTATAATTTTTTAATTCCGTATAATTTAATTTTTCTAATTCGGCCATAAAAGTTTTGTTTCTGTTTCAATTTAGCCCTTCAGGCTATTCCAAGGCAAGAGACCGAACGACGTCGTGTAGGAGACGTGGCTTAACTGCCTAATCAGTCCCTACATTATGGCGTGCGTCCCAATCTAGTCCTTTTACACTTTTACCCTGATTTTTTATTTCTTTTGATTTAATCCTTAAAATTTTATTATCCTTGGCATTTTCATTATTTTTATTTTTTAGTATTATAAATGTATCAAATTATTATTATTTATTATACTAGATCATTTTATTTTATTTAATATTATTTATACATTATATATTATTTTATAACTTATATGTTATTTATTATGTTATACATTTTTGTGTTTGGATATTATATATAACATTATATTATATCATATATTATTTTTAAAATTTTATTTTGTATAAAATTTATTCATATTATATATATTTTATTACATATTTTTATGATTAGTGTATTATATATGTATTTATTTAAAATTATTATTTGTTATTTAATAATTATTTTTATTATATGTGTAATCATTTATACATGTACTAAATTATTAAATTATGTATATATTTATTATAAGTATTTTTTACTTTTACTTTTGTTATTATATATATATATATATATTAAATCATTTTAAAATCATCATATTCTTTTTATCCAATGTTTAAATATGTTATTTTTTTCATTTTTTTATTATTTCGTGGAAATTTTAATTATTGTTATTTATTTTATATTACATAGGTTCTCTTAATTGTTTGTTATTGTTTAACATAGCGTTTTATTTATTCATGTTATTACATAGTGTTTCATTTATTCATGTTATATTATTCTTTTATTATTAATTGTTAGCGTAATTTATAGTTATGTAGAATTGCTATTAAATATGTATGTCGCAATATCTTACTCAAACCATTGTTTTATAAAAACACCTTTTGAATTAAAACATTTTATTCAAATAGTTTTTTTTAAACATGGTGATATATGATATTTGGGGTCTTCGAGAAGAATTGTGCCCTAACTTATTGGGTTTCGATTTTCTCGTGGAACTTAAGGTATTAGATATCCCTTTTTCTTTTAAAGCTGAAACTTACAAATTTTAAATAAAAAACTTATTCTTGGGAATTCAAAACATTGTGTCCTAACTTACTGGATATGATGTTTAGTGTCTCGAGGTAGGAATTTTCTAAAACAAAGACGTGCCTAGTTTCGAAGTCATGAGATATTATATCCTAACTTACTGGGTATAATGTTTTGTTTCTTTGAGATAGGTAAGTCTAGGTTTTTTTTCTCTTCAAATAAAATGATTATTTTTTAAAATTTTTCAAAATTTTGACATTAGGACATGATTTTATCGATTAGGTACCAATTTTTGGGCGTTATGAGGGTGCTAATCCTTCCTCATAAGTAACCGATTCTCGAACCCATTTTTCTTGTTTTTCGTGGACCAAAATCAATATTTTGAAATAAAATGTTTTTAAGGTGATCCAATCACACCTAAGTAAAAGGGATTGGTGACGACTCCCATTTTCGTTTTTAAAAGTCGATTCCTCATTTTTAAATCAAACTTTAAAATGGTTTCGACAGCTTGGCGACTCCACTGGGGACTTAAGAGAGTCAAGCCGTAAAATTAATAATTTCATGTCCTTTTGTCCAAATTTAAAAATATGGTTTTTAAAAACATGATCCTTTAATTGCATGTGGTTTTAATTTTAAATATATCTCTCAGCATTGCACTGCATGACTGTCGTGGTCGCACCCTTCAGTGGGAGCGAGAAGCTATGCCTTCGTGAGGTTTTCACCTCCGCATGGGCTAGTGGACTGATTCCGAAATACATCTGTACCTATGTCTTCATGAAGTTTTCACTTCTGCATGGCCATAGGGAAATGTATTCCCTTGAACTGAACTCAGTCTGCATGAGCCTATAATGGGTGAGGATCGAGGAATCTGCTGGTTCGGGTATGTAACATCCTGATAATTAGGAGTTATGCATTTCTACTTAATTAAATGATGTTGCATGCTTAAATATGATGGAGTGTATTTTGGGAATTATTTTGAGCTTCATTAATTAAGTGAATGCTTAGTGAAACTTTTAATTTCTATTAATTAAGAGAGAGCTAAGCAAGTTAGGTCTTAAGAATTAATGACAAGAGGTTTTAAGCATAAGATGAGTTATTGGCAAAGTGGTTTGGATGCATGGATGAGTGATTGAGGGGAGAGGTTCGAATCCCCTAGCTAGCAAATGGGAAAAATTTTAGTTCTTTTTGTTTCCTTCCCCAAAGTGTCGGCCAAGAACCTTCTAGAGTGGTTGAGCATTCTCTTAATTTTGGCTATTTGACCATGTGAAAAGGCAAGCAAAAGAATTATGGCATGGAATCAAGATAGGAGGATAAGATAGGGGACAAAGGCTTGAAATAGGGTATTGTCTTGGAAATTTTGGATTTGATGGGAAGAAACAAGGAGGAAAAGGGGATAATGTTGGCTAAGGTTGACCGAAAATTTTGTGTAGCCATTAGGGTGCTAGTTGGCCAAAATCCTAGCAAATTGTCCATCTTTTCTCCTTTCTCCAAAATCTTTCTCCTTAACCAAATTATCATTGCATTAGGTGAAAACTTTGTTTTGTTTTGGCTATCATATTTGGTCAAATTGGTACTCTTTTTCTTCTTTTCCTCTCAAGATTTTCTCTTTTGGTACCAAAATATTACCACTTTTGAAGGCATTTTCTTTCATCTTTTCTCACTTGACCATTACCAAAAACTTTTTCTTTATTCAATTTCTTCCATAACCGAAACCCATTTATTCTCTTTGATCATTTCTCATTTTATTTTTCTTTTTCATCCTATTTCTCTCTTCTCTTTTCCTCTTTGTCAAAACTACAAAAGTTCAAGAACCATTTTTTTCAATTTCTTCCCCTTGGCCGAATGTGCATAGGTTCCAAAACCAATCTCTTTTCTTTTGAGAATCAACATCATTCTCATCTCTTTTGTCAACCGAATCAATTTCTATTTCGATTTTCTTTTCTTCTTTTCTTCTATTGAAAACCGAAAGTATTTTATGCCATAAATCACTATCCTTTTTCTCTTTTCTTTTGTGTGCCGAAATCACCAAGTTACTTTTTATTCTCTTCTTTCTTATTCAAGGTCAATCTTCAAGAACTCAAAGTAAGGTTTTGTCAATCATTTTCATCATATCTTTTCACTATGGCCAATTTAGAATCATAATCTCTTATTTTCCTCTCTTAGGCCGAATCCTTGGAAAGGATTTTTAAGGATATTTATCAAAGCCAATCTTTAAGAAGTGACCTTTCGAAATCATCCAAGGTAAGATAATCCCTTTTTGGTTATATCAATTCCTTTAGATAGACTACTAATCAATCTTATTTTTAGGGGTGATTTGAGACTAGCAAGATAGGTAAGAAAAGGCAAGACGGAGTGTTTGGAAGAGAGGAGGTATTCCTTTACCATCAAACTACAAACGAAGGGTCATCGACGGTGAAGAGACTTTCCATCGTTGTGGACCCTCCGCTAACGAGGATCGGTTATTTGATGTAGTGCATAACCGAACCACTTTACGTTGGTGGAATATCGTGGGTTTTGATCCATCTAGTGGAGAAAACCACAAATAACTGCTGCTCGAGAATCCGAGGGTAAGGATTTAGATCTCTCGTCAATAAATATAGTTTTATTAGCAATAGTTTATACTAACCAAGTGTGTTAATTAATTAGGTGTTGACGAGCGAGAGGGTATTGTTCTCACTGTCACTAGGTGTGTAACCTTACATTAAAAATCTCATAGATTTACATATATTTAAATGTGATTATATGATCATGTGTATGATTGTGATTTTGGATACTATTCAAGGTATACGATATTCGTATGTTTACCCCAATATTTTGTTCATTTTGCTATATGCATAAATGTGAGATAAGTATGACTATATTATGATTTGTGGGTAAATAGCATGAAAATTTATTGATATGTATGTGCATGGGCATATGGGTATTATTGATGAAGGGAAGTATTCGGTGGTTTTACCACATTTCCGGTGACTTCGGTCACATATTTGAATCCGGTGACTTCGGTCACATATTTGAAATCCGGTGACTTCGGTCACATATGTGAATCTGGTGACTTGGTCATGTATTTGAAATTTTGCGACTTGGCCAGTGACTTCTTGGCCATATCTGTCATTCTGTGGCTTTGCCACAATATTATAAAGGCGATGTGCATGTTGATCGCAAGAATCGCCTTCGATGGTGTGTAATGGATGGAGGTCAATTTAGTAATCCCACGGTGTATTGGTTGGTACGGTGGTGTGTAGCGGATGGATATTTAGGTGGGCCGGTTTGCATTTCATTATTTGTATCTAATCATGTGATCATAAATGGTTATTATTTGATCTCATATGAAAATGGGCTTTTGGCCAAATATGACTTTAATGGGCCTATGGCCATATGTGTAATTAATGGGCTTAAAGGCTTAATCAAATGGGCTTTTTAATGTATGTGTTATACATTGAGTTTATGACTCACCCTTTTGTGGGAAAACTTTTGGATGATTCAGAGGTCAGCGATGGATCTAAAGTGAGATTTCGAGGTGGCTAATGCTCAAACAATGAAGTTTGGAAATTTTCCTACTTAAACTTATTAAGTTAATTTTTATTATTTAGACTTTATTATGGGTTTGTCAATTTTATGTAATAAGGCCACTATAAACTATATTTAATTTTGTGTTTGGATTTACTTTTATTTTCCATGAACAATAACTATTAAATAACTAAATGGTTTTCGATAAATAATAATTCCAAATGTTTTTGTCACTAACATATATATATATATATGTTTTAAAGTAATTTCCTTAAATTTGGTTTTCTTTTAATTTAATAAATTCTCCTACAAGAAATGTTTTATTTTTAAAAGATATAAAACTTTCTTTAAAATTTTCTTAAGTTATTTTGTTTTCTACAAAATCATCAAGTTTTGCTTAAATAAAATGAGAATTCGCTATAGTTTTACTCGAGGAACATACCAAATCCGATTAGGCTTTTTGGGCCGGGTTCGGGGTGTTTCAGGATACCCCAAATTTAGAGCTAAACCACATGTAGAAAACGTAAGGACCTACCCTAAGTAGAACTATACCAAAACTTTGTGGTTACCCAAATAGTAGTTTTATCTGCCTTATATTTTATTTCATGATACTGACTTGTGGTGCTTTATTTTTGTGCATACAATTTCATACTTTAGGAGGTATCGATTCACGGTCAGTTTCTAAGTTAGAAAGCTGGTTATGGAAAACGACTTCCTTGATAAAGTGGAGGACAATGTTGCTGTCCGCACATGGTCAGAGCAAACTCAATTGGAAAAAGGGAACAACTTAGTTGACGGGTACGTATCTGAACTATGGGACTTTACTCGTATTAGTATTACACAAAATGAGTTCCGAGAGTTGAAAGAGATATGGGCTCAGTGGGATAATGAGGCTAATCAGTTGTTTTATCGCAATCATGGAGATTTGCCCTAGTTACTCGACGTCAAAGTAGATAAGCATCTGTTCCGGGCTATGGCCTAGTTTTGGAACTCTGCCTATAACTGTTTCACTTTCGGGAAAGTAGATTTGGTGCCCACTGTGGAGGAATATACGACCTTGCTTCGGTGTCAAAGATTTCAAGTTGATAAAGCTTATTCCAAGGCCGTCAATGGCCCAAATTTTGTGAAGAAGTTGATAAATATTACGGGGATGAGTGAACAGTGGGTTATAGCCAGAATTTAGAAGAAAAGTGAAGGTAAATGCATTCCTTGGGTTAGCTTAAGGGACTTGATCTTAGCCCATCCAGACGCAAAGTAGAAGGTTGACATCTTTGCCTTGTGTATCTATGGTTTGGTAGTTTTCCCCAAAGCTCTCAAACATATAGATGAAGCAATCATTGAGTTATTCGATAGACTTAACAAAGGGGTCACGCCTGTACTTGCGATCTTAGCTGAGATGTTTAAATCTTTGAATGCATGTCGGAGAACAGGTGAAGGCAGATTCATTGGAAATGTGTAGCTATTGTTGGCTTGGTTCCACAATCATTTCTAGAAGGTGGAGAAAATTTCTTCTCGGGTTTTTTCTCTAAAAACTATTCTCCGTTAAAAGAAATAGTGGCAACACCGAGGAGAGAGGACGTGTCTGAGGAGAACTGGATGGTGCTCCTTCAAAACCTTCGAGAGAAAGACGTCGAGTGGAAAGCCCCTTGGATGATTCCAGATGAAATTCTTTATCGGTGTGGGAGTTTTGACTGGGTTCCTTTACTTGGAATTTGGGGAGCCATTGGGTACGCTCCTTTACTTATACTAAGGCAATATGGATCGAGACAGTTTAGACCTGCAACATGCGGGCTGGCTCAGTGTGAGTTCTCACAGAGGGGACAATTATAAGAAGAGAGTTAAGGAGATTTCTGGTGCTTGGAATCAGACTCGCAGAATGAAGAGATTATCTGCAGGACCGATGAAAACTCTAGAATACAGCGGATGGATGATTGGAAGGGTTAATGATAACATCCTCAAGCTAAATTCAGAAGGTGCCCGATCAAGAGAGGAATGCTTGCAAGTAGTCCCATCAGAGTTAGAGATTGTAAAGCAAGATTTTAAGAGGATGAGTTCTGAGCTTGGAAAGAAGATTGAGAAGTTAGAAGAAGAAAAGATGTGCTTGAGGCTAGATGTGGATGTTTAGAAATCAGAAGCATAGAAAGTAAGAAAGGAGAAAAGGAAGATTGAGGAAGATCGAGATAGTTTGAAGGCTGAATATAAGAAGATGCGTCTATCGATGAAGAATGCTGGATTGGGGAAGTCTCCAGAACAATGGCAACAAGAGGTCCAAGAGGAAAAGGCCAAAGTTGACTATTGGAAGAGGAAATTTCAAGAAATGCAAGTACAAAATGAGGTCTTAGAGAAGATTTTGTCAGAAAGTTGAAGTGAAAAAGAAGATTTAAAAGCTAGAGTGGCGGAACTTGGACGATTTCTTTATCACCAGCGAAGCAGTAATTCCGCAATCGAGTTAAAATCAAGCCTGAACAAGATCGAGGAAATGAAGGGTAGAATTGAAGAGTTAGAATCAGGATTGCACAGTTGTGAGCTTCGGATCGAGCTTCTTGAAACAATAGAAGGGCATTTGAAAGAAGAACTCCATCATTCCCATGATCAAGTCAGAAGTCGGGATCACCTTATGGGTGAAGCAATAGTTCAGATTCGAGAGGTAGCTGATCACCTACAGACTTTGCCAGAATAGGCTGATATATTGAGCATGAAGTATGAGCTACAGTCGGATCATAGTCAAGAGTTAACTTCTTTGTTTGGGAAAATCAAAACCTTAGGACTTAGGGCAAAAGTATATTTGTAATTCGTTTTAGGTAAAGGATTTTTTTTTCTAATAAAGTTTTCTAAAGTGAAGTTGAATCAGAATCGATGCCTCTTTGCATTTATGCATTTGCATTACATAACATCATATGCATTCAAATCTATAGAGAGAGTCTAATTAGTTGAAATTATAATAGAGAGAGAAAAAAAGGGAAGAAAAATTTGAAGCTAAACATCCTTACGGTACATGTGCCAAATCGACAAAAATGGATCAAAGATTGGAACAATTCCAAAGAGACATACAAGACCAAATGCAAGTGCAAATGACAAAACTCTAATAAGAAATGAGGGACCAGATGTTGGAGGCTCAAAGGAACATGATGGCTCAAATGGCCCAGATGATGAGTGGGATGATGGATAAAGAAAAGGGTCCTATGGCTATTACTGGAGAAGAGAGCGAAGGCAATCCCTCGGGTTTTACCCCACCACATGCACCAGCACAGCCTGAAGAATACCCCCAAAGGACGTCTATCACGATTAGGCCTCAACAGGGGAAGACTGATACCAGACCACCCATGAACTTCCAAATGGGCTTAGGATCCAACCCAGGAGATAACCCTGCTAACCCCGTTATCCCTGATTTGGATATAGCAGAGAGGGAAGGGATGAGAATTGAATTCTCGAGGCAATTAGAGGATCGCTGTAGATGGTTGGAGGAAAAGTTCAAGGCTCGGAAAATGTCGATCAGCATTATGGTATTGATGCAAAGGACTTGAGTTTGGTTCCAGATTTGGTGTTTCCTCATAAATTCAAGATGTCAGAATTTGAGAAGTACAATGGGACTAGTTTCCCTGAAGCCCACATCATTATGTTTTGTAGACGGATAACTGGTTATGTGAACAATGATCAACTTTTGATTTATTGTTTCCAAGACGGTTTGACGGGAGCAGTGTCCAGATGGTACAATCAACTCAGTCGTGCTAACATTAGCTCATGGAGAGACTTAGCTCAAGCCTTCATGAAGTGATATAATCATGTCATAGACATGATGCCTGATAGAATCATGTTGCAAAACATGGAAAAGGAATCGAATGAAAGCTTCAAGAAATACGCGCAAAGATGGAGGGAAGTTGCCATGTAAGTTCAACCACCTCTCCTAGAGAAGGAAACCACTATGTTGTTTATCAACACCTTAAAGGCACCTTTTATCACACATATGATAGGAAGCACCACCAAAAGCTTCACAGATATAGTGATGACGGGTTAAATGATAGAAAATGCCATAAGGGGTGGTAAAATTGAAGCAGGAGAAACCACTAGGAGATCTACTCCAAAAAAAAAGAAAATGAGGTGAACAATGCGAGTACATACAACAAAGGGTACTCAAAGGCAGTTACTATTAGCCAGCTGAAAGTAGTTACTGCTGAGCAACAAGGGTTGACAAGACAAGATCAGGCCCCAGACAAAATGATGAAATACTTCAGTTTACGCCAATCCCAATGATGTATAAGGAGTTATATCAAAGTTTATTCGATGCACGCATAGTGTCCTCATATTATCTACAACCGCTGCAGCCCCCATATCCTAAATGGTATAACTCCAACGCTCAGTGTGATTACCATATGGGAGTATCGGGACATTCGATAGAAAATTGCACTGCCTTCAAAAGGTAGTTGAGAGGCTCTTCAAGTTGGGGATTTTCAAGTTTGATGATACACCCAATATGGAGAACCCATTACCCAATCACAGAGACAAGGTGATAAATACGATTAGGGAAAATAACGTGAGGAAGATTAAAGAGGACGCTTGGAAGTAAGAACTCCATTGAAGATAGTGTAGAAGGAAATGGTAAGAAGGGACTGATAAAATCAAGTCTCGAAGAAGGAGGTGAAGAACCAAAGAACTACTGTGAGTTCCACAAAGCTAAAGTACATAAGATCCAGGAATGTGCTGAGTTCATACTATTGATACAAAGCCTCATGAACAATAAGGAGCTAGAGTTTTACGAAAAAGACTCAGAGAGAGGAAACATACATACAAACGAAGGAGAGTTGACAACTCAAAAAGTCAATTATTCGAGTATTATTATTTCCTGACTGAGAAATACAGAAGGCGGAGCACAAATCGCGCCTAAAGTTGTAATCCAGAGACCTGTGTCCTTTCCTTATAAGGATAACAAAATGGTACCATGGAATTACAATTGTAACGTGATGACACCGAGAGTAGAAAACTTAACTAGCACTTCCAAAGAGGCCCAAAGAGAGGGATTCTACACAAGAAATAGGAGGCGTTATTTACTTGCTAAACGCCGTAATGTAACCAAAGAAAATCAAAGAATATCAGACTTGATACCCTTATCAACGTACCTGTGAAGGAGGAAGAGGGTAAAGAATTTTTAAAATTCTTGAAGCACAGTGAATACAGTGTGGTAGAGTAGTTGCATAAGCAACCGGCTCGCTTATCGGTGCTAGCCTTACTTTTAAGTTTAGATGTACATCGTGAGGCTTTGATGAAAGTGCTAAATGAGACTTACATTACTAAAGATATATCCATCAATAAACTTGACCGTTTAGTTAGTAACATAAGTGTTGATAAATATATTTCCTTCAGTGACGATGAAATTCCAATTGGGGGTATGGGATTGACTAAGGCCCTACACATAGCTACTCATTGTAAGGGATATACTCTATCGAGTGTGCTAATTGAGAATGAATCAACCTTGAATGTCTTACCATTGTCGACACTGAAGAGGTTACCGATAGACAGTTCTCATATGAAGACATACCAGAACATAGTGAAAGCATTTGATAGCACCGAGAGAAGAGTAATGAGAAGAATCGATATACCATTTTAGATTGGGCCAAACAAGTATGAAGTGGATTTTCTGGTGATGGATATCAAGCCCTCATACAATTGCTTGCTGGGAAGGCCCTTGATTCATTCAGTAGGGGCAGTGCCTTCATCCCTTCATCAAAAACTGAAACTGGTGACAGATGGTTGGCTGATTACTATAAACGCGAGGAAGACATCATAGCGTCTGTCACCAATGATGCGCCATATAGAGACAAATGAGGAGGCCATTGAGTATTCTTTTCGGTCTTTAGAGTTCATCAATGCAACATTCATTTTGGAAGGAAAGGAAGTTCCAGTACCCAAGATATCCAAGACCACGAAGATGGGCATACAAATGATGGTGGAGAAATGAGCCTTACCAAGAAAAAGGCTGGGCAGGCATCTCCAAGGGGAAGTTCAAGTGCTAATGCTGAAAGAGAAGAGGGATCGTTTTGGCTTGGGTTTTAAGCCAGACGCTAGACAGAGAAGAAAAGAAATAGAGAAAAGAAAAGAAAGAAGGAGGGGACGATTGAATAGGGAAGAAGTCCAGTGGGGATCAATGACATTCCCACATATCTCAGACCTTTGTATCCAGAGGGATAATTCACCCTGAGAGAGGGTTATTGGAAAGTCCTCACATCAATGCCATACACGGGGAAGAAGTTGAACAAAGAAACCTATTGGGCATCCGCCCTTATGAACTTGGAAGCATTTTGAACAATTGGACTGTAGAGGAACTTCCTGTAGTTTTTAAAGATCATACAGAGTAATATTCAGAACACTCTCATTGTTTTTTATCCTAGGAACAATAAGATTTATTTTGTGAAATAGGCTCATGTCCAGAAATTGTTATTTCAATAAAATACAATTTTGATAATTAACTTGAGCAAATATTCTTTCATTTCATTCTTTTGACTTTCTAATTTCATTCCAAATTTTTTATTTCTCATTAATATCATGTGAATAGTTGTCCTCGAATTCATTTGTTCTTTGTACATTCTTTGGTACCCATCACAGGTCCCTAGATATCAATGATGTGAGCAACGATAATACAGATCCAGATGTCCACTTTGAGTAGGATATGTATTTAGAGGAATCTCAGGATTTTGAAGGTGACCGAGATTGTGATTTATCTCCAGATCTGTTAAGAATGGTAAAGCAAGAGGAGAAACAAATCTTACCCCATGAGGAAGAGGTAGAAAACATAGCCTTGGAGGAAGGAAAGGATGTGAAAATTGGGACACGCATAGCTGAAGAGACGAAGTAAGACCTTGTTGAATTATTACGGAATTCAAAGACATCTTTGCATGGTCATACCAAGATATGCCCGAACTAAAAATTGATATTGTGATGCATCGCCTTCCCATAAAAGAAGAGTGCAAGCCAGTTCAGTAAAGGGTACGAAGGATAAGGCCTGATGTAGTGTTGAAAATAAAAGAAGAGGTCTAGAAACAGTTTGATGCTAGTTTTCTACAAGTGGTCAAGTATTCAGAGTGGGTTGCCAACATTGTTCCTGTCCCTAAGAAGGACGAAAAAGTCCGGATGTGTGTAGATTATAGAGATTTAAATAAAGCTAGCCCAAAAGATAATTTCCCTTTGCCGCATATTGACATGTTGGTGGATAATATGACGGGATTTTCATTGTTTTCCTTCATGGATGGCTTTTTAGGATATTATCAGGTCAAGATGCACCCTGAGGATAAGGGGAAAACTGCTTTCATAACATTGTAGGGTACCTTCTGCTAAGGTAATTCCATTCGGACTACAGAATGCTGGGGCAACATATCAAAGGGCCATGGTAACATTATTTCATGACATGATGCACAAAGAGATTGAAGTATACGTTGATGACATGATTGCTAAATTTCAAATGGAAAAGGAACACATTGAGGTTTTGAAAAAGTTGTTTTTGAGGTTGAGAAAATTTCAATTGAAGCTCAACCCGGCAAAGTGTACTCTCGGAGCTTGGTCAGGGAAATTACTAGGTTTTGTGGTCAGGGAGAAATGAATTGAAGTTGACTCAAACAAGGTCAAAGCAATACAAGAATTGCCTCTACCACGCACTCAAAAGGAAGTTCGAGGTTTTCTCAGAAGATTAGATTACATTGCTCGGTTTATTTCACAATTAACTATGAAATGTGATCCTATATTTAGTTTTCTCAAGAAACACGACTAGGGTGTATGGGATGATGAGTGCCAGAAGGCTTTTGACAAAGTCAAACAATACCTATCAAACACCCCAGTACTGTCTCCGCCTAATCCAAATAGACCATTGATACTATATTTGTCAGTATTCAATAACTCCATGGGATGTGTGCTTGGCCAACATGATGAATCAGGAAGGATAGAGAAGGCGATATACTATCTCAGCAAAAAATTCACTGAATGTGAAATGAGATATTCGTCGATTGAAAAATTATGTTGTGCCCTAATTTGGACAACTCGGAGATTAAGGTAGTACATGCTATATCATACTACCTGGTTAATTTTGAAGCTTGATCTGTTAAAGTATATGATGGAGTCCACTACTTTGAATGGAAGGATGGCTAGGTGGCAGATTTTTCTATCTGAATTCGATATAGTCTATGTGAACTAAAAGGCTATAAAAGGGAGCGCAGTAGCAGAATTTTTGGCTAGCAGAGCTTTGGAGGATTATGATCCTTTGAGCTTTGATTTCCCAAATGAAGAGCTGATGTATGTGTAAAATACTGAAGATTATCCGGAAGCTAAATTTTGATGGAGCTTCAAATGCTGTGGGAAATGGAATTGGGGAAATTTTGGTATCCCCTAGTGGTGATTATTATCCATTCACATGTAAATTGGATTTTGATTGCACAAATAACATGGCGAAATATGAAGCCTGCATCATGGGAATTTGAGCAGCCTTAGAATGTAAGATCAGAGTGCTAGAAGTATATGGAGATTCTGCCCTAATAATCTACCAGCTTAAAGGAGAATGAGAGACAAAAGATCCCAAACTAAGTGACTATGAAAAATAGTTTTGAGATTGATTGAGGAGTTTAACGACATCTCTTTTAATTATCTCCCACGTGATGAAAATCAGATGGCAGATGCTTTGGCGACCCTAGCTTCTATGATCAAAGTAAACATACTAGAGGATGTGAGACCTATTCAGATGAGTATCTTTGAAGTTCCAGCTCATTGTTATAATGTGGAAGAGGAGGAAAAAGATGATCACCCTTGGTATCAGGATGTATTACGATATGTAAAAAGTCGTGAATACCTGGAACATGCCACTGAGAATGAGAAAAGGACTTTAAGGAGATTGGCCTCTAACTATGTTTTAGACGGGGATGTCTTGTACAAAAAGAGAAAAGATCAAGTATTGTTGAAATGCGTTGATGCAGTGGAAGCTAGGAAAATCCTAGAAGAGGTTCATGAGGGTGTTTGTGGAACACACGCTAATGGATTCACAATGGCCAGACAGATAATGTGATTTGGATATTATTGGTCCACCATGGAAGGGGATTATATCAGCTATGCTAAGAAATGTCATAAATTCCAAATTTATGGAGACAAAATTCATGTGCCTCCATCACCTTTACATGTTATGACTTTCCCATAGCCTTTTTCCATGTGGGGCATGGATGTTATCTGACCAATCTCACCGAAGGCTTCGAACGGAAATTGTTTCATCTTCGTGGTAATTGACTACTTCATGAAATAGGTAGAAGCTACTTCTTATGCTAGCGTCACTAAGTCAGCGGTCAGTCGGTTCTTGAAGAATGAGATTATTTGTCGATATAGAATTCCCGAGAGGATCATATCAGACAAAGCACTAAATTTGAACAACAGTACGATAGTAGAGGTTTGTAGTCAATTTGGGATCAAACACTATAACTCGTCTCCATATCGTCCAAAAATGAACGGGGCAGTGGAAGCAGCTAACAAAAAACCAAGAAGATCGTAGGGAAGATGACTGAGACCTATAAGGATTGGCATAAGAAATTTTCGTTTGCACTCTATGCTTATCGGACGTCCGTCAGAACCTCTACTGGGGCAACGCCTTTCTCGTTGGTCTATGGAATGGAGGCAGTTCTACCGATTGAAGTGGAAATACCTTTTCTTCGGGTTTTGTCAGAAATAAAGCTAGACGAAGCTGAATGGATTCAGGCTCGATATGGTTAGTTGAATTTGATTGAGGAAAAGAGGTTAAGGGCTATTCGTCACGGTCAGATGTACCAAAAATGAATGATGCAAGCCTATGATAAGAAAGTTCGCCCAAGAGAGTTTCATGAGGAGGACCTTGTATTGGAAAAGGTCCTTCCCATACAAAAGGACTTCAGAGGAAAATGGATGTCTAATTGGGAAGGACCATATGTGGTGAAGAAGGCTTTCTTTGGAGGAGCACTGATCTTGACTGAAATGGATGGGAAAAGTTTACCCAATCCTATGAACTCAGATTCAGTAAAGAAGTATTTTTCTTGAAAAGGAGAAAAGGCCAAAGTGAAAACCCGTAAAGGGGCACTTTGAGTTTCTAAAAACAAAAATAGAGAGGCCAAGGTGAAAACCTGCAAAGGGCGCATTGAGACCAAAGGGGTTTTGAGTTGAAAACCTGAAAAGGGAAACTCAAATCTGAATGGACATGCAGTCATCTTGCTACACTTGAATCAACAATGAAATGAAGAATGTTGCATATTGGGGCATCAACAAAGTACTTTGGGTCTTCTAAACACATGTTGAACTCAATGTAGTCTTCATAAAAGTTTGTATATAGAAGCTCAATCGGCGATATCTAGGGCATCGATTTTTGTCCTATTCATTTTACTATCTTGGGATTCTTTTTCTTTTTAAAGATATTTTCTCGATTAATTTTCTTTGTATTTCGATAATTTATTCAATTTCAACTATTTTTGAGATCAATTTACTTATTACCCATTATTCATAAATGTGTTGTATTAAAATAATGATTGACGAACTAATAATTTCACAAAAATAAGTTCTACATATTACTTTGGAAATTTCTAGATAAGATAGGGAACCAAAATAGGATAATTGTTTAAAATTTCCATGTGCATATATTTGAGAGAGAGGAGTCTGGATAGAGACTATTTCTCTGAATTCTTTGTCCAATTGATAAATGGACAAAGTAAATGAGTTGATGTTATAAAAGTAAGTGATGTCATCAGGTCATAACATTGAGGGAATGGTGTGATGAGCTAAGAAACCTTGAATTATGTTGGGATGGGTTAAATTCGAAATAAACCTTATATCCTAAAAATTTTAGATGGATCAGATTGAAAAAGTTTCAATTCCCATTGTGGTATGATGGTACAAGCCTTGTGTTCTCAAGATCTAAGCGGAGTTGACTTAGAAATTACATTGGGGCAAGCTTGTTGAGTGGAACATGATTGATGAACAAGAAATAAGAACAAATGAGTGATAACACCTAGAGTAGGAATCATACTCATAACATTTTTGTATCATAGCAAATTTCATTAGGAGCATTTGATTCATTCTGATCGTTGCATCCTAATCTTAATCTTTAAAAGGAATTATTTTCATAACATGTTACATGTAGTTAGAAGCATTTGATTCATTCTAATCATAGCATCTTAGTCATGTGACATAAACATACGTAACCGAGTCTACAAGACATGTCTCTCGGTCGATAGTGTAGCAATATCGGTGGATTTGCAGATCTCATCTTCCTGAAGTTGTAGGAAGCAGATCAAAGGCATTTTTAGCTTTATCTCCCTGAAGTTGCAGTGGAGTAGACTAAAAATAGAAGATCTCATCTTCCTGAAGTTGTAGGAAGCAGATCGAAGACACTTTCAGTCTTAGCTCCCTAAAGTTGCGGTGGAGTAGACTGAAGTAGGAGATCTTATCTTTCTGAAGTTGCAAGAAGCAGATCAAAAGCGCTTTCAGCCTTATCTCCCTGAAGTTGCAGCAGAGTAGACTAAAAACAGAAGATCTTATCTTCCTGAAGTTGCAGGAAGCAGATCAAAGGCATTTTCAGCCTTATCTCCACGGTTGCGTGAGTAGGCGAAGATAGAAGATCTTATCTTCCTAAAGTTGTAGGAAGTAGATCAAAAGCACTTTCAGCCTTATCTCCTTGAAGTTGCAGTGGAGTAGACTGAAGATAGAAGATCTTATCTTCCTGAAGTTGTAGGAAGCAGATCAAAGGCATTTTCACCTTATCTCCTCGAAGTTGCGGTGAGTAGACTAAAGATAGAAGATCTCATCTTCCTAAAGTTGCAGAAGCGATTAAAGGCACTTTCAACCTTATCTCCCGAAGTTGCGGCAGAGTAAATCAAGATGAAGATCTTATCTTCCGAAGTTGCGGAAGCGAGATCAAAAGCGCTTTCGACTTTATCTCCCGGGTTGTGGCGAAGTAGGTGAAGATGTAATATCTTCTGAAGTTGCAGGAAGCGGATCAAAAGCATTTTTAGCCTTATCTCCACGAGTTACTGAGTGGAGTAGACTGAAGATAGAAGATCTCATCTTCTTGAAGTTGCAAGAAGCAAATCAAAACGGAGCAGATTAAAGATAGTGGATACTGCATTCCTGAAGTTACAGTGCAGTATATTGAAGCTATCAGACCTATTAGAATCAATATGAAGTTCCAAATACCGTTGAAGTCAATGCTCAGAAAAGACTGGGCAAATTTGGTCCTTTTATAGTCTTTGCTCTATTCTCGTTACACGACAATGAGAAATAGGGGCAACTGTAATAAGGCCATTTTGCCCAGCCTATGAAAACTAGAATAAAAAAAAATAATACCAAAAATGTCCCTTTTACAGTCCTTTTACAAAGCCCAATAAATTAAACAAGCCCAAAACCGTTACACCCTGGCCCGTTACATTAAGCCCAACACCTAAATTGCTTGCCCAGTTCTAATACCCCAAACAGACCCATTATCCGATTAACCCAATGGACCTTAGCCCAACCCAAACCTAAGCCTAGTGACCCATGAAGGCTGCGGACATGAAACCTTAGGTTTCCATTATGCAAAGCACCTAACAATCTTTTCTCTCGTATGCAAGCTTCAATCAACCCCTGACCAGTAGTCAAAGACGCATCTCTCCGCCTTAGACTTGCAGGAAAAGGAAAAACAGCAAAAGGGAAAGAATCAAATATGGAAAATATATATTTCCCTTTTCTTTTTTCTCTCGGGTTATAAAGCCCCATATAAACACGTAAAAAAGGGACACACAATACAAGAATATATCTGAGAAAAAATATACTAAAATAAAATCTGAAAGCTTTTAAACAACAATGGTGATTTCTCATTTTATTTTGTTTATTTTCTTTTTCTCGATCTATATTTTTTATAATATACTTTTTAAAAAAATTAGGAAAAAGGATTTACACAATCGGTGGTTGAAAAGTCGAGAACTTTGGCCTTGACCACCGTCCATGATGGCGTGAAGCGCGTGGGGTGGTGACACGAAGGCTAGCAATCGGAACCCCAGAGAGAATTCTAATTTTTTTTTTTTTAAAATCGGATGACAAATGAATTTTTTGGTCCAAAAATTGATATATATAGTATTTAAAAAAAGACGCCGTTTTTGCTTAAGCAAATAAGCGTTAAAACGATGTCGTTTAGCAGACGGGATCGCGCATTGACCGGGCACAGGGGAGGATCCGCACGTTTTCATTGAATGGTCTAATTTCTATTTTAATCCTTCCGCATTTTTATAATTTTTAATTAGTATAATTTAATTTTTCTAATTGACCTAAAAGTTTTGTTTACACTTTCAATTTAGCCCTTGAAATTTCTTCAAGGCAAGAGACCGAACGGCGTCGTGTAGGAGGCGTGGCTTACTTGCCTAATCAGTCCCTAAATTATGGCGTGGGTCCCAATCTAGTCCTTTTACACTTTTACCACGATTTTGTTATTTCTTTTGATTTAATCCTTAAAATTTTATTATCCTTTGCATTTTCATTATTTTTATTTTTAGTATTATAAATGTATCAAATTATTATTATTTATTATACTAGATCATTTTATTTAATTTAATATTATTTATACATTATATATTATTTTATAACTTATATGTTATTTATTATGTTATACATTTTTTTGTTTGGATATTATATATAACATTATATTATATCATATATTATTTTTAAAATTTTATTTTGTATAAAATTTATTCATATTATATATATATTTTATTACATATTTTTATGATTAGTGTATTATATATGTATTTATTTAAAATTATTATTTGTTATTTACTAATTATTTTTATTATATGTGTAATCATTTATACATGTACTAAATTATTAAATATATATTTATTATAAGTATTTTTTTTACTTTTACTTTTGTTATTTTATATATATATATTAAATAATTTTAAAATCATCATATCCTTTTTATCCAATGTTTAAATATGTTATTTTTTTTCATTTTTTTATTATTTCGTGGAAATTTTAATTATTGTTATTTATTTCATATTACATAGGTTCTCTTAATTGTTTATTATTGTTTAACATAGCGTTTTATTTATTCATGTTATTACATAGTGTTTCATTTATTCATGTTATATTATTCTTTTATTATTAATTGTTAGCGAATTTGTAGTTATGTAGAATTGCTATTAAATATATACGTCGTAATACCTTACTCAAACCATTGTTTTATAAAACACCTTTTGAATTAAAACATTTTATTCAAATAGTTTTTTTAAATATGGTGATATATGATATTTGGGGTCTTGAGAAGAATTGTGCCGTAACTTACTTGGGTTTCAATTTTCTCGTGGAACTTAAGGTATTAGATATCCCTTTTCTTTTAAACCGAAACTTACAAATTTCAAATAAAAACTTATTCTTGGGAATTCAAAACATTGTGTCCTAACTTCTGGATATGATGTTTAGTGTCTCAAGGTAAGAATTTTCTAAAATAAAGACGTGCCTAGTTTGAAGTCATGAGCTATTATATTCTAACTTACTGGTGCATGTTGTTTGTTTCTTTCAGTTAGTAAGTCTAGGTTTTTTCTCTTCAAATAAGCGGATAATTTTCTAAAATTTTTCAAATTTTGACATTAGAACATGATTTTATCGATTAGGTACCAATTTTGGGCATTATGAAGGTGCTAATCCTTCCTCATATGTAACCATTCGAACCCATTTTCTTATTTTTCGTGGACCAAAATCAGTATTTTGAAATAAAATGTTTTTAAGGTGATCCAATCACACCTCGTAAAAGGGATTAGTGGCGATTCCATTTTCGCTTTTAAAAGTCGATTCCTATTTTTAAATCAAACTTTAAAATGGTTTCGACAACTTGGCTTACTCCATCGGGGACTTAAGAGAGTCAAGTAAAATTAATAATTTCATTTCCTTTTGTCCAAATTTAAAATTTGGTTTTTAAAACATGATCCTTTTATTGCGTGGTTACGATTTTAAATATATCTCAAAGATTGCACCGCATGACCGTAGTAATGGTCGCACCCTTAAGTGGGACCGAGAAGCTATGCTTCGTGAGGTTTTCACCTCCGCATGGGCCGGTGGATGCTTCCTAATATATCATGCACTATGTCTTCATGATGTTTTCACTTCCACATGGCCATAAGGAAATGTATTCCCTTGAACCGAACTCGGTCCGCATGAGCCTATAATGGGTAAGGATCGATGAATCTGCTGGTTCGGGTACCCCAACTTTAGAGTTAAAACACATGTAGAAAACGTAAGGACCTACCCTAAGTAGAACTATACCAAAACTTAGTGGTTACTCGGATAGTAGTTTTATCTCGCTTATATTTTATTTCATGATCTTGACTTGTGGTACTTTTTTTTGTGCATACCATTTCATACTTTAGGAGGTATCGATTCACGGTCGCTTCTAAGTTAGAAAGTGGTTATGGAGAACGAATTCCTTGATGAAGTGGAGGACAATCATCGTCACATGGTCGTGAGCAAACTCAATTGGAAAAAGGAACATCTTAGTTGACGAGCACGATCTCGAACTATGGGACTTTACTCGTATTAGTATTACACAAAATGAGTTCCAAGAGTTGAAAGAGATATGGGCTCGGTGGGATAATGAGGCTAAGCTATCACAATCATGGAGATTTGCCCTACTTACTCGACGCCAAAGTAGTTAAGCATCTGTTAGGGCTATGTCCTAGTTTTGGAACTCGCCTATAGTTGTTTCACTTTGGAGAAAGTAGATTTGGTGCCACAAAGGAGGAATATCGACCTTGCTTGGTGTCAAAGATTTCAAGTCGATAAAGCTTATTCCAAAGATTAATGGTCAGACTTTTGTGATGAATTTAATAAATATTATGGGGATGAGTGAACAGTGGGTTACAATCGAATTCGAGAAGAAAGGTGAAGGTATGCATTCCTTTGGTTAGCTTGAGGACTTGATCTTAGCCCATCCGGATGCAAAGAAGAAGGTTGACGTCTTTGCCTTGTGTATCTACGGTTTGGTAGTTTTCCCCAAAGCTCTCAGATATATAGGTGAAGTAGTCATTGAGTTATTCGATTAACTTGACAAAGGGGTCACGCCTGTACTTGCGATCTTAGCCGAGACGTTCAGATCTTTGAATGCATGTCGGAGAGCAGGTGAAGGCAGATTCATTGGATGCGCGCAACTGTTGTTGGCTTGGTTCCACAATCATTTCTGGAAGGTGTAGAAAATTTTTTATCGGGTTTTTTTTGAAAACTATTCTCTGTTAAAAGAAATAGTGGCACCACTGAGGAGAGAGGACGTGTCTGAGGAAAACTGGATGGTGCTCCTTCAAAACCTTTGAGAGGAAGACGTCGAGTGGAAAGCCCTTTGGATGATTCTAGATGAAATTCTTTATCGATTTGGGAGTTTTGACTGGGTTCCTTTACTTGGAATTTATGAGCGGTTGGTACGCCTCTACTTGTAATAAGACAATATAGATCGAGACGTTTGTACCGCAACATATGGGCTGGCTCGGCAATGCGTTCTCGTCTGAGGGGACAATTATAAGAAAAGAGTTAAGGAGATTTACGGTGCTTGGAATCGGACTCGCAAATGAAGAGATTATTTGCAAGACCGATGACAACTCTAGAATACAACGGATGGAGGATTGGAAGGGTTAAAGCCGGATCACCTTATGGGTGAAGCAATAGTTGATTCGAGAGGTAGCCGATCACATCTGCATTTTGCGTAACAGTGATATATTGAGCATGAAGTATGAGCTACAATGGATCGTAGTCAAGAGTTAACTTCTTTGTTTGGGAAAATCAAAACCTTAGGACTTGGGGCGAAAGCATATTTATAATCCGCTTTATGTAAAGGATTTTATTTTCTAATAAAGTTTTCTAAAGTGAAGTTGAATCAGAATCGATGCCTTTTTGCATTCATGCATTTGCATTACATAACATCATATGCATTCAAGGCCATAGAGAGTCTAATTAGTTGAAATTATAATAGAGAGAGAAAATGGAAGGAAAATCTAGAAGCCTTACTAAGACACGTGCCAAATCAAAGAAAATGCATCAAAGATTGGAACAATTCCAAAGAGACATGCAAGACCAGATGCAAGAGCAAATGAAAAAAATCCAACAAGAAATGAGGGACCAGATGTTGGAGGCTCAAGGGAACATGATGGCTCAAATGGCCCAAATGATGAGTGGGATAATGGATAAATGAAAGGGTCCTATGGCTATTACTGTAGAAAAGAGCGAAGGCAATCCCCCGAGTTTTACCCCACCACATGCACTGGCACAGCCTAAATAATACCCCCAAAGGATGTCTGTCACGATTAGGCCTCAACAGGGGAAAACTGATACGAGACCACCCATGAACTTCCAAATGGGCTCAGGATCCAACCTAGGAGATAACCCTGCTAACCCCGTTATCCCTAATTTGGATATAGCAGAGAGGGAAGGGATAAGAATTGATCCTCGAGGTAATTAGAGGATCGCTGTAGATGGTTGGAGGAAAAGTTCAAGGCTCTGGAAAATGCCAATCAACATCATGGTATTGATGCAAAGGACTTGAACTTGGTTTCAGATTTGGTGCTTCCTCATAAATTCATGATGCTGAAATTTGAGAAGTACAATGGGACTAGTTGCCCTAAAGCCTACATCACTATGTTCTATAGATTTGATGATGATTATGTGAACAATGATCAACTTTTGATTCATTTTTCTAAGATGCTTGACAGAGCAAAGGTCGAGTGGTACAATCAACTCGGCCAGCGCTAACATTAGCTCATGGAGGACTTAGCTCAAGCCTTCATGAAGCAATATAATCATGTCATAGACATGACGCCTAATAGAATCATGTTGCAAAACATGGAAAAGAAATTGAATGAAAGCTTGAGCAATATGCGCAAAGATGGAGGAAGTTGCCATGCAAGTTCAACCACCTCTCTAGAGAAGGAAACCACCATGTTGTTTATCAACACCTTAAAGGCACCTTTTATCACACATATGATAGGAAGCACCACCAAAGTTTCGCAAATATAGTGATGGCGTGAAATGATAGAAAACGCATATAAGGGGTGGTAAAATTGAAGTAGGAAAACCACTAAGAGATCTGCTCCTAAAAAATGAAAATGAGGTGAACAATGCGTGTACATACAACAAAGGGTACTCAAAAGTAGTCACATGTTAGCTAGCCAAAAATAGTTACCGTCATTGGGCAACAAGGGTCGACAAGACAAGAATCAGCCCCGAAAAAAATCTTTGAAGCTCCAATTTATGCCAATCCCAATAACGAGATAAGGAGTTATATCAAAGTTTATTCGATGCACGTAGTGTCCCCATATTATTTACAATCACCGCAATTTCATATCCTAAATGGTATGACTCAACGCTCGTGCAGATTTACACGGAGTATCGGAACATTCGATGAAAAGCTGCATCGCTTTCAAAAAGGTAATTGAGAGGCTCATCAAGTTGGGGATTTTCAAGTTTGATGATATACCCAATACGGAGAACCCATTACCCAATCACAGAGATAAGAGGATAAATGCGATAGGGAAAATGTGAGGAAGATTAAAAGGACGTCTCGAAAGTGAGAACTCCAATGAAGATAGTGTGGAAGGAAATGGTAAGAAGGGGATGATAAAATCAAGTCTCGAGGAAGAAGGTGAAGAACCAAGGAACTACTGTGAGTTCTACAAAGTCAAGGACATAAGATCCAGTGAATGTCTTTGAGTTCGGACTATTGGTACAAAGCCTCATGAACAATAAGGAGCTGGAGTTTTACGAAGAAGGCTCGAAGAGGAAACATACATGCAAACGAAGGAGAGTTGACAACTCAAAAAGTAAATTATCCGAGGATCATTATTTCGCATCGAGAAATATGGGAAGGCGAGAGCATAAATCGTCTAAAGTTGTAATCCGTAGACTGTGTCCTTTCCTTGCAAGGATAACAAAATGGTACCATGGAATTACAATTGTAACGTGATGACACCGAGTAGAAAACTTAACTAGCACTTTCAAAGAGGCCCAAAAGAGGATTCTACACAAGAAATGGGAGGCGTTTTACGACTCGGTAAACATCAAAATAGAACCATTAAAATCAAAGAATGTGCCAGTTGAACTGAGAAAAGGACTTGATACCCTTATCAACGCATTTCTATGAAGGAGGAAGAGGCTAAAGAATTTTTAAAATTCTTGAAGCACGATGAATACTGAAGTGTGGTAGAGTAGTTGCATAATTAACTAGCTCTCATATCGGTGCTAGCCTTACTTTTAAGTTCGATGTACATCGTGAGGCTTTGATGAAAGTGCTAAACCAATCCTATGAACTCAGATTCATAAAGAAGTATTTTCTTGAAAAGGAGAAAAGGCCAAAGTGAAAACCCGTAAAGGGCACTTTGAGTTTCTAAAAACAAAAATAGAGAGGCCAAGGTGAAAACCGCAAAGGCGATTGAGACCAAAGGGGTTTTGAGTTGAAAACTGAAAAGGGAAACTCAAATCGAATGGACATGTATCATCTTGCTACACTTGAATCAACAATGAAATGAAGAATGTTGCATATTGGGGCATCAACAAAGTACTTTGGGTCTTCTAAACACATGTTGAACTCAATGTAGTCTTCATAAAAGTTTGTATATAGAAGCTCAATCGGCGATATCTAGGGCATCTGATTTTTGTCCTATTCATTTTACTATCTTGGGATTCTTTTTCTTTTTAAAGATATTTTCTCAGTTAATTTTCTTTGTATTTCGATAATTTATTCAATTTCAACTATTTTTGAGATCAATTTACTTATTACCCATTATTCATAAATGTGTTGTATTAAAATAATGATTGACGAACTAATAATTTCACAAAAATAAGTTCTACATATTACTTTGGAAATTTCTAGATAAGATAGGAACCAAAATAGGATAATTGTTTAAAATTTCCATGTGCATATATTTGAGAGAGAGAGTCCTGGATAGAGACTATTTCTCAATTCTTTGTCCAATTGATAAATGGACAAAGTAAATGAGTTGATGTTATAAAAGTAAGTGATGTCATCAGTCATAACATTGAGGAATGGTGTGATGAGCTAAGAAACCTTGAATTATGTTGGGATGGGTTAAATTCGAAATAAACCTTATATCCTAAAAATTTTAGATGGATCGATTGAAAAGTTTCAATTCCCATTGTGGTATGATGGTACAAGCCTTGTGTTCTCAAGATCTAAGCGGAGTTGACTTAGAAATTACATTGGGGCAAGCTTGTTGAGTGGAACATGATTGATGAACAAGAAATAAGAACAAATGAGTGATAACACCTAGAGTAGGAATCATACTCATAACATTTTTGTATCATAGCAAATTTCATTAGGAGCATTTGATTCATTCGATCGTTGCATCCTAATCTTAATCTTTAAAAGGAATTATTTTCATAACATGTTACATGTAGTTAGAAGCATTTGATTCATTCTAATCATAGCATCTTAGTCATGTGACATAAACATACGTGAATCGAGTCTACAAGACATGTCTCTCGACGATAGTGTAGCAATATCGGTGGATTTGCGATCTCATCTTCCGGTTGTAGGAAGCAGATCAAAGGCATTTTT
Organism: Gossypium rotundifolium; assembly: GCA_025506655.1. NCBI lineage: Eukaryota > Viridiplantae > Streptophyta > Magnoliopsida > Malvales > Malvaceae > Gossypium > Gossypium rotundifolium. The sequence continues at coordinate 21,016,417 of CP106733.1, read as the reverse complement.
AGCTTTATCTCCCTGAAGTTGCAGTGGAGTAGACTAAAAATAGAAGATCTCATCTTCCTGAAGTTGTAGGAAGCGGATCGAAGACACTTTCACCTTAGCTCCCTAAAGTTGCGGTGGAGTAGACTCAAGTAGGAGATCTTATCTTTCCGAAGTTGCAAGAAGCGAGATCAAAAGCGCTTTCAAATTATCTCCCGAAGTTGCAAGCAGAGTAGACTAAAAAGAAGATCTTATCTTCCGGTTGCGGGAAGCGGATCAAAGGCATTTTCACTTTATCTCCTCGAAGTTGCGTGAGTAGATCAAGATAGAAGATCTTATCTTCCTAAAGTTGTAGGAAGTAGATCAAAAGCACTTTCACCTTATCTCCTTGAAGTTGCAGCGGAGTAGACTGAAGATAGAAGATCTTATCTTCCTGAAGTTGTAGGAAGCAGATCAAAGGCATTTTCAGCCTTATCTCCCTGAAGTTGCAGCGGAGTAGACTAAAGATAGAAGATCTCATCTTCCTAAAGTTGCAGGAAGCAGATTAAAGGCACTTTCAACCTTATCTCCCTGAAGTTGCAGCAGAGTAAACTGAAGATAGAAGATCTTATCTTCCTGAAGTTGCAGGAAGCAGATCAAAAGCGCTTTCACTTTATCTCCCGAAGGTTGTAGCGAGTAGATCAAGATGTAATATCTTCTGAAGTTGCGAAGCGGATCAAAAGCATTTTTAGCCTTATCTCCTCGAGTTACAAGTGGAGTAGATCAAGATAGAAGATCTCATCTTCTTGAAGTTGCAAGAAGCAAATCAAAACGGAGCAGATTAAAGATAGTGGATACTGCATTCACGAAGTTACAGCAGCGGTATATTGAAGCTATCGAGACCTATTAGAATCAATATGAAGTTCCAAATACCGTTGAAGTCAATGCTCGTAAAAGACTGGCAAATTTGGTCCTTTATAGTCTTTGCTCTATTCTCGTTACGACAATGAGAAATAGGGCAACTGTAATAAGGCCATTTTGCCCAAATTTATGAAAAACTAGAATAAAAAAAATAATACCAAAATGTCCCTTTTACGGTCCTTTTACAAAGCCCAATAAATTAAACAAGCCCAAAACCGTTACACCTCGCCCGTTACATTAAGCCCAACACCTAAATTGCTTGCCCGGTTCTAATACCCCAAATGCACCCATTATCCGATTAACCCAATGACCTTAGCCCAACCCAAACCTAAGCCTAGTGACCCATGAAGGCTTATGGACGAAGAAACCTTAGGTTTCCATTGCGCATAAGCACCCTAGCAATCTTTTCTCTCACACAAGAAGCTTCAATCACCCTCGACCAAATAGCCATCAAGACCGCCTCCACGCCTTAGACTTGCATGAAAAGGAAAAACACGACAAAGGGGAAAGAATCAAATATGGAAAATATATATTTCCTTTCTTTTTCTCTCGGTTATAAAGCCCATGTAAACCTCAGTAAAAAAGGGACACACAATACAAGAATATATATGAAAAAAATATACTAAAATAAAATACGTAAAGCTTTTAAACAACAATGGTGATTTCTCATTTTATTTTGTTTATTTTCTTTTTCTCGATCTATATTTTTATAATATACTTTTTTAAAAAAATTAGGAAAAAGGATTTACACTCGCTGTGATTTGAAAAGTCGAGAACTTTGGCCTTCGGCCACCGTCCGCGATGGCGCGTGAGGCGCATGGGGGTGGTGACCTGAAGGCTAGCAATCGGAACCCCAGAGAGAATTCTAATTTTTTTTTTTTTAAAATCGGATGACAAATGAATTTTTTGGTCCAAAAATTGATATATATAGTATTTAAAAAAAGACGCCGTTTTTGCTTAAGCAAATAAGCGTTAAAACGATGTCGTTTAGCAGACCAGGATCCGCGCATTGACCCGACCTGGGGAGGATCCGCACGTTTTCATTGAATGGTCTAATTTCTATTTTAATCCTTCCGCATTTTTATAATTTTTTAATTCCGTATAATTTAATTTTTCTAATTCGGCCCTAAAAGTTTTGTTTCTGTTTCAATTTAGCCCTTCAGGCTGTTCCAAGGCAAGAGACCGAACGACGTCGTGTAGGAGACGTGGCTTACTTGCCTAATCAGTCCCTAAATTATGGCGTGGGTCCCAATCTAGTCCTTTTACACTTTTACCCCGATTTTGTTATTTCTTTTGATTTAATCCTTAAAATTTTATTATCCTTTGCATTTTCATTATTTTTATTTTTAGTATTATAAATGTATCAAATTATTATTATTTATTATACTAGATCATTTTATTTAATTTAATATTATTTATACATTATATATTATTTTATAACTTATATGTTATTTATTATGTTATACATTTTTTTGTTTGGATATTATATATAACATTATATTATATCATATATTATTTTTAAAATTTTATTTTGTATAAAATTTATTCATATTATATATATATTTTATTACATATTTTTATGATTAGTGTATTATATATGTATTTATTTAAAATTATTATTTGTTATTTACTAATTATTTTTATTATATGTGTAATCATTTATACATGTACTAAATTATTAAATATATATTTATTATAAGTATTTTTTTTACTTTTACTTTTGTTATTTTATATATATATATTAAATAATTTTAAAATCATCATATCCTTTTTATCCAATGTTTAAATATGTTATTTTTTTTCATTTTTTATTATTTCGTGGAAATTTTAATTATTGTTATTTATTTCATATTACATAGGTTCTCTTAATTGTTTATTATTGTTTAACATAGCGTTTTATTTATTCATGTTATTACATAGTGTTTCATTTATTCATGTTATATTATTCTTTTATTATTAATTGTTAGCAGAATTTGTAGTTATGTAGAATTGCTATTAAATATGTACGTCGCAATACCTTACTCAAACCATTGTTTTATAAAAACACCTTTTGAATTAAAACATTTTATTCAAATAGTTTTTTTTTTTAAATATGGTGATATATGATATTTGGGGTCTTCGAGAAGAATTGTGCCGTAACTTACTGGGTTTCAATTTTCTCGTGGAACTTAAGGTATTAGATATCCCTTTTTCTTTTAAAACCGAAACTTACAAATTTCAAATAAAAAACTTATTCTTGGGAATTCAAAACATTGTGTCCTAACTTACTGGATATGATGTTTAGTGTCTCAAGGTAAGAATTTTCTAAAATAAAGACGTGCCTAGTTTCGAAGTCATGAGCTATTATATTCTAACTTACTGGGTACAGTGTTTTGTTTCTTTCAGATTGGTAAGTCTAGGTTTTTTTTTCTCTTCAAATAAACGGATAATTTTCTAAAATTTTTCAAATTTTTGACATTAGAACATGATTTTATCGATTAGGTACCAATTTTTGGGCATTATGAAGGTGCTAATCCTTCCTCATATGTAACCGATTCCCGAACCCATTTTTCTTATTTTTCGTGGACCAAAATCAGTATTTTGAAATAAAATGTTTTTAAGGTGATCCAATCACACCTACGTAAAAGGGATTAGTGGCGATTCCCATTTTCGTTTTTAAAAGTCGATTCCCTATTTTTAAATCAAACTTTAAAATGGTTTCGACAACTTGGCGACTCCACTGGGGACTTAAGAGAGTCAAGCCGTAAAATTAATAATTTCATTTCCTTTTGTCCAAATTTAAAAATTTGGTTTTTAAAAACATGATCCTTTTATTGCACGTGGTTCTGATTTTAAATATATCTCTCAGCATTGCACTGCATGACCGTCGTGGTCGCACCCTTAAGTGGGACTGAGAAGCTATGCCTTCGTGAGGTTTTCACCTCCGCATGGGCTGGTGGACTGCTTCCGGAATATATCTGTACCTATGTCTTCATGATGTTTTCACTTCCACATGGCCATAAGGAAATGTATTCCTTGAACCGAACTCGGTCCGCATGAGCCTATAATGGGTAAGGATCGATGAATCATTGGTTCGGGTACCCCAACTTTAGAGTTAAAACACATGTAGAAACGTAAGGACCTACCCTAAGTAGAACTATACCAAAACTTAGTGGTTACTCGTGATAGTAGTTTTATCTCGCTTTATATTTTATTTCATGATACCGACTTGTGGTACTTTTATTTTTGTGCATACCATTTCATACTTTAGAGGTATCGATTCACGGTCGGCTTCTAAGTTAGAAAGTCGGTTATGGAGAACTAATTCCTTGATGAAGTGGAGGACAATACTTGTCCCGCACATGGTCGAAAGCAAACTCAATTGGAAAAAGGGAACATCTTAGTTGACGTGCGTGATCTCGAACTATGGGACTTTACTCGTATTAGTATTACACAAAATGAGTTCCAAGAGTTGAAAGAGATATGGGCTCAGTGGGATAATGAGGCTAAGCTATCACAATCATGGAGATTTGCCCTACTTACTCGACGTCAAAGTAGTTAAGCATCTGTTCCGGGCTATGTCCTAGTTTTGGAACTCTGCCTATAGCTGTTTCACTTTCGGGAAAGTAGATTTGGTGCCCACAGTGGAGGAATATACGACCTTGCTTCGGTGTCAAAGATTTCAAGTCGATAAAGCTTATTCCAAGGCTGTTAATGGCCCGACTTTTGTGATGAATTTAATAAATATTATGGGGATGAGTGAACAGTGGGTTACAATCAGAATTCAGAAGAAAGGTGAAGGTAAATGCATTCCTTTGGTTAGCTTGAGGGACTTGATCTTAGCCCATCCAGATGCAAAGAAGAAGGTTGACGTCTTTGCCTTGTGTATCTACGGTTTGGTAGTTTTCCCAAAGCTCTCGGATATATAGGTGAAGTAGTCATTGAGTTATTCGATTAACTTGACAAAGGGTCACGCTCAGATTTGCGATCTTAGCCGAGACGTTCGATCTTTGAATGCATGTCGGAGAGCGTGAAGGCAGATTCATTGGATGCTGCATATCTTTGTTGGCTTGGTTCCACAATCATTTCGGAAGGTGTAGAAAATTTTTATCGGGTTTTTTGAAAACTATTCTCTCGTTAAAAGAAATAGTGGCACCACCGAGGAGAGAGGACGGTTCCGAGGAAAATGGATGGTGCTCCTTCAAAACCTTTGAGAGGAAGACGCCGAGTGGAAAGCCCTTTGGATGATTCTAGATGAAATTCTTTATCGATTTGGGAGTTTTGATGGGTTCCTTTACTTGGAATTTATGAGCTTGGGTACGCCTCTACTTGTAATAAGACAATATAGATCGAGACAGTTTGTACCTGCAACATATGGGCTGGCTCAGTGTGCGTTCTCGTACAGAGGGGACAATTATAAGAAAAGAGTTAAGGAGATTTCTGGTGCTTGGAATCAGACTCGCAAAATGAAGAGATTATTTGCAAGACCGATGACAACTCTAGAATACAACGGATGGAGGATTGGAAGGGTTAGAAGCCGGGATCACCTTATGGGTGAAGCAATAGTTCAGATTCGAGAGGTAGCTGATCACATACAGACTTTGCCAGAACAGGCTGATATATTGAGCATGAAGTATGAGCTACAGTCGGATCGTAGTCAAGAGTTAACTTCTTTGTTTGGGAAAATCAAAACCTTAGGACTTGGGGCGAAAGCATATTTATAATCCGTTTTATGTAAAGGATTTTATTTTCTAATAAAGTTTTCTAAAGTGAAGTTGAATCAGAATCGATGCCTTTTTGCATTCATGCATTTGCATTACATAACATCATATGCATTCAAGGCCATAGAGAGAGTCTAATTAGTTGAAATTATAATAGAGAGAGAGAAAAATGGAAGGAAAATCTAGAAGCCTTACGGTACACGTGCCAAATCAAAGAAAATGCATCAAAGATTGGAACAATTCCAAAGAGACATGCAAGACCGATGCAAGAGCAAATGAAAAATCCAACAAGAAATGAGGGACCGGATGTTGGAGGCTCAAGGGAACATGATGGCTCAAATGGCCCAAATGATGAGTGGGATAATGGATAAATGAAAGGGTCCTATGGCTATTCAGAGAAAAGAGCGAAGGCAATCCCCGAGTTTACCCCACCACATGCATCGCATGACCTAAATAATACCCCCAAAGGATGTCTCACACGATTAGGCCTCAACAGGGAAAAGCGACACGAGACCACCCATGAACTTCCAAATGGGCTCAGGATCCAACCTAGGAGATAACCTCGCTAACCCGTTATCCCTAATTTGGATATAGCAGAGGGAAGGATAAGAATTGATCCTCGAGGTAATTAGAGGATCGTCAGAGATGGTTGGAGGAAAAGTTCAAGGCTCGAAAATGCCAATCAACATCATGGTATTGATGCAAAGGACTTGAACTTGGTTTCAGATTTGGTGCTTCCTCATAAATTCATGATGCTGAAATTTGAGAAGTACAATGGGACTAGTTGCCCTAAAGCCTACATCACTATGTTCTATAGACGGATGACTGATTATGTGAACAATGATCAACTTTTGATTCATTTTTTCTAAGACAGTTTGACAGGAGCAGTGTCCAGGTGGTACAATCAACTCAGCCGCGCTAACATTAGCTCATGGAGAGACTTAGCTCAAGCCTTCATGAAGCAATATAATCATGTCATAGACATGACGCCTAATAGAATCATGTTGCAAAACATGGAAAAGAAATTGAATGAAAGCTTCAGGCAATATGCGCAAAGATGGAGGGAAGTTGCCATGCAAGTTCAACCACCTCTCCTAGAGAAGGAAACCACCATGTTGTTTATCAACACCTTAAAGGCACCTTTTATCACACATATGATAGGAAGCACCACCAAAAGTTTCGCAAATATAGTGATGGCAGGTGAAATGATAGAAAACGCCATAAGGGGTGGTAAAATTGAAGTAGGAAAAACCACTAAGAGATCTGTTCCTAAAAAAATGAAAATGAGGTGAACAATGCGTGTACATACAACAAAGGGTACTCAAAAGTAGTCACTGTTAGCTAGCCAAAAATAGTTACTGTTGGGCAACAAGGGTCGACAAGACAAGAATCAGGCCCCAGAAAAAATACTGAAAAGCTCCAATTTATGCCAATCCCAATAACGTATAAGGAGTTATATCAAAGTTTATTCGATGCACGTGTAGTGTCCCCATATTATTTACAACCGCTGCAGCCCCCATATCCTAAATGGTATGACTCCAACGCTCAGTGTGATTTCCACATGGGAGTATCGGAACATTCGATAGAAAACTGCACTGCCTTCAAAAAGGTAATTGAGAGGCTCATCAAGTTGGGGATTTTCAAGTTTGATGATATACCCAATACGGAGAACCCATTACCCAATCACAGAGATAAGAGGATAAATGCGATAGGGGAAAATGTGAGGAAGATTAAAAAGGACGTCTCGAAAGTGAGAACTCCAATGAAGATAGTGTGGAAGGAAATGGTAAGAAGGGGATGATAAAATCAAGTCTCGAGGAAGAAGGTGAAGAACCAAGGAACTACTGTGAGTTCTACAAAGCTGAAGGACATAAGATCCAGGAATGTGCTGAGTTCAGACTATTGGTACAAAGCCTCATGAACAATAAGGAGCTGGAGTTTTACGAAGAAGGCTCAGAAAGAGGAAACATACATGCAAACGAAGGAGAGTTGACAACTCAAAAAGTAAATTATCCGAGGATCATTATTTCCAGACCGAGAAATACAGAAGGCAGAGCATAAATCGCGTCTAAAGTTGTAATCCAGAGACCTGTGTCCTTTCCTTGCAAGGATAACAAAATGGTACCATGGAATTACAATTGTAACGTGATGACACCGGGAGTAGAAAACTTAACTAGCACTTTCAAAGAGGCCCAAAAAGAGGGATTCTACACAAGAAATGGGAGGCGTTACGACTCGGTAAACATCAAAATAGAACCATTAAAATCAAAGAATGTGCCAGTTGAACCAGGAAAAGGACTTGATACCCTTATCAACGTACCTATGAAGGAGGAAGAGGCTAAAGAATTTTTAAAATTCTTGAAGCACAGTGAATACAGTGTGGTAGAGTAGTTGCGCAATTAACTAGCTCTCATATCGGTGCTAGCCTTACTTTTAAGTTCAGATGTACATCGTGAGGCTTTGATGAAAGTGCTAAACGAGACTTACGTTACTAAAGATATATCCATCAGTAAACTTAACTATTTAGTCAGTAACATATGTAACATCCTGAAAAGGGTCTATGCATTTTCAGTTTAATTGTACGAAATGTCAAGTCTCAGGTACTATGAATAAATTTTTGATACTTTTGGAAACCTAGAAATGGAAATGGAAATGGAAATGAAAATGGAAACTTGAATATTTTTGGAAACCTGAACATTTTTGGAAACCTGAACATTTTTGGAAATGATTCAAAAATAGAAAGTAAACATTTCTAGAAACTTGGAAATGTAAGAAAATGGCAAGTTTACAGAACCGATCGAAAATTTTAGGAAACTTAGAAATGATGCAGAAATGTCAAATTTTAAAGTTCAAAATAGGAAATAAGGGCAAGAGGGCCTTAAAGGAAAAAGTTGGAGAATTTTGACACACAGACAGGCTTGGAAAAGTGGCTCAAGATGCCACTTAGGTCTATGGAAATGGCGCCATAGGCGGGAGGAAGGGCCCGAGTTCGAGTCACTTGGGAAGCAAATAATGAAGGTTTTAATTTTGCTTCCGTATAGGTGAGGTGGATCAGACCTATTTCTAGAAAGGAGGAGTTTTATTTCTATTAATACTTGATAAATTAGGTGATAAATAAAGGATTTTTAATTTAAAGAGATAAAGGATGGATTAAATACTTTTAATTTAAATAAGGTGATAATTAAAAGATAATATTATCACTTATGGGGAGTAGTGGCCAAGTAAGGACTCTCCTATTGATAATTTCGCTAAAGAGGAGAGTTAAAGGATTTTCTCTCATTTTTTCAAGTGTTGCGTAAATTCTCCGCAAAATTCTCTCTCGTCGAAATTATCCTAAGGAAAATCTCTCCTTTTCTCTCGCTAGTCCGCCAAAGCTACCTTTCTCTTCAACCTTTCTCTAGTTATTCAAAGACTCCATAGTCAATCTTTGTGACTCCAAGCAAGAGGTGCAATGACCGAGGTATTAAGGTAAGAACAATTAATTCTTGTTCTTCTAATTCTTTTAATCAAGATCTAAGAAATAATCCCTTTTTATGTCTCTTGGCCGAATATCAAAGGAAGAGTTTCGGGATTTCAGATCCAAGGAATTTAAGGTGAGGCACATTCGGCCAAAGGCCAAATTTTGTTTATTAAAGTTAGATCGATCTAACATATGAATTTTAGGAATTTCGACATCACTAAGGGAGCAAGGAATTGATTTTGGGAATCTCATCATAAGGTAGGTGGTTATAATCGCCAAGGTTCTCTTAAATGTCTAGATCTATTTGTTTTAACCGAGACTAATCAAATCAATGGATTTAATGGTTAGCCGATTTCAAGGAGAAGAACACAAATCTTCGGGATTTGATCACCAATCAAATCGGCAAACAAGATAAGTATTAGTAATACCATTCCTATTAGGATTTGGTTTTAAAATCGAAAAGGCTATTAATGTGTTTTTGTATGATGGGTAAATATAGGAATTAATGATCTAAAGTTAGATCGAGATTTTGGGATCTCAAGGAGTCTATTGCTTAATCGTGTGTACTCACACTAACTTTCGATATATCATATGGCAATTATTTTAATATATGAATATGCATAAGAATGTGAATGTGGTTAAGTATCACGGTGTGGTAAGAGTACCTGTATGTTTCCTACTCGATAGGATTACTTAATATGATATATTTTGAACATATGAATAGTAACATGAATGAGAAAGTATGTTATGCATGATATAAAATTTATGGGGCATTCGGGATCTATGTGAAAGGGAAGAAGGTGTTGACTTGGTCTCACCAACGGAATATGGTGACTACGGTCACAAAATTTGAATATGGTAACTCCGGTTACATTATCTAAATTTGGTAACTTCGTACATTATTTGAATATGGTGTCTAATGACACAAATTATATATGGCGATGAGCACGCCGAATCGTGTGCGATCGCCTTCGATGGTGTGTAGCGGATGGAGGGTTGACTTAGTAGTCTCTACTGTGGCAGGCAGTACGGTGGTGTGTAGCGGATGGACAAATAGGCTTGGGTTGGGTTGCATCATCATTTATTTCTATATGAATATGAATTTGATATGAACATGTATGCCTGATTTGTTGAATGTTAGTACTATGTGCACATTGAGTCTGTTGACTCACTCCGCTGTGGGAACTATTTTCAGGTGATGATCAGTGACGGATCGGGACGATAGACCTTGAGGTGGCCATGTTTCATTTGAAGATTTTATTTAATTCGGACTTTATTTCTTTTAGTACCTTTAATTTTATTTTTGGGTTTTACTTGATGTAATAAGGCCATAAGGCCCAGTGGATTTTTCTTATTTTGCTTCACTCTTAACTATTACGATGCGAACTATTTAAGACTAAAGTTTAAGATATATTTTATTTTATGAACCTTAAAAATTATTTTGTCACCTTAATAGAAATTGGATTTTCAAATAGATTAAATGGGTTCCCAATCTGAGCCCAATCCACAACAACATTTTTCTAAATTTTTTTTTTAAGTAACAAGAACTTGAAAACCGGTTTACTTAAGGAACATACCAGATCCGGTTTAGGCTCATGGGCCGGGTGTGGGGTGTTTCGGCTTATATCGAGCCCGCTTTAAACTCTTAGCCTGTGGGCTAAGGCCCAAAACGTTTTGAATTGAGCCCAAATGATTTTCTTTGAAAATAAGCAGTGCTTTTGGCATGGCCCCTAGGTCTCTCACCCATCAGCCCACCGTGTAAGTACCCCTAACTCTATGTGTGATTTTGTGATTTATGAACTGTATAAGGGTAGAAAAGGCATGGAACGTAGAATAGAATGATAGGAACTTGAACCCTAGGACTAGTCTACTCAAACACAAACACATAAGAATTAATGCACTAAATAAACCTATGGCTAAGTCATCGAGCTAGGTGTGGTAACCCTCAGACGCATGTCTAGGATTGGATCCGAAGAGCCTGGTATTTAAGCAATCCTAGTGACTCACCTCCTCTTCGCAGAATCCTACCGTGCGTAGCTTCTGCTCACCCTAACTCGTAGGCTCAATGGTGTGGCAACCTCTCGCAAGCATGTCTAGGAATGGTTTCGGTGGGAGCTTGGTATTTAAGCAATCTGTGACTCACCTCCTCTCACCCGAATCCTCGCCTGGTGCGTAGCTTTGGTTCACCCGACCAAGAGGGCTCGGTCATAGGCTAAACATAATGACTAAAACCCGAAAGGAACTAGCCATGTTTTTAAAAAAAAAAAGAAGAGAGAACAAAACAACAAACCCTAGTTTTCAAACTTTTAAAACTTTCTTTTAAATTTGAGAAAATTATTTTTACAACATTTTCTAAAAACTCCCGACGGTAAAAATTACAAAATGCCCTTGGTGGTAAAATTACCAAAATGCCCTTGGTTTATAAAATGTTCAACTACTCAATAGCTTTACCAAAATGTCATTATTTTATAAACATTCAAAACCCTAATTTATAAAATATCAAAATACCTTGATTTTGGAAAATTACAAAATTGCCCCTAACTTACAAAATTACCAAAATGACCCCGATTTCTAAAATTTTGCAACATCCCCATTTTGGAAGGAACAATTTTCAAAAAGAACCTCAAAGTTTTATAACTTTTGAAATATCCTTGACTTATAAAATTTTACAAATTTACCTTGATTTGTGAAAATTACCAAGATACCCCGAGGTCAAAATTACCAAATACCCCTTGATTTCAAAATTTTTCCAAATTACCCCGAGACTTTGAAATTTTCAAAATACTTTTTGACAAAAACACCAAGGAACGTTTTTCTTCTAAAAATTATGAAAATGCCCCTGTAGGATAAAATTACGAAAATACCCCAGGTAGTGGAAAACAACAACAACGAAAACTACAACGTTTCTCTGAATGAACGAAAGTTCATACTTATTTGATAGATGAATGAATGAATGGAAAAGACTGTGTGTTTGTATGAATACGAAAGAACCACTCTTAAATTTCTTTTCATAAAACTCCTTCGCGGGTAAATAAGTGGAACAATGACTAATCCATAAAATTTCTTAATCAGATCTCGATGCTAGAAAATGAGCTCTAGAGGACGTGGTCGTCGTGGACGAGGTAGAGGAAGGATGACTATGTCAGAACCCGTTAGATCGGGTCAAGGGTCCGACAATGAAATACCACCGCCACCACCACCCCCAGCTGTTAATGTTCAGCAGCAAGCTCAGATGGAGGAAGATGCTGTGTCACAGTCGTACTACGAAGTTTTGGAATTGGTGGTCAGCAGGAGGAAATGGGGAAATCGAAATCAGACTGAACGGCTCCGAGCTAATGGAGCAGAAATGTTCCGAGGAGTATCTAGTGTGGCACCCAGTACAGCTGAGTACTGGTTGGAAGCAACTGAGCGCATCATGGATGAGCTAGACTTGACCCCGAGGAGAAGTTGAAAGGGATGGTGGCGTTGTTACGCGATAAAGCGACGCTGGTGGTTAACTCGCTCGGGATGGTACCACTACTGAAAATTTGACCGGGAGTATGTTAGAGAGGTATTTCGGAAGAAGTATGTGGGAACCAGGTATACAGATGAGTAAAGGAAGGCTTTTCTAGGGTTGGTACAAGGGAGTAAGTCTGTCGTAGAATATGAGGCGGAATTCACGAGGTTGAGCCGCTATGCTCGAGGGGTAGTGGCAATCGAAAGCATGAGCGCCAGATCCGCTTTGAGGACGGACCGAGGGACGATCTGAGATCGCTGATAGCACCGCATCGAGCGGAATTTCGCTTTGGTGGAAAAGGCCAAGGTGGCCGAGGGGATTAAGGGCGCTACCAAGCGATGTGGAAAGGAATAAGGCCAAAAGAGGATTTGGGCCATCCGAAAGGGTCACAAGAGGCCTAGGGTTGACGGCCACGAAATCAACAGTCGGGTATGCGGCCGGCAAGACGCCTTTGTGAGCATTGTGGAAAGAAGCACTTGGGAGAGTGTTGGAGAAAGACGGAGGATGTTTCAAGTGTGGGTCCAAGGACCATATGCTTAAGGATTATCCTAAGCAACAGATGAGAGCCGACCGCAGCTTCGTAATGCTAGCCAGACCGGTAGAGGCGACAAGAAATTCAACGGGACGTGGTTCGGGTAAACAAGGTAGTGGTGCTGGCAGAGGCCGTGGAACACAGGGCCAAGGTACTACTAATGCAGATGCAAGGCAACCGGGTTTGGTTTATGCGATTCACTGGAGGGAAGATGGTGACGCACCGGAGTAATAACTGCTACGTTTTTTATTTCTGACAAACCCTATTTTGCTCTGATTGATGTGGGCTCGACCCATTCCTATGTTGCATGTAGTGTAGTGGAAACACTAGGCCTAGACTCGAACTTTCGATGAGATGATGATCGTAGTAAGCCCATTAGGCCAAACTGCTATGGTAGACAAGATCTTTCAAATGTGCCCTTAAAATTCGGGGAGTGAACTTTCGAGCAGATTTAATGAAGTTACCCTTCAGAGAATTTGAACTTATACTCGAAATGGATTGGCTAGTAGAACACCGAACTGTGTTGGATTGTGTGGCTAAACGGATGGAACTAAGAACCCCGAATTATGAAGTGGTAGTAATGATCAGAGAAAGGAGGAACTACTTGTCTAACGTGGTTTTTGACCGAAGGTCGAGAAGATGGTTAAAAAAGGTTGTAAGGCATTCCAAGCCTTCGTAAGTGCGATAGGTGGAAAGGAAGAAGGTATTAATAGAGTTAGGATGGTAAGGGACTTCGTGGATATGTTTCGGAGGAATTACAGGAATACCCCCATGTGGAGGTGGAATTTGGGATAGATTTGCTACTGGGAACAGCTCCTGTATCAATTGCTCCATACCGAATGGCGCCAAAAGAGTTAGTGGAGCTCAAGGCTCAAATCCAAGAACTGTTGGATCGTGGGTTCATCCGACCCAGTGTGTCTTCGTGGGGAGCACCGGTCTTATTTGTGAAGAAGAAGGACAGAACTATGCGTATGTGCATAGACTACCGTCACCGAATAAGTGACCATTAAGAATAAGTATCCTTTACCAAGGATCGATGACTTGTTCGATCAGCTGAAGGGGGCCGCAGTATTTTCAAAGATCGACTTAAGGTCGGGATATCATCAGTTGAAGGTGAAGGAGGTTGATATCCATAAGACCGCTTTTAGGACAAGATACGGCCATTTTGAGTTCGTGGTGATGCCATTTGGGTTGACGAACGCCCAAATGCTGCTCATGGACATGATGAATCGGGTTCTCCAACCCTACTTGGATAGGTTTGTCGTTGTGTTCATCGACGATATTTTGGTGTACTCAAGTCGGAAGAGGAGCATGATAAGCATCTCCGAGTTGTGTTGGAAGTGTTAAGGAGAAGAAGCTTTATGCCAAATTCAAGAAGTGTGAATTTTGGCTTAAGAAGGTGGCATTCTAGGACATGTGGTATCCGCAGAAGGAATAAGTGGATCCTAGGAAGATCGAAGCGTTGTTGGATTGGAAACCACCTAGGTCCGTGGTGAGATCCAAGTTTCTTAGGCTTGGAAGGCTATTACGAAGGTTTGTGGAAGGATTCTCGTCAATAGCCGCGCTTTAACAAAGTTGCTAAGGAAGGAAGTACCCTTCGAATGGACTAATAAGCAGCAGGAGAGCTTTGAAAAGCTTAAAAGGGTGTTGACTGAAGCTCCAGTGTTAATTCAGCCAGAGGCAAGAAAAGATTTTGTGGTGTAATCGTGATGCTTCAGATGACGGGTTAGGTTGTGTACTAATGCAAGAGGGTAAAGTGGTCGCTTATGCGTCTCGGCAAACTACCCAACCCATGATTTAGAGCTAGCAGCAGTGGTTTTCGCCCTTAAGGTTTGGAGGCACTACCTTTATGGAGAAAGGTCGGTTATCTACATAGACCACAAGAGCCTTAAGTATTTATTGACTCAGAAGGAGTTGAACTTGAGGCAACGAAGGTGGGTGGAATTGCTGAAGGATTACGATTGTTCGATAGAATATCATCCGGGCAAGGTGAATGTGGTAGTCGATGCCCTGAGTAGGAAGGTGGTGTCGGATCTACGGGCTTTGCTCGCCTATTTAAGTCTGTATGATGACGGAAGTCTGTTGGCAGAGTTGCAAGTCAAGCCCACATGGCTAAAGGAAGTGAAAGAGGGCAAGTTGGCAGATAAAGACCTAAGTGCTAAGTTACAGCAAGTCCAGAACGGAGAATTAAGGGACCATAGCATTAATGACGAAGGAGTATTGTGCTTCAAGGGAAAAGTTTGTATGCCGAGAAACGAGGAGTTAAGACAAAGGATTCTTTGGGAGGCGCATGGTAGCCCTTATGCTATGCATCCCAGAGGCACTAAGCTGTATAGGGATCTAAGAGAACAATTTTGGTGGTCCGATCTTAAGCGGAAGTGATGTAATCTGGGAAGTGTCCGACGTGTTCGCAAGTTAAGGTGAACACCAAGTCCCATCGGGATTGCTGCAACCAATCGAGATTCCCAATGGAAGTGGGAGAGAATTACCATGGACTTCGTTAGTGGGCTTCCCTCACGCCTACTAAGAAGGACTCGGTATGGGTGATAGTGGACCTGTTGACCAAATCCGCGACTTTATCCCAAGAAGAGTTGATTATTCCCTTCAGAAGTTGGCCAAGTTATATGTGGCGGAGATTGTGAGGTTGCATGGAGTACCGGTGTCAATCATCTCTGATAGAGACCCAAGGTTTACGTCTCAATTTTGGAAGGCACTTCATCAAGCTTTAGGCACTAAGTTAGACTTCACTACTTTTCATCCACAATCGACAGCGATCGAACGGGTTATACTGGTGTTGGAGGATATGTTGAGAGGCTATGTAATGGATTTCCGAGGAAGTTGGGAAGATTACTTGCCTTTAGCTGAGTTCGCCTACAACAACAGCTATCAAGCTAGCATTCGGATGGCACCATACGAAGCATTGTATGGAAGGAAGTGTAGAACACCTACTTGTTGGACCGAGTTAGGAGAACGCCGAGTTTTGGGTCTGAAATTAATGGCGAAAACTGAAGAGAAGGTTGAGTTAATTCGGGCACGATTGAAGGAAGCCTTTGATAGGCGTAAGTCGTATGCGACCTTAAGCGGAAGGAGATAGAGTTTGAAGTGGGAGACCAAGTATTCTGAAAGTCTCGCCTTGAAAGAAGGTAATGAGGTTCGGTCGAAAAGGAAGTTAAGCCCAAGGTTTATAGGGCCTTATCGAGTCTTCGAACGAGTTGGGCGAAGGCATACCAATTAGAGTTGCCACCAGAATTGCAGCAGATGCACGACGTATTTCATGTATCCATGCTACGTCACTACCGATCGGATCCGTCGCATGTGGTATCTGTTGAAGAAGTGGAGCTAAGGCCAGACTTATCCTATGAGGAAGAACCGATTCAGATTTTGGAACGAGATGTGAAAGTACTACGAAGGAAGACAGTGCCTCTAGTGAAAGTGTTATGGCGCAATCATGGATCGGAAAAAGCTTCATAGGAGTTAGAAGAGACAATGCGACAGCAATACCCTCAACTATTTTAGTTAGGAAATTTCGGGGACAAAATTTTGTTTAAGGGGTAGAATCAGAACATCCTGAAAAGGGTCTATGCATTTTCAAAGTTAATTGTATGAAATGTCAAGTCTCAGGTACTATGAATAAATTTTTGATACTTTTGGAAACCTAGAAATGGAAATGGAAATGGAAATGAAAATGGAAACTTGAATATTTTTGGAAACCTGAACATTTTTGGAAACCTGAACATTTTTGGAAACCCGAACATTTTGGAAATGATTCAAAATGGAAAGTAAACATTCTCGAAACTTGGAAATGTAAGAAAATGGCAAGTTTACGTAACCGATCGAAAATTTTAGAAAACTTAGAAATGATGCGTAAATGTCAAATTTTAAAGTTCAAAATAGGAAATAAGGGCAAGAGGGCCTTAAAGGAAAAAGTTAGAGAATTTTGACACAGACAAGCTTGGAAAAGTGGCCTCAAGATGCCACTTAGGGTCTATGGAAATGGCGCCATAAGCGTGGAGGAAGGGCCCGAGTTCGAGTCATTTGGGAAGCAAATAATGAAGGTTTTAATTTTGCTTCCGTATAATGAGGTGGACGGCACCTATTTCTAGAAAGGGAGGAGTTTTATTTCAGTTAATACTTGATAAATTAGGTGATAAATAAAGGATTTTTAATTTAAAGAGATAAAGGATGGATTAAATACTTTTAATTTAAATAAGGTGATAACTAAAAGATAATATTATCACTTATGGGGAGTAGTGGCCAAGTAAGGGACTCTCCTATTGATAATTTCGGCTAAAGAGGGAGAGTTAAAGGATTTTCTCTCATTTTTTTCAGTGTTGCCAAAATTCTCTGGCAAAATTCTCTCTGCCGAAATTATCCTAAGCAGAAATCCTCTCCTTTTCTTTGCTAGTCTGCCAAAGCTACCTTTCTCTTTCAACCTTTCTCTAGTTATTCGAAAGACTCCATAGCCGAATCTTTGTGACTCCAAGCAAGAGGTGCAGTCGACTGAGGTATTAAGGTAAGAACAATTAATTCTTGTTCTTCTAATTCTTTTAATCAAGATCTAAGAAATAATCCCTTTTTATGTCTCTTGGCCGAATATCAAAGGAAGAGTTTCGGGATTTTAGATCCAAGGAATTTAAGGTGAGGCACATTCGGCCAAAGGCCAAATTTTGTTTATTAAAGTTAGATCAGATCTAACATATGAATTTTAGGAATTTCGACATCACTAAGGGAGCAAGGAATCGATTTTGGGAATCTCATCATAAGGTAGGTGGTTATAATCGCCAAGGTTCTCTTAAATGTCTAGATCTATTT
Organism: Gossypium rotundifolium; assembly: GCA_025506655.1. Classification (NCBI taxonomy): domain Eukaryota; kingdom Viridiplantae; phylum Streptophyta; class Magnoliopsida; order Malvales; family Malvaceae; genus Gossypium; species Gossypium rotundifolium. Next base: position 20,998,541 of record CP106733.1, on the reverse strand, counting down.
GTTTTAACCGAGACTAATCAAATCAATGGATTTAATGGTTAGCCGATTTCAAGGAGAAGAAGACAAATCTTCTGGATTTGATCACCAATCAAATTGGCAAACAAGGTAAGTATTAGTAATACCATTCCTATTAGGATTTGGTTTAAAATCGAAAAGGCTATTAATGTGTTTTTGTATGATGGGCGAATATAGGAATTAATGATCTAAAGTTAGATCGATTTTCGGATCTCAAGGAGTCTATTAAGTGAATCGGGTGTGTACTCACACTAACTTTCAATATATCATATGGCAATTATTTTAATATATGAATATGCATAAGAATGTGAATGTGGTTAAGTACCACAGGTGTGGTAAGAGTACCTAGGTACGCTTTCTTACTTGATAGGATTATGAATATGATATATTTTGAACATATGAATAGTAACATGAATGAGAATTAAGTATGTTATGCATGATATAAAATTTATGGGGCATTCGGGATCTTTGTGAAAGGGAAGAAGGTGTTGACTTGGTCTCACTAACGGAATATGGTGACTACGGTCACAAAATTTGAATATGGTAACTCTGGTTACATTATCTCGAATTTGGTAACTTCGGTTACATTATTTGAATATGGTGTCTAATGACACAAATTATATGGGCGATGAGCACGCCGATCGCAATGATCGCCTTCGATGGTGTGTAGCGGATGGAGGGTTGACTTAGTAGTCCCCACGGTGTGACTGGCAGGTACGGGTGGTGTGTAGCGGATGGACAAATAGGCTTGGGTTGGGTGCATCATCATTTATTTCTATATGAATATGAATTTGATATGAACATGTTTGCCTGATTTGTTGAATGTTAGTACTATGTGCACATTGAGTCTGTTGACTCACCCCGCTGTGGGAACTATTTTCAAGTGATGATTAGTGACGGACCGGGACGGTAGACCTTGAGGTGGCCATGTTTCATTTGAAGATTTTATTTAATTCGGACTTTATTTCTTTTTAGTACCTTTAATTTTATTTTTGGGTTTTACTTGATGTAATAAGGCCATAAGGCCCAAAGATGGATTTTTCTTATTTTGCTTTACTCTTAACTATTACGATGTAACTATTTAAGACTAAAGTTTAAGATATATTTTATTTTATGAACCTTAAAAATTATTTTGTCACCTTAATAGAAATTGGATTTTCAAATAGATTAAATGGGTTCCCAATCTGAGCCCAATCCACAACAACATTTTTCTAAAAATTTTTTTTTAAGTAACAAGAACTTGAAAACCGGTTTACTTAAGGAACATACCAGATCCGGTTCAGGCTCGTGGGCCGGGTGTGGGGTGTTTCAACATAAGTGCTGATAACTTTATTTCCTTCAATGACAATGAAATTCCACTTGGGGGTATGGGATTGACTAAAGCCCTACAAAAAACTACTCGTTTTAAGGGATATACTCTACCAAGTTTGCTAATTAATAATGGATCAGCCTTGAATGTCTTACTGTAATATCCTGAAATAGAGGTTATTCGTAATTGTAATGTTTTGCATGAGAATGGATTGTCGTGTTGTTAAGTGAGATGTTCTAGGGTTTAGGAAAAAACCAAGGGTAGGCTCGAGCTGTAGGAAAATTTTTGTTTTGGAGCTTTAGTTAGATGGAGCTGAAGGAGCTAGGGATTAAGTGTAATTTGTGGGGAATTGAAGCACAAGAAGAGCTAGTAGCATAGTGGAAGTGGCGCATGAGTAGTTGCTTGAGGGGAATGGTTCGAGTAATATGGAGTACATTTTGGAGACTTTATTTTTCTGCATCTTTACATCAAGTGTCGGCCAAGCTCTATAGTTGGTAAGTTGGACTTTAAATTTTCATGGCAAGATGACAAATAGTTTAGGTAAGCTTGAACTTAGGGAAAGGGATCATTTTGATTAATGAATGATAAGGGGACATAAGGCTTGGATTAAGGATGCGATATTTGGAAACTTTTTAATGGCCAACTTGTCCATGTATGTGGACGACATTATGGTTTGGGGGGAGGGGTGACCGAATTTTTTTGAAGGTTTTGGTAACTAGTTGGTCAAATTCCTTAGCATTTTGTACATCATTTTCTTTTCTCTCAAAAACTCTTTCTCCTAAACCGAATTTGAGCAATAGGTAAGCTTTTGTTTTGGTTATTTTTGACCAATTGGTATTGTTTTCTTCTCCTCTCAAACTCTTTTTCTCTTTGTGCCAAAAATATTCTACCATTGAAGGGAGGCATTTTTCTTTCATCTAGTTCTTTTTCTTCCTTGACCGAATCTCTTTCTCCATCTCTCTTTCTTTTTCTTTTACATTTTTGCTCAAAACCGAAAGTGTCCATCTCCTCCCTCTCATCTTTTTCTTTTCTTCTCCCAAACTCTTGTGCCGAAATCCTCTCCACATTCCATTGCCGAATTCCCTCTCTTGCATTTCACTTTCTTTTTTCTTTTTTTTTTCCCACTCTAACCGAATCTTCCTCCATCATCTAACACTATTGCTGAATCTTCTTTCTTTCTTCTAGTTTAATTTGGCCGAATATCAAACAAGGGTGGATCTTCTTTGGGTTCTTCTCTATTCGATTTTAAAGAAGGATTCTTCGGGACTTTAGAAGCAGTCGATCTAAGCCTCTATTCTCTGACAATCGATTTTGGGCAAGGAGATCTAGTGCAGTAGATCGGGTCTTTGGGATTTAAAACTTGCGATAGTAACAGGTGTGTAACTTGCACACTTTATAACTTGGTAATATTTTAATAACCTAATCATGTTTTCTTTAAAAGCCTAAAATTATGAGATCTTGATATGATGCCTTATGGGTATGAGAAAGGATTCGGGTAAGTCCGTTTCGATATGATTTTGCTATATGGTGCATAATAATATGAGTTATGATACATTTGCTTAATGTTGCATATTAAAGCATGATGGCATGATTTGCAGTTGTAATGCAATGGTATGGGTGATATGAGAGGAGGGGGAAGATTTGATATCCGTGTCTTTGGGACACCAGAGGTTTGGCACCTCCAGTGGTTTGGTACCACAATTTATTTTGTGACTTTGGGTCACCAGAGGTTTGGCACCTCATAGCGACTCGTCCAAGTGGTTTAGCACCACAGTGGGTTGGCCCTACATTTGTTATATCGGGATTGTCGCCAGTGATTTGGTATCACAACGTGGGTTGGCCCCACAGATGGATTATTCGTGACTTTGGGTCACCAGTGGTTTGGCACCACATTATTATTGGATATCGTGACTTTGGGTCACCAGTGGTTTGGCACCACCAGTGGTTTGGTACCACATGGGGTAGTAAAGGAGTTATGGATGGCTAGGTTGGGTGCATTATCTATATTGCTTGGTTATGAATTGTGTAAGTATGTTGCATTAACCGGGGGAAGGATTTATGCACTGAGTCATGGTGACTCACCTTCTCCCTTATCTTTTCAGGTGATTCGTAGATCGCGGATGAGGAGCCGGGTAGGTCTCGAGGTGGCCATTCAATAAATAAACTCAGTTTTATATGGACTTTGCTTTGGGTACTTTATTTTATTTAAATTTGGTTTCATTTATTTGGGTTTGTAATAAGGACTTTTAAGTTATACTTTTGGACTATTTATATGCTTGGGATTGTTTTAAACATGGCTAAGTAAATTACTTAACAAATTTTAATAATATGAACGCAATGGTTTTCAAAACTTTACCATCGGGTAATACAAATCATTTAATAATAAATGACAATTCAAATGTTTTCGACAACTTAAGTGATTTCCAAATTTAAGTTTTCACACTCAAATGCAAACGGTTTTCAAAGCAATCATTCGGATTTTTTTTAAAATGACATAAATGATTTCTAACCTATGGATCGATAACTAAATTTTAGAGATTGATTTCCGGGATTTATAAGTAAGCTATCGGTCTTTAACTAATCATGCACCTGATTTCTACAAACATTAGTCATCTAAAGAATTTTGTCTAAAACTAAACCGTCAACCCGATTTTCTTGAAAACTTTTTCCCAGTGACATGCCAGATTCGGTCGTGGTGTATTCACCAGGTTTGGGGTGTTACAATTGTGGTATCAAAGCAAGTTCAAAGGCTCGACTGTGGGCCTGAGGCCCAAAATGTTTTAAAATATGGTTTTTGAATATATATTTTTAGATTATATGGTTTGAGAGGCATGGCACCGAGTCTCCGGCACCAATCCGCCCAGGTAAGTACCACTAGCCTTTGGTTGTGATTTTTGGATGTTATAAACTTTGAATGACTAGTTATAGTGGACTATCTTAGAGACTGAAATTTATAGGGCTCTATGGACTCGCAAAAACAAAACTCTTTAAAGAATTATTCATAAACTGCTTTAAAGATAGTGGAATAATGACTAAAGCATAAAACTTTTAATCGAGACTTTAGACATGAGCACTCGAGGTCGAGGTCATATCTGGCGTGGGCGCTGGTCGGGTGGGATGGTCGTATGCGAGCCAAGAGGTCTTGTCGGGTCGAAAAATGAGATACAAAGACCACCACCGATCGTAGGTGGTGAGTTCCAAGATCAAGCAGGGGATGACGCAGTGTCTCGAGCAATGCTTTGCGAGTTCTTGAGAGGGTAGCCGAGTAGGTGGAGGCGTGAGAGCTCAAAATCAGTACTGGCGACTCAGAGCCAATGGAGCCGAGGTATTTCGAGGTGTTTCGTGTGGCTCCCAAAGACGGCTGAATATTGGTTAGAGGCTACGGAACTAATCATGAATGACTTGGATCCGATCACGAGGAAAAGTCGAAAGGGATAGTGTCGCGTCTTGGGATGAGTCATACCGGTGGTGGCTCACGGTGCGGGATAGTCTTTGCAATGGAGGATCTCACTTGGGACTATTTTAAAGCGTGTCGTAATAAATATGTTGGGTCTAGTTACATTGATCGCTTGATGGAAGGCATTTCTAAGATTGGTTCAGGGGAGTAAGTCCGTATCAGAGTATGAGGCAAAATTTTTAAGATTGAGCCGGTATGCTAGAGGTATCGTGGCTACGGAGCACGAGCGATGTGTCAGGTTCGAGGACGGACTGAGGGATGAGTTGAGATTGCTGATTGCTCCACAGCAAGAGCGAGATTTTGCTGTGCTAGTAGAAAAGGCTAAGATAGTTGAAGGGATAAAGGAATCTGTGAGACAGAATCACGACAGGAATAGACATAAGAGAGGTTTTGGATCATCTGGGTCGGCTGATAATTCTCAGAAAAGGGCTAGGCAAAGTGGGCCGAACCAATCTGGGAGGTCTGTTACTGCTAATCAGGGATCAGCGCAGTGTAATCGGTATGGGGAATCTCATTGGGGTGAATGTTGAACCGGTGGGAAAGAATGTTTTGAGTATGGCTCGCTGGATCATCGTGTGAGGGACTATCCACGTAAGCTAGCTAGGAATCAGTCTGAGGGCTAGGGTCATGCTCAGTTCAGAAATGAGGGACCGTCACCACAGAGGGGTCGTGGTAACAGTAGAGGAGGTAATGGTTCTAGTCGGGGCCACGGAGCATCAGGTAGAGGTACAGGCAACACTGAGGTAAGATAGCCCGGGTTGGTGTATGCAGCGAGGCATCGAGAGGAGGGCGACGCACCGGAAGTCATCACCGGTACGTTCTTAATCTTCAGTTTACCATATACTACTTTGATAGATGTGGGTTGGATGCATTCGTATGTTTCTAGTAGCATAGTAGAAACCATGAACTTAGACTCTGAGACTACTTCTAGGGAGATGACAGTACTTAGCCCTCTAGGTCACTCTGTAGTAGTGAATAAGTTGTATAGGGATGTACCCCTAGAACTCCAAGGGGTAGTGTTTGTAGCTGATCTGATGGAACTACTATTTGGGGAGTTCGATCTAATTCTTGGGATGGACTGGTTGGTCAAATACCAGGAAAGTTTGGATTGCGCTGCTAAGCGCATGGTTTTGAAGACAGTTGAGGGTAAAGAGGTGACTTTCTTGGGTCACGTGGTATCAGCTCAGGGAATTAGAGTGGATCCTCGAAAGATCAAGACAGTGTTGGATTGGAAGTCGCCTAAGTCAGTGGTAGAAATTCAGAGTTTTCTAGGTTTGGCAGGGTATTACCGAAGATTTGTGGAAGGATTTTCTTTGATCGCAGCACTAATGACCAAGTTATTGAGGAAAGGAGTTCCATTTGTGTGGACTGAGAAGCAGCAAGGAAGTTTCGACAAGTTGAAGAAGATTCGATCAAGCTCGGTTTTGATTCAGCCTGAGGCAGGTAAGGAATTCACGGTATACTGTGATGCATCACATACTGGCTTGGGATGTGTACTGATGCAGGAAGGGAAGGTAGTGGCTTGTGCATCTCGACAGTTGCAACCATATGAGGCTAACTATCTGACGCATGATTTAGAATTAGCTGCAGTGGTTTTTGCTTTGAAGATATAGAGACACTATTTGTACGGAGAGAAGTCGATAGTCTACACGGATCACAAGAGTCTAAAGTATCTTTTGACTCAGAAGGATTTGAACTTGAGGCAGCGTAGATGGATTGAGTTGTTGAAGGACTACGACTGTTCGATTGAGTATCATCTGGGCAAGGCTAACGTAGTAGCCGACGCGTTGAGCTGTAGGGTTGTATCAGACTTAAGAGCGATGTTTGCCCATCTTAGCTTGTATGACGATGGGAGTCTTTTGGCGGAATTGCAGGTTAAGCCGACTTGGGTTATGCAGATCAAGGAGAAATAGTTAGTGGATGAGGGCTTGAATGCTCGGAGGGTGCAAGTTTAGAATGGTGGAGTAGAGGGTTATAGTATGTCCAGTGATGGAATATTGTGTTTCCAAGGGAAAGCTTGTATACCGAAGGATGACGAGTTAAGGCAAAGGATTCTTCAAGACGCACATAGTAGTCCATATGCTATGCATCCTGGAGGTAGTAAGATGTACCAAGATTTACTAAATGATTACGGTGGCTGTATCAAGCGAGAAGTGACCGAGTTTGTGGGTAGGTGTCTGACGTGCCAGCAGGTTAAAGCTGAGCATCAGCTGCCGTCAGGTTTACTTCAGCCGGTAAAGATTCCTCAATGGAAGTGGGAAAGGATTACCATGGACTTTGTCAGTGGATTACCCCTTACACCTAGTAAAAAGGACTCAGTTTGGGTGATTGTGGATCATCTGACTAAGTCAGCTCATTTCATTCCGGTAAGGGTGGATTACTCACTTCAGAAGTTAGCTAAGTTGTATGTGACGGAGATAGTGAGGTTACACGGTGTGCCAGTGTCGATCATCTCAAACAGAGATCCTAGATTTACGTCGAGGTTTTGGAGGGCGTTACATCAGGTTTGGGTACGCGGTTGGATTTCAAGATCGACATTTCATCCACAAATCGATGGGCAATCGGAAAGGGTTATCTGATTTTAGAGGATATCTTTGAGGGTTGTGTTTTGGACTTCAGAGGCGGTGGGAAGAGTTTTACCATTAGGCGAGTTCGCGTACAACAATAGTTATCGTGCAAGCATTAAGATGGCACCATATGAGGCGTTGTACGGTAGGAAGTGTCGCACACCTACATCTTTGGATGAGTTGGGTGGCGTCGGATGTTAGGACCAGAGTTGGTTGCAGAGACTGAGGATAAGGTGAAATTGATTCAAGCTCAGTTGAAAGAAGCTTCGAACAGGCAGAAGTCGTATGCCGATCTCAAGCGGAGGGATATAGAGTTTTTCGTGGGTGACCAAGTCTTTTTGAAGGTCTCGCCATGGAAGAAAGTGTTAAGATTTGGGAGAAAAGGCAAGTTAAGTCCAAGGTTTATTGGGCCGTATAAGGTGTTGAGACAAGTGGGACCAGTAGCCTATCAGCTCGAGTTGCCAGCAGAGCTGAGTCAAATACACGATGTGTTCCATGTCTCTATGCTTAGATGCTATCATTCTGATCCATCGCATGTCGTGGCAGTGGAAGAAATAGAAGTGAGTCCAGATTTGACGGTAGAAGAAGAACCAGTGAAGATTTTAGATCGAGATGTGAAAGTGTTCTTGCAGAAGTCGGTTCCATTAGTGAAGGTATTATGGCGAAATCATGGCGTGGGAGAAGCTACATGGGAACCGGAGGATGTGATGAGACAGTAGTACCCTCAACTCTTTTGACTAGGTAATTTCGAGGTCGAAATAATTTTAAGGGGGTGGAATTGTAATACCCTGAAATATGGGTTAATTGTAATTGTAATGTTTTGCATGAGTACGGATTATCGTGTTGTTAAGTGAGATGTTCTAGGGTTTAGGAATAAACCAAGGGTAGGCTCGAAATGTAGGAAAATTTTGTTTTTAAGCTTTAGTTAGAGGGAGTCAAGGAGCTAGGGATTAAGTGTAATTTGTGGGAATTTAAGCACAAGAAGAGCTAGTAGCATAGTGGAAGTGGCGCATGAGTAATTGCTTGAGGGGAATGGCTCGAGTAACATGGAGTACATTTTGGAGACTTTATTTTTCTGCATCTTTACATCAAGTGTCGGCCAAGCACTATAGCTGGTAAGTTGGACTTTAAATTTTTATGGCAAGATGACAAATAGTTTAGGTAAGCTTGAACTTGGGGAAAGGAACCATTTTGATTAAGGAATGATAAGGGGACATAACGCTTGGATTAAGGATGCGGTTTTTGGAAACTTTTTAATAGCCAACTTGTCCATGTATGTGGACGGCATTATGGTTTAGGGGGAGGGGTGACCGAATTTTTTTGAAGGTTTTGGTAACTAGTTGGTCAAATTCCTTAGCATTTTGTACATCATTTTCTTTTCTCTCAAAAACTCTTTCTCCTAAACCTGAATTTGAGCAATAGGTAAGCTTTTGTTTTGGTTATTTTTGACCAATTGGTATTGTTTTCTTCTCCTCTCAAACTCTTTTCTCTTTGTGCGAAAATATTCTACCATTGAAGGGAGGCATTTTTCTTTCATCTAGTTCTTTTTCTTCCTTGACCGAATCTCTTTCTCCATCTCTCTCTCTTTTTCTTTTACATTTTTGCTCAAAACAGAAAGTGTCCATCTCCTCCCTCTCATCTTTTTCTTTTCTTCTCCTAAACTCTTGTGCCGAAATCCTCTCCACCTTCCATTGTCGAATTCCCTCTCTTGCATTTCACTTTCTTTTTTCTTTCTTTTTCCCCACTCTAACTGAATCTTCCTCCATCATCTAACACTATTGCCAAATCTTCTTTCTTTCTTCTAGTTTAATTTGGCCGAATATCAAACAAGGGAGGATCTTCTTTGGGTTCTTCTCTATTCGGTTTTAAAGAAGGATTCTTCGGGACTTTGGAAGCAGTCGATCTAAGCCTCTATTCTCTGACAATCGATTTTGGGCAAGGAGATCTAGTGCAATAGATCGGGTCTTTGGGATTTAAAACTTGTGATAGTAACAGGTGTGTAACTTGCACACTTTATAACTTGGTAATATTTTAATAACCTAATCATGTTTTCTTTAAAAGCCTAAAATTATGAGATCTTGATATGATGCCTTATGGGTATGAGCAAGGATTCTGTAAGTCCGTTTCGATATGGTTTTGCTATATGGTGCATAATAATATGAGTTATGATACATTTGCTTAATGTTGCATATTAAAGCATGATGGCATGATTTGCGGTTGTAATGCAATGGTATGGGTGATATGAGAGGAGGGGAAGATTTGATATCCGTGTCTTTGGGACACCGAGGTTTGGCACCTCCAAAGGTTTGGTACCACGCTTTATTTTGTGACTTTGGGTCACGAGAGGTTTGGTACCTCATAGCGACTCGTCCCAGTGGCTTAGCACCACAGTGGGTTGGCCCACATTTGTTATATCGAGATTGTCACCAGTGATTTGGTATCACAATGTGGGTTGGCCCCATAGATGGATTATTCGTGGCTTTGGGTCACCAGCAGTTTGGCACCACATTATTATTGGATATCATGACTTTGGGTCACCAGAGGTTTGGTACCTCATAGCGACTCGTCCCAGTGGCTTAGCACCACAGTGGGTTGGCCCACATTTGTTATATCGGGATTGTCGCCAGTGATTTGGTATCACAATGTGGGTTGGCCCCATAGATGGATTATTCGTGGCTTTGGGTCACCAGCAGTTTGGCACCACATTATTATTGGATATCATGACTTTGGGTCACCAGTGGTTTGGCACCACCAGTGGTTTGGTACCACATGGGGTAGTAAAGGAGTTATGGATGGCTAGGTTGGGTGCATTATCTATATTGCTTGGTTATGAATTGTGTAAGTATGTTGCATTAACCGAGGGAAGGATTTATGCACTGAGTCTTGGTGACTCACCTTCTCCCTTATCTTTTCAGGTGATTCATAGATCGCGGATGAGGAGTGTAATATCCTGGAATAGGGGCTATTTTTGTTATTGCATTGTTTGCATGTGTTTGATCTGCAGTATGGTTGTTTTTGATGTTTTGGGGCTTAGTTGAAAGCCTAGTGTAAGCTTGAGTGGTAGAGAAAAATTTAGTTTTTAAGCTTTAAGTGAATGGAGCTGAAGGAGCTAGGGGTTATAGGTATTTTTCGGTGGATTTTAGCACAAGAGGAGCCTTGGTGGAGTGGCTAGAGGCGCCACTTGGAGCTTGTCTGTGTGACGCCTTGCAAAGGGAGGAGGTCATGAGTTCGAGCTGTAGAAGCCACACATTTTGCTTCCATTTTGACGGTATGGAGGGGGAGAAGTTGTGTGCAGTTCAAACTCTGCCATAGACCAAGTCAAATAATTCAAATGGTGGGCAGGGAGTGAATTAAGGAGTGAATTAAGGATTGACTAATTCAAATTGGTTTGAATTAGTGGCCATGAGTGAGCTTAGGAGGTGGCCGAATGTTGGAGTCTTCATGGGGGGAGAGTGGCCGGTTTGGTAGGTGTGTAAGTGGGAGTGCCGAAATTCTTTTTGGCAATTTGTGTGACTTTCGGCCAGCTTTAGTCTAGTGCCTAACCAAATTTTTCAAAGAAGTCTCTCCTTTGTTTTTCATTGAAAACCGAAAACCCTAAGTAACCCTTACCATTTCCGAAATTTGCCTCCTAAATTGTGTGTGTGGCCGAATGCTCCCTTCCTTTTCTTTTGTTCTTTTTGGTGATAAGCCGAACCAGCATTCTCTCTTCTCATACTTTCATTTCTCTCTTTCTTAGAACGCTTGTGCCGAAATACATATTGTTTTTTTTTTAGCCGAATTTACTCTCTTTCTTTTCTAATCTACTTTGTCGTTTCTCCCTTCTCCTTTAAGCATTTCTTTGCTTCTACTTCCAAACTGTAGCCGAATTCTCCACTTGTTTCTCTCTATTTTACTTGAGCCGAAACCACCTCACCTTGTCCCCTCAAACTTTCTTGCTCTTTTCTCAAAACCCTTTGCCGAAACCTTATCTCCATCTCACCCATTCTCTTCCTCTCTTACCACTCAAGCCGTACCATAAGTGGTGTTAAACACCTATAGCCGAACCTTGTTTGATAGTCATAAGCAAACTCAGCTGAATCTCCTTCTCTTTTTGTTTTGGCCGAATCACAAGCAAGGGGGTGGTCTCTTCTCTTTTCTCTCCAATCGGGTTTTAGAGGAAGGTTAGTGCTAGGCGAATGCCTATTTCTTTCCCTCTCTGTTCTCTCAACGATTTTTGCAAGGTAAGGGTTGATTCACTTTTGTTTGGAAATGTGTTAATCGGTTGTTTTGGAATCATTTTGTTATAGGATCTCCGGGATTTCGGAGCAGTCAAGCGAAGCCTCCGCTTGAGAGTGATCGGTTGGTAAGTGGTGGTAAGGGTTGGTTTCATTGGTTTATTCTCTTAGTCTCGTTAAGCCGAAGCCTTTAAGGATTAATTATTCTTCTTAACAGGGTGTGGCCGATTGTCAGGGGAACCATCTGTTGGTTCGAGATTTGGTAGGAAACCAAATCATTCATAAGATAAGGGTTTGAATGTTAACCCTTTAGTTTATTTGGGGTGGCCGAATGGCCTTGGTCCTAATGTTCTTATTTGGCCGATTATAGGAGCAAGCTAATCGAGGTCTTAGATCGGTTCTTTTGGATTGAGGCTTATAGATTATGTGTGTGTAAACTAACACACTTTTTACCTAGTAATATGCTTAATAACCCGATTGCTTAAAGCCGAACCAGTATGGTTGATTGATATGATACCCTATAGGGTATGTACACGGATTCGGGTAAGTCCGTTTCATTACGAGCTCTGTTATTGATATGATATCATGATTTATGATGTATGTGTTATGAGATGCTACACTAAACATATTAGCACGATTTGCATGATTGCACGATTTGCATCAGTATGGTATGTTTATGGGTGATATGAGAGGAGGGGGAATATGATATCCGTGCCTTTGGGACACCAGGGGTTTGGCACCTCCAGTGGTTTGGTACCACAGATCGATTATTGTGACTTTGGGTCACCAGAGGTTTGACACCTCATCGCGACTTGTCCCAGTGGCTTAGTACCACAGTGGGTTGGCCCCACAGTTGATATTTCGGGATCGTCGCCAGTGATTTGGTATCACACGTGGGTTGGCCCCATAACTTGGCTATTCGTGACTTCGGTCAGCAGTGATTTGGTATCACAATTGTGTCTTTGGGACACCAGAGGTTTGGCACCTCATAGCGACTCATCCCTGTGGCTTAGTGCCACCGTGGGTTGGCCCCACTGTTGAGATACGGGATCGTCGCCAGTGATTTGGTATCACACGTGGGTTGGCCCCACATATGGATTATTTGTGACTTTGGGTCACCAGTGGTTTGGCACCACATTGATGGATATCGTGACTTTGGGTCACCAGTGGTTTGGCACCACCAGTGGTTTGGTACCACACGGGGTAGAAAAGGTGTTATGGATGGTTAGGATCGGGTGCATTAATTGTATTGCTTCGTTATGATGTGTGTTAGTATGTTGCATTCTTTGGGAGAGGGATTTATGCACTGAGTCTTACGACTCACCTTCTCCCTTATCATTTCAGGTGACACTTAGATCGCGGACACGGAGCCGGGTGGACTCGAGGTGACCATGCCATGAATAAATTGGGACTTGCACTGTTTAAAAAAAAAAACTTGGTACTTTACTTTATTTATTTCCATTTGGTTTTGTTGGGTTGTAAAAGGCCTTTTTAAAATTTTACTTTGGTTATCTTTATGCTTAAATTTGATTTCAAATATGCCTTAACAAATTATTGGGTAACATTCGATAAAACTGGGAACGATAGGATTTTCAAAACTACAAAGCGATATGCTTTAACTTTACCATCGGGTATCATGCTGTAACTTAAAATGAATGCAACTCAAATATTTTCAAACTTAAGCTAAGTTCAAAATGTTTATAAGCAACTAAAAGGAACAACTCGTATTTCCAAATGATATGAATTGGTTTTACAATTAGATTCAACTAAATTTCCAAAGCTTCCGGGTTAGCAAAATGCACTATCGGTTTTAAAACAAACATGCTCAAGATTTTTACAAAGTACAAATACAGCAAAGAATTTTTATCAAACCTTTATCCGAAAACCTAACCTCTCAAATACGTTTCCCCGTAACATGCCAGATCCGATCATGGTATATTGACCAGGTTTGGGGTGTTACAATTGTGGTATCAGAGATAAGTTCAAAGGCTCGACTGTGGGCCCGAGGCCCAAAATGTTTTAAATACTAGTTTAAGTGATGTTGTTTTTAAAGTATATGGTTTGAAAGGCATGACACCGAGACTCCGGCACCAATCCGCCTAGGTAAGTACCCCTTACTATTGCTTGAGATTTTTGATGTGATATGACTGAATGACTAGCAGTAGTAAACTACTTTAGAAACTGAAATCAATAGGACTTTGTGGACTCGCGAAAACAAAACTTTAATAAGAGATATTCATAAGACTCTTGCCCTTAAAAGCAGTGGAATATTTACTAATGCATAAACTTCTAATCAGACAAGACGAGATTTTAGTCATGAGCGCTCGAGGTGGACGTGGTCGTGGTCGTGGTCGGGGTAGGATGACGCTTTTGAACCCGTAGGATCCGGTCGGGGTCAAAGAATGAGATACTGCATCGCCACCAGCCTAGAGGTGGTGAGTTTCGTGAATGATCGGGACGACGCAGAGGTCATAAGCGATCTTCGAACTCGGAAAAGGTAGCTAGAGTAGGTGGAGGCGCAGGAGCTCAGAAATCTGTGCCTGAACAACTCCGAGCAAACGGGGCTGAGGTATTCCGAGGTGTGTCTGGTGTGGCTCCCAGCACGGCTGAGTATTGGCTGGAGGCTACGGAGTGGATCTTGGACGATCTGGACCTGACTGCTGAAGAGAAGTTAAAGGGGATAGTATCGCTTCTTCGAGATGAGTCATACTAGTGGTGGCTCACGGTGCGGAACAGTGCTGCAGCAGAAGATCTTACTTGGGATTATTTTAAGGCTACATATCAGAAAAAGTACATCGAAGCTAGCTACATTAATGATCAACGGAAGGCATTTTTGAAGCTGGTACAGGGGAGTAAGTCTGTGTCAGAGTACGAGGCAGAGTTCTTGAGGCTGAGTCGGTATGCTAGGGGCATGGTGGCTACTGAACGCGAGAGGTGTGTTTGATTCGAGGATGGTCTGAGAGATGAATTAAGGTTGCTGATTGCTCCACAGCAGAAGCGTGAGTTTGCTGTCCTGGTAGAAAAGGCTAAGGTAGCCGAAGGGGTTAAAGAGTCTGTGAGGTAGAACTTGGATAGGAAAAGGCAAAAGCGGAGTTTTGGATCTTCTGGGTCGTCAGGTAATCCTCAGAAAAGGGCTAGACAGAGGGCGAATCGATCCGTAGGTTCATTGTCGCTAATCGTGGACCGCCACAAGTGTAACCATTGTGGGAAAGCTCATTGGGGAGGATGTTGGACCGGTGGAAGAGGATGTTTTGAGTGTGGTTCACCGACCACCGTGTGAGGGACTGTCTGCATAAGTTGGCTAGGATTCACCGAGGGTCGTGGCCGTGCTCGGTTTATAATAATAGACCGCCACCGCAGAGAGGTCGTGGTAATGGTAGAGGGGGTAATGGTTCTGGTCGGGGCCGCGGAGCACCGGGCAGAGGTATGGGTATTTCTGAGGCAAGACAGCCAGGGTTAGTATATGCAGCGAGGCACCGAGAGGAAGGCGATGCATCGGACGTCATAACCGGTACGTTCTTGATCTTTGGTTCTCCATTTACTGCTTTGATTGATGTGGGTTCAACGCATTCATACGTTGCAAGTAGCATAGTGAAGACCATGGATTTAGACTCTGAGATATCTTCTAGGCAGATGACTGTAATTAACCCTCTAGGTCACTCTGTAATTGTAGATAAGCTATATAGAGATGTACCTCTAGAACTCTAAGGGGCAGTGTTTGAGGCTGATCTGATGGAACTACCGTTTGGAGAGTTCGACCTGATTCTTGGGATGGACTGGTTGGTTAAGTACCAGGCGAGGTTGGATTGTGCGGCTAAGCGCATGGTTTTAAGGACGGCTAAGGGTGACGAGGTCGTCATGATAGGCAACAGAAGGAATTACTTATCCAACGTGGTGTCTGCCCTGAAAGCTGAGAAGATGGTCAGGAAGGGCTGTGAAGCATATGTGGTTCATGTGTATGCCTTGGAGGCTAAGGAGTCTGCTGTAGGGAAGGTCCAAACAGTTAAGAAATTTGTTGATGTGTTTCCAGAAAAGCTTCCGGGTTTGCCACTGGATCGAGAGGTAGAGTTCGGGATAGATCATCACAGGCTGCGCTAGTGTCTATTGCTCTGTATAGGATGGCGCCTAAAGAGTTAGTAGAGCTTAAGGCTCAGATCCAGGAGTTGTTGGACCGAGGCTTTATCAGGCCAAGTGTTTCACCTTGGGGAGCGCCGGTACTCTTTTTCCAAAAGAAAGACGGTACTATGCGGATGTGTATAGACTACCGCCAATTGAATAAGCTAACGATCAAAAATAAGTATCCGTTGCCACGGATAGATGACTTGTTTGATCAACTGAATTCTCGAAGATCGATTTAAGGTCTGGGTATCACCAGTTAAAGGTGAAGGAGGCGGATATCTGCAAGACGGCGTTTCATACTCGGTATGGGCACTATGAATTTCTGGTAATGCCGTTTGGGTTGACTAACGCGCCGACAGCATTCATGGATATGATGAATAGGGTGTTCCAATAAAGATTTGGATCGGTTCATCGTGGTTTTATTGACGACATCTTGGTGTATTCAAGGACCGAGGGGAGCATGATGCGCATTTGCGAGTTGTGTTACAGATTCTGAGGGAGAAACAGCTTTATGCAAAGTTTAGTAAATGTGAGTTCTGGCTTAGAGAGGTGACTTTCTTGGGTCATGTAGTGTCGGCTGAGGAGATTAGAGTGGATCCTCGCAAGATTGAGGCAGTTTTGGATTGAAAGCCGCCTAAGTCAGTGGCTGAGATTCGGAGTTTTTTGGGCTTGGCAGGGTACTACCGAAGATTTGTAGAAGGATTTTCGTTGATCGCAGCACCGATGACCAAGTTGTTAAGAAAAGGGGTTCTGTTCGCTTGGGAGAAGCGGCGGAGAGTTTCGACAAGTTGAAGAAGATTTTGACTGAAGCTCCGATTCTAATTCAACCTGAGGCAGGAAAGGAATTCACAGTATATTGCGATGCATCACATACAGGTTTGGGTTGTGTGTTGATGCAAGAAGGGAAGGTTGTGGCTTACGCGTCTCGGCAGCTGAGGCCACATGAAGTCAATTATCCGACGCACGACTTAGAGTTAGCGGTAGTAGTCTTCGCCTTGAAAATTTGGAGGCACTACTTGTACGGAGAGAGATCGATAGTTTACACAGATCACAAGAGTCTGAAGTACCTTTTGACTCAAAAGGATTTGAATTTGAGGCAGCGCAGATGGATTGAGTTGCTAAAGGATTACGACTGTTCGATTGAGTACCATCCGGGCAAGGCTAACGTGGTGGCAGACGCGTTGAGCCGAACGGTTGTAGCGGACTTAAGAGTGATGTTTTCCCATTTGAGTTTGTATGACGACGGAAGTATTCGCGTAATTGCGTGTTAAGCCTACGTGGGTTGAGTAGATTAAGGAAAAACAGTTAGAGGATGAGGTTCTGAATGCACAGAGGTCACAAGTGCAGAATGGTGGTTTGGAGGGTTTTAGCTTGTCTAGTGATGGAGTGCTGTGTTTTCAAGGGAGAGCTTATATGCCGAGGGATATTGAGTTAAGGCAGAAGATTCTTCAGGACGCACATAGCAGCCCCTATGCTATGCATCCTGGAGGTAGTAAGATGTATCGGGATCTAAAAGAGCAGTTTTGGTAAAAGGGAAGTGACAGAGCTTGTAGGGAAGTGTTTGACATGTCAGCAGGTCAAGGCCAAACATCAGTTGCCGTCAGGGTTGCTTCAGCCAGTAAAGATTCCATAGTGGAAGTGGGAAAGGATAACTATGGATTTCGTCAGCGGATTACCTCTTACGCCTAGCAAGAAGGACTCAGTTTGGGTAATTGTGGATCGTCTGACTAAATCAGCTCACTTCATTTCGGTGAGGGTGGATTACTCACTTCAGAGGTTAGCGAAGCTGTATGTGTCAGAGATAGTGAGGTCAGACGGTGCCAAGATCGATCATCCCGGATAGGGATCCCAGATTTACGTCAAGGTTCTGGAAAGCGTTGCATCAGGCTCTGGGTACACGGTTGGATTTCAGCACGGCATTTCACCCGCAGTCTGACGGGCAGTCGAAAAGGGTTATACAGATCTTAGAGGATATGCTTCGAGGTTGTGTCCTGGACTTCAGAGGTAGTTGGGAAGAGTTTCTACCATTAGCTGAGTTCGCCTACAACAACAGTTACCAAACTAGCATCAAGATGGCACCATATGAGGCATTGTATGGTAGGAAGTGTCGCTCACCTACATGTTGGACGGAGTTGGGTGAATGTCAGATGTTGGGACCAGAGTTGGTTGCAGAGACTGAGGACAAGGTTAAGTTGATTTAGGCTCAGTTGAAGGAAGCTTCAGACAGGCAGAAGTCTTACGCTGATCTCAAGCGTAGAGATATAGAGTTTGCCGTGGGTGATAAGGTCTTTCTGAAGGTCTCGCCATGGAAGAAAGTGTTAAGGTTCGGGAGGAAAGGCAAGTTAAATCTGAGGTTTATTGGGCTATATAAGGTTCTGAGACGAGTGGGACCGGTAGCTTATCAGCTTGAATTGCCAGCAGAGCTAAGTCAGATTCATGACGTATTCCACGTTTCGATGCTTAGGCGATATCGTTCAGATCCATCGCATGTCGTAGTAGTGGAAGATATTGAGGTGAATCCAAATTTGACCATGGAGGAGGAACCAGTGCAGATTCTAGATCGAGATGTAAAAGTCCTGCATAGGAAGTCAGTTCCTTTGGTAAAAGTGCTATGGCAGAATCATGGTGTGGTAGAAGCTACGTGGGAACCAGAGGATGCGATGAGGCAGCAGTACCCTCAACTCTTTTGACTAGGTAATTTTGAGGTCGAAATTATTTTTAAGGGGGGTAGAACTGTAATATCCTGGAATAGGGGCTATTTTTGTTATTGCATTGTTTGCATGTGTTTGATCTGCAGTATGGTTGTTTTTGATGTTTTGGGGCTTAGTTGAAAGCCTAGTGTAAGCTTGAGTGGTAGAGAAAATTTTAGTTTTTAAGCTTTAAGTGAATGGAGCTAAAGGAGCTAGGGGTTATAGGTATTTTTCGATGGATTTTAGCACAAGAGGAGCCTTGGTGGAGTGGCTAGAGGCGCCACTTGGAGCTTGTGTGTGTGACGCCTTGCAAGGGGAGGAGGTCATAAGTTTGAGCTGCAGAAGCCAGACATTTTGCTTCCATTTTGACGGCATGGAGGGGGAGAAGTTGTGTGCAGTTCAAACTCTGCCATAGACCAAGTCAAATAATTCAAATGGTGGGCAGGGAGTGAATTAAGGATTGAATTAAGGATTGACTAATTCAAATTGGTTTGAATTAGTGGCCATGAGTGAGCTTAGGAGGTGGCCGAATGTTAGAGTCTTCATGGGGGGAGAGTGGCCGGTTTGGTAGGTGTGTAAGTGGGAGTGCCGAAATTCTTTTTGGCAATTTGTGTGACTTTCGGCCAGCTTTAGTCTAGTGCCTAACCAAATTTTTCAAAGAAGTCTCTCCTTTGTTTTCCATTGAAAACCGAAAACCCCAAGTAACCCTTACCATTGTCGAAATTTGCCTCCTAAATTGTGTGTGTGGCCGAATGCTCCCTTCCTTTTCTTTTGTTCTTTTTGGTGATAAGCCGAACCAGCATTCTCTCTTCTCATACTTTCATTTCTCTCTTTCTTAGAACGCTTGTGCCGAAATACATATTGTTTTTTTTAGCCGAATTTGCTCTCTTTCTTTTCTAATCTACTTTGCCGTTTCTCCCTTCTCCTTTAAGAATTTCTTTGATTCTACTTCCAAACTGTAGCCGAAGTCTCCACTTGTTTCTCTCCATTTTCACTTGAGCCGAAACGACCTCACCTTGTCCCCTCAAACTTTCTTGCTCTTTTCTCAAAACCCTTTGCCAAAACATTATCTCCATCTCACCCCTTCTCTTCCTCTCTTACCACTCAAGTCGTACCATAAGTGGTGTTAAACACCTGTAGCCGAATCTTGTTTGATAGTCATAAGCAAACTCAGCCGAATCTCCTTCTCTTTTTATTTTGGCCGAATCACAAGCAAGGGGGTGGTCTCTTCTCTTTTCTCTCCAATCGGGTTTTTAGAGGAAGGTTAGTGCTAGGCCGAATGCCTATTTCTTTCCCTCCCTGTTCTCTGTCAATTTTTGCAAGGTAAGGGTTGATTCGGCTTTTGTTTGGAAATGTGTTAATCGATTGTTTTGGAATCATTTTGTTATAGGATCTCCGGGATTTCGGAGCAGTCAAGCGAAGCCTCCGCTTGAGAGTGATCGGTTGGTAAGTGGTGGTAAGGGTTGGTTTCATTGGTTTATTCTCTTAGTCTCGTTAAGCCAAAGCCTTCAAGGATTAATTGTTCTTCTTAACAGGGTGTGGCCGATTGCCAGGGGAACCATCTGTTGGTTCGGGATTTGGTAGGAAACCAAATCATTCATAAGATAAGGGTTTGAATGTTAACCCTTTAGTTTATTTGGGGTGGCCGAATGGCCTTGGTCCTAATGTTCTTATTTGGCCGATTATAGGAGCAAGCTAATCGAGGGTCTTAGATCGGTTCTTTTGGATTGAGGCTTGCGTATTAATAGGTGTGTAAACTAACACACTTTTTACCTAGTAATATGCTTAATAACCTGATTGCTTAAAGCCGAACCAGTATGGTTGATTGATATGATACCTATGGGGTATGTGCATGGATTCGGTAAGTCCGTTTCATTACGAGCTCAGTTATTGATATGATATCATGATCTATGATGTATGTGTTATGAGATGCTACACTAAACATATTAGCATGATTTGCATGATTGCACGATTTACATCAGTATGGTATGTTTATGGGTGATATGAGAGGAGGGGGAATATGATATCCGTGTCTTCGGGACACCAGAGGTTTGGCACCTCCAGTGGTTTGGTACCACAGATCGATTATTGTGACTTTGGGTCACCAAAGGTTTGGCACCTCATCGCGACTTGTCCCAGTGGCTTAGTACCACAGTGGGTTGGCCCCATAGTTGATATTTTGGGATCGTCGCCAGTGATTTGGTATCACACGTGGGTTGGCCCCACAACTTGGCTATTCGTGACTTCGGTCACCAGCGATTTGGTATCACAATTATGTCTTTGGGACACCAGAGGTTTGGCACCTCATAGTGACTCGTCCCTGTGGCTTAGTACCACCGTGGGTTGGCCCCACTGTTGAGATACGGGATCGTCGCCAGTGATTTGGTATCACACGTGGGTTGGCCCCACATATGGATTATTCGTGACTTTGGGTCACCAAAGTGGTTTGGCACCACATTGATGGATATCGTGACTTTGGGTCACCAAAGGTTTGGCACCACCAAAGTGGTTTGGTATCACACAGGGGTAGAAAAGGTGTTATGGATGGTTAGGATCGGTGCATTAATTGTATTGCTTCGTTATGATGTGTGTTAGTATGTTGCATTCTTTGGGAAAGGGATTTATGCACTGAGTCTTGCGACTCACCTTCTCCCTTATCATTTCAGGTGACACTTAGATCGCGGACACAGAGCCGGGTGGACTCGAGGTGACCATGCCATGAATAAATTGGGACTTGCACTGTTTTAAAAAACAAAACTTGGTACTTTGCTCTATTTATTTCCATTTGGTTTTGTTGGGTTGTAAAAGGCCTTTTTAAAATTTTACTTTGGTTATCTTTATGCTTAAATTTGATTTCAAATATGCCTTAACAAATTATTGGGTAATATTCGATAAAACTGGAACGATAGGATTTTCAAAACTACAAAGCGATATGTTTTAACTTTACCATCTGTATCACAGTAACTTAAAATGAATGCAACTCAAATAATTTCAAACTTAAGCTAAGTTCAAAATGTTTATAAGCGACTAAAAGGAACAACTCGTATTTCCAAATGATATGAATTGGTTTTACAATTAGATTCAACTAAATTTCCAAAGCTTCCGGGTTAGCAAAATGCACTATCGATTTTAAAACAAACATGCTCAAGATTTTTACAAAGTACAAATACAGCAAAGAATTTTCATCAAACCTTTATCCGGAAACCTAACCTCTCAAATACATTTCCCCGTAACATGCCAGATACGGTCGTGGTATATTGACCGGGTTTGGGGTGTTACAAGGAGCCGGGTAGGACTCGAGGGTGCCATTCAATAAATAAACTAAGTTTTATATGGACTTTGCTTTGGGTACTTTATTATATTTAAATTTGGTTTCATTTATTTGGGTTTGTAATAAGGACTTTTAAGTTATACTTTTGGACTATTTATATGCTTGGGATTGTTTTAAACATGGCTAAGTAAATTACTTGACAAATCTTAATAATATGAACGCAATGGTTTTCAAAACTTTACCATCGGGTAATACAAATCATTTAATAACAAATGACAATTCAAATGTTTTCGACAACTTAAGTGATTTCCAAATTTAAGTTTTCACACTCAAATGCAAACGGTTTTCAAAGCAATCATTCAATTTTTTTTTAAAATGACATAAATGATTTCTAACCTATGGATTGATAACTAAATTTTAGAGATTGATTTTCGGGATTTATAAGTAAGCTATCGGTCTTTAACTAATCATGCGCCTGATTTCTACAAACATTAGACATCTAAAGAATTTTGTCTAAAACTAAACCGTCAACCCGATTTTCTTCAAAACTTTTTCCCTGTGACATGCCAGATTCGGTCGTGGTGTATTCACCGGGTTTGGGGTGTTACACTTACCTTACCACGAGTATCGATACTTGGGGTAAAATACTTGATACTTTAATAATGGTACCGATAAATTCTGGGGTTTTATTATTACATAAGAAACAAAATGTTGTTTTGGTTTCAATTTTCCAATCAGTTTCAATACCATATAAAAGAAATATAGATACCTTTGTTTCAATATCGGTACTTGCGTAACTTTATTTTGGAATTTTGCTTAGTGGCTGTAATGAATGTTTAATTGATACTATAAGTTTGTTTGAAGTATGTTTGGCATGTTTTAATGATAATTAATATATGCTTGACTTAAAAATTTGTAAAAATGCTAGTAATGAGGACAATTGCCTATTAATGTGACATTTTATAATGTGTGTGATGCGTGATAATAGTATGACATCCTGATATTTAGGCTCTACGACCGAGTGGGTATAAGGTGTTACATCAGCACCACTAACTTTCAGGTCGTTACAATATTTTCCAACGAGTTTGTGTTGATATTCAACACTCTCCATCAACACCAACTTTCTCTATGCCAAACTAACAACAAAAACTTTTGAACTTGTTACCACATAAACCTTTTGTAAACAAGTCTACAACTTGGTCTCCTGCCTTAACATGTCCCAACACCTCTGTTGATTCTCGTGACCACACTCATCTCTTTGCTCGATGGAACATGACCCTCTGATAAACCATAATATACACATATTTTAATCCCACATTTAGCATACTTTTGGATGATTTATCCCTTTAATTATGGAAATAGGTTCTCCCAATCCTTTGTTTTCATGTTTTATACTCAGGAGAGCACCGGAGGATGAAAAGAACGAGAAATGGGTCAAAAACAAGGAAAATGGGCCAAAGTAAAAATCCACATGGCTCGGACCTCGAGTCACACGGCCGTGCCTCTTTAGTAGGACCGGCCACGACCTATAACTCAATTACACCGGCGTGGCACAGGCGTGTCTCTGCCATAACAAAGAATAGTTCCATTCGGATTAGGGTACTTAGAGAAAAAGAAAGACATTCCAAAAGCCTATATAAACACCCTAGAGGCCAACCTTCAAGGGGGCGTTCAGCTAGGCCAAAGAGCCAAGCCAGAGGGGCCGAATTGTAGGATTCACTCGAAGAAAGCCAGTTGATTCATCTCTAGAAGCCGGAATCATACTCAAGATGGAGGATCTTCCCTTCAATTTCCTTTAGGGGTTTTAGGGTTTTTCCTTATTTTTTATTTTATATTTTCTTTTGAGATGTATTCTTTTATGATTATGAACTAAACCCCTCAAATACCTGAAGGGGATGAAACCTAAGATGAATCTTGTTATTGTTTTCTGAGATGTATGATAAATACTTGATTTATTCTTAACTATGTGTTCTTAATTCTTGTTTTGATATTTCAGGATATTGATTCAAGCATTTATGCTCCTAGGTAGAGGATGAATAGACCCTATCTAAGAGTAGATCTAGCATAGTTAAGCGGAGTTGATTGCAACCTTAGAGATAGGATGATGAAAATCTGCCGGATTAGGGTCAAACCTAATATGGGAGTTCATAGATCGAGTTAATGCAATTCTAGGGGTTTTTTTTAGAAAGAGATTTCAATTAATCAACCTAGGGTTAGACGTTAGTAGCCTCGAGAGAGGTATTAATATAAATTAGGGAATCATACGGATCAAGTCAAGTGAATAAATCGTCTGGTTCAAAGTTAAATAACAAGTGAAGTCTAGGTGGATTCTTCCTCGGGTATTGTCTCAATCAATTGGTTTTTCCCTCAAGTATTTTCCCCAATTCCTTCTCTGTGTCTTGGCATCTTTAGCTTAGTAGTTAGTTAATTTTAGGTTAAACAACAATTCCTTTAATTCTTAGGTTAAATAATAAAAAGAAAGTTAGTATTAGTACTTTTGGTTCCTTTAGGTTCGAAAATCCGTTCTTGCCACTAAACTATTTGCTTAGCCGATTATTCATACACCTCATACAAGCCCATATTTTCCATCAAATTTGCAATTTAGTCCTCCAAGTTACTATTTTTTCAATTTAGACCTAATTAACTAGATTCATCAAAAATTCAAGAACAAAGTATGTTCATCTAGCACAAATTTTTCAATTAACACCATAAATCATCATAGAACATATGAGTTCATCCAAGTCTCATCTCACAAACATCACTAATTCTCAAAATTGAAGCATGATGTAGTAGACAAAGCAACGATTGCAAAAACATAGAAATTATCGAAAATTGACTAAAAACATACCTTGAATTTGGCTTGTAAGTAGCCGAATATCCAAAGCTTCAAAAATTTTCTTTTCTTTATGTTTTCGATGGATGAATGCATGAAAATAATGTCCATTTTCATGCTTAATCTTATCAAAATTCATTAATAAACAAATTTCCAATTTTAACCTTACATTATAAAATTACAAAACATAATTTCCAGGGTTATTAGGGACTACAACCGTCCACTATCATAAATAATAGGGAAATTGCCTCTTAAGGCCCTTAGAAACAAAAGCCACATCAATTAACCACTTAATCAAATGAAAAGCCACTTTTAAACTTTATGCGATTTAGTCCTTTTGTCAAATTAAGCACACAGATGGACGAATTAGTACACAGAAATTTAGCACATGCTTAAACACATATCAAAAGCACAGAATATAATATTAAAATATTATTCAGACTCGGACTTGTGGTCCTAAAACCACTGTTCCGACTAGGGTGTAAACTAGACTGTTATAATTCTCTCCCTTAGGGATTTTCATCCTCGAAAATCTTACCGTTAAACAGATTTGGATATTGCTGTCTGATTGAATCTTTCAGCTCCCCCGTTCCTCTTCAATCCCATGACGATTCCATAATATTTTCACTAACGGTATTTTCTTATTTCTCAACTTTTTCACTTCACGAGCCAAGATACGAATTGGTTCCTCTTCATAAGACATATCAGTTCGGATTTCAATTTCAGATGGGGCAATCATATGTGACTGATCGGATCGATATCTACGGAGCATCGAGACATGAAATACATTATGGATCTTTTGTAATTCAGAGGGCAACCTTAATCTATATGCAACCTGCCCAACATATTCAATGATCTCATATGGTCCGATGAACCTCAGACTTAACTTGCCTTTACGTCCGAATCGGAGAACTTTCTTCCACATTGACTCTTTTAGAAATACTCTGACGCTGATCTCAAATTCTATATCTTTTTGTTTCAAGTCCGCATAAGACCTCTGACGATCAAATGCTGCTTTCAAACATTCTTGGATCAACTTTACTTTCTATTCTGAATCTTTTATCAAATCGACTCCGTGTAGCTTATTTTCACTGAGCTCGGTCCACTACAGAGGTGTACGATATTTACGTCCGTACAAAGCTTCATAAGGTGCGATTTTAATGCTTGACTGAAAACTATTATTGTACGCAAATTCAATCAATGGTAGGTGCTGCTCCTACGTACTGTCAAATTCAAGAATGCAACATCTTAACATATCCTCTAGA
Source organism: Gossypium rotundifolium (assembly GCA_025506655.1). Lineage (NCBI taxonomy): Eukaryota > Viridiplantae > Streptophyta > Magnoliopsida > Malvales > Malvaceae > Gossypium > Gossypium rotundifolium. The sequence goes on along the minus strand of CP106733.1, from coordinate 20,972,801 downwards.
ATCTGAATGATCTGCTTGGATTGACCATCTGTTTGCAGATGAAAAGCTGTACTAAAATGCAGTTTCGTGCCTAAAGCTTCTTGCAACTTCTTCCAGAATCGTGATGTAAATCTCATATCTCTATTTGACATAATAGATAGTGGCACCCTGTGCAATCTCACAATCTCAGATATGTAAAGCTCGGCTAATCTATCGAGTGATAAATCAGATTTTATAGGAATAAAATGGGCAAATTTAGTTAATCGGTCAACTACGACCCATATCGTATCTTTCTTTCTCGAAGTCAGAGGCAATGCTGAAACAAAATCCACCGTCACTCTATCCCATTTCCATTCAGGAATCAGAACGGTTGTAGCAAACCATACGGAACTTGATGTTTAGCTTTCACTTGTTGACAGATTAAGCATTTCGAAACAAATTCAGAAATATCTCGCTTCATACTAGACCACCAATAGTGTCACTTCAAATCATGGTACATTTTAGTACTTCCCAAATGATCAGATAGATGACTACTATGTGCTTCACTCAAAATCAGCTGAATCAACTTAGAATTTCTCGGAACACAGATACGACCTCAGAATCTCAAGCAATCATCAACAATTTGAAATTTAGATTCAGAATTCAGTTCACACTGAGCTCGTTTCGATAACAATTCATTATCAACCTTTAGAGCATCACAAATTTGCTGTACAAACAATGGTTTCTCTTTTAATTCAGCTATCACAGAACAATCATCAAACAAATCTAACTGAGCATTCAAAGCACGTGGTGCAAACAATGATTTTCTACTCAATGCATCAAGAACAACGTTTGCTTTTACCGGATGATAATCTATCACAAGCTCATAATCTTTTAATAGCTCTAACCATCTTCTTTGACGCAGTTCAAATATTTCTAGGTCATCGGTATTTAGGACTTTTATGATCGAAAACATGTGACATTTTCATCATATAAATAATGGCGCCAGATCTTTAGTGCAAACACAATCGCGGCTAACTCAATGTCGTGCGTCGGATAGTTCTTTTCATGCGGCTTCAATTGTCTCGAGGCATAAGCTACAACTTTGGCTTCCTGCATTAAAACACATCCCAGACCATTTAACGAAGCATCACTGTAAATCACAAATTCTTTTCCCGGTTCTGGTTGTACTAACACTGGAGCTTCTGTTAACAGAGTTTTCAATTGATCAAAATTTTTTTGACATTTATCAGACCATTCAAATTTAACAAATTTCTGAAGTAGTCTAGTCAACGGAGTAGTAAGGAGATACTTAAGACTCTTATGGTCCGTATAAATGATTGACTTCTCATAGTAAAGATAATGTCTCTAAATCTTTAATGCAAACACTCTGCAACCAACTCCAAATCATGAGTAGGATAATTGACTTCATGCGGCCTCAAGCGAGAAGCATAAGCTACCACTTTTCCACTTTGCATCAGTACACATCCTAAACCCGTATGTGACGCATCACAGTAAACGGTAAACTCTTTTTTGGCCTTTGGTTGAATTAGTACTGGCACTTTCGTTAGAATCTTCTTGATTTCTCAAACTTTCTTGTTGTTTATCGATCCATACATACGGTACTTCCTTTCGCAATAGCTTAGTTAGGGTGCAAAGAATCAACGAAAACCCTCAACAAAGCGTCTATAATAACCACCAAACCCAAGAAACTCCAGATCTCGCCATCGGCTTTGGCGGTTTCCAATCCAACACGCCTTCTACCTTTAGGATCAACTCTTATTCCTTCAACTTACACTACATGACCCAAGAAAGTCACTTCCTTCAACCAAAATTCACACTTCTTCGAATTTGGCATATAATTCTTATCTCGCAAAATTTGCAACACAAAGTCGCAAATGAGAGTCATGCTCTTCTTCATTCCTCGAATATACCAAGATGTCATCTATGAACACTACTACAAACTAGTCTAAATAGGGCTGAAAGACCCGGTTCATCATGTCCATAAATGCAGCTAGTGCATTAGTCAACGACATCACTAAAAACTCATAATGTCCATAACGAGTTCGAAATGCTGTCTTATGAGTATCTGCCTCTTTTACTTTGAGTTGATGATAACCCGATCTCAAATCAATCTTGGAGACTGAAGCTCCTCTTAATTGATCAAACAGGTCATCGATTCTCGGTAATGGATACCTATTCTTGATTGTCAATTTATTCAACTGCCTATAATCAATGCACATACGCATCGACCCATCCTTCTTCTTGAAGAACAAAATCAGTGCTCCCCACAGAGACACACTTGGTCGAATAAATCCCCGATCTAGTAGTTCTTAAATTTGAGCTTTAAGCTCTACTAACTCCTTTGGTGCCATTCTATAAGGAGCAATGGACACCGGTGTAACATCCTGAATTTGGGGTTATGGGTGATTGAATTATTTTTTCTTGTGAATGGATTGCTTTGTGATGTTATTCAGTAGTGTAATAGGACTTGGTTATGGACCTTGAGTAGGCACAGTGGTAGGAAAAATTTTATTTGTAAGCTTTAAAGGCAAGGGACGATAGTAGATAGGGGTTACAAGTTTTAAAAAGGGAATATTTGACACTAATGAGGCCTTAGAAAAGTGGCAAGGAGATGCCACTTAAATGCTGGAATTGACGCCACCAAGGGGAGCAAGGAAGCCTATGTTCGAGTTGCAGAATTCCCTTTTTTTTGCTCTTTATTTTGACGGTAAGAGAGAGAGAGAAGTGCTCAATTCAAATTCCTTGAGGATAATAAGGATTTTATTTGAATAATATTCAAAGGGTTGGCGAGAGAAAATTTAGGAAGTTGATTAATTTAAATTTTTTGAATTAGTGGCGGAGCATTTTAGGAGGTGGTCAATTTTGAACTCCTTGTTGAAGAGGAGTGGACGGCTAAGAGACTGAGTATGGGGGGAGAGTGCCGAATTCCCTTAAGGTACCTATTCATCATTTGGTTCTTTTCCTTTTTCTCTTTTGCTAGTAGCCAAAATTCTCTACTCTCTCATCTTCTATCTTTTTCTTTCTCTCCTTTTCATTCTTTCTCAAAATCGAAACCACCATTAATCCTCTACTTCTCTTCTTTTTGGTTGCTAAAAATCGAAACCCTCTCTACCCTTTCTTTGCCGAATATCCTCCACTCTTCTTTGCCAAACTCCTATCTCCCTTTTCTCATTATTTCTTTCTTTCTCTCTGTCAACATACTCCATTGGTGTCTTTGAAATTCCTTCCTCCTATTTGATTCACTTTGGCCAAATATCAAGTGGGTATATATCTCTTGAGATTTTCTTTTCAATCGATTTGTGAAGGTAAGTGTTTGCCGAAACTCTCTTCCCACATTCTCTTGTTCTCTGTGGACTTGGATGAAAGGGAAAGCCGAAATCCGGTATTTGTTGATAGTGTAGCTAACTATTTTCCTTTTTTTTTTTGGAACCGATTCCTCATAAGGTACTCCGGGATTTTGAAGTACTCAATCCAACCCTCTATTTCTCTAGCAATCGGTCTTGGTAAGTAGTGGTAAGAGTTTAACCTAGTAAACTATTTATTTAATGAAGTCGAAGGCTATTGTTGTGGGTATTGATGATTGCCGATTATAGGAATGTGAAGCAGATTCACAAAGCGTGTCTTTGTGGCTAGCACTCAAGGGCGTTTAGGTGAGGTTTGGTGCATCGTTAACCCTTTGGGTTTATTTGGTTTGGCCGAATGGTCCATGGCACTAACCTTGTTGTTGGCGAATATAGGGCAAGGGATCTAACTCAAGAGATCGGATCTTGGGATCTAGGATTCACGTTAGTAATGTGTACATACACACCCTATAATTAATAAAAATGCTAATATAAATTGTGTATGCTAAGCCGATTTATGTAGATGTGGATTTAATACCTTAAGGGTATGAGCATGGATTCAGGTAAGTCCTTGTCGATATGAGCCTAATTATGATGCATGTTGATGCATGGCATATTTGGTGTATGCGGCATAAAAGGATATGGCTGATGATAAATCCAGTATATGTTATTAATTAAACATGATTGGCATGATTTACTTAAATGCATATCATAAATTGGTGGGTTAAGCGAGTGGAGGGGAAGTGATATCCGTGTCTTTGGACACCGGTGGTTTGGTACCACATTTCGTGACTTTGGGTCACGGAGGTTTGGCACCTCATAGCGACTTGTCCCGGTGGCTTAGCACCACGATGGGTTGGCCCCACAGCTTGATATTTTGGGATCGCCGCCATGATTTGGTATCACCGTGGGTTGGCCCCACAACTTATTAATTGTGACTTTGGGTCACGGTGGGTTTAGCATCACAATATTGATGGATATCGTGACTTTGGGTCACAATGGTTTGGCACCACCAATGGTTTGGTACCACACGGGTAGAAAGTTGTTTTGGATGGCTAGGTTGGGTGCATGTTAAATTTAGTTATGATTTGTGTATGATGTTACATTAAACCGGGGAAGGGTTACATTGAGTCTTGGTGACTCACCTTCTCCTTTAACCTTTTCGATGACTCGTAGATCACGGATGAGGCCGGATAGACTCGAGGTGGCCATGCGGTGAAAATGTGGTTTAAGTGAACTTTGAATTATTTTCATTTTATTATTGGTTTTATTTGTTTAAGTTGTAATAAGGCCTCCTAAGATTTCATTTGATTATTTTACATGTTTTGGATGATTTGTTTAAACTATTTAATGACTTTAAAATGGTTAAACAAGTTTTCTTAAATTCAAGCGTAAATGTTTTTTTTGTGCCATCGCACATCGATATAATTGGTAACAACGTGACTTAAATAGATTCTTAACATCAAAACTAAGTGTGGTTTTCTTCATACACCCCAATGGTTTTAAACAAGATAATATCCTATTAAAAGTGAAACGTTTTTGCCAAAAATGGAATAATAAAAAAAAAAGGTTTTCAAAATGTTTTCCCTCGTAACATATCGAATTGATTAAGTAATGTTTGGGCCGAGTTTGGGGTGTTATAAAATTGGTATTAGAGCCCAGTTCAAAGCTTCATTGTGGGGCCCAAGGCCCAAAATGTTTTAGTAGCCTTTGTGGAAATGGTTTGGTATTAGACGAGATGGTAGCGAGTCTCCAAAGCACCAATCCGCCTAGGTAAGTACTCTCTTGTGTGAATTATTATCACGTAGAAGGGTAGGTATGGAGCGTAGATAGTAGGATAAGTGTTTGAACCCTAGGACTAGTTTACCCCAACAAAGTACATAAGACTTTAAGTGCCTAATTAAACAAACCTAGGGCTAAGTCATGAGAAGTTAGGGTGTGGTAACCACATGCATGTCTAGGATTAGATCCGAAAGAGCACAGGTACTTAACAGGTCCTAGTGACTCACCTCCTCTTGGCAGAATCGTGCACAGTGCGTAGCTTCGGTTCACCCTAACCAAGGGGACTCGGTCATAGGCTAAACACGATAAATAAAACCCGAAAGGGATTAGCCATGTTTTATGAAAACTTTAGTTTTAAAATTATTAAAGTACCCCTTTTAAATAGTAGCAAAAAAATTATTTTTGGAAGAAATTTCAAATATTTTAGACTTACCAAAATTACCAAAATGCCCCTAGTGGCAAAATTATGAAAATGCCCTTGGTTTTTAAAATTACCGTATTACCCCAATTTCAGTAATATTTTCTTACTTTGCAAAAGCATTCTAAAAATCCTGTATTTCTAAAATAATACCACGACTTTGGAAATTTACAAAATTACCTGATTGATTTAAATTACCAAAATACCACAGTTTCCAAAATTACGCCATACCTTTAATTTGAGAAATTTTCGGAAATACCCTCCAGTTTTGGAAATTTCAAAATGTCCTGATTTATTAAAGTTTTTAAAATTTCCCTGGTTTATTAAAAATATACCATGTAAGAAAATGACGAAAATACCCCTGGGATAGGACGGACAGAAATGTCCGAAGAGTGAATGTGTATGAAAGATACTAGGGAATGGATGTGCTTTTCTGTGAACTAGGGAGAGGACTTAAACCTTTGATTGATTGAAAGAACAACTTCTAAACTCTGTCATAAAATTCCTTCGCGGTTAATCAATGAAACAAATACTAATCCATAAAATTTCTTAATCAGATTAAAGCGCGATAGTTAGAAATGAGCTCTAGAGGACGTGGCCGTCGTGGTAGTTAGAAATGAGCTCTAGAGGATGTGGTCGTCGTGGGCCGCCAGAAAGCGGGATGACCGTGTCGTAACCTCGTTAGGTCGGGTCGAGTCCGAGAATGAGGTACCACCGCCACCACCACCCCCAACCTTTGGTCTTGAGGAGGCGAGGATCGACGGGAGGTGAGGCGATGTCATAGTGTGTTGCGAGTCCTTGAGATGGTGGCTAGGTAAGTGGAGGTATGGGAGCTCGAAAGTGCATGCGGCGACTCAAGAAACAGAGCCGAGGTATTTTGGGTGTATCGTGTGGCACCAGTATGGTAGAGTATTGGTTGGAATCGACTGAGAGGATCATGGATGATCTCGACTGATGAATGAGGAAAAGCTGAAAGGAGCAATGTCACTTCTAAAGGATGAGTCATATCGGTGGTGGCTCACGGTTCGGGATGGTGCTACGGCAGATGATTTTACTTAGGAGTACTTCAAAATAGCATATCAGAAGAAGTATGTGGGCACCAGCTACATTGATGCACAGAGGAAAGCCTTTCTAAGGTTGGTGCATGGGAATAAGTCCGTGTCTGAGTATGAGGCAGAATTTTTGAGGCTGAGCCGTTATGCTCAGGAAATTGTGTCAACGGAGCATGAACATTGTGTTCGCTTTAAAGACGGACTTAGGGATGATCTAAGGTTGCTGATTGCTCCACGATGAAGCGTGAGTTTTCCGTCCTAGTGGAAAAGGATAAAAGCAAATAGGGGATCAAGGAGTCTGCGAGACGAACTACGAAAGGAACAAGCGTAAGAGAGGTTTTGGATCATCTGGATCGGGTAGTAATGCCTGAGAGAGGGCTAGGCGAATGGGCGAATCAAGCAGGGAGGCCCATAGCTGCTAATCAGAGACCAGCTCAGTGTAATCGCTGTGGGAAATCACATTGGGTAGGATGTTGGATCGGTGAAAGAGGATGCTTTGAATATGGATTGTTGGATCACCGTATGTGGGTCTATCCTTGAAAGTTAGCTAAGAATCAGCCCGAGGGTCAGAATCGTGCTCAGGTTAGAAATGAATGACCACCACAGAGAGGTCGTGGTAATGGTAGAGGAGGCAACAGTTCTAGTCGAGGTCACAAAATACCGGGTAAAAGTACAGGCAACACAGAGGCAAGGCAGCCTGGTTTAGTCTACGCAACGAGGCGTCGAGAGGAGGGTGACGCACCGGACGTCATAACCGGTATGTTCCTAATTTTTGGTCTTCCATATGTTGCATTAATTGATGTGGGATCGACGTATTCATACGTGGCTAGTAGCATAGTAGAGACTATGAACCTAAACTTTGAGACTGCTTCTAGGGAGATGATAGTAATTAGCCCTTTAGGTCACTCTGTAGAAGTAAGCAAGTTATATAGGGATGTACCCCTAGAACTCCAAGGGGTAGTGTTCTTAGTGGATTTGATGGAACTACCGTTTAAGGAGTTCGATCTGATACTCGAAATGGATTGGTGGTGAGGTACCAAGCGGTTTGGATGTCTTGACTAAGCGCGTGGTGTTGAAACGATGGAAGGCGAGGAGGTAGTAATGATAGGTATCGAAGGAATACCTATCAAATGTGGTCTCTCTGCTTTGAAAGGCGGAAAAGATGGTCGGGAAGGGTTGTGAGGCATTTTTGGTTCGAATATGTGCCTTGGAGGCTAAGGAGTCGGCAGTGGAGAATGTTCGAACAGTAAGGGAATTCGCTGATGTATCTTCAGAAGAACTTTCGGGTCTACCTCTGAATCGGGAAGTGGAATTCGGTATAAACTTGTTGCCCGGAATGGCGTCAGTGTCTATAGCACCATACCGAATGGCGCCGAAGGAGTTGGTGGAGCTGAAGGCACAAATTCAAGAGCTCTTGGACCGAGGGTTTAGCCGACCAAGTATATCTCCGTGGGGAGCACCTGCACTGTTTGTCTAGAAGAAGGACGGTTCAATGCGGATGTGTATCGACTACTGCCAACTAAACAAGTTAACAATCAAATACAAGTATCCGTTACCTCGGATTGATGACTTGTTTGACCAACTGAAGGGTGCATCGGTTTTCTCAAAGAGAGATCTTAGGTCGAGGTATCATCAACTTAAAGTGAAGGAGGTTGATGTTCACAAAAGCGGCATTTTGCACTTTCGGTATGGGCATTACGAGTTTTGGTGATGCCATTTGGGTTGAACAACGCACAAATGGCATTCATGGACTTAATGAATAGGGTGTTTCAGTAGTACTTGGATCAATTTGTTGTGGTGTTTATAGGCGACATATTGGTTTACTCAAAAAGCGGAGGAGGAGCATGATATGCATTTACGTATAGTTCTCTGTGCATCGAGGAGAAGCGATTATTTGCCAAATTGATGAAGTGTGAATTTTGGCTTAAGGAGGTGGCTTTCTTAGGTCACGTAGTATCAGCTGAATGGATTAGAGTGGACCCTCGCAAGGTTGAAGCGGTGTTGGATTGGAAACCGCCTAGGTCGGTGGCAGAAATTTAGAGTTTTCTGGGTCTGGCAGGGTACTATCGAAGATTTGTGGAAGGATTCTCTTTAATCGTGGCACCGTTGACTAAGTTATTAAGGAAAGGAGTCCCATTTGTATGGTCAGAGAAGCAGCAAGAAAGTTTTGACAAGCTAAGGAAGATTTTGACGGAGCTCCGCCTACGAGTACGACTGAGGCGGAAGTTATTCACGGTTTATTGTGATGCGTCCCATCTTGGTTTGGGATGTGTGTTGATCTGAGAAGGGAAGGTAGTGGCCTATCGTCCGTCGGCTAAGACCGCATGAGGTTAACTATCCGACGCACGACTTGGAATTATCGGCAGTAGTCTTCGCTTTGAAAATATGGAGGCATTACTTGTATGGGGAGAAGTCGATAGTTTACACGGATCACAAGAGTCTGAGGTATCTTTTGACTCAGAAGGATTTGAACTTGAGGCGGTCTTAGATGGATTGAGCTATTGAAGGACTACGATTGTTCAATTGAGTTCCATCCGGGCAAGGCTAACGTAGTGGCTGACGCGTTGAGCCGGAAGGTTGTGACAGACTTAAGGGCGATGTTTGCTCACCTCAGCTTATACGACGATGGAAGTCTGTTGGCAGAACTGCAAGTTAAGCCGACTTGGATCGATGAGATTGAGGAAAAATAGTTAGTAGATGAAAGTTTGAATGCGCGGAGATTGCAAGTTCAAAATAGTGGTTTAGAAGGGTATAGTTTGTCTGGTGATGGAATACTATACTTTTAAGGGCGAGCTTGTATGCCGAAGGATGTGGAATTGAGGCAAAGAATTCTTCAGGATGCACATAGCAGCCCATACGCTATGCATCCGGGAGGTAGCAAGATGTATGGAGATTTGCGGAAATAGTTACGGTGGCGAGTGAAGCGAGGTGGCAATTCGTGGGAAAGTGTCTGACGTGTTAGCAGGTTAAGACTGAACATCAGTTGCCATCAGGTTTACTTCAACCAGTGAAGATCCCTCAGTGGAAATGGAAAAGGATCACCATGGGCTTTGTCATCGGGCTACCCCTCACGCCTAGTAAGAAAGACTCGGTCTGGGTAATTATGGACCGACTAACCAAGTCAGCTCATTTCATCCCAATAAAGGTGGATTATTCACTTCAGAGGCTAGCAAAATTGTATGTGGCTGAGATAGTAAGATTGCATGGGGTGCCAACTTCAATTATCTCGGATAGGGATCCGAGGTTTACATCAAGGTTTTGGGGAGCTTTGCATCAGGCTTTGGGAACGAGGTTGGACTTCAGCATAGCTTTTCACCTGCAAACTAACAGAAAATCAGAAAAGGTCATACAGATTTTAGAAGATATGCTGAGAGGTTGTGTTTTAGATTTCAGTGGTAGTTGGGAGGAGTACCTACCGTTGGCAGAATTCGCTTATAACAATAGTTATCAAGCGAGTATCTAGATGGCACCCTATGAAGCACTATATCGACGAAAATGCCGTACTCCTACGTGTTGGACGGAGTTGGGTGAATGACAAGTTTGGGTCCTGAGTTGGTGGTAGAAACTGAAGATAAAGTTATGATAATTCGGGCTAGTCTCAAGGAAGCGTCAGATAGGCAGAAGTCTTATGCTGATCTTAAGCGCAAGGATATGGAATATGCAATAGGAGATAAAGTTTTTCTGAAGGTGTCGCCTTGGAAGAAGGTATTGATATTTGGGCGAAAAGGGAAGCTAAGCCCTAGGTTCATTGGGCCATATACAGTATTGAAGCGAGTAGGACCGGTAGCTTATCAGCTCGAGCTGCCAGCAGAGTTGAGGTAGATTCATGACGTCTTTCATGTGTCAATGCTTAGGCGATATCGGTTAGATCCATCACACGTTGTGCCAGTAGCAGAGATTAAGGTAAATTCGGAATTATCTTTCGAGGAGAAACCAGTCCAGATCTTAGATCGAGATGTCAAAGTTCTACGTAGGAAGTCAGTACCTTTGGTGAAAGTGCTATGGCGAAACCATGGTGCGGAGGAAGCCACATGGGAACCCGAGGATGTGATGTAGCAGCAATACCCCCAACTCTTCTGATCAGGTAATTTCGAGGCCGAAATTACTTTTAAGGGGGTAGAACTATAACATCCTAAATTTGGGGTTATGGGTGATTAAATTATTTTTACTTGTGAATGGATTGCTGTGATGTTATTCGTAGTGTAATAGGACTTGGTTATGGACCTTGAGTAGGCTCGAGTGGTAGGAAAAAATTTTATTTGTAAGCTTTAAAGGCAAGGGACCATAGTAGATAGGGGTTACAAGTTTTAAAAAGGGAATATTTGACACTAATGAGGCCTTAGAAAAGTGGCAAGGAGATGCCACTTAAATGCTGGAATTGACGCCACCAAGGGGAATAAGGAAGCCTATGTTCGAGTTGTGAAATTCCGTTTTTTCTGCTCTTTATTTTGATGGCAAGAGAGAGAGAGAAGTGCTCAATTCAAATTCCTTCAGGATAATAAGGATTTTATTTGAATAATATTCAAAGGGTTGGCAGAGAGAAAATTTAGGAAGTTGATTAATTCAAATTTGTTTGAATTAGTGGCCAGGAGCATTTTTCGGAGGTGGCCAAATTTTGAACTCCTTGTTGAAGAGGAGTGGACGGCTAAGAGACTGAGTATTGGGGGGAGAGTGCCAAATTCCCTTAAGGCACCTATTCATCATTTGGTTCTTTTTCTTTTTCTCTTTTGCTAGTAGCCGAAATTCTCTACTCTCTCATCTTCTATCTTTTTCTTTCTCTCCTTTTCATTCTTTCTCAAAACCGAAACCACCATTAATCCTCTACTTCTCTTCTTTTTGGTTGCTAAAAATCGAAACCCTCTCTACCCTTTCTTTGCCGAATATCATCCACTCTTGCTACCGAAACTCCTATCTCCCTCTTCTCATTATTTCTTTCTTTCTCTCTAGCCGAACATACTCCATTGGTGTGCCGAAATTCCCTTCCTCCTATTTGATTCACTTTGGCCGAATATCAAGTGGGTATATATCTCTTCGGGATTTTCTTTTTCAATCGATTTGTGAAGGTAAGTGTTTGCCGAAACTCTCTTCCCACATTCTCTTGTTCTCTGTCGACTTGGATGAAAGGGAAAGCCGAAATCCGAAATTTGTTGATGGTGTGGCTAACTATTTTTCTTTTTTTTGGAACCGATTTCTCATAAGGTACTCCGGGATTTTGAAGTACTCAATCCAACCCTCTATTTCTCTAGCAATCGGTCTTGGCAAGTAGTGGTAAGAGTTCAACCTAGTAAACTATTTATTTAATGAAGCCGAAGGCTATTGTTGTGGGTATTGATGATTGCCGATTGGAGGAAGGTGAAGTAGATTCACAAAACGTGTGCTATGGCTAGCACTCAAGGGCATTTAGGTGAGGTTTCGGGTGCATACGTTAACCCTTTGGGTTTATTTGGTTTGGCCGAATGGTCCATGGCACTAACCTTGTTGTTGGCCGAATATAGGGGCAAGGGATCTAACTCAGTAGATCGGATCTTTGGGATCTAGGATTCACGTTAGTAACAGGTGTGTACATACACACCCTATAATTAATAAAATGCTAATATAAATTGTGTATGCTAAGCGGTTTATGTAGATGTGGATTTAATACCTTAAGGGTATGAGCATGGATTGAGTAAGTCCTTGTCGATATGAGCTTCGATTATGATGCATGTTGATGCATGGAATATTTAGTGTATGTGGCATAAAAGGATATGGTTGATGATAAATCCGATGTATGTTATTAATTAAACATGATTGGCATGATTTACATTAAATGCATATCATAAATTGGTGGGTTAAACTAGTGGAGGGGAAGTGATATCCGTGTCTTTGGACACGATGGTTTGGTACCATATTTCGTGACTTTGGGTCACGGAGGTTTAGCACCTCATAGCGACTTGTCCCAGTTGGCTTAGCACGACATGGGGTTGGCCCCAGATTGATATTTCGGGATCGTCGCCGGTGATTTGGTATCACCGTGGGTTGGCCCCACAACTTATTAATTGTGACTTTGGGTCACCAGTGGTTTAGCACCACCGGTGGTTTGGCACCACAATATTGATGGATATCGTGACTTTGGGTCACCAGTGGTTTGGCACCACCAGTGGTTTGGTACCACACGGGGTAGAGAAAGTTGTTTTGGATGGCTAGGTTGGGTGCATGTTAAATTTAGTTATGATTTGGGTATGATGTTACATTAAACCGAGGGAAGGGTTACACATTGAGTCTTGGTGACTCACCTTCTCCTTTAACCTTTTCAGGTGACTCGTAGATCGCGAATGAGGAGCCGGATAGACTCGAGGTGGCCATGCAGTGAAAATGTGGTTTAAGTGAACTTTGAATTATTTTCATTTTATTATTGGTTTTATTTGTTTAAGTTGTAATAAGGCCTCCTAAGATTTCATTTTGATTATTTTACATGTTTTGGATGATTTGTTTAAACTACTTAATGACTTTACAATGGTTAAACAAGTTTTCTTAAATTCAAACGTAAATGTTTTTTTTTTTGTGCCATCGGGTACATCTGATATAATTGGTAACAACGTGACTTACATAGATTCTTAACAACAAAACTAAGTGTGGTTTTCTTCATACACCCCAATGGTTTTAAACAAGATAATATCCTATTAAAAGTGAAATGTTTTTGCCAAAAATGGAATAAAAAAAAAGGTTTTCAAAATGTTTTCCCTCTGTAACATACCGAATTCGATCGTAATGTTTGGGCCGGGTTTGGGGTGTTACAACCGGAGTAGTTCCAGCCAAAAGCTCAATGCCAAATTCTACTTCCCGATCTGGAGGTAGACCAGGAAGTTCTTCGGGAAAGACATTTGGAAATTCTTTCACCGTTTTCACACCTTCTACTGATAAATCCTTGGCATCCAAAGCACTGATGAATGCTAGGAATGCTCTATTCCTTTCGCACCAACTTTTACGCCTTCAAAGCGAGATACCACATTTGCCAAAAGTTTCTTCGCTCGCTTTATCATTATTATCTCCTTATCATCCATACTCCTTATTGACATCCGCTTTTCGGCACAATCCAATTGCGCCCGATGCTTCACCAACCAATCCATGCCCAAAATAAGATCAAACTCATCGAAACATAATTCCATCAAGTCTACTAGAAATACCTCTCTTTGAACTCCAAGGGCATATCTCTAAATAATTTATTTACTATTACCGACTGTCCTAAAGGACTAATTATCGTCATCTCTCTATCGGTAATCTCAGATCTAATATTAAGGTTTCCAGATATGGCACTAGCAACATACGAGTGGGTAGACTCGATATCTATCAAAGCTGTAACAGGTACATCAGAAATGAAGAACGTACCAATTATCACATCAGGTGCATCACCGTCTTTACAACGCTCGACAAAGATAGACCAATCACAGGTGTCTTGCCTCGTGTTACCTCTAACACCATTACCTCGACCGGTGCACCTTATCCATGTCTCATTACCATTACCACCACGACCGGTCCACGACCTCTTGGTGGTGCACGAGTACCTCTAGCTAGGTGAGCCTCGTGTTTCTGAGCTTCTGAGTCGTTTGGTCAAGTCGAGGACAATTCTTAAACTGATGATCCTTGGATCCATATTTAAAATAGGCTCCAGTTTTCCTTCAACATTCTCCGGGATGTCATCTTCCACAGTCGGCACATTTTCGGATCTGATTGGTAGTCACAGGTGCCCTAACTTGAACATGCTCATCATTCCGTGGCCTCTTTTGAAACTTTTTAGAAGAACTAGAATACTTAAAATCCCTCTTGCCTCTTACTTTTTCCCGGTTCTGGCGTTCTGAATTCTTAGCCTCTTGACTATCTTAGCTTTCTCTACAAGCGAGGTAAAATTTCGTACTTGTTGTGGGGCTATCGAGACTCCGCAACTCATCATTCGATCCATCCTCAAAGCGTACTAGCAACTCATGATCGATCTGCACTATAGTACGAGCATAACGACTCAAACGAAGAAATTTTGCCTTGTAGGCTGCCACAGTCTTACTTCCTTGAACCAAATTCAGGAATTCTTGCCTTCGAGCATCTACATAACTTGTCCCGACATACTTCCCTTGGAAAATAGCTTTAAAGAAATCCCAATTAACCAATACAACCTCGGTGCCTTCTCGAATAGTAAGCCACCATTGATACGCCTCGTCTCTTAGCAAAGACACGGCTCCTCTCAGTTTCTGCTCGACGGTACACTCCAGATCATCCATAATTCGTTCTACAGCTTCAAGCCAATATTCTACCACATTCGAAGCTACACCACAGACACCTCTAAAAACTTCTGCACCACTAGACTTGAGTCGTTTCGATATTGATTCGCGAGCTCGCCCGATTACGCCCCACTACTCTTTCTAAGACTCGCAACATTACTTGAGTCAAAGCATTATCCTCATTCGCATGATCATGAGATCGATTTAAGCTCTCGAATGATGCAGTGCATCCATTTTCGATTATATGACCGGCGCTTGACGCAAAGACTCGTCCTCTACTACGACCACGTCTCTGCGTCCCACGACCACGTCCTCTAGTGCTCATATTGACTAATTTGCTTTTAATCGATTACAAGTTTTATGAATCGAATATTATTTCGATGTTTATTAACAATATTTTATGAGATAGGGTTGTTTTCGCAATCACATCCTATTGTCTCGATCTCTATCGTTTTCAACACCTAAAACTAGAAGTTCTATAGTGTTCCTAAGGTCTCATCACAATAATAAACATTTAATAAACAAATACTTACTTGACTTGGTGCCGGATGCTCGTGGTGCCATACTACCTTTAAAACAAAAAGTCTAGAAATTTAAATAGTTTTTAAACAAAAATCATTGTTGAACCCAAGCCACAGCCGAGTTTTGAAACTGAGAGCTGATACCATAAAATGTAACACCCCAAACCCAGCCTATGCATTAAGCCCAGATTTCAGCATGCCACACAAATTAAACGTACATTCAAATCATTTAACAATGTAGAAATCAAATTCCAAAACGATTAAGAGAGTGACTTTATCGAAAAATCGAAGTTCATTGAAAACCATAATTAAAAACATAAGAGTTTATCATTTGCTCTATAGAGTAGTAATTAAAAACTTTGGATTTATTCAGTCGAAATATTTCATCGAAAAGTTTTAAAAGAATTTTCTATGTTTCAATGATATTTAAGAAAAACCTTTATTTTATACGAGAGTTATAAAAAAAACATTTATAAAAACTAAACCAACCCTACTTAGGAAAACTAAAACACAATAAAATCCATCCACATAATAAAATTCACAATTAAAGAGGTCTTATTACATCGCCATAAAAATAGTACCTAATAAAAATTATTAAAGAAGTCTTAAAGTTTTATAAACAACCATTTGTAGTATAGCCTCCACACGAAGTCATCTCCGACCCAAGTTCCATCAATTATTATTACACGAGAGGGTAAAAAAATTGGGGCGAGTTATTAGAACTCGTGTGTAACTCACTTACCATAGTCCTTTGGGCCAAACCATCTAAGCATTTATTTGGGCCTAAGCTCATTTCAAATATAATAATTTAGCATGTATAAAATGCAAGTGATATGCAATTCCCAAAACCAAACCTAGATTTCCATCACTACACACCACACGTACCTACACACACTTGTGGGAGCTTTAGTCACCCACCCCGCCAACACACCAAAGTAGGCTTTAAGCCCAATATAATATTTGTGGCAACCATTTAAATAATTGTGGTAGAACCATCGATCTAGATTTGAACATGACCATCGTGACAAAGTCACCTATCTAGAATTTTGGCATCAAGCCTTTCTTCTCTTCATCATTGATTCCAACCCATGCAATCATGTTTATGCATAACAAAATATTTGTAAAAAAAACATATTACAATTTATCAATTTTGGCCCATTAATCAAAATAGCATTTTGGTCCATAAAATCACATATCACATATAACCTATTTATCAATTATCATAAATGGCCCAATTATCAAATATCACTTATGGCCCATTTATCGATTATCACATATATTTAAAATTCTCAAATATCACATATGGCCCAAATTGTCAAATATCACATATAGCCCAAATTGTCAAATATCACATATGGCCCAAATTGTCAAATATCACATATGGCCCACTTATCAAATATCACATATGGCCCACTTATCAAATATCACATATGGCCCACTTATCGAATATCACATATGGCCCACTTATCACTTTTATCGAATTAGCTCGTTAAGGGCAATTTCGTAATTTTATGATCTTAATACAATTTTCAAAATCTTATCTTTAAGATGATAATTATGTTATTCTTCCCGATTTCACTAACTTGTGATTTCATCCAACGATTTATACGATATAGTCATCTAACCTATGAGATACGGTGTGAGATTACATACCTGATTACGGTGAGAACTACACTCTCCTGCTCGTCGATATCTAAACACACATCACAAAGGATTAGAACACTAAAATTTAATATTAAACTATTCTAATATTAAGCGATCTAGATCTTACCCTCGAAATCTCGAACAACCACTATTTAAAATTCTCTCTGATCAAAGGTTTAGAACCACGAGTAAACAATGGTTCGGGGGTACGTACGACTCCGAATAATTAATTTTCGCCAGATGAGGGTCCACAACCCGGTGGAAAGTCTTGGATTCCCGAAATAGTCCTTCTCTTGAATTTAGGGGGAATAATGGAACCACCCTCTTAGAACACTATTAACAACTCTTTTCGTCCCTATTTTGATTGTCTTCAAAGACAAGGAATTATTAGTCTGACCAATAAGTTATCGAAATTTCGACTAGAGGGTTTAAAGAGTGGGATTAACTTGCCACAAATATCCTCGTTCTACAATATGACAATCGAGTGATAACGTCCCCTAAAATGAAATCGATTAATAAACCATTTATAACCATATGTCGAGGAATATGAAAATCCTTAATAATCCCTTCCCTTAACACCTTAAATCCAATTTCAACGATCTACGACGTTTACGAACACTTGAGTTTCGGCCCTCCACTAAGTTTTGATTGATTAAAGTGTGAGTGGAAAGAAAAATGATTGAGAAGGAGATATGTGAGTTGTAGAAGATTCGGTTATGGAGGAAAAGTTAAAAGAAATGATGCTTAGTATCATTCGGCCATGGTGAAGAATGAGAGAGAGGATGATTTTTGAGAGTCTTTCAAGAGAAGTAGAGAAGAAAAAGAATAGAAATGAAGGTTTGGATTTCGATTCTCAAGAATAAAGGATGATCCAAAAGAGAACTTTGAATCAATGGACATTCGGCAATGAGAGAAAAAGGAAGAAATAGTCTTCGATGTTTCTTGTTTTTTCGGTCACAAAGAGGAGAGAAAGAAGATAATTTGGGGAGAAAGAACTCAAAACCGAAATGGTCAAAATGTGAAATGATTAAAGAAAAGCAAAAATGTTACCTATTGCTCAAAGTGCATTCGGCTAAGGAGAGGAAAATGGAGAGAGAAATTTTGGAGAAAAGCACAAAAATGACCAAAAGAGAGATGTGCACAACTAGCTCCTATCATCCAAATGCCTTCAAAATTTTGGCCAACCCCTAGCCCTAAAAATCGTCCAAGTACATAAAGTCAAAGTTTTTGCCATGCAAAACTTTCCAAAACATCTTCCTCAATATGTGCCTTGTGTTCCCCCTACATACCTTATTCAAATGATTCCTTTCCCTAAGTTAACACTTGCCTTTTTTTCCCATGGTCTTCTTGCCATAAAAAAAATTTAATCCAACTCATGTAATCCTTATCCATGACCGACACTTGCTAAGGAAAAGCAAAAAAATAAAAGCTTTCAAATTGCATGCTAGGAGATTCGAACCTCTCCCCTCAAGCAAACATACATGCGCCAACACCACCTTGCTACTAGCTCATCTTATGCTAGTTTTTGTTACTTAAATCTACTTAAACCTCAAAGTCACTTGCTCCACTTCAATTAAATACTCCTTACTAAAATTTATTCTAATTCTGAATAGTTCTCAAGTCTTCTCAAGACTATACTAATCATGCAAAATTTAATTATACACAAGTTAAGCACCAAAACATGCATCATATCAATACTCAAATTTTAAGATGTTACAGTTGAACAGAGAAATCCTTAAGTGCTACCGAGAACAAAAAGCAAAAAGGGGCTAGGGTTGCGATTTAGGAATGGGTTAATAGATAGTTTTGCATTACTTTTAGGGGATTAATATTCATAGCGAAACGGCGCCGTTTGGAAAGGTGTAGGGTCCACGCGTCGACCTGATTTGTGACCCGGGTCCACACCTTTTCGCTTTAAAAGGATTAATTTCACATTTAGTCCCTCTGCTCCATATCGTGATTCAATTACGCTTTATTTCGATTTCTTTTACATTTTAATTTTGTCCTGAGATTTACTTTCTGTTTCAAATTAGTTCAGGTTTAAACGCTCCGTTTGGAATCGGTTTAATTTAATTTTCAGATCCTTGCTAGTTAAGTGTGTCTTATTTTGATCCTTAATCTTATATCATTAATTTTGTTTATTTTAAATTGTCATTTTAAGTTTCTTTTTATTTCAATTGAGTATAGCTTACATTCTTTTTATTCTATGAAATTGTTTTGATATCTTGTTATGAACTTTTACGCTAATTTTACATCATTTTAGTTTGTTATTTTTTACATTCATTAGTATAATTTTTTGGATTATTTATTTTATAATTAAATCTATTTTAAATTCTCTTTTGTACATTTCTTTGTTTTAAAGATTTGTATAATTTTAAATTTAAAATATTCTTATAATTTATTATTATTTCAAATATTTTTATAAATACTTGTATGCATTTTATTTTTATATACTATTATCTTTAAACCTATATATTATGTTTTAAATTATTTTGTTTATTATTAATCTCTGCCATATAGATTTTGTACTCATATGTATATATATTGTTAATCTATTTATGTATATATTTTTCTTTTATAATTTAGTATATATATAAGTTAGTATCGTAAGCTAGTATATATATTTTAATATGTATATGCTTATTTTGTGATAATTGTTTCATAAATTTATTTGTAAATTATTACATTGATTTTTAATCGTTTCATGAATTATTAGTTTTAAATATTTTTCGATTGTTTTAAACACATTTGTTAGCATTCAAATTTTGTTTTACATTAGTTTGCCATCATAAATCTTGTAGAATTATTATTGATTGTTATTATGTTTTTTAATTATGCGATTACCGTTATTGTATATTTGTGCATTAAATTTAGTCTATAATTACGTTCATAATGTTGAGCTCGTATATTAGGTCATGCTTAATTACTTGTGTTACTAGTTATTATTTTATATTTCAAACTCAAATGTATTCAAACTCTTTCTAAATGTTTTCTTTCGTTAAAAAATGTACATTGAACCAATTTTAAGATTGCGTATTCGAAAAACAAGGCAATATTTGTGTGTTTAGAAGTACGAAAAATTACATCCTAACGTGCTGGGTGTCGATTTTTCGTTCGACTAAATAACCACATACCCTTTTCATATGTTTTGAAGATCAAAGATGATCTCAAAGTTAGAGTATAAAGGTGTTATATCCTAACATGTTGGTATGATACTTTTATACATTTGAAACGAGTTAATCTTGAGATTCAATTCCGATTTAATGAAAAACAAGGCAATATTTGCGTGTTTAGAAGTACGAAAAATTACATCCTAATGTGCTGGGTGTTGATTTTTCGTTCAACTAAACAATCAAATACCCTTTTCATATGTTTTGAAGATCAAAGATGATCTCGACGTCAGAGTATAAAGGTGTTATATCCTAACGTGCTTGGTATGATACTTTTATACCTTTGAAACGAGTTAATCTTGAGATTCAATTCCGATTTAATGAAAAACAAGGCAATATTTGCATGTTTAGAAGTACGGAAAATTACATCCTAATGTGATGGGTGTTGATTTTTCGTTCAACTAAATAATCAAATACCCTTTTCATATGTTTTGAAGATCAAAGATGATCTCGATGTCAGAGTATAAAGGTGTTATATCCTAACGTGCTGGGTATGATACTTTTATTCCTTTGAAATGAGTTAATCTTGAGATTCAATTCTGATTTAATGAAAAACAAGGCAATATTTGCTTATTTAGAAGTACGGAAGATTACATCCTAACGTGTAGGTGTTGATTTTTCGTTGAACTAAATAATCAAATACCCTTTTCATATGTTTTGAAGATCAAAGATGATCTTGACGTCAGAGTATAAAGGTGTTATATCCTAACGTGCTGGGTATGATACTTTTATTCCTTTGAAATGAGTTAATCTTGAGATTCAATTTTGATTTAATGAATTCTTTTAAATTTTTACCCTAAATATTTTCAATTTTTCGACATTAGGACAACGTTAATCAATTTGGTACCAACTTTGGGCGTTGCAAGGGTGCTAACCCTTCCTTGCACGTAACCGACTCCCGAACCTATTTTCTCAAATTTTGCAGACCAAGATATTTTTATAGGTGACCTGATCACACCTAAACAAAAAGGATCGATGGCGACTCCCATTTTTATTTTGTTTTCAAAACCTTAGTCAATTCTCGTTTTTCCAAAAATGGTTTGACGACAAATTAGGTCGTCGAAACCATTTTTATTTTGTGTTTGGAAAATGGCGGGAATCGACTTTAAGAGAAATATGGAGTTGCCAGATCCTTTTGTTTAGGTGTGATCAGGTCTCTTATAAAAATATTTTGATCTGCAAAATTTGAGAAAACGGGTTTGGGAGTCAGTTATGTGCAAGGAAGGGTTAGCACCCTTGCAATGCCCAAAGTTGGTACCAAATTGATTAACGTTTTCCTAATGTCAAAAACTTGAAAATATTTAGGGTAAAAATTTAAAAGAATTCGTTAAATCGAAATTGAATCTCAAGATTAACTCATTTCAAAGGAATAAAAGTATCATTGTAACACCCCAAACCTGGCCTATGCATTAAGCCCGGATCTTGGCATGCCACAAAATAAACGTTCATTCAAATCATTAACGATGTAGGAATCAAATCCTTAAAATGATTAAGAGAAGATTGTAACATCCTAAAATTTGAGTATTGATATGATACATGTTTTGGTGCTTAACTTGTGTATAATTAAATTTTGCATGTTTAGTATAGTCTTGAGAAGACTTGAGAACTATTCGGAATTAGAATAAATTTTAGTAAGGAGTACTTAATTGAAGTGGATCAAGTGACTTTGAGGTTTAAGTAAGTTTAAGTGTCAAAAGCTAGGACAAGATGAGCTAGTAGCAAGGTGGTGGTGGCGCATGTATGTTTGCTTGAGGGAAAAGGTTCGAATCCTTAGATGTGCATTAAGTTTGTTTTTATTTTTGTTTCCTCTTTCAAAGTGTCGGTCATGGATAAGGTTAAAGGATGAGTTGGATAACATTTTTGGCAAGAAGACCAAAGGAAAAAGGTAAGTAAAAGTTTAAGGAAAAGAATCTCATGATTAAAGGTGATAAGGGGACATAAGGCATGAATCAAGGGCTTTGTTTTGGAAGCTTTGAATGGCCAATTGTCCATGAACATAGATGGTTTTGTGGACTAAAGAGGGAGCCGAAATTTTGGTAGTAAGTTTTGGAAAAGTGGGTAGTGTGAGAGAATTTTCATTTTGGTCGTTTGTTCTCCCAAAAACCAAATTTTTCTCTCATCTTTTCCTCTTGGCCGAATGTGCTTGTGTTAAGAGGAAAACCATCTTTGCTTTGTTTCTTTTGGTTATCCTTTTTGACCATTTGGTCATTTTTGCTAATCACTCAAAGTAGCCCATTTGGTGGTCTCATCTAGTACCTAAAACATCAAATACAAACAACATTTTCTTTTTCCTTCTCTTGGACGAATGCACCATTGTTCAAACTCTCATCCTTTTTTTTTCTTTATTTCGAAAATTTAATCATAAACCTTTCATCCTCATTTTTTTCCTTTCATCATTTTAAATTTTCTTTTCAAACATACTTTCAACATTTTCTTCTCCCTTGGCCGAATGTTAGACTACCTCCATAGCCGAATCTTTCCTTTCTCTCCTTTGTTTTAGCATAGCCGAATCTTCCATTCTCCATAGCATCTATTTTTCAATCATTCTTTTTCTTCTATTCAAACTTTGGATCATTGGTAAGTATCACTACTTTGTCTTTTCTTTTGTAATTTGGTCACTATGGCCGAATGTTAGAATGTCTTTGGAAGAGACTTTTTGATCGATTAACCAACCTTTCATTCAAATGTTTTCTTTCATTATTCTTAGTGAAATAGTGGAAGGGTCGAATCATCATCTTTTCGAAAAAATCTTGAAGTTCATTTAAGATTTGATAATAACGTACCGAAGGTAGGTAAAGGTTGGTTCGGCCGAATGGTTTTGTTGTTGTTCTTTTGACTTTGGCCGAATGTGATTGGTACTCATTTGATTGCGTATAAAGGATTGGTTTAATACTTGGGTGTTGGCCGAATGTAGGGAGGTTGGTGGAGACATCTTCTTGAAGACTTTCGGGATCCGATAGTTTTGGTAAGGTTGCGACTTAGAACTATAAGTAACTAATTAATTAGATCTCACCATTTACATTCAGTTAGTAACCAAGGGGTCATTATGGACAATAATAACAGACTAGAAATAGGAGCGGTTGGATCTGTAAACCCAACGCCAAAGTAGCGTAGAAGCAGTAGTACGAAAACCAGGTGTGTAACTCTTACACACTTTCTTACTTAATATGTGTTAATGTTGTGTGTTGTTTAAAAGCCGGAGTGGCGGCTATGATTTCTAAATTACCCTTGTGGTTAAAAGCGAGGATGTCGGGTAAGTTGTTATGATTTCTTGCATTGGTTGCGATCTATGGGAGCATGATACTTTGTATGCCTAATCATATATGTTAAACATGATCATACCGATGTTGTTACCATAAATATGTGTTATGGGTGATGAGAGGAGGGGGAAGTATGATCTATTAGACTGTCACGGTGATTTGGTATCACACGATGGGTTGGCCCCACATATGTTTAAAATTGTGACTAAGTCTCGATTGGTTTGACACTACCGGTGGTTTGGTACCACATATGTATCTCTTTTGTAACCCGGTTACAGTGGTTTGGCACCACCAAGGTTTGGTACCACAAGGGTAGATTTGGGAGACTTCGGATGGATACTAGGTTGGATGGGTTGCATGAGTTGCATATTAATGTATGAATTTGTGTAAGGGCATAATTTCTTTGGGATGGGGATTTATACACTGAGTCTCAGTGACTCACCCCTTTCCATTACATTTTGCAGATTAGGCCTAGATCGTGGATATGAAGCCGGAGAGGACTCGAGGTGGCCATGCACAACATTTGGTTTATCACAAAATTTCCATTCGAACTTAGTATTTTGTTTAATTTTGGTTCACAGTTATGTAATAAGACTGCCTAAACTTTATTTTGGGTTTGTTTTTATTTAGTAGACTCTAAAGTTCATATTTACTATGTCAATTAAACTAGGAATTGAATGTTTGAAAAAACTAAATAAGTACTTATTTTTATATATATATATAATGCCTAAGTAAATAATACGGAATATCAACATGTTTTGCACCTTTCCAAAACACCTTGACGTTTTCTGAAAAAAATTATTAGTTTTACAACGACTTTCCCTTTTCGAAAATCAACGAATTGGTTTTAAGGCATTTTTTTCCTTTCGTGTCACGTCAAATCTGGTTGTAGCGTTTAGGCCGGATTTGGGGTGTTACATTTTGTATCGAGCCGATTTAAAAGCTCATTAGTGGGCTTAGGGCTCAAAATATGTTTTGGGTTTGTGAAATGATTAAGCATGGCTTTGAGTCTCCTGCCACGATCCACCTGTAAATACCCTAACTTCATTGTGATATATATTTGTTGGGTTTTGTGGGCTTAGGCGTAGTTAAGGATGATAGTACCAATAGACTCTAGGTTAGATAAACAACTTTCTAATCCATAAGACTTAACCTTAATAAATGTAACTCAGAGACAAGTCATAAGGCTAAAGTGTGGCAACAAGCATATGCATGTCTAGGAGTAGATCCGGAAGAGCTTGGTATTTAAGCAGTCCGAGTGACTCACCTCCTCTTTGCAGGAATCTTACATGGTGCATAGTGATTGTTCACTTTAGCCAAGCCATGGTGTGGCAATAGGCATATGCATGTCTAGGAATGGATTCAGAAAAGCTTGGTATTTAAGCGATCCTAGTGACTCACCTCCTTTCACTAGAATCCTACCTTGTGCATAGTGACTATTCACCCTAGTTTCTGAGGCGTCGACAGGCCAAAACTTACAACTAAACCCGAAAGGGACCAGCCACTCTGTTTTGTGAAAACTCTAGTTTTGAAATTACCAAATAACCCCTAGATTTGTGAAAATTACCTTAGATTGAGAAATGGCCAAAATACCCCTAAATTTGTAGAATTACCAAATACCCCTAAGTTGGGAAAATTACCAAAATACCCTTATTTCATCAAATCACCTGGAATCATATTTTGGAAAATTATGAAAATACCCCTATAGGTTAAAATTACGAAAATACCCTCAGAGGTCAAAATTACAAAAATACCCATGGGTAGTGAAATGACGAAAATACCCTTAGGTGATGGATGTGCTCGTATGAATGTTGAATGTGCATGTTTTGTAGAATTAGGAAGACCGAAACCGGAGATAGGTCCGAATCTGAAAGAATCACTTTTAAAAACTATTTTCATAAAATTGTTCAGGGCGTCCACCGCTTTGGTAGTGGTAGGGGTAGGATGGCCTTGTCGAGCCAATGAGGTCCGCCATGGTCCAAAATGTGATCTGGATCTATCGGTCTTGGGTGAGTTTTAGGACCAGATCGGTGGTAATGATGTAGTATCGCAGGTGGTACTGCGGGTTTTAGAAAGGGTTACCGAGGCAGGTGGGGGAGTAGGAACTCGCAAATCGGTGGCTAAACGACTCCGAGCTAACGGAGCGGAGGTGTTTAGGGGTGTCCGTGTAGCTCCCAATCTTCTTTGAGTATTGGTTCTGAACAGAGTGAATAATGGATGACTTAGACTTCTACCGAGGAGAAGTTGTAGGGATAGTATCTCTTCTCCGGGATGAGTCGTACAGTGGTGGCTCACAGTGAGGATGGTGCGATGGCGAGTGATATCACAGGGATTATTTTAGGGCAGCCTATCAGAGGAAGTATGTAGGGACTGGATATACTGATGCGCAACCTAGGGTGCTCCTAAATTTGGTACAAGGGAATAAGTCGATTGCACAGTCACGAGGCTAAATTTTTGAGGTTGGGTAGGTATGCTCGGGTATGGTGTCCACGGAACATGGTACCGTGTTAGGTTCGAGGACGGGCTGAGAGATGAGCTGCGGGTGTTGATTGCACCTCAGAGTGAAAGGGAATTTGCTGTTCTCGTAGAAATGGCCAAAATAGCTGAGGAGGTGAAGCGAACCGAGAAACGGAATAAGGATAGGGGCAAGGACAAAAGGAGCTTTGGGCCATCAGGGTCTGGAGGAAGTGCTCAAAAAAGGACTAGATTTGGTGGACTGGATCAAACTGCGAGGCATGTTGCTGCTACTCAATGGCCACCCCGGTGTGCTCGATGTGGGAAGTCTCATTCGGGTGAATGTTGGGCTGGTAATAGAGGATGTTTTGAGTGCGGGTCAATGGAGCACCGGGTAAGGGACTGTCCGTAGAAGTTAGCTAGGATCCAAGTTGAGGGTCAAGGACGTGGTCAATTCAGGAGAGAGGGCCAGTAACCACAGAGGGGTCGAGGTGCGGCTAGGGGTAATGGTAATGGCAATGGTCGAGGTCGTGGAGCACCTGGCCGAGGTGCTAGAGGGGCTAATGCTAGGCAACCTGGGTTGGTCTACGCAGCCAAACGTCAAGAGGAGGGTGACGCACCGGACATCATAACTGGTACATTTATAATTTCTAGGCTATCTTACATTACTTTAATTGATATTGGTTTGACACACTCGTATGTTGCTAGTAGTGTGGTAGGAACTCTAAATTTAGCCTATGAGATATCTGCTAAGAAGATGACGGTAGTTAGCCCTCTAGGACACTTTGTGGTGGTAGACAAACTATATAGGGATGTACCCCTAGAACTTCAAGGGGTTGTTTTCAAGCGGATTTGATGGAACTACCCTTAGGGGAGTTCGATTTAATCTTAGGAATGCATTGGTTGGTTAAGTACCAGGCAGAATTAGACTGTGCGGCTAAGCGCATGGTGCTGAAAACGGTCGAGGGTGTAGAGGTGGTAATGATAGGTGAGAGAAGGAATTACCTATCTAATGTGGTGTCCGTGCTGAAAGCGAAGAAGATGGTAAGGAAAGGATGTGAGGCGTTTGTAGTTTATGTTTGTGCATTGGAAGGTAATGAACCGGCTATAGGAAGTGTCTGAGCGGTGAATGAGTTTGTTGATGTCTTCCTAGAAGAGCTTCTAAGTTTTCCCTCGGATCGAGAAGTAGAGTTCGGTATAGACCTTCTACCGGGAACAGCACCAGTGTCCATTGCTCCAAGTATAGGATAGCGCCAAAGGAATTCTTTGGAGTTGAAAGCACGATTTAGGAGTTCTTGGATCGGGTTTCATCGGCCAAGTCGTCTCCGTGGGGGCGCCAAGACTCTTTGTTAAGAAGAAGGGCGGTCGATGCGTATGTGCATAGACTATCGTCAGTTGAATAAATTGACGATTAAGAACAAGTACCTTTTGCCTAGGATAGACGACTTGTTCGACCAGCTTAAGGGAGCATCAGTCTTTTCCAATATAGATTTGAGGTCGGGGTATCACCAACTTAAAGTGAAGGAGGCGGATATCCATAAGATGGCATTTCGTACTCGATACGGGCATTATGAATTTTTGGTTATGCCGTTCGGGTTGACGAACGCACCAGCAGCGTTTATGGATATGATGAACCGGGTGTTACAGTCGTATTTGGATCGATTCATCGTAGTATTTATCGACGATATCCTGGTGTACTTGAAATCAGAGGAGGAGCATGACGCGCATTTACAAGTGGTGCTGCAGATTCTAAGGGAAAAGCATTTATATGCCAAGTTTAGTAAGTGCGAGTTCTGGCTGAAGGAGGTTACTTTCTTGGGTCATGTAGTGTCGGTGAGGAATTAGAGTGGACCCTCGGAAGATTGAGGCCGTTTTGGATTGGAAGCCACCGTCGTGGTTTGAGATTGAGTTTTCTAGGGCTAGCGAGGTATTACGGAGGTTCGTGGAAGGATTTTCTCGATTGCGGTACTGTTAACCAAATTCTTGAGGAAAGGGTTTTCATTCGTGTGGTCGGACAAGCAATGAAAATTTTGAGAAGTTAAAAAGGATTACGACGGAGGCCCCGGTGTTAATTCAACCTAAGCCCAAAAAAAATTTACGGTTTATTGTGATGCATCCCACGAGATTGGGTTGTGTGCTGATGCAAGAAAAAAAAGTGGTACCGTACGCTTCTCGACAGTTAAGACCTCACGAAGTGAACTACCCGACGCATGATCTGGAATTGGCTGTAGTAGTTTTTGCGCTAAAAATTTGGAGACATTATTTGTATGGAGAGAAGTCGGTAGTGTATACGGATCACAAGAGCTTGAAGTACCTTCTCACGCAGAAGGAGTTGAATTTAACGCAAAGGAGGTGGATTTAGCTGTTAAAGGACTATGATTGCTCGATTGAATACCACCCAAGAAAGGCTAATGTGGTAGCAGACGCCTTGAGCCATAAGGTGGTGGCAGATTTAAGAGCCATGTTTGCTCGCCTGAGTCTGTATGAGGATGGGAGCCTGTTAGCGGAATTGCAAGTAAAGCCAACATGGATTAACGAGGTTAAGGAAAAACAACTGGCAGATAAAGTTTTAAGTGCTCAATGGTTGCAAATACTGAATGGTGAATTGGAAGGTATAGCTTGAGCAGTGAAGGAGTCTTTGTGTTTTCAAGGGAAGGTGTGTATGCCTAAGGATGTGGAGTTAAGGCAGAATTTTGCAAGAGGCACATAGCAGTCCATATGCTATGCATCCAGGAGGTAGTAAGATGTCCGAGATTTACGGAGGCGATTTTAGTGGCCGGGCCTTAAGCGTGAAGTAACGAAATTTGTGAGCAAGTGCCTGACATGTCAGCAGGTTAAAGCTGAACATCAGTTACCCTCAAGATTGTTGCAACCGATTAAGATTCCACAATGGAAGTGGGAAAAGATTACAATGGATTTTGTGAGTGGGCTACCCCTTACGCCTACCAAGAAGGATTCAATTTGGGTGATTGTGGACCGTCTGACAAAGTCGGCTCATTTCATACCGGTACGTATGGATTTTTCTCTTTAGAAGTTAGCAAAATTATATGTAGCGGAGATTGTAAGGTTGCATGGGGTACCAGTGTCAATTATTTCAGACAGAGACCCAAGGTTTACGTTAAGGTTCTGGAAAGCTTTACACCAGGCACTAGGCACAAGATTAGATTTCAAGATCGGACATTCCATCCCGGTCAGATGGACAATCGGAGAGGGTGATTCAAGTTTTGGAGGACATGCTAAGGGGATGTGTCTTGGATTTCAAGGGCAGTTGGGAAGAATTCCTGCCGTTGGCAGAGTTCGCGTATAACAATAGTTATCAGGCGAGTATTAGGATGGCTCCATACGAAGCGTTATATGGTTGAAAGTGTCGTACCCCTACGTGTTGGACGGAATTGGGAGAGCGGCGGTTGTTGGGTTCGGAGCTGGTTACAGAGACAGAGGATAAGGTGAAAGTGATTCGAGCTCGTTTGAAAGAAGCCTCGGACCGGCAGAAGTCTTATGCCGATCTCAAGCGGAAGGATATAGAGTTTGCTAAAGGTGACAAGGTTTTCTTGAAGGTGTCGTCGTGGAAGAAGGTTCTGAGGTTTGTTAGGAAAGGCAAGTTAAGCCCTAGATTTATTGGGCCTTATCGGGTGTTGAAGCGAATAGGACCAGCGGCTTATCAGCTTGAGTTGCCACCAGGGTTGGGTCAAATCCACGATGTGTTTCATGTTTCCATGCTTAGACGCTATCGCTCAGATCCATCACATGTTATGCCGGTGGAGGAGATAGAGGTGAATTCAGACATAACGCTTGAGGAGGAACCAGTGCAGATCTTGGATCGGGATGTTAAGGTTTTGCGTAGAAAATCTATTCCTTTGGTAAAGGTACTATGGCAGAACCATGGGTCGGAAGAAGCGACATGGGAGTCGGAAGATGTCATCCGACAACAATACCCTCAACTCTTTTGACCAGGTAAATTTTGAGGTTGAAATTTGTTTTAAGGGGGGTAGAACTATAATATCCTGATCCTGTGGGTCTGTGCATTTGATACGTTGCATG
The DNA here is from genome assembly GCA_025506655.1 of Gossypium rotundifolium. Classification (NCBI taxonomy): domain Eukaryota; kingdom Viridiplantae; phylum Streptophyta; class Magnoliopsida; order Malvales; family Malvaceae; genus Gossypium; species Gossypium rotundifolium. Next base: position 20,942,887 of record CP106733.1, on the reverse strand, counting down.
GCTAAATTAGTAGGTAAAGGTTTTGAGGTTTGGATTGGGCTCAGGTTTGGGCTTAAATCAGAGTTAAAATGTTTAAAAAGAGAGTTAGTAGTATCTTTAATTTAAATTATTATGTTTAGTAGCAAGATGGGCTTATGGCCCAAATTTTGGAGGTGTTATAAGAGGACATGTGGGTGGCGTCACTTAGGGGAGGAGTTTGGGCCAATATGGCTGATTGGGGCCCAAGTTAATAAGCCAAAATTCCGCACTTCAAGGGGGGAGAATGGACGGCACCTAGCTACAATTTAGAGGGTTTATTTCTTTTATTTTATGATTAGAATGATGATAATTAAGAGGGAAGAGTTGGTTCTAAGTTGGCCTCTTCTAAGATGAGATAGGGATTGGGTTATCATGCAAGATAAGAGCTATCAGGAGGGAGTGAGTTGGCCGAAACTCTAACTCTGAGTGTGTGCCTGTGTATAGCTGAAATTTGGAAGGAGAATTATCATCTTTTCCATTTGTTTTTCCCACTTTCTCATCTTTTGTCTCAAGGCAAAATTCTTTTCTCTCTTTTCTCTCTTCTAGCCGAAATTCCCTAGCCTTCTTCTCTTTTCCAATATCTTCCTGAAAGCTGAATTCTTCTTACTCATATTCCTCCTCCATAACCGAATCTACTAGGGAGGTTTCTGTTTCCCGAAGGTGCACCATAAGCCGCATACTCCTTAGTAATCTGGGGAGTTTCAGGATTTTATTCTATGCGATTTCACTTTTTTTTTCATTAAGGTCTAACCCAAAACACTTGTTTAAGGTCTGTCGATTTCCCTCTCTGCTTCTAGTAGCCGAATCTATCCCATTAAAGGTCCTCTGTGCCAATTTGGTGAGAAAACCGAAGGTAGGTAAAGGTTGGTTCGGCCGAATGGTTTTGTTTTTGTTCTTTTGACTTTGGCTGAATGTGATTGGTACTCATTTGATTGCGTATAAAGGATTGGTTTAATACTTGGGTGTTGGCCGAATGTAGTGTAACATCCTCAATTAGGGGTTGTTTGTAATTTAATTATTTTCCCATGTGTGTGCTTGAAGAAATGAGTATTATGATTGCTAAGCATGTTCTAGGGTCTAGAAATAACCCCGAGCTAGGCCTGACTTAGGACTAAAATTTCTTTTTAAGTGTTTAAAAGAAGGAAGCTAGGTGAGATTGGGGTTAAATAAAATTTAGGGAGAAGCATGACACAAAGAACTAATTGGCAAAGTGGCTTTCATGCGCCACTTAAGAGTTGGAGGTGAAGATGGGCGTAGGTCATAGGTTCGAGCAGTTGGAGTGGCGTTTTGGCATTTTTTTTAATATATACGATGATGGGCTAAAGTAGAAGGGCTTTAAAATTAAATGATGAGGTTTTATGACATGAAAGTCGAAATGGTGGAGTGGCATTGGGCGTGTAAGGGGCTGCGGCAGTGCTCCTCTAAGTCCCAGGTTCGAACCAAAGAAACAACAGATGGTTTTATTTTTTTTATGCAAGCCGGCGTTATGGGGGAAGTAATGGTTTGATTTTGGACTCTTAAGGTGATATGGATAGACTTTGTTTCCCTTTAAACTTTCGGCTGGGAGAGTTAGTAATATTGTTATGCTATATTTTATTTTTATTTCATTTGCTTAAAGAGGAGATTAAGGGGTAATTAGAAGATAAATGTTATTCTTTTGGGTGATAATTAAGTGAAATTATCACCAAAAGAGGTGATATTGGTTTAGGACTCCTTGGGGGGCTGTCCATATTCGGTTTTGTGTAGCAAGGGTGTGCCGAAAATTCACTTAGCTAGTTCTCCTTTTCTTTTTCTAATTTGCTGCTGGCCGAAATCACTCTAGCCATTGCCCAAAAATCTTCAAAATTCCATTCTTCTTTTTCTTTCCCTAGTAGCCGAACCCTTCCACTCTTTTACCGAATTTTTTTCTTTCTCTCTAGCCGAACATACTCCATTGGTGTGCCGAAATTCCCTTCCTCCTATTTGATTCACTTTGGCCGAATATCAAGTGGATATATGTCTCTTCGGGATTTTCTTTGTCAATCGATTTGTGAAGGTAAGTGTTTGCGAAACTCTCTTCCCACATTCTCTTGTTCTCTGTCGACTTGGATGAAAGGAAAGCGAAATCGGCATTCGTTGATGGTGTGGCTAACTATTTTTCTTCTCTCGAATCGATTTCTCATAAGGTACTCCGAGATTTTGAAGTACTCAATCCAACCTCTATTTCTCTAGCGATCGGTCTTGGTAAGTAGTGGTAAGAGTTCAACCTAGTAAACTATTTATTTAATGAAGCCAAGGCTATTGTTGTGGGTATTGATGATTGCCGATTGTAGGGAGGTTAAGCGATTCACAAAGCGTGTCTTGTGGCTAGCACCTAAGGCGTTTAGGTGAGGTTGGTGCATCGTTCACCCTTTGAGTTTATTTGGTTTGGCGAATGGTCCATGGCACTAACTTAGGTAATTGGCGAATATAGGGTCAAGATCTAGCGTCGTAGATCGGATCTTCAGGATCTAAGAATTTCGGTGGTAACAGGTGTGTAAACTCTTTACACAGTTTATTAATAAGCTTTGCTATATTGTTGCCTTGTTAATAATTATAGTAGTGATTTGCTTGTGGGCTTAAAGCATGGATTCCGGGTAAGTCCCCTATTACTTTGTCTATGATATATGGTTGAGTATGCCATCATATCTTTGTTTAATGCTATGCATGATATATGGGATTATGATATTGTTATGTAAGCATGATGATGGTGGGATTGATGAGAGGAGGGGATGATTTTATGGATTTGTCACCGGTGGTTTTGACCACAAGATGGGTTGGCCCCATCAGTTTATTGTGACTTCGGTCACGGTGGTTTTACCACTCGATGATAATTGTGACTAAGTCCCGGTGGTTTGGTACCACCAGTGGTTTTGACCACATTATGATATTTGTGACCTATGGTCATCGATTGGTTTTGACCACACGATGGGTTGGCCCCATCATTTAATTTGTGACACTAGTCACGATGGTTTTGACCACCGGTGGTTTTGACCACACGGGGTAGTAAAGGAGTACGGATGGTTAGTGGGGTTGCATAATTGCATGTTCATTAGTAACTTGTGTATGTGTTGCATTTCGGGTGGGGATTTACACTGAGTCTTGGTGACTCACCCTTCCCAAATTATTTTGCGAGATGAGTAGATCGGAGATGGAGCCAAGTGAGGACTCGGCGACCATGCTTATCCGTTGAATTTGAATTTGATTTGTTATAGTTTATATTATTTATTTTTCTAAGTTTTTTTTTGGGTTGTAATAAGGCCGCTAATTATTTTTTTTTTGGATGTTTATTTTATTGTTAAATTTTACTTATGATATATTACAAATGATATATATATATATAAATGTTAAGTGAACCGGTTAAAAGTAACTTTTCCAACTAAGTAACTTCTACGAGTTTTTCAAAGATGTTACCATCGGGTAACAAAAATAAACCAAGTCAACTATAACCTCGACAAATTTTAAAATTTACATGGTCAAACGTTTTCAAAGGATTTATTAACACAACCATGCTTATAAAAATAATTTCCACTGAGTTTACAAACATTGTTTTAATACCTTAGCCATATTTTAACCAGTTTTCATTAGACACTCAAAATACTTCAAACCATTTTACTCTGTGAAATACCAGATCCGGTCAAGACTCATGGGCCGGGTTTGGGGTGTTACATGTAGGGAGGTTGGTGGAGACATCTTCTTGAAGACTTTCGGGATCCGACAGTTTAGGTAAGGTTGCGATTTAGAACTATAAGTAAGTAATTAATTAGATCTCACCATTTACATTGATTTAGTAACCAAGAGGTTATTATGGACAATAATAACAGACTAGCAATAGGAGCAGATTGGATCTCATAAACCCAGCATAAAGTAGCGTAAAGCGATGTAGTCGAAAACCAGGTGTGTAACTCTTACACACTTTCTTACTTAATATGTGTTAATGTTGTGTGTTGTTTAAAAGCCGGAGTGACGGCTATGATTGCTAAATTACCCTTATGGGTAAAAGCGAGGATGCCGGGTAAGTTGTTATGATTTCTTGCAAGGGTTGCGATCTATGGGAGCATGATACTTTGTATGCCTAATCGTATATGTTAAACATGATCATACTGATGTTGTTACCATAAATATGTGTTATGGGTGATGAGAGGAGGGGGAAATATGATCTATTAGACTGTCACCAATGATTTGGTATCACACAGTGGGTTGGCCCCACATATGTTTAAAATTGTGACTAAGTCTCAGTGGTTTGGCATTACCAGTGGTTTGGTACCATATATGTATCTCTTTGTAACCGGTTACAGGTGGTTTGGCACCACCAGCGGTTTGGTACCACAAGGGGTAGATTTGGGAGACTCGGATGGATACTAGGTTGGATGGGTTACATGACTTGCATATTAATGTATAAATTTGTGTAAGGGCATAATTTCTTTGGGATGGAGATTTATACACTGAGTCTCGGTGACTCACCCCTTTCCATTACATTTTGCGATCGAGGCCTAGATCGTGGATATGGAGCCGGAGAGGACTCGAGGTGGCCATGCACAACATTTGGTTTATCACAAAATTTCTATTGAACTTAGTATTTTGTTTAATTTTGGTTCACAGTTATGTAATAAGGCCGCCTAAACTTTATTTTGGGTTCGTTTTTATTTAGTAGACTCTAAAGTTCATATTTACTATGTCAATTAAACTAGGAATTGAATGTTTGAAAAAACTAAATAAGTACTTGTTTTTATATATATAATGACTAAGTAAATAATACGAAATATCAACATGTTTTGCACCTTTCCAAAACACCTCGACGTTTTCTGAAAAAAAAATTATTAGTTTTACAATGACTTTCCCTTTTCGAAAATCAACGAATCGGTTTTAAAGCATTTTTTTCCTTTCTGTGGCACGTCAAATCCGATTGTAGCGTTTAGACTGGGTTTGGGGTGTTACATAAACTCTGTGAATTCGGTGGCTTGTCCACGAAATTTGTTATACGGCTTAATGCCTACTTCGGTGTGTTGGCGGGTTGGGTGACTAAAGCTCCCCACGGTGTCTTTGGTTGGTGCAGTGGTGTCGCGATAGATGGAAATCTAGGTTTGGTTTTGGGAATTGAATATCACTTGCATTTCATACATTCTAAATTATTATATTTGTAATGGGCTTAGGCCCAAATAAATGCTTAAATGGTTTTGGCCCAGTGGACTATGGTAAGTGAGTTACACACTGAGTTCTAAGTAACTCACCCCAAATTTTTTTACGCCTCTCAGGTAATAATATTTGATGAAGGCTTGGGTCGGAGATGACTTCGTGTGGAGGCTATACTACAATTTGTGGTTTATAAAATTTTAAGACTTCTTTAATAAATTTTATTAAGTACTATTTTATGGCGATATAATAAGGCCTCTTAAATTTTGGATTTTATTATGTGTATGGATTTTATTATGTTTTAGTTTTCCTAAGTTGGATTGGTTTACCTTTTTTAATATAAATGTTTTCTATAACTCTCGTATAAAATAAAAGTTTTTCTTAAATATCATTGAAACTTAGGAAATTCTTTTAAAACTTTTCTATAAAATATTTCGACTAAATAAATCCAAAGTTTTTTCAATTACTACTTCATAGATCAAATGACAAATTCTTGTACTTTTAATTATGGTTTTCAATGAACTTCAATTTTTCAATAAAGTCATTCTCTTAATCGTTTTGGAATTTGATTTCTACTTCGTTAAATGATTTAAATGTACGTTAAATTGTGTGGCATGCCAAAATTCGGGCTTAATGCATAGGCCGGGTTTGGGGTGTTACAAAGATTTTATCGAAAAATCAAAGTTTATTTGAAATACATAATTAAAACACAAGAGATTATCATTTGATCTATAGAGTAGTATTTGTTCAAAACATAGAATTTATTTAATCAAAATATATCATTGAAGAGTTTACAAAAGAATTTCCTAAGTTTCAGGTGATATTTAAGAAAATCTTTATTTTATCTGAGAGTTTTAGAAAAACATTTATAAAAACTAAAACATAATAAATTTCATCCACATAATAAAATCCATAATTAAAGAGGCCTTATTACATCGCCATAAAAATAGTACTTAATAAAATTATTAAAGAAGTCTTTAAGTTTTATAAACCACCATTTGTAGTATAGCCTCCACAAAGTCATCTCCACTCAAGTCTCCATCAATTATTATTACCGAGAAAGGTAAGAAAATGGGGTGAGTTACTTAGAACTCAATGTGTAACCCACTTACCGGATTCACTGGGCCAAAACCATATAAACATATAATTGGGCTTCAGCTCATTTTGCAAATGTAAATATTTATAAATCAGGTATAAAAATAATAATGCATGTAATATGCAATACCCAACCAAGCCTAATTTCCATCCATACACCACCGTACCAACCATCACACCTATAGGATCAAGTCAACCCACCCCGCCAACACACCAATAGTAGGCTCTGCCACATAATCTGGTGACTCTGTCACAATCTGTCTGGTAGCTCTGCTACATAAATCTAGTGGCTCTGCCACAAATATGAAAAATGGCAATGCCATGTAAACTCTGTAAATCTGGTGGCTTGTCCACAAATTGATATAAATGGCTTAATGCCTATTTTGGTGTGTTGGCGGGGTGGGTGACTAAAGCTCCCCACAGGTGTGTTAGTCAATGCAATTGGTGTGTAGCGGATGGAAAACTAGGTTTGGTTGGGAAATTGCATTTCATACACATGTTATATTTGATACATTATTGTTATGGTAAAATAGGCTTAGGCCCAAAATATTGCTATGTATGTTCCGACCCAGTGGATGATGGTAAGGGGATTTCACAATGAGCTCTTGTAACTCACCCCCCTTCTTTCTTAACCATGTAGGTAATGCTCCGTGAGGTGGACTTGGGCCATGGATGACTCGGTGGAGGCCATACTTCAGAAATGGTGTTTCAAATTTTAAATTTCTATTTCCTTTATTTTATTATTTTACTATTTTGGTTTAAGTTGTATTAAGGCCTTTGGAGTATTTTATTATTTGCTTTATGGTTGGTTTATTTATTATTTTGCTTAAATTGTTTTAAACGAGAATTTTTCTAAAAGCTAAAATAAAGGTTTTCCAAAATCGATTAACAAATTGATTTCAAAATAAACTTTACAAATATGATTTAACTCGAACATTCTTTCAAATTATTAAACGATATTTTCAAAAGTCATAGATTTAAAGTTCAATTCCTTGATTTGTGATTCATCAATCAATCTCTCAAAATTACTTGTATTTTATCTACGTTTCCTTAATGTTTCAAAATCTTTGTTAACTCTATTTTTCGCAAATCGCTTATTTCAAATATGCATTTACAACCAAAAAAGTTTATTAAAGATAATTATGTTTTCACATAGACACAATTGCTTTAGTTGTTTTGGGTTTTAACAAAGAGGCCAAAATTTTCAAACGAGTTTTTTTGTGACACGCATGATTCTGACTAACTTCTAGGCGGGTTTGGGGTGTTACATTTATAATATCGAGCCAGTTTCAAAACTCGATTTGTGGTTTGGGTTCAAAACATTTTCCAAAGCTATTTGAAAATTGATTTATAAATACATGTTTGAAAGGAAGTATGGCACCACAAGTATCGGCACCAAGTCAAGTAAGTAATTATTTTCATTTTATGATTATTGTGTTACTTAAAATTCTACAAAGTAGAATACTCTAGAAGCTGATTAGCTTTAGGAGTTGAAACTATAGAGATGAGACTCTAGGATGCAGATTTGACTATCGAAAATAACTTCTACTCATACTCCATAAAACATCGTTTAATAAAATCGAATAGCATAAAGATTCATAAAACTCTTAATCAGATTATATCGACTTAGTAAACATGAGCGCTAGAAGACGTGGACATTGAAACATCCCAAACCCGCCCAAAAAGCCTAACCGGATTTGGTATGTTCCTCGAGTAAAACTTTAGCGGAATCACATTGTAAAGTAATTTTGTTTTTGAAACATTATTTTAGGAGGAATTAATAAAATCAAAAAGGAAACCAAACTTAAGAAAAACTTCTTTGAAAACATTTATATATTAGTGACAAAAACCTTTTAATTAATTATCGAAAACCAATTTAATTATTTAATAGATATTTGTTCATGGCAAAATAAAAGTAAATCCAAACACGAAATTAAAGATAGTTTATAGTGGCCTTATTACATAATATTGGCAACCCAAAATAAAGTCTAAGTAATAAAATTTAAAGTAATAAGTTTAAGTTGGAAAATCTCCACAATACTTAATACGAAAGCACCGCCACCTCGAAATCCTTGCTTAGATCCATCGTGACCACGAGTCATCGAAAAGTTATCCCATAAAAATGGGTGAGTTACAAACTCAATGTATAACACATACATTAAAAAGCCCATTTTATCAAATGCTTTCAAGCCTAAAATTTCACATATGGCCATAGGCCCATTTAACTCATATTTAGCCCAAAGGCCCAATTTAGTTCAGATTTAGCCCAAAGGCCCATTTCATAAGATCAAATAATAATCATACAATATTACATGGTTATGTTCATGAAATGAAATGCAAGCCCTACCAACCTAAATATCCATCCGCTACACACCCGTACCAACTTGACACAGTGGGGATTACTAAATCGACCCTCCATCCGCTACACACCATCGAAGGCGATTCTTGCGATCAACATGCACATCGCCCTTATTGTGGCAAAGCCACCAAAATAGATGTGACCAAGTCACCGACAGAAGTCCAAATTTCATATCGTGGCCGAAGTCACCGGATTCACATACGTGACCGAAGTCAATGGAGCCAAATATGTGACCAAGTCACCGGAGTCAAATTGTGACCGAAGTCACGAGCCAAATATATGTGACCAAGTCACCAAATTCACATATGTGACCGAAGTCACCGAAATGTGGTAAAACCACGAATACTTCCTCCTTTATCAACAATACCCATATGCCCATGCACATACATATCAAATCGATTTTCATGCTATTACCCCACAAAACATAATATAATCATACTTATTTCATAATTATGCATATAGCAAAAATAAACGGAATATTGGGGTAACATACGAATTTTGTATACCAATGATTGGTATCCACAAACAAACATATTATCATATAATCACTTTTTAAAATATAGATCTATGGAAATTTTAATGTAAGGTTACACACCTAGTAACAGGTGAGAACAATACCCTCTTGCTCGTCAACACCTAATTGATTAACACACTTGGTTAGTATAAACTATTGTTAACAAAACCATACTTATTGACGATGGATCTAAATCCTTACCCTCAGTTCACGAGCAGCGATTATTTGTGGTTTTCTCCACTAGATGGATCAAAACCGATATTCCACCAACGTAAAGTGGTTCTGTTATGCGCACTACTTTGAATAATCGATCCTCGTTAGCGGAGGGTCCACAACCCTGGAAAGTCTCTAACTGTCGTCTGACCTTCGTTTGTAGTTCGATGGTAAAGGAATACCTCCCTCTTCCAAACACTACGACGGCTCTTTTCTTACCTATCTTGTTGATCTTAGATCGTCCCTAAAAGTAACATAGATTAGTGATCCATTTAAGGAAATTGATGTGATCTAAATTAATAACCTTACCTTAATGATTTGAATGGTCACTTAAAGGTTGTCCTCAACAAGATCTTTGAAAATTATTTTCAAATGAATCGGCCTAGAAGAGAAAATAAAGATCACGATTCTAAGTTTGCTAAAGTGAAAAGAAAAGATAAAAATAATTGATAAAATCTTACTTGAGTCCTTTAAGATTCGACTTTAACAAAAAGAGAAGAGAAATGGTGGTTTCAATATGATGGTTTCGGTTTTGAGGAATTGAAGAAAGAGAATGAAAGGAGAAGGAAAGAGAGAAGGAAGAAAAGAGAAAGAGAAGAAGAAGATGATGATGGTGATTTCTCAAAAGAAAAGAAATGTTTAGGAACCTTTGCACATTCGGCCAAGGAGGTAACAAATGGTTCTTGATCCTATGTGGTTTCGACAATGAGAGAAAGAGAGAGAAAATAAAATGAAAAGAAAAGAAAAGGAGAATTGATCAAAGAGAAAGGAGATTGATTTTGGGGCTTAGATGCATTCGGCTAAGGAGAGAATATAAAGAAGAAAATGGTGCTTAGTCTTTTATGGTTTCGACTATGAGAGGGAAAGAGAGAAGAGAAATAGAATGAAAAGAGAGAAAAGAAAATGAAAGAGAAGGCTTTTGGTGATAGCTAAATTCGCACTAAAGAGAAAGAAAAGGAGTGACTTCAAAAGTGACAATATTTTGTCATCAAAGAGAAATTTTGAGAAGAAAAGATGGAATAAGGGTACCTCTTTGGTCAAAAATTCCAATACCAAAACAAAGTAACCTTGTACCAAATGCCAATGATAGTTTCAGTTTAGGGAAAAATTTTGGAGAAGGGAGAAAAGATGGACAAAAGAATATGCAAGACTTTTGGCCAACTCCCTAATGGCAAAGCACAAATTCGGCCAAATCAATGCCAACAAGATCCCTTTTCCTTTTGATTCTTCCTCATCAACTCTTGATTTGCTATCAAAATAAACCACTCCCTTTAGCCTTCATAATGTCTAGGTTCATGGTCAAATGACCATGAACACATCCCCAAAACATAGCCCAATATCATGCCTTTGTCCCCTCATCTTATCATGAACTTATGATTCCATACCATAAGTTCCTAGCTTCCTTTTCACATGGTCAAATAGCCAAAATTAAATGAATTCTCATCCACTCTAGAACATTCTTGGTGACACTTATAGGAAGACAACAAAAAATTAAAATCCTCCCTAATGCTAGCTAGGAGATTCAACCTTACACCTCAAGCACACATCCATGCATCTTAACCACTTTGCCAATTACTTAACTTATGCTTGAAATTCCTTGTCATTAATTCTTAAGGCCTAACTTGCTTAGCTCTCTCTTAATTAATAGAAATTAAAAGTTTAACTAAGCATTCACTTAATTAATGAAGCTCAATTAACTTCAAAAAAAAAAACACTTAATAATAGTTAAGTATGCAACATCATTCAATTAAGTAAGATGCATAACCCTAATTATCGAGGATGTTACAGTTCTACCCCTTAAAATAATTTCGTCCTCAAAATTACACTGGCCGAATAAGTGAGGGTATTCTTTGTCATCGCTTCCTCCGTTCTCACGAAGCTTCTTGATCCATGATTACGCCATAATACCTTGACGAGAGGAACCGACTTTCTCCGTAAAACCTTTACATCTCGTTCTAGAATTTGAATTGGCTCCTCTTCATATGACAAGTCTGATCTTAATTCCACCTCCCCAATTGGCACTACATGAGATGGATCTGACCGGTAACGGCGTAACATTGAAACATGAAATACATCATGCATTTGCTTCAATTCCGTAGGCAAATCTAACTGATATGCCACAGATCCGACCCGCTTCACAATCCGATAAGGTCCAATGAACACAGGACTTAGCTTCCCTTGCGTCCAAATCTCATCACCTTTTTCAAAGGTGAAACCTTTAGAAAACTTGGTCTCCCAACGCATACTCTATTTCTTTTCGCTTTAGATCGCATACGATTTTTGTGCATCGGATGCTTCCTTTAACCGAGCCAGACACCTTAACCTTTTCTTGATTCGGACACTATCTACGGACCCAAAATCGACATTCTCCTAATTCTGCCCAACACGTAGGGTGTGACACTTTCGTCCATATAGTGCTTCATACGGTTGCCATCCAGACATCTTTTGGATTAGGCTGTTGTTGTACGCAAATTCGCCAACGGTAAAATTCTTCCCAACTTCCTTGAAATCTATCACATGCCCTTAACATATCTTCTATGATTTGGATTACTCTTTTAGACCGATCGTCGACCGAGGATGAAATGCCATCTTGAAGTCCAATCGGTGCCCAAGGCACGATGCAATGCTTTCCAAAATCGCGACGTAAATCTCGGATCTCCGTCAAAATTATCGACAACGACACTCCATGCAATCTCACAATTTCACCACATATAACCCGCCAATTTACGCAAAGAGTAATCAACCCGAATCGAATAAAATGTGCGATTTCATCAATCGGTCCACTATCACCCAAATGGAGTCTTTTTAGTAGGCGTAAGAGGAAGCCCACTAACAAAGTCCATGGTGATTCTCTCCCACTTCCATCGCGGAATCTTTATCGATTGAAGCAATCCCGATGGTACTTGATGTTCAGCTTTGACTTGTCGACACGTCAAGCATTTTCCTACAAATTCTGTAACTTCTCTCTTAAGACCAGGCCACCAAAACTGATCTCGCAAGTCTCGATATACCTTACTTCCTCTAGGATGCATAGCATAGGGGCTACCATGCGATTCCTGAAGTATCTTTGCCTCAACTCGATCGCTTCGGCATACAGACTTTATCTTTAAAGCACAATACCCGTCCTTTATTAATACCAAAATCTTCCAATTTCCCACTGCACTGTCCGAGCTTTTCACTCGGATCTTCATCTATTAGCGCCTCTCTTTCACTTGACTTAACCATGTTGGCTTAACACGAAGTTACGCCAATAAGCTTCCATCATCGTAAAGACTAAGGTGTGCAAACATCGCTCTCAAATCGACACCACTTTTTGACTTAGAGCGTACGCCACCACATTTGTCTTGTTCGGTGGTACTTCGATGGAACAATCGTAGTCTTTCAATAACTCTATCCACCTTCACGCCTCAAATTCGCTTCTTTACGAGTCGGTAGATATTTCGACTTTTGTGGTCCGTATATATCACCGACTTCTCCCCATATAAGTAATGTCTCCAAACCTTAAGAGCAAAAACTACACCGCCAACTCCAAGTCATGCGTCGGGTAATTAACCTCGTGCGGTCTCAATCTGCCGAGACGACACGCAACTACCTTCCGCCTTGCATCGAACACATCCTAATCCGTGTGAGAAGCATCACAATACATGACAAAATCCTTTCCCCTTGAGTGAATCAAAACAGAGCTTCCACAAAACTTTCTTGAGCTTCTCAAAACTCTCTTGTCTTTATCACCCCACACGAAAGGTACTTCCTTTCTCAACAATTTCGTTAAAGGTGCGACTATCGATGAAAATCCTTCAACGAATCTTACGTAGTATCCGGCTAAACCCAAGAAACTGCGAACCTCGATTCACGGACTAGGTGGTTTCCAATCTAGCACAACCTCAATCTTCCGAGGATCCACCCTTATCCCTTCCGCAGATACCACATGACCTAAAAATGCAACTTCTTTCAGCCAAAATTCACACTTGCTGAATTTGGCGTATAGTTTCTTCTCCCTTAAAACTCGTAACACAATCCGGAGATGCTCATCATGTTCTACTTCGAACTTAGAATACACCAGGATGTCGTCTATGAATACCACGACAAACTGATCCAAGTAGGGCTGGAAAATCCGGTTCATCATATCCATAAATGCAGCTGGGGCATTCGTCAATCCGAATGGCATTACCAGAAATTCATAATGCCCATATCTAGTTCAAAAAGCCATCTTATGGATATCCGCTTCCTTCACTTTAAGTCGATGATACCCGACCTTAGATCAATCTTTGAGAATACCGCAGCCCTTAAGTGATCAAACAAGTCATCGATCCTTGGCAAAGGATACTTGTTCTTGATGGTCACTTGTTCAACTATGATAGTCTATACACATCCTCATCGATCCATCCTTCTTCTTCACGAATAGGACCGGTGCTCCCTATGGAGACACACTAGGTCGAATGAATCCACGATCAAGCAACTCCTGAATCTGAGCCTTCAATTCAACCAACTTCTTGTGCCATTCTATATGGAGCAATAGAAGCTGGCGCTGTTCGAGCAATAAGTCTATCCCGAATTCTACCTCACGATGCGAGGCAAACACGGAAGTTCTTCCTGAAAAACATCTACAAATTCCTTCACAGTCCTGACTTCATTAGCAGTTGCTTCCTTAACCTCCAAAGCACTCACTAACATTAGGAAGGCTTCACATCCCTTTCTAATCATCCTTTCTGCCTTAAGAGCGGATACTACATTAGATAAGTAGTTCCGTCTCTCGCCCATCACAACAACTTCCTTTTCATCAAAAGTTCTTAATGACATTCTCTTAGCAGCACAATCCACATTTGCACGGTACTTCACAAGCCAGTCCATGCCTAAGATTAGGTCGAATTCTCCGAATGGCAACTCCATTAAATCAGCTGGAAACTGTATCCCTTGGACTTCTAGAGGTACTTCCTTAAAAGTTTGTCTACAACTCACATGCGCCCTAAAGGACTAACTTCGGTCATCTTCCTAGGTACGCTTTGAAGTCACATGCAAAGTCCCGATACTTCCTAGCGATATAGGAATGAGTTGACCCTATATCTATCAAAGCAATAAAGGGCACCAGAAATCGAAACGCGTGCAGTGATAACATCAAAAGGCCACTTTGTCTTCTCTGTGATGAACGCATACACCAAACACAGTTGTCTCGCCTCGAGCTACCACGCCTCTTCACGAAGTTTTGCGACCTCTCTGGAACCATTGCCCTTTCTATTTAGACCACGACCTCTTATCGGTTTCTGTCCACTTCATCACCGATTAGCTTTCTGACTTCTGACGATTCTTCTCTGAGTTCATCGGGCAATCTTTGATCATATGATCCTTCGAATCGCACTTGAAGCATCCGCCGGTTTTCTTCTAGCATTCTCCCGAGTGTATTTTCCCACATTGAGAACAAATACGATTTTGTACACCCGTAGCAGTCTGTTGACCTCGCGGTCCATCATTCCTTGATTTCTTTTGAAAGTTTTCGGACGACCCTGAAGACCCAAAGCTTCTCTTATTCTTGCTCTGGCTTTTGTCCCGGTTCTGTCTCTCAGTCCGTTTAGCCTCTTCGACAATTCTTGCCCTTTCCACTAAGATTGCAAAATCTCTTTCACGGTGTGGAGCAATCATCACTCGCAATTCATCTCTAAGCCCATCTTCAAATCTGATACACCGTTCATATTCCGTAGCCACTATCCCTCTGGCATAACGGCTAAGTCATAAAATTTCGCTTCATATTCACTATCGACTTGTTCCCTTAGACCAAATTCGAAATGTCTTCCTCTCGGGAATCGATGTAACTAGCTCCAACATATTTTCCTTCGAATTTAATCTTAAAATACCCCCAATCTAGACGATCCACAGGGGTACTTTCCTTTATAGTGAGCCACCACTCATAGGCTTCATCACGAAGAAGTGAAATAGCACCTTTCAATTTCTCTTCATCAGTGCAGTCTATATCGTCCATGATCCTCTCGACTGCCTCCAACCAATATTCAGCTACATTTGGAGCTACTCGAGATACTCCTCTGAAAACCTCAACTCCATTTGATCTTAGTCTCTCGACCATCGACTTTCGAGACCCATTTCGAAACTAGCTTCCGCTACATCGTTCCAAAACTTCATGACCTGACTTGTGATATCTGCGTCACCACCTTCATTTTGTTCTTGAAAGTCCGCTAAACAGTAGGTGGTGGAGCTTTATTCTCGGAACCTTGACCAGATCGAATGGTTCAAAGCACCATCCTTCCTCTTCCATGTCCACGACGACCTCGTCCCCTAGAGCTCATGTCTACTACGTATCTTATCTGTTTTTACGAAAAGTCTTATGTATTAGAGTCTTTTCACTTCTTATTAAAGGAAAGTTTTATGAAACAGATATTTAGTAGTTTTTCCGTAGTAGTACACATACACCTAGGGTCCATGTCTCTAAAGTTTCCTTAGGCTTATCAAACATTCATATCACTTATCAAATAAAGGTACATACCTGATGGATCTGGGCCGAGAACTCGAGTGCCATGCTCTTACAAAATCATTTAACTTAAGAAATCTTTCAAAAAAAAATCATTTGGGCCAACTTTTGAAAACGTTGTGGGCTTCAAAACCCAAGGCCGAGAGTTTAAATCTGGGCTCTGATACCAAATTGAAACACCCCAAACCCGGCCCAAAAAGCCTAACCGGATTTGGTATGTTCCTCGAGTAAAACTTTAGCGGAATCACATTGTAAAGTAATTTTGTCTTTTGAAACATTATTTTTAGGAGGAATTAATAAAATCAAAAAGGAAACCAAACTTAAGAAAAACTTCTTTGAAAACATTTATATATTAGTGACAAAACCTTTTAATTAATTATCGAAAACCAATTTAATTATTTAATAGATATTTGTTCATGGCAAAATAAAAGTAAATCCAAACACGAAATTAAAGATAGTTTATAGTGGCCTTAGTGGCCTTATTACATAATATTGGCAACCCAAAATAAAGTCTAAGTAATAAAATTTAAAGTAATAAGTTTAAGTTGGAAAATCTCCACAATACTTAATACTGAGCATCGGCCACCTCGAAATCCTTGCACTTAGATCCATCGCACTACTGAGTCATCTGAAAAGTTATCCCATAAAAATGGGTGAGTTACAAACTCAATGTATAACACATACATTAAAAAGCCCATTTTATCAAATGCTTTCAAGCCCAAAATTTCACATATGGCCATAGGCCCATTTAACTCATATTTAGCCCAAAGGCCCAATTTAGTTCGATTTAGCCCAAAGGCCCATTTTATAACAGATCAAATAATAATCATACAATATTACATGGTTATGTTCATGAAATGAAATGCAAGCCCTACCAACCTAAATATCCATCCGCTACATACCCCGTACCAACCAAAGACACAAGTGGGATTACTAAATCGACCTTCCATCCGCTACACACCATCGAAGGTAGTTGCTGTAGTCAACATGCACATCGCCCTTATTGTGGCAAAGCCACCAAAATGTATGTGATGAAGTCACTGACAAAGTCCAAATTTCATATACGTGACCAAGTCACGGGATCCACATACGTGACCAAAGTCACGGAGCTAAATATGTGACCAAAGTCACCGGAGTCAAATTGTGACCAAGTCACGAGCCAAATATATGTGACCGAAGTCACCAAATTCACATATGTGACCGAAGTCACTAGAAATGTGGTAAAACCACCAGAATACTTCCTCCTTTATCAACAATACCCATATGCCCATGCACATACATATCAAATCAGATTTTCATGCTATTACCCCACAAAACATAATATAATCATACTTATTTCATAATTATGCATATAGCAAAAATAAACGGAATATTGGGGTAACATACCTGAATTTTGTATACCAATGATTGGTATCCACAAACAAACATATTATCATATAATCACTTTTTTTAAAATATAGATCTATGGAAATTTTAATGTAAGGTTACACACTAGTAACAGTGAGAACAATACCCTCTTGCTCGTCAACACCTAATTGATTAACACACTTGGTTAGTATAAACTATTGTTAACAAAACCATACTTATTGACGATGGATCTAAATCCTTACCCTCGGATTCACGAGCAGCGATTATTTGTGGTTTTCTCCACTAGATGGATCAAAACCACGATATTCCACTAACGTAAAGTGGTTGGTTGTATACTACTTGAATAATCGATCCTCGTTAGCAGAGGGTCCACAACCCGGTGGAAAGTCTCTAACCGCCGATACAGCCCTTCGTTTGTAGTTCGATGGTAAAGGAATACCTCCCCTCTTCCAAACACTCCGGACGGCTCTTTTCTTACCTATCTTGTTGATCTTAGATCGTCCCTAAAAGTAACATAGATTAGTGATCCATCTAAGGAAATTGATGTGATCTAAATTAATAACCTTACCTTGATGATTTCGAATGGTCACTTAAAGGTTGTCCTCAACAAGATCTTTGAAAAAAATTCTTTTCAAATGAATCGGCCTAGAAGAGAAAATAAAGATCACGATTCTAAGTTTGCTAAAGTGAAAAGAAAAGATAAAAATAATTGATAAAATCTTACTTGAGTCCTTCAAGATTTGGCTTTAACAAAAAGAGAAGAGAAATGGTGGTTTCAATATGATGGTTTTGGTTTGAGGAATTGAAGAAAGAGAATGAAAGGAGAAGGAAAGAGAGAAGGAAGAAAAGAAGAGAAGAAGAAGATGATGATGGTGATTTCTCAAAAGAAAAGAAATGTTTAGGAACCTTTGCACATTCAGCCAAGGAGGTAACAAATGGTTCTTGATCCTATGTGGTTTCGGCAATGAGAGAAAGAGAAGAGAGAAATAAAATGAAAAGAAAAAGAAAAGGAGAATTGATCAAAGAGAAAAGAGATTGATTTTGGGGCTTAGATGCATTCGGCTAAGGGATAGAAAATGAAGAAGAAAATAGTGCTTAGTCTTTTATGGTTTCGACTATGAGAGGGAAAGAGAAGAGAAATAGAATGAAAAGAGAGAAAAGAAAATGAAAGAGAAGGCTTTTGGTGATAGCTAAATTCGCACTAAAGAGAAAGAAAAGGAGTGACTTCAAAATGACAATATTTTGTCATCAAAAGAGAATTTTGAGAAGAAAAGATGGAATAAGTGGTACCTCTTTGGTCAAAAATTCCAATACCAAAACAAAGTAACCTTGTACCAAATGCCAATGATAGTTTCGGTTTAGGGAAAAGTTTTGGAGAAGGGAGAAAAGATGGACAAAAGAATATGCAAGACTTTTGGCCAACTCCCCTAATGGCAAAGCACAAATTCGGCCAAATCAATGCCAACATTATCCCTTTTCCTCCTTGATTCTTCCCCATCAACTCTTGATTTGCTATCAAAATAAACCACTCCTTTAGCCTTCATGCCGTCTAGGTTCATGGTCAAATGACCATGAACACATCCCCAAAACATAGCCCAATATCATGCCTTTTGTCCCCTCATCTTATCATGAACTTATGATTCCATACCATAAGTTCCTAGCTTCCTTTTCACATGGTCAAATAGCCAAAATTAAATGAATTCTCATCCACTCTAGAACATTCTTGGCCAACACTTATAGGAAGACAACAAAAAATTAAAATCCTCCTAATGCTAGCTAGGAGATTCGAACCTTGCACCTCAAGCACACATCCATGCATCTTAACCACTTTGCCAATTCTTGAACTTATGCTTGAAATTCCTTGTCATTAATTCTTAAGGCCTAACTTGCTTAGCTCTCTTAATTAATAGAAATTAAAAGTTTAACTAAGCATTCACTTAATTAATGAAGCTCAATTAACTTCAAAAAAAATGCACTTAATAATAATTAAGTATGCAACATCATTCAATTAAGTAAGATGCATAACCCCTAATTATCAGGATGTTACAGACATGGTAGAGGCCGAGGTGCTTGGGCTAGATCTTTGGCACCAAGGCATGTGCCCGAAAGGGAGACGTTGGCATCGCTAGTGGCTGAGACGGGATCTCGTGTTCGATTTAAGGTTGATGAGCTGACTCAGATAGTTAAGAAAGTATTGGAGGAGGTTAAAGGAATCAGTGAGGCACTTCGATTTGGATTTGTGGACTATAAGAAGAAAATAGATCGTGGTTCTTTAGGGTCATAGTCTCGTTCTGTGAAGCATGTCAAGGCACGTCCAAACTTTTCGTCTTGCGATTATTGCAGAAGGCGTCATCCGAGAGAATGCTGGAGGAGGTTAGAAGCATGCTTGAGATGCGAGTCTAAGGAGCATAAGGCTCAGGATTGTTACACCACCATCAAGTCAAGTATGTTTTGTTGGACGTGAAGGTTGAATGTAGAAAATTCTAAGTATAAATGGTAGACAACTGCTTGCTTTTGTGGTTAGATGTTTAGTTGTGTGAAAGAGGATTCAAGATTTTGTTAAAAGTACATTGTGGTTTTTTAGATCGAGTCTTGCAAAAAGCTTAGTGATGTGATTTGAGTGATACGTTTAGTAGTTGATTGGAAATTTCGAGGACGAAATTTCTATAAGGAGGGTAGAATTGTAACATCCCAAAATTAGGCTTAGTAGGATTGGGCCCAATGGGCCTTGGACATAAGAATGTTTAAAATTCTAAGAATAAGAGAATGGCATTATTGCAAATTGGACTTGTAAGTTAAGTGAATTTGGAAGGTTACAAGGTTTCTATGAAGTCTCGGGTTTAATTGGGCCTTAGGAAAAATTTGGTATTTTAGCACTTTAAGGAGATGGAGTAAGTGACCTTAAAGCATATGGAAATAAATGAATAAATGGTTAGCATAAATGAGGTATTGGTAAAGAAGTTATGGCATCAAGTGAGGTACCTTGAGGGAAGAGGTTCAAATCACTTTGTGTGCAATTTGACTTTTTTTTTTTTGCTTCCCTTCTTTATTATGCCGGTCAAGGAGTAATTTTGGTAAGGGTGGACTTCATTATTTTGGTAAGGTGGCTAAAAGAATAAGGCAAGGATGAAGTTAGGGAAAGGAATCAAAAGAAAAGGGAATGTAGGGGAACATGTGGCATATTTCAAGGGAAAGGTTATGGAAAGGGTGGTTGGCAAAGTTTTTGACCTTTAGAGCATGTATGTAGACGGTTTTAGGGCTATAGAGTGATAGCCAAAATTGCTTAGTCTTTTGGTAGGATTTTGGTGTTGATTAGGTCAAAATCACTTTTGCACAATTTGGTGTTTTCTCTCAATCCTTTCCTTTGCTTTGTGCCAAATTGTAGCCTTGGTGACCATATTTTCTCCTTTCATTTTACTTTGGCCGAATTCTTCAAGCACATTGGTGCATCTTCTTACTCTTTTGTTTGATCAAGATTTTCATCTCTTGTTTATCTCCTTCTTGATAGCCAAATATTCATTTTCATTTTCTTTATAAACCGAACTCTCATTTCCTTTCTACCTTTCTTCTCATCCGTACCTACATTCAATCTTTGATCAATCGTGGTATAGAGGAGTGCCAATTTTCTACCACATCGCTTAATCGCCTTAGGCATAGGAAGATCGTGTGTAACGGGAATTTCATTGTTCAAGGTAAGGAAGCTCTCTCATAGTCTTTTTCAATAACTTCCTTGGTTATTGTATTAAGAGGATTGAAGGATAATTAATCGACTATATGTTTTAGGTACTTAATCGCTCGATCTATCCCTCGTAATAAGAGACTCAGATTGTTGGTAAGTGTATAGATTGTCAATAAATTGAAATAATTGGTTGAAGCGGTAAATTCGATTTTGGACTAATTGTTGATCGATTGTATCTTTAGGTGCCGCGGAGAATATTGTGCTACGGATTCTGAATAAGGTGTGTAATCCCATACCCTCCCGAATATATGTTTGAAATGGTGAGTAAATCTCACATCTCTTTGAAAGTTTACAAGAAATATTCAGTGATTCGGTATAAATACCGAAGAAAACCAATAACCGCATCCGTGATCACTCTGAGTGCGATATTCGTAGTGGTAATCATGTTTTGTAATAAAACAGTTTGGTCGAAAAGCATGATGTATTTGAAAATCACGAAAAATTGGATAAAAGAATTACAAATATCGAATAAAAGCTATCTGTGTCTATTTTGATAAGAAAGAAACGAGAGAAGGAAAAGGAATATTATATTCTGAGATATATTAATTTTAGTGAGACTCGATCTGAATGACTTCGGGGTATTCTGTTCTATCTTGGAAAAATTGTATAAAATTGTAAAAAGTGAATTATGGGACATAATTTATATGTATGGAATCCTTAGTGAACCTATTTTCAAAGGAAACAAGCGAGAGCAGTATATGAAAAGCGTACAGTAAGATATTTGAGATTAAGATAAGAGAGGTCAGAATCATTGGACAGTGAAACAAGGGAAACTTTTAAGAAATAAACTGTACTAAATGGTTAAGCTAAAAATTCTGAAAATTTTATAGGAGAAAGATATATGTGTCTACTTTCAAGGAAAATTTACGGATTTAGATTTTGAGTTTTCTAAATTGAGTTATGGTCAATTTAGTCAGTATGACGCAGATGGACAGTTTCAATTTTATGCTCCAAATTAGTAGTTAAGCCTAGGTTATGAAATTACTGAAATACCCTTAATGGGTAAATTACTGAATTACCCTTAGCGGGTACGATTGCCAAATTATGAAAATACCCTTATGGGCCGAATTATGAAAATGCCCCTATTAGGCTGATTTGTAAAGTGTTAATGGGCCAAAATACGAAATTGCTTAATGGGTTGAATTGATAATTTGCTATATGGGCCGATTGATAATTTGCTATATGGGTCGTTTGATATTTGCTATATGGGCCGTTTGATAATTCAATATATGGGCCAATGTGATAATTTGTTATATGGGCCAATGTGATAATTTGTTATATGGGCGATGTTATAATTTGATAAAATGGGCGAATTGATATGTGATAAATGGGCCTTAGTATTGGAAATAAATTTTTAATTTTTAATTATCGTTTTAATACTGTAAAGATTTTGATTTGATATGTACGATGCATATACATAATGTTGCATGGGATGGGAAAATATGATGAAGAGAAATTCGTGGCTCGCCACATAATCTGTGACTCATCACAATCATCTGTAGCTCTGCTACATAAATCCGTGGCTCGCCACAAATATGAAAAATGGAAATGCCATGTAAACTCTGTAAATTTGGTGGCTTGTCCACAAATTGATATAAATGGCTTAATGCCTATTTTGGTGTGTTGGCGGGTGGGTGACTAAAGCTCCCCAGGTGTGTTGGTTGGTGCAATTGGTGTGTAGCGGATGGAAAACTAGGTTTGGTTAGGAAATTGCATTTCATACACATCTTATATTTGATACATTATTGTTATGGTAAAATAGGCTTAGGCCCAAAATATTGCTATGTGTGTTCCGACCCAGTGGATGATGGTAAGGGGATTTCACACTGAGTTCTTGTAACTCACCCCTTCTTTCTTAACCACAGAGGTAATGCTCCGTGAGGTGGACTTGGGCCATGGATGACTCGGTGGAGGCCATACTTGAAATGGTGTTTCAAATTTTAAATTTCTATTTCGCTTTATTTTATTATTTTTCTATTTTGGTTTAAGTTGTATTAAGGCCTCCTGAGTATTTTATTATTTGCTTTATGGTTGGTTTATTTAATATTTTGCTTAAATTGTTTTAAACGAGAATTTTTCTAAAAGCTAAAATAAAGGTTTTCCAAAATCGATTAACAAATTGATTTCAAAATAAACTTTTACAAATATGATTTAACTTTCGAACATTCTTTCAAATTATTAAACGATATTTTCAAAAGTCATAGATTTAAAGTTCAATTCCTTGATTTGTGATTCATCAATCAATCTCTCAAAATTAGTTGTATTTTATCTACGTTTCCTTAATGTTTCAAAATCTTTGTTGCAACTTCTATTTTTCGTAAATCGCTTATTTCAAATATGCGTTTGCAACCAAAAGGTTTATTAAAGATAATTATGTTTTCACATAGACACAATTGCTTTAGTTGTTTTGGGTTTTAACAAAGAGGTCGAAATTTTCAAATGAGTTTGTTTTTGTGACACGCCAGATTCTGCCTAACTTCTAGGCCGGTTTGGGGTGTTCTGTAAGCTCTAGGGGTTTTCGAATATTTCCAAAGTTTTGGGCCCTTTGGGCTTGCTCATCATTGGGCCATTCGGGTTTTGGGCTCTATTGTAATTTGATTGGGTTTTATCGGTTTTAGGCTTGTTGTAGTCTAATGGACTCGGATTTTATCTTATTTTGGATTTGGTTTTAATTTTGGGTTTTAATATTGTATTTGGACTATTATAAAAGGGACTTTTAAAATTTTGGGTTTATTTATTCTGTTTGTCTTTTTTTAGTTTTGTTTTGGTCTTATGGGGCCTAGCATAAATTGGGTCTTACAGCTGCCCCTCTTTGCTCATTGTCGTGTAACGAGAATCGACCAAAGACTTCAAAAAGGACCAATTTTGTCCGGTCATGCCTTTTTCATTGCTTTTTCTTCTTCCAGTAGCCTCATTCCATCCCACTGCATCTTCAAGAGCTTAGGAACTAGTGCTTCGATCCAATTCCGATGAAATTTTAGGGAAAAGAGATTTATGGTTTCGATCTACTCTACTGGAACTTTGAAGAAATACAGATTGATCCTCATTGTAAACTCAGGGAGGAGGGATTTTTAGCCTCAACCTACTCCACTAGATTTTCGAGGAGATAGAAATTCAGAGATAAGAGATTCGTAGTTTCAATCTTCTCTGCTGAAACTTTAAAGAAATACGGACTGATCATCAATGTAAACTCAGGGAGGAGGGATTTGTAATTTCAACCTACTCCACTGGAACTTTAAGGTGATAGAAATTCAGAGAGAAGAGATTCGTAATTTCAATCTTCTTACTGAAACTTCTCAGAAATAAAGTTTGATCCTCGTTGTGAACTCAGGAAAGAGGGATTTGTAATTTTAACCTATCCGCTGGAACTTCGAGGTGATAAGAATTCAGATAGAAGAGATTTGTAATTTCAATCTTTTTACTGAAACTTCTCGAAAATAAAGTTTGATCCTCGTTGTAAACTCAGGGAGGAGGGATTTGTAATTTCAACCTACTCCGCAGGAACTTCGAGGTGATAAGAATTTAGATAGAAGAGATTTGTACTTTCAATCTTCTTACTGAAACTTCTCAGAAAAAAAGTTTGATCCTCGTTGTAAACTCAGGGAGGAGGGATTTGTAATTTCAACCTACTCTGCTTGAACTTCGAGGTGATAAGAATTCAGACGGAAGAGATTTGTAATTTCAATCTTCTTACTGAAACTTCTCGAAAATAAAGTTTGGTCCTCGTTGTAAACTCATGGAGGAGAGATTTGTAATTTCAACTTACTCAACTGGAACTTCGAGGAAATAAGACTTGTATGGCTTCGATTTGCTTTTACGACTTCAGGATTGCCAGATTTGCTATCTTCGATCCGCTTCGCTCAGGGAGGAAAGATCTCTGAATTTACCGATGTTGCGACAACGTCCTCTGAGGGACCTGTCTTGTAAAAATCAGTTTTGTGTTTATGCTTATGCAAAATGGTTAGAATGCAATGACCAGAATGAATCTAATGATCCTAACTAAATGTATTGTGGATGACATTTGTATGAATGCAGAATGTCATGAGAATGGTCTTTTACAAGGATTAGGATGCAATAATCTGAATGAATCAAATGCCCCCTAAATAGATGTGTCCTATGGATGACATTTGTATAATGTAGAATGTAATGAGAATGATTTTTTTAAAAAGATTAGGATGTAATGATCGAAATGAATCAAATACCCCCTAAATAGATGTGTCCTATGGATGACATTGTATGAATGCAGAATGTCATGAGAATGATTTCTTACAAAGATTAGGATGCAATGATCGGAATGAATCAAATACTCCTAAATGTGTTTTGCATGAAAGCAGAATTTCATGAGAATGATCCCTACTTAAGGTTTTATCGTTCATTGTTCATCAGGGTAATATGCTACCCTCTTGTTCGGCTGGTATTCTTGATAGAAAAACCCGAGAAAATAAATATCTTGCTCAATGACTTGCCCTAATCAGAACTTCAAGGTTGATCTCATTGTGACTTAGGGGTATAGGATCTGAATCTCTTCTCATCTATCCCACTGCGACCTCGAAATGTAGGATTTGTTTCTTCTTCAATCCATCACATTGCTGTTCAAAGGTATAAGATCTGTATTATCTTCCACCTATCCCACTATAACTCGGGGGTATAGGTTCTGTAGCTTGTTCTATCTACTGATCACTCTTCAGATGACCCAACCAGATGTGTATGCATGATGCTCGCATGGATGCAGAATATCATTTTT
Organism: Gossypium rotundifolium; assembly: GCA_025506655.1. Classification (NCBI taxonomy): domain Eukaryota; kingdom Viridiplantae; phylum Streptophyta; class Magnoliopsida; order Malvales; family Malvaceae; genus Gossypium; species Gossypium rotundifolium. Next base: position 20,917,208 of record CP106733.1, on the reverse strand, counting down.
TTCTTGTGAATGATTCCCCTTTTATAAACTTGGGTTAACATTACCCATTTTTTGTCAAGATAGTATCACCAACTATCTTTAACAGAAAATCCAAGGAGATAGCTTCAATTTAGACTCTTCCTTAAACTTGGTGGGTTTTAAACAATAGCCCTTGTAACATTCTAAAATTTGAGTATTGATATGATGCATGTTTTGGTGCTTAACTTGTGTATAATTAAATTTTGCATGATTAGTATAGTCATGAGAAGACTTGAGAACTATTCAAAATTAGAATAAATTTTAGTAAGGAGTATTTAATTGAAGTGGAGCAAGTGACTTTGAGGTTTAAGTAGATTTAAGTGACAAAAACTAGCATAAGATGAGCTAGTAGCAAGGTGGTGTTGGCACATGTATGTTTGCTTGATGGGAGAGGTTCGAATCTCCTAGCGTGCAATTTGAAAGCTTTTATTTTTTTGCTTTTCCTTAGCAAGTGTCGGTCATGGATAAGGATTAGATGAGTTGGATTAAATTTTTTATGGCAAGAAGACCATGGGAAAAAGGCAAGTGCTAACTAAGGGAAAGGAATCGTTTGAATAAGGTATGTAGGGGGAACACAAGGCACATATTGAGGAAGATGTTTTGGAAAGTTTTGTGTGGCAAAAACTTTGACTTTATGTCCATTGTACTTGGACGGCTTTTGGGGCTAGGGGTTGGCTGAAATTTTGAAGGAATTTGGATGAATAGGAGCTAGTTGTGCACATCTCTCTTTTGGTCATTTTTATGCTTTTTTCCAAAATCTCTCTCTTCATTTTCCTCTCCTTAGTCGAATGCACTTTGAGCAATAGGTAACATCTTTGCTTTTCTTTAATCATTTCACATTTTGACCATTTAGGTTTTGAGTTCTTTCTCCCCAAACTATTTTCTTTCTCTCCTCTTTGTGACCGAAAATACAAGAAACATCAAAGACCATTTCTTCCTTTTTCTCTCATTGCCGAATGTCCATTGATTCAAAGTTCTCTTTTGGATCATCCTTTATTCTTGAGAACCGAAATCTAAACCTTCATTTCTATTTTTTTTCTTCTCTACTTCTCTTGAAAGACTCTCAAACATCATCCTCTCTCTCATTCTTCACCATGGCCGAATGTTACTAAGCACCATTTCTTTTAACTTTTCCTCCATAACCGAATCTTCTACAACTCACATATATCCTTCTCAATCATTTTTTCTTTCCACTCATACTTTAATCAATTGAAACTTAGTTGAGGGCCGAAACTCAAGTGTTCATAAATGTCGTAGATCGTTGAAATCAGATTTAAGGTGTTAAGGTAAGGGATTATTAAGGATTTTCATATTTCTCGACATATGGTTATAAATGGTTTATTAATCGATTTTGTTTTAGGGGACGTTATTGCTTGATTGTCATATTGTGGAACGAGGATATTTGTGACAATCAAAATAGGGACGAAAAGAGTTGTTAATAGTGTTCGAAAGAGGGGTGGTTCCATTATTCCCCCTAAATTCAAGAGAAGGACTGTTTCGAGAATCCGAGACTTTCCACCGAGTTGTGGACCTCATCCCACGAAAATCAATTATTCTAAGTCGACGCATTCTCAACCATTGTTTACTCGTGGTTCTGAACCTTTGATCAGAGAGAAATCGCAAATAGAGGTTGTTCGAGATTCCGAGGGTAAGATCTAGATCGCTTAATATTAGAATAGTTTAATATTAAATTTTAGTGTTCTAATCTTTCGTGATGTGTGTTTAGATATCGACGAGCGGAGAGTGTAGTTCTCACCGTAATCAGTGTGTAATCTCACAAGTATCTCATGGGTTAGATGACTATATCGTATAAATCGTTGGATGAAATCACAAGTTAGTGAAATCGGAAGAATAACATAGTTATCAACTTAAAGATAAGATTTTGAAAATTGTGTTAAGATCATAAAATTATGATATTACCCTTAACTAGCTAATTCGATAAAATTGATAAGTAGGCCATATGTGATATTTGGTAAGTGGTCATATGTGATATTTGACAATTTGGGCCATATGTGATATTTGACAATTTGGGCCATATGTGATATTTGACAATTTGGGCCATATGTGATATTTGAGAATTTGGGCCATCTGTGATATTTGATAATTTCGGCCATATGTGATAATTGATAAATGGGCCATAAGTGATATTTGATAATTGGGCCATTTATGATAATTGATAAATGGGTTATATGTGATATGTGATTTTATGGGCCAAAATGCTATTTTGATTAATGGGCCAAAATTGCTAAATTGTAATATGGTTTTTTTACAAATATTTTGTTATGCATAAACATGATTGCATGGGTTGGGATCAATGATGAAGAGAAGAAAGGCCTGATGCCAAAATTCTAGATAGGAGACTCATCACGATGGCCGTTGCAAAATCTAGATCGTGGTTCTACCACAATTATTTAAATGGCCGTTGCACAAATATTATATTGGGCTTAAAGCCTACTTTGGTGTGTTGGCGGGTGGGTGACTAAAGCTCCCACAGTGTGTTTGGTTGGTATGGGTGGTGTGTAGCATATGGAAATCTAGGTTTGGTTTTGGGAATTGCATATCACTTGCATTTTATACATGCTAAATTATTATATTTGAAATGGGCTTAGCCCAAATAAATGCTTAGATGGTTTTCACCAAGAAACTATGGTAAGTGAATTACACATCGAGTTCTAAGTAACTCACCCCAATTTTTTACCCTCTCTGGTAATAATAATTGATGGAGACTTGGGTGAGATGACTTCGTGTGGAGGCTATACTACAAATGGTGGTTTATAAAACTTTAAGACTTCTTTAATAATTTTTATTAAGTACTATTTTTATAGCGATGTAATAAGGCCTCTTTAATTATGGATTTTATTATGTGGATGGATTTTATTGTGTTTTAGTTTTCCTAAGTTGGATTGGTTTAGTTTTTATAAATGTTTTTTATAACTCTCGATAAAATAAAGGTTTTTCTTAAATGTTACCGAAAATTAGGAAAGTCTTTTAAAACTTTTCGATGAAATATTTCACTAAATAAATCCAAAATTTTATCAATTACTACTCTATAGATCAAATGACAAATTCTTGTAATTTTAATTATGGTTTTCAATGAACTTCGATTTTTTCGATAAAGTCATTCTCTTAATCGTTTTGGAATTTGATTTCTACTTCGTTAAATGATTTGAATGTACGTTTAATTTGTGTGGCGTGTCGAAATCTGGGCTTAATGCATAGGCCAAGTTTGGGGTGTTACATTTTATGGTATCAGAGCCCAGTTTCAAAACTCGGCTATGGTTTGAGTTCAACAATGATTTTTGTTTAAAAACTATTTAAATTTCTAGACTTTACGTTTTAAAGGTAGTATGGCACCACGAGCATCCGACACCAAGTCAAGTAAGTATTTGTTTATTAAATGTTTATTATTGTGATGGGACCTTAGGAACACTCTAGAACTTCTAGTTTTAGGTGTTGAAAATGATAGAGATCGAGACTATAGGATGTGATTGCGAAAACAACCCTATCTCTTATATCTCATAAAATATCATTAATAAACATCAAAATAATATTCGATTCATAAAACTTGTAATCGATTAAAAGCAAATTAGTCAATATGAGCATTAGAGGACGTGGTCGTGAGCCAGTAGACGTGGTTGTGGTAGAGGACGAGGTCTTTGTGTCAAGCGCCGTCATATACCGGAAATGGATGCACTGCCATTTGAGAGCTAAACGGATCTCATAATCATGTGAATGAGGATAATGCTTTGACTCAAGCAATGTTGCAAGTTTTAGAAAGAGTAGCCGGAGCTGAATCGGGCCAAGAGCTCATGGATCAATATCGAACGACTCAAGTCTAGTGGTGCGAAGTTTTAGAGGTGTCTCGGTGTGGCTCAATGTGGCGTAATATTGGCTTGAGGTCAGAGAACAAATTATGGATGATCTGGAGTGTACCGTCGAAAGCGTAAACCGAGAGGAGTGTGTCTTTGCTAAGAGACGAGGCGTATCAATGGTGGCTTACTGTTCGAGAAGGCACCGAGGCTGCATTGGTTAATTGGGATTTCTTTAAAGCTACTTTTCAAGGGAAGTACGTCGGGACAAGTTATGTAGATGCCCGGAGGAAGGAATTCCTGAATTTGGCTCAAGGAAGTAAGACTGTGGCAGCCTACGAGGCAGAATTTCTTCGTTTGAGTCATTTTGCTCGTACTATAGTGCAGACTGATCATGAGTACTGTGTATGCTTTGAGGATGGACTGAAAGATGAGTTGCGGGTACTGATATTCCCACAACAAGTACGGACTTTTACCTCGCTTGTAGAGAAAGCTAAGATAGCCGAAGAGGCTAAGAATTGTAATGCCGTAACCGAGAAAAAGTAAGAGGCAAGAGGATTTTAAGTATTCGGTTCTTCTAAAAGGTTTCAAAAGAGGCCACGGAATGATGAGCCGCCAAGTTAGGGCACTTGTGACTACCAATCGATCCGAGAATGTGCCGATCGTGGAAGACGACATCCAGGAGAATGTTGGAGAAAAAGCGGAGCTGTTTTAAATGTGGATCCAAGGATCATCGGTTTAAGAATTGTCCTCAACAGACTGAAATGACTTAGGAAGCTCAGAAACCCGAGGCTCAAATAGCTAGAGTACTCAAAGCAGACCACCAAGAGGTCATGGACCAGGTCGTGGTGGTAATGGTAACAGACGTGGATAAGGTGCACCAGGTCGAGGTAATGGTGTTAGAGGTAACACGGAGGCAAGACAGCCAGGATTGGTCTATGCTGTCAGGCGTCGTGAAGACGGTGATGCACTTGATGTGATAACTGGTACGTTCTTCATTTCTGATGTACCTGTTACTACTTTGATAGATATCGGGTCTACCCACTCGTATGTTGCTAGTGCTATATCTGGAAACCTGAATATTAGGTCTGAGATTACCGATAGAGAGATGACGGTAATTAGTCCTTTAGGACAGTCGGTAATAGTGAATAAATTATTTAGAGATGTGCCCTTGGAGATTCAAAGAGAGGTATTTCTAGTAGACTTGATGGAATTACCTTTTGGCGAGTTTGATCTTATTTTGGGCATGGATTGGTTGGTGAAGCATCTGGCGCAATTGGATTTTGCCGAAAAGCAGATGTCAATTAGGACTGTGGATGATAAGGAGATAATAATGGTAGGCAAAAGAAGAAACTTTTTGGCAAATGTGGTATCTGCTTTGAAGGCAGAAAAGTTGGTGCAGAAAGGGAATAGAGCATTCCTAGCATTCATCAGTGCTTTGGATGCCAAGGATATATCAGTAGAAGGTGTGAGAACGGTGAAAGAATTTTCAGATGTCTTTCTCGAAGAACTTCTGGGTCTACCTCCAGATCGGGAAGTAGAATTTGGCATTGAGCTTTTGCCCGAAACTACTCCGGTGTCCATTGCTCCTTATAGAATGGCACCGAAAGAGTTAGCGGAGCTTAAAGCTCAAATTCAAGAACTGCTAGATCGGGGATTTATTCGACCAAGTGTGTCTCCGTGGGGAGCACCGGTTTTGTTCATCAAAAAGAAGGATGGGTCGATGCGTATGTGCATTGATTATAGGTAGTTGAATAAATTGACGATCAAGAATAGGTATCCATTGCCGAGAATCGACGACCTATTTGATCAATTAAGAGGAGCTTCAGTCTTCTCCAAGATTGATTTGAGATCGGGTTATCATCAACTCAAGGTGAAAGAGGCAGATATTCATAAGACGACATTTTGAACTCGTTATGGACATTATGAGTTTTTAGGGATGCCGTTTGGTTTGACTAATGCACCAGATACATTTATGGACATGATGAACCGAGTCTTTCAGCCCTATTTAGATTGGTTCATAGTAGTGTTCATAGATGACATCTTGGTATATTCGAGGAATGAAGAAGAGCATGTTGCAAATTTTGCGAGATAAGCAACTATATGCCAAATTCAGTAAGTGTGAATTTTGGTTGAAGAAAGTGACTTTCTTGGGTCATGTAGTGTCAGTTGAAGGAATAAGAGTTGATCCTCGAAAGGTAGAAGTCATGTTGGATTGAAACCGCCAAAGTCGATGGTCGACATTCGGAGTTTCTTGGGTTTGGTGGTTATTATAGACGCTTTGTTGAGGGTTTTCATTGATTCTTGCACCTAACTAAGTCTGTTGTGGAAGGAAGTACCGTATGTATGGATCGATAAAGAACAAGAAAGTTTCGGAACGAAGAAGATTCTAACGAAAGCGCCAGTACTGATTCAACCAGAGGCCAAAAAAGAGTTTACCGTTTATTGTGATGCAAAGTGGAAAAGTGGTAGCTTATGCTTCTAGACAGTTGAGGTCACATGAAGTCAATTATCCTACTCATGATTTGGGGTTGGCTGCGGTGGTGTTTGCATTAAAGATTTGGAGGCATTATCTCTACGGTGAGAAGTCAATTATTTATACGGACCATAAGAGTCTTAAGTATCTCCTTACCCAAAATGAGTTGAATTTAAGACAATGGAGATGGGTGGAGTTGTTAAAGGATTATGAATTCTCAATCGAGTATCATCCTGGAAAGGCTAATGTTGTGGCAGACGCGTTGAGTCGTAAGGTTGTATCGGAGTTAAGAGTAATGTTTGCTCATCTCAGTTTGTATGAGGATGGCAGTTTGCTAGCTGAACTTCAGGTGAAGCCTCTGTGGTTGGAACAAATTAAAGAAAAGCAATTATCCGATGAAAAGTTGGGTCCTTTAATACAACAAGCTGAAAGTGGTGTAATATGAGATTTTGGTTTGAACAAAGATGGTGTACTGTGTTTTCGTGGAAGGGTTTGTATGCCCGAGGATTCGGATTTGAGGCAAATGATTCTTCTAGAGGTGCATAGTAGCCCTTATTCTATGCACCCTGGAGGAAATAAGATGTATCGGGGTCTCTATGAACAGTATTGGTGGCCAAAGTTAAAATGGGAAGTTACTAATTTTGTGGGAAGGTGTTTGACTTGTCAACAAGTAAAGGCGGAACATCAATTACCGTCAGGATTGTTGCAACCAGTAAAGATTCCATTATGGAAATGGGAGCGGATAACGATGGATTTTGTTAGCGGGTTACCCTTAACACCTACTAAGAAAGATTCTGTCTGGGTGGTAGTAGATTGATTAACGAAGACTGCTCATTTTCTACCAGTTTGTACGGATTACTGGTTGTAGAAGTTGGCTAAACTATATGTATCTGAAATCGTGAGGTTGCATGGGGTACCAATGTCTATCATATCGGACAGGGATCCTATGTTTACATCACGATTTTCGAAAGCTTTACATGAGGCTCTGGGTACAAAGTTAAACTTCAGTATGGCTTTTCACCCTCAGTCAGATGGTCAGTCGGAAAGAGTAATCCAGATTTTGGAAGACATGTTACGAGGTTGTGTGATCGACTTCAGAGGTAATTGGGAGGATTTTCTACCATTGGCAGAGTTTGCGTATAACAACAATTATCAATCCAGTATTCAGATGGCACCCTATGAAGCGTTATATGGTCGTAGATGTCGTACTCCTACTTGTTGGACTGAATTGGGGAAACGAGCGCGGTTAAAGGAAGCTTCGAATAGACAAAAGTCATACGCGGATCTGAAGCGTAAAGATTTTCAGATTCAGAAGGAAAGGCAAGTTGAGCCCTAGGTTCATTGGACCGTACCGTGTGTTGAAGCGTGTAGGACCAGTGGCCTATCAACTTGATTTACCTCCGGAATTGACTCAGATTCATAGTGTTTTCCATGTTTCTATGCTGAGATGCTATAGATCGGATCCATTGCACATAGTACCGGTAGAAGAAGTGGAATTAAGGCCAGATTTGTCTTTCGAGGAGGAACCAAAGAAAATTTTAGACCGAGATGTTAAGGTGTTAAGAAAGAAGACCGTCTTTGTTGGTCAAGGTTTTTAGCGTAATCACGGAGTGGAGGAAGCTACTTGGGAGCCCGAGGATGCAATTCGACAACAATATCCTCATCTCTTTAGCTAGGTAAATTTCGAGAACTAAATTTTCTTTAAGGAGGGTAGAGTTGTAACATCCTAAAATTTGAGTATTGATATGATGCATGTTTTGGTGCTTAACTTGTGTATAATTAAATTTTGCATGATTAGTATAGTCTTGAGAAGACTTGAGAACTATTCAAATCGTAATAAATTTTAGTAAGGAGTATTTAATTGAAGTGGAGCAAGTGACTTTGAGGTTTAAGTAGATTTAAGTGACAAAACTTGCATAAGATGAGCTAGTAGCAAGGTGGTGTTGGCACATGTATGTTTGCTTGAGGGAGAGGTTCAATCTCCTAGCATGCAATTTGAAAGCTTTTATTTTTTGCTTTTCCTTAGCAAGTGTCGGTCATGGATAAGGATTAGATGAGTTGGATTAAATTTTTTATGGCAAAAGACTATGGGAAAAAGGCAAGTGCTAACTTAGGGAAAGGAATCATTTGAATAAGGTATGTAAGTGGAACACAAGGCACATATTGAGGAAGATGTTTTGGAAAGTTTTGTGTGGCAAAAACTTTGACTTTATGTCCATTGTACTTGGACGGTTTTTGTAACACCCCAAACCCGGCCAATGAGCCCTGACCGGATCTGGTATGTCACGGAGTAAAAAAGTTTTGAAATATTTTGATTATCTGGTGAAAATCTGAAAAATATTGTTAAGGTTATAAAACGGTGTCTGAAAGAAACTTCAGGTGGAATTGATTTTACAAACATGGTTGAGTTGAAACCCTTTGAAAACATTTGATCATTTGTATTTTTAAAATCATCGAGTTATTGTTAACTTGGTGAACTTTGCTACCCGATGGTAACATCCTTGAAAACTCGTAAAGATTTCCATTTTAAACGTCACATTTAACCGATTTATTTAAACAATTTATTAATTCATGAGTAATATAGTAGAAATGAAGTAAAACAACTACTTAAGCATCCAAAATAATAACTAGCGCCTTATTACAACCCAAATAAAAATTTAGTAAATAATAAACTTAAACTGTGCTAAATAAAATTTTAAATCCAAGAAATCACATGGTCGCCTCGAGTCCTCTCCTCCCATCTCCGCGATCTACTCATCTCGCAAAATGATATGGGAAGGGTGAGTCACCAAGACTCAAAGTATAAATCCCCAACCCGTAGTGCAAACTCATACATCAATTATTAGTAAGACATGCAAAACATGCAACCCAAAACTAGCCATCCATACTCCTTTAACTACCCCGTGTGGTCAAAACCACTGGTTGACCGAGTCACAAATCAAGTGATGGGGCCAACCCATCGTGTGGTCAAAACCACTGATGACCATAGGTCACAATTATCAATATGTGGTCAAAACCACTGGTGGTACCAAACCACTGGGACTTAGTCACAATTTATATCAATGGTGTGGTCAAAACCACTGGTGACCGAAGTCACAATTAAACTGATGGGGCCAACCCATCTTGTGGTCAAAACCACTGGTGACAGTCCATAGAAAGTAATCCCCCTCCTCTCTTCAATCCCGTGGCCAACATGCTCATAACATGCTTAACATATTATCATAAATCATGCATATAAGTCGTGGCATAGCATCTTACTCATCATAACATATAACATATTTAGAGTCACAAGCGACTTACCCAGAATACATGCACAAGCCCACAAAGCAAATCACTACCAACATAGTTAAGTGTAACATAATAAGCAATGCCAACTAATAAGTGTGTAAGAGTTTTACACACCTGTTTAACCGAAGATCTAAGGAGAAATCCCAAATCTATGCGTTATCACAAAAACCCGAAACGTATTCCCGTACTGCCCTACATTCGGCCACTATAGGTTAGTATCCAAAAAGCCTTATTCGGTTAAATCTAATAATCCCGAAGGATGAATCGCACAAGTTTGATGTCTTACCCTAGTACCGATTTAGTCTCCTACCAAATCCCGAAACACACACCAAGTCCTCCTTGTATTCGGCTACACTAGCACACTTCAAAAGTTAGCCTTCGGCTTTTCCAAAATATCTAACGAATAGGCTTAAGGAGAATTCTTTACCATAGACTTACCAAATCGACTAGTAGAGAACGAAGGCTTAGTTCAGCGGTTTCAAAATCCCGTAGCACCTTATGAGAAATCAGTTTCAAAAGTAGTTAGCCAAACCATCAACAAATGCCGGATTTCGGCTTTCCCTTCATATAAGTCGACAGAGAAAAGATAATATGGAAGGAAGGTTTCGGCAATCACTTACCCTTATAAACTGATTTGAAGAAGAAATCCTGAAGAGAATCTATGCCCTCTTGATATTCGGCCAAAGTGGATCTAATAGGAGATGGGAGATTTAGGCAAAAGAATGGAGTAGATTCGGCTTACACAAGATGGAAGATGAAATTTTGAGTAGAATGGGGGTGATAGGTTCGGCCAAGTAGAACAAAAGAAGAGAAGGATTTGAAGAATTTTGAGCAATGGGGCTAGAGAGAATTCGGCCAAGAACAAATTGGGGAGAAAAAGAAAAACCAATTAGATGAATTTCGACACCTCCCTACTATACTCAAAACCGATTGTGGATGGCCCTAAGGAGTCCTACATTCGGCCATTGCTCCCTAATGTGATAAATCTTATCTTTTGATTATCACCCTTTTAATTAAATTAAAAACAACACCTATCTTCTATCCCCTCATTTATCACCTCTTCAAATAAAAAATATAAAATAAAATAATAATAATAATACTTACTCTTCCAAATTAATTCAAAATAAAAACAAAGTTTATCCTTATCAAATTAAGAGTCCCACATGCAGCCATTAGCTCACTCCCTTCACGCCAAAGATGCATAAAAACACCCATTGTTTGCCCATGTTACTCAAACATGGGACCTCACCGTCATGCCCTTACAACGTCCCAAGCCACTTTACCACATCGACTTTCATGTCCATAATCCTCGCCATTTATTTTTAAGGCCTTCCTAGCTTAACCCTTTCCTCTTTAATGCCAAAAAGCCCCAAAATAAAACACGTCCCATTCGGCCACCATGATTCGAACTCCAGATCTGCTCCAGGCGTCGCCTCCAAGCCCTTAAGTGGCGCATGAAAGCCACTTTTCCAAGGCCATCTTTTGTGTCTAAAAGCGGCTGCAACATCTCTTAAGACCTCTCTGGCCCAATTCCCTTCCTAACACAAAAAGAAAAGTCTCTGATGCACCCCGCGTTACTCGAACCTCTTCCCCCCAGCACTCCCTTGCACCTTAGCGCCCCAAGCCACTATGCCAATTAATTCTTTGTGTCCAACTTCTCCCAAAATTTTCTCTTAACCCTATCTCACCTAGCTCCTCCTCTTAAGCACTAAAAGAAATTTTAGCCCTAAGTCGACTCTAGCCCGGTTATGACTAGACCCTAGAACATGTCAAGCAATCATAACATACATATTTCTTCAAGCACAGCATGGAAATAATTAAATTGCAAACAACCCCTAATTTAGGATGTTACGCCTAACCCTTAAAAATAATTTCTACCTCAAATTACGGATCAAAAGAGTTGGGGTATTGTCAGATCATCACATCCTCGAGTTCCCATGTGGCCTCTTCCGTACTATGGTTTCGCCATAGCACTTTTACCAAAGGTATTGACTTCCTCCTCAAAACCTTGACATCTCGATCCAAAATCAGACTGGCTCCTCCTCGAAAGACAAGTCCGAAGTTCACTTTAATTTTTGCGATCGGCACTACATGTTATGGATCCGATCGATAGCGTCTCAGCATCGAAACATGGAAGACGTCACGGATCTGGCTCAATTCAGCCGGTAACTCAAGTCGGTAAGCTACCGGTCCCACACGTTTCAACACCGTATGCGGTCCGAGCGAATCTAGGCTTAGCTTGCCCTTCCGCCAAACCCCAAAGACCTTCTTCCAAGGTGATACCTTCAGAAGACTTTATCACCCATCGCATATTTAACCTCTCTGCTTAAGATCGGCGAGGATTTACTCGTCCGACGCCTCCTTGAGACGAGCCCGAATTACTCTAACCTTTTCCTCTGTCTCCACCACTAACTCTAGACCAACATTCGATGTTCTCCCACTCGTCCAACACGTGGGAGTACAAAGATTTACACCATACAAAGACCTCATACGATTGCCATCCTAATACTCGCTGATGACTATTGTTATAAGCGAATTACGCCAAAGGTAGGTGCTCCTCCCAACTACCACTAAGTCCAAAACACAGCCCTTAACATATCTTCCAACACTTGATTACCTCTCGATTGTCCATCGACTACGGATGAAAAGCCGTCTGAAATTCAACTCGTGCCTAACTCCGATGTAAGGCCTTCCGAATCTCGACGTGAACCGGGATCCCGATATGAGATAATGGACACCAAGATCCATGCAACCGCACTATCTCGCTATATATACGACTTGGCTAGCCTTTGAAGCGAGTAGTCAACCTTACCGGTATGAAATGGGCCGACTTGGTTAACCGGTCTACTATCACCCATATCGAGTCTTTCTTATTGGGCGTAAGGGAAGCCCACTTACTTAAATCCATAGTAATCTCCTCCCACTTCCACCGTGGGATCTTTACCATTATAATGACCTCGATGGCAATTGATGCTCGGCCTTAACTTGCGGGCATGTCGACACTTGCCCACTAACTCTAAGCATTTCCGCTTAAGACCCGGCCACCAAAATTGCTCCCTTAAACTCGATACATCTTATCGCTTCTTGGGTGCATAGCGTATGGATCGCTATGAGCTTCTTTAAGGATTCACTACCTCAAATCATCATCCTTAGGCATACATACTCTCCCCTAAAATACAAAGACTCCATCACTACCCAAGTTGAACCCTTCTACTCACCGCTCAGACTTGTAACCTCCGAGTACTCGTAACTTCGGTCATCTGCCTTTCTTTGACCTTATCAATCCAAGACGGCTTTACTTGCAATTCTTCCAGAAGGCTCCCATCCTCATAGAGACTTAGGTAAGCAAACATTGCTCGCAAATTTGCTACCACCTTCTGACTCAAAGCATCGGCTACCACATTAGCCTTACCTTGATGGTATTCGATTGAGCAATCGAGTCCTTCAAAGAACTCAATACACCTCTCACGCCTCAAATTTAAATCTTTCTGAGTCAAGAGGTACTTCAGACTCTTGTGATTTGTGTACACTACCGACTTCTCCCCATACGATAGTTCCTCCAAATCTTCAAGGCAAAACCACAAGCACCAATTCCAAATCATGTGTCTGGATAGTTACCTTCGTGAGGCCTCAACTACCGTGGACGCATAAGCGACCACCTTCCCCTCTTGCATCAACGCACACCCTAAACCAAGATGCGATGCATCGTAATACACAGTGAATTCTTTCCGCCTCAAATGAATCAAGACCGGTGCTTCACAAAATCCTCTTCACTTATCGAAACTCTCTTGCTTCTTCTAGACCACACAAATGGAACTCCTTTTCTCAAGACTTAGTCAATCGGTCTTTGCGATTAAGGAGAAATTTTCCATGAATCTCCTATAATATCCCGCCAACCCCGTAAAACTCTAAATTTTCGTGAATCGACTTTGGTGGTTTCCACTCTATATCGCCTCAATCTTACGGGATCCACCCCGATTCCCTAACAAACAACATGCCCTAGAAAAGTTACCTCCTTAAGCCGAGCTCACATTTATCGAATTTAGCGTACAACCGCTTTCTCCTTAGAACTCCGCAGAACCACGTGAAGATGTGCGCCATGCTCCTCTTCCGACTTCGAGTACACCAAAATGTCGCTATGAACACCACGACGAACCGATCCAGATAGGGTTGGAAAACCCGATTCATCATGTCCATAAACGATCCGTGCATTCACAACCCAAAAGGCATTACCGTAAACTCGTAGTGCCCATACCGAGTACTAAATGTCGCTTGTGGATATCGACCTCCTTTAACTTAAGTCGATGGTACCGACCTAAGGTCGATCTTAGAGAACACCGATGCACCCTTGAGTTGATCGAACAAATCATCAATCTCGGCAAAGGATACCGTTTTTATTGTCGCCTTGTTCATTGTCGATAATCTATGCACATCCTCATTGTCCCATCCTTCTTCTTGACAAAAAGCACCGAGCTCCCCAAGGTGATACACTTGGTCTGATGAACCCTCTATCCAACAATTCCTCGGATCCGAGCCTTCAACTCTACCAATTCTTTCGTGCCATCCGACATGAGTTATAGATCCGACGCGGTTCCGGGTAACAAATCTATGCTAAATTTAACCTCACGGTGCGAGGTAGACCCGGAGTTCCTCCGAAAACACATCAACATAATCCCTTACGGTCCTGGACATCTCTCACGCCTACACCCTTAGCTTTCAAAGCACGACATGCACTACATATGCTTCACAACCTTTCCTAACCATCTTTTCCGCCTTCAATGCAGAACCGCACTAGATAGGTAATCTCTCTTTACCTATCATCACCATCTCTTCTCCTTCCATGGTCCTTAATACCATGCGCTTAGTCATTGCACAATCCAAAGCTAGCTCGATACTTTACTAGCCAATCCATCCCGAGGATTAGATCGAACTCTCAAAGCGGTAGTTCCATCAAGTCGACCAAGAACACGACCCCTTGGAGTTCTAGGGTACATTCCTATAGAGTTTACTTACTTCTGAGAGTGACCTGAGGGCTTAATACGTCATCTTCCTAGAAGTAAGCTCGAGTCTAAGTGCAGAGTTTCCACTACGCTACTAGCAATGTATGAGTGGGTTGAGCCAATATCAATTAAGGTACTATAAGGTACTCCAAAGATCAAGAACATACCGGTTATGACGTCCGGTGCATCGCCTCCTCCCGACGCCTCAAAGATAGACCAAACCAGGTTGCCTAGCCTCAAGACCACCGCATTCTCCCCTCGTGCCCCACGACCTCTGCCAAAGACCATTACCTCCTCTTCCCACACTCGACCTCTCTGTGGTCGTTGATTATCCCTCCTATTCGCAGTACAATCTTGACCCTCGGACCTTAGCCTAGTTGCCTTTTTCGAACAATCCCTAACTCGATGTTTCATGGATCGACATTCAAGCATCCCGATTACCACTCCAACACTCCTCCGTGTGAGACTTCCCACACCATGCACACCGTGGCGGCCATATTGAGGATTAGCAAGATGGCAGCCCTAGCGACTTGATTTGACCCACCATACCTCGTCCTCTTCTCGCTGATTACGAAAAACCTCAAGGTCCTAGCTCTTCTTATTCCAACTCCTATCCCGATTCTCGCTTAACCGATCGTCTTACCCTTCAAGAACCTTAGACTTCTCCACTAGACAACAACTCCCATTCCTATTGTGGAGCTATCATCATCCTCACCTCATCTCTCACCATCCTCGAATCGACACGGCGTTCATGCTCGGTACCCACAATACCACGAGCATACATGCTCAACCAAGAAATTCGCCTCATACTCTTCCATCGCCTTATTACCTCGAACCAGTTCAAGAAAGCCTCCCGTGCAAGATCCACGTAGCTAGTTCCTATGTATTTTTTTGGTAGATAGCCCTAAAGAATTCCCATGTGAGATCTTCCGCCATCGCTCCATCCCTTACGGTGAGCCACCACTGGTATGACTTATCCCGAAGTAGAGAGATTATACCCTTCAACTTTTCCTCAGCTATAAAATCCAAGTCATCCATGATCCTCTCAGTTGATTCCAACCAATACTTCACCGCGACCGGTGCCACCCGTAAACTCCTCTAAACACTTCTGCTCCATTAGCCCGGAGTCGTTCAACCACGAATTTACGGGCTCCTACACCTGCGCCTACCTTGGCAACTCGTTCCAACACTTGTAGTACAGCTTGGGATACTACATCGTTACTACCGATCCGATCTTGAAACTCGCTTTCTCACGGCAGATCCGCATCACATTTCCAAACCCATGACTGACCTCATTGGCTTCGACAAGGTCATCCTACCCTACTGTATTAACGCCACGGACGTCCACGACCTCTTGTACTCATTCTTCTCGTTCGCATTTATTTGATTAAGAATTTTATGCATTATTAATACTGTTCACTATTTACCCACGAGCAATTTTATGAGAAATAGTTTTTGAAGTGATTCTTCAAGTCGAATCTACCTATAATTCCGCCAGCTTATCTCCTAGTTATAAGTACATCCATCACACAAACAACATTCACGCACTATATCTAACGTGTAGGGGCATTTTCGTCATTTCACTACCTGGGGTATTTTCGTAATTTTAACCTACAGGGGTATTTTGTAATTTTTCAAAAATAGAAGTTCTCGGATGATTTTGTCAAAAAGTATTTTGGAACTTTTAAATTCCCAGGGTATTTTGAAAAATTTTGAAATTCGGGGGTATTTTGGTGATTTTGAAGCTCGGGGGTATTTTGGTAATAAACCAGGGTAACTTTGTAAAGTTTGATAATTCCGGGATATTTCCAAATGTTACAAAACTTTGAGGGTTCTTTTTGAGAATTTGTTTTCCAAGTTGATGGTGTTGCAAAAATTTTGAGAACCAGGGTCATTTTGGTAATTTTGTAGGTTAGGGGCAATTTTGTAATTTTCCAAAATCAAGGTACTTTGGACGTTTGTAAAAATAGGGTTTTTAAACACTTTTACAAAATAAGGAAATTTTGGAAAAATTGTCAGGTAGTTGAACAGTTTACAAACCAAGGGCACTGTTTGTAATTTTACCACTAGGGGTATTTTAGTAATTCTACAATCAGAAATTTTTTTCAGAAAAATGTTGTAAAACAATAGTTCTCACACATTAAAAAGAAGTTTTAAGAGTTTTAAAACTAGGGTTTTTATGAAAATACGGCTAGTTCCCTTTCGTGTTTTAGTTAGGGTTTAGCCCATGTATAAGTCCTCTTGGTTAGGGTGAACCGAAGCTACGCACTAGGTAGGATTCGAGTGGAGAGGAGGTGAGTCACGCGACCGCTTAAATACCAAACTCCCACCAATACCAATCCTAGACATGCGCACCATGGTTACCACACCCTAACTCTAAGACTTAGACATAGGTTTGTTTAATTAAGCAATTAAGTCTTATGTAGTAGTCAGGGTAGACTAGTCCTAGAGTTCAAGTACCTATCATTCTATTCTACGCTCCCAAGTTACCTATTTACCCTTATCAAGTATTCACGTAGCAATGAGATACTTACAGGAGGATTGGTGCCAAGACTCGATGCCATGCCGCTCAAAACAAAAACCATTTTCATAATAATCCACAGAGGCCTACAAAAATGTTTTGGGCCCTGGGCCCCCACAGCCGAGTTTTGAACTGGGCTCTGATACCAAAAATGTAACACCCCAAACCCGAAAGTGCAAACTCATACATCAATTATTAGTAAGACATGCAAAACATGCAACCCAAAACTAGCCATCCATACTCCTTTAACTACCCCGTGTGGTCAAAACCACTGGTGGTCAAAACCACTAGTGACTGGAGTCACAAATCAAGTGATGGGGCCAACCCATCATGTGGTCAAAACCACCGATGACCATAGGTCACAATTATCAATATGTGGTCAAAACCACTGGTGGTACCAAACCACCGGGACTTAGTCACAATTTATATCAACGGTGTGGTCAAAACCACCGTGACCAAGTCACAATTAAACCGATGGGCCAACCCATCTTGTGGTCAAAACCACCGTGACACCATGAAAGTAATCCCCTCCTCTCTTCAATCCCGTGACCAACATGCTCATAACATGCTTAACATATTATTATAAATCATGCATATAAGTCTTGGCATAGCATCTTACCCATCATAACATATAACATATTTAGAGTCATGTTTACTTACCCTAATCTATGCACAAGCCCACAAAGCAAATCACTACCAACATAGTTAAGTGTAACATAATAAGCAATGCCAACTAATAAGTGTGTAAGAGTTTTACACACTGCTTAATCGAAAATCTAAAGAGAAATCCTAATCTATGCGTATCACAAAATCTCAAACGCTTTTCCCCGTCGCCTCTACATTCGGCCACTATAGGTTAGTATCCAAAAGCCTTATTCTATTAAATCTAATAATCCCAAGGATGAATCGCACAAGTTTGATGTCTTACCCTAGTGCCGATTTGGTCTCCTACCAAACTCAAACACACACCAAGTCCTCCTTGTATTTGGCTACACTAGCACACTTCAAAAGTTAGCCTTCGGCTTTTCCAAAATATCTAACGAATAGGCTTAAGGAGAATTCTTCACCATAGACTTACCAAATTGACTAGTAGAGAACGGATGCTTAGTTCGGCGGTTTCAAAATCCCGTAGCACCTTATGAGAAATCAGTTTTAAACGTAGTTAGCCAAACCATCAACAAATGTCGATTTGGCTTTCCTTCATATAAGTCGACGGAGAAAAGATAATATGGAAGGAAGGTTTGGCAATCACTTACCCTTATAAACCGATTTGAAGAAGAAATCAAGAGAATCATGCCCTCCTAATATTCTACCAAAGTGGATCTAATAGGAGAAGGGAGATTTAGGCAAAAGAATGGAGTAGATTCGGCTTACACAAGATGGAAGATGAAATTTTGAGTAGAATGGGGGTGATAGGTTCGGCCAAGTAGAACAAAAGAAGAGAAGGAATTGAAGAATTTTGAGCAATGGGGCTAGAGAGAATTCGGCCAAGAACAAATTGGGGAGAAAAAGAAAAACCAATTAGATGAATTTCGGCACCTCCCTGCTATACTCAAAATCGATTGTGGATGGCCCTAAGGAGTCCTACATTCGTCCATTGCTCCCTAATGTGATAAATCTTATCTTTTGATTATCACCCTTTTAATTAAATTAAAAACAACACCTATCTTTTATCCCCTCCTTTATCACCTCTTCAAATAAAAAAATATAAAATAAAATAATAATAATACTTACTCTTCCAGCCGAATTCAAAAATAAAAACAAAGTTTATCCTTATCAAATTAAGAGTCCCACATGCAGGCCATTAGCTCACTCCCTTCACGCCAAAGATGCATAAAAAACACCCATTGCTGCCCATGCTACTCGAACATGGGACCTCACTGCTGCAGCCCCTTACAACGTCCCAAGCCACTTTACCACATCGACTTTCATGTCCATAATCCTCGCTATTTATTTTTAAGGCCTTTCTAGCTTAACCCCTTCCTCTTTAACGCCAAAAGCCCAAAATAAAAACGTCCCATCTGCGCCAAGATGATTCAACTCCGACACCTGCCTAGGCGTCGCCCAGTCCCTTAAGTGGCGATGAAAGCTGCTTTTCCAAGGCCATCTTTTTTGTCTAAAAGCGGCGCAATATCTCTTAAGACCTCCTTGGCTCAATTCCTTCCCGACACAAAAGAAAAGTCTCGATGCGCTCACAAGCGTTACTCGAACCTCTTCCCCTGCACTCCTTGCACCTTAGCCCCAAGCCACTATGCCAATTAATTCCTTGTGTCCAACTTCTCCCAAAATTTTCTCTTAACCCCTATCTCACCTAGCTCCTCCTCTTAAGCACTAAAAATAAATTTTCAGCCCTAAGTCAGACCTAGCCCGGGGTTATGACTAGACCCTAGAACATGTCAAGCAATCATAACATACATATTTCTTCAAGCACGCACATGGAAATAATTAAATTGCAAACAACCCCTAATTCAGGATGTTACAGTTTTTGGGGCTAAGGGTTGGCCAAAATTTTGAAGGCATTTGGATGAATAGGAGCTAGTTGTACACATCTCTTTTTGGTCATTTTGTGCTTTTCTCCAAAATCTCTCTCCATTTTCCTCTCCTTAGCCAATGCACTTTGAGCAATAGGTAACATCTTTGCTTTTCTTTAATCATTTCACATTTTGACCATTTTGGTTTTGAGTTCTTTCTCCCCAAATTATTTTCTTTCTCTCCTCTTTGTGACCGAAAATACAAGAAACATCAAAGACCATTTCTTCCTTTTTCTCTCATTGCCGAATGTCCATTGATTCAAAGTTCTCTTTTGGATCATCCTTTATTCTTGAGAACCGAAATCCAAACCTTCATTTCTATTCTTTTTCTTCTCTACTTCTCTTGAAAGACTCTCAAACATCATCCTCTCTCTCATTCTTCACCATGGCCGAATGTTACTAAGCACCATTTCTTTTAACTTTTCCTCCATAACCGAATCTTCTACAACTCACATATCTCCTTCTTAATCATTTTTTCTTTCCACTCACACTTTAATTAATCAAAACTTAGTGGAGGGTCGAAACTCAAGTGTTCGTAAACGTCGTAGATCGTTGAAATCAGATTTAAGGTGTTAAAGTAAGGGATTATTAAGGATTTTCATATTTCTCGACATATGGTTATAAATGGTTTATTAATCGATTTCGTTTTAGGGGATGTTATCGCTCGATTGTCATATTGTGGAACGAGGATATTTGTGACAATCAAAATAGGGATGAAAATAGTTGTTAATAGTGTTCGGAAGAGGGGTGGTTCCATTATTCCCCCTAAATTTAAGAGAAGGACTGTTTCGGGAATCCGAGACTTTCCACCGGGTTGTTGACCCTCATCTGGCAAAAATCAATTATTCAAAGTCGTACGTACCCCCGAACCATTGTTTACTCGTGGTTCTGAACCTTTGATTAGAGAGAAATCGTAAATAGTGGTTGGTCGAGATTTCGAGGGTAAGATCTAGATCGCTAATATTAGAATAGTTTAATATTAAATTTTAGTGTTCTAATCCTTCGTGATGTGTGTTTAGATATCGACGAGTGGGAGAGTGTAGTTCTCACCGTAATCGTGTGTGTAATCTCACACCGTATCTCATGGGTTAGATGACTATATTGTATAAATCGTTGGATGAAATCACAAGTTAGTGAAATCGGAAGAATAACATAGTTATCATCTTAAAGATAAGATTTTGAAAATTGTATTAAGATCATGAAAATTATGAAATTGCCCTTAACGAGCTAATTCGATAAAATTGATAAGTGGGCCATATGTGATATTTGATAAGTGGGCCATATGTGATATTTGACAATTTGGGCCATATGTGATATTTGACAATATGGGCCATATGTGATATTTGACAATTTGGGCCATATGTGATATTTGACAATTTGGGCCATATGTGATATTTGAGAATTTGGGCTATATGTGATAATTGATAAATGGGCCATAAGTGATATTTGATAATTGGGCCATTTATGATAATTGATAAATGGGTTATATATGATATGTGATTTTATGGGCCAAAATGCTATTTTGATTAATGGGCCAAAATTGATAAATTGTAATATGGTTTTTTTTACAAATATTTTGTTATGCATAAACATGATTGCATGGGTTGGGATCAATGATGAAGAGAAGAAAGGCCTGATGCCAAAATTCTAGACAGTGACTCATCACGATGGTCTGCTGCTCAAAATCTAGATCGGTGGTTCTACCACAATTATTGAAATGGCCGTTGCAACAAATATTATATTGGGCTTAAAGCCTACTTTGGTGTGTTGGCGGGTGGGTGACTAAAGCTCCCTACAGGTGTGCTGGTTGGTACGGGTGGTGTGTAGTGGATGGAAATCTAGGTTTGGTTTTGGGAATTGCATATCACTTGCATTTTATACATGCTAAATTATTATATTTGAAATGGGCTTAGGCCCAAATAAATGCTTAGATGGTTTTGGCCCAAGGACTATGGTAAGTGAGTTACACACCGAGTTCTAAGTAACTCACCCCAATTTTTTACCCTCTCGTAATAATAATTAATGGAGACTTGGCCTGGGGATGACTTCGTGTGGAGCTATACTACAAATGCTGGTTTATAAAACTTTAAGACTTCTTTAATAATTTTATTAAGTACTATTTTATGACGATGTAATAAGGCCTCTTTAATTATGGATTTTATTATGTGGATGGATTTTATTGTGTTTTAGTTTTCCTAAGTTGGATTGGTTTAGTTTTTATAAATTTTTTATAACTCTCGTGATAAAATAAAGGTTTTTCTTAAATGTTATCAAACTTAGGAAAGTCTTTTAAAACTTTTCGATGAAATATTTCAACTAAATAAATCCAAAATTTTTATCAATTACTACTCTATAGATCAAATAACAAATTCTTGTAATTTTAATTATGGTTTTCAATGAACTTCGATTTTTTCGATAAATTCATTCTCTTAATCGCTTTGGAATTTGATTTCTACTTCGTTAAATGATTTGAATGTACGCTTAATTTGTGTGGCATGTTTGAAATTCGCTTAATGCATAGGTCGGGTTTGGGTGTTACATCCTATTTCGAAGTTCTTGTATTGTTCGTAAATTTTCGTAGTAATATGCTAAACTCATTTTATGAAAATATTATTAGTCCACTAATCGTTATTTCAATGCAAAGTGCCTGAAAAAGATCATAATCATGGGCAAGAAGGAAATTAATTGGGAGCATAGCTTGAAACAAGCAAGTTAATCAAAGCTAGCAAATGCAATTAAGCAGGGAGTTTATTAAAGGCGTATCTTGAAAAGAATAAGGTAATCAAAGATAGCAAATTCAAAATGGATAAGATAGAAAACTAGGTAACCCAGATATCGCCGCTTGAGCTTCTCTGTTCAAACTTCTTAAGGATCATTTTAAGCTCGACATGTGTTTAAGGGATCTGAAGTACTTTTTTTGATGCCCAAAGACATAGCATATTTCTTCATTGTTAATTCAAATGTAGCGAGACCACCGTATGCCCCACTTTTGATCAAAATTTGAGCTGCCATTTTTGAGTTTTCAACTCAAATCCCTTTTGGTCTCAAAGCGCCCTTTGCGGGTTTTCACCTTGGCCTCTCCTTTTTCTTTCTTTTTTTGATTGAAAATTCTTTATTTCTTTTCTTTTCTTTATTTCTCTTTTTTTTTTTTTTGAAAAAGGTCTCAAGGTGCCCTTTGCGGGTTTTTACCTTAGCCTCTCCTTTTAGATGAAATCTAAATTTACCGGCTTAAGCATGTCCTCCTTGCCATCCATTAATGATCCTCGAGAACAAGCCTTTGGCATTTACTTCCCTCTGAGGCCCTTTTGTATGAGATGGATCTTTTTTAATGCCAAGTCCCTATCATGAAATCCTCCTGTGCGAACCTCTTTGTCATAAGCCCGCGTCATCCGTTTTGAATACTTTCAATGAACCTCCTGTAGACATTCTGCTTCCTCCAACTCAATTGAAGCTTGAAGAAAAGGAGTCTTAACCTCCCACAATCGCTTCATAAACCAATGAGAAAGATGTTGCCCCGGTGAAGGTCCTAGCCAACGTTCAAGAGGCAAAGAGAGTATGGTAACTTCTCTATGCCAACCTTTCCAAGTCTCGATCATTTGTTAAATATTTTTGAATGGTTTTTTGGCTACCTTTGCTGCATTGATATGGTGTCTGATACTGTAAATTTTTTACATCAAACATGTTTCTTTCTGGCATTCTTTATTGCCAACCATTTTTTGGATTTGAATTTGAATTCGAATTTGTCTTTGAATTTGAATTCAAATTTGGATTTGAATCTGTATTTGAATTTGGATTTTGAATTTGAATTTGGATTTGGATTTGAATTTGATGACTGCTGACTTTGTAACTTTGGCATATGAAGAAACCTTCAACCTCTTAGTGAAGTAATTGATAATCACAAAGTTGAATTGGTATCGGCTAGATGCTTTTGACGAGATCTA
The DNA here is from genome assembly GCA_025506655.1 of Gossypium rotundifolium. Classification (NCBI taxonomy): domain Eukaryota; kingdom Viridiplantae; phylum Streptophyta; class Magnoliopsida; order Malvales; family Malvaceae; genus Gossypium; species Gossypium rotundifolium. Next base: position 20,893,624 of record CP106733.1, on the reverse strand, counting down.
TCTCATAACATCTATGCCTCACCTATAGAAAGAATGGAAAAGGCACATAAGTCTTGTCTCCCCAATTCGCATTTACTGGCGAATCGATGCAATTTCCTTTCTTGGTAAACCAAGAACTCGATCCTCTTGATTAACCCGACCATCGAAGCACCATTAACAAAGATATCCATATCGTGCTTCGACATGATTATGCAAAACATCTTGGAATTCTTAAAATGATGTTCGTCTTATTTCTGTGGTGAGTTAGGTTTTTTCCTAAGCTCGCAACGTCCACTGACCCTTTGCAAAGTAGAGTCTATTTTCACTTGTTCAATCATCCTTAACAATTCAAAACATAGGTTACAATCTCGTTGCCTTCAAAGTTCTTAGATCCCTAAACCCATATCTTATTCAAAAGGAGTCTCAGAATAACGTCGCTCCCATCATTGATATCTGGGTACCTAGATTCAAAGGCAATCCAAATAATAAATGATTCTAAGGATAATTATTTTTTATGGTATGGTCATGAATAAAGGATGAAAGAATATTCCAAAACACAAAGGAGTGTGCAATATGAAATAAAAAAAATGAAAGAATATTTACTTAAAAAGATGCATTTTATTGAAATAAAAATTCTGGACACAAGCCCATTTTACAAAAGATTCTTATAGCTTCTGGGCTTAAAGCAACAAGCATGTTCTGAGTATTACTCTAGATTAACTCAAAAAATACAAGGATCCCTTCCACAGTTCCATTTTTTAAAATCTTTCCAAGTACGTAAAGGTAGCAGCTTGAAAAAATCTATTCTCTGGTTCTCTCTTCGAATATGTCATTAGTGTCAAGGTTTCCCAATGTTCCTATCGGGTATCTGATCTCATCAACCTTTGTTCCATGTCTTCTAGGTTAACTGAAAATATTTCACCTAATCAAGGTCATTTAGTAAAACTCGTGCAAATGATGCAATGTAATGAAAATGGCATAATGCAAATGCATGGAATGAATGCAATGCAATGCAATCAAAACAAAAGAAAACACATTAGTGCAAGAGAAATAAACAACATAAAACACCTGACTGGTGACCACTAGGGTTTGGCATGGTTCTACCTAGGTAGGTTCCTTGTGGTTCACTAAATGTGGTTTGGTTTTAAAGAGAAGGTACCTAAACCAAACAGATTCCTCAATCCTCACCCATTATAGGCTCATATGGATCGAAGTTCAGTTCAGGGAATACATTTCCCTATGGCCATGCGAGATGAAAATCTCACTAAACACATAGGTACGGATGTATCCCGTAGCGATCCACTATGTCACAGATCAAAATTGACCCTAATCGAATGGTGGTTTGGGACCACGAATCTGAAGTCCGAAATATTTTTAATATTATATTCGTGCTCATTATGTGTGAATTAATATGTGTGAAAGTTTCAGAAAAATTTTATCGCTTAAGTGCTTAATTTGATTAAAAGGACTTAATCGCGTAGAAATGTAAAAGTGGCATACTAAAGTGAAATGTGCTAATTTGAGCATGGCTTTATAATATGAAGTATAGAAAGGGTAAATAACCCATTTTATGAGTTAGTGGCCGCCATGGACAAGTTTTTCCTTAAGATATATTATTTGGTTATTTTAATTTTAAGGTTAGTTAAGTAATTTAGTAATAACTTAATATATGTTAAAGTAAAACAAAAGAAAATGCTATTATCATCCATTTGTTCTTGGTCGAACCTTTTCATGAGTAGAAGGGTTTTATTTCTTTAAAATTTTGGCACTTTGAAGCTAAAATTCAAGGTGAGTTTTTAGTCGATTTTAGATAATTTTTACGTTTTGAGATCATTGCTTCGAATCAGAGTGACCCATGTTAAAATTTTTAAGAATAATCATGTATGATGTTCGCCTTTGCTATGCTCTTGTGATTTTTGGTGTTTTATGATTTTATGTAAATGATATGTTAAAGATTAGTATATATTGAATTGGAAATTTTAGTAAATTTGAGTATTTTGGACTAATTTGTAAAAATAAAATTCTTGAGGAACTTGTTTGCAAAATAAATGAAATGTATGCCTTGGTATGAAGGTATAGAAGATTCGCCCTAAAGTATTATGTGCAAATTATGTGTATTTTGTGTTTTATGCAAATAGGACTAAATTGTAAAATGTGAAACTCTAAGGGTAAAATGGTAAGTTGCCTATTTATGTGCTTAGGGACTAAATTGAGATGAAATGTACTTGAATGAGCTAAATTTTAATGTGTTTAGATCAAGAACAAAGAAAAACGAATTCGGATCGGGAAAGGTGAAAGTTGTCGACTAGCTTGGTTAACGTTGTCCGTCGATAGTCGAGGTAAGTCCTGTCAAATATATCAAAGAATTATTTATGAAGATATTAAATGATAAAGTTTGATAAATTTGAGTACATATTTATGTCATAGCCGAATGTATATAAGTAAATTAGATTGTTTGCATAATTTGATAATGTGATATGAATAAGTATCTCGATGTGAATCGTGGGATTGTACAATGACGAACGATTTTATTTGTTTAATGTGAATAAGATTAGTTGAATTGGATATGTAATATAATTATGAAATGTGTGTGAATGATTGACCACATTGATATGTTTCGGCTATATGCCTAGCGTGCCTCGTCTTTGATTTGTTTTGGGCTATATGCCTAGTGTGCCTCGTGCGTTGATATGTTTCTGCTTTATGCCTAGCGCCCTCGTGTTTGTTATAATATCCCGAATTATGGCTTATGCATAATTGCTTAATTGAGTGTGAAAGCATGCCTTTGTATGTATGAATGTGTATTTATGAATGTTGTAAACTTTAGAATAATAGGAAATGCCTTAGAAAATTCTTAGATTTTAAGTCTAAAATAGGAAGCTAAGCAAGGTGGCCCTAAGAAAATTTAAAGGTGAAACATGACACACAATTGGGCTTGGGAAAAAATGGCTACAAGGCGCCACTTAAGGGCCTAGCATGTGACGCCACATATAGGTGCAGTTGAGCCAGGGTTCGAGCAACGTGGGAAGCATTGGAGACTTTTATTTTTTCGCCAAAAAGGGGAACTGGGCTAAGGAGGCTTTAAGGGAAATTCGTGAGGGATTTATGACACAAGGGTTGGCTTGGTAAAGTGGCTGCAAGGCGCCATATAAGGCTTGGACAAATGACGCCATATGCTAAGGGGAAAGGGCTTGTGTTCGAGCCACAAGGAAAGCAAAAAGAAGTTTTATTTTTTTTTGCTACAAGGTAGATAGTGTTGGACGGCATTAAGGCACTAAAAGAGGAGTTTGATTTTTTTTTTTAAAATTCGGCTAGATAAGGGATAATTATTGGGATTAATTTTTATTAATAATGTGATAATTAAAGGATAAAGTTATCAAGGTATGGAGAGTTGGCCGATTGAGGGGCTCCTTGGACGGTATTTTCGGCTAAAGAAAGGAGCAAGGCCATTCTCCATACTTTCTTTTCTTTTGAAACCTCTAAATCGAATTCTCTAGCCACTCTTCCCTTTCTCTCCTATTTTGAAAAAAAGCCAAAACTTCTTCCAAATCTCATTGGTGCCGATCCTTTCTAGGCATCATAATCCCTCTCTTTTCATCTTTGTTGAAGCCGAAACCAAGTGACCATCATCTAAGCCAAGGCCAAATCTTCTGTGGTGTCAAAGGAGCTGTCGATTTCATCATTAGGGGGTAAGAGCAAATTTGATTTTTATTCCTTCTCTTTTAAGACTTTTCAAAATCTAGGACTAATCCCATTAATATTTTGTTGCCGAAATTTGGAAGGATCTTTCGAGATTTTTTAGTAAAGTCGGCTACAATAGGGGATCTTCAGGACTTTAAGAACCCAAGGTAAGCCATAAGTGAGATTTGGCCATCGGCCATTCTATTATGTATTAGTGTTAGATTAAATCTAACATATGTGTATAGGGCTGTCGACATCTCCATAGTCAAGTCGCGTTTTCGGGATTTGGAAATCACAAGGTAAGTGCATAAGTACAATCGGCCAAGGCCATATTTGTTGTTTGAAGTCTATTCCTTATTTGATTAAAAAGCTGAAACTAATCCCTTAGGTGATCTAGTATAGGCCGATTGCAAGAAGAACCAACACAACGTTCTCGGGATTTGTTTGATAACCCAATCGGCAACAAGGTAAGTTTTGGTGTCAAAAGTCCTTTGGGATTTAATAATCTAGCCGAATAGGTTTTGCTAATATGTCTACTAATGGCCGATTATAGGAACTAAGGGATCTAAGGCTTTAGATCGGATTATTCGGGATTTAAGTAAACCGCTAAGTGTACCAAAATGTACCCACAATTTCTTAATAAGTTTTATGGCATGTTTAATATATATATATTCATGTGACATTAAGAATGTGAAAAGTATGGCTAAGGTAACATACAATGGTACAAAGTACTAAGGTACGTTTTCCTACTCCTACTATGAGTATGATATGGTTTGTTATGCCATGAATGTGAGTATGATAAGAATGTGAATTAAGGCATGATATTGCATAATGTGTATGATAGATGGGGGCATATGGGATATTATGAAAAGGGGAAGTGAATGTGGTGACTCATGTCACGATATAAGAATGTGGTGACTTCGGTCACATTATTTGAATGTGGTGTCTCATGACACAAAATATTATCTGGTGGCTATGCCACGAATTTATAAGGGCGATGAGCACGTCGATCGCAATGACGCCTTCGATGGTGTGTAGCGGATAGAGGTTGACTTAGTAGTCCCCACGGTGCAAAAGTTGGTACGGTGATGTGTAGCGGTTGGTAACTAGGCTTGGGCTTGGGAATGCATCATTAATTGTATATTTTGATATGAACATGTATGACTTGATATGCCCGAATCTATTTGGACTTTGTGTTTGTGTACACATTGAGTCTGCTTGACTCACCCGTGCTAGGGATCATTTTTCAGTGACGCACGAGAATGGATCGGGCCGACAAGAGCTTAGTGGTGGCCATGCTCAGAAGGAATTTTATGATTTGACATTTACTTTTATTTAAGTACTTTCAATTTATTTTGGGTATATTTCGATGTAATAAGGCCATAGTATGAACTAAGTATGCATGCATTTAAATTTACGAAATTATGTTTCGAATGTTATCAAAATTAAAGTTAAGTAATATTTTTAAAATAAACTCGTAAATATTATGACATCTAAATACAAATGTTTTCAAAGGCAAAATCTTTAAAATTAAATTCGCATATCTTTTACTTAAAGTTTTGGGACTCAATAAAGAAATTTTATAAAAACTTATATTTCACAAAAACGAACTAGTTTCCAACTTGAGCCCAACCCAAATCGAGTTTTCTCCCAAATTCACTTAAAAATTTTCTAAGAACCCACGAATTTGAACCGTTTTCACTCGAGGAACATACCAGATCTTGTCGAGGCTTGTAGGCCAGGTTTGGGGTGTTTCACCGATGATATATATATAATTCGGGCTTATTGCCTAGCAGGCTTAATGCCGGTGTTATGATTTTGGACCTCGAGTTCAAAGGGCTTCGTGTTTGTGTGTGAGATTCGGTAATGTTTAGTAGGCTCTAGCTAATGAATCAGTTTGCCTAAGCATTTAGTAGTAAATTTATAATTCGGTTGTAAGGAGTGTGTTATGCATATTTAAGTGAACTATGAATGTGCATATATGTATTTATAGTTATATGTATGTATGTATATATATATATATAAGATAAGAAACGTTTATTTAAGATCATGAGTTGGATGTTTAAGTGTTTTACCATCATTTATGATAATATTTTGCTTAATACTTACTAAGCTAGCAAGCTTCTTGTGTGTTCTTGTTTACTTCTATTTTATAGATTTTAGTTCAAGCTACTGGACTCAAGGATCTTTAAAGAAGTCAACCGCACTATCGACTTACTTTTGGTATTGAATAACTTAATTTTAGATTTAAAAAAAAGGGGGCATGTATAGGCTAGACTAAGCGATAACTAATGATGTGTAATCTTGTAAATATACTTAGCCATGCGAAAATGGCTATCTATTTTGGTTAAACTTTGTTTTGTGTTTTGATGATATGGTTTGCTCATGCCATGAATTATCATTGTGTTCGGATGTGGTTTAGGCATTATATGAGATGGTATAATAGATATATGTTATGATAGGTATATATGTATATTTCGATAATTGATAGTCAACTTGATAGATTAAGGTTGAATCTTATTCATGTGTATATGTGATAGATTAATAAATAGAAATGTGGCTACTTTAATTCGGTTAATTATTTGTGAAGACTTGCTATGCTTAGGTATGCATTCGGTTATAAAATGGTACCATTGGGTTGATCTCATGAAAATGTTATAAGTTTATTTATATATAGATATGTTAGGAATTGAATATCAAGAAGTTGATATGAATATGATTTTGAGTTATATGCTTGTGAAGTATGTATAAGTTGTATAACTTTTGGAATGTTTAATTGCTTAACACTATAAATAGATATGATATAGTTAAAGCACTTAATGTGTTATTTAAGTATCATTTAAAAAGTGTAAAAGCGTAAGTACAATTTTGTCAATGTCATGAATTAAGAATTTTGATATGCAATGCATGTATATGTTCGGCTAGCCTAGGAGAAAAATGCATTTGAAATTTATATGTTTAAGGAATTAGCTATTTTGGCTTATTTTCGAATATGGTAAATGAGCATATCTATGTTATATATGTATTTACCTATATGTGATTACTTGACCTGGTTGAGTGTTTGGGATTTATTAGAATTATTTTGGAGTTTTGTAATGTGCATAAAAATTTAAAAATATAACCTTGTATAATTCGGCCATATGAGATAATATAAGTATGTGTATTCAGTCCTATAAGTAAGTTTTAATGAGATAATATTTTTAGTAATGCCCGTAACTCTAATCCAGAGACGGATACGGGTTAGGGGTGTTACACACTAGCCCATGTGGAGGTAAAAACCTCACGAAGGCATAGTTTCTCACTCCCACTTAAAGGTGTAACCACAATGGTTATGCAATGTAATGCAAGAGGATTCTACGAGACTCAACATTATTGCAGTTATAGTACAAACAAATACTTTAAAAGAAACATGATTTTCCAAAACAAATTTTCAAGTTTTCAATCAAAGGACCTTTTTGTTTAGGTGTGATCAGGTCATCTATAAAAATATTTTGGTCTGCAAAATTTGAGAAAACGGGTTTGGGAGTCGGTATAGTTTTCAAGTTTTCAATCAAAGGACCTTTTGACCATGAATGTAGACGGTATAGTGGACTAGGGGGTTGGCTTAATTCTGAATGTGATTAGGAGGAAATAAGGAGAAATTTAGGAGTGAGTTTAATTCAAAATTAGTTTGAATTGATGGCAAGAAGAATTTTGAGTGTGGAGGCTGAATGTGGGTCTCTTTTGGGTGATAATTTTCGGTCATAAGTGGGGGGGAATAGTCGACTTTCCTATAAGAGGTCTAGAAGTTTTTTTTCGATTCTCTATTCTTTCTTTAGTATTCTCTTTTGAAATTTCTTTTCACCCTTGCCATTGCCAAAATTTGCACCCTATTTCTTGACCAAAAGCCTAAAGTTGGAAGTCATTTTGTGCATCTTTTTCTTTTTCTTTTCCTTCCATTCACTTCCTAAAAACCGAAACCTATCCTCTCATTTGCAACAAAGCCGAAACCTCTCCACCTTTGTTCTTCATTTCCGAATTCTCCTAACTTTCATCTACACTTCTTTTCTTCTTCTCAACCTTGGTTCTATACCTATTTTTGTGATAGCCGATTATCCCATCTCCATTTGGGAGTTCTTGTTGAATCTTTTAGAGCCTTTAGAGGGGGAGGTGTCGACATTCCTTTTCATCACTCTTCCAATCAGTTTCGAGTATAGTAAGTATTTTCTTAGCAATCAAATTCTCTTCTTCTTCATTTAGTATGCCAAAACCAATGGTTGGCCTTGGTTTCTAAGGGATGGTCGAATGTATGAAGAGTCATAATATTGTGTTTCTTTTGTGTAGCCAACGGTAAGAAGCCTCTTGAATTTGACTATTCAGGGTAAGGTGGTAAGTGATATGTAGTTCGGCCAAAGGCCATCTTCATGGATTTATGGTGTAGGGCCGATTCTAACAATGGTTAAGTAGGGATCTTGACATCTTTAGGAGTAAGCAAATATTTCGAGATTTAGTCGAGTGTGCCAAAACAGGTGCGTAGTTATCACACTGTTCTCTTGTTGTGTGTATGTGTTATATATATAAATATGTATATGATGTGCATAGTAGCCAAAATAATGGCTAAAAAGGTGGATACCCATGGTGGGTAATCGATTAAATAGGTCAGTACTTTATGACAATAAGTTTCCTATGGTATACGAATGAAATTGTGATATCATGTTATGTATGCTTATTTTAATGATATTGTGGCATGATACATGGGGCTAGGGATGTGACTATTGAAGGACAGGGAGTACATTTATGTACGTGGTCTGATGTTAGCTTTGTGCTACATTGGCGCTTGATGTTAGCTATTTGCTTCATCAAGGTGGGATGTTGGATGTGTGCCTCACCGTGGCGGATGATAGCTGTGTGCATCACCGTAGATTGAGGATGACCTAGGGCCACCTCGAGGATATTGATATGTGGGGTCACTTAGGTGATCGGTGGCTTAGCCACGGCCTCGGGCAGCAGGTCTGCCAAGGTAGGTGTGTAACGGATGGATACTAGGTTGGGCTGGGCTTCATGTTGCATATTTATGTATGTGGACTATGTGGATATGGGCCAAGCCTATATGTGGAGACATGTGAAATAACTATGCACTGAGTCTGTTTGACTCACCCAAATTTTCTTACCAACATCGCAGGTGATTTGTAATGCTTGGACCGGGTCGGAGCGGATACAAAGGTGGCCCATGCAGAAGATGTTTTACTTAATTTTACGCACTTTATATCTTAAGTAGTTTTGGAATAATTATTTGATGTAATAAGGGCCACTTAAAGTATTTGCAACTTTATTTATGGTTTTGAAGTTTATCCTATTATTGAGCTAATAATTGGCAATATTTTGAATCAACTTATTTTATAACAACTTATATTAAAGCTTTTAAATTCGATAATCTGCACCAATAAGGTTTTATTTGAATCTTAAATGTGAAATGTTTTTACCAACGGCAACAAATTTCATCTTTTATTTTTAAGTAAAAATCTTTTCCAACATTTTCCGTAGTGACATACCAGATTCGATCAAGGCTCGTAGGCCGAGTTTGGGGGTGTTACAATTTGGTATCAGAGCCCGGTTCAAAACTCGACTTTGAGGGTTTTGGGCCCAAAAACATTTTTTAAGGTGGGCTTTTCAAAGATTTGGGCTTTCATAAATTTTTCAGTTTATTTGGGCATGGCACTGTATTCCAAGGCAAGTCCACTGTAAGTACCTCTAATTGTTGTGTGAATTATTATATGATTGGTATGTGAGTATGATAGGAACATGAATTAGTGTATTAAGTTATTGAACTTTAGGATTAGTTTACTCCAACACAGAATTGCATAAAATTTTAAAGCCTAATTAAACAAACCTATGAGTAAGTCACCGAAGTTCGGGTGTGGCAACCATTGTGCGCATGTCTAGGATTGGTTTCAGTGGGAGCTTGGCATTTAAGTAGTCCTAGTGACTCACCTCCTCTCCACTCGAATCCTACAGTGCGTAGTAATCTGTTCACCCTAACCAAGAGGACTTATTCACTGCTAAACTCGATAATTAAAACCCGAAAGGGACTAGTCATCTTGTTTTATAAAAACCTTAAGTTTTCAAAATTACTCCTTTGATTTGTAAAACCATTTTATACTTGGAAAATTTTTGAAATATTTTCGATTTACAAAATTACTCAAATACCCTAGGTGTAAAATTACCAAAATGCCCTTGGTTTATAAAATTACCATACTACCCACGACTTTTGTAAAACATTCTTACTTTACAAAAATACCAAAAACTCCTATTTTATAAAATAGTAAGATACCTCGATTTGGGAAAATTTACTAAAATGCCCGACTTCCAAAATTACCAAAATAACCCTAATTTCTGAAATTTCTGATTTGATAGAATTTTCAAAATAACCTCGAGATTTGTATATTTTGGAATGCCTTTGATTTGTAAATATTTTCAAATTGACCCTGATTTATTACCAAAATACCCCTGTAGGACAAATGACAAAAATACCCCTAGAATAGGAACGGACAAAGATGTTCGAATGATGAATGTGTGTGTGATGGATATCATTGAATGTGTGTGTTTCTCTGAATTAGGGTAGAAAACTTGAAATGAAAACTCTGAATGATCGAAAGAACTACTATTAAGCTCTTTTCATAAAATTGCTCGCGGATAAACAGTGGAACAAATGCTAATTCATAAAATTTCTTAAATCTGATTAAATCGCGATAGTAGACATGAGCTCAAGGGGACGTGGTCGAAATGTACGAGGACGCGGTAGAGGCAGAATGACCATGTTGAAACCCATTAGATCGGGTCAAGGGTCTGAGAATGAGGTACCACCACCACCAGCTGTTGGTGTTGAGCAGCAAGATCAGATGGGGGATGATGCTGTATCGCAGGCTGTGCTACGAGTTCTTGAGATGGTGGCTGGAGCAGGTGGAAATGTAAGAGCTAGGAAGTCCGTACCCGAGCGACTTCGAGCCAATAGAGCTGAGATGTTCCGTGGCATATCTGGTGTGGCACCCAGTACAGCTGAGTATTGGTTGGTGGCGACCGAGCAAATTATGGATGAGCTGGATCTAACCACTGAGGAGAAAGTGAAAGGAATGGTGGCGTTGCTTCGTGATGAGGCATATCAATGGTGGCTCACAGTTCAGGATGGTGCTACAGCTGAGAATCTCACTTGGGAGTACGTTTGGGCGGTTTACCAGAAGAAGTATGTTGGTACTCATTATATTGATGCGCAGAGAAAGGCTTTTCTAGGGCTGGTTCAAGGGAACAAACTCGTGGCGGAGTACGAGGCTAAATTCCTAAGGTTGAGCCGATATGCTCAATGAGTAGTGGCTACGGAGCATGAGCGATGTGTCTGATTTAATGATAGACTAAGGGATGACCTGAGGCTGTTGATAGCTCCACAGCAGAAGCGGGAGTTTGCTGTAGTAGTAGAAAAGGCTAAGTTAGCCGAAGGAATTAAGGACTCTGTGAGACAAAACAGAGATAAGGATAGGAATCGGGATAAGAGGAGTTTTGGACCATCGGAATTGTCTGAGAGCCTTCAAAAAAGACCAAGGGTTGAGAATTCTGCTCATGTTACTAAGCCAGCTACTAGAAATCCAGACTGTCTGTGTGCTTGGTGTGGAAGGTATCATGTTGGCGAGTGCAGGAATCAGGGTCGAGAGTGTTTTAGGTGTAAGTCTAAGGCTCATTTGATTAAAGATTGTCCTTAGGATTCGAACAGTAGGTCAGGGTGGTGTGCAGCCGGACAGAGGTGGTCAGCAAGTGACGAGGGGTCGTGGTCTGAACCATGGAAGAAATAGTTCCGGCCAAGGTCGTAGGGCACCAGGCAGAGGAGCTGAAGGTACAGATGCGAGGCAGCCAAGGTTGGTTTATGCAGCCAGGTGTCACGAGGAGGAAGATGTGCCAGAGGTGACAACGGGTACATTCCTCATTTCTGCAATACCCTTTATTGCCTTGTTTGTTATAGAGCTAGTTCGTTCTTTTGTTGCTAGTGAAATGTATGGAACCTTGAGTGTGAACTTTGAGACTGTTCATAGAAAGTATGTTAGTTTTATTATGATCAGAATGCGCAGCAAGAGCGAGTGTGGTGAGTGAGGATGCACGATCAAGAGTTAGTTGGAAATTTCGAGGACGAAATTTCTTTAAGGAGGGTAGAATTGTAATATCCCTAATTAGGGTTATTTGTGATTGTATTGTTTTGCATGAGTTCGGATTGTTGTGTTGTTAAGTGAGATGTTCTAGGGCTTAGGAATAAGCCAAGGCTAGGCTCGAACTGTAGGAAAAATTTTATTTTTAAGCTTTAGTTAAAGGGAGTTAAAGGAGCTAGGGGTTAAGAGTAATTCGTAGGGAATTTTAACACAAGTAACCAGTTGGCAAAGTGGCAAGGAGGCACCACTTAGGGCTTTGGAAGGTGACGCCACAAGCATTGAAAGGGGGCTTAGGTTCAAATCCCATGGATGGACTTAAGGTGACTTTTATTTTTGCATTTATATGGCATGTATTGGTCAAACTCTAATTAAGGTAAGGTTGGACTATTGTATTTTATGGTTAGTAGACTAAGGAATAAGGCAAGTGCTTATTTATGGTATGGTATCATAGGATAAGGGGACATAAGGCTTGAAGTATGGAGTGTTGTTTTGGAAACTTTTCTATGGCCTTTTGACCATGAATGTAGACGGTATAGTGGACTAGGGGGTTGGCTTAATTCTGAATGTGATTAGGAGGAAATAAGGAGAAATTTAGGAGTGAGTTTAATTCAAAATTAGTTTGAATTGATGGCAAGAAGAATTTTGAGTGTGGAGGCCGAATGTGGGTCTCTTTTGGGGGATAATTTTCGGTCATAAGTGGGGGGGAATAGCTGAATTCCTATAAGAGGTCTAGAAGTTTTTTTTGGTTCTCTTTTCTTTCTTTAGTATTCTCTTTTGAAACTTTCTTTTCACCCTTGCCATTGCCGAAATTTGCACCCTATTTCTTGACCAAAAGCCGAAAGTTGGAAGTCATTTTGTGCATCTTTTTCTTTCTCTTTTCCTTCTAATCACTTCCTAAAAACCGAAACCCATCTTCTCATTTGCAACAAAGCCGAAACCTCTCCACCTTTGTTCTTCATTGCCAAATTCTCCTAACTTTCATCTACATTTCTTTTCTTCTTCTCAACCTCAGTTCTATACCTATTTTTATGATAGCCGATTATCCCATCTCCATTTGGGAGTTCTTGCCGAATCTTTTAGAGCCTTGAGAGGGGGAGGTGTCGACATTCCTTTTTATCAATCTTCCAATCAGTTTCGAGTACAGTAAGTATTTTCTTAGCAATCGAATTCTCTTCTTCTTCATTTAGTATGCCGAGACCAATGGTTGGCCTTGGTTTCTAAGGGATGGTCGAATGTATGAAGAGTCATAATATTGTGTTTCTTTTGTGTAGCCAACGGTAAGGAGCCTCTTAGATGCGAATGTGTATTGGTATAGGTAAGTACCTATGAGTAAGTCGCCGAGTTAGGGTGTGGCAACCATTGTGCGATGTCTAGGATTGGTTTCAGTGGGAGCTTGGTATTTAAGCAGTCCTAGTGACTCACCTCCTCCACTCGAATCCTACTTGGTGCGTAATCTGTTCACCCTAACCAAGAGGACTTATTCACAAGCTAAACTCGATAATTAAAACACGAAAGGGACTAGTCATCTTGCTTTTATAAAACCTTAAGTTTTCAAAATTACTCCTTTGATTTGTAAAACCATTTTATACTTGGAAAATTTTTTGAAATATTTTCGATTTACAAAATTACTCAAATACCCTCTGTGTAAAATTACCAAAATGCCCTTGGTTTATAAAATTACCATACTACCCACGACTTTTGTAAAAACATTCTTACTTTACAAAAATACCAAAAACTCCTATTTTATAAAATAGTAAGATACCCTAATTTGGGAAAATTTACTAAAATGCCCCTGACTTCCAAAATTACCAAAATAACCCCAATTTCTGAAATTTTTGCAATATCATTGATTTGATAGAATTTTCAAAATAACCTCGAGATTTGTATATTTTGGAATGCCTTTGATTTGTAAAGATTTTCAAATTGATCCTGATTTATTACCAAAATACCCTTGTAAGGCAAATGACGAAAATACCCCTGGAATAGGAATGGACAAAGATGTTCGAATGATGGATGTGTGTGTGATGGATATCATTGAATGTGTGTGTTTCTCTGAATTAGGGTAGAAAACTTGAAATGAAAACTCTGAATGATCGAAGAACTACTATTAAGCTCTTTTCATAAAATTACTCATGGATAAACAAGTGGAACAAATGCTAATTCATAAAATTTCTTAAATCGATTAAATCGCGATAGTAGACATGAGCTCTAGGGGCGTGGTCAAAATGTACGAGGACGCCGGTAGAGGCGTAATGACCGTGTCGAACCCGTTAGATCAGTCAAGGGTTTGAGAATGAGGTACCACCACCACCACTTGTTGGTGTTGAGCAAAGATCGCACGAGGATGATGTCAGACGCAGTCGTCTCTGAGTTCTTGAGATGGTGGCTGGAGCGGTGGAAATATGAGAGCTAGGAAGTCCGCAAACCGGAGCGACTCGAGCCAATAGAGCTGAGGTGTTTCGTGGCGTATCTGGTGTGGCACCCAGTACGGCTGAGTATTGGTTGGAGGCGACCGAGCAAATTATAGATGAGCTGGATCTAGCCACTGAGGAGAAAGTGAAAGGAATGGTGGCGTTGCTTCGCAATGAGGCATATCAATGGTGGCTCACAGTTCGGGATGGTGCTACAGCTGAGGATCTCACTTGGGAGTATGTTTGGGCGGCTTACCAGAAGAAGTATGTTGGTACTCATTATATTGATGCGCAGAGAAAGGCTTTTCTGGGGCTGGTTCAAGGGAACAAACCTGTGGCAGAGTACGAGGCTGAATTCCTAAGGTTGAGCCGATATGCTCGAGGAGTAGTGGCTATGGAGCATGAGCGATGTGTCCGATTTGAGGATGGACTAAGGGATGACCTGAGGCTATTGATAGCTCCACAGCAGGAGCGGGAGTTTGCCGTATTAGTTGAAAAGGCTAAGGTAGCCGAAGGAATTAAGGACTCTGTGAGACAGAACAGAGATAAGGATAGGAACCGGGATAAGAGGAGTTTTGGACCATCAAAATTGTCTAGGAGCCTTCAGAAAAGACCGAGGGTTGAGAATTTCGTTTCGTGTTACTAAGCCGACTCTCGGAAATCCAGCACCGTCCGTGTGCTCGATATGGAAGGTATCATGTTGACGAGTGCTTTGGAATCGGGATCGAGAGTGTTTTAGGTGTAAGTCTAAGGCTCATTTGATTAAAGATTGTCCTCAGGATCTGAATAGGGCTCAGACGGTGAGGTCGGGGGTGGTGTGCACCCGATGAGGTGGTCGACAGCGGCGAGGGTCGTGGTCTGAACCATGGAGGAAATGGTTCCGGCTAAAGTCGTGGAGCACCAGGCAGAGGAGCTAAAGGTACAGATGGGAGGCAGCCATGGTTGGTTTATGTAGCCAGGCGTCGCGAGGAGGAAGATGTGCCAGAGGTGACAACGGGTATGTTCCTCATTTCTGGAATACCCTTTATTGCCTTATTTGTTATAGAGCTAGTTCGTTCTTGTGTTACTAGTGAAATGTATGGAACCTTGAGTGTGAACTTTGAGGCTGTTCATAGAAAGTATGTTAGTTTTATTAAGATCGTAATGCACAAAGAAGAGCGTAGTGTGGTGAGTGAGGATGCACGATGTTAGTTAGTTGGAAATTTCGAGGATGAAATTTCTTTAAGAAGGGTAGAATTGTAATATCCTGAATTAGGGGTTATTTGTGATTGTATTATTTTGCATGAGTTCGGATTGTTGTGTTGTTAAGTGAGATGTTCTAGGGCTTAGGAATAAGCCAAGGCTAGGCTCGAGCTGTAGGAAAAATTTTATTTTTAAGCTTTAGTTAAAGGGAGTTGAAGGAGCTAGGGGTTAAGAGTAATTTGTAGGGAATTTTAACACAAGTAACCAGTTGGCAAAGTGGCAAGGAGGCACCACTTAGAGCTTTGGAAGGTGACGCCACGAGCATTGAAAGGGGGCTTAGGTTCGAATCCCATGGATGGACTTAAGGTGACTTTTATTTTTGCATTTATATGGCATGTGTTGGTCAAACTCTAATTAAGGTAAGGTTGGATTATTGTATTTTATGGTTAGTAGACTAAGGAATAAGGCAAGTGCTTATTTATGGTATGGTATCAAGGAATTTTGGTAGGATAAGGGACATAAGGCTTGAAGTATGGAGTGTTGTTTTGGAAACTTTTCATGGCCTTTTGACCATGAATGTAGATGGTATAGTGGACTAGGGGTTGGCTTAATTCAGATGTGATTAGGAGGAAATAAGGAGAAATTTAGGAGTGAGTTTAATTCAAAATTAGTTTGAATTGATGGCAAGAAGAATTTTGAGTGTAGAGGCGAATGTGGGTCTCTTTTGGGTGATAATTTTTGGTCATAAGTGGGGGGAATAGCTAAATTCCTATAAGAGGTCTAGAAGTTTTTTTTCGGTTCTCTTTTCTTTCTTTAGTATTCTCTTTCGAAACTTTCTTTTCACCCTTGCCATTGCCAAAATTTGCAACCTATTTCTTGACCAAAAGCTGAAAGCTGGAAGTCATTTTGTGCATCTTTTTCTTTTTCTTTTTCCTTCCATTCACTTCCTAAAAATCGAAACCCATCCTCTCATTTGCAACAAAGCCGAAACCTTTCCACATTTGTTCTTCATTGCCGAATTCTCCTAACTTTCATCTACACTTCTTTTCTTCTTCTCAACCTCGGTTCTATACCTATTTTTGTGATAGTCGATTATCCCATCTCCATTTGGTAGTTCTTGCTGAATCTTTTAGAGCCTTGAGAGGGGAAGGTGTCGACATTCCTTTTCATCAATCTTTCAATCAGTTTCAAGTATAGTAAGTATTTTCTTAGCAATCGAATTCTCTTCTTCTTCATTTAGTATGCCGACACCAATGGTTGGCCTTGGTTTCTAAGGGATGGTCGAATGTATGAAGAGTCATAATATTGTGTTTCTTTTGTGTAGCCAACGGTAAGGAGCCTCTTGGATTCGACTATTCAGGGTAAGGTGGTAAGTGATATGTAGTTTGGCCAAAGGCCATCTTCATGGATTTATGGTGTAGGGCCGATTCTAACAATGGTTAAGTAGGGATCTTGGCATTTTCAGGAACATGCAAATATTTTGGGATTTAGTCGAGTGTGCCAAAACAGGTGCATAGTTATCGCACTGTTCTCTTGTTGTGTGTATGTGTTATATATATAAATATGTATATGATGTGCATGGTAGCCAAAATAATGGCTAAAAAGGTGGATACCCATGGTGGGTAATCGATTAAACAGGTCAGTACTTTATGACAAAAAGTTTCCTATGGTATATGAATGAAATTGTGATAGCATGTGATGTATGCTTATTTTAATGATATTGTGGCATGATACATGGGGCTAGGGATGTGACTATTGAAGGACGGGAGTACATTTATGTACGTGGTCTGATGTTAGCTTTGTGCTACATTGGCACTTGATGTTAGCTATGTGCTTCATCAAGGTGGGATGTTAGCTATGTGCCTCACCCTCAAGGGTGATAGTATGTGCATCATCAGTGGATTGAGGATGACCTAGGGTCACCTCGAGGATATTGATATGGGGTCACTTAGGTGATCGATGGCTTAGCCACGCCCTCCTCGATGGGTCTACCAAGGTAGGTGTGTAACGGATGGATTCTAGGTTGAAATGGGCTTCATGTTGCATATTTATGTATGTGGATTTGTGTGGATATAGGCCAAGCCCATATGTGGAGACATGTGAAATAACTATGCATCGAGTCTGCTTTGACTCACCCAAATTTTCTTACCAACATCGCAGTGATTCGTAATGCTTGGACCGGGTCGGGCGGATACAAAGGTGGCCCATGCGTAAGATGTTTTACTTAATTTTACGTACTTTATATTTTAAGTAGTTTTGGAATAATTATTTGATGTAATAAGGGCCACTTAAAGTATTTGCAACTTTATTTATGGTTTTGAAGTATATCCTATTATTGAGCAAATAATTGGCAATATTTTGAATCAACTTATTTTATAACAACTTATATTAAAGCTTTTAAATTCGGATAATTTGTACCAATAAGGTTTTACTTGGAATCTTAAATGTGAAATGTTTTTACCAACGACAACAAATTTCATCTTTTATTTTTAAGTAAAAATCTTTTCCAACGTTTTTCGCAATGACATACCAGATCCGGTCAAGGCTCGTCGGTCGGGTTTGGGGTGTTCGATAAATGGATTCTAATCCCGATAGAGTCGTGGCGATGATCGTAGAGAGTGTAGCGCTTGACCGCACACCGGATCGGTGACGATAGACTCTCGACGCCATTCTGGTAGCCACGAGGAGAGGCTAAACAAGCCTTCTACCGGATGATGAATAAGTGGTTTACCCATTTGTTCGAAATAACCCTACTGTACAACAACCTCCACCCCGAATAATCCAACTCCGGTACCTTCAAAGACTCGGTGATAGATCCGATGAGATCTAGTAGGCCCCGCTGATAAAATTAGGAAACATGGGGCCAAAGAATTTAAGGCTAATGACGATGATGATGCAGAAGCGAAATGAGTTGTGGCTCGATAACACTATTCGGTACTTGATGAATTATCCTCGACTCGGAAGAATGCTTGAAATGTGCTATATCTTTACTTTGGGACACTACATATCACCGGTGGAATACACTAGTATCGATGAGTCCCAAAAGAAAAAGTGACACAGGACTTCTTTCGGATCGAGTTAAGTAAGAAATATATTAGTCAAAAATTAATCAATCAAAAACAAAAAGAATTTCTTGAACTGAAACAGTGGCGAATGACTGTGACAGAATATGAACGGAAATTTGTCAGACTTAGCAGATATGCTAGAGAGTGTGTTTCTACTGAAGCCATTATGTGCAAAAGATTTGAAGATGGTCTGAATGAAGATATAAAGTTGCTGGTCTGCATTCTTGAAATCAAAGAGTTTTGATACTAGTCGAACGGGCTTGTAAAGCTGAAGAACTCGAAAAAGAGATAAGAAAAGCTGAAATAGAAACTAGAGATGCTTGTAAGAGATCAACGAGTAAGACTTACCATTCAGTGCCTAAGAAATTCAGAGACGACTCCAACCGACATAAAGCTACTTCAGACTTACCTAGACGTGATCGATCTCCAGTGAGTTACCGAGCCACTTCGATGGCTAGTGTTGGTAATGTTCCACAGAATCGGGCCGAGTGTAAACATTATGGGAAATGGCATTCTGGAAGTTGCATGGTTCGTGATCGGTCCTACTTTAAATGTGGATCGTCGGACCATTTTATTTGTGAGTGCACGATGTTAGCCGAATAGAATACGGCTCAGAACGCTAGACCGAGTAGCACGCCAAAGACGGGCGTACCACCCAAACATTTAAGCAATGTAGGTGGCAGTCAGAGAGGTACAAAAGACAATCAGAGTTCGATCAGAGGCCCGAGCACCAGCTACAACTTATGCTGTACGAGCCAGAGAGGATGCTTCTTCCCGGATGTTATTATGGTACTTTCATACTTTATGATACTCTCGTGATTGCATTGATTGATCCCGGTTCAACTCATTCATATGTGTGAAACCTCGGATCGATAGAAGACTCTTTGTTGAGTCTCTTCGAGTTTGCGATCCGTGTGTCCGATCCTTTGGGTCATTGTGTAATGGTTAATAAAGTATGTAAAGGTTGAACATAGATGATTCGAGATTCTTGCTTCCCACTAATTTGATGTTATTGCCTTTTGACGAGTTTGATATAATACTAGGAATGGACTGGCTAACTTTGTATGATGCAGTGGTGAATTGTAGAAGAAAGATTATTGATTTGAGATGCCAAAACGGTGAGATTATTAGGGTTGAAACTAATGATGAGAGTGGGTTTCCTACTATAATAACCTCGATGTTAGCCCAGAGGTATGTGACAAGAGGATACGAAGCTTATTTGGCGTATGTGCTAGATAATAAAGTAGCCGAAAAACAGATTGAATCTGCACCAATTGTGTGTGAATACCCAAATGTGTTTCCTGAAGAATTATCGGGTTTACCACCAGTACGAGAGATTGAGTTTGGCATTGAATTAGTACCGAAAACGACTATGATCTCGATAGCTCCGTATTGGATGGCACCTACTGAGTTAAAAGAGTTGAAAGCACAGTTACAAGAGTTAACAGACAGGGGTTTTGCACGACCGAGTTTCTCTTCTTGGGGTGCACCAGTTCTTTTTGTGAAAAAGAAAGATGGAATGATGCGAATGTGTATTGATTATCGGCAACTGAATAAAGTAACTATAAAGAGTAAGTATCTGCTACCACGGATTGATGATTTGTTTGATCAGTTGAAAGGGGCTTCAGTATTTTCGAAGATAGATTTGAGATCGGATTATTATCAGTTGCGAGTCAGAGAAACAGATGTGCCAAAGACTACATTCCAGATGAGGTACGGACATTTTGAATTTCTGGTTATGCCTTTTGGACTCACTAATGCACCTGCTATTTTTATGGATCTAATGAATCGGGTCTTCAGACAGTTTTTGGATCGGTTTGTAGTAGTGTTTATTGATGATATACTGATCTACTCCAAAGATGAAACTGAGCATGCCGAGCATCTGAGATTAGTGCTACAAACTTTGCGAGATCAACAGCTGTATGCAAAGTTTAGTAAATGTGAATTCTGGATGAATGAAGTCGACTTCCTAGGTCATATTGTCTCAAAGATCGGTATTCGGTGGATCCAAAAAACAATGCTATACTCGATTGGAAGCCACCAAAGAATGTTTCTGAGATTCGAAGCTTCTTAGGCCATGCGGGATACTACAGACGTTTTGTAAAAGGTTTTTCTGTGATAGCTACACCTTTGACAAAGCTATTACAGAAAGATGTCAAGTTTGAGTGGTTAGAAAAGTGCCAGAAAAGTTTCGAGCATCTAAAAGCCCTTTTGACCGAAGCTCCAGTGTTAGCTCAGCCTGAATCGGGTAAAGAATGTCATTTTTAGTGATGCTTCTCTGAATGGGTTGGGTTGTGTTTTGATGCAGCGAGGCAAAGTTATAGCCTACGCTTCGAGGCAACTAAAGCTGCATGAAAGAAATTATCCGACTCACGATCTGGAATTAGCAGCTATTATTTTTGCATTAAAAATTTGGCGTCATTATTTATTCGGCGAGAAATGTCACGTTTATTCGAATCATAAAGCCTAAAGTATTTGATGACTCAAAAGATCGAACTTGAGACAACGCAGATGGTTAGAATTGTTGAAAGACTATGAGTTGGTGATTGACTACCATCCGGAAAGCTAACGTTATTGCGGATCGTTAAGTTGAAAATCATTGTTTGCTCTTCGTATGCGATGAACATACAGATGGTTATGTCGGTGATGGCTCGATCACGGTAGAGTTACAAGCAAGACCGTTGTTTATTCGACAAATTTGTGATGCATGAGAAAGTCGACAAGGATTTGATTGCTAAGCGAATTCATTATGAAAAGATGCGGAATCGAGTTTCAAATCGATGCAAATGATTGCTTGAACTTTAAAACCGAATGTGTGTTCAAGAACTCGATTTAATTGAGATGATTACGAGTGAGGCTCATAGTGGTCGATTATCGATACATCCGGGTAGCACAAAAATGTATAATGATTTGAAATAGTTCTATTGGTGGCCTGGCATGAAACGGGATATATCTGAATTTGTTTCAAAGTGCTTAATCTGTCAACAAGTAAAAGCCGAACATCAAGTGCCTTCTGGGTTGCTTCAGCCGATCATGATACCTGAATGGAAATGGGATAGAATCACTATGGATTTTGTATCTGGTTTGCCCATGATACCGACCAAGAAAGATGCAGTCTGGGTTATAGTAGATAGACTGACCAAATTGGCTCACTTTGTACCGGTTCGTACGGACTTTTCACTCGATAAACTTGTTTGAGTTGTATAAATCTCAAATTGTGAGATTACATGGTGTGCCAAGTTCTATTATTTCGATGAGACCCAGATTTACATCACGATTTTGGAAGAAGTCAGAGGATGCTTTAGGTACTAAACTTCATTTTAGTCTGACTTTTCACCATGCAGACAGACGAACGATTCGAGCGAACCATTCGATACACTTGAGGACATGTTAATATGTTGCGTTCTCGAGTTTGAAGGTACGTGGGAAAAGTACTTACCTTTGATTGAATTTGCTTATAATAACAGCTTTTCAATCAAGTATCAAAATGGCACCCTACTGAAGCTCTATATGGCGCAAGTGTCGTACACCCAGTATTGGACCGAGCTCGGTGAGAATAAGATACAAGGGTTGATTTGATTAAAGAGACTGAGCAAAGTGGCTATAATCGGAGGTAGTTTGAAAGTCGCATCGGATCGTCAAAAGTCTTACACCGATTTGAAGCGTAAAGATATTGAATTTCAAGTCGGAGATCGAGTATTCTTGAAAGTATCTCCGTGGAAGAAAGTACTTTGATTTGGTCGGAAAGGCAAACCGAGTTCGAGATTTATCGGACCGTATGAAATCATCGAGCGTGTCGCCTGCTGCTTATAGATTGAAGTTGCCCTCGAATTAGAAAAGATACATGACGTCTTTCACGTTTCGATGATTCAGTAAATATAGATCAGATCCATCGCATGTGATCACTTCGTCTGAGATTGAAATCCGACCCGATATGACGTACGAGGAAGAATCGATCTGTATTTTAGCTCGGGAAATGAAAGATTTAAGAAACAAAAGAATTCCATTAGTGAAAGTACTATGGAGTCGGCACGGAGTTGAAGAGGCTATGTGGGGGCCTGAGGATTCAATAAGGCAACAATATCCAACTTTGTTTAACGGTAAGATTTTCAGGGACGAAAATTCTTAAGGGGGAGAGTTGTCACAGACCGAAATTGACCCTAATCAGAGCGGTGGTTTGGGACCACGAATCCGAGTCTAAATATTTTTAATATTATATTCTATGCTCATTATGTGTGAATTAATATGTGTGAAAGTTTCATAGAAAAATTTTATCATTTAAGTGCTTAATTTGATTAAAAGGACTTAATCGCAAAATGTAAAAGTGGCATACTACGTTGAAATGTGCTAATTTGAGCATGGCTTTATAATATGAAGTATAGAAAGGGTAAATAACCCATTTTATGAGTTAGTGGCCAGCCATGGACAAGTTTGTCCTTAAGATATATTATTTAGTTATTTTAATTTTAAGGTTAGTTAAGTAATTTAGTAAAACTTAATATATGTTAAAGTAAACTCAGTAACACCCCAAACCCTATCTATGCGTTAAGACTAGGTCGATTTGTTACATAAATCAAACTATATTAATAATTACGAAGAATAGGAATTTAAAATAGAAATCATTTATAATTACAAGGTTTAATAAAAACCCAAAGAGTATTTTAAATTTGATGTATATTAGAAAACATTAGTTGAAAACATCATTAATATTGTATTATCAAAATCCTTAAGTAAATTTTTATAAGAGTTCAAAATATTTAACAAAAAATGATAAAGTAATTTCACATATTTGAAAACCCAAAATATATTTTTTTATTAAGAAACCTCATGTAATAATTATAAGCCCACATTAAATATCCAAAGCATAGTTTTAAACCAACCACACATAAAATCCATAGAATATTAATAAAGGCCTTATTACATCAACCCAAAATAGTAAATCATAGAAAGTCTTTAATAAATGTTCAAAGTTTAATTAACCTCATTCAAGTATGGCCTCCACGAAGTCATCCTCGGCCCAAGTCCACGTCAATTTCCATTACCCGAGATGAAAAATTTGAGGAGTGAGTTACTTAGAACTCGAAGTATAACTCACTTACTTATTCATTGGGCAGATCATCAAATCATAGTTTTGGGCTTGAGCCCATTAATGGATTAACAATATAAATAATAATATGTATGCAAAATGACGCTCCCAACCCCAAACCTAATTTCCATCCGCTACACACCCCGTACCAACCATCACACCTGTGGGGATCAAGTCAACCCACCCCGCCATCACACCAATCACAGGCATTAAGCCATTTTATATTTGTGGCAGAGCCACCGAACTAGATTGTGACAAAGTCACCGAACTAGAGGCAAATAGCCATTAATATTTGTGGCAGAGCCACCGAACTAGATTTTTGGCAACAGGACTTTCTTCTCTTCATTTTTAATCCCAACCCATGCAACATGTATGCAAAAATTTGTGATGATTTTATCTAAAGATTTAAATAACATACGAGTCAATATTTCTAGTTTTTTTTGTTAAGGCCCAAAATTTCAAAATAGCATTTAGCCCATTTAGCAATCTAGCATCTTAACCCAATTTACGATCTAGCTAAGAGTTTGGCCCATTTAACAATTTATCGAGCTTTTCGCCCATTTAACAATTTATCGTGCTTTTCGCCCATTTATCGATCTAGCGATGATTTCGCCCATTTATCGATCTAGCGAGATTTCACCCATTTATCGATCTAATGAGATTTCACCCATTTATCGATCTAGCGAGATTTCGCCCATTTATCGATCTAGCGAGATTTGACCCATTTTACTAACTAGCATATTTTTCGTCCATTTATACGAGACATAAAATTTACATATTAACAACTAACTTCATGAGGCGTTTTAATTTTCACAATTTTAATCGTTTTCATGCATTTTCACCGAGATACCAATTAATACGTATTATACTGATTTAGTCGTCTTTACGATTTTACTCAATGCCACGAATGACATTCAACCCGAGAAAAGTGTGGAGTTACACACCTTGATATCGTGAGTACTAAACCTTCCCGCTCGTCAACACCTAAACATAATACGATCTATTAGAACACTATCATTTATCGAAAATATTCTATTGGGATTTGATCCAAATCCTTACCCTTTGATTTTGAATCACTTCTATTTTCTTTCTCCTCGTTTATCGATTCATTGCTCACGAGAATCCACTAACGCATAAAGGCTCTGGAGTACTAACTACTTCAAATAATTGACTTCCCTCGGTTGATGGTCCGCAACCCGGTAGAAAATCCTGGATTCTCGAAACAACCCTTCTTTTATATTTAGGGGGAATAGTGGATCCACCCCTCTTACGAAGACTATGGACTGCCCTTTTTTGCCTTATCTCGAATGTCTTCAATGACAAAAGGTCATTAATCCAACTTAAGAATATATCGAAAATAATACTAAAGGTTTTAAGGGTGAGATTTCCTTACCACAAAGATCCTTGTTCCACAATATGAGAATCGACCAAAAACATTCCCTTAACACCTTAAATCGATTTCAACGTTCTATGATACTCACGAACATTCGAGTTCCAATCTTCCGCTATCGCACTAAAGTATAATAAAGAAAAACATTAATAAAATGAATGATTATTTCGGTCCAAGAAATCCTTCTTACCACCATCAATATTCGCCAAAACCACTATTAACTAACATGAACTAAAAGAACTCTTACCTATTCTCCACGGTTGAAAAGAAATGATTGAGAATGATGTTTAGGAAAAGAAAGAGATTCGCTATGAGAGAAAATAATGGAGAAGGTATGATTGAAAAGAAAATAAAAGGTGAGAGAAAAGATGATGATGATGGTGATTCGGTTTTCAAAGAGAAGAAAAGAGAAAGTAAGAGATGTGTTTAGGGGCAAAGTACATTCGGCAATGGAGAAAGGAAGAAAAGAATGATCTTTGGTGTTGGTAATTTGGCACTATGAAAAGGCACACAAAAGAATACTAAAGTGATAAGCAAAAATGACCAAATGGTCAAAAGAATTAAGGCTTACCAAAAGCTAAGGAGAAAGGTTGAGAGAAAATGCAAAACTTGCACAAGATGATAGGAATGACCAAAAACTAACTCCTAATCCTAGCCAAACTACTAACATATTCGGCCACCTCCCCTTTAGCCACAATGCCGTCCAAATTCATGGTCAAATGGCCATGAATTTGTTTCCAAAACCTTTTCCTTGATACATGCCTTATGTCCCCTTATCTTTCCAAACTTTCTTGATTCCCTACCATAAGTTAACAATTACCTTTTCCTTTAGTCTACTTACCAAAATAAAACAATACAACTCATCCAACCTTATCCCTTGACGACACATGCATAGGTTAAAGCAAAAATAAAATTTTCTAGATGCTAACCAAGGATTTGAACCACTCCCTCATGCCACAACTCATGCGCAACACCACCTTACCATTTACTCATCTTATGCTACACTTTGACACTTATATTAACTTAAGTATTGATGTCACTTAATCCCTTCATTAAATTCTCAAAACTAAAATTATTCCATTCCTAATAATTCTATACTCTTCTTCGTGACTATAATAAACACGAAAAGAAGTAAGAAAATTTTCCTTCATAATCTAAGCACCAAAAACATGCAATAAAAATTGATACTCGAATTTTAGGGTGTTACAACTCTACCCTCCTTAAAGAAAATTTCGTCCTCAAAATTTACCTGATTGAAAGAGGTGAGGATGTTATTGCCGAATAGTTTCCTCCGGCTCCCACGTAGCTTCCTCTGCTCCGTGATTGCGCCACAAAACTTTGACCAACGGCATAGTCTTCTTTCTTAGCACTTTAACATCCCGGTCTAAAATTTCCACTGGTTCTTCTTCAAAAGACAAGTCTGAATTTAATTCCACTTCTTCTATCGGTACTATGTGTGAAGGATCCGATCTATAATGCCTCAGCATGGAAACATGAAAAACATTATGAATTTGACTCAGCTCTGGTGGTAATTCAATCTGATAAGCCACTGGGCCAACATGCTTCATCCCTGGCCACCAATACTGTTCACGAAGATCTCAATACATCTTATTTCCTCCGGGGTGCATAGCATAGGGGCTACTATGCGCCTCCTGTAGAATCATTTGCCTCAAATCTGAGTCCTTAGGCATACAAACTCTTCCACGAAAGCACAACACACCTTCCGTGTTTATTCCAAAATCCTTGATTTCACCCCTATCAACCTGCTGGAATAAAGGTCCCAACTTTTCATCTGATGCCTGCTTTTCCTTGATTTGTTCCAGCCATAGAGGCTTCACCTGAAGTTCTGCTAACAAACTCCCATCCTCATACAAATTCAAATGAGCAAACAATGCCCTCAAATCAGATACTGCCTTACGACTTAACGCGTCAGCTACCACGTTAGCCTTTCTAGGATGATATTCGATTGAGAAATCATAATCCTTTAATAATTCTACCCATCTTCTTTGTCTCAAATTCAACTCCTTTTGGGTAAGGAGATACTTAAGACTCTTGTGATCCGTGTAGATGATAGATTTCTCACCGTAGAGATAGTGCCTCCAAATCTTTAAAGCAAAGACCACCGCAGCTAACTCCAAATCATAAGTATGGTAGTTTACTTGTGCGGTCTCAATTGACTAGAAGCATAGGCCACTACCTTTCCATTTTGCATCAACACACAACCTGCAGGACCGTGTGAGACGCATCACAATAAGCAAGTGAATTCTCTTCCACCTCCCAATTTGAATCAAAACTCGAGCTTCCGTAATCTTCTTCAATTTTGTGAAACTCTCTTGTTGTTTTTCAGTCCAATTATATGGAACTCCCTTCCACAACAGTTTAGTTAGGGGTGCAGCAATCAACGAAAACCCCTCTACAAAACGCCTATAGTAACCAAAAAACCTAAGAAACTCCAAATTTCACCACCGACGTTGGTGGTTTCCAATCCGAAATAGCCTCAATTTTTCGAGGATCCACCCTTATTCCTTCAGCTGATACCACATGACCCAAGAAAGTCACTTCCTTTAGCCAAAATTCGCATTTACTGAATTTGGCATAAAGTTGCTTATCACGAAGTAGTTGCAATACTATACGCAAATGCGTGTCATGCTCCTCATCATTTCTTGAATAAACCAAGATGTCATATATGAACACTACCACAAACCGGTCTAAATATGGTTGAAAGACTCGGTTCATCATGTCCATAAATGCTGCTGGTGCATTGGTTAATCCAAATGGCATCACTACAAACTCATAATGTTCGTAACGAGTCCGAAATGCCGTCTTATAAATATCCGCTTCTTTCACCTTAAGCTGGGTGATAACCCGATCTCAAATTAATTTTGGAGAAAACTGAAGCTCCTTTTAATTGATCAAACAGTCATCAATTCTCGACGGAGGATACCGATTCTTGATCGTCAATTTATTCAATTGTCTATAATCAATGCACATGCGATCGATCCATCCTTCTTCTTGATTTAACAAAACCGGTGCTCCCCACGGAGACACACTTGGTCGAATAAATCCCGATCCAAATAATTCTTAAATTTGAGCTTTAAGCTCTTCCAACTCCTTGATTGCCATTCTATAAGGAGCAATGGACACTAGAGCTTCTCCGCAAAAGCTCAATGCCAAATTCTACTTCCCGATCCGGAGGTATATCGGGAAGTTCTTCGAAAAACATCCGAAATTCCTTCACCGTTCTCACATCATTCACGATAACTCTTTGGCATCCAAAACACGATAAAGGCTAGGAATGCACCATATCCTTTACGAACCAACTTCTACGCCTTCAACGCAGATACCACATTTGCCAAGTAGTTCCTTCGTTCACCAATCATTATGACTTCCTTATCATCCGATGTTCTATCGACATTCGTTTTCAAGACAATCAATTGTGCCCGATGTTTAACCAACCAATCCACGCCTGAATAAGATCAAACTCATGAAAGGCAATTCCATCAAATTCGCCAAGAATACCTCCTCTTGAATTTCTAAGGGCACGTCTCTAAACATTTTATTAACAATTATCGACTGTCCTAAAGGACTAATTACTGTCATCTCACTATCGGTAATTTTAGATTCTAGATTCAGGTTTCTAGATATGGCACTAGCAACATATGAGTGGGTAGAACCAATATCTATTAAAGCAATAACAGGTATAAAGAAGATGAAGAACGTACTAGTTATCACATTAGGGGCATTGCCATCCTCGCGGCGTCTAACTGCATAGACCAGTCCAGGCTGTCTTGCATCCGTGTTCCCTCTAGGACCATTGCTTCGACCCGATGCACCTTGACCACGTCCAGCCCCATTACCACCACGACCTGGTCCACAACCTCTCGGTGGTCTTTGAGTACCTCTGGTGGTTGTGCATCATTATTACTGAACTTCCCGAGTCGTATCCATACGTCGAGGACAATTTTTATCTTGGTGATCCATTGAACCGCATTTGTAACAAGCGCCCGTTTTCCTCCAACACTCTCCAGAATGCCTTTTTCCACATTCAACACAATCTCGACTTCGATTATTAGTTACCGGTGCTCTACCTTGAACTGGTTCATCATTCCGAGGTCTCTTCTGAAATATCTTTAAAGGACCAGACTGCTGTGTCTCTCTCTTATTTCTAAATCTTTCTCGGTTATGACGTTCTGAGTTCTTAGCCTCTTCGGCTATCTTAGCCTTCTCCACAAGCGTGGAAAAAGTTCTAACTTGTTGTGGGGCAATCAGAACCCTCAACTCATCATTAAGCCCATCCTCGAAACGCACACAACGTTCATGATCTGTTGATACTATTGTCCGAGCATAGCGACTCAAACGTAGAAACTTCGACCTCACATACGCCACTTTGTCTTACTCCCTTGGACAAGATTTAGAAATTCCTTCCTTGAAGCGCCTACATAACTCGTTCCAACATATTTTCCTTGAAAGGCAGTTTTAAAGAATTCCTAAGTAATCAGTGCAGACTTGGTGCCTTCTCGAACAAGAAGCCACCATTGATCGCCTCGCCTCTAAGCAAAGACACAGCTCCTTTCGGTTTACGCCGATAGTGCATTCCATATCATCCATAATTCGCTCCACGACTTGAGCCAATATTCACCACATTCGAGCTACAAAAACTCCTCTAAAAACTTCGCATTATTTGACTTGATTCGCTTACAAATTGACCCACGAGTTGTTGGCCCAATTCTAGTTCAAGCGACCCTTTCCAGGACTCGCAGCATTGCTTGTGTCAATGCATTGTCTTCTTCCATATGATCCTGTGATCCCGTCTCACTTACAAGTGACGCAGGTGCATCCATTTCCGGCATATGATTTGGTACTTCAGTTGCAGTACCTCGTCCTCTACCACGGGCCACGTCTACCGCGTCCACGACCACGTCCTCTAGTGCTCATGGTGACTAATTCGATTTAATCTGATTACAAGTTTTATGAATCAAAAAATTTGTTTCAGTGTTTATTAACGATGTTTTATGAGATTTGAGAGATAAAGTTATTTTTCGCAACACATCCTATAGTCTCAATCTCTACAAACTTTAACATCTAAAACTAGAAGTTCTAGAGTGTTCCTATGATCATCATAATAATCATTAAGTAATAAATACTTACTTGACTTGGTGCCGGATGCTTGTGGTGCCATCCTGATATTTAAAACATAATTAAAATATTCTTCCTACGGAAATTATTTGTTGAACCCAACCACAGTAGAGTTTTTGAAGTCGGCTCGATACCATTAAATGTAACACCCCAAACCCGGTCTATGCGTTAAGACTAGGTGCGGTTTGTTACATAAATCAAACTATCTTAATAATTACGAAGAATAGGAATTTAAAATAGAAATCATTTATAATTACAATGTTTAATAAAACCCAAAGAGTATTTTAAATTTGATGTATATTAGAAAACATTTGTTGAAAACATCATTAATATTGTATTATCAAAATCCTTAAGTAAATTTTTATAAGAGTTCAAAATATTTAACAAAAAAATGATAAAGTAATTTCACATATTTGAAAACCCAAAATATATTTTTTTATTAAGAAACCTCATGTAATAATCATAAGCCCACATTAAATATCCAAAGCATAGTTTTAAACCAACCACACATAAAATCCATAGAATATTAATAGAGGCCTTATTACATCAACCTAAAATAGTAAATCATAGAAAGTCTTTAATAAAATTTCAAAGTTTAATTAACCCTCATTCGAAGTATGGCCTCTACGAAGTCATCCTCGGCCCAAGTCCACGTCAATTTCCATTACCTGAGATGAAAAATTTGAGGGAGTGAGTTACTTAGAACTCAGTGTATAACTCACTTACTTATTCATTGGGCCAGATCATTAAATCATAGTTTTGGGCTTGAGCCCATTAACAGGATTAACAATATAAATAATAATATGTATGCAAAAATGACGTTCCCAACCCCAAACCTAATTTCCATATGCTACACACCCTGCACCAACCATCACACCTGGGATCAAGTCAACCCACCCCGCCATCACACCAATCGTAGGCATTAAGCCATTTTATATTTGTGGCGAGCCATCAACTAGATTGTGACAAAGTCACCAATTAGAGGCAAATAGCCATTAATATTTGTGGCGAGCCACCGAACTAGATTTTGGCAATGCCTTTCTTCTCTTCATTATTAATCCCAACCCATGCAATATGTATGCAAAAATTTGTCTATGTTCATATGATGATTTTATCTAAAGATTTAAATAACATAAGAGTCGATATTTCTAGTTTTTTGTTAAGGCCCAAAATTTCGAAATAGCATTTAGCCCATTTAGCAATCTAGCATCTTAACCCAATTTACGATCTAGCTAAGAGTTTGGCCCATTTAACAATATATCAGGCTTTTCGGCCCATTTATCGATCTAGCAGTGATTTCGGCCCATTTATCGATCTAGCAGAGATTTTGGCCCATTTATCGATCAAACAGAGATTTTGGCCCATTTATCGATCTAGTAGAGATTTCGGTCCATTTATCGATCTAGCAGAGATTTCGGCCCATTTTACTAACTAGCATATTTTTTGGCCCATTTTTACGAGACATAAAATTTACATATTGACAACTAACTTCGCGAGGGCGTTTTCATAATTTTCACAATTTTAATCGTTTTCATGTATTTTCACCGAGATACCAATTAATACGTATCATACCGATTTAGTCGTCTTTACGATTTTACTCAATACCACGAATGACATTCAACCCGAAAAGTGTGGAGTTACACACCTTGATATCGTGAGTACTAAACCTTCCGCTCGTCAACACCTAAACATAATACGATCTATTAGAACACTATCATTTATCAAAAATATTCTATTGGGATTTGATCCAAATCCTTACCCTTTGATTTTGAATCACTTCTATTTTCGGTTTCTCCTCGTTTATCGATTCGTTGCTCACGAGAATCCACTAACGCATACAAAGGCTCGGAGTACGAACTACTTCAAATAATTGACTTCCCTCGGTTGATGGTCCAGTAACCGGTAGAAAATCCAGGATTCAGCGAAATTCTTTTTATGTTTAGGGGAATAGCGGATCCACCCTCTTATGAAGACTATGGACGCCTTTTTGCCCTATCTCGAATGTCTTCAATGACAAAAGATCATTAATCCAACTTAAGAATATATCGAAAATAATACTAAAGGTTTTAAGGGTGAGATTTCCTTACCACAAAGATCCTTGCTCCACAATATGAGAATCGACCAAAAACGTTCCCTTAACACCTTAAATCGATTTCAACGTTCTATGATACTCATGAACATTCGAGTTCTGATCTTTAGCTATCGCACTAAAGTATAATAAAGAAAAACATTAATAAAATGAGCGATTATTTCGGTCCAAGAAATCCTTCTTACCACCATCAATATTCGCCAAAACCACTATTAACTAACATGAACTAAAAGAACTCTTACCTATTCTCCACGGTTGAAAAGAAATGATTGAGAATGATGTTTAGGAAAAGAAAGAGATTAATTATGAGAGAAAATAATGGAGAAGGTATGATTGAAAAGAAAATAAAAGGTGAGAGAAAAGATGATGATGATGGTGATTCGATTTTCAAAGAGAAGAAAAGAGAAAGTAAGAGATGTGTTTAGGGCAAAGTATATTCGGCAATGGAGAAAGAAAGAAAAAGAATGATCTTTGGTGTTGGTAATTTCGGCACTATGAAAAGGCACACAAAAGAATACTAAAGTGATAAGCAAAAATGACCAAATGGTCAAAAGAATTAAGGCTTACCAAAAGCTCAAATTCGGCCAAAGGAGAAAGGTTGAGAGAAAATGCAAAACTTGCACAACATGATAGGAATGACCAAAATTAACTCCTAATCCTAGCCAAACTACTAACATATTCGCCACCTCCTCTTTAGCCACAATCTTGTCAAATTCATGGTCAAATGGCCATGAATTTGTTTCAAAACTCTTTTCCTTGATACATGCCTTATGTCCCTTATCTTTCCAAACTTTCTTGATTCCCTACCATAAGTTAACAATTACCTTTTCCTTTAGTCTACTTACCAAAAATAAAACAATACAACTCATCCAACCTTATCCCCTTGTCGACACATGCATAGGTTAAAGCAAAAAATAAAATTTTCTAGATGCTAACCAAGGGATTCGAACCACTCCCCTCATGCCACAACTCATGCGCCAACACCACCTTACCATTTACTCATCTTATGCTACACTTTGACACTTATATTAACTTAAGTATCGATGTCACTTAATCCCCTTCATTAAATTCTCAAAACTAAAAATTATTCCATTCCCGAATAATTCTATACTCTTCTTCAGGACTATAATAAACACCAAAAAGAAGTAAGAAAATTTTCCTTCATAATTTAAGCACCAAAAACATGCAATAAAAATTGATACTCGAATTTTAGCGTGTTACAACTCTACCCTCCTTAAAGAAAATTTCGTCCTCGAAATTTACCTGATTGAAAGAGGTGAGGATATTATTGTCGAATAGTTTCCTCAGGCTCCCACGTAGCTTCCTCCGCTTCGTGATTGCGCCACAAAACTTTGACCAACGGCACAGTCTTCTTTCTTAGCACTTTAACATCCCGGTCTAAAATTTCCACTGGTTCTTCTTCAAAAGACAAGTCTGAATTTAATTCCACTTCTTTTATCGGTACTATGTGCGAAGGATCCGATCTATAATGCCTCAGCATGGAAACATGAAAAACATTATGAATTTGACTCAGCTCTGGTGGTAATTCAATCTGATAAGCCACTAGGCCAACACGCTTCATCCCTGGCCACCAATACTGTTCACGAAGATCTCGATACATCGTATTTCCTCCGGGGTGCATAGCATAGGGGCTACTATCGCCTCCAGTAGAATCATTTGCCTCAAATCGAGTCCTTAGGCATACAAACTCTTCCATGAAAGCACAACACACCTTAGTGTTTATTCCAAAATCCTTGATTTCACCCTATCAACTTTCTTTGGAATAAAGGTCCCAACTTTTCATCGATGCTGCTTTTCCTTGATTTGTTCGAGCCACAGAGGCTTCACCTGAAGTTCTGCTAACAAACTCCCATCCTCATACAAACTCAAATGAGCAAACAATGCCCTCAAATCAGATACTGCCTTACGACTTAACGCGTCAGCTACCACGTTGGCCTTTAATAATTCTACCCATCTTCTTTGTCTCAAATTCAACTCCTTTTAGGTAAGGAGATACTTAAGACTCTTGTGATCCGTGTAGATGATAGATTTCTCACCGTAGAGATAGTGCCTCCAAATCTTTAAAGCAAAGACCACCGCAGCTAAATCTAAATCATGAGTAGGGTAATTTACTTCGTGCGGTCTCAATTGACGAGAAGCATAGGCCACTACCTTTCCATTTTGCATCAACACATAACCCAGACCCATGTGAGATGCATCACAATAAACAGTGAATTCTCTTGCGACCTCCTAATTTGAATCAAAACCGAGCTTCCGTCGAATCTTCTTCAATTTTTCAAACTCTCTTGTTGTTTTTCGGTCAATTATACGGAACTCCCTTCCGTAATAGTTTAGTTAAGGGTGCGAATCAACGAAAACCCTCTACAAAACGTCTATAGTAACCACCAAACCCAAGAAACTACGAATTTCACATCTCTGACGTTGGTGGTTTCCAATCGAGTGCCTCAATTTTCGAGGATCCACCTTATTCCTTCAAATTGATACCACATGACCCAAGAAAGTCACTTCCTTTAGCCAAAATTAGCATTTATTGAATTTGGCATAAAGTTGCTTATCACGAAGTAGTTGCAATACTATCACGCAAATCGTGTCATGCTCCTCATCATTTCTTGAATAAACCAAGATGTCATCTATGAACACTACCACAAACCGGTCTAAATATGGTTGAAAGACTCGGTTCATCATGTCCATAAATCTTCTTGGTGCATTGGTTAATCCAAGCGGCATCACTACAAACTCATAATGTTAAATGAGTCCGAAATGCCGTCTTATAAATATCCGCTTCTTTCACCTTAAGCTGGTGATAACCCGATCTCAAATCAATTTTGGAGAAAACTAAAGCTCCTTTTAATTGATCAAACAGGTCGTCAATTCTCGACAGAGGATACCGATTCTTGATCGTCAATTTATTCAATTGTCTATAATCAATGCACATGCGCATCGATCCATCCTTCTTCTTGACGAACAAAACTGGTGCTCCCCACGGAGACACACTTGGTCGAATAAATCCCCGATCCAGCAATTCTTGAATTTGAGCTTTAAGCTTTGCCAACTCTTTCGGTGCCATTTTATAAGGAGCAATGGACACTGGAGCCGTTCCGGGCAAAGGCTCAATGCCAAATTCTACTTCCCGATCTGGAGGTATACCAGGAAGTTCTTCGGGAAAAACATCTGGAAATTCCTTCACCGTTCTCACATCATTCACAGATAACTCTTTGGCATCCAAAGCACAGATAAAGGCTAGGAATGGACCATATCCTTTCCGAACCAACTTCTCTACCTTCAACGCGGATACCACATTTGCCAAGTAGTTCTTTCGTTTACCAATCATTATGACTTCCTTATCATCCGAGGTTCTTACTGACATTCATTTTTGAGCACAATCCAATTGCTAGATGTTTAACCAACCAAACCATGCCCAGAATGAGATCAAACTCGTCGAAAGGCAATTCCATCAAATTCGCCAAGAATACCTCCTCTTGAATTTCTAAGGGCACGTCTCTAAACATTTTATTAACAATTACCGACTGTCCAAAAGGACTAATTCATCGCTATCTCACTATCGGTAATTTGATTCTAGATTCAGGTTTCTAGATATGACGCTAGCAACATATGAGTGGGTAGAACCAATATCTATTAAAGCAATAACAGGTACATCGAAGATGAAGAACGTACTAGTTATCACATCAGGGGCATTGCTATCCTCGCAGCGTCTAATCAAGATAGACCGATCCGGATGTCTTGCATCCGTGTTCCTCTAGGACCATTGCCTCGACCGGTGCACCTTGACCACGTCCAAATTTAATTACCACCACGACTGGTCCACAACCTCTCGGTGGTCTTTGAGTACCTCGGCCGATTGTGTATCATTATTACGAACTTTCGAGTCGTATCCATACATCGAGGACAATTTCTATCTTGGTGATCCATTGAACATAGAATCGTAACAACCGCCTGCTTTTCCTCCAACACTCTCCAAAATGCCTTTTTCTACATTCAAGACAATCTCGACTTGATTATTAGTTCTGGGTGCTCTACCTTGAAGCTGGTTCATCATTTCGAGGTCTCTTACGAAATCTCTTTAAAGGACCAGACTGCTGTGTCTCTCTCTTATTTCTAAATCTTTCTCGATTCGGCGTTTTGAGTTCTTAGCCTCTTCGGCTATCTTGGCCTTCTCCACAAGCGTGGAAAAAGTTCTAACTTGTTGTGGGGCAATCAGAACCCTCAACACATCATTAAGCCCATCCTCGAAACACACACAACGTTCATGATCTGTTGATACTATTGTCCGAGCATAGCGACTCAAACGTAGAAACTTCGACCTCATCACGCGCCACTATCTTACTCCCCTGGACAAGATTCAGAAATTCCTTCCTTCGGGCGTCTACATAACTCGTTCCAACATATTTTCATTGAAAGGCAGTTTTAAAGAATTTGTAACACCCCAAACCCGGTCAATACACCACGATCGAATGTATATATTCTGAGGAAAAAGGGTTTTGAGAGGTTTAGGTTTGAGTTTAAAAGTTGGAGAAAAACACTTAGCTAGGTTGTGCATTTGAAGAAAACTTCGAGTAGGTTTGGTTGAAGTTTGATGATGTATTTTGAAAACCCGAAAATTTTAAAACTTACTTGATGGGTAGACATACCAGTTTATCTCAAGAAGTTTGGGTTGTTTATCATTGTTACACAAACATTTTTTTTTTGTCTTAGTAGAAAATAGAGTTTAAGTTAGAAAACTTTAGAGTTCTTCTTTATTCCAAATCTTAGTGTGATACAGATGGTATAGTTTAAAATATCGCTTTTATGTTTTTCTAAAATCGTTGTCTTTCCAAATTTTAGCACATTATAACCCAATTAATTTGTTAAGGCATATTAAACATTTACTATAGTCATAAACCAACATAATTTTAAAAGGCCATTTACAACCCGAAAAACCAAATAGTAATAAAAACTTAAGTACCAAAATTTCATAAAAGTCCGAGCAAATCTTTATTAGCATGGCATGAGCACCTCGAGTCCATCCCGGCTCCACCTCCGCATCTATGTGTCACCTGAAATAGTCAAAGGAGAGAGTGAGTCGCAAGACTCAGTGTATAATTCCCTCTCCGGTATAACATGCCAACACATATATCATAATGTAATAATGCAAATAATGCACCTGTTCTAACCAACCATATCGCCTTTTCTACCAGGTGGTACCAAACCACCGGTGGTGCCAAACCACCGGTGACCCAAAGTCACGATATCCATCTTGTGGTACCAAACCCTTTGGTGACCGAAGTCACAAATAATCCAATGATGGGGCCAACCCATCGTGTGATACCAAATCACTAGCGACGATCCCATATCTTATAAGTGGGGCCAACCCACGGTGGTGCCAAACCACAGGGACGAGTCGCAATGAGGTGCCAAACCTCGGTGTCCCAAAGACACAATGTGATACCAAATCACCGGTGGCCGTAGTCACAAATCGATGATGGGGCCAACCCATCGTGTGATACCAAATCATGGCGTCAATCCAGTATAATCAAGCGTGGGGCCAACCCACTTGTGGTACTAAGCCATCGACGAGACATCGAGGTGCCAAACCTCGGTGTCCCAAAGACACAATGTGATACCAAATCCTTGGTGGCCGTAGTCACAAATCGATGATGGGGCCAACCCATCGTGTGATACCAAATCATTGGCGTCAATCCGTATAATCAAGCGTGGGGCCAACCCATCGTGGTACTAAGCCAACGGGGCGAGACGCCGAGGTGCCAAACCTCTGGTGTCCCAAAGACACAAAATATCATTGTGGTACCAAACCACCGGAGGTGCCAAACCTCGTGTCCCAAAGACACAGTGTCCCAAAGATACGGATATTATACTCCCCCTCCTCTCATATCACCTAAACACATATCATACTAGATGCAAAATTGTGCAATCATGCTATCATGCTCACATGCTTAACATGGCATCTCAAAGTATCAAAATCATCATATCATCATCATCACATAACTCATAATGAAACGGACTTACGAATCCATATCCATACCTCAATGGGTATCGCAATAATCAATCACACTGTTTCATTTACACAACAGGTTATCACATTATTAAGTTAAGGTAGTGTGTTGGTTTACACACCTGAATTAGCGGAGGTTTTAATACTAAGAACCGGTCTAAGACCCTCGACCACCTTGACAACTTTGATCCTAAAATCGACCAACCAAAGGGTTAGCGCACATATCATTCGTACAAGCATTAAACCAAAAGGGTTTATCAAATAGCCCTTACCTTGCAAACGTTTGGCTTCCTACCAAACTTCGAACCACAAAGGTTCCTCTTTTACAAACGGCCTCCACCTAAAAAGAAAAGCCATTAATCCACTGAGACTTGCTTCAACGAGACTAAAAGAATGGACTAACAAAATACTCCTCTTACCACCACTTATCAATCGGTTAAAAGAGTTGGAAGACTCTCTTGATTACTTCAATATCCAAAGACCCTATCTGAAAAGATTAAACAAATGATTAACCCAATTCAATCTACAACCATCATAGGCCCTTAGTCAAACTGAAAACAACACAGCACTTAGAGAAGTGAGAAATGGCCATTCGGCCAAGAACTTACCCCCAACACCAACCACCAATCGATCAACCACACTAGGAGAGAACAACAAGAGATTCGGCCAAGACTTGCACCAAAAGAAGAACCAAAAGGTTTGGCCAAGGTGTTTTATACCAAACCCAAAATTCGATCAGAGAGAAAGAAAAGGGAAATCGAAATGCAAGAGGATAGGGGTTGATAATCGGCCAATAACGGAAATGGGAAAAGGAACGAAAATGAAAAAAAATAGAAGAATGATGTTTCGACTTACAAGGCTTCAAGAAGAAAAAGAGGTGAAAGAGGAGAGAACATTCGGCTATTGAGAGTACCAAAAGAATAAGTCAAATTCGGTATATGCAACTTGGACTTTCGATTTTCAAGAAGGAAAATGGAAGAAACAAATAAAGTTTAATTCTACTATAGGGGTTTGGTGTTTTCAGTTTCAAGAAGTGCAAAAAGATGAGAGAAATACCTTGGAAAAGAATTCGGCTAACAAAAACCAAAATGGGACTTTTGCTTTTCACTCAATGACCGAATATGCACCAAATGGAAAAATGCATTTGGCACCTCAACACCACACCAAGCCGCCCACTCCCCACTCCAAACACCCCAAAATTCAGCCATAATCCCCACAACACTCCACACCACTCAATTCAAATGAGTTTACCAAGTCTCCCTCCTACTTTCACTCTCCACCCCTCTTTGAATGTGAAGACTAAGTCCAAAGAAGAATTGAATTGCCTTCTACCTCTTCCTCCATGCCGTCCAAAATGGGAGCCAAAATGGGAACTCTGCGACTTGAACTCGTGGTCTCTCCCCTTGTAGATGACGCCACACTCATTTCTAAGTGGCACATGCCTTGCCACTTTGCCAACCTCATTTTTTTGTGTAACAAACTACCAAATAAAATACATATCCCTCAGCTCCATCAGCTCCCTACACCTAAAGCTCAAAAACTAAATTTTTTTCCCATTCACTCAAGCATACTCCTAGCCTACAACCGAGCCCCTAAAACATCGAAATAGCAACATAGCACACCAACACATGCAATATCATGCAACAACAAAATAGCCCCCTAACCCGGGATATTACAGTTCTACCCCCTTAAAAATAATTTCGACCTCGAAATTACCTGGTCAGAAGAGTTGTGGGTATTGCTGTCTCATCACATCCTCGGGTTCCCACGTGGCTTCTTCCACGCCATGATTCCGCCAAAGAACCTTGACCAAAGGTGCGGACTTCTTCTGTGATACTTTTACATCCCGATCTAGAATCATGCAGGCTCTTCCTCCAAGGTCATATCTGGGTTTACCTCGATTTCTTCTACTGTCACCACGTGTGATGGATCTGAGCGATAACGCCGAAGCATCGAAACGTGGAACACGTCATGAATTTGACTTAGCTCTGCTGGCAATTCGAGCTGATATGCAACTGGTCCCACACGTCTCAGTACCTTATATGGCCCAATAAACCTCGGACTTAGCTTGCCTTTCTTCCCGAACCTTAATACTTTCTTCCACGGTGAGACCTTCAGGAAAACCCGATCTCCTACAGCAAATTCAATATCTCTCCGCTTAAGATCGGCATAGGACTTCTGCCGGTCCGAAGCTTCTTTCAATCGAGCCTGAATCAACTTAACCTTGTCTTCGGTCTCAGCAACCAACTCTGGTCCCAACAACTGACGTTCACTTAACTCTGTCCAACAAGTAGGTGAGCGACACTTTCTACCGTACAACGCCTCATAAGGTGCCATCTTGATACTTGCTTGGTAACTGTTATTGTAGGCGAACTCAGCTAACGGTAGATACTCCTCCCAACTACCCCTGAAGTCCAGAACACACCCTCGTAACATGTCCTCCAAGATCTGTATAACTCTTTTCGACTGCCCGTCAGTCTGCGGATGAAATCTTAGTCTTTGAAATCTAATCGTGTGCCCGAGCACGATGCAACACTTTCCAGAACCTTGACGTGAATCTCGGATCCCTATCCGAGATGATCGATACTGGCACTCCGTGCAGTCTCACTATCTCTGATACATACAGCTTCGCCAACCTCTGAAGTGAGTAATCCACCCTCACCTAATAAAGTGAGTGATTTAGTCGACGATCCACAATTACCAGATGAATCCTTCTTGCTCGGTGTGGCGGTAATCCACCGATTTAAATCCATAGTTATCCTTTCCACTTCCATCGAGGAATCTTCACCGGTCAAGCAACCCTAAGGCAAACAGCGATGCTCACCTTGACTCAGCGACAAGTCGACACTTACCCACAAACTTCGGTCACCTCCTTCTTCGCATCTTACCACCGTAAGGCGTTCTCCGAGATCCCTATACATTTTGCTACCTCCAGGATGCATAGCGTAGGGGCTGCTATGAGCATCTTGAAGAATCTTTTGCCTCAATTCAGCATCTCTCGGCATACAAGCCTTCCCACGAAAACACGAACCCCATCACTAGACAAGCTATAACCCTTCAAACCATCGTTACGCACTTGTGTCCTCTGCGCTTCGTAACCTCATCCAACAATCTGCTTCTCTCGATCCGCTCAACCCAAGTAGGCTTAACTGCGCAGCTCTGCGCGAGAATACTCCCGTCGTCATACAAACTCAAGTGGGCAAATAACGCTCTTAAATTCGAAACAACCTTACGGCTCAACGCGTCTGCCACAACGTTAGCCTTGCCGGATGATACTCAATTGAGCAATCGTAGTCTTTCAGCAGCTCAATCCATCGGCTACCGCCTCGATTCAAGTCTTTACGAGTCGGAAGGTACTTGAACTCTTATGGTCCGTGTAGACTATCGATCTCTCTCCGCACAAGTAATGCCTCCATATCTTTAAGGCAAATACTACGATAGTTAACTCCAGATCGTCGTTGGATAATTCACCTCATGTGGCCTCAAGCTGCCGAGATCGTAAGCCACAACCTTCCTTCTTCAGATCGACACACAACCCAAGCTCAGATGTGATGCATCGCGATACACCGTGAATTCCTTACCAGCCATAGGTTGAATCGAGCCGAGCTTCACCAAAATCTTTTTCAATTTATCGAAGCTCTCCTGCCGCTTCTCACCCAAAAAACTAACCCCTTTTCTCAATAATTTAGTCATCGGTCTTTGTGATCAAAGAGAAACCTCTACAAATCTTCTGTAGTATCCTACCAAGCCCGAAAACTACGAATCTCGACCATCGACTTAGGCGGCTTCCAATCCAAAACGGCCTCTATCTTATGGGGGTCCACTCTAATCCCCTCCGCTGATACTACATGACCCAAGAATGTCACCTCCCTGAGCCAGAACTCGCATTTATTGAACTCCGATGAAATTGTTTCTCCTTAGAATCAGAATACCACCCGCAAATGTGCATCATGTTCCTCCTCAGTCTTTGAATATACTAAGATGTCGTCGATAAAAACCACTACGAACTGATCTAGACACTGTTGGAACACCCTATTCATCAGATCCATGAAGGCTGCCGGTGCGTTAGTCAACCCGAACGGTATAACCAAGAACTCAAAATGCCCATACCGAGTACGAAATGCCGTCTTACGATATCCGCCTCCTTTACCCTTAATCGGTGATACCTGACCTTAAGTCAATCTTGAGAAAATCGACGCTTCTTCACCGATCAAACAAGTCATCTATCCGAGGTAGTGGATACTTGTTTTTGATCGTCGACTTATTCGATTGGAGGTAGTCTATACACATCCGCATAGTACCGTCTTTCTTCTTTACAAAGAGTAATCTGGCGCCCCATGGTGAAATACTTGGCCCGATAAAGCCTCGGTCCAATAACTCCGGATCTCGAGCCTTAAGCTCCACTAATTCTTTAGGTGCCATCCTGCGAGTAATAGATACAAGCGATTCCGCAATGATCTATCCGAACTCTACCTTCCGATCCGTGGCAAACCCAAAGCTCCTCGTGAAACACATCCCCAAATTCCTAATCGTCCAACTGTCTCCACAAAGCAGACTCCTTAGCCTCTAAGGCATACACATGAACCACATATGCTTCACACTTTCGACCATCTTCTGGCTTTCAGAGCGGATACCATATTGACGATAATCCCTTCTATTACCGATCGAACTACCTCATCACCCTTAGTCACTCGAGAACCATGCGCTTAGCACAAGATCCAACTTCACTGGTACTTAACCACCAGTCCATCCCAGTAATCGATCGAACTCCCCAAACGACAGTTCCATCGGATCGGCCTCAAAAGATACCCTTGGAGTTCTAGAGGTACGCCTCTATACAGCTTTATCTACCACTACTGAGTGACCTAGAGGGCTTATTACTACCATCCGCCTAGAAGATATTTCGAGTCTAAATCCATGGTCTTCACTATGCTACTTGCAACATACGAGTGTGTTGACCCCACATCAATTAAAGCAATAAATAGAGAACCAAAGATTAAAACGCACGGCGTAATGACGTCCGGTCGTCGCCTTCCTCTCGCGCCTCAAAGATATACTAACCCCGACCGTCGCCTCGTAACTACTCGCACCTCGCCCGGTGCTCCACGGCCCCGACCCAAACTATTACCTCCTCTCGCCATTACCTCGGCCCTCTGCGGTGGTCCATTATTTCAGATCGACATTCTTACGATTCTCGGGCAATTCTAGCCAACTTGCGCGACGGGTCCCTCACGCGGTGGTCCAATGAGCCACACTCAAAACAAACCTCTACCATCCGTCTAGCATCCTCCCAATGAGCCTTCCCAGCGGTTACATCATGGCGGTCCTTATCTAGCAACAACAAACCTACCCGATGATTCGCCCACTCGGCCTCGCCTTTTCTCTGATTACCCGATGACCCGAAGACCCAAAACTCCTCTTGTGTGGGTTCCTATCCATACCGCCTCACAGATTCCTTAATGCCCTCGGCTACCTTCGCCTTTTCAACTAGGATAAAAATTCACGCTCCCTCTTTGGGCGCAATTATCAACCTTAATTGCTTTAGCGGCCATCCTCGGAACGAATGCACCTCTCATGTTCGGTAGCCACCATACCCCTAGCATACCGACTCAGTCTGAGAAACTCTGCCTCGTACTTTGACACAGATTTGCTCCCCTGAACTAACCTCAGAAATGCTTTCCTCCGCTCATTTATGTAGTTAGCTCCGACATACTTTTTCTGATAAGCAGCCCAAAAATAGTCCCAAGTCAGATCTTCCATTGCGGCTTTGTCCCCAACAAAGTGCCACCACCGGTATGACTCATCTCGAGAAGTGATACGATCCCTTTAATTTCTCTTGATCGTTAGGTCCAGATCGTCCATGATCCGCTTT
Source organism: Gossypium rotundifolium (assembly GCA_025506655.1). Classification (NCBI taxonomy): domain Eukaryota; kingdom Viridiplantae; phylum Streptophyta; class Magnoliopsida; order Malvales; family Malvaceae; genus Gossypium; species Gossypium rotundifolium. The sequence goes on along the minus strand of CP106733.1, from coordinate 20,849,534 downwards.
GTAGCTTCCACCAATACTCAAGAAGGCTTTGGAGCAACACCCGAGACACCCCGAAGAATTCACCCGTTTGCCGAAGTCGCCAGTACGATTTTCTAGCTCCTACACCTCCACCTACTCCACTACCCGTTCTAAAACCCGTAGCATCGCTCAGTGACATTTGCATCATCATTGATGCGCTCTTGGAACTCACCACCTCCGGTGGTGGCGGGCAAGTACCTCGTTCTTTGAACCACGACAAGAACCTACGGGCTCGAAATCGTCATCCTCTGCGACCACGTCCACGACCACGTCCACCTCGGTACTCATGACTAAATCGCGTCGATTAAAGAATTTTATGAATCACTCATTATTTCACTTGCTTAAAAGCAAAGTCTTATGAATATTGCTTATTAAAGAAGTTTCGTTTTCATGAGTCCACGAGTCCTATCGGTTTAGCCTCTAAGGTAGTCTTACTAGCCATCCAATCATATCAATTAATATCACAACCAATAGTACGGTACTTACTCAGGCGGATTGGTGCTTGGTGACTCGGTGCCATGCCTTTCAAACCATACTTTTAGAATGAAACACTTAAAACAATTTGTTGAAAACATTTTGGGCCTCGGGCCCACAGCCGAGCCTTTGAACTTGGCTCTGATACCACAAATGTAACACCCCAAACCTGGTCAATACACCACGACCGAATCTGGTATGTTACAGGGAAAAAGGGTTTTGAGAGGTTTAGGTTTGAGTTTAAAAGTTGAAGAAAAACACTTCGCTAGGTTGTGCATTTGAAGAAAACTCGAGTAGGTTTGGTTGAAGTTTGATGATGTATTTTGAAAACCCGGAAATTTTAAAAACTTACTTCGATGGGTAGACATACCAGGTTTATCTCGTTAAGAAGTTTGGGTTGTTTATCATTGTTACACAAACATTTTTTTTTGTCTTAGTAGAAAATCGAGTTTAAGTTAGAAAACATTAGAGTTCTTCTTTATTCCAAATCTTAGTGTGATACCCGATGGTATAGTTTAAAATATCGCTTTTATGTTTTTTAAAATCGTTGTCTTTCCAAATTTTAGCACATTATAACCCAATTAATTTGTTAAGGCATATTAAACATTTACTATAGTCATAAACCAACATAATTTAAAAAGGCCATTTACAACCCGAAAAACCAAATAGTAATAAAAACTTAAGTACCAAAATTTCATAAAGTCCGAGCAAATCTTTATTAGCATGGCATGAGCACCTCGAGTCCATCCGGCTCCACCTCGCATCTATGTGTCACCAAAATAGTCAAAGGAGAGAGTGAGTCGCAAGACTCATGTATAATTCCCTCTCCGGATAACATGCCAACACATATATCATAACGAGAATAATGCAAATAATGCACCTGCTCCTAACCAACCATATCGCCTTTTCTACCCCTGTGGTACCAAACCACCGGTGGTGCCAAACCACTGGTGACCCATAGTCACGATATCCATACTGTGGTACCAAACCACTGGTGACCCGAAGTCACAAATAATCCAATGATGGGGCCAACCCATCGTGTGATACCAAATCACTAGCGACGATCCCATATCTTATAAGTGGGGCCAACCCACGGTGGTGCCAAACCACAGGGACGAGTCGCAATGAGGTGCCAAACCTCTGGTGTCCCAAAGACACAATGTGATACCAAATCACTGGTGACCGTAGTCACAAATCTAAGGATGGGGCCAACCCATCTTGTGATACCAAATCACTGGCGTCAATCCCGTATAATCAACTATGGGGCCAACCCACTGTGGTACTAAGCCACTGGGATGAGACGCTGAGGTGCCAAACCTCACGTGTCCCAAAGACACAATGTGATACCAAATCACCGGTGACCGTAGTCACAAATCGATGATGGGGCCAACCCATCGTGTGATACCAAATCACCGGCGTCAATCCGTATAATCAATCGTGGGGCCAACCCATCGTGGTACTAAGCCACTGGGGAGACGCCGAGGTGCCAAACCTCCGGTGTCCCAAAGACACAAAATATCATTGTGGTACCAAACCACCGGAGGTGCCAAACCTCGGTGTCCCAAAGACACAAGTGTCCCAAAGACATGTATATCATACTCCCCTCCTCTCATATCACCCAAACACATATCATACTAGATGCAAATTGTGCAATCATGCTATCATGCTCACATGCTTAACATGGCATCTCAAATTATCAAAAATCATCATATCATCATCACATAACTCATAATGAAACGGACTTACCGAATCCATATCCATACCTCAATGGGTATCGCAATAATCAATCACATCGTTTCATTTACACAACAAGTTATCACATTATTAAGTTAAGGTAGTGTGTTGGTTTACACACCTGAATTAGCGGAGGTTTTAATACTAAAAATCGGTCTAAGACCCTCGACCACCTTGACAACTTTGATCCTAAAATTGACCAACCAAAGGGTTAGCGCACATATCATTCGACCACAAGCATTAAACCAAAAGGGTTTATCAAATAGCCCTTACCTTGCAAGCGTTTGGCTTCCTACCAAACTTGAACCACAAAGGTTCCTCTTTACAAACGGCCTCCACCTAAAAAGAAAAGCCATTAATCCACGAGACTTGCTTCAACGAGACTAAAAGAATGGACTAACAAAATACTCCTCTTACCACCACTTATCAATCGGTTAAAAGAGTTGGAAGACTCCTCTTGATTACTTCAATATCCAAAGACCCTATCTGAAAAGATTAAACAAATGATTAACCCAATTCAATCTACAACCATCATAGGCCCTTAGTCAAGCCGAAACAACACAAAGACTTAGAGAAGTGAGAAATGGCCATTCGACCAAGAACTTACCCCAACACCAACCACCAATCGATCAACCACACTAGAGAGAACAACAAGAGATTCGCCAAGACTTGCACCAAAAGAAGAACCAAAAGGTTCGGCCAAGGTGTTTATACCAAACCCAAAATTGATTAGAGAGAAAGAAAAGGAAATCGAAATGCAAGAGGATAGGGGTTGATAATCGGCCAATAACTAAATGGAAAAAGGAACGAAAATGAAAAAATAGAAGAATGATGTTTCGACTTACAAGGCTTCAAGAAGAAAAAGAGGTGAAAGAGGAGAGAACATTCGGCTATTGAGAGTACCAAAAGAATAAGGCAAATTCGGTATATGCAACTTGGACTTTCGATTTTCAAGAAGGAAAATGGAAGAAACAAATGAAGTTTTGCTACTATAGGGGTTTGGTGTTTCGGTTTCAAGAAGTGCAAAAGATGAGAGAAATACCTTGGAAAAGAATTGACTAACAAAACCAAAATGGGACTTTTGCTTTTCACTCAATGATCGAATATGCACCAAATGGAAAAATGCATTTCGGCACCTCCAACACCACACCAAGCCGCCCACTCCCCACTCCAAACACCCCAAAAATTCAGCCATAATCCCCACAACACTCCACACCACTCAATTCAAATGAGTTTACCAAGTCTCCCTCCTACTTTCACTCTCCACCCCTCTTTGAATGTGAAGACTAAGTCCAAAGAAGAATTGAATTGCCTTCTACCTCTTCCTCCATGCCGTCCAAAATGGGAGCCAAATGGGAACTCTGCGACTTGAACTCGTGGTCTCTCCCTTTGTAGATGACGCCACACTCACTCTAAGTGGCACATGCCTTGCCACTTTGCCAACCTCATTTTTGTGTAACAAACTACCAAATAAAATACATATCCCTCGGCTCCATCACTCCCTACACCTAAAGCTCAAAACTAATTTTTTTCCCATTCACTCAAGCATACTCCTAGCCTACAACCGAGCCCCTAAAATATCGAAATAGCAACATAGCACACCAACACATGCAATATCATGCAACAACAAAATAGCCCCCTAACCCGGGATATTACAGAATTCCCAAGTAATCAGTGCAGCTTCGGTGCCTTCTCGAACAGTAAGCCACCATTGATCGCCTCGTCTCTAAGCAAAGACACGCTCTTTTCGGTTTACGCTCGACAATTGCATTCCATATCATCTATAATTCACTCCACAGCTTCGAGCCAATATTCAGCCACATTCGGAGCTACACCGAAAACTCCTCTAAAAACTTCTGTATTATTTGACTTGAGTCGTTCAAATTGACCCACGAGTTGTTGGCCCAATTCTAGTTCAATGACCCTTTCTAGGACTCATGAGATTGCTTGTGTCAATGCATTGTCTTTCCATATGATCCTGTGATCCTGTCTCACTTACAAGTGACGCAGGTGCATCCATTTCCGGCATATGATTTGGTACTTCAGTTGCTGTACCTCGTCCTCTACCACGGCCACGTCTACCACGTCCATGACCACGTCCTCTAGTGCTCATGGTGACTAATTCGATTTAATCTGATTACAAGTTTTATGAATCATAAAATTTGTTTCAGTGTTTATTAACGATGTTTTATGAGATTTGAGAGATAAAGTTGTTTTTCGCAACACATCCTATAGTCTCAATCTCTACGAACTTTAACATCTAAAACTAGATGTTTTAGAGTGTTCCTATGATCATCATAATAATCATTAAGTAATAAATACTTACTTGACTTGGTGCCGGATGCTTGTGGTGCCATCTTGATCTTTAAAACATAATTAAAATATTTTCCTACGGAAATTATTTGTTGAACCCAACCACAACCGAAGTTTTTGAAACGGCTCGATACCATTAAATGTAACACCCCAAACCCGTCTATGCGTTAAGACTAGGTGCGGTTTGTTACATAAATCAAACTATCTTAATAATTACGAAGAATAAGAATTTAAAATAGAAATCATTTATAATTACAAGGTTTAATAAAAACCCAAAGAGTATTTTAAATTTGATGTATATTAGAAAACATTAGTTGAAAACATCATTAATATTGTATTATCAAAATCCTTAAGTAAATTTTTATAAGAGTTCAAAATATTTAACAAAAAAATGATAAAGTAATTTCACATATTTGAAAACCCAAAATATATTTTTTTAATTAAGAAACCTCATGTAATAATCATAAGCCCACATTAAATATCCAAAGCATAGTTTTAAACCAACCACACATAAAAATCCATAGAATATTAATAGAGGCCTTATTACATCAACCTAAAATAGTAAATCATAGAAAGTCTTTAATAAAAGTTCAAAGTTTAATTAACCCTCATTCAAAGTATGGCCTCCACGAAGGCATCCTCGGCCCAAGTCCACGTCAATTTCCATTACCTGAGATGAAAAATTTGAGGGAGTGAGTTACTTAGAACTCAGTGTATAACTCACTTACTTATTCATTGGGCCAGATCATCAAATCATAGTTTTGGGCTTGAGCCTATTAATAGGATTAACAATATAAATAATAATATGTATGCAAAAATGACGTTCCCAACCCCAAACCTAATTTCCATCTGCTACACACCCCCGTACCAACCATCATACCTGTGGGGATCAAGTCAACCCACCCCGCCATCACACCTATCGCAGGCATTAAGCCATTTTATATTTGTGGCAGAGCCACTGAGCTAGATTGTGACAAAGTCACCGAACTAGAGGCAAATAGCCATTAATATTTGTGGCAGAGCCACCGAACTAGATTTTTGGCAACAGGCCTTTCTTCTCTTCATTATTAATCCCAACCCATGCAACATGTATGCAAAAATTTGTCTATGTTCATATGATGATCTTATCTAAAGATTTAAATAACATAAGAGTCAATATTTTTAGTTTTTTGTTAAGGCCCAAAATTTCGAAATAGCATTTAGCCCATTTAGCAATCTAGCATCTTAACCCAATTTACGATCTAGCTAAGAGTTTGGCCCATTTAACAATTTATCAGGCTTTTCGACCCATTTAACAATTTATCAGGCTTTTCGGCCCATTTATCGATCTAGCAGTGATTTCGGCCCATTTATCGATCTAGCAGAGATTTCGGCCCATTTATCGATCTAACAGAGATTTTGGCCCATTTATCGATCTAGCAGAGATTTCGGCCCATTTTACTAACTAGCATATTTTTTGGCCCATTTTTACGAGACATAAAATTTACATATTAACAACTAACTTCACGAGGGCGTTTTCATAATTTTTACAATTTTAATCGTTTTCATGTATTTTCACTGAGATACCAATTAATACGTATTATATCGATTTAGTCGTCTTTACGATTTTACTCAATACCACGAATGACATTCAACACGAGAAAAGTGTGGAGTTACACACCTTGATATCGTGAGTACTAAACTTTCCCGCTCGTCAACACCTAAACATAATACGATCTATTAGAACACTATCATTTATCTAAAATATTCTATTGGGATTTGATCCAAATCCTTACCCCTTTGATTTTGAATCACTTCTATTTTCAATTTCTCCTCGTTTATCGATTCGTTGCTCGCTGAGAATCCACTAACGTACAAAGGCTCGGGAGTACGAACTACTTCAAATAATTGACTTCCCTCGGTTGATGGTCCGCAACCCGGTGGAAAATCTCGGATTCCCGAAATAGCCCTTCTTTTATATTTAGGGGGAATAGCGGATCCACCCCTCTTACGAAGACTATGGACTGCCCTTTTTTGCCCTATCTCGAATGTCTTCAATGACAAAAGATCATTAATCCAACTTAAAAATATATCGAAAATAATACTAAAGTTTTTAAGGGTGAGATTTCCTTACCACAAAGATCCTTGCTCCACAATATGAGAATCGACCAAAAACGTTCCCTTAACACCTTAAATCGATTTCAACGTTCTATAATACTCACGAACATTCGAGTTCCGATCTTCCGCTATCGCACTAAAGTATAATAAAGAAAAACGTTAATAAAATGAACGATTATTTCGGTCCAAGAAATCCTTCTTACCACCATCAATATTCAGCCAAAACCACTATTAACTAACATGAACTAAAAAGAACTCTTACCTATTCTCAACGATTGAAAAGAAATGATTGAGAATGATGTTTAGGAAAAGAAAGAGATTCGGCTATGAGAGAAAATAATGGAGAAGGTATGATTGAAAAGAAAATAAAAGGTGAGAGAAAAGATGATGATGATGGTGATTCGGTTTTCAAAGAGAAGAAAGAGAAAGTAAAAATGTGTTTAGGGCAAAGTACATTCTACAATGAAGAAAGGAAGAAAAGAATGATCTTTGGTGTTGGTAATTTCGCACTATGAAAAGGCACACAAACGAATACTAAAGTGATAAGCAAAATGACCAAATGGTCAAAAGAATTAAGGCTTACCAAAAGCTCAAATTCGCCAAAAGAGAAAGGTTGAGAGAAAATGCAAAACTTGCACAAGATGATAGGAATGACCAAAAACAATCTCCTAATCCTAGGCAAACTACCAACATATTCGACCACCTCCCCTTTAGCCACAATGCTGTCCAAATTCATGGTCATATGGCCATGAATTTGTTTCCAATACCTTTTCCTTGATACATGACTTATGTCCCCTTATCTTTCCAAACTTTCTTGATTCCCTACCATAAGTTAACAATTACCTTTTTCCTTTAGTCTACTTACCAAAAATAAAACAATACAACTCATCCAACCTTATCCCTTGCAGCACATGCATAGGTTAAAGCAAAAATAAAATTTTCTAAATGCTAACCAAGGATTCGAACCACTCCCTCATGCCACAACTCATGCGCCAACACCACCTTACCATTTACTCATCTTATGCTACACTTTGACACTTATATTAACTTAAGTATCGATGTCACTTAATCCCCTTCATTAAATTCTCAAAACTAAAAATTATTCCATTCCCGAATAATTCTATACTCTTCTTCAGGACTATAATAAACACGAAAAAGAAGTAAGAAAATTTTCCTTCATAATCTAAGCACCAAAAACATGCAATAAAAATTGATACTCGAATTTTAGGGTGTTACAAAAATAAAAGAAAATGCTATTATCATCCATTTTTTCTTGGCCGAACCTTTGCATGAGTAGAAGGGTTTTATTTCTTTAAAATTTTGGCACTTTGAAGCTAAAATTCAAGGTGAGTTTTAGTCGGTTTTAGATAATTTTACGTTTTGAGAACATTGCTTCTAACATGAATGACCCATGTTAAAATTTTTAAGAATAATCATGTATGATGTTCTACTTTGCTATGGTCTTGTGATTTTTGGTGTTTTATGATTTTATGTAAATGATATGTTAAAGATTAGTATATATTGAATTGGAAATTTTAGTAAATTTGAGTATTTTGGACTAATTTGTAAAAATAAAATTTTGAGGGACTTGTTTGCAAAATAAATGAAATGTATGCCTTGGTATGAAGGTATAGAAGATTCGCCCTAAAGTATTATGTGCAAATTATGTGTATTTTGTGTTTTATGCAAATAGGACTAAATTGTAAAATGTGAAACTCTATGGGTAAAATGGTAAGTTGCCTATTTATGTGCTTAGTGACTAAATTGAGATGAAATGTACTTGAATGAGCTAAATTTTAATGTGTTTAGATCAAGAACAAAGAAAAATGAATTCGAATCGGGGAAAGGCGAAAGTTGTCGACTAGCCGGTTGACGTTGTCCGTCGATAGTCGAGGTAAGTCCTTAAGTTGAAATATATCAAAGAATTATTTATGAAGATATTAAATGATAAAGTTTGATAAATTTGAGTACATATTTATGTCACAGCCAAATGTATATAAGTAAATTAGATTGTTTGCACAATTTTGATAATGTGATATGAATAAGTATCTCGATGTGAATCGTGGGATTGTACAATGACGTAACGATTTTATTTGTTTAATGTGAATAAGCTTAGTTGAATTGGATATGTAATATAATTATGAAATGTGTGTGAATGATTGACCACATTGATATGTTTCGGGCTATATGCCTCGCAGGCCTCGTGCCGGTGATTTGTTTCGAGCTATATGCCTAGCAGGCCTCGTGCCGGTGATTTTTTTTGGGTTTATATGCCTAGCAGGCCTCGTGCCGATGATTTGTTTCGCTATATGCCTAGCGTGCCTCGTCTTTGATTTGTTTGGGCTATATGCCTAGCGGGCTTCGTGCGATGATATGTTTCGCTTTATGCCTAGCAGCCTCGTCTTGGGTGATATATATATAATTCGTGCTTATTGCCTAGCAGGCTTAATGCCGATGTTATGATTTCGGACCTCGAGTACAAAGAGCTTCGTGCGGTGTGTGAGATTCGGTAATGTTTAGTAGACTCTAGCTAATGAATCAGGTTTGCCTAAGCATTTAGTAGTAAATTTATAATTCGTTTGTAAGGTATGTGTTATGCATATTTAAGTGAACTATGAATGTGCATATATGTATTTATAGTTATATGTGTATATATATATATATATATATATAAGATAAGAAACATTTATTTAAGATCATGAGTTGGATGTTTAAGTGTTTTACCATCTTTTATGATAATATTTTTGCTTAAGACTTACTAAGCTAGCAAGCTTCTTGTGTGTTCTTGTTTACTTCTATTTTATAGATTTTTATTTCAAGCTACGGACTCGAAGGATCTTTGAAGAAGTCAACCGCACTATCGACTTACTTTTGGTATTGAATAACTTAATTTTAGATTTTTTTTTTTAAAAAAAGCGGCATGTATAGGCTAGACTAAGCAGCATAACTAATGATGTGTAATCTTGTAAATATACTTAGCCATGCGAAAATGGCTATCTATTTTGGTTAAACTTTGTTTTTGTGTTTTGATGATATGGTTTGCTCATGCCATGAATTATCATTGTGTTCGGATGTGGTTTAGGCATTATATGAAATGGTATAATAGATATATGTTATGATAGGTATATATATATATTTTGATAATTGATAGTCAACTTGATAGATTAAGGTTGAATCTTATTCATGTGTATATGTGATAGATTAATAAATAGAAATGTGGCTACTTTAATTGGTTAATTATTTGTGAAGACTTGCTATGCTTAGGTATGCATTCGGTTATAAAATGGTACCATTGGGTTGATCTCATGAAAATGTTATAAGTTTATTTATATATAGATATGTTAGGTATTCAATATCAAGAAGTTGATATGAATATGATTTTGAGTTATATGCTTGTGAAGTATGTATAAGTTGTATAACTTTTGAATGTTTAATTGCTTAACACTATAAATAGATATGATATAGTTAAAGCACTTAATGTGTTATTTAAGTATCATTTAGAAAAGTGTGTGTGCGTAAGTACAATTTTGTCAATGTCATGAATTAAGAATTTTGATATGCAATGCATGTATATGTTCGGCTAGCCTAGGAGAAAAATGCATTTGAAATTTATATGTTTAAGGAATTAGCTATTTTGGCTTATTTTCGAATATGGTAAATGAGCATATCTATGTTATATATGTATTTACCTATATGTGATTACTTGATCTGGTTGAGTGTTTGGGATTTATCAGAATTATTTTGGAGTTTTGTAATGTGCATAAAAATTTATAAATATGACCTTGTATAATTCGGCCATATGAGATAATATAAGTATGTGTATTCAGTCCTATAAGTAAGTTTTAATGAGATAATATTTTTAGTAATGCCCGTAACTCTAATCCGGCGACGGATACGGGTTAGGGGTGTTACACACTAGCCCATGCGGAGGTGAAAACCTCACGAAGGCATAGTTTCTCACTCCCACTTAAAGGTGTAACCACAATGGTTATGCAATGTAATGCAAGAGGATTCTACGAGACTCAACATTATTGCAGTTATAGTACAAACAAATACTTTAAAAGAAACATGATTTTCCAAAACAATTTTTCAAGTTTTCAATCAAAGGACCTTTTTGTTTAGGTGTGATCAGGTCATATATAAAAATATTTTGGTCTGCGAAATTTGAGAAAACGAGTTTGGGAGTCGGTTACGTGCAAGGAAGGGTTAGCACCCTTGCAACGCCCAAAGTTGGTACCAAATTGATTAATGTTGTCCTAATGTCGAAAACTTGAAAATATTTAGGGTAAAAAAAATTTAAAAAAACAAAATTCATTAAATTGGGATTGAATCTCAAGATTAACTCGTTTCAAAGGAATAAAAGTATCATACCCAGCACGTTAGGATATAATACCTTTATATTTTGACGTCGAGATCATCTTTGATCTTCAAAACATATGAAAAGGGTATTTGGTTATTTAGTTGAACGAAAAATTAACACCCAGCACGTTAGGATGTAATTTTCCGTACTTCTAAATGCACAAATATTGCCTTGTTTTTAAAAAGAAATTTATGTACGTGAAATTTTAAAATTAACTTAATGTATACAAAATATTTGATATAAGGCATACATGTATTGGAATTTTGAAGCATGCTATGGTACAATATATACAAACATTAATCAAGCATTATTCACAAATTAAACGCTATGTTAACAATAAACTATGAAATTTAATAATCCAACAAAATTGACAAATGCGAATTAACATAAAATAAAAATTTAAAAGCTAACAAACGGATTTAAAATAAAGAACTTGGAGTTCAAAATCTATAATTCATGAAATTATTTAAAAGAGAATAATTTATAAATGAACTTATGAAATAGGAATTAAAAATTTCGAAATGAATTATACAAAGCACCAACAAACATAATATATGAATTTTAATTAAATATTTATACAATAAATATAAATAAGATATATATAAATGGGAAATAAACTAAAATAAAAATATTGTGGAATCAAATACAAAACCATTTTATTTAACTAGTTTGAATAATAAATGAATTTAATACAAAAAGAATACGAGAATTTAAATAAAGACTAAAAACTTAATTGAAAAGAAATGAAATTCAGGGTCTGTTTTATAAAAGATTTGTTTGACAGAATCTAGGATTGAATTAGAAAGCACTCAAACAATCGGGGACTAGAATAGCAAATAATTCTAGTTGCGAAATCGCAATGCATAGAACGGACCAAATCGGATAGGCGCACAAATCCAAGGTAAAAATAGCAGTAAACAAAAGAAATGACAAAAAAGACTCAATCAAATCATCGCGAAAAAAGGAAGGACCAATCACATAAATATTCTAATTTTTCAGAAATACGCGGATCTTGAAGGCGGATTCGAGTCGACGCGCGGGTTAAACATCGAACGGTGCCATTTTAAGGCTATTAAAATCAACCCAAAACGGCATCGTCTCTTTTAATACTAAAACTAAAAGAACCTAAATGATTATAAGCCTTCAGATCGACAAAATGCTCTTTTCAAAATAGATTTAGAAACCCTAAAACCCTTTTTGCCCTATTCTCCTCCACAGCAAAGGATCCCCTGAACACCCCAAACCCGGTCTATGCGTTAAGACGAGATTTAGTTTGTTACATAGATCGAACTATCTTAATGATTAAGGTGAATCAAAATTTCAAAATCATTTTAAAAATAAAGTTTAATAAAAACCAAAAGAGTAATTTAAGTTCGATGAATATGAGAAAACATTAGTTGAAAATATCATCATTTAATATTAAATTGTCAAAACCCTAAAGTAATTTTTAGTAAGAGTTAAAAGTATTTGAAAGTAAGAATAGATAAGGTATCTCAAATGTTTGAAAACCCAAATTATTTTAAGAAAACATTATGGAATAAATATAAGCCCATATTAATAGTCCAAAACATAATTTAAATCCATCCACACATAAAATCCATAAAACATTAATAGAGGCCTTATTACATCAAACCCAAAATAGTAAATTATAGAAAGTCTTTATTAAAAGTTCAAAGTTTAATTAACCCATATTTGTAGTATGGCCTCCACGAAGTCATCCTCGGCCCAAGTCCACGTCAATTTCCATTACCTGAGATAAAAAATTTGAGGGAGTGAGTTACTCAGAACTCAGTGTATAACTCACTTACTTTATCCACTGGGCCAGATCATCAATCATAATTTTGGGCTTAAGCCCATAAACAGATTTAGCAATAAAAATAATGAGATACATGCAAAATGAAATTTCCCGCCCAAACCTAGTTTCCATCCGCTACACACCACCCGTACCAACCATCACACCTGTGGGGATCAAGTCAACCCACCCCGCCAACACACCAATCGTAGGCATTAAGCCATTTTATATTTGTGGCAGAGCCACCGAACTAGATTGTGACAAAGTCACCGAACTAGAGGCATTGAGCCATTAAAATATTTGTGGCAGAGCCACCGAACTAGAGGCAATCAGCCATTTAATTATTTTGTGGCAAAGCCACCGAACTAGATTTTGGCAACAGGCCTTTCTTCTCTTCATCATTAATCCCAACCCATGCAACATGTATGCATAATAGTCTATATACATATGAAAATTTGTAAAAAGGCCCAATTCACATGTGACTCAAAATTTCAGGTTTTTATTAAGGCCCATAATACAAAATATCATTTAGCCCATTTAACAATCTAGCAACTTTGGCCCATTTAACGATCTAGCAGGGATTTCGGCCCATTTAACGATCTAGCAGGAATTTTGACCCATTTAACGATCTAACAGGGATTTCGGCCCATTTAACGATCTAGCATACTTTTTGGCCCATTTTACGATCTAGCAAGAATTTTGGCCTATTTAACGATCTAACAGGGATTTCGGCCCATTTAACGATCTAGCATACTTTTTGGCCCATTTTACGATCTAGCACATTTTCGGCCCATTTACGCATGAGACATAAAATTTACATTTACCAATTAACTCATCGAGGGTGTTTTGTAATTTTCACAATTTTAACCATTTTCATGTAATTTCACCAAAATACCAATTATTTCATAATGTACCAATTTTGTCGTTTTTACGATTTAGCTCAATACTACGGTATGACATCTAACCCGAGATAAGGGTGAAGTTACACACCTTGATATCGTGAGTACTAAACCTTCCCGCTCGTCAACACCTAAACGTAACACGAACCATTAGAACACTTTCATATATTAAAAATATACTATTGGTAAACGATCTAAATCTTTACCCTTTTGATTTTGAACCACTTCTATTTTTGGTTTCTCCTCGATTGTTGATTCGTTGCCCGATGAGAATCCACGAACGTACAAAGGTTCGGGAGTACGAATAACCTCGAACAATTGATTCTCTTCGATTGAAGGTCCGTAACCCAGTGGAAAATCCCAGATTTCCGAAACAGCCCTTCGCTTATAATTAGGGGGATTAACGAAACCGTCCCTCTTTCGAAGACTATGGACTGCCCTTTTCTGCCCTATCTTGAATGTCTCTAAAGACATAAGATCATTAGTCCGACTATAAATATCGAAATATGGCTAACGATTTTAAGATTTGAGATTTGGCTTACCACGATTTATCTTCGTTCCTCGAGAAATGATCGAGCGATTATGTCCCTAAAACGAAATTGATTAATAACTAACTATACTAATATAATGAATAAGAATCCTTAAAAGAAAATCTCCTTACCTTGATTCTTGAAATCGATTCCAAAGTTCCAAAAATACTCAAGATCACATTGAGTTTCTACCCTCCAAAATCTCACTAATGTCCACGATTGGAAAGATAATTGAGTAAGAAAAATTTGGTTATGATTAAAGGAAATCGGTTGTGATCAAAGAAAATGGAAGAAATTTTGGCACAAGAATAAGTTAACATTCGACCATGGATGAAAGAATTGGGGAAAATTTTAATGAAGAAGAAAATAAAGAATAGGGAAATAGAAGTAATATAATTCGGTTTCAAGAGAGAAAGAGGGAAAGAAAAGAGAAGAAAAGGGTACGTAGTTTAGAAGAAAATGCATTCAGCATAGGAGAAGAAAATGAAAAAAATGAAAAGAAGAAAGATACTTGTTTGCCTTAGTACTTTCGGTCACAATGAGAAAGAAAGATTTGGGAGAGAAAAATTTCAAAACCAAAATGGTCACAATAGAATGGCTCAAAAAAAAGAATTGTTTACCCAAGTATGTTGGCAAATTTCAGCTAGAGAGAATATGGGTGAAGGGAAAAGATGTTTTTGCTAAGAAATGACCAAATGAAAGTGTTCTCCTAACATCCAAGCTTACCATCCCCTCAACCAAAACCGGCCACCCCCCCTAACCTCAATGCCATCCAAATACAATGGTCAAAAGGCCATTAGGAAGTTTACAAAACATCTTCCTACACTTAAGCCTTTTTCCCCTCCTTTTTCCTTAAGTTGAAGAAACATAATCCCCCAATTCAAGCCCTTATCTTTAGCTTTCCAAAACCTTAATCTTCTTACCAAAATAAAAACAATCCAACTCATCCTAACCTTATCTCTTTGCCGACACATGCATAGGCTAAAGCAAAAAAATTAAAAATTCCTAATTGCATGCTAGGTGATTCGAACTCCTTCCCTCATGTCCAACTCATGGCGCCATCACCACTTTGTCACTAGCTCATCTTATGCCATCTTTTTGTACTTAATTAATTTAAGTCTCAAGATCACCAAATTTCTTTACTCTAAAATACACTTAACTAATATTTTTATTCTAACTCCAAGTAAACCCGTACTAACATTTAGTAACATAATGATACTCGAATATTTAGGATGTTACAATTCTACCCCCTAAAAAAAATTTCGTCCTCGAAATTTACCTGATTAAAAGAGGTGAGGATATTGCTGCCGAATTGCATCCTCAGGCTCTCACGTAGCTTCCTCCACTCCGTGATTACGCCATAAAACTTTGACCAACGGCATAGTCTTCTTTCTTAGCACTTCAACATCCCGGTTTATGATTTTCACTGGTTCTTCTTCAAAAGACAAGTCTGAATTTAATTCCACTTCCTCTACCGGTACTATCTGAGATGGATCCGATCTATAGCGTCTCAGCATGGAAACATGGAAAACATTATGAATTTGACTCAACTCAAGAGGTAATTCAATCTTATAAGCCACTGGACCAACACGCTTCGTCACACGATATGGCCCGATGAACCTAGGGCTCAACTTGCCCTTCTTTTCGAATCTAAAAATTTTCTTCCAAGGTGAGACCTTCAGGAAGACCTGCTCCCACAGCAAACTTGATATCCTTTCGCTTCGTGTCAAGATATGATTTACTCTATTCAAGCTTTCTTTAATCGTGCTCGAATAACTTTTACCTTTTCCTCTGTTTCAGATATCAATTCAGGACCCAACATCTGTCGCTCGCCCAATTCAGTCCAACAAGTAGGATTACGACACCTACGACCATACAATGCCTCATAGGGTGCCATCTGAATGCTAAACTGATAGCTATTGTTATACGCGAATTCTACCAATGGTAGAAAATCCTCCCAACTACCTCTGAAATCGATCACACATCCCCTTAACATGTGTTCTAATATCTGAATTGCTCTTTCCGACTGACCATCAGACTGAGGATGAAAAGCCGTATTGAAATTCAACTTTGTCCCCAAGGCTTCATACAGAGCTTTCCAAAATCGTGATGTAAATATAGGATCCCTGTCTGATATAATAGACACTGGTACCCCATGCAACCTCACAATTTCAGATACATACAGCTTAGCCAATTTTTGCAATGAATAATCCGTACGAACCGGAAGAAAATGAGTAGTCTTCGTTAAACGATCAACTACTACCCATACAAAATTTTTCTTAGTAGGTGTTAAAGGTAACCCACTAACAAAATCCATAGTTATTCGCTCCCATTTCCAAAGAGGAGTCTTTACCGGTTGTAATAAACCTAATGGTAATTGATGCTCCGCCTTCACTTGTTGACAAGTCAAACATTTTCCTACAAACTCAAAAATCTCACGCTTCAACCCTGGCCACCAATACTGTTCACGGAGATCTCGATACATCCTATTTCCTCTGGGGTGCATAGCATAAGAGCTACTATGTGCCTCTCGTAGAATTATTTGTCTCAATTCTGAGTCTTTAGGCATACAAACCCTTTCGCGAAAACACAACACTCCATTCGTATTTAAACTAAAATCCTCTATTTCACCCCTTTCAACCTGTTGGAATAAAGGTCCCAACTTTTTATCTGATGTCTGTTTTCCCCTGATTTGTTCTAACCACAGAGGTTTCACCTGAAGTTCTGCTAATAGACTATCACCATCATACAAACTCAAATGAGCAAACATTGCTCTCAAATCAGATACCGCCTTACGACTTAACGCGTCAGCTACCACGTTAGCCTTTCCAGGATAATACTCGATTGAGAAATCATAATCCTTTAATAGTTCCACCCATCTCCGTTGTCTCAAATTCAACTCCTTTTGGGTAAGGAGGTACTTAAGACTCTTGTGATCCGTGTAGATGATAGACTTCTCACCGTAGAGATAGTGCCTCCAAATCTTTAAAGAAAATACCACTGCAGCTAACTCCAAATCATGAGTAGGGTAGTTTACTTCGTGCGGTCTCAACTGTCGAGAAGTATAAGCCACCACCTTTCCATTTTGCATCAGCACACAACCCAAACCCGTATGGGACGTATCACAATAAACAAGAAATTCCTTTCCACCTCCATGAATTAAAACCGTACTTCCGTCGAATCTTCTTCAATTTCTCGAAACTCTCTTGTTGTTTTTCACCAATTATACGGAACTCCTTCCGCAATGACTTAGTTAGGGTGCGACAATCAACGAAAACCCTCAACAAAGCGTCTATAATAACCACCAATCTTAAGAAACTCAATTTCAGCTACCAACTTTGGTGGTTTCCAATCCGGAATAGCCTCAATCTTCCGAGGATCCATCTTTATTCCTTCAGCTGATACCACATGACCTAAGAAAGTCACTTCCTTTAGCCAAAATTCACATTTACTGAATTTGGCATAAAGTTGCTTATCACGAAGTAGCTGCAATACTATACGCAAATGCGTGTCATGCTCCTCATCATTTCTTGAATAAACCAAAATGTCATCTATGAACACTACTACAAATCGGTCTAAATATGGTTGAAAGACTTGGTTCATCATGTCCATAAATGCGGCTGGTGCATTGGTTAATCCAAACGGCATCACCAAAAACTCATAATGTCCATAACGAGTTCTGAATGCCGTCTTATAAATATCCGCTTCTTTCACCTTAAGTCGGTGATAACCCGATCTCAAATCAATTTTAGAGAAAATCAAGCTCCCTTCAATTGATCAAACAGGTCATCAATTCTCGGCAAAGGATACCTATTCTTGATCGTCAATTTATTCAATTGTCTGTAATTAATGCACATAAGCATCGATCCATCATTCTTCTTCACGAACAAAACTGGTGCTCCCCACGGAGATACACTCGGTCGTATAAATCCCCGGTCCAACAATTCTTGAATTTGAGCTTTCAGCTCTGCCAACTCCTTTGGTGCCATTCTATAAGGAGCAATGGACACTGGAGCCGTTCCGGGCAAAAGCTCAATGCCAAATTCTACTTCCCGATCTGGAGGTATACCAGGAAGTTCTTTGAGAAATACATCTGGAAATTCTTTCACTGTTCTCACATCATCCACCGATAACTTTTTTACATCCAAAGCACAAATAAAAGCTAAGAATGCTCCATATCCCTTCCGCACCAACTTCTACTTTTAATGCCGATACCACATTTGCCAAGTAATTCCTTCGTTCACCTATCATTATTACTTCCTTATCATCCGAAGTTCTTAATGACATCCGCTTTTCAGCACAATCCAAATGCGCCCGATGCTTAACCAACCAATCCATGCCCAGAATAAGATCAAACTCGTCGAAAGGCAATTCCATCAGATTCGTCAAAAATACCTCTTCTTGAATTTCTAAGGGCATGTCTCTAAATGCTTTATTTACATCACCGAATCGTCCTAAAGGACTAATTCATCGTCATCTCACTATCGGTAATTTTAGATTCTAGATTTAGGTTTCTGATATGGCGCTAGCAACATACGAGTGGGTAGAACCAATATCTATTAAAGTATGACAGTACATCAAAGATGAAGAACGTACTGTTATTACATCGTTTATTGCCATCCTCGCGGCCTAATCGCGCATAGACCGATCTGGCCGTCTTGCATCCATGTTACCTCTAGGACCATTGCCTCGACCGGTGCACCTTGACCACGCCCACCCCCATACCACCACGACCGGTCCACGACCTCTCGGTGGTGCTGAGTACCTCTAGTGGTACAGGCATCAAGATACGAACTTCTTGAGTCGTATCCATAAGTCGAGGCAATTTCTATACTGGTGATCCATTGAACCGCATTTGTAACAAGCTCCCGTTTTCCTCCAGCACTCTTCAAAATGCCTTTTCCCACATTCAGCACAATCTCGACTTTGATTATTAGCTACAGGTGCTCTACCTTGAGCTAGTTCATCATTCCGAGGCCTCTTCAGAAACCTTTTTGAAGAACCCGACTACTTTATATCTCTCTTGCTTTTAAATCTTTCCCGATTCTGATGTTCTGAGTTCTTAGCCTCTTCGGCTATCTTGGCCTTCTCCACAAGCGTGGCAAAAGTTCTAACTTGTTGTGGGGCAATCAGAACCCGCAACTCATCATTCAGCCCATCCTCGAATCGTACACAACGTTCATGATCTGTTGTCACTATTGTCCGAGCATAGTGACTCAAGCGTAAAAACTCAGCCTCATACGCTGCCACTGTCTTACTCTCTTGAACAAGATTCAAAAATTTCTTCATTCGGGTGTCCACGTAACTTGTTCCAACATATTTCCCTTGGAAGGCAGCTTTAAAGAATTCCCAAGTAATCGGTCAGACTTGGTGCCTTCTCGAACGAGAAGCCACCAATGATACGCCTCGTCTCTTAGCAAGGGCACACTCATTTCGGTTTACGCTTTCGACAAGGCATTCCATATCATCCATAATCCGCTCCATAGCTTCGAGCCAATATTCACCACATTCGAGCTACACCTAAACTCCTCTAAAACTTCGCATTATTTGACTTGAGTCGTTCAAAATTGACCCACGAGTTTTTGGCCCAATTCTAGTTCCAGCAACCCTTTCTAGGACTCGCAGCATTGCTTGTGTCAAAGCATTATCTTCTTCCATATGATCCTGTGATCCCGTCTCACTTACAAGTGACGCAGGTGCATCCATTTCCGGCATATGATTTGGTACTTCATTTGCAGCACCTCGTCCTCTACCACGGCCACGTCTACCGCGTCCACGACCACGTCCTCTAGATCTTATATTGTCTAATTCAATTTAATCTGATTACAAATTTTATGAATCAGAAAATTGTTTCAGTGTTTATTAATGGTGTTTTATGAGATTTGAGAGATAAAGTTGTTTTTCGCAACACATCCTATAGTCTCAATCTCTACGATTTTTAACATCTAAAACTAGAAGTTGTAGAGTGTTCCTATGATCATATCATCATCATCATAATAATCATTTAGAAACGAATACTTACTTGACTTGGTGCCGGATGCTTGTGGTGTCATACTGATTGAAATGATTTCATACAGATATTATTTGTTGAACCCAACCACAGCCGAGTTTTTGAAACTAGCTCTGATACCATTAAATGTAACACCCCAAACCCGATCTATGCATTAAGACGAGATTTGGTTTGTTACATAGATCGAACTATCTTAATGATTAAGGTGAAATGAAATTTCAAAATCATTTTAAAAATAAAGTTTAATAAAAACCAAAAGAGTAATTTAAGTTCGATGAATATGAGAAAACATTAGTTGAAAATATCATCATTTAATATTAAATTGTCAAAACCCTAAAGTAATTTTTAGTAAGAGTTAAAATTATTTGAAAGTAAGAATAGATAAGGTATCTCAAATGTTTGAAAACCCAAATTATTTTAAGAAAACATTATAGAATAAATATAAGCCCATACTAATAGTCCAAAACATAATTTAAATCCATCCACACATAAAATCCATAAAACATTAATAGAGGCCTTATTACATCAAACCCAAAATAGTAAATTATAGAAAGTCTTTATTAAAAGTTCAAAGTTTAATTAACCCATATTTGTAGTATGGCCTCCACGAAGTCATCCTCGGCCCAAGTCCACGTCAATTTCCTTTACCTGAGATAAAAAATTTGAGGGAGTGAGTTACTCAAAACTCAGTGTATAACTCACATACTTTATCCACTGGGCCAGATCATCAATCATAATTTTGGGCTTAAGCCCATAAACAGATTTAGCAATAAAAATAATGAGATACATGCAAAATGAAATTTCCCGCCCAAACCTAGTTTCCATCCGCTACACACCACCCATACCAACCATCACACCTGTTGGGATCAAGTCAACCCACCCCGCCAACACACCAATCGTAGGCATTAAGCCATTTTATATTTGTGGCAGAGCCACTGAACTAGATTGTGACAAAGTCACCGAACTAGAGGCATTGAGCCATTAAAATATTTGTGGCAGAGCCACCGAACTAGAGGCAATCAGCCATTTAATTATTTTGTGGCAAAGCCACCGAACTAGATTTTGGCAATGGCCTTTCCTCTCTTCATCATTAATCCCAACCCATGCAACATGTATGCATAATAGTCTATATACATATGAAAATTTGTAAAAGGCCCAATTCACATGTGACTCAAAATTTGTGTTTTTATTAAGGCCCATAATACAAAATATCATTTAGCCCATTTAACAATCTAGCAACTTTGGCCCATTTAACAATCTGGCAGGGATTTCGGCCCATTTAACGATCTAGCAGGAATTTCAGCCCATTTAACGATCTAACAGGGATTTCGGCCCATTTAATGATCTAGCATAATTTTTGGCCCATTTTACGATCTAGCAGGAATTTCTGCCCATTTAACGATCTAACAAGGATTTCGACCCATTTAACGATCTAGCATACTTTTTGGCCCATTTTACGATCTAGCACATTTTCGGCCCATTTACGCATGAGACATAAAATTTACATTTACCAATTAAATCATCGAGGGTGTTTTTTTAATTTTCACAATTTTAACCATTTTCATGTAATTTCACCAAAATACCAATTATTTCATAATGTACTGATTTTGTCGTTTTTACGATTTAGCTGAATGCTACGGTATGACATCTAACCCGAGATAAGTGTGAAGTTACACACCTTGATATCGTGAGTACTAAACCTTCCCGCTCGTCAACACCTAAACGTAACACGAACCATTAGAACACTTTCATATGTTAAAAATATACTACTGGTAAACGATCTAAATCTTTACCCTTTTGATTTTGAACCACTTCTATTTTTGGTTTCTCCTCGATTGTTGATTCGTTGCCCGATGAGAATCCACGAACGTACAAAGGTTCGGAAGTACGAATAACCTTGAACAATTGATTCTCTTCGGTTGAAGGTCCGCAACCCGGTGGAAAATCCTGGATTCTCGAAACAGCCCTTCGCTTATAATTAGGGGGATTAACGGAACCGCCCCTCTTTCGAAGACTATGGACTTCCCTTTTCTGCCCTATCTTGAATGTCTCTAAAGACATAAGATCATTAGTTCGACTATAAATATCAAAATATGGCTAACGATTTATAAGATTTGAGATTTGGCTTACCACGATTTATCTTCGTTCCTCGAGAAACGATCGAACGATTATGTCCCTAAAATGAAATCGATTAATAACTAACTATACTAATATAATGAATAAGAATCCTTAAAAGAAAATCTCCTTACCTTGATTCTTGAAATCGATTCCAAAGTTCCAAAAATACTCAAGATCACCTTGAGCTTCTGCCCTCCAAAATCTCACTAATGTCCACGATTGGAAAGATAATTGAGTAAGAAAAATTCTATTATGATTAAAGGAAATTGGTTGTGATCAAAGAAAATGGAAGAAATTTTGGCACAAGAATAAGTTAACATTCGGCCATGGATGAAAGAATTGGGGAAAATTTTAATGAAGAAAAAAATAAAGAATAGGGAAATAAAAGTAATATAATTCTGTTTCAAGAGAGAAAGAGGGAAAGAAAAGAGAAGAAAAGGGTACTTAGTTTAGAAGAAAATGCATTAGGCATAGGAGAAGAAAATGAAAAAAATGAAAAGAAGAAAGATACTTGTTTGCCTTAGTACTTTCAGTCACAATGAGAAAGAAAGATTTGGGAGAGAAAAATTTCAAAACCAAAATGGTCACAATAGAATGGCTCAAAAAAAAGAATTGTTTACCCAAGTATGTTAGCAAATTTTGGCTAGAGAGAATATAGGTGAAGGGAAAAGATGTTTTTACTAAGAAATGACCAAATGAAAGTGTTCTCCTAACATCCAAGCTTACCATCCCCTCAACCAAAATTGGCCATCCCCCCTAGCCTCAATGCCGTCCAAATACAATGGTCAAAAGGCCATTAGGAAGTTTCCAAAACATCTTCCTACACTTAAGCCTTTCTCCCCTCCTTTTTCCTTAAGTTGAAGAAATATAATCCCCCAATTCAAGCCCTTATCTTTAGCTTTCCAAAACCTTAATCTTCTTACCAGAATAAAAACAATCCAACTCATCCTAACCTTATCTCTTTGCCGACACATGCATAGGCTAAAGCAAAAAATTAAAATTCCTAATTGCATGCTAGGTGATTCGAACTCCTTCCCTCATGTCCAACTCATGGCGCCATCACCACTTTGTCACTAGCTCATCTTATGCCATCTTTTTGTACTTAATTAATTTAAGTCTCAAGATCACCAAATTTCTTTACTCTAAAATACACTTAACTAATATTTTTATTCTAACTCCAAGTAAACCCGTACTAACATTTAGCAACATAATGATACTCGAATATTTAGGATGTTACATCCCCATTCGTCCCATGAGACACCAATATAAACGGCGCATGATGGTTCGCGAGGGTTCGATCCGAATAACGTCCTCGTCTAGACCCCAATTATGATAGAGGAACGAAGACAAAATTGTGTAATGGTCCGCTTAATACCCTCATCTTACTCCGATTGCAATGGAGAAAGGATGATATTCACGAAGGTACGCACTCCTTTTCTCTACCCTTTTTTGTTAATGTGTCGAAATTGAAAGAAATGCTTGAAATAAATTCTAAGAAGAAAGAGATGAACAATAAAAAAAAATCGAAGAAAAGCCACCCTTTTTTAATATCTGTTTCTAGTTCTTTTTGTATTGCTGAATGATGTGTCTCCCTTTACAATCTTTCCTCTCGACTTTTTATAGTCGAATGTTAAATAAAATGAAGAATAAAAATACAACTGTTTGTCCTTTTTTCTGCGTTTTTCCTTGCTGTTGTTTCTCTACTATTGGTTTGCAGGTACAAAAGGCGGACGTGGCTAGGGCATGGAGGTCGTACGATACTGGTGTGCTAGAGGCGGTGCAGAGGTGCTGGTGATGACTCACGCGTGGTGTGCGCTTGGTGGAGCGCGGCAGTCCAAATGCCTGGCTGGGCGCGCGTGGGGACACGTACAATGGAAGCTAAAATGCCATTGGAACCCTCTAGAAGCTCTAGGGTTTTTTGAATATTTCCAAAGTTTTGGGCCAATTGGGCTTGCTATGTCATTGGGCCATTCGGGTTTTGGGCTCTGTTGCAATTTGATTGGGTTTTATCGATTTAGGCTTGTTGTAATCTAATGGACTCTAGACTTTATCTTATTTTGGATTTGGTTTTAATTTTTGGGTTTTAATATTGTATTTGGACTATTATTGATCGCTGCAAAACAGTCTAGTTTTAAAATTTATAAAGGATAATCAAACTTGTAGACTAAGTATGACAACGATAAAGGCAAGTGCACATCGAACAAAGAGTATAGCTTTGGCAAGAATATGTTATCGAACCCAAGGAACCTAAAAGTACTACTACTCACTTTCTTCCTATTATTTAGCCTTAAATATGGAGTGATTAATTAACTTATCTAAGACTAATGAAATACTTAAACTAAATGCAAAGAAAAAGAATAAAGCGGGAAAAGACTTTGGAAAACTCGGTTGATAAAAACGATACCCTGGGAAGAATCCACCTATGACTTCACTTATTATCTAACTTTCAATTCATATGATTTCTTTTAATTAGCTTGATCCGTGAGACTCTCTAACCTATATTAAACCTTCTCTTGAAGCGAATAACGTCTAACCTTAGGTTAATTAGTGGAACTCTTGTTCTCTTATAATAACCCCCTAAGGAAGCAGTAAACCGATCAATGGACTCCCATATTAGGTTTCACCCTAATCGACAAAATCTCGTAACCCTATCTCTAGGCACCGATCAACTCCACTTAATTATGCTAGATCTACTCTTGGCGGTGGTCTATTCCTCCTCCACCTAAGCACATCAAATTAAATTGAGCAACATAATTAAGAACAAACTAAGTATTTATCATATAAACCAATAGATCAAATAAAAAAATCCATCATAGGTTTCATCCCTTGGTATCTAAAGGATCTAGTTCATAATAAAATAAGAAAACATCTCAAGAGAAAAGATAAAACAAAACATAAGAAATCCCTAAAACCCCCTGAAGGAATTGAAGGAGAGATCCTATGTCTTGAGTAGAATTTTGACTCTTCGAGATAGATCAACTGGCTATCTTCGAGTAATTCCCTAAACGAGTAAAGCTCTAGCAGAAAACTCTACTAAAACCTGACGACTTTGAATTGCTACCTTGGATTGTTTATATAGACGTTTGGGATGCTGTACTTGGCTCCTAAGTACTCGTAATTCAAGTGAAATTTGTCCTAAGTGTTTGAGTGGACTTAGGATTGCATTTCTTAGGCTCCAAGCATCCAATTTCGAGTGAAATTACTCTTTCCCGCAGTAGGGACATGGCCTTGACACGTCCATGTAAATCGTGGTCCAGCCCGTGTCTCCATCCTGTCGATTTAGGCACGGCTATGACACGCCCGTGCAATATCTGGGTAGAGGCCGTGCTTCGGGTCTGCCAATTGGGGCACGGCCGTGTGGCATGAAGTCCAGGCCATGTTGGGCTTTTTGTTGACGAGGCACGATCGTGTAAATTAGGGTGTGACCATGTGCAATCTAAATATTGGGGCATGGCCGTGTGGCATGAAGTCCAGGCCGTGCCGACTTCTTGGGTTGGCCCACTTTGGTCCGTTTTAAACCTGTTTTGCATCCTTTTTATCCTTGGGTGCTTTCATGAGTATAAGACATGAAAAGAAAGGATTAAGAACACTTTTTTACATAAATTAAGGATAAATTCATCCAAAAGCATACTAAATGTGGGATTAAAATATGTTACTTTTACGGTTTATCAAATACCCCCACACTTAAGCTTTTGCTTGTCCTCAAGCAAAATTCTCAACTTGCAATTAAAACGAACTTTCCAAAATTCATAATTCCCATTGACAATGCCTCATCATAATTCATAGATAATTTATACATGGATCATTTAGCTCGAAGTGCCCTAAAGATTCAAATGAGATAAGTCATGATTTTGTAGCATGAAAACATAGGTGTCTCCCCTTGTTTAAATAATTACCTTTGATTCAAAACCGACAAGGATTGACATCCTCATTAAAGATTCACTCAAAGCACTCAAAGTGTTTAAGGATCAAGAAAAAACACTCAAAATTCAAACCTGAAAAGTTAATCCCATAGGCTTGCCTGAAAATCAAATCTCCACCAATGTATATGAGATAATAAACAGATCAAAAGGTCTTTATTAGGGTTGTAACGGGGCTTGGGTTAAAAGGTGCGGATAAAGGCTCAATCAGAGGGTTAAAATCGAGATTGAATTGACTAATTACCTAATCTAAAAATAATGAACTAAATATGAATATTTACATCGAATGAAAAGTAATAATACCACTATTGATAATTACTCTATAATAAAGAGTATTTTTTTCACTTTAAAATTTGATAATACTTTAATACGAGCTTTTCTTCAACAATTGGAGTTTAATTGCTCCAAGCTCTTTTATTGAATAAACTTGGATTTTTTAAGAACAAACTAAGAAAAACTTAATAGAAGGAACTTTGATAATTGAAATAACCTAATTTGGCAATTGATCAAGTCAATTCTTGATAGAGGGGTAGTCAAAAGAATGTTGATAACAAATACAAAGGGATTTTGGGATAATATTAGTGGGTAAGTCAATAAAAAGGTTGGTAGGATTCAACGGGGTTCACTAGGAGTTATTTATGTAGGTAGGCTTTTTAGTGGAGTGAACAGGTTAAAACCTAGGTGCCTTTATCATCTCAGTATATCAAATCATTATTGTGGTCTCGACATGCATAAATGAGGCAAGTTCTAGAATAACAGTTCAAAGTTGACACACTCAATATCAATAAAAGTGAGCATGAAAAATAATATATGCTCTATAAGGCTCAATATCTCACAGAAATTATGGGTGTTTTTGACATCAATCCCTATAGATTTCAAATTTCAAAGTAATACTAATATTTAGTTCAACAACCTATCAATTTTATTTTTGAAAATTGACTTATCATGCTTGATTCTCTAATATTCTTCAAATTTAATCATCAATGCACAATTAACTATGATTTGTTCTAAAACATATCAATAAAAATTATAAATCATAGAAATTTCATCCTAATTAATAATATGAGAAAAATACTTAAGATCAAGACTAAATTCAGGATTTGAGAATAAAACAAAAAGTTGGACACTTTTACTCCCCCACACTTAAGATGTACATTGCCCTCAATGTACAAAGATAAATAATGATAGTAATGGGATAAATCAAAAGAGAAGGGAGAAAGTGACACTTCCTGAATTTTTGGATGGAGTCCAAAATACATTCCTCGGGTGACTTTTATGTGAATATGAGTTTGTGCGGTAGCGTAATTGATTCTCGCAAAGTCACTTGGTTAATAATTTTAAATAGAGATTGCTTATGAGGTTAGATAGCCAATGGTATAAAAAAGAATAAAAATAAAAATAAAAAATGAAATACTAATAAAGTTCAAAATAGAAGCATCATTAATCAAACATTTAAAATAGGAAAAATATATGTCAAAAAAACAATCTATGAGAACTCGAAGTCCTCATCGTTAGTTTGGATCTGGGTGGTGCTGATGGCGATATGTGAAAGTGATGATGATTCTTTGAAGGGTGGCCTCGATCCCATCAAGGCGTCGAGCATTGCCGGTAAACTCTGGGTACAATAGTGCTCGAGCCGAGTGAGGTGTGCAGAGATATCTGCCAATGAAGTCACTGAACATGATGGCTGCTGGCTCGAGACTGATGGTACATCATCAGGAATGTCCTCGGGCACCTCCTCTTCTGTAGCTAGTCTGTATTGCGGAGGGTCCGTTCCACGATGTCATTTGATCATATTCATATGTAACATTGTTTGTATCCCTTGAGGTGTCATGTATCCGATCAGTGTGAGTGAGGACCTCTGCTGATCGGTGTCGAGGAGATTAAAGTGCCGAGCTAATCACAATATGTATGGCCCCATTGAAATGATGCCCTTTCTATGTGCCTCTGTCTGATGCTGCATTGCGCATGCGATAAAATACGCCACATCAAAAACATGTCCCTCAGACATGCATGATAAAAAGTAGACGTCTTGTTTATTAACGACGCCTGTGCTCTCTTTGCGACCTATAATTGTATGAGCAAGGATAGCATGAATATACTTGAGAGCTGGGGAAAGGGAGGTCGCCTTTGAATGACTGGGGTTATAGTTTCTTGTAGTAGGGTGTAAGCTTTGCCAGCAGGCGATTTGAGTGATGTGCAGGTCACGGTTTAAATCGTCCAAAGGATTTTCTTCAATAAATCCTGGAGTGTAAAGACCAAAGGCCGTACCAAATTGTGGTACGCTTAATCGTCGTATTGTGCCCTCGAGACGAAATTGGATAGTGTCGGGGTCGTCATACTGAGCCATCACTGTTTGCAATGCGAATGTGGAACAAAATTCGAGTGCGAGTTCCAAGTAAGTAGGCTCGATTATAGAGAAGAACCGCTCCCATGGATCTATTGCAATGAGGGGTCAGATATCGGTTGTCAGTCCGATTTGTTCAATTGCATTCCAGTCCATACATCTTCCGGTGCCTAAAAGGCATTCCCGGAGTGCTTTATATCGTTCTTCCCGAGTGTTTTGATTAAATTGGAGGAAGTCGTATCAGAACATCCTAAATTTTTGGGCCTATCGTTTAATGGGTGAATATGTGGAATGAGTTAATTTAAGTGTTAGGGGTCCAAATTGGGCTCGAGCATAGGTAGAGGCCTTGATTAAAATTATCTGTTTGGGCATTATAGGGTTTAAAAGGTAGTATCTATGTTTAAAATACCAAAGTGGGCTTGTGGCCCAATCTTAGGAGGTGACGCCACACAAGGGAGTAAGGGCCCAAATTTAAGTTTCATGGAGCCCAATTCTTTTAATTTAAGTTAGCTAAATTTTGGGCATTAGGATTAGGTGGAGTGGATGGCAACAAGGCTAAAATTTAGGGTTTTAATGTTTAAAATATGTGGATAATAAGCAGATAAAGGCTATTATTTAGGAATTTATTTTATGTGGATAATAAGCGAGATAAAGGCTAAGATTTAGGATTTTAATGATTAAAATATGTGAATAATATGCTAATAAAGGAGGGAGGAGTTAGAGATAATTATGTCTCTTTTAGATGAGCTAGTAGATTAAGATAAAGGAGAAAAGTTAGAATTTATCTACAAAGAGAGTGATGGCCAAGAATCCATCATGAGAGGAGAATAAAGAAACCACTACTACATGGCAAAGGGTTGCGAATTTCCTATAAATAGAGGGGCTAGCTCCTTGTTTACGACATTAAATCCTCTCCCTTTTGTGCCAAATTACCTAGCTTTTTTCTCCAAATTTTTCTCTAATTTCTTTAAAAGCGAAACTTTTCCCCACTTTCTTTTCCTTGTGCCGATTTCTCTAAAAGTCAAAGCATCCATCGCTTTTTCTTTTATTCATCCTATTTGAGAAATTGTTCTACACTTCGGCATTTAAATCTTCCATCAGTATTACAGAATCCTCTCCCTAGTGCTAGCCTAATCTCCTAAGCTAAGGTAAGAGTCTAATTTTGATTAGTTCTCATAATCTATTTTAGAAAGGCAAAAGCGAAAGCTAATAGTTAATGGTTTCATGATGGGCGGCAATTCGGATTTGAAGGAGGCTTAGTCGACTTGATCTAAAAGCCAAAATCGAAGTCTCCAATTTTGGGATTTTAAGGTAAGAAGATTATCCTAGATTTTTATTAGATTCATTCAATATATATATGATCTTAACTCTAAAAGGAGGATTAACGATTAAATATTGTTATAGTAGCTCGATAAGAACTTGATGGAATTAAATATGGATCAGACAAAAGAAAGAATCCATAAGTTTAAGAAACGAGCAGTATCTGCTGTTCGAGATTGGCCAATTGGTTGTGGATCGGCTTCTGAACAACACCTTAGGCAGATAGCAATTGTGTCGACTAAGGATAGCGTTGATATAGAAAGCCTTGTTTTATCGGTAATCAGGTGTGTAACACTTTCCCACCGTCTAGATATGATTAATAATAAATGTATATATATATATGTATATGTGTTCACAAGATTTATATGTTACATTAAAAGCCGAAATCTCGGATTTAAACGACGGACCCTCAGGTTAGTAAATAATCTGACTATATGTTACAAGTAAACTGTTGTACATGTTTTAAATTATTGTGCATGTTGCATGGGGTGGGTGATGAAAGGAGGAAGTTATAGGTACATGTATATGAGTAACGGTTTTACCGTGAACTACTAGAATGCTATCTGCGTGAATATTATCTGAGCTTGCCATTATATGTTATAAGGGCTTCGACCAATATATGTTGATGAGCGACTTGACCGCCATCTTGGAGAGTAATGTGTAGGTGATTGTAGAAATCCCCAATTGTGTATTGGTTGGTACGGGGGCATGTAGCAGATGGAAACCTAGGCAAATGGGTTGGGCTTTGCATATTGTATGTTTCCATGTAAATGAATTTATTATTATGTTTAATGAGGCCCAAATCTAGTGGTGCATGAGGGTTGCTGCTCGAGTCTCGCGACTCACCCCTTTAAACTAACCTTTCAGTGACGCTTAGTGCATCGGACCGGGCGGAGTGGAGCGCAAGGTGGCCATGCAAAGAAGGTGGATCTGGCACAAAGTTCCCCAATATTAGTTTTTTTTAAAGTACTTAATATGATGGATTTAAAATACATTGTAATAAGGCCATAGGCCATTTGTTTACATTTTAGATTTAAAATGGGCCTTTAGTATTTATTCTCATTTTAATTTCTTTCAAGGACATGTAATTAAGTTTTGGGCTTTTGATTATTAAGGCACAATTTATGTAATTTTCTATTTGGGCTTTTTGTCGACACGATGGTTTTCCTAAAAATTTTTCTTAGTGACATACCAGATCCGGTAGTAGTGTTTGGGCTGGGTTTGGGGTGTTACAAATTGGTATCAGAGCCCAGTTCAAAACTCGACTTTGGGATTTTGGGCCCAAAAGATTTTCTAAAAATGGGGTTTTAAAACATGGATTTTTATTAGTAAAGGTTTGTTAGCTCAGCATGGCACCTGCGTCTCCGGCCAAGTTCGCCATGTATGTACCCTAAACCATTGTGTGATATAAATGTGGGCTTAATGGGCTTTATGGGACGTAGACTATCTTAATTAGACTTTGATGAACTATAGGCCTAGCTTAAACCACTTCTTAAATTCCATAAGACTTAATTTATCCAAACAAATCCGTGAACTAGTCATCGAGTTAGGGTGTGCAACAGCATACGCATGTCTAGAATTGGATTCAGGGAAAGCTTGGTATTTAAGCAGTCCTAGTGACTCACCTCCTCTTTGCTGGAATCCTACCTGGTGCGTAGTGATTGTTCACCCTAACCATGAGGACTTGTTGACGGGCCAAAATTTATAATTAAAACCCGAAAGGGACCAGCCACCCTATTTTGTAAAATTACTAAAATATCCTCTAGTTTCGAAAATTTCCAAATTTCCCATGATTTGTAAAATAACCAAAATACCCCTGGTTTGAAAAGAAATTACCAAAATACCCCCGATCTGCAAAATTATCGAAATACCCCCGAATTTCAAAATTATCGAAATACCTCTGGATTTCAAAATTACCGAAGTACCTCAGATTTATAAATTACTGAAATACCCTAAATTTGCAAAATTACCAAAATACCCCAGAATTTGCGAAATTATCAAAATACCCCTGAGTTGGAAAATTACCAAAATACCTTTATTTTTCCAAATTACCCAGAACCTTATTTTGGAAAATTACGAAAATACCCTTGTAGGTAAAATTACGAAAATACCCCTGGGTAGTGAAATGACGAAAATACCCCTAGGTGGTGAATGTAAGTTTATAAGGCTGTTTTTATGATTGATGTGTGCTGAATGTTGACCAAGGTGAACTCCGTGACTAGGAAGTATCGACTTGAGAACTAAACCCGTAGATAGAATTGAATTGAAAGAACTACTATCGAAATGATTTTACATAAGATTTTCGCGGTTAATAAGTAGAAAGAATTAATTATTCATAAAATTCTTAATCAGATAAACGCCGATTGAAAGAATGAGTACAAGGGGATGAAGACGCTCCAGATGCGAATAATGGTGCGTACCCTACCATAGTATACTAAGTGTTTATTTTGGCTTTAGAATTAGAGCGCGCAGCGAAAGCAAAGTGGTAAGACTCGGGTAGAATGATTACTAGTTAGTTGGAAATTTTGAGGACGAAATTTCTTTAAGGAGGGTAGAACTGTAACATCCTAAATTTTTGGGCCTATGCGTTTAATGGGTGAATATGTGGAATAAGTTAATTTAAGTGTTAGGGGTCCAAATTGGGCTCAGGCTTAGGCAAAGGCCTTGATTAAAATTATCTGTTTGGGCAAGATAGGGTTTAAAAGGTAGTATCTATGTTTAAAATACCAAAGTGGGCTTGTGGCCCAATCTTAGGAGGTGACGCCACACAAGGGAGTAAGGGCCCAAATTTAAGTTTCATGGAGCCCAATTCTTTTAATTTAAGTTAGCTAAATTTTGGGCATTAGGATTAGGTGGAGTGGATGGCAACAAGGCTAAAATTTAAGGGTTTTAATATTTAAAATATGTGGATAATAAGCGGATAAAGGCTATTATTTAGAAATTTATTTTATGTGGATAATAAGCGATAAAGGCTAAGATTTAGGATTTTAATGATTAAAATATGTGGATAATATACTTGATAAAGGAGGGAGGAGTTAGAGATAATTATGTCTCTTTTAGATGAGCTAGTAGATTAAGATAAAGAAGAAAAGTTAGAATTTATCTCACAAAGAGAGTGATGGCCAAGAATCCATCAACGAGTAGTAAAGAAACCAGCTACTACATGGCAAAGGGTTGCGAATTTCCTATAAATAGAGGGGCTAGCTCCTTGTTTACGACACTAAATCCTTTCCCTTTTGTGTCAAAATTCCTAGCTTCTTTTCTCCAAATTTCTTTCTCTAATTTCTTTAAAAGCTGAAACTTTTCCCCACTTTCTTTTCCCTTGTGCCGATTTCTCTAAAAAGCCGAAGCATCCATCACTTTTTTCTTTTATTCATACTATTTGAGAAATTGTTCTACACTCCCGACATTTAAATCTTCCATCGGCATTACCGAATCCTCTCCCTAGTGCTAGCCGAATCTCCTAAGCTAAGGTTAGAGTCGAATTTTGATTAGTTCTCATAATCTATTTTAGAATGGCAAAAGCCGAAAGCTAATAGTTAATATTTTATGATGGGTGACAATTGAGATTTGAAGGAGGCTTAGTCGACTAGATCTAAAAGCCGAAAATCATAAGTCTCCAATTTGAGATTTTAAGGTAAGAAGATTATCCTAGATTTTTATTAGATTCGTTCAATATATATATGATCTTAACTCTAAAAGGAGGATTAACGATTAAATATTGTTATAGTAGCTCTGATAAGGATTTGATGGAATTAAATATGGATCAGACAAAAGAAAGAATCCCTAAGTTTAAGAAACGAAAGATCTGCTTGCTCGAGATTAGCCAATTGGTTGTGGACCACTTACGAACAAGACCTTAAGCAGATAGCAGTTGTGTCGACTAAGGATAGCGTCTATATAGAAAGCCTTGTTTTATCGGTAATCAGGTGTGTAACACTTCCCCACCGTCTAGATCTGATTAATAATAAATGTATATATATGTATATGTGTTCACAAGATTTATATGTTACATTAAAAGTGAAATCTCGATTTAAATGACGGACCCTCGTGTTAGTAAATAATCGACTATATGTTACAAGTAAACTATTGTACATGTTTTAAATTATTGTACATGTTGCATGGGTGGGTGATGAAAGGAGGAAGTTATATGTACATGTATATGAGTAATGTTTATACCGTGAACTCATCAGAAGGCTAATGTCGTGAATTGTTATACGGGCTTCGGCCATTATATGTTATAAGGGCTTCGGCCAATATATGTTGATGAGCAGCTTGACTACCATCTTGGAGAGTAGCAGTGTGGGTTGATTGTAGAAATCCCCAATGGTGTGTTGGTTGGTATGTAAATGTTGTTTTTTCTTGGTCTTCAAGAGCTATGGGGATTTGAAAGTATCTGGAGAGTCCGTCAGAAGCGAGAGTACATATGCACGGATAATCTTTCTAGCATTTGATCTATGAAAGGTAAAGGAAAATGATCTTTTCTGGTGGCATCATTCAACTTTCTAAAGTCTATGCAGACCCTCCATCCTCATGAATCGTTCTTGTGGGAATTAACTCATTTTTTTCATTGGGTACTACCATTATTCCTCTTTTCTTTGGGACTACCTGCACAGGACTTACCCAAGTGCTATCAGAAATAGGATAAATTATTCCTGCATCTAGAAGTTTAATTACCTCAGCTTTGACAACTTCTTTCACGTTGGGGTTTAAACGTCTCTAAGGTTGCACACATGGTTTATATTCTTCTTCCATCAAAATTTTGTGGGTGCAGAATGTTGGGCTTATTCACTTGATATCGGAAATTTTCCAAGCTATGGCTTTCTTGTGTTCTTTTAGTACTTTTATCAGTTCCTCCTTTTCTTTGGATTTTAATTCTGAGGAGATGATAACTGGTAGTGTAGAATTGTCTCCAAGGAATGTGAATTCTAGGTGTTTTGGTAACTGTTTGAGTTCCAATTTGGGTGGCTCTACGATGGAGGGTTTTTGTTTTATTTCATTATCATTCTTGATGCTTTCTTCTCTCCGTTGTTCATATGATGACATTTTTAGATTTGACACATTGTCTTCATCTTCTTCCCCCTCTTCTTGAGCCGGACACAATTCCAATGTGTCACCTTGTATAATATCCTGTAATGAATTCTTTATAATATGATCAGTAGTGTCGACAAAATAACAGGAATCATCTTGTTCTTTAGAATATCGCATGGCATTACAGAGTTGAAAGATAATTTCTTCATCACCTATTCTTAGAGTAGCTCTAACAGTGGCTAAAAAGGGACGCCCTAAGATTAAAGGATCATTAATGTCTTCATCCATGTCTAACACAATGAAATCAACTGGAAAAATAAATTTATCAATTTTGACCAAGACATCTTCAATAATTCCTCTAGGATATTTAATAGATCTATCGGCTAATTGAATACTCATCCTAGTGGGATTTGGTTCCCCAAGATTTAGCCGTTTAAATAATCTGCAAGGCATTAGATTAATACTAGCGCCTAAGTCTGCTAATGCTTTCTTGATGTTTAAACTACCAATTAAGCAAGGAATAGTGAAACTCCCTGGATCTTTTAATTTCTATGGTAGTCTATTTTGGAGAAGGACTAAACATTCTTCGTTAAGCTCCACCATGGATACCTCCTCAAGCTTCCTTTTGTTCGTAAGAAGTTCTTTTAAGAATTTTGCATACTTCGGCATCTGTGAAATGGCTTCAACGAAAGGTAAGTTAATATGTATTTGTTTAAAGAGTTTGAGGAACTTACCGTATTGAGCATCCAATTGTTCTTTCTTCAATTTTACTGGATATGGAATTATTGTTTTATTCTCTGTAGGCAATAGATTATCGTTTTCACCTTCTACACTCTTTTTCTTGATAATTTCATGTGGTGTCTTTCTTTGTGGTTCAATTAACTCTTTGCCACTCCTTAGTGTAACTTCGCTTTCACCGCATTGTGCCTTTTGGAAAAATCTCTCAGTATTTCACATAATATCTCAATAAGTAGTCCAACCAACGTGATGATTTCTCTTACCGAATTTTGATTCTCTCGATTGATCTTTGTTGTTCATCGAGTGTTTCTTCAGCTTTTTGAAAACGAGAGTTTGTAGCTGTCACCAATTTTGTTAGAATCTCTTTGAGGTTTGATTCCCCTTCCTGTGGATAAGGTTGTTGAAAATTTGGAGGAAAATCCTGTCTTTGATCATTCCACGAGAAGTCGGGATGGTACCTCCATCCTGTAGATAAGTGTCACTATAAAAATTATTTTGACATCTAGAGTAGTTACCTATATAGTGGACTTGTTCGTTTTGCATGCCATATCCGTAGGGTGGGTACTCGTGATTCGCCACGCCTCTCGACGGTTATCTTGCATTCTTTGGGTGTACTGCGAGAGATTATTCAAACCATCAATCTTTTATTCATTATTTTGAATCGATTAGATAACCCGTGACCACGCCGAGGTTGAAAATACTGGTTGCTTTAGTAGGAATTGTCCCCATGCCTTGCCACTGATAATTATTCAATGCCATTCCTTTAAAAACTAGAATTGTCTGTCAAAATTTAAATAAAAGAAAAGTTACCAAAGTAAAAAAAAAATGGCTAAAGTAATAAAAATAGAGCTTTCGTAATATTTTAGAATTCCTCGGCAACGGCGCCAAAAACTTGATCGCTGCAAAACAGTCTAGTTTTAAAATTTATAAAGCATAATCAAACCTGTAGACTAACTATGACAACGATAGAGGCAAGTGCACCTGTCGAATAGTAGTATAGCTTTGGCAAGAATATCTTATCAAACCCAAGGAACCTAAAAGCACTACTACTCACTTTCTTCCTATTATTTAGCCTTAAATTTGGAGTGATTAATTAACTTATCTAAGACTAATGAAATACTTAAACTAAATGCAAAGAAAAAAGAATAAACTGGGAAAAGACTTTGGAAAACTCAGTTGATAAAAACGATACCCTCGGGAAGAATCCACCTATGACTTCACTTATTATCTAGCTTTCAATTCATATGATTTCTTTTACTTAGCTTGATCCGTGAGACTCCCTAACCTATATTAAACCTTCTCTCGAAGCGAATAACATCTAACCTTAGGTTAATTAGTGGAACTCTCGTTCTCTTATAATAACCCCATAAGGAAGCAGTAAATCGATCAATGGACTCCCATATTAGGTTTCACCCTAATCCGGTAAAATCTCGTAACCCTATCTCTAGGCACCCGATCAACTCCGCTTAATTATGCTAGATCTACTCTTAGGCAGGGTCTATTCCTTCTCTACCTAAGCACATCATGTAACATCCTAGATTAGGGCCTATGCACTACGACTAAAATTTTATGAAATAGTATGCCTTATGTGTTGTGAATGTGTTGTGTGCATTTTAGAACCTTGGAAATGCTTTAGAAAATATTAAGTCTTAAGAGGAAATATAAGGAAATGTAGGGAAATGAAAGGAAATGGAAGGAAATGTAAGGAAATGAAAGGAAATGTAAGGAAATGTAAGGAAATGTAAGGAAATGTAAGGAAATATACTAAATGTAAGGAAATGAAAGGAAATGAAAGGAAATGAAAGGAAATGTAAGGAAATGTACAGAAATGTAAGGAAATGTAAGGAAATGCAAGGAAATGTAAGGAAACTTGGAAATGATTAAGAAATGTTAAGTTTCAAAAAAAAAGAAAGTTAACATTTTGGAAACCTAAGTAAAATAGGAAAGTGAACATTTTGGAAACCTAAGTAAAATAGGAAAGTGAACATTTTGGAAACCTAAGTTAAAAGAGGAAAGTGAACATTTTGGAAACCTAGGAAATGTCAAGTTTAAAGAGCCAAACGAAAATTTTTGGAAACTTAGAAATGACTTAGAAATGTCGAGTTTTAAAGTTTAAAAGAGGAAATTAAGGCAAGGTGGCCTTAAGAGAAAAGTATGTGAAATTTGACACACAATTAGGCTTGGAAAAGTGGCTTGAGATGCCACTTAGGGCCTCTGGAAATGGCGCCACATGCAAGTGTATTTGGGCTGTGGATCGAGTCACTTAGGAAGCAAATAAAAGAAGTTTTATTTTGCTACAAAAGAGCGAGAGGTTGACGGCATGTGGGCTCTTAAAAGAGGAGTTTTATTTCCTTTAGAATTTTGGCTAATTAGGAGAAAATTGTTGGATTAATTCTTTTGATAAAGTGATAATTATCACATAGGAATAGTGGTGGCCAAGTAGGGGACTCTAGCCTAGTAATTTCGGCTATAAAAGGGAAAGAAGGCCATTCATTCATTCATTCACTCTTCCTTTGCCAAATTTCTTAAGCAGATTCTCCTCTCTCTGTCGAAATTCCTACAGTTTTATTCTTCCTTCTCTTTTCTTTCTAATCCCTCCAAAAGCCGAAAGTTGTGAGAGCATCATTTAGCTATAACCGAATCTCTGAAGGTTGAAGTGAAGGTGCAATCGATTCCTTCAAATAAGGGTAAGATCCAAGTTTAGTTTCCATTATTTTATATTTTAGACTTATCGAAATTTAGGGACTAATTTTGATTATTAATCTTGGCCAAATCATGGAAGGAGAAGTTCTTTTCCGAAGGTACACCATAGGTCGCGTGTTCCTAGTTATTCAAAGGAATTTCGGATTTAAGATCCTTAAGGTAAGTGACTATGAATATTAGGCAAAGACCCTATTTTTGTAGTAGATCTATTATTATGTGTTTTAAGTGAAAACTAACCGATTCAAGGGATCTAGTGAGTAGCCGATTTCAAAGGGGAAGAATACAAGTTTCCGGATTTCATTTTTATTCAATCGGCATTAAGGTAAGTACTCAAATCCTACTAGGATTTGGTTTTATGGTCGAATAGGCCTTTGCTAAATATTACCATGTTGGCCGAATGTAGGCATTAAAAATCTAAGGTAGTAGATCAAATTTCGGGATTTCAAGTGAAATCGTTAAGCGAATCAGATGTGTACCCCACACTAATCTTAATTGATTTATGGCTTAAACTTGATATATGTGTTAATATGAAAGTGTAAGAATGTGGCTAAAGTACCATGTTATGGTACACAAGATTCGTGCACGCTTTCCTACTCCTACTAGGATTACGAAATATGTTATATTAACATGTGAAAAGTGACATGAATGTGAACTTAAGTATGATATGCATGTTATAAATAATATGGGGCATTCGTGATATATGAGAAAGGGAAGTGTATGTGGTGACTTGGTCCCACTATCCGAATGTGGTGACTTGGTCACATTATCTCAATGTGGTAACTTCAGCCACATTATCTCGAATGTGGTGTCACATGACACGATTATTAAATCTGGTGGCTATGCCACGAACTTTTATATGGGCGATGAGCACGCCGATTGCAGCGACGCCTTCGATGGTGTGTAGCGGATGGAGGTTGACTTAGTAGTCCCTACTTGCAAAGAGGTTGGTACGGGGATGTGTAGTGGATGGCATCTAGGTTTGGGTTTGGGTTGCATCATTATCTTGAATTATTATGTGAACATGATATGTATGGTATGCCCAATTATTAATTTTAGTGTTGGTTACACATTGAGTCTGTTGACTCACCCGCTAGGGAACATGTTTCAGTGACGATCGATGATGGACCGGTTCAAGAAGCTTAGGGATGGCCATGCACAAAGAAGAAATTTACGACTTGGACTTTCATTTTATTTTAAGTATTTTAAAGTTTATTTTGGTTTTAATTTTGGGAAATTATGTGATGTAATAAGGCCGTAGTAGCGTTTACTTTACTTTTATTTATTGAGCCTGCAATCTTTATATTTATTAAAAGATTAAGTAAAATTAATTTAATTCAAAGCCCAAACGTTTTTTCACCTTAATCAAAAGGATTTTTAATAACGAAATAAACTTGTTTTCAACTCAAGCCCAACCCAAAACGATCTTTCTTCCAAATCATACAAGTTTTTCCTAAGTACAAAAGAATT
Organism: Gossypium rotundifolium; assembly: GCA_025506655.1. NCBI lineage: Eukaryota > Viridiplantae > Streptophyta > Magnoliopsida > Malvales > Malvaceae > Gossypium > Gossypium rotundifolium. The sequence continues at coordinate 20,809,663 of CP106733.1, read as the reverse complement.
TGAAACGGTTTTCACCGGGGAACATACCAAATTCGGTCAAGGCTCGTGGGCCAGGTTTGGGGTGTTTTAGTTTGGTATCAGAGCCCAGTTTTAAACTCTCGGCCTGTGGGCTAAGGTCCAAAACGTTTTCAAATCAAGCCCAAATGAGTTTTATGAAGTATTTCTGAAAATAGGTAGGTTTGATGGCATGGCACCTAAGTCTCCAACCCGCAGTCCACCAGGTAAGTACCCCTAACCATCTATGTGATTATGTGATTTATAGAAGGGTAGAAAAGGAATGGAACGTAGAATAGCATGATAGGAACTTGAACCCTAGGATTAGTCTACTCAAACACAAATACATAAGACTTAATGCACTCAACAAACCTATGGCTAAGTCAACCAAGTTAAGGTGTGGTAACCTCTGTGCGCATGTCTAGGAATGGTTTTGATGGGAGCCTGGTATTTAAGCAGTCCGTGTGACTCACCTCCTCTCTCGAATCCTACCTGGTGCGTAGCTTTGGTTCACCGTGACCAAGAAGGCTCGGTCATAGGCTAAACCCAATAACTAAAACCCGAAAGGGAACTAGCCATGTTTTTTTTAATAAGAACCCTAATTTTAAAAACCCTTAAAATCATTTTTCTTTAATTCGTGGAAACTATCTTTTCTACACAATTTTCTGAAAAATTTCTAATTTATAAAATTACAAAAATACCCTTAGTGGTAAAATTACAAAAATGCCCTTGGTTTATAAAAATGTCTAAAATACCCACAATTCTTATCAAAATTTCATTATTTTATAACAAGTCCAAAAACCCTTATTTGAAAATTATCAAAAATTCCTTGATTTTTGGAAAATTACAAAGTTTCCTAACTTACCAAAATTTTCAAAAGACCACGATTTCCAAAATTTTGCAACTTCATCGTTTTGGAAAATAAATTTCTCAAAAGAACCCTAAAAGTTTTGAAAATTTTGAAATATCCTCAATTATTAAACTTTACAAATTTACCTGGTTTATTACCAAGATACCTCAAATTCAAAATTATCGAAATACCCCTGAAATTTCCAAATTTATCGAAGAGCCCCGGGACTTTAAAATTTCTGAAATACTTTTTGACAAAATTATCAAGGAACCCCATTTGAAAAATTACGAAAATACCCCTGTAGAACAAATTACGCAAATACCCTTGGGTAGAGGAAAAACAACAACAATGAAAATTACAACATTTCTCTGAATGAACGGAAGTTCATAAATGGATGTATGAATGTGAAGCCTGTGTGCATGTATGAATACGAAAGAACTACTCTTAAAATTCTTTTCATAAAACTTCGTCGTGGATAACCAGAGGAATAAGGCTAATTTATAAAATTTCTTAAATCAGATTAGAGCGAATCGTTAGATATGAATCCTAGAGGACGCGATCGTCATGGACGCCAGTAGAGGAAGAATGGTTGTCGTAACCCGCTAGATCAGTCAAGGGTCCGACAATGAGTTACCACCGCCACCACCACCCCAATTTGCTTGTGTCGAGCAAAGTGCTCGACGGGGGATGATGTTGTGTCGCAGCTATGTCATGAGTTTTGGAAATGGTGGCTGGCGCGGGTGGATGTAACATCCCAATAATTAGGGGTTATACATCTTACTTAATTGAATGATGTTGCATGCTTAATTATTATTAAGTGTATTTTTGGAAGTTATTTGAGCTTCATTAATTAAGTGAATGCTTAGTGAAACTTTTAATTTCTATTAATTAAGAGAGAGCTAAGCAAATTAGGCCTTAAGAATTAATGACAAGAGGTTTCTAGCATGAATTGAGTAATTGGCAAGGTGGTTAAGGTACATGGATGTGTGCTTGAGGTGTGAAGTTCGAATCTCCTAGCTAACATTAGGGAGGATTTTAATTTTTTTTTGTTTTCTTCCCTATAAGTGTCGGCCAAGAAAGTTCTAGAGTGGATGAGCATTCATTCATTTTTGGCTATTTGACCGTGTGAAAAAGGAAGCTAGGAACTTATGGCATGGAATCATAAGTTGATGATAAGATGAGGAGGACAAAAGGCATGATATGGGGCAAGGTATTGGGAGCGTGTTCATGGTCAATTGACCATGAACCTAGACGGCATGAAGGGCTAAAGGGAGTGGTTTAATTGTATAGAAAATTTTGGATATCATGGGGAAGAAACAAGGAGGAAAAAGGGAGATGATGTTGGCTAGGTTGACCGAAAATTAGTATAGCCATTAGGGTGCTAGTTGGCCAAAGATCCTAGCAAAATTGTCCATCTTTTCTCCCTTCTCCAAAACCTTTTTCCCTAAACCGAAACTATCATTGGCATTTGGTACAAGTTTACTTTGTTTTGGAATTGGTATTTTTGACTAAATAGGTACCTTTATTTCATTTTTTCCTTTCAAAAATTTTATTTCTCTTTTGATGCCAAAATATTTTCACTTTTGAAGTCACTTCTTTTCTTCCTCTTTAGTACCGAATTTAGCTATCACCAAAAGCCTTCTCTTTCATTTTCTTTTCCTTTCTTTTTCATTCTATTTCTCTTCTCTCTTTCCCCTCTCATAGCCGAAACCACAAAAGATTAAGCACCATTTTCTTCTTCATTTCTCCCTCTTGGCCGAATGCATCTAAGCCCCAAAACCAATCTCCTTTCTCTTTGATCATTTCTCCTTTTCTTTTTCTTTTCATTTTATTTCTCTCTTCTCTTTCCCTCTTTTCCGAAACTACAAAGGATCAAGAACCATTTTCTTTCTTCAATTTTTACCTCTTTGGCCGAATGTGCATATGTCTCTAAACCTATCTCTTTTTCTTTTTTTTATCATCATCTTTTGTTTCTTCTCTCTCATTCTATCATTTTCATTCTCTTTCTTCTTTCCCTCAAAACTGAAACCATCATATTGAAACCACCATTTCTTTTCTCTTTTTGTTAAGGCCGAATTATCATATTCTTTTCTTCTTATTCAAAGCCGAATCTTGAAGGACCCAAAGTAAGATTTTAACAATCATTTTCATCATTTCTTTTTACTTTAGCAAACTTAGAATCATGATCTTTTATTTTCTCTCCTAGGCCGATTCATTTGAAAATATTTTTCAAAGATCTTTGTTGAAGACAACCTTTAAGTGACCATTCGAAATCATCAAGGTAAGGTTATTAATTTAGATCATATCAATTTCTTTAGATGGATCACTAATCTACGTTATTTTTAGGGGTGATAAGGGCTGTATCGGCGGTTAGAGACTTTCCACCGGGTTGTGGACCCTCTGCTAACGAGGATCGCTTATTTGAAGTAGTGCGCATAACCGAACCACTTTACATTGGTGAAATATCGGTGGTTTTGATCCATCTAGTGGAGAAAACCACAAATAACTATCGCCGAGAACTGAGGTTAAGGAATTAGATCTCTCGTCAATAAGTACAATTTTATTAGCAATAGTGTATACTAACCAAGCGTGTTAATCAAATAGGTGTTGACGACCGGGAGAGCATTGTTCTCACTGTCACTAGGTGTGTAACCTTACATTAAAATTTCCATAGATCTATATTTTAAAAAGTGATAATATGACAATATGTTTGTTTGTGGATACCAATCATTGGTATACAAAATTCAGGTATGTTTACCCCAATATTCCGTTTATTTTTGCTATATGCATAAATATGAAATAAGTATGATTATATTATGTTTTGTGGGGTAAATAGCATGAAAATCTGATTTGATATGTATATGCATGGGCATATGGGAATTGTTGATAAAGGAGGAAGTATTCTGGTGGTTTTACCACATTTCTGGTGACTTCGGTCACATATTTGACTCCGGTGACTTCGGTCACATATTTGACTCCGGTGACTTCGGTCACATATTTGGCTCCGGTGACTTCGGTCACATATTTGAACTCCGGTGACTTCAAATACATATGTGAATCTGGTGACTTGGTCACGTATTTGAAATTTGACTTGGTCAGTGACTTGGTCACATCTGTTTTGGTGGCTTTGCCACAACATTATAAGGGTGATGTGCATGTTGACTGCAGCAACTGCCTTCGATGGTGTGTAGCAGATGGATGGTCGATTTAGTAATCCCCACGGTGTGTTGGTTGGTACGGGGGTGTGTAGCGGATGGATATTTAGGTTGGGCCGGGCTTGCATTTCATTTCATGTACATAACCATGTCATATTGAATGATTATTATTTGATCTGCTATGAAATGGGCCTTTGGGCTAAATATGAGCTAAATGGGCCTTTGGGCTAAATGTGAGTTAAATGGGCCTATGGCCATATGTGAAATTTTGGACTTAAAGCATATGATAATATGGACTTTTTAATGTATGTGTTATACATTGAGTTTATGACTCACCCTTTTGTAGGATAAACTTTTCGATAATTCATAGTGTGATGGATCTGGTCAAGAAGGATTTTGAGGTGGCTAACGTCAGATCAAGTATTGTGGAGATTTCCACCTTAAACTTATTAATTTAAATTTTATTACTTAGACTTTATTTTGGGTTTGCTATTTTGTAATAAGGCCACTATAAACTACTTTTAGATTTTGTGTTTGGATTTATTTTAAATTCGCCATGAACAATTATCAATTAAAATAACTAAATGGTTTTCGATAAATAATTTAAAAGGTTTTTGTCAAGAATATATATATATGTTTTAAGAATATACAATTCTATTTTTCAACTAAGCCCCACTCGATCTTTAAGTTAATCCGCTTTTACTTAAAATCATCAAGTTTTCTTGAACAAAACATTTTTCCGCTAAAGTTTTACTCGAGGAACATACCAAATCCGGTTAGACTTTTTGGGCCGGGTTTGGGGTGTTTCAGCTTGGTATCAGAGCCCAGTTTTAAACTCTCGGCCTTGGGTTTTGAAGCCCACAACATTTTCAAAATTTGGCCCAAAAGACTTTTTGAAAGTTTTCTTAAGTTAAAAATTTTTATAAGAGCATGGCACTCAAAATTCTCGGCTCAGATCCATCAGGTATGTACCTTTATTTGATAAGTGATATGAATGTTTGATAAGCCTAAGGAAACTTTAGAGACATGGACCCTAGGTGTATGTGTGCTACTACGGAAAAACCACTGAATATCTATTTCATAAAACTTTCTTTTAATAAGAAGTGAAAAGACTCTACTACATAAGACTTTTTCGTAAAAACAGATAAGACACGTAGTAGACATGAGTTCTAGGGGACGTGGTCGTCGTGGACATGGAAGAGGAAGGATGATCGTTTGAACCGATTCGATCTGGTCAAGGTTCCAAGAATGAAGCTCCGCCACCGGCTGTTGGGGTGGACTTTCAAGAACAAAATGAAGGAGGTGACGCAGTATCACAAGCTGTGCTGAGAGTTTTAGAACGTGTAGCGAAGCTAGTTTTGGAAATGGGTCTCAAAGTCGTTGGTGAGAGACTAAGATCGAATGGAGCTAAGGTTTTCGTGAGGAGTATCCGGAGTAGCTCCTAATGTAGCTGAATATTGGTGGAGGCGAATCGAGAGGATCATGGATTTATATAGACTACAATCGATGAAGAGAAATTGAAAGGTGCTATTTCACTTCTCCGTGATGAAGGCTACCAGGTGGCTCACTATCAAAGAGAGTACCCCTGTGGATCGTCTGGATTGGGAGTACTTTAAGATTAAATTCGAAGGAAAATATGTTGGAGCTAACTACATCGACTCCCAGAGGAAGACATTTCTGAATCTAGTACAAGGAAACAAGTCGATATCTGAATATGAAGCAGAATTTTTGTGACTTAGCCATTATGCCAGAGGGATAGTGGCTACGGAATATGAACGGTGTATCAGATTTGAAGATGGACTTAGAGATGAATTACGAGTGATGATTGCTCCACACCGTGAAAGAGATTTTACAATCTTAGTGGAAAGGGCAAGAATTGCCGAAGAGGCTAAACGAATCGAGAGATGAATCGGAATGAGGCCGAGCAAGAATAAGAGAAGCTTTGGGTCTTCGTGGTCGCTGGGAATTTTCAGAAGAAATCAAGAAATGATGGACCGCGAGGTCAACAGACTGCTACGGGAGTACAAAGTTGTACTTGTTCTCAATGTGGGAAAATGCACTCGAGAAAATGCTGGAAGAAAACCGGCGGATGTTTCAAGTGCGGTTCAAAGGACCACATGATCAAGGATTGCCCGATGAACTCGAAGAAGAACCGTCCAGCAAGTCAGGGTGCTAATCAGGCTGACAGAGGTGGACAGCAACAGATAAGAGGTCGTGGCCCAAATGGAAGGGGCAATGGTTCCGATAGAGGTCACGAAACTTCAGGCAGAGGCAGTGGAAGCTCTGAGGTGAGATAACCAGGTTTGGTGTATGTAGTTCGTCGCAGAGAAGAAGGCGGACGCACTTTGATGTTATCACGGGTACGCTTCGATTTACGGGTTGCCCTTTATTGCTTTGATAGATATAGGTCAACTCACTCCTATATCGCCAAGTGAAGTATCTCGGGACTTTGCATGTGACTTCAAACGTACCTAGGAAGATGATCGTATTTAGTCCTTTAGGATAGATAGTATTTGTAGACAAACTCTTTAAGGAAGTGCCTTTAGAAGTTCAAGGAACGAAATTTCTGGCTGATTTAATGGAGTTACCATTCAGAGAATTTAACCTTATCTTAGGCATGGACCGGCTTGTGAAGTACCGTGCAAATGTGGATTGTCTTTGCTAGCGGATGTCATTAAGAACTTTTGATGACAAGGAAGTTGTAGTGATGGGCGAGAGACTAACTACTTATCTAATGTAGTATCCGCTCTTAAGGCGGAAAAGATGGTTAGAAAAGGATGTGAAGCCTTCCTAATGTTGGTGAGTGCTTTGGAGACTAAGGAGACAACTGTTAATGAAGTCAGAACTGTGAAGGAATTTGTAGATGTTTTTTCGGAAGAACTTCCAGGTTTGCCTCCGGATCGTGAGGTAGAGTTCAAAATTGACTTATTGCCTGGAACGGCGCCAGTTTCTATTGCTCCATATAGAATGGCACCGAAGGAGTTGGTTGAGCTTAAGGCTCAGATTCAGGAGTTGCTTGATCGTGGATTCATTCGACCTAGTGTGTCTCCATGGGGAGCACCGGTCCTATTTGTGAAGAAGAAGGACGAATCGATGAGGATGTGTATAGACTACCGGCAGTTGAATAAATTGACCATCAAGAACAAGTATCCTTTGCCAAGGATCGACTACTTGTTCGATTAGCTTAAAGGAGCTGCGGTATTCTCAAAGATTGATCTAAGGTCGGGGTATCATCAGCTTAAGGTGAAAGAAGCGGATATCCACAAAACGGCTTTCCGAACCAGATATGGGCATTATGAATTTCGTAATGCCATTCGATTGATTTAACGCCCAAATGCGTTCATGGATATGATGAATCGGATTTTCCAACCCTACTTGGATCAATTCGTCGTGGTATTCATAGACGACATCCTGGTGTATTCTAAGTCTGAAATGGAACATGATGAGCATCTCCGGATTGTGTTGCGAGTTTTAAGGGAGAAGAAGCTGTATGCCAAATTCAGCAAGTGTGAATTTTGGCTGAAAGAGGTTGCATTTTTAGGCCATGTGGTATCGGCAGAAGGGATAAGGGTAGATCCTCGAAAGATTGAGGCTGTGCTAGATTGGAAACCACCTAAGTCGAATGAGATTCGTAGTTTCTTGGGATTAGCGGATATTACCAAGATTTGTCGAAGGATTCTCATCGATATTGCACCTTTAACGAAATTGTTGAGGAAGGAAGTACCTTTCAGATGGGCTAATAAGCAGAAGAGAGCTTTGAGAAGCTCAAGAAAGTTTTGATGAAGCTCCGCTTTGATCCAACTTTGAGGCGGAAAGGATTTCGCCGTGTATTGTGATGCTTCTACACGGGATTAGGATGTGTTCGATGCAAGATAGAAAGGTAGTTGCATATGCGCCTCGGCGCTTGAGGCCGCATGAGGTTAATTACCCGACGCATGACTTGGAGTTGGCAAACAGTCTTTGCTCTTAAAGTCCGGAGACATTATTTATACGGGAAAAGTCGGTGATATACACGGACCACAAAAGTCCGAAATATCTACTAACTCGAAAAGAACTCAATCGAGACAACAAGGTGGATAGAGTTGTTGAAAGACTACGATCGTTTCTATCGAGTACCACCCGCAAAGCGTAACGTGGTGGCGGGGCGCCTAAGTCAAAAAGTGGTGTCGATTTGAGAGCGATGTTTGCACATCTTAGTCTTTACGACGACGGAAGCTTGTTGGCGTAACTACAAGTTGCGACATGGTTAAGTCAAGTGAAAGAGAAGCGCTTAGTAGATGAAGATCTGAGTGAAAAGCTTGACGAGTGCAGTGGGAAATTGGAAGATTTTGGTATTAATAAAGGACGGGTATTGTGCTTTAAAGGTAAAGTCTCAGATGCCGAGGGATCGAGTTGAGGCAAAAGATTCTTCAGAATCGATGGTAGCCCCTATGCTATGCATCCTGGAGGAAGTAAATTATACCGAGACTTGCGAGATCGGTTTTGGTGGCCCGGACTTAAGCGAGAAGTTACGAATTTGTAGGAAAGTGCTTGACGTGTCAAGAAGTCAAGGTGAACATCAAGTACCTTCGGATTGCTTCAAATAGATAAAGATTCCACAGTGGAAGTGGGAGAGAATCACCATGGACTTTGTTAGTGGGCTTCCTCTTACGCCTACTAAGAAAGACTCAGTATGGGTGATAGTGGACCGATTGACGAAATCGCACATTTTATCCCGATTCGGATTGATTACTCTTTGCGTAAATTGGCGAAGTTATATGTATCGAGATTGTAAGATTGCATGGAGTGCCATTGTCGATTATTTGGATAGAGATCCGAGATTTAGTCGCGATTTTGGAAAGCATTGCATCGAAGCTTTGGGCACCGATTGGACTTCAATCGGCATTTCATCCTCGCCTTACAAATCGGTCGAAAGAGTAATCCAAATCTTAGAAGATATGTTAAGGGATGTGTGATAGATTTCAAGGGAAGTTGGGAGGAATTCTTATCGTTGGCGAATTTATGACAACAATAGTTTTCAATCCAAAGATTCGGATGGCACCATATGAAGCACTATATGGACGGAAGTGTCGCACTCCTACGTGTTGGACAGAATTAGGGAACGCCGATTTTGAGTCCGTAAATAGTGGTGAATCAAGAAAAGGTTAAGGTAATTCTGGCTCGGTTAAAGGAAGCATCTGATGACAAAAATCGACGCAGATCTAAAGCGAAAAGAAATAGAGTATGCAAGGGGAGACCAAGTTTTCCTAAAGGTTTCACCTTGGAAAAAGGTGATGAGATTTGACGCAAAGGAAGCTAAGTCCCGTGTTCATTGGACCTTATCGATTGTGAAGCGGGCCTGGATCGTGGCATATCGCTTAGATTTGCCTTCGTAATTGAAGCAAATGCATGATGTGTTCCATGTTTCAATGTTACGTCGTTCTGATCGATCCATCTCATGTAGTGCCGCTTGAGGAGGTAGAATTAAGATCGGACTTGTCATATGAAGAGGAGCCAATACAAATTCGAACGAGATGTAAAGGTTTTACTTGAGAAAGTCGGTTCCTCTCGTCAAGGTATTATGGCGTAATCATGGATCGAAGAAGCTTTGTGGGAACCGGAGGAAGCAATGCGACAATTAATACCCTCACTTATTCCAAATGTAATTTCGAGGACGAAATTATTTTAAGGGGGTAGAACTGTAACATCCTGATAGTTAGGGGTTATACATCTTACTTAATTGAATGATGTTGCATGCTTAATTATTATTAAGTGTATTTTTGGAAGTTATTTGAGCTTCATTAATTAAGTGAATGCTTAGTGAAACTTTTAATTTCTATTAATTAAGAGAGAGCTAAGCAAATTAGGCCTTAAGAATTAATGACAAGAGGTTTCTAGCATGAATTGAGTAATTGGCAAGGTGGTTAAGGTACATGGATGTGTGCTTGAGGTGTGAAGTTCGAATCTCCTAGCTAGCATTAGGGAGGATTTTAATTTTTTGTTTTCTTCCTATAAGTGTCACCAAGAAAGTTCTAGAGTGGATGAGCATTCATTCATTTTTGGCTATTTGACCATATGAAAAGGAAGCTAGGAACTTATGGCATGGAATCATAAGTTGATGATAAGATGAGGGGACAAAAGGCATGATATGGGGCAAGGTATTGGGAGTGTGTTCATGGTCAATTGACCATGAACCTAGACGGCATGAAGGGCTAAAGGGAGTGGTTTAATTGTATAGAAAATTTTGGATATGATGGGGAAGAAACAAGGAGGAAAAAGGGGGATGATGTTGGCTAGGTTGACCGAAAATTAGTGTAGCCATTAGGGTGCTAGTTGGCCAAAGATCCAAAATTGTCCATCTTTTCTCCCTTCTCCAAAACCTTTTTCCCTAAACCGAAACTATCATTAGCATTTGGTACAATTTACTTTGTTTTGGCATTGGTATTTTTGACCAAATAGGTACCTTTATTTCATTTTTTCCTCTCAAAAATTTTATCTCTTTTGATGCCAAAATATTTTCACTTTTGAAGTCACTTCTTTTCTTCCTCTTTAGTGCCAAATTTATCTATCACCAAAAGCCTTCTCTTTCATTTTCTTTTCCTTTCTTTTTCATTCTATTTCTCTTCTCTCTTTCCCTCTCATAGTCGAAACCACAAAAGATTAAGCACCATTTTCTTCTTCATTTCTCCTCTTGGCGAATGCATCTAAGCCCCAAAACCAATCTCCTTTCTCTTTGATCATTTCTCCTTTTCTTTTCTTTTCATTTTATTTCTCTCTTCTTTCCTCTTGTCAAACTACAAAGGATCAAGAACCATTTTCTTTCTTCAATTTTACCTCTTTGGTAGAATGTGCATATGTCTCTAAACCTATCTCTTTTCTTTTCTTTATCATCATCTTTTGTTTCTTCTCTCTCATTCTATCATTTTATTCTCTTTCTTCTTTCCCTCAAAACCGAAACCATCATATTGAAACCACCATTTCTTTTCTCTTTTTGTTAAGGCCAAATTATCATATTCTTTTCTTCTTATTCAAAGCCGAATCTTGAAGGACTCAAAGTAAGATTTTAACAATCATTTTCATCATTTCTTTTTACTTTAGCAAACTTAGAATCATGATCTTTTATTTTCTCTCCTAGGCCGATTCATTTGAAAAGATTTTTCAAAGATCTTTGTTGAAGACAACCTTTAAGTGACCATTCGAAATCATCAAGGTAAGGTTATTAACTTAGATCATATCAATTTCTTTAGATGGATCACTAATCTACGTTATTTTTAGGGGCGATCTAAGATCAACAAGATAGGTAAGAAAAGAGCCGTACGGAGTGTTTGGAAGAGAGGAGACCACCGAACTACAAACGAAGAATCAGATCGTGGTTAGAGACTTTCCACGGTTGTGGACCCTCTACTAACGAGGATCGATTATTTGAAGTAGTGCATATAACCAAACCACTTTACGTTGGTGGAATATCGGCGGTTTTGATCCATCTAGTGGAGAAAACTACAAATAACCGCTGCTCGAGAACTGAGGGTAAGAAATTAGATCTCTCGTCAATAAGTACAATTTTATTAGCAATAGTGTATACTAACCAAGCGTGTTAATCAAATAGGTGTTGACGAGCGGAGAGCATTGTTCTCACCGTCACTAGTGTGTAACCTTACATTAAAATTTCCATAGATCTATATTTTAAAAAGCGATTATATGACAATATGTTTGTTTGTGGATACCAATCATTGGTATACAAAATTCGTGTATGTTTACCCCAATATTCCGCTTTATTTTTGCTATATGCATAAATATGAAATAAGTATGATTATATTATGTTTTGTGGGGTAAATAGCATGAAAATCGATTTGATATGTATATGCATGGGCATATGGGAATTGTTGATAAAGGAGGAAGTATTCGGTGGTTTTACCACATTTACGGTGACTTGGTCACATATTTGACTCCATGACTTCGGTCACATATTTGACTCGGTGACTTGGTCACATATTTGGCTCGGTGACTTTGGTCACATATTTGAACTCCGGTGACTTCGGTCACATATGTGAATCTGTGACTTGGTCCACGATTTGAAATTTGACTTGATCAGTGACTTCGGTCACATCTGCTTTGGTGGCTTTGCCACAACATTATAAGGGCGATGTGCATGTTGACCGCAAAGAATCGCCTTCGATGGTGTGTATGGATGGAGGGTCGATTTAGTAATCCCTACGGTGTGTTGGTTGGTACGGGGTGTGTAGCGGATGGATATTTAGGTTGGTAGGGCTTGCATTTCATTTCATGTACATAACCATGTCATATTAAATGATTATTATTTGATCTACTATGAAATGGGCCTTTGGGCTAAATATGAGCTAAATGGGCCTTTGGGCTAAATGTGACTTAAATGGGCCTATGGCCATATGTGAAATTTTTGGACTTAAAGCATATGATAATATGGACTTTTTAATGTATGTGTTATACATTGAGTTTATGACTCACCCCTTTTGTGGGATAAACTTTTCAGATAATTCATAGTGCGATGGATAGGGTCAGCAAGGATTTTGAGGTGGCCAACGCTCGTATCAAGTATTGTGGAGATTTCCCAACTTAAACTTTTGGAAAATTTTTGGAAATGTCAAGTTTAAAGAGCCAAACGAAAATTTTTGGAAACTTAGAAATGACTTAGAAATGTCGAGTTTTAAAGTTTAAAAGAGGAAATTAAGGCAAGGTGGCCTTAAGAGAAAAAGTATGTGAAATTTGACACACAATTGGGCTTGGAAAAGTGGCTTGAGATGCCACTTAAGGCCTCTGAAATGGCGCCACATGCAAGCGTATTGGGCTGTGGATCGAGTCACTTAAGAAGCAAATAAAAGAAGTTTTATTTTACTACAAAGAGTAGAGAGGTGGACGTCATGTGGGCTCTTAAAAGAGGAGTTTTATTTCCTTTAGAATTTCGGCTAATTAGGAGATAATTGTTGGATTAATTCTTTTGATAAAGTGATAATTATCACATAAAAAGAGTGGTGGCCAAGTAGGGGACTCTAGCCTAGTAATTTCGGCTATAAAAGGGAAAGAAGGCCATTCATTCATTCATTCACTCTTCCTTTGCCGAATTTCTTAAGCAGATTCTCCTCTCTCTGCCAAAATTTCGACAGTTTTATTCTTCCTTCTCTTTTCTTTCTAATCCCTCCAAAAGCTGAAAGTTGTGAGAGCATCATTTAGCCATAGCGAATCTCGAAGGTTGAAGTGAAGGTGCAATCGATTCCTTCAAATAAGGGTAAGATCCAAGTCTAGTTTCCATTCTTTTATATTTTAGACTTATCGAAATTTAGGACTAATTTCATTATTAATCTTAATTTGAATCATGGAAGGAGAAGTTCTTTTCCAAGGTACACCATAGGCAGCGTGTTCTCTAGTTATTCAATGAATTTCGGATTTAAGATCCTTAAGGTAAGTGACTATGAAAATTCGCCAAGACCCTATTTTTGTAGTAGATCTATTATTATGTGTTTTAAGTCGAAAACTAACCGATTCAAGGGATCTAGTGAGTAGCCGATTTTAAGGGGAAGAATACAAGTTTTGGATTTGATTTTTATTCAATCGGCATTAAGGTAAGTACACAAATCCTACTAGGATTTGGTTTTATGTTAATAGGCCTTTGCTAAATATTACCATGTTGGCGAATGTAGGCATTAAAAATCTAAGGTAGTAGATCAATTTTGGGATTTCAAGTGAAATTGTTAAGCGAATCAGATGTGTACCCACACTAATCTTAATTGATTTATGGCTTAAAATTTATATATATGTTAATATGAAAGTGTAAGAATGTGGCTAAAGTACCATGTTATGGTACACAAGATTGTGCACGCTTTCCTACTCCTACTAGGATTACTGAAATATGTTATATTAACATGTGAAAAGTGACATGAATGTGAACTTAAGTATGATATGCATGTTATAAATAATATGGGGCATTCGTGATATATGAGAAAGGGAAGTGTATGTGGTGACTTGGTCCCACTATCTCGAATGTGGTGACTTGGTCACATTATCCGAATGTGGTAACTTCGCTACATTATCCGAATGTGGTGTCACATGACACGATTATTAAATCTGTGGCTATGCCACGAACTTTTATATGGGCGATGAGCACGTCATTGCAGCGATCGCCTCGATGGTGTGTAGCGGATGGAGGTTGACTTAGTAGTCCTACGGTGCAAAGTGGTTGGTACGGGGATGTGTAGCGGAAGGCATCTAGGTTTGGGTTTGGGTTGCATCATTATCTTGAATTATTATGTGAACATGATATGTATGGTATGCCTAATTATTAATTTTAGTGTTGGTTACACATTGAGTCTGCATGACTCACCCCGTCGTGGGAACATGTTTCGTGTGACGATCGCTGATGGACCGGGTTCTAGAAGCTTAGGGATGGCCATGCACAAGAAGAAATTTACGACTTGGACTTTTATTTTATTTTAAGTATTTTAAAGTTTATTTTGGATTTAATTTTGGGAAATTATGTGATGTAATAAGGCAGTAGTAGCGCTTACTTTACTTTTATTTATTGAGCTCGCAATCTTTATATTTATTAAAAGATTAAGTAAAATTAATTTAATTCAAAGCCCAAACGTTTTGTCACCTTAATCAAAAGGATTTTAATAACGAAATAAACTTGTTTTCAACTCAAGCCCAACCCAAAACGATCTTTCTTCCAAATCACACAAGTTTTCCTAAGTACAAAAGAATTTGAAACGGTTTTCACCGGGAACATACCAAATTCGGTCAAGGCTCGTGGGTAGGGTTTGGGGTGTTTCACATCGATTAAATTGAGCAACATAATTAAGAACAAACTAAGTATTTATCATATAAACCAATAGATCAAATAACAAAATCCATCATAGGTTTCATCCACTTCAAGTATCTGAAGGATCTAGTTCATAATAAAATAAGAAAACATCTCAAGAGAAAAGATAAAACAAAACATAAGAAATCCCTAAAACCTCCTGAAGGAATTGAAGGAGAGATCCTCCGTCTTGAGTAGAATTTTGACTCTTCGAGATGGACCAACTGGCTATCTTCGAGTAATTCCCTAAACGAGTAAAGCTCTGGCAGAAAACTCTGCTAAAACCTGACGACTTTGAATTGCTACCTTGGATTGTTTATATAGACGTTTGGGATGTTGTACTTGGCTCCTAAGTACTCGTAATTCAAGTGAAATTCATCCTAAATGTTTGAGTGGACTTAGGATTGCATTTCTTGGGCTCCAAGCATCCAATTCAGTGAAATTGCTCTTTCCTCATGGTAGGGCACGGCCTTGACACGCCTGCTTAAATCGTGGTCCAAACTCGTGTCTCCATCATGTCGATTTAGGCATGGCTATGACACGCCTGCAGTGCAATATCTGGGTAGAGGCCGTGCTCCGGGTCTGCCAATTGGGGCACGGCCGTGTGGCATGAAGTCCAGGCCATGTTGGGCTTTTTGTCGATGAGGCACGGTCGTGTAAATTAGGGTGTGACCGTGTGCAATCTAAATATTGAGGCACGACCGTGTGGCATGAAGTCCAGGCCGTGTCGACTTCTTGGGTTGGCCCACTTTGGTCTGTTTTAAACCTGTTTTGCATCCTTTTTATCCTTGGGTGCTTCCTGAGTATAAGACATGAAAAGAAAGGATTAAGTGCACTTTTTTACATAAATTAAGGATAAATTCATCCAAAAGCATACTAAATATGGGATTAAAATATGTTACTTTACTTGCTTATCAATTATAAAAGGGAGTTTTAAAATTTTGGGTTTGTTTATTGTGTTTGTGTCTTTTTGGTTTTGTTTTGGTCTTATGGGCTCGGGCATAAATTGGGTCTTATAGTTTTCTTAGTTAGTTTTCAGATTCGATCATTCTTTTTATAAATTTTTAAGACTTTGACACACGATCAATTAATCATGCAAAACATGTTTTTCCAACTATTTGGTAATTAACCTATTCACACATACTCAACCAACATATTAGTCATAATATATCAATATGCATAAATGAGTTCACCATGCCATATGCGTATTTTATTCGTTGAATCATTGAATTTTCGATGGATATTTCAAGTAGTACACTCGAGGTGTACAATTCCATTATCCGTTAATTCATGTCAAGTTGTACCTTATAGGAACACTCTCGAGCCACATATTACACAGTAGAATTACCAGTCTAGGCTAAATTCTAGTTGTAACATATACTCTAAAGGCTTTGTCGGATTACCAGTTTAGGCTAAATCATTTATATGACAAAGAATTTGTAACACCCAAACCCGATCAAGACGCTTACTAATCGAATCTGGTATGTCACTAAGGAAAATAATTTTGAAAGAATCAATTAACAATTAAATTTTGTGAAAAACTCTTTATAATTCTTTATTTGTCGAAAATAAGTTAAAATTGAAATTTACTTCAAATTACATAAAACTTTAAAACTTAGTTGATAAATCATATGATAGAAAACATTTATATCTTTTAAGAAAATTCAAATATCATTTTGGAAAATCCGTTTGCAATTGAGTATAGAAACTTGAATTTTGGAAATCACTTAATCTGTTGAAAACATTTAACTTGTAATTTTACTATTGAACTATTCATGTTACCCGATGGTAAGATTTTTAAAACCATTGCGAGTTTTTAGTTTAGAAAACTTTGGGCTCAATTATTAAGTTAACCAAGTAATTTAAAAGCCATATTTTAAAAATATTAAAAACATAAAAATAATCCAAAACATAATTAAATGTGCCTTATTACAAATCCATAAAATATGAAAACCAAATTAAAGTAAAGTACCCAATTGGAAATTCATGTAAAACCAAATTTTATTGCATGGCCTCCTCGAGTTCATCCGGCCTCATCCGCAAACTCACGAATCACTTGAAAAGATAAGGAGAAGGTGAGTCACCAAGACTCATGCATATTCCCTCTCCCGTAAATACCACATACTTACACAAATTATAACAAAGCGACATATATGTATAATGCACCCAACCTAGCCATCCATAACTCCTTTTCTACCGGTGTGGTACCAAACCACCGGTGGTGCCAAACCACCGTGACCGAAGTCACGATATAAATGTGATACCAAATCACCGGTGACCAAAGTCACGAATAATCCATCTCTGGGCCAACCCACGTGTGATACCAAATCACCGCGGCGATCCCATATCTCAAAAGTGGGGCCAACCCACGGTGGTGTTAACCACGTGGGGCGAGTCGCTATGAGGTGCCAAACCTCGTGTCCGAAGACACGAATGTGATACCAAATCACCGGTGGTGCTAAACCACCGGTGGTGCTAAACCACCGTGACCAAGTCACGAATCATCAAGTTGTGGGGCCAACCCACGGTGATACCAAATCACCGGCGGCGATCCCATATCTCAAAAGTGGGGCCAACCCACGGTGGTATTAACCACGTGGGACGAGTCGCTATGAAGTGCCAAACCTCCGTGTCCAAGACACGAATGTGATACCAAATCACCGGTGACCGTCACGATATCAATCTTCCCTCCTCTCATCATACCCGTGCAATATGACATAATAATTCGCATGCAATATGTCATGTATGCTGAACATATATCAAATATAAGTATAACATGAATTACCATCATAATCAGATAGACATAAAACAACATAATCATACTAATCAACCTCTCAGGGTATAATCGTAATTTTACCTACCAAGGGTATTTTCGTAATTTACCCACCAAGGGTATTTTCGTAATTTACCCACCAAGGGTATTTTTGTAATTTACCAACCAAGGGTATTTTTGTAATTTACCTACCTAGGGTATTTTTGTAATTTACCCACCAAGGGTATTTTCGTAATTTACCCACCAAGGGTATTTTCGTAACTTACCCACCAAGGGTATTTTCGTAATCTACCTACCAAGGGTATTTTTGTAATTTACCCACTAAGGGTATTTTCGTAATTTACCTACCTAGGGTATTTTATAATTTACCCACCAAGGGTATTTTCGAATTTACCCACCAAGGGTATTTTCGTAATTTTGTACCGAATGGCCTTTCTAAAGGTGCAAGGTCGCTGAAATGCGACTCAACTACCATTTTCGGTCTTTACTTAGGACTATTTGAAACACCCAAACCCTACCACGAGAATGGATCGATCTCGTATGTTCCTCAAGTAACTCGGTCCAAATTCATTCGAATATTTTGAAAACTGTGAGTTTTGAAGATAGCTTCGTTGTGGGTTGGGCTTGAGTTGAAAACAAATTTATTTTTTATAACAAAACCCATTTATTTCAAATGATAAAATATTTAAACTCATTTCATATTAAGTGGGCTTACTCTTTATAAAGCCCTAAGCTCATAACATAGTAATTATAGTAGAAATAAAAATTCAATCACGGTGGCCTTATTACATAAAATGAAACCCAAAATAATAAATTGTACAAGATTTTAAAATAAAATAAATATTCAAATTAAATCGATTTCAAGTCGATCATGGCCACCACAAGTTCTCGCCATTCCGGTCCATTATTGCTCATCACCAAACATATTCCCTAACAGGGGTGAGTCGATAGACTCAAGTGTAACCAACACTAAACATAATAGAATTAGGCACACCATAAAAATCATATGCATACAAAAAAATTCAAAATCATGATGCAAACCCAACCCAAACCTATATGCCATCCGCTACACTCCACCCGTACCAACTCAGCATAACCGTGGGGACTACTAAGTCAACCCTCCTTCCGCTACACTCCATCAAGGCGGCCATTTGCGATGACGTGCTCATCGCCCATCGATAATATTGTGGCATAGCCACCATCGTAATGTAAAAGTTACCACTTAGTGAGACCGAAGTCATCACATTCACTTAGTGAGACCAAGTCATCACATTCACTTAGTGAGACCAAGTCATCACTTTCACTTATAATGTTGGTGAGACCGTAGTCAACACCTTCTTCCCTTTCACATAAATCCCGAATGCCCCAAATTATAAATATCATGCATAACATATTTATATTTCACTTTCACATCACTTTTCACTTATATAACATTTATTTCGTAATCCTAGTAGAAGTAGGAAACGTACCTTAGCACTTTGTACCATAATATGGCGGTTTAGCCACTCTTTCACTTTCACATTAACATATATAGCATATTTAAACCATAAAACTATTAAGAATAGTGTGGAATACACACCGATTTGTTTAGCGATTCCTTGAGATTTCAAAGCAAGATCTAGTGTTTAGATCCTAATTCCTACATTTGGTTTATCAAATATTACTTAGCATGAATTCTATTTTGAGTTATAATATCCAAATCCTAGTAGGATTTGTAAAGAGGCTTACCTTTGATGCCGATTTGATGTTTATTCAAATCCCGAAATCTTTGTTTTCCTTCACTTGATATTCTACCAACCTTGAAACCTCAACATAAATTAGTTTTCGCTTTTAATAATTACGGATCTAATCTTAGTAATCACATATCTTTGGTCAATACCTTTATGGCTTACCTTATGGATTTTAAAGTCCCTAAACTTCACCTCCCTTTTTCCTTGTAATCGGCAACTTCCTAGATCTCTGAATAGATTAGTTTTGATCAATTTAATCTAATTGATGAGATTTGGCCTTGGCCGAATGTATAGACTCACTTACCTCAAATCCAAGTTGATCTTTACTTCAAATTCTGCCAAATCACTTGTTAGATTTGATCTATTACTTAATCAAGGAGGATCTTTTTGCCGATTGTATAATGAGGTACTTACCTTGTTTTCAATCCTGAAGATCCCTTATGCTATTCAAATATGGCACTATTGTGGATCTCAAAGCTTTGGCTTTTGTGGTTGAATAGTAGAAGAAAAGAAAAGAAAGAAAAGATGGAGAGAGTTTTTGACAAGGGAATTTCGGCAAAGAGAAGAGGAAAGATTGTTGCTACTTTCTCTTGAAGGTTTCGCAAGATGTTGAAGAGAGGAGAATGGCTCTTTTCTTTTCTTTCTTTGGCAGAATCTAATATCCTTAGAGTCCCTAGTTCACCAATTCTTCACTTGTGATAAGGTTTAGTTTTATCAATATGAAACTCCATCAAATCTCCTAATTAGCCAAGAGTTTTATTGAATAGAAACTCCTCCTCCTTGTGCCGCCCAACCCTTCACTCATGGAGACAAAATTTTATTTCTTTTATTTGTTTCCTAGATGACTCAAACTCAGCCCAAAACCTCTTGCATTTGGGCCATTTCCTAGGCCTTAGGTGGCATCTTCGTGCCACATTTCCAAGTCCGTTATTGGGTCATAGTTTATGTTCTTTATATTTTTAGGGTCACTTGGCCCTAAGCTCCCTTTGGGCTCTTAAATTCGACATTCGGGGTCATTTTAAGTTTCCTAAAATTTTCACATGCTCTGTATTTTTCAAGTTTCCAAATGTTTAGTTTCCTATTTTGGCTTGGTTTCCAAAATGTTTAGTTTCCTATTTTGGTTTGGTTTCCAAAATGTTTAGTTTCCTATTTTGGTTTGGTTTTCCAAAATGTTCACTTTCCTAATTCCATTAGGTTTCCAAAATGTCTAAGTTTCCAAAATGTCCCTTTCCATTTCCATTTCCATTTCCATTTCCATTTCCATTTCCATTTTCATTTCCATTTTATTTCCATTTTCATTGCCATTTTCATTTCCATTTCCATTTCCATTTCCATTTTCATTTCCATTTTCATGCATTTCTAGGTTTCCAAAAGTATCAAAATTTATTCATAGTACTTGAAACTTGTCATTTCATACAATTAAACTGAAATGCATAGGCCTGCTCAGATGTTACAGCTTCTACCTCTTAAACAAAATTTCGTCCTCGAAATTTCTTAACTAAAATAGTTGAGGGTATTCTTGTCTCATGGTCTCCTCTCGACTCCCACGAAGCTTCTTCCGATCCATGATTGCGCCCATAATACTTTAACTAGAGGAACGGACTTCCTTCGTAGTACTTTCACGGACGCCCGAATCTGAATCGACTCTTCCTCGTAGGTTAAGTCCGCCTTAGCTCCACTTCTTCTCTGGTACTATGTGAGAGGATCCGATCGATGCCGACGTAGCATGGACACATGAAATCGTCATGCATTTGTTGCAACTCTGGTGGCAACTCTAGCTGGTATGCCACCGTCCCACTCGCTTAGTACCGATGAGGGCCCGGTGAATCTTGGGCTTAATTTCCTTCCACCAAACCTCATCACTTTCTTCCATGGTGAGACTTTTAGAAACACTTGGTCTCCTACTTCAAACTCTATTTCCTTCCGCTTGAGGTCAAGATAAGACTTCGCTCATCTCGAGGCTTCTTTAACCGTGTTCAATTAATTCCACCTTCTCTTCTCGCTTTCGCCACTATCTCTCGTCCCAAAACTCGACGTTCTCCTAACTCGGTCCAACAAGTAGGAGTACGACACTTCCGTCTGCATAATGCTTCAGATGGTGCCATTCAATGCTAGCTCGATAATCATTGTTGTAGGCGAACTCGCTAAAGGCAAGTAGTCCTCCCAACTTCCTCGAAAATCCATCACACATCCTCTCAACATATCCTCCAACACTTGTATTACTCGCTCGATCGCCTCGTCTGTTTGTGGATGGAAGGCCGTGGTGAATCCAACTTGGTGCCTAAAGCTTGATGAAGTGCCTTCCAAAATCGAGACGAAACCTTGGGTCTCTATCGAGATGATCGACATTGGTACTCCATGTAACCTCACAATTTCGCCACATATAACTTGGCTAGCCTTTGAAGAGGATAGTCTATTCTTCATCGGATAAAATGTGCGGACTTAGTCAAACGGTCTACTATAACCCATACCGAGTCCTTCTTAATAGGCGTAAGGGAAGCCCACTAACGAAGTCCATGGTAATTCTTTCCCACTTCCACCGTGGAATCAATTGGTCAAGCAATCCCGATGGAACTTGGTGTTCAGCCTTAACTTGTCGACACGTCCGACATCTTCCCACAAATTCTCAGAACTTCTCGCTTAAGATCCGCCACCAAAATTGTTCCTTAAGTCTTTGTATAGCTTAATGCCTCCGGGATGCATAGCATAAGGGCTACTATGCGCTTCTCAAGGATCTTCTGTCTTAACTCCTTGTCTCTTGGCATACGACTTTCCTCTCAGAGCATAATACTCCTTCATCGTTAATCTCATAGTCCTCCAACTCTCGCTTCGTGCTTTTTGTAGCTTAACATTCAAATCTTCATCAACCAACTCTGTCCCTCTTTTACTTTTTTCAACCATGTTGGCTTGACTTGTAATTCACCAACAAACTTCCATCCTCATATAAGCTTAAATGAGCGAACATTGCTCTTAAGTCCGTCACCACCTTCCTACTTAAAGCATCACTACTACATTCGCTTTGCCTTGGATGATATTCTATCGAATACCATAGTCTTTCAAGAATTCCACCCACCTTGTTGCCTCAAGTTTAACTCCTTTTGAGTCAACAGATACTTGAGACTCTTGTGGTCCATGTAGATCACCGACCTTTCTCCATACAAATAATGCCTCCACACCTTGAGAGCGAAAACCATCGGCCGCCAATTCCAAGTCATGGGTTGGGTAGTTCACTTCATGCGCCTTAATCGTCGGGACGCATGGCGACTACCTTGCCATCTTGCATAAGAACACATCCTAACCCCGTATGTGACGCGTCACAAGATACCACAAAATCCTTTCCCGCTTCAAAGTTGAATCAACACCGAGCTTCATTAACACCTTTTAAGTTTTTCAAAACTCTCTTGTTGCTTATCCGTCCACACAAAGGGTACTTCCTTCCTCAACAATTTTGTTAATGGCGAGGCTATCGACGAGAATCCTTCTACGAACCTTCGGTAATAGCCTACCAACCCTAAGAAACTACGAATCTCGCCACCGACTTGGGTGGTTTCCAATCCAACACCGCTTCGATTTTCTTAGGGTCCACCTTATTCCCCGGCGACACCACGTGTCCTAAGAAAGCAACTTCTAAGCCAAAATTCACACTTCCGTCGATTTGGCATAAAGCTTCTTCCCTTAATACTTGTAACACAATTCGGAGATGCTCATCATGCTCCTCTTCGACTTGGAATATACCAAGATATCATCGATGAATACCACAACAAACCCGTCTAAGTAAGGTTGGAACACTCGATTCATCATATCCATGAACGCTACCGGAGCATTTGTCAACCCAATCGGCATTACTACGAACTCAAAGTGACCATATCTTGTCCTAAAAGCGGTCTTATGGATATCGGCCTCCTTCACCTTCAACCGATGGTATCCCGACCAGAATCGATCTTCAAAACATCGCGGCTCCCTTCACCGATCGAACAAGTCATCGATCCTTGGCAAGGATACTTGTTCTTGATGGTCGACTTATTTAGTTGACTATAGTCTATGCACATACGCATAGTTCCGTCCTTCTTCTTCACAAACAAGACCGGTGCTCCCACGAGACACACCGGGCGAATAAATCCTCGATCCAATAACTCCTGGATTTGAGCCTTAAGCTCCACTAATTCCTTTGGCGCCATTCGGTATGGAGCAATTGACACAGGCGCTGTTCCTGGCAGTAAGTCTATTCCAAATTCAACTTCTATCCGGGGTATTCTGGTAATTCCTCCGAAACACATCCTCAAAGTCCCTTACTGCTCGACTACTTTGACACCTCCTCATTTCCATCCAACGCACTTACAAAGGCTAAGAACGCCTCGCACTTTTACGCACCATCCTTTCCGCTTTAAGCAATCAAACTACATTAGTCAAATAGTTTCTTCTTTCTCCTATCATAATGACCACCTCATCCTCAATGGTCCTTAGTTCCATTCGTTTAGCCGCACAATCCAACACGGCTCGATGTTCTACTAACCAATCCATACCAAGTATAAGGTCAAATTCCAAGGGTAATTCCATTAGGTCGGTCCAAAGCTCGCTCCCCTGAATTTCTAGGTATATTCAAAGATCTTATTTACCACTATAGTTTGACCTAATGGGCTTACTACCATCATCTCTTTATCGAAAGTTCAGAGTCTAGGCCTAGTGTCTCAACTACACTACAGCAACATAAGAATGGGTCGAGCCCACATCAATTAAAGCATAATAGGGTTTACCATGAATGAGGAACGTCTGGGTTATGACGTCCGTGCATCTTCATCATCCTTCGACGAACCGCATAAACCAAACCCGATTGTCTTGCCTCAGACATTGGTGGCACCTCGCCACGCCCTCCGCCAAAGATTATTAACTCAAGATTCGCACTCGACCTCGTTGAGGTCATTGTCCTCCCCACCTACCGATTAACATTCTGTGTTGTTGGTCGCATCGTCATCCGATATCTTTGGGCGGTCCTTGAGCATATGGTCCTTAGACCCACATTTAAGACATGCTCCTATCTTTTCCAACACTCACCGAGTGCTTCCTTCCACAATATTCACAAGACCGACATCGCCTCCGGTATCAACTTGTCAACCCTTTGACCCCTCGCCGGGCCTTTTACGCACATTTCCGACGATCCATAACCTCTCTTAGGTCTATTCCCGCCGAATTCGCGCTAGTCGAGTCCTTGATTCCTTCACTACCTTAGCCTTTTCAACCAACGTGAGAACTCCCGCTCGATGTGGAGCTATCAATAACCTTAGGTCATCCCTTAATCCGTCCTCAAACGGACCTGACGTTCATGTTCATCGCGACTACTCCTCGAGCATATCGCCTTAGCCTCATAAGCCGCCACCGATTTGTTCCTTGAACAAGTCCTAAAAGCTTTCATTGCTCGTCAATATACCGAGTGCCGACATACTTCTTCCGATATGCCTCTAGATACTCCCACGCCGATCCTCTGCCGTGGCACCATCACTTAATAGTTAGCCACCATTGGTATGCTTCATCACGTAATGAGGCTACCATTCCTTTCAACTTCTCCTCGGGGTCGGTCGAGTTCATCCATAATACGCCATTGCTTCCAACCAATACTCTGATCTTGGTGCCACACCGGACACTCCATCGAAACACCTCGGCCCGTTGGCTCGGAGCCGCTTCAGTCTGAACTTCGAGCTCTCGATTTCCACCGCCACCACCATTTCAATACTCGCAACATGGCTCATGACACAGCCTCATCCCCGTCCCGAGCTTCGCCGCCGACATTAACAAATTGGGGTGGTGGTGGCGGTGGTAACTCATTGTCGAACCTTGACTGATCTAACGGGTTCGACATAGTTATTCTTCCTCTATCAAGCGTCCTTGATTTACAAGGCGTCCTCTAGAACTCATTTTCTAGCGTCGAGATCGATTAAGAAATTTTTATGGATTAGTCTTTGTTCCACTTGTTTATTAGCGAAGGAGTTTTATGGAAAGTGTTTTAAGAGTGGTTCTTTCAGATTCATACAAACACACAGCCTTATTTATTCATCCATCAAACAAGTATGAACTTTCGCTCATTCAGAGAAATGTTGTAGTTTTTGGTTGTTGTTGTTGTTGTCCTCTGCCCGGGTATTTTCGTAATTTTATCCTACAAGGCATTTTCGTAATTTTTCGTAAGAAACACGTCCCTTGGTGTTTTGTCAAAAATTATTTTGAAAATTTTGAAGTCTAGGGTAATTTGGAAAAAGTTTTAAACTGGGGTTATTTGGTAGTTTTTAACCTCGTGGTATTTTGGTAATTTTTCATATATCGTAAATTTGTAAAATTTAATAAATCGATGGTATTTCAAAATTTGTAAAACTCGAGGTTCTTTTCAAAATTGTTCCTTCAAATGGGAATGTTGCAAAAATTTTGAAATTGTGGTCATGTTGGTAATTTTAGTGAGTTAGGGGCAATTTTGTAATTTTCCATAAATCAAGGTATATTGATATTTTGCAAGTTAGGGCTTTTGGAATGTTTATAAAATAATAAAATTTTGATAAAACTGTTGAGTAGTTGAATCATTTTATAAACTAAGGGCATTTTGGTAATTTTACCACTAAGGGCATTTTTGTAATTTGTATGGATCAAATTTTTTTCGAAAATAAATGTGTACTGTAATAGTTTTTCGTGAATTAAGGATAAGAGAAAGAAAGTGATTTAAGGATTTTAATATTAAGTGTTAAAAAAAATGGCTAATTCCCTTTCGGGTTTTAGTTATTAAGTTTAGCCTATGACCGAGTCTTCTTGGTCGGGTGAACCAAAGCTACGCACTGTGCGAGATTCGAGGAGAGGAGGTGAGTCACGCGGATCGCTTAAATACCAAGCTCCCCCTGAAACCATTCCTAGACATGCGTACAAGGGTTGCTACACCCACTAAGTCCTCTAGGTTAGGGTGAACCGAAGCTACGCACCAGGTAGGATTCAAGAAGAGGAGGTGAGTCACTAGGACCTTAAATACCAAGCTCTTCAGATCCACTCCTAGACATGCGTACCATGGTTGCCACACCCCAGCTTAATTGACTTAGTCATAGGTTGGTTTAGTGCCTTAAATCTTATGTGTTTGTGTTTGAGTAGTCTAACCCTGGGTTCAAGTTCCTATCATGCTACTCACGCTCCATGCCTTTTCTACCCTTATATAAATCACGTAATCACACATAGAGTTAGGGGTACTTACCCGGTGGATCATGGTCGGAGACTTATGGGCCATGTCTTTATACTGTCTATTTGTAAAATACTTTCATAAAACTTATTTGGCCTTATTTTAAAAAGCGTTTTGTCCTTTCTACCACAAAGCCGAGAGTTTGAACTGGCTCGATACTAAATTGAAACACCCCAAACCCTACCCACGAGAATGGATCGGATCTCGTATGTTCCTCGAAGTAACTCGGTCCAAATTCATTCAATATTTTGAAAACTGTGAGTTTTGGAAGATAGCTCGTTGTGGGTTGGGCTTGAGTTGAAAACAAATTTATTTTTTATAACAAAACCCATTTATTTCAAATGATAAAAATATTTAAACTCATTTCATATTAAGTGGGCTTACTTTTATAAAGCCCTAAGCTCATAACATAGTAATTATAGTAGAAATAAAATTACGTCACGGTGGCCTTATTACATAAAATGAAACCCAAAATAATAAATTGTACAAGATTTTTAAAATAAAATAAATATTCAAATTAAACTGTACTTCAAGTCGATCATGGCCACCACAAGTTCTCGTCCGGTCCATTATCGCTCATCACCAAACATATTCCCACAACGGGGTGAGTCGATAGACTCAAGTGTAACCAACACTAAACATAATAGAATTAGGCACACCATAAAAATCATATGCATACAAAAAAATTCAAAATCATGATGCAAACCCGAACCCAAACCTATATGCCATCCGCTACACTCCACCCGTACCAACTCAGTATAATCGTGGGGACTACTAAGTTAACCTCCTTCCGCTACACTCCATCGAAGGCGATCCATCGCAATGACGTGCTCATCGCCCATCGATAATATTGTGGCATAGCCACCATCGTAATGTAACCGGTTACCACTTAGTGAGATCAAGTCATCACATTCACTTAGTGAGACCAAGTCATCACATTCACTTAGTGAGACCAAGTCATCACTTTCACTTATAACGTTGGTGAGACCGTAGTCAACACCTTCTTCCCTTTCACATAAATCCTTAATGCCCCAAATTATAAATATCATGCATAACATATTTATATTTCACTTTCACATCACTTTTCACTTATATAACATTTATTTCGTAATCCTAGTAGAAGTAGGAAAACGTACCTTAGCACTTTGTACCATAATATGGCACTTTAGCCACTCTCTTTCACTTTCACATTAACATATATAGCATATTTAAACCATAAAACTATTAAGAATAGTGTGGAATACACACCTGATTTGTTTAGCGATTCCTTGAGATTTCGAAAGCAAGATCTAGTGTTTAGATCCTAATTCCTACATTTGGTTTATCAAATATTACTTAGCATGAATTCTATTTTGAGCTATAATATCCAAATCCTAGTAGGATTTGTAAAGAGGCTTACCTTTGATGCCGATTTGATGTTTATTCAAATCCCGGAAATCTTTGTTTTCCTTCACTTGATATTCGGCCAACCTTGAAACCTCAACATAAATTAGTTTTCGGCTTTTAATAATTACGGATCTAATCTTAGTAATCACATATCTTTGGCCGAATACCTTTATGGGCTTACCTTATGGATTTTAAAGTCCCGAAACTTCACCTCCCTTTTTCCTTGTAATCGGCAACTTCCTAGATCTCCTAATAGATTAGTTTTGATCAATTTAATCTAATTGATCGAGATTTGGCCTTGGCCGAATGTATAGACTCACTTACCTCAAATCCAAGTTGATCTTTACTTCAAATTCTCGCGAAATCACTTGTTAGATTTGATCTATTACTTAATCAAGGAGGGATCTTTTGCCGATTGTATAATGAGGTACTTACCTTGTTTTCTAATCCCTAAGATCCCTTATGCTATTCGGCTATGGCACTATTGTGGATCTCAAAGCTTTGGCTTTTGTGGTTGAATAGTAGAAGAAAAGAAAAAGAAAGAAAAGATGGAGAGAGTTTTGACAAGGGAATTTCGCTAAAGAGAAGAGGAAAGATTGTTGCTACTTTCTCTTGAAGGTTTGACAAGATGTTGAAGAGAGGAGAATGGCTCTTTTCTTTTCTTTCTTTGGCGAATCTAATATCCTTAGAGTCCCTAGTTCACCAATTCTTCACTTGTGATAAGGTTTAGTTTTATCAATATGAAACTCCATCAAATCTCCTAATTAGCCAAGAGTTTTATTGAATAGAAACTCCTCCTCCTTGTGCCGTCCAACCCTCCACTCATGGAGACAAAATTTTATTTCTTTTATTTGTTTCCTAGATGACTCAAACTCAGCCCAAAACCTCTTGCATTTGGGCCATTTCCTAGGCCTTAGGTGGCATCTTCAGCCACATTTCCAAGTCCGTTATTGGGTCATAGTTTATGTTCTTTATATTTTAGGGTCACTTGGCCCTAAGCTCCCTTTGGGCTCTTAAATTCGACATTAAGGGTCATTTTAAGTTTCCTAAAATTTTCGCTGCTCAGATTTTTCAAGTTTCCAAAATGTTTAGTTTCCTATTTTGGCTTGGTTTCCAAAATGTTTAGTTTCCTATTTTGGTTTGGTTTCCAAAATGTTTAGTTTCCTATTTTGGTTTGGTTTTCCAAAATGTTCACTTTCCTAATTCCATTAGGTTTCCAAAATGTCTAAGTTTCCAAAATGTCCCTTTCTTTCCATTTCCATTTCCATTTCCATTTCCATTTCCATTTTCATTTCCATTTTATTTCCATTTTCATTTCCATTTTCATTTCCATTTCCATTTCCATTTCCATTTTCATTTCCATTTTCATGCATTTCTAGGTTTCCAAAAGTATCAAAATTTATTCATAGTACTTGAAACTTGTCATTTCATACAATTAAACTGAAATGCATAGGCCTCTGCTCAGATGTTACACTATTGGGCCTAAAACCCAATTTCACCCATTCGAGCCCCTCCACACGCCGTGGCCCACCTAACACAAATCTATCCACGATATAGCTTCCACCTAGTCTAGTTCACTATATACTATATCATTATACAATTTATTCCAATTAGGCCCATTGGCCCATTGGGCCCACTTTGGCCCATTACTACCAAGCAAATTTCAACCCACAAGAATACTCTTGATGGCCTCAACTATCGCGTTGAAGCCCCACACGTGCGCCAGACGCTCAGTGGCTTACTATTGCCGTGACCAAGACTTCAAAGATTTGCCACTCTACAACTAGAGTAGAGAGAGTTACACACCGATAGGACTCGGTGCTAAATGCACACGCGACCACTCCCGTGCCCAACGCCCACCAAGGTATGTTAACCCTTCTCCTGGCATGCTCTTTATATAGCTAGCTCTTCACCTTCATTCCTTGTATCTTTCCGATGTGGGATCCTTCACAATAGAGTTTAAATTCAATGAAACTCTTCCGTCCACTCATAAAATAAATACTCCCTTGCTTCTCATGAGATTCAACCTGTGCTCCTTATAACATAATCCAAGTCGCTAGCCACTTTACCAACTAGCTTCTTGTGCCTCAAACCATGCGAATTAAATATAACCTTATGGCCAAGGTCTAAATTCATTTAATAAAATAATCAAAAGGAATGTAAACGCTACAACTAGAACCTTGGACCTCCTTCCTTCCTTGTGGCGCCACTTTGCCACTACACCACACACACCACTTGTGTCATTTTCCTCCACATTTTATTCTTAAGGCCTACCCGCCAACCTCCAAGGGTTTTTTTTCACCTAAAACCAAAATTTTCCCAAAGCTAATATTTGATCCCGGACTTCATGAAGCCCCTAACCTTCCAAAATCACTTATCTAAAAGGTCCAACTTGCGCTTAAGCCGATCTCCTATTCTCTAAAAAATTTTAAACGCTACTACGCCTAAGGCCCATTGGGCTCAATCCTACTAGGCCTAATTTCAGGATGTTACAAATCTACCTCCTTAAAGAAATTTCGTCCTTGAAATTTCCAACTAACTAACAAATACACGTCCTAACCTACCACACTACGATCACAGCTGCAAGACTCGATCTAATAACACTAATAAACCAAATCTCAAACTTCTTTCACATAACTAGATAACTAAACACAAAAGCAAATCGATATTTATACATACAATTTCTATATCCAAACCAGACACACAAAATAAATACCAAAATACAACCATAACATTGTCTTAACAAACATAAAATAAGGGAACTTACTGTTTGGATGCCTGAGACTCAAGGTGCCATACTTCCAAACAACATGTATTTTCAAACAAACTTTTTGAACCCCATAACCCACAAATAGAAGTTTTTGAAACCTAGGCTCGATACCAATTTGTAACACCCCAAACCCGATCAATACGCCTACGCAATCAATCTAGTATGTCACTAAGGAAAATAATTTTGAAAGAATCAATTAACAATTAAATTTTGTGAAAAACTCTTTGTAATTCTTTATTTGTCGAAAATAAGTTAAAATTGAAATTTACTTCAAATTACATAAAACTTTAAAACTTAGTTGATAAATCATATGATAGAAAACATTTATATCTTTTAAGAAAATTGAAATATCATTTTGGAAAATCCGCTTGCAATTGAGTATAGAAACTTGAATTTTGGAAATCACTTAATGCTGAAAACATTTAACTTGTAATTTTACTATTGAACTATTCATGTTACCCGATGGTAAGATTTTTAAAACCATTATGAGTTTTAGTTTAGAAAACTTTGGGCTCAATTATTAAATTAACCAAGTAATTTAAAAGCCATATTTTAAACATATTCAAAACATAAAAATAATCCAAAACATAATTAAATGTGCCTTATTACAAATCCAAAAAATATGAAAACCAAATTAAAGTAAAGTACCCAATTGGAAATTCATGTAAAACCAAATTTTATTGCATGGCCTCCTCGAGTTTATCCGGCTCCTCATCCGCAAACTCACGAATCACTTGAAAAGATAAGGGAGAAGGTGAGTCACCAAGACTCGGTGCATATTCCTCTCCCGTAAATACCACATACTTACACAAATTATAACAAGCGACATATATGTATAATGCACCCAACCTAGCCATCCATAACTCCTTTTCTACCCCGTGTGGTACCAAACCACCGGTGGTGCCAAACCACCGGTGACCAAGTCACGATATAAATGTGATACCAAATCACTTTGGTGACCAAAGTCACGAATAATCCATCCGTGGTGCCAACCCGTGGTGATACCAAATCACCGGCGGCGATCCCATATCTCAAAAGTGGGGCCAACCCACGGTGGTGTTAACCACGTGGACGAGTCGCTATGAGGTGTCGAACCTCGGTGTCCAAGACACGAATGTGATACCAAATCACTGGTGGTGCCAAACCACCGGTGGTGCCAAACCACGGTGACCGCCACGAATCATCAAGTTATGGGGCCAACCCACGTGTGATACCAAATCACCATGCGACGATCCCATATCTCAAAAGTAGGCCAACCCACGGTGGTATTAACCATGGGCGAGTCGCCATGAGGTGCCAAACCTCACGTGTCCAAGACACGAATGTGATACCAAATCACTGGTGACCAAGTCACGATATCAATCTTCCCTCCTCTCATCATACCCGTGCAATATGACATAATAATTCGTGCATGCAGTATGTCATGTATGCTAGACATATATCAAATATAAGTATAACATGAATTACCATCATAATCAGATAGACATAAAACAACATAATCATGCTAATCAACCTCTAAGGTATAACAGTAATTTTACCTACCAAGGGTATTTTCGTAATTTATCCACCAAGGGTATTTTTGTAATTTACCCACCAAGGGTATTTTTGTAATTTACCCACCAAGGGTATTTTTGTAATTTACCAACCAAGGGTATTTTTGTAATTTACCTACCTAGATATTTTTGTAATTTACCCACCAAGGTTATTTTCGTAATTTACCCACCAAGGGTATTTTTGTAACTTACCCACCAAGGGTATTTTCGTAATCTACCTACCAAGGGTATTTTCGTAATTTACCCACCAAGGGTATTTTAAGTAATTTACCTACCTAGGGTATTTTGTAATTTACCCACGAAGGGTATTTTAAGTAATTTACGCACCAAGGGTATTTTCGTAATTTTGTACACGAATGGCCTTTCTAATGGTGCGATGGTCGCTTGAGCGACTCAACTACCATTTTCTTTCTTTCTGGGACTATTGGGCCTAAACCCAATTTCACCCATTCGAGCCCCACTCGCCGTGGCCCACCTAACACAAATCTATCCACGTATATAGCTTCCACCTAGTCTAGTTCACTATATACTATATCATCATACAATTTATTCCAATTAGGCTCACGGGCCCATTGGGCCCACTTCTACCTATCGCGCCCAAGCAAATTTCAACCCACAAGAATACTACCGATGGCCTCAACTATCGTAGTCGAAGCTCCACGTCGCGCGCCTTGCGCTCGTGTGGCTACTATTGCCGTGGACCCACACTTGGTATTTGCCGCTCTACAACTAGAGTAGAGAGTTACACACCGATAGGACTTTGGTGCTAAATGCCACTGCGACCACTCCTCGTGCCCAACGCCCACCAAGGTATGTTAACCTTCTCCGGCATGCTCTTTATATAGCTAGCTCTTCACCTTCATTCCTTGTATCTTTCCGATGTGGGATCCTTCCGTCGAGAGTTTAAATTCAACTGAAACTCTTACCGCCCACTCATAAAATAAATACTCCTTGCTTCTCATGAGATTGAACCCGTGCTCCCTTATAACATAATCCACGCTGCTAGCCACTTTACCAACTAGCTCCTTGTGCCTCAAACCATGCGCAATTAAATATAACCCTATGGCCAAGGTCTAAATTCATTTAATAAAAATAATCAAAAAGGAATGCAAACGCTACAACTAGAACCTTGGACCTCCTTCCTTCCTTGTGGCGTCACTTTGCCACTACACCACACACACCACTTGTGTCATTTTCCTCCACATTTTATTCTTAAGGCCTACCCGCCAACCTCCAAGGGTTTTTTTTTTTCACCTAAAACCAAAATTTTCCCAAAGCTAATATTTGATCCCGGGACTTCATAGAAGCCCCCTAACCTTCCAAAATCACTTATCTAAAAGGTCCAACTTGCACTTAAGCCGATCTCCTATTCTTCAAAAAAATTGTAAACGCTACTACGCCTAAGGCCCATTGGGCTCAATCCTACTAGGCCTAATTTCAGGATGTTACAGAATTCCCTATAGAGTTCATTCTGGAATACCAGTCCAGGCTAAATCTAGTCCATTAGGATTACCAGTCCCGGCCAAATTATAATTGAAACATATACTCGAGAGGCTCATTTCAGATTACCCGTCCGGGCTAAATCCATTCTGCAACACATTCAGTTTTATCAGGGTAATCACATTTATCCATCAGAATTCAATATTCATACGGAATTTTACCCTTTATCAATAAATTTTCCATCATATACTATTCCATCCATTAAAATTTTCATACACTTCATACCTACAATTTCATACAACATATTCAATGTAATATAGCATTCAAGACAACACATTTTTTATGCTCATTTAGGTTCTACGAACTTACCTTGATATTTGTTCGTAACTAAAATCTACTAATCTGAAATATTTTCCTTTCCTTGATCTAGCTCTTTGTTGGGTACTTCAAGATCTATATAAATTAATTTAATCATCAATTCAATCCATTTCATATTCTCTTGAACTCAATTTACAATCTAGGCAAAAGTACCATTTTGCCCCTATACTTTTGATTAATTCTAGTTTCGTCCCTAGGCTCGGAAATTAAAATTCATGCA
Source organism: Gossypium rotundifolium (assembly GCA_025506655.1). Classification (NCBI taxonomy): domain Eukaryota; kingdom Viridiplantae; phylum Streptophyta; class Magnoliopsida; order Malvales; family Malvaceae; genus Gossypium; species Gossypium rotundifolium. The sequence continues at coordinate 20,775,403 of CP106733.1, read as the reverse complement.
ATTTAATCCTTATTCCAAGCCTAATAAAAATTCTAACATAACTTTTACAGCACATGTATTCTAAAAATTTTAGAATTTTCCATAGGTTTTACCATTTTTCAATTTAGTCCCTAAATTATGTTTCTATCAAATTTCTCTTTGTAAAAGTTGTTTATCTATCAACAACTTTTCATTTTCTACTATAAAATTTTAAATTTCAGCATGTTCATCCACAGAAAATTTTCTATACTTTGATATCTATTCAAATTAACCCCCCAAATAGAGAAATTAAGCTTTCTCGATCTCAAAATATAAAAATTACTAAAAAGCGGGACATAGGAACTTACCAATTTATGCTTAGAAAGCTTGTTTTCTCTCTCATAGGGTTTCCATGGAATTTAGGTTGAAGAAGATGATATAAAATGATGATATTTCATTTTAATTTAATTATCATCTTTATAATTTTTATATTTCCAATTTAGTTCTTAACCTTTTCTAATTTTTCCATGGATGATTCACCAAAATATCTACATATTTTTCATTAGTGGTCTAATTTCCATTTAAAGACCTCAAGAATTCCATAGCTATTTAATCCTTATAACTACTAGAATTCAAATTTGACATTTTATGCAATTTAGTCTTTTCTACAATTAAGCACCTAATTGATAAAATTTTCTTATCAAAATTCTCATGCAATATTTCTATCACATTACTAATCATTTCATAATATTAAAATATTTTATTTTTTTCTTCGGATTTGTGGTTACTGAAATCACTATTCGACTTCTTTGAAATTGAGATGTTACAACTCTCCCTTTAAGGATTTTCATCCTCGAAAATCTTACCATAAAGAGATTAATCTTGCTTTCTCATGGTATCCTCGACTCCCAAGTAGCTTCTTCAATTCCATGTTTTTGCCAAAGAACTTCTACCAATTCCACCTTTTTATTTATCAGCTCTTTTGTTTCTCGTGCCAGAATCTTGATCGGTTCTTCAATATATGTCATATCAGGCTGAACCTCAACTTCTGTCGGAGAAATAACATGTGAAGGATCTTATCGATATTGTCGTAACATTGATACATGAAAGACATTATGGATTTTATCAAGCTTCGGTGGCAATGCTAATCTATAAGCAACCGGTCCAATTCTTTCAATAATTTCATAGGGCCTGATAAATCTTGGACTTAGTTTTGCCTTCTGTCCAAATCGAAGAACTTTCTTCCAAGGTGACACTTTTAAGAATACCTTATCACCAACTTCAAATTCTATTTCTTTTCTTTTAAAGTCAGCATAAGACTTTTGTCTAACAGAGGCTGCTTTCAAACTATCTCGAATCACCTTTATCTTTTTCTTCTTTTTCCCGAATTAAATCAACTCTAAGAATTTTCTTTTCACTAAGCTCTGTCCAACACAACGATGTTCTACATTTCTGACCATACAGAGCTTCATGCGGTGCCATTTTAATAATGGACTGATAATTATTATAAGCAAATTCAATGAAAGATAAATATTTTTCCCAATAATCTTCAAATTCAAGTATACAACACCGTAACATATCCTCCAAAATCTATATAACACGTTCAGATTGACCATTTGTTTGAGGATGAAATGCAGTATTGAAATGTAACCATGTACCTAATGCTTCTTGTAATTTATTCCAAAATCGAAATGTAAACCTGGGATCTCTATCAGAAATAATAGAAACTAGTACCCCATATAATCTAAAAATCTCAGAGACATATAATTCAGCCAATTTATCTAAAGAAAAATCCATACGTACCGGTATAAAGTGTGCAAACTTTGTTAACCAGTCAACAATCACCCAAATAGCATCTTTCTTCCTTGGAGTCAATGGAAATCCTGATACAAAATCCATTATAATTTCTTTCCCATTTCCACTCAGGTATAACAACTAGTTGTAATAACCTCGAAGGCACCTGATGCTTAGCTTTCACTTACTGACATATCAAGCATTTGGATACAAATTCAGATATATCTCTTTTCACTCCTGGCCACCATACATCTTTTTCAGATCATTGTACATTTTATTACTACCGGGATGAACAGACATTGTACCATTGTGGGCTTCATAAAAAATTTTCTGTACCAACTCTGAATTCTTAGGCACACACAGTCTATTTATGAATAACAAGCAACCATAAGACCCAATCTGAAATTTTGAATTAGGATTCAATTCACATTGTTCCCATTTTGCCTGTAAATCAACATCATTTTTCTAGGCTTCAAAAATTTGTTGCAAAAATACTTGTCTAACTTTCAACTCAACCACAATAGAACCATCATCAGAAATAGAAAACTGAGTATTCATTGCTCGTAAAGCAAATAAAGATTTTCTGCTCAAAGCATTAGCAACTACATTGGCCTTACCCGGATGATAATCAACCACAAGATCATAATCTTTTAACAGTTCAAGCCACCTACGTTATCTCAAGTTCAAGTCTTTCTATGTCATCAAATACTTCAAAGTGATCAGTGAAGATATGATAGTTTTCACGATATAAATAATGTCACCATATTTTTAATGCAAATACAATAGCTGCTAATTTAAGATCATGTATCGGGTAATTCTTTTCATGTGGTTTCAGTTGTCTTGAAGCATAAGCAATTACTTTACCTTCTTGCATCAAAACACAACCTAAACTATTCAAAGATGCATCACTATAAATCATAAATTCCTTACCCGATTCAAGTTGTATCAACACAGGTGCTTCAGTCAATAGAGCTTTTAGGCTGTCAAAACTTTGTTGACATTAATCAGTCCACTCGAACTTTACATCTTTCTGCAACAATCGAGTCATCGGAGAGGCTAGCATCAAAAACCCTTTAACAAATCTTCAATAATATCTGGCTAAACCTAGAAAACTTCTAACTTCTGACACACTCTTTGGTGGATTACAATTGACAATTTCTAAAATTTTACTCGGGTCTACCCTGATACCTTCACCAGATACAATATGTCCAAGAAATCCAACTTCCCATAGCCAAAATTCACATTTACTGAACTTGGCATATAATTGTTTCTCCCGTAGAGTTTGTAATATAATTCTCAGATGATCAGCATGATCTTTTTCATCTCGAGAATAGACTAAAATATCATCAATAAATACCACTACAAACCTGTCTATGTACGGTCTAAAAATTCTATTCATCAGATCTATAAACACTCCTGGTGTATTAGTCAGCCCAAATGGTATCACTAAAAACTCATAGTGGCCATACCTAGTTTTAAAAGTTATTTTTGGAACATCTGAGTCCTTTACCCGTAACTGATAATAACCTGAATGAAGATCAATTTTTGAAAATACGGTAGCTCCTTTTAACTGATCAAATAAGTTATCTATTCGAGGCAATGGATACTTATTCTTTATTGTAACTTTATTTAGCTGCCTGTAATAAATACATAGCATCAGAGATCTATCTTTCTTCTTCACAAATAAAACTGGTGCACCCCAAAGTGAGAAACTGGGTCAACCAAAACCTCGGTCAATCAATTCTTGCAACTGTGCTTTCAACTCTTTCAATTTAACAGGATCCATTCTATAAGGTGCTATTGATATTTGTGTTGTTCCCATAATAAGGTCTATAGAAAACTCCACTTCTCTGACAGGTGGTAATCAAGGTAATTCTTCCAGAAACACATCTAGAAATTCACACACTACCGGCACTGACTGAATCTTTGACTCAGTTACCTTTGTGTCCAACACATAAGCTAGATAAGCATCGTATCCATTTCTGATACATTTTTATGCTGTTATTGCTGAAATTGCATTGGAGAACCCATCTAATCTATTAGATTCAACATGGAGTAACTCACTATTCTAACATTTCTACACAATGTATTTTTGTTTACAATTCACTACTGCATCATGCTGTGTTAACCAGTCCATTCCCAAAATTGCATCAAATTCATCAAAAGGTGGTAACATCAAATCAGCTGAGAAGAATTTTCCCTTTACCATCAATGGACATTCTTTACAAACTTTATCCACCATCACACATTGACCTAGAGGATTTGAAACTTCCACCACAAATTTAGTGAATTCATCCGATAAATTTTTAACATTTACTAATTTTGTACATATATATAAGTGTGTGGAACTGGGATCAATTAAAGCAATAATATTAGTGCCAAGTAAAAAAATATACCAGTAATAACGTCTGGGGCCGAGGCATCCCCTCTGGCACGTATAATATAGGTTTTAGCCGGTGCTCGTGCCTCAGATTTAACAATTGATCTTTTGTAGCTTTTCGGCTACCACCAAAATTTGCCAGGTGTTGAGGTGGTCTAGCTCTAGAGACAGTATTACTCGGCTTTGAAATCTGTTCAATCTCTTTTTCCCCTCTCTCTGGACAATCTCTGAGAAAATAATCAAAAGATCCATATCGGTAGCAAGGCCCACATTTTAGACGACATTCCCCAAAATGAAACTTATTAAAATGTTTACAATTTGACTTTGGATTGCTGACACTACCAACACTAGTTACTAATGGAGACGATGATCTCGGGTTAAAGCGTTGAGAACCTCGCTCTTTTCCAGAATATCAAGCAGATGCGGTAAAATGATCCTAGATTCTCTTTAATTTCTTTGAAACAGATGATTGGGATTTTCCCATAGATCTTTAACCAGAAACTCGAGCTTTTCTTTCAGCTTGTTTCATTTCTTTGCTTAATTCTTCTGCTTTTAATGCTCAGACAGCTAGTACTGCAAATTTTCTTATTTCAAGAATACCAATCAATAGTTTAATATCTTCATTCAACCCTTCTTCAAATCGTTTGCACATTTTAGCCTCAGTTTGAACCCATTCTTAAGCATATTTACTCAGCCGAACAAATCCCCATTCATATTCTGAAACTGTCATGTTCCCTGTTTAAATTCTAAGAATTCTTTTCTTTTTTGGTCCAATAATCTCTGACTTATATATTTCTTTCTCAATTCTATTTGAAAGAACTCTCAAGTAATGTTTTCTTTCAGAACAACAGAAGTTATAGTTTTCCAACAATAATAGGTTGTGTCCTTCAATAATAAGCCGCACATTTCAGACAATCGACTGGTGAACAAGACAATTCATCTAATACCCGAATAGTATTCTCCAGCCAAAACTCAGCCTTTTTTGCATCATCATCTGTAGTCTAAATTCCTCAACCCTATATTTTCTAATTTTATCAACCGGAGCTTTACCAATTGTAACTGATTCAGTACCCTATGGTGTCTCAGGAATCGGTTGAGGAGTAGGTGGGGGAGGTTGCTGCACAGTAGGATTTGTTCTTATATATTATGTAAACCATTCATTCATCATTTGAAAAAATACAGCTTTACCATTATAACGCCCCGATTTTCTTTAATTTTGGCTTTTGTAAATTTTTGACACAACTGTGTTTTTGCTTTAGTGGCTATGTGTTCTGGGTGTGTGCGAGAGGTCCCCAGCTCAAGCCATGTCTTGGGTAGATTTTGGTTTTTTTTCTAATTAAAGCCTTGACCTTGATCAGTAGGATTTTAAGTTGTTATTGGTAAAATGATATTAGAATGGGTTTGCTGGTCTGGTGGTTACAGTGTGTGTTAGTATGCTTGAGGTCTTGTGTTCGAATTCCTATGTGTGCAAAGGAGATAATTTTTGCCAAATTTTGGCTAGAGTTTGTGTTTTATCGAGACTCTGAGTAGTGGGATTGTGGTAAGAATTTTGAGCAGTTTTTTAGGGGAAAGTTATCAGAATATTGCCAATCTGATTGCTCTTCTCAAATTTTGGCTTTTCACATTTGTTTCCCAAATTTTTGCTGCTGCTTTTCTTTCCCCAAATCCCCATCTTGCTGTTGAATTTTTCTTCCCTTTCACCAGCCAAAATTATCCTTTCTCTTTGCTCATCTTTTTACTTCCTTTTAGGATGGCAACTGTGCTCCCTTCCCCAACTGTGGCATTTCTTTGAGTACTTTAGTAAGTTGTCTCTTGTGATTGCGAATTAAGATCCTAAGTTTTGATTTGGGTTTTTATGCTGATGTTTTGGCAGCTTCACACCTTTGGAATCGAGACTCTTTTTGAACTATTTCGTAGGCAAACCAATTTTGAAGCGTTAGGAGTAAGTCCCAATCGCTCATTAATTAAGTAATTCGTTTGGGTTGGTTTTCATTCGACGATTAAGTGATTAATTGAGTGAATTACTAATCGCTTATAGGTGTTCTTGATCTCTAGAGGCGCATAAAGAGCAAAATGAACCATGTATGTACCGAAAATGCAGAAAATAAGGTTTCGACAAAAGCCAAAAACCTCACTGTAATGCCACACGGGCGTGTGGTCGCCCGTGTGGTAGGCTGTGAGCCACAACATGACCATGTGATTGATTTGCTAGGTTGTGCTTGCGACACTACCGTGTGATGGCCGAGTGAGGCGGTGTGCAGAGCCCATTTTTTGAAATAATCTATAAGGTTGCACGGGTCACCCAAGTCATTGTGGACCTTCTGTAGGGTTGGTAAGCGTTACTTGGACCCCTATCTATGTGATCTAATTATATGGTGTCTGATTGAGCATGATATCTGTACAAAACTGTATGTATGATCCGTTATTTACATATTTGCATGTCATGTATTATATGCTGCATCACATTGTGGTGAGTTGATGTTATTGGAGGAAGTATCTAAAAGGCTATTAAGCCCGATTATCTGGCAACTCAGTTGTAAATATCTTATTATGCGTCGCATTTTGGTACAGTATGGTGTGTAGGGATAGGTAGGTTGATTTTATCGCCACATGGTGTGTAGGGTTGGACGGAGTTGGTGTGTAGAGGCTGGTGGGTAAGACTCTGCTCTTCTATTCTACTTTGCATATTATATCTGAGATAGGCTAAAGCCCAAGAATGTATCTGATTCTGTATCTGAGTGGGCTAAGGTCCACACCAATTCTGAAATGGGCTCAGGCTCGAACTGTGAATACGTGACTATTTTCTGATTTTATGCTGTGTGCATGTTTTCTGTGGGGATTACACACTGAGTTGCGAAAACTCACCCTTTTTTCTGTTTAATATGTTTAGGTAATCCCCAGCTGTAGACGGATCGGTGCAGCGGAGGACTTGACGGTGACCATTGCTTCCACATCATGGTTTAATACTTATTTTATGGTTTGGCTTATATCTGGGAAAGTTTTATGTAATATGGCGTTTACGTATTTTGTTTAATTGGGATTTGCAACGCTTATGGTTTTACCGTTAGCAGTAGGAAAGCTCAAGTTTTCAAAATAAACAAATGTTTTACCAAAACCCAACGATTACGCAATTGATTTAAATGCTTTCGTGAAATATAAATATTTTGGAAAAAGTACAACGTTTTGAAAATGGATGATGATTGAAACAACACGGTTTTGAAGGTAGCATAAGATAACAAAAATGGTCTTATCGTAATTTTGTTTTCTAAAGCACTATCATGTAACATCGCCAGTTTCGGCCATAACATCTAGGTCGGGTTTGGGGTGTTACAACCCTTATCTTCTCGACCCTCAGACTTGGGCCTTCTACTACTTGATGTAGCTCTTTGCACGAAAGCTTAATTAGTACTCTTAACTTTCTCAAGATCAGCTCTAGCTCAGTTGGAAGACATTTACTATAGGAAAAATACATTTAAAAATAGTCTGATTCGACCGTAAAGGAAAGATGAGTCCGTGATTTATCGGACCATATGAGATCGTCGAAAGAATAGGGCCTGTAGCATATCGACTAGTTTACCGTCAAAACTTGAAAAGATTTATAATGTCTTGCACGTTTCTATGCTACGTCGATATAGATCCAATCCCCACATGTAATTTCTCCAGTAGATGTTGAGATACAGACTGATTTGACATAGCGAAGAATCGATCAAACTTTTAGCTCGTGAAATCAAATAATTGAGAAATAAACACAAAGTCCTAGTGAAGATTCTTTGGCATAAACACGGGATTGAGGAAGCTACGTGGGAACCCGAGGAAGCTATGAGAAAACAATACCCTATCCTTTTCACTGGTAATATTTTCGGGGACGAAAATCCCTAAGGGGAGAGTTGTAACATACTGCTTTTGGTTAAATCGAGCATGTGGGTTTAGGACCACAAATTCAATGTCAAAATATTTATTTTATTATTTTAATAAGGTCTACAAGATGATAGATTAATTATGTGAAAGTTTCAGAAAGAAATTTTATTGTTTAAATGCTTAATTCAAGAAAATGACTAAATTGAGTAAAATGTAAAATCATGTTCTATTAGTTAAAGGTATCAAATAGATTTGGATTTTAATTATGGGGCCTTAAATGGTAATTAAGCCATTTGAAAGATGAGTGGATGCTTTTGGACAACCATTAAATGATTTTAAGTTATATTAGTAAGGTTAAAATTGTAAATTTTGTATTAATGTAATAAAACAAAAGAAATAAAATAATTTGATGCTATCATCTTCTTAGATAGCGAATATTGAAGAGAAAGAAAACCATTCTTTAGGTTTTCCATTCAAACACTTTGAAAGCTAGATTAAGGTATGGTTTTAGCTTGGTTTTAATGATTTTTACTTTTTGATATCGTTGTTCGTATTCTAGCTAGCCTTGCACCTTAGATTTCGAAATTGTTAAAGATTTATCATGTTTCCATTGTTGAATGCTTGAGTAATTTGATGAATTATGATAGATTTGGAAGGTTTAATGTTAGATTAATAGTTTTTAGAAAGTAATTTTGACAAAATGTCAAAAGGGATTAGTTTGTGAAAATGTAAAATTATGTGGGTAAAAGTGTGAATAGATAAAGATATGGGCTGCTAGCGACTCTATTAAAAATCGACTAGCATGGTTAAGTGTCTAATTGCATGAATTTGCATTTTTACGAGCTAAGGACTAAATTGTAAAAATGTCAAAATAGTAGGGGTAAAAGTGTAATTTTTCCATACGGTGATTTTTGGACTAAATGGAATAGACCGAATACTGAATGTGTGAATTTTGAATTATATATAGATCAAGATAAGAAAGGATTGAATCTAGATCGGGGAAAAGGAAAGGTTGACGATTAGTCGATATTTGTTATCCGAGCGATATGAGGTAAGTTCGTATAATTAGAATCGAACTTTTAAATACTTTTAATTATTTGAAATGAATGTATGTAATTGAGTAATTGATCTACTTGAAATTTGAATGACTTATTGATATAGTCTAATGATTACCGAGCCCCGTTTGAACCGTAGGAATTCGTAGGATACGAGTGATATGTCACTAGGGTTACCGTTTATGTTGAGGTCCTGCATGTGTTGTAGACTCACCACAGCTCAGATGAGCTTACCGATATATCAGCTCGATAGAGCTTACTGTTCTCAGCTCGTCAGAGCTTACTACTTCTAGGTCGATAGAGCTTACTGTTCATCAGCTCAGGATGAGTTCATCGATTATAGCTTGAAAGAGTGAATACGATGATGATTTGACGGATTACCGATTAATATACTTAGTGTGTATCACCCGTGTATCTATCTATATTCTATTAGGTTCAACAGCATAATTACGCTAATGGTTATCTGGATGAATTATTGGTTATATAAATGGATTGTCGATTGTATGAATGAGAATGAATTGTTACATATGTTATACATGTTATATGAATTTGGTATGATATATTACATTGATGTATGAAATTGAGATAAAGGTTGATTATATGTACTTATGAGACTAACATATTGATGAATGCTTGTGTATAGGCATGTGGCAAGTGAATTTGATATACTTTGTTTAATTGTTTGATTATGTATAAATGGTAGGTTAATTTTTGAATTATACGGGCTTACTAAGCTATAAAGCTTACGCTATTTCTTTTCCATGTTTTATAGAGGTTTGATAGCTCGCTCGATTCGAATAAGGTCGGAGTTACGCATCATACTGTCCAGTTTTCGATTGGAACTTTTGAACTCATAGATATATGTAAATATGGCATGTATAGGCTAGTTATAAGGATGACAGTTATGGTTACTTAAGCTAGTGATTTTGGTACATGTTGTGGTAAAAGATAAAGCCATGTGATTTGGCTTAACTTGATATAATGTTTTGGTTGTGTATAACTATTCAATTATGGTATGTTTTGGCAAGTAGTAGATAGAATGGAAATATACAAATCTTGTCTTGATATGTAGTAGGCATATGAATGGAAAATGCATGATATTAATTTAGGTATTTGAATACTGTGTTGAATTGGAATAATATGTGTATGTAATGTTATGGATTGGCTGCCTATTGAGTTATAAAATGTTGCGAATTATGCTTGTACAAGTATATGAAAATTGGGTGGCAAAATCGCTTTGCAAATAGCCTATTTTTGTCCACACAAGCAGAGACGTGGCAGTGTCTCAACAGCAGTGTGACACACTATTATGTTCTGTGAGTGTGTCCTCTAGTATTAAATTTAAAATGAATTCAAGATGTCCCACACGGTCTCACACACGGGTGTGTGATCGGCCGTGTGGCACACGTCAGTATACCCCTCCAATTGGCACATGGCTTAGCACACAGGTGTGTGACTTGGCCATGTGGCATAAGTCAGTATACCCTACAGGTTTGACACGGCCTAACACACGGCTTGGCACACGGGTGTGTGTGGAAACTTCGAAGGGCACACAGGCTAGACATACGGGCGTGTGGTCAGCCGTGTGACCCAAGTAAGTATGTACCCCTGTTTTCACACGACTGGTGACACCGGAGTGTCTAGTGGCCGTGTGAAACACCCGGATGCCCACACGGGCGTGTGTCCTCTGTTTGAAGCAAAAAAAATTAAGTTTCACAAAAAATTTCTCGAGTTATCGGTTTAGTCCCGAACCATTTCTAATACATGATTAATGAAACACCCCAAACCCTACCAAAAAGCCCTAATTGGATTTGATATGTTCCTCGAGTAAAACTTTAGCAAATTCTCGCTTTGTTTAAGAAAAACTTGATGATTTTAAATAAAATAGATTAACTTAAAGATCGGGTTGAAATCAAATTGTAAAATAAATTTGTATCTTCTTAAAACATTATTTTTAAGAGAAATTAATAAGTTAAAAGAAAACCAAATTTTTTTATGAAAATTTTACTTATTATTGAAAAACATATATATATACATATTAGTGCCAAAAAGCAGTTTAAATTATTTATCAAAACCATTTAGTTATTTAATTAATAATTGTTCATGGCGAATAAAAATAAATCCAAACACAAAAATTAAAAGCAGTTCATAGTGGCCTTATTACATAAAAATAGCAAAACCCATAATAAATTCTAATTAAGTTTAATAAGTTTAATTTGGGAAATCTCCAAAATACTTTGTTTGAGCATTGGCCACCACGTAGTCCTCATTGACCGATCCATCGCGCTAAGAGTCATCTGAAAAATTATCCCACAAAGGGTGAGTCATAAACTCAATGTGTAACACATACATTAAAAAGCCCATTTGATCATAGCCTTAAAGCCCATTAATAACACATATAGCCATAGGCCCATTTAAGACATATTTAGCCAAAAGCCCATTTTATAGCAAATCAAATAAAAATCATTTAGAAGTCACATGGATATTTATATAATGAAATGCAAACCCGCCCACCTAAATATCCATCCGCTACACACCACCGTACCAACCAATCACACCGTGGGATTACTAAATCGACCCTCCATCCGCTACACACCATCGAAGGCAAATCTTTGCGATCAACATGCACATCACCCTTATAATTTTGTGGCAAGGCCACTGGACAAATGTGACCAAGTCACCAGATTCAAAAATATGTGACCAAAGTCACCAGATTCACATATCGTGGACCAAGTCACCAGATTCACATATGTGACCGAAGTCACCTGGGATAATGTGGTAAAACCACCAAACACTTCCCTTTATCAATTTCACCCATATGCCCATGCACATACATATTATTCAGGTTTTCATGCCATTTACCCCAAAATCATAACATAGTCATACTTATTTCACATTTATGCATATAGCAAAATTAACGAAGTATTGGGGTAAACATACCGAATATCATATACCATTGAATGGTACCCAACCATTATTACACATATTTTCATACAAATCACATTTAATATAGATCTATGAGATTTTAGTATAATGTTACACACTTTATGACAAGGAGAACGATACCTTCCCGCTCGTCAACACCTAGTTAATTATCACACTTGATTAGTATACACTATTACTAATAAAACTATACTATTGATGAGAGATCTAAATCCTTACTCTCGGTTCTCGAACAATCATTATTTATGGTTTTTCTCCGTTAGATGGATCAAAACCCGATGACAACCCACTAACGAAAAGTGGTTCGGTTATGCACGACTTCAAATAAACGATCTTCGTTAGCGGAGGGTCCACAACCGGTGGAAATCTCTTATTGCCGATACAGCACCTTCGTTTGAAGTTTGAGGTTATAACAGAGCCTCCTCTCTTCCAAACACTCCGTACCGCTCTTTTCGAACCTATCTTGTTAGTCTCAAAATCACCCCTAAAATAAAGTTGATTAATAAACTATCTAAAAGAAACGATATAACTGAAAATGATAATCCTTACCTTGGATGATTTCGAAAGATCTCTCCTTAAATGTTGGTTTCAAAAAGGATCCTTAACAATCCCTTCCAAAGTTTCGGCCTAGGAGAAAAATGAGAGAATTAAGTTTCTAAATTGGCTATTCTAAAAGAAATAATGAAAACACTTAACAAAAATCCTTACTTAACCACTTGAAGATTCGGCCTTGTCAAAGTAGAAGAAAAGAAATGATGCTTTTGGCTTGAATAAAAAGAAGAGAAAAATATGATGTTTTTGGCTATGGTGGTTTCGGGTTTTCAACAAAAGAAAAGAAAGAAGAAGATGAAAATAGAGAATGGGAGTTTTGGCCTTAGCAAGGTAAATGAGAAGAGAAATTTGAGAGAAAGGGATGATTTGATTTTTGGTAGAAAATGGTTTTGGTTGAAAGTGAAGAAGGAGAAGATGATAATGATGATTAAAAGAAAAGAGATGAGGTAAGAGGCTTATGTGCATTCAGCCATGAGAGAAAAAGAAGAGAAAATAGGTCTTTGAAACTTTTGATACTTTCGGTTACAAAGTGAAGAGAAAGATGTTATGTTTAGGAGAAAAGAAACTAGAAAGACTTCTCAAACCGAAATGGTAAATTGCAAAAGACCAAAAGAAGAGAAAAAGGCTTCTCTTTTGTGTAGATAGGCATTCGGCTATGAACAAGGCTTTGGAGAGAAAGTTGGTTAAAAATTTTGGCCAACTAACACCCTAATGCCTATGCAAAAATTCGGCCAACCTTACCAACATAATCCCCTTTTTCCTCCTCAATTCTTCCCCATCAATCCCTTGATTCCAAACACAATTAAACCTTCTCCCCTTAGCCCCTAAAGCCGACTAGGTTCATGGTCAAATGACCATGAAAAAGCTTCCAAAACACCTTCCTTTCTTCAAGCCTTTTGTCCCCCTATCTCACCATATCTTCATGATTCCATGCCATAACTTCTAGCTTGCCTTTTTCATATGGTCTACTAACCAAAAATAAAAAGATGACCATCCATTCTAGAATAGTCTTGGCCAACACTATAGGAAAGAAAACAAAAAAAATTAAAAATCCTTCCACTTGCTAACTAGGGGATTCGAACCTCTCTCCTCAAGCATTCATCCATGCACCATAACCACCTTGCCAAATGACTTATTATGCTTAAAACCTCTTGCCAATATTTCTTAAAGCCTATATTGCTTAGCTCCATCTTAAATATTAAAAATTTAATATTTCACTGAGCATTCACTTACATAATAAAGCTCAAAAAATAAACTTCCAAAACACACTCAATCATATTTAGGCATGCAACAACATTCAATTAAGTAGAGATGCATAACCCCTAATTATCAGGATGTTATAGTTCTACCCCTTAAAATAATTTCGACCCCGAAATTACTTGGCTAGAACAAGTGAGGGTATTGCTGTCGCATCGCTTCCTCCGATTCCCAAGTAGCTTCTTCTGATCCATGGTTACGCCATAATACTTTGATGAGAGGAACCAATTTTCTCCGTAAAACCTTTACATCTCGCTCTAGAATTTGAATTGGTTCATCCTCATATGACAAATCTGGTCTTAATTCCACCTCCTCAACTGGCACTACATGAGATGGATCCGACCGGTAACGACGTAACATTGAAACATGGAACACATCGTGCATTTGCTTTAACTCCGAAGGCAAATCTAATTGATATGCTACAGGTCCGACCCGCTTCAAAACCCGATAAGGTCTAATGAACCTGGGACTTAACTTTCCTTTGCGGCCAAATCTCATCACCTTTTTCCAAGGTGAAACCTTTAGGAAAACTTGATCCCCCACAGCAAACTCTATTTTCTTCCGCTTAAGATCTGCGTATGACTTTTGTCTCATCGGATGCTTCTTTTAACCGAGCTCGAATTACCTTAACCTTTTCTTCGGATTCACCACTTGCTTTTGGACCCGAACTTGACGTTCCCCTAGTTACATCCAACACGTGGAGTCGACACTTACATCCATATAGTGCTTCATATGGTGCCATCCAAATCGGGCTTGGTAGCTGTTGTTGTACGCAAATTACGCTAACGGTAGAACTCCTTCCAACTTCCCCGAAATCTATCACATCCCCTTAACATATCTTCTAAGATTTGGATTACTCGTTCAGACTGGCCGTCAGACTGTGGATGAAATGCCGTACTGAAGTTCAATCTGGTGCCCAAAGCCTGATGCAATGCTTTCTAAAATTGATACGTAAACCTCGGGTCCCTATCCAAAATAATCGACACCGGCACTCCATGCAATCTCACAATCTCAGCCACATATAATTTTGCCAATTTCTGTAAAGAGTAATCAACCCGAACTGGGATAAAATGTGTAGATTTCGTCAATCGGTCCACTATCACCCAAACCGAGTCTTTCTTAGTAGGCGTAAGAGGAAGCCCACCGACAAAGTCCATGGTGATTCTCTCCACTTCCATCGCGAATCTTTATCGGTTGTAGTAATCCCGAGGAACTTGATGTTCACCTTGACTTGTCGACACGTTATGCACTTTCCTAAAACTCCGTAACTTCTCATTTAAGACCGAAGCCACCAAAACCGATCTCGCAAATCTCGATATAACTTACTTCCTCCAGATGCATAGCATAAGGGCTACTATGCGACTCTGAAGAATCTTTTGCCTCAACTCCCGATCCCTCGGCATCTGATTTTACCTTTGAAACACAATACCCCATCATTGTTAATACCAAAATCTTCCAATTCCCCACTCACACTTTTTGAAGTTTTGCACTCAGATCATCATCTTCTAACTGTCTCTCTTTCACTTGTCTCAACCACGTCAGCTTTACTTGTAATTCTGCCAACAAGCTTCCGTCATCATAAAGACTAGGATGTACAAACATCGCCCTTAGATCTGACACCACTTTTTGACTTAGAGCGTCTTCCACCACATTTTTGCCTTGCCTGGGTGGTACTCAAAAGAACAGTCGTAGTCTTTCAACAACTCTATCCACCTTCGCTGCCTCAAATTCAGTTCCTTCTAAGTCAGTAGATATTTCAGACTTTTGTGGTCCGTATATATCACTGACTTTTCCCCGTATAAATAATGCCTCCAAACTTTAAGAGCAAAGACTACAGCTGCCAACTCCAAATCATGCGTCGGGTAATTAACCTCGTGTGGTCTCAACTGCCTAGACGCATACGCAACTACTTTCCCGTCTTGCATCAGAACACATCCTAAACCTGTGTGAGAAGCTTCACAATACACGCATTTAAATCCTTTCACGCCTCAGTGAATCAAAGCTGGAGCTTCGATTAAAACCTCTTAAGCTTCTCAAAGCTCTCTTGCTGCTTATCAGCCCACACGAAAGGTACTTCCTTCCTCAACAATTTTGTTAAAGGTGCAGCTATCGATGAGAATCCTTCGACAAATCTTCTGTAGTAGCCTGCTAATCCCAAGAAACTGCGAACCTCCATTACGGATTTAGATGGTTTCCAATCTAGCACAGCCTCAATCTTTCGAGGATCCACCTTTATCCCTTCTACCGACACCACATGGCCTAAAAACGTGACTTCTTTCAGCCAAAATTCACACTTGCTGAATTTGGCATATAGCTTTTTCTCCCTTAAAACTTGCAACACAATTCGGAGATGCTTATCATGTTCCATTTCGGACTTAGAATACACGGGATGTCGCCTATGAACACCATGACGAATCGATCCAAGTACGGTTGGAAAATTCGGTTCATCATATCCATGAGCGCAAATTGGGCGTTCGTCAATCCGAATGGCATTACCGAAATTCATAATGCCCATATCTAATTGAAAAAGCCGTCTTATGGATATCTGCTTTCTTTCACTTTAAGTCGATGATACCCAGACCTTAGATCTATCTTTGAGAATACCGCACTCCTTAGGTGATCGAACAAGTCATCGATCCTTGGCAAAGGATACTTGTTCTTGATGGTTAGCTTATTCAACTGCCGGTAGTCTATACACATCCTCATCGATCTGTCCTTCTTCTTCACGAGTAGGACTGGTGCTCCCCTTGGAGACACACTAGGTTGGATAAATCCACGATCAAGCAACTCCCGGATCTCGAGCCTTAAGCTCAACCAACTCTTTCGGTGCCATTCTATACGGAGCAATAGAAACTAGCGCCGTTCCAGGCAATAATTCAATCCTGAATTCTACCTCTCGATCCGGAGGCAAACCTAGGAGTTCTTCCGAAAAATATCTACAAATTCACTCACAGTCCTGACTTCTTTAACAGTTGCCTCCTTAGCCTCCAAGGCACTCACCAACATCAAAAAGGCTACACATCCCTTTCTAACCATCTTTTACGCCTTAAGAGCGGATACTACATTAGATAAGTAGTTCGTCTCTCGCCCATCATTACAACTTCTTTGTCATCAATAGTTCTTAAGGACATCCGCTTAGCAAAGACAATCCACATTTGCACGATACTTCACTAGCGGTCCATGCCTAAGATCGGTCGAACTCTCGAATGGTAACTCCATTAAATCATTGGAAACTATATCCCTTGAACTTCTAAAGGCACTTCCTTAAAAAGTTTGTCTATTACTATTATGCATCCTAAAGGACTAAAATACAGTCATCTTCCTAGGTGCAGTCTCGAAGTCACATGCAAAGTTCGGATACTTCACTAGCGATATATGAGTGAGTTGACCCTATATCTATCAAAGCAATAAAGGGCAACCCAAATCGAAGCGTGCGTGATAACATCAAAAGTCACTATTTTCTCTGCTGACGAACGCATATACCGGACTGGCCGTCTTGCCTCGAGCTACCATTGCCTCTGCACGAAGTTCCGCGACCTCTACCAGAACCATTACTTCTTCCATTTGGACCACGACCCTTATCGGTTTCTTTGTTCACCTCTGCCAGCCTGATTAACACCCTGACTTGCTGGGCGGTTCTTATCTGAATTCATCGGGCAATCCTTGATCATATGATCTTTAGACCCGCACTTGAAACATCCCCCGATCTTTTTCCAACATTCTCCCGGGTGCATCTTCCCACATTGAGCACACGCATGCGATGTTGTCCATCCGTGAGCCTGGCGACTTCGGCCTATCATTTCTTGGTTTCATTTGAAAATTCTCGAATGACCCTGAAGACCCAAAGCTCCTCTTATTCTTATTCTGGCCTCTGTCCCGGTTCTGTCTCTCAGTCCGCTTAACTTCTTCAGCTATTTTTGCCCTTTCCACTAAGATTGCAAAGTCTCTTTCCCGGTGCCAAGCAATCATCACTCGCAGTTCATCTCTAAGTCCATCCTCAAATTTGACACACCGTTCATATTCAGTAGCTACTATCCCTTTGGCATATCGGCTAAGTCGCAAAAACTCTGCATCATATTCAGCTATCGACTTATTTCCTTGCACTAAATTCAGAAATGCCTTTCTTTGAGAGTCGATGTAGCTAGCTCCAACGTATTTTCCTTCAAATTTAATCTTAAAATATCCCCAATCCACTCGATCCGCAGGGATACTCTCCTTGACAATGAGCCACCATCGGCGAGCCTCATCACGGAGTAGTGAAACAAAGACCTTTCAACTTTTCTTCTGCGTGCGGTCCAAATCATCCATTATCCTCTCGACCCTCCAACCAATATTCCGCTATATTCGAGCTACTCAGATATCTTGAAACACCCCAAACCCGCCCACGAGAATGGACTGGTTTGGCATGTTCTCAAGTAACGGTTCAAATTCATGAATAATACTTTGAAAACTATGTGTTTTGGAAGATAGTTCGTTGTGGGTTGGGCTTGAGTTGAAAACAAATTTTTTTTTTAACAAAAATCCATTTGTTTCAAGTGACAAAATATTTAAACTTTTTTCATATTAAGTGGGCTTACTCTTTATAGAGCCCTAAATTCATAACATAGTAATTATAGCAGAAATAAAAAAAAATTTCGTCACGGTGGCCTTATTACATAAAACGAAACCCAAAATAATAAACTGCACAGTACTTAAAATAAAATAAATATTCAAATTAAATTGAACTTCAAGTCGAACATGGCCACCACAAGTTCTACCGTCCCGGTCCATTACTGCTCATCACCTGAAACATATTCCCACAACGGGGTGAGTCGATAGACTCAATGTGTAACCAACACTAAACATAATAGAAATAGGCACACCATACATATCATATACATATAAAAATTTCAAGGTAATGATGCAAACTCGAACCCAAACCTATATACCATCCGCTACACTCCACCCGTACCAACCTGTACACCGTGGGGACTACTAAGTCAACCCTCCATCCGCTACACTCCATCGAGGCGTCGCTTGCGGTGGCGTGCTCATCGCCCATCGATAATATTGTGGCATAGCCACCACTTTTAGAAAATGTAACCGAAGTTACCACTTAATGTGACCGAAGCCACCACATTCACTTAGTGAGACCGAAGTCATCACGTTTCACTTAGTGAGACCGTAGTCATCACTTTCACTTTGTGAGACCGAAGTCATCACTTTCACTTAGTGAGACCGAAGTCAACACATTCACTTCCCTTTCTTCAATTAACCCGAATGCCCCAAATTATAAATATCATGCATATCATATTTTATTTCACTTTCACATCACTTTTCACACGTTAAATATAACATCTTTTTGAAATCCTAGTAGGAGTAGGAAAACGTACCTTAGCACTTTGTACCATAATATGGTACTTTGGTCACTTTCTTTCACTTTCACATTAACAAATAAAACATATTTAAACCATAAATCTATTAAGATTAGTGTGAAATACACACCTGATTTGTTTAGCGATTCCTTGAGATTCTAAAAAGCAAGATCTAATGTTTAGATCCTTAATCCCTACATTTGATTTACCATTTATTACTTAGCATAAATTCTATTTGGCTATAATATCCAAATCCTAGTTGGATTTGTAAAAAGACTTACCTTTGATGCCGATTTGATGTTTGTTCAAATCCCGAAAACTTGGTTTTCCTTCTCTTGATATTCGGCCAACCTTAGATCTCAACATAAATTAGTTTTCGAATTTTTAATAATTATAGATCTTATCTATGTAATCACACAAGCCTTGGCCGAATACTTTTAAGTGCTTACCTTATGGATTTTAAATCCCGAAAACTTCACCTTCCTCTTCCTTGAAATCGGCCAAATCCTATATCTCTGAATCGGTTAGTTTTTGATTAATTCGATCTAAATAACTAAAGTTTGGCCTTGGCCGAATGTATAAACTCACTTACCTTGAGGTTCTCAAATCTCGATGTTGATCTTTATTTTAAATTCCTGCCGAAATCACTTGTTAGATTTGAACTACCATTCAATTATGGAAGGGGCCTTTTTGCCGAATGTACATTGATGTACTTACCTCGTTTCGAATCCCGGATGATCCCTTATACTATTCGACTATGGCACTATTATGGATCCCAAGGTTTTGGCTTTTGTGGAGGGATAGTAGAAGAAAAGAAAAAGAAAGGAAAAGAGATGGAGAGAGTTTTGACAAGGAGAATTCGGCTAAAGGAAAAAGAAAAGATGAATGCTAATTTGACTAGGAGATTTCGGCAAGAGGTTGAAGAGAAGAGAATGGCTCTTTACTTTTCTCTCTTTGGCCGAAACTATTAGCCCTAGAGTCCCTAAATCGGCCAACTCTTTATTTGTGATAAGTTTTAATTTTATCAACTATGAAATTCCATCAAATCTCCTAATTAGCCAAAAATTCCATTGAATAGAAACTCCTCTTCCTAGATTCCCTTGTGCCGTCCAACTCTCCACTCATGGAAGCAAAATAAAACTTCTTTTATTTGCTTCCTAGATGACTCGAACTCAGGCCCAAAACCTTTTGCATGTGGGCCATTTCCTAAGGCCTTAGGTGGCATCTTCAGGCCACTTTTCCAAGTCCGTTATTGGGTCAAATTTCATGTACTTTATATTTTAGGGTCACTTGGCCCTAAGTTCCCCTTTTGGGCTCTAAAATTTGACATTCCGGGGTCATTTTTAAGTTTCCAAAAATTTTCGCGCGGCTCTGTATTTTCCAAGTTTCCAAAATGTTTAGTTTCTTATTTTGGCTTGGTTTCCAAAATGTTTAGTTTCCTATTTTGGCTTGGTTTCCAAAATGTTTAGTTTCCTATTTTGGTTTGGTTTCCAAAATGTTTAGTTTCCTCTTTTGGCTTGGTTTCCTAAATGTTCACTTTCCTAATTTACTTAGGTTTCCAAAAATGTTCACTTTCCGATTTTCGACGTAACATTTCCATACATCCTTTGTTTTTCAAAATCATTCCAAATTTATTCCAAAACACATAAAACATGTCTTTTTGTACAATTAGGCCAAAATGCATAGGCCCTTTTTAGGATGTTACAGTTCTACCCCCCTTAAAAATAATTTCGTCCTCGAAATTTTCTAACTAAACAATTGAGGGTATTATTGTTTCATTGCCTCTTCTGGCTCCCACGAATCTTCCTCCGATCCATGATTGCGCCACAATACTTTGAATAGAGGAACCGACTTCCTCCGTAGTACTTTCACGTCACGTTCTAGAATCTGAATCGGTTCTTCTTCGTAGGTTAAGTCTGGCCTTAGCTCCACTTCTTCTACTGGTACTATGTGAGAGGGATCCGATCGATAGCGACGTAGCATGGACACATGGAATACGTCATGCATTTGCTGCAACTCCGGTGGCAACTCTAGCTGGTATGCCACTGGTCCCACTCGCTTTAGTACCTGATAGGGCCCGATAAACCTTGGGCTTAACTTCCCTTTTCGACCAAACCTCATCACTTTCTTCCATGGTGAGACTTTTAGAAACACTTCGTCTCCTACTTCAAACTCTATTTCCTTCCGCTTGAGGTCGGCATAAGACTTCTGTCTATCCGAGGCTTCTTTTAACCGTGCTCAAATTATTTCCACCTTTTCTTCTGTTTCTGCCACTATCTCTGGTCCCAAAACTCGACGTTCTCCTAACTCAGTCCAACAAGTAGGAGTACGACACTTTCGCCTGTATAATGCTTCATATGGTGCCATTGAATGCTAGCTCGATAATCTGTTGTTGTAGGTGAACTCGCTAAAGGCAAGTAATCCTCCCAACTTCCTCGAAAATCCATCACACATCCTCTCAACATATCCTTCAACACTTGTATTACTCGTTCAGACTGCCCGTCTGATTGTGGATGAAAGGCCGTAGTGAAATCCAACTTGGTGCCTAAAGCTTGATGAAGTGCCCTCCAAAACCGAGACGTGAATCTTGGGTCTCTGTCTGAAATAATTGACACCGGCACTCCGTGTAGCCTCACAATTTCCGCCACATATAGCTTGGCTAGCTTTTGAAGGGGATAGTCCATTCTTACTGGGATGAAATGTGCGGACTTAGTCAAACAGTCTACTATGACCCATACCGAGTCCTTCTTAGTAGGCGTAAGGGGAAGCCCACTAACGAAGTCCATGGTAATTCTTTCCCACTTCCACTGTGGAATCTGGATTGGCTGAAGCAATCCCGATGGAACTTGGTGTTCAGCCTTAACTTGCTGACACGTCCGACATCTTCCCACAAATTCTGTAACTTCTCGTTTAAGATCTAGCCACCAAAATTGTTCTCTTAAATCTAATTGAAACACCCCAAACCCGGCCCACGAGAATGGACTGGGTCTGGTATGTTCCTCGAAGTAACCCGGTTCAAATTCATGAATAATACTTTGAAAACTATGTGTTTTGGAAGATAGTTCGTTGTGGGTTGGGCTTGAGTTGAAAACAAATTTTTTTTTTAACAAAAATCCATTTGTTTCAAGTGACAAAATATTTAAACTTTTTTCATATTAAGTGGGCTTACTCTTTATAGAGCCCTAAATTCATAACATAGTAATTATAGCGAAATAAAAAAAATTAAATCACGGTGGCCTTATTACATAAAACGAAACCCAAAATAATAAAGCGCATAAGATTTAAAATAAAATAAATATTCAAATTAAATTGAACTTCAAGTCGAACATGGCCACCACAAGTTCTACCGTCCCGGTCCATTACTGCTCATCACCTGAAACATATTCCCACAACGGGGTGAGTCGATAGACTCAATGTGTAACCAACACTAAACATAATAGAAATAGGCACACCATACATATCATATACATATAAAAATTTCAAGGTAATGATGCAAACTCGAACCCAAACCTATATACCATCCGCTACACTCCACCCGTACCAACCTGTACACCGTGGGGACTACTAAGTCAACCCTCCATCCGCTACACTCCATCGAAGGCAGTCGCTGCAGTCGACGTGCTCATCACCCACTGATAATATTGTGGCATAGCCACCACTTTAGAAAATGTAACCGAAGTTACCACTTAATGTGACCGAAGCCACCACATTCACTTAGTGAGACCGAAGTCATCATGTTTCACTTAGTGAGACCGTAGTCATCACTTTCACTTTGTGAGACCGAAGTCATCACTTTCACTTAGTGAGACCGAAGTCATCACATTCACTTCACCTTTCTTCAATTAACCCAAATGCCCCAAATTATAAATATCATGTATATCATATTTTATTTCACTTTCACATCACTTTTCACATGTTAAATACAACATCTTTTTGAAATCCTAGTAGGAGTAGGAAAACGTACCTTAGCACTTTGTACCATAATATGGTACTTTGGTCACTTTCTCTCACTTTCATATTAACATATAAAACATATTTAAACCATAAATCTATTAAGATTAGTGTGGAATACACACCTGATTTGTTTAGCGATTCCTTGAGATTTCGAAAAGCAAGATCTAATGTTTAGATCCTTAATCCCTACATTTGATTTGCCATTTATTACTTAGCATAAATTCTATTTGGCTATAATATCCAAATTCTAGTTGGATTTGTAAAAAGACTTACCTTTGATGCCGATTTGATGTTTGTTCAAATCCCGAAAACTTGGTTTTCCTTCTCTTGATATTTGGCCAACCTTAGATCTCAACATAAATTAGTTTTCGGCTTTTTAATAATTATAGATCTTATCTATGTAATCACACAAGCCTTGGCCGAATACTTTTAAGTGCTTACCTTATGGATTTTAAATCCCGAAAACTTTACCTTCCTCTTCCTTGAAATCGGCCAAATCCTATATCTCTGAATCGGTTAGTTTTTGATTAATTTGATCTAAATAACTAAGATTTGGCCTTGGCCGAATGTATAAACTCACTTACCTTGAGGTTCTCAAATCCCGATGTTGATCTTTATTTTAAATTCTGTTGAAATCACTTGTTAGATTTGAACTACCATTCAATTATGGAAGGGCCTTTTGCGAATGTACATTGATGTACTTACCTCGTTTCGAATCCCGGATGATCCCTTATACTATTCGGCTATGGCACTATTATGGATCCCAAAGTTTTGGCTTTTGTGGAGGGATAGTAGAAGAAAAGAAAAAGAAAGGAAAAGAGATGGAGAGAGTTTTGACAAGGAGAATTCGGCTAAAGGAAAAAGAAAAGATGAATGCTAATTTGACTAGGAGATTTCGGCAAGAGGTTGAAGAGAAGAGAATGGCTCTTTACTTTTCTCTCTTTGGCCGAAACTATTAGCCTTAGAGTCCCTAAATCGGCCAACTCTTCATTTGTGATAAGTTTTAATTTTATCAACTATGAAATTCCATCAAATCTCCTAATTAGCCAAAAATTCCATTGAATAGAAACTCCTCTTCCTAGATTCCCTTGTGCCATCCAACTCTCCACTCATGGAAGCAAAATAAAACTTCTTTTATTTGCTTCCTAGATGACTCCGAACTCGGGCCCAAAACCTTTTGCATGTGGGCCATTTCCTAAGGCCTTAGGTGGCATCTTCAGCCACTTTTCCAAGTCCGTTATTGGGTCAAATTTCATGTACTTTATATTTTAGGGTCACTTGGCCCTAAGTTCCCCTTTTGGGCTCTAAAATTCGACATTCCGGGGTCATTTTTAAGTTTCCAAAAATTTTCGCGCGGCTCTGTATTTTCCAAGTTTCCAAAATGTTTAGTTTCCTATTTTGGCTTAGTTTCCAAAATGTTTAGTTTCCTATTTTGGTTTGGTTTCCAAAATGTTTAGTTTCCTCTTTTGGCTTGGTTTCCTAAATGTTCACTTTCCTAATTTACTTAGGTTTCCAAAAATGTTCACTTTCCTATTTTCGACGTAACATTTCCATACATCCTTTGTTTTTCAAAATCATTCCAAATTTATTCCAAAACACATAAAACATGTCTTTTTGTACAATTAGGCCAAAATGCATAGGCCCTTTTTAGGATGTTACAGATACTCCCCTAAAAACCTCAGCTCCATTCGATCTAAGTCTCTCAGCTACTGACTTTTGAGACCCATTTTCAGTACTAGCTTCTGCTACTCGTTCCAAAACACAAAGCACAGCTTGTGATACTGCGTCACCTCCTCCATTTTGCTCTTGAAATTCCACCCCAACAATTGGTATGAGCTTCATTTTCGAACCTTGACCGATCTAACTGGTTCCGACACGATCATTCTTCCTCTATCGCGTCCGCGACAACCACGTCCCCTAAAACTCATGTCTACTACGCGTATTATCTATTTTTACGAAAAAGTCTTATGCACTAGAGTCTTTTCACTTCTTATTAAAAGAAAGTTTTATGTAACAGATATTTATTCAGTGGTTCTTCCATAGTAGTACACATACACCTAGGGTCCATGTCTCTAAAGTATAGTTTCCTTAGGCTTATCATACATTCATATCACTTTATCAATAAAAGTACTTACCTGATGGATCTGGTGAGAACTCCGGTGCCATGCTTCTATAAAACCTTTTAACTTAAGAAAACTTTCAAAGTCATTTGGGCCAAATTTTGAAAACGCGTTGTGGGCTTCAAAACCTAAGGCCGAGAGTTTAAAAGCGGGCTCGATACCAAGTGAAACACCTAAACCCTACCCAAAAAGCTGAATTTGGATTTGATATGTTCCTCGAGTAAAACTTTAGCAAATTCTCGCTTTGTTTAAGAAAAACTTGATGATTTTAAATAAAAGATTAACTTAAAGATCGGGTTAAAATCAAATTGTAAAATAAATTTGTATCTTCTTAAAACATTATTTTTAAGAGAAATTAATAAATTAAAAGAAAACCAAATTTTTTATGAAAATTTTACTTATTATTGAAAACATATATATACATATTAGTGTCAAAAACAGTTTAAATTATTTATCAAAAACCATTTAGTTATTTAATTAATAATTGTTCATGGTAGAATAAAATAAATCCAAACACAAAAATTAAAAGCAGTTCATAGTGGCCTTATTACATAAAAATAGCAAGACCCATAATAAATTCTAATTAAGTTTAATAAGTTTAATTTGGGAAATCTCCAAAATATTTTGTTTGAGCATTGGCCACCACGTAGTCCTCGCTGACCCGATCCATCGCGCTAAGAGTCATCTGAAAAATTATCCCACAAAAGGGGTGAGTCATTAACTCAATGTGTAACACATACATTAAAAAGCCCATTTGATCATAGCCTTAAAGCCCATTAATAACACATATAGCCATAGGCCCATTTAAGTCATATTTAGCCAAAAGCCCATTTTTATAGCAAATCAAATAAAAATCATTTAGAAGTCACATGGATATTTATATAATGAAATGCAAACCCGGCCCACCTAAATATCCATCCGCTACACACCACCCGTACCAACCAATCACACCGTGGATTACTAAATCGACCTCCATCCGCTACACACCATCGAAGGCGATTCTTTGCGGTCAACATGCACATCGCCCTTATAATTTTGTGGCAAGGCCACCAGACAAATGTGACCGAAGTCACCAGATTCAAAAATATGTGACCGAAGTCACCAGATTCACATATACGTGACCGAAGTCACCAGATTCACATATGTGACCAAAGTCACGGATAATGTGGTAAAACCACCTAACACTTCCCTTTATCAATTTCACCCATATGCCCATGCACATACATATTATTAGGTTTTCATGCCATTTACCCCAAAATCATAACATAGTCATACTTATTTCACATTTATGCATATAGCAAAATTAACGAAGTATTGGGGTAAACATACCTGAATATCGTATACCATTGAATGGTACCCGTAACCATTATTACACATATTTTCATACAAATCACATTTAATATAGATCTATGAGATTTTAGTATAATGTTACACACCTTATGACAGTGAGAACGATACCTTCCCGCTCGTCAACACCTAGTTAATTATCACACTTGATTAGTATACACTATTACTAATAAAACTATACTATTGATGAGAGATCTAAATCCTTACTCTCAATTCTCGAACAACAGTTATTTGTGGTTTTCTCCGTTAGATGGATCAAAACCGATGACAACCCACTAACGAAAAGTGGTTCGATTGTACGCACGACTTCAAATAAACGATCTTCGTTAGCAAAGGGTCCACAACCTGGTGGGAAATCTCTTATCACCGATCATGACCCTTCGCTTGAAGTTTGAGGGTATAACAAAGCCTCCTCTTCCAAACACTCCGCATCTCTTTTCGAACCTATCTTGTTAGTCTCAAAATCACCCTAAAATAAAGTTGATTAATAAACTATCTAAAAGAAACGATATAACCGAAAATGATAATCCTTACCTTGGATGATTTCGAAAGAACTCTCCTTAAATGTTGGTTTCAAAAAGGATCCTTAACAATCCCTTCCAAAGTTTCTACCTAGGAGAAAATGAGAGAATTAAGTTTCTAAATTGGCTATTCTAAAAGAAATAATGAAAACATTTAACAAAAATCCTTATTTAACCACTTGAAGATTCGGCCTTGTCAAAGTAGAAGAAAAGAAATGATGCTTTAGGCTTGAATAAAAAGAAGAGAAAAATATGATGTTTTTGGCTATGGTGGTTTCGGGTTTTCAACAAAAGAAAAGAAAGAAGAAGATGAAAATAGAGGAGTTTCAGCCTTAGCAAGGTAAATGAGAAGAGAAATTTGAGAGAAAGGGATGATTTGATTTTGGTAGAAAATGGTTTTGGTTGAAAGTGAAGAAGGAGAAGATGATAATGATGATTAAAAGAAAGAGATGAGGTAAGAGGCTTATGTGCATTCGGTCATGAGAGAAAAAGAAGAAAATAGGTCTTTGAAACTTTTGATACTTTCTTTTTAAAGTGAAGAGAAAGATGTTATGTTTAGGAGAAAAGAAACTAGAAAGATTTCTCAAACCGAAATGGTAAATTGCAAAAGACCAAAAGAAGAGAAAAAGGCTTCTCTTTTGTGTAGATAGGCATTGTGCTATGAACAAGGGTTTGGAGAGAAAATTGGTTAAAAATTTTGGCAAACTAACACCCTAAAGCCTATGCAAAAATTCGGCCAACCTTACCAACATAATCCCCTTTTTCCTCCTCAATTCTTCCCCATCAATCCCTTGATTCTAAACACAATTAAACCTTCTCCCCTTAGCCCTAAAGCCGAATAGGTTCATGGTCAAATGACCATGGAAAAGCTTCCAAAACACCCTCCTTTCTTCAAGCCTTTTGTCCCCTTATCTTACCATATCTTCATGATTCCATGCCATAACTTCTAGCTTGCCTTTTTCATATAGTCTACTAACCAAAAATAAAAAGATGACCATCCATTCTAGAATAGTCTTGGCCGACACTATAGGAAAGAAAACAAAAAAATTAAAAATCCTTCCACTTGCTAACTAGGGGATTCGAACCTCTCTCCTCAAGGATTCATCCATGCGCCATAACCGCCTTGCCAAATGACTTATTATGCTTAAAACCTCTTGCCAATATTCCTTAAAGCCTATATTGCTTAGCTCCATCTTAAATATTAAAAATTTAATATTTCACTGAGCATTCACTTACATAATAAAGTTCAAAAAATAAACTTCCAAAACACACTCAATCATATTTAGGCATGCAACAACATTCAATTAAGTAGAGATGCATAACCCCTAATTATCAGGATGTTACAATTAAGGCCTCGTAGGCTTGTTTAAGGGACACTATGATTGATTTTGATATTGAATTGTATTTGAATTGATAAACTATATATGAAATATATGTTTAAAGGTATTGAAAGTCTAGTAATGCTCTGTAACCCTATCTTGACGGTAAATACGGGTGAAAGGTGTTATACCATATTCGTATTTTATCTGTTAAATTATTGAATTTTCGATGGATATTTCAAGTAGTACACTCGAGGTGTACAATTGCATTATCCGTCAATTCATGTCCAGTAGTACCTTATAGGTACACTCTCGAGCCACATATTACATAGTAGAATTACTAGTCCAGGCTAAATTATAGCTGTAACATATACTCTAAGGGCTTTGTTGGATTACCAGTCCAGGCTAAATCCTTTATATGACAAAGAATTCCCTATAAAGTTCATTCTAGAGTGCCAGTCCAGGCTAAATTCAGTCAATTAGGATTACCAGTCCAGGATAAATCCTAATTGAAACATATACTCGAGAGGCTCATTTCAGATTACTCGTCCGGGCTAAATCCATTCTGCAACACATGCAGTTTTATCAGGGAAATCACTTTTATCCAACGGAATTCAATATTCATATGGAATTTTACCCTTTATCAATAAATTTTCAATCATATACCATTCCATCCATTAAAATTTTCATACACTTCATACATACAATTGCATACAACATATTCAATGTAATATAGCTTTCAAAACAACACATTTTTTATGCTCATTTAGGTTATACGAACTTACCTTGATATTTGTTCGTAACTAAAATCTACTCATCCAAAATCTTTTCCTTTCCTCGATCTAGCTCTTTGTTTGGTACTTCTGGATCTATATAAATGATTTTAATCATCAATTCAATCCATTTCATATTCTCTTGAACTCAATTTACAATCTAGGAAAAAGTACCATTTTGTCGCTATACTTTTGGTTAATTCCAATTTCATCCCTAGGCTTCAAAATTAAAATTCATGCAATTTAATCCTTATTCCAAGCCTAATCAAAATTCTAACATAACTTTTACAGCACATGTACTCTAAAAAATTCAAAATTTTCCATGGTTTTTACCATTTTTTCAATTTAGTACCTAAATCAAGTTTCCATCAAATTTCCCCTTGTAAAAGTTGTTTATCTATCAACAACTTTTCATTTTCTACTATAAACTTTTAAATTTCGGCATGTTCATCCATAGAAAATTTTCTATACTTTGATATCTATTCAAATTAACTCCCCAAATAAAGAAATTAAGCTTTCCGATCTCAAAAATAATAAAAGTTACTAAAAAGCGGGACATAGGAACTTACCAATTTATGCTTGAAAAGATTGTTTTCTCTCTCTAGGGTTTCCATGGATTTTAGGTTGAAGAAGATGATATAAAATGATGATATTTCATTTTAATTTAATTATCATCTTTATAATTTTCTATTTCCAATTTAGTCCTTAACCTTTTCTAATTTTTCCATGGATGATTCACCAAAATATCTACATATTTTTTATCAATGGTCTGATTTTCATTTAGAGACCTCAAGTTTTGAATTCCATAGCTATTTAATCCTTATAGCTACTAGAATTCAAATTTGTCATTTTATGCAATTTAGTCCTTTCTACAATTAAGCACCTAATTGATAAAATTTTCTTATCAAAATTCTCATGCAATCTTTCTATCACATTACTAATCATTTCATAATATTAAAATATTTTATCTTTTAGGCTTGAATTTGTGGTTACGAAACCACTATTCTGACTTCACTAAAATTGGGCTGTTACAAGTGTGGCCGAGGAAATTAGTGATGATTGGTTGCTGGTGTCTATGACCAAAAGGTTTAACTTACATCCAAGTGGATCCTAGATTCAGGATGTTCTTACCACATGTGTCTCAATAAGGACTGGTTCTCCACATATAGTCTCGTTGAAGGTGGAGTTATGCTCATGGGGAATAATTCACCTTATAAGATAATTAATATTGGTACCATTCAGATCAGGATGCACGACGTGATTATCAGGATATTGTCAAATGTCAAACATGTGCCTGATTAAAAGAAAAACATCATCTCCCTGGGTAAATTAGACTCGAACGATTGTAAAATCGTCATCGAGTCAAGCGTCATTAAGGCATCTCATGGAGCTATTGTTTTGATGAAAGGTTAGAAAACCAACACTCTATATGTTTTGCAAGGTTCAACAATGACTGGTGCAAAAATAATTTCCTTGTCTATTAAGAAGTTGGAGTCAACTCAGTTGTGGCATATGCGATTTGGTCATATGAGCGAGAAATGTATGACCATTTTGAATAAGATTTGATCATGTCTGTCGAGTCTTAAAAATTTATAAAAAGGAATGATCGAACCTGGAAACTAACTAAGACAACGATGGAGGCAAGCACACCTATCGAACAGTAGTATAGCTAGCGGTAAGACCGGATTTTCGAACCCAAAGGAACTAAAAGTACTAATATTAACTCTCTTTCTATTATTTAGCCTATGAATTAAGGGAATTTTTATCTAATCTAAAATTAACTAATTGACTAAGCTAAAGATGCTAAGACAAAGAGGAAATTGGGGAAGGACTTGAGGGAAAACCTATTGAATTAGACAATACCCGAGGAAGAATCCACCTAGACTTCACGTGTTATTTAACTCTGAACTAGACGATTTATTCACTTGACTTGATCCGTAGGATTCCCTAATTTATATTAATACCTTTCTCGAGGCTACTAACGTCTAACCCTAGGTTGATTAATTGAAATCTCTTTCTAATTAAAGCCCTTAGAATTGCATTAACTCGATCTATAGACTCCCATATTAGGTTTGACCTAATTGAAAAAATTTACGTCATCCTATCTCTAGGGTTACGTTTAACTCCACTTAACTATGGTAGATCTACTCTTAAACAAGGTCTATTCCTCCTCTATTTAAAAGCATAAATGCTTGAATCAATATCCCGAAAATACCAAAACAAGAATTAAGAACACATAGTTAAGAACAAATCAAGTATTTATCATACGACTTAGATAACAATAACAAGATTCGTCTTAGGTTTCATCCCCTCAAGTATCTAAGGGTTTAGTTCATAATTGTAAAATAAAACATCTCGAAAGAAAATATAAAACAAAACATAAGAAAACCCTCAAGTATCTAAGTATTTAAGCGCTCTGCTCGACTCTTTGGCCTAGTTGAACACCGGAAAGCCTAACGAAGGCTTCATCGAACCCCTATCGAACTCCCCTTTAAGTTGCCTCATAGGGTGTTTATATAGGCTCTGAGATGCCTTACTTGGCTCGAAAGTATCCTAATCCGAATAGAATTCTTCTATCCTGCGGCAGGGCCACACCCATGGCACACGCCCATGTGATTCGAGGGCAGGCCATGGTTGAACCTGTTGATGAGGCACAGCCGTGCATTTCGGGGTCCAGGTCATGGTTGACTCTTCTTAAGAGGCACGGCCGTGTGGTCTGGGCCCAGGCTATGTGGAATTTGTGCTTTGGCCCATTTTCTCCTTTTTCGACCTGTTTCTCATTTTTTTCATCCTCCGGTGCTCTTCTGAGTACAAAACATGAAAACAAAGGATTGGGAGCACCTATTTCCATAATTAAAGGGAAAAATCATCCAAAAGTATTCTAAATGTGGGGTTAAAATATGTTCATTTTATGGTTTATCAAATACCCCCACAGTTAAGCTTTTGCTTGTCCTCAAACAAAATTCTCAAATCACAATCAAAACGAACTTCCTCAATTTATAATATTCATTAATAATGTTTCATCATAATTCATATATAATTGAGACATGGATAATTTAACTAAAAAAGTCCTAAAGATTCAAACAATCAAAGCCATATATTTGTAGCATAAAACATAGGTGTTTCCCCTCGTCCAAATAAATACCTCTGATTCGAAATCGACAAGAGTTGAGATCCTCGCTAAAGATTCACTCAAATAACTCAAAGCATTTAAGGTTCAAAAATTAATCACTCTAAAGTCAAACATGAAAATTTAATCCTATAGGCTTGCCTAAAAATCAAACCTCCACCACTATAAAATGAGATGATACACAAAGCAAAAGGTCTTTTAAGGGTTGTAACGGGGCTTAGGTTAAAAGTGTGGATAAAGGCTGAAATAAAAGGTTAGAATCGAGATTGAATTGACAATTTACCGAACTAGAAAAAAATTGAACAAGTCTTAACTAGTTACATCAATTGAAAGTTTAATAATACTAATGGTACGAGCTTCTTCTTCAAGATGTTGAATTTAAATGTATATGCTCACTTAACATGGAACTAATAATGAATAAACTTTGATAATTTTTTTTAAGAACAAATCAGTATAAGATAAAACTTTAACAACTGAAATAAAATAATTAGGCAACTGATCAGATCGAGGCTCGATATAAGGGTAGTCAAGGAATGGTGATAACAAATACAAAATGGGTTTCGGGTTAATATTAGTGGGTGAATCAATTAAAAGGGTTGTTAGGATCAGAGGGGTTCACTAGAGGTTAATTGTGAAGCTAGGTTTTTAGTGGAGTAAGTGGGTTAAATCCTAAGTGCCTTTATCATCTCTGTATATCAAAACAATGGTGTGGTCTCGACATGTATAATTGAAGCAAGTTCTAGAATAACAAATCAATGTTGGTGAGCATGAGAAGAATGTATGCTCTAAAAGGCTCAAAATCTCACAACAATAATGGGTTTTTGATGACAACCATTGTAAATTTCAAAATTCAAGGTAACAATTAGATTCAGGTAGACAACCTAACAAAATTTTAATTTTTGAAAATAGACTCGTCATGCTTGATTCTCTAGTACCTTAAAGTTTAAATCATCAATGCTTAATTATGAATGACTTAATCTAAAACATATCAATAGAAATCATGAATCAACAGGAATTTCATTCTAATTAGTGATATGAGAAAATTACTTTAAGACAAAATATCATGCAGGGATTTGAGAATAATCCAAAAGTTTAGGCACTTTTTCTAAGTAATTTTCACCCCCCACAGTTAAGATGTACATTGCCATCAATGTACAAAGATAGATAAACTAACAATGTAGTGATAAAATCAAAAGATAGGGAGAGAAGTGAAACTTCCTGAATTTTGGATGGAGTTGAAAAGAAACGTAGGGAGTGCCTCGAGCCGTTTGAACTTGAATCCTCAAAGTAGCCGGACAAATTTTATTGTATCCTGAGCTAAATCTAAATGTCATAAAGAATAAGAAGAAAATAATAAAAATAAAAATAAAAGTAAATAATGGAAAATAAAGAGGAAAGACAATCGGAAAAGAAAAGGAAGAAGGGCTTTAAATAGAGATGCGGCCGTGTTTTGGGAAAAATTTTGTCCTCTTTGCTATCGCCTGTACCACGCCTTTTACCTACAGGGTACCCATGATAAACCGTAAAAGTAACATATTTTAACCCCATATTTAGTATGCTTTTAGGATGATTTAGCCCTGATTTATGTAAAAAGGTGCTTTTAATCCTTTCTTTTAATATTTATACTCAGGAAAGCACCCGAGGATGAAAATAACGAAAAACGGGCTTAAAACGGGCCAATTTGGGCCAAAGAGGAAATCGGTACAGCCTGGACTTCAAGCTACACGGCTGTGCATAGATGGAAACATTCCACACGGTCTAACCAATGATTTACACGGCCGTGTATCATCGGGTGTGTCCAGCTATTTACACGGCCATGTCTAAAATGACAGAATCGAGACACGGCCCAACCACGATTTACACGGGCGTGTGACATGGCCGTGCCTCATTCTTTGAGAGAGCAATTTCACTTGGGTTTGGATACTTAGAGCCAAAGAAACAGTTTCCAAAGCTTATTCAAACACCAAGTAAGAAGCAGACTTGAATTAGGACACTTAGGGACCAAATAAAAAATCCTAAGAATCTATATAAACACCCTAAGTGCATCCTGAAAAGGGGGCGGTTAGCTAGGCCAAGGAACCGAGCCAGAAGGATCACATTTGTGTGAATCACTCGAAGATAGCCAAGTGGATCCATCTCAAGAAGCCGGAATTATTCTCAAGACAGTGAATTTCTCCTTCAATTCCTCCAGGGGGTTTTAGGGATTTTCTATGTTTTGTTTTATCTTTTCTCTAGAGATGTTTTCTTTATTTGTTATGAACTAAACCATTCGGATACCCGAAGGGGATGAAACCTAGATGAACCTTGTTATTTATTTTCTGAATTATATGATAAATACTTAGTTTATTCTTAATTATGCTGTTTAATCCAAATCTGATGTGCTTAGGTGGAGGAGGAATAGACCCTGCCTAAGAGTAGATCTAGCATAATTAAGCGGAGTTGATTGAGTGCCTAGAGATAGGGTTACGAGATTTTGTCAGATTAGGGTGAAACTTAATATAGGAATCCATTGATCGATTTACTGCTATTCTAGGGGGTTCTTATAAGTGAACGAGAGTTCCATTAATTAACATAGGGTTAGACGTTATTCGCCTCGAGAGAGGGTTTAATATAGGTTAGGAGTCCTACGGATCAAGTCGAGTAAAGAGATCATATGATTCATAGAATAAGTAACAAGTGAAGTCTAGGTGGATTCTTCCAGGGTATCGTTGTAATCAATTGAGTTTCTTCGAGTTACTTCCCAATTTGTTCTTTTTGTCTTTGTCTTTAGCTTAGTAGTTATTAAACTAGATAAAATCAACCAATCACTCCATATTTTAGGCTAAATAATAAAAAGAAAGTGAGTATTAGTACTTTTAGTTCCTTTGGGTTCGATAATTTGGTCTTGCCTAAGCTATACTACTATTCGATAGGTACACTTGCCTTTAATCGTTGTCAGAGTTAGTTTCAAGGTTCGATCTCATTCATTATAAATTTTAAAGCTCTGATTTCAGTGATCAACCCACACAGCCAGGGCCTCGGTTGTGTGCAAGACCGTGTGAGTATGGAAACTGGCGCCTAAAAATGGAAATAAATAAAACTAAACTAATTAGTAGGGTTAGTGCTCAGGTTGCCTCCCTAGAAGCGCTCGTTTAAAGTCTTAAGATAGACTTACCTCTCGTTCACACAATCATGGTGGTTTGAGGAGGTGGAAATCCTTTCTCATGCGATCAATTCGGTTATTGATATATAGTTTGAGTCGAGTAGTGTTTACCTTAAAAGTGCTGAATTTAGGATTAGTTACCTCGACTATTCCATCTAGGAAGATTTTGAGTACCTGATCTCCTATCTTAAGTTGGGTTGTCTCATCGTTAAGTTTGTCATGGAGTTGCCTCGTTTTTGCTTCGGGTATTTTTCGTTTTTCTTTGAAGTGTGTCTTCCACTCGTCTAGTTCATCGATCAAAAGCCTTCATTTCTCATGATTTTCTTCTTTATCGACACGAGGTTTAGGATTTGGCATCTGAGAAAGTGTAACACCCCAAACTTAGCCTAGAAGTTAGGCCCGAATCTGGTGTGTCACAATGAAGAAAACGTATAAAGGATCTTGTGATTCGTACTAAAATAGGTGTAATTGAATAAAAACAAGTTTGTTTAGAAATATTTGATAAAAATATTACTAAACTTTGAAAAGTTGATTGAAGAATTGATATTTGAACTAGTGATCTTTTAAAATCGTAACTTTTGAAAATGTCGTTGATAATTTGAAAGAAAGTCCGAGTTAAATCATTTGTAAAAGTTTATTTATAAAACCACTTATTAATCAATTTGGAAAATCATTGATTATGCTTTTAGAAAATTCTCATTAAAATAAACCAACAAAATAATAAATCGTCAAACATAAAATAAAATAAAATAATCCGAGTCCTTATTACAACATAAAAACCCAAATAGTAAAAATAACAAAATAGAGCAGAAAAGTAATTTACTAAAGTTTAAAATATTTATTTCCGAAGTATGGCCTCCACCGAGTCATCCATGGGCCTAAGTCCTCGTCACTGAGATTTACCTACAAGGATTAAGAAAGAAGGGGGTGAGTTACAAGAACTCAGTGTATAACCCCTTACCGTCATCCACTGGGCCTGAGCCCGTTTAGCAATATCTTGGGCTTGAACCCATTTACATAATCTTGGGCCTAAGCCCACTTTCATGTAATAAATAAATGATATGAATGCAACCCATCCCATCCAGCCAATCTCTCCACCCGTACCAACCAATCTCTCCTGTGGGGATCAAGTCAACCCACCCCACCAGTCTCTCCACCCGTACTAACCAATCTCTCCTATGGGGATCAAGTCAACCCACCCCGCCAGTCTCTCCACCCGTACCAACCAATCTCTTCTGTGGGGATCAAGTCAACCCACCCATCTAGTCTCTCTAATTTGCAGTCAAGCTACCATTTATAATATTTGTGGCTGAGCCACCAGAATCATATACAATAATATAATCGGCATATAGCCTTTGTCACGATGGCACAAAGCCATATTTAAATTGGCACATAGTCATTATCAGAATTTGTGGCAATGCCACCGGTCTACTCTTCTCTTCATTCAAGTTTCCCATCCCATGCAATATGTAAATATACAACATACATAGCAAATCATGATATTTACAAATATAACAACGATAACTATTTTATGCAAAATTTTAACCCATTAACACTTTGCAATTCGGCACATTAAGGCAATTTATCAAATCGGCCCATTAAGGCAATATATCAAATCGACCCATTAAGTAATATATTAAATCGGCCCATTAGAGCATTTTCGTATTTCAGCCCATTAGGGGCATTTTTGTAATTCGGCAATCGTACCCGCTAAGGGTATTTCGGTAATTTCATAACCAAGGCTTAACTACTAATTTGGGGCATAAAAGTTTGAAACTGTCCAACTGTGTCATATCGACTAAATTGACTATAACTCCAGTTAAGAGACTCGAAATCTAAATCCGTAAATTTTCTTTGAAACTAGACTCGTATATATTTCTCGTATACTTTTTCCAGAATTTTTAGCCTAACCATTTAGTACAGTTTATTCCTTAAAGTTTCTCTTATGTCACTGTCCAATGATTCTGACCTCTCTTTCCTTAATCACAAATATCTTACTGTACGCTTTTCATCTATTGCTCCCACTTGTTTCCATTGAAAATAGGTTCACCAAAGAATCCATACATATAAATTATGTCTAATTCACTTTGTACAATTTTATATGATCTCTCCAA
Organism: Gossypium rotundifolium; assembly: GCA_025506655.1. Lineage (NCBI taxonomy): Eukaryota > Viridiplantae > Streptophyta > Magnoliopsida > Malvales > Malvaceae > Gossypium > Gossypium rotundifolium. Next base: position 20,737,832 of record CP106733.1, on the reverse strand, counting down.
AATAGAACAGAATACTCTGAAGTCATTCAGGACCAGTCTCACTAAAATTAACATATCTCAGAATATAATATTACTTTTCCTTCTCTGTTTCTTACATATTAAAGTAGACACAGTAAGCTTTAATCTGATATCTCACTCACTTTGTAATTCATTTTATCCAATTTTTCGTGATTTTTCAAATACACATCACTATTTGAATCGAAACTATTTTATTACAAAACATGATTACCACTACGATCATACATGCCTTTGGTGATTACGGATCTTTGGTTTCGGTTTTTCTTGATATTTCGACCGAATCACGAATATTTCATGCAAGCCTTGAGAGAAGTGTGAGATCACACACCATTTCAAATATATATTCGAAAAGTAGGGATTACACACCATGATTACGAGTTGTGCTGTCTATCGATTTCAACACCTATAATGATAGTTGATAGAAAGTTAGTCTCAACTTCGATAATCTTAACTAGAAACACTTTATTAGGCTAACTCCACTTACCACGACTGTGATCTCCCTCGATGTACCAAGAATCGATCCTACCAACAATATCAATTAGCCAACCTCCAATCCGATTAACTCAATAACCGGATGGAGATATCGAATGGACTATGAAAGATCTTCCTTACCTTAATCGATTATAATCTCGTTTCTCACGATCGTCCTATGACTAGAGATGATTAGGCGATGTTGTGGTATTCGGCCTCCCTCTATATCACGATTACTTAAGGAATGAGAAAGAAAGAAAGAACGATGGAAATGTTTCAGTTATGCAGGAGAATGAACAATGATATTCGGCTATCAAGGAGATTAGACAAAAGATGAATATGTGACCAATTCAAGAGAAGAGAAAATGCACTATTGTGCTAGAAAATTTCGGCAAAGAAAGTAGCAAAAAGAGAGAAGATGACACAAAGGTTGGAATAGGATTTTTGGCCAAAACAAAACCAAGGCCTTACCAAATGCCAAGGTAAAATTTTCAGCCACCTATCTACCTCAAAACCGTCCACATGCATCCCCCCTTAAGTTAAGAGTTTGGCAACCTAAGCTTTCCAAAACACCATCCACAAATTAAGCCTCTTGTCCCCCTTACTTACCTATTTCTCTTGATTCCTTTCCCCAACTTCAACCTTGCCTTATTCTTATAGCCACCTTACCAAAAATAATGAAGTCAAGCTTGCCATAACTACCTCTTAGCCGACACATAAAGAAAGAGTGCAAAAATATTAGCCAAACATTGCACACAAAGGGGTTTGAACCTCTTCCCTCAAGGTACTTCACTTAATGCCATAACCTCTTTACTAATTGCTCACTTATGCTAACCATTTATTCATTTATTTCTATAAGCCTTGAAGCTACTTACCATCTCTCCTTAAAGTGCTAAAATACCAAATTTTTCCTAAGGCCCAATTAAACCTGAGACTTCATAGAAACCTCGTAAACTCCAAATTCACTTAACTAACAAGTCTAATTTGTAATCATGTCATTCTCTTATTCTCAAAATTTTAAACATTCCTACGCCCAAGGCCCATTGGGCGCAATCATACTAAGACCAATTTTGGGATGTTACAATTCTACCCTCCTTAAAGAAATTTTGTCCTCGAAATTTTCAACTATAGGAACAGTCAAAAATCCTAACCTAGAAACTTACACCTTCGCTGCGCGCTCTGATCTTAATAACACTAATTCGCTTTCTATCTCCAACCTTGGAAACTCTTCATATCATCAAATATTTAATCCCCAGAAGCAAACAGGTATTTATCGCCCATTCATAAAATTTTCTACATTCAAACATCACGTCCCACCAAAACATACCGGACTTGATAGTGATGGAACAATCCCGAGCCTTATGCTTCTTGGACCCGTATCTCAAACATGCTCTTGACCTCCTCTAGTACTCACTCGGATGATGCCTTCCGCAATAATCGCAAGCCAGAAAGTTTGGACGCGCCTTAACACGCTTTACGAAATGAGAATGCAATCCACAAGAACCACGATCTCCTTTCTTTTTATAGTCCACAGACCCAACTCGAAGTGCTTCACTGATTTCCTTAACCTCCTTCAATACCTTCTTAACTATCTGAGTCAACTCATCAACCCTAACTCGATCATGAGATCCCGTCTCAGCCACTAACGATGTCTGCGCCTCTCTTTTGGGCACATGCCTTGGTGCCAAAGATCTAGCCCTAGCACCTCGGCCTCTACCACGTCTACGTCTATCGCGTCCACGTCTTCTAGCGCTCATGTTTACTAAGTCGATATAATCTGATTAAGAGTTTTATGAATCATTATGCTATTCGATGTTTATTAAATGATGTTTTATGGAGTATGAGTAAAAAAGTTGTTTTCGAGAGTCAAATTCGCATCCTAGAGTCTCAGTCTCTATAGTTTTAACTCCTAAAGCTAACAGTTCTAGAGTATTCTACTTTGAAGAATTTTCGTATCACAAAAACTATAAAATGAAAACAAATACTTACTTGACTTGGTGCCGGATACTCGTGGTGCCATACTTCCTTTAGAACATATATTTATAAATAAAAATTCTAAACAGCTTTGGAAAACGCTTTTAAACCCAAACCACGACCGAGTTTTGAAACTGGGCTCTGATACCATAAAATGTAACATTGAAACCCAAATTAGAAGTTAGGCGAATCGTGTGTCACAATGAAGAAAACGTATAAAGGATCTTGTGATTCGTACTAAAATAGGTGTAATTGAAGAAAACAAGTTTGTTTAGAAATATTTGATAAAATATTACTAATCTTTGAAAAGTGATTGAAGAATTGATATTTGAACTAGTGATCTTTTAAAATCGTAACTTTTGAAAATGCCGTTGATAATTTAAAAGAAAGTCCGAGTTAAATCATTTGTAAAAGTTTATTTATAAAATCCACTTATTAATCAATTTGGAAAATCGTTCATTATGCTTTTAGAAAATTCACATTAAAATAAACCAACAAAATAATAAATCGTCAAACATAAAATAAAATAAAATAATCCGAGACCTTATTACAACATAAAACCCAAATAGTAAAAATAACGAAATAGAAGCGGAAAAGTAATTTACTAAAGTTTGAAATATTTATTTCAAGTATGGCCTCCATGAGTCATCCATGGGCCCAAGTCCTTGTCACCGAGATTTACCTACAAGGATTAATAAAGAAGGGGTGAGTTACAGGGAACTCGATGTATAACCCTCATACAGTCATCCACTGGCTGAGCTCGTTTAGCAATATCTTGGGCTTGAACCCATTTACATAATCTTGGGCCTAAGCCCACTTTCATGTAATAAATAAATGAAATGAATGCAACCCATCCCTCTAGCCAATCTCTCCACTGCACCAACCAATCTCTCTATGGGGATCAAGTCAACCCACCCCCAGTCTCTCCACCGTACCAACCAATCTCTCTATGGGGATCAAGTCAACCCACCCCGCCAGCTCTCCAACCATACCAACCAATCTCTCCTGTGGGGATCAAGTCAACCCACCCATCTAGTCTCTCCAATTTGCAATCAAGTCAACCCACCCATCTAGTCTCTCCAATTTGCAAATCAAGCCGCCATTTATAATATTTGTGGATGAGCCACCGAATCATATACTGTAATATAATCGGCATACTGACCTTAGTCACGATGGCACAACGCATATTTAAATTGGCACATAGCCATTATCAGAATTTGTGGCAATGCCACTGGTCTACTCTTCTCTTCATTCAAGTTTCCCATCCCATGCAATATGTAAATATGCAACATACATAGCAAATCATGATATTTACAAATATAACAATGATAACTGTTTCATACAAAATTTTAGCCCATTAACACTTTGCAATTCGACACATTAAGGCAATTTATCAAATCGGCCCATTAAGGCAATATATCAAATCGACCCATTAAGCAATATATTAAATCGGCCCATTAGAGCATTTTCATATTTCATCCCAATAGGGGCATTTTCGTAATTCGACAATTGCACCCGCTAAGGGTATTTCGGTAATTTCATAACCAAGGCTTAACTACTAATTTGGGGCATAAAAGTTTGAAACTGTCCAACTGTGTCATATCGACTAAATTGACTATAACTTGAGTTGAGAAAATTAAAATCTAAATCCGTAAATTTTCTTTGAAACTAGACTCGTATATCTTTCTCCTATAATTTTTCCAAAATTTTTAGCTTAGCCATTTAGTACAGTTTATTCCTTAAAGTTTCCCTTGTTTCACCGCTCTAATGATTCTACCTCTCTTTCCTTAATCACAAATATCTTCTCAGACGCTTTTCATGTATTGCTCCCACTTGTTTCCATTGAAAATAGGTTCACTAAGGAATCCATACATATAAATTATGTCCCATAATTCACTTTGAAAAACTTTATATGATTTTTCCAAAATAGAATGTAATACTCCAAAGTCATTCGAGACCGGTCTCACTAAAATTAACATATCTCAGAATATAATATTCCTTTTCCTTCTCCGTTTCTTCCATATTAAAGTAGACACAGTAATCTTTACTTTGATATCTTACTCACTTTCTAATTTCTTTTATCCAATGTTTCGTGTTTTTTCAAATACACGTCACTGTTTTTGATTGAAACTATTTTATTACAAAACATGATTACCACTACGATCATACACACGCCCGAGTGATTACGGATGTCGATTTCCAATTTTTCTTCGGTATTTCGACCGAATCACAGAATATTTCATGCAAGCCTTCAGAGAAGTGTGAGATCAAACACCATTTCAAATATATATTCGGAAAGTAGGGATTACACACCTTAATTACGAGTTGTGCTTTCTACCGATTTCAACTCCTATAATGATAGTTGATAGAAAGTTAGTCTCAACTTCGATAATCGTAACTAGAAACACTTTATTAGGCTAACTCCACTTACCATGACTGTGATCTCCCTCGATGTACCAAGAATCGATCCTACCAACAATATCAATTAGCCAACCTTCAATCCGATTAACTCAATAACCGAATGGAGATATCGAATGGACTATGAAAGATCTTCCTTGCCTTAATCGATTATAATCTCATTTCTCCCGATCATCCTATGACTAGAGATGATTAGGCGATGTTGTGGTATTCGGCCTCCCTCTATATCACGATTGCTTAAGGAATGAGAAAGAAAGAAAGAACGATGGAAATGTTTCGGTTATGGAGGAGAATGAACAATGATATTCGGCTATCAAGGAGATTAGACAAAAGATGAATATGTGACCAATTTAAGAGAAGAGAAAATGCACTATTGTGTTAGAAAATTGCGGCAAAGAAAGGAGCAAAAAGAGAGAAGATGACACAAAGGTTGCAATAGGATTTTTGGCCAAAACAAAACCAAGGCCTTACCAAATGCCAAGGTAAAATTTTCAGCCACCTATCTACCTCAAAACCGTCCACATACATCCCCCCTTAGGATAAGAGTTTGGCCACCCAAGCTTTCCAAAACACCATCCACAAATTAAGCCTCTTGTCCCCCTTACTTACCTATTTCTCTTGATCCCTTTCCCCAACTTCAACCTTGCCTTATTCTTATAGCCACCTTACCAAAAATAATGAAGTCAAGCTTGCCATAACTACCTCTTAGCCGACACATAAAGAAAGAGTGCAAAAATATTAGCCAAACATTGCACACAAAGGGGTTTGAACCTTTTCCCTCAAGGTACTTCACTTAATGCCATAACCTCTTTACTAATTGCTCACTTATGCTAACCATTTATTCATTTATTTCTATAAGCCTTGAAGCTACTTACCATCTCTCCTTAAAGTGCTAAAATACCAAATTTTTCCTAAGGCCCAATTAAACCCGAGACTTCATAGAAACCCCATAAACTCCAAATTCACTTAACTAACAAGTCTAATTTGTAATCATGCCATTCTCTTGTTCTAAAAATTTTAAACATTCCTACGCCCAAGGCCCATTGGGCGCAATCCTACTAAGCCCAATTTTGGGATGTTACAGAAAGAGCTTCAAGAAACGGCAAGTTAATATGTAATTTCTTTGGAGGTTTAAGAAATTTACCAAATTGTTCCTCTATGTGGTCTTTCTTTATCGTATTGTGGGATGACACACGTGGTTGGTACTCTGTAATTACCGGGTTTTACCTCAACCTTACCTTCCTCTACCACATTCTTTTGCGTCAATGTTGGTACATCTAACCCTTCACTATCGTGAGTAGTTATTGCTTGAGGTTGCTCTCTAGGGTTAGTTTCAGTGTTGCTAGGCCAGATACCTTGTGGTCTTTTTGAGATCAGCTTAGCAAGTTGCCCTAATTGGTTTTTGATCTCTTGAAACGATGCTTCTTGATTTTTGAGTGCTATTTTGGTGTTTTGGAGACGAGTTTCTGACACCGCTATAAATTTTGTCAGCATCTCCTCAAGGTTCAACTCCTGTTCCTGTTGGTGAGGTGGTTGTTGAAAATCTGGAGGAAGTTTCAGTCTTTCACTACTTTGATCATCTCATGAGAAATTGGGATGGTGCATCCAACCTGCATTATAAGTGTCACTATAAAAATTATTTTGAGGTCTAGAATAGTTACTCATATAGTGGACTTGTTTGTTCTCTGTGCTAGGGTTGTAGGATAGATATTCTATGTTGTTCACCCCTCTTCCATTCATATCGTACTGTATTACCAGATGTACCTGCAAAGAATTACATACGACATCAATCTTTTTATTCATCATCTCTTCCTGATTTGATAGCATGGTGACCGCGTCAAGGTTGAAGACACTGGCTGCTTCAGTAGGCTTTGTCCTCATGAATTGCCACTGATAATTAGTCAATGTCATCTCCTCTATAAACTAAAATTATCTGCCAAAAGCAAATAAGGGAAAATTAGCAAAGTAAAAACAAATAATAATAATAATAATGAAAATAAATTGCAATAATAATAAAAAAATGGCTAAAGTAATATAAGTGTTCTTAATATTTCAGTTCCCCAGCAACGGCGCCAAAAACTTGATCGTGTCTGTTGAGTCTTAAAAATTTATAAAAAGAATGATCGAACCTGGAAACTAACTAAGACAACAATTGAGGCAAGCGCACCTATCGAACAATAGTATAGCTAGCGGCAAGACCGGATTTTCGAACCCAAAGGAACCAAAAGTACTAATATTAACTATCTTTCTATTATTTAGCCTACGAATTAAGGGAATTTTTACCTAATCTAAAATTAACTAATTGACTAAGCTAAAGATGCTAAGACAAAGAGGAAATTGGGGAAGGACTTGAGGGAAAACCAATTGAATTAGACAATACCCGAGGAAGAATCCACCTAGACTTCACTTATTATCTAACTCTGAACCAGACGATTTATTCACTTGACTTGATCCGTAGGATTCCCTGATGTATATTAATACCTCTCTCGAGGCTACTAACGTCTAACCCTAGGTTGATTAATTGAAATCTCTTTCTAATTAAAACCCCTGGAATTGCATTAACTCGATCTATGGACTCCCATATTAGGTTTGACCCTAATCCGACAAATTTATGTCATCTTATCTCTAGGGTTTCGTTCAACTCTGCTTAACTATGCTAGATCTACTCTTAAACAGGGTCTATTCCTCCTCTGCTTAAAAGCATAAATGCTTGAATCAATATCATGGAAATACCAAAACAAGAATTAAGAACACATAGTTAAGAACAAATCAAGTATTTATCACACAGCTTAGATAACAATAACAAGATTCATCTTAGGTTTCATCCCCCTCAAGTATCTAAAGGTTTAGTTCATAATTGTAAAAGAAAACATCTCAGAAGAAAATATAAAACAAAACATAAGAAAACCCTAAAACCCTGAAGGAATTGAAGGAGAGTTCCTCTTGAATATGATTCCGGATTCTTGAGATGAATCAACTGGCTTTTTTCGAGTAAATCCTTAAATTTAACTGCTCTGGCTTGGCTCTTTAGCCTAGTTGAATTCCGCGGAAAGCCCTGACAGAAGGCTTCTATCGTACCCCCATCGAACTCCCCTTTAAGTTGCCTCATAGGGTGTTTATATATCTGAGATGCCTTACTTGGCTCAAAAGTATCCTAATCCGAATAGAATTCTTCTTTCTTGCGTAGAATACGCCCATGCACTGCACACGCCTGTGATTCGAGGCCAGCCGTAGTCGAACTCGTTGATAAGGCACGACCAGTGCATTTCGGGTTCAGCCGTAGTCGACTCTTCTTAAGAGGCACAACCGTGTCGCTCTTGGCCCAGCCGTGTGAATTCGTGCTTTGGCCCATTTCTCCTTTTTCAAATGTGCTTCCCATTCTTTTCATCCTCCTGCTTTCTTGAGTACAAAACATGAAAACAAAGGATTAGGAGCACCTATTTCCGTAATTAAAGGTAAAAATCATCCAAAAGTATGCCAAATGTGGGATTAAAATATGTTCATTTTACGGTTTATCAAGAGTCTTATAGTTTCCAAGTTCAAACACCATTTGTGTAACATTTCAAACCCGGCCTAGACGTTATGGCCTAATCTGGGGATGTCACATGGAATGGAATTTTGAAAATAATTTGTTATGATAAAATCGCGCTCGTCTTATTACTCTTACTAATTCCAGAAAATGCCTACTCATCTAGTCAATTGCTTTAAAACGTAATTCATTGCGGAAGCTTTAGAAATCATTTATTTTATGAAAACTGAGTTAATTAAGTAAACCCGCCCATTAAAGAAACCCCTTCTTTTTGAGAAAACCATAAAAGGAATCGAGGGTTTAGAAAATACTTTAGCATTTGAAAACCAAGTGTAACACCCCAAACCCAGCCCATGCGTTAAGACCAGATTTGACATGTCACATGAGAAAAATACATTTAAGTCATTTTCATTCGTTCGTAAAAAAAGGCATTACTTTGTTAAAATCAAGAAAACAAGTTTGATTTGAAAGAGAATCTGAGTCTTTTGAAAATTTTGTTGATAATTCGAGAGACAATTTCCGTGTTAAAAATATTTGTAAAAGTTTATTTTGAAATACATTTGTTAATTGATTTTGGAAAACCTTTAAGTTTTTTGAAAATTCCCTTTTAAAACAATTTAAGCAAAATAATAAGTATATCAAACATAAAGCAAATAATAAAATACTCCAGAGGCCTTATTACAACGTAAAACCCAAAATAGTAAAGTGAACGAAAATAGAAATCTAAAGTTCAATATGAACCATTTCTGAAGTATGGCCTCCAACGGGACATCCATGGCCCAAGTCCACGTCACTGAGCATTACCTACAAGGGTTAAAAGAAAAGGGGGGTGAATTACAAGAACTCAGTGCATAATTCCCTTTACAAAATAATGTATCAATTATATCATGAGAATGTAATGCAATTCCCAAACCAATCCTAATAATCCATCCGCTACACACCACCCGTACCAACCAACACACCTGTGGGGATCAAGTCAACCCACCCTGCCAACACACCAATCGCAGGCATTTAGCCATTTGTAACATATTTGATTCGTGGACAAGCCACCAAAATAATAGAATATACGTGGCATAACCATTATACAGATTATGGCAGAGCCACCAAAATATGTGGCAGAGCCACCTGAACTTCTCTTCAACATTTTCCCATCCCATGCAAAATTATGCATATGTAACTTACATAGTAATTGGTATTACAATTATAAACAACAATTAATAACTCAGAGATTCATTACAAACAATTTGGCCCATTAACACTTTGTAAAATCGGCCCATTAGGGTAATATATCAAATCGACCCATTAAGGCAATCTTATCACACCAGCCCATTAAGGCAATCTTATCAAACCAGCCCATTAAGGCAATCTTATCAAATCAAATTTATAAGGGCATTTTCGTAATTCAAATTTATTAAGGCAATCTTATCAAACCAAATTGATTAAGGCAATCTTATCAAATCAAGCCCATTAAGGGCATTTTCGTAATTCATTAAGGCAATCTTATCAAACCCGCCCATTAAGGCAATCTTATCAGCCCATTAAGGCAAGCTTATCAAATTAGCCCATAGGGGCATTTTCGTAATTCAACCCATAAGGGCAATTTCGTAATTCGGCAATCGTACCCACTAAGGGTAATTCGATAATCTTGCAACCTAGGGGTATTTCGATAATTTACCCTCCAAGGGTATTTTGGTAATTTCGTAACCTAGGCTTAACTATTAATTTGGGCATACAAAAAAAATTTAAACTGTTAGGAATCTCGAAATCTAAATCTCGACTATAATTGCGTCGTACCCTCAAAGTTTGTAGATTCGACAAGGAGGAGAAGGAAATTTGGAAAAATGGCACACTTGATGCTAAAAGAATTTGACCAAAACAGGCACTAAAGCTTTACCAAAACACCAAGGAAATTTCGGCTACCTCTCTTATCCACAAAACCGTCCACATACATGGCCTTAATGGTTAAAATTGGCCAACCATAGTTTCCATAACACTCTCCCCTTTTTGTGCCAACATGTCCCTATACTTGCCTTTTCTTTTGATTTCTTTCCCCAACCTCAACTTTTCCTTATTTCTTTAGCCACCTTACCAAAAATAAAGAAGTCCACCTTGCCATATATACACCTTGGCCGACACTTAGGGAAAGAATGCAAAAATAAAAGTCAAAATTTGCACACCATGGATTTGAACCTCTTCCCTCAAGGTACTTTATGTGGCGCCATAACCTCTTTACTAATTGCTCATTTATGCTAGCAATTTACTCACTTATTTCCATATGCTTTAAGGTCACTTACTCTATCTCCTTAAAGGCTTAAACACAAAATTTTACTAAGGCCCAACTTGAACCCAGAACTTCATAGAAACCTCGTAACTTTCCAAAATTACTTTCTTCATAAGTCCAACTTGATTTAATGCCATTCTCTTGTTCTCAAAATTTTAAACACTCCTATGCCCAAGGCCCAATGGGCCCAATCCTACTAGGCCCAATTTTGAAATGTTACACCAAGTTTTCCCATGTCTAACAGTTATGAATCCATAAAAATAATAAATATAAACCCCATTTAAGGAAAGTCCCAAAAGAACGCTAGATAAATAAAAATTAAACCCATAATTGTAAAAGGGAATAAACACTATGAGAGTCCAGAACCGTGGTTATCGCCGAGTCCTACGCCGTACTAATCCATCTAATATTGGGGATTACCTAAATAGATTAAACAGAAAAGATGAGTTTTTGCAAACTCAGTGTGTAAACCCCACAGAAAACATGCACACAACATTATATTAGAAAGTAGTTATATATTTATAGGTCGGGTCTGAACCCATTACAGAATCGGTGTGGACCTTAGCCCACTTAGATGCAGAATATACAGAACAGAACAGAACATTAGAATCTTACCCACTAGCCTCTACACACTATCTCTGTCCAACCCTACACACCATGTGGGGATAAAATCAACCCACCCATCCCTACACACCATGTTGTACCAAAATGCGGCACATAATTAGATATTTGCAGCTGAGCTACCAGATAATAGGCTTACTAGCCTTTCAGATACTTCCTCCAATATCATCAACCCAACCCAATGTAATGCAGCATACAATCGATGACATGCTATAATGCAATTAACAGATCATACATTCAAATAGGTATACATGCTAAGTGCAACATGCTTAATACATATATCACAGAATTGGATCACGTAATTAGAGGTCTAAGTAATGCTTACCGACCCTACAGCAAGTCCACAGTCGACTTGGTGACCCGTGCAACCTTACAGATTATTTCAAAAAATGGGCTCACATGCCCATGTAGCCTACCTATGTGGGGCCACTCACGGCCCAAATTGGCCTTGCCCGTGTAGATCACACAACTTGGCCCAGAATTTGACACGCCCTACCCGTGTGGGCCCATTCGCCGTGTGGCCCACACAAATTGGTCAAGCCCATATCTCACACGGCCTTGCCCTACCATCACATGGTCTTGTCACTCGCGCACGGCCTGGCTCGTCAATCACACGGCCGTGATGTGGCTCACAGCCTTATACACGGCCTACCACACGGCCATGTGGCGTCGATAGAAAGGTTTTTTATTTTTGTCAAAACGTGTTTTCTTGCGATTCATGTACACACCTGTAACATTTTCGATCGCCGCAAGCACTCCTAAGCCTCTAAAACCCTGAAACAACCAATATCACTCAATTAAACTCTTAAAATCGATATTCAACATCTAGATGAAAGGCATATTCTAACAATTTAACGGAACCCTCACCTTCGAGCAAAACGAGCAATCCTCGGACTTAACTCGTCACTTGGAATCGATTTATCACTCTTGATTAACTCCTAACACCAAAAAGTAAACCCCTCTTAGAAAGAACACCGAACATTTAGAATAGCAAAATCCAAACTTACCAATAGCGAGCCCAAAAGTGAATAACTATCCACAGAAACTTGGAAGTAAATAGGAGGTCAAAACAAGAAAAATAACAGCAAGGGAATGGAAGGGCGGTGACAATCGAGAATGAAAGAACCAAAAAAAAACAGAAAGGGAAAAATGTGGTGAGGAAGAGTAATAGAGAAAAACGTCAAATGGTGAAAATTTGGGAAATGAATCAAAACTGATTTGATACTCTCAACTACCCACTACACCACAACTCAAACACTCAAGCATTTCAATTTCAATCAGACTCTACTACACCACACACCCATAGTAAAAATATTGCCTATCCAGGGATTCGAACACGGGACCTCCATCACACCAACACTCCACTTAACCACCAGACCAGCAGGCCAATTCTGTTAAGTATTTACCAACAATTACTTGAAAGCCTACTAACCAGAGATAGGGCTTTGTTCATAAAAATACTAAAATTTGCCCAAGTCAAGGCTTGAACTTAGGACCTCACACACACACCTAGAACACTTAACCACTGAAGTAGATAGACATTGTGTCACACATTCACAATAATAAAAATCAAAATTTTGGGATGTTACAATTCTACCCCTTAAAAGAAAATTTTGTCCTCGAAATTTTACCTGATCAAAAAAGGTGAGGATACTACTGGCGCATCGAATCCTCCGGCTCCCAAATGGCCTTCTCAGTGCTATGATTCCACCACAGGACTTTCTCTAAGGGATAGATTTCTTTTTTAGAACTTTAATGTCATCCAGGATCTGGACCTGCTCCTCCTCAAACGTCAGATCTGGTTTAACCTCAATGTCCTCAATAGGAACAACATGCATGGGATTAGAGCGGTAGAGTCTCAACATTGAGACATGGAAAACATCATGAATATGATCCAACTCCGGAGGAAGTTCCAACTAATAAGCGACTGGTTCCACTCATTTTAGAATACGATACGCCCCAATAAATCGAGGGCTCAGCTTACCCTTACGACCGAACCTCAAAACCTTCTTCCATGGTAAGATCTTGAGAAAAACTAAGTCCCCCACAGAATACTCAATATATTTCCTCTTCAGATCAGAGTAGGAGTTCTGCCTATCAGATGCCGCTTTCAGTCGATCTCAAATCAAATGGACCTTATCATCAGTTTTCGAAACCAATTCTGGACCCAGAACACGTCACTCACCCAACTCAGTCTAACACAAGGGAGTGCGACATTTACAGCCATACATGGCCTCGTACAGTGCCATCTGAATGCTAGACTGATAACTATTGTTGTAGGCGAACTCTACCTGCTGCAAATACTCCTCCCAACTGCCTCAGAAATCCATAACATAGCTCCTCAACATATCCTTCAGTACTTGAATCACCCTCTCCGACTGACCATCTGTTTTAGGATGGAAAGCAGTACTGAAGTCCAACCTTGAACCCAGAGCCTAATGTAATTTCTTCCAAAATCGAGACGTGAAGCTAGGATTCCTATCGGAGATGATCAAGAGAGGAACCCCATGCGTCTCTATTTTAGATATATATAGCTTAGCAAGTTTTTGGAGAGAGAAGTCCATCTTGACCGAAATGAAGTGAGCAAACTTGGTCAATCGATCCACGACGACCCAAACAGATCCTTCTTGGTGGGTGTTAAAGGCAACCCACTAACAAAGTCCATCATTACTCGCTCCCATTTCCACATCGGTATCTTTACCGACTGCAGCAACCCTGAAGGCAACTGATGCTCAGCTTTAACCTATTGCCAAGTTAAACAGCATGCAATAAAATCCGTAACCTCACGTTTCAACGCTGGCCACCAGTACAACTCTCGGAGATCTCTGTACATCTTGTCCCCACCTGGATGCATAGCATAAGGACTACTATGCACCTCCCTTAGAATCAACTGTCGCAAATCAAAAGACTTAAACCCCATCTATTTACTTCTAATCTAATCAATCCATGAAGGCTTAACTTGAAGTTCCACTAACAGACTTCCATCGTTGCACAAACTGAGTCGAGCGAACATCGCTCTCAGATCGGTCATAGCCCTTCGGCTCAAAGCGTCTGCCACCACATTGGTTTTACAAGGATGGTACTTAATGGTGCAGTCGTAATCCTTAAGCAGTTCAACCCATCTTCACTACCTAAGGTTTAACTCCTTCTGAGTGAGGAGATATTTGAGACTTTTATGATCAGTGTAGATGGTACACTTTTCACCTTACAAGTAGTGCCTCTAGATTTTTAGAGCAAAAACTACCGCTACCAACTCCAAATCGTGCGTCGGATAGTTAGCCTCATGCATCTTGAGCTGACGAGATGCATAAGCTACCACTTTACCATCCTGCATCAGAACGTAACCCAGACCCACATTTGACATATCACTGTATACCACAAAGTCTCTACCAAGCTTCGGCTTTATCAAAATAGGAGCCTAATTCAGAACAAATTTAAGTTTCTCGAATCTCTCTTGTTTCTTATCAGTCCAAATAAAGGGAATTCCCTTACTAGAAGCTTGGTTAGCAGTGCTGCGATCAAGGAGAACCATTCTATGAAGCGTCGATAATAACCCTCCAGCTCTAGAAAGTTGCAAATTTTAGACCCATTCTTCGGCTGTTTCCAATCCAACACAGCCTCAATCTTACGAGGATCAACACGAATCCCTCCGCACAAACCACATGCCCCAAAAAGGTTACTTTTCAGAGCCAGAACTCACACTTTCTGAACTTCGCATATAGCTATTTCTCACGAAGAGTCTGTAGTACCATTCTGAGATGATCATCGTGCTCGTCCTCAGTCTTGGAATACACTAGGATATCATCGATGAATATCACCACAAATTGGTCTAGATAAGGCTAGAACACACGGTTCATCAGATCCATAAATGTCGCTGGAGCATTGGTTAACCCAAAAGGCATAACCAAGAACTTGTAATGTCCATAATGAGTCCTAAATGCCATCTTATACATTCGACCTCCTTAACCCTCAATTGATGATATCTTGAACATAGATCAATCTTGGAGAACACAGAAGCCCCTCTAAATTGGTTGAATAAAAAATCTATCCTCGAAAGTAGGTACTTATTCTTGATGGTTAGCTTGTTCAGCTGCCGGTAGTTGATACACATCCTCATTGTCCCATCTTTCTTCTTCAAAAATAACACCAGTGCTCCCCATGAAGACATACTGGGACGAATGAATCCACGATCTAATAGTTCTTGAATTTGAACCTTAAGCTTTGTAAGCTCCTTTGGTGTCATTTGGTAGGCCCAATAAACATCGAAGCTGTACCCGAAATGAGCTCAATTCTAAATTCTACTTCCCAGCTCGGAGGCAGACCTGGTAGCTCCTCAGAAAAAACATCCTGAAAGTCCTTCACGGTCCTGATGTCCTTTACTTAAGAGTCCCAAAATCAAAAACACTGATGTAAGCCAAGAATGCCTCACATCCCTTCTGTACCAACTTTTTTGCCACCAACGCAGAAATCACATTAGTCAGATAGTCTTAACGTTCCCTAATCACAACTCATCATTGTCCTTTTCGGTCTTCAAAACAACCCTTTTTATGGCATAGTCCAAACTCACTCGATGTTTAACCATCCAGTCCATCCCCAGAATTAAGTCGAACTCCCCAAACGGAAGCTCCATAAAATCAGCTAAGAATACCATCTCTTGAACCTCTAGCGGAACATTTCTATACAGTTTACTCGCTCAGATGGACTGCCCCAACAAACTCACAATAGTTACCTCACTAGAAGTACTCTCAACTGGAACCCCCAAGGTTTCAAACACAGTACTGGCTACGTAAGAGTGTGTAGAGCCTATGTCTATCAATGCCAAATAAGGTACATTATAAATTAAAAACATACCCATGATGACGTCCGAAGAATCTCGGTCCACACGATGACGAGTAGCATAAACCAGTACGGCCTGTCTCACCTCATTCGGTCAGCACCTCTGCCCGATGCTTTCTGACCTCGGCCCAAGCCGTTACCACCTGTGGTCTAACCTCGGCCCCTAGGTGGCTGTTGAACTACTCTTGATGGTTGCGAAGCACTAGTACCCGTAGCTTGCATCTGATCGATTTTCAATGAACAATCTTTGACACGATGCTTAGTAGAGCCACATCTCAAACATGCCCCAGTTGTCCTCCAACACTCGTCCGAATAGTGTCTACCATAGTGTCCACAAAGCGTTACCCAGTAGGTGCAACAAGAGGCCCAACTCTCATGGCCCATCAGATCTGGCCTTTTTCTTAGGCCTCATCATAGAACTCGAGGGCTCTAATTCTCTTTTATTCTTTCCTCTATCTCGATTTTGGCACTCATCACGCTTAACCTCCTCGGTGGTCTTTGCCTTCTCAGCCAATGTGGCAAACTCACGCTCCCTCTGTAGAGCTATCAGAACTCGCAAACTGTCCCGATTCCATCCTCGAAATGGACATATTACTCATACTCCGTCTCCACCATGCCCCTGGCATAACGGCTAAATCTTACGAACTCGGCCTCACACTCGGCCACTGAATTGTCTCCCTAGGTGAGATTAAGGAACTCACGTCTCATAACATCAATATAGTTGTCTCCCACATATTTACTCTAGAATGCAGTCTTAAAATAGTTCCAAGTCAATCGGTCATGCTAGATGCCCTCCTTAACTGTCAACTACCACTGGTAAGGTTCATTGCGAAGTAGAGAAACTGCCCCCTTAAGCTTCTACTCGGTGGTAAAATCCAGGTTGTCCATAATTCTTTCCGTGGCCTCCAACCAATATTCGGCCAAGTTAGGGGTGACTCCAGTGACACAACTGAATAGTTTAGCCCATTAGACCACAACCGTTCCGTAACTGACCCCCGGCCCTTAGATCTGGTGTTGGGCCCAGCGACACTCTCTAATATCCTCAGCAAGGCCTGAGACAGTGCGTCATCCCCAGCCATGCAATCTCGAGACCCAGTCTCTATCGCAGGTGATACCAGTGTCTCACTAGTATCCAAATTAGGCAGATTTCCAAATGATAAGGACCTATCTTGAGCCCCTTCACGGCCTTTACCATGACCTCTAATACCTCGTCCGCGGATACCTCGTGCACTCACCATAAATTTAGAGTTTATTTGTATTAATAATTTTATACAATAGTGATAAACCGTAAAAGTAACACATTTTAATCCCACATTTAGTCTAGCTTTTGGATGATTGATCCCGATTTACGTAAAAAGGTGCTCTTAATACTTTCTTTTCATGTCTTGAACTCAAGAAAGCACCTAAGAATAAAAAGAACGTAAAACGAGCTTAAAACGGACCAAATTGGGCCAACCCAAGAATTCGACACGGCCTGGACTTCAAGCCACATGGTCGTGCCTTGCCAATTACTTCACACTGCCATGCCATGATTTATACAGCCATACCCCAATCGACAAAATTGAGACACGGCCTGAAGACGATTTACACGGGCATCTGCCATGGGCGTGCCTCTGCCACGGGGATGAGCAATTTCACTCGAATTTGGATGCTTGAAGCCAAAGAAACACACTTCTAAGTCTACTTAAACACCTTAATAGTAATTCTACTTAAAGGAGGTACTTAGGAACCAAGTAAAGCATCTAAAAAGCCTATATAAACAACCCAAGGCAGTCATTCTAGGGAGGAAGTTTTAGGCAGAGTTTTCTGCCAGAGCTTTTATTCAGGGAATTATTCGAAGATAGCCAGCTGATCCATCTCAAGAAGCGGAGTTCTACTCAAGATAGAGGATCTCCTCTTCAATTCCTTCAGGGGGTTTTAGGGATTTCTTATGTTTTGTTTTATCTTTTCTCTTGAGATGTTTTCTTATTTTGTTATGAACTAAACCTTTCGGATACAGAAGGGATGAAACCTATGATGGATTTTGTTATTTGATTTCTAAATTATATGATAAGTACTTAGTTTGTTCTTAATTATGTTGCTTAATTTAATTTGATGTGCTTAGGTGGAGGAGGAATAGACCTTGCCTAAAAGTAGATCTAGCATAATTAAGCAGAGTTGATCGTGCGCCTAGAGATAGGGTGACGAGATTTTTTCGGATTAGGGTGAAACCTAATATGGGAGTCCATTGATCAATTTATTGCTTCCTTAGGGGGTTATTATAAGAGAATGAGAGTTCCACTAATTAACCTAAGGTTAGACGTTATTCACCTCGAAAGAGGGTTTAATATAGGTTAAGGAGTCTCACGGATCAAGCTAAGTAAAGAAGTCATATGAATTAAAAGTTAGATAACAAGAGAAGTCATAGGTGGATTCTTCCTGAGGGTATCGTCGTAATCAACTGAGTTTTTCTATAGTCTTTTCCCAAAGTTTCATTCTTTTGTCTTTGCATCTAGTTTAGTTTTTTCATTAGTTTTAAATTAATAAATCACTCCATATTTTAGGCTAAATAATAGAAAGAAAGTGAGTAGTAGTACTTTTAGGTTCCTTTGGGTTCGATAAAATAATCTTGCCTAAACTATACTATTGTTCGATAGGTGCACTTGCCTCAATCATTGTCATAGTTAGTCTATAGGTTCGATCATTCTTTATAAATATTAAAACTCGACTATTTGACACGATCAAGTTTTTGGCGCCGTTGCCGGGGAACACTAAAATATTAAGAAAGCTCTATTTCTATTACTTTAGCCATTATTTTATTATTTTTTGTAAACTTACTTTTATTTTTAGTTTAGGTTAAATTTTTATTTACACTAAATTTCTTTATTTCTTCTCCTAGCAGGTACATCTTGTTTATGACTAGACAGAACTCGAGAGGACCTTTAGCGTACGAAAGTGACATTGAAGCTACCGCTCGCAAAAATCACAGAGAAACTAGACTAGCTCTAGACTACCAAAGAGAGGAACAACAAGACAGATCCAATCCTACTGAAAGGATGGACGCAAACAATCCACCGCCAAATGTGCAAGAACAGAATGCTCCTCATACTATGTATGATTATGTTAAACCTAATTTGACAGGAGCAGAATCTAGTATTGTCAGGCCTGCTATAGCTGCTAACAATTTTGAATTAAAGCCTAACACAATGCAAATGATTCAACAGTTTGTTCAATTTGATGGTTTGCAGGACGAAGACCCAAATAATCATATAGCTAATTTCTTAGAGTTCTGTGATACCTTCAAAATAAATGGCATTTCTGACGATGCCATACGTCTTCGATTATTTCCCTTTTCATTAAGGAATAAAGCAAAGCAATGGTTGAACTCGTTACCACGAGGGTCAATCACCACATGGAATCAAATGACCAAAAATTTCTTTTAAAATACTTTCCACCATCCAAAACAGCCAAATTTAGGAAAGACATATCTTCTTTTGTGCAGAATGATGCAGAAACATTATATGATGCATGGGAAAGATATAAGGATCTCCTGAGAAGATGTCCACACCATGGATTACCTTTGTGGCTTCAAGTCCAAACTTTTTACAACGGTGTGAATTCTTCAACGAGGCAAATGATTGATTCATCAGCCGGTGGAACTTTGAATAACAAAACTCCTGAAGTAGCTTACGACTTTATTGAAGAGATGTCGTTGAATACCTATCAATGGAAAATTGCAAGGGCCAAACCGACAAAATCAGCCGAATTTTTTAACATAGACGCAATAACAATGCTATCAACATAAGTGGAGATGATGAATAAAAAGCTTGATAATTTATGTTCTTCGCAGGTACATCCAGTAATGCAATGCAAAGTGAGTGGGAATGTGCCGAATCCTGAGTACCCACCCTACCAACAAGGAGCAGAACATGAGCAGACAAACTATATAGGTAACAATTTCAGATCCAATAATAATCCTTATAGTAACACTTATAATGCAGGTTGGAGGAACCACCCAAATTTTTCGTGGGGAGGACAAGAAAATCAAGGAAATCAAAGGCAGCAACCTCCTCCAAATTATCAAAATCAGCCATATCCACAAGAGAAGAAATCAAACCTCGAAGAGATGCTGACGAAATTCATGGCAGCCATAGATTCTCGTTTCCAAAAGACTGAAGCAGCACTTGATGAACAACAAAAATCGATCAAAGGGGAGAATCAAGTTGGAGAAATTACTAGGTCAGTGGGACATCTCACAAAGCTGATTTTTGAACGTCAACAAGGACGTCTACCAAGCAACACAGAAATAAACCCAAAAGAATAGATCCAAGCCATCACAGCTCAAGAGGGTATAAAGGTAGACGAGCCCACCACGGCACAAGAGACCAAGAAAGAAAAAGGTAAATTAGAGGTAACACTCGAAAAGCCAAAACCAATAATCAAAGAATACAAAACTCGCATACCTTATCCTGAAGCATTGAAAGGAGATGATTCAGAGGAACAGTTTCGTAAGTTTCCTAAACTTTTAAAGAAATTACATATTAACTTACCCCTTCTTGAAGCTCTTTTCCAGATGCCAGACTCGAGGAAATTTTTGAGACAACTCTGGACAAACAAATGCAAAATAGATGAAGAGCACCGCGTGGAACTAAACGCAACATGCTCGATAATGTTACAGAATAGACTACCGCAAAAACAAAAAGATCCAGGGAGTTTTACGATTCCATGCTTAATTGGTAGTTTAACTATTGATAATACGTTAGCTGATCTAGGGGAAAGTATAAATGTCATGCCTTATGCATTATTTAAACGACTAGGTCTAGGGAAGCCCAAACAAACTAGGATAAGTATTCAACTAGCTGATAAAACTGTTAGAATTCCTAGGGGCATTATTGAAGATGTTCTTGTAAAAAATGATAAATTTGTTTTCCCAGTAGATTTTATTGTTTTAGACATGGATGAAGATAATTCAATCCCTTTAATTCTAGGAAGACCTTTCCCAGCAACTGCTAGAACTAAAATTGATGTTGCCACAGGTGAACTCATACTTCGCCTAGGAGATGAATCGATTAAGCTTCAAGCTCTTGACTCAGCCAGAACAACGGATGATGAAGGTAAGAAAGTCACTTCAATAGAAAAGAAAATCGTTCAACCTTCACTACAAGAAACATCACAAGGCATCAAACCTAAGCCAACTCATAGCCCCCAAATCGACAAAGAAGAATCACACAAGAAACAAAACCTTAAGGTCGACGATTTAGAAGAGCAGAAGACACAAGTCAAAGAAAAGCCGGATCCACACGAAGTAAAACCAGAGGAACTGCCAGAAAAGCTCGTAGGGACATCGAATCACTTTAAAATAGGAGACCAGGTACTGTTAGACAAAGTCGATCCCCACATCACTTCAACAGACCTGGGGGAAAAGGGAGAAATTCTTCTTAAGGTACACGATATCTTCTCACGCGAAATAGTCGAGGTAAGCAATCCAATATGTGTCAATTTCAAGGTAAACTCTTCTCGACTACAATTTTGTCACAAAAATAGAACTGTGAGCATGAGGGAAGATATTCAAACCTTTAAACCTCCCTAAAATTTCCAAATGAAAGGACAGTCTAGCTTAAGACTATAAACGAGCGCTTCTCGGGAGGCAACCTGAGCCCTAACTCAATTTACTTTCAATTTCATTTTCAGTTTTTTCCATCCTTCTTTTCTAAATAATTAGTTGTAAACTAACACAAAAGTGCAGATTTCCAGGCCACACAGCCTTACACATGGCCGTGTCCGTGGCTGTGTGGACCACTGAACCACCACACTGACAGAGTAGAGGCCATGCAATCCAGGCCAACCACCGTAAGACGTCACGGGCCCAACCACCCTTCCCCACGGGCACCGATAGATCAGCACGACGAGCCGCTAAACCGTGTGAAGCTACTGACTATCTTCCAACGGACATGGCTGACTGAGAAATGGGCGTGGGAGACTCAAAATGCCTGTACCACGGCCATGCGACGCGACCGTGGTCAGCACTGACTACTCAGACACGAGCATGGCCCATCAAGAACAGGCATGGGTAATGCAACACGCTCCACACCACGGCCGTGCGAGGTGGCCGTGTAACTCGACACGCCCTTGGACCACGGGCGTGCAACGTGCCAGATTTGAGATACTATTTAAACCCCACAGCCCTTCCCCTTCTTCCCATCTTTTCTCTTCTTCCTTCTTTCATACTTCTTTCAAATTTCGCTTATTTCTTTAAAATAATGTCCAAACTCTTGAGCTACACTAAAATCATGTTGAAGAAGCATAAGAAGGTAAGTATTGTCTCCCCAAAGGAGACCTCAACATGAGTTCATGCCAGCCACTTCAATCAAACACCAAGCCAAGGGTCTTTGAGACATATAGTTTTTACTTTCTTTTCTTTTTACTTCAATTTCCTTCTCTTTTGCAATCTTATGCTTAGTTTAGTTTATTTTAATTTAATTTTTTAGTGTCAAGTTCGTCAGGCTGCTTAGGAATCACACCGACCACCACGATAACCTCATCACATCCGCCACCGCCATCACATCCCCAACCTTAGTGTTTATTCCCACCTTGCGAACCATCCTTCAATAAGGACTTAACAGTCCATTTACTTTTTATTTTCACTTTAAATTGTTTTCTATTTTAATTCTCGTCTTCTTTCTTATCTTCATATATATTCTTAGTTTATTTTAAATATGTCTTAATTGTAACATCCCAAAATGGGATTATTTGGAATTTAATTATTTTTCTTATGTAAGAATCACGAGATATTATTTATGGAATAATAATGATCAATTTAAGGCTTTGTGTTGGCTCGATTTGGTAGGAAACTTTAGTTTTTAACTTTTAAGGTAGGGAGCCTTAGCAAGAGGGTGTCATAAGAATAAATGGGGATAATTTGGACATAAAATAAGCCTAGACTAAGTGGCAAAGTAAGCCCACTTAAGAGCTACATGTGACGCCACCAAGGAGCAAGGGAGAGCTTGTGTTCGAGTCGCGGAAATCCCTCTTTTTGTTCTTTATTTTGACGGCATAGGGAGGAGAGTTTTTCTTCTCTTTAAACTCTTTAATTATTATTAATAGATAATATAAGAGTTTTATTTTAAGGATAATCAAGTAGATCATGGAGATTTAAAAGAATTATCATTGGATTATTATTAGAAAATTCAAATGATTTTAATTAAGTGGTCTAGAGTGAATTAAGGAAGTAAGAGGAATCTTGGACTCCTTATTAAGGAGGAGTGGACGGCAAGGACTTATGAAAGAGGGGGGAGTTGCCGAATGCTTATAAAAGCACCTAAGTGATCACCTTGTTTTCTTTTTTTCCAAGTTTGCTAGCCGAATCTCCAAACCCTCTCATCTTATATTTTGTTTTTCTTTTTACATCCTCTCCAAAACCATAGCCGAAACCCTCATTACCTATCCTTGCCGAAACCTCATTCTTTAATCCCTTCTTCTTTTATTTCCTACTAGCCGAATCACCTATTCCCTATCTACCTTTCTTCTTTCTTTTCACCAAAAGTCCATCCTTATTTTAAACCCCCTAGTCAATCTAATTTCTATCAAGTGTCAAAATCCCTTTTCTTTATATTTCACTTGGCCGAATGGTATAGTGGCTTAGGCACATCGGGATTTCGCTAAGTGTTCAAACAATTGTATGGTAAGTAGAGTTGGCCGAATGCCTATGCTCCCTTTTTCCCTATCTTTGTCAATTTTTACAAGGTACTAAGTATCTGTTTTGGAAACCAAATCTATCTAGGTGATCCGAGATTTTGGAAATCGACAAAACAAGCCATCATTCGTGACCAATCAAGTGGTAAGTGTTGGTAAGAATCGGTTTCCATGGGTTTAGTTTGTAAATATTTAAAAGCCGAAGGCTAATGGCTTGTTTACTAACCTATGGTAATTGATGAAGCGATTAGGGAATCGGGTATTGTGATTAAGTATCCAAAAGCGTAAAAGTAAGGTTAAGGTTCACAAGGACCCCTCTCAAATTAATTGGTTTGGCCGAATGGCCCATATCACTAACTCTATTGTGGCGAATATAGGAACAAAGAGATCTAAGGTGGTCGAATCCTTCATTCGGATTTAGATTAATCGTGGTGACGGTGTGTACATACACACATATAATTTGTTAATATCTTTGTTGTTGTGAATGCTAACTTGATTTCTATGTAGTATTGATAATATACCATATCGGTATAGTTGGCAATCCGGGTAAGTCCCCGAAAATGTGTACTTGTTATTTGATGCTTTTGGTAAGCATGATGCATTATTATATGAGATTCAAGTATGTGATTGATGTGGGATTAGTGAGTGGAGGGGCAGATTAATCGTGCCGCGGGCACCGATATTTTGGTAACACACCGTGACTATATGTCACCGAGGTTTGGTACCTCCAAAGGTTTAGTACCTCAATAGCGACTTATCCTCGTGGTTAACACCACCGTGGGTTGGCCCCACTTGAGATATGGGATCGTCGCGGTGATTTGGTATCACACGATGGGTTGGCCCCATCAAATGATCTGTAATCCACGGACACGGTGTTTTGGTAACACATTGTGACTATATGTCACCGGTGGTTTGGCACCACCAAGTGGTTTGGTACCACAACGGGTGAGCAGATGGCGTTTGGATGGCTAGGTCGGGAATTAAATATTACGCATATTTATTGTTATATGTTGTGTATGAAAATATTTTTAAAGCGGGAAGGGTTACATCTTGAGTCTTGGTGACTCACCTTCTCCATTAATTTTTCAGTGATGCTTAGATCGCGGACATGGAGCCGGAGGGACTTGAGGAGGCCATGCGGTGGATTTAAAATTAAATGAACTTTAATTTTAGTTATTATAAATTTTGTTATTTGGTTGATTTATTTTGGATGTAATAAGGCCTCATTATACTTTACTTTAGTTATTTTCTTTTATGTTGGACATTTTGTTTTAATTATAAATTTGAATCACACGTTTTCTAAATTAATTGAAAAAATTTTATCGTGCCATCAAGCACATCTGAAATTTGTATAACAACTTGACTTAATTAAATTCTCGAATTTGGACTAAGTATATTTTCAGCAAGATAACTTCAAACGAGCGATTTCAACAAAACTTAAGTGGATTTCAAAATGGGTTTCAAAAGTTCCTCTTCAGAACGACCCATATTCTATTCCTAACTTCGGTAGGGTTTGGGTTTGGTACATTAATAATCCTGGCTAATTCTCTACAAGCTCCCCAATTTCTTCATCTAGCGCAGAGATCATTGGTAGCCACCCCACCGGGCCCATAGAAAACACCATCACTTCCACCAAAGATGCCAACTCCCGGAATCATCCAAAATTTAGGAAGTGTTACTTCTTCCCTTCTTTTTTTAATGCATAATTGTTTATCTATCTTTGTACATTGAGGACAATGTACAACTTAAGTGTAGGGGGTAAAAGTACCAAACTTTTTGCATTATTCTCAAAATCCTGAATTTTAAACTTATTTTTAGGTATCATTCTCATATTATTAATTAGAGTGAAATTTCTAATGATTTATGATTGTTATTGACATTTTTTGAGTAAGTCATTGATAATTGTGCATTGATGATTAAATTTGAAGAATACTAGAGAATTAGGCATGGTAAGTCTACTTTTAAAAATTAAAATTGATGGATCCTAGAATTGAATTTGAGTATTACCTTGAAATTTGGAATTTATAAGGATTGATGTCAAAAACACCCATAATTTTTGTGAGATTTGAGCCTTATAGAGCATATATTCTTTTTCATGCTCACTTTATTGATTATGAATGTGTCAACTTTAAACTGTTATTCTAAAACTTGCCTCGTTTATACATGTCAAGACCACACTTTTGATTTGATATACAGAGATGATAAAGGCACCTAGGATTTAACCCACTTACTCCATAAAAAGCCTACCTTCACAAATTTACCCCTAGTAAACCGCGTTGAATCCTAACAACCTTTTTATTAACTCACCCACTAATATTAACCCAAAATCCATTTGTATTTGTTATCACCATTCTTTTGACTACCCTTTAATCGAGGTTTGATTTGATTAAGTTACCGAATTATATTAGTTCAGTAGTTACATTTATTGTTTATGATGTAATATTTTAGGATTTTGTTAAAAAGAAAAGAAAAGCTTAGAGCATTTAAATTCCAATTGTTGAAGAAAAAGCTCGTATTAAAGTATTATCAAATTTTAAATGATGAAAGTACTCTTTATTATAAAGTAATTATCAATAATGGTATTATTAGTTTTCATTCGATATAAATATTCATATTTAGGTCATTGTTTCTAATTAGGTAATTTGTCAAGTCAGTCTCGATTCTAACCCTCTAATTCAGCCTGTATCCACACCCTTAACCTTAGTCCCGTTACAACCTTGATAAAGATATTTTGATCTATGTATCATCTCATTTACAGTGGTGGAGATTTGATTTTAGGAAAGCCTATGGGATTAACTTTTCAAGTTTGACTTATGAGTGCTTATTCTTGAACCTTAAACACTTTGAGTGATTTGAGTGAACCTTTAGTAAGGATGTCAATCCTTATCGGTTTTGAATTAAAGGTAATGATTCAGATAAGGGGAGACACCTATGTTTTCGTACTACAAAGGTATGACTTATCGTGATTGAATCTTTAGGACTCTTTGAGTTGAATTATCCATGTATAAATTATCTATGAATTATGATGAGACATTGTCGATAGGAATTATGAATTATGGAAAGTTTGTTTTAATTGTAAGTTGAGAATTTTGCTTGAGGACAAGTAAAAGCTTTAATGTGGGGATATTTGATAAACCGTAAAAGTAACATATTTTAATCCCACATTTAGTATGCTTTTGGATGATTTATCCCTGATTTATGTAAAAATGTGTTCTTAATCATTTCTTTTCATGTCTTATACTCAGGAAAGCACCTAAGGATAAAAAGAACGTAAAACGGCCTTGAAACGGACCAAATTGGGCCAACCCAAGAATTCGACACGGCTTGGACTTCAAGCCACATGGCCGTGCCTTGCCAATTACTTCACACGGCCATGCCACGATTTATACAGCCGTGCCCCAATCGACAGAATCGAGACATGCCTAAAGACGATTTACACTGGCGTGTGCCATGGGCGTGCCTCTGCCATGGGAATAAGCAATTTCACTCGTATTTGGATGCTTGAAGCCAAAGAAACACACTTCTAAGTCTACTTAAACTCCTTAATAGTAATTCTACTTGAATGAGGTACTTAGGAATCAAGTAAAGCATCTAAAAAACCTATATAAACAACCCAAGGTAGCCGTTCTAGGGAGGAAATTTTAGGCAGAGTTTTCTGCCAGAGCTTTTATTCAGGGAATTACTCGAAGATAGCCAGTTGATCCATCTCAAGAATCCAGAGTTCTACTCAAGACATAGGATCTCCTCTTCAATTCCTTTAGGGGGTTTTAGGGATTTCTTATGTTTTGTTTTATCTTTTCTCTTGAGATGTTTTCTTATTTTGTTAAGAACTAAACCCTTCAGATACCTGAAGCGGATGAAACCTAATGGATTTTTTATTTGATTTCTAAATTATATGATAAGTACTTAGTTTGTTCTTAATTATGTTGCTTAATTTAATCTGCTGCGCTTAGGTGGAGGAGGAATAGACCCTGCCTAAGAGTAGATCTAGCATAATTAAGCGGAGTTGATTGCACGGCTAGAGATAGGGTGACGAGATTTTACCAGATTAGGGTGAAACCTAATATGGGAGTCCATTGATCGATTTACTGCTTCCTTAGAGGGGTTATTATAAGAGAACGAGAGTTCCACTAATTAACCTAAGGTTAGACATTATTCGCCTCGAGAGACAGTTTAATATAGGTTAGGGAGTCTCACGGATCAAGCTAAGTAAAGAAGTCATATGAATTAAAAGTTAGATAACAAGAGAAGTCATATGTGGATTCTTCCTGAGGGTATCGTCGTAATCAACTGAGTTTTTATATGGTCTTTTCCCAAAGTTTCATTCTTTTGTCTTTGCATCTAGTTTAGTGTTTTCATTAGTTTTAGATTAATAAACCACTCCATATTTTAGGCTAAATAATAGAAAGAAAGTGAGTAGTAGTACTTTTAGGTTCCTTTGGGTTCGATAAAATAATCTTGCCTAAACTAGACTATTGTTCGATAGGTGCACTTGCCTCAATCATTATCATAGTTAGTCTATAGGTTTGATCATTCTTTATAAATATTAAAACTCGACTGTTGGACACGATCAATTAGTTACAGTTTCGATATTTGTTAATAGATGTTTTATACATAACAATATCAAAAGTTCAGAGTTCGTTATCGCGAGTCTCAGTCTCACTACGGTTTTTAGTTTACACTACCTAGAGTGTTTTCAGTATAGTATACTACCTATTGGCTGTTTCAAGCATGCTAGGAATTTTTTCAGACAAATTTAAATAGAATTTCAGAAAACTTATAGGATCGGTGCCGGAGACTCGGTGTACCATATACTCAGTCCAAAATATTTTAAATAACTTAATAAATCATTTCTAAAAACCAATCTTTATAACCCAAATCCACAGCTGAGTTTTGCAACCTGGATCTGATACCACTAAATGTAACACCCCAAACCCAGCCTAGATGTTATGGCTGAATCGGCGATGTCACATGGAATGGAATTTTGAAAATAATTTATTATGATAAAATTGCGCTCATCTTATAACTCTTATTGATTCCAAAAATGCCTACTCATCTAGTCGATTTCTTTAAAACGTAATTCGTTGCGAAAGGTTTAGAAATTATTTATTTTATGAAAATTGAGTTAATTAAGTAAATCCATCCATTAAAAAACCCCTTTGCTTTTTAGAAAATCGTCTAAGGAATCGAGGGTTTAGAAACTACTTTACCTTTTGAAAACCAAGTATTCCCACATCTCACAGTTATGAATCCATAAAAATAATAAATAAAAACCCCATTTAATAAAAGTCCCAAAAAGTCCGCAAGATACATTAAAATTAAACCCATAATTGTAAAACAAAATAAAAACTATGAGAGTCTAGAACCGTGGTTACCGTTGAGTCCTCCGCCACATCGATCCATCTAATGCTGGGGATTACCTGAATAGATTAAACAAAAAAAGGATGAGTTTTTGCAAACTCAGTGTGTAAACCCCACAGAAAACATGCACATAGCATTATATCAGAAAGTAGTCATATATTTACAGTTCGGGTTTGAACCCATTATAGAATCGATGAGACCTTAACCCACTTAGATACAGCATATACAAAACATAATAGAACATCAGAATCCTACCCACTAGCCTCTACACACCATCTCCGTCTACCTACACACCATGTGGGGATAAAATCAACCCACCCATCCCTACACACCATATTGTATTGAAATGCGGCACATAATCAGATATTTGCAGCTGAGCTACCAAATAACAGGCTTACTAGCCTTTCAGATACTTCTTCCAATATCATCAACCTAACCCAATTAATGCAGCATACAATCGATGATATGATATAATGCAATTAACAGATCACATATTCAAATCGTTATACATGCTAAGTGCAACATGCTTAATATATATATCACAGAATCGGATCATGTAATTAGGGGTCTAAGTAATGCTTACCGACCCTATAGTAGGTCTATAGTTGACTTGGGCGACCCGTGCAACCTTACAGATCATTTCAGAAAAATGGGCTCACATCCCCATGTGGCCTGCCTATGTGGGCCCACACGCCATAATTGGTTGAGCCCGTATCTCACACATGGCCTTGCCCTGCCATCACACAGCCATGTCACTCACGCATGGCTTGGCTCATCAATCACACGGTCGTGCTGTAGCTCATAACCTTGCACACGGCCTACCACACGGCTTACCACATGGCTATGTGGCGTCAACAAAAAGGTTTTTGGCTTCTTTCAAAAATGCATTTTCTTATGATTCGGGTACACACCTATAACGTTTTCAATGCGCAAGCACTTCTAAACCTCTAGAACCCTAAAACAACCAATAACACTCAATTAAACTCTTAAATAGATATTCAACATCTAGACAAAAGGCATACTTCTAACAATTTCACGAAGCCCTCACCTTCGAGCGAAATGAGCAATCCTTGCACTTAATTTGTCACGTGGAATCAATTTATCATTCCTTGATTAAATTCTAACACTAAAAAGGAAACCCCTCTTAGAAAGAACACCGAAAGTTTAGAATAGAAAAATCCAAACTTACCAATAGCGAGCCCAAAAGTCGAATAACTATCCACAGAAACTTGGAAGAAAAAAGGAGGTCAAAACAAGAAAAATAATAGTAAGGGAATGGAAGGGGCGGCGACAATCGAGAATGAAAGAACCAAAAAGAAAAGGGAAAAAACTTGGAGAGGGAGAGTAACAGAGAAAATGTCAGATGGTGAAAATTTGGGAAAAGAATCAAAACTGATTTGATACTATCAACTACCCACTACACCACAACTCAAACACTCAAGCATTTCAATTTCAATCAAACTCTACTACGCCACACGCCCAGAGCAAAAATATTGCCTATCCAGGGGTTCGAACATGGGACCTCCATCACACTAACACTCTACTCAACCACCAGACCAGCAGGACCATTCTGTTAAGTATTTACCAACAATTACTTAAAAGCCCACTAACTAGAGATAGGGCTTTGTTCATAAAAATACTAAAATTTTCCCAAGTCAAGGCTTGAACTTAAGACCTCTCACACGCACCTAGAACACTTAACCAGTGAAGCAAATAGACATTGTGTCACACATTCACAATAATAAAAATCAAAAATTTGGGGCGTTACAATTTGGACTTGGTTAGTATTCTACAAGGATCAAGTTAGACCTATAACAGGGCTCAAAAAAGGGGGCATGTTAAAATACAAGTCAAGGTGGAGATTCGTGGAGTGTGCCTCACATTTTGGATATTGTACAGGCACTTGACGAAACCATAATTGGAGTAGAGGCAACGTCTCATGCTTCCTTATCGAGACATCATGATGACGTGATGAATTCCAACTTAAAGTAGTTACGTAATTAGACTTTCAGCAAGGTTACTTTTTCCCGTTAAACTCAGACTAATACCAGAGATGTTTTAGTATGATTAGAATTGGGCCATAAGTTACCCCAAAAATCATCATAAAAATCTAGAGAAAAAAATAAGAGAAAGCTTTGAGAGAGTTTTGAGGGAATTTTTTGTTTTAACTAAAGAGCTTTGTTTTCGAGGCTTAGGGTTTATTTTGAATATCTCCATCTTGTACTTTTGATTATTTGCTCATTAATAAAGTCTTATTTTACCTGTGGTTTTTTATCCTCTTCATCAAAGGAGTTTTTTCAAATAAATATTTATGTGTTTTGATCTTCTTTACTTTTCTCATTCGTTGTTTATTCTAGTTTATCCCCAACACATTTTTCTTATATCAACCCCATCATGTAGTGTAACATTTTTTAGTGTTTAATTATTCATTTAATTTGATGTGTAACTTAAGGATCATGTTTTTTAACTCTTAAAATGTGTTAAGAATAAAGCAAATATCACGTCTCCATCACTTATATGAAATCTTTGCTAAAATTATTTTAAAAAGTTTTAATATATTAATTATAATAATATGTTAAATGTAATTTATAAGTTTTTCCATAAAAATAAATAGGTTTATGTAACAAAAAAAAAGAGAATACAGATGTTGGAAAAGTTTCACGAATTTGATTAAAATTTTTTGAAGTAATATTAATTTTGTTAATTAAACAATAAAATCTTACATTGAAATTAAATAAATCAAATAAGATAATATAACCCATTTGATAATATTACATTTCTTTGCTCTATTCTCGTTGCACAATAATGAGCAAAGAGGGACATTTTATGTGTTTATGCTTATGCAAAATGGTTAGGATGCAATGATCAGAATGAATCTAATGCTCCTAACTAAATGTATTATGGACGACATTTGCATGAATGCAGAATGTCATGAGAATGGTCTTTTTACAATGATTAGGATGCAATGATTAGAATGAATTGAATGCTCCTAACTAAATGACTATGGATGACATTTGCAAGAATGCAGAATGTCATGAGAATGATCCTTTGTTTAAGGTGTAATTGTTATTCATTAAGGCTTTATCCCTGACGTATTATGCTGCCTTCATGCTCGGCTGGTATTTTGATAGCAAACCGGTAGAAACGATCATACTTCACTTAACAAGTTTGCCCCACTATAACTTCAAAGTTCACTGTGATACCTCTGGGATCTGGGGCTTGTACCATCTTACTATGATCCAGGGGGTGAAACTTTTCTAATCCATCCCACCATCATTCAGGGGTAAAGAACTTGTTCAATCAACTGATCACTCCCTGGGAAATTCGCCCAGATGTATATTAATGAAATTCATATGGATGAAGAATATCATTCTTCTCGAGAATGATTTCCCTTTTACGCTTGAGTTGATATTGCTCTCTGACGTAATATCTTGTCATTTTGTTCAACCACCATTTTTGACAAAATCTAAAGAGATACCCTTATTTTAGACTCAGATATTTCCAACCCTTAAGCTAATCCTAAACAAAAATCTTATTTTAGGCTCTTGTATTATTTAGAAGTTCCTAGAGTAATATGCGAAACTCCTTTTGTGAAAGTGTTGTTAGTCCACTAATCGTTATTTCAATGCGAAATGCTTGAAAAAGATGATAACTATGGATAAGAATGAAATTAATCAGGAGCATAGCTTGAAACAAATAGGTTAAACAAAGATAACGATTGCAATCAAGAAGAAAATTTATTGGTAATAATTAAAGATAGCAAATTCAAAATGGGTAAGATGGAAACTTGGTGCCCCAGATATCGCAGTCTAAGCTTCTCTGTTCAAACTTCTTGAGGACCATTTTAAGCTCAATATGTGTTTAGGGGATCCGAGTACTTTGTCGATGCCCCAAGACGTAACATACTTCCTTAATGTTAATTCAAGCGTAGCAAGACTACTGTATGCCTCACTGTTGATTAAAATTTGAGCCGCTGATTGTTGTTTTGTCTAGTTTTAAAATTTATAAAAAAGAATGATCGAACCTGGAAACTAACTCTGACAATGACTTAAGGCAAGTACACCTATAGAACAGTAGTATAGCTTAGGCAAGACCGGATTGTCGAGCCCAAAAGAACTAAAAGTACTAATACTAACCTTTTTTCTATTATTTAGCCTAAATATTAAGTGAACTGATTACTAAGCTAAAGACGCAAAGACAAAAATAATGAATTGGGGAAATACTGTTGGGAAAACTCAGTTGATTAAGATGATACCCTTAGGAAGAATCCACCTAGACTTCACTTGTTATCTAACACTGAACCAGACGATTTATTCACTTGACTTGATCCGTAGGATTTCCTAATTTATATTAAACCCTCTCTCGAGGCGAATAACATCTAACCCTATGTTGATTAATTGAAATCTCTTTCTAATTTAAACCCTTAGAATCGCATTAACTCGATCTATGGACTCTCATCTTAGGTTTCACCCTAATCCGAAAAAATCTTGTCTCTGCTTAATTATACTAGATCTACTCTTAGGCAGGGACTTTTGCTCCACCACCTAAGCACATTCAACTTGAATCAATATTCTAGAAATATCAATACAAGAATTAAGCACACATAATTAAGAACAAATCAAGTATTTATCATATAGTTCAGAAAATAATAACAAGATCCATCTTAGGTTTCATCCCCTTCAGGTATATGAAGGGTTTAGTTCATAATAATAAAAGAAAACATCTCAGAAGAAAAGATAAAACAAAACATAAGAAATCCCTAAAACTTCCTAAAGGAATTGAAGGAGAAATCTACCATCTTGAGTAGAATCCTGTCTTCTTGAGATGGATCAACTGGCTATCTTCGAGTGATTCCCACAAATCTAGCCTTTCTGGCTCGGCTCCTTGGCCTAGCTAAACCCCCTGGAAGGTTATGCTTAGGGTGTTTATATAGGCTCTTGGAATGCTTTATTTGACCCCTAAGTATCCTAATCTGAGTGGAATTCCTACTAGAGTGTTTGAATAGGCTTTGGAATGTGTTTATTTGCCTCTAAGTACCCTATTCTAAGTAAAACTCCTCTTGGCCGCGATAGGGACACGGTCATGGAACATGCCCGTGTGAATCGATTTCAGGCCGTAGTCGAGTTTGCTGAAGAGACACGCCCATGTGTTTCGGGGTCCAGGCCATGTTAGAGTAGATTAGGGAGGCACGGCCATGTGGTCTTGGGCCCAGGACGTGTCGATTTCATGAGTTCACCTAATTTGGTCCGTTTTGAGCCCTTTTCTCATTCTTTTCATCCCTAGGTGCATTCTTGAGTATAAAACATGAAAATAAATGATTAAGAGGACATTTTTACACAATTCAGGGAATAAATCATCCAAAAGTATGCTAAATGTGAGATTAAAATATGTTACTTTTACGGTTTATCAAATACCCCCACATTTAAGCTTTTGCTTGTCCTCAAGCAAAATTCTCAACTTACAATTAAAACGAACTTTTCACAATTCATAATTCTTATCAACAATGTCTCATCATAATTCATAGGCAATTCATACATGGATAATTTAACTCAAAGACTCCTAAAGATTCAAACAATTCTAAGTCATATATTTGTAGCATGAAAACATAGGTGTCTCCCCTTATCTAAATAATTACCTTTAATTCAAAACTAATAAGGATTGACATCCTCACTAAAGATTCACTCAAAGCACTCGAAGTGTTTAAGGTTCAAGAATAAGTACTCATAAGTCAAACCTGAAAAGTTAATCCCATAAGCTTGCCTGAGAATCAAATCTCCACCACTGTAAAATGAGATGATAAACAAATCAAAAGGTCTTTAACAGGGTTGTAACGGGGCTAGGGTTAAAGGTGTGGGTAAAGGCTGAATTGGAAGGCTAGAATCGAGATTAAATTGACAAGTTACCTAACTTTAGAAAAATGAACTGATAACCTGAATAATTACATCACTTGAAAATTTAAAATACTAATAATACGAGCTTCTTCTTCAAGATGTTGAATTTAAACGTACAAGCTCTTAGAACATAGAACTAATAATGAATATACTTCATTTTTTTAAGAATAAATCAATAAATACATAATATAAAAAAGAACTTTATCAACTGAAATAAAGTAATTAGGCAACTGATCAAATCAATTCTCGATAGAAGGGTAGTCAAAAGAATGGTGATAACAAATACGAGCGGGGTTTTGGGTTAATTTTATTAGGTGAATAAATAAAAAGGTTCTTAGGATCAAAGGGTCCACTAAGGGTTAATTGTAAAGGTAGGCTTTTTAGTAAAGTGAGTGGGTTAAAACCTAGGTGCCTTTATCATCTCAGTATATCAAATAAAAAATGTGGTCTTGACATGTATAATCGAGGCAAATTCTAGAATAACAATTCAGTGTTGACACACTCATAATCAATAAAGTGAGCATGAAAAAGATTATATGCTCTATAAGGCTCAAATTTCACAAAAATTATAGGTATTTGACATCAATCCCTGTAAATTTCAAACTTTAAGGTAATATTCAAATTCAGTTCAACAATCTAGAAAATTTTTTATTCTTGAAAATTAGACTTATCATGCTTGATTCTCTAGTATCTTAAAGTATAAATTATCAATGCACAATTAATTATGACTTACTCAAAAACATATCAATAAGAATTATAAATCATCAGAAATTTCATCCTAATTAGTAATATGAGGAAATTACTCAAGAACTAGATATCATTCAGGGATTTGAGAATAATGCAAAAAGTTAGGCACTTTTACCCCCCACACTTAAGATGTACATTGCCCTCAATGTACAAATATAGATAAATAATCATGTGATACTAAAATCAAAAGAGAAGGGGAGAAGTGACACTTCCTAAATTTTTTCTGGGATTACTATTCTACTTGAATTTGGAGGAGGAGGCAGTGGTGCTGTGATGGATGCAAACAGTCACTGTGCTAGATGAAGAAATTGGGAAACTCGTGACGGATTAGCCATGAACTAATAAGAAAAATTCAAAATAAACTAATTATATATATGAAGATAAGAAAGAATACGAGAAAGAAGATGGAAAATAAACTAAATTGAAAGTAAAAGATGAATGATGAATGGACTGTTAAGTCCTTATTGTCGGATGGTTCGCGAGGTGGGAGTTATTTCTAAGGCTGTGGTCACGCTGGTGGTGGTTGTGGTGGCGTGATTCCTAAACAATCTTTAGAACCTAAAACCAAGAAACTAGAATAAAATAAACTAAATTAAGCAAAAGAGAAGTAAAGATAATTAAATTGAAGCAAAAGAGAAAAGAAAAATAGAACCGAAAAGGTCTCGAAGACCCTTGACGTGTTGGATGGTTGAAGCGGCCAGCATGAACTTATGTAGATCGGTCTCCTATAGGGAGATTGTGTTTGAATCCTTTAGCTTCTTTGACATCGTTATGGTATAGCAGGGGCTTTGTTAGGAGAAGAATGATGGGGATGAAAGGTAATGAGAAGGGGGTGAAAAGAGGGAGGGGTGGGGGAGTTTAAATAGAGTTTTGAATTCTGACACCTCCCCACGCCCGTGGACTATAGGCTTGTCGATTCATACTGTCGCCTCACACGGTCGTGTTGTGAGGCATGTTGTTTCCCCTCGCCCATTTTTCAGACTACCACGTCCGTTTCTAAGAAGTCCGTGACTTGTACCTCTTCTGCCATTGTCAGTACGGAGATTATGTACTTTCACACGGCCACGACCACAGCCGTGTGCAAGGTCGTGTGGTCTAGAAATCTGCACTTTTGGTTAGTTTAAAACTAGGTGTTTAAGATGAAGAGGAGAAAAAAAATAAATGCAAAAATAAATAGGGTTAGTGCTCGGGTTGCCTCCCGAGAAGCACTCGTTTAAAGTCTTAAGCTAAACTTTCCTCGTATTCGCAAAAATCAGGGTGGTTTAAAAGTTTGAATATCTTCCCTCATGCTGTCAGTTTTATTTTCATGATAAAGTTTAAGTTGAGAAGCGTTTACCTTAAAACTGCCGAATATTGGATTGCTTACCTCGATTGTTCCGTAAGGGAAGATTTTGAGTACCTCAAGAGGAATTTTCTCGTTTGTATTTAGGTCTGATGTGACCATGCGAGGATCTGCTTTATTTAATAGTACCTGATCTCCTATTTTGAAGTGGTTTGATGTTCCTACAAGCTCTTTTGGATGCTCATTCAATTTTACTTCATGTTTTTCCGGTTCCACTTTAAAGTGTGTCTTCCACTCTTCTAGTTTGTCAACCCTAAGGCTTTTCTCCTCATATGTTTTTTCTTTGTGGACACGAGGGCCATGATCCGACTCATGTTTGTGGCTTTGTGGTGGATCTTGTGGTGAAAGGTGAACAAATTGGTCATCGACGGATTTTACTTTCTCACCTTCATCAATTGATGTCTTGGTCGAGTCAAGAGCTTGTAGACTGATCGATCCGTCACCTACACAAAGAATTAGTTCTCCTGTGCCAACATAAATTTTAGTCCTGGTAGTTACTAAAAAGGGTCTTCCTAAAATTAAAGGAATCGAATTATCCTCATCCAGGTCTAAGATAACAAAATTTACTGGGAAAACGGATTTATCAATTTTTACGAGAACATCTTCGATAATACCCCTAGGAATTTCAACAGTTTTATCAGCTAATTGTATACTCATCCTAGTTTTGTTTGGGTTTCCCTAGACCTAGTTGTTTAAACATTTTATAAGGCATGACATTTATACTTGCCCCTAAATCAGCTAAAGCATTGTTAACAATTAAACTACCAATTAAACATGGAATTGTAAAACTCTCTGAATCTTTTAATTTCTATGGTAGTCTATTTTGTAGGATTGCTGAGCACATTGCATTTAGCTCCACATGCAACTCCTCATTTAACTTACGCTTGTTCGTCAAGAGTTGTTTTAAAATTTTTTCGAATTTGGCATCTGTAAAAGAGCTTCAAGAAGTGGTAAGTTAATATGTAATTTCTTTAAAAGTTTAAGAAAATTATTAAACTGTTCCTCTGTATCGTCTCTTTTCATCGCTTCGGGATAAGGTATGTGGGGTTGGTACTCTTTGATTATCGATTTTGGCTTTTCTTGTGTTACCTCAACTTTACCTTCTTCTACCTCGCTTTCTTGTATTGAATTGGGTTCATCCAACCCGACATTTTCCTGAGCTACTATGGCTTGCATTTGCTCTTTTGGGTTAATCTCAGTGTTGCTTGGTAGACGCCCTTACTGTCGTTCAGACATTAACTTTGCAAGTTGTCCAACTGACTTTGTAACTTCCCCGACTGATTTGGTAAGTTCCCTGACTTGGTTCTTGATCCCTTCCATTGATGTTTGTTGGTTTTTCAGTGTTGCCTCGGTGTCTTGGAGATTTCTTTTGTGTCTTTCATGAATTTTGTCAACATCTCTTTGAGGTTCGGCCTCTATTCCTGTGGATAAGGCTGATTTTAGAAATTTTGAGGAGGTTGTTGTATTTGATTTCCTTGATTTCCTTGACCTTCCCATGAAAAATTTTGGTGGTTCCTCCAACCTGGATTATAGGTATTACTATAAGGGTTATTATTAGATCTGAAATTATTACCTATATAGTTCATCTGTTCGCTTTCTGAGCCCAGTTGGTAGGATGGGTACTCAGGATTCGCCACAGTTCCACTTGCGTCGTACTGCATTACTGGATGTACCTGCGAAGAACACAAAGTATCAAGCTTTTATTCATCATCTCTAACTGCGTTGATAGCATGGTTACTGCATCGAGGTTAAAAACTCCGGCTAATTTTGTTTGTTTCATCCTTGTAACCTACCACTATAGTTATTTAGTGACATCTCTTCAATAAATTTGTAGGCTGCTTTAGGAGTTCTATTGTTTAGGGTTCCACCGGTGGCTGAATCAATTAGTTGCCTCGTTGAGGGGTTTACACCGTTATAGAAAGCTTGAACTTGGAGCCACAAGGGTAAACCATGGTGCGTACACCTTCTCAAGAGAACCTTGTATCTCTCCCATGCGTCATATAATGTCTCTAAATCCATTTACACAAAAGAAGAGATATCATTCCATAATTTGGCTGTTTTGGCTGGTGGGAAATATTTTAATAAAAATTTTTCGATCATTTGATCCCATGTAGTGATTGACCCTCGTGGTAACGAGTTCAACCACTGTTTAGCTTTATTCCTTAATGAAAAGGGAAATAACCGAAGACGTATGACATCACCAGAAATGTCATTTATTTTGAAGGTATCACAGAACTCTAAAAAATTAGCTATATGAGTATTTGGGTCTTCGTCCGCAAACCATCAAATTGAACAAATTGTTGAATCATTTGTATAGTGTTAGGCTTTAATTCAAAATTATTAGTAGCTATAGCGGGCCTAATAATACTCTATTCTACTCCTGTTAAATGAGGTTTAGCATAATCATACATAGTACGCGAAGCATTATTTTCTGCCACATCTTGTGGTGGTGGATTATTCTCGTCCATCCCTTCAGTAGGATCGGATCTTCCTTCTCGCTCTTCTTCTATGTAATTTAGGGCTCGCCTAATTTCTCTGCAATTCCTTCGAGCAATAGCTTCAATATCACTTTCGTATACTAGTGGTCCTTTCGGGTTCCTTCTAGTCATAAACTAGAGGTACCTGTGTTGAAAAAGAAAGAAAGAAAATTAGCAAGGTTAAAACTAAAATAAAAATAAAATAAAAAGAATAAATTGCAAAAAATAAAAATAATGGCTAAAGTAATAAAAATAGAACTTTCTTAATATTTTAGTTCCTCGGTAACGGCGCCAAAAACTTAATCGTTGTTTTATTGAGTTTTAAAATTTATAAAAAAGAATGATCAAAACTAGAAACTAACTCTGACAACGACTTAAGGCAAGTGCACCTATCGAACAATAGTATAGATTAGGCAAGACCGAATTGTCGAACCCAAAGGAACTAAAAGTACTAATACTAACCTGCTTTCTATTATTTAGCTTAAATATTAAGTGATTGATTGTTTAATCTAAACTAACTGATTACTAAGCTAAAGATGAAAAGACAAAAAGAATGAATTGGATAAATACTGTTGGGAAAACTCAGTTGATTAAGACGATACCCTTAGGAAGAATCCACCTAGACTTCACTTGTTATCTAACACTGAACCAGACGATTTATTCACTTGACTTGATCAATAGGATTCTCTAATTTATATTAAACCCTCTCTCAAGGTGAATAACATCTAACCCTAGGTTGATTAATTGAAATCTCTTTCTAGTTAAAACCCCTAGAATCGCATTAACTCGATCTATGGACTCCCATATTAGGTTTCACCCTAATCCGGCAAAATCTTGTCACCCTATCTCTAGGCACGCGATCAACTCCGCTTAATTATGCTAGATCTACTCTTAGGTAGGGACTTTTGCTCCACCACCTAAGCACATTCAACTTGAATCAATATCTCGAAAATATCAATACAAGAATTAAACACACATAATTAAGAACAAATCAATTATTTATCATATAGTTCAGAAAACAATAACAAGATCTGTCTTAGGTTTCATCCCCTTTAGGTATCTGAAGGGTTTAGTTCATAATAATAAAAGAAAACATCTCAGAAGAAAAGATTAAACAAAACATAAGAAATCCCTAAAACTCCCTAAATGAATTGAAGGAGAAATCCATCGTCTTGAGTAGAATTCTGGCTTCTTGAGATGGATCAACTGGCTACCTTCGAGTGATTCCCACAAATCTGGCCTTTCTGGCTAGGCTCATTGGCCTAGCTGGACCCCTTGGAAGGTTATGCTTAGGGTGTTTATATAGGCTCTTGGAATGTTTTATTTGGCCCCTAAGTATCCTAATCTGAGTGGAATTCCTACTAGAGTGTTTGAATAGGCTTTGAAATGTGTTTCTTTGCCTCTAAGTATCTTATTCCGAGTAAAACTCCTCTTGGCCGCGGCAGGGACACGGTCATGGAACACGCCCATGTAAATTGATTTCAGGCCGTGGTCGAGTCTGCTAAAGAGACATGCCCGTGTGTTTCGAGGTCCAAGCCGTGTTAGAGTAGACTAGGGAGGCACAAGCATGTGGTCTTGGGCCTAGGCCATGTCGATTTCGTGAGTTGGCCCAATTTGGTCCATTTTGAGCCCGTTTCTCATTTTTTTGTCCCTAGGTGCTTTCCTGAGTATAAAACATGAAAAGAAATGATTAAGAGCACCTTTTCACACAATTCAGGGAATAAATCATCCAAAAGTATGCTAAATGTGATATTAAAATATGTTACTTTTACGGTTTATCAGTCGCTCTTTTAGGGTTTTCAACTCAATTCCCCTTTGGTCTCAAGGCGCCCTTTGCGGCTTTTCGCCTTGGCCTCTCGTTTTTTTTTTTTTTCTTTTTTGATGAAAATTCTTATTTCTTATTTCTTTTTTTTTTTTTTTTTTTTTAAAAGGTCTCAAGGTGCCCTTTGCGGGTTTTCACCTTGGCCTCCTTTTCAGGTAGAATACTTCTTGACTGATCCTGAATTCATCGGATTGGGCAATCTTTGGCATCCATCTTGGTCAATATCAACGCTCCTCCAGAGTAGGCCTTCTTTACAACATAAGGCCCTTTCCAGTTTGGCATCTACTTTTCTCTGAAATCCTTTTATAAAAGAAGGATCAGGTTCCCCTCGTGGAATTCTCTAGGATAAACCTCTTTGTCGTAAGTTTGCATCATCTAACCGTGATGGATAACCTTTTCTTCGATTAGGTTCAATTGGCAAAAATACTTCCATTCCACAAACCAATGGATAAGATGTTGGCAAAAGTCCTGGCCAACATTTGATAATCATAGAAGATAAAAGGTAACGTCTTTATGCCAATCTTTACAAGTCTT
The DNA here is from genome assembly GCA_025506655.1 of Gossypium rotundifolium. Classification (NCBI taxonomy): domain Eukaryota; kingdom Viridiplantae; phylum Streptophyta; class Magnoliopsida; order Malvales; family Malvaceae; genus Gossypium; species Gossypium rotundifolium. Next base: position 20,695,839 of record CP106733.1, on the reverse strand, counting down.
GGTCATCTTTCCTACAATCCTTGTTTTGTTTTTTTTTTATTCTTTTCTTTTTACCTGCCTTTGTTGCTCTATGATATGATGTCTGATCTTTGAATAGACTACAAACTTTTGACATTGTCCTTTTTGGCATTCTTTATCGGCGGATGATCCCTTTTTTTTAAGAATTTGATGACTATCAACTTTGTAACGTTAGCATATGAAGTTACTTCCACTCTCTTAGTGAAATAAATGATGACCATGACGATGAATCGATATTGGCTTAAAAGCTTTTGATGAAATTGGCCCCATCACATCCATGCCCCATATATAGAAAGACTGTAAAGAAAATGGAAGAGTCACATAAATCTTGTCTTCTTCAATTCAGTATTTGCGGTATAACAGATGCAATCCCCTTCCATGGTAGACCAACAGTGTCCGATCCTCATGTTTAGCCTCGCCATTGTAGAACCATTAGCATGTGATCTTTAAATACCCTTATTGACTTCTTCTAGGATTTCCTTAGCTTTGATAGCATACTCGCGCCTCAGTAGTCAGGCGTGTCTTAATGTGATCATGCAAAACATCTTTGAATTCTTGGAGATAACTCAATGATGCCTTACCTTATTCCTGCGGTAAGTTAAGCTTCTATCATCATCTCCTTCACTAGCTCGTAGTGTCCGCTAACACTTTGTAAGGTAAGATCTACCATTCTTAACAAATTAGGAGATAAGTTGTAATCTCATCTTCAAAGTCCTTAGATCCCTCTAGACACATATCTCACTAAAAAAGGAGTCAGTAACAGCGTCACTCATGTCATTGATATCTGGGGACCCATTGTGGGTATGGAGATAAATTCCAGAGAATTAATGATTTTCAAAATGATTATTTGCACGGTACGATCATGAATAAAGAGTGAAAGAATATTTGATAGAAATCCAAGGTACAAAAGAATCTATAAATAGAAAGAATGGAAAAATATTTGCTAAAGATGCATTTTATTGAAATAGAGATTCTGGACACAAGCCTATTTCACAAAAGGACTCTTATTGCCTTTAGGCTTAAAGTAACAAGCGTGTTCCGAACATTACTCTGAGTAAGCTTTAAAAATACATGAATCTCTTCCACAATCCTATTGTTTAAAACACTCCCAAACATGCAAGGGCTTGGATTCTACAACTTTTAATGCATATGATAAGATTTAATGCGAATGCATGCAATGCAATGCAAATGCATGGAATGAATGCAAAAAGAAAGAAAGGTGTTGATTCTGAATTCAATTCCATTAGAAGAACTTTTCTAGAAAATAAATTCCTTTACATGAAACGGATTACGTATGCGGCTTTATCCTCATAGTCCAGGTGAAGACACCAATCCTTTTCTTCATATCCGGATGTTATAGTCGTGTCCAGTGAACTTCCTCAATAGATGCCTCTTCTAGCTTCTTGTTGTTTGATCCGGACCCGACTTTTTACTCACCTATCCCCACGATGCTCATATACTGCCTCTTCTAGCTTCTTGTTGTTTGATCCAGGCCGTGACTCACCTATCCCACGCGATGCTCATAAGCTTCTTTAAAAAAGTCGAGACATGTTGGCTCTTGAGTAGTCTTTGTTATCTTGAATCTCCGAGCAAAGTCTTGTATTCTTCTGCGGGCTATCAACCTTCTCTCGTTGTTTATTTGGACTATATTCGAACGACCGTATTATAATCCACTTTATCAAGCAATTCATTTCCTTATGACAAACTCTTTTATTTAGCAATCGAATATGAACCAACACCTCCTTTCTATGATGATGAAATGCAATGCAGTCAAAATAAAAGAAACACATTAGCACAAGAGAAATAAACAACAGAATAGAGTACCTAATCATGTGACCACTAGGGTTCAGCGTGGCTCTACCTAGGGTTAGCTCTTAGGGTTCACTATATGTGGTTTGGTTCTAAGGCAAGGGTACCTGAACCAGCAGATTCCTCAATCTTCACCCATTATAGGCTCATATGGATCAAGTTCGGTTCAGGGGAATACATTTCCCTATGGCCATGCGGAGGTGAAAACCCTACGAAGACATAGGTACAGATGTATCCCGGAAGCAATCCACTAGCCCATGTGGAGGTGAAAACCTCACAAAGGCATAGTTTCTCACTCCTACTTAAAGGTGCGACCACAACGGTCATGCAATGCAATATGCGCAAGAAAATAACAATTATATGCAATTAAACAAACAAATGCAACAAAAGGATCACAATTTTCAAATCAAATTTTCAAATCAAATTTTTAAATTTTTGACAAAAGACAAAAAATAATCAATTTATGGCCTGACTCTCTTTATAGTCCCTAGTGGAGTCGCCAAGCCGTCGTAACCATTTTTGGAAAAAACAGAGGTCAACTTGGATTTTTAAAAAACAAAAATAAAATTAGAGTCGCCACCATTCTTTATTTGGTGTGATCGGATCACCTTTGTTTTAATAAAACGTTTTGGTCTACTAAAACAGTGTTTTTGGTCTACGAAGTTTTAAGAAATCGGGTTCGGGAGTCGGTTACGTGCGAGGAAGGGTTAGCACCCTTGTCACGCCCAAACTTGGTACCTAATTGATTATTTAATGTCTTAATGTCGAAAGTTGAAAATTTGAAAAAGATTTTAAAAATACTATCTCTTTTAAAAAATATCTAAATTTTCTCGAATTGGATATTAAGATTCTCTCGCTCAAAGGAATAAAATATCACATCCAGCACATTAGGACACGATAATTTAAATCCTCGAATCCAAGATCATCTCATGATTCCCGAGACTCATGCATTGAAAACATCAAAAGGATATTCGATTATTTGGCCAAGCAAAAAACCGAAACCCAGCATGTTAGGGCACGATTTCTCGATTTTCCAAACACAGAATATTGCCTTATTTTAAGAAATCTTTTCCCGAGGTAACAAAATGTCACATCCAATACGTTAGGACACAACATCTCGAATTCTCTAGAAATAGCTTTCCTTTTATTCAAAACTTATTTATTTTAAAAGGATATTCCGCTATTTAGGTTAATCGAGAAAATTGAAACCCAGTAAGTTAGAGCACGATTTTCCCGAATTTCTAAATACGGAATATTGCCTTTATGAAAGAAATCAATTTTGTATTGGGTAAAAGATAATATAACACAAGTTTATAATAAAATGTAAAAAACAAATTACAATACAGATATGCGTAGTAAAATGGAAATAAATGCGTTAGTACGAATGATAACATAAAAGACGAAAATGAAATAGAATAAAATGAACGAGTCAAAAATGAAGATAATGAAAAATAAAAGTAAGAATAATAAATAATAATAAGTATAAGTATAAATGCGAAAAGAAAATATAATAATAATAGTAATAATAATAAAGATAATAGCAATAATAATAGTAACGAAACAATAATATAATAATGGAAGTAATAATAACATAATAATAATAATAAATATAAGAAAAGTAAAATGTTAATAAGGATAATTTCAATAAAAGAAAATAATGATAATATGTTAATAATATAATAATAATGATAATAATAATAATAATAATAATGATTTATTTATTTGAAATAACGTAATGAATATAATAGTAATAATAATAATATAATAGTGATAATGAAAATAATATTAATAAAAATATAAGTAAAATTCATAAAATATGATAATAATAAAAATAGAAGTACATATGTGAAATAATGTAACTATAAATAGATAAATGAGAAATAAATAATAATAATAATAATATTTAACTAAGAAAACGAGTATAGATATAAATACATTAGTAATAATAATACTAATATCAATGATAACGGTAATAAAAGAATAACAAAAATAATGAAGATAATACTAGTAATAAGAAATAAATATGAATATGAAAAGGTTATAATGAACAAATAATAGTAAAATAAGTATAAAATAAAATCATAATAATAGTAGTAATAGTAATATGAGAAAATATAGTTATAATGATAAAATTAATGGCGATAATAATGTTAAATAATAGTAGTAATGATACCATTAATGGTAATAATAATAAAAACATTAAGTAAAAGTAATAATAATAACAATTTGCAAATTAACAAAAAAAGACTTAAATTGAATTTAAAAAACGGAATTTTGGGGCTAATTCAAAATAAATAAATAAAAAGGGATTAATTTATATGCGCTAAGAAGGTGGAGGGACCGAGGATGTAATAAACCCGCGCAGCACAAAGGGACCAAATTGTGAGGGAATGAAATTCATGGGGAAAATCTAAAAATAAAAAAAACTTGATTGCAAAGCATAGAAAAAGCGGAAGGACCGTGCGTGTAAATATCCCCAAAAGTAAAAAAGGTGGATCCCTTGGGCGGGTCGGGTCGACACGCGGATCTTAGGGTGAAACGACGTTGTTTTGGGGCTTTTGGACACCGGCCAAAACGGCATCGTTTTGAATGACTATATAAGCCAAGTTTTTTTTGTAAAAAATATCATTTTTTTTCATTTCAGCTAAAAAATTTTAACTTTTTTTTTTGTTCTCTGCAGGTCCAGGGAGAAAGGGGGTGAAGTCCGGCCGATCTCCGTGGGCTCTGTCACAGGCGCCACCGTGCACGACGATTGGAGCCCTCGAAAAGGTAAAAAAAATTTACTCATTTTTTAAAAAATATTTTCTTTTTATAACAACACTATTATATATATATATATATATATATATAAAAAAGACGAAAAAGAAAGGAAAAAAGCACTTCGAAACAAAAAAAATCACCTCTTTTCTCGGTTTTTGATTTTTATTTCCTCTGTGTTAGTGCTGATTTTGTGTTCTTGAATGTTTAAATCTCTCTGTCTATATTGCTAAAAAAAAGTCCTTTTTGTATTTGATTTTTTTTTTGTATACTACTGTTCTTGTTTGCCTCTGTTGCTGTTGCGTGTTTGTCTCTCTTTGCAGGGTATGGACGATGGCAGAAGCACGTGGGGCGATGGCCAAAAGGCAGGGGAAGTGGCCCTAAGTGCGGCGCACCTAGGGTTTGTATTTTATTTTTTTGTTTTTTTTGTTTTCTAATTTAGGTTTGTAGTGGGCCAAAGTTTAGGTTATTTTGAGTTTAGGCTGATAAGTTTAGTTGAGTCTGATTTTGGGTTTAATTTGCGTTGATGTTTTTTTAATTGGGTTAGATTTGGTTTATTGGTATATGGGTTTATGGTAAAATGAGTCGAGCAATTTTGAGCTTATACAACATTCAGATAATTCTAATAAGAATACAACATCCTTAAATTCGAATTAATGTTTTTTGGCTCATGCTTTTTTGACCTCATATTTTTTTGAGCTCAAAATTTGGACAACCTTAAATAAATTCGAAGGATTTTAATGTTTTATAAATTATAAATATTTTTATTTTGAACTTAATAAATTCATTATATCCCAAAATAATATATGATGAATTTATTTTATTTCTTATTTCTTATTACAATTTCTTAATTTTATTTCTTATCAATTTTAATTCTTCCACAATTAATATAAAATTGAAGATAATTATAATTTAAAAAAGAAAAAACAAATACGTGGCGTAATTTTATACAAGGAGCATAGAGGGGGCACAAATTTGGGAGGAGGCGATTTTGCGTTCAAATATTTTGGTATTATAATTTTTATTGATCAAGCCTGTAAGCTAAAATCACGTGATTTATTTGCAACTGTATCAGCCGCGCGAATTTTAACAAAAACCACGTGGGTTGAAGCAAATCATGAAAGACGCTACTTAGGTAAGCAAAGACAAAATAAATAAATAAAATGTAGCAATACCATATTACTTTTGGATAAAACTTAAGAGTACGTTTGATTTAATGTAATAATAATGTTATATAACATAATGTTTAAAACATTGAATGAATCATTCTCCAAAAAATTCAGGAAAAAGAGATATTAAATTGGCTATTCTATGAATAGATTAAAAGAATTTTCTTGCCATCATACCCTTCAATAAATAATGAATTTTCCAATCGAGTCATATCTTTCATCATTTTTGAAGCTTCAACTCATTTCGTAGAACCAAATTGAGGCGGAAAAAATTGCAGACATCAAGGTTGGTTTTTGGGTATAGAAAGTTGAGCTTCAAGTCCCGATGGAGAAAAAGCAAATCTCTTAAAGATTGAAAAATATGTTTAAATCTTTGATAATATTGATTTGAGTTTTGATATTGTTATGAAGGATTGAGGGAGAGGGTAATGGATTTACCCATTAAACAATTATTTTTATTATATATTTTTAATATAGATTAAATAAATAATAATAGTAAATTAATTATAAAGTGATTAAATAAAAGAAAAATGTAATTATTAATTAAGGATAAAATTGTTATATTAGTCTATTATTTGTTTATTCCAAGATAGTATTTTATTTAACCAAACCCAATCAAACAACATTATCACATACCAACATTTCAGTCCAGTGTTAATTTATGATTGACGATGAAACAATTGGATTGAAGGGTAGAGGTTTGATGGGATTAGCAAAAACATGGATGATCAACATCATTATCGTCGTCACGACTCAAGACATCAACATGTTCGTTTGTTGAGAATCAGAATCCAAATACTAAAAAACAAATGTTTAACTTATTTGAAGCTCCCGACAACAAGGACGGAGGCAGCCGTCTACTCAGAACACACTTCAGTTTTTGCCTGCAAAAAGACCAAATAAATATAAATAAAGCCTGTTTGCTTTGTCTCAATTAAACGCCCGAATGCTATTAATATTTTAATACAAGTTCAAACTGACTGTAGTGCATTGCCAAACAAAAAATGCACTATTTATATACTTGAGTAAAAGTTGCAACAAAGCCTTTACTCTCTAGACTACACAAATTACTCCCTAGCCGGCTTCCCCAACTGACACCTTTGCTTCCATTAAAGCTTCCTCTACGGCTGTATTTGTTTGGTGCTGTTTTATTTTGTATGTATATGTGCCTTGTCCTCTTCCTGGACACACACAAAAAAAATCCCTTTATTAATGAAAACAGCGTGAGACCCTCGACGCACGCGCTGCGACAACAACGGACAAAGCCCACTTTATTTACTATGATGCCCTCACATCCCCCACCCTTATAAAATCCCATCACATACGCTCACTTTCTCCAACATCATCACACCATCTAATCTTTGCTTTCTGCTCTGCCTTTTTAGTTGTAGAAAAGAAGAATGTATTCTTACATGGGGATGGGGATGGGGTCAGACCCGATGGAGCGGTTGGTGAAGCTGGCGTCGGAGAGCGCTGTAGTGATATTCAGTGTGAGCAGCTGCTGCATGTGCCACGCTGTGAAGAGGCTGTTCTGCGGAATGGGAGTGAACCCAGCGGTGTACGAGCTGGACCAGGACCCCAGAGGGAAAGAGTTGGAAAAAGCTCTGATGAGGCTGCTTGGCAACTCACAAGCTGTTCCTGTTGTTTTCATCGGAGGGAAGCTGATAGGTTCCATGGACCGAGTCATGGCATCCCATATTAATGGAACCCTGGTACCACTTCTCAAGGAGGCAGGAGCCCTTTGGCTCTAATTCTCTTCAAAATAATTAATTATATGACTTGGATGCATAGTGCGAACAAGAGGCGCCGGAGTTGGGTTTTCTCATTCCATCTCGATTATATACTATTAGGCATTAGCTAATTTTAGGTAACATTCCGTTTCTCAAGTGTTGTTTTATAGTTGGAGATTTTGAGGTCTCCTTAACCCCTATGCCAAGTCCAATTAATGTAGCTCACCTGTTGTCTCATTGTATAGAGAATGGAAGCTCAAAACTTATCTTTTACTTTGCTCGATTGATTTAATTTTAATCACCAAAATGCAAAGCAAAACCAAGTGTGGGGAAAATGGGAATTAGAAACATACCAACTACTCCTATGCTACTCTGGCTCGGGGTAGAATGTCTATCTTTTTATTTTAAAATTAAAACAAGGATCATTGACAGCACATCTAGTGTGATGGAGGACCCCACCTCTGTTCCTAGGTTTTCTTGATCAAGCAACACACATGTTATTTTGCATCAACACGATCACATCAATGCCTTTCCTCCACTGTACTAGGAAGCGAAGATAACTACTTCGTTTTACATCTCTCGATGGTAGAAATTGGATCGCGTTTATGTACAGTTTAAATCTTTTTGGGTTAGTTCCGCTGTACCAAGTTCAAAAATATGGTCTAAACCCAGAATATATTGGCTAACAAAGTCAATTCAAGCGTAACATGTAAATAACAAATCACTATTAAACTCCATAAATTCTACTTGTCGTAGGTATTATAAGATAAAATTAACCAACTGTTTGGAGACACAACCTGTCAACATAACAAGTCCTTCCATATTAAATTCTCATTCTTCACGTGCTCTTATGCGTTTAATATCCTAAATCAAGAGTAAATTCTAGTGGATGAACACTCTACTTTGTAAATTTCTCATTTCTTCGAATCCTTGATAAAGTCGGGAGATAAAATTTAAATATAAATGAGAGTATAGAATACTAAACCTCTTGAAGGTTTTATCAACCCTTAAAGAATGATACTGTACAGCTTCACTCTAGCGAATTTGTCCTTCTCTCTATCTCTCTCTATATATATACATAGTGGCGAATTTAGAAATACGACTTTAGTGGTAAAGGGCAAACTTATATTAACATTAAAAAGGGTTTGTGTTTTTTTTGGGTTTGGGGTAGAATTTAAATTTGTTGGGGATTAATGTAATAAATTCATTTTAAAGGAGATGTTATGTAATTTCTAAAAAGTTGAAGGCAATGGCCTTCACCTACCCCTTGTATCCACTAATGTATATATGAGAAATGATTGTATGGAATTTCAAGATTTTTATTTGGATTTAATTTTTATTTAGGATGAAAATATTGCTTCATAAAATCTTTTCTTGTATATATAATTAAAAACAAGTAAATAATTGGGTGCTAATTATTTAAAAATATAAGTTGTTTTATAATAATTAAATTTTAATTTTTCAATAATAAAAGAAATTAATATCATTATAAATATATATTTTTAATTTCTTGTAATTTTTAATGAATTAGTATTGCTTAAATTGTGATACCAAGAAAGACATAGATATGATGTTACAATGACAGTAGGGACGAGGCTGGATGATGTTTGTAATTTATTAAGATTTTATTCTCTGGAGAATTTAATATGGAAGAATGAGAGGACATCGACCACATTATAGTGGTGCACCGGTGGAAGGGAACACTTTGATAGTAGATCAGATGCATCTTAAAGACAAGGGAACATATAACATTTATTATGCCCACAACCTTGGATTCGTATTATAAATTATGTAATAATGTTTTTGCTACATTATAATATTTTATTATATCTAGAAGTTAATTGAGTGGTTTCACCAATCAATTACTTCCATTTAATTATAAAATTATTAATTCTTTTACAAGTATTTATAAATTTTGATATTTTAATAAATTTAGAAACCCGTATAATTTTTTTTAAAATATACATTATGAGAGATAATAATGTTAATCATTCTAATATTACTATTTCAACTAAAGTCACATTTAATTTTTAGAAAAAAATTCAATATATTATTAAAAGAGTTTTATACTTTACAAGCGAATTAGGGTGATGGCAAGTGTCCTATGAGGTATAATAAAATATTAAAATAAATATATAAGAGAAATGAGACACATGACAACATTTTATTTCTGCTTGTAAAATTAAAAACTATATTCTTAGTATATCAAATATTAACCATTAATTTTATATCAATTTGTTATGTAAATTTTTCACTCATATTGCCGTGTGTTATAATCTAGTATAAATAATTTTGTCATTGTCTTGACTTATATGGACTGGTGATAAAAACTCTTGTTAGACACTAATTTGATACAAATTCAACCCATGTGACTTCTATACCCTATCTAATATAAAAAATAGTCATTAATCCAAGGGCAAAACTAGGGGCCTAGTAGGGCCTCCACTAAAATGAAAAAATTTTCATCTATACCTTTTAAAACTTTTAAAATATTAAATAAATAAATAAAATTTACATTTTGCTCCCTAAAAATATAAATATTTAATTTAATCATTTAAAAATTATAAAGATATAAACTATCAAAATAAAAAATTAATTTTACTATTATAAAATTACAATTTAATTTCGCTCCTAAAAATCTTTTCTAATTTCACCATGATTATAAATTTTATCGTTGTTTTTTTTTTTAATTATATCTCGGTGAGTATAAATTTTAAAATTAAACTAGATTGATACCCCACTACGTCGAAGAATTGGGATTTAAATAATTAATGAAAATAAAATTCTTAATTATATTGAATAATTTTCAATTAAAATATTATTTATATTTTAATATTCTATGAAGATAGATTTGGAATTAAATTAAGATAAATTAGTCAAATATGAGATAAATTGAGATTAAAAATATGATATGATAGAATTAAAACATAACCCATTGTTTAATGTGCAATTGAATCACTTTATAATATAATTTAAAATTAAAATAATAAATTAAGTAATAAAATATATTTATATGTATACATTACTATAATAAATTATACAAATAATTCTTGAAAAGTATTAAATTTTGACAAAAATTAAATATAGAGATAAAATCTCAAATTTAAGCATGATATAGGGACTAAAACTAAAATTTGACCATTATTATATAATCCAAAAAAGTAAAGGGATCAAAATTGAAATTGAACAATCATCTTAGAAAGAAGAGAGAGAACATTAGAACCTGTGTCTCTTGAGCTACTCCATTATATCAAAAATTAAATATAGAAATTAAATCTCAAATTTAAATGTAATATATAGAGATTGAAACTGAAATTTAACTATTATTATGGTGAACTAAAAAAGTAAAGGAATCATAATTGTACTTGAACTATTATTTTATAATATAAAAAAGTGAGAAAGGATCAAAATTGCAATTAAACGAGCCACGTCTTATAGATAGATTGCAGTCAAATGAAGCCAAATCTAATATGTTCCTTTTATATATAATTTATATAAAATTAAGCTCAAGTTAGTTTGATGTATTTTTTAACTAAAAGTTAGGAGATAAAATCGAAGTATTAAGTGGGAGGGTAGGCCGTTAAAAGAATTTACACTGGCAATAAAATTTTGGAAGAATGAGAGGGAACATCTTTATGGTGGTGCTGGGCATTGCAGGGGAACATGTTAGTTTAATGTACTGTACACCATGCTCAACTTGCTGCTGTGAGCTTCAATCAATATATGAAGGCACTGAAAAATCTTAAATGCCCCAAATAGATTACCGCAGGCGCAGGCCACACATACATATCATTTATTATGCCCACCCACTTACTGTAATCATACAAATGATACTTCTCTATTAGGAAAAAAAAAAAAGATACTCATTAACCAGGGACAATATTCTCCATGTACTAGTTTTGTACATGAGAGTAATAAATATTACTATAATTCTTCAATGTCATTTAAATCGCTTCTCTTTATTATATTTGATATAAGAAAATCTCAAAATCACATACACACTTAAAATTATTGTACAAGTATAGTCTGCAGATCAATTTCAGGATCTTGAATGTGTTGAGCACTCTTCACCAATAGATTAAATATTGGGACTCAAAAGTCATATCTATCATACAAGAGATGCATTATTATATTTGGAAATGTGAGTGAAATTTGTAAGGATTGATTTCTCAGCAACTAAAGAAAGAATCATTCCAATAATAATTATAGTTGTAATCCCTACTTCAGTATAACATGGTAACCATAATCCCTAATATGATTCTAATAATTGTAAACCAAACTAAATCTCAAAACAATTAGAAAAATGTGTTTAATTGATTCTAGGAATACACATAAGTCAAATGAATAGTTCATTGTGTGACATATTGATGTATTATATGCTTATTGAAAACGCTATTATGAGCAATATTAGAAGTGTAGCCTGGAATAGGAAGGAGTTTTGGCACCTAAAAAAATAAAATATCTTTTTCTAAATTATGAAATTATAAATTAAAATGATATTAAAATTATATATTTTTCCATATAAATATTAAAATTCTACTTCAACTCCTTTAAACATTTAAAATTAAATTTTAACTTTTACAGTGTTTCTAAAGGTATCATCTATTCTTATGTGTCATTGTAAAGTTTGGTATTGGAAGAAGAGAAAACACTCATCTCAATCGGTTAAATAGGCAAAGGCAAACTAACTCTATAATGCCATTAGCGGTAAAAGAATCACAAAATTTATATACTATATTTTAAATTATATTTTAATTTTTCATTGAAAATAAATAAATTAGTCCTTATACATTAGATGAATGAGTAAAATAGTTCCTCCGTTAAAATTTGGTGTATATATATACGATATAATAACAAATTTAACTCTTAATATTTACATATTTATTCGGTTTGGCCTCTACTCATTTATTGAAAGTAAATTAGAAAATTTTAAAATTAATAAGGTTAAAGGGTCAAAAAGGCCTCGAGAAGAAATTTTTAAAAAATCAATTAATCCTTTTAAATTTTAAAATTATTAAAAATCATAAAATTATAAACAAAATTTATAACTTTTATTAAAATTAATAATACCAACCCAATAAAAGAGTATGGGTCAAATTGTTTTTAAAATCTTAAAACCATTAGATATTAATAAGTTGGTGTTATTATTTTTAATAAAAATATAATTTTAAATTTTTTATAAATTTTGTTTATAATTTTATGGGTTTTAATAAAATTTAAAATTTAAAAGGGCTTAGTTGATAATTTGTAATTTGTTACTAAGGTCTTTCTTATCCGTTAGCTTTATTACTTTTAAAAAATTCTAATTTATATCCATAAAAGAATAGGGTCAAATTGAATAAATGTGTAAAATATTGAAGGCTAAATTTATTATTATACCTTATATAAACAACAATATAATAAAAGTGGAGATGCTATTTTAACAAATTTTAACAATATTTTAACAATATAATATAAACACCAAATTTTAACAAAGAGATGCTATTTTGCTTACTCATCTAATGTGCTCTTGGGGATTGACCTATATAAACAACAATATAATAAAAGTGGAGATGAACGAACACAAGTATTTTACATGGAAAACATTCAAAGAGGGATAAAAAATTCACGGGCAAAGGAGGCATCAACTTAACATTAATGGAGTAAGCAAAATGAGAGTAAAATGAGAATACAAAAACCCAAGCCTTAAATACCAAGCTCACACCCAAAGCTCTCACAAAGGGTTTCAAAAAATTCTCTTAAAACTTTCACCAAAACACCATATGCAACTACATCTTGTCGCCCTCAAAGAAAAGCCCTTGCTGATTGACATATCTAAATCAGGGTTAAATTGGCCATTTAAATAGGCTCAATACTAAGGGCTAAAATGACTAAAATAACCTTGAAGTAAGCAAAGTCCAATTGGGAGAAGAAGTCTTATTAAGATGTAAAAATGTGGTTGCATAACATTAGGAATCATCGTGACGTCGTGACGTGCCGATTCTCCTCGTCACAACGTTGTCACCACATCCATTGCCAAAATCGTCGCATCGTCCCGACATCGGGGACCTCCTTGTCTGACATCGGGCCTGTTTTGGCCTTTCTTCAGTTGCTTGTTGATTCTCATCTAAGGTGTCTGAAACGTATCCGGTAAATGTGAGGCACACCCCACAAATCTCCATCTTGACTCGTATTTATCACGCTCCTTTTCATGCCCTATCACGGGTCAAACTCAAATTTTGCAGAATGCCAACCAAGTCTAAACCATGCTTGAACTTGGAAATTGAAAGACTCTTAATCTTCAAATCAAAGTTTTATAATGCAACAAGGGTTAATAATACCTAAACAGGAGAGAAAACATCAAGTCTCTCCATTTGACTGTAACCCTCTGCTACTAACCATGCTTTAAACACTCTGTGAACCATTCAAGTCCTAAAGACCAAAAAGGGATGAGATTCTTCTCTAAATCAAACACATGTCTAACATTTGACACAACTCCACCTTCTACAGAATTAAATGTGGAGAACAACGAATCATCACCCTTGTACTCGGTCACATCAGTTACTTTCATAATTATCTGAAACTGCCAGAAACTAAAATTTGTGATCTCGTTAAAATTCTCGATATTCAAATTCATTGTTATGTCATGGAATGAGTCAATCTACAAAAGTTGGACTAGGCTCTGATACCAATTTGTTGAGAATCGACTTGTATAAACAACGAGATAGTAGTGGAGAAGAACAAACACAAATATTTTACATGGAAAACTCTAAAAGAAGGATAAAAAATCACGGAAAAGGAGGCTGTAATGCCTCAAATAATTTAATCCTGCTTCTGTGAATATCTGACACAAATGTATATTGCTTCAGTGGCTAAGTGTTCTGGGTGTGTATGAGGTCTTGGGTTCAAGTCCCAATTCTGTCAATTTTGGTTATTTTTGGATCTAAGCCTTATCCTTATTCAGTGGGTTTATATTAAATTTTTGTAAAACCATATCAGAATGAGCCTGCTAGTTCGACTGGTAAGGGAGTTAGTGTGTGGGAGGCTCCGTGTTCGAATCTCTGTGTGCGAGGGTGTTTATCTATTTTTGCTCGGTTGACTGTCAGTTTTTTGGTAAAGCTAAAATTCTAAGGTGGTTGTAGGTTAGTGGGAAAAGCTTAAGGGATATGTTATCATTTCTTTTTTTTTTTATTATTTTTCTTTTTCAAAATTTTGGTTTCTTTCCCTAAATTCTGACGTGATTTCTGTTTCTTTCACTATTCTTTTCTTTTGTGTTCTTCTTCTTCAATCTGTGTCCTCATCTGTTCTTCCAAAATTCGTTTTGCAATTCACTATATTCGTTAATCGGCTTGGTAAGTGAAGTTAAGTTTTGTAAACTTTTAGTTTTTGAATTTTGGGGCAATCTTACTAATGGTTGATTAATGGTTGAAATCAATGGTTTCTATGGCATAAGAGAAGAGGCAGGGGTTGTCATTTCAACAGTTTAGCTTATCACGTGTAGTTGTTTTCTACGGTGGTAAGTTTTTGGGCATCAATCGATTTAGTTTTGTTAACTCTTTTTTAGTCGCTAAAGGTGTTGGGTATTCTGATTTTAGGTGCTGGTGGTCTCGGGAGTGTTTTTGCATCGAAAACGTACCATGTGTGTACTCGTAATGCAGAAATTCAAACTTCGACAAAAGCTAAAAAACTAGTCTGTTGATGCCACACAAGCGTGTGGTAGCCCATATGCGAGACACGACCGTGTGGTCGACGAAGGCATGGCTGTGTGTGGTACACGGCTATGTGGTGATGTGAGTGTGGTCGTGTGGGTCACACGAGCTAGGCCAAGTTGGGCATGTGGGCCACACGGGCAAAGGCCAATTTGGGCATGTCGGTCCATATTTTATAATTTTCCCTAGTACCGCACAGGTCGCTCCAATCAACTGTGGGCTTACTATAGGTTGGTAAGGGCTAACTAAACCCTAGTTTGTATGCTATGATATTCTGATAGGCTAATCTGAGTAGTATACTAAATGTATGCATGTCTATAATGTTATCTATTTATAAACATACTGATCATGTTTAATCTGTTATACTGTATATGATAATTTTGTATCTTTGACTGGGGTGGGATTTGTATATATATGGAGGAAGTGATCTGTATGGCGTATATCACCTATATTCTAGTAGCTTGGCTACATATTATCTGATATGTGCCTTAAAGGCACGATGTGGTGTGTAGGGATGGGTGGGTGTTTTTAACCCCACATGGTGTGATGGGATGGTCGGAGTTGGTGTGTAGAGGATGGGGGTAGGATTTTGACATATCTGAATCTGAAACTGAATCTAATATCTAAATCTGAATCTGAAACTGAGTCTGTATCTGTTTCTGATTATTTATATGATGTTGTATGTTTGCATGCTTAATTTTGATGGTTTACACACTAAGTTCACGTAAACTCACATCTGTTTGTCTGTTTTGTCAGGTAATCCATAAACTTAGACGAATCAGTGCGGTAGAGACTTAGCGGTGACCACTTAACTGTAAATTGTTAAAACTTAATTATTTATGATTTTGGGTTATATTTGAGAGTTGTATTTCTGGGACTCTATTTGGACTTAATGGTTTTATAAATGTTGATTTTGGTTTTATATGTTACTAAATCTTATGCTTAAGCAAAACACTTTTCTCTAAAAATGACAATTTATACACAAACAAAGGTTTTTCTAAAACACGACTGTATTTTTAAAATATAATTTCTTTAAGGCTTCCGCTGTAATAAGTTTTTGGAAAATGGACTAATTAAATGGTATTTTCAATTAAAAATGTGAATGTTTTGACGAGACAACTCCGTTTTCAAAACCCCTACCTTGTGACACTTTCAGATTTGGCCATAACGTCTAGGCCGGGTTTAGGGTGTTACATTTAGTGGTATCAAAGCCAGGTTACAAAACTCGATTGTGAATTTTGGGTTCTAAAAATGAGTTTCAAAAAGAATTGTTTTTTAAATAATTTAAATAATGGGGAATAATTTGAGAAAGTATGTGGTACACCAAGTCTCCAACGCTGATTCTGTATGTATATCCGTACCTAGATAGAACTGTTCTGAAACACTGTAGATAGTACTTTCTGAAACTATACTGAAATAATAAGATACTGAAACTTCTGAAAACAATTCTGAGCATTTGATAATTTATGCATAAAACATCTGCTAATAAATACTGGAACTGATGTATAAAATTTTATAATGTAGATAAAACTCAAATTATACGATGACCACTCCTAAAACTCGTAGACGTGGTATTCGAGGCCGTGGTAGAGGCCGTAGGGGGCTCGAGCTGAGCCTTCTTCTTTGGGTAGTATGCCACATTTAGATACAAATGAGACATCGGTTTCGCCTGCTACTAAAACTGGATCTCAAAGTCGTTCGGCTGAGGACGACGCACTGTCCCAAGCCATGCTGAAGATTTTGGAGAGGGTCGCTGGACCCTATTTTAAAGTTAGAGGCTGAGGGTCGATAAATAAACGAATGCGGTCCAATGGTGTTGAGTTTTTTAAGGGTGTCACTAGAGTCGCCTCTAATGTGATCGAGTATTGGTTGAAGGCCATCGAGAGAATGATGAATGATCTAGACTGTACTCTTGAGTAGAAACTAAAAGGTGTAGTCTCTTTACTTCGCGATGAGGTTTATCAGTGGTGGTTGATGGTTGAGGAGGGTACTCAGCCTGATCGTCTGAATTGGGATTTCTTTAAGATCACCTTTCAGAATAAGTACGTAAGAGCGAGCTATGTGGATGCTCGTAGGCATGAGTTCATGAATCTCATGCAAGGCGATAGATTTGTGGCTGAGTTTGAGGTCGAGTTTTTAAGTTTGAGCCATTACGATCAAGGCATGGTGGCGTTTGAGTATGAGAGGTGCGTCCAGTTTGAGGATGGATTAAGGGATAACCTGAGGGTACTGATTGCTCCACAGAGGGAGCGAAAGTTCGCAGTTCTGGTTGAGAAGGGAAAGATAGCAGAGGATGTTAAGCTCGTGGAACGCCAAAATAGGGACTGAGAGAGAGGGAAGAATAAGAGGGATTCAGAGCCCTCTAATTCTTTTAGAGGCTTAAGAAAAAGGCCAGACCTGATGGGCCGGTTAGAGTGGTAGCCTATGTTGCTCTTACTAGGATTTCACCGTGTGGGGTTTGTGGAAGGCGCCATCCAGGCGAATGCTGGAGGAGGATTGGGGTTTGCCTGAGTGTGGATCATTAGAGCACCGTATTAAAGAGTGTCTACAGTGGGAAGATCAGATGCAAGCTTCGAGACCGGGTTCTATGCAGCCTTAGAGGGTAGTTCAGTAGTCACCTAGAGGCTACGGATTGGTTAGGGGTGGAAATGGTATAGTCCAAGGGCAGAGAACTCGGGCAGAGGTGCTGGTCAGATTGAGGCGAGGCAACCTACATTGGTTTATGTTGTTCGACATTGAAAGGATAGAGATGCTCTAGATGTTATACTTATACATTTTTTATATTTGATGTACCTTATACTGCTCTGATAGACATAGGTTCTACACACTCCTATATAGCTAGTATTGCATTTGAAACCTTGGGGATTTCTGTTGAGAGCACTACTAGTGAGGTTATTGTACTAAGTCAGTTGGGGCATTCTATTAAGGTTAGTAAACTTTATAGGGACGTTCCATTAGAGGTGCAAGGAGCAGTATTTCTAGCGGAGCTAATGGAGCTTCTGTTTGGGGAATTTGACTTTATCTTGGGTATGGATCAATTGGTTAAGCATCGAGTTAGTTTGGATTGCGCTACTAAAAGGGTCGTTCTGAGAACTGAGAAAGATAATGAGGTGGTTGTGATCGGTGACCGCCAAGATTATCTGTCCAATGTGATCTATGGGCTTGTGGTTGAGAAACTGGTTAGGACAGGATGTGAGGCGTATTTGGCTTACGTCAATGATTCTGTTTCTAAGGACTCTTCCGTTGGGGATATCAGAATAGTGAGGGACTTTCTAGATGTATTTCTTGAAGAGTTACCGGGTTTACCTCTGAATCGAGAAGTTGAGTTCAGAATTTAGCTTCTACTGGGTACAGCTTCGGTGTCCATCGCTTCATACCGTATGGCACCAAATAAGCTTATGGAGCATAAGGCTCAATTGTAAGAGCTTTTGGATCGTGGTTTCATCCTTCCTACTATGTCTCTATGGAGAGCACCAGTTCTATTTGTTAAGAAGAAGGATGGGACCATGAGGATGTGCATCAATTATCAACAGTTGAACAAGTTGACTGTAAAGAATAAGCATCCACTTTCGAGGATCAATAACTTGTTTGATCAGTTTCGAGGGGCTTTAGTGTTTTGAAGATTGATATTCTTTCTCGCTATCATCAGTTAAGGGTTAAGGAGGTGGATGTTCATAAGTCTGGGTTTAGGACTCATTATGGACATTACGAGTTTCTAGTGATACTTTTTGGTGTGATGAATGCTCCGACGGCATTCATAGATTTGATGAATCGAGTGTTTTAACCATATCTGGATCAGTTTTGGTGGTCTTTATCGATGATATTCTGGTTTACTCTAAGACCGAGGATGAACATGTTGAGCATCTTAGAGTAGTGCTTCAAATTCTACGGGAGAAACAGCTTTACGCTAAGTTGAGCAAGTGTAAGTTTTGGTTGCGTGAAGTGACTTTTCTAGGGCATGTGGTTTCTACTGAGGGGATCAGTGTTGATCTGAGGAAGATTGAGGTTTCACTTGATTGGAAACAGCCTAAGAACGTATATGAGATCCGTAGTTTTCTGAGTTTAGCGAGATATTATTGGTGATTTATCGAGGGGTTCTCTCGATTATAGCTCTTTTGACTAAGATTCTCGTATAACGGTGTTCCATTTGTCTGGACTGATGCGCAACAATCGAGCTTTAAGAAGTTCAAGTTTGTTCTGACTCAGGTTCATGTTCTGATACAACTTGAATCCGATAAGGAGTTTGTGGTCTATAGTGATGCATAGCATGTCAGTTTGGGATGTGTATTGATGCAAGATGAAAATGTTATGGCTTATGCGTCCCGTAAGCTTAAGACACACGAAGGGAACTATCCGACACATGATCTCGAGTTGACTGCTGTGTTTTTATGTTGAAAATCTAGAGGCGCTATCTTAGTGGTGAGAGGTGTATCATCTACACCAATCACAAAAGTATCAAGTACCTCCTTACTCAGAAAGAGTTGAATCTTAGACAGCATCGATAGATTGAGCTGCTCAAAGATTATGACAGCACGATAGAGTATCATCCTAGTAAGACCAATGTGGTGGCCGATGCTCTAAGTCGTAGGGCAATGACATATTTAAGAGCGATGTTCGCTCGACTTAGTCTGTTTGATGATGGGAGTCTATTAGTCGAGTTGTAAGTTAAGTCGATTTGGATTAATCAGATTCGAGATAAGCAGTTAGTGGATAAAACTCTGGGTTTGTGGTTCCGCTAGATTGAGAATGGCAGTACTTCAAATTTTGGGCTGAATAGCGATGAAGTTCTGTGTTTTCGAGGTCAAATCTGTATGCTGAATGATTACGATTTGAGGCAGTCCATTTTGAGGGAGGCGCATAATAGTCCATATGCTATACATCCTGGTGGTAATAAGGTGTATCACAATCTTCGTGAGCTATACTAGTAGCCGGGTTTGAAACATGAGGTTACAGATTTTGTTACTCGTTGTTTGACATGCCAGCAAGTTAAGGTTGAGCACCAGTTGCCTTTGAGTTTGTTGTAGCCAGTTAAGATCCCCTTATGGAAGTGGGAATGAGTGACGATGGACTTCGTTAGTGGGTTTCCCTTGACACCCACTAAGAAGGATTTTGTTTGGGTCATCGTGGATCAATTGACCAAGTCTACTCATTTTATTTCAGGTTCAAATGAACTTTTCTCTACGGAAGTTAGCAAAGCTATATATCTCTTAGCAAAGCTGTATAGCTCTGAGATAGTGAGACTGCATGGGGTTCCTGTTTCTATTATTACTGATAGATATCCTCGTTTCACTTCTCGATTCTGGAAGAAATTGCATGAAGCTTTGGGTTCGTGATTGGACTTCAGTACTGCGTTCCATCCTCAGACTGATGGTCAATCTGAGAGAGTGATTCAGATTCTGGAGGATATGCTTCAGAGTTTTGTGATAGATTTTCGAGGTACTTGGGAGGATTATCTAAGATTTTCGAGGTACTTGGGAGGATTATCTACTGCTAGCTGAGTTCGCCTACAATAACAGTTTCCAGTCTAGCATCCAGATGGCACCTTTTGAGGCTTTATATGGTCGTAAGTGTCGTACACTTCTATGTTAGACTGATTTGGGCGAACGTTGGGTTTTGGGTCTTGAGTTGGTTTCTGAGGCTGAGGATAAGGTTAGATTGATTCGAGATCGTCAGAAACTGGCTTCTTATAGACAGAAATATTATGCTGATCTGAAGAGGCGTGATATCTAGTACTCTGTGGGGACTTTGTGTTTATTAAGGTTTTCCATGGAAGAAAGTTCTGAGATTTGGTCGTAAAGGAAAGTTGAGCCCTAGGCTTATTAAGTCATATCAGATTCTAAAGTGTGTGGGATCGATCACTTATCAGTTGGAGTTACCTCTGGAGTTAGATCGTATCCATGATGTCTTTCATGTTTCGATGTTGAGGCAGTATCGGTCAGATCCATCTCATATTATCTCTGTTGAGGAATTCGAGGTTAGGCCGGATTTGACTTTTGAAGAGAAGCTGGTTCAGATTCTAGATCGAGATGTTAAGGTTCTGATAAGGAAATCCATTCCTTTAGTAAAGGTTCTGTGGCGGAATCATAGCACTGAGGATGCCTCGTGGGAACCTGAGGACTTGATGCGTCAGCAGGATCCTCATCTATTCTGATTAGGTAAATTTTGATGTCGAAATTTCTTTTAGGGGGTAGAGTTGTAATGCCCCAAATAATTTAATCCTGCTTCAATGAATATCTGACACAAATGTGTATCTGCTTTAGTGGTTAAGTGTTTTGGGTGTGTGTATGAGGTCTTAGGTTCAAGTCCCAATTCTGTGAATTTTGGTTATTTTTGGATCTAAGCCTTATCCTTATTCAATGGGCTTATATTAAATTTTCTGTAAAACCATATCAGAATGAGCCTGCTGGTTTGAGTGGTAAGGGAGTCAGTGTGGGAGGTTCCATGTTCGAATCCTTGAGTGAGCGAGGGTGTTTATCTATTTTTGCTCGATTAACTGTCAATGTTTCGGTACAGCTAAAATTTTGATGTGGTTGTGGGTTACTGGGTTAGTGGGAGAAGATTAAGGGATATGTTGTAATAGGCCCAATTCCCCCGGGCCCATTAACCAAAATTAAACTCAAAAAGAAAACTAAAAATTAAAGCCAATAATAAAGTCCATTTACATAGCCCAACAATTATTAAATTAAACTCAAATCCATATTATTACCCCCAGACCCAATAAATTAAATTAAGCCCAAACCTATTAAAGCCTAGTTACCTTAAAAATTTCTAGAAACCCTAGGGGTTTCCAGAAAACTCTAGCGCCGCAACTTCCCACACGCGCGCCCCGCATGCATCCGTGCCGCAGTCATCACGCAGATACGTGCTAGCAGCGACCTCCTCCACAGCTGTACCTACAACAGAAAGAAGCAACAAAGAATAGTAGAGGATTGAGAATACAGTAGAAGAATAAAAAACGTGTATTTCATTTTCTTTCTGGCTATAAAAAGCCAAGTATTGTAAGTAAATTTTTACACACAGACTCATACACAAAGAATACGAAATCAAAGGCAAAAAAAATAAGTGATTGTTTCCCTCTTTGATTTAGAGTCTCCTTTTCATTGTCTGTTTGTTTTACTTTGTATATACATGCAAAAATTAAAAAAAAGAAAAAGAGGATTTTACCATCGTGAATATACTGTCCCCATTTTCTCCGTCGCAATCGGAGTTAGATGAGGATGTAGGTCAGAGGGCAAGGCTTCAAAATCGGTGTTTATAAAAGCAAATCGGACCTTCATGAGACACTACTCACCATTTACGGTGGCGTTTTAGTGGTTGAACGGAGAGGTTTCTAAGTGCGGCTGAGAGCAAAAATGAAAGGGGGCTAGGTTTAGTTTAGAATGATGTCTGATCTGTTTTTTAATTTGGTTTTAGTCCATTAAGGAAACAATGTCGTTTGGGCTCATTGCAATAGCCTTAAAACGATGCCGTGTAGAGCAACCCGATGACCCATTCCATATGCAGCTGAGATCCGCGTGTTTTGGTATCTGAGGGTATATTTGTGCATTTAGTCCTTCTTTGTCGTGCTGTCTTTCGATTAGATCCATTATACATTTCTTTTTTTTTTTTAAATTGACCTATGTAATTTGTGCGCTATTTTAAATTGATCCGCGCCTAAACGATGTGCATAAGGATTTGGCCCAATTGCGTTTTTAACCCTCTCTCATCCATGCACACTTTAATTAAATCCTTGATTTTGTTTTTACTTGTTTAAACATTATTATTTTTATTTTGTTTTTATTTCAATTAAGTTTGTTTTAATTCTATGTTTTTATTATTTATTTATTTTCTTAAATAAAGACTGATTTAATATAGAACTTAGTAATATTTTATTAATTTCACATTGTTTTAATATATTATTTTATATTTTCATTTATATATTTTTATTCGTTTTACTATGATTTATTTTTAAAAATTCTTTTTTATATTACTTTATTTTAAAGATTTGTATAATGTTTAATTTAAATACTCTTATATATTATTATTTTATACATACATATATAATTTATGATAAAACTATTTTTTATTACTTTATTTATATATTTTATTTCAAATCTATCTATATGTTTATTTTTTTCTTATAAATCTAGTTAAATAATTTTTTTAAAGATTCAATCTTATTCATATTTTTGTTCATTTCAAAACTTTCATCATATATAAATTACTAATATTAAGTTTTACTGCATATATTATTTATATTATTTATATTTACTATTTTGTATACGGTTTATTCGGATTTTCTTTTTACATGCAATTTCCAAACTTATATATAACTTATAAGTTGTATAACATTGGTTGCAAATGGTTTTTCCTTTATGTTATTCATTTTTTATATATTTGTCGCATTTAAATTATGTCAATTTTTTATGTTCTTTTTAAAATTGTCTTTAAATTTATTGATTTTGATTGTTAATGTTGATATTTGTAAAATATATGTGTATTACCATCATATGTATATTAATTTAGTTTCTTGGTATTTTCATATAATTTTGTTCCTTCATATGTTATTTTTGCCATATATTATAAATCCACGCTTGATACTATATCCTATTATCAATAATGATGCAAATGCTAGGTTATATAGGCCAATTTTAGTTTTTTTTTTATCCCAAACAAATCAAATAAAATACATTTTAATTAATCGAAAGATTTTCAAAATAAGGTGATATTTGTTGTTTGGAAATCAGAAAAATTGTGCCCTAATGTATTGGGTCGCGGTTTTTTCGTTTGATCAAACAACTTAATACCCTTTTCAATAGCATGATTTTTGAAGTTATAAGATGATCTCGACTTTGAGGGTTCAAGATATTTCATCCTAATGTACTGGGTGTAGTATTTTGTTCCTTTAGAGCGAATGAATCTTACATTCAAATTTGGAATATTCCACCCTTTCTTCAAAGAAATTGCATTTTCAAAACTTTTCAAATTTTCAACGTAAGGACATCTTTTAATCGATTTGGTACCAATTTTGGGTGTACGAGGGTGATAACTCTTCCTCGAACGTATCCGACTCCCGAACCCATTTTTTTATTTTGCAGGCCAAAATTATTTTTAAAAAATGAAACCTTTTACAAGGTGATCCAATCACACCTAAACAAAAAAGGTTGGTGGCGACTCTATATTTTGTTTTAAAGTCGATCATCGTTTTTCAAAAAAAAAAAATGGCTTTGACAGCTTGGCGACTCCACTAGGGAGTAGTTGAGAGTCAGGCCATAGATTGATTAATTTTGTCCTTATGATTGAAAATTTGGAAAATTGTTTTGGAAAAATCATATTCCTTTTGATGCATTTGCTGGTATTATGATGTTGTGTTTTTGGTAGAATACTTGCATTTTCATTGCATGACCGTTGGGGTTACGCCTTTAAGTGGCAGTAAAAAACTATGCCTTCGTGAGGTTTTCACCTCCGCATGGGCTAGTGGACTACTTCTGGGATATATCCGTACCTATGTGCTTCGTGAGATTTTCATCTTCGCATGGCCATACGGAAATGTATTCCCCTGAACCAAACTCGATCCGTATGAGCCTATAATGGGTGAGGATTAAGGAATCTACTAGTTCAGGTACTCTTTCTTTAGAACCAAACCACATATAGTGAACCTTGAGAGCCCACTCTAGGTAAAGCTATTTCAAACTTTAGCGGTTACCCAGATAAATGTTTGATAATATGTTATATGTTTTGGATTTTATCATGTGATACTGGCTTGTTGTGTTTTGATTTGTTTTCTTATTTGCATGTTATTTCATATTAAAGAGGTGTCGATTCTTGTTCGGTTGCTAAGATATAAAGTTTGCCATGGAAAATGAATTTCTTAATAAAGTGGAGGATAATACGGCTGTTCACACATGGTTAGAAGAGTTGCAATTGGAAAAAGGGGATAGTCTAGTTGAAGGATACATGTCAGAGCTGTGGGACTTCACTTGCATTAGTGTGACACAAAATGAGCTTCAAGGATTGAGGGATATTTGGACTCATTGGGAGGATGAGACTAAACAGATGTTCTACCGCAACTATGGTGATATTTCTTATTCACTTGATGTCAAGGTAGATAAGCACTTGGTTCGGGCTATGGTTTAGTTCTGGAATTCTACATATAGTTGTTTCACTTTTGGGAAGGTAGATTTAGTGCCTACTGTAGAGGAATACACCACTTTACTTCACTGTCCAGGGGTCCAAATCGATAAAGTTTATACTAGGGTTGCTAATGTTCCTTCTTTCGTGAAGAAGTTGATGAATATTACAAGAATGAGTGAGCAGTGGGTTCCAACTCAAATTTAACAAAAGGGCGAAGGAAAATGTATTCCTTGGGTAAACTTGAGAGATTTGATCTTGGTGCACCCTGATGTAAAGAGGAATATTGATATCTTTACTTTGAGCATTTATGGATTAGTCATTTTCCCTAAAGCTCTAAGGCACATAGATGAAGCAGTTACAGATTTATTTGATCGGTTGGATAAGCAAGTTACACCTGTCCTTGCAATTCTTACTGAGACCTTTAGATCCTTAAATGCATGTCGAAAAGTAGGAGAAGGTAGGTTTGTTGGATGTGCACAATTGTTGATGGTATGGTTTCACGGTCACTTCTAGAAGGTAGATAAAGTTTCTTACCGACCTTTCTGTGAGAATTATTCACCTTTAAAAAGAAGATATAACTACGTCAAGGCATGAAGATATATCAGAAGAAAAGTGGATGATGATTTTTCAAAATCTCCAAGAAGAGGATATCGAGTGGAGAGCTCCATGGATGGTGCATGATGAGATACTTTATAGATGTGAAAGCTTTGATTGGGTCCCTTTACTTGGAATTTGAGGAGCCATTGGATATGCTCATTTGCTTGCAGCAAGATAGTATAAGTCTAGACAGTTTGTGCTGGCGACACACGGGTTAGCTCAAAGTGAATTCTTCTATAGAGGAAATGTAATATCCCGGGTTAAGGGCTATTTTGTTTTGGCATTTGTTTGCATGTTAATGGCTTGTTATGTGGTTGTTTGTGTGGTGTCGAGGCTTAGTTGTAGGCTAGAAGTGAGCCTGAGTAGGTGGGAAAATTTTAGTTTTAAGCCTTTGGGTGAGAGGAGCTGAAGGAGTTGGGGGGTTATATATATTATTTGGTGAGTTGTTGCACAAGAGATGAGCTAGCAAAGTGGCAAGGCATGCGCCACTTGGAGTTGGTGGTTGGCGTCAATTGGAAGAGGGGTGAGGTCCTGAGTTCAAGCTGCGAAAATCCCACATTTTGGCTTCCATTTTGACTGCATGGAGGGAGGAGTTGTGGGCGGTTCAACTCCGCCTTGGACCAAGTCAATAGGTGGAATGGATGGCAAGGAGTGAATGGTGGGATTTGACTAGCTCAAACTAGTTTGAACTAATGGCTTGGAGAGCTTCTAGGAGGTGGCCGATTGTGGGGAACTCCTAATAGGTGAGTGGCTGGTTTTTGGGGAGTGTTTGGGGGAGTTTGGCCGGTTGGTAAGTTGGGGAGGAGAGTGCCAAAATTTCATTGTTGGCAATTTATGCATTTTCGGTTTTAGCTAGTGTCAAACAAGTCTCTCTTTTGGTCTTTTGGTAAGCCAAATTTTACCCATTTTGTTTTTGCATTCTTGAAACCGAAACCCCAAGTGCTTCATCTCTTTTTCATTTTTCATTTGTTCTCCTTAAACCGAAAGCTTCAACAATCTTACCCTTACCGAAAGTACTTGGTGTCTTTCAATTGTGTTGTTAGCCGAATGCCTCTCCCATTTTCCTTTCTTTTTCATTTGTGTTAAACCGAAACCAGCTTTGTGTTTTCTCTTCAACTTGTGCCGAAACTTTATTCTCCAAAGAGACCTTCCTCCATTCCTTCTTCTTCTAAACCGAAAGCATCACCCCTTTCATCACCTTTTTACTTTCTTTCTCTTCCTAAACTTGTTAGCCGTTGTCACCATTTGTGTTACCCATTTCTCTCAAGCCGAAACTCATCCTCCAAAACACCTTCTTTATTTCTTATTTTTTTTCAAAACCGTAAGTAACCCCTATTCATCTTTTACTTTGCTTTTCCCAAACCCTTTAGCCGAACCTATTCCTCTTGTTGGAGTCTTGTACAATCGGTCTACTAAGAAGGTAGGTGTTGGCCGAATGGCCATTTCTCCTTTCTCTGGTACTTTGCCGATTGTTAGTGTGTTTAAGGTCCAATTTCGACATCTGTTAAAAGGAGTAACGTTCAATTTTGGTAATCGTTTCCATATAGGGCCTTTGGATTTCGAAGCGACCGATTGGAGAAGCCAAGTGGTAAGTAGTGGTAAGAGATTATCTTGATAGCCTATTCTTTTAGAATTCTATAAGCCAAGTTTTAATGGATTAATGGTTCTTTTAGGGTGTGCCGATTGTTCAAAGAGGAACCGGTGTTGGTTCGGGTTGGTTGGAACCGAACCATTTGCAAAGGTAAGGCTTAACGCAACCCCTGGGTTATCTATTTTTGGCCGAATAGTATAATGATTAATCCATTGTTGGCCGATTGTAGGCTCAGGGTTGTCGAGGTGATCAAGGGATTTTGACCGGTTCTTAGGATTAACACCTTCGCTATTCCAGGTGTGTAAACCAACACACTATCTTAACTAAGTAATGTGATAACTTTGTTTGTGTAAATGGAACAAAGTGGTTGACTATTTTGATACCCATTGAGGTATGGATACGGATTCGGGTAAGTCCGTTTCATTATGAAATATGTGATGATATATGATATCATGATTATGGGTGTATATTCGTTGAGATGCCATAATAAGCATGTGAGCATGATAGCATGATTGCACGATTTTGCATTTAGTATGATGTGCTATTGGGTGATATGAGAGGAGGGGAGTATGATATCCGTGTCTTTGGGACACCGTGTCTTTGGGACACCGAGGTTTGGCACCTCCAAGTGGTTTGGTACCACATATTTTGTGACTTTGGGTCACCAGAGGTTTGGCACCTCGGCGTCTCGTCCCGTGGCTTAATACCACAAAGGGTTGGCCCCACGCTTGATTATACGGATTGACGCCGATGATTTGGTATCACGCGATGGGTTGGCCCCATCATCGGATTTGTGACTACGGTCACCAGTGATTTGGTATCACACCGTGTCTTTGGGACACCAGAGGTTTGGCACCTCATTGCAACTCGTCCCTGTGGTTTGACACCACCGTGGGTTGGCCCCACTTATGAGATACTGGATTGTCGCTAGTGATTTGGTATCACACGATGGGTTGGCCCCATCATTGGATTATTCGTGACTTCGTTCACCAAAGTGGTTTGGCACCACATTATGGATATCGTGACTTTGGGTCACCAAAGGTTTGGCACCACCAAAGGTTTGGTACCACACGGGTAGAAGAGGTGATATGGTTGGCTAGGATCGGTGCATTACTTGCATTATTTTGTTATGATGTGTGTTGGCATGTTATATCGGAGAGGGATTTATGCACTGAGTCTTGCGACTCACTCTCTCCTTTGACTTTTCAGGTGACACTTAGACGCGGACATGGAGCCGGGATGGACTCGAGGTGCTCATGCCATGCTTAAATAAGGATTTGCTCAGACTTTATAAAATTTGGTATATTAGCTTATTTATTTCTATTTGGTTTTATTTTGGTTTGTAAAAGGCCTTTTAAAATTATGTTTTGCGTTGTTTATGCTTAAAGTAGATGTTTAATATGCCTTAACAAATTAATTGGGTTAAAATGTGCTAAAATTTGGAAAGACAACGATTTCAAAACTACAAAAGTGATATTTTTAAGCTATACCATCGGGTATCACACTATAATCTGGGATAAAAAGAACTCAAATGTTTTTCTAACTTAAAGCCGATTTTCTACTAAGTCAAAAATGTTATAGTAATAATAAGAGACAACTTAAACTTCTTAACGAGATAAACCTGTTTTACCTACCCATCGGGGTGAGTTTTTAAAATTTCTGGGTTTTCAAATACATCATCAGATTTCAACCAAACCTACTCAAGTTTTCTTCAGATACACAATTTAGCGAAGTATTTTCCTCAAACTTTTAAACTTAAACCTAAACCTCTCAAAACCCTTTTTCCCTGTGACATACCAGATTCGGTCGTGGTGTGTTGACCGGGTTTGGGGTGTTCAATTGTGGTATCAGAGCTAAGTTCTAAGGCTCGGCTGTGGGCCTGAGGCCCAAAATGTATTCAAAAGTCTGTTTT
Organism: Gossypium rotundifolium; assembly: GCA_025506655.1. Lineage (NCBI taxonomy): Eukaryota > Viridiplantae > Streptophyta > Magnoliopsida > Malvales > Malvaceae > Gossypium > Gossypium rotundifolium. The sequence continues at coordinate 20,666,455 of CP106733.1, read as the reverse complement.
AAGTGTTATGTTTTGAAAAGTATGGTTTGAAAGGCATGACACCGAGTCACCGGCACCAATCCGCCTAGGTAAATACCCCGTACTATTGTTTGTGATAATGATATTGATGAGATGTGATTGAATGGCTAGTGATAGTAAGACTACCTTAGAGACTGAAACTGATAGGACTCGTGGACTCATGAAACGAAACCTCTTTAATAAGCAATATTCATAAGACTTTGCTTTTAAACAGTGGAATAATTACTGATACATAAAACTCTTTAAATCAGACGAGAGTTAGTCATGAGTACCCAAGGTGGACGTGGTCGTGGACGTGGTCGCGGTAGGATGACAGTTTCTGAGCCCGTGGGTTCAGTCGTGGTTTCAGAATGAGATACGGTTCCGCCACCACTGGAGGTGGTGAGTTTCAAGAGCGCATCGGGATGACGCAGATGTCACAGCGATCTCATGAGTGTTAGAAAGGGTAGCTGGAGTAGGTGGAGGCATAGGAGCTAGAAAATACGTACTGAGCGACTTGAACAAACGGGCTGAATTCTTTCGGGTGTCTCGGTGTTGCTCCTAGCACTGCTGAATATTGGTGAAAGCGAGGAGCGATAATGGACGATCTAGACTGATCGCGAAGAAAAATTAAAGGGATCGTATCACTTCTCGAGATGAGTCATACCAGTGGTGGCTCACTGTTCGGGATAGCGCTGCAACTGAAGATCTGACTTGGGACTATTTACGGGCTACTTATCAGAAAAAGTACGTGGGAGCTAACTACATTAATGAGCAGCGGAAAGCATTTCTGAGGTTAGTTCAGGGGAGCAAATCGTGCGTCGAGCACGAGGCGTAGTTTCGAGGTCGAGTCGGTATGCCGGGGGTATGGTGGCTACTTGAACACGAGAGGTGTGTTCGTTTTGAGGATGACCTGCGAGACGAATTAAGATTGTTGATTGCGCCCCAGCAGGAGCGTGAATTTGCTGTTCTGGTTGAAAAGGCGAAGGTAGCTGAGGGCATTAAGGCAAGGCATGGATAGGAACCGGCACAAGAGGAGTTTTGGATCTTCTGGGTCATCAAGTAATCAGCAGAAAAGGGCTAGACCGAGTGGGCCGAATCAGTCGGGTAGGTTTGTTGTTGCTAGGCAAGGACCGCCGCATGCAGGTAACCGCTGGGAAAGCTCATTGGGGAGGATGTTGGACCGATGGTAGAGGTTTGTTTTGAGTGTGGCTCATTTGGACCACTGTGTGAGGACTGTCCGTAAGTTGGCTAGGATTCGGTCCGAGAGTCGGGGCCGACTCAAGACAGAATAACGGACCACCACCGCAGAGGGGCCGAGGTAATGGCGAGGGAGGTAATGGTTACGTCGGGGCCGTGGAGCACCGACGGAGGTGCAGTAGTTCGAGGCCGCATACCGGGTTAGTGTATCTTTGAGGCGCCGAGAGGAGGGCGACACAATCAACGTCATTACGGTGACGTTTTAATCTTTGGTTCTCCATTTATCGCTTTAATTGATGTGGGTTCAACACATTCGTATGTTACAAGTAGCATAGTGAAGGCCATGGATTTAGACTCGAGATATCTTCTAGGCGATGACCGTAATAAGCCCTCAGGTCACTCAGTAGTTGTAGATAAGTTGTATAGAGACGCACTCTAGAACTCCAAGGGTATCTTTTGTGGTCGATCGATAGAAGCGCCTTTCGTGGAGTTCGATCGATTCTCGAATGGATTGGTGGTTAAGTACCAGCGGTTAGATTGCGCCTAAGCGCATGGTTCTGAAAACATGCCTATGGGTGATGAAGTAGTTCGATCGGTAATAGGAGAAATTATCTCGTCTAATGTGGTATCTGCTCCAAAGCCGAGAAGATGGTCGAAAAGAGTACGTGAAGCATATGTGGTTCATGTGTATGCCTTGGAGGCTAAAGAGTCTGCCGTGGAGATGGTTCTTACGCTTAGGAATTTGTTGATGTGTTTCTGAGGAGCTTTCGGGTTTGCCACGGATCGGGAGGTAGAGTTCGGGATAGATCTGCTACCCGGAACTGCGCCAGTATCCATTGTACCGTACAGGATGACACCTAAGGAGTTAGTGGAGCTTAAGGCTCAAATCCAGGAGTTGTTGGACCGAGGCTTTATTAGGCCAAGTGTTTCGCTTTGGGGAGCGCGTACTTTTGTCAAGAAGAAAGACGGTCATGGATGTGTATAGACTACCGCCAACCTAATAAGTCGACAATCAAAAACAAGTATCCACCGCCTCGGATAGATGACTTGTTTGATCACCAAGGCGCGCCGCTTTTCTCAAGATCGATTTAAGGTTTGGGTATCACCGATTAAAGGTGAGGAGGCGGATATCAGAAGACGGCATTTCGTACTCAAGATGGGCACTTTGAGTTCTTAGTTATGCCGCTTTGGGTTGACTAATGCGCGGCGACCTTCATGGATCTGATGAATAGGGTGTTTCAACGGTATTTGGATCAGTTCGTAGTGGTTTTTATCAACGACATCTTGGTATATTCAAGGACTGAGGAGGAACATGATGCTCATTTGCGGGTGGTATTGCAGATTCGAGGGAGAAACAATGACTTCTATGCGAAGTTCAAGAAATGCGAGTTCGCTTAGGGAGGTGACGTTCTTGGGTCATGTAGTATCTACCGAGGGATTAGAGTGGATCCTCGAAAGGTAGAGGCGTTTTGAATTAGAAGTCGCCTAGGTCGAGAGTCGAGATTCGAGTTTTCTGGGCTTGGCAGGATACTACCGAAGATTTGTAGAGGGTTTCTCGTTGATCGCAGCACCGATGACCAAATTATTGAGAAAAGGGGTTCCGTTTATTTGGACTGAGAAGCAGCAGGAGAGCTTCGATAAGTTGAAGAAGATTTTGACAAGCTCGGCTCGACTCAACCCGAGGCCGTAAGGAATTTACGATTATCTTCGTGATGCTTCACATCTGTGTTTGGGTTGTGTGCTGATACAAGAAGGGAAGGTTGTGGCTTACGCATCTCGGTAGCCGAGGCCACATGAGGTAAATTATCCAACGCATGATCTGGAGTTAGTGGCTATAGTATTTACCTTGAAGATATGGAGGCATTACTTGTACGGAGAGAGATCGATAGTCTACACGGATCATAAGAGTCTGAAGTACCTTCTGACTCAGAAAGACTTGAATCGAGGCAGTAGCAGATGGATTGAGTCACGAAAGACTATGATTGCTCAATAGAGTATCATCCGGGCAAGGCTAACATTATGGCAGACGCGTTGAGCCGTAAGATTGTGTCGGATCTAAGAGCGTTGTTTGCCCACTTGAGTTTGTATGACGACGGGAGTATTCTGGTAGAGCTGCAGGTTAAGCCTACTTGGGTGGAGCAGATCAGAGAAAAACAGTTGATGGATGAGGTTCTAAGTGCGCAGAGGACACAAGTGCAGAATGATGGGTTGAAGGGTTATAGCTTGTCTAATGACGGGGTTTTGTGTTTTCAGGGGAAAGCTTGTATGCCGAGAGATTCTGAGTTAAGGCAAAAGATTCTTCAGGATGCACATAGCAGCCCCTACGCTATGCATCCTGGAGGTAGCAAAATGTATAGGGATCTCAGAGAACAGCCTACGTGGTCGGGTCTCAAAAAGGAAGTGATGAGTTTCTAGGGAAGTGTCCGACTTGTCGCAGGTCAAGGTCGAGCATCGCTTGTCATCTGGTTGCTTCACCAAAGAAGATTCTACAAAGGAAGTGGAAAGGATAACTATGGATTTCGCGCTGGATTACCGCTACACCGAGCAAGAAGGATTCATTTGGGTAATTGTGGATCGAATGACTAAATCACTCACTTTATCCCTGAAGGGTGGATTACTCACTCGAGGTTGGCGGTTTGTATGTGTCGAGATTGTGAGATCGCACGGGGTGCCAGATGTCGATCATCTCGAATAGGGATCCCAGATTTACGCCAAGGTTCGAAAACATTGCATCGTGCTCTAGGTACACTTGTTGATTTCAAAGACGGCATTTCATCCGCAGATCGACGGGCAATGGAAAGGGTTATCTGATCTTGGAGGACATGTTACGAGGTTGTGTATTGAACTTCAGGGGTAGTTGGGAGGAGTATCTACCGCTAGCTAAGTTCGCTTACAACAATAGTTACCAAGCGAGCATCAAGATGGCACCATACGAAGCGTTGTACTGTAGGAAGTGTCGCTCACCTACTTGTTGGACAGAGTTAAGTGAACGTCAGTTATTGGGACCAGAGTTAGTTACTGAGACCGAAGACAAGGTTAAGTTGATTCAGGCTAGATTGAAGGAAGCTTCGGACCGGCAGAAGTCCTATGCCGATCTTAAGCGGAGAGATATTGAATTTGCTGTGGGAGATCGGGTTTTCCTGAAGGTCTCACCGTGGAAGAAAGTGTTAAGGTTCGGGAGGAAATGCAAGCTAAGTCCGAGGTTTATTGGGCCGTATAAGGTACTGAAACGAGTGGGGCCAGTAGCGTATCAGCTTGAGTTGCCAACAGAGCTAAGTCAGATTCACGACGTGTTCCACGTTTCGATGCTTCGGCGTTATCGCTCAGATCCATTGCACGTGGTGGCAGTGGAAGAGATCGAGGTAAACCCAGATTTGACCATGGAGGAAGAGCCTGTACAGATTTTAGATCGGGATGTGAAGGTTCTGCGTAGGAAGTCTGTGCCTTTGGTTAAGGTTCTTTGGCGGAATCATGGCGTGGAAGAAGCTACGTGAGAACCCGAGGATATGATGAGACAGCAATACCCGTAACTCTTCTGATCAGGTAATTTCGGGGTCGAAATTATTTTAAGGGGGTAGAATTGTAATATCTCGGGTTAAGGGCTATTTTGTTTTGGCATTTGTTTGCATGTTAATGGCTTGTTATGTGGTTGTTTGTGTGGTGTCGAGGCTTAGTTGTAGGCTAGGAGTGAGCCTGAGTAGGTGGGAAAATTTTAGTTTTAAGCCTTTGGGTGAGAGGAGTCAAGGAGTTGGGGTTATATATATTATTTGGTGAGTTGTTGCACAAGAGATGAGCTAGCAAAGTGGCAAGGCATGCGCCACTTGGAGTTGGTGGTTGGCGTCAATTGGAAGAGGGGTGAGGTCCTGAGTTCAAGCTGCGAAAATCCCACATTTTGGCTTCCATTTTGACTGCATGGAGGGAGGAGTTGTAGGCGATTCGAACTCTGCCTTGGACCAAGTTAATAGGTGGAATGGATGGCAAGGAGTGAATGGTGGGATTTGACTAGTTCAAACTAGTTTGAACTAATGGCTTGGAGAGCTTCTAGGAGGTGGCCGATTGTGGGAACTCCTAATAGGTGAGTGGCCGCTTTTGGGGAGTGTTTGGGGAGTTTGGCGGTTGGTAAGTTGGGAGGAGAGTGCCAAAATTTCATTGTTGGCAATTTATGCATTTTCGGTTTTAGCTAGTGTCAAACAAGTCTCTCTTTTGGTCTTTTGGTGAGCCGAATTTCACCCATTTTGTTTTTGCATTCTTGAAACCGAAACCCCAAGTGCTTCATCTCTTTTTCATTTTTCATTTGTTCTCCTTAAACTGAAAGCTTCAACAATCTTACCTTTGCCGAAAGTACTTGGTGTCTTTCAATTGTGTTGTTAGCCGAATGCCTCTCCCATTTTCCTTTCTTTTTCATTTGTGTTAAACCGAAACCACTTTGTGTTTTCTCTTCAACTTGTGCCAAAACTTTATTCTCCAAAGAGACCTTCCTCCATTCCTTCTTCTTCTAAACCAAAGCATCACCCTTTCATCACCTTTTACTTTCTTTCTCTTCCTAAACTTGTTAGCCGTTGTCACCATTTGTGTTACCCATTTCTCTCAAGCCGAAACTCATCCTCCAAAACACCTTCTTCATTTCTTATTTTTTTTTCAAAACCGTAAGTAACCCCTATTCATCTTTTACTTTGCTTTTCCCAAACCCTTTAGCCGAACCTATTCTTCTTGTTGGAGTCTTGTACAATCGGTCTACTAAGAAGGTAGGTGTTGGCCGAATGGCCATTTCTCCTTTCTCTGGTACTTTGTCGATTGTTAGTGTGTTTAAGGGCTGATTTCGGCATCTGTTAAAAAGGAGTAACGTTTAATTTTGGTAATCGTTTCCATATAGGGCCTTTGGATTTCGAAGCGGCCGATTGGAGAAGCCAAGTGGTAAGTAGTGGTAAGAGATTATCTTGATAGCCTATTCTTTTAGAATTCTATAAGCCAAGTTTCAATGGATTAACGGTTCTTTTTAGGGTGTGCCGATTGTTCAAAGAGGAACCAAAGTTGGTTCGGGTTGGTTGGAAGCGAACCATTTGCAAAGGTAAGGCTTAACGCAACCCTTGGGTTATCTATTTTTGGCCAATGGTATAATGATTAATCCATTGTTGGCCATTGTAGGCTCGTGGTTGTCGAGGTGATCAAGGATTTTGACCGGTTCTTAGGATTAACACCTTCGCTATTCCAGGTGTGTAAACCAACACACTATCTTAACTAAGTAATGTGATAACCTATTTGTGTAAATGGAACAGTGTGGTTGACTATTTTGATACCCATTGAGGTATGGATACGGATTCGGGTAAGTCCGTTTCATTATGAAATATGTGATGATATATAATATCATGATTATGGGTGTATATTCGTTGAGATGCCATAATAAGCATGTGAGCATGATAGCATGATTGCACGATTTTGCATTTAGTATGATGTGCTATTGGGTGCTATGAGAGGAGGGGAGTATGATATCCGTGTCTTTGGGACACCGTGTCTTTGGGACACCGGAGGTTTGGCACCTCCAAGGTTTGGTACCACATATTTTGTGACTTTGGGTCACGGAGGTTTGGCACCTCGGCGTCTCGTCCCAGTGGCTTAGTACCACGGTGGGTTGGCCCCACAGCTTGATTATACTGGATTGACGCCATGATTTGGTATCACGCGATGGGTTGGCCCCATCATCGGATTTGTGACTACTGACCAAAGTGATTTGGTATCACACTGTGTCTTTGGGACACCAGAGGTTTGGCACCTCATTGCGACTCGTCCCTGTGGTTTGACACCACCGTGGGTTGGCCCCACTTATGAGATACGGGATTGTCGCTAGTGATTTGGTATCACACGATGGGTTGGCCCCATCATTGGATTATTCGTGACGTCGGGTCACCAGTGGTTTGGTACCACATTATGGATATCGTGACTTTGGGTCACCAGTGGTTTGGCACCACCAGTGGTTTGGTACCACACGGGGTAGAAGAGGTGATATGGTTGGCTAGGATCGGGTGCATTACTTGCATTATTTTGTTATGATGTGTGTTGGCATGTTATATCGGGAGAGGGATTTATGCACTGAGTCTTGCGACTCACTCTCTCCTTTGACTTTTCAGGTGACACTTAGACGCGGACATGGAGCCGGGATGGACTCGAGGTGCTCATGCCATGCTTAAATAAGGATTTGCTCAGGCTTTATAAAATTTGGTACATTAGCTTATTTATTTCTATTTGGTTTTATTTTGGTTTGTAAAAGGCCTTTTAAAATTATGTTTTGCGTTGTTTATGCTTAAAGTAGATGTTTAATATGCCTTAACAAATTAATTGGGTTAAAATGTGCTAAAATTTGGAAAGACAACGATTTCAAAACTACAAAAGCGATATTTTTAAGCTATACCATTGGGTATCACACTATAATCTGGGATAAAAAGAACTTAAATGTTTTTCTAACTTAAACCCGATTTTCTACTAAGTCAAAAATGTTATAGTAATAATAAGAGACAACTTAAACTTCTTAACGAGATAAACTGCTTTTACCTACCCATCGGGGTGAGTTTTAAAATTTCGGGTTTTCAAATACATCATCGATTTCAACCAAACCTACTCAAGTTTTCTTGGATACACAATTTAGCTAAGTATTTTCCTCAAACTTTTAAACTTAAACCTAAACCTTCAAAACCCTTTTTCCCTGTGACATACCGATTCGGTTGGTGGTGTGTTGACCGGGTTTAAGTGTTACAGAAAAATTATAAGAAAAGGATTCGGGAAATTGCTAATGCTTAGAAGCAAACTCTTTGGATGAAGAGAGTGGTTATAGGTGAAATGATGACTCTTGAGTATAATGTGTGGTTAAGCAAAAGGGTTAATGATCATATTCCAGGACCAAATTTAGACGGTGCTCGATCAATGAAGGAATGCTTGCGAGTAGTTCCGTCAGAATTAGAAATTGTAAAGCAGGACTTTGAAAAATAGAGTTCAGAGCTTGGGAAGAAAATTGAGCAGCTAGAGGAAGAATAAATGCACTTGAGATTAGATTTGGAAATATAGAAGTTAGAAGTGGAGAAGTTAAAAAAGGAAAAAATAAAGCTCAAGAGGATCTGGATAGTTTAAAGTCAGACTATAAGAAGATGCGGCTATCAATGAGAACTGCTGGACTGGGGAAAACTTCAGATCAATGGCGACAAGAGGTTCAAGAGGAAAGAGCTAAGGCTAAACAATGGAAAGAGAAATTTCAAGAAATGCAGGCCCGAAATGAAATTTTAGAAAGGCAAATGTTAGAAAGCCAAAATGGAAGAAATGAACTGAAGTCTAGGAAGGCTAAGTTGGAAGGGTCTCTCTATTATCATAGAAACCATAATTCTATGATAGAACTAAAAGCAAGTTTGAGCAAAATCGAAGAAATGAAAAAGAAAATTGAAGAATTAGAGATGGCATTGCATAATTGTCAAAACCGTATTGAGTCCCTAGAGATGAATGAAGAGCGATGGAAAGAGGAGCTTCATTACTTTCAGAATCAAGTTAGAAATAGGGATTACATCATGGGAGAAGTCATAACCCAAATTTGAGAGAAAACTGACTACTTGCAGAGTTTGGAGGTGCAAGCGGATATACTGAGCGTGCAGTATGAGTCGCAGTTAGATCGTGGAAAGGAGTTAGCTTCACTACTTAGGAAAATTAAAGCTTTGGGCATTAAGGCAAAGCCATATCTATAATCTATTTTATGTAAAGAACTTTGTTTTCTAATAAAGTTGTCTATATGGAATTGAATCAGAATTGACGCCTCTTTGCATTCATGCATTTCATGCATTTTCATTACATTACATTGCATTGTATGCATTAAGATTCATTAAAAAGGCCCTAATTAATTAAAAATTATTTCAGTAACTTGGAAACCGACAAAAACTTTACTAGACACGCATCCCTACGGTACAAGGAAAAAGACCAAGTCAATGGATAAGAGGTTAGAAAAATTGGAACAACTGCAAAAAGATATGCAAGAGCAAATGCAAGTACTGATGCAAGAGCAATTAGCTAAAATTTAGCAAGAGATGAGGGATCAAATGATGGAGTCCCAAAGAAGCATGATGGCTCAACTGTCCCAATTACTGGTGGGAAGAGTGGACAAAGGGAAGGACACCATGGATAATGTCGGGGAAAATAATGAAGATCCTTAATATCCTACCGGTTTTACCCCAACACATGTACATGCACAACCTGAAATAAACCTACAAAGGCCATCTATTACGATTAGGCCGCAACAGTTTCAGGCAAGCCTCGATAATAATGAATTTTTAGGTTGGCTCAGGCTCTAACCTGGGTAATAATTCAAATAATCCAATTGTTCTTGATTTGGATGAAATAACAGAAGAGGAAAAGACAAAGACAGAATCATAAAGGCAACTAGAAGAACGGTGTAGGTGGTTGGAGGAGAAGTTCGGGGCCATAAAAAGTGCTGATAGCTATCATGGGATTGATGCTAAAGACTTGAGTTTAGTTCCAAATTTGGTAGTCCCCTACAAGTTTAAAATGTCAGAATTTGAGAAGTATAATGGGACGAGATACCCAGAGGCACACATTACCATGTTTTGCAGAAGAATGACTGGTTATGTTAATAATGATCAATTGCTGATTCATTGCTTCCAAGATAGTTTGGTGGGAGCTGCTTCTAAATGGTACAATCAGTTGAGTAGAAACAAAATTAGTTCATGGAGAGATCTAGCCTAAGCGTTCATGAAACAATACAGTCATGTTACAGATATGACTCTTGACAGGATTACTTTGCAGAATATGGAGAAAAGGCAAATGAAAGTTTTAGACAATATGCACAAAGATGGAGGGAGGTAGCAATCCAGGTCCAGCCACCATTCTTTTAAAAGGAAACCATGATGCTATTTATTAATACTTTAAAGGCCCTGTTCATTTCCCACATGTTAGGAAGTGCCACAAGAAGTTTTTCAGATGTGGTAATGACTAGAGAAATGATCGAGAATGCAATAAGAAGTGGAATGATAGAGGCAGGTGAGAACGCCAAAAGGTCAACCCCATAGAAAAAGGAAAATGAAGTAAATAATATAAATATGGGGCATTCAAAATTTGTTACTGTAAGTTAACCAAAAGCGATGGTTACTAATCAGGGCTCGTCAAGACAAAAATCTAGAATGAAACAGAATGTTGAGAAACTCCAATTTACACCAATTCTAATGACGTATAAGGAGTTATATCAAAGCTTGTTTGATGCACATTTGGTGGCTCCTTTCTATTTAAAGCCATTGTAGCCCCTATAACCTAAATAGTACGATGCCAATGCTCAATGTGAATATCATGTAGGGATCATAGGGCATTCGATGGAAAACTTCACTACTTTTAAGAATTTGGTTGAAAGCTTTATTCAAATGGGCATTGTGAAGTTTGACAATGCGCCCAGTGCAGAGAATCTATTACCTAATCATATTGATAGCAGAGTAAATGTGATAGATGGAATCATGGGAAGAAGAATTAAGACAGATTTTTCGGAGGTAAAAATGCCTTTGAAATGGGTCTGGAAACAAATGGCAGAAAGGGGGTTAGTTACGTCGAATCCAGAAGGAAGTTACAATGAGATAGGGAATTATTGTGAGTTTCATCACAAAATGGGGCACAAAATTCAAGAATGTGAGCAGTTCAAAACTTTGATTCAGGGCTTGATGGACAGTGAAGAGATGGAATTTTATAAAGAGGTTAAAAAGGAAGGGTGTATATGCACGTTAGAATCAACGACGAAAGTCAATTATCCTACGGTCATCATTTCACGTCCTAAAAATAAAGTCGGGATTCAGACACCAAAAGTTATAATTCAGAAACCAGCTTATTTTTTCTTACAAGGATAACAAAATGGTCTCTTGGAACTACAATTGCAATGTGACAGTTCCGAGAAAGGAGACCAGCACTGAAGATCAAAATATAAGGTCTCACACACATAGTGGAAAATGCTATGACTTGGTAAATGTCCGAACCGAACCTGCAAAATGAAAAGCTCCAACAATGGAACAAAAGAAAGGAAAAATGGTTGAACCTGAGTTGCTTATTAATGAACCAGTAAATGAGGAGGAAGCTAAAAAATTCTTGAAATTTCTGAGGCATAGCGAGTATAGTGTGGTTGACCAATTGCATAAATAGCCAGCTCGTATATCTATCCTAGCTTTGCTCTTAAGTTCAGAGGTACACCAAACGCACTGATGAAGGTATTAAATGAGACATATGTGACTAATGATATCTCGGTCAACAAGCTAGATAGGCTGGTTAATAACATAAGTGCTGATAATTTCATCTTCTTTAACGATGACGAAATACCCCCAGAGGTATGGGATCTACTAAAGCCTTGCACATAACCAACAGATGTAAGGGATACACATTGCTGGGAGTTATGATAGATAATGGGTAAGCATTGAATGTATTACCTCTGTCTACACTAAATAGATTACCCGTGGATAGTTCACACATGAAGGGGTGTTAAAATATAGTGTGGGCATTCAATGGCACAGAAAGAAGAGTCATAGGGAGAATAGAAATACCTTTGTTGATTGTCCCAACTACATATGAGGTAGACTTTTTAGTAATGGATATTAAACCTTCATATAACTGCCTTTTGGGGAGACCTTGGATACATTCAGCAGGAGGCAGTGCCTTCATCGTTGCATCAGAAGTTGAAGTTAGTATCAGAAGGATGGTTGATAACGATAAATGCTCATAAGGATATCATTGCCACTGTAACTAGTGACACACCATATTTGGAGATAGATGATGAAGCAAGCGAATGTTCATTTTGATACTTGTAATTTGTAAATGCAACATTCACATTGAAGGAAGCAGGATTCTGGTGCCAAAAATATCAAAAAATACAAGGATGGGTCTGCAGTTAATGATTGGAAGGGGAGCTTTACCAGGAAAGGGACTTAGGAGGCATCTTTAAGGAAGAATTGAGGTACCGATTCTAAAGGACAAGTACGATCACTTTGGCTTGGGATTCAGGTCAGATGCGAGATAGAGAAAGAGGGAATTAGAAAAAAGACGGGAGAAAAGAAGGGCATGGATGAATGGAGAAAAACTCAAAGTGGAACCTATGATAATCCCTCACATCTCAAAAACTTTTGTATTAGGAGGGTTTATTCACCCTAAACAAAGAATGCCAGAAGGAAAAGACATTGAAGAAATGTTGAAGAATGTATACATCAATGCTATATCGGAAGATACAATTGGAGGAAGGATCTTATCAGATATTCGCCCTTATGAACCTGGGAGTGTTTTGGACAATTGGACTGCTGAAGAAATTCTTGTAATAGTTAGAGCGTACTCAGAGTAATGTCCCAAACACACTTATTGCTTTAGGTCTAGAAGCAATAAGATTTCTTTTGTGAAATAGGCTCATGTTCAAACATCATTATTTCAATAAAATACAGTTTTCTATATTATTTCATTTTAAATTCTTTTATTCTTTTATACTATTGTTTTCCTTTTCATTCTTTAGATTCTCTTCCAAATCATTCTTTCATTTCATATATAAATAATTATTCTTGAATTTATTCATTGTATATTCTTTTGAACCTCCAATGGGTTCCCAGATATCAACGACATGAGTGACGCTGCTATTGACTCAGAATCGCTATTTGAGAAAGACATGTGTTAAGAGGGATCTCAGGACTTTGAAAATGACAGAGACAACGGCTTATCTTCGAACTTGTTAAAGATGGTAAAACAAGAGGAGAAACAAATTCTACCTCACAAGGAGATAGTGGACATTGTGACCCTAAAAGAGGGAAAAGTAGTAAAAATTAGAACGTGCATAATTGAAAAAAATGAAGCGAGACCTTGTTGGGTTGCTTCGAGAATTCAAAGATGTCTTTGCGTGGTCATACCAAGATATGCTAAGGTTAAGCACTAACATTGTAGTACACCACCTCCCTATAAAAGAAGATTGCAAGCCAGTATAGTAGAAACTCAGAAGGATGAGACCTGATATTATGCTGAAAATAAAAGAAGTCAAAAAGCAGTTTGATGTTGGATTCCTGCAGGTGGTCAAATACTCAAAATGGGTGGCCAACGTTGTGCCTGTCCCTAAGAAAGATGGGAAGGTACGAATGTGTATGGATTACAAAGATTTAAATAAAGCTAGTCCACAAGACAATTTTCCTTTGCTGCGCATTGATACTCTAGTAGATAACACAACAGGCTTTTCGTTATTTTCTTTCATGGATGGTTTCTCGGGATATAATCAGATAAAGATGCATCTTGAGGATATAGAGAAGACCACCTTCATAACCTTGTGGGGTACATTTTGTTATAAGGTGATGTCGTTTGGATTAAAAAATGTGGGTGCGACATATCAAAGAGCCATGGTGACCTTGTTTCATGATATGGTGCATAAAGATATTGAGGTTTATGTTCATGATATGATTGTAGAGTCCCGAACAAAAGAGGAACACATCCAAGTTTTAAATAAGTTATTCTTGAGATTGAGAAAATTCTAATTAAAACTCAATCCAACAAAATGTACTTTTGGAGCCAGATTTGGAAAATTGCTAGGTTTTGTAGTTAACAAAAGAGGAATTGAGATTGATTCAGACAAAGTCAAGGCTATAGAAAAATTACCACCTTCGCATACTCAAAAAGAAGTTCGAGGTTTCCTTGGAAGATTAAACTACATTGCTCGATTTATGTCACAACTAATTGAGAAATGTGATCCTATATTTCCTCTCCTTAAGAAGCACAAACCGGATGTGTGGGATGATGAGTGTCAAGAAGCTTTTGATAAAGTCAAATAGTACTTATCAAGCCCCCCAGTATTGTCACCTCCTTGCCCAGATAGGCCATTAATACTGTATTTAACGGTATTTAATAACTCTATGGGAGTGTACTTGGATAGTATGATGAGTTGGGACGAAAAGAAAAGGCAATATACTACCTTAGCAAGAAATTTACTGAGTGTGATATGAGGTATCCACCAATTGAGAAGTTATGTTTTGCCCTGATATGGACAACTCGGAGATTATGGCAATACATGTTATATCATACGACTTGGCTAATTTTGAAGTTGGACCCTCTAAAATATATGATTGAGTCAAATGATTTGAATGGAAGGATGGCTAGATGGCAAATTTTGCTCTCGGAATTTGACATAGTTTATGTGAGCCAAAAAGCTGTAAAGGGAAGCGCAGTAGCATATTTTCTGGCAAATAGAGCTGTAGAAGATTATGAGCCTTTGAATTTTGATTTTCCCAATGAAGAGTTGATGTATGTGGCAGCCATTGAAGGAAATGTTGCAAAAAACATCTTTGGAAGCTAAATTTCGATGGAGCATCGAATGTTGTGGGTAATGGAATTGGGGCAATTCTAGTATCTCCAAGTGGAGATCATTATCCGTTCACATGTAAATTGGATTTTGATTGCACAAATAATATGGCTGAATATGAAGCATGTATCATGGGATTGCGTGCAGCCATAGAATGGAATATCAGAGTATTGGAAGTATATGGAGATTTCGCACTAGTGATCTATCAGCTGAAAGGAGAATAAAAGACAAGAGACCCCAAATTGGTCAATTATCAAAATATATTTTTAGGGTTAATCGAAGAGATTGAGGATATTAATTTCAGCTATCTCCCACGGGATGAAAACCAAATGGCAGATGCTTTGGCTACCTTGGCCTCCATGATCAAAGTTAGCAAACAAGAGGATGTAAAGCCTATTCAGATGAGTAATCACGAAGCCCTAGCTCACTGTTATAACGTGGAGGAGGAAGAAAGAGATGATTACCCTTGGTACCAAGATATATTTTGATATGTAAGAAATCGTGATATCCTAATCAAGCAACTGAGAATGATAAAAGGACATTAAGAAGACTAGCTTGTGACTATGTCTTAGATGGGGAGGTTCTGTATAAAAGGAGAAAGGATTAGGTGCTGTTAATATGTGTGGACGATGTTGAAGCTAAAAAAATTCTAAAAGAAGTCCACGAAGGTGTTTGTGGAATACATGCCAATGGTTTTACAATGGCTAGACAAATTATGAGATTCAGATACTATTGATCTACCATGGAAGGAGACTGCATCAATTATGCTAAGACATGTCACAAATGCCAGATTTTTGGTGATAAGATTCATGTGCCTCCTTCACCTTTGCATGTTATGACACCTCCATGGAATTTTTCTATGTGGGGCATAGATGTTATTGGGCCGATTTCGCCGAAAGCTTCAAATGGGCATCGATTTATTTTTGTGGTTATTGATTATTTCACCAAATAGGTAGAGGCTGCTTCATATGCCAACATTACTAAATCGGTAGTTAGCAGATTTCTAAAAAAGGAAATCATATGTCGATATGGAATGCCTGAGAGGATCATATTAGATAATGCTCTCAACTTAAACAACAGTACAATAGCAAAAATCTGTAGTCAATTCAAGATCAAGCACCATAACTTGTTGCCGTATCGACCAAAAATGAATGGTACTGTGGAAGCTGCCAATAAAAACATCAAGAAGATTGTGAGGAAAATGACTGAAACTTATAGAGATTGGCATGAGAAGTTACCATTTGCCCTCTATGCTTATCGAACATCTGTTAGGACTTCTACTGGGCAACACCTTTCTCATTGGTCTATGGAATAGAAGCAATTTTACCCATTGAAGTGGAAATACCTTCTCTTTGAGTTTTGTCAGAATTAAAATTAGATGAAGTAGAATGGATCCAGTCTCGTTATGATCAATTGAATTTGATTGAAGGAAAAAGGCTAAAGGCTATCCAGCATGGTCAGATGTACCAAAAACGAATGAGGTGAGCTTACGACAAAAAGGTTCGCCCAAGGGAATTTCATGAAGGGGACTTAGTGTTGAAAAAATACTCCCCATCCAAAAAGATTTCAAAGGGAAGTGGATGCCAAATTGGGAGGGACCTTACGTTGTGAAAAAGGCTTTCTCCGGAGGAGCACTAATTCTGACTGAAATGGATGAGAAAATCTTACCCAATCTTGTAAATTCGGATGCAGTCAAAAGGTACTATGCTTAAAGAAACCAGAGTGAAAACTCGCAAAGGGTGCTTTGAGACCATGAATAAAAAAAATAAAGGAGAGGCCAAGGTGAAAACCCGTAAAGGGCGCCTTGAGACCATAAAAAGATGAATAAAAAGAAAAAGGAGAGGCCAAGGTAAAAACCCGCAAAGGGCGCTTTGAGACCAAAGGGGATTTGAGTTGAAAACCCAAAAGGGTGGCTCAAATTTTGATCAAAGGAGGGGCATGCGGTGATATTTCTATATTTGAATTAAAAAAGAAGAGATATGCTATATCTTGGAGCATTGAAAAAGTACTCGAGATCTCCTAAACACATTCTAAGCTCAAAATAGTCTTCAAGAAGTTCGTACAGAGAAGCTTAAGCTACGATATTTGGGGCACCTAGTTTTTATTTTATAATGAATTTGCAATCTTTGAATACTTTATTCCTTTCAAGATACACATTTTCACTCAATTTCTTGTTTGTCATTTTTTGTTCTTTTAAAAGATAAGTATTTTTCAATCAATATCTTTTTATTTATTCATTTCAATCTTCAATTTTATTCTTGTTCATTGTTATGATCTTTTACAAGCATGTTGCATTGAAATAATGATGAATGAACTAGTAATACTTTCATAAAAGAAGTTTCACATATTACTCTAGAGGTTTCTAAATAATACAAGAACCTGAAGTAGTACTATTGTTTAGAACTTACCAGACTTAAGGTTTGGAATATTTGAGAAGGAGGAGTTTAAGTTGGGACTATTTCTTCGGATTTCTTGAACAAAATATCTGTTAGGCATTATGGGGTGGTTATTCTTGAAAGAGAGAAGCCTACATTCATCTGGTTGTAACACCAAAGGATGGTGTAATTGACTAATGAAGATACAAATATTCTACCCTTGAGTTGTGGTAGGATGGATTGAAAATGATACAAATCCTATACCCCCGAGTTGCAGTAGGATGGATGGAAATTAATACAAATCTTATATCCTTGAGTTTGCAGTCCTCTACCCTTGGGTTGTGGTGGGTTGGATTGAAAATGAAACAAATCTTCTACCATTGAATGACAGTAAGATTGATTGAAGAGGATATATACCCTTGAATGGCGATAGGATGGATTGGAAAGGATTCAGATCCTGTACTTTAAGGCACAATGAGATGGTTTGAAGATGGTACAAATTTTATGTCCCAAATGAACTCTGAGGTTACAGTAGGGAAAACTTGTTGAACAAGATAATTATTTCTTCAGGTTTTGTTGAAACTACTAATTGAATAAGATGGCAGCATAATACGTCAGTCATAAAGCCCTGATAAACCATGAGCGATGACACCTTAAACATTTAAAAAGGGATCATTCTTATGAAATTTTGCATCCATGCAAGACACATTTAGTTAGGAGCATTTGATTCATTTCGATTATTGCATCCTAATCTTTAAAATAGGATCATTCTCATTCTGCATTCATGCAGGACACATTTAGTTAGGAGCATTTGATTCATTTCGATCATTGCATCCTAATCATTGTACATTCAACAAGGGATCATTCTCATGACAGTCTGCATTCATGGAAATATCATCCAAAATATCATTTGGTTAGGAACATTTGATTTATTCCAATCATTGCATCTTAATCATTATACATTAAAAAAATCATGACATTTTTGGCATTCATAACACATGTGGCTAGGAGTATTTGATTCATTCTGATCATAGCATCTTGATCATTTGGCATAAACATATGCATGTGGAATTAAGTCTATAGGACATGTCCCTTAGAGGACGGTGTAGCAACATCGATAAATTCACAGATCTTATCTCCCTAAAGTAGTAATGAGCATATCAAATTTGGCGAATCTTATCTCCATGTATTGGCAATGGAGCAGATTTTATCTATTGGTCTTGTCTTCCTGATGTAGCAAGAGATCATACTAAAAATTTTAGATTTGTTTCCCTCGAAATGGTAGTGGAACAGGTTGAAGATTGTAGTCTTCTTGAGATAACAAGGAAGCAGATTGGAAAGTTCAAATTTTGTTCCCTCGAGATGGTAGTGGAGTAGACTGAAGATTGAAGTCTTCCTGAGATAGTAAGGAGACAGATTGGAAAGTTTAGATTTTGTTCCCTCGAGATGGTAGTGGAGCAGACTGAAGAGTGAAGTCTTCCTGAGATAGTAAGGAAGCAGATTGGAAAGTTCAATTTTGTTCCCTCGAGATGGTAGTGGAGCAGACTGAAGATTGAAGTCTTCTTGAGATAGTAAGGAAGCAGACTGGAAAGTTCAAATTTTGTTCCCTCGAGATGGTAGTGGGGTAGAATGAAGATTAAAGTCATCCTGAGATAGAAAGGAAGCAGATTGGAAAGTTCAGATTTTATTCCCTTGTGATGGTAGTGGAGAAGACTGAAGATTGAAGTCTTCTTGAGATAGTAAGGAAGTAGGATGAAAAGTTCAGATTTTGTTCCCTCGAGATGGTAGTTGTAACACCCCAAACCCGGTCAACACACCACAACCAAATCTGGCATGTTACGGGGTGAAAATGTTTGAATAAACAAGTTCCCCGATTTATCTTTATTGGAAACTCTTTTATCGTTCTTAAAGTTTAGAAAACCCTAAACAAAGTGATGTTGGAAACATTTTTGTGTTGATTTAAAATCCAGAGAACTCATGCTTGAAAATCCATTTGTTGTTACTAATTTGTTTGAAAATTTAGGTTTGAAATCATCTTTGTTAACTTTGTTACTACCTTGTGAATAATGTCACCCGATGGTAACGTTGAAAAACTCGATATAGAGTATAGTTTTGTAAACTTCGATTTACTTCCGGTTACTAAAGCAAACCAAGTTATTAATCCTATGCATAAGATAATTAAAATATAATCAAGAAATAAAAACCCAAATTAATACTTAGCGGCCTTATTACAAAACCAAAACCAAATTTAAGTAAATAAATAAAAGCGAAATGGTAATTTAAAATCAAAACCCGAAACTAGCATGCATGGTCGCCTCGAGTCCTCCCCGGCTCCATATCCACGATCTACCCCTCATCTGCAAAATATAAGGGAAGGGGTGAGTCACCGAGACTCAGTGTATAAATCCCCAACCTGATAGTGCAAGCACTTACGCAAATCATCAGTATAACATGCAAATCATGCAAACCCCATAACCTAACCATCCATTCTCCTTTATCTACCCCGTGTGGTCAAAACCACTGGTGGTCAAAACCACTGGTGACCGTAGTCACAAATATATGTATATCGGTGTGGTCAAAACCACTGGTGACCGTAGTCACAAATCAAGTGATAGGGCCAACCCATAGCGTGGTCAAAACCACTGATGACAATCCCGTAATTACTCATGTGGGGCAAACCCACTGTGGTACCAAACCACTGGGATGAGTCACAATAATCCATGTATGGTCAAAACCACTGGTGGTCAAAATCACTGGGACTTACTCACAAATTATAATATCAAAGACGGGGCCAACCCATTGTGTGGTCAAACCACTAGTGACAGTCCAAATAATTCTTCCCCCTCCTCTCAACAATCCCACCATCATGACCATAACATTCATGGCATAATAACACATGATGATGCAAATAACACATGGCATAACATTAAACAATGACATGATAGTATATAACGAGATCCATAATCAGGGGACTTACCCGGAGTCCATGCTCATGCCCACAAGGCATAACTACCGGTTTCAATGGCTATAACAGTAACACAATAAACATATCATACTAATGAAGTGTGTAAGCATTACACACCTGACTATTTGCGAATATAGCGAAATCTCGAAACTACGATCTATTCCCAAACCAATAGAACCCGAAGATCCCAAATGTTTGCCTCCTCCTTCCTCAGATTCGCCAATACCTTGTTAATGATCAAAAGCCCATTTGGCTTATCTAGAAATCCCGAAGGATGAAATAACGCACAATAAGACCCTTACCAAGATCGATTACACCCGAGTCTTTAGGCTTAAATCGCAAGCCAACAAATCCTGGAGATCTACTAAACACGGCTACCCTCTTTCCTACAATTGGTTGGACACATAATTAGGAATCCAAAATCCATTCGGCTTTAGCATGACTCCCGAAAATCAAAGAGATTGTCACTCCCTTACCTTAGTCGACAAATCCCAAAGATCTAGAAGATCTAGATCCAAGCCACGATCCAAACAAAACCTGAGAACCTACAAGTTGTCGTCACCCCTTCCTTAACGCAAGAGATCCCCCCGGCTCTTAAAAAAAAGTTCAGCCCTAGCACCAAAGATGAGGGAATCGGCAACCAGAAGAGATAGAGAGGAAAAAGAGATGAAGTAACGAAGACTTACCACACCAAGGGTTGAAGTTCGGCTATGAGAACCAAAGAAGAGATAGGTTTCAGCACTTAAGATGATGAAGAGAAACGTAAGAAGAGAAGAACTTATGAGCAGAGTATTCAGCCAATCACTTTGAAGGAACAAGAAGAGAACTCAGGGTTTTCGGCTTCTCAAAATAATGGGATGAAGAAGAAAGTGGAGTAGGAATGAATGGATTCGGCAGAGGGAAATGAAAGTGATTTCGGCACAAGGAGATTGGAAGAGAAAAGATGTCGAATAGAGGTGAGAATGTTGGTTTCGGCTTGAGCAAAATAAGGAGAAGAGAAGTGGAAGCAAGTTTCGACACCAAAGAAGTAACCAAGATGATTCGCCAAGCCCCTATTGCCAAAAGAGAAAGCAAAAAGAGAAGATAAGTGAGAGGGTTTCAGTTTATGACTCTAAACACAAGAGAAAGAGACTCTCCCAACTATCCCAAATGTTCCTAAAACCACCATAAACATTCTAAGACACCCCTTCCCAAGCACCAAACCGATTGCTTCCCAAACTCACACCACAACCAAAAATTTGGCCAAACACAACCCACTCATACTCAAACACTTGCAGTCCCTTCATCCCTCCTTGAATTCCTTCATCCACTCATTCAAATGAGTTTGAATGAGTCCAACACCTATAATTTCTCCTCTCCACATATCTTAAATCTGTTAACTTAATCCATCCAACAGAGTCCTACCTAAGCACACCACTTCCCACTTTGGTGTCAAAATAACAAGCATAAAATGAGATTTCTACTGCTCGAACCTGAGCACTCTTTCCCTGCATGTGGCATCACCATCCAAGCACCTTAGTGGCGCCTCCTTTGCCACTTTGCCACTAGGTTGTTTGAGTCACAACCCTCCAATAAATTCTTTTAACCCTTAACTCTCCTAGCTCACTGTTCCTAAGCACTAAAACAAAATTTTTGGCCATGACCCAGGCCTATCGCGAGGTCATGCCTAGGCCCCCAAAACACCCTAAACTAGCATAGTAAGCATATCGTCACATGAAAACACATAAAATGCAGAGACCCCGCTTTAAGGATGTTACAGTTCTACCCTCCTTAAAAATAATTTTGGCCTCAAATTACACGGTCAAGAGTTGAGGTATTTCGCCAGTATCACATGCTCTGTTCCCACGTGGCCTCCTCCGTACCATGGTTCCGCCATAACACTTTCACCAAGGGAACTGACTTCCTATGCAAGACCTTGACATCTCGATCCAAAATCTGTACCGGTTCCTCCTCGAAAGACAAGTCTGAGCTCACCTCAATCTCCGCAACTAGCATAATGTGTGACGGATCTGATCGATAGCGCCTAAGCATCGAAACATGGAAGACATCGTGAATCTGACTTAACTCTGTCGGTAACTCGAGTTGATAAGCTACCGATCCCACTCGCTTCAACACCGTGTACGGCCCGATAAAACCTAGGGCTTAGCTTCTCTTTCCACCCAAATCTCAGCACTTTCTTCCACGGCGATACCTTTAGGAAGACCTTGTCACCTACTGCATACTCTATATCCCTGCGCTTAAGATCGGCGTAAGATGAGCCCGAATCACCTTAGCCTTATCCTTGGTTTCTGCCACCAACTCCGAACCCAATATCTGCCGTTCACCTAATTCTGTCCAACACGTCGGAGTACGACATTTCCGTCTGTACAGTGCCTTATATGGTGCCATCTGGATATTTGCTTGATAACTATTGTTATAAGTGAACTCCGCCAATGGTAGATACTCCTCCCAACTACCACTGAAATTCAGAACACAGCCCCTTAGCATGTTTTCTAAAATCTGAATTACTCTCTCGATCGCCATCGATTGAGGGTGAAAAGTCATCTTTGAAATCCAACCTCGTACCCAAAGCCTGATGCAAAGCTCTCTAGAACCTCGACGTAAACCTGAGATCTCTATCCGAGATGATCGATACTGGCACTCCATGCAACCTTACTATCTCAGCCACATACAACTTGGCTAACTTCTGGAGTGAATAATCAACCCTCACCGGTATGAAATGAGCCGATTTAGTCAAACGGTCCACAATTACCCAGACTGAGTCCTTCTTGCTAGGCGTAAGGGGTAGCCTACTAACAAAGTCCATAGTGATCCTTTCCCACTTCCATTGAGGAATCTTTACCGGCTGAAGTAAACTTGACGACAACTGATGTTCAGATTTGACCTGCTGACACGTCAGACACTTACCCACAAACTCAGTCACTTTCTACTTCAGACCTGGCCACCAGAACTACTCTCGCAAATCCCGGTACATCTTGCTGCCTCCAAGATGCATAGCGTATGGGCTACTATGTGCATCCTGAAGAATCCTTTGCCTCAACTCGATGCCCTTTGGCATACAAGCTCTCCCTTGAAAACACAACACTCCATCGTTGGTCAAGCTGTAACCTTCCAAACCACTACTCTGTACTTGCAACCTCCGAGCATTCAAACCCTCATCCACTAACTATTTCTCTTTAATCTGCTCTACCCAAGTCGGCTTAACCCATAATTCTACCAAAAGACTCCCGTCGTCATACAGGCTAAGATGAGCAAACATCACTCTCAGGTTCGACACTACCTTACGGCTCAACGCGTCTGCAACCACGTTAGCCTTGCCCGGATGATACTCAATTGAGCAGTCGTAGTCCTTCAATAGCTCAATCCATCTGCACTGTCTCAAATTTAAATCCTTCTGCGTCAAAAGATACTTCAGACTCTTGTGGTACTTGTAGACTATCGACTTCTCTCCGTACAAATAGTGTCTCTATATTTTCAGGGCGAAAACCACTGCAGGAAACTCCAGATCATGTGTCGGATAGTTAACCTCATGCGGTCTCAACTGTCGAGACACATATGCCACTACTTTCCCTTCCTACATCAGCACACATCCCAAGTCAGTATGTGATGCATCACAGTAGACCGTGAATACCTTTCTTGCCTCAGACTGAACCAGAACCGAAGCTTCTGTCAGAATCTTCCTCAACTTGTTGAAACTTTCCTGTTGTTTCTCTGACCACACAAATGGAACTCATTTCCTCAATAACTTGGTCAACGACACTGCGATCAGAGAAAATCCTTTTACAAATCTCCGGTAATACCCTGTCAGACCTAAAAACCTCCGAATCTCTGCAATCGACCTAGGCAGCTTCCAGTCCAACACTACTTCAATCTTGCGAGGGTCCACTCTAATCCCTTCAGCTGACACTACGTGACCTAAGAAAGTCACCTCCCTAAGCCAGAACTCGCACTTACTGAACTTGGCAAACAACTGCTTTTCCCTCAGAATTTGCAACACTACCCGCAAGTGCGTATCATGATCCTCCTCAATCCTTGAGTACACCAATATGTCGTCTATAAATACCACGACAAACTGGTCCAAGTACTACTGGAATACCCGATTCATCAAGTCTATGAATGCTGCAGGTGCATTAGTCAACCCGAACGACATCACCAGAAACTCGTAATGCCCATACCGAATACAAAATGCCGTTTTATGAACATCAGCCTCTTTCACTTTGAGTTGATGATACCCTAACCTAAGATCTATCTTAGAGAAAACTGATGCACCCTTGAGTTGATCAAACAAGTTATCAATCCTGGGCAACGGATACTTGTTTTTGATCGTCAACTTGTTCAGCTGGCGGTAGTCTATACACATCCGCATTGTACCGTCTTTCTTATTAACAAAAAGCACAGCGCTCCCCAAGGAGATATACTCGATCGGATGAAACCTTAGTCCAACAACTCCTGAATTTGAGCCTTCAGCTCCACCAATTCCTTTGGCGCCATTTTATATTGGGCAATAGACACTAGTTCTGGGTAACAGGTCTATACCGAATTCAACTTCTCGATCCGAGGCGGACCGAAAGTTCCTTTGGGAATACATCAAGAAATTCCCTATACCTCTCTACAATTCATCTTCACCATGAATGCCTCATAACACCTTCCATTGTCCTCAACACCACCTCCCCACCTTCCATTGTCCTCAACACCATTAGCTTAGCACAATCCAAACCGGCCCGGTACTTCACCACCAATCCATCCCGAGAATCAGGTCAAACTATCCAAACGACAGTTCCATCAAATCAGCCAAAAACACGACCCTTTGAAGTTCTAGGGTACATCCCTATATAGTTTACTTACTTATACAGAGTAACCTAAAGGGCTTATCACTGTCATCTTCCTAGAAGTAATCTCAGAGTTTAAGTTCATAGTTTCCACTATGCTACTGGCTACATATGAGTGCGTCGAACCCACATCTATCAAAGCATTATAAGGTAATCCAAAAATTAAAAACGTACCAGTTATGATGTCTGGTGTGTCGCCCTCCTCTCGACGCCTCGCTGCGTAGACCAATCCAGGCTATCTTGCCTCTGTACAACCTGCACCTCTGCCTGGTGCTCCACGGCCTCTACCAGAGCCATTACCTCTCTTGGCTGCACCACGGCCCCTCTGTGGCTGCTGACCATCCCTCCTAATTTGTGTACAATTTTGGTCCCCAGACTGCAACCTAGCTGGCCTCTGTGGACAATCCCTCACTCGTTGCTCCATCGATCGACACTCAAAACATCTTCTATTTTCAGTCCAACATTCTCCTGTGTGAGACTTCCCACACCAAGCACATCGTGGTGGCCACTGAGTATTAGCAGCAGTAGGCCTAGCAGCTTGATTCGGCCCACTATATCTACCCCATTTCTATTGATTCCCCGTAAACCCAGATAATCCATAATTCTTTTTATTCCAACCCTTGTCCTGATTCTGTCTTACCGACTGTTTCACTTCCTCCGTAACTTTGGCCTTTACCACTAAGACCGCAAACTCTCTTTCCTGCTGTGGAGCAATCAGTAATCTCAGATCATCCCTCAATCCGTCCTCGAACCTGACACATCGCTCATTCTCCATAGCTACGATACCTCGAGCATACCGGCTCAACCTTAAGAATTTTACCTCGTACTCCGATACGGATTATTCCCCTGAACCAGCCTCAGAAACGCCTTCCTCTGCGCATCAATATAACTGGTCCCAACATACTTCTTCCGATAAGTCGCCTTGAAATAATCCTAAGTGAGATCATCTGCAAAGACCATCCCGAACCGTGAGCCACCATCGGTATGACTTATCTCGAGAAGCGACACTACCCTTTCGGTTTCTCCTCGGTAAATCGATCCAAATTGTCCATGATTCGCTCGTCGTCTCCAACCAATACTCAGCCGTATTGGGCGCCACACTAGATACACCTCGAAATACCTCAGCTCCATTGGTTCGGAGTCGCTCAAATAAAGATTTTTGAGCTCTCGTACCTCCACCTTCTCCAGCCACTCTCTCAAGCACTCGCAAGATCACTGCGACAACTCGCATCATCCCCGTCTCGATCACGGTACTCAACACCAAAGTGGGTGGTGGTGGCATCTCATTCTCCAACCCTTGACCTGACCTAACTGGTTCCGATACAGTCATTCTACCTCCACCACGCCCTCGCACATTACGACTACGTCCCCTAGAACTCATGTCTATAATCGCGATTTAATCTGCTTTACAAAATTTTATGCATTAGCTTCTGTTCCACTTATTATCCACAAATAAGTTTTATGTGAAGAAGTTTAGTAGTAGTTCTTTCGATCATTACAAAGTTTTTATTTCAAGTCTTCTACCCTAATTCAGTGAATCACATTCATTCATCATTAACATCCTCCACCCACACTCCACTTGTAGGGGTATTCTCGTTATTTCACTACTGGGGTATTTTCATAATTTAACCTATCGGGGCATTTCAATAATAAATCAGGGTTAATTTAGAAATCTTTACAAATTATAGGTATTTCAGAAATTCTAGAAATCGGGGGTATTTTGGTAATTTCATGAACCAGGGGTATTTTTGTAATTTTCCAAAACATGGTTCTAGGTGATTTTACAAAGTAAGGGTATTTTGGAAATTTTCTAATTCGGGGTACTTAGGCAACTTTTCATACCGAGGGTATTTCGATAATTTTTTACAAGTCAGGGGTAATTTGGTCAATTTGAAGTCATGGGTATTTTGGTCATTTTTCAAATCGGGAATTTTTTTCTAATCAAGAGTACTTTGGTAATTTCAAAACCAAGGTTTAATTTTAGGGTTGTACAAAACAAGGTGGCTGGTCCCTTTGGGGTTTTAGTTATTGAATTTAGCTTTGTGAATAAGTCGCCTCGCTTAGGGTGAACCGTCACTACGCACTAGGTAGGATTCGAGTGAAGAGGAGGTGAGTCACTAGGGCTCGCTTAAATACCAAGCTCCCCGAATCCATTCCTAGACATGCACACAATGGTTGCCACACCTTAACTCAAATGACGTACTCACGAGGTTTGTTTAGTTGATCTTTAAGTCTTATGTAATTTTGCGTTGGAGTAGGCTATTCCTAGGGTTCCATAACTCCTAATCTTCTAATCTATGATCCCGAAATACCCATTTCTTCCCATACAATCCACACAATGGTTAAGGATACTTACAGGGTGGATTGGTGCTTGAGACTTCGGTGCCATCTTTGTTCAAACCATATACATTTCCCACAAAACTTTTCAAAACCCTACTTTTAAACATTTTGGGCCTCGGGCCCATAGTCGAGCTTTTGAACTTGGCTCTGATACCAAAATTATAATACCCCAAACCCGGTCAACACACCATGACTGAATCTGGCATGTTACGGGGTGAAAATGTTTGAATAAACAAGTTCCCCGATTTATCTTTATTGGAAACTCTTTTATCGTTCTTAAAGTTTAGAAAACCCTAAACAAAGTGATGTTGGAAACGTTTTTGTGTTGCTTTAAAATCTAGAGAACTCATGCTTGAAAATTCGTTTGTTGTTACTAGTTTGTTTGAAAATTTAGGTTCGAAATCATCTTTGTTAACTTTGTTACTACCTCGTGAATAAGGTCACCCGATGGTAACGTTGAAAAACCCGATATAGAGTATAGTTTTGTAAACTTTGATTTACTTCCGGTTACTAAAGCAAACCAAGTTATTAATCCTATGCATAAGATAATTAAAATATAATCAAGAAATAAAAACCCAAATTAATACTTAGCGGTCTTATTACAAAACCAAAACCAAATTTAAGTAAATAAATAAAACCGAAATGGTAATTTAAAATTAAAACTCGAAACTAGCATGCATGGCCGCCTCGAGTCCTCCCCGGCTCTATATCCGTAATCTACGCCTCATCTGCAAAATATAAGGGAAGGGGTGAGTCACCGAGGCTCAGTGTATAAATCCCCAACCTGATAGTGCAAGCACTTACGCAAATCATCAGTATAACATGCAAATCATGCAAACCCCATAACCTAACCATCCAATCTCCTTTATCTACCCCGTGTGGTCAAAACCACTAGTGGTCAAAACCACTGGTGACCGTAGTCACAAATATATGTATATCGATGTGGTCAAAACCACTGGTGACCATAGTCACAAATCAAGTGATGGGGCCAACCCATCGCGTGGTCAAAACCACAGATGACAATTCTATAATTAATCATGTGGGGCCAACCCACTGTGGTACCAAACCACTGGGACGAGTCACAATAATCCATGTGTGGTTAAAACCACTGGTGGTCAAAACCACTGGGACTTAGTCACAAATTATAATATCAAAGATGGGGCCAGCCCGTCGTGTGGTCAAAACCACTGGTGACAGTCCAAATAATTCTTCCCCCTCCTCTCAACAATCCCTGAAACACCCCAAACCCAGCCCACGAGCCTTGACCGGATCTCGGTATGTTCCCGGTGTAAATCGTTTCAAATTCTTTTGTTACTTAGGAAAAACTTGTGTGTTTTGAAAGAAAGGTTGTTTTGGGTTGGGCTTGAGTTGAGAACAAGTTTATTTCATTATTAAAATCCTTTACTTTAGGTGACAAAACGTTTAGGCTTTGTTTTAAAATAAATTTACTTAATCTTTTAATAAATAGAAGTTTGTAAGCTTAATAAATAAAAGCAAAGCAAAGTAGTTCTACTATGGCCTTATTACATCAAATAATTCCCAAAAAAATAAATTCAAAGTACTTAATGAAATAAAATCCAAATTTAAATAAATTCCTTGCTATGCATGGCCACCTTTAAGCTCCTCGCCGACCGGTCCATTCTTGATCGTTACACGAAAAATAATCCCACAAGGGTGAGTCAAATGACTCAATGTGTAACCACACTAAAATTTAAAAATTTAGGCATATCAAATCATACTTAATCATATAACATTAAATAAAATGATGCAATCTAGGACCCAAGCCTAGTTATGCATCCGCTACACGTCACCGTACCAACCATCACACCGTGGGGACTACTAAGTCAACCTCCATCCGTTACACACCATCGAAGGCGATCATTGCAGTCATTGCGATCGGCGTGCTCATCGCCTATATAAAATTCGTGGCATAGCCACCAGATACATACTTTGTGTCATGAGACACCATATTCAGATATCGTGGTCTTAGGTCACCACATTCAGATATCGTGGTCTTAGGTCACCACATTCAGATATCGTGGTCTTAGGTCACCACATTCACTTCCCCTTTTTCATAATATCCCATATGCCCATGTCATACAAAATCATGCAACATAATGCCTTAGGCCCGATTTCACATTCTTATCATATTCATATTCATGGCATAACAAATCTTATCATACTCATAGTAGGAGTAGGAAAACGTACCTTAGTACTGTGTACCATAACATGGTACTTAGCCATATTTTCCACATTCGTATAACATACATACATATTAAATAAAGGCTTTAAACTTATTAAGAAATAGTGTGGTACACACCGATTTACTTATCGAATTCTTCAAATCCAGAAAACTCATTCTATCGCTTTAGATCTTTAATTCTATATTCGCTCACCCTAACATGTTAGTAAAAGCCATTCTACTATAAATCCAAATCCTAGTAGGATTGTTGTAATCAAATTCTTACCTTGGTGCCGATTGGATTAAAAATCAAATCCCGAAACTTTATGATGCTTCTTTAATGCAATCGGCTATACCCTTAATCATTGAACTAGTTAGTTTCAGCTTTTAAACAAATAAGAATTAGATCTAAATGCCACAATAGGGCCTTAGCTGAATGTGAGATTCACTTACCTTTATGAATCTAAATTCCCAGAAACCTCAGCTTACTTCTGTCGCCTTCCTCCTAACAACCGAAGTCACCTAATTTTTACCTACATTCGGCAATCCTCCACTTATTCAAAAAACTAAAATTCTCAATTATCTTAGCCCATATGGTATTCGTCCAAAAAGAAAAGAATAGAAAAGGGCCATTCGGCCACCTACCATTAATTACTCACCTTCGGCTTTTCCAAAATCGGCACTTCTGGCTTATTATAAAGCAGGATTCGACTTCTAGGGCTAAAGAAGAGAAATTGATAGGCATAGACAATTGATTCGGGTTAGATCTTGATGAGAAGAGAGGAAGAAATTATGTGGAAAAGAAATCCCAAAACTTACTGAATCACTAAAGAACATGCGGCCTATGGTGCACCTTTGGGAAACTAAACACCCTTGTAGATTCGGCTTTGAGGCTTAGAGATTCGGCTATAGGCTTGAAACTTATCTTGACTTTTGATTGGTTTTGCAAAGGAAAAAGAATTGATGATGGGAAGCATGGTATTTCGGTTTTACAAGGAAAGAAAAGGAAGATATAGAACTTTGAGAAATTCAAAGAAGACTAGGGATTTTGTTTTGGCTTTGTGAAGAATTGAAAAGAAAAAGAAGAATAATGGCGAGAGAATTCGGCAGAGATTTAAAAAAGAGAAAAGAATGTTGAATGGCCTTAGTTTTCCTCCTTTTGCCGAAATTACTAAGCCTAGAGAGTCCCCTTTCTTGGCCATCACTCTCATATCTTTATTTTCCTAGCTTAGCCGAAATTCTAAAAGAATTTGACTTCAACTTAAACTCCTACCTTAGTCCCTATGCTGTCCATCTCCTTACCTTAGGAGTGCCGAATTTTAACCCATTATTTTGGGCTTCATGTGGCCATACTAGGCCCAAGTTATCCTAGCATATGGCGTCATTTCCAGAGCCCTAAGTGGCGTCTCCGGGCCATTTTTCCAAGCCCAATTTTGTCACATTTCCAAGGTTCCTTACATTTCCTTACATTTCCTTACATTTCCAAGCTTCTTCTTAAGACTTAATATTTTCTAAAGCATTTCCTTACATTTCCTTACATTTCCTTACATTTCCAAGCTTTCTCTTAAAACTTAATATTTTCTAAAGCATTTCCTTACATTTCCTTACATTTCCTTATATTTCCAGGCTTCCTCTTAAGACTTAATATTTTCTAAAGCATTTCCTTACATTTCCCTACATTTCCAAGCTTCCTCTTAAGACTTAATATTTTCTAAAGCATTTCCTTGCTTTTCCTTATATTTCCTTACATTTCCAAGCTTCCTCTTAAGACTTAATATTTTCTAAAGCATTTCCTTACATTTCCTTACATTTCCTTACATTTCCAAGCTTCCTCTTAAGACATAATATTTTCTAAAGCATTTCCTCTTCATCCTTGGGTTCTAAAAACTCCTAGAACATACTCAACCACACTTAAAGCCTACTAACACTTGAGTTATACTCCAAACGCATAACCCCTAATTTAGGATGTTACAGTTCTACCTCCTTAAAAATAATTTTGTCCTCGAAATTACTTACTATCGCTCAATCCTAACTCATCACACTACGCCTTTGTCACAAGACTCGATCTTAACAAAACTAACACATTTCTTAGATACTACCTCGACCACGTCCACTAGAACTCATTACTAACGCTATGGTTTAATCTAATTTAAAAGTTTTATGCATTAGTTCTTTGTTCCACTTTGCTTATCCGCGAATGCTTTATGAAAAGGAGTTTAATAGTGGTTCTCTCGATCAAACAAAGTCTCGCTTCAAGTTCACCATTCTAATTCGAGATTCACATTCACATTCACATTCATCCATCTCGATAGAGACACATTTATTCACAACATTCACTTCACCACTTTGGGCATTCTGATCATTCCCCATCCAGGGGTAATTTCGTCATTTTTCCTATAAGGGTATTTTGGTAATAAATCGGGGTCATTTTAAAAATATTTTACAAATCAAAGGCATTTTAGAATTTACAAAACCTTGGGGGTTATCTTGAAAATTTGTTTTCCAAATCGAGGTGTTGCAAAAATTTCAAAATCGTGGTTATTTCGGTAATTTTTTCGCAAAATATGGTTCCTGGTGACTTTCAAAACAAGGGTATCTTTATAGGTTTCTAAATTGAGGGCACTTCGTTGATTTTCCTTACTGAGGTATTTTGGTCATTTGCACAAGTTAGGGGTAATTTGGTCATTTTACAAATCGGGATAATTTCGTAAAATTTCCAAATCGGTGTCTTTGATATTTCATAAAGTTTTTGGTTATTTTTGCAAAATCAGAAGTTATTATTGAAATCAGGGGTAGTATGGTAGTTTTGGGAAATCAAGGGCATTTTAGTAATTTTACCACTAAGGGTATTTAGGAAATTTTGTAAATCGAAAATTCTTAGAAAGTTTTTCCAAAATAATAATTTTCAAAGTATCAAAAGGGTAGTTGGTTGACTTTTAAAACTAGGGTTTCCATAAAAATATGGCTAGTCCCTTTCGGGTTTTAGTTATTGGGTTTAGCCTTGTGGTCGAGTCCTCTTGGTTAGGGTGAACCATCACTACGCACTGTAGGATTCGAGTGGGTAGGAGGTGAGTCACTAGGATCGGTTAAATACCAAGCTCCCACCGAAACCAATCCTAGACATGCGCACAACGGTTGCCACACCTAGCTCGATTTACTTGGACACTGTGTTTGTTTAATTGTGCCTTAGAGTTTTATGTATTTGTTGGGGTAAACTAGTCCTAGGGTTTAATTCCTAATCCACTAGTCTCGTCCTATATATATCCCCACATATAAATCACAAAGAGGTTAAGAGTACTTACCGTGGACTTGGTTGGAGACTCAAAGCCATGCCGTAAAGCCTGTTTATTTCTTAGAAGTCCATTTTCAAAAGGCAGAAAATGTTTTGGGCCCTAAAAGCCCTCAAGGCGAGTTTTGAACCGGACTCTGATACCAAGCTGAAACACCCCAAACCTGGCCCATGAGCCTTGACCAGATCTGGTATGTTCCCCGGTGTAAACCGTTTCAAATTCTTTTGTTACTTAGGAAAAACTTGTGTGTTTTGAAAGAAAGGTTGTTTTGGGTTGGGCTTGAGTTGAGAACAAGTCTATTTCATTATTAAAATCCTTTACTTTAGGTGACAAAACGTTTAGGCTTTGTTTTAAAATAAATTTACTTAATCTTTTAATAAATAAAAGTTTGTAAGCTTAATAAATAAAAGCAAAGTAAAGTAGTTCTACTATGGCTTTATTACATCAAATAATTCCCCAAAAAATAAATTCAAAGTACTTAATGAAATAAAAATCCAAATTTAAATAAATTCCTTGCTGTGCATGGCCACCTTTAAGCTCCTGCCGACCCAGTCCATTACTGATCGTTACCTGAAAAATAATCCCACAAGGGCTGAGTCAAACAGACTCAATGTGTAACCACACTAAAATTTAACAATTTAGGCATATCAAATCATACATAATCATATAGCATTAAATAAAATGATGCAATCCCGGACCCAAGCCTAGTTATCCATCCGCTACACGTCACCCGTACCAACCATCACACCGTGGGGACTACTAAGTCAACCCTCCATCCGTTACACACCATCGAAGGCAGTCGCTGCAGTCGACGTACTCATCGCCCTTATAAAATTCATGGCATAGCCACCAGATACATACTTTGTGTCATGAGACACCATATTCAGATATCGTGGTCTTAGGTCACCACATTCAGATATCGTGGTCTTAGGTCACCACATTCAGATATCGTGGTCTTAGGTCACCACATTCACTTCCTCTTTTTCATAATATCCCATATGCCCATGTCATACAAAATCATGCAACATAATGCCTTAGGCCCGATTTCACATTCTTATCATATTCATATTCATGGCATAACAAAGCTTATCATACTCATAGTAGGAGTAGGAAAACGTATTTTAGTAATCGTGTACCATAACATGGTACTTAGCCATATTTTCCACATTCAGTATAACATACATATTAAGCGATTGCCTTAAACTTATTAAGAAATAGTGTGGGTACACACCGATTTACTTATCGAATTTACTAAAATCCAAAACTCGTTCTATCGCTTTAGATCTTTAATTCCTATATTCGTCCACCCTAACATGTTAGTAAAAGCCATTCGGCTATAAATCCAAATCCTAGTAGGATTGTTGTAATCAAATTCTTACCTTGGTGCCGATTGGATTAAAATTAAATCCGAAACTTTATGATGCTTCTTTATTACAATCGGCTATACCCTTAATCATTGAACTAGTTAGTTTCGCTTTTAAACAAATAAGAATTAGATTTAAATACCACAATAGGGCCTTGGCGAATGTCGATTCACTTACCTTTATGAATCTAAATTCCTAAACCTCACTTACTACATCACCTTCCTCCTAAAAATCAAAGTCACCTAATTTTTACCTACATTCGCAATCCTCCACTTATTCAACAAACCGAAATTCTCAATTATCTTAGCCCATATGGTATTCGCCAAAAGAAAAGAATAGAAAAGGGCCATTCGCCACCTACCATTAATTACTCACCTTGGCTTTTCCAAAATCGGCACTTTTGGCTTATTATAAAGCGAGATTCACTTCTAGGGCTAAAAAGAGAAATTGATAGGCATAGACAATTGATTCAGTTAGATCTTGATGAGAAGAGAGGAAGAAATCGTGAGGAAAAGAAATCCGAAACTTACCGAATCATTAAAGAACATACTACCTATGGTGCACCTTCGGAAACTAAAACACCCTTGTAGATTCGGCTTTGAGGCTTAGAGATTTCGCTATAGGCTTGAAACTTATCTTGACTTTTGATTGGTTTTGCAAAGGAAAAAGAATTGATGATGGGAAGCACAGGTATCTCGGTTTTACAAGGAAAGAAAAGGAAGATATAGAACTTAAAGAAATTCGGCAAGACTAGGGATTTTGTTTTCGGCTTTGTGAAGAATTGAAAAAAAAGAAGAATAATGGCGAGAGAATTCGAAGAGATTTAAAAAGAGAAGAAAGAATGTTGAATGGCCTTAGTTTTCCTCCTTTTCCAAATTACTAAGCCTAGAGAGTCCCTTTCTTGGCCATCACTCTCATATCTTTATTTTCCTAGCTTAGCAAAATTCTAAAAGAATTTGACTTCAACTTAAACTCTTACCTTAGTCTCCCTATGCCGTCCATCTCCTTACCTTAGGAGTGTCGAATTTTAATCCATTATTTTGGGCTTCATGTGGCCATACTAGGCCCAAGTTATCCTAGCAAATGGTGTCATTTCGAGCCCTAAGTGGCCTCTCAAGCCATTTTTCCAAGCCCGATTTTGTCACATTTCAAGGTTCCTTACATTTCCTTACATTTCCAAGCTTCTTCTTAAGACTTAATATTTTCTAAAGCATTTCCTTACATTTCCTTACATTTCCTTACATTTCCAAGCTTCCTCTTAAAACTTAATATTTTCTAAAGCATTTCCTTACATTTCCTTACATTTCCTTACATTTCCAAGCTTCCTCTTAAGACTTAATATTTTCTGAAGCATTTCCTTACATTTCCTTATATTTCCTTACATTTCCAAGCTTCCTCTTAAGACTTAATATTTTCTAAAGCATTTCCTTACATTTCCTTACATTTCCTTACATTTCCAATCTTCCTCTTAAGACTTAATATTTTCTAAAGCATTTCCTCTTCATCCTTGGGTTCTAAAAACTCCTAAAACATACTGAACCACACTTAAAGCCTACTAACACTTAAGTTATGCTCCAAACCCATAACCCCTAATTTAGGATATTACAATCCTACCATCATGACCATAACATTCGTGGCATAATAACACATGATGATGCAAATAACATATGGCATAACATTAAACAATGACATGATAGCATATAACGAGATCCATAATCAGAGGACTTACCCGGAGTCTATGCTCATGCCCACAAGGCATAACTACCGGTTTCAATGGATATAACAGTAACACAATAAACATATCATACTAACGAAGTGTGTAAGCGTTACACACCTGACTATTTGCGAATCTAGCGAAATCTCGAAACTACGATCTATTCCCAAACCAATAAAACCCCGAAGATCCCGAAACGTTTGCCTCCTCCCTTCCTGTATTCGGCCAACACCTTGTTAATGAACAAAAGCCCATTCGACTTATCTAGAAATCCCGAAGGATGAAATAATGCACAATAAGACCCTTACCAAGATCGATTACACCCGAGCCTTTAGGCTTAAATCGCAAGCCAACAAATCTTGGAGATCTACTGAACACGGCTACCCTCCTTCCTACAATCGGTTAGACACATCATTAGGAATCCAAAAGCCATTCGGCTTTAACATGAATCCCAAAAATCAAAGAGATTGTCACTCCCTTACCTTAGTCGACAAATCCCAAAGATCTAGAAGATCTAGATCCAAGCCACGATCCAAATGAAACTCGAAAACCTACACGTTGGCGTCACCCCCTTCCTTAACGCAAGAGATCCCCTCGGCTCTTAAAAAAAAGTTCGGCCCTAGCACCAAAGATGAGGGAATCGGCAACCAGAAGAGATAGAGAGGAAAAAGAGATGAAGTAACGAAGACTTACCACACCAAGGGTTGAGGTTCGGCTATGAGAACCAAAGAAGTGATAGGTTTCGGCACTTAAGATGATGAAGAGAAACACAAGAAGAGAAGAACTTATGAGCAGAGTATTCGGCCAATCACTTTGAAGGAACAAAAAGAGAACTCAGAGTTTTCGGCTTCTCAAAACAATGGAAAGATGAAGAAGAAAGTGGAGTAGGAATGAATGGATTTGGCAGAGGGAAATGAAAGTGATTTCAGCACAAGGAGATTGGAAGAGAAAAGATGTCGAATGGAGGTGAAAATGATGGTTTCGGCTTGAGCAAAATAGGGAGAAGAAAAGTGGAAGCAAGTTTTGGCTTACCAAAGAAGTAACCAAGATGATTCGGTCAAGCCCCCTATTGCCAAAAAGAGAAAGCAAAAAGAGAAGATAAGTGAGAGGGGTTTCGGTTATGACTCTAAGCACAAGAGAAAGAGACTCTCCCAACTAGCTGAAATGTTCCCTAAAACCACCATAAATATTCGGCACACCCCCTTCCCAAGCACCAAAACCGATTGCTTCCCAAACTCACACCACAACCAAAAATTCGGCCAAACACAACCCACTCATACTCAAACACTTGCCGTCCCCTTCATCCCTCATTGAATTCCTCTCATCCACTCATTCAAACGAGTTTGAATGAGTCCAACACCTATAATTTCTCCTCTCCACATATCTTAAATCTGTTAACTTAATCCATATCCTTCCAACAGTGTCCTACCTGAGCACACCACTTCCCACTTTGGCATGAAAATAATAAGCAGAAATTGACATTTCTATTGCTCGAACCTGAGCACTCTTTCCCTGCATGTGGTGTCACCATCCAAGCACCTTAGTGGCGCCTCCCTTGCCACTTTGCCACTAGGTTGTTTGAGTCACAACCCTCCAATAAATTCTTTTAACCCCTAACTCTCCTAGCTCCTTGTTCCTAAGCACTAAAACAAAATTTTTGGCCATGACCTAGGCCTAACCCGATGTCATGCCTAGGCCTCCAAAACACCCTAAACTAGCACAGTAAGCATATCGTCACATGCAAACACATAAAATATAGAGACCCCACTTTAAGGATGTTACAGTAGTAGAGCAGGATGAAGATTTTAGTCTTCCTGAGATAGTAAAGAAGTAGATTGCAAAGTTTAGATTTTGTTCCCTCGAGATAGTAGTGAAGCAGACTAAAGATTATAGTCTTATCTTCCTGATGTAGCAAGGGAGCAGACTAAATAAAGATTGTAGATCTTGTCTCCTCGAGATAGCAGTGGGGTAGATTGAATTTGGTGAATCTTATCTTCATGTATTGGTAATAGAGCAGATTCAAGTTACCTAGCCTTATCTTCTTGAGGTAGCAAGGGAGCAGGCTGAAGATTATAGTCTTATCTTCTTGATGTAGCAAGGGAACAGACTAAATAAATTATAGATCTTGTCTCCTCGAGATAGCAATGGGGCAGATTGAATTTGGTGAATCTTATCTCCATGTATTGGTAATGGAGCAGATTCAAGTCACTTAGCCTTATCTTCTCGAGGTAGCAGCGAAACAGATTGAAGCCACGGGTCTGAGATAGATCGAAGCACTAGTTCTCATGCTCCTAAAGATACAGTGGGATGGAACGAAGCTACTCGAAGAAGAAAAGTGCTGAAAGAAGTCAAGATTTGGCAAGACCGGGCAAAATTGGCCCTTTTTGAAGTCTTTTCTCTATTCTTGTTACACGACAATGAGCAAAGAGGGGCAGCTATAATAGGCCCAATTCGCCGAGCCCATTAACCAAAATTAAACTAAAAAAGAAAACTAAAAATTAAATCCAATACTAAACCAATAATAAAGTCCATTTACATAGCCCAACAATTATTAAATTAAACTCAAATCCATATTATTACCCCAGACCCAATAAATTAAATTAAGCCCAAACCTATTAAAGCCCGCCACCTAAAATTTCGAAACCCTAGGGTTTCTAGAAAACTCTAGTCAGTAGCTTCCCCACGCGCCCCAAGATACATCCGTGCCGCAGTCATCACGCATATGTGTGCTAGCAGCGGACCTCCTCCATAGTTGTACTTGCAACAAAAAGCAGCAAAAAGAATAGTAGAGGATCGAGAATACAGTAGAAGAATAAAAACGTGTACACACAGACTCATACACAAAGAAAACGAAATCAAAGACAAAAAAATATTAGAAGGTGATTGTTTCCCTCTTCGATTTAGAGTTTCATTGACTGTTGTTTTACTTTGTATATACATGCGGAAATAAAGAAAAAAAAAAAAGAGGAGTTTACCATCGTGAATATATTGTCCTCATTTTCTCTGTCGCAATCGGAGTTAGATGAGGATGTAGGTCAGAGGGCATGGCTTTAAAATCGACATTTATAAAAGCAAATCGGACCTTCGTAAGCCACTACTCACCGTTTACAGTGGCGTTTTAGTGGTTGAACGGAGAGGTTTCTAAGTGCGGCTGAGAGCAAAAATGAAAGGGGCTAGGGTTTAGTTCAGAATGATGCCTGATTTGTTTTTTAATTTGGTTTTAGTCCATTAAGGAAACGATGCCGTTTGGACTCATTGCAATAGCCTTAAAACGACGCCGTGTAGAGCAACCCGATGACCTAATCCATATGCGACTGAGATCCGTGTGTTTTTCTATCCGAGAGTATATTTGTGCATTTAGTCCCTCTTTGTCATGCTGTCTTTCGATTAGATCCATTATACATTTCTTTTTTTTTTTTAAATTGACCTCTGTAATTTGTGCGCTATTTTAAATTGATATGCGCCTAAACGATGTGCATAAGGATTTGGCCCAATTGCGTTTTTAACCCTCTCTCATGCATGCACACTTTAATTAAATCATTGATTTTGTTTTTACTTGTTTAAACATTATTGTTTTTTATTTTATTTTTATTTCAATTAAGTTTGTTTTTAATTCTATGTTTTTATTCCTTATAAAATATTTATTTTCTTAAATAAAGATGATTTAACATAGAACTTAGAAATATTTTATTAATTTCACATTGTTTTAATATATTATTTTATATTTTCATTTATATATATTTATTCATTTTACTATGATTTATTTTTTAAAATTCTTTTTTATATTACTTCATTTTAAAGATTTGTATAATGTTTAATTTAAATACTCTTATATATTATTATTTTATACATACATATATAATTTATGATAAAACTAATTTTTATTACTTTATGTATATATTTTATTTCAAATCTATCTATATGTGTATTTTTTTCCTTATAAATATAGTTAAATAATTTTTTTAATTCTTCAATCTTATTCATATTTTGTTCATTTCAAAACTTTCATCATACATAAATTAGTTATATTAAGTTTTATTACATATATTATTTATATTATTTCTATTATTCGATTTTCTTTTTACATGCAATTTCCAAACTTATATATAACTTATAATTTATATAACATTAGTTGCAAATGGTTTTTCCTTTATGTTATTCATTTTTTATATATTTGTCGATTTAAATTATCTCAATTTATTTGATGTTCTTTTTAAAATTTTCTTTAAATTTATTGATTTTGATTGTTAATGTTGATATTTGTAAAATATATGTGTATTACCATCGTATGTGTATTAATTTAGTTTCTTGGTATTTTCATATAATTTTGTTCCTTCATATGTTATTTTTGCCATATATTATAAATCCACGCTTGATACTATATCGTATTATCAATAATGATGCAAATGCTAGGTTATATAGGCCAATTTTAGTTTTTTTTTTATCCCAAACAAATCAAATAAAATACATTTTAATTACTCGAAAGATTTTCAAAATAAGGTGATATTTGTTGTTTGGAAATCCGAAAAATTGTGCCCTAACGTATTGGGTCGCGGTTTTTTGTTTGATCAAACAACTTAATACCCTTTTCAATAGCATGATTTTTGAAGTTATAAGATGATCTCGAATTTGAGGGTTCAAGATATTGCATCCTAACGTACTGGGTGTAGTATTTTGTTCCTTTAGAGCAAATGAATATTACATTCAAATTTGGAATATTCCACCCTTTCTTCAAAGAAATTGCATTTTCAAAACTTTTCAAATTTTCGACGTAAGGACATCTTTTAATCGATTTGGTACCAATTTTGGGCGCACAAGGGTGATAACTCTTCCTCATACGTAACCGACTCCCGAACCCATTTTTTTTATTTTCATAGGCCAAAATTATTTTTAAAAAATGAAACCTTTTACAAGGTGATCCAATCACACCTAAACAAAAAAGGTTGGTGGCGACTCCATATTTCGTTTTAAAGTCGATCACCGTTTTTCAAAAAAATAAAAAATGGTTTCGACAGATATGTTATCATATCTTTTATTTTTTTCCTTTTTATTATTTTTCTTTTTCAAAATTTTGGTTTCTTTCCCCAAAGTCTAATGTAATTTCTACTTCCTTTTCTATTCTTTTCTTCTATGTTTTTCCTCTTCAATCTATGTCATCATCTATTCTTCCAAAATTTGTTTTGCGATTCATTGTGTTTGTTAATCAGCTTGGTAAGTGAAGTTAGGTTTCAATTAACTTTTGGTTTTGGAATTTTGGGGCAATCTTACTGATGGCTGATTAATGGTTGAAATCGATGGTTTCTGTGGCATAGAAGAAGGCGGTGAGGCAAGGGTTGTCATTTCAATGGTTTAGCTTATCACATGTAGTTGTTTTCACGATGGTAAGTTTTTAGGCATCGATTGATTTAGTTTTGTTAACTCTTTTTTAGTGGCTAAAGGTGTTGTGTATTCTGATTTTAGGTGCTGGTGGTCTCGGGATTGTTTTTGCATCGAAAACGTACTAGGTGTGTACCCGCAACGCAGAAAGTCAAACTTCGACAAAAGCCAAAAACTAGTCTGTCGACGCCAGACGGGCGTGTGGATTTTGGGCTAGGCTGTGTGGACCCACACAGGCATGTGGGCCTATATTTCTATAATTTTTCCTCGTGCCGTACGAGTCGCTCCGATCGACTGTAGGTCTACTGTAGGGTCTATAAGGGCTAACTAAACCCTAGTTTGTACGCTATGATATTCTGATTGACTGATCTGAGTAGTATACTAAATGTATGGTTGTCTGTACTATTATTTGTTTATAAACATCTGCGAGGCTTGGAAAAGTGGCTCTGTTATCACTTGAGGCCCAAGTAGGTGACGCCACATACAAGGGAATTGGGCCTAAGTTCGAGACACATGGGAAGCAAATAAAAGAAGTTTTATTTTTGCTTCCAGAAGCAGAGAGGTGGACGGCATTAAGGCTCTTAAAAGAGGAGTTTTACTCTCTTCAAATTTCGGCTAAATAGGGATAAATAATAGATTTAATATTAGATTATTTTAAGTGGATTATTGATGAGATTAATTAAGGTGATAAACAATAGATAAACTTTATCAAAATAAGGAAGAGTGGTGGCCAAGTGAAGGACTCTAGCTAGTAATTTCGGCTACTAGAGGAAAAGAGGCCATTCATTCATTCACTCTTCCTTTGCCAAACTTTTTATGCAGATTCTCCTCTCTCTGCCGAATTTCCTACAGTTTTATTCTTCTTTTTGTTAGCCAAAGCCGAAATACCTTGTGTTCTGGCCGAATCCTCCATCTTTATTCTTCCTTCTCTTTTCCTTCTAATCCCTTCAAAAGCCGAAAGTAAGCCTTTTAAGGCCATAGCCGAATATCTCAAGTGGCTTCAAGCTTAGGTGCTGTTGAATTCAATATTAAGGGTAAGAATTTTATCGTCATTAATTTATTCTCTTCTTTAAGCATAACATAGGAACTAATATCATTATTATTTTGTGGCTGAAATTATAAGGAGTGTTTTGGGGTTCTGAATATGCCGACTCCAAGAAGGGATCTTTCTAATTCAAGGATCTAAGGTAAGTCGATTTACATTCGCCAAGGGCCATCTATGATGGTTTAATGTTGGAATCGAATCTAACATAGGTGTATAGGTATTTCGACAGACATCTGAGGCAAGGGATACTTTTCGGGATTTGAGAATTTCAAGGTAAGTATACTCACATATTTGTCCAAGGCCCTATCTTAAGTACTTAGATCTATTTGTTTTAACCGAAAACTAACTGATTCAAGGGATCCAGTGTTTGGCCGAATACAAGAAGGAGAATAGCAGAGTTTTCGGGATTTGACTATAGTCAATTCGACAGCAAGGTAAGCATATAAGTGTACAAATCCTACTAGGATTTGATTTTATGGCCGAATGAGTTTTTCATTAAACATTTAATATGGGCCGAATGTAGGGAGTTAAAGATCTAAGATCAAAAATTCAGGATTTCAAGTGAAATCGTTAAGCGAATCAGGTGTGTACCCTACCCTAAGTTTTAATACGTTCATGGCTATGTCTTAAATTATATGTTATTAAGAATGTGAAAAGCATGGCTAAGGTACCATACAATGGTACAAAGTACTAAGGTACATTTCCTACTCCTACTAGGATTACGAAATATGTTATATTTAACATGTGAAAGGTGACATAAATGTGAATTTAAGTATGATATGCATGATATGAATAATATGGGGCATTCGGGTTATATGGAAAAGGGAAGTGAAAGTGGTGACTTGGTCTCACTATCTCAATGTGGTGACTTGGTCACATTATCCGAATGTGGTAACTTTGGTTACATTATCGAATGTGGTGTCTCATGACACAATTATTTAATCTGGTGGCTAAGCCACTAATTTTATATATGGCGATGAGCACGCGACATTGCAACGCTTCGATGGTGTGTAGCGGATGGAGGTTGACTTAGTAGTCCCCACGGTGTGTAGGTTGGTACGGGATGTGTAGCGGATGGCATCTAGGCTTGGGTTCGGTTGCATTATTATCTTGAAGTATTATGTGAACATGATATGTATGGTATGCCCGAATTATTAAATTTTAGTGTTGGTTACACATTGAGTCTGCTGACTCACCCGCTAGGGGAACATGTTTGTGTGATGAATAAGTGATGGACCTGACGGCGTAACTCGAGGGTGGGATGCTCACTTAAAGTTTTATTTAATTTGGATATTTTATTTTATTTAAGTACTCCACAAATTTTATTTTGGGTTTTGTTTTATGTAATAAGGCCATAGTGATGATTTTATTGTTGTTTTAATTACTATATTACGGATTTAGTTTATTTAAAGATTAAGTCAATGTAATTTAAAATAAACTTTAATTATTTTGTCACTGAAATAAATAGGCTTTCATTATAAAAATAAACTTGTTTTCAACTCAAGCCCAACCCACAAACAAACTATCTTGAAAACACAAGTTTTTCCTAAGAACAAAAGAATTTTGAACCGGTTTACATCGAGGAACATACCAGATCTGTCCTGGCTTGTGGGCGGTATTATTTTGTGGTAGAAATTATAAGGAGTGTTTCGTGGTTCTCGCATCGTCAATCGCAAGGAGGATCTTTTGAATTCAAGGATCTAAGGTAAGTCAGATTTACATTCGCCAAGGGCCATCTATGATGGTTTAATGTTGAATCGAATCTAACATAGGTGTATAGGTATTTCGATGCATATCCGAGGCAAGGGATACTTTTCGGATTTGAGAATTTCAAGGTAAGTGTACTCACATATTCGCCAAGGCCCTATCTTAAGTACTTAGATCTATTTGTTTTAACCGAAAACTAACTGATTCAAGGGATCCAGTGTTTGGCTAAATACAAGAAGGAGAATAGCAGAGTTTTCGTGATTTGACTATAGTCAATTCGACAAAGAAGGTAAGCATATAAGTGTACAAATCCTACTAGGAT
The DNA here is from genome assembly GCA_025506655.1 of Gossypium rotundifolium. Classification (NCBI taxonomy): domain Eukaryota; kingdom Viridiplantae; phylum Streptophyta; class Magnoliopsida; order Malvales; family Malvaceae; genus Gossypium; species Gossypium rotundifolium. Next base: position 20,622,416 of record CP106733.1, on the reverse strand, counting down.
TTGATTTTATGGCCGAATGAGTTTTTCATTAAACATTTAATATGGGCCGAATGTAGGAGTTAAAGATCTAAGATTGGAAATTCGGATTTCAAGTGAAATCGTTAAGCGAATCGTGTGTATCCTACCCTAAGTTTTAATAATGCTCCTCGCTATGTTTTAAATTAAATATGTTATTAAGAATGTGAAAAGCATGGCTAAGGTACCATACAATGGTACAAAGTACTAAGGTACATTTCCTACTCCTACTAGGATTACGAAATATGTTATATTTAACATGTGAAAAGTGACATAAATGTGAATTTAAGTATGATATGCATGATATGAATAATATGGGGCATTCGGTTATATGGAAAAGGGAAGTGAAAGTGGTGACTTGGTCTCACTATCTTAATGTGGTGACTTGGTCACATTATCCTAATGTGGTAACTTTACACATTATCTCAATGTGGTGTCTCATGACACAATTACTTAATCTGGTGGCTAAGCCACGAATTTTATATGGGCGATGAGCACGCCATTGCAATGACGCCTTCGATGGTGTGTAGCGGATGGAGGTTGACTTAGTAGTCCCCATGGTGTGCAGTTGGTACGGGATGTGTAGCGGATGGCATCTAGGTTTTGGTCTGGGTTGCATCATTATCTTGAATTATTATGTGAACATGATATGTATGGTATGCCCGAATTATTAAATTTTAGTGTTGGTTACACATTGAGTCTGTTGACTCACCCGTTAATAGGGAACATGTTTTAGGTGATGAACAATGGATGGACCGGGACTACGAACTTTTGGTGGCCATGCTCAACTTAAAGTTTTATTTAATTTGGACATTTTATTTTATTTAAGTACTCATAAATTTTATTTTTGGTTTTGTTTTATGTAATAAGGCCATAGTGATGATTTTATTGTTGTTTTAATTACTATATTACTAATTTAGTTTATTTAAAGATTAAGTCAATATAATTTAAAATAAACTTTATTTATTTTGTCACCAAATAAATGGGCTTTCATTTTAAAAATAAACTTGTTTTCAACTCAAGCCCAACCCACAAACAAACTATTTTGAAAACACACAAGTTTTTCCTAAGAACAAAAGAATTTTGAACCAGTTTACATCGAGGAACATACCAGATCCGATCCAGGCTCATGGGCCGGTGTGGGTGTTTCAATTTGGTATCAGAGCCTAGATTTAAACTCTCGGCTTGTGGTCTAAGGCCCAAAATATTTTCAAATCGAGCCCAAATGAGTTTTATAGAAGTATTTCGAAAATAGGCGTTTGATGGCATGGCACCTAAGTCTCCAATTCAAATCCACGGTAAGTACCTAACCATCTGTGTGATTATGTGATTTATAGAAGGGTAGAAAAGGAATGGAATGTAGAATAGAATGATAGGTACTTGAACCCTAGGACTAGTCTACCCCAACTACTACATAAGACTTAAATGCCTAATTAAACAAACCTATGGCTAAGTCAACCGAGTTAGGTGTGGTAACTCCTGTGTGCATGTCTAGGATTGGATCCCAAGAGCACAGTATTTAGCAGCCCTAGTGACTCACCTCCTCTTCGCAGAATCCTACAGTATGTAGCTTTGGTTCACCCCGACTAAGAAGACTTCATAAAGGCTAAACCCAATAACTAAAACCCGAAAGGAACTAGCCATGTTTTTTAAGAACCCTAAAATTAAAACTCTTAAAATCATTTTCTTTAATTTGTGAAAACTACTTTTTTCCTACACAATTTCTGAAAATTTCTAATTTATAAAATTACAAAAATACTCCTAGTGGTAAAATTACAAAATGCCCTTGGTTTATAAAATGTCTAAAATACCCACAATTTTAATCAACATTATCATTATTTTATAACAAGTCCAAAAACCCTTATTTGCAAATTATCAAAAATACCTTAATTTTTGGAAAAATTACAAAATTGCCCCTAACTTACCAAAATTTCCAAAATGACCCTGATTTCCAAAATTTTGTAACTTCATCGTTTTGGAAAAAATTTCTCAAAAAGAACCCTCAAAGTTTTGCAAATTTTGAAATATCCCTGAACTATTAAACTTTACAAATTTACCCTGGTTTATTACCAAAATATCCCTAAAATTCAAAATTACCAAAATATCCCTAAAATTTCCAAATTTACCGAAAAGCCCCGGGATTTTAAAATTTCCAAAATACTTTTTGACAAAGTCACCAAGGAACCTTATTTGACAAATTACAAAAATACCCCTGTAGGACAAATTATGCAAATACCCCTGGGTAGTGGAAAAACAACAACAATGAAAACTACAACATTTCTCTGAATGAACGGAAGTTCATAATTGATTGATGGATGTATGAATGTGAAGACTGTGTGCATGTATGAATACGAAAGAACCACTCTTAAAATTCTTTTCATAAAACTTCGTCGTGGATAATCAGTGGAATAAGGGCTAATTCATAAAACTTTCTTAAATCAGATTAAAGCGCATCGTTAGATATGAATTCTAGAGGACGCGGTAGAGGAAGAATGGCTGTGTCAGAACCCGTTAGATCGAGTCAAGGGTCTGACAATGAGTTACCACTGCCACCACCACCCCCAGCTATCGGTGTCGAGCAAAGCAGCTCGAGACGGGGATGATCTTTATGTCGCGGTCGTGTCTTGCGAGTTCGAAATGGTGGTGGAGCGGGTGAAAATATGGAGGCTCGAAAGTGACTGAAAGTGACTCGAGCTAATCTGAGTGAGGTGTTCCGTAGAGTGTCCGTGTGGCACTCAATGACTGAATCTCGGTTGAGGCGATCGAGCGCATTATGGATGAGCTCGACCGACCCCTAAAGAGAAGTTGAAAGGAATGGTGGCACTACTACGGGATGAAGCGATCAATGGTGGTTAACGGTGAGGGATGGTGCCACTTTGTTGAGGATCGACACGGGAGTATGATAAGGAGGCATATCGTAAAAAGTATGTCGGCACGCTATATTGATGAGCGAGGAAAGCTTTTAAGAAATTTGGTTCAAGGAACAAGTCGGTAGTAGCGTATGAAGTGAATTTCGAGGTTGCCGATATGCTCGAGGAGTAGTGGCTACGAGCATGAAGCGTGTGTCTTGTTCAAGACGGCCTAAGGGATGACCTAAGGTTATTGATAGCTCCACATCAAGAATGAGAGTTTTCGCTTTAGTAGAAAAGGCTAAGGTAGCCGAGGAATCAAGGATTGATTAAGTAGCTCTAATAGGAATAGACCCAAAAGGGGTTATGGGTCATCGAAATCGTTGAGAAATGTGCAGAAGAGGCCTAGAGTAGATGGTAGTGAAATAAGCAAGTCGGTACAGGATGGCGATATCGCCCTTGTGATCATTGTGGAAAGAAGCACTTAGGGAGGCCGGAAAAGACGGAGGATGTTTAGGTGTGGGTCCAAGGACCATATGCTCAAAGATTGTTCTAAGAAACTAGATGAAAGTCGATCGCCAGACTTAGAATGTTAATCAGGCTGGTAGAGGAGGACAGCAGCCTTAACAAGGTCGTGGTTTGAATAACAGAGGTAATGGTGCTAATAGAGGAAGTGGAACACAGGGCAGATGTGCTATTAACACTGAGGCAAGGCAGCCGGGTTTAGTTTATGCGGTTCACCGGAGGGAGGATGGAGACGCACCGGATGTTATAACCGGTACGTTCCTTATTTATGGCAAGCCTTATTATGCCTTAATTGATGTGGGCTCGACCCATTCTTATGTTGCATGTAGTGTAGTGGAAACACTAGGCCTAGACTCTGAACTTTTTGATAGGCAGATGACTATAGTAAGCCCATTAGGCCAAACTGTAGTGGTGTATAAGATCTTTCGGAGTGTACCTTTAGAGATTTAGGGAGTGAACTTTCGGGCTGACTTAATGGAACTACCCTTTGGGGAGTTTGAACTCATACTTGGAATGGACTGGCTAGTAGAACACCGAGCCGTGTTGGATTGTGCGGCTAAACAAATAGAATTAAGGACCCCGAAGGATGAAGTAGTGGTAATGATCGGAGAAAGAAGAAACTACATGTCTAACGTAGTTTCGGCGATAAAGGCTGAGAAAATAGTTAGGAAAGGGTACAAGGCATTTCTAGCTTTCGTCAGTGCTGCAGACGCAAAAGAAGGGAGAGTTAGTGGAGTTAGAACAGTAAAGGACTTTAAAGACGTGTTTCTGAAGGAATTACCAGGAATACCCCCAAATAGGGAGGTGGAATTTGGAATAGATTTGCTACCGGGAACAGCTCCTGTGTCAATCGCTCCATACCGAATGGCACCAAAGGAGTTGGTAGAGCTCAAGGCTCAAATCCAAGAATTGCTGGATCGTGGGTTTATTCGGCCCAGTGTGTCTCCATGGAGAGCACCGGTCCTATTTGTAAAGAAGAAGGACGGAACTATACGTATGTGCATAGATTACCGTCAGTTAAATAAGCTGACCATTAAGGATAAGTATCCTTTGCCAAGGATAAACGACTTGTTCGATCAGCTTAAGGGGGCTGCAGTGTTCTCAAAGATCGACTTAAGGTCGGGATATCACCAGTTGAAGGTGAAGGAGGCGAATATCCATAAGACAACCTTTAGGACAAGATACGGCCATTTTGAGTTTGTAGTAATACCGTTCGGGTTGACAAACGCCCCAGTCGCATTCATGGATATGATGAATCAGGTGTTCCAACCTTACTTGGATAGGCTCGTCGTTGTGTTCATCGACGATATTTTGGTGTACTCCAAGTTTGAAGAAGAGCATGATGAGGATCTACGAGTTGTTCGCAAGTGTTAAGGAGAAGAAGCTTTCATGCCAAATTCAGCAAGTGTGAATTTTGGCTTAGGAAGTCGCTTTCTTAGGGCATGTGGTGTCTGGCGAAGGAATAAGGGTGGATCCTAAGAAGATTGAAGCGGTGTTGGATTGGAAACCACTTAGGTCCGTGGCTGAGATTCAAAGTTTCTTAGGTTTGGCAGGCTCCTACAGAAGGTTTGTGGAAGGATTCTCGTCTATAGCCGCGCCTTTGACAAAGTTTTTAAGGAAGGAAGTACCCTTTGTATGGTCGGATAAGCAGCAGGAGAGCTTTAAGAAGCTTAAGAAGGTTTTAACGGAAGCTCAAAGATTGATTCACCAGAGGCGTGAAAGGAAGTCACGGTATTGCATACGTGTTTGGGTTGCGATTGATGCAAGATGTAAAGGTAGTCGATATGCATCTCGGCGAGCTAGGCGCATGAGGTTAACTACCTAACCCATGACTTGGAATTGGCAAAGAAGATGGTTTTCGCCCTTAAGGTGTGGAGGCACTATCTCTATAGAGAAAGGTCAGTGATCTACACAGACCACAAGAGTCTCAAGTATTTGTTGACTCAGAAGGAGTTAAACTTGAGGCAGCGAAAGTGGGTTAAATTGCTGAAGGACTATGACTGTTCGGTAGAATATCACCCGGGCAAGGCGAATGTAGTGGCGGATGCCCTAAGTCAGAAGGTTGTGTCGGATCTAAGGGCTATATTCGCTCACTTAAGTTTGTATGATGATGAAAGCCTATTAGCAGAGTTGCAAGTCAAACCCACATGGTGAATGAGGTGAAAAGGGATGCTTGATGATAAGCATCTAAGTGCTAAGTTACAAAGAACACAGAATCTGAGAGTTAGAGGATTACAAATTAATTATGAAGGAGTATTGTGCTACAAAAGAAAAGTATGTATGCCGAAGGACGAGGAGTTAAGACAGAAGATTCTTCGGGAAGCGCATAGTAGCCCTTATGCTATGCATCCCGGAGGCATTAAGTTGTACAGAGATCTAAGAGAACAATTTTGGTGGCCTGATCTTAAATGGGAAGTTACTGAATTCATGGGAAAATGTCAGACGTGTCAGCAAGTTAAGGCTGAACAACAAGTTTCATCGGGATTGCTTCAGCCAATCGAGATTCCGCAGTGGAAGTGGGAAAGAATTACCATGGACTTCGTTAGTGGGCTTCCCCTTACGCCTACTAAGAAGGACTCGGTATGGGTAATAGTGGACCGTTTGACTAAGTCCGCACACTTCATCCCGTGAAGGGTGGATTATTCCTCATGAAGTTAGCCAAATTGTACGTGGTAGAGATTGTAAGGTTACACGAGTGCCGGTGTCAATTATTTTAGATAGAGACCCAAGGTTCACGCCTCGCTTTGGAGGGCACTTCATCAAGCTTTAGGCACTAAGTTGGACTTCACTACTTTTCATCCACAATCGACGGGCGATCGAACGGTAATACAAGTGTTGGAGGATATGTTGAGAGGTCAGTGATGGATTTCGAGAAAGTTGGGAGGAGTATTTGCCTTTAGCAGAGTTTGCCTACAACAACAGCTATCAGGCAAGCATTCGGATGGCACCTTATGAAGTGTCAGATGGCTCAAGTGTCGAACTCCTACATGTTGGAAGGAATTGGGAGAACGCCGAGTTTTGGGTCCTGAGTTAGTGGCAGAATCTGAAGAGAAAGTTGAGATTATTCGTGCACGGTTGAAGGAAGCCTCTAATAGGTAGGAGTCTTACGCCGACCTTAAGCGGAAGGAAATAGAGTTTGAAGTGGGAGACCAAGTGTTTCTGAAAGTCTCGCCTTGGAAAAAGGTGATAAGGTTTGGTCGGAAAGGGAAGTTAAGCCCAAGATTTATAGGGCCCTATCGAGTACTAAAGCGAGTTGGACCAGTGGCATACCAGCTAGAGTTACCACCAGAGTTACAGTAGATGCATGACATATTCCATGTATCCATGCTACGTCGCTATCGATCGGATCCATCTCACGCGGTACCAGTTAAAGAAGTGGAGCTAAGGCCAGACTTATCCTACGAGGAAGAGCCGATCTGATTTTGGAACGTGATGTGAAAGTGTTACGGAGGAAGTTAGTTCCTCTAGTCAAAGTGTTATGGCGCAATCATGGATCAAGGAAGCTTCAGGGAACTAGAGGAGGCAATGCGACAATAATACCCTCAATTATTTTAGCTAGGAAATTTCGAGGACTAAATTATTTTAAGGGATAGAATCAGAACATCCTAAACAGCCTATGCATTTTCAGTTTAATTGTACAAAATGACATGTCTTATGTGTTATGAGTGTATTATGAACATTTTGGAAACTTGAAATGTAAGAAATGATTTAGAAATGTTAAGTTTCAAAAGAGGAAAGTGAACATTTTGGAAACTTAAGTTAAAAGAGGAAAGTGAACATTTTGGAAACTTAAGTTAAAAGAGGAAAGTGAACATTTTGGAAACTTAAGTTAAAAGAGGAGAGTGAACATTTTGGAAACTTGGAAATGTATGGAAATGGTAAGTTTAAAAAAAGGAAACTAAGGCAAGGTGACCTTAAGAAAATTAATAGGAGAAATTTGACACACAAACAGGTTTGGAAAAGTGGCCTGAAGCTATCACTTGAGGCCCAGGTAGGTGACGCCACATACAAGGGAATTGGGCCTAAGTTCGAGTCACATGGGAAGCAAATAAAAGAAGTTTTATTTTTGCTTCCGAAGCGAGAGGTGGATTCATTAAGGCTCTTAAAAGAGGAGTTTTACTCTCTTCAAATTTCTACTAAATAGGGATAAATAATAGATTTAATATTAGATTATTTTAAGTGGATTATTATGAGATTAATTAAGGTGATAAATAAAAGATAAACTTTATCAAAATAAGGAAGAGTGGTGGCCAAGTGAAGGACTCTAGCTAGTAATTTCTGGCTACTAGAGGAAAAGAGGCCATTCATTCATTCACTCTTCCTTTCGTCAATTTCTTATCTGATTCTCCTCTCTCTCCTAATTTCCTACGCTTTTATTCTTCTTTTTGTTAGCCAAAGTCTAAATACCTTATGTTCTAGCCAATCCTCCATCTTTATTCTTCCTTCTTTTCCTTCTAATCCTCCAAAAGTCAAGTAAGCCTTTTAAGGCCATAGCCGAATATCTCAAGTGGCTTCAAGCTTAGGTGCTGTTGAATTCAATATTAAGGGTAAGAATTTTATGGTCATTAATTTATTCTCTTCTTTAAGCCGCAACATAGGAACTAATATCATTATTATTTTGTGGCCGAAATTATAAGGAGTGTTTTGGGGTTCTGCAACTGTCGACTCCAAGAAGGGATCTTTCAGAATTCAAGGATCTAAGGTAAGTTCGGTTTTACATTCGGCCAAGGGCCATCTATGATGGTTTAATGTTGGAATCGAATCTAACATAGGTGTATAGGTATTTGACGGACATATCCGAGGCAAGGGATACTTTTCTGGATTTGAGAATTTCAAGGTAAGTGTACTCACATATTCGGCCAAGGCCCTATCTTAAGTACTTAGATCTATTTGTTTTAACCGAAAACTAACTGATTCAAGGGATCCAGTGTTTGGCCGAATACAAGAAGGAGAATAGCAGAGTTTTTGGGATTTGACTATAGTCAATTCGACAGCAAGGTAAGCATATAAGTGTACAAATCCTACTAGGATTTGGTTTTATGGCCGAATGAGTTTTTCATTAAACATTTATTATGGGCCGAATGTAGGGAGTTAAAGATCTAAGATCGGAAATTCGGATTTCAAGTGAAATCGTTAAGCGAATCAGGTGTGTACCCTACCCTAAGTTTTAATACGTTCATGGCTATGTTTTAAATTAAATATGTTATTAAGAATGTGAAAAGCATGGCTAAGGTACCATACAATGGTACAAAGTACTAAGGTACGTTTCCTACTCCTACTAGGATTACGAAATATGTTATATTTAACATGTGAAAATTGACATAAATGTGAATTTAAGTATGATATGCATGATATGAATAATATGGGGCATTCGGGTTATATGGAAAAGGGAAGTGAAAGTGGTGACTTGGTCTCACTATCCGAATGTGGTGACTTGGTCACATTATCTCAATGTGGTAACTTCGGTTACATTATCTCGAATGTGGTGTCTCATGACATAATTACTTAATCGGTGGCTAAGCCACGAATTTTATATAGGCGATGAGCACGCCGATTGCAATGACGCCTTCGATGGTGTGTAGAGGATGAGGGTTGACTTAGTAGTCCCTACTCTGAGTGCAAAGTTGGTACTGGGATGTGTAGCGGATGGCATCTAGGCTTGGGTTCGGGTTGCATCATTATCTTGAAGTATTATGTGAACATGATATGTATGGTATGCCTGAATTATTAAATTTTAGTGTTGGTTACACATTGAGTCTGTTGACTTACCCCATTGTGGGAACATGTTTCAGGTGATGAACAGTGATGGACCGGGACGGCAGAACTTTTGGTGGCCATGCTCAGCTTAAAGTTTTATTTAATTTGGACATTTTATTTTATTTAAGTACTGTAACAACCCAAATCCGGCCCAAACTTTATGGCCGAATCTAGCTTGTTACAGTAGAAAACATTTTAAAAGAAGTCATTTTTCTAAATCGGTTTAAGTTGTTGAAAACCTTTTGTTTGATTGTTTTGTAAAGCTTTACTTAGTGCTTATTTGAGAAATTTATTTAAGCCGAGTTATAATAGAACTTTGAAGGTGCCCGATGGCACGTTAAAAACAATTTTCGTTTTAACTTGGAAAACATGTGATTTAAATGTTAATAACAAAGTTTAAAACAAAGTATCCAACGTATGAAAAGTAGCAAAACAAAATATCAGGAGGCCTTATTACATCCAAATAGAATAAAAACCCAAAATAAAAATATCACAACTGAAATTAAAGTTCATTTAATTTAAATCCACTGCATGGCCACCTCGAGTCCATCCGGCTCCATATCCGCGATCTATGCATCACCTGAAAAATTAAGGAGAAGGTGAGTCACCAAGACTCAGTATGTAACCCTTCCCCCGATTTTAAACATTTTCATACACAACATATAACAATTAACGTGCATAATATTATGTGCCCCAACCTAGCCAACCAATCGCCACAGCCTACCCTGTTGTGGTACCAAACCACCGGTGGTGCCAAACCACTGGTGACATATAGTCACAGATGTGATGCCAAATCACTGGAGGTGCCAAACCTCTGGTGTCCATAGACACGATCGATTGATGGGGCCAACCCATCGTAGGATGCCAAATCATTGGCGCCAATCCCTTAAGTAATATGGGGCCAACCCATCGTGGTGCTAAGCCACTCGGGGCGAGACGCAATGAGGTACCAAACCTCGGAGGTACCAAACCTCTGGTGACCGTAGTCACAGTGTGTTACCAAAACTCTTGGTGCCCGCGGCGCGCAATAATCGCGCCTCCACTCATTAATCCCACATCACCATGTATACATATCATGTATCAATACATCATGCTTACCAAAAGCATCAATAACACATTCATATTAATGTGTACTTACCGTAATCACCACTCATACCGTTATAGTATTAATTGATGCTACACAAGTCAAAGTTAGCATACATAACACTCAAAGACATTTAAATAATTATACGTGTGTATGTACACACCGTCACCTTTGGATGCTCTAAATCCCGAAAAGAAGAGTCTTACCACCCTAGATCTACTTGTCCCTATATTCTACCATAATAGAGTTAGTGATATGGGCCATTCTACCAAACCAAATAATTTGAGAAGGGTTCCTTGAACCCGAACCTTACCTTTATCCTTTCGGTTCCTAATCACAAGACTCAATTCCAGCTTCGCTCGCCAACCACCATCGATTAGTAAATACACCGATAGCCTTCGGCTTTTAATCATTAACTGACTTACTAGAATAGCACTCTATTTACCATAAATCCTTACCACCTACTTACCAATCGATTGACTAAGGAATGGAAGATCCGCCTTTCTGCTTTGAGATCCCGGAGTTTCCTAGAAAGAAATCGGTTTCACAAGGGTGTTAATACACTATTGAAATCGGCACTTACCCCCCTTATGGATGTCGACGGAGACACGTAAGAGAAGGAAACAAAATAGTATTCTGCTAATACTTCTTACCTCCGCTTTAATATTCGCCAAGTCTATAGAGTAGAAGAAGGAATTTGAATGTGGGTTTTAGCAAAAAGAAGTAGAGAGGGCTTTTCAGTTGAAAAGGAGTGAAAAGATTGGAGAGATGGAATATGGAAGTAGAGAGGAAATTCTATATTGCCAAAGGAGAGAAAAAAAATAAAAGATGAAAGAATGCTTGAAGAGAATTTCAGACTTAGCAAAAATGACAAAAGCAAACAAGGTGACAAGGTTGAACCTTTTATAGGCATTCTAAGATCCCCCTAGTGGCCTTGCAGTCCACCTCCCCATGAGGTGTTTAAATTTCAAGAACCACTTCCAACCTCTCCTCGCCACTCATTTGATTTAATTCAAATCATTTGAAAAATAATCCAATAATAATTCATAATATCCTTGATTATCACTAATTATCCTTAGAATTAAACAATTAAAAATCTAATTTAAAAATGCTCATATTATCCTTTAATATTGAAATAAAATTTGAGCATTTTCTCTCTCTTGTTGCCGTCAAACAAGGTGCCAAAAAGGAGAATTTCATGACTCGAACCAAGGCTCTCCTTACCCCTTGTGGCGTCACTACTAGGCTCTTAAGTGGCCCTCCTTGCCACTTATTCTAGGCTCATTTTATGACAAATTATCCCTTACTTATTCTTATAACCCCCACTTGTTAAGGCTTCCCACCTTTAAAGCTAGAAACGAAATTTTTACCAAATCGAGCCTACTCAAGGCCTTTAATTAAACCATATATTTCCATAAATAATATCACAAGAGTTCCAACATACCAAATAATTATTCAATCACAAATAGCCCCTAACTTAGGATGTTACGCCTACCCCTTTAAAATAAATTTCGTCCTCGAAATTACCCGTTAAAAGAGATAGGGTATTGTTTGCATCACATCCTCGGGTTCCCACGTAGCTTCCTCTGCTCCATGGTTCTCGCCATAGCACTTTTACTAAGGGCATCGACTTCCTACGAGAACCTTTATATCTCTATCCAAGATCTGAACCTGTTCTTCCTCAAAGGATAAGTCCGAGTTGACCCGATTTCTATCACAGTACCACGTGTGATGGATCTCACCGATACCGCCTAAGCATCGACACATGAAAGACGTTATCTCGACTTAACTCCGCTTGGTGTTCGAAATGATAAGCCACCGGTCCTACTCGCTTCAACATCAGATATGGGTGATGAACCTTGGGCTTAGCTTTCCTTTTCGCCAAATTCAACACCTTTTTCCAAGGTGATACCTTTTGGAAAACCTTATCTCCTACATCATACTCCATTTCCTTGCGCTTCGTGTCAAGATAGGACTTCGCATCATCTCGATGCTTCCTTAAGACGAGCCTCAATCACCCTAACTTTGTCCTCCATTTCGCAACCAATTACGGGCCCAACACTTGTCGTTCCCCAACTCGTCCAACACGTTGAGTCCAGCATTTTCGTCCATATAGTGCTTCATATGGTGCCATCCGGATGCTCGCTGGTAACTATTATTGTAGGCGAACTTCGGCTAATGGTAAAAATTCCTCCCAACTACCTCTAATTCCAAGACACGCCTCTTAACATATCCTCTAAGATCAGATAACCCTTTCGACGCTTTGCCCGACATTTGTGGATGGAAAGTCAGATCGAAATCCAATCTGCACCCAAAGCTTGATGCAACGCTTTCGAACCTCGACGTGAACCTTGGATCTCTATCCGAGATAATCGATATTGGCACACCATGCAATCGACTATCTCAATACATATAACTTTGCTAGCTTCGGAGTGAGTAATCCATTCTCACCGGTGCAAGTGGTGAGTCGACTTGGTCAAACGGTCCACTATTACCCAAATTGCATCCTTCTTCTTTGGGCGTGAGGGTAGCCCACTAACGAAATCCATGGTGATCCTCTCCCATTTCCATTGAGGAATCTTTCTGGGTTGAAGTAGTCCCATGGTAACGATGTTCACCTTAACTCGCCGACATGTCGACACTTTCCTACAAATTTTGTTATCTCACGCTTCAACCTGTGCCACCGTAACTATTTCCGCAAGTCTCCATACATCTTGCTACCTCCGGGATGCATAGCGTATGGGCTATATGTGCATCTCGGAGAATTCTCGCCTCGGCTCCACATCTTCCCATCATGTAGGCCGTCCTTGAAAACATAACACACCATCATCACCAAACTATACCCTTCCAACCCACCATCTGAACTTGCATTCTCTTAGCATTTAACCCTTCATCCACTAACTGCTTGTCCTTAATCTCCTCGATCCACGTTGGCTTAACTTGAAGCTCGCCAAAAGGCTTCCATCGTCATATAGGCTCAATCGAGCAAACATTGCTCTTAAGTCCGCCACAACCTTCCTACTCAACGCGTCGACCACCACGCTGGCCTTGCTCGATGATACTCTATTGAACGATCGTAGTCCTTCAACAGCTCAATCCATCGGTATTGCCTCGTGTTTAGATCCTTCCGAGTCGAAGATACCTCAAACTCTTATGATCCGTGTAGACTATCGACTTCTCCCGTAAAGGTAATGTCTCCATATCTTCAATGCGAATACAACTCGCTAACTCCAAATCGTAAGTCGGGTAGTTAACCTCATGCGATCTTAACGGCGGGATGCATAGGCTACTACCTTCCCATCCTCAGATCAACACACATCCTAAACCAAAGTGAGATGCATCACAATAGATCGTGAACAACTTCCACGCCTCAGTTTGTACCAAAATCGAGCTTCACGAATTTTCCTCAACTTATCAAAACTTTCTTCGCCTTTCCGACCATGCAAATGGTACTCCTTTCCTTACTAGCTTCACAATGGCATTGCGATCGAGAGAATCCTTCACAAATCTCGATAGTACCCATAAACCCGTAAAACTTCAGATTTCACCACCGACTTAGGCGCTCCAATCCAACACCACTTCAATCTTGCGAGGATCCACTCTAATTCCTTCCGCGATACTACGTGACCTAAGAATGCCACTTCCTTAGCCAAAATTCGTGACTTACCAAATTTGGCGTACATAATTGCTTCTCCTCGTGATTTGTAGCACTATTCGCAAATGTTTGTCATGCTCCTCCTCCTTCCTTGAGTAAACCAATATGTCGTCAATGAACACCACGACTTAATTGATCCAAGTCTTCTTGAAATACCCTATTCATCAAGTCCATGAATGCCACGGCATTGGTTAACCAAATGGCATCACTAGAACTCGTAATGCCCATACCGAGTTCGAAAGCCGTCTTGTGAACATCGACCTCTTTCACCTTAAGCTGATGGTAACCCGATCTAAGGTCTATCTTCGAAAATACCGACGCACCCTTCAGTTGATCGAACAAGTCGTCAATTCGAGGCAACGGATACTTGTTCTTGATAGTTAATTTATTCAGTTGGCGATAGTCGATACACATCCGCATAGAACCGTCCTTCTTTCTGACAAATAACACGAGTGCTCCCCACGGAGATATACTTGGCCGGATAAACCCTCTATCCAAGAGCTCCTGAATTTGAGCCTTCAGCTCCACCAATTCCTTTGGTGCCATTCGATACGGTGCTATAGATACTGGTGCCGTTCCAGGTAACAAATCTATACCGAATTCAACTTCCCGATCCGGAGGCAAACCCGAAAGTTCCTCTGGGAACACATCAGCGAATTCCCCTACTATTTGAATTTTTTCTACTGCTGATTCCTTAGCCTCTAAGGCACAAATTCGAACCATAAATGCCTCACACCCTTTTCTGACCATCCTTTCAGCCTTCAAGGCCGACACCACATTAGACAGGTAATTTCTTCGATTACCGATCATAACCACTTCATCCCCTTCTGTCTTCTCAAGAACCATGCGCTTAGCAGCGCAATCCAACCTTGCCTGGTACCTAACCAGCCGGTCTATTCAAGGATCAAATCGAACTCCCCAAACGGCGCCCATCAGATCGACCACGAACACAACCCTTGGAGTTCTAGGGTACATCCCTATAAAGTTTGTTCACAACACCGAATGGCCTAAAGGGCTAATTATAGTCATCTCCTAGCAAGTAGTCTCGTAGTCTAGGTTCAAAGTCTCTACCACATTACTTGCTACGATGAATCGTAGAACCCACATCAATTAATGCACAATAAGGAAGACCGAAAATCGAAACGTCTGGGTTATGACATCCGGTCGTCACCCTCCTCCAACGCCACAAGATAAACTAAGCCAGTGCCTTGCCTCTCATTGCTGCGCCTGCGCCTCGAGTACCGCGACCACGATTAGCACAATTTCCTCTCGACCATTACCACGACCTCTCGTGGTCCCACACTTCTATCCCGATGCGATTACGCCCTCCGACCGATTACGAGCTCGCTTTGAGGACAATCCTCACGCGGTGTTCCGAGACCCACATTCAAAGCAACCCGCCACCACCCAACAACCTCCCCAATGGGCTTTTCCACAGCGATTACATCAGACTTTGGTTTACGATTAGCGGTCATGGGCCTAGTCGCTGACTTGGCCCACTGTCGGCCTTTTTCGATCATTACCACCGACCCAGATGGCCCAAAACCTCTCTTACGCTTGAGCTTATCGTAGTTTTACCTCACAGCTGTTTTGATACCCTCGGCTACCTTAGCCTTTTCTACTAGGGACGAAAACTCCCGAACTCGTCATGAGCAATCAAGAACCTCAAATCATCTCTCACCCATCTTCAAAGGATACCACGTTCATGTTCAGAGCCACAATGCCTTTCGCATATCTACTCAGCCTTAGGAACTCCGCCTCATACTCCGTCACAGACTTAGTTCCTTGTACTAACCCCAGAAAAGTTTTCCTTTGAGCATCAGTATAGCTGGTGCCTACATATTTCTTCTGAAAAGCGGTTTGGAAATATTCCCACGTGAGATCATCTGCCGTGGCTCCATCCCGAACCGTGAGCCACCACTGGTACGCTTCATCCTTCAGAAGCGACACTGCCCCTTTCAGCTTCTCCTCATTGGACAGGTCAAGGTCGTCCATGATCCGTTCAGTCGATTCCAGCCAATACTCACCAAGACTGGTGCCACTCGACACACCTCAAATACCTCATTCATTAGACCAATTCGCCGGGAATAGATTTTGAGCTCCTAGATTTCCACCAAATTTCACCACAATCTCCAGAACTCGCAATCTTGCTATGACATCTTGCACCACCGATGCGATCCTCGCCTCACTCTAAAAGTAGGAGGTGGTGGTGGCGGTGGTACCTCATTTTTCAACCATGTCCCGACCTAACGGGTTCAAATATGGTCATTCTTCCCTACCACGCCCACGTCGGCCACGTCCTCTAGAACTCATTCTATCTAACGCGCTTTTAAATCTGATTAAGAAAAATTTTATGGATTAGTAATTTGTTCCGCTTGATTACTCGCGAAGAAATTTTATGAAGGAGTTTTTAATTAGAGATTCTTTCGTGCAAACAAGGTTTCAGTCTTCTATCTTAGTTCACACAAGGGAGTATATACATTCATTCCTTAATACTTTCCATACCTATTCGCTCTTCGGACATTTCTGCCCTGTTTCTATCCCAGGGGTATTTTCGTCATTTTCCTATAGGGGTATTTTCGTAATCAAATCCGAGAAATTTCCAAAACTTTAATAAAATAGGTCACCCAAAAAAAAATTGAAGAGCATTTCTGAAAACTTTGTAAAATTTGAAGTTATGGCATTATTTCGGAAACCAGGGGTATTTTGGTAATTTTGTCCATCGAGGGTAATTTTGTAAATTTTGCACGTCAAGATGTTTTTAACAATTGTAAAACTCGAGGTCCTTTTGCAAATTTTTCTTTCTTAAAACGTTCTTTGTTTGCAAAAGTTCAAAAGTCAAGGTCATTTTGGTAATTTTACGGTTTGAGGGCGTTTTCGTAATTTTCCAAAACTAAATTATTTTATTGACGATTTTCAAAGCAGGGTTGAATATTTGAGAAGTAGTTGAAATTTTTGGACAAAATCATTGAGTTGATATTTTATGAACCAAGGGCATTTTCGTAATTTTACCCCAAGGGCATTTTCGTAATTTTCCACAAATCAAACTTTTCGGGAAAACATTGTAAAAGAGTTGTTCTTATGTTTGAAAGAGTGATTTTAAAAGTTTTAAAACCAAGTTTTGTTGTTTCATTTTTTGAAAATCAAGGCTAGTTCCTTTCGGGTTTTAGTCATTATGTTTAGCCTATGACCGAGCCCTCTTGGTCAGGGTGAACCAAAGCTATGCACCAGGCAGGATTCGTGTGGAGAGGAGGTGAGTCACGCGGACCGCTTAAATACCAAGCTCCCACCAAACCTTTCTAGACATGCGACAAAGGTTACCACACCATCGAGCCCTCCGAGTTAGGGTGAACCCAAGCTACGCACTGTAGGATACTGCGAAGAGGAGGTGAGTCACTTGGACTGCTTAAGTACCGTGCTCTTCCTGTTCCAATCCTAGACATGCGTCATCGGGTTACCACACCCTAGCTCAATGACTTAGCCATAGGTTGGTTGAGTTCATTAAGTCTTATGTTCCGCTTCGTGTTTGAGTAATCTAACCTTAGGGTCCAAGTCCTATAAGACTATTCTACGTTCCATGCTTCCTACCCTTCTAAAAAAAATATTTCACCAAGAGGTTTAGAGATACTTACCTGGGCGGATAGTTGCCGGAGACTCGGGCCATGCCGTTCAAAAACCCGAAAACATTTTAAATTCTTTAATAAGGCCTACAAATCATAAAACCAAATCTTTTTGGGCCTTGGGCCCCCACAACCGAGCTTTGAACTGGGCTCTGATACCAACTTTGTAACAACCCAAACCCGGCCCAAACTTTATGGCCGAATCTAGCTTATTCTGATGAAAACATTTTAAAGGAAGTCGTTTTTCTAAATCGGTTTAAGTTGTTGAAAACCTTTTTGTTTGATTGTTTTGTAAAAGCTTTACTTAGTGCTTATTTGAGAAATTTATTTAAGCCGAGTTATAATAGAACTTTGAAGGTGCCCGATGGCACGTTAAAAACAATTTTCGTTTTAACTTGGAAAACATGTGATTTAAATGTTAATAACAAAGTTTAAAACAAAGTATCCAACGATGAAAAGTAGCAAAACAAAATATCGTGAGGCCTTATTACATCCAAATAGAATAAAACCCAAAATAAAAATATCAAACACGAAATTAAAGTTCATTTAATTTAAATCCACCGCATAGCCACCTCGAGTCCATCCGGCTCCATATCCGCGATCTATGCATCATCCGAAAAATTAAGGAGAAGGTGAGTCACCAAGACTCGATATGTAACCCTTCCCCGATTTTAAACATTTTCATACACAACATATAACAATTAACGTGCATAATATTATGTGCCCCAACCTAGCCAACCAATCGCCACGGTCCACCCTGTTGTGGTACCAAACCATTTGGTGGTGCCAAACCACTGGTGACATATAGTCACGTATGTGATGCCAAATCACCGGAGGTGCTAAACCTCCGGTGTCCATAGACACGATCGATTGATGGGGCCACCCATCGTGTGATGCCAAATCACCGCGCCAATCCCTTAAGTAATATGTGGGCCCAACCCATCGTGGTGCTAAGCCACTGGGGAGACGCAATGAGGTACCAAACCTCGGTGACCGTAGTCACAAGTGTGTTACCAAAACATTGGTGCCCGTCGGCACAATAATACCGCCTCCACTCATTAATCCCACATCACCATGTATACATATCATGTATCAATACATCATGCTTACCAAAAGCATCAATAACACATTCATATTAATGTACTTACCGTAATCACCACTCATACCGTTATAGTATTAATTGATGCTACACAAGTCAAAGTTAGCATACATAACACTCAAAGACATTTAAATAATTATACGTGTGTATGTACACACCGTCACCTTTGGATGCTCTAAATCCCAAAAGAAGAGTCGGCCACCCTAGATCTACTTGTCCCTATATTCTACCATAATAGAGTTAGTGATATGGGCCATTCGGCCAAACCAAATAATTTGAGAAGGGTTTCTTATGAACCCGAACCTTACCTTTATCCTTTCGGTTCCTAATCACAAAGACTCAATTCCCGTTCGCTCGCCAACCACCATCGATTAGTAACACACCGATAGCCTTGACTTTTAATCATTAACTAACTTACTAGAATAGCACTCTATTTACCATAAATCCTTACCACCTACTTACCAATCGATTGACTAAGGAATGGAAGATCCGCCTTTCTGCTTTGAGATCCCGGAGTTTCCTAGAAAGAAATCGGTTTCACAAGGGTGTTAATACACTATTGAAATCGGCACTTACCCCCCTTATGGATGTCGACAGAGACATAGAAGAGAAGGAAACAAAATAGTATTCGGCTAATACTTCTTACCTCTGCTTCAATATTCGGCCAAGTCTATAGAGTAGAAGAAGGAATTTGAATGTGGGGTTTTGGCAAAAAAAGTAGAGAGGGCTTTTCAGGTTGAAAAGGAGGAAAAGATTGGAGAGATGGAATATGGAAGTAGAGAGGAAATTCTGCTATTGCCAAAGGAGAGAAAAAATAAAAGATGAAAGAATGCTTGAAGAGAATTTGACACTTAGCAAAAATGACAAAAAGCAAACAAGGTGACAAGGTTGAACCTTTTATAGGCATTCGGCATCCCCTAGTGGCCTTGCTGTCCACCTCCCCATGAGGTGTTTAAATTTCTAACCACTTCCAACCTCTCCTCGCCACTCATTTGATTTAATTCAAATCATTTGAAAAAATAATCCAATAATAATTCATAATATCCTTGATTATCACTAATTATCCTTAGAATTAAACAATTAAAAAATCCAATTTAAAATGCTCATATTATCCTTTAATATTGAAATAAAATTTGAGCATTTTCTCTCTCTGTTGCCGTCCAAACAAGGTGCCAAAAGGAGAATTTCATGACTCAACCAAGGCTCTCCTTACCCCTTGTGGCCACTACTTAGGCTCTTAAGTGGCCTCCTTTGCCACTTATTCTAGGCTCATTTTATGACAAATTATCCCTTACTTATTCTTATAACCCCACTTGTTAAGGCTCCCACCTTTAAAGCTAGAAACTGAAATTTTACCAAATCGAGCCTACTCAAGGTCTTTAATTAAACCATATATTTCCATAAATAATATCACAATAGTTCCAACATACCAAATAATTATTCAATCACAAATAGCCCTAACTTAGGATGTTATAAGTACTCATGAAGTTTTATTTTGGGTTTTGTTTTGTGTAATAAGGCCATAGTGATGATTTTATTGTTGTTTTAATTACTATATTACAATTTAGTTTATTTAAAAATTAAGTCAATATAATTTAAAATAAACTTTAATTATTTTGTCACCTGAAATAAATGGGCTTTCATTATAAAAGTAAACTTGTTTTCAACTCAAGCCCAACCCACAAACAAACTATCTTGAAAACACACAAGTTTTTCCTAAGAATAAAAGAATTTTGAACCGGTTTACATCGAGGAACATACTAGATCCGGTCTAGACTCGTGGGCTGGGTGTGGGGTGTTTCACATGCCGATCATGTTTAATCATTATTCTCATGTCGATAATTCGTATCTTTGACTGGGGTGGGATTTGTATATATATGGAGGAAGAGATCATGCGCATATATCGCCTATATTACAGCGGAGTTGGTACATATTATCTGATATGTGCCTTAATGGAACGATGTGGTGTGTAGGGATGGGTGGGTGTTTTTAACCCCACATGGTGTGTTGGGATGGTCGGAGTTGGTGTGTAGAGGATAGGGGTAGGATTTTGACATATTCTAATCTAAAATTGAATCGATATTCGAATCAATCAAACGCGAGTCAGATCATTTACGATTGTTTATATGATGCTGCATGTTTACATGCTTAATTTTGATAGGTTACAAACTGAGTTTACGTAAACTCACATCTGTTTGTCTGTTTTGTTAGGTAATCCACAGACTTAGGCAGATTGGTGTGGCAGAGACTCAGCGGTGACCACTTAACCGTAAATTGTTAAAACTTAATTATTTATGGTTTGTTTATGATTTTGGGTTATATTTGAGAGTTTTAATTCTAGGACTCTCTCTGGACTTTATGGTTTTGTAACTGTTGATTTTGGTTTTATATGTTATTAAATTGCTTGCTTAAGCAAAACGCTTTTCTCTAAAAATGACAATTTATACGCAAACAAAGGTTTTTCTAAAACACAACTGCATTTTCAAAATATAACTGCTTTAAGGCTTTCGTTGTAATAAGTTTTTGGAAAATGGACTAATTAAATGGTGTTTTCGATTAAAAATGTGAATGTTCTGACGAGACAACTCTATTTTCTAAACCCCTACCTTGTGAGACTTCCAGATTCGGCCATAACGTCTAGGCCAAGTTTGGGGTGTTATAGAGGCATTAGCTTAACATTAATAGAGTAAGCAAAATAAGAGTACAATGAGAATACAAAACCCAAGCCCCAAATAGATAGCTCATACCCAAAGTTCTTACAAAAGGGTTTCACAAAGTTCTCTCAAACTCTCAATAAAACTCCATATACAACTACCTCTTGTTGCCCTCAAAGAAAAGCCCTTGTTTTTTGGCGTGTCTAAATAAGATTTACATTGGCCCTTTAAATAGGCTCAATACTAAGGGTTAAAATGACTAAAATAACCCTAAAGTAATTAGAGTACAATTGGGAGAAAAATTCTGTTGAGCTGTACAAAATGTGTCTGCATAATATCAGGAATCGTCCTGACGTGTCGGCCCTCCTCGTCATGAAATCGGGGACCTCCTTGCCCTAACATTGGGGACCTCCTCTTCCTGAC
This sequence comes from Gossypium rotundifolium, assembly GCA_025506655.1. NCBI lineage: Eukaryota > Viridiplantae > Streptophyta > Magnoliopsida > Malvales > Malvaceae > Gossypium > Gossypium rotundifolium. The sequence goes on along the minus strand of CP106733.1, from coordinate 20,600,735 downwards.
GTCAGGCTTGTTTTGGCCATTCTTCAATTTCTTATCAATTCTCGTCTAAGGTGCCTGCAACATGTCCGATAAATGCGAGACACTGCACGTGTACAGGGATTAATTACTCATATGATGTATATGGATTAATTTACCCATTTTTTAGTAGAAGAGTTAAAATATAATCCAATGTATAGTATAATGGGTATTATGATACTTTTAGGCATAGAGAACAATATTCAAATTAGACACTAGATCAAACAATAATATAGTTTGTTTATTGCTTCACCAAATGATTAGAGAATCCCATAAGATGAAACAATAGGCATTAGGGGAAGGATGATTTGTAGGATCTCCAATCCAATCAGCATCATAATATCTAGAAAGGACCAAATAGGCAGAACTGATATCTAGAAAGGACCAAATAAACATGTATTGGCAGAATTTGAAAGGCTTAATCATTTTGAGGTAGACTAGACTATCAACATGTTTGATATATGTAGGATCAATGAGAAAGGTACCATTCGTATGGTAATTTAATTACCCAATAATGTAGACCTTGGAAAGTAAAATAGAAGCATAGTTGGAAACAAAAGCTCCTCACAATATTAATCAATTGCCTTTGTAGTGTTTATTATTTAAAAAACATTTAGATTTGAGTTCTATTTGTTATATAAATTGTGAAAAAAAATTGAATACATTATACATTCTATTTGAAAAGTAAAATTAGTTGATTGAGCCTTAACTTGACTGACATCAATATTGTTATCAGTGTAGAAGGATGTGGGTTCGAGTGCGCTAAAGAGCATTATGATGGAAAAGTGGGTTTGGAAAATGCAGCAAAAAATAAACTTAGTGAAAAACCAGAGTTTTAATTTTTTTTCCAAAACAAGATCTTGGTTGTGATATCTAAAGTAATAAACACTTAATCAAAATTGTACCTTTTTGATTCATCTAGGATGAGTGCTTCGATCGAGTAGTCTCCTCCGTTATCCTCAAGCTCATGTCTATCGAGTGTAGGCTCGCTTTGAATAAAAAAATTTCACAAAAATTACCAGTGAGGTAATTTTACAATTTCTCTAAATTTTTGGGCCAATTTGTAAATCAAAAAATATCTCTAGAAATTTTTGGAATAATCTCTTCGGAGAATTTTCTCTCTACAACTTTTTCTTGAATTCAAGTGTGTTAAAATAATGACCCAAGACTCTCTTTATATAGGGAGAGTTTAGAGAGTTCAACTATGATTTAACTTAATCACTTTAATATTAAATTAATATAATATTTATCTTGATAAATATTATATTAATTTAATATTAAATCTTATTAAAATAATAGAATGTTTATTCTACAATATAAACATTAAATTAAATTTAATATTAAGATAATAAATTCAATATGAAATTAATAAAATACTATTAAGATAAGTATTAAATTAAATTTAATATTAGTATTAAATTAAATTTAATATTAAACTATTAAAATAATATTATTTTTGGAATTATTAATCTGAAATCAAATTCTCTAGTAGAGTCCTAGCAGGAGTGTAACTTTTCCACTGCTCAACCACCAATGACCAACCGCCGCTAGTCACAGGGACACGGTTGTCCCAGCCACCAGTACCGCCGTGTTTGGTGATGTAGGTGTGACACCCTTATGGCACCCTGAGCTGGTTCGACTGCTGCCGATTAGGTCTAGATCAGTGATGACCCGACCGGTCTGGTCTAGCCACAGGTTAGACCATCGGCTCTGTTTCACATACCAAGCCCGGTTCGACCATTTTTTTGGTCTTGACCTTAGTTTTGGGCTCTCAGACCCATTTTATGATCTCAGGTCCAATATTTAAGTTTAATTTCCCCATTGAGCCAATTGTTTGACTTGAAATTAACTTCCAAAAATATCATATTAAGTTTAATTGATTTGATAAAATTAATTTTGAAATTTAATTTTACTTGATCAAAATTAATTTTTTCCAAAAATCACTTAGATTTTCCAAATTAAAATTTCAAGAAAATTCTTTAATCAAGTTCTCTAGTTTAACAATACTTAAGACTACCTAATTTAATTCCACATCGAATAAATCGACTAATTTAATTCCACATCAAATAAATCGATTCAATTAAATTATTTCCAAGATCGTAGAATTTTCTTTTAATTCAAATGCAGTCCGATCAAGATTTTGTTGAGCTAGCAAATCGACCAATTGGACATATACAATTAGGCTCTAATGATTGCAATTATATCCAGAAACATCGTTTTGATAATTTGCAATTACTTAATTATGGAGTCAGTCCACAAGAAGTACCATGATTGAAAACTTCTTATTGTATATTCTTTACGAAAGTAATTCATCAAACTGCTTTGTCCAATGACCTCGACATGTGCATGTTACCCTTATATGATATCCTTGATTCCTTTGAGTTAAATTCGTTCACTCAATACAATCATATTTTATCTCATAGTCAACATTGTGTCTTCTTAATGATTAATATGATCACTGTCAACAAATGACTGTGATAAATTGTTCGTTCGAGAACAAGCAACCCTTGGCCACATTCCATATTCATCAGTCCACACAATGGCAATAAGAGGATATCATTAACTCTTTAATTGAGCTATGAATTCCACTGTTGTTAGTAAAGCGATGCCATACACAAGTCATACACTCAACATACCAGTTATGGGCTCGACCATATTTAAAGCATAAGCCTCCACTTATATCAAAGCACATGAGTTGCATACGCATGGTTAGTGACTAACTCAGGATTTAGGTAAATCACACCATGAGCATCACAAGTGAGTTATTTCACAAAAGGATTCATCTTGGGTCCAATCCAATGTATCATTCTACTAATGAATACATCTATGCCTCTATCGTGGAGTCAATTACTCCGATAGCCAAGACTAGCCATCTCTCCTGTAACAGCCCAAACCCGGCCCAAACGTTAGGACCGAATATGGGTCGTTACGGAGAAAATTTTTTTTTTGAAACCCATTTTCGAAAACAATTTAAGTTTTGTTGAAAACTGCTCGTTTGAGTTATCTTGCTTAAATTATACTTAGTCCAAATTCGAAGATTTAATTAAGTCAAGTTATTATACAAATTTCAGATGTGCCCGATGGCACGATAAAACATTTTTCGTGTTAATTTAGAAAACGTGTGATTCAAATTTGTAATTAAAAAAAAAACAAAATATCCAACATATAAGAAAATAACTAAAGAAAAGTATATGGAGGCCTTATTACATCCAAAATAAAACAACCCAACAATAAAATTTATCATAACTAAATTAAAGTTCATTTAATTTTAAATCCACCGCATGGCCTCCTCAAGTCCCTCCTACTCCATGTCCGCGATCTAAGCATCACCGAAAAAATAATGGAGAAGGCGAGTCACCAAGACTCAAGATGTAACCCTTCCCCGTTTTAAAATAATTTTTCATACACAACACATAACAATTAATATGCGAATATTTAATTCCGACCTAGCCATCCAAACGCCACTTTGTCACCCGTTGTGGTACCAAACCACCGGTGGTGCCAAACCACCGTGACATATAGTCACAATGTGTTACCAAAACACCGGTGTCCGTGAGACACGATCATTTGATGGGGCCAACCCATCGTGTGATACCAAATCACCGCGCGACGATCCCATATCTCAAGTGGGGCCAACCCACGGTGGTGTTAACCACGGGGACAAGTCGCTATGAGGTACCAAACCTCTGGAGGTACCAAACCTCCGTGACCGTAGTCACGGTGTGTTACCAAAACACTTGGTGCCCGTCGGCACAATAATACCGCCCTCCACTCATCAACCCATATCACAATCATAACAGAGTTCATACATTTATCACATGTATTAAATAAATCATGCTTCCCAAAAGCATCATAATAATCTCATATAAATAGAGACTTACTGTGGTCCTTGCTTGTACCCTTTTAAGGTACTAGGTCCATATCTACATCAAGCAGATTTACAAACAACATAATTTATCACACATATTAACTGCTATAAGTGTGTATGTACACACCTGTCACCACTGAGTGATCTAAATCCCGAATGAAGGAGTCGACCACCTTAGATCTCTTTGTACCTACATTCGGCCAACCATGGGATTAGCCCTATGGCCTATTCGGCCAAATTAAATAATTTAAAGGGTTCTCCTTTTGAACCCGAATTCTTACCCTTACGCTTTTGGATACTTAATCACAATACTCGGTTCCTTAATCTGCTTCACCAATTACCACCTGTTAGTAAACAAAACCAATAGCCTTCGGCTTTTAAATACTTGCGAACTAAACCCATGAAAACCGATTCTTACCACTTGATTGGTCATGAATGGAACTTGGTTGACGACCTCCAAAATCCCAGAACACCTAGATAGATTCGGTTTCCAAAATAGATACTTAGCACCTTGTAAAAATCGACAAAGATAGGAAAAAGGGAGCATAGGCATTCGGCCAACTCTACTTACCATACAATTGATTGAACACTTAACGAAATCCCGATGTGCCTATGCCACTTATACCATTCGGCCAAGGTGAGCAAGTAGGAGAAGAGAAAATCAGCACTTCCAAGGGAGTTATTCGGCCAAGCAAAGTTTAATGTAAAAAAAAGAATTTCGGCACTTTGATAGGAATTAGATTCGGCTATGGCTGCCTAAATAAGGCTGGATTTTTAGTGAGGAAAAAGAAGAAAGGTAGAGGGAATTGTTGATTCGGCTAGTAGGAAATAAGAGAAAGAAGATTTAAGAATGGGAATTTTGGCAAGGAGAATGTTGTTTCTTTTTTTCCGTTTTGAGAGTTTGAGAAGAAAAAGGGAAAATCAAGAATGGGAATTTGGCTATTTGAAATTTTGGAAGAAAGAAAACAAAAGATGGAGAATGTGCCTATAGGAATTGGCACTCCCCTCTTCCACAAGTCCTGTCAGTCCACTCCACCTCAACAAGGAGTCTAAGATTCATCCTACCTCCTTAATTCACTCTAGGCCACCCATTTAGTTTAATTCAAACTAATATGATTTAATTTCTAATAATCTTTATTAATCCATACAATATTCATCTATTATCCTTAGAATAAATAAAATCCCTTATAATAGCTCATATTATCTTTTATAAAAAAATAAGAGTTTAAATGGAGGAAGACTCTCCTATATGTGCCGTCCAACATAATGCCAAAAGAGGATTTTGTGACTCAACCAAAGCTCTCCTTGCTCCCTTGGTGGCGCCACATGTAGCTCCCTGTGGCCTTCCTTTGCCACTTATTCTAAGCTTATTTCATGTCAAAAGCTCCCTTATTTATTCTTATAACCCCTAACCACTAAGGCTATCCACCTTTAAAGCAAATATATATATATTCTACCATTCCGAGCCAACTCAAGGCCTTTAATTAAACTCTATTATTCCATAAATAATATCTCGTGAGCTCATACATAAGGAAAATGATTAAATTCCAAATAACCCCATTTTGGGATGTTACAGCTTCTACCCCTTAAAATAAATTTCAGTCCGAAATTACTTAACTAAAACAGATGAGGTATTGCCACCGTATCACATCCTCGTGTTCCCACGTAGCTTCTTCCACACCATGGTTCAGCCACGGCACTTTCACTAAGGGCATCGACTTCCTACGTAGAACCTTTATATCTTTATCCAAGATCCGAACCGGTTCTTCCTCAAAAGATAAGTCCGAGTTGACCTCAATATCATCACGGGCACCACGTGTGATGGATCCGACCGAATCTGAATCAAAGATTGATACATGAAAGACGTCATGTATCGACTCGATTCTGCAAGCAACTCTAGTGATAAGCTACTGGACCCACTCGCTTTACTTTCAGATATGGCCGATGAACCTTGGGCTTAGCTTCCTTTTCGCCTAAACCTTAGTACCTTCTTCCAAGGTGACACCTTCAGGAAGACCTTATCCCCTACGGCATACTCCATTTCCTTGCGCTTAAGGTCAGCATAGGACTTCAGTCTATCTGATGCTTCCTTAAGACGAGACCGAATCACTTTGACTTTGTCTTGATCTCGCTACCAATTCGGGCCCAACACTTGTCGTTCACCCAACTCCGTCCAACACGCTTGGAGTTTGGCATTTCCGCCCATACAATTGCTTCAGATGGTGCCATCTCAATACTCGCTTGGTAGCTATTGTTGTAGGCGAACTTCGGCTAGAGGTAAGAATTCCTCCCAACTACCTCGAATTCCGGACACAACCCTCAAAGATATCTTCTAAGATCTGATGACCTTTCGGATTGCCCGTCAGTCGAGGATGGAAAGGCGTGTTAAAATCCAACCGCTGCACTCTAACGCTTGATGTAATACTTTCCAAAACCTCAAGTGAACCTTGGGTCCCTATCCGAGATAACTGATACGGGCACACCATGCAATCGACTATCTCGCCACATACAACTTTGCTAGCTTCGGGTGAGTAATCCATTCTCACCCAGATGAAGTGGGTGATTTAGTCGACGGTCTCGATTACCCAAAGCGCATCTTTCTTGTTGGGCGTAAGGGTAGACCAGCGAAAATCCATAGTGATCCTCTCCCATTTCCATTGAGGAATCTTTACTGGTGAAGTAGCCCCGATGGTAATCGGTGTTCACCTTAACTTGGCGACACGTCAAACACTTCCCTACAATTCGTTATCTCACGCTTCAACCCGGCCACCGTAATCAAGCTTTAGAGATCTCTATACATCTTGCTACCTCTAGGATGCATAGCGTATGGGCTACTATGTGCATCATGGAGAATTTTTCGCCTCGGCTCCAAATCCTTTGGCATCTGTACGCCTCTAGAAAACATAACACACCATCATCGGTCACACTATACCCTTCTAAACCCCATCCCGAACTTGCATTCTCTTAGCATTTAACCCTTCATCCACTAACTGCTTGTCCTTGATTTCCTCGATCCATGTTGGCTTAACTTGAAGCTCGCCAAAAGGCTTCCATCGTCATATAGGCTCAATCGAGCAAACATTGCTCTTAAATCCGCCACAACCTTCCTCGGCCAACGCTCGGGCCACCACGTTAGCCTTACCGGATGATATTCGATGGAGCGATCGTAGTCCTTCAGCGCTTCAATCCATCGACGTCTCGATTCAGATCTTTACGAGTCGAAGATACCTCAAACTTTTGTGGTCCGTGTAAATTACCGACTTCTCTCATAAAGATAATATCTCCATATCTTCAAGGCGAAGACGACTGCGGCTAGCTCCAGGTCGTGAGTTGGGTAGTTAACCTCATGCGGTCTCGGTGACGGACGCATAGGCTACTACCTTCCCATCCTGCATCAACACACACCCCAAACCAGTGTGAGATGCATCATAATAGACTGTGAATAATTTCCCTGCCTCGGGTTGTACTAGAACCGGAGCTTCCGTCAGAATCTTCCTCAACTTATCAAAACTTTCTTGCTGCTTCTCCAACCATACAAATGGAACACCTTTCCTTAGCAACTTAGTCAACGGCGCTGCGATCAGAGAGAACCCTTCCACAAACCTCCGATAAAACCTACTAAACCCAGAAAACTTCAGATCTACGCCAATCGACTTAGGCGATTTCCACTCCAATACCGCTTCAATCTTGCGGGGATCCACTCTAATCCCTTCCGCTGACACCACGTGACCTAAGAAAGCCACCTCCCTCAGCCAAAATTCGCACTTACTGAATTTGGCATACAATTATTTTTCCCTCAACACTTGCAGGACTATCCGTAAATGCTTGTCGTGCTCCTCCTCCGTCTTTGAGTAGACCAATATGTCGTCAATGAACACCACGACGAATTGGTCTAGGTACTGTTGAAACACTCTATTCATTAAATCCATGAACGCCGTCGATGCATTGGTCAATCCGAATGGCATCACTAGAAACTCGTAATGCCCATACCGAGTTTGAAAAGCCGTCTTGTGAACATCGACCCCCTTCACCTTAAGTTGATGGTAACCCGACCTAAGGTCTATCTTCGAAAACACCGACGCCCCTTCAATTGGTCAAACAAGTCATCGATCCGAGGCAATGGGTACTTGTTTTTGATCGTTAACTTGTTTAATCGGCGGTAGTCGATGCACATCCGCATAGAACCGCCCTTCTTCTTGACAAACAATACTGAGCGCCCCCGGAGATATACTAGGTCGAATAAACCCCTTATCCAAGAGCTCATGAATTTGAGCCTTGACTCCACCAATTCTTTTGGTGCCATTCGATGGCGCTATAGACACAAAAGTCTTGCTCCGGGTAGCAAGTCTATACTGATTCGACTTCCCAATCTGGAGGCGGAACCGGAAGTTCTTCAGGAACACATCAAGAAATTCCCCAACCGTTCGGACCTTTCCAACTATTGACTTCTTAGCTTCCAAAGGATGATTTGAACCAAAATGCCTTACAACCCTTCTTGACCATCTTCTCAACCTTCAAGGCACACCACGTTGGATAGGTAATTCCTTCTATCACCTATCATAACCACTTCATCATTCTCACCGTCTTAAGAACCATGCGCTTAGTCGCAATCCAAATTCGCCGATACTTAACCACCAATCCATTCCAAGGATCAAATCGAACTCCTCAAGCGGTAGTTCCATCGGATCGACCACAAATCGACCCTTAGAGTTCTAGGGGTACGTCTCTATAAAGTTTGTCTACCACTACAGAGTGACCTAAAGGACTCACTACAGTCATCTCCCTAGCAGCAGTCTCAGAGTCTAGGTTCAAAGTCTCTACCACACTACTTGCCACGTATGAATGTGTAGACCCCACATCAATTAATGCATAATAAGGAAGACCAAAAATCAGAAACGTACCGGTTATGACATCCGGTGCGTCACCTTCCTCATGACGTCTCATTGTATAGACTAAGCCAGTGCTTAGCCTCTGTCTTTCGAACCTCTCGCCTACGACTTCCACGACCTCGATTAGGACCATTGCTTCCTCGGCCACTACTACATTCCCTCTGCGGTCCCATATTTCATCCGAGTGCGGTTACGCCCTACCGGCGATTTCAAGCTCACTTAGGGGACAATCTCGACCGATGCTCTAAAGACCCACACTCAAAACATCCTCTATCGTCGGTGAACAACCTCCCCAATGGGACTTCCCACAATTATTGGCCGAGTCCTCTCGATTAGTAGCTACGGGCCTTCTTTGCTGATTTGGCCCACTCTGCCTAGCCTTCTTCTCGATCATTACCACTGGATCGGTGACCCAAATCCCTCTTTGATTATTCCTACTATAATTACGTCTCACAACCTCCTTGATCCCTCGGCTACCTTAGCCTTTTCCACAAGAGATGGAAACTCACGAACTTGTCATGAGGTAATCAAGTAACCTCAAATCATCTGAGTCCGTCCTCAAAGCGGACCACAGCTTCAGTGTTCGAGAGCCACGATGCCTCTAGCATACCTACTCGGTCTTAAAACTCCGCCTCATATTTCGCTCGACTTGGTCCCTTGACTAACCCCGAAAGGCTTTCCTCCGAGCATCTGTATAATCGGTGCCCACATACTTCTTCCGATGGCGAATTTGAAATAATCCCAAGTCAAATCATCTGCCAGTAGCGCCATCTCGACTGTCACCACCACCGTCACGCTTCATCCTTTAGAAGCGTCTGACCCCTTTCGCTTTTTCCCCTCGGTCAGTCAAGATCATCCATGATCCTTTCAGTTGACTCGAGCCAAGATTCTGCTACACCTGGTGCCACTCTGACACACTCAAACACCTCACTCAGTTGGATCAATTCGCTCGGGAACAGATTTAGAGCTCCTAAATTTCCACCACCCCACCACCAATTTGAGGACTCGCAACACCGCTTGCGCATCGCCTCCTCCCGTCGATCTGCTCCTCTACTCCAAAAGTGGAGGTGGTGGTGGCGGTGGTACATCGTTTTAACCTTGCCCCGACAGACGGGTTCGGAACCGTCATCCTACCCCTACTGGCGTCCCACTAAGTCCCACGTCCTCTAGAACTCATTCTATCTCTGCGCTTTTAATCGATTAAGAGAAATTTTATGTATTAGCGTTTGTTCCACTTCATTACTCATGAAGAAATTTTATGAAGAAATTTTAATTAGAGATTCTTCCGTGCAAACAAGGTTTCAGTCTTCTATCTTAGTTCACACAAAGAAGTTCTTGCATCCATTCCTTAATGCTCTCCATACCTATTCGCTCTTCGGACATTTCTGCCCATTTCTAACCCAGGGGTATTTTCGTCTTTTTTTCCTACAGGGGTATTTTCGTAATAAAATCCGAGAGATTTCAAACTTTGATAAAACAGGTCACTCAAAAATTGAAGAGCATTTCTGAAAATTTCGTAAAATTTGAAGTTATGGCATTATTTCAGAATCCAGGGGTATTTTGGTAATTTGGTCCATCAGGGGTAATTTTGTAATTTTTGTAAATCAAAGGTGTTTTAATGATTGTAAAACTCGAGGGTCCCTTTTGAGAATTTTCCTTTCTTAAAGCGGTGATGTTGTAAAAATTTTGTACTCGTGGTCATTTTGGTAATTTTATAAGTTGAGGCGTTTTTCGTAATTTTCCAAAACCCACGTGTTTCATTGAGGATTTCAAAGTCGAGTTGAATATTTGAGAAATAATTAAAATTTTTGGACAAAATCATTGATTTGATGTTTTATGAACCAAGGGTATTTTAGTAATTTTTACCCCTAAGGGCGTTTTCGTAATTTTTTGCAATTTGAACTTTTCGGGGAAAACATTGTAAAAAGAGTTGTTCTTACGTTTGAAGGAGTGATTTGAAAAGTTTTAAAACCAAGTTTTGTTGTTCCATTCTTTTTTTTTTCCGAAAATCAAGGTTAATTCCCTTTCGGGTTTTAGTCATTATGTTTACCACAGAATCGAGCCTTCTTGGTCAGGGTGAACCCAAGCTACGCACCAGGCGGTTTAGTGTGGAGAGGAGGTGAGTCACACGGACCGCTTAAATACCAAGCTCCCACCGACCCTTTCTAGACATGCGCATGAGAGGTTACCACACCACCGAGCCTACGGGTTAGGGTGAACCCAAGCTACGCACTGCAGTGGGATTCTGCAAGAGGTGGTGAGTCACTCGGACTGCTTAAATACCAGGCTCTTCCGGATCCAATCCTAGACATGCGTACAGGGGTTACCACACCCTAGCTCAGTGACTAAGTCATAGGTTGGTTTCGTTCTTTAAGTCTTATGTTCTGTTTGTGTGTTTGAGTAATCTAATCCTAGGGTTCAAGTTCCTATAAGTCTATCTACGTTCCATGCTTCCTACCCTTCTACAGAATATAATTCACACAGAGGTTTAGATGTACTTACCTGGGCGGATCGGTGCCGGAGACTCGGGCCATGCTGCTTTAAAACCCAAAATCAATTAATAAGGCCTACTAAAACATTTTTGGGCCTTGGGCCCCACAAATAGAGTTTTGAACTGGCTCGATACCAATTTGTAACACCAAACCCTACCCAACGTTAGGACCGAATATGGGTCGATTCACGGAGAAAAATTTTTTTGAAACCCATTTTAAAAACAATTTAAGTTTTGTTGAAAATCGCTCATTTGAGTTATCTTGCTTAAATTATACTTAGTCCAAATTCAAGATTTAATTAAGTCAAGTTATTATACAAATTTCGGATGTGCTTGATGGCACGATAAAACATTTTCGTGTTAATTTAGAAAAGCGTGTGATTCAAATTTGTAATTAAAAAAAACAAAATATCCAACATATAAGAAAATAACTAAAGAAAAGTATATGGAGGCCTTATTACATCCAAAATAAAACAACCCAACAATAAAATTTATCATAACTAAATTAAAGTTCATTTAATTTTAAATCCACCGCATGGCCTCCTCAAGTCCCTCCTACTCCATGTCCGCGATCTAAGCATCACCAAAAAATAATGGAGAAGGTGAGTCACCAAGACTCAAGATGTAACCCTTCCCCGTTTTAAAATAATTTTTCATACACAACACATAACAATTAATATGCGAATATTTAATTCCCACCTAGCCATCCAAACGCCACTTTGTCTACCCCTTGTGGTACCAAACCACCGGTGGTGCCAAACCACCTGTGACATATAGTCACAATGTGTTACCAAAACACCGGTGTCCGTGACACAGATCATTTGATGGGGCCAACCCATCGTGTGATACCAAATCATGGCGACGATCCCATATCTCAAGTGGGGCCAACCCACGGTGGTGTTAACCACAGGGACAAGTCGCTATGAGGTACCAAACCTCTGAAGGTACCAAACCTCGTGACCGTAGTCACGGTGTGTTACCAAAACACTTGGTGCCCGTCGGCACAATAATCACGCCCCTCCACTCATCAACCCATATCACAATCATAACAGAGTTCATACATTTATCACATGTATTAAATAAATCATGCTTCCCAAAAGCATCATAATAATCTCATATAAATAGAGACTTCTTGTGGTCCTTGCTTGTACCCTTTTAAGGTACTAGGTCCATATCTACATCAAGCAGATTTACAAACAACATAATTTATCACACATATTAACTGCTATAAGTGTGTATGTACACACCTGTCACCACTGAGTGATCTAAATCCCGAATGAAGGAGTCGACCACCTTAGATCTCTTTGTACCTACATTCGCCAACCATGGGATTAGCCCTATGGCCTATTCGCCAAATTAAATAATTTAAAGGGTTCTCCTTTGAACCCAATTCTTACCCTTACGCTTTTGGATACTTAATCACAATACTGGTTGCTTAACTGCTTCACCAATTACCACCGTTAGTAAACAAAACCAATAGCCTTGACTTTTAAATACTTCGAACTAAACCCATGAAAACCGATTCTTACCACTTGATTGGTCACGAATGGAACTTGGTTGACGACCTCTAAAATCCCAGAACACCTAGATAGATTCGGTTTCCAAAACAGATACTTAGCACCTTGTAAAAATCGACAAAGATAGGAAAAAGGGAGCATAGGCATTCGGCCAACTCTACTTACCATACAATTGATTGAACACTTAACGAAATCCCGATGTGCCTATGCCACTTATACCATTCGGCCAAGGTGAGCAAGTAGGAGAAGAGAAAATCAGCACTTCCAAGGGAGTTATTCGGCCAAGCAAAGTTTAATGTAAAAAAAAGAATTTCGACACTTTGATAGGAATTAGATTCGGCTATAGCTGCCTAAATAAGGCTGGATTTTTAGTGAGGAAAAGAAGAAAGGTAGAGGAATTGTTGATTCGGCTAGTAGGAAATAAGAGAAAGAAGATTTAAGAATGGGAATTTGACAAGGAGAATGTTGTTTCTTTTTTTCGTTTTTGAGAGTTTGAGAAGAAAAGGAAAATCAAGAATGGGAATTTGGCTATTTGAAATTTTGGAAGAAAGAAAACAAAAGATGGAGAATGTGCCTATAGGAATTCGCACTCCCCTCTTCCACAAGTCCTTGCAGTCCACTCCACCTCAACAAGGAGTCCAAGATTCATCCTACCTCCTTAATTCACTCTAGGCCACCCATTTAGTTTAATTCAAACTAATATGATTTAATTTCTAATAATCTTTATTAATCCATACAATATTCATCTATTATCCTTAGAATAAATAAAATCCCTTATAATAGCTCATATTATCTTTTATAAAAAAAATAAGAGTTTAAATGGAGGAAGACTCTCCTATATGTGCCGTCCAACATAATGCCAAAAAGAGGGATTTTTGTGACTCGAACCAAAGCTCTCCTTGCTCCCTTGGTGGCGTCACATGTAGCTCCTGGTGGCCTTCCTTTGCCACTTATTCTAAGCTTATTTCATGTCAAAAGCTCCCTTATTTATTCTTATAACCCCTAACCACTAAGGCTATCCACCTTTAAAGCAAATATATATATATTTCTACCATTCCGAGCCAACTCAAGGCCTTTAATTAAACTCTATTATTCCATAAATAATATCTCAGCAGTTCATACATAAGGAAAATGATTAAATTCCAAATAACCCCATTTTTGGGATGTTACATCTCCAATTGGAATTGTAGACGGCATAATAACCCTACTCAGTATGTGTATCAAATGTTCACTTTGATTCTTTTACAAGATTACAGACTCATTTAGATTATCTACTAAAGTAAGTTGTCTTTCTCGTAATGTAAGCATTCTTTACAATGCCACTTATCTTCAGTTTTACCTTTAGACAATCAATGAGCTAATATTTGCTTGTCATAATTTCGCTATGCATGCAAAATATAAAAGACATAATAGTGAAAAGAGCTAATATTTGCTTGTCACAATTTCTTATTTTTCTTTATATACTCCATTGAAGTTAGCTTTGTTATGAACATATCAATTTTAACCTTTTTTTCTTGACAAACATCTTTTTAATGTCAGCCATGAATTATTTGTTGTGATAATCTTATTAGATATAATGCTTCTGAACGTTTCAATGCATGAAATGATGTTGGTAGGTGTAATACTAATTTGGCCATAAGCGAAAATACAAATGGCCTTAACATAAAGAATAAGCCCTTACAAAGCATTCGGTCACTTACCCCGATTAAAGAAACATTTCCTAAGTCTCACTAATCACTGGAGGAAAGCACACCTCATGTTCCTCAACTACAAAAACCACACAAAAGAACTATCATTGTCCAAAACCATAACACCCTACGTGAACCTGACAACCTCACCTTTTACCATGAATGCATCTTGCTTACAATAATAATAAAAGACAAACACAATTGAAATCTAAAATTCGCTTACCACACTTGACCAATAATGAATCCAGAAGAAAATCAGAACAATAACAAGGGGTCCGAATGACAATAAGGTAGTAGATAGCAACAAGAGAATAGAAAGAAAGAAATAGTAGGATTGCTTAACAAGAAGGTATGGATGAGAATTGGAAAGCAAGAAGTAAAATAATAACAGAAGGAAAAAAATGGTAGAAATCTTTCAAAGAGAACAAAACCAACATGAAAACAGAAATAAACCAAATGGAGAAAAAGGGGGAAAAAACTAACCCAAAACCCACAATCTTTTTAATTACTATCCTATAAGAATTTTTTCATAATTTGAGTTTAGGTGGCACATGATTCAAACACGAGTCCTCTAGGTAAGCTACAGCCTTACCACCGAACCAATAGACTCATTCTTGTCAACAACTACTCATAAATTAAAGATAAGCTATATGTTCAAGTCAGAGATTGGGACAAAAATAGTAAAAATTCAAGGGAAGGGATTTGAAAACAAGACCTTAGACACACATAACTAACATGTAGCCACTGCAATAGATCAATTTACTTGACATGATTTAACAATATCAAAATCAAAGAAATTTGTAGTGTTACACACACTAATGGGGGTTGTTGCATCAGAATCTATCCACCAAGTGTGTCTAAGTACCGAAGCCAAATTAGCCTTAAAATAAACAAAAATTAAGAAATGCACCTATTGCACACATGAGAAACAATCATCTTTACTTAATTCATTTTGTGATTTCTTTTGAAGTGCAGTATACGTAGCTTTCTTATTTTTCTTTATATACCCCATTGAAGTTGGCTTTGTTATGAACGTATCAATTTTAACTTTTTGTTCTTGAAAAACCTCTTTTCAATGTCAGCCATGAATTCTTTATTGTGATAGTCTTGTTAGATATAATGGCTCTGAATGTTTCAATGCATGCAATGATGTTGGTAGGTATAATTGTAGCTAAATAAAACAAAACAAGCTCATATAATATTTTAAATTTAAACCAAAATAATTTGAATAGAGGTAAACCCTATCTCAAAATATTGGACACTCTATTAATATTTCATCTTTTGACAAAATATTAACTTGTAAGTGATATCCTGGTGTAGTAATCAAACAATGACAATAAAAACATGTCAAACAATAAAGCTTCCTTTGGGTTGATTTGTTACTCACATGCAAAACCAAATAATCGTCACATATTTATTACCACAGTTGCACATGTAATTTTGTTAAATATTAATCTTCCTTTAGGCCAATCAATAACTCAACTTAAGTTACATGTACACAACCTTTTATATTTTAAAATAAAATAAATTTTCACAATAGATGTTACTTTAGCGACTTATTGCTTCGATTAAGTTATTTTGAAATGCATATTAAAATATCAATATTCAAATTTAAAATTTACTCAGTAGTCAAAGGTCAAAACTAATTTTTTTTGCACTACAGTTTTCGAAATAACCCAAAATAAGATTATCTAAATAGCACAAAAAACCCGAAACCTTACTATATGATTTTTTAATAATTAAACAAGTAGCCATCAAAATTTTATGATTAAAATTCAAAACAAAAATTTATAAAACCAAACTTAAAACCAAATTCTTTAAAAACGTATTGTTAAAACACCCAAAAATTGAATATATATTCATAAAAAAAGATAACAACATATAATAAAATTATTGAAACATAAATTGAGAATTCTCTATAGAGTAAAATTCTATATATATATATATATATATATATATATTCAAAATATATGTGCTTGAGATTTCTTTAAAAAAAATTAATAATGCATAAAAACCAAGATGGAAGCATGCTGTAACGCCTTAAAATTTTAAGAATTTAATTGTGAGAATCTGCAGTAATTAATTTCTGTATTTATGGTACTATGCTCTGCTTCTAGGTTTAAGGTTTGGAGTTTGAGTCGCTTCATTGAAATTTTTGTTGTGTTTTTAAATCAACCCATGAGCCCGTGTTACTCAATTAAGTTCAATTCAGTGTGAAATGGTGATAAGAATGAGCCTGCTAGTTCACTGGTTAAGCATCTGCCTGTATCCTATCTGGTTTCGAGTTCAAATCCCATCGTACGTATTAGGAATATATTTTTTGTAAATGTCGGGAAGGGTGGTGGTTAATTTAAAATAGTCTAAGAAAAAGTTATCATTATTTTTCTTTCAAAATTTTTTTTAGTTCTTTAACTTTTGTTGTTCTTCCTTCTTTTCGATTTCTTTTTCTTCTTTCTTCTTTTCTATAATTGATCTTGTGTAATTGTGATGTCTTGTTGTCTATGAGATCAATTTTGAGTAAGTTTCGTTGCAACTTCCTTTCGTTGTGATTTCTGTTCTGTTAACATTTTTTTGTGAAAACAAAACTTTCTCGTTTAGTTGATATTCTATTAAACACTCGATTGGCTACTTTGTTTAGGCAAGGATATTGCAAAAGACGGTAATCCATCATGTTAGGTTGATTTCTCCTGTTTCGTACGAGGTGAGTGTGCAAATTGGATTAGAATTGTGTCGAACCTTTTGACATGTTTTTAACGATAAGTGATTTTGCTAAATGTTGGAATTGATATTGTAATTGATTGTGGAATGATTAATTAGGTTTCGGGTAGTCTTCGTGTTGTTTCTCCGTCAAAATGAAATTAGGTGAGTACCGGAAACCTTATTTTGCAAGTTTAGGATTGCCAAAAATGGTGGCTGTCGATGCCATACAGGCATGTGGCAGGCCATGTGAATAGCCGTGTAACTCATTGTTTACAGAATTAAGGCCACACGGGCGTGTAATGCCCCAAAAATATCTTATATATTTATTTTCATATGTTTGTGACACAATTGTATGTCTGCTTATGTCTGAGAGGTCCCAAGTTCAAGCATTAGCTTGGGAAAAATTTTTGTTTTTAAATGAATAAACTCTTATCTCTAGCAAGTAGGTTTAAAAATAAATATTGGAAAAACATGTCAGAATGGACCTGCTGTTTAACACCCTAAACCCGACCTAGACGTTATGGCCAGATCTAGCATGTCACATCAAAAACTTATTTAAAAGCTACGCGTTCGTTAAAAACCTTGTATCCTTTTTGAAACTCCAAAATTTGTTGTTTGTAGAAACAAGATTTGCTTAAAGTTTATTCTTGTAAAGATGTTATTATTTTCGAAAACTTTGTTTGCTACAGAGGTCTGACTTAAAGAATTGCGAAACGTGGTATTTCAAAAACAATTGTTATTGTTTTAAAAACCAGTGTTTAAAAGTTTAACAATTCATAATTAGTAGAATTCCCAAATGAAACTTTAAAAAGAAAAATCCAATGGCCTTATTACACAAAATATTAACCCATAAATATAATATAAAATAAATTAAAACCAGAATTACTAAGTTTCGTTAAGAAGAAAATCTAACGTATGGCCACCTCCGAGTCCTCCAAAGCTCCAAATCCTCTAATGTTAGGGACTACCTGCACGGTTAAAAAAAAGGGGTGAGTTACAAGAACCCAGTGTGTAATCCCCTATAACGGTCATTATCTGGGCCTGAGCCCATACGGTATCGGTCTGGGCCTAAGCCCTATTTGGTAACAAGCTGGGCCTGAGCCCCAAAATCATCTCAATGTATGTGAATATGTGCCCACCCCAATCTTACCAGCCGACTAACTCTCCACCCGTACCAACTAATCACACCATGTGGGGACCATGTCAACCCACCCAGCCAATCCTCACCAATAATGCAGTCAAGCTGCTAATCACGATATATGTGCTGAGCCACTAAATGGTAGGTGGCGATGCCACTCGAACGATATGTGGCAGAGCCACTAAAATGGTACTTCCTCTAATCATCAAACCCAACCTATGCAACATGATATGAATGTAGTGTTTACAAGTATAAATAGCATAAATAAAATCACATACACGATATTTAACCACAATCAAGGGTATAACGGTCATTTTGCCACCTAAAGGTATAACGGTAATTTTTACCTATTGGGGGTATTTCGGTAATTTACCCGTCGAGGGTATCATAGTAATTTCACCCAATGAGGGCATTTCGGTAATTTCACCCAATAAGGGTATTTCGGTAATTTTACCCAATAAGGGTATTTCAGTAAATTTACCCCTACAACGGCCTTTCCAAAGGCTTCACGTAGTCTCGAACGACTCGATTACCGTTTCTAATCAATATAGTGCTATTGGACCTAAAACCCGATTTCAGCCAGTCAGGCCCACACGTTCGTGTGGCCCATTCTGTTTGATTTCAGTCTCGATTCTGCGGACCTCACAGTCACATCAGTCGTTCGATCAATTTTCCATCAGTTTTGCCGTGTGGGCTCGTTAGCCCATTGGGCCCACTTATCCTGTTTCGGCTCGATAAGGCCCATTACAGCCCTAGACTCACGAGAGTGTTCGTGACACTCTCAACGTCTACCGCCATCACTAGTGGCTCGGTGTGTCACTACGAGCGCTCACACGCCCGAGTGATCTCGGTTGCCAATTTTTTAGTTTTTCGACTTTTCGGTAATTCGGCCCTTTTGACCAAATCTCAGAAAAGCACATTCTATCACAAACAGTGGTGTGAGATTACACACCTGCTCACATAGAGTACAATACACTCACGAACGCCATCACCTATACCAAACATAACACACAATTAACTCCATTAACAAAAGAATTGGGAGATCTTTAATCCAAACACCTAACTATGAGATTTACTAACACTTGCCTTCACTAGAGCAATCAACTATGATTTTCCTAGTAAAAATAGATGCTGACGCCCTTTCGCATCCAGGTGGAAAGTCCCGAACCGCTGACATCCCACGCCGCTTAAACTTGGGAGCAGGGGCTACGATTCCATTTCCATTATGCACTCTTCTCGATCCCCCGTCAGACTGGCTATCACTTGCCTCCATGAAGAACTCTTGATTAGCTAAACCCACAGTCACCACACCAAGGAGAAGGGATTACCATACGGCCATCAAAGAACAAGAACAAGAGGAGTAATCGACTTTTAGAGAATAAGAGAATAAGAGAGAATAGTTTAATTAAAAAGAAAAGGATATAATCTCTTACCGATATTAGGATTACTTGTAGGACCGTAGATGAAGATCAAAGAAGCTAGTTGAAGAGTAACAATGGAAAGGGAGTATGTATTCGTCTATGGAGAAAAGACAAGAAAAGGAGATGAGATGAAAAAGAAAAGAAACGGATGAGAAGAGATGGGAGGAAGAATTTCCGCCAACAAGTGTTTAGGCTAATAACAAGCAAAAAGAAAATGTGGAAAGTGAGAAGAAGAGAAAAAGAGGAGTTAAGAAATTGGCAAAAGAAGAATTAAAGAAAAAAATGACCAGAGATGCTATAGCCAAAGACCCAAAATACAAATTCTCTCAAAAGAAAACTAGAGAAAACGATACACTCTCAACTCTCCCTACCAAAAATGCTACCAAAACACCAAGGAAAATTCGGCACTCTCCACAGACAACCTTGGCCGAAATTGCCTAAAACCTAATCCCCACATTCGGCTAACACCCATGCACTCCTCTATCCCTTGATTTCCTCCACCTTTTCCTCCTATTTATGCTCTCCTTCACCCATTTGAAAAGTTTGACCAATTCTCCAACTCCCATAGCAGAGTTTGATCCCAACTCTGCTTCTTTCTCTCCCAAAGCATAAAATAAATGCCTTAATTTGCTTGCCAAGGGAATCGAACTCCACTCCAAATGCCTTAATTTGCTTGCCAAGGGAATCGAACTCCACTCCCTTTGTTCCCTAGTAACACCACAACCAACTTTCCACTAGCTCATTTGTGTCAATAGAACACACGTACATTCCCTTAAGTCCTTCTTTCATCAGCCCCCTCCACTAAGGGGCCAAAAACCAAAATTTTTTTTAGGGTTCAGACTCGAACCCAGGACTTTATAGAAGCCCCACAACCTTTCAAAATCACTTACCTAATAGATCCAATTTGCATTAGTGTCGTTCTAACTATCTAATAGCCGTTTAACATAGACTACTCTACCACGCTTCTGCTGAGCAATCTCATTCCAATAACACTAATATACTTCTAACTTACTCTAGAAACCTCTTCACATAACCAAATATCTAACCACAGAAGCAAACAGATATTTATCACACATGCATGCAATTTCTATATTCAAACATCACATCGAAACAAAACACACACATAACAAATACCAGAAATACAATTCAGTATCTAAAGAAACCTTAGTATTTCTAACTACTATTTTCAACAACAATAGTTTCAGAAACTTATGGATTTGGTACCGGAGACTCGGTGTGCCATACTTCCAGTAACACTATCATTTCCCAAGTTAAAAATTTAAGCAGAGTAGAAAAATTTTCGAAAGCCATTTTGGAACCCATTCCACAGCTGAGTTTTGCAACCTGGCTCTGATACCATAAAATGTAACACCTCAAACTCGGCCTAGACGTTATGGTTGGATCAAGCATGTCACATCAAAAGGTTATTTAAAAGCTATGCGTTCGTTAAAAACCTTGTATCCTTTTTGAAACTCTGAATTTCGTTGTTTGTAGAAACAAGATTTGCTTAAAGTGTATTCTTGTAAAGATGTTATTATTTTTGAAAACTTTGTTTGCTACAGAGGTCTGACTTAAAGAATTGCAGAAACGTGGTATTTCAAAAATAGTTGTTACTATTTTAAAAACTAGTGTTTAAACATTTAACAATCCATAATTAGCAGAATTCCCAAATGAAAGTTTAAAAAGAAAAATTCAATGGCCTTATTACACAAAATATTAACCCAAAAATATAATATAAAATAAATTAAAACCAGAATTACTAAGTTTCATTAAGAAGCAAATCTGACGTATGGCCACCTCCGAGTCCTCCACAGCTCCAAATCCTCTAATATTAGGGATTACCTGCATGGTTAAAAAAGGGGTGAGTTACAAGAACTCATTGTGTAATACCCTATAACGGTCACTATCTGGGCCTAAGCCCATACTGTATCGGTCTGGGCCTAAGCCCTATTCGGTAACAAGTTGGGCCTGAGCCCCAAAATCATCTCAATGTATGTGAATATGTGCCCACCCCAATCCTACCAGTCGACTAACTCTTCACCCGTACCAACCAATCACACTAAGTGGGGACCATGTCAACCCACCCAACCAATCCTCACCAATAATGTAGTCAAGTTGCTAAGCACGGTATATGTGGCTGAGCCACTAAAACGGTAGGTGGCGATGCCACTCGAACGGTATGTGGCAGAGCCACTAAAATGGTACTTCCTCCAATCATCAAACCCAACCCATGCAACATGATATGAATGCGGTGTTTACAAGTATAAATAGTATAAATAAAATCACATACACGATATTTAACCACAATCAAGGGTATAACGGTCATTTTTCACCTAAGGGTATAACGATAATTTTTACCTATTGGGGGTATTTCGGTAATTTACCCGTTGAGGGTATCCTAGTAATTTCACCCAATGAGGGCATTTTAGTAATTTCACCCATTAAAGGTATTTTGATAATTTTATCCAATAAAGGTATTTCGGTAATTTTACCCCTACAATAGCCTTTTCGAAGGCCTAACGTCGCCTCGAGCGATTCGGTTACCGTTTACGGTCAATATAGTGCTATTGGACCTAAAACTCGATTGCAGCCCAGTCAAGCCCACACGCTCGTGTGGCCCATTCTGTTTATTTTCAGTATTGATTCTACGGACCTCGCAGCAGTCGTTCAGTCAATTTTCCATCAATTTTGCCCGTGTGGGCTCGTTAGTCCATTGGGCCCACTTAGCCCATTTTGGCTCGATAAGGCCCATTACAGCCCCAGATTCACGAGAGTGTTCATGACACTCTCAATGGTCTATCGCCACCACTAGTGGCTCGGTGTGTCAGTGCAACCGCTCGCACGCTCGAGTGATCTCGGTTGCCAGTTTTCTGGCTTTTCGGTAATTCGCCCTTTTTGACCAAATCTCAGAACAGCACATTCTATAATAAACAGTGGTGTGAGATTACACACCTGCTCATGTAGAGTACTATACACTCACGAACACCATCACCTATACCAAACATCACACACAATTAACTCCATTAACAAAAGAATTGGGAGATCTTTAATCCAAACAGCTAGCTATGAGATTTACTAACACTTGCCTTCACTAGAGCAATCAACTACGATTTGCCTAGTTAAATCAGATGCCAATGCCCTTCCGCATCCAGGCAAAAAGTCCTAAACCGCTGACACCCTACGCCGTTTAAACTTGGGAGCAGGAGCTACGAGTCTATTTCCATTAGGCACTTTTCTCGATCCCCCTTTAGACTGGCTATCACTTGCCTCTATGAAGAACTCTTGATTAGCTAAACCCTCAGTCACCACACCAAGGGGAAGAGATTACCATACAGCCATCAAAGAACAAGAACAAGAGGAATAATTGACTTTTAGAGAATAACAGAATAAGAGAGAATAGTTTAATTAAAAAGAAAAGGATATAATCGTTTCGATATTAGGATTACTTGTAGGATCCTAGATGAAGATCAAAGAAGCTATTTGAAGAGTAACAATGGAAAGGGAGTATGTATTCGGCTATGGAGAAAAAACAAGAAAAAGAGATGAGATGAAAAAAGAAAAGAAACGGATGAGAAGAGATGGGAAGAAAAATTTCGGCCAACAAGTGTTTAGGCTAATAACAAGCAAGAAGAAAATGTGGAAAGTGAGAAGAAGAGAAAAAGAGGAGTTTAGAAATCAGAAAAGAAGAATTAAGGAGAAAAATGACTCGAGATGCTATGGTAAAATACCCAAAATGCAAATTCTCTCAAAAGAAAACTAGAGAAAATAGCACACTCTAAACTCTCCCTACCGAAAATGCTACCAAAACACCAAGGAAAATTTGGCACTCTTCACACACAGCCTTGGCCGAAATTGCCCAAAACCTAATCCCCACATTCGGATAACACCCATGCACTCCTCTATCCCTTGATTTCCTCCACCTTTTTCTCCTATTTATGCTCTCCTTCACCCGTTTGAAAAGTTTGACCAATTCTCTAACTCCCATAGCAGAGTTTGATCCCAACTCTGCTTCTTCCTCTTCCAAAGCATAAAATAAATGCCTTAATTTGCTTTCCAAAGGAATCAAACTCCATTCCACCTTGTTCCCTAGTGACTCCACAACCAACTTGCCACTAGCTCATTTGTGTCAGTAGAACACACGCACATTCCCTTAAGTCCTGCTTCCAACAGCCCCCTCCTCTTAGGGGCCAAAAACCAAAATTTTTTTCAAGGTTCAAACTCGAAACCAGGACTTCATAGAAGCCCCACAACCTTCCAAAACCACTCACCTAATAGATCTAACTTGCATTAGTATCGTTCTTTTGTTCTCAAGAATTTTAAATGCTCCTACGCCCAAGGCCCAATGGGCCTAATTCTACTAGGCCCAAATTGGGGCATTACATGCTGGTCTGGTGGTTAAGTGGTGTGTTGGAGTGCTAGGGGTCATGAGTTTGAATCCCTATACATGCAAGGGGGATTTTTTTTTGTACATGTGCCGTGAAGGAGTTTGAAATGTGGTAAATTACTGAGTGTTTGGGATGTGTGGGAGGTTGTGGACGGTTTGGGTGTTTGGATTGATTGGGGAGTCATGTGGAGAGATTTGAGGAGTAAAAATAGGAGAAATTAAGGGATTGTGATAGGATTAGATTCTTTATTTTTCAAAATCTGGTTTTCCTTCCCTAATTTTGCTGAAGCCGAATTTTTTTGTTCTTTCTCTCCTTCCAAAAGTTCTTTTAGTTTTTCCCTCTCCATTTTTCTCTTTTAATTTATTCTCTTGGTTCTGTCGATTCCCTCTTTTCCTGTTTGCTGCGAATTTCTTTCATTTCATAACCTTTTTCTTGTGGTCATGACTTGTTTCTTCAATATCTTTGAGCAGTGACGGTAAGTTTTTCTATTATAGCTTGCATCTTATTGTTGTTCTTTGTCCAATGGGAGTTCTATTTCTAGTTAGGAGACCTTTAGGCGACTATAGAAATTCCAGCGATTCCATTTAATTACAAATCCACTGTTGTTCATCGAAGGTAAGGTTTTCTATAGTTTCTGGAAATTGTTTGTTCTTAATGCTTAGATTAAAAGTGACTGGCTGCAGGGGTACTTCTGTTTCCTGCTTGGTTGCAACCGAATTATTATTCCTTTGGCCTCTGTCTTTGCCTCTTTTAATAGTCATTTTTCCATTCCACGTTTTCGCGCATTTGGACTCGATAAAAGAGCAGTGGGCTGTTGATTGGCACTTTGGCAGTAGGGAATCACCATTCTATTTTTCGTCTGAGGTCTTGGAGTGCTCGTGGTTGGGTTAGCAATGAAAATAGACAAGGTGTGTAACCACAACACTGAAAACTGAAATTGGCAAAAAGCCAAAAAGTGATACTGCCGACACCACACGGACGTGTGGTCGCCCATGTGGTAGGCTGTGTGACTGAACATGAGCGTGTGATCGACGAGGCTGGCCGTGTGTGGTACACGGGCCAGACTAAATTGGGCCATGTGGGCCATACGGACGTGTGGGCCACCACGAGTGAACCACACGGGCATGTGAGATTTTTGGGCCAGGCCGTGTGATCCACACGGTCAAGGCTATTTTTGGCCGTGTGGGCCCCAAAGGCGTGTGGGCCCACACGAGCAGACAACATGGGCTTGTGGTCCCATTTTTACCGTTTAACTACTAAGGTTGTACGAGTCGCCGAGTCGACTGTGGACCTATTGTAGGGTCAGTAAGCTTACTTAGACCTCTAATTAACTGAAATAACTGTATAACTGATACGATTATGCATGTTATTAAGCATGACAATATCCCACTGATTTGATATTATATGCGCTGATTTTATGCATGATATTATGTTATAGCATATCATATTTGTATACTCATTGCATTGGGTTTGGGGTTTATTTTGATCGAGGAACTGTACTAAAAGGCCTCGAGTCTAATTTATTGGCAGCTCAGCTCCAAACTACTGTCTAGTGCCGCATTCGGTACTTTTTGGAGTGTAGGGATGGGTGGGTTGATTATATCCCCACATAGAGTGTAGGTTTGAACAGAGATAGAGTGTAGAGGCTGGCTAGGTAGGACCTGTATACTGTATAATCTGTTAATGTACTGATTAGTGTTACTGTAATAGTCCAAGGCCCAAACACCTGATTACTTTTGTGCTGAGACGGGCTAAAGCCCAAACTGATATTGTGACTGATACTGAAAAGGGCTTAGGCCCAGACTATGATTGCTTTCTGTCTGTTTGTGTTATATGGGATCACACACTGAGTTTTCGTAAACTCACCCTTCTGATTTGACTGTACAGGTAATCCCTATACATAAGCGGATCGGTGCGACGGAGGACTCAGCGGTTGCCACACGACCTATTTAATGTGACGTAGAACTTAATTATAATTTTGATTTTATTTTGGGGGCATTTTACTGTAATGATGGCCTCTTTGGATTTTTACTTTTAATTTGGGGTTTCCATTGTTTTGATTTACAACTGCTAGTAGTAGGGATAATCGAGTTTTCAAAACGAATCAAACATTTGAACAAAATACGCACAAATATATGAACTATTTTAAAAAGCTTCCTCAATAAGTGACATTTTGAAAATTAATAACGTTTTGAAAGGGAATAACTTTTAAATATGAATCACATTTGAAATTGATCGAAACGTCTTGGAATTAAGCATAAGAGAGTGTAAAGAGGTGATAAAGAAAAGAGGTTTTTGACGACAACTCACTTTTCGAAAAACACTAGCATGTGACACCGCCAGATTTGGCTATAACATCTAGGCCGAGTTTGGGGTGTTACAGGGCATGTGTCTAGGCCATGTGTGGCAATGCTAATGCAGGGTTCACACGATCAGGGACACGGGCGTGTCCCCAGGTCCTATAACTCACTGTTTGTAATATAAAAACCATATGGCCAGGGACACGAGCGTGTGCCCAAGCCGTGTAATTCACTGTTTGAGGTATAAGAACCACACGGCCAGGGACACAGACATGTGTCCAGACCATGTAACTCACTGTTTGTGCTTAAAAACCACACGGCCAAGGCACATGGGCGTGTGTCCAGGCTGTGTGGTAGGATGTTGGGTCCGAGAACTGTTTCTAAGGCTGAGAATTTTACGCTCTCTTTTCTAAAATTGACCTACACTCTAGTTACCATCAGCTCAAGGTCAAAGAGACTGATATGTACAAAATTGCTTTCAGAACTCATTATGGACATTACGAGTTTCGGGTAATGCCTTTTGGGTTGACGAATGCCCCAACAGCGTTTATGGATTTAATGAATCCTGTATTTCAACTGAACTAGAGCATGATGAACAACTTCTTATCGTACTTCAGGTACTTTGAGAAAAATAGTTGTACGCCAAGTTTAGTAAGTGTGAGTTTTGGCTGCAGGAAGTCGCCTTTCTGGGTCATGTGGTGACAGCGGAAGGGATCCATGTTAGTCCTAAGAAAATCAAAGTTGTTGTCGAGTGGAAATAGCCAAAAAATGTATCTAAGCTTTGTAGCTTTCTGGGTTTAGCCGGTTACTACAAAAGATTTATCGAAAGGTTCTCTCTGATTGCATCACCTCTAACGAAACTGTTGCGTAAGAATGACCCATTCATGTGGTTTGAGGCACAACAATCTAGTTTCAATAAGCTCAAGTCTCTCCTGACATAGGCTCCTATCCTAGTTCAACCGGAATCGGGTCGAGAGTTTGTGGTGTACAATGATACTTCACATGTCAGGTTATGATGTGTGCTTATGCAAGACGGTAAGGTGGTCGCTTATGCATCACGACAGCTAAAGACTCACGAGGTTAATTACCTGACGCACGATCTTAAACTAGCTACGGTTGTGTTTGCTCTGAAAATCTGGAGACATTATCTGTATGGTGAAAACTATATTATTTGCATCGATCACAACAGTCTCAAGTATTTGTTAACCTAGAAAGAGTTGAACCTTGACGGCACCGATAGGTTGATTTACTTAAAATTATGATTGCATGATGGAATATCATCCAGGTAAGGCTAATGTGGTGGCTGATGCCCTTAGTCGTAGAACGATGGCGAATCTGAGAGCAATGTTAGCTCGTCTAAGTTTGGTCGAGGATGGAGGACTATTGGCTAAATTACAAGTACAACTAATTTGGGTGGAGCAAATTGGAGCTAAGCAATTGCACGACGAGTCTTTAGTCCAGCGTATACAACATATTGACTCGAATGAGAATTCTGAGTTTACTTTGAATAGTGATAATGTGTTATGCTTCAAGGCTCGGATTTGTGTACCTAATGACAAGGAATTAAGGCATTCAATCCCACAAGAGGCACATTACAGTCCTTATGCTATGCATCCTGGCAAGAACAAGATGTATCGAGATCTTCGAGAGATTTATTGGTAGCCCAAACTAAAACGAGAGGTAGTCACTTTTGTATCTTTGACGTGTCAAAAGGTTAAGGCCGAACATCAGTTGCCCCCTGGACTATTTCAGCCAATTAAGATTCCACAGTGGAAATGGGAGCGAGTAACAATGGATTTTGTTATGGGGTTGCCTTTAACTTCGACTAAGAAAGATTCAGTTTGGGTCATTGTTGATCGGTTGACCAAGTCAGCCCATTTCATTCTTATCCGAACGAACTATTCTTTGTAGAAATTAGCTAAACTGTTGATAAACCATAAAAGTAACATATTTTAATCCCACATTTAGTATGCTTTTAGATGAATTTATCCTTAATTTATGTAAAGAGGTGCTCTTAATCCTTTCTTTTCATGTCTTATACTCGGAAAGCACCCAAGGATAAAAAGGACGCAAAATGAGTTTAAAATGGACCAAAGTAGGCCAACCCAAAAGTTGGCACGGCCTGGACTTCATGCCACATGGCCATGCTCCAATATTTAGATTGCACATGGTCACACCCTAATTTACACGATCGTGCCTCGTCGACAAAAAGCCTAACACGGCCTGGACTTTATGCCACACGGCCGTGCCCCAATTGGTAGACCTGAAGCACGGCCTCTACCCAAATATTGCACGGGTGTGTCATAGCCGTGCCTAAACCGACAGGATGGAGACACGGGCTAACCACAATTTACACGGGCATGCCAAGGACGTGCCCCTACCGCGGGAAAGAGTAATTTCACTCAGAATTGGATGCTTGGAGCCTAAGAAACGTAATCTTAAGTCCACTCAAACACTTAGAACGAATTTCACTTGAATTACGAGTTCTTAGGAGCCAAGTAAAGCATCCCAAACGTCTATATAAACAATCCAAGGCAGCAATTCAAAGTCATCAGGTTTTAGCAGAGTTTTCTGCTAGAGCTTTACTCATTTAGGGAATTACTCGAAGATAGCCAATTGATCCATCTCAAAGAATCAGAATTCTACTCAAGATAGAGGATCTCTCCTTCAATTCCTTCAGGGGGTTTTAGGGATTTCTTATGTTTTGTTTTATCTTTTCTCTTGAGATGTTTTCTTATTTTATTATGAACTAGATCCTTCAGATACCTGAAGGGATGAAACCTATGATGGATTTTGTTAGTTTGTTCTTAATTATGTTGCTCAATTTAATCTGATGTTCTTAGGTGGAGGAGGAATAGACCCTGCCTAATAGTAGATCTAGCATAATTAAGCGAAGTTGATCGGGCGCCTAGAGATAGGGTTATGAGATTTTACCGGATTAGGGTGAAACCTAATATGGGAGTCCATTGATCGATTTACTGCTTCCTTAGGGGGTTATTATAAGATAACGAGAGTTCCACTAATTAACCTAAGGTTAGACGTTATTCGCTTCGAGAGAAGGTTTAATATAGGTTAGGGAGTCTCATGGATCAAGCTAAGTAAAAGAAATCATATGAATTGAAAGTTAGATAATAAATGAAGTCATAGGTGGATTCTTCCAGGGTATTGTTTTATCAACCGAGTTTTCCAAAGGCTTTTCCCGTTTATTATTTTGTCTTTGCATTTAGTTTAAGTATTTCATTAGTCTTAGATAAGTTAATTAATCACTCTATATTTAAGGCTAAATAATAGGAAGAAAGTGAGTAGTAGTACTTTTAGGTTCCTTGGGTTTGATAAGATATTCTTGCCAAAGTTATACTCTTGTTCGACAGTGCACTTGCCTCTATCGTTGTCATAGTTAGTCTACAGGTTTGATTATCCTTTATAAATTTTAAAACTAGACTATTTTGCAGTGATCATGTTTTTGGCGCCGTTGCCGGGGAATTCTAAAATATTACGAAAGCTCTATTTTTATTACTTTAGCTATTATTTCTAATTTTTATTTTTATTAAATTTCTAATTTTACTAATCCTCTTTCTTTATTAAACTTGCAAGGTACCTCTAGTTTATGACTAGAAGAAACCCTAGAGGACCATTAGAATACGACAGTGATATTGAAGCTACCGCTCAGAAATCGCAGAGAAACTAGACAAGCTCTAGACTACCAAAGAGAAGAACAACAAAATAGATCCAATCCTACTAAAGGATTGCCAAAATAATCCGCTTTGATGCATAAGATCGAATGCTTTGTGTACTATGTATGATTATGCTAAACCTAATTTGACAGAGCGAGAATCTAGTATTGTTAGGCACGATATAGTCGCTAATAATTTTGAATTAAAACCTAACACAATAGAAATGATTCAACAGTTTGTTCAATTTGATGGATTGCAGGACGAAGATCCAAATACTCATATAGCTAATTTCTTAGAGTTCTGTGATACTTTCAAAATAAATGGCGTTTCTAATGATGCCATACGACTTCGGTTATTTGATTTTCATTAAGGAATAAAGCAAAGCAGTGGTTGAACTCGTTACCACGAGAGTCAATCACCACATGGGACCAAATGACCGAAAAATTTCTTTTAAAGTATTTTCCACCAGCCAAAACTACCAAATTTAGGAATGACATATCTTCTTTTGTGCAGAATGATGCAGAAACATTATATGATGCATGGGAAAGATGCAAGGATCTCCTAAGAAGATGCCCACACCAAGGATTACCTTTGTGGCTTCAAGTCCAAACTTTCTACAATGGTGTCAATTCTTCAACAAGGCAAATGATTGATTCATCAGCCGGTGGAACTCTGAACAACAAAACTCCTAAAGCGGCCTATGATTTTATTGAGGAGATGTCATTGAACACTTATCAATGGCAAATCACAAGGGCAAAGCCGAAAAAATCAGCCAAAGTTTTCAACATAGACGCAGTGACAATGTTGTCAACACAGGTGGAGTTAATGAATAAAAAGCTTGATAATTTATGTTCTTCGCAGGTACATCCAGTAATACAATGCAAAGCAAGCGGGAATGTGGCGAATGCTAAGTACCCACCCTACTAACTAGGAGCAGAAAATGAGCAGACAAAATATATAGGTAACAATTTCAGATCCAATAATAATCCTTGTAGTAATACTTATAACCCAGGTTGGAGGAACCACCCAAATTTTTCGTAGGGAGGACAAGGAAATCAAGGAATTCAAAGGAAGTAACCTCTTCCAAATTATCAAAATCAGCCCAACCCATAGGAAAAAAAATCAAGCCTTGAAGAGATGCTGACAAAATTCATGGCAGCCACAGAATCTCGTCTTCAAAAGACTGATACAAACCTTGATGAACAACAAAAGTCGATGAAAGGACTCGAGAATCAAGTTGGAGAACTTACTAGGTCAGTAGGACACCTCACAAAGCTAATTTCTAAACGCCAACAAGGACGTCTACCAAGCAACACAGAAATAAACCCAAAAGAGCAAATCCAAGCCATTACAACTCAAGAGGGTACAGAAGAAGATAGACCCATATCAGCGCAAGAAAAGAAGGATAAGATCGAGGTAGCTCAAGAAAAGACAAAATCGATAATCAAAGAATACCCACCTCTCATACCTTATCCCGAAGCATTGAAAAAAGAAGATTCAGAGGAACCATTCGGTAAGTTTCTAAAACTCTTGAAGAAATTACATATTAACTTACCTCTTCTTGAAGCTCTTTTTCAGATGCCCGATGCAAGGAAATTCTTAAGCAAGCTCTTAACGAACAAACGTAAAATAGATGAAGAGCACCATATGGAATTAAACGCAACATGCTCAAGAATGCTACGAGCAGGCTATCACAAAAACTAAAAGATCCGGGAGTTTTACGATTCCATGCTTAATTGGTAGTTTGACTATTGATAATGCGTTAGGTGATTTAGGAGCAAGTATAAATGTTATGCCTTATGCCTTCGCTTTAAGCGACTAGGTCTAGGAAGCCCAAACAAACTAGGATGAGTATTCAACTAGTCGATAAAATGTTAGAATCCCTAGGGGCATTATTGAAGATATTTTAGTCAAAATCGATAAATTTGTTTTCCCAGTAGATTTTGTTGTTTTAGACATGGATAAGGAAAATTCAATCCCTTTAATTTTAAGAAGACCTTTTCTTACAACTGCCAAGACTAAAATTGATGTTGCCATAGGAGAACTCATACTTCGTGTAGGAGATGAATCAGTCAATCTTCAAGCTCTCGACTTAGCCAAAACCACAGAAGATGAAGGTAAGAAAGTCGTTTCAATAGATAATCAAATTATTCAACCTCCATTGTAGGAAACATCACGAAGCATCAAAACTGAGCCAACACAGAAGCATACGATCGACAATTTAGAAGAGCAGAAGATATACACCAAAGAAAAGTCGGATCCACACGAAATGAAACCTAAGGAACCACCAGAAGAGCTCATAGGAACATCCAATCACTTTAAAATAGGAGACCAGGTGCTGTTAGACAAAGCCGATCTTTACATCACTTCAACAGACTTGAGGGAAAAGGGAGAAATTCTTCCCAAGGTACACGAAATCTTCCCCCACAACACAGTCGAGGTAAGTAACCCAAAATTTAATAAATTCAAGGTAAATGCTTCTCGACTCCACCTTTGTAATGAAAATAAAATCGCAAGCATGAAGGAAGATATTCAAACCTTTAAACCTCCCAAAATTTTCAAACATGAGGACAGTCTAACTTAAGACTATAAGCGAGCACTTCTGGAGGCAACCCGAACATTAACACTATTTATTTTCAAATTTGTTTTCAGTTTCTTTTCTTTCCATCTTTCTTTCCTAAGTATTTAGTTGGAAACTAACACAAAAGTGCAGATTTCCAGACCACACGGCCTTACACACAGCCGTGTCCGTGGTCGTGTGGACTATCGAAACCACCACACTGACAGGAGCAGGGCTGTGCAAGTCAATCCAACCACTCCCCGACATCACGAGCCTAACAACCCTAAAGCACAGGTATCGATAAGAACAGCACAGGCGTGCCTATGAACTGTGTGAAGCTACTAACTTTCTCAAAACGGGCGTGCCTGACTAAGAAACGGGCGTGTAAGAAGCAACACGCCATTAGCCACGGCCGTCCTAGGCAGCCATGTGAATGGACACACCCTCAACACACGGGCATAGGAACAAGCTAGATTTGAAATTTTATTTAAATCCCCACAGCCTTCCCTTCTCTCCCACATTCCTTCTTCCTTCTCTTCTTTCAAATTTTTCTTCCTATTCATAGAAAAGATCCAAGACACTTGAGCAACACAAAGATCATGCCGAAGAAACGTAAGCATCATCTCCTTAGAGGAGACCTCAACATGAGTTCATGCCGATAGCTTCACTTAATTGACATGCCAAGGGTCTCGGAAACCTTTTTGGTTCTATTTTTCTTTTCTCGTCTCCTTTATTTTCCTTATCTATACTTCTTTTATGCTTAATTTAATTTATTTCATAGTAGTTTCTTGGTTTTAGGATCTAAAGGCTGCTAGGGAATCACACACCACAGCCTTCGAGGTCACACCCACTTCACAAACCATCCAACAATATGGACTCCTTAGTCCATTAGTCTTTTCTTTCAATTTCAGTTTTCTTCTTAGTCTCATTCTTTTTATTTCCTTAATCTTTAAATTTATTATTAGTATATTATTATTTCTCTAGATCTCTTGGCTATATCTTCACAGACTACCCAATTTCTTCACCTAGCAAATTGCTTCTCGGTAGCCACTCCACCGGGCCCATAGAAAATACCATCACCGCCACCAAAGACGCCCGGGATCATCCAGATTTTAGGGAGTATTACTTTCCCACTTATCTTTTGATTTGGCGATAAATTTCATTATTTATCTTTGTACATTGAGGACAATGTACATCTTAAGTGTGGGGTAATAGTGCCTAACTTTTGCATAATTCTCAAAACCACGAAATTAGTCTTGATCTTAAGTATTTTCTCATATTATTAATTAGGATGAAATTTCTATGATTTATGATTTTTATTGATATGTTTTAGAACAAATCATAGTTAATTGTGCATTGATGATTAAATTTGAAGAATACTAGAGAATCAAGCATGATAAGTCTATTTTCAAAAATAAAATTGATAGGTTGTTGAACTAAATATGAGTATTACTTTGAAATTTGAAATCTATAGGATTGATGTCAAAACACCCATAATTTCGTGAGATATTGAGCCTTATAGAGCATATATTATTTTCATGCTCACTTTTATTGATATTGAGTGTGTCAACTTTGATCTGTTATTCTAGAACTTGCCTCGTTTATGCATGTCGAGACCACAATAATGATTTGATATCTTGAGATGATAAAGGCACCTAGGTTTTAACTTGCTCACTCTACTAAAAAGCCTACCTACATAAATAACTCCTAGTGAACCCGTTGAATACTAACAACCTTTTATTGACTCACCCACTAATATTATCCCAAAATCCCTTTGTATTTGTTATCAACATTCTTTTGACTACCCTCTATCGAGAATTGACTTGATCAATTGCCAAATTAGGTTATTTCAATTATCAAAGTTCCTTCTATTAAGTTTTTCTTAGTTTGTTCTTAAAAAATTCCAAGTTTATTCAATAAAAGAGCTTAGAGCAATTAAACTCCAATTGTTGAAGAAAAATCTCGTATTAAAGTATTATCAAATTTTAAAGTGAAGAAAATACTCTTTATTATAGAGTAATTATCAATAGTGGTATTATTACTTTTCATTCGATGTAAATATTCATATTTAGTTCATTATTTTTAGATTAGGTAATTAGTCAATTCAATCTCGATTTTAACCCTCTGATTCAGCCTTTATCCACACCTTTTAACCCAAGCCCCATTACAACCCTTATAAAGACCTTTTGATATGTTTATTATCTCATATATAGTGGTGGAGATTTGATTTTCGAGCAAGCTTATGGGATTAACTTTTCGAGTTTGACTTTTGAGCACTTTTTCTTGATCCTTAAACACTTTGAGTGCTTTGAGTGAATCTTTAGTGAGGATGTCAATCCTTGTCGATTTTGAATCAAAGGTAATTATTTAAATAAGGGAGACACCTATGTTTTCATGCTACAAAATCATGACTTATCTCGTTTGAATCTTTAGGGCACTTGAGCTAAATGATCCATGTATAAACTATCTATGAATTATGATGAGGCATTGTCAATGGAATTATGAATTTTGGAAAGTTCGTTTTAATTGTAAGTTGAGAATTTTGCTTGAGGACAAGCAAAAGCTTAAGTGTGGGGTATTTGATAAACCATAAAAGTAACATATTTGAATCCCACATTTAGTATGCTTTTGGATGAATTTATCCTTAATTTATGTAAAAAGGTGCTCTTAATCCTTTCTTTTCATGTCTTATACTCAGGAAAGCACCCAAGGATAAAAAAGAAGCAAAATGGGTTTAAAATAGATCAAAGTGGGCCAACCCAAGAAGTCGGCACGGCCTGGACTTCATGCCACACGGCCGTGCCCTAATATTTAGATTTCACATGGTCACACCCTGATTTACATGATCGTGCCTTATCGACAAAAAGCCCAACATGGCCTGGACTTCATGCCACACTGTCGTGCCCCAATTGGCAGACCCGAAGCACGGCCTCTACCCAGATATTGCACGGGCGTGTCATAGTCGTGCCTAAATCGATAGGATGGAGACACGGGCTGGACCACGATTTACACGGCGTGTCAAGGCCGTGCCCCTGCCATGGGAAAGAGCAATTTCACTTGGAATTGGATGCTTGGATCCCAGGAAACGTAATCTTAAGTCCACTCAAACACTTAGGACGAATTTTACTTGAATTATGAGTACTTAGGAGCCAAGTAATGCATCCCAAACGTCTATATAAACAATCCAAGGCACAATTCAAAGTCGCGGTTTTAGCGAATTTTTCGCGAGCTTTACTCGTTTAGGGAATTACTCGAAGATAGCCATTGATCCATTTCAAGAGTCAAAATTCTACTCAAGATAGAGGATCTCTCCTTCAATTCCTTCAGGGGGTTTTAGGGATTTCTTATGTTTTTTTTTTATCTTTTCTCTTGAGATGTTTTCTTATTTTATTATGAACTAGATCCTTCAGATACCTGAATGGGATGAAACCTATGATGGATTTTGTTAGTTTGTTCTTAATTATGTTGCTATTTAATCTGATGTGCTTAGGTGAAGGAGGAATAGACCCTGTCTAAGAGTAGATCTAGCATAATTAAGCGGAGTTGATCGGGGGCCTAAAGATAGGGTTACGAGATTTTGTCGGATTAGGGTGAAACCTAGTATGGGAGTCCATTGATCGACTTACTACTTCCTTAGGGGGTTATTATAAGATAACGAGAGTTCCACTAATTAACCTAAGGTTAGACGTTATTTGCTTCGAGAGAAGGTTTAATATAGGTTAGGGAGTCTCACGGATCAAGCTAAGTAAAAGAAATCATATGAATTGAAAGTTAGATAATAAGTGAAGCCATAGGTGGATTCTTCCCGAGGGTATCGTTTTTATCAACTGAGTTTTCCAAAGTCCTTTCCCAATTTATTCTTTTGTCTTTGAATTTAGTTTAAGTATTTCATTAGTCTTAGATAAGTTAATTAATCACTCCATATTTAAGGCTAAATAATAGGAAGAAAGTGAGTAGTAGTACTTTTAGGTTCCTTGGGTTCAATAAGATATTCTTGCCAAAGCTATACTACTGTTCGATAGGTGCACTTGCCTCTATCGTTTTCATAGTTAGTCTACATGTTTGATTATCCTTTATAAATTTTAAAACTAGACTTTTTGCAGTGATCAACTGTACATCGCCAAAATTGTGAGGTTACATGGAATTTCGATTTAGATTATTTCTGACAGAGATCCGCGATTTATGTTTCGATTCTAAATGAAACTCCATGAGGCTTTAGGTACTTGACTTAATTTCAGTATCTGTATCACCCTCAAACCGATGGGCAATCAGAGCGAGTCATTCAGATCCTAGAAGATATGCTTCGGGGTTCTATGATAGACTTCAAAGGTAGTTGGGAAGAGTACTTACCGTTAGCGGAATTTGCATATAACAATAACTTTCGGTCTAGTATTCAGATGGCACCATATGAAGCCTTATATGGTTGTAAGTGTCGTACTCCGCTATGTTGGACAGAATTAGGTGAATGTCGGATACTGGGTCCTGAACTAGTTTCTGAAACTGAGAACATTGTAAGAGTAATTAAGGATTGACTGAAAGTCACGTTTGATCGGCAAAAGTCTTATGCCGATTTAAAAAGGAAAGATATTGAGTTTTTTGTTGGTGATCGGGTTTTCTTAAGAGTATCACCGTAGAAAAAGGTCCTCCGATTTGGATGCAAGGGCAAGTTAAGCCCGAGAGTCATTGGACCTTACCGTATCTTAAAATCGGTCGGACCCGTTCCTTATCAGTTAGAGTTACCACCAAAGCTGAATCGAATTTATGATGTGTTTCATGTCTCGATGCTAAAACGGTATCGGTCGGATCTGTCACATATTGTTACTGTCGACGAGATCAAATTATGATCGGATTTAACATTCGAAGAGGAACCTATTTAGATTTTGAATCGTGATGTTAAAATGTTGAGGAAGAAAACTATTCCCCTAGTGAAAGTTCTATGGGGGAACCATGGTACTGAGAAAGCCACGTGGGAACCACGGTATCCGTATTTTTTGATTCAGGTAAAATTTCAAGGCCGAAATTTCTTTTAGGGGGAGAGAGCTGTAACGCCTCAAAATTTTAAGAATTTAATTGTGAGAATCTGTAGTAATTAATTTATGTATTTCTGGTATTGTGCTTTGCTTCTAGGTTTAAGGTTTGGAGTTCGAGTCACTTCATTAAAAGTTTTGTTGTGTTTTTAAATCAACCCATGAGCCTGCGTTACCCGATTAAGTTCAATTCAGTATGAAATGGTGACAAGAATGAGCATGTTGGTTCACTGGTTAAGCATCTGCCTGTATTCTGTCTAGTTCCGAGTTCAAATCCCATTGTATGCATTAGGAATATATTTTTTTGCAAATGTTAGGAAGGGTGGTGATTAATTTAAAACAATCTAAGAAAAAGTTATCGTTATTTTTCTTTCAAAATATTTTTAGTTCTTCCTTCTTTCTTCTTTTCTGCAATTGATCTTGTGTGATTATGAAGTCTTGTTGCCTGTGAGATCAATTTTGTGTAAGTTCCTTTGCAAATTCCTTTCATTGTGATTTCTGTTCCGTTACCATTTTTCTATCAAAACGAGACTTTGCTCGTTTAGTTAATTTTTTGTTAAACACTCGATTGGCTACTTTGTTTAGGCAAGGATATTGCAAAAGATGGTAATCCGCCGTGTTAGGTTAATTTCTCCTGTTTCGTACGAGGTGAGAGTGCAAATTGGAATAGAATTGTTTCGAACCTTTCGTCATGTTTTTAACGATAAGTGATTTTGCTAAATGTTGGAATTGATAGTATAATTGATTGTGGAATGATTAATTAGGTTTCGGGTAGTCTCCGTATTGTTTCTCCTTTAAAACAAAATTAGGTACGTACTGGAAACCTTAATTTGCAAGTTTCAGATCGCTAAAAATGGTGGCTGTCAACGCCACACGGCCAGGCACATGGGCGTGTGACTAGGCCGTGTGGGCCACACGGGCGTGTGACAGGCCGTGTAACTCACTGTTTATTGAATTAAGGCCAAATAAGTGGCCACACTGGCATGTATCTAGGCCGTGTGTGGCCATGCTAGTGCAGGGTTTGCTCTGAATCTGAACTATCAGTCTTTTGAAATGAACTGAATACTTGAATTTGGAATTTCGCTATAAATGAATTCTAATAAAATAAACTTCTTTTGCGCACTGAGTTCACAACTTATTATTTATTGATTAGATTTCAGGTGGTTTCCACTCTTGATCGGGTCAGGGTTGCAGAAGCTCGGTCAAACCTTTATCTTTCTTTTAAGCATTACTATTAAGGATTATTGTTCTGTGATGTTATGGAACTTATGAAGATTATGTGCTTTAAATTTCGTGGTAATAAATGTTACGTAATGAATAGCTCAATTCGACTGCATTATGATAGTATGAACTCTAATACGGATGATGTAACTCTCCAAACTTGACCTGGATGTCTAGACCGGGCTTAGGGTGTTACACATACAAACAATTTTAAAATAATCACATTACAAAACTAACAAAACATGAATCGGTAAATTTTCCTTGAGTATGCGAAAATTCAAGAATTATTTATTTACATCAATTCATGAAAATTGCCTAATGGACTAACAACAAATATTATCCCAAATTCATGCATAATAACGAAATAAATCATGAATAGATTTTATCTTTTAAAAAGAATACATAATATATACACGACTTATATATATATATATATATATATATATACCACGATTCAAGCCAAAGTCCGAATCCATAAAGAATCAAAAGAATGATAAATATATTGATATTATGATAAAGGTAATTATCATTCATTAAAGATGTAATTTTAATATAATAACTTCATAATTACCTTTAAAAACTATAATAATTTCATAAATATAATAGCAGAAAAATCAATATATATCACTAACATGAATAAAATATAGTTATTATTAAAACTAAACAAAATAAATTTAAATTTGAATTACTTTTATTTAAAAATAACACCTTCTATGATTTCACAAACCCAAATTCCTTTTCTTTTAATTTAATTGATTAACTAATAATATTTTAAAACCATGAGAAACCTATATGATTTAGGTTTTCTAAAATAAAAACCACGAGGAATCACTATTAATAGAAAATGTTCAACCATGAATCCATTGAATGGGAAATCAAACTAAACCAATTTGTTAAATTCTAGTTAAAAATATAATAATATATTTCGTAAAATAATATACACATGAAAACACAAAATATGAATCATATAAATCAATCAAAATTTGAATCAAACAAATAATGCAATAATGCATCAAAGCAATTCTATCAATAAACTTGAGATGCGCCAAAACATTTTTTCGACGCCAAAAATTAATAAATTTACATATAAATGCTCCACAATATGCATTACGTACTTATACTTTTAGTAAAACTAAAATTCTAATGCATTTACAATTACCAAATAAAACTAAAATTTGTTGATTTTGAATTCTCAATTCTCGAATAATCAATGGAGTAATAAAATTCAATCGACATCACTGTTATTTGATTGCTCAATGGAAATTAAAGCATAAACATTCAAAATCCATCAAAATTAAAAATTAAAGATAAAAAACAACAACAACATAAATATAACAAAAATATTAAATCTATAAAATTTGAAAAATGAATGAATCTAAAAATAATAAAAATCAATTCATTCTAAATTATTCGACATAACGAGACTTTGATATCACTTGTTAGAGCAATAAAATTCTTATACAAAATTTAATAAAGCAAGAATTATCATGTCAAATCATAAAAATAAAATTAGATGCAAAATGTAACTGAATCCATTAATTTGTTTACTTTAATTTTATTTGAATTAATATTTCTAGACATTATATCAAAAGACTAGATATGATAATTTATAATGAATTTAATGTTAGAAAAGTATAAAATTAAAACAACGTCAATTTCAAATTAATCCGGTAAATTATTAAATTTTAAAACAATTAAAGAAGGTTCCATCTGTATCTGTTTTGTTGTACAAATTTGTATTATTGTGAAATTGAAATTGTCAAAATCGCAAACTTTACTTTCAATCTTCTTTTTGATGGTTGCCACTCCGCCCTTTTCAAGCTGCTTCACCTTCTTAAGCAGATCCTCTATGGTAGTAGAAGCATTCTACAAGGAACAAAAGTCCATTAGGAAATCAAGGAAAAAGTTGAAAATGTAGAGAAAATCATAGATGGAAAAGGGAATTATATATGCCAACCCTTAAACTTTTCCTTAATCTATTTTCCTCCTTGTGTAGCCTGCTCCTTTCTTCCGCAAAATTCTCAATCAGAGCGGTCTGCTCCTTCTCCAACCCTTCACTCCGTTGTTGTTCTTGCTTAAACTGAAGTTCCAATGGAAAAACAATATCAGCTTCACAATATGCTAAAACCAAATTATCATATTCTTTGTTGTATTCATTTAGCATATATATGAATTGACTTCTTCAGGTTAAACATGTTTGAAATGGTAAATAAATAATCCAATTGGTAAGCAGCCAATGAACATACTTGCAATTCAAGTGTTTCGCATCTCTCTTTTAGGACTGTAAATCGCGGTTCATTTCATTCAATCTGCAATTAAAAGGGGATTCAAATAGTTTTAAGTAAAAAGGACAATCTTAAAATATACAAAATATACAAGTCAAGGGAAATTTAAGCAAATACCTTTCCTCAAGTCCTGATTCTCTGCTTCCAACTTGATTAAAATCAAATTTTCCAAGTCACAGTTGCTATCTGCTGCCTACATGTCGAGAGAATTAAATGTCGAATTAGACCCCAAAATGAAATGAAGAAAAAGAGTACTGTGAAATCCAATTCTAAAACAATCTTACCATTGTAAGTGAAATGATGTTTCCTTAATGGCTACCAACAACATTTATTTACCTTCAAATAAGAAATTTGTGACATGGTTTTCGATGTGGGATGCTGATGAGATTCGCCCTTTCTAGAGCTTCCATCTTGATTTGCTTCATCTACTAGTGGTCTTTGTTCTAACATTTTATCCACTTGAGTTCTAAAACTTCCCCCAATAGAAACTTGCTCATATATATTTGGGTGTGAAGAAGACTTATCCATAGTGTTAGGGGTACCACATCCATTTTGATTGGGAACCCAAGATTTCTCTTTAATACCAGATTTCATGTTCCAACCCTTGCTTATGGAGCCCTGCTCTTTCTGAGTTGGATGTAAAGAAGACTTCTCTCCAACACATGGAACGAAATTCGGAGCTTTTGAGATAGAGCTCTTTGTAGGCCTCCTGGGTGCATAACCAACTTCATGGCAGTTTTTAAACCTACCACAGAAAAGCAAGAGAAAGTTCAGAGACCAATAACCACAAAACCTCCTTACACACATATATCATACATGAAGAAGAATCATGTATAAAGTCATTACTCAATCTGGTATCTCTAATAATATCCTTTTTGATGTATATTAACAATAAATTTTCCATTATCATCAGATTGACGGTTAGATATATAATTTCAATTAACTCGAAATTTCTTATGCATAACCTATATGAATAGCATAGTTAACAGAATATAAAAATGCATAAAAATATATAAATGGATGTAAAACTAAACTACAACTAGTTTTGCCTCTTGTGCAAGTGATTTCTACACTTGTAATGTGAAGTACGAACCAATAGTCCTTCTGAATTCCTACAAGTTTAGCCTCTAGTCTTGAAAGCACAACAGTTCGCTCAAAACCCTGTTTGTCATGAGCTGGTTCCACAAAGTTGGCCTCCAACACACCTATTACAGAAGGTCAAAAGGAAAAAAAAAAAAAAGAGTTAGCAGCCAAATAATCTGTATAGAAAAGAAAGAATACAAGTAATTATTCGTACCAAGCACTCCCCGGCCACTACTTCCAGCTGCATTCCAAACTCTCCAAAATGGCTAATGAAGGAGTTATTTTTTCCATGCATGAACAAAACATAAAAGGTTAAAGCCCGATGGTGTCTCACCCCATGATTTTGGATTCTTTCGACTAATTAAAAGAGAGAAAGAAAACTAAAAATCTAACCTTGATAAGTCGGTTCTTGTGGTACACATTAAATCCTTGAATATCAATATGGTGTTGTGCATCCTTCGCAAACCCAATTGTCACAGTTGCAACCATCTATTATAGAAACCCGACAAAAATTGGTCAGTTGCAAAGAGTGTAAAAGAAATAATAAATGAACAATCCAAATAAGAGGTTAAGCCTTGTAGCCATTACATCAGAACTTATGGGTGCTTTTCCAGAAACAATCTGAGGCCTGTATGTTATCTTTGTAGTGAGCATCATGTCATTGACAATGTTATGATGTTCAATGTCTTTACCACGCAAAATCATTGTAAAATTGGTTGGAAGCCTGAGGTAGAGGATTGATGCATAACTCTACAAAGAATGAAGGGGAAAATATGATTAATCAGCTTCTAACAATGAAGTCCTGATGAATTACTATACTGGTCGTGATTAGATACATGAAAATTTATAAGTGTCTCACCCTCAAAGAATGTCGATAAGTTAAGAAGTGCCTGGAGTTGTGAAATGTTTTTGCCATTTCTATGTTCTTTTCATCACGGTTGACTCCTCTAATTTGAATATCCTGCCATTCCAAACGTCAGATATAATTTGGAATTGATGGGAAGACGCGTCCAACATCTTTCAGTTCTTAAAATTCAGCGGAAACTAAGAAGAGTGATATAAGAGAAGGTGTTGGAAGCATACATGGAGATCGGTGTCAAAATCTAGCTCCAGCTTTCCTTCGTCATCCTCCCACAGATTGTAAATTATTATCCGCGTACCATGATGTTTAAGAAAATTGAACTAAATTTGACAGAAATAACAGCAAGATAACTATTAGTAGGGTTCTTTTACTTCCATCAACATCAAATAAGAAAGGA
This sequence comes from Gossypium rotundifolium, assembly GCA_025506655.1. Classification (NCBI taxonomy): domain Eukaryota; kingdom Viridiplantae; phylum Streptophyta; class Magnoliopsida; order Malvales; family Malvaceae; genus Gossypium; species Gossypium rotundifolium. The sequence continues at coordinate 20,557,214 of CP106733.1, read as the reverse complement.
TATCTAAATGATGAGAAGTTACTTGGTCAAGTAGATGAGCTTCAGACGTGTATGGTGACCAGTGAATTATAGTCTCCAAATTTCTGTTCCAATCATCCTCAAAACATCGAGTCATCTTGGTCCAATCCCGTCCTTTTTGCTCAAAATCAATCTTTTCAATTCAAAAGAAAGAAAGTAACAAGGCACATTGTTAAGAAACTGTACAATAAGCATAAAAAACTTAAATTGAAGTCTTCTTACTATTGGAACTACAACATCCTCCTTCCCGGTTTCTGTCAAAAATGTGTAGGAAAGTACTCCAATACTCCTCGTTGGGCTAAAGAGAAAAGGAAATAAATGAACAAATTTAGCTTTTAGAGTCTCATAACAAAACACTAAAGTATCAAGTTAGACTGATGATTAAGGAGCCAACCTTTTTCCATCTGTCCCAAGACTTTGAGAAAACACAATAACATCTGCGCCAAGCCTCATAGTACTTGTCTTGAAACCATTTCCGTCTGAATTTCAGTAAAACATAAATAACATGCAATAATTATGGAAATGGCTTGTAAAGTATGAAGACTTGAATTTCAGTAAAACATAAATAACATGCAATATTGAATTATTGTAGTGATTCCTTCTATATTCTTATACGTGACAAATGAAGAGCAACTTACATTGACCAATGGTATTTGCCATTTTACTTTTTGAAGAATATCCAAGAGACATGCATTGCCTCATTTTATCCGGACTCATCCCTCCACCATTATCTACAATCACAGACAACGAGCAGTATAGGAAAAAAAAAATTCTACCAATAGAATTCAATTGCAAAAGAGTCACAAATTTTTTCTTTTATACACATTATGGAAATTTACTGAACTGATGCTGCTAAAGACATTAATAAATGCATATACTGGCAATTACCTTCAACTACCAACATCCTGCTGTCATCTTTTTTATTTTGCAACATATCTATGCTAATATATGTAGCTCCATTGCAAGCCTGATTACAATGCCCAGTCAGAATATGAATACAAGAAAAAACAAAAGGGGGTTTTACTATTCTGGTTTAAAAAAAAATTGCAAATACCTCGTCCAGTGCATTGTCCAAAAGCTCAGCAAAGGCTGTCCAAGACGTAAATTGTTTTAATCATAATTATACAAGTTGTAATAGGAAAGTAAGGATTTTCATTGTGTGTACCTCCAAGAGCCCATTTATGGCTGGTTGCATTTGAATGTAGAAACTTAGGATGGACCCTAACATGATCCATGCCAACTGTAAAATAAATATATCAATATATGTTATAATTAAACCGTCTGTTCATACAAAGTCAAACAAATTCAACTGACAGTAATAGTATAGTAAAACTTAAAGAAAATTCTTAAAAGAAAAAGGCAGGAGCTTAAACTAACCAGTAGAAGACATGGCAGAATCGCATGCATTGCCTCCTTCATAATCTCCTGCTTTCCAGAACTGTTTGCAACCCCTCGAAACCTTACTATGTTGACGGATTTCAACAACTGCACCCGCAAACCCCTTCGGAACCCTAACAGTTTCCCTTAAAGATAAAGGTACCGTCTCAGGAACTTGTACGGACAAAGGCTCCGGCGGAAGCTGAGCCAGAAACATTGTTTTCCGTTTCTTAGTTGGTAAAGAATCGAGAGGGTCATCAGAATTTCGTTTTTCCAGAGCCGCACTGGATTGCTGAAATCTTAATAAGGAGTCGCCGATACCAGAAGAATCGCCACTGCTCATACTAGAGCTGCTATTATCACTGCTGATGTCAATGGCGGGTTGCTGAGCTGGAGTGTGTTGGATTTTGTCGTTGAACACGTCGGGTTCGGTTTTCACTCTGATTTGATTGCAATTATCAGGAGAAGCCATTGGCATTGCACAACTTTGGAGCAAATCTTTTTGTTTGTTTGTTTGTTTGTTTGAGGGGTGGGAGAGAGTCTGATAAAATGCAGAGTTTTCAAGATTCTGAAATCAACACAGAAACATAGGGCTATAACTTAGATATATATACCTTTCTCTATAAAAACAGGTAATAATAACTTAACATGCAAGCATGTCATGTGGGACTAGAAAAATCTGTATTTAAACACTGAGGCTTTGATATGAGTCTCATCAGGTCATCTATAATATGTAGGATTCCTTTATATATATATATATATATATATATATATATATATATATATTATCTATTATGTTTTTGTATTGATTTATTTTATTTTGTATTTGTTTGAATATATATTTATATTTGTGATATATATTTAGTAATTCTCATATATTTAATTTTTAGATAATGTTATATTAATTTTATTTTTAAAAATAATTTTACTTTAAAATATTTCAAATAAAAACTTTTAAAGAATAATGAACTATTTTATTTTTAAATTATTACTATTTTAAAAGGTACTTTAAATAATATATTAAATTTAAGGACTAAGATTTGTTATAAATATGAAATAACAAATACTTAAGGTAAAAAAGTAAAAAGTATTGATGAAAAAATTGAAACTGAAAATTAGATTAAAGATAACTAAGGTGATGATTATAATGTACATATAATGATAATTATAATTCGCTTTTATACAAAATAGTACTAAGTTTAGAAAAAAAATTGTATTATAGTTATATTTTATTAGTAGAGGTGTACATAAACCGGGTTGGGTCAAGTCCTAACAAAATTTTAGGTCAGTTTGATAGGCTCGGGTCCAGCTCGACCCTAAAAATGAGTCTAAAATTTTGCCCAACTTGACCTGAATGAAAATACTAAATTCCGGGCTTGGCTTGCCCATATTAAAATTTTTTATATAAAAGAATTTTAAAAAACACAATACATCAAAAACACTAAAAATATTAAAATAAATGTTTCCTAACAAATTGAAAATAAATTAAACAAAAGTCTTTATACTTATAAAACACTAAGATAGGTACAACTTGATAAACAAATGTCTTTAAAATAGTAGCAAAATTAACGGGAAAAAAACAAGAGTTACGCAATATATAAATAATAACAACAATATAGTAGCAACATAATAGTGAAATGGCATCAAAACATTGAGAAGACAATAGCAAAACAGTAGATTTTTTTTTCTGCAAATTCAAGTCTCGCCAAAAAATATTACCAAAGGCGCGACCTGTTTTCTAAACGAGTCTTTTTCTTTTTTGCCCAAGCCCATTTTTCGAGCATATATTTTTGCTTAAACCCTCTCATTTTTTCGGGCTAGGCCAGGTTTAGTAATTAGCCATATGGTGTGAGAAAATGTAAATTAACATTAGGGGTGAGCAAATTTTGATTCGACTCGAAAAATCGAAAAAAAGTTCGAATTTCAAAGTATTCGAATCAAATTAATTGAGTTAATCGAATCAACTTTAATTTTTTTTTGAAATTTCGAGTTCAAATTGAGTTAAATTTTCGAATTTGAATAACTCGTATAATTCGAATAAACTAAATATCAAATCCTTTTACTTCCCTTTCCCCTCAAACCCCCTCTCAAAAGTCAAACCCTTATACTTTCTGCCAAAAATTTTACTTCCCCAAACCCCAAAATCTTTTAATTTCCCCTAAAAAAAATTTAATTCCCCCCGACCCCCAATAGTTTTCCCTTTTTCTTTTTTCCTAAAACTTTACTTCCATCAAATCCCCTAAAATTTTTAATTCCTCCTAAACCCCAAAATCTTTTTTTTTCAAATTTAGGTCTACTAATTATATTATTGAATTGTTTAATAACGTTAAATCTTTATCAATTTATGTTAAAATTGAATTACCGATGATGACATAAAGTATTCGCTTAAAATTTTTGTTGGTATCAATTTCACATTTTATCTTTAAAATAACTTTTATTAAAAAATCACATTTTATGTTTAATATATCTTTTATTTCAAAATACATGTTGACAAAGAATCAAAAGATAATTGAAGAACCTGAGTAAGAAAAGAAGCTAATCCGTATATAAAAGATTAATAAATAAATTATGAGGGGGTGAAAGTTAAAAAGAAATTTGATTACGATGGGCAAATTTGATTATGGGGGGTGGCGTTGGCTACAAGGATCTAAAGTCACTTTTTGAAATTTAACTCGAACAAATATATTAGATTCGATTCGAATTCCATCTCACTCGACTTGTTTCGAGAAAATTTCAAATTGAGTTAGGATGATAAAATAAGATTCGTCAACTCGATAAACTCGAAATTTTTCATTTGATTCGATAGAACACTCACCCCTAATTAACATGCGATGAAAAATCTAACAAATCAAGTCAAAAAAATTAAAAAGATAAATAGTATATATGTAACATAAGGAGTACCATGAAAAATACCTTCAAAACATAAATATTAGAGAGCAATCCCCTTTTCTATTTCAAGTTATAGGTGTAATCCTTGATCATCTGCATTTTAGATCTAGAACTGTAAATGTTTGAATTAGTTGTCAATATTAGTATCATTGTGATAAATGAGTAGGTTCAATCATAAGATAGAAAAAGAGTAAATTTTTTACATCACCTTAATGATAATAGAGAGTTGAATTGGGAAAGAATGTTCTTGAATGTAGGGAACACTGGATTTGTGATAAAAGTTAAAAGGAAAGTTAGAATAGGAGTACTAGATCCACAATTAAAAGAATGGAATAAAGAAATAAAGGAATAAAAATACAACCTGGAAAGTTATTGATGAATAACAGATGTAGGATTGGTGTGTAGAAAAGATGAAATTAAGGAAAAAGAAGATAAGAAATTTGAGAGGAAAAACAAATCTAAGATATAGAAATGAAATCTGAGTTTTATTGGTAGAAGGTTGTATAGCTGTAAAGTTATTTTAAATAAGGTAAGTAATATTGCAATATTAAAATTGTAATAAATAGGATACCATATTTGTAAAAGAGTTTTCTAGAACTACCTAAAATGTTTCGACTATTAGTAATTAGAATCCTAGATCGTGAGTGCCGTCGGACTTGGATAGGGCAACCAAAAAAGTTAAGAATCGGGAAGGGGATAGGTATACTAATTCAAACTAGGACATGGTGGAGGCGTCAGTTCCAAAGCCTTCCTTCTGAAAAGCTCTTGTCAAGAGAACATTCGCCACTTTCCTTTGGCCAATAGAGGAATTAACTAATGTGTCTATTGAAGAATGATGAAATCTATCATGTAGAAACGAAAGGGTACTTGCTTCATAAACAGAAACTATGCCTAAAATAGTGTTTGGAACTGTGACCATAGTTTCAACCATGAAATTAAAAGTGAAAAAATGTAAAGATGAACATTAAGATTGTTTATGTAGTTTGACCTCAGTCTAAGTTTGCAAGGCCTTGCCCAGAGCAATGATCCACTATCTCTCTCATGATACAACCAATGATTTAAGTCCTAAAAGCTAACTCTCACCAATTTAGCGACCTCACTGTTGTATAAAGACTAGATCACTCTCCCACTAAGCTTTCCACTTGAAAGCTTAGTTTTGAAATACAAAAGACTCTCTTGATTGCTTACAAACAAAATGCACACATAAAACATTCCTAACTTGAACAAATTTATACTCTCTCAATATTTCAGTTTTTCCTTAACCTAGACAAAACTCAAGTTTATACACTACATAAGTTTTGCTTACATAAGAGTCATAGGCTAATCACTTTTCTATGAAGTAAAGATAAAAATTAGCTAAGGATAATCTTTACATAATTCCATAAGAGTCACGGTGTAATTCAATGTATTCAAATATAAAACCGACTTTACTTGATCCACAAGTAACCAATCTTCAAGTTTTCAATTTTAACTCAATTGGTTTTCATGGTTTGGGATTTAACTCATCCAAATCTCTTTTAAACAGATATCCTAATTTTTTTTTCTAAAATTTGCCACCTCTAAAAATGGACAAGTATGAAAATGAAACAATGCCTCAAGTTATGGCCATTGTTTCAACTACAGAAACAACCACATAATTTTTCCTTGCATTCAAATGTGTCAACATATCCTTTGGACTGGTCTTGTTGAGATTTATAAATCAGCGTACATTCGCCATTTTCCCTTGGTCTTTTTTACCATCACCAGATACCTAATCTGGATAAGATACTTCTCTTATGAACTCTGTTGTAAGAAACCTTTCTATCTTCTACCTGATAGGTTTAATTATAGTTTAGACAAACCTTCTTCTTCTATTTCATCGATTTGGCCTTAGGATTTATATTTAAGAAATGTTGAATGATCGAAAGATGAATGCTCAACATGTTTGTTGATCACTAAGCGAATATATTCATATTATTTATTAGCAAATTAATTAACATTCTTCATTCAACCTTTAGTAAAGTAGAATAAATCTGAGTAGTTTTCTCATTATCATCATGGAACAATTTTATAGGTTTGATCTATTTTACAACTTTAGCTTTGTTGAGTCTCCCCTCGAACCTGATACCTAAACTCTCTAATCATATTGACTCTAAGTGCAACCCTAGAGGAACCTACTAGAGCTGAAGTGTGAAGGTAACCCTTCTCCCACTGAGATAATTGAAACAAAAGTGTATGACATTGTCTGGCTGTATGCTAATCAAATTTCATATATCCCTTACTAGTTGGACTTGGGAATTTAACCTTTCAATAGAAAGTGGCTATCACCAACTTCTCTATTTTTATCAAAGGACGTCCAATAATGGCATTATAAGTTGTGAGGGTCATTAGCAACCAATAATTCTACCATTTCAATCACAGTGTGCTGACCATCGCCTCACACAACTAGAAGTACCATGGAACCCCTAAATTTGATTGGTTGATTATTGAACCTATGAATGAGATTAGTGATCTGCCGTAATTTGATATGACAAATTATGCTTTCTTGGTACACTTGAGGAGCTTGTTCTTAAGCATACTAGCATCTTTTTTTTTTTGGTAGTTTTTCATAGTTTTTATATTTTAAGTTAATAAGTATAAATGCTTCGTTTTTCTTATTTTTGAGACCCAAATTGGCCAATAGTGCCATTGGGGCCCTAACATATGGTTGAGTGTTGTAGGGACGCGTTAAAGGCTAAAACCAAGAAAAATGACACCAAAGGAGAGGGTATTGCGATATCCAACCTTAAAAATTCGATCTCGCCAATACACCCAAGGATGGAGACCACCCTTTAGTGGTATCACGATATCCACTTGCCAAGAAGCATCCCAAGTTCAAGATTATCCATGGTATTACGATATCCTAAATGTAACACTCCAAACCCGACCCAAACATTATGGCTGAATCTGACGTGTCACATTGAAGTGTTTTTCGAAAACCATGTTTTCATTGAAAACCCTTCTTGATATTTTCAATCGAGGTTTATAAAAAAATTATTACCTTCAAAATCTTATTGTTACGGAAGCTTAAATTAAAGCAATGATTTACATAAACGTGGTATTTAGAAATTGAGTTGCGAAACATAGTGTTTTGAAAACAGTTATCGTTTTGGGAAATTCACGTTCTAATTCTAACAAGTATAAATCATAATGATTAAAATCTCAAATCAAAAGCTATAAAATTGGAGAGGCCTTATTAAAAATATAAAAACCCAGATGAAAACTATTAGTAACTAAAAGCCAAGTAACAAAAAATGAGTAGTAGTGTGGTCATCTCCGAGTCCCTCGTAGCAATGAACCGTCTAACGCTAGTGATTACTTGAAAGGTTAAAAACGGGATGAGTTTACGAAAAGCTCAGTATGTTATCCCCTTATTAAAGAAACAATCAGAATACAAAAATAGAATCGATGCAGGCATAAAGCCCAAGAATAAAGAATAAAGACACGATTCGATTCGAGTATATGTGGGCCAAAGCCCAAAATAATATCATTTGGGTCACAGCCCATTACAGTAACGTTGGTAACTGAGCCTTAGCCCCCATCAGCCTCGGTTGGGCCTAAGCCCATATCAAAAGTCACATATCACATATATCTGGGCCTAAGCCCATCTCAATATTAGAATTAGTATATGCAATGCATAAATACCCATACCAACCTACACTCTATCTCCTGTCCAACCTTGCACTCTTGTGGGGATTAAATCGATCCACCCATCCCTACACTCCTTATGTAGCATCGATTGTGGCGTTAACTCAACAGAATGGCTTGGTGTCATAGACAGAACGGCTAAAAGCCATAAATATCGCAGAAAGGCTAAAAGTCTTGTACAGAACGGCAACGGCCATACACTTTCTCTATAACAATATCCCAACCCCATGTAGTATGTCGTGTATGCAGTATGCCATGCTCAGAATCAGTTATATCATTCAGGTAAGTGAATCAAACCATAGCCACACAATCACAGTCAAATCAGTCAAATCATAGCACAAATTAGCCATTTACCCTCGAGGGCAAAATAGTCATTTGCCCTGTAAGGGCATTACGGTCATTTTACTCTACAGGGGTATTACGATCAACTTACCATATAGGGCCATTATGGTCATTTTACCCTACAGGGCTATTATGGTTATTTTACCCTATAGGGATATTTCAGTCATTTTACCTTACAGGGGTATTACGGTTATTTTACCCTACGGAGGTATTTCGATCATTTTACCCTATGGGGGTGTTTTGGTTATTTTACCCTATGAGGGTATTTCGATCGTTTATCGACCTCTCGGAAGGTTCGCAGTCGCCTTGAGCGACTTCGATAACCTAAATGGTCATAACAATGTAAATGGGCCCAAGGCCCATTAATCGGCCCAAGTAGGCCCACACGCTTGTGTGGCCTATTTAGCCCAATTCAGTCATGACTATGTGAACTTTATAGCCCAGTTCAATTTCTGCCATTTTTCGTAAATTTTATCCATGTGGGGCCCATGAACCCATTGGGCCCACACGGCCCATTTTAGCCAAACGAGGCCATAACGGCCAAAGAGCACGAGGACACTTCGTGGTGGCCTCTTTAGTCTACTACCTACGATTGTGGGCTCATTTTACCACATGAGCATTCGCACACCCATGTGGCCTCTATCGTCGTATTTCTGGCTTTTCAGCTTTTACCGTGCTACAGTAAGATCAAGGTGTGTTCACACCCTTTCGGCCTTTCAACAGTAAGGATTTACGGTGTACAGATACACACCTAATTACATAGAGTAATAAAAATCCACGAGCGCTAGAACCTTGACTAGATCGGTCGACTGTGATTTGCCTATATTTCCAGAGCTCGGTGCAGCCACCCTTTTGCATCCTGGTGGAAAATTTTGAACAGTCAACTCCTTACACCGCTTAAACTTGAGAGTAGAGGCTACGCGCTCTGACTCAGTCGGTATCTTTGCCATCACCTTATTATAGCACCCTCTTCACCCATCGAAAGTTCTAGAACCCGAAAGAACATACACATAGGAGAAAAAAGAAGAATCGATAATAAGGGATCGCACCATATGGCTTAAACAGAAAAGAGAGAACTGAAAGGAACCAAGAGACTTATCGATTAATAGAGCCGTTGCAGAATCAAAACAGAGAGGGGAGAGCTTTCAATCACAAATTGAAGAAGAGAAAGAATCCCAAGACTAGGGTGGTAGGTTTGGCCGAAAGATTTAATAGGCAAGAAGGGAGTTGGCCGAAACTTGTAAAAAGAATAGAGAAGAAGAGAGGTTTCGGCAGATGTTGGTGCAAAAGAGGAAGAAAGGAAATGGTTAATTACTAGAGAAGAATAGAAGGAAGCAAACAAAAAGATGCACAAGTGGTATTGTAATTTCGGCACTTAGAGAGAAAAAGAAGAAAACAAGAATTGGGAGTCCTAAAATCACTGACAAAACTAATCAAAATGAGGAAAACTCCTCAGCCAGGAAATTTGGCACACCCAAAAGTGCCCAAAATCAAACACAAGCAAAGAAAACACTCAGAAACCCCCTCCTAGCTGAATTTGCATTCTCAAGACTCCTTGTTTGGCTACAACACACCAACTTTGAATTTCCTTGATTCTCTCCACAATACTCTCCCTCAATCCTCTCCACGATTTCCTCTTATAATCTCTTTATGACCAATTCAAACACCTCATCAGCAGTGTTTCAGTCCAATTATTCCACCTTCTCAGCTTAAGCAGTAAAATAAACTCTCCAATGCTTATCCCAGGATTTAAACCTTAGACCTCATAGATACCCAACATGCCACTTGCTGCTAGGCCACAAGCCCTTTTTGTGTCACATTTTATCTTCAATTAATTAAGAGGTCTAAAGGCCAAAGTCCAGGTTCCTTTAAAAGAAAAACCAAAATAAATTGCAAGAGCCAAGACTTGAACCCAGGCTCCCTTGCAACTTTAATGACGCCACAACCACTAGACCACATGCTTCCTTGTGTCATTTTTTTGACACAATAATTTAAATGGCCTACATCTAAGCATCAGGGTTTTATCCATTTAAAACCAAAATTTTTGCTAAAGCCCAAGTTTGAACCCAGGACTTTTCCAACTTCTCTCAGGACCCTTAACCACTTGAGCAGACATTTAATTGTGTCATTTCCTAGCTCACATAAACTTTTATGCAAGTCTCATAACCGTTCCCTTGCTCAAGGCCCAATACTTCTAGGCCCAAATTTCGGGGCATTATAGTATTCCTGGGGGGACGCAAATTGACACAAAGGGTAGTCTTTGTTAAATCGAAGCACCAATCATTGAAGGCCCGTTCAAAGATATTTTGGGCAACAAAATAGGTTTAAAATAGCTGCTTAAATTAGCCAAATTATTCTGAGAAAAAATGTCACATCCCAAAAATTAAGTTAGTAGAATCGGGTTAGCAAATCAGGGGTTGGTGAACCGAGCATCATAATTAGGCAAGATAATTAAATGATTAGTAATTAATAAAATAAAATAGTAAAATAATTAGAATTAAATTTTTAGGTTATGAAATTAAAATTAAGAGTTTGAGAATTAATTTGGTTAAAACAAATTTTAAAAACGAGGTCGGATTTGAAAATAATTTTAAAAATAAGTTTTAATTGAAAATACGGACCTATTTAAAACAAGAAAAATTTGGAGGTGGCTAAATTGGCAATGAGCCAATTTTTAGAAATTGGTTGCATATTTAAAAAAAAACCCCACCGTCCCTTCCGTCTCATTTTCACATCTCATTCAATATTTTCCTAAACACCAAATCAAGGTTTTTCTTCAAAATTGATTCATCCTTTTAGAATTTCTAGCTATCCAAACACAATTTTCTTCTTCAATTTTAAAAGAAACTCATCTTTTCTCTCACAATTTCACCATTGTTTATTAACAGTTTTTAATCGAATTTGATCTTAAACTCATATTTTTCGTCAAATTAAGGTAACATTTTGACTTTTTATGATTAAACTAAGGGATCTATTATTTCAATTCTAGATTCAAATGACTTAATCAAGATTTCAATAGATCAATTGATTTTAAGTTGATTTTATCTTGATAATGGTAGATCTAGAATTTAATAGCTAAGCTTCTATTTTAAAATGGTTTCTAACTCATTTTGATCTAATTAAAAGGTTTTTTAATCTTGATTAACAATCCTTTAGTAATTTGAACCAATTGAACATTTTCCCTTTTTAAATATCATGCAAGCTTTTTTATCTGAAAAAATTAGATCAGTTTAACTAGATAAAATTGATAGTTTCGATCTGTATTTGTAACATCCCAAAGTTGGGCCTAGTAGGATTGGGCCCATTAGGCCTTAGGCATAGTAGCGTTTAAAATTTTTGGGAATAAGAGAACGGATTTAATGCAAGTTGGATCTAGTAGGTGAGTGATTTTGGAAGGTTAGGGGGCTTCTATGAAGTCCTGGGTTCAAACTTTGGCTTCAGGGAAATGTTGGTTTTAGGTGAAAAAAACCCTGGGAGTTAGAAGGTAGGCTTTAAGAATAAAATGTGGAGAGAATAACACAAGTGGAGTGTGTGGTGTAGTGGCAAAGTGACGCCACATAAGAGGCAAGGGGGTGACGCCAAAAAGAAAGGAAGGAGGTTCAAGGTTCAAGTCTTGGCTCTTGCATTTTGGTTTTCTTTTTAAATGGACTCTAGAATTTTGCCATAGGGTTATATTTAGTTGCGCATGATTTTAAACACAAGAGGAGCTTGTGGCTTAGTGGTTAGCGGCATGGATTATGCTACAAGGGAGCTTGGGTTCGAATCTCATGGAAAGCAATAGAGTATTTATTTTGCGGATTGGACGGGAAGACTTTGAGTTGGATTTAAACTCTACTGACGGAGGGACCCACATCGGAAAGATACAAAGAAGGAAGGTGAGAAGCTAGCTATATATAGAGCTGCCTGGGAGGAGAAAGAGCATACCTGGTTGGCGTTAGGCATAGGAGTGCTCGGAGCGCGGTATCAGGTGTGTACCTCTCTCTACTCTAGCTGTAGAGCGACAAATGCCGAATGCGATGGTAGCCACACGAGCGTGCGAGCGTGCGTATGTAAGCTTTGACGCGATAGTAGAGGCCACCATGAGTATTCTTGTAGGTGTGGGCGGTTGGGCCACGATGGCTCGAAAGGGGCCAAGTGGGCTCAATGGGCCGGGGGCCCATATGAGTAAATTGTATGATTGAGTAGTAGATAGTGAACTAGACTAGGTGAATCTCATGTATGTGGCTAGGTATGGGCCACACGAGTGTGTGGGCCCACTTGGGTCGAGAATGGACCTTAGGCCCATTCGCATCATTATCTCTGTTTAGAATACTTGAGTCGTTCGAGGCGATAATGGACCTTCTGTTGGGTCGTTAACACCCTGATTTGCAGAATTATCAAAATACCCCTAGTTTGCAAAATTATTGAATTACCCTTGATTTGCGAAATTATCGAATTACCCTTGGTTTATAAAATTACCGAATTACCCTTAGTTTGTGAAATTACTGAATTACCCTTAGTTTGCAAAATTACCGAATTACCACTGATTTGTGAAATTACCGAATTACCCCGGTTTACAAAATTATCGAATTACCCCTGGTTTGTAAATTACTGAATTACCCCTAGTTTGTGAAATTACTGAATTACCCCTAGTTTGCAAAATTATCGATTTACCATTAGTTTTCGAAATTACCGAATTACCCTTGGTTTGTAAAATTATCGAAATACCCTAGTTTGCAAAATTAATGAATTACCCATGATTTGTGAAATTATCGAAATACCCCTAGTTTGTAAAATTATCGAAATACCCTCAGTTTTCAAAATTATTGAAATACCCTCGGATTACAAAATTACCGAAATACCCTTAGTGTGTAATTGCCGTTTTACCCCTAAACGACAAATGACCGTTGTACCCTCGTGGTAATACTAATGTTGTTTATGTTAATTGTATGATTGATTATGTTCGAGATGCACTGCATACATGGATTAGTTATGATTTGAATTACCGAACTACCCTTGGTAGGTAAATAACTAGAATACCCTCGGTGGGTAAAATTATCGTTATACCCTTAGGGGTTGATTAGCGTGATTGTGTGTAAAATTCACCCTTTAATATTAATATGTGTTATTAAATATTTGGGTTGAAAAGCAGAAATGGTTAGACGAATAGACGTTATGCCAACTATTGGCATGATCGAAATACCAAGTAAGTACCCTGTTGGTTATGTATGCGCTAATGATTGTATGCCATAATGATATTATGCACTTGACAGCTTGCTGCATTCATTTGACACTTGTATGCATGGGTTGGATATGATGTTTAAGGGAAGTGTAAGATCGCCACTAGTGGTTTGGTACCACACGTGGGTTGGCCCCACATTCTTGATTCGTGACTAAGTCTCGGTGGTTTGGAACCACCGGGTTTGGTACCACATATTGGTTTGGTACCACATATTGATGATTTTGTGACTCGTCCTAGTGGTTTGGTACCATAGTGGGTTGGCCCCACATATGATATTTTGTGACTATGTCACCAGTGGCTAGGTGCCACATATGGAGTGTAGCAGATGGAAGGTTGATTGTAGAAATCCCCACGGTGTGTTGGGCTGGTACAGGTGGCGTGTAGAGGATGGAAAATTAGGTTAGGCTGGGTTTGCATCGCATTGCATACATTATCTGCTGTTACGTAAGATATGGTTTAAGGCTCAACCGAGGTTATTTTGGGCTAAGGCCCAATTGCCACCTCTACTGTAATGGGCTTTGGTCTGGATTGTTTTGATGCATGTTCTTACTGATGAGGGTTGTGCACACTGAGTTTTCGTAAACTTACCCCCTCTTTTTATTAAATGTTTCAGGTGATTCCTAGCGATTGAGGATTGGGAGCCGTGGAGGACTCGGGGGTGGATATACATCGGAGATACTACTTGTGAACTTTAGTAATTTTGATTTTTACCTTTTCTTTTAGATTATTTATTTTGGGTTAATATTTTGTAATAAGGGCATTGGTTTATTTTTTCTAAGTTTTCATTTATAACTCATAAACTTATAAATCTGGGTTTTTTAGAACATTAGCAATCGTTTTCTAAAATATCATGTTTACCCAACGATGCAAGTTCAACTTTCATAACAAAAAAGTTTTTCAAAATAATAACAACTTTTAAATGGTCATTTAATAAATCACGTTTTTCTTAGTCAAGCAACGAACTCGGAGTTCAAAAATCTTATAAAACTTTTCTAAAACAATTGCTTAGCTTTTCAACTTCCTTCAATGTGACACGCCAGATTCGGGCCTAACTTTTAGGCGAGTTTAGGGGTGTTACAATTATGGTATCAGAGCCTAGGTTTCAAAACTCGGCTGTGGAGTGGGTTCAAAAATATTTTTCAAAGTTATTTAAAATTTGGTTTTAAAAAAGTATCTTTATTTGAAGTATGGCACCCGAGTCTCCGGCACCAAATTCATAAGTCCCCTTACTTATTATTATATGCTATAATGACCGTATTTATTCTGTGCATATTTTGGATGTGATGTTTGAATGAAAAATTTTAAGTATGAGTGTTAAATATCTATTTGCTTCAGATTAGATATTTGGTTGTGTGAAGAGGTTCCAAGCTTAAGTTAGAAAGTGTATTCTTGTTTTAGAATTAGAGTCTTGCGTGAGTGCAAATGTTGTAGGTTAGGATGTGCATTGTTTCTATATTTGGAAATTTTGAGGACAAAATTTTTTTAAGGGGGTGGATTTGTAACATCCCAAAGTTGGGCCTAGTAGGATTGGGCCCATTGGGCCTTAGGTATAATAGCGTTTAAAATTTTTGGGAATAAGAGAACAGATTTAATGCAAGTTGGATCTAGTAGGTGAGTGATTTTAGAAGGTTAGGGGGCTTTTATGAAGTCTAGGGTTCAAACTTTGGCTTTAGGAAAATTTTGGTTTTAAGTGAAAAAAACCCTGAGAGTTAGTAGGTAGGCTTTAAGAATAAAATATGGAGAGAATGACACAAGTGGAGTGTGTGGTGTAGTGGCAAAGTGACGCTACATAAGAGACAAGGGGGTGATGCCAAAAAGGAAGGAAGGAGGTCCAAGGTTCAAGTCTTGGCTCTTGCATTTTGGTTTTCTTTTTAAATGGACTCTAGAATTTTGCCATAGGGTTATATTTAGTTATGCATGATTTTAGACACAAGAGGAGCTTGTGGCTTAGTGGTTAGCGGCGTGGATTATGCTACAAGGGAGCCTGGGTTCGAATCTCATGGAAAGCAATGGAGTATTTATTTTGCGGATTGGACGAGAAGAGTTTGAGTTGGATTTAAACTCTACTAACGGAGGGATCCTACATCGGAAAGATGCAAAGAAGGAAGGTTAGAAGCTAGCTATATATAGAGCTACCTTGGAAGAGAAGGAGCATACCTGGTTGGCGTTGGGCATAGGACTACTCGGAGCGCGATTTAGCGGCTTCAGATTCCTATCAGGTGTGTAACTCTCTCTACTCTAGTTGTAGAGTGGCAAATGCCGAAATGTCGGTCACACGACGATGGTAGCCACACGAGCGTGTGAGCGTATGTGTGGAAGCTTCGACGCATAGTCGAGGCCACCATGAGTATTCTTGTGGGTGTGGGCAGTTGGGCCACGATGGCCCAAAATGGACCAAGTGGGCTCAATGGGCCCGAAGGGCCCATATGAGTAAATTGTATGATTGAGTTGTAGATAGTGAACTAGACTAGGTGAACCTCATGTTTGTGGCTAGGTTTGGGCTAAATGGGC
The DNA here is from genome assembly GCA_025506655.1 of Gossypium rotundifolium. Taxonomy (NCBI): domain Eukaryota; kingdom Viridiplantae; phylum Streptophyta; class Magnoliopsida; order Malvales; family Malvaceae; genus Gossypium; species Gossypium rotundifolium. Next base: position 20,541,190 of record CP106733.1, on the reverse strand, counting down.
CACACGAGTGTATGGGCCCACTTGGGCCGAGAATGGGCCTTAGGCTTATTCGCATCATTATCTCTGTTTATAATACTTGAGTCGTTCGAGGCGATAGTGGACTTCTGTTGGGTCGTTAACACCTTGGTTTGCAGAATTACCGAATTACCCCTAGTTTGCATAATTATCGAATTACCCCTGGTTTGTAAAATTATCGAATTACCACTTGTTTACGAAATTACCAAATTACCCTTAGTTTATGAAATTATCGAATTACCCTTGGTTTGTGAAATTATTGAATTACCCCTGGTTTGTAAAATTACCGAATTACCCTTGATTTGTGAAATTATCGAATTACCCCTGGTTTGTAAAATTATCGAATTACCCCTGGTTTGTAAATTACCAAATTACCCCTAGTTTACGAAATTACTGAATTACCCCTAGTTTGTAAAATTATCGAATTACCCCTAGTTTACAAAATTACCAAATTACCCCTAGTTTGTAAAATTATTGAAATACCCCTAGTTTATAAAATTATCGAAATACCCCCAATTTACAAAATTACCAAAATACCCCTGGATTATAAAATTACTGAAATACCCTTAGTGTGTAATTATCGTTTTACCCCTAAATGACAAATGACCGTTGTACCCTCGTGGTAGTACTAATATTGTCTATGTTAATTGTATGATTGATTATGTTCGAGATGCACTGCATAAATGGATTAATTATGAGTAGAATTACCGAACTACCATTGGTAGGTAAATAACTGAAATACCCTCGGTGGGTAAAATTACCGTTATACCCTTAGAGGTTGATTAGCGTGATTGTGTGTAAAATTCACCCTTCAATATTAATATGTGTTATTAAATATCTGGGCTGAAAAGCCAAAATGGTTAGACGAATAGACGTTATGCCAACTATGGGTATGATCGAAATACCAGGTAAGTACCCTGTTGGTTATGTATGAGCTAATGATTGTATGTCATAATGATATTATGCACTTGGCAGCTTGCTGTATTCATTTGACACTTGTATGCATGGGTTGAATATAATGTTTAAGAGGAAGTGTAAGATTGTCACTAGTGGTTTGGTACCACACATGGGTTGGCCCCACATTCTTGATTCGTGACTAAGTCTTAGTGGTTTGGAACCACTAGTGGTTTGGTACCACATATTGATGATTTCATGACTCGTCCCAATGGTTTGGTACCATAGTGGGTTGGCCCCACATATATGATTATTCGGGATTGTCACTAGTGGTTTGGTACCACAAGTGGGTTAGCCCCACATATGATATTTTGTGACTATGTCACCAGTTGCTAGGTACCACATATGGAGTGTAGTGGATGGAGGGTTGATTGTAGAAATCCCCAAGGTGTGTTGGGTTGGTACGGGTGGCGTGTAGAGGATGGAAAATTAGGTTGGGCTGGGTTTGCATCGCATTGCATACATTATCTGCTGTGACATATGATATGGGTTAAGGCTCAACCGAGGTTATTTTGGGCTAAGGCCCAATTACCACCGTTACTGTAATGGGCTTCGGCCTAGATTGTTGTGATGCATGTTCTTACCGATGAGGGTTGTGCACACTGAGTTTTCGTGAACTCACCCCCTCTTTTTATTAAATGTTTCAGACGATTCCCAACGGTTGAGGATTGGGAGCCGTGGAGGACTCGGGGGTGGCTATATATCGGAGATACTACTCGTGAACTTTAGTAATTTTGATTTTTACCTTTTCTTTTAGATTATTTATTTTGGGTTAATATTTTGTAATAAGGCCATTGGTTTATTTTTTCTAAGTTTTCATTTATAACTGTTAAACTTATAAATACGGGGTTTTCTTAAAACATTAGCAAACGTTTTCTAAAATATCATGTTTACGCAACGATGCAAGTTCAACTTTCATAACAAATAGTTTTTCAAAATAATAACAAATTTTAAATGGTCATTTAGTAAATCATGTTTTTCTCAGTCAAACAACGAACTCGGAGTTCAAAAATCTAATAAAACTTTTCTAAAACAATTGCTTAGCTTTTCAACTTCCTTCAATGTGACATGCCAGATTCGGGCCTAACTTTTAGGCCGAGTTTGGGGTGTTACAATATTTAGGTGATATTTAGGACGTATGAAGTTTAAATCTAAGTTTAGAAATGATATTTGAGTGGTTAAACATCTATTTCAACAAAACTAGTTAAGTTTTTGAAATAGAGGTTAATAGGTTGTGATATGTGATTTTAGAATGATTTAATTATGTTATTTTTTGTTTATAATGCCTTTGTATTATGTTTGATGCGTATGTGAAGTTCCAACTCATTTGGGACCCTCCATAAGTAAGGAAAAAGGCAAACGAAAGCTTACTTGAGCTTCATTATGGAAACAAGTTACTAAGGTGAGTGGTCTTGTGTGCTATAATTATTGCACAAATTAGTGAGTTAAAGGGGGTTGAGGTGGTCTAATAATCTAATCAAAGTTCTAAGATTAAATTTTCTTACTTGGGTATCTATTTGCCACACTTAATCATGGACTTGTGTCATCTAGTGGGGGTGGAAATGGACCTAACCGAGCAGTTCCACCGCCCCATATAGAGCATCATAGGAGACACTATGCTCAGACACTTTTAGAAGCTTTAAAGAAAGTAGATCCAAGAATGAAACTTGAGGAGGAAACACAAAATGGAAGTGCCTCCGTTGGTAAAAAAGAAAAAGCATTAAGAAGAAGGTCAATGATGAGCCTACACAATGGCAACGTAGGCTAGGCAGAGATGTGCATTACAACACTAGACTACTGGAGATAATGAAGCCATTCGTGGACACTTTCATGGAAAGCCAGGGGCAGGGAGAATTCAATGGCTTGATAGATCGAGCGATTCATTCGAGGGTAATGTAGATGGAGATGATGAGCAAGAAGAAGAAGTATGAGAGGAGGAGGATGACAAGACAATAGAGGATGCTACTTTTAAGCCTTATCATGATGACTTCGAGGATGTGTTTGCGCCCGCGCATCCATCCACTGGGTCCCCCATGATCCGTGACCCAAGTGAGCAACCCAAGATGTCTTATAAAAATTCGATCATAAAGGGAAAAAGTAAAGGAGTACCAGGATTGAATGAGGGTCCCAAGGATGATCAACATTAGTTATATGCTTTCGTTTCTTAGTTTTATTTTATTTTATGTTGTGCGTCAGGTAAAATAATTAAACTACATTATTTTTGGACCTTTTTTTTCTTCTGTTTTTATATTTCATATTTTTTCTGTTTGTTTTTATTTTTGTGTGTTTGTTTCATGTGCAGCCAATTGCGTTGAAAGACTACACAGTATTTGTGAGCTTTAACAAGGAGGTGGACCCTCGAGCTCATCTGACACTCCTTTTTAGGGAAGGCTGGTAACCTTCTATCTTTTTTTGAGAACACATTAAGAACAATGTGTAGTTTAAGTGTGAGGGGATGCACATATTTTTATGTGTTTTAGTTTTCTTTTTTTAGGTCATTTTGTGTGTTTATTTTCATTTTTATGCCTTTTTCGAAAAATTCCAAAATTATTTTTCGTTTTTATTTTGTGTATTTACATGTTGCTTGGACTATAATTAGGTAATAAATCATTAGTTGTAAATACTAAATAAGTGCACTGAATTGTCAAACTTGTAAATTTTGAATGATACTAGATAACTTGATATTCCTAATTGAAGACAAATTAGTTCACTTTGTTGATTTGTATAATAGGTAGAGACAATAACTTAAATGAAAATGTATAACGTGTATCATATGATGAATAAAGTATACAAATCCTTGTAGATAAAATTTTTGAATTGTTACTTTTTCTTTAAAATAGATGTATGCTTGATAGAGTTGGTGTTGTGTGAATAATTAGAGAAAGACCTTAGGCATTGTTGGAACTAGCCTAGAGCCTAAAAGCTTACCTTTTGCTATGTACCTCTAGTTACCATATCTTTGAGCCTCAAGTAACATTTCATTCTAACCTTAATATTAAAGCCTTGAGCCTAAACGAGTCTAGTACTCAATCCTTCTTTGTCCTGATCTTGAAAATGCACTATGTAATGGATGTTGTGCCATGGACATTGAGGGTTAGGTGGAGACATCATGGTGGTTTTATGTGTAAAAAAGAAAATGAAGAAATTATGCGATTTAGTACGTTAATAAAACAAGTGAATGTGTAACACCCCTCACCCATATTCAACGTCAAAATAGCGTTACGAGCATTACCGGACTTATAAAACAACTACACATATAATTACTCATACATTTTCAATTTTCATGCAATTATTAATCAACACATTCATATCGTCCCTAATACGAGCCTAAGAGGCTCAAAAACATGCATAAGAGGTGGTTCGAGACTAAATCAATAACTTTAAAAACTTCTCGAACACTTAGAAAATATTTCCAAAAACAGGGGACACACGCCCATGTGGCCCAGCCGTGTGTCTCACACGGTTAAAGACATGCCCGTATCGCAGTCCGTGTGGACATTCAAAATGGAAGCATATGGCCGTGTCCTAGCTCGTGTCCGACCCCGTGTAACTCTCTGACTTGGATCACACGGCCAACACACACGCCACTGTGACTAGCCCGTGTGCCCTAAAAATGGCCATAAACGCCCGTGTGCCAGGTCATGTGCTAGGCTGTGCCAAACTGTAGGGTAAACTAACTTATGCCACATGGCCAAGTCACATGCTCGTGTGTAAGACCGTGTGGACCATATTGACTTGGTTTCTAATTCAACACCAAGGGACACACAGCCCTGTTCACACACGGCTGAGACACACGCCCGTGTCTCTGCCCGAGTGGGCAAAAATAGACTATTTACCAAGCCATTTTGCCACCCAAACTTGTGCACACCTACATCAACCCAATTGGCACCAAAATAAAGCATAAATAGTCATTCATACATCCTCAACCAAGCATCATTTATACCATTTCAAAACTAATGTATACAAAACTTATCAATACCATAATGAACCATTCAATTCATAACAAATATCCTAATCTCAAAAATTAATATGAACACTTTCAAATTTGCATTATCTAGCTTAATCTCATAACACACCAAATCCAATACTCAACCATTTACTACCCCTAATGGCAAAATATCAACAAGCATAATATTTTCTTCTATAATCTCATAACCAAACCATATGCATAAAGATACATACATAACCACATCAACCAAAATAAGCCAAATCTCATGGCTATATATAAACCAAAACATTTAACATTTACAAGCCATTTTAAATGACCAAAAGCATTATCAAGTCATAACTAAAATAACCATAATCCTATACATGCCAAAACATAAGCTCAAAAGTACCAAGGTGATAATAGGATAGTGTGACGAAGTCTCCGACGATCCCCGAATCCTAGCTAGCTTTGAAATCACTATAAAACACAGTAAAATAAACAAAGTAAGCTTTATAGCTAAGTAAGCTCGTATGAAATAAACTAAATGAAATTGAAAATACACAATTCAACAATTTGAATTTAACAATATGTAGCTCATATTATCTAACAAACCTTTCACATATTTAATCATAAGATTATATGCAAACTTCTCAATTTCTTCGATTTAAAGCTTATACGGTTCATGTACATACCTTTACCATCTCGTATCAATTTCATACTCAACCACGTCTTTCATTTACCCATTGAACCATTCGGAATACTATCAGATACTCGATAAACTCACACAGAAGTGTCACATACATAGCCAATGCTATCTCAATCTCATATCTCATATATGCTCACTCTTAAGCTATCAACGGGCCTGCTCACACAAGCTATCAGTCAAGACGTAGCTACACAGTGCTGCTCACACAAGCTGTGAAGTAACCGCAACACATGGCGGTATACTCAGCCATCGGTAGGATGTACAGGACCAGCACCCGGATCACATAATCACAATAACCCCTAATGACATGTCATTCGTATCCTAATTTATTCCTAAGGTTCAACTAGGATTTCGGATTCCGAATCATCGTCGAATCATTGTTGAATATATCCGTAGTCTCGTATTCACAGTTTATGCAATATCAAAGCATTTAAAATACATTTATAATGAAACTTATTACATACGAACTTACCTCGAATGTAAAAATGACGACACGAGTCAACTATTCTGAAACCTTATTCTTTCCCCGATCTAAGTTCGTATTTTGCCTTTCTTGATCTAAATATAATCAAAATTAACTTACTTAATCATTAATCTATTCAATTTAGTCCAAAATTCACATTAAGGCACTTTTACATAATTGCCCCTAATGTTTCACATTTTTACTATTTAGTCATTACTTCATAAAATCACAAATTCATGAAATTCAATACCAACCCATGCTAGCCGAATTTTCCTAGTACACATATCAGCCCATAATTTTCATTTATTTCACATTTTGACCACAAATTTTCAACATTTCTCAATTTAATCCCTAATTGAGCATTTTACTAAAAATCACTTAACAAAACTTGTATAACTATCATTAAACATTCATAATCTATCATAAATCATCAAAATGCATGCTTATTCATTAATGGAAACATCCTAAATCTTTAACATTTTTGCAAAATAGTCCTTGGGCTAGCTAGGCCTAGTTATAATGATCTCAAAAACATAAAAATCACTAAAAACAAGACAAAATTGAACTTATATGCACTAGATTAAGTTGGCTGAATATTAAGCTCCTCCCATGGCTATTTCCTTACTTGATTTTCGGTAGAAGATGAAAACAATAAGGATGATAGCTTTTTTAGTTGTTTTACTTAATTTATTTTACAATTACCTATTTACCCTTTATTAAAACATTAAAACATGCATAAATAATGCCCATAAATCTCCACTCACATTCCAAATGGTTTAATTACCATTTAAGGAACTCCACTTTAAAAACCATAGCTAATAAACACATTTAGCTTATAGAACTCTAATTTTGTACTTTACGCGATTTAGTCCTTTTTACTGAATTGAGCATTCAAACGATAAATTTCTTAACGAAATTCCCACACTAACACAATACTGTAAACATTAAAATAATAATAAAATAATTATTTCGACTTTGGATTTATGTTCTTGTAACCACTGTTCCTATTTGACTAAAAACGGGCTGTTACAACTCTCCCCTTAGGGATTTTCGTCCCCAAAAATCTTACTAGAAAAGAGGTTAGGGATTCTCAAAGCTTCCTCGGGCTCCCATTTAGCCTCTTTGACACGGTGTCGTTGCCACAAAAATTTTAGTAAAACTATGCTTTTATTTATCAACTATTTAACCTCTCGAACTAAAATTCTTATCGGTTCTTCGTTATACGTCATATCAGGTTGAATCTCAATCTCTGCCGGAGAAATTACATGTGATGGATTTCATCTATAACAGTGCAACATCAACACATGAAACATATTGTGGATCTTTTCTAACTCTGACGGTAAAACTAACCGATATGCTACTAGTCCTATTCTGTCAATAATCTCATACGACTTGATGAATCGTGGACTCAGTTTGCCTTTACGACCAAAACGAAGAATTTTTATCCACGGAGATACTTTCAAGAATACTTTATCACTGATCTGAATTCAATGTCTTTTCGTTTCAAATTCGCATACAATTTCTGTTAATTTGAAGTTGCTTTCAAACTATCGCAAATTCCTTTCACTTTATCTTAAGTCTCTCGGATCAAATCAACCCCGTGAATATTTTTCTCAGTAAGCTCGGTCCAATAGGATGGAGTTCAAAATTTGTGACCATACAAAGCTTTATATGGTGCCATCTTTATGCTCGATTGAAAACTATTGTTATACACAAATTCAACCAACGGCAAATATTTCTCCCAGTTGCCTTCAAATTCTAAAAGACAACAATGAAGCATATCTTCAAGAACTTGTATTACTCTCTCAGTTTGACCGTTAGTTTGTGGATAAAATGCTATACTAAAATTTAACCTCGTACCTAGAGCTTCTTGTAATTTCTTCCAAAATCGCGATGTAAACCTCTGATCTCTATCTAAAATAATTGAAACTAGCACCCCGTGCAATCTAGCGATATCAGAAACGTATAATTCAGCCAATTTATCAAGCAAATAATTAGCACGTATCGAGTGCAAATTTTGTCAGTCGATCTACGACAACCCAGATAGCATCCTTATTCTTCTGAGATAGGGGCAATCCCGATATGAAATCCATCGTAACTCTATCCCATTTCCATTCTAATATCATCACAGGCTGTAGTAATCCTGAAGGCACCTAATGTTCAGCTTTAACTTGCTGACAAACCAAACATCTCGATACAAATTCTAAAATGTCTCATTTCATTACCAACCACCAATACAACTGGTTCAAATCATTGTACATTTTAGTACTCCTCGGGTGAGCTGATAAACAACCACTGTGTGATTTATTCAGAATTTTCTGTATAAGCTCTAGATCTCTCAGTATGCAAACTCTACCTTGGAGCAATAAACAATCATCAGATTCAATCTGATAGTCTGAATCCCTAGTCGACTCATATTGCATTCTTTTGGTTTGCAAATCATTATCACACTTTTGATCTTCACAAATTTGCTGAAGAAAAATTGATTTAGCTTTCAACTTTGCTAGAATCAAACCATCATCAGATAAGGTTAACTAAGTATTCATCGCTTTCAAAGCAAATAATGATTTTCTACTCAGAGCATCCGCGACTACATTCACTTTCCCGGATGATAATCAATCACTAACTTATAGTCTTTTAGCAGCTCGAGCCATCTTCGTTGTCACAAATTCAAATCTTTCTAGGTCATTATATACTTGAGCTCTTATGATCGGTAAAAATGTGACACTTTTCACCGTACAAATGGTGTTGCCAAATTTTCAATGCAAATACAATGACGGCCAACTCTAAATCATATGTCAGATAATTCTTTTCATGCGGCTTCAATTGCCTGGAGGCATAAGCTATCACTTTTCCTTCTTGCATCAAAATAAAACCCAAACCATTCAATGACACATCACTGAAAATTACAAACTTTTTACCCGACTCAAGTTGAACCAACACTGGTGCTTCAGTTAACAACCTTTTCAGCTGATCAAAACTCTGTTGACATTTCTCTGACCACTCGAACTTCACATATTTCTATAGTAATCTAGTCATCGATGTAGCAATCATCGAGAATCCTTTAACAAAAAGTCAATAGTAACCAGCTAACCCTAAAAAGCTTTTAACTTCTGATACACTTCTAGGTGGTTTCCAACTAACAACTATGGAAATTTTGCTCGGATCAACTTGTATACCTTCCACTAAAATAATATGTCCTAGAAATCCAACGTCACAGAGCTAAAACTCTTATTTATTGAATTTAGCAACCAATTTCTTATCTCTCAAGGTTTGAAGCACAATTCTCAAATGCTTAGCATGCTCAAACTCATCTCGTGAATAAATTAGAGTGTCATCAATGAAAACTACAACAAATCTGTCTAAATATGGTCTGAAAATACGATTCATCAAATCCATAAAATGACAAGAGCGTTAGTTAATATAAAAGGCATAACAAGAAATTCATAATGTTTGTACCTCATTCTAAACGTAATTTTCGGCACATCTAAATCTTAACTCGCAACTGATAATATCCAGATCTAAAATCAATCTTTGAAAACACTGTTCCCCCTTTTAATTGGTCAAACAAATCATCTATTCGCAGCAACGAATACTTATTCTTTATCATAACTTTATTGAGTTGTCGATAATCAATACACATTCTCATTGATCCGTCTTTCTTCTTAACAAACTACACTAGCACACCCCAGGGCGAAAAACTAGGTTGTGCAAAGCCTCTATTTGTTTACTCTTGTAACTGTACCTTCAACTCTTTCAACTCTGTTGGAGCCATTCTATACAGAGCTATAGATATCGATGATGTTCTCGGCACTAATTCAATACCAAACTCAACCTCTCTAATTGGTGGTAACCTCGGTAACTCTTTTGGAAACACATTCATAAACTCATAGACATCTGGCACTGATTCAATCTTAGATTCAGACACTTTTGTATCTAAAACATAAGCAAGATAAGCTTCGCAACCTTTCCTCACACATCTCTGAGCTGACATAGACGAAATCCCAACAGGCAACCCACTCGACTCATCTGATTCAATTTGAAGAATTTCATTATTCTGACATTTCAATTCAATAGTCTTTCGTCTAGAATTCACAACAGCATCATGCAACGTCAACCAATCCATACCCAAAATTACATCGAATTCATCAAAAGGTAGTAGCATCAAATCTGTCAGAAAATAGTAACCTCAAATTATTAAAGGATAGCTCTTGCAAACTTTATCAACTAGAACATACTTGCCTAAGGGGTTCGATACTTTAATCACAAACTCAATAGACTCAACAAGAAAACTCTTATTAGACACCAAATTTATACATATATATGAATGAGTCGATCCAGGATCAATCAAAGCAATCACATTAGTGTCATAAAGAGAAAATCTACTGGTGATAACATTGGGTGACGATGCATCTTCATGAGAGTGAATAACTAAGGACAATCCCAAATAAGATGATCTGGCAAACCATTTTTGTAACAAGCTTTATTACTTTTATTCCAACAAATCTCCAAAATGTCATCTCCCACACTGTTGACACTTGTTTCTCATGTTGCCAACACTCGATACCGATGTAGCTTGAGTTTTAAGACTTGAATATTGTTTTCCATGATCTCTGTTCGAATATCCCATTGAAGCATTTGAGTGACTATACAAATCTCATGATTTCTTTGATGAGGACTGAAATGGTTTACTCATCAATCTCTTTCTCGAGTATCTAACCTCTAAATCTACTTTTATCTTTTCTTTGCTAAGCTCATCGGCTTTGCAAACTCTATCAACCAGGACAACAAATTCTTTAAGCTCTAGAATTCCAACAGAAACTGATATCCTCATTTAATCCATCTTCAAATCTTTTACTTATTATAGCCTCAGTTGCAACACATTTTCGAGCATACTTATTCAATCTAACAAACTCCCACTCATATTCTATCATAGACATACGGCCCTATTTCAGTTCAAGAAACTCTTTTCGCTTTTGATCAATGAACCATTGACTGATATATTTCTTTCTGAACTCATCTTGAAAGAAATCCCAGGTAACTCTTTCTTTCAGCACCACTAACACTAGGGTATTCCACCACTGATATGTTGTGTCCCTCAGAAGTGATATAGCACATTTTAAACACTCAGACGGTGTGCAAGAAAGCTCATCGAATACTCTGATAGTGTTTTCAAGCCAAAACTTGACTCTCTCTAAATCATCATCAACAGTATCTCTAAACTCTTTGACCCCGTACTTTCGAATCTTATCAATTGGTGGCTTATTTAATCATAAAAGTTCCACATTTTGAGGAGCTACAGAAATCAGTTGGGGATTAGGTGAGGGTGGAGGTTGTTGAGAAGCCAGATTTGTTCGAAAAAAATTTCGTAAACCATTTATCATCTGGAAGAAGGCTTCTTTAGCCTCTCCTCCCTAGCTACCCGTCTCGACTCAGATTACGCTACTCCGTGAACGGAGGCAGGTGCATTACTTTCTACATCATCAACTACAGCTCGATTGGGATCCATTTACTATGTGAAAACACAGTTTAAATTGTCAGGAGTCATCACACTATCATAGGTTATTATGGCATGTATAGCTAGACTTTCACCTACGCTACGTTAGTCCTAGAATTGACTAAACCGTAGTTGTAACAGCCCGGCTTAGACCCTAGTCAGAATAGTGGTTTTGAGACCACAAACCCGAGGTTAAAAAATATTTTAATATTAATTTTTGTGTTTATTATATGTGATTTAGCCTGTGTGAAAGTTTCGTGTGGAGATTTTATCGATTGTGTGTTTAATTTGCGAAAAAGATTTAATCGTATAAAGTGCAAAAGCTGTGTGCTGATTGTAAAAGTACCTAATTATTGTTCTCTTTATAATTTGGAGGTTTTATGATGCAATTAATCCATTTTATAAGTTAGTGGAAGATGATAGCATGTTTTGGTGTTATTATTAATATTCATTAAGGGTAGAATTGGAAATTAAATGTTTATGTTATTATAATTGTAATAAAACAAAAAGATGGCCAATATATCACCTTTCTTAGCTGAACTTGAAGAAGAAAAAGATGGAACTAGGGCTTGAGACATTCGGCCATTGTTTAGCTTGATTGAGGTAAGTTTTTGACTCGGTTTTTGATAATTTCTACGTTTTTGTGATCGTTGCTTTGTGCTCTAGCTAGCCCATACTTTAATTTTACAATTTGATGGTGAATTTGAGATATTCCATTGATGAATGTTTAAGCTTTGTGATAGTTGTTGATGAAAATGAAAGATATGTGAAAGATTAACATACTTTGTCTTTGAATTTTTGGTGAATTTGAGTAATTTGGGCTAAATTGAGAAAAGTGTAAATTGAAGGACTTAAATGTGAAATATATGAAATGTGTGGGCTTGTATTAGCATGGGAAGAATTCAGCTAAGCTTATGTGAATAGAAATTTGGTGTATTTTGTGATTTGATGAATTAGGGACTAAAGTGTTAAAATGTGAAAACGTGAGGGCTATTTTGCAAAATGCCCTATATATGTGTGTTTGGATTAAATTGAATGAATTGGTGATTGAGTGAGCTGAATTTGAATATGTATAGACCAAGAATGGAAAAATTCAGATCGAGATCAAGGTAAAGACAAAGTGCTCGATTGATCGATCGTTTCGGTATTTCGACGTCCGAGGTAAGTTCGAATGTAATACATGTTGTTAAAATATGTTTTAGTATTATGGAATGAATATGTATATGATTATGAGATCTAAAATGCTATGTGAAAAATTGAATTAGATGGCACTAAGTGTGATAAATTGAATTCGAAACAGAGATGAATAGCACTGTGTGTGCGAAGTTATGAAAGTTTCGACTTATTGATTTGGCAATGTGTGTGCGATACAGATATAAGTCGGTTAAAAGAATAGGCAGTAAGTGTACGATGAAGAATATGCTTTGGTTATGTTTATGGCACTGAGTGTGCGATTAAATTAAACGAATATCAGAGGATGATCGAAATGTAATATCGAGCATTGAGTAGCTTGGAAGTTGAATAACTATGTGTTAGCTAAGGTATGTATTGAAACTTTGTGGTTGATGAGGTTATAGATGAAGCTATGAATGGATGAATGAGTATTTTAGCTATGGATGATATGGCATGAATATTTGAGAATTGATCTATGTGAGTTAATGTGCTTGGTTTGTTAATTTAAATGTATTATGTTACGAACTTACTAAGCTTTTGAAAGCTTACTGTGTGATTTGTTTCTCTGTTTTACAGTGTCAATAAAGCTAGCTCGATTCGGGAATCATTAGCATCTCTATCACACTATCATCAATCTATTTTGGTACTTTGAATATGTGTATATTTGAATATGGCATTTATAGGCTAGTCAATGTGGCATGTTTTGAGTTGTATAGCCTTGCCATGTGATCTGGCTTGGAAATTGAATGTTGTTAGTTTATATTTGAAGCTATGAAAATGATGATTTTGGTTTGATATAGTGAGATTGAAATTGGTATATTTCTTGCTTGAATTGGTTGATGAGATTGGCATATTGAGTGTGAATTTGTAATATGATTAGATGATGCATAGTGATAGTATTTCAGATGTGAAATTGGTTGTGTTTGGATGAGTTTAATTGAGTAGAAATAATGTATGGTTAGAGATGGTATAATCGATGATGAATTGGTGTCATTATTGGTATATTTGGATGCATTTTTAGGTATGATTTGGTATTGATTTGAGGTTGTGGGTGATTCAATGTGTGGAGGCAAATTTGGCCTTGAAAATTGCCTATAATTGCCCACACGGTTGAGCACACGGGCATGTGGCTCAACCATGTTATTTGAGTTTTCCAAGTGAATCAAGTCAGGCTCGACCACGAGCTGGACACACGGGCATGTGACTGGCCGTGTGGTACAAGTCAGTGTCGACCACGGGTGAGGCACATGGGCGTGTCTCAGGCCGTGTGGACAAGTTAGTAGGTATGCCCTGTTTTGCCATGACTTGGACACATGGGCGTGTCCGAGGCCGTGTGAGGCACACGACCTACCTACATGGGCGTGTGACCTCTGTAACTTAGAAAAATGTATGAATTTCAAATTTTTTTTGTAAGTGTTCGGTTTAGTCCTAGCCCTGTTCTAAAGCATGTTTAAGGTCTTAATGACCTCACTAAGGGACTATATGGTTATGTTTGAATATGATTCAATGATAATTGACTTGGTGTCATGAAATGGATATGAAATGTTCCGATTATTTGGTAATGCCTTTTAACCTTATTTTGGAGATAGTTTCGAGTTAGGGGTGTTACAGTAGCTCTGATACCAATAAATGTAACACCCTTCACCCGTATTCAACGCCAAAATAGGGTTATGGAGCATTACGAGACTTATAAAACAATTACACATACAATTACTCATAAATTTTAAATTTTCATGCAATTATCAATCAACACATTCACATCATCCCTAATACGAGCCTACGAGGCTCAAAAACATGCATTCGGGGTGGTTCGAGACTAAATCGATAACTTTAAAAACTTCTCAAACACTTAAAAAATTTTCCAAAAATAGAGTACACACGCCTGTGTGGCCCGGTCGTGTGTCTCACATGATCAAAGACACGCCCGTGTCACAGGCCGTATGGATGTTTGAAATGGAAGCACATGGCCATGTCTCAGCCCATGTTCGACCCCGTGTAACTCTCTGGCTTGGGTCACACGACCAACACTGTAACACCCCATACCCGGTTGAGACGTTATGGTCGAATCTGGCAGTCTCACATTGAAGTGTTTAGCGTAAAACTTGTTGTCGTTGAAATCCTTAAAATCAATTAATCATTTTTTTATTAAACGGTAATTCCAAAACGGGTTGTTCATTTCCAAAGCGTGCATCATTAAAAGCTAATCACTTTTAAAATGTTACTAACTTTCAAAATCTCATTTATTGCGGAAGTTTTTTATGAAATGTTGCGAAAACGTGGTGTCTTTGAAAATAGTTACCTTTTGAAAACCCGTTTTTTTCTACAATTAGCAGTTTATATCAAACTAAATAAATAAAAACCCCAATTTAAAGTTTATAACTTTAAAGAGGCCTTATTACATAAAATACCTAAATTTAGTTACTTATAAATCAAAAGCTAAAAATGAAAGCTGATGCGGTTGTGTGGCCATCATCGAGTCCCTCACAGCACCGACCTACTTACGACTGGGGATTTCCTTTACAGTTAAACAGAGGGGTGAGTTTATGAAAACTCAGTGTGTAATCCTAACATGCAACCAGTCAATTAAACAGTAGATAAAGCAATTTGGCCTTGAGCCCGTTATGATAACAATCCAGTTCAGTGTGGGCCTAATCCCTTTCCTATAACAGTAATAATTGGGCTTGAGCCCATCATAATGCCAGTAATCAGTAGGGCATTTTCCCAACTTTAGTAATAGTATCAGTGGGGCCTTGGCCCATAACAATAACAGATATCAGTCATGCAGTGAACAGTATGTAATGTCATTAATCGATGTAGTAACAGTACAGTATCATTAATTAGTACAGATATGCAGTCAGAAATTCTACCCAACCTAGCCTCTACACACCACTCCATCCCGCCAAACACACCATGTGGGGATAAAATTGATCTACCCAGCCAGACACACCAAGATTAGCATCGGTTGCGGCACTAAACAATATTGTAGCAAAGCTGCTAGTAAAATAAACGACATATAGCCATTAGTAGGTCCACAATCGTCTTGGGTGACCCATGCAACCTTACTAATAATATGAACGGCACAAAGCCATCAGTAGGTCCACAATGCCTTAGGCGACCGTATGCGACCTTATCAAGACAAAGACACTTCTACCAAATATAACAACCCATCCTCATGTAATATGTCGTGACATAATATCATACGTGTATGCGAAATGTCATGCTCAATCACAGTCATACATGTCATAGAGCAAATTAGTCATACATAACATAAGGTCATAACAGTCATTTCATCTCCTAGGGGTATAACAGTCATTTTACCCTATGGGCGTATTTCAGTTATTTTACCCTATGAGGGTGGTATTTCAGTCATTTTATCCTATGAGGTATTTTGGTCATTATACCCTATGGGGCTATTTCAGTCATTTTACCTTATGGGGGTATATCGGTCATTTTACCCCATGAGGATATTTCGATCATTTTACCCTATGGGGGTATTTCAGTCATTTTACCCTATGGGGTATTTCAGTCATTTTTCCCCATGGGGGTATTTTGGTTATCTTACCCTATGGGGGTATTTTAATCATTTTACCCTATGGGGGTATTTCAGTCATTTTACCCTACGGGGGTATTTCGGCCATTTTAACCTATGGGGGTCTCGGTGCAGATATCAATCTCTTGTAAGGTCTGCAGTCGCCTTAAGTGATTCCGGTAACCTAAACGATCATAACAGTGTAAATGGGCCCAAGGCCCATTACCCTACCAAGTGGGACCACACTGCACGCTCGTCACCTGCTCACCTTAGATTTTGCCACGGCAATAAGACCTACATAGCCCAGTCCAGTATTTGTCACAAATCGTGGATTTCATTCGTGTGGGGCCTACGAGCCCATTGGGCCCATATGGCCTTTTTCGGCCCAACGTGGCCCATTACAACCTAAGCCCATGAAAATGCTCATGAAGGCCTCTACAGTTATATGCCCGTAATTCATGGGCTCGATTTGACCACATGAGCATTTGTAAGCCCATGTGACCTCAAAGCCCAATCTACCGACTTTTTGGCTTTTTGGTTTTTGCCATTCTATAGTCAAAATAGTGTGAATACACACCTGTTTACGCAACTGCTCCAAGTATTTTTCACACACCCAACCTTGACTGAGTAATATGTAGTTTACTCCTCTTAGATTGCTAACCAAAATGATCGAACGCTACTTGCCGACTTACTGCAATAACAACAGATCTCATCAGGTAGAATCATTCACAAGTGGCTAAATCCATGAATATCAACCTTGCAGAAACATAGGGATATTCGACCTATGCTCAAAAAGACCAAGATAACGCTTTTACCTTAACTAAACGATGGACGAAAAGGTTTTGATTGCTTCAGTCACTTGCACCCCTTCACTCCACTAAAATCCCTAGTACTCAACAAACCACCACATCGCAAGGAAAAGATGAGAATCGCAATTAGAACACGTAAGAAGAAGCTTTTGGCTTTCGAAAGATAGAAGAATAATACAGAATCAAAGGAGGGAACTTATGAGTACTTACCAATTCGTCAGAACTCATGCAAGATCGAAACCACAACACCACAGTGGAGTACGAAGACAGTTGGCCAAAACCCAAAAACAGAAGAACACCGAAAGAAAAATAAAGAAGGGCAAAAGGGATATACTATTCAATCAAGGTTTGGGAAAGTAGAGAGAAAAGAAACATCAAAAGAAGGGGGAAGAGAAAGGAGGATTTGACAGGAAAAGAAAGAAAAATGCAAATAGGAAAAAGTGAGCAGAGGAAAAAATACCGAAAGAACCTACCACATTCGACCAAAGAGAGAAAAAAACCCCAAATGAGCAGTATACCTCTCTAGGCCGAAATCTTGAGTGCCAAAGTCCAAATTCGGCACAAACTCCCTCCCCTCTCATCTCCTTGATTTTCTCCTAAAATCCTTCCTTAAACCTCTCTATGACCAGTTCAAACTCCATCCAAATTCTATTCAAACTCCCATTAGCTGTGTTTCAGTCCAACTCCACTACCTACACATCTCAACCAGCAAAATAAACACTTCATTGTGCAACCCAGGCCTTGAACCTCAGACCTCATAGTTACACAAAATGCCACTTTGCCACTAGACTACAAGCTCTTTTTGTGTCATAAAACAAGCACTATTATTTATAAGGCGTATATGCCGGTGTCCAGATTCATTTAAGAGCAAAACTGAAAATTCTGCAAAAGCCAAGACTTGAACCCAGGCTTCTCAAACACTTCCAAACACTATTAAATCACTTAACCACTAAAGCAGACAGATATTTGTGTTATTTTCTTGCACAACTAAATATTTATGTGCAGTCTCCTAACTATTCCCTTATTCAAAATCTATTTCTTCTCGGCCCAAAATTTGGGGCATTACAAACACACACGCTCGTGTGACTAGCCCGTGTGCCCAAAAAATGGCCATACATGCCCGTGTGGTAGGCCGTGCCAAACCTGTAGGGTATACTGACTTATGCCACACGGTCAAGTCACACACTCACGTGTGAGGCCGTGTAGAGCATACCGACTTGGTTTCTAATTCAAAATCAGGGGACACACGGTCGTGTACATGACCGTGTGTCACATACGGCTGAGACACACACCCGTGTCTCTACCCGTGTGGACAAAAATAGGTTATTTACCAAGCCATTTTTCCACCCAAATGCACACTTACATCAACCCAGTCGGCACCAAAATAAAGCATAAATAGTCATTCATACATCTTCAACCAAGCATCATTTATACCATTTCAAAACTAACATATACCAAGCTTATCAATACCACAATGTACCATTCAATTCATAACAAATCTCCTAATCTCAAACATAAATATGAACACATTCAAATTTGCATTATCTAGCTTAATCTTATAACACAACAAATCCAATACTCAATCATTTACTACCCCTAATGGAAATATATCAACAAGCATAACATTTTCATCTATAATCTCATAACCAAACCATATGCACAAAGATATATACATAACCACATTAACCAAAATAAGCCAACTCTTATGGCTATATATACAAACCAAAACATTTAACATTTACAAGCCATTTTAAATGACCAAAAGCATTATCAAGTCATAACCAAAATAACCATAATCCTATACATGCCATATAACCAAAACATAAGCTCAAAAGTACCAAGGTGATAATAGGATAGTGTGACGAAGTCTCCGATGATCCCCGAATTCGAGTTAGCTTTGAAATCACTATAAAACACGGTAAAATAAACAAAGTAAGCTTTATAGCTTAGAAAGCTCGTATGAAATAAACTCAATGAAACCATAAATACAAAATTCAACAATTCATATATATCAATATGTAGCTCATATTTTCTAACAAACCTTTCACATCTTTAATCATAAGATTATATGCAAACTTCTCAATTTCTTTGATTTAAAGTTTATATGGTTCATGTACATACCTGTACCATCTCGTATCAAACTCATACTTAACCACGTCTTTCATTTACCCATTAAACCATTCAGAATACTATCGGATACTCGGGAAACTCATACAGAAGTGCCATATACATAGCCAATGCTATCTCAATCTCATATCACATATATGCTCACTCTTGAGCTATCAACGAGCTGCTCACACAAGCTGTCAGTCAAGACGTAGCTACATGGTGCTGCTCACACAAGTTGTCAAGTAACCACAACACATGCCGGTATACTCAGCCACCGATAGGACGTACAGACCAGCACCCGGATCTCATTATCACAATAACCCCTAATGACATGTCATTCGTATCCTAATCTATTCCTAAGGTTCAATCGGGATTTTAGATGCCAAATCATCATCGAATCATTGTCGAATATATTTGTAGTATCGTATTCATAGTTTATGCAATATCAAAACATTTAACATACATTTATAACGAAACTTATTACATACGGACTTACCTCGAATTTAAAAATGATGACATGAGTCAACTATTCTAAAACCTTGTTCTTTCCCCGATTTAAGTCTGTATTTTGCATTTCTTGATCTAAATGTAACAAAAATTAACTTACTTAATCATTAATCTATTCAATTTAGTCCAAAATTCACATTAAGGCACTTTTCCAAATTACCTTTAATGTTTTACATTTTTACAATTTAGTTCTTACTTCATAAAATCACAAATTCATAAAATTCAATACCAACCCATGCTAGCCAAATTTTTCTAGTACACATATCAGCCCATAATTTTCATTTATTTCACATTTTGACCATAAATTTTCAACATTTCTAAATTTAATCCCTAATTGAGCATTTTACTAAAAATCATTTAACAAAACTTGTATAACTATCATTAAACATTCATAATCTATCATAAATAATCAAAATACATGCTTATTCATTAACAAAAACATCCTAAATCTTTAAAAATTTTGTAAAATAGTCCCTGGGCTAGCTAGACCTAGTTGCAACGATCTCAAAAACATAAAAATCACTAAAAATAGGAAAAAATTGAATTTACATGCACTAGATTAATTTGGCCAATTATTAAGCTCCTCCCATGGCTATTTCCTTGATTTTTATTAGAAGATCAATAAGGATGATAGCTTTGTTTTTAGTTATCTTAATTTATTTTACAATTACCTATTTACCCTTTATTAAAACATTAAAACATGCATAAATAATGCCCATAAATGTCCAATCACATTCCAAATGGTTTAATTACCATTTAAGGACCCCCACTTTAAAAACCATAGCTAATAAACACTTTTAGCTTATAGAACTCTAATTTTGCACTTTACGCGATTTAGTCCTTTTTACGTAATTAAGCATTCAAACAATAAAATTTCTTAATGAAATTCTCACACTAACACACTATAATACTGTAAACATTAAAATAATAATAAAATAATTATTTTGACTTGGGATTTGTGGTCTCAAAACCACTGTTCCTATTTAACTAAAATGGGTTGATCTGAATGAAAGAATGCAAAATGAAGAAAAGAGAAAAATAAATAAATTGAACTCAAAAAAATAAAATATTTTTAGAAAGAAAAAAGGGAGCTTAAAAAGAAATAAAAAGGAGGTGAGTTTGTAAATGAATTAGGGATGAGTAGGGAAAAATGTCTTGTGCTTAACTGTTTCTAGTGCTTGAACCCGTTTTGAGTGCATATTTCTTGAACTCCAAACCGTCCTAAGCCTCAGAATGCTACAAGCCTAAAAGACCATTGAGACCTAAGTAATTCACCAACACAATAGTTCATGAATAGCTTGCATTTGTTTAAACGAACATGACCAGTTCTTTTTAAATATCTATGAATGATCCGTATAATTTATTTTGATGGATAACACTTGTACATACATTTATTTCCATTGCCTCTATATCTATTGACGTTTTAAATTAGTGAACTAACTGTGTTTGCATTAGGAATAACCAAGTTGGCTAGATATCATTTTAAATTGCATGTTAGGTAGTTCTCATATGAGTTCGACATTTTATCACTATGACTTTATTGTATGATCTAGTCCAAGGGTCCTCTTTCTTTTTGCATGTTTGGTGTGTCTACTTGAGGACAACCAAAGAGTTAAGTGTTGGTGAATTTGATTTTTCATAATTTGATATGGCAGATTAGGCTTCCTTGGTACACTTGAGGAGCTTGTTTCAAGCATAGTGGCGTATTTTCCATAGTTTTTAGGTTTTAAGTTAATAAGTGTAAATGCCTTGTTTTTCTTGTTTTTGAGACCCAATTTGACCAATAGTTCCATTGGGGCCTAACATATGGTTGAGTATTTTAGGGACATGCTAGAGGCTGAAATCGAACAAGAACAATACCAAAGGAGAGGGTATTGTGATATCCAACCCTTGGAATCGCGATCTCTCCAACAAACTAAAGGATGGAGACCACCTTTTAGTGGTATTGCAATATCCATTTTGGGTATCGCGATATCCACCTACCTAGAAGCATCCCAAATTCAAGATTGCCCATGGTATTGTGATATCCTATTCATGGGTATCATAATACCAACATCGTGAGGGGAAAAAATTAACACAAAGGGTAGCCTTTGTCCAACTAAAGCACCAATAATTGAAGGCTTGTCAAGGGTATTTTGGGGAAAAAATAAGGTTAGAATAGCTGCTTAAATTAGCCAAAACAATGGCTGAAAAAAAAGGAGGCTACATTAGCTTAGTTTAGCTTAGTTTTCTCTAGGTTTTCTCTTAGTTTTCATGCACTTTTTCTAGGGTTTATATTTTATTATCTTCTTTCTTAGTTTTAGAGTTTATTTTATTGCACTTTCTTCTCATTCTTAGTGCTCTTGTAGTTAGTTAAGTTAGATAACACTATAACTTAGGTCTATTTTCACTTTTAGTCCATGTACCTTGGTTGTAATGACATTTTTAGCTTTAGTTTAATGTATTTTAGTTTCCTTTACTTTAAATATGTTAAAATTTTCTCGTTTTATTTTCCTTGCTTTGGATTTCCTTATTGAAATCTTCTCTTTACATGTCCTTTAAGTTTTCTTGGATAAAAATCCAAACTTTTACATTTTCTTAAGATTTTCTTTAATAGTTTCCATGCTTTTTATTGCCATGTTCATTAGCTTTATTTTTAGTATGAGTAACTAAACCTTTAAGGGAGTTGGTTGATAGAAATGTGGTGAGCTAATTTTTGGATGAGGGACCAAATCATAATAAATTGGACTAATTTGAATGAATCTAAAACTTAGGATTGATGACCCTAAGGGAATATCTAGGCAAGTGAGACCAAGAAGAGATCTTGTTGGGCACCAATTCATTAGTCCCAGGTTAACTGGTGAGATTGAGGGATAATCCAGATTAATTTGTCTAACTTGGTAAAATTGAGACCGAGAGGTAAAATGGAGCCATTTTGGGAGTTTCAGTGATTTAGATCCATGTTTTGAATATTAGTAAACCACATCGAGATAAATCAACCACCATTTTTAATTAATTGTTAATCTCGTAATTTTGCATGTTTTACAATTTAGTCATTGTTAGCTAGATCATAGTTTAGTTTAGTTCCTCTTGATTTTATGGTTTTCCGTAATATAAATTTCTACGGTTAGTTGATTAGACTCTTTATTTCGCTTGCTTGTTATTTAGAAATTGTTCAATCTACGATTCTCTTGGGTTCGATCCTTGGAATACTCAAATGTTCCTTTGTAAAACTATAAATATTACAACTGACCTGTCACACTTGCAATAAGCCGTAATATTTATATTTGTTTCAGTTAGTGTTGATTTCTCTCATTATTTGAGAGGACGAAGAGAGGCGGTCAATTAGCTTGCTTCAATGTTGAACTCCTTAAACCCATCTGCTGAAATGCTTGTCAGCTTAAAACTTCCACTGCACTATCTATGTCAATCTATATCCTTCTTATATGGAAACTTGCAACCAGAGACATGACCATTAACAAATCATTACACTTTATATCTATCAATTCCATTTCATCACATTCGATGAAGCGGACCCACCATGAAACTAGTGGATGAGGCTTTCTCAATGGAGCTCGAACAGGCATTATATTTCATAGATAGGCCTTCCTATTACTATTTGATTTTGCCCATTCCTTATTGGAACCAACAATAACATTAATAACTCCTTTGATTGACCATTTACCCTTATCCTCCTTATGATCATCCAAATAACTTGTTTCTGTAACGATCCAATTTTCAATGGTGTAAAAAAAACCTTGGTTTTGGAATTGAATTGCCAAAATGATATTGTTAATTTTGGGAGTGAAAATTTACGTGTTTTCTATGATAGTGATAACTTAAATTATTTAGTAGAATTAAAATGAATCGATTGATAATTGTAGTACGGGACTAAATTACAAAGTCTGTAATCTCTATTGAATTTTTACTTTAAAAATAAAAGGAACTTGGTTAGAAATTAAGTTAATGGCTAAATGATAACTTATGTTCTACCAATGACTTATTTATAAAATGTGAAAACTTAAGGTTTATTAATAAATAATAAAATTAAGTAGTCTTTATACTATATTTATTAAGTTGAATCTAGATTCTATTGGACAAAATGTGTAATATAAATGTTTCAAATATTATAATAGTGAAGGACTAAATTGAATTAAATGCATTCATGTTTGATTTCATTGAATTTTGTTGAATTATGTGATTAATGAATTTTTTATAATTGTATTAGCAAATTTAGCTAAAGACGACACTGGAATGTTAAAGGCAAAAGGAAATAAAAGTCTAACGTTGTTTACCTTTTGCGGTCTTTGCTTCTATAATTCAATTTCAGTTTACTTTCGTAGATTAATTATTCGTTATGATCAATATGACTATGCATAGAGATAATGGTATTGTTAGAGTTGTGTGACCAGAATCTCGTTTGATCCAGTCTAAAAATTTTGAGGTGCAACAACTCACTTGTTAAAGAAATAAAATGTGAATTGAATGATGTATTCACAAATCAATGTTGTGACGGTTATCGAGTCCTGGTTGAACCTTAGGAATTTGTAGGATACAAATGACATGTCATTAGGAATTTCATGTTTCGGGTGCTGGTCTTGAATGTCCTACCAATGTCTAAGTTCCTGCATTTGTTGTAGATTCTCCACAGCTCGTGTGAGCAACACCGTGTAGCTTACATTCGACCCACAACTTGTGTGAGTAAAACCATTTCATAGCTCGTGTGAGCAATGATGTAAAGGAAATGTTACAGTTATGTAAAGGCACACTTTGTGTGAACTTTCCTGAGTATCTGATGAAATTCTAGATGGTTTAACGAGTATGAAAAGGAAATGAAATGGTAAATGTTAAAATGGAATGTATCATGAACTTATGAAAAGGAATTGTGATCTAAATTGTATGAATACATGTGTAAATTACTTGTTTATGGATGAATTTATTTGAAACATGTATAAAAGTACTAACTTGTGAATTTGATGTTGTATAGGCATCATGCCAAGCTTATGGTTTTAGTTGGTATTACACTTATGTTATATACATTATGTAAATGAAATGGTAAGTTGTGTTTAAGTTTATACGAGCTTACTAAGCATTAATTGCTTAATTAGTTTTTTTCCTATGTTTTATAGATTATCAGAAGCTCGATTTGGTGTTACCGCCAGATATTGCAGAACATAGTTTGCCAGGACTTCCTCCGTCACATATCATATCCCACCCCAAATGCACATGCAATAACATAGCATACATTAAGGCATATCCAAAATAATCATGCTTACGATGCTCACAAGTTTACATATCTGAAACCCATTTTATATGAGAAACATACCTCAAGAATTTATGCAATCATAACAGAACATCGGTTTTTATTTATTAGACAACTTGCACATCACTTAATAGAGCTTATAAAATCACTAACCTTGAAACGCATTTCAAAATTTGACCCTAACTAATTTTACTAAAAATAGGCCCATACGAGCTACTTGACCCAGCCCGTGTGGCCTACACGGCTTGGCACACGGACGTGTAGTGTTGACAATAAGGTTTATAGCTTCATGTTGTTCACTAATTTTTTGGGATTAAAGTTACACACATGATGATTTTGGAAAACGATGTTGTGACACACTTTCAGACCCTAAAATCAGCATTCAAAATGAACTAATTAACAACAATATACTAAATTCAAACACTAACTTGGCCGTAAGCGAAAATACAAATGGCCTTAACATAAAGAATCATCCTTTACAAAGCATTCGATCACTTACCCCAATTGAAGAAACACTTCCTAAGTCTCACTAATCGCCAAAGAAAAGCACACCTCACGTTCCTCAACTACAAAAACCACACAGAAGAACTATCATCGTCCAAAACCATAACACCTTCGGTGAACCTGACAACCTCACCTTTTACCATGAATGGACCTTACTTATAATAATAATAATAATAATAAAACAAACACAATTGAAATCTAAAATTAAACACCACATTTGACCAATAATGTATCCAGAAGAAAATCAACACAACAACAAGGGGTCTGAAAGACAATAGGGTAGCAAATACCATCAATAGAAGAGAAAGAACGAAAGTATGGACGAGAATTGGAAAACAAGAAGGAAAAGAATAACAGAAGGAAAAAAAATGGTAGAAAACTTTCAAAGATAACAAAACCAACATGAAAACAAAAATCAACCAAATGGAGAAAAAGGGGGAAAAAACTAACCCAAAACCCACAATCTTTTTAATTACTATCCTATCAGATTTTTTCAGAATTTAGGTTTAGGTGCCACAGGATTTGAACACAAGATTCAAACACGAGTCCTCTAGGTAAGCTACAGCCTTACCACCAAACTAGCAGACTCATTCGTGTCAACAACTACTCATAAATTAAAGATAAGCCATATGTTCAAGTTAAAGGTTGAGACAAAAATAGTAAAAATTCAAGGGAAGGGATTTAAACACAATACCTTAGACACACATAAGTAACACGTAGCCATTGCAACAGATTAATTTACTTGACATGATTTAACAATATCAAAATCAAAGAATTTTGTGGCGTTACACACACTGATGTGAGTTGTTGCATCGGAATCTATCCACCAAGTGTGTCTAAGTACCAAAGCCAAATTAGCCTTAAAATAAACAAAAATTAAGAAATGCACCTATCGCACCACAAGAGAAACAACCATATTTAGTTAATTCATTTGTTGTTTCTTTTGAAGTGCCGTATGCGTAGCTTTCTTATTTTTGTTTATATCCCCTATTGGAGTTGACTTTGTTATGAATGTATCAATTTTAACCTTTTTGTTCTTAAAAAACCTCTTTTCAATGTCAGCCATGAATTCTTTGTTGTGATAATCTTTTATATAATGCCCCTGAATGTTTCAATGCATGCAATGATGTTGGTAAGTATAATAGTAGCTGAATAAAAAAAAAAAAAAAGCTCATATAATATTTTAAATTTAAACCAAAATAATTTGAATAAAGGTATACTCCATCTCAAAATATCGACGCCTATTAATATTTCATCTTTTGACAAAATATTAACGTAAGTGATATCTTGGTGTAGTAATCAAACAATGACAATAAAAACATGTCAAACAATAAATATTCCTTTAGGCTAATTTATTTCTCACATGCAAAACTAAATAATCGTCACATATTTATTACCACGAGCACACATGTAATCTTGTTAAATATTTTGTTCAAAAAAAAATCTTGTTAAATATTAATCTTCCTTTAGGCCAATCAATAACTTAACTTAAGTTACATTTACACAACCTTTTATATTTTAAAATAAAATAAATTTTCACAACAGATGTTACTTTAGCGACTTAAATTATTTTAAATTACATATTAAAATATCAATATTCAAATTTAAAATTACTCAATAGTCAAAAGGTCAAAACTAATTTTTTTTGCACTACAGTTTGTGAAATAACCCAAAATAAGAGTTTCTAAATAGCACAAAAACCGAAAACCTTAATATTTGATTGTTTTTTAATAATTAAACAAGTAGCCATCAAAATTTTTATGATTAAAATTCAAAACAAAAATTTATAAAACCAAACTTAAAACAAAATTCTTTAAACACGTATTGTCAAAACGCCTAAAATTAAATATATATATATATATATATATATATATTAAAAAATATAACAACATATAATAAAATTACGAAACATAAATTGAGAATTCTCTATAGAGCAAATATATATATATATATATATATATATATATATATATATATGCTTGAGATTTCTTTTAAAAAATTAATAACAGACAAAAATCAAGCTGGAAGCATACAATCAATTTAAAATAATCACTTTACATGAAAACACAAAATATGAATCATATAAATCAATCAAAATTTGAATCAAACAAATAATGCAATAATGCATCAAAGCAATTCTATCAATAAACTTGAGATGCGCCAAAACATTTTTTCGACGCCAAAAATTAATAAATTTACATATAAATGCTCCACAATATGCATTAATTATACTTTTAGTAAAACTAAAATTCTAATGCATTTACAATTACCAAATAAAACTAAAACTTGTTGATTTTGAATTCTCAATTCTCGAATAATCAATGGAGTAATAAAATTCAATCGACATCACTATTATTTGATTGCTCAATGGAAATTAAAGCATAAACATTCAAAATCTATCAAAATTAAAAATTAAAGATAAAAACCTAACATCAACATACATATAACAAAAATATTAAATCTATAAAATTTGAAAAACGAATGAATTTAAAAATAATAGAAAATCAATTCATTCTCAATTATTCGATATAACGAGGCTTTGATATCACTTGTTAGAGCAATAAAATTCTTATACAAAACTTAATAAAGCAATAACTGTCATGTTAAATCATAAAAAATAAAATTAGATGCAAAAACGTAACTGAATCCATTAATTTCTTTACTTTAATTTTTATTTGAACTAATATTTCTAGACATTATATCAAAAAGACTAGATATGGTAATTTATAATGAATTTAATGTTAGAAAAATATAAAATTAAAACAACGTCAATTTCAAATTAATCCGGTAAATTATTAAATTTTAAAAACAATTAAAGAAGGTTCCATCTGTATCTGTTTTGTTGTACAAATTTGTATTATTGTGAAATTGAAATTCTCAAAAATCGCGAACTTTACTTTCAATCTTCTTTTTTGATGGTTGCCACTCCGCCCTTTTCAAGCTGCTTCACCTTCTTAAGCAGATCCTCTATGGTAGTAGAAGCATTCTACAAGGAACAAAAGTCCATTAGGAAATCAAGGGAAAAAAGTTGAAAATGTAGAGAAAATCATAGATGGAAAAGGGGAATTATATATGCCAACCCTTAAACTTTTCCTTAATCTATTTTCCTCCTTGTGTAGCCTGCTCCTTTCTTCCGCAAAATTCTCAATCAGAGCGGTCTGCTCCTTCTCCAACCCTTCACTCCGTTGTTGTTCTTGCTTAAACTGAAGTTCCAATGGAAAAACAATATCAGCTTCACAATATGCTAAAACCAAATTATCATATTCTTTGTTGTATTCATTTAGCATATATATGAATTGACTTCTTCAGGTTAAACATGTTTGAAATGGTAAATAAATAATCCAATTGGTAAGCAGCCAATGAACATACTTGCAATTCAAGTGTTTCGCATCTCTCTTTTTCGGACTGTAAATCGCGGTTCATTTCATTCAATCTGCAATTAAAAGGGGGGATTCAAATAGTTTTTAAGTAAAAAAAGGACAATCTTAAAAATATACAAAATATACAAGTCAAGGGGAAATTTAAGCAAATACCTTTCCCTCAAGTCCTGATTCTCTGCTTCCAACTTGATTAAAATCAAATTTTCCAAGTCACAGTTGCTATCTGCTGCCTACATGTCGAGAGAATTAAATGTCGAATTAGACCCCAAAAATGAAATAAAGAAAAAGAGTACTGTGAAATCCAATTCTAAAACAATCTTACCATTGTAAGTGAAATGATGTTTCCTTAATGGCTACCAACAACATTTATTTACCTTCAAATGAGAAATTTGTGACATGGTTTTCGATGTGGGATGCTGAGATTGGCCCTTTCTAGAGCTTCCATCTTGATTTGCTTCATCTACTAGTGGTCTTTGTTCTAACATTTTATCCACTTGAGTTCTAAAACTTCCCCCAATAAAAACTTGCTCATATATATTTGGGTGTGAAGAAGACTTATCCATAGTGTTAGGGGTACCACATCCATTTTGATTGGGAACCCAAGATTTCTCTTTAATACCAGATTTCATGTTCCAACCCTTGCTTATGGAGCCCTGCTCTTTCTGAGTTGGATGTAAAGAAGACTTCTCTCAACACATGGAACGAAATTCGAGAGCTTTTGAGATAGAGCTCTTTGTAGGCCTCCTGGGTGCATAACCAACTTCATGGCAGTTTTTAAACCTACCACAGAAAAGCAAGAGAAAGTTCAGAGACCAATAACCACAAAACCTCCTTACACACATATATCATACATGAAGAAGAATCATGTATAAAGTCATTACTCAATCTGGTATCTCTAATAATATCCTTTTTGATGTATATTAACAATAAATTTTCCATTATCATCAGATTGACGGTTAGATATATAATTTCAATTAACTCGAAATTTCTTATGCATAACCTATATGAATAGCATAGTTAACAGAATATAAAAATGCATAAAAATATATAAATGGATGTAAAACTAAACTACAACTAGTTTTGCCTCTTGTGCAAGTGATTTCTACACATGTAATGTGAAGTACGAACCAATAGTCCTTCTGAATTCCTACAAGTTTAGCCTCTAGTCTTGAAAGCACAACAGTTCGCTCAAAACCCTGTTTGTCATGAGCTGGTTCCACAAAGTTGGCCTCCAACACACCTATTACAGAAGGTCAAAAGGAAAAAAAAAAAGAGTTAGCAGCCAAATAATCTGTATAGAAAAGAAAGAATACAAGTAATTATTCGTACCAAGCACTCCCCGGCCACTACTTCCAGCTGCATTCCAAACCCTCCAAAATGGCTAATGAAGGAGTTATTTTTTCCATGCATGAACAAAACATAAAAGGTTAAAGCCCGATGGTGTCTCACCCCATGATTTTGGATTCTTTCGACTAATTAAAAGAGAGAAAGAAAACTAAAAATCTAACCTTGATAAGTCGGTTCTTGTGGTACACATTAAATCCTTGAATATCAATATGGTGTTGTGCATCCTTCGCAAACCCAATTGTCACAGTTGCAACCATCTATTATAGAAACCCGACAAAAATTGGTCAGTTGCAAAGAGTGTAAAAGAAATAATAAATGAACAATCCAAATAAGAGGTTAAGCCTTGTAGCCATTACATCAGAACTTATGGGTGCTTTTCCAGAAACAATCTGAGGCCTGTATGTTATCTTTGTAGTAAGCATCATGTCACTGACAATGTTATGATGTTCAATGTCTTTACCACGCAAAATCATTGTAAAATTGGTTGGAAGCCTGAGGTAGAGAATTGATGCATAACTCTACAAAGAATGAAGGGGGAAAATATGATTAATCAGCTTCTAACAATGAAGTCCTGATGAATTACTATACTGGTCGTGATTAGATACATGAAAATTTATAAGTGTCTCACCCTCAAAGAATGTCGATAAGTTAAGAAGTGCCTGGAGTTGTGAAATGTTTTTGCCATTTCTATGTTCTTTTCATCACGGTTGACTCCTCTAATTTGAATATCCTGCCATTCTAAACGTCAGATATAATTTGGAATTGATGGGAAGACGCGTCCAACATCTTTCAGTTCTTAAAATTCAGTGGAAACTAAGAAGAGTGATATAAGAAAAGGTGTTGGAAGCATACATGGAGATCGGTGTCAAAATCTAGCTCCAGCTTTGCTTCGTCATCCTCCCACAGATTGTAAATTATTATCCGCGTACCATGATTTTTGAGAAAATTGAACTAAATTTGACAGAAATAACAGCAAGACAACTATTAGTAGGGCTCTTTTACTTCCATCAACATCAAATAAGAAAGGATATCTAAATGATGAGAAGTTACTTGGTCAAGTAGATGAGCTTCAGACGTGTATGGTGACCAGTGAATTATAGTCTCCAAATTTCTGTTCCAATCATCCTCAAAACATCGAGTCATCTTGGTCCAATCCCGTCCTTTTTGCTCAAAATCAATCTTTTCAATTCAAAAGAAAGAAAGTAACAAGGTACATTGTTAAGAAACTGTACAATAAGCATAAAAAACTTAAATTGAAGTCTTCTTACTATTGGAACTACAATATCCTCCTTCCCGGTTTCTGTCAAAAATGTGTAGGAAAGTACTCCAATACTCCTCGTTGGGCTAAAGAGAAAAGGAAATAAATGAACAAATTTAGCTTTTAGAGTCTCATAACAAAACACTAAAGTATCAAGTTAGACTGATGATTAAGGAGCCAACCTTTTTCCATCTGTTCCAAGACTTTGAGAAAACACAATAACATCTGCGCCAAGCCTCATAGTACTTGTCTTGAAACCATTTCCGTCTGAAATTCAGTAAAACATAAATAACATGCAATAATTATGGAAATGGCTTGTAAAGTATGAAGACTTGAATTTTTACGAAAAATATTGAATTATTGTAGTGATTCCTTCTATATTCTTATACGTTACAAATGAAGAGCAACTTACATTGACCAATGGTATTTGCCATTTTACTTTTTGAAGAATATCCAAGAGACATGCATTGCCTCATTTTATCCGGACTCATCCCTCCACCATTATCTACAATCACAGACAACGAGCAGTATAGGAAAAAAAAAATTCTACCAATAGAATTCAATTGCAAAAGAGTCACAAATTTTTTCTTTTATACACATTATGGAAATTTACTGAACTGATGCTGCTAAAGACATTAATAAATGCATATACTGGCAATTACCTTCAACTACCAACATCCTGCTGTCATCTTTTTTATTTTGCAACATATCTATGCTAACATATGTAGCTCCATTGCAAGCCTGATCACAATGCCCAGTCAGAATATGAATACAAAAAAAATCAAAAGGGGGTTTTACTATTCTGGTTTAAAAAAAAAATTGCAAATACCTCGTCCAGTGCATTGTCCAAAAGCTCAGCAAAGGCTGTCCAAGACGTAAATTGTTTTAATCATAATTATCCAAGTTGTAATAGGAAAGTAAGGATTTTCATTGTGTGTACCTCCAAGAGCCCATTTATGGCTGGTTGCATTTGAATGTAGAAACTTAGGATGGACCCTAACATGATCCATGCCAACTGTAAAATAAATATATCAATATATGTTATAATTAAACCGTCTGTTCATACAAAGTCAAACAAATTCAACTGACAGTAATAGTATAGTAAAACTTAAAGAAAATTGTTAAAAGAAAAAGGCAGGAGCTTAAACTAACCAGTAGAAGACATGGCAGAATCGCATGCATTGCCTCCTTCATAATCTCCTGCTTTCCAGAACTGTTTGCAACCCCTCGAAACCTTACTTTGTTGACGGATTTCAACAACTGCACCCGCAAACCCCTTCGGAACCCCAACAGTTTCCCTTAAAGATAAAGGTACCGTCTCCGGAACTTGTACGGACAAAGGCTCCGGCGGAAGCTGAGCCAGAAACATTGTTTTCCGTTTCTTAGTTGGGAAAGAATCGAGAGGGTCATCAGAATTTCGTTTTTCCGGAGCCGCACTGGATTGCTGAAATCTTAGTAAGGAGTCGCCGATACCAGAAGAATCGCCACTGCTCATACTAGAGCTGCTATTATCACTGCTGATGTCAATGGCGGGTTGCTGAGCTGGAGTGTGTTGGATTTTGTCGTTGAGCACGTCGGGTTCGGTTGTCACTCTAATTTGATTGCAATTAACAGGAGAAGCCATTGGCATTGCACAACTTTGGGGCAAATCTTTTTTTTGTTTGTTTGTTTGTTTGAGGGGTGGGAGAGAGTCTGATAAAATGCAGAGTTTTCAAGATTCTGAAATCAACACAGAAACATAGTTACGGCTATAACTTAGATATATATACCTTTCTCTATAAAAACAGGTAATAATAACTTAACACGCAAGCATGTCATGTGGGACTAGAAAAATCTGTATTTAAACACTGAGGCTTTGATATGAGTCTCATCAGGTCATCTATAATATGTAGGATTCCTTTATATTTTGGTTTTTTTTTTTTTTTTTATCTATTATGTTTTTGTATTGATTTATTTTATTTTGTATTTGTTCGAATATATATTTATATTTGTAATATATATTTAGTAAATCTCATATATTTAATTTTTAGATAATGTTATATTAATTTTATTTTAAAAATAATTTTACTTTAAAATATTTCAAATATAAACTTTTAAAGAATAATGAACAATTTTATTTTTTAAATTATTACTATTTTAAAAGGTACTTTAAATAATATATTAAATTTAAGGACTAAGATTTGTTATAAATATGAAATAACAAATACTTAAAAGGTAAAAAAGTAAAAAGTATTGATGAAAAAATTGAAACTGAAAAATAGATTAAAGATAACTAAAGTGATGATTATAATGTACATATAATGATAATTATAATTCGCTTTTATACAAAATAGTACTAAGTTTAGGAAAAAAAAAATATTGTATTATAGTTATATTTTATTAGTAGAGGTGTACATGAACCGGGTTGGGTCAAGTCCTAACAAAATTTTCGGTCAGTTTGATAGGCTCGGGTCCAGCTCGACCCTAAAAATGAGTCTAAAATTTTGCCCAACTTGACCCGAATGAAAATACTAAATTTCGGCTTGGCCCACCCATATTAAAATTTTTTATATAAAAGAATTTTAAAAAACACAATACATCAAAAACACTAAAAATATTAAAATAAATGTTTCCTAACAAATTGAAAATAAATTAAACAAAAGTCTTTATACTTATATAACATTAAGATAGGTACAACTTGATAAACAAATGTCTTTAAAATAGTAGCAAAATTAAGGAAAAAAATAAGAGTTATGCAATATATAAATAATAACAACAAAATAGTAGCAATATAATAGTGAAATGGCATCAAAACATTGAGAAAACAATAGCAAAACAGTAGATTTTTTTTTTCTGCAAATTCAAGTCTCACCAAAAAATACTACCAAAGGCTCGACCTGTTTTCTAAAGGAGTCTTTTTCTTTTTTGCCCAAGCCCATTTTTCGAGCAAATATTTTCGCTTAAACGCTCTCATTTTTTCGGGCTAGGCCAGGTTTAGTAATTAGCCATATGGTGTGAGGAAATGTAAATTAACATTAGGGGTGAGCAAATTTTGATTCGACTCGAAAAATCGAAAAAAAGTTCGAATTTCGAAGTATTCGAATCAAATTAATTGAGTTAATCGAATCAACTTTAATTTTTTTGGAATTTCGAGTTCAAATTGAGTTAAATTTTCGAATTTGAATAACTCGTATAATTTGAATAAACTAAATATCAAATCCTTTTACTTCCCTTTCCCCTCAAACCCCCTCTCAAAAGTCAAACCCTTATACTTTCTGCCAAAAATTTTACTTCCCCAAACCCCAAAATCTTTTACTTTCCCCTAAAAAAATTTAATTCCCCCCGAACCGCCAATAGTTTTCCCTTTTTCTTTTCTCCTAAAACTTTACTTCCATCAAATCCCCTAAAATTTTTAATTCCTCCTAAACCCCAAAATCTTTTTTTTTTTTCAAATTTAGGTCTACTAATTATATTATTGAATTGTTTAATAATGTTAAATCTTTATCAATTTGTGTTAAAATTGAATTACCGATGATGACATAAAGTATTCGGTTAAATTTTTTTGTTGGTATCAATTTCACATTTTATCTTTAAAATAACTTTTATTAAAAAAAAAATCATATTTTTATGTTTAATATATCTTTTAATTTCAAAATACATGTTGACAAAGAATCGAAGATAATTGAAGAACCTGAGTAAGAAAAGAAGCTAATTCGTATATAAAAGATTAACAAATAAATTATGAGGGGGTGAAAGTTAAAAAGAAATTTGATTACGGTAGGCAAATTTGATTATGGGGGTGGCGGTGGCTACAAGGATCTAAAGTCATTTTTTAAATTTAACTCGAACAAATATATTAGATTCGATTCGAATTCCATCTCACCCGACTCGTTTCGAGAAAATTTCAAATTGAGTTAGGATGATAAAATAAGATTCGTCAACTCGATAAACTCGAAATTTTTTCATTTGATTCGATAGAACACTCACCCCTAATTAACATGCGATGAAAAATCTAATAAATCAAGTCAAAAAAAATAAAAAGATAAATAGTATATATGTAACATAAGGAGTACCATGAAAAATACCTTCAAAACATAAATATTAGAGAGCAATCCCCTTTTCTATTTCAAGTTATAGGTGTAATCCTTGATCATCTGCATTTTAGATCTAGAAATGTAAATGTTTGAATTAGTTGTCAATATTAGTATCATTGTGATAAATTAGTAGGTTCAATCATAAGATAGAAAAAGAGTAAAAGTATTTACATCACCTTAATGATAATAGAGAGTTGAATTGGGAAAGAATGTTCTTGAATGTACGGAACACTGGATTTGTGATAAAAGTTAAAAGGAAAGTTAGAATAGGAGTACTAGATCCACAATTAAAAGAATGGAATAAAGAAATAATGGAATAAAAATACAACCTGGAAAGTTATTGATGAATAACAGATGTAGGAATGGTGTGTAGAAAGGATGAAATTAGGGAAAAAAAAGATAAGAAATTTGAGAGGAAAAACAAATCTGAGATATAGAAAATGAAATCTGAGTTTTATTGGTAGAAGGTTGTATAGCTGTAAAGTTATTTTAAATAAGGTAAGTAATATTGCAATATTAAAATTGTAATAAATAGGATACCATATTTGTAAAAGAGTTTTCTAGAACTACCTAAAATGTTTCGACTATTAGTAATTAGAATCCTAGATCGCGAGTGCCATCGGACTTGGATAGGGCAACCAAAAAAGTTAAGAATCGGGAAGGGGATAGGTATACTAATTCAAACTAGGACATGGTGGAGGCGTCAGTTCCAAAGCCTTCCTTCTGAAAAACTCTTGTCAAGAGAACATTCGCCACTTTCCTTTGGCCAGTAGAGGAATTAACTAATGTGTCTATTGAAGAATGATGAAATCTATCATGTAGAACGAAAGGGTACTTGCTTCATAAATAGAAACTGTGCCTAAAATAGTGTTTGGAACTGTGACCATAGTTTCAACCACGAAATTAAAAGTGAAAAAAAATGTAAAGATGAACATTAAGATTGTTTATGTAGTTTGACCTCGCCCACGCTCTGCAAGGCCTTGCCTGAGCAATGATCCACTATCTCTCTCATGATACAACCAATGATTTAAGTCCTAAAAGCTAACTCTCACCAATTTAGCGACCTCACTGTTGTATAAAGACTTGATCACTCTCCCACTAAGCTTCCCACTTGAAAGCTTAGTTTTGAAATACAAAAGACTCTCTTGATTGCTTACAAACAAAATGCACACATAAAACATTCCTAACTTGAACAAATTTGTACTCTCTCAATCTCTTAGTTTTTCCTTAACCTAGACAAAACTCAAGTTTATATACTACATAAGTTTTGCTTACATAAGAGTCATAGGCTAATCACTTTTCTATGAAGTAAAGATAAAAATTAGCTAAGGATAATCTTTACATAATTCCATAAGAGTCTCGGTAATTCAATGTATTCAAATATAGAAACCGACTTTACTTGATCCACAAGTAACCAATCTTCAAGTCTTCAATTTTAACTCAATTGGTTTTCATGGTTTGGGATTTAACTCATCCAAATCTCTTTTAAACAGATATCCTAATTTTTTTTTCCTAAAATTTTCCACCTCTAAAAATGGACAAGTATGACAATGAAACAATGCCTCAAGTTATGGCCATTGTTTCAACTACAGAAACAACCACATAATTTTTCCTTGCATTCAAATGTGTCAACATATCCTTTGGACTGGCCTTGTTGAGATTTATAAACTCGGCGTACATTCGCCATTTTCCCTTGGTCTTTTTAACTATCACCAGATACCCAATCTGGATAAGATACTTCTCTTATGAACTCTGTTCTAAGAAACCTTTCTATCTTCTACCTGATAGGTTTAATTATAGTTTAGACAAACCTTCTCTTCTTCTATTTCATTGATTTGGCCTTAGGATTTATATTTAAGAGATGTTGAATGATTGAAAGATGAATGCTCAACATGTTTGTTAACCACCAAACGAATATATCCGTATTATTTCTTAGCAAATTAATTAACATTCTTCATTCAACCTTTAGTAAAGTAGAATAAATCTGAGTGGTTTTCTCATTATCATCATGGAACAATTTTATAGGTTCGATCTATTTTACAACTTTAGCTTTGTTGAGTCTCCCCTCGAACCTGATACCTAAACTCTCTAATCATATTGACTCTAAGTGCAACCCTAGAGGAACCTACTAGAGCTGAAGTGTGAAAGTAACCCTTCTCCCACTGAGATAATTGCAACAAAAGTATATGACATTGTCTGGCTGTATGCTAATCAAATTTCATATATCCCTTACTAGTTGGACTTGGGAATTTAACCTTTCAATAGAAAGTGGCTATCACCAACTTCTCTATTTTTATCAAAGGACATCCAATAATGGCATTATAAGTTGTGAGGGTCATTAGTAACCAATAATTCTACCATTTCAATCACAGTGTGCTGACCATCGCCTCATACAACTAGAAGTACCATGGAACCCCTAAATTCGATTGGTTGATTATTGAACCTATGAATGAGATTAGTGATCTGCCGTAATTTGATATGACAAATTATGCTTTCCTGGTACACTTGAGGAGCTTGTTCTCAAGCATACTAGCATCTTTTTTTGTAGTTTTTCATAGTTTTTATATTTTAAGTTAATAAGTATAAATGCCTCATTTTTCTTATTTTTGAGACCCAAATTGGCCAATAGTGCCATTGGGGCCCTAACATATGGTTGAGTGTTGTAGGGACGCGTTAAAGGCTAAAACCAAGCAAAAATGACACCAAAGGAGATGGTATTGCAATATCCAACCCTTAGAAATGCGATCTCGCCAATAGACCCAAGGATGGAGACCACCCTTTAGTGGTATTGCGATATCCACTTGCCAAGAAGCATTTTAAGTTTAAGATTATCCATGGTATTGCGATATCCTAAATGTAACACTCCAAACCCGACCCAGACATTATGGTTGAATCTGACGTGTCACATTGAAGTGTTTTTTGAAAACCATGTTTTCATTGAAAACCCTTCTTGATATTTTCAATCGAGGTTTATAAAAAAATTATTACCTTCAAAATCTTACTGTTACGGAAGCTTAAATTAAAGCAATGATTTACGTAAACGTGGTATTTAGAAATTGAGTTACAGAAACATAATGTTTTGAAAACAGTTATCGTTTTGGGAAATTCGCGTTCTAATTCTAATAAGTATAAATCATAATAATTAAAATCTCAAATCGAAAGCTATGAAATTGGAGAGGCCTTATTAAAAATATAAAAACCCAGACGAAAACTATTAGTAACTAAAAGCCAAGTAACGAAAACAGGAGCAGTAGTGTGGCCATCTCCGAGTCCCTCGCAGCAACGAACCGTCTAACGCTAGGGATTACCTGAAAGGTTAAAAATGGGATGAGTTTACGAAAAGCTCAGTATGTTATCCTCTTATTAA
Source organism: Gossypium rotundifolium (assembly GCA_025506655.1). Classification (NCBI taxonomy): domain Eukaryota; kingdom Viridiplantae; phylum Streptophyta; class Magnoliopsida; order Malvales; family Malvaceae; genus Gossypium; species Gossypium rotundifolium. The sequence goes on along the minus strand of CP106733.1, from coordinate 20,502,329 downwards.
AGAAATAGTCAGAATACAGAAATAGAATCAGTCTGGGCATGAGCCCAGTAACAGTAACAGAACAGTTCAGTTCAGAGTATATGTGGGCCAAAGCCCAAAACAATATTATTTGGGTCACAGCCCATTACAGTAACGGTGGCAATTGAGCCTTAGCCCCCATCAGCCTCGGTTGGGCCTAAGCCCATATCAAAAGTCGATATCACATATATCTGGGCCTAAGCCCATTTCAATATCAGAATCAGTATATGCAATGCATAAATACCCATACCAACCCTGCACTCTGTCTCCTGTCCAACCCTGCACTCTTATGGGGATTAAATCGACCCACCCATCTCTACACTCCTTATGTAGCACCGATTGCGGCGCTAACTCAACAAATGGCTCTTTGTATCATAGATGAACGGCTAAAAGCCATAATATCACGAGAAGGTCAAAGCTTTGTACGTAATCAGCAATGTCCATACACTTCCTCTATAACAATATCTCAACCCCATGTAGTATGTCATGTATGTAGTATGCCATGGTCAAAATCAGTTATATCATTCTCAGGTAAGTGAATCAAACAATAGCCATACAATCACAGTCAAATCAGTCAAATCATAGCACAAATCAGCCATTTACCCTCGAGGGGAAAAATAGTCATTTGCCCTATAAGGGCATTACGATCATTTTACTCTACAGAGTTATTACGATCAACTTACCCTACAGGGCCATTATGGTCATTTTACCCTACAGGTGTATTATGGTCATTTTACCCTATAGGGGTATTTCGATCATTTTACCTTATAGGGGTATTACGATTATTTTACCCTACTGGAGGTATTTCATTCATTTTACCCTATGGGGGTGTTTCGGTCATTTTAGCCTATAGGGTATTTTGGTCATTTATCGACCTCTTGGAAGGTTCGCAGTCGCCTCGAGCGAGTTCGATAACCTAAATGGTCATAATAGTGTAAATAGGCCCAAGGCCCATTATTCGCCCAAGCAGGCCCACACGCTCGTGTCGCTTATTTAGCCCAATTCAGTCACGGCTATGTGAACGTTATAGTGAGTTCAATTTCTGCCACTTTTCATAAATTTTATCCATGTGGGGCCCACGAGCCCATTGGGCCCACATGGCCCATTTTAGCCAAACGAGGCCATAATGGCCCAAGAGCATGAGGACACTCTTGGTGGCCTCTTCAATCTACCATCCACGATTGTGGGCTCATTTTATCACACGAGCGTTCGCACGCCCATGTGGCCTCAATCGTCGTATTTTTGGCTTTTCAGCTTTTACCGTGCTACAGTCAGATCAAGGTGTGTTCACACCCTTTCGGCCTTTCAACAGTAAGGATTTATGGTGTACAGATACACACCTGATTACGTAGAGTAATAAAAATCCACGAGCACCAGAACCTTGACTAGATCGGTCGACTGTGATTTGCCTACTTGTTCCAGAGCTCGGTGCAGCCACCCTTTTGCATCTTGGCGGAAAATTTCGAACAGCCGACTCCTTACACCGCTTAAACTTGGGAGTAGAGGCTACGTGCTCTGACTCACCGGTATCTTTGCCATCACCTTATTACTAGCACCCTCTTCATCCATTAGAAGTTCTAGAACTCGAAAGAACATACACATAGGAGAAAAAAGAAGAATCAGTAATAAGGGATCGCACCATATGGCTTAAACAGTAAAAAGAGAACTAAAAGGAATCGAGAGACTTACCAATTAATAGAGCCGTTGCAGAATCAAAACAGAGAGGGGAGAGCTTTCAATCATAAACCGAAGAAGAGAAAGAATCCCAAGACTAGGGTGGTAGGTTTGGCCGAAAGATTTAAGAGGCAAGAAGGGAGTTGGCCGAAACTTGTAAAAAGAATAGAGAAGAAGAGAGGTTTCGGCAGATGTTGGTGCAAAAGAGGAAGAAAGGAAATGGTTAATTTCTAGAGAAGAACATCAAGAAGCAAACAAAAAGATGCACAAGTGGTATTGCAATTTCGGCACTCAGAGAGAAAAAGAAGAAAACAGGAATTGGGAGTCCTAAATTCAGTGACAAAACTAATCAAAATGAGGAAAACTCCTCAGCCAGGAAATTTGGCACACCCAAAAAGTGCCCAAAATCGAACATAAGCAAAGAAAACACTCAAAAACCCCCTCCTAGCCGAATTTGCATTCTCAAGACTTCTTGTTCAGCTACAACACACCAACTTTGAATTTCCTTGATTCTCTCCACAATACTCTCCCTCAATCCTCTCCATGATTTCCTCCTACAATCTCTTTATGACCAATTCAAACACCTCATCAGCAGTGTTTCAGTCCAACTATTCCACCTTCCCAGCTTAAGCAGTAAAATAAACTCTCCAATGCTTATCCCAGGATTTGAACCTCAGACCTCATAGATACCCAACATGCCACTTGCCGCTAGGCCACAAGCCCTTTTTGTGTCACATTTTATCTTCAATTAATTAAGAGGTCTAAAGGCCAAAGTCCAGGTTCCTTTAAAAGAAAAACCAAAATAATTTGCAAGAGCCAAGACTTGAACCCAGGCTCCCTTGCAACTTTAATGACGCCACAACCATTAGACCACATGTATTCTTGTGTCATTTTTTTGACACAATAATTTAAAAGGCCTACATCTAAGCATCCAGGGTTTTATCCACTTAAAACCAAAATTTTTGCTAAAGCCCAAGTTTGAACCAAGACTTTTCCAACTCCTCTCAAGACCCTTAACCACTTGAGCAGACATTTAATTGTGTCATTTCCTAGCTCATATAAACTTTTATGCACAGTCTCATAATTGTTCCCTTGCTCAAGGCCCAATACTTTTAGGCCCGAATTCCGGGGCATTACACTATTCTTGGGGGGACACAAATTGACACAATGGGTAGTCTTTGTTAAACCGAAGCACCAATCATTGAAGGCCCGTTCAAAGATATTTTGGGCAACAAAATAGGTTTAGAATAGCTGCTTAAATCAGCCAAATTATTTTGAGAAAAAAATGTCACATCCCAAAAACTGAGTTAGTAGAATCGGGTTAGCAAATTAGGGGTTGGTGAACCGAGCATCATAATTAGGCTAAATAATTAAATGATTAGTAATTAATAAAATAAAATAGTAAAATAATTAGAATTAAATTTTTAGGTTATGAAATTAAAATTAAGAGTTTGAGAATTAATTTGGTTAAAATGAATTTTAAAAACGAGGTCGGCTTTGAAAATAATTTTAAAAATAAGTTTTAATTGAAAATACGGACTTATTTGAAACAAGGAAAAATTGGAGGTGGCTAAATTGGCAATGAACCAATTTTTAGAAATTGGTTGCATATTTAAAAAAAAACCCCACCGTCCCTTCCGTCTCATTTTCACATCTCATTCAATATTTTCCTAAACACCAAATCAAGGTTTTTCTTCCAAAATTGATTCATCCTTTTAGAATTTCTAGCCATCCAAACACGATTTTCTTCTTCAAATTTAAAAGAAACTCATCTTTTCTCTCACAATTTCACCATTGTTTATTAACAGTTTTTAACCGAATTTGATATTAAACTCATATTTTTCGTCAAATTAAGGTAACATTTTGACTTTTTATGATTAAACTAAGGGACCTATTATTTCAATTCTAGATTCAAATGACTTAATCAAGATTTCAATAGATCAATTGATTTTAAGTTGATTTTATCTTGATAATGGTAGATCTAGAATTTAATAGCTAAGCTTCTATTTTAAAATGGTTTCTAACTCATTTTGATCCAATTAAAAGGTTTTTAATCTTGATTAACAATCCTTTAGTAATTTGAACCAATTGAACGTTTTCCCTTTTTAAATATCATGCAAGCTTTTTTTTTCTAAAAAAATTAGATCAGTTTAACTAGATAAAATTGATAGTTTCGATCTGTATTTGTAACATCCCAAAGTTGGGCTTAGTAGGATTGGGCCCATTGGGCCTTAGGCGTACTAGCGTTTAAAATTTTTGGGAATAAGAGAATGGATTTAATGCAAGTTGGATCTAGTAGGTGAGTGATTTTGGAAGGTTTGGGGCTTCTATGAAGTCCTAGGTTCAAACTTTGGCTTTAGGAAAATTTTGGTTTTAGGTGAAAAAAAACCCTGGGAGTTAGTAGGTAGGCTTTAAGAATAAAATGTGGAGAGAATAACACAAGTGGAGTGTGTGGTGTAGTGGCAAAGTGACACCATATAAGAGGCAATGGGTTGACGCCAAAAAGGAAAGAAGGAGGTCCAAGGTTCAAGTCTTAGCTCTTGCATTTTGGTTTTCTTTTTAAATAGACTCTAGAATTTTACCATAATGTTATATTTAGTTGCGCATGATTTTAGACACAAGAGGAGCTTGTGGCTTAGTGGTTAGAGGCGTGGATTATGCTACAAGGGAGCCTTGGTTTGAATCTCATGGAAAGTAATGGAGTATTTATTTTGCGGATTGGACGGGAAGAGTTTGAGTTGGATTTAAACTCTACTGACGGAGGGATCCCACATCGAAAAGATATGAAGAAGGAAGGTGAGAAGCTAGCTATATATAGAGCTGCCTAGGAGGAGAAGGAGCATACCTGGTTGGCGTTGGGCATAGGAGTGCTCGGAGCGTGGTATCAGGTGTGTACCTTTCTCTACTCTAGCTGAAGATCGACAAATGCCGAAATGCCGGTCACACGGAGATGGTAGCCACACGAGCGTGCGAGCGTACGCGATAGTCGAGGCCACCATGAGTATTCTTGTGGGTGTGGGCGGATGGGCCTTAGGCCCATTCGCATCATTATCTCTATTTAGAATACTTGAGTCGTTCGAGGCGATAGTGGACCTTCTGTTGGGTCGTTAACACCCTAGTTTGCAGAATTATCGAATACCCTAGTTTGCAAATTATTGAATTACCTTTGGTTTGTGAAATTACCGAATTACCCTTGGTTTGCAAAATTATCGAATTACCCTTGGTTTACTAAATTACCAAATTACCCTTAGTTTGCAAAATTACCAAATTACCCTTGATTTGTGAAATTATCGAATTACACCTGGTTTGCAAAATTATCGAATTATCCCTGGTTTGTAAATTACTGAATTACCCCTAGTTTGTGAAATTATGAATTACTCTTGGTTTGCAAAATTATCGAATTACCCCTAATTTGCCAAATTACCGAATTACCACTGGTTTGTGAAATTACTGAAATACCCTTAGTTTGCGAAATTACTAAATTACCCCTAGTTTGTGAAATTATCGAAATACCCCTAGTTTGTAAAATTATCGAAATACCCCAATTTTCAAAATTACTAAAATACCCGTAGATTACAAAATTATCGAAATACCCTTAGTGTGTAATTACTGTTTTACCCCTAAATGACAAATGACCGTTGTACCCTCGTGGTAGTACTAATGTTGTCTATGTTAATTGTATGATTGATTATGTTCGAGATGCACTGCATACATGGATTAGTTATGAGTAGAATTATCGAACTACCCTTGGTAGGTAAATTACTGGAATACCCTCGGTGGGTAAAATTATCGTTATACCCTTAGGGGTTGATTAGCGTGATTGTGTTTAAAATTCATCCTTTAATATTAATATGTGTTATTAAATATCTGGGCTGAAAAGCCAAAATGGTTAGACGAATAGACGTTATGCCAACTATGGGCATGATCGAAATACCAGGTAAGTACCCTGTTGGTTATGTATGCGCTAATGATTGTATGCCATAACGATATTATGCACTTGACAGCTTGCTGCATTCATTTGACACTTGTATGCATTGGTTGGATATGATGTTTAAGGGAAAGTGTCAGACAGTCACTAGTGGTTTGGTACCACACGTGGGTTGGCCCCACATTCTTAATTCGTGACTAAGTCTCAGTGGTTTGGAACCACCAGAGGTTTGGTACCACATATTGATGATTTCATGACTCGTCCCAGTGGTTTGATACCACAGTGGGTTGGCCCCATATATATGATTATTCAGGATTGTCACTAGTGGTTTGGTACTACAAGTGGGTTAGCCCCACATATGATATTTTGTTACTATGTCACCAGTGGCTAAGTGCCACATATGGAGTGTAGCGGATGGAAGGTTGATTGTAGAAATCCCCACGGTGTGTTGGGCTTGTACGGGTGGCATGTAGAGGATGGAAAAGTAGGTTGGGCTGGGTTTGTATTGCATTGCATACATTATCTGCTGTGACATATGATATGGTTTAAGGCTCAACCGAGACTATTTTGGGCTAAGGCCCAATTGCCACCAAGCTTCAGAATGGGCTTTGATGCGGATTGTTGTGATGTATGTTCTTATCGATGAGGGTTGTGCACACGGAGTTTTCGTAAACTCACCCCTCTTTTTATTAAATGTTTCAGGTGATTCCTAGTGATTGAGGATTGGGAGCCGTGGAGGACTCGGGGTGGCTATACATTGGAGATACTACTTGTGAACTTTAGTAATTTCGATTTTGACCTTTTCTTTTAGATTATTTATTTTGGGTTAATATTTTGTAATAAGGCTATTGGTTTATTTTTTCTAAGTTTTCATTTATAACTGTTAAACTTATAAATACGGGGTTTTCCTAAAACATTAGCAATCGTTTTCTAAGATATCATGTTTACGCAACGATGCAAGTTCAACTTTCATAACAAAATAGCTTTTCAAAATAATAACAACTTTTAAACGGTCATTTAGTAAATCACATTTTTCTCAGTCAAGCAACGAACTCGGAGTTCAAAAATCTGATAAAACTTTTCCAAAACAATTGCTTAGCTTTTCAACTTCCTTCAATGTGACACGCCAGATTCGGGCCTAACTTTTAGGTCGGGTTTGGGGTGTTTCAATTATGGTATCAGAGCCTAGGTTTCAAAACTTGGCTGCTATAACACCCCAAACCCGACCCAAACACTATAGCCGGATCTAGCATGTCACTAAAAAGATTCTATAAAAGATGTCAAAATTTTCGGGAAATATTTTTTTTGTATTCAAAATTTTCGAGAAATATATATTTTTTGTATTCAATCTTTCGTTCGGAAGAACTTAATAACGTAACTAAGTTATAAATTACTTTTGTTGTTTTATGAATTAAAAACCAAAATCTTAATATATGCCTTAGTTTAATTAAAGTTTAAGTGCCTGGCAGTAATGAAAGCCCAAAATAAAACCCAAAATGCAGTATAATAGTCTAGTGCCCATGGCCTTATTACAACGAGATTTAAAACCCATTAAATAAAAGTATACAATAATAGATTAGAGTCTTTTACTAAATCCAAATGTTCTTTTGCATGGACACCTTGCTCTCCTCTCCAAATTTCCGGTCCGCTGCACTAGGTGCTACCAAATTGTTAAAATAACGGTGAGTCGTGAAACTCGAGCAGCAACCCTCGTGCACCATTAGATTGGGCCTTAGCCCACGATCAAAGTATAAAACACAATATAGCGATAACATACATAAAACCAACCCAATCCTAGGTTTCCATCCACTACACGCCACCCTTACCGCCGATCACACCATTGGGGATTTCTACAATCAACCCACACCGCTACACACCATCGATGGCGCCATGCTATAGTTAGTTTGCTCATCGACAAGTTGTGACATAGTCACCAGGCTGAAATGGCATAAGCCACCAGAAACAAAGTTGTGGTAGAGTCACTAGGCTGAAATGGCATAAGCCACCGTAAATGCAGTACTTCCCTTTTCATCAATTACCCAACCCCAAGCATACAGAGAAATCGACATACGTAATATATTATCAAGAAGGACAAATCATAAACCCGATGATTATCTTTTACCCTCCTCGGGTTTTCAATCATAATGCCGGGATTTTGGCATTTAACAAAGTTTAGCAGATTTATACATATATAGATATTGGCACTCAGTCTAATAGTGTGAAAGGTTACACACCTGATTATTGTCGATACCCTTGCTAAATCGATCTACAACTTTGCTCAAAAAGCCGGAAAGATGTGAAAATAGGGCCTCTCCTATATTCGGTCATGGTTAGTGTTCTACCCAATTTCATGTACTCAAAAATAAAAAATTCTCCTCACCTAAACTGATTAGATCCCGAAGTAGGATGGTTTGAATGCTACCGATGAAAAACCTTGACGATTGAGATCTCCTTTAAATTCGATGTGCCACAAAAGAAAAAGAACCCGGGATTAATTTCCAAATAGCATTCGGCTAAGGTTTCTAAAAGCTGGAGAAATATTAGAATCTCAAAATTGACACTTACCTATTGTTTTCTTCAAGATTCGGCACAAGCAAACTCCACTGAAGAAAATTTGGCAACTTCAGAAGGTGAGATCTTAGTGGTTTCGACTTTTTATGAAAATCTCGAAAGGATGAACTGACATGGTTTCAGCTAAAAAGAAAAGTGGAAAGAAAGTAAGAAGAGGCTTGAAGATTCAGCTAACTAAAGAAAAATAGAAGAGACAAAGAATAGAGTAGAAATTTTGGCAAAGAAAAGAGAAAAGATGAGAGCTTTAACAACAAATTTTGGCACAATGGGAGAGAAAGAAGTTAGGGTTCAAATGCCAAAATTTAAAGAGATACTCTCCTATTTATAGGATTTTCGGCACCTACCTATTAAAAATCGAAAGTGCCCTTCCTAATATCTAAAGCTTAAGTAAATAATAGGGAAAATTCGGCACCCCTTTTCCTATGTAGTAGCTAAATTCTTCACCCCTCTAGGTGATGGAATTTCAGCCATCACTTGGTCTCCTAGATAGCCCCTCATTCTTTCCCTTATCTTAATCTGTTATCTCCTCAAAATAGCCTTAACTATCACCAACTCCTTCCCCCTTTATCTGCTTATTATCCTCATATTTTGATCATTAAAAACTCCTAAAAATTAGCCTTGTGCCGTCCCCCCTTTACTCTTTTAAGTGCCAAATTTTAGCCCTAAAACTTGGGCTTCAAGCAACCACAATTTGGGCCTTCCTACTTAAGTGACGCCAACTCCTCTTCCTCCTAGTGGCACCATTTCCTCTGGGCCACAAGCCCAGTATGCCAATTAAACTACTAAAACTTCAATTTAAGCCCCTAGAGTGTCTAAACAATATTTAATCAAAGCCTTAGCCCAAGCCTGAGCCCCATTTGCACCTCAAATCCTTAAATTAATATTTTAAGCATATACTACACAAAATGCACAAGCCCATAAATTCGTGGATGTTACGCTTCTAACCCACAAAATAAATTTCGGCCTCGAAATTTACCTGATCAAAAGAGATGGGGATAGTGCTGTCATATAACATCCTCTGGCTCTCACGTCGCCTCTTCTGCGCCGTGATTTCGCTACAAAACTTTGACCAAAGGGACGGACTTCCTTCTCAACACTTTTACGTCTCGATCCAAGATTTGTATGGGTTCCTCCTCAAAAGATAAATTTGGCTTTACTTCAATCTCTTCCACCGGCACCACATGCGATGGATCAGAACGATAATGTCTTACCATCGAGACATGAAACATGTCATGTATCGGCTCCAACTCTAAAGGCAGCTCCAAATGATAAGCCACTGGCCCCATGCATTCCAATACCCGATAAGGCCCAATAAACCGAGGACTTAGCTTACCCTTTCGTCCAAACCTCATTACCTTCTTCCATGGGGATACCTTCAAAAAGACTTGGTCTCCTATTGCAAATTCCATCTCCTTCCGCTTTAGATCCGCATAAGACTTCTACCGATCAGACGCTTCCTTCAATCGAGCTCGTATTAACTTAAATTTCTCCTCTATTTTTGAAACTAGTTCTGGACCCAACACCTGACGTTCACCCAACTCCGTCCAACAAGTAGGGGTACGACATCTCCTTCTATATAAAGCTTCATATGGCGCCATCTGAATACTAGCTTGATAACTATTATTGTATGCAAATTCTGCCAAAGGTAAATACTCCTCCCAACTACCCCTAAAATTGATGATGCAACCCCTTAGCATATCCTCCAAGATCTGAATTACCTCTCGATCGACCATCAATCAGGGGTGAAAAGCGGATTAAAGTCTAACCTTGCTCCCAAAGGCTCGATGAAGAGCCTTCCGAAATCGTGATGTAAACCTAGGGTCCCTATCGGATATTATCGACACTGGTACACCATGTAATCTTACGACCTCAGTCACGTACAGCTTAGCCAACCTTGGTAGAGAATAGTCAACCCGAATCGGTATGAAATGGGCAGACTTCGTCAACCGATCCATAATCACCCAAATTGAGTCCTTCTTAGTAGGCGTAAGGGGTAACCTACTAACAAAATCCATCGTGATTCTTTTCCATTTCCACTGTGAAATCTTCACCGGTTGTAGCAACCCTGAAGGCAACTGGTGTTTCGCTTTTACCTGTTGGCACGTCAAGCACTTTCCCACAAATTCTATTATCTCTAGCTATAGACCTGGCCACCAAAATTGTTCTTGCAAGTCTCGATACATCTTAACCCCTCCAGGATGCATAGCGTAAGGCCTACTATGCGACTCCTGAAGAATCATCTGCCATAACTGCACATCTTTTGGCATACAAATCTTCTCACGGAAGCATAAAACTTTATCACCATTCAAACTATAATCCTCTCCTTCACCATTTTGTACTTGTCGGATTTGAGTACTCAAGACATCATCCAGAAGTTGCTTCTTCTTGATTTGATTTGTCCACATAGGTCTTACTTGAAGTTCAAGCTACCAAACAGCCATCCTCATACAGACTATGATGAGCGAACATTGCCCTCAAATCCGCCATTGCCTTCCTACTCAACGCATCTACCACTACATTAGCCTTACCCGGATGATACTCGATCGAACAGTCATAGTCCTTCAAGAGTTCAATCCACCTACGTTGCCTTAGATTCAACTCCTTCTGGGTAAGGATATACTTCAGGCTCTTATGGTTAGTATAAATAACCGACTTCTCCCCATACAGGTAATGCCTCCAAATCTTCAGAGCAAAAACTACCGCCGCCAATTTTAAATCGTGCGTAGGGTAGTTCAATTCATGCGGTCTCAACTGTCGAGATGCATATGCAACAACTTTTTCCTCTTGCATCAACACACACCCCAAACTCGTGTGACGATCACAAGAGATCGGAATTTTTTCCCGCCTTTGGTCAATTAACACTGGTGCTTCCGTCAAGATTCTCTTCAGCTTATCAAAACTCTCCTATTGTTTGTCACCTATACAAACAATACTCCCTTCCTTAACAACTTAGTTAAAGGTGCTGCTATTGAAGAGAACCCCTCAACAAACCTCCTGTAATACCCCGCCAATCCCAAGAAACTTTAAATTTTTACCACGGACTTCGGTGGTTTCCAACCTAGTACGCTTCTATCTTCCGAGGGTCTACCCTAATTCCTTCTACGGAAACTACATGCCTTAAGAAAGTCACTTCCTTCAGCCAGAACTCACACTTACTGAACTTTGCGTACAGCTGCTTCTCCCTCAGAATTTGCAACACCACACGAAGATGTGTATCATGCTCCTCCTCCAACTTGGAGTAAACCAAAATATCGTTGATGAACACCACCACGAACTGATCTAGGTATGGTTAAAACACCCGATTCATCATATCCATAAATGCTGGTCAAATGAACGGCATTACCAAGAACTCATAATGACCATAGCGTGTTCAAACGCCGTCTTATGAATGTCCCCTTCTTTCACATTTAACTGATGGTACCCCGACATTAGATCAATCTTTGAAAAGACCAAAGATCCTTTAAGCTGATCAAACAGGTCGTCAATTCTTGGCAATGGGTACTTATTCTTAATCGTCAACTTATTCAGTTGATGATAGTCCACGCACATACGCATGGATCCGTCCTTCTTTTTCACGAATAGGACCGACGCTCCCCATGGGGACACACTCGGTCGGATAAATCCTCGATCCAAAAGCTCCTAGATCTGAGCTTTGAGTTCCACCAACTCCTTCGGTGCCATTCGATAAGTAGCAATGGATACCGGAGCTATTCCTGGAAATAGCTCTATTCCGAACTCCACTTCGCGATCTAGAGGTAACCCTGGTAACTCCTTCGAAGACATCCATGAAATCCTTGACTGTTCGAACCTCATCGACAGTCACCTCCTTAGCATCCAAGGCACTAATAAAAGCTAGGAATACATTGCATCCTTTCAAATAATCTTAATGACCCTCAATGCCGATACTACATTGGACAAATAGTTCCTACTTTTCCTAACACAACCAACTCCCCGCCTTCCGGTACTCAACATCACACGCTTGGTCTCATAATCCAACTTAGCATGATGCTTAGTCAACAAATCCATTCCTAGGATAAGATCAAACTCTCCAAATGGCAATTCCATTAAGTCTGCCGAAAACACTACCCCTTGAGTGTCTAACGGTACATCCTTAAATAGCTTGTCCATTACCCTAGATTGTCCTAGGGGACTAACCACAGTCATCTTCCTAGTAGTTGTTTCAAAGTCTATACTTAGGTTCTCAGATATCGAACATGCAACATAGGAGTGGGTTGACCCAATATCAATCAAAGCAAGAAAAGGGTTATCAGTAATAAGAAACGTACCGGTTATGACATCTGGTGCTTCACCATCCTAATGTCGATGAACTGCATAAACTAGACCCGACTGCCTCACATCTACATTACCTGCACATCTACCAGGTGCTCCACGATCGCGACTAGCCCCATTTCCCCCTCTACCTGGGCCACGACCCCTCGGTACTGGCTTACCTGATCAAAACCTCGTCCAATTGGCTGCACCTGTTCCTTCTCTTGATAGTCTTTAATCATATGTTCCGTGGATCCACACTTGAAACATCCACCGATCCTTTTTCTACACTCCCAAGAATGTGCTTTCCCATACCAATTACATAATCGGTTCTGATTCCCCCAGCAGGTGTCGAAGCACGAGCTGGCCCATCAGACCTAGGCCTTTTCTGCGAATTCCCAGATGCTCCTGCCGGCCCAAAATTTCTCTTATTCCTTCCCCGCTCCTTATCGCTTTCCTGTCTTTCCGTCCGTTTTACCTCCTCAGCTATCTTAACCTTCTCCACCAGAATAGTAAAATCTCTCTCTCTCTCTCTGTGGTGCTATCAAAACCCTTAACTCATTCCGCAATCCATCCTCGAACCAAACATAACGTTCATATTCGGTTGCTACTATTCCTCGAGCGTAGCGGCTCAAGCGCAGAAACTCTGCCTCATATTCAGCCACATATTTACTTCCTTGTACCAAATTCAGGAATGCCTTCCTCTGCGCATCCATATAGCTGGCTCCAACATACTTTCCCTAGAATGACTCCTTAAAGAAGTCCTAGTCAATTTGATCTATGGTAGTACCCTCCTTCACCGTGAGCCACCACTGATAAGCCTCGTCTCGTAGAAGAGACACAACCCCTTTCAACTTCTCCTCCACCGTGAAATCTAAGTCATCCATTATGTGCTCAGTTGCTTCCATCCAATACTCAGCTGTGTTAGGGGCTACGCCAGAAACTCCCCTAAACACTTCTTCCCCATTGGCTCAGAGTCGTTCAGACATAGACTTTCGAGCTCCTGAACCCATGCCTACTCCAGCCACTCTCTCCAGAATCCGCAACATTGCCTGAGACACTGCATTGTCTCCACCCGCTTGGTCCTAAAATTCTCCTCCACAACCGCCAGCCTGCATCTCATTTCTAACCCATATCCGTCACGAGGCTTTGACACGATGCACTTTACTAACCACCAAGTTCATTTAATCACTTGAATCTTAATACTTAATAAATGATATTTCAATAAACAAAACATCAATTTGATTATAATATCAATTACATTATACATAACAAAAGAAGTAAACTTATTTTATACTATAGGGCACTATTCATTTGGTCATTTTAAATAAGGTGGCGAATATAAACTATTTTTCAAAGGTTAACTCACACCTATTTATCACATGTATATTCAATCACATGCAAACATAATTAGTTATTAACACAAATGAATACTAACCTTTAAAATTATCTTGACCAATGCATAATTATGTTTAAAAAAATTTCAAAATAATTATTACATCAACTAAGTTCATCAAACATGCATGTAATATCTACTTAAACTTATGGATAATGTCTCTATCAAAATTTTATAAATTTCCTATTCTTTAACAAAATTCTATTACATCCTAATATGCACAAACATATATCACATTTCAAGCATACATATATAACTAACTAGACATATTCATGAGCAATGTACTTAAAATATACTTGTTTACTATGCGAATTAACCTATTTAAGAATCATGCAAAAGACCAAATACAAACAAACCATAGCACCATAATTTGATCATTTCATCATCGAATCACCTCATTTGAACTTAAAAGAAATACACATACCCAATATCTTTTATAACCTAACATTACTAACCTATGAACAAAACACAACTATGGTTCAATATAATCGAGTATACAATTATTCATTTATACCACATTACCCAACTCATATTTTCACTTCTCAATCACATATTTCCTTACCATATTCGAATTAAACCTTGATTGAGTTTGTGCAAACATTAACGATATAAACTGACTATTACATCAAAAGCATGATAAACATACTTAACCAAAAATTTAGCCATATTCGCATGGCTATTATATACATGAACAAAAAGTTTTCAACAAACAAGGTCAAGTCTTTCCTATACATGCCTCTGTCCAAAAACCAAAATGAAAGAGTACCAACATTCAATCGATAGTGTGGTCGACTGTCTTGACGATCTCGTTGAGCAGGTAGCCTTTACCTTATCTATAAAACAGAGAGAACATTACACACAAATAAGTTTACTAACTTAGTAAGTCCCAAGCTCATAATAATACTACATTCAATTACTTAAACATTTAAATCATTCAACTCAACCATGTTATCATATTAAAATTTCTTTCACCTTTAGCACTACTGTACATAACACTGTGTAATATTAGTTAAAATCTAGTAACATTAAACATATCATACCTTACTTACTTACAGCCTTTAACTAGACACATTAGCTACGATTTACCTTGAACAACAATTCGATTTCTCCTTTGTAAAACACATCACCCAAGATAAAGCACTCGCTAGGCATTAAAGCTCAAATAAATCACCAAGACAAGGCACCTTTAGGCACGAAGCCGAATATGTCACCGGCACTAAGCACTGCTAGGCAAGCTCGAATATGTCACTACCTAAGCACGCTAGGCTTATGTCGCAAGACTAAGCTCGCTAGGCAAGTACTCACCACCACTTATAATTCACATATTATATCGAATAACTTCCAACACAAGGTTTTATACAAAATTCTATTGAATACTATCGAACCTATACGCTTCGAGAACTTTCGCTTTTCCCTGCTTTTAAATCTGCTTTTCTTTGCTCTTGATTTCATCTCAATTTGATCTAAAATTAAAAGTTTTATGAATCATTAATTGGACATCCACTTAAAAGCCACAATCAAAAAGGTACATTTCACTTTAGCATGCCACTTTTACTCTTTATGCGATCAAGTTCTTTTTATCAAATTGAGCACTTAAACAATAAAATTTCTCTGAATTTCACCCATTAACCATGAATAATCTTATGAATAGTAGTTTTAGGAGTAGTTCTTCGAATTCACAATTCTCCATCGATTAACCACGAATAATCTTATGAATAGTAGTCCTCACGCTCAGATCCCTAGTTCTAGGAAACACATACATTCAATCAACATACAAAGAACATCCATGAACTTACATTCATCAAATAAAAGTGTTTTCGTTGTTTCATTACCCAGGGGTATTTTCATAATTTATCTTACAGGGGGTATTTTTGTAATTTTCAAAATAGGGTTCCTTGGTGATTTCGTGGAATAAGGGTATTTTGGTAATTTTATGATACATGGGTATTTTAAAAATTTGGAAATTCGAGGGTATTTCAGTAATTTTAACATCTAAGAGGTATTTCGATCATTTTGAAATTTATGGGTATTTCGATAATTTTGACATCCAGGGGGTATTTTGATTATTTTAAAATTTGGGGGTATTTTGGTCATTTTACACATTAGGGGCAGTTTGGTAATTTTTACAAATCAAGGGTGTTTTCTAAATTTTACAAAACTAGGAGAGTATCTTGGAGAATTTGATTTTAAAAGAAATATAGTAGTGTTCAGGTGTTTTTGGCTATTGTCATGTTGTGTGAGTTTTTTTTTTCCAATGAAAATTCGTTGATTTTGTAAATCGGGGTATATTTGCAAATCTTGGTATTTTTTTCTTTTTCCCAAAATAAGAGTATTTTAGTGATTTTGTAAAAACAATGTGGCTGGTCCTTTCGGGTTTTAATTATAGGGTTTAGCTCATGTCAACAAGTCCTCATGATTAGGGTGACGGTCACCACGCACTGTAAGATTCCAAATAAGAGGAGGTGAGTCGCTAGGATCTTAAATACCAAGCTCTCCCTAATCCACTCCTAGACATGCGTATGCCCGCTTGCCACACCCTATCTCGGCTAAGGTGAACAATCACTACACACCGTAAGGTTCCAACGAAGAGGAGGTGAGTCACTAGGATCGCTAAGTACTGTGCTCTTCCGACCCAATCCTAGACATGCGTATGTCTGTTGCCACACCCTAGTCTTGCCACACCTTAGTGAGTTTAAGTCTTATGAGATTTAAAAAGTAGTTTAAGCTAAGCCTAAAGTCCCTCATATTCTAACTAAAATAATATACGTCCCATAAGCCCATCAAGCCCATATATATATATATCATACAATGGTTCAGTATACTTACCTGGCGGACTTGAACTGGAGACGCAGGTGCCATGCCCGAAAAAAAACCCATCATGTAACATTTATAAAACATGCATACTTCGAAAACCTATTTTTAGAAAAAGTTTTGAGCCCAAAACCCCAGAGCCGAGTTTTGAACTGGGTTCTGATACCAATCCGTAACACCCCAAACCCGACCCAAACACTATAGCCGGATCTGGCATGTCACTAAAAAGATTCTGTAAAAGATGTCAAAATTTTTGAGAAATATATTTTTTTTGTATTCAATCTTTCGTTCGGAAGAACTTAATAATGTAACTAAGTTATAAATTACTTTTGTTGTTTTATGAATAAAAAACTAAAATCTTAATATATGCCTTAGTTTAATTAAAGTTTAAGTGCCTAGCAGTAATGAAAGCCCAAAATAAAACCCAAAACAGTAGTAAAATAGTCTAGTGGCCCATGGCCTTATTACAACTAGATTTAAAACCCATTAAATAAAAGTATAAAATAATAGATTAGAGTCTTTTGTGAATCCAAATGTTCTTTTGCATGGCCACCTTGCTCTCCTCTCCAAAATTGCTGCACTAGGTGCTACCAAATTGTTAAAATAACGAGGTGAGTCATGAAACTCAGCAGCAACCTCTCGCACCATTAGATTGGGCCTTAGCCCATAGATCAAAATATAAAACATAATATAGCAGATAACATACATAAAACCCAACCCAATCCTAGGTTTCCATCCACTACACGCCACCATTACTCGCCGATCACACCATTAGGGATTTCTACAATCAACCCACACCGCTATACACCATCGATGGCGCTCATGTCATAGCTTAGTCATTCATCGTCAAGTTGTGACATAGTCACAGGTGAAATGGCATAAGCCACCGTAAACAAAGTTGTGACAGAGTCATCAGTCGAAATGGCATAAGCCACCGTAAATGTAGTACTTCCCCTTTTTCATCAATTACCCAACCCCAAGCATACAGAGAAATCGACATACAGAGCATATTATTGAAGAAGGATAGAAATCACTAACCTGATGATTAGCCTTTACCCTCCTCGGGTTTTCAATCATAATGCCGGGATTTCAGCATTTAACAAAGTTTAGTAGATTTATACATATATAGATATTGGCACTCAGTCTAATAGTGTGAAAGGTTACACACCTGATTATTGTCGATACCCTTGCTAAACCAATCTACAAATTTGCTCAAAAAGTCGAAAAGATGTGAAAATAGGGCCTATCCTATATTCGACCATGGTTAGTGTTCTACCCGATTTTATGTACTTAAAAATAAACAATTCTCCTCACTTAAACTGATTAGATCCCGGAAGTAGGATGGTTTGAACGCTACCGTTGAAAAACCTTGACGATTGAGATCTCCTTTAAATCTCGATGTGCCACAAAAGAAAAAGAACCCGGATTAGTTTCCAAATAGCCATTCAGCTAAGGTTTCTAAAAGCCAGAGAAATATTGGAATCTCAAAATCGACACTTACCTATTATTTTCTTCAAGATTTGGCACAAGCAAACTCCACTGAAGAAAATTTGCCAACTTCAGAAGGTGAGATCTTAGTGGTTTCGGCGTTTTATGAAAATCCCAGAAGGATGAACTGACATGGTTTCGGCTAAAAATAAAAGTGGAAAGAAAGCAAGGAGAGTTTTGAAGATTCGACTAACTGAAGAAAAAGAGAAGAGAGAAAGAATAGAGTAGAAATTTCGGCAGAGAAAAGAGAAAAGATGAGAGCTTTAACAGCAAATTTTGACTCAATGGGAGAGAAAGAAGTTAGGGTTCAAATGCCAAAATTTGAAGAGATACTCTCCTATTTATAGGATTTTCGACACCTACCTATTAAAAACCGAAAGTGTCTTTCCTAATATCTAAAGCTTAAGCAAATAATAGGGAAAATTCGGCACCCTTTTTCCTATGTAGTAGCTGAATTCTTCACCCTTCTAGGTGATGGAATTTCGGCCATCACTTAGTCTCCTAGATAGCCCATCCTTATTTCCCTTGTCTTAATTTGTTATCTCCTCAGAAATAGCCTTAACTATCACCAACTCCTTCCCCCTTTATCTGCTTATTATCCTCATATTTTAATCATTAAAAATCCTAAAAATTAGCCTTGTGTCGTCCCTCCTTTACTCCTTTAAATGCCAAATTTTAGCCCAAAAACTTGGGCTTCAAGCAACCACAATTTGGGCCTTCCTCATGCTCAAGTGACGCCAACTCCTCTTCCTCCTAGTGGCACCATTTCCCTCTGGCCACAAGCCCAATATGCCAATTAAACTACTAAAACTTCAATTTAAGCCCTTAGAGTGTCTAAAGAAAATATTTAATCAAAGCCTTAGCCCAAACCTGAGCCCCATTTGCACCTCAAATCCTTAAATTAATATTTTTAAGCATACACTACACAAAATGCACAAGCCCATAAATTCAGGATGTTATAGCTGTGGAGTGGGTTCGAAAATATTTTTCAAAGTTATTTGAAATTTGGTTTTAAAAAAAGTATCTTTATTGGAAGTATGGCACCCGAGTCTCCAGCACCAAATTCGTAAGTCCCCTTACTTATTATTATATGCTATAATAATTGTATTTATTCTGTGTATATTTTGGATGTGATGTTGGAATGAAAAATTTTTAAGTATGAGTGTTAAATATCTGTTTTCTTCTGTATTAGATATTTGGTTGTGTGAAGAGGTTCCAAGCTTAAGTTAGAAAGTGTATTACTATTTTAGAATCAGAGTGCACTGTGAGTGCAAAGGTTGTAGGTTAGGATGTGTGACTGTTTCTACAGTTAGAAATTTCGAGGACAAAATTTCTTTAAGGAGGGTAGATTTGTAACATCCCAAAGTTGGGCCTAGTAGGATTGGCCCATTGGGCCTTAGGCGTAGTAGCATTTAAAATTTTTGGGAATAAGAGAACAGATTTAATACAAGTTGGATCTAGTAGGTGAGTGATTTCGAAAGGTTAGGGGGCTTTTATGAAGTCCAGGGTTCAAACTTTGGCTTTAGGGAAATTTTGGTTTTAGGTGAAAAAAACCTTGGGAGTTAGTAGGTAGGCTTTAAGAATAAAATGTGGAGAGAATGACACAAGTGGAGTGTGTGGTGTAGTGGCAAAGTGACGCCACATAAGAGGCAAGGGGGTGACGCCAAAAAGGAAGGAAGGAGGTCCAAGGTTCAAGTCTTGGCTCTTGCATTTTAGTTTTCTTTTTAAATGGACTCTAGAATTTTGCCATAGGGTTATATTTAGTTGCGCATGATTTTAGACACAAGAGGAGCTTGTGGCTTAGTGGTTAGTGGCGTGGATTATGCTACAAGGGAGCCTGGTGTTTGAATCTCATGGAAAGCAATGGAGTATTTATTTTGCGAATTGGACGAGAAGAGTTTGAGTTGGATTTAAACTCTACTGACGAAGGGATCCTAGATCGAAAATATATAGAGAAGGAAGGTGAGAAGCTAGCTATATATAGAACTGCCTAGGAGGAGAAGGAGCATACCTAGTTGGCGTTGGGTATAGGAGTGCTCGGAGCGCGATTTAGCGGCTTCAGATTCCTATCAGGTGTGTACCTCTCTCTACTTTAGCTGTAGAGTGGCAAATGCCGAAATGCCGGTCACACAGCGATGGTAGCCACACGAGCGTGCGAGCGTGCGTGTGGAAGCTTCGATGCGATAGTTGAGGCCACCATGAGTATTCTTGTGGGTGTGGGCGGTTGGGCCACGATGGCCCGAAAGGGTCCAAGTGGGCTCAATGGGCCCGGGGGCCCATATGAGTAAATTGTATGATTGAGTAGTAAATAGTGAACTAGACTAGGTGAACCTCATGTTTGTGGCTAGGTTTGGGCTAAATGAGCCATACGAGTGTTTGGGCCGACTTGGGCCGAGAATGGGCCTTAGGCCCATTCGCATGGTTATCTCTGTTTATAATACTTGAGTCGTTCGAGGCGATAGTAGACCTTCTGTTGGGTCGTTAACACCCTGGTTTACAAAATTACCGAATTACCCCTAGTTTGTATAATTATCGAATTACCTTTGGTTTGTAAAGTTATCGAATTACCCCTGGTTTGCGAAATTAGAATTACCTCCTGGTTTGCAAAATTACCAAATTACCCCTGGTTTGCAAAATTATCGAATTACCCCTGGTTTGTAAAATTACCGAATTACTCTTGATTTGTGAAATTACCAAATTACCTCTAGTTTGTAAAATTACAAAATTACTCCTAGTTTGTAAATTACTAAATTACCCCTAGTTTGCGAAATTACTAAATTACCTCTGGTTTGTAAAATTATCGAATTACCCCTAGTTTACGAAATTATCGAATTACCCCTGATTTGTAAAATTATCGAAATACCCCTAGTTTGTGAAATTATCGAAATACCCCCAATTTACAAAATTACTAAAATACCCTCAGATTACAAAATTACCGAAATACCCTTAGTGTGTAATTACCATTTTACCCCTAAATGACAAATGACCATTGTACCCTCGTGGTAGTACTAATGTTGTCTATGTTAATTGTATAATTGATTATGTTCGAGATGCACTGCATACATGGATTAGTTATGAGTAGAATTACCGAACTACCCTTAGTAGGTAAATAACTAGAATACCCTCGGTGGGTAAAATTACCGTTATACCCTTAGGGGTTGATTAGCGTGGTTGTGTGTAAAATTCACCCTTTAATATTAATATGTGTTATTAAATATCTTGGCTAAAAAGCTAAAATGGTTAGACGAATAGACGTTATGCCAACTATGGGCATGATCAAAATACCATGTAAGTACCCTGTTGGTTATGTATGCGCTAATGATTGTATGCCATAATGATATTATGCACTTGACAGCTTACTATATTCATTTGACACTTGTATGCATGGGTTGGATATGATGTTTAAGGGGAAGTGTAAGACTGTTAATAGTGGTTTGGTACCACACGTGGGTTGGCCCCACATTCTTGATTCGTGACTAAGTCTCAGTGGTTTGGAACCACCAGTGGTTTGGTACCACATATTGATGATTTCGTGACTCGTCCCAGTGGTTTGGTACCACAGTGGGTTGGCCTCACATATATGATTATTCGGGATTGTCACTAGTGGTTTGGTACCACAAGTGGGTTAGCCCCACATATGATATTTTGTGACTATGTCACCAGTAGCTAGGTGCCATATAAGGAGTGTAGCGGATGGAGGGTTGATTGTAGAAATCCCACATGGGTGTTGGGTTGGTACGGGTGGCGTGTAAAGGATGGAAAATTAGGTTGGGCTGGGTTTGCATCGCATTGCATACATTATCTGCTGTGACATATGATATGGGTTAAGGCTCAACCGAGGCTATTTTGGGCTGAGGCCCAATTGCCACCGTTATTGTAATGGGCTTCGGCTTGGATTGTTGTGATGCATGTTCTTACGGATGAGGGTTGTGCACACTGAGTTTTCATAAACTCACCCCCTCTTTTTATTAAATGTTTCTAGTGATTCCTAGCGATTGAGGATTGGGAGCCGTGGAGGACTTGGGGGTGGCTATACATCGGAGATGCTACTCGTGAACTTTAGTATTTTGATTTTTACCTTTTCTTTTAGATTATTTATTTTGGGTTAATATTTTGTAATAAGGCCATTGGTTTATTTTTTCTAAGTTTTCATTTATAACTGTTAAACTTATAAATACGTGGTTTTCTTAAAACATTAGCAATCGTTTTCTAAAATATCATGTTTACACAACGATGCAAGTTTAACTTTCATAACAAAATAGTTTTTCAAAATAATAACAACTTTTAAATGGTCATTTAGTAAACACGTTTTTCTCAGTCAAGCAACGAACTCGGAGTTCAAAAATCTGATAAAACTTTTCTAAAACAATTTGCTTAGCTTTTCAACTTCCTTCAATGTGACACGCCAGATTCGGGCCTAACTTTTAGGCCATGTTTGGGGTGTTACAATTATGGTATCAGAGCCTAGATTTTAAAACTCGGCTGTGGAGTGGGTTCGAAAATATTTTTCAAAGTTATTTGAAATTTGGTTTTAAAAAATCTTTATTGTATCATTATTGGAAGTATGGCACCAAGCTTAAGAGTCTCAAAGTGTGCTGTGAGACCAAACCCGTAAGTCCCCAAAGTTACTTATTATTATATGTTATAATGACTTTGAAACACCCCACACCCTACCCATGATTTATTTTCTGCAGTTTCATATTTTGGATGTGATGTTTGAATGAAAAAAACGTTTTAAGTATGAGTGTTAAATATCTGTAAACTTGTCTTTTCATGATCCCTAGATATTTGGTTGTGTGAAGAGCTTCCAAGCTTAAGTTAGAAAGTGTATTACTATTTTAGAATCAAATTCGCTGCAGCATCGCCTATATAAAAATTCGTGGTGCATGTGACACCACATTCGTTGTAGGTTAGGATGTACATCATGCATAACATACTTAAAATTCACATTCATGTCACTTTTCACATGTTTATAACATATTTCATAATCCTAGTAGGAGCAGGAAACGCTAGAAATTTTGAGGACGAAATTTCTTTTCTATTGCTTTAGATTTTAAGTCCCTAGGCTATAACCCAAATCCCGAAGGATTTATGAGGGTAGATTTGTAACATCCCAAAGTTGGGCCTAGTAGGATTGGGCCCATTGGGCCTTAGGCATAGTAGCACTTTATCAAAAATTAAAATTTTTAGTCGAATAAGAGAAATAAAACTCCTCTTTGCAAGCCTTTAATGCAAGTTAGATCTAGTAGGTAAGTGACTTTGTTATTTCTAAGTTTCCAGGTTTTAAACTTGACATTTCCTTACATTTCCAAGGGCTTTGGTCACTTTCCTATGAAGTCCTTTCCTATTTTACTTAGGTTTCCAAAATGCTAACTTTCCTCTTTTAACGTAACATTTCTATACATTCCTGGTTCAAACTTTGGCTTTAGGGAAATTTTGGTTTTAGGTGAAAAAGGGAAATTTTGGTTTTAGGTGAAAAAACTGGGAGTTAGTAGGTAGGCTTTAAGAATAAAATGTAGAGAGAATGACACAAGTGGAGTGTGTGGTGTAGTGGCAAAGTGATGTCGCATAAGAGGCAAGGGGGTGACGCCAAAAAGGAAGGAAGGAGGTCCAAGGTTCAAGTCTTGGCTCTTGCATTTTGGTTTTCTTTTTAAATGGACTCTAGAATTTTGCCATAGGGTTATATTTAGTTGCACATGATTTTAGACACAAGAGAAGCTTGTAGCTTAGTGGTTAGCAGCGTGGATTATGCTACAAGGGAGCCTGGGTTTGAATCTTATGGAAAGCAATGGAGTATTTATTTTGAGGATTGGACGGGAAGAGTTTGAGTTAGATTTAAACTCTACTGACGGAGGGATCCCACATCGGAAAGATACAAAGAAGGAAGGTGATAAGCTAGCTATATATAGAGCTGCCTAGGAGGAGAAGGAGCATACCTAGTTGGTGTTGGGCATAGGAGTGCTCGGAGCGCGATTTAGTGGCTTCAGATTCATATTAGGTGTGTACCTCTCTCTACTCTAGTTGTAGAGTGGCAAATGCCAAAATACTGGTCACACGACGATGGTAGCCACACGAGCGTGCAAGCTTACGTGTAAAAGCTTCAACCCGATAGTCGAGGCCACCATGAGTATTCTTGTGGTTGTGGGCAGTTGGGCCACGATGGCCCGAAAGGGGCCAAGTGGGCTCAATGGGCCGGGGGCCCATATGAGTAAATTGTATGATTGAGTAGTAGATAGTGAACTAGACTAGGTGAACCTCATGTTTGTGGCTAGGTTTAGGCTAAATGGGCCACACGAGTGTGTGGGCCCACTTGGGCCGAGAATGGGCCTTAGGCCCATTCGCATCATTATCTCTGTTTATAATACTTGAGTCGTTCGAGGCGATGTAGACCTTTTGTTGGGTTGTTAACACCCTGGTTCGCAAAATTACCGAATTACCCCTAATTTGCATAATTATCGAATTACCCCTGGTTTGCAAAATTATCGAATTACCCTTAGTTTGTGAAATTATCGAATTACCCCTAGTTTACAAAATTACCAAATTACCCCTAGTTTGCAAAATTATCAAATTACCCCTGGTTTGCAAAATTATCGAATTACCCCTGGTTTGTAAATTATCGAATTACCCCTAGTTTGTGAACTTTTCAAATTACCCTTGGTTTGCAAAATTATGAAATTATCCCTGGTTTGTAAAATTATCGAAATACCCCTTGTTTATGAAATTACCGAAATAGCCCTAATTTACAAAATTATCGAAATACCCCCAGGTTACAAAATTATCGAAATACCCTTAGTGTGTAATTATCGTTTTACCCCTACATGATAAATAACTGTTGTACCCTCGTGGTAGTATTAATGTTGTTTATGTTAATTGTATGATTGATTATGTTCGAGATGCACTGCATACATGGATTAGTTATGAGTAAAATTACCGAACTACCCTTGATAGGTAAATAACTTGAATACCCTCGGTAGGTAAATTACCGTTATACCCTTAGGGGTTGATTAGCGTGATTGTGTGTAAAATTCACCCTTTAATATTAATATGTGTTATTAAATATCTAGGCTGAAAAGTCAAAATGGTTAGAAGAATAGACGTTATGCCAACTATGGGCATGATCGAAATACCAGGTAAGTACCCTATTGGTTATGTATGCACTAATGATTGTATGCCATAATGATATTATGCACTTGACAGCTTGCTGCATTCATTTGACACTTGTATGCATGGGTTGGATATGATGTTTAAGGGAAGTGTAAGACCGTCACTAGTGGTTTGGTACCACACGGGTTGGCCCCACATTCTTGATTCATGACTAAGTCTCGATTGGTTTGGAACCACCAAAGGGTTTGGTACCACATATTGATGATTTCGTGACTCGTCCTAGTGGTTTGGTACCACAGTGGGTTAGCCCCACATATATGATTATTCGAGATTATCACTAATGGTTTGGTACCACAAGTGGGTTGGCCCCACATATGATATTTTGTGACTATGTAACCAGTGGCTAGGTGCCACATATGGAGTGTAGCGGATGGAGGGTTGATTGTAGAAATCCCCACGGTGTGTTGGGTTGGTACGGGTGGCGTGTAGAGGATGGAAAATTAGGTTGGGCTGGGTTTACATCACATTGCATACATTATCTGCTGTGACATATGATATGGGTTAAGGCTCAACCGAGGCTATTTTGGGCTAAGGCCCAATTGCCACCGTTACTGTAATGGGCTTCGGCCTGGATTGTTGTGATGCATGTTCTTACCGATAAGGGTTGTGCACACTGAGTTTTCGTAAACTCACCCCCTCTTTTTATTAAATTTTTCAGGCGATTTCCAGCGATTGAGGATTGGGAGCCGTGGAGGACTCGGGGGTGGCTATACATCAGAGATACTACTCGTGAACTTTAGTAATTTCGATTTTTACCTTTTCTTTTAGATTATTTATTTTGGGTTAATATTTTGTAATAAGGCCATTGGTTTATTTTTTCTAAGTTTTCATTTATAACTACTAAACTTATAAATACGAGGTTTTCTTAAAACATTAGCAATCATTTTCTAAAATATCATGTTTACGCAACGATGCAAGTTCAACTTTCATAACAAAACATTTTTTCAAAATAATAACAACTTTTAAATGGTCATTTAGTAAATCACATTTTTCTCACTCAAACAACAAACTCAGAGTTCAAAAATCTGATAAAACTTTTCTAAAACAATTGTTTAGCTTTTCAACATCCTTCAATGTGAGATGCCAGATTCGGGCCTAACTTTTAGGTGGGTTTGGGGTGTTACAGTATTTAGGTGATATTTAGGACGTATGAAGTTTAAATCTAAGTTTAGATATGATATTTGAGTGGTTAAACATCTATTTTGACAAAACTAGTTAAGTTTTTGAAATAGAGGTTAATAGGTTGTGATATGTGATTTTAGAATGATTTAATTATGTTATTTTTTGTTTATAATGCCTTTGTATTATGTTTGATGCGTATGTGAAGTTCCAACTCATTTGGGACCCTCCACAAGCAAGGAAAAAGGCAAACGAAAGCTTACTTGAGCTTCGTTATGGAAACAAGTTGCTAAGGTGAGTGTCTTGTGTGCTATAATTATTGCACAAATTAGTGAGTTAAAGGGGTTGAGGTGGTCTAATAATCTAATCAAAGTTCTAAGATTAAATTTTCTTACTTGGGTATCTATTTGCCACACTTAATCATGGACTTGTGTCATCGAGTGGGGGTAGAAATGGACTTAACCGAGTAGTTCCACTGCCCCATATAGAGCATCATAGGAGACACTATGCTCAGACACTTTTAGAAGCTTTAAAGAAAGTAGATCCAAGAATGAAACTTGAGGAGGAATCACAAAATGGAAGTGCCTCCATTGGTAAAAAAGAAAAAGCATTAAGAAGAAGGTCGATGATGAGCCTACACAATGGCAATGTAAGCTAGGCAGAGATGTGCATTACAACACTAGACTGCTGGAGGTAATGAAGCCATTCGTGGACACATTCATGGCAAGCTAGGGGCAGGGAGCATTCAATGGCCCGATAGATCGAGCGATTCATCCGAGGGTAATGTAGATGGAGATGATGAGCAAGAAGAAGAAGCAAAAGAGGAGGAGGCTGACAAGACAATAGAGGATGCTACTTTTAAGCCTTATCATGACGACTTTGAGGATGTGTTTGCACCCGCGCATCCATCCACTTTGTCCCCCATGATCCATGACCCAAGCGAGCAACCTGAGATGTCTTATAAAAATTAGGGTCCTAAGGAGTAGCCGGATTGAATGAGGGTCCCAAGGATGATCAACATTAGTTACATGCTTTCGTTTCTTAGTTTTATTTTATTTTATGTTGTGCGTCATGTAAAATAATTAAACTACATTATTTTTGGACCTTTTTTTCTTCTGTTTTTATATTTCATATTTTTTCTGTTTGTTTTTATTTTTGTGTGTTTGTTTCATTTGCAGCCAATTATATTGAAAGACTACATAGTATTTGTGAGCTTTAACAAGGAGGTGGACCCTCGAGCTCATCTGACACTCCTTTTTAGGGAAGACTGGTAACCTTCTATCTTTTTTCGAGAACACTTAAGAACAATGTGTAGTTTAAGTGTGAGGGGATGCACATATTTTTATGTGTTTTTCTTTTTTTAGGTCATTTTGTGTGTTTATTTTCATTTTTATGCCTTTTTCGAAAAATTCCAAAATTATTTTTCGTTTTTTATTTTGTGTATTTACATGTTGCTTGGACTATAATTAGGTAATAAATCATTAGTTGTAAATATTAAATAAGTGCATTGAATTGTCAAACTTGTAAATTTGAATGATACTAGATAACTTGATATTCCTAATTGTAGACAAATTAGTTCACTTAGTTGATTTGTATAATAGGTAGAGACAATAACTTCAATGAAAATGTATAATGTGTATCATATGAAGAATAAAGTATACAAATCCTTGTAGATAAAATTTTTGAATTGTTACTTTTCCTTTAAAATAGATGTATGCTTGATAGAGTTGGTGTTGTGTGAATAATTCGAGAAAGACCTTAGGCATTGTTGGAACTAGCCTAGAGCCTAAAAGCTTACCTTTTGCTATGTACCTCTAGTTACCATATCTTTAAGCCTCAAGTAACATTTCATTCTAACCTTAATATCAAAGCCTTGAGCCTAAACGAGTCTAGTACTCAATCCTTCTTTGTCCCGATCTTTAAAATGCACTATGTAATGGATGTTGTGCCATGGACATTGAGGGTTAGGTGGAGACATCATGGTGGTTTTATGTGTAAAAAATAAAATGAAGAAATTATGCGATTTAGTACATTAATAAAAAAAGTGAATGTGTAACACCCCTCACCCATATTCAACGTCGAAATAGGGTTACGGAGCATTACCGGACTTATAAAACAACTACACATATAATTACTCATACATTTTCAATTTTCATGCAATTATCAATCAACATATTCATATCGTCCCTAATACGAGCCTACGAGGCTCAAAAACATGCATAAGAGGTGGTTCGGGACTAAATCGATAGCTTTAAAACATGCATAAGACAATGTGTCCCAGAAATCCAATGTCTCAGAGCTAAAACTCGCATTTACTGAATTTAGCAAACAATTTCTTATCTCTCAATGTTTGAAGCACAATTCTCAAATGCTTAGCATGCTCAAACTCATCTCGTGAATAAATTAAAGTGTCGTCAATGAAAACTACAACAAATCTGTCTAAATACGGTCTGAAAATACGATTCATCAAATCCATAAAACGATAGGAGCATTAGTTAATCTAAAAGGCATAACAAGAAATTTATAATGTCTGTACCTCATTCTGAACGTAGTTTTCGGCACATCTGAATCTTAACTCGCAACTGATAATATCCAGATCTAAAATCAATCTTTGAAAACACTGTTCCCCCTTTAAATTGGTGAAACAAATCATCTATTCGCGGCAACGAATACTTATTCTTTATCATAACTTTATTAAGTTGTCGATAATCAATACACATTCACATTGATCCGTCTTTCTTCTTTACAAACAACACTGGCGCACCCCAGGGTGAAAAACTAGGTTGTGCAAAGCCTCTATCTGTTTACTCTTGTAACTATGCTTTCAACTCTGTTGGAGCCATTTTATACAGAGCTATAGATATCGGTGATGTTCCCTGCACTAATTCAATAGCAAACTCAACCTCTCTGATCGGTGGTAACCCCGGTAACTCTTTTGGAAACACATCCATAAACTCACAGACAACTGGCACTGATTCAATCTTAGATTCAGACACTTTTGTATCTAAAACATAAGAAAGATAAGCTTCGCAACCTTTCCTCACACATCTCTGAGCTGACATAGATGAAATCACAACTGGCAACCCACTCGACTCGTCTGATTCAATTTGAAGAATTTCATTATTCTGACATTTTAATTCAATTGTCTTTCGTCTACAATTCACAATAGCATCATGAAACGTCAACCAATCCATACCCAAAATTACATCGAATTCATCAAAAGGTAGTAGCATCAAATCTGTCAGAAAATAGTAACCTCGAATTATTAAAGGATAGCTCTTGCAAACTTTATCAACTAGAACATACTTGCCTAAGGGGTTCGATACTTTAATCACAAACTCAGTAGACTCAATAAGAAAACTCTTATTAGACACCAAATTTATACATATATACGAATGAGTCGATC
Organism: Gossypium rotundifolium; assembly: GCA_025506655.1. Classification (NCBI taxonomy): domain Eukaryota; kingdom Viridiplantae; phylum Streptophyta; class Magnoliopsida; order Malvales; family Malvaceae; genus Gossypium; species Gossypium rotundifolium. The sequence goes on along the minus strand of CP106733.1, from coordinate 20,472,485 downwards.
CAGGATCAATCAAAGCAATCACATTAGTGTCATAAAGAGAAAATGTACCGGTGATAACATTGGGTGATGACGCATCTTCATGAGAGCGAATAGCGTAAACTCTGGCTAATGCCCTGGCCTCTGATCTCATCGCAGAGTCCCTTGTCACTCCTTTACTACCTGTCACATTTACCGTCTTTCTAGATAGTCTTCCCTTAACAACTATATTACTCGATCTTGCACTCTGATATTTGTCTTTCTCGGATAACGAAGGACAATCCCAAATAAGATGATCTGGCGAACCATATTTGTAACAAGCTTTATTTCTTTTATTCCAACAAATCTCCAAAATGTCATCTCCCACACTGTTGACACTTGTTTCTCACGTTGCCAACACTCGATACCGATGTAGCTTGAGTTTTTGGACTTGAATATTGTTTTCCACGATCTCTGTTCGAATATCCCATTGAAGCATTTGAGTGACTATACAAATATCGTGATTTCTTTGAATCTGCTTTTATCTTTTCTTTGCTAAGCTCATCAGCTTTGCAAACTCTATCAACCAGGACAATAAATTCTTTAAGCTCTAGAATTCAAACAGGTAATCTGATATCCTCGTTTAATCCATCTTCAAATCTTTTACATATTATAGCCTTAGTTGAAACACATTCTCTAGCATACTTATTCAATCTAACAAACTCTCACTCGTATTCTATCATAGACATACGAACCTATTTCAGTTCAAGAAACTCTTTTCGCTTTTGATCAATGAACCATTGACTGATATATTTCTTTCTGAACTCATCTTGAAAGAAATCCTAGGTAACTCTTTCTCTCAGCACCACTGACATTAGGGTATTCCACCACTGATATGTTGTGTCCCTCAGAAGTGATATAGCATATTTTAAACACTCAAACGGTGTGCAAGAAAGGTCATCAAATACTCTGATAGTGTTTTCAAGCCAAAACTTGACTCTCTCTAGATCATCGTCAATAGTAGCTCTGAACTCTTCGACCCTATACTTCCGAATCTTATCAATTGGTGGCTTATTTAATCATAAAAGTTCCACATTTTAAGGAGCTACAGAAATCGGTTGGGGATTAGGTGGGGGTGCAGGTTGTTGAGCAGCCAAATTTGTTTGAAAAAATTTTGTAAACCACTCATTTATCATCTGGAAGAAGGCTTCTTTAGCCTCTCCGCCCTAGCTACCCGATACGGGTCTCGACTCAGATTGCGCTACTCCGTGAACGAAGGCAGGCGCATTACTTTCTACATCATCAGCTACAACTCGATTGGGATCCATTTACTATGTGAAAACACAGTTTAAATTGTCAAGAGTCATCACACTATCACAGGTTATATATGGCATGTATAGCTAGACTTTCACCTACGCTATGTTAGTCCTAGAATTGACTAAACCATAGTTGTAACAGCCCGGCTTAGACCCTAGTCAGAATAGTGGTTTTGAGACCACAAACCTGAGGTCAAAAAAATATTTTAATATTAGTTTTTGTGTTTATTATATGTGATTTAGCCTATGTGAAAGTTTCGTGTGGAGATTTTATCGATTGTGTGTTTAATTTGCGAAAAGGATTTAATCGCATAAAGTGCAAAAGTCATGTGCTAATTGTTAAAGTACCTAATTGTTGTTTTCTTTATAATTTGGAGATTTTATGATGCAATTAATCCATTTTATAAGTTAGTGGAAGATGATAGCATGGTTTTGGTGTTATTATAAATATTCATTAAGGGTAGAATTAGAAATTAATTATTTATGTTATTATAATTGTAATAAAACAAAAGATGGCCAATATATCATCTTTTTAGCGAACTTGAAGAAGAAAAAGATGGAACTAGGGCTTGAGACATTCAGCCATTGTTTAGCTTGATTAAGGTAAGTTTTTGACTCGGTTTTTGATAATTTCTACGTTTTTGTGATCGTTGCTTTGTGCTCTAGCTAGCCCATACTTTAATTTTAGAATTTGATGGTGAATTTGAGATATTCCATTGATGAATGTTTGAGCTTTGTGATAGTTGTTGATGAAATATGAAAGATATGTGAAAGATTAACATTCTTTGTCTTTGAATTTTTTGTGAATTTGAGTAATTTGGGCTAAATTGAGAAAATTGTAAATTGAAGGACTTACATGTGAAATATATGAAATGTGTGGGCTTGTATTAGCATGGGAAGAATTCGGCTAAGCTTATGTCAATAGAAATTTGGTGTATTTTGTGATTTGATGAATTAGGGACTGAAGTGTTGAAATGTGAAAATATGAGGGCTATTTTGTAAAATACCCTAAATATGTGTGTTTGGATTAAATTGAATGAATTGGTGATTGAATGAGCTGAATTTGAATATGTATAGACCAAGAAAGGAAAAATTCAGATCAAGATCTAGGTAAAGACAAAGTGCTCAATTGATCGACTGTTTCGGTATTTCGACATCCGAGGTAAGTTCGGATGTAATACATGTTGTTAAAATATGTTTTAGTATTATGGAATGAATATGTATATGATTATGAGATTTGAAATGCTATGTGCAAAATTGAATTAGATGGCACTAAGTGTGAGAAATTGAATTCGAAATAGAGATGAATAGCACTGTGTGTGCGAAGTTATGAAAGCTTTGACTTATTGATTTGGCAATGTGTGTGCGATACAGAGATAAGTCGGTTAAAAGAATAGGTAGTAAGTGTTCTATAACGAATATGCTTTGGTTATGTATATGGCACTGAGTGTGTGATTAAATTAAACGAATATCAGAGGATGATCGAAATGTAATATCGAGCATTAAGTAGCTTGGAATTTGAATAACTATGTGTTAGCTAAGGTATGTATTGAACCTTTGTGGTTGATGAGGTTATAGATGAAGCTATGAATGGATGAATTAGTATTTTAGCTATGGATGATATGGTATGAATATTTGAGAATTGATCTATGTGAGGGATTTACTTGTTTAATGAGCTTGGTTTGTTAATTTAAATGTATTATGTTACGAACTTACTAAGCTTTTGAAAGCTTACTGTGTGATTTGTTTCTCTGTTTTACAGTGTCAATAAAGCTAGCTCGGATCTGGGAATTATCAGCATCTCTATCACACTATCATCAATCTATTTTGGTACTTTGAATATGTGTATATTTGAATATGGCATTTATAGGCTAGTCAATGTGACATGTTTTGAGTTGTATAGCCTTGCCATGTGATCTGGCTTTGAAATTGAATGTTGTTAGTTTATATTTGAAGCTATGAGAATGATGATTTTGGTTTGATATAGTGAGATTGGAATTGGTATATTTCTTGCTTGAATTGGTTGATGAGATTGGCATATTAAGTGTGAATTTGTAATATGATTAGATAATGCATAGTGATAGTATTTGAGATGTGAAATTGGTTGTGTTTGGATGAGTTTAATTGAGTAGAAATAATGTATGGTTACAGATGGTATAATTGATGATGAATTGGTGTCATTATTGGTATATTTGGATGCATTTTGAGGTATGATTTGGTATTGATTTGAGGTTGTCGGTGATTCAATGTGTGGGAGGCAAATTTGGCCTTGAAAATGGCCTATAATTGCCCACACGGTTGAGCACACGGCCATGTGGCTCAACCATGTTATTTGAGTTTGCCAAGTGAATCAAGTCAGGCTCGACCATGAGCTAGACACATGAGCGTGTGACTGGCCGTGTGGTGCAAGTCAGTGTCGACCACGGGTGAGGCACATGGGAGTGTCTCAGGCCGTGTGGACAAGTCAATAGGTATGCCCTGTTTTCCCATGGCTTGGACACATGGGCATGTCCGGGGCCGTGTGAGGCACACGACCTACCCACATGGGCGTGTGACCTCTGTAACTTAGAAAAATGTATGAATTTCAAAAATTTTTTGTAAGTGTTTGGTTTAGTCCCGACCCTGTTCTAAAGCATGTTTAAGGTCTCGATGACCTCACTAAGGGACTATATGGTTATGTTTGAATATGATTGAATGATAATTGACTTGGTGCCATGAAATGGATATAAAAGGTTCCGATTATTTGGTAATGCCTTTTAACCTTATTTCGGAGATGGTTTCGGGTTAGGGGTGTTACAGTAGCTCTGATACCAATAAATGTAACACCCTTCACCTGTATTCAACGCCAAAATAGGATTACGGAGCATTACCAGACTTATAAAACAATTACACATACAATTACTCATAAATTTTAAATTTTCATGTAATTATCAATCAACACATTCACATCATCCCTAATACGAGCCTCTGAGGCTAAAAACATGCATTTAGGGTGGTTCGAGACTAAACCGATAACTTTAAAACTTCTAACACTTAAAAATTTTCCAAAAACAGGGACACACGCCCATGTAGGCTCAAATCGTGTGTCTCACATGGTCAAAGACACGCCCGTGTCACAGGCCGTGTGGATGTTTGAAATGGAAGCACATGGCGGTGTCCCAGACCGTGTTCGACCCCGTGTAACTCTCTGACTTGGGTCACACAGCCAACACTGTAACACCTCATACCCGGCCGAGACGTTATGGTCGAATCTAGCGGTCTCACATTGAAGTGTTTAGCGTAAAACTTGTTGTCGTTGAAATCCTTAAAATTAATTAATCATTTTTGTTATTAAACGGTAATTCCAAAATGGGTTGTTCATTTCCAAAGCGTGCATCATTAAAAGCTAATCACTTTTAAAATGTTACTAACTTTCAAAATCTCATTTATTACGGAAGTTTTTTTATGAAATGTTGCGAAAACGTGGTGTCTTTGAAAATAGTTACCTTTTGAAAACCCCTTTTTTTTCTACAACTAGCAGTTTATATCAAACTAAATAAATAAAAACCCCAATTTAAAGTTTATAACTTTAAAGAGGCCTTATTACATAAAATACCTAAATTCGCCATTTATAAATCAAAAGCTAAAATGAAAGTCGATGCGGTTGTGTGGCCATCATCGAGTCCTCGCAAAGACCTTGACCCACTTACATTGGGATTTCCTTTACGCTTAAATGTAGGGTGAGTTTATGAAAACTCAGTGTATAATCCTGACAAGCAACCAGTCAATTAAACAGTGGATAAAGAAATTTGGGCTGAGCCGAATTCGATAACAGATCCGATTCGATGGGGCCTAATCCCTTTCCTGTAACAGTAACAATTGGGCTTGAGCCCATCATAATGCCAGTAATCAGTAGGGCCTTTGCCCAACTTTAGTAATAGTATCAGTGGGGCCTTGGCCCATAACAATAACAGATATCAGTCATGCAGTGAACAGTATGTAATGTCATTAATCGATGCAGTAACAGTACAGTATCATTAATCAGTACATATATGTAGTCAGAAATTCTACCCAATCTAGCCTCTACACACCACTCCGTCCCGCCAAACACACCAAGTGGGGATAAAATCGACCCACCCAGCCAGACACACCAAGATTAGCATCGGTTGCGGCACTAAACAATATTGTAGCAAAGCTGCTAGTAAAATAAACGACATATAGCCATCAGTAGGTCCACAATCGTCTTGGGCGACCCATGCAATCTTACCGATAATATGAACGGCACAAAGCCATCAGTAGGTCCACAGTCGTCTTGGGCGACCCGTGCGACCTTATTAGTACAGTACACTTCTACCAAATATAACAACCCTTCCCCATGTAATATGTCGTGACATAATATCATACGTGTATGCAAAATGTCATGCTCAATCATAGTCATACATATCATAGAGCAAATCAGTCATACATAACATAAGGTCATAATAGTCATTTCATCTCCTAGGGGTATAACAGTCATTTTACCCTATGGGGGTATTTCAATTATTTTACCCTATGAGGGTGGTATTTCAGTCATTTTACCCTATGGGGTATTTTGGTCATTATACCCTATGGGGGTATTTCGGTCATTTTACCTTATGGGGGTATAAATCTGTCATTTTACCCTATGGGGATATTTCGGTCATTTTACCCTATGGGGGTTTCGGTCATTTTACTCTATGAGGTATTTCAGTCATTTTACCCTATAGGGGTATTTTGGTTATTTTACCCTATGGGGGTATTTTGATTATTTTACCCTATGGGGGTATTTCAGGTCATTTTACCCTACGAGGGTATTTCGGTCATTTTAACCTATGAGGGTCTCGATGCAGATATCAACCTCTCGTAAGGTCCGCAGTCACCTCAAGCGACTCTAGTAACCTAAACGGTCATAATAGTGTAAATGGGCCCAAGGCCCATTACCCAGCCCAAGTAGGCCCACACGCTCGTGCTGCCCGTTCAGCCTAGATTTTGCCACGGTGATATGACCTACATAGCCCAGTCCAGTATTTGCCACAAATCATGGATTTCATTTGTGTGAGGCCCACGAGCCCATTAGGCCCACATGGCCTTTTTCGGCCCAACGTGGCCCATTACAACTTAAGCCCATAAAAATGCTCATGGAGGCCTCTACAGTCATACGCCTGTAATTTATGGGCTCGATTTGACCACACGAGCGTTCATAAGCCCATGTGACCTCAAAGCCCAATCTACTGGCTTTTTGGCTTTTCGATTTTTGCCATTATACAGTCAAAATAGTGTGAATACACACCTGTTTATGCAACTGCTCCAAGTATTTTTCACACACCCAACCTTGATTGAGTAATATGCAGTTTACTCCTCTTAGATTGTTGACCAAAACGATCTCATCGTAGAATCATTCACAAGTGGCTAAATCCATGAATATCAACCTTGCAGAAACATAGGGATATTCGGCCTATGCTCAAAAAGACCAAGATAACGCTTTTACCTTAACTAAACAATGGACGAAAAGGTTTTGATTGCTTCAGTCACTTGCACCCCTTCACTCCACTGAAATACCTAGTACCCAACAAACCACCACATCGTAAGGAAAAGACGAGAATCGCGATTAGAACACGTAAGAAGAAGCTTTCGGCTTTCGGAAATGATAGAAGAATAACAGAAAATCAAAGGAGGGAACTTATGAGTACTTACCAATTCGTCAGAACTCTTGCAAGATCGAAACCACAACACCACAGCAGAGTACGGAGACAGTTGGCCAAAACCCAAAAATAGAAGAACACCGAAAGAAAAATAAAGAAGGGCAAAAGGGATATACTATTCGATCAAGGTTTGGGAAAGTAGAGAGAGGAAAGAAACATCAAAAGAAGGGGGGAAGAGAAAGGAGGATTTGACAGGGGAAAAGAAAGAAAAATGCAAATAGGAAAAAGTGAGCAGAGGAAAAAATACCAAAAGAACCTACCACATTCGACCAAAGAGAGGAAAAAACTCCAAATGAGCAGTATACCTTTCTTGGCCGAAATCTTGAGTGCCAAAGTCCAAATTCGGTACAAACTCCCTCCCCTCTCATCTCCTTGATTTTCTCTTAAAATCCTTCCTTAAACCTCTCCATGACCAGTTCAAACTCCATTCAAATTCTATTCAAACTCCCCTTAGCTGTGTTTCAGTCCAACTCCACTACCTACACATCTCAACCAAGCAAAATAAATACTTCATTGTGCAACCCAGGACTTGAACCTCAGACCTCACAGTTACACAAAACGCCACTTTGCCACTAGACCACAAGCTCTTTTTGTGTCACAAAACAAGCACTATTATTTATAAGGCCTATATGCCGGTGTCCAAATTCATTTAAGAGCAAAACTGAAAATTCTACAAAAGCCAAGACTTGAACCCAGGCTTCTCAAACACTTCCAAACACTCCTAAATCACTTAACCACTAAAGTAGACAGATATTTGTGTCACTTTCTTGCACAACTAAATATTTATGTGCAGTCTCCTAACTGTTCCCTTGTTCAAAACCTTTTTCTTCTCGGCCCAAAATTTGGGGCATTACAAACACACACACTCGTGTGACTAGCCTGTGTGCCCTAAAAATGGCCATACACACTCGTGTGCTAGGCCATGCCAAACCTGTAGGGTATACTGACTTATGCCACACGGCCAAGTCACACACTCACGTGTGAGGCCGTGCAGAGCATACTAACTTGGTTTCTAATTCAACACCAGGGAACACACGACCGTGTACATGACCGTGTGTCGCATACGGCTGAGACATACACCCGTGTCTCTACCCATGTGGACAAAAATAGGTTATTTACCAAGCCATTTTGCCACCCAAACTTGTGTACACCTACATCAACCCAATTGGCACCAAAATAAAGCATAAATAGTCATTCATACATATTCAACCAAGCATCATTTATACCATTTCAAAACTAACATATACCAAGCTTATCAATACCACAATGTACCATTCAATTCATAACAAATCTCCTAATCTCAAACATCAATATGAACACTTTCAAATTTGCATTATCTAGCTTAATCTCATAACACAACAAATCCAATACTCAACCATTTACTACCCCTAATGGAAACATATCAACAAGCATAACATTTTCATCTATATTCTCATAACCAAACCATATGCACAAAGATATATACATAACCACATCAACCAAAATAGGCCAACTCTTATGGCTATATATACAAAGCAAAACATTTAACATTTACAAGCCATTTTAAATGACCAAAAGAATTATCAAGTCATAACCAAAATAACCATAATCCTATACATGCCATTTAACCAAAACATAAGCTCAAAAGTACTAAGGTGATAATAGGAGAGTGTGATGAAGTCTCCGACGATCCCTAAATCCGAGTTAGCTTTGAAATCACTATAAAACAAGGTAAAATAAACAAAGTGAGCTTTATAGCTTAGTAAGCTCGTATGAAATAAACTCAATGAAACCATAAATACAAAATTCAACAATTCGTATATATATCAATATGTAGCTCATATTATCTAACAAACCTTTCACATCTTTAATCATAAGATTACATGCAAACTTTACAATTTCTTCGATTTAAAGTTTATACGGTTCATGTACATACTTTACCATCTCATATCAAACTCATACTCAACCATGTCTTTCATTTACCCGTTGAACTATTCGGAATACTATCGATTCTTGGGAAACTCGTACAGAAGTGCCACATACATAGCCAATGCTATCTCAATCTCATATCACATATATGCTCACTCTTGAGCTATCAATGAGCCTGCTCACACAAGCTATCAGTCAAGACGTAGCTACACGGTGCTGCTCACACAAGTTGTCAAGTAACCACAAAACATGTCGGTATACTCACCACCAAAGGGACGTCATGCATCAAAGACCTGGATCACATTATCACAATAACCCCTAATGACATGTCATTCGTATCCTAATCTATTCCTAAGGTTCAATCGGGATTTCAGATGCCGAATCATCATCGAATCATTGTCGAATATATTTGTAGTATCGTATTCGCAGTTTATGCAATATCAAAACATTTAACATACATTTATAACGAAACTTATTACATACGAACTTACTTGAATTTAAAAATGATGACATGAGTCAACTATTCTAAAACCTTGTTCTTTCCCCGATATAAGTCTGTATTTTGTATTTCTTGATCTAAATGTAATAAAAATTAACTTACTTAATCATTAATCTATTCAATTTAGTCCAAAATTCACATTAAAGCACTTTTCCAAATTGCCCTTAATGTTTCACATTTTTACAATTTAGTTCTTACTTCATAAAATCACAAATTCATGAAATTCAATACCAACCCATGCTAGTCAAATTTTCCTAGTACACATACACATTTTGACCACAAATTTTTAACATTTCTTAATTTAATCCTTAATTGAGCATTTTACTAAAAATCATTTAACAAAACTTGTATAACTATCATTAACATTCATAATCTATCATAAATAATCAAAATACATGCTTATTCATTAACATAAACATCCTAAATCTTTAAAAATTTTGCAAAATAGTCCCTGGGCTAGCTAGACCTAGTTGCAACGATCTCAAAAACATAAAAATCACAAAAAATAGGACAAAATTGAACTTACATGCACTAGATTAAGTTGGCCAATTATTAAGATCCTTCCATGGCTATTTTCTTGATTTTTAGTAGAAGATGAAAACAATAAGGATGATAGCTTTGTTTTTAGTTATCTTAATTTATTTTACAATTACCTATTTACCCTTTATTAAAACATTAAAACATGCATAAATAATGCCCATAAATGTCCAATCACATTCCAAATGGTTTAATTACCATTTAAGGACCTCCACTTTAAAAATCATAGCTAATAAACACTTTTAGTTTATAGAACTCTAATTTTACACTTTACGCGATTTAGTCCTTTTTACAGAATTGGGCATTCAAACGATAAAATTTCTTAATGAAATTCTCACACTAACACACTATCATACTGTAAACATTAAAACAATAATAAAATAATTATTTTGACTTAGGATTTGTGGTCTCGAAACCACTATTCCTATTTGACTAAAAATGGGTTGATACAGAATGAAAGAATGCAAAATGAAGAAAAAGAGAAAAATAAATAAATTGAACTCAAAAAAATAAAATATTTTTAGAAAGAAAAAAGGGAGCTTAAAAAGAAATAAAAAGGAGGCGAGTTTGTAAATGAATTAGGGGTGAGTAGGGAACAATGTCTTGTGCTTAACTGTTTCTAGTGCTTGAACCCGTTTTGAGTGCATATTTCTTGAACTCCAAACCGTCCTAAGCCTCAGAATGCTACAAGCCTAAAAGACCTTTGAGACCTAAGTAATTCACCAACACAATAGTTCGTGAATAGCTTGCATTTGTTTAAACGAACATGACCAATTCTTTTTAAATATCTATGAACGATCCGTATAATTTTTTTGATGGATAACACTTGTACATACATTTATTTCCATTGCCTCTATATTTATTGACGTTTTAAATTAGTGAACTAATTGTGTTTGCATTAGGAATAACCAAGTTGGCTAGATATCACCTTAAATTGCATGTTAGGTAGTTCTCATATGAGTTCAATATTTTATCACTATGACTTTATTGTATGATCTAGTCCAAGGGTCCTCTTTCTTTTTGCATGTTTGGTGTGTCTACTTGAGGACAACCAAAGAGTTAAGTGTTGGTGAGTTTGATTTGTCATAATTTGATATGGCAGATTAGGCTTCCTTGGTACACTTGAGGAGCTTGTTTCAAGCATAGTGGCATATTTTCCATAGTTTTTAGGTTTTAAGTTAATAAGTGTAAATGCCTTGTTTTTCTTGTTTTTGAGACCCAATTTGACCAATAGTTCCATTGGGGGCCTAACATATGGTTGAGTATTTTAGGGACATGTTAGAGGTTAAAATCGAGCAAGAACAATAACAAAGGAGAGGGTATTGTGATATCTAACCCTTGGAATCGCGATCTCTCCAATAAACTAAAGGATGGAGACCACCTTTTAGTGGTATTGCGATATCCATTTTGGGTATTGCGATATCCACCTACCAAGAAGCATCCCAAATTCAAGATTGTCCATGGTATTGTGATATCCTATTCCTGGGTATCATAATACCAACATCGTGAGGGGAAAATTTTGACACAAAGGGTAGCCTTTGTCCAACTAAAGCACCAATAATTGAAGGTCCGTCAAGGTATTTTGGGAAAAAAATAAGGTTAGAATAGCTACTTAAATTAGCCAAAATAATAGCTGAAAAAAAGGAGGCTACATTAGCTTAGTTTAGCTTAGTTTTGTCTAGGTTTTCTCTTAGTTTTCATGCACTTTTTTTAGGGTTTATATTTTATTATCTTCTTTCTTAGTTTTAAAGTTTATTTTATTGCACTTTCTTCTCATTCTTAGTGTTCTTGTAGTTAGTTAAGTTAGATAACACTATAACTTAGGTTTATTTTCACTTTCAGTCCATGTACCTTGGTTGTAATGACATTTTTAGCTTTAGTTTAATGTATTTTAGTTTCCTTTACTTTAAATATGTTAAAATTTTATCGTTTCCTTATTGAAATCTTCTCTTTAAATGTCCTTTAAGTTTTCTTGGATAAAAATCCAAACTTTTACATTTTCTTAAGATTTTCTTTAATAGTTTCCATGCTTTTTATTGCCATGTTCATTAGCTTTATTTTTAGTATGAGTAACTAAACCGTTAAGGGAGTTGGTTGATGGAGATGTGGTGAGCTAATTTTTGGATGAGGGACCAAATCATAGTAAATTGGACTAATTTGAATGAATCTAAAACTTAGGATTGATGACCCTAAGGGAATATCTAGGCAAGTAAGACTAGGATTAGATCTTGTTGGGCACCAATTCATTAGTCCCAGGTTAACTGGTGAGATTGAGAGATAATCCGGATTAATTTGTCTAAATTGGTAAAATTGAGACCGAGAGGTAAAATGGAGCCATTGTGGGAGTTTCAGTGATTTAGATCCATGTTTTGAATATTAGTAAACCACATCGAGATAAATCAACCACCATATTTAATTAATTGTTAATCTCGTAATTTTGTATGTTTTACAATTTAGTCATTGTTAGCTAGATCATAGTTTAGTTTAGTTCCTCTTGATTTTATGGTTTTTCGTAATATAAATTTCTACGGTTAGTTGATTAGACTCTTTATTTCACTTGCTTGTTATTTAGAAATTGTTCAATCTACGATTCTCTTGGGTTTGATCCTTGGAATACTCAAATGTTCCTTTGTAAAACTATAAATATTACAACTCACCTGTCACACTTGCAATAAGCCGCAATATTTATATTTGTTTCAGTTAGTGTTGATTTCTCTCATTGTTTGAGAGGACGAAGAGAGGCGATCAATTAGGTTGCTTCAACTTTGAACTCCTTAAACCTATCTGCTAAAATACTTGTCAGCTTAAAACTTCCACTGCACTATCTGTGTCAATCTATATCCTTCTTATGTGGAAACTTACAACCAGAGACAAGACCATTAACAAATCATTACACTTTATATCTATCAATTCCATTTCATCACATTTGATGGAGCTAACCCACCATGAAACTAGTGGATGAGGCTTTCCCAATGGAGCTTGAACAGGCATTATATTTCATAGATAGGCCTTCCTATTACTATTTGATTTTTCCCATTCCTTATTGGAACCAACAATAACATTAATAACTCCTTTGATTGACCATCTACCTTTACCCTTATCCTCCTTATGATCATCCAAATAACTTGTTTCTGTAACGATCCAATTTTCAATGGTGTAAAAAAAAACCTTGGTTTTGGAATTGAATTGCCAAAATGATATTGTTAATTTTGGAAGTGAAAATTTACGTGTTTTCTATGATAGTGATAACTTAAATTATTTAGTAAAATTAAAATGAATCGATTGATAATTGTAGTACGAGACTAAATTGCAAAACTGTAATCTCTATTGAATTTTTACTTTAGAAAATAAAAAGGAACTTGGTTAGAAATTAAGTTAATGGCTAAATGATAACTTATGTTCTACCAATGACTTATTTATAAAATGTGAAAAACTTAGGGTTTATTAATAAATAATAAAATTAAGTAGTCTCTCGTACTATATTTATTAAGTTGAATTTAGATTCTATTGGATAAAATGTGTAATATAAATGTTTCAAATATTATAATAGTGAAGGACTAAATTGAATTAAATGCATTCATGTTTGATTTCATTGAATTGTGTTGAATTATGTGATTAATGAATTTTTTATAATTGTATTAGCAAATTTAGCTAAAGACGACACTGGAATGTCAAAGGCGAAAGGAAATAAAAGTCTAACGTTGTTTACCTTTTGCGGTCTTTGCTTCTATAATTCAATTTTAGTTTACTTTTGTAGATTAATTATTTGTTATGATCAATATGACTATGCATAGAGATAATGGTATTGTTAGAGTTGTGTGGCCAGAATCTCGTTCGATTCTGCCTAAAAATTTTGAGGTGCAACAACTCACTTGTTAAAGAAATAAAATGTGAATTGAACGATGTATTCACAAATCAATGTTGTGACAGTTATCGAGTCCCGGTTGAACCTTAGGAATTTTTAGGATACAAATGACATGTCATTAGGAATTTCATGTTTCAGGTGCTGGTCTTGAATGTCCTACCGATGTCTAAGGTCCTGCATTTGTTGCAGATTCTCCACAGCTCGTGTGAGCAGCACCGTGTAGCTTACATTCGACCCACAACTTGTGTGAGTAAAACCATTTCATAGCTCGTGTGAGCAATGATGTAAAGGAAATGTTACAATTATGTAAAGGCACACTTTGTGTGAGCTTTCTTGAGTATCCGATGAAATTCTAGATGGTTTAACAAGTATGAAAAGGAAATGAAATGGTAAATGTTAAAATGGAATGTATCATGAACTTATGAAAAGGAATTGTGATCTAAATGATATGAATACATGTGTAAATTACTTGTTTATGGATGAATTTATTTGAAACATGTATAAAAGTACTAACTTGTGAATTTGATGATGCTTTATAGGCATCATGCCAAGCTTATGGTTTTAGTTGGTATTACACTTATGTTATATACATTATGTAAATGAAATGGTAAGTTGTGTTTAAGTTTATACGAGCTTACTAAGCATTAATTGCTTAATTAGTTTTTTTCCTATGTTTTATAGATTATCAGAAGCTCGATTTGGTGTTATCGCTAGATATTGCAGAACATAGTTTGCCAGGACTTCCTCCGTCACATATCATATCCCACCCCAAATGTACATGCAATAACATAGCATACATTAAGGCATATCCAAAATAATCATGCTTACGATGCTCACAAGTTTACATATCTGAAACCCATTTTATATGAGAAACATACCTCCAGAATTTATGCAATCATAACAGAACATCAGTTTTTATTTATTAGACAACTTGCACTTAATAGAGCTTATAAAATCACTAACCTTGAAACGCATTTCAAAATTTGACCCTAACTAATTTTACTAAAAATAGGCCCATACGATCTACCTGACCCAGCCCGTGTGGCCTACATGGCTTGGCACACGGACGTGTAGTGTTGACAATAAGGTTTTGAGCTTTATGCTATTCACTAATTTTTCAGGATTAAAGTTACACACATGATGATTTTGGCAAACGATGTTGCGACACACTTTCAGACCCTAAAATCAACATTCAAAATGAACTAATTAACAACAATATACTAAATTCAAACACTAACTTGGCCGTAAGCAAAAATACAAATGGCCTTAACATAAAGAATCATCCTTTACAAGGCATTCGATCACTTACCCCGATTGAAGAAACACTTCCTAAGTCTCACTAATCGCCAAAGAAAAGCACACCTCATGTTCCTCAACTACAAAAACCACACAGAAGAACTATCATCGTCCAAAACCATAACACCTTCGGTGAACCTGACAACCTCACCTTTTACCATGAATGGACCTTACTTATAATAATAATAATAATAAAAGACAAACACAATTGAAATCTAAAATTCACTTACCACACTTGACCAATAATGTATCCAGAAGAAAATCAACACAACAACAAGGGGTCTGAAAGACAATAGGGTAGTAAATACCATCAATAGAAGAGAAAGAACGAAAGAGTAGGATTGCGTAACAAGAAGGTATGGATGAGAACTGGAAAACAAGAAGGAAAAGAATAACAGAAGGAAAAAAAATTGGTAGAAAACTTTCAAAGATAACAAAACCAACATGAAAACAAAAATCAACCAAATGGAGAAAAGAGGGAAAAACAAACCCAAAACCCACAATCTTTTTAATTACTATCCTATCAGATTTTTTCAGAATTTGGGTTTAGGTGCCATAGGATTTAAACACAAGATTCAAACACAAGTCCTCTAGGTAAGCTACAGCCTTACCACCAAACTAGCAGACTCATTCTTGTTAGCAACTACTCATAAATTAAAGATAAGCCATATGTTCAAGTCAAAGGTTGAGACAAAAATAGTAAAAATTCAAGGGAAGGGATTTAAACACAAGACCTTAGATGTAACATCCTGAAATTAGGCCTAGTAGAATTGGGCCCAATAGGCCTTGAGAATGGGAACATTTAAAATTTTTGAGATGCATGTAGCACTTAGAACATTATAGTAAGATATTAATGGGCTTGTGCATTGCGTGTAATGTTATGTTTAATATGTTAATTTGAGGTTCAGTTGGGCCCAAAGAATTGGGTCAAAATTTTGGCAGCCAAGGTGAGCTAGGGGGGACGGCACAAGGCTATAATTTAGGGATTATTTTTGTTTAATTAATGAGGATAACAAGCTGATAAAATAAAGGGAGAGTTGGTACAAAGGTGGCCTCTTATGGATGAGTGTTTTGATAGGGATAAGGGATAGAAGGATAGAGGAGAAAAGATAGGAGTTATCTTCTGAGTACAGAGTTTGCCAAAATTCCATCTCCTAGAGGGGGTGCCGAAATTCCCTATAAATAAGGGGTACCTCTTCAATTCCGGCATTTTTGAACCCCATTCTCTTCTCTCATCTTCTGTGTTTAAATTCTCAGTTCTTCTTGGTAATTCTTTTCTTTTGATTTCTTCTGAAAGCTGAAACCCCTAAGTATTCTTTCTCTCCACTTTCTTTTCACTTTCCTTCTAAGCCGAAACACTTCACTCAGTTTTTCTAAAAGCCAAAAATGCAGTAGTTCATCTTTTTTGAGATTTTCATAAAAGCTGAAATCGCTAGATCTCATCTCCTGTGGTTGTCGAATCCTCTTTAATGGAGTCTGCTTGTGCCAGAATCTAAAGGAAACAATAGGTAAGTGTTGATTTCAGGATTTCAATGTTCTTTCGGCTTTTCAAAGTCCTTAGCCAAATGGCTATTAGAAACTAATGTTTTATTTCACACTTCTTTTTGGCATTCCGAGATTTGAAGAAGGAGGCCAATCGCATAGATCTCTAAGTTATAGAATCGTGTTACTTTTGGGATTTCAAGGTAAGAGGATTTGTTATTTATATATATAATCGGGTAGAATACTAACCATGGCCAAATATAGGAGAGGGCATATTTTCACAGTTTTTCGACTTTTAAGCAAAGTTCTAGATTGAGGATAATAGATCCGGATAGCAAGGACTTCGACTAAGAATATTGGATTTCGCGATATCAGGTGTGTAATACTTCCCCACCGTCTAGATCTGATTAATTATATATATGTTCATAAGTTTTATATGTTACATTAAAAGCTAAAATCTCGGATTTAAACAGCGGACCCTCATGTTAGTAAATAATCTGATTATATGTTACAAGTAAATTGTTGTACATGTTTTTAAATTATTGTACATGTTTGCATGGGTTGGGTGATGAAAGGAGGAAGTATATGTATATGTATATGTGTAGCGGTTTTTACCGTGATTTACTGGAGCGGCTTATGTCGTGATCTGTTATAAGGGCTTCGGCCAATATATGTTGATGAGCAGCATGACTGCCATCTTGGCGTGTAGCGGTGTGGGTTGATTATAGAAATCCCCAATGGTGTGTTGGTTGGTACGGGGGCGTGTAGCGGATGGAAACCTAGGCAATTGGATTGGGTTTTGCATATTATTTGTTTCCATGTAAATGAAATTATTATTATGTTTTATGAGGCCCAAATTTAGTGGTGTATGAGGGTTGCACACTGAGTCTCGCGACTCACCCAATTAAACTAACCTTTCAGGTGACAATTAGTGCATCGAACCGGGCCGGAGTGGAGCGCAAGGTGGCCATGCAAAAGCATATGTGGATCCGACTATAAAGTTCCACTTAATAGTTTTTTTTCTCAAAGTATTTTATGTTATGAATTCGAACTACGTTGTAATAAGGCAATGGGCCATTAGTTTACATTTTAGTTTTATTATGGGCCTTTATTAATTATTCTCATTTTAATTTCTTTCAAAGACATGTAATTTAGTTTTGGGCTTTTGATTATTAGGCATATTTTATATAAATTATATTTGGACTTTCTGTCAACACGATTGGTTTTACAAAAATTTTCCTAGTGACATACCAGATCCTGTTGTAGTGTTTGGGCCGGGTTTGGGGTGTTACAAATTGAATCAGAGCCCGGTTCAAAACTCGGCTTTGGGATTTTGGGCCCAAAAGATTTTCTAAAAATGGGTTTTTTTAATACATGGATTTCTCTTAGCAAAGGCTTACTAGTTCAGCATGGCACCTGCGTCTCTAGCCAAGTTCTCCAGGTAAGTACTCTAAACCATTGTGTGATATATATATGTGGGCCTGATGGGCTTTATGGGACGTAGGCTAGTTTATTAGACTTTGATGGACTATAGGCTTAACTTAAACAACTTCTTAAATTCCATAAGACTTAATTTACCGAAACAAATCCTGTGAACTAGTCACCGAGTTAGGGTGTGGCAACAGGCATACGCATGTCTAGGAGTGGATACAGGGAGAGCTTGGTATTTAAGCAGTCCTAGTGACTCACCTCATCCTCACTAGAATCCTACCTGGTGCATAGTGACTGCTCACCCTAACCATGAGGACGTGTTGACAGGCCAAAACTTATAATTAAAACCCGGAAAGGACCAACCACCTGTTTTTCTCACAAAATTGCTAAAATATCCTTATTTTGAAAAAATACCCATGATTTGCAGAAATACCCCGATTTACAAAGTCAACAGAATCTTTCCATAGAAAACAAAAACAACAACAACAACAACATCAAAATATCCCTGGTTTATGAGATTACCAAAATAGCCCTGTTTGCGAAAATTACCAAAACACCCCTGATTTGCAAAATGATCAAATTACCCCTGATTGGCAAAATTACTAAAATAACCCCAAATTTTATAAATTGCCTAAATAACCTCAGATTTTCAAAATTAGTGAAATACCCCTGAGTTGGAAAAATTACCAAAATACCCTTATTTCACCAAATCACCCGGAACCTTATTTTGGAAAATTACGAAAATACCCCTATATGTTGAATTTAGGTTCATGAACGTTGTTTGTTTGATGAATGTTGAATGTATGTGGTTTCTAGGAGGTAAGTTTGAAACTGAAACTGTAGATAGGCTCGAATTCGAAAGAACTACTATCGAAATGATTTCACATAAGATTGTTCGTGGTTAATAAGTGGGAAGAATTAATTATTCATAAAATTCTAAATCAGATAAATGTCGATCAAAAGAATGAGTACAAGGGACGAAGACGCTTCAGATCACGAATAATGGTGCGTACCTACCATAGTATACTACATGTTTATTTTGGCTTTAGAATTAGAGTCTTGTGAAAGCATAGTGGTGAGACCTAGGTAGCATGATTTATAGTTAGCTGGAAATTTCGAGGATAAAATTTCTTTAAGGAGGGTAGATTTGTAACATCCTAAAATTGGGTCTAGTAGAATTGGGCCCAATAGGCCTTGAGAATGGGAACGTTTAAAATTTTTGAGATGCATGTAGCACTTAGAATGTTATGGTTAGGTATTAATGGGCTTGTGCATTGTGTGTAATGTTATGTTTAATATGTTAATTTGAGGTTCAGTTGGGCCCAAAGAATTGGGTCAAAATTTTGGCAGCCAAGGTGAGCTAAGGGGGGGACGGCACAAGGCTATAATTTAGGGATTATTTTTGTTCAATTAATGAGGATAACAAGCTGATAAAATAAAGGGAGAGTTGGTGCAAAGGTGGCCTCTTATGGATGAGTGTTTTGATAGGGATAAGGGATAGAAGGATAGAGGAGAAAAGATAGGAGTTATCTTCCGAGTACGAGTTGGCGAACTTCCATCTCTTGGAGGGGTGCGAATTCCCTATAAATAGGGGGTACCTCTTCAATTCCGGCATTTTTGAACCCCATTCTCTTATCTCATCTTATGTGCTGAAATTCTCAGTTCTTCTTGGTAATCTCTTTTCTTTTGATTTCTTCTGAAAGCTGAAACCCCTAAGTATTCTTTCTCTCCACTTTCTTTTCACTTTCCTTCTAAGCCGAAACACTTCACTCAGTTTTTCTAAAAGCCGAAAATGCATCAGTTCATCTTTTTTGAGATTTTCATAAAAGCCAAAATCGCTAGATCTCATCTCCTGTGCTTGCCGAATTCTCTTTAATGGAGTCTGCTTGTGCCGGAATCTAAAGGAAACAATAGGTAAGTGTTGATTTCGGGATTTCAATGTTCTTTCAGCTTTTCAAAGTCCTTAGCCGAATGGCTATTAGAAACTAATCTTTTATTTCACACTTCTTTTTGGCATTCTGGGATTTGAAGAAGAAGGCCAATCGCATAGATCTCTAAGTTATAGAATCGTGTTACTTTTGGGATTTCAAGGTAAGAGGATTTGTTATTTATATATATAAAATCGGGTAGAATACTAACCATGGTCAAATATAGGAGAGGGCATATTTTCACAGTTTTTCAGCTTTTAAGCAAAGTTATAGATTGAGGATAATAGATCCGGATAGCAAGGACTTCGACTAAGAATATTGGATTTCACGATATTAGGTGTTTAATACTTCCCCACCTCTAGATCTGATTAATTATATATATGTTCATAAGTTTTATATGTTACATTAAAAGTCAAAATCTCGGATTTAAACAATGGACCCTCAGGTTAGTAAATAATCTGATTATATGTTACAAGTAAATTGTTGTACATGTTTTTAAATTATTGTACATGTTTGCATGGGTTGGGTGATGAAAGGAGGAAGTATATGTATATGTATATGTGTAGCAGTTTTTACCGTGATTTACTGTAGCGGCTAATGCCGTGATCTGTTATAAGGGCTTCGGCCAATATATGTTGATGAGCTGCATGACTGTCATCTTGGCTTGTAGCGATGTGGGTTGATTGTAGAAATCCCCAATGGTGTGTCGGTTGGTACGGGGGCGTGTAGCGAATGGAAACCTAGGCAATTGGGTTGGGTTTTGCATATTATTTGTTTCCATGTAAATGAAATTATTATTATGTTTTATGAGGCCCAAATTTAGTGGTGTATGAGGGTTGCACACTGAGTCTCGCGACTCACCCAATTAAACTAACCTTTCAGGTGACAATTAGTGCATCGGACCGGGCCGGAGTGGAGCGCAAGGTGGCCATGCAAAAGCATATGTGGATCCGGCTATAAAGTTCCACTTAATAGTTTTTTTTCTCAAAGTATTTTATGTAATGAATTCGAACTACGTTGTAATAAGGCCATGGGCCATTAGTTTACATTTTAGTTTTATTATGGGCCTTTATTAATTATTCTCATTTTAATTTCTTCCAAAGACATGTAATTCAGTTTTGGGCTTTTGATTATTAGGCATATTTTATATAAATTATATTTGGGCTTTCTGTCAACACGATTGGTTTTACAAAAATTTTCCTAGTGACATATCGATCCGGTTGTAGTGTTTGGTCGGGTTTGGGGTGTTACATTAGACACACATAAGTAACACGTAGCCACTGCAACAGATTAATTTACTTGACATGATTTAACAATATCAAAATCAAAGAATTTTGTGGCGTTACACACACTGATGTGAGTTGTTGCATCGAATTTATCCACCAAGCGTGTCTAAGTACCAAAGCCAAATTAACCTTAAAATAAACAAAAGTTAAGAAATGCACCTATCGCACCACAAGAGAAACAACCATATTTACTTAATTCATTTGTTGTTTCTTTTGAAGTGCCGTATGCGTAGCTTTCTTATTTTTCTTTATATATCCTATTGGAGTTGACTTTGTTATGAACGTATCAATTTTAACCTTTTTGTTCTTAAAAACCTCTTTTCAATGTCAGCCATGAATTCTTTGTTGTGATAATCTTTTTAGATATAATGCCCTTGAATGTTTCAATGCATGCAATGATGTTGGTAAGTATAATAGTAGCTGAATAAAAAAAAAACAAGCTCATATAATATTTTAAATTTAAACCAAAATAATATGAATAAAGGTAAACTCCATCTCAAAATATCGATGCTCTATTAATATTTCATCTTTTGACAAAATATTAACTGTAAGTGATATCTTGGTGTAGTAATCAAACAATGACAATAAAAACATGTCAAACAATAAATATTCCTTTAGGCTGATTTATTTCTCACATGCAAAACTAAATAATCGTCACATATTTATTGCCACAGTTACACATGTAATCTTGTTAAATATTTTGTTCAAAAAAAAAAAATCTTGTTAAATATTAATCTTCCTTTAGGCCAATCAATAACTTAACTTAAGTTACATGTACACAATCTTTTATATTTTAAAATAAAATAAATTTTCGCAACATATGTTACTTTAGCTACTTATTGCTTCGATTAAGTTATTTTGAAATACATATTAAAATATCAATATTCAAATTTAAAATTACTCAAGAGTCAAAAGGTCAAAACTAATTTTTTTTGCACTATAATTTCTAAAATAACCCAAAATAAGAATGTCTAAATAGCACAAAAACTTGAAAACCTTAATATTTGATTTTTTTAATAATTAAACAAGTAGCCATCAAAATTTTTATGATTAAAATTCAAAACAAAAATTTATAAAACCAAACTTAAAACAAAATTCTTTAAACACGTATTGTCAAAAGCCTAAAAATTATATATATATATATATATATATACATTAAAAAAAGATAACAACATATAATAAAATTACTGAAACATAAATTGAGAATTCTCTATAGAGCAAAATTCTATATATATATAATATATGTGCTTGAGATTTCTTTTAAAAAATTGATAACAGACAAAAATCAAGCTGGAAGCATGCAATCAATTTAAAAATAATCACTTTACATGAAAACACAAAATATGAATCATATAAATCAATCAAAATTTGAATCAAACAAATAATGCAATAATGCATCAAAGCAATTCTATCAATAAACTTGAGATGCGCCAAAACATTTTTTTCGACGCCAAAAAATTAATAAATTTACATATAAATGCTCCACAATAGGGGTGAGCAAAACTCGATTCGACTCGAAAAAATCGAAAAAAATTCGAATTTCGAGTTAAGCGAATCAATTATTCGAGTTAATCGAGTTATTCGAGTCAACTCAATTTTTTTCAATTTCGAGTCCGAATCGAGTTGAGTTTTAATTGAATAACTCGAATAATTCAATAATTCGATTATTAAAATAAAATATTTTATAATTTTACCTCAAACTCCCAAACCTTTTTACTTTTCCTCAAAATTTTACTCCTTCCCACTTTTCCCCAAAACTTTTATTCCCTCCCATCCCAACCCTCCAATCTACCCAAAATCCATTTCCCACCAAAATTTTACTCTCCCATTTACTTTTTCTCAAAATTTTACTTCAAAAACCCTCAAAACTTTTAATTTCCCCAAATTTTACTCCTCCCACTTTTCCCTAAAACTTTCACTCCTTCCCATCCCACTCCCCATCTACCCCAAACCCATTCCCCCAATTTTTTTTTACATTTTCCTTCCAAAATTTTACTCCCTATTTACTTTCCTCAAACTTTATTCCCCAAAACTTTTTATTTTCCCCTAAACTTTTACTTCTCACCTTTTACCCTCAAATAAAAATCAAAATTATCCAAAAAATCACTAAACATAAATAACAATAATTTAATTTATATCTACTATTTATATTATTAAATTAAATTTCACATTTTATATTATTTATATTATTGAATTGTTTAGTCATATTGAATATTTATATTAAAATTGAATTATTAATTATGCCATAAAATATTCAGATTAAAATTTTATATTGGTATCAATTTCATATTTTATCTTTAAAATAACTTGTATTAAAAATCACATTTTACATTTAATATATATTTTAATTCCAAAATATATAGTGACAAGAATCAAGATAATTGAAATAACTAAGCAAGCAAAGAAGCTAACTCGTATATAAAAGATTAATAAATAAATTATGAGGTGATGAAAGTTAATAAAATTTGATTAAGGTGGACAAATTTTATTACGATGGGTGATAGTGGTTACAAGGACCCAAAATTATTTTTAAAATTTAACTCGAACAAATATATTCGATTCGATTCGATTCAATTCCATCTCACTCGACTCGATTTGAGAAGATTTCAAATCAAATTAGGATGATAAAATATGATTCAATCAACTCGATTAACTCGAAATTTTTTCATTCGATTCGATTCGATTCGATCGAACGCTCACCCTACTCCACAATATGCATTAATTATACTTTTAGTAAAACTAAAATTCTAATGCATTTACAATTACCAAATAAAACTAAAACTTGTTGATTTTGAATTCTCAATTCTCGGGAGTAATAAAATTCAATCGACATCACTATTATTTGATTGCTCAATGGAAATTAAAGCATAAACATTTAAAATCTATCAAAATTAAAATTAAAGATAAAAACCTAACATCAACATAAATATAACAAAAACATTAAATCTATAAAATCTGAAAACGAATGAATTTAAAAATAATAGAAAATCAATTCATTCTAAATTATTCGACATAACGAGGCTTTGATATCACTTGTTAGAGCAATAAAATTCTTATACAAAACTTAATAAAGCAAGAACTGTCATGTTAAATCATAAAAATAAAATTAGATGCAAAACGTGAATCGAATCCATTAATTTCTTTACTTTAATTTTTATTTGAACTAATATTTCTAGACATTATATCAAAAAGACTAGATATGGTAATTTATAATGAATTTAATGTTAGAAAATATAAAATTAAAACAACGTCAATTTCAAATTAATCCGGTAAATTATTAAATTTTAAAAACAATTAAAGAAGGTTCCATCTGTATTTTGTTGTACAAATTTGTATTATTGTGAAATTGAAATTCTCAAAAATCGCAAACTTTACTTTCAATCTTCTTTTTTGATGGTTGCCACTCCGCCCTTTTCAAGCTGCTTCACCTTCTTAAGCAGATCCTCTATGGTAGTAGAAGCATTCTACAAGGAACAAAAGTCCATTAGGAAATCAAGGGAAAAAAGTTGAAAATGTAGAGAAAATCATAGATGGAAAAGGGGAATTATTTATGCCAACCCTTAAACTTTTCCTTAATCTATTTTCCTCCTTGTGTAGCCTGCTCCTTTCTTCCGCAAAATTCTCAATCAGAGCGGTCTGCTCCTTCTCCAACCCTTCACTCCGTTGTTGTTCTTGCTTAAACTGAAGTTCCAATGGAAAAACATTATCAGCTTCACAATATGCTAAAACCAAATTATCATATTCTTTGTTGTATTCATTTAGCATATATATGAATTGACTTCTTCAGGTTAAACATGTTTGAAATGGTAAATAAATAATCCAATTGGTAAGCAGCCAATGAACATACTTGCAATTCAAGTGTTTCGCATCTCTCTTTTTCGGACTGTAAATCGCGGTTCATTTCATTCAATCAGCAATTAAAATGGGGGATTCAAATAGTTTTTAAGAAAAAAAAGGACAATCTTAAAAATATACAAAATATACAAGTCAAGGGGAAATTTAAGCAAATACCTTTCCCTCAAGTCCTGATTCTCTGCTTCCAACTTGATTAAAATCAAATTTTCCAAGTCACAGTTGCTATCTGCTGCCTACATGTCGAGAGAATTAAATGTCGAATTAGACCCCACAAATGAAATAAAGAAAAAGAGTACTGTGAAATCCAATTCTAAAACAATCTTACCATTGTAAGTGAAATGATGTTTCCTTAATGGCTACCAACAACATTTATTTACCTTGAAATGAGAAATTTGTGACATGGTTTTCGATGTGGGATGCTGATGAGATTGGCCCTTTCTAGAGCTTCCATCTTGATTTGCTTCATCTACTAGTGGTCTTTGTTCTAACATTTTATCCACTTGAGTTCTAAAACTTCCCCCAATAAAAACTTGCTCATATATATTTGGGTGTGAAGAAGACTTATCCATAGTGTTAGGGGTACCACATCCATTTTGATTGGGAACCCAAGATTTCTCTTTAACCCAAGACTTCTCTCCAACACATGGAACGAAATTCGGAGCTTTTGAGATAGAGCTCTTTGTAGGCCTCCTGGGTGCATAAGCAACTTAATGGCAGTTTTTAAACCTACCACAGAAAAGCAAGAGAAAGTTCAGAGACCAATAACCACAAAACCTCCTTACACACATATATCATACATGAAGAAGAATCATGTATAAAGTCATTACTCAATCTGTATCTCTAATAATATCCTTTTGATGTATATTAACAATAAATTTTCCATTATCATCAGATTGATGGTTAGATATATAATTTCAATTAACTCAAATTTCTTATGCATAACCTATATGAATAGCATAGTTAATGTAATATAAAATGCATAAAAAGATATAAATGGATGTAAAACTAAACTACAACTAGTTTTGCCTCTTGTGCAAGTGATTTCTACACATGTAATGTGAAGTACGAACCAATAGTCCTTCTGAATTCCTACAAGTTTAGCCTCTAGTCTTGAAAGCATACTACACCAAAATAGACTTTTAGCGGCGTTTTTTTATGGCTTTTAGCGGCGTTTTCAAGCGCCACTAATATTATTTGCGGCGCTTTTGAAAGTGCCGCAAAAAATGCCGCTAAAACAAGCGCATAAAAGTTAGCGGCGTTATTGTGAAAAACGCGCTAGAAGTATTGACTTTTAGCGCTTTTTATAAGAAATGTCGCTAAAATCAGACCTTTAGCGGCGTTTTTGTTAGAAACGCCGCTAAAAGACCACACCTTTAGCGGCGCTTTTATAAGAAATGCCGCTAAAAGACCACACCTTTAGCGGCGCTTTTCTAAGAAACGCCGCTAAAAGACCACACCTTTAGCGGCGCTTTTCTAAGAAACGCCGCTAAAGACCAACCTTTAGCGGTGCTTTTCTAAGAAACGTCGCTAAAGTCCCAACCTTTAGCGACGCTTTTATAAGAACGCCATAAAGACTACACTTTTAGCGGCGCTTTTTAAAAACGCCAAAAGACCCCACCTTTAGCGCCGCTTTTTTATAAAATGACGCTAAAGGTTGGGACTTTAGCGGCGTTTCTTAGAAAAGCGCCGCTAAAGGTGTGGTCTTTAGCGTGTTTTATAAAAGCCGCTAAAGGTGTGAGTCTTTAGCGGCATTTCTAACAAAACGCCACTAATTTGCACAGATTTGCGAAGCTATTTTTCCGCAATATCCTACCCTCCCCGCATTAAAAACCAACCAAAAACAAAGACAATTGCATATAATTCCAACCCAAGGCAAAGAATAAAACATTTAAATCTCACCAAAAGCATTAAATCTAAACGATACTTCAAATTTAATAAAAGATATATGATATTTATTAATAAATGAAGCATAATTCAAACAATTTTATAATAATGTTAATCGTAACAATGTTAAAAAAATCTTACAAAATTAAAACAAATGTCTAAGAGGCGGCCTCTGCGATCGTCTTTGAACAATCAGATCATAGTCTGCAATTGTCATTGGAGTTCTTCATACTTTCTATTACTCGCTCGCCTCCCACTGCTACCTCCGCTCTAAGTTGAGCAATATGCTCCACCTCCTCCTCGCCGCCTCCGCTCTAAGTCCGAGAAATTTGCTCACGGTGTGCTCGCTTCCATCGAGATATCTGGTCTTTCGGTCTCGAACTTCAAAGACGAGATTGACTCTCGGAAGGCATGTATTGTCGGAGCCGATCAAAAATTGAGTCGGGTTACACCGATTCTTGACATCGAACCCGACCATACCTTGTAAGACCCAAAACATTAGTGATAATTTTGTTATAAATATACTCAAGATTAACAAAACTATCAATCAAGCGATCGTACCTTTCAAGACCCAAAACATCGATAATAATTACATTATCAATCTCCTCGAGATTAACAGAATCGTAAGACAAAGCAACCGCTTCATACTCCGCCTTCTTCTCCTTTAGTTTATCCTAATAAATAAATAAAAAGTCGAAACGAAATATATAATTAAAAGGAATGGAACATAACTTAAAATTATAAATTTAAAACTACAAATGATGAATTAAACTATTGTAATTAAACATTATAAATATTTATAATAAATCAAAATTTATTAAGTAAATATACCAAAATTTCTCGACCTCGGATGTCATCGGAGATCCATCCTTCTTCCTATCGTAATGTCAAAAAGTCAAGGCGTCCAACTTTTGACTTTGACGAAACTTCCTACATTATAATGAAAAAATATAATTTAATAGTATAAAGTAATTAATATTTGAAAGAAGTAATAAGTTACAATACCTCGGCCTCATACACAAGCAAAACTTCGGAACTCCGCCGTGTGTGTGAATTGTTGTTTCGCTTGTTGTTTGTTCCAACTCGCTCACGGTCCTACATAATGGAATTTGAATTATGTATATAGTACATACGATAAACCGAAAAATTTATAAGACTTTGAAAGTACGTAATACCTCTCCTTTCTTTGAATTCCAAAATCTAACTTGATCTTCCCATTGGTACCTTAACATTCCCGGTGGGACATTTTGCAATTTTTCGTCGAGGCTTATGTCTTTCTTAAAATATTGTTTTTTTAGGTTGCTTTTATTGTCTCTCCATTTTTTAGCCAATGTCTTCTTAACATAGTCATCGGAGACCTCTAAAGAAAATTTACCCTAGAATTTTTTTTTTAAAAAAGTTAATATAAATGAAGGTTAAATTAAAGTATTATCAATTACATTCACCTTTTATTACCTTAATATTATCGAGAGCCCGATTTTGTTGGCATCGTGCACGTGATGCCATGATTCGTAGTTAATGGGCAACATCTTCGCATTTCGTGCTATAATGCCCAAATAGCCCGCCAACAATCAAGCTTCGGATCCGATAGGCTGGCCATGATTGTTTCTCCTTACTTGAACACGCCAAGAGGCTCTAAGTCGTATAAATCAAAGTAATGTACGTCCCGAGCTCGCTCGTCCCACCACCCTCAAATTGAAAAATGATATATTATTATATTAAAATTGAAAAATGAATCAATAATAAAATTCAACATGCATGTAAAATAAACTTAACATTACTTTGGAATTGTCCATGCTCGTCATCTATGTCCGGCAGACTAGAAGATCAAACAACTGTATCATGTCCACTATTTACTTCTTCTAGATTTGAAGTATGCTGGACAATATTTAAACCTCGTAATCATCTTCTAGGCATTTTCCCTAAAATACACATAAAATAGTTCAAAATTTTAGTAACAAATAACAACAATAATAGGACATTTATGTAACACCCCAAACCCGGTCAACTCACCATGACCGAATCTGGCATGTTACAGAGGAAAATGGTTTGAAAACTCATTTGTCGATCAGTTTGATAGAAAATGTCCATGTTTGTTAGAACCCGAATGTATTATTTTTAATTATTTAAAAATCATGTGCATTTGAAATTGAGAAGAACCCTGAATTTGGAAACCATCTAAAGTATCTTTGTTATCATTTCATGAATGTCATGTTTCGATGGTAACTATTGGAAAACTCAAACGAGGTAAATTTTGGAAAAACTTTGGTTATCAAAGTTGTTAAAACAAAACAAGTAATTTACATTGTCATATTTGAAGATATATCGAAAGCATGCAAAATAATCCAAAAACATAATTTAAAGGCCTTATTACAAACCCAAATGAAAACCGAAATTTAAAGTAATACCCAAAGCAAAGTCCATGTAAAATCGAATGTGTTTAATGCATGGCCACCTCGAGTCCATCCGGCTCCTCATCCGCGATCTACGAATCACCTGAAAAGATAAGGGAGAAGGTGAGTCACCAAGACTCAGTGCATAATCCCTCTCCTGGTTAATGCAACATGCTTACACACAAGTCATAACCAAGCAATATATCATGCACCCAAACCTAGCCATCCATAACTCCGTTTCTACCCCGTGTGGTACCAAACCACTGGTGGTGCCAAACCATTGGTGACCCAAAGTCACGATATCCAATAATAATGTGGTGCCAAACCACCGTGACCCAAAGTCACGATTAATCCATCCGTGGGGCCAACCCACGTTGTGATACTAAATCACTAGCTACAATCCGTAATATCAAATGTGGGCCAACCCAATCGTGGTGCGAAGGCACTTGGGACGAGTCGCTATGAGGTGCCAAACCTCCGTGACCCAAAGTCACGAAATCAACTGTGGTACCAAACCACTGGAGGTGTCAAACCTCTAGTGTCCCAAAGACACGGATATCAAATCTTCCCCCTCCTCTCATATCACCCATGACAATGCAATATTTATGCAGATCATGCCATCATGCTTTAATATGAAACATACAGCAATTATATCATAGATTATATTATTAAACATCATATAGCAAAATCATATCGAAACGGACTTACTCGAATCCTTGCTCATGCCCATTAAGGTATCATATCAAGATCTACACAGTTTTTCGACTTTTAACATATTCAGGTTATTAACATATTTACTAAGTTATGAAGTGTGTAAGTTACACACCTGTACTAACGCAAACGCTGAATCCCGAAAACCCGATCTACCACACTAGATCTCCTTGTCCTACATTCGGCCAACACTAAGGTTAATAACATAGGCCATTCGGCTATACCAATAAATCCTAAAGGGTGAAATTATGCATAAACAACACCACCCTTACCTTTCTGCCTTACGAAAACAAATCACAACACCAAGATATGCGAGACTGATCCTCCCCCTACATTCGGCCAACAATAAAGCTTAGTCTCAATAGCCTTCGACTTTTCAACAACTTAAAGAATGATGAACCAACATAGATATCCTTACCACTTGACTTACCAAATTCGATTGTTAGAGAATAGAGTCTTAGATCGACTGCTTCAAAATCCCAGAGATCCTAAAAGAAATCGTCCATATAGATGATTAGAAATCTATCACTAAAAGCCGAAATTCGGCTTTTGCTCCTATGAAAGTCGATAGAGAGAAGAGGAAAGGAACAAAAGGAATTCGGCCAAGACACTTACCCCTTTTCAAAACTGATTGAAGAAGAACCGAAAAAGATCCACCCTTGTTTGATATTCGGCCAAAACAACTAGAAGAAAGAAAGGAAATTTTGACAAAGGTTGAGTGGTGAAGGAAGATTCGGCTATGGTTGATAGAAGAGAAACAATTGAGATTTGGCTCAAAAAGAAAAAGAGAGAATAGGAGAATAGATGATGGGTATTCAGCTTAGGCTTAAAGAAAAAGGGATTAAGAGGTTTTAGCAAGAGAAGAAAATAAAGAAGAGGATGGGGTCTTGAGCAGTTATGAAAAGAAGAAAAAGAAAGGTGGGAGAAAGAGAGGTTCGGCCAAGCACCTTAATTGCCAAAAAGAGAAGAGAAGAAGATGTCAAGTGAGGTTCGGTTCAAAGGAGAAAAGAGAATTTCCAAAAGGGTTCTTGTGAAGATTCAGCCAATGCTTTAGAGAGGAAAACGACATGTACCTGAGGTGGTTTCCGCTTTTACCTCAATATGGTGCACTAGGGGGAATCGACAAGGCTCAAAAGGTTGGTTTTTGGGTTTTGACTCACCAAGCACACTAGGACTTAGGCTAACCGAAAATGCACAATAAGGCACCTAAAGAAATTTGGCACTCTCCTCTCCTTAGCTTCCCAAACCGAACACTCCTCTGCCAACAAGAGTTCAAAATTCGGCCACTTCCTCAAACTCCTCTTGGCCACTAATTCAAATGAATTTGAATTCCACAAGTTCCTAAATTTTCTCCTTGCCACCCATTTAAATTAATTTGACTTATTCCATGCTTATCTGACAGATTTTGTGCTGAGCACAACTCTTTCCCTTTGGAGTCAAAATAATAAGCAGAAAGTGAGATTTCTGCTGCTCGACCCTGAGCTCTTCCTTCCCTGCATGTGGCATCAATCACAAGGCTCTAAGTGGCGCCTCCTTGCCACTTTACCAAGCCCAATCTTGTGCTTAACTTCCCCATGAAGTATACTTAACCCCTAGCTCCTTTAGATCCCTTGACTAACACTTAAAAACAAAATTTTTCCTACAGCTCGGGCCTACCTTTGGCTTATAACTAGCCTCTAGAACACCTCAAACAACAACCACACACATGCAAAGAAGTTCAAACACAATAACCCCTACTTAAGGATGTTACAGTTCTACCCCCTTCAAAATAATTTCGGCCTCGAAATTACCTGGTCACAAGAGTTGAGGGTATTGCTGTCTCATCACATCCTATGGTTCCCACGTAGCTTCTTCCATGCCATGGGTCCGCCATAACACCTTCACTAATGGAACCGACTTCTTGCGCAAAACCTTCACATCTCAATCCAAGATCTTCACTGGTTCCTCTTCTATAGTCAAATCTAGACTCACCTCTATTTCCTCCACTGCTACGACATGCGATGGATCTGAACGATAGCACCTGAGCATGGAGACATGGAACACATCGTGAATCGACTCGACTTTCTTTGGCAACTCGAGTGATAAGCTCTCGGTTCCACTCGTTTCAACACCTTTTACAGCCTAATAAATCTTGGACTTAACTTGCCTTTCCTTCTAAATCTCAACACTTTCTTCCAAGGCGAGACCTTTAAAAAGACCTTATCACCCACGGCGAACTCTATATCTCTCTGCTTGAGATCAGTATATGACTTTTGCCTGTCTGAAGCCTCCTTCAGACGAGCCTGAATCAACTTTACCTTGGCCTCAGTCTCTGCAACCAACTCTGGTCCCAACATCTGACGCTCATCCAACTCCGTCCAGCATGTAAGTGTGCGACACTTCCTACCATACAACACCTCATATGGTGCCATCTTAATGCTTGCTTGATAACTATTATTGTATGCGAACTCAACTAATGGTAGAAATTCTTCCCAACTGCCTCTGAAGTCCAGAACACAACCCCTCAGCATGTCCTCTAAAATTTGTATAACCCTTTTCGATCGCCTGTCGATCATGCGAGTGAAAAGTCAGGTTGAAATCCAACCTCGTTCCCAAAGCCTGATGCATAGCTTTTCACAACCTCAACGTGAACCTTGGATCCCTATCCGAGATAATTGATACTGGCACACCATACAACCTTACTATCTCAGCCACATACAACTTAGCTAACTTTTGAAGCGGATAATCAACCTTCACTGGTATGAAATGATCTGATTTGGTCAAACGATCCACAATCACCCAGACTGAGTTTTTCTTGCTAGGCGTGAGGGGTAGCCCACTGACAAAGTCCATGGTAATCCTTTCCCACTTCCATTAAGGAATCTTTACCTACCGGAGTAAACTCGACGGTGATGCTCGACTTTGACCTGGCGACACGTCGGCACTTACCCATAAACTCAGTCACTTCCCGCTTCAGCCTTGGCCACCAAAATTGCTTTCAAGAAATCCTGGTACATCTTGCTACCTCTAGGATGCATAGCGCATGGGCTACTATGTGCATCCCAAGAATCCTCCGCTTAACTCGACATCCATACACACTCTTCCTTGGAAACACAATACTCCATCACCGGACAAGTCAGAATCCTCTAAACCACCATTCTGAGCTTGCAACCTCCGAGCATTCAAGCCATCATCCACTAACTGTTTCTCCTTGATCTGCTCAACCCAAGTTGGCTTAACCTACAATTCTGCCAAAAGACTCCCATCGTCATACAAGCTAAGATGAGCAAACATCACTCTTAAGTTTGCTACTACCTTACGGCTCAACTCGTCTGCCACCACGTTAGCCTTGCCCTGATGATACTCAATCGAACAATCGTAGTCCTTTAACAGTTCAATCCATCTCCGTTGTCTCAAGTTCAAATCCTTCTGAGTCAGAAGATACTTTAGAATCTTGTGATCTGTGTAGACTATCGACTTCTCTCCGTACAAATAGTGTCTCCAAATTTTTAGGGCGAAAACCACTGTAGCTAACTTCAAGTCATGTGTCGAATAGTTAACCTCATGCGGTCTCAAATTGCCGAGACGCATATGCTACTACTTTCCTTCTGCATCAAGACACATCCCAAGCCAGAATGTGATGCATCGCAATAGACCGTGAATACCTTCCCTGCCTCAGGTTGTACCAAAACTGGAGCTTCCGTCAAAATCTTCCTCAACTTGTCGAAACTTTCTTGCTATTTCTCTGACCACACAAATGGAACTCCCTTCCTCAATAGCTTGGTTAATGGTGCCACGATCAGAGAAAATCCTTCCACAAATCTTCGGTAATACCCCGTCAGACCTAGAAAACTCCAAATTTTAGCCACTGACCTAGGCGGTTTCCAATCCAACACTGCCTCAATCTTGCGAAGGTCCACTCTAATCCCTTCAGCGGACACTACATGACCTAAGAAAGTCACCTCCCTAAGTCAGAACCCGCACTTACTAAACTTGGCAAAAAGCTACTTCTCCCTCAGAATTTGCAAAACCACCCGCAGGTGTGTATCATGGTCCTCCTCCATCCTTGAGTACACTACTATGTCGTCTATAAATACTATGACAAATTGGTCCAAGTACTACTGAAACACCCGATTCATCAAGTCCATGAATGCTGCCGGTGCATTGGTTAACCCGAATGGCATCACCAGAAACTCGTAATGCCCATATCGAGTACGAAACACCACCTTGTGGATATCAGCCTCCTTCACCTTTAGCTGATGATACCCAGACCTTAAATCAATTTTTGAGAAAATTGATGCCCCCTTAAGCTAATTGAACGAAGTCATCTATCCTCGACAACGGATACTTGTTTTTGATTGTCAGCTTGTTCAACTGGCGGTAGTCTATACACATCCGCATTGTACCATATTTCTTTTTG
Source organism: Gossypium rotundifolium (assembly GCA_025506655.1). Taxonomy (NCBI): domain Eukaryota; kingdom Viridiplantae; phylum Streptophyta; class Magnoliopsida; order Malvales; family Malvaceae; genus Gossypium; species Gossypium rotundifolium. The sequence goes on along the minus strand of CP106733.1, from coordinate 20,438,041 downwards.
ACAAAGAGTACAAACACTTGGCCGGATAAAACCTCGATCCAACAACTCCTGAATCTGAGCCTTCATCTTTACCAATTCCTTTGGCGCCATTCTATACGGGGCAATAGACACCGGCATAGTTTCGGGTAACAAATCTATACCAAATTCAACTTTTTGATCTGGAGGCAGACCTAGAAGTTCCTCTGGAAATACGTCAGTAAAATCCTTTACTGTTCGAACATTCCCAACAGCAGACTCTTTAGCCTCCAGAGCACATACACAAACCAAAATCACCTCACAACCCTTTCTGACCATCTTCTCAGCTTTTAACGCAGATACCACGTTGGATAGATAATCTCTTCTATTACCTATCATCACCACTTCTTCACCCTCAGCTATTCTCAAAACCATGCGCTTAGCCGCGCAATCCAAACTAGCTTGGTACTTCACCAGCCAATCCATCCCAAGAATCAGATCAAACTCCCCAAACGGTAGTTCCATCAGATCAGCTACAAATACTACCCCTTGGAGTTCTAGGGGTACTTCCCTATACAGCTTATTTACTTCTACAGAGTGACCTAGAGGGCTAATTACTATCATCTCCCTAGAAGTAGTTTCAAAGTCTAGGTTCATGGTCTCTACTATGCTACTAGCAACATACGAATGAGTCAAACCCACATCAATCAAAGCAATATATGGTAATCCAACGATTAAGAACGTACCGGTTATGACGTCCGATGCGTCGCCCTCCTCTCGACGTCTCGCTTCATATACCAACCCAGGCTATCTTGTTTCAGTGTTGCTTGCACCTATGCCAGGTGCTCCACGACCTCTACTAGAGCCATTACCTCCTCTACCAGTACCACGACCCCTTTGCGGTGGTGGTCCCTTATTTCTGAACTGAGCACGGCCCTGACCCTCAAACTGAATCTTGGCTAACTTACGTGGATAGTCCTTCACACGATGATCCAGTGAACCACACTCAAAACATCCTTTTCCACCACTCCAACATCCTCCCAATGAGATTTCCACATCGATTACATCGCTAGTCCCGATTAATAGTAGTAGGCCTTCCAGATTGATTCGGCCCATTCTGTCTAGCCCTTTTCTGTGGATTATCGACCGACCACGATGATCTAAAACCTCTTTGTGTCTATTCCTATCTAGATTCTCGCCTTACGACTCTTTTACCCCTTTAGCTACCTTAGCCTTTTCCACCAAAGACAAAGAAACTCTCGCTCCTGCGTGGAGCGATCATCAATCTCACTCATCTCTCAACCCATCCTCAAACCGGACACATCGTTCATGTTCGTAGAGCCACGATGCCCCTAGCATACCGGCTCAACCTTCAAAATTTCGCCTCGTACTCGTCTGATTTACTCCCTAGACTAGCCTCGAAATGCCTTCTTCTCAGCATCAATATAATCGGTCCCTACATACTTCTTCTGATATGCTGCCTTAAAATAATCCCAAGTGAGATCATCCGCCAGCTGCACTATCCCGAACCGTGAGCCACCACTGGTATGACTCATCCCGGAGAAGCGACACTATCCCTTTTAGTTTTTCCTCACCGTCAGATCCAAGTCATCCATAATTCGCTCTGTCGCCTCTAACCAATACTTAGCCATATTGGGAGCCACACTAAAACACCTCAAAATACCTCGGTTCCATTGGCTCGGAGTCACTCAGATACGGATTTTCGAGCTCCCGTACCCCACTTGCTCCAACCACTCTTTCCAAAGACTCGCAAGATCACTTACTTACACATCAGATCATCCCCGTCGATCACGGTACTCAACACCAGCAGCTGGTGGTGGTGGTATCTCATTCTCGGACCCTTGACCAAACCTAACGGGTTTCGATACGGTCATTCTGCCTCTACCGCGTCCTCGCACATTCTGACCACGTCCCCTAGTACTCATGTCTATAGTTGTGATTTATCTGTTTAAGAGATTTTTATGAATTAGCTTCTGTTTCACTGATTACCCACGAATAAGTTTTATGTAAAGTAATTTGACAGTGGTTCTTTCGGTCATCACAAAGTTTTCATTTCAATTTCCTACCCTCATTCCACATATAGGGGTATTCTCGTCATTTCACTACCCTAAGGTATTTTTATAATCTAACCTATCGGGGTATTTTAGTAATAAAATAGGGTTAATTCAAAAACCTTTACAAATCGTAGCTATTTCATAAATTCCAAAAATCGAGGGTGTTTTGGTAATTTCATAAACTAGGGGTATTTTCAAAATTTTCATAATCCAGGGGTATTTTCATAAAAAATTCAAAATATGGTTCCTTGGTGATTTTGTGAAATAAGGGTGTTTTGGGTAATTTTGTAATCCGGGGGTATTTTGGTCATTTCACAAATCAGGGGTAATTTGGTAATTTTTCAAATTAGGGGTACTGTGGTAAATTTCAAAACTAAGGTTTAAAGTATTTCGAAACAAAATGGCTGGTCCCTTTCGGGTTTTAATTATTAAATTTAGCCTTTGAATAAGTTGTCTCAGTTAGGATGAACCGTCACTACGCACTAGGTAGGATTCAGGTGAAGAGGAGGTGAGTCACTAGACTGCTTAAATACCAAGCTCCCCCCTGAATCCATTCTTAGACATGCGCACAATGGTTGCCACACCGTTAGCTCGATGGCGTACTCACGTGTTTGTTTAGTGGATCATTACATCTTATGTAATTTGTGTTGCGTAAGCTATTCCTAGGGTTCAATAATTCCTATTCTACTAACCTCGATCCCAAAATTCCCATTTCCCACATATAATTCACACAATCAATGTAAGTACTTACCTAGGCGGATTGGTGCCGAGACTCGGTGCCATGCTTCTCAAACCATATATTTTCAAACAAGAACATTTTAGAACCATACTTTAAAACATTTTGGGCCTCGGGCCAAATTTTTGCCTTTAAGCTTGGCTCTGATACCAAAATTGTAACACCCCAAACCCGGTCAACTCACCATGACCGAATATGGCATGTTACAGAGGAAAATGGTTTGAAAACTCATTTGTCGTTCAGTTTGATAGAAAACGTCCATGTTTGTTAGAACCCGGATGTATTATTTTTAATTATTTAAAAACCATGTACATTTGAAATTGAGAAGAACCTTGAATTTGGAAACCATCTAAAGTATCTTTGTTATCATTTCATGAATGCTATTACCCGATGGTAACTATTGGAAAACTCGAAACGAGGTAAATTTTGGAAAAACTTTGGTTATCAGGTTGTTAAAACAAAACAAGTAATTTACGTTGTCATATTTGAAGATATATTGAAAGCATGCAAAATAATCCAAAAACATAATTTAAAGGCCTTATTACAAACCCAAATGAAAACGAAAATTTAAAGTAATACCCAAAGCAAAGTCCATGTAAAACCGAATGTGTTTAATGCATGGCCACCTCGAGTCCATCCGGCTCCTCATCCGCGATTTACGAATCACCTGAAAAGATAAGGGAGAAGGTGAGTCACCAAGACTTAGTGCATAATCCCCCTCCCGGTTAATGCAACATGCTTACACACAAGTCATAACCAAGCAATATATCATGCACCCAAACCTAGCCATCCATAACTCCGCTTTCTACCCGTGTGGTACCAAACCACCGTGGTGCCAATAAACCACCGGTGACCCAAAGTCACGATTAATCCATCGTGGGGCCAACCCACGTTGTGATACCAAATCATGGCGACAATCCCGTAATATCAAATGTGGAACCAACCCACTGTGGTGCGAGCCACTGGGACAAGTCGCTATGAGGTGCCAAACCTCCGTGACCCAAAGTCACGAAATCAATCGTGGTACCAAACCACTTGGAGGTGCCAAACCTCCGTGTCCCAAAGACACGGATATCAAATCTTCTCCCTCCTCTCATATCACCCATGACAATGCAATATTTATGCAAATCATGCCATCATGCTTTAATATGAAACATACAACAATTATATCATAGATTATAGTATTAAACAACATATAGCAAAATCATATCGAAACGGACTTACCCAAATCCTTGCTCATACCCATTAAGGTATCATATCAAGATCTACACAGTTTTTTGGCTTTTAACATATTCAGGTTATTAACATATTTACTAAGTTATGAAGTGTGTAAGTTACACACCTGTACTAACGCAAACGCTGAATCCCGAAAACCCGATCTACTACACTAGATCTCCTTGTCCTACATTCGGCCAACACTAAGGTTAATAACATAGGCCATTTGGCTATACCAATAAATCTCGAAGGGTGAGATTACGCATAAACAACACCACCCTTACCTTTCTGCCTTACGAAAACAAATCACAACACCAAGATATGCGAGACTGATCCTCCCCCTACATTCGGCCAACAATAAAGCTTAGTCTCAATAGCCTTCGGCTTTTCAACAACTTAAAGAATGATGAACCAACATAGATATCCTTACCACTTGACTTACCAAATTCGATTGTTAGAGAATAGAGGCTTAGATCGACTGCTTCAAAATCCCAAAGATCCTAAAAGAAATCGTCCTTATAGATGATTAGAAATCTATCACCAAATGCCAAAATTCAGCTTTTGCTCCTATGAAACTTGATAGAGAGAAGAGGAAAAGGAACAAAAGGAATTCGGCCAAGACACTTACCCCTTCTCAAAATCGATTGAAGAAGAACCGAAGAAGATCCACCCTTGTTTGATATTCGTCCAAAGCAACTAGAAGAAAGAAAGGAAATTTTGACAAAGGTTGAGTAGTGAAGGAAGATTCGGCTATGGTTGATAGAAGAGAAATAATTGAGATTTGGCTCAAAAAGAAAAAGAGAGAATGAGAGAATAGATGATGGGTATTCGGCTTAGGCTTAAAGAAAAAGGGATTAAGAGGTTTCGGCAAGAGAAGAAAATAAAGAAGAGGATGGGGTCTTGAGCAGTTATGAAAAGAAGAAAAAGAAAGGTGGGAGAAAGAGAGGTTCAACCAAGCACCTTAATTGCCAAAAAGAGAAGAGAAGAAGATGTCAAGTGAGGTTTCGGTTCAAAGGAGAAAAGAGAATTTCCAAAAGGGTTCTTGTGAAGATTCAGCCAATCCTTTAGAGAGGAAAATGACATGCACCTAAGGTGGTTTTGGCTTTTACCTCAATATGGTGCACTAGGGGGGAATCAGCAAGGCTCAAAAGGCTGGTTTTCGGCTTTTGACTCACCAAGCACACTAGGACTTAGGCTAGCCGAAAATACACAATAAGGCACCTAAAGAAATTCAGCACTCTCCTCTCCTTAGCTTCCCAAATCGAACACTCCTCTGCCAACAAGAGTTCAAAATTCGGCCACTTCCTCAAACTCCTCCTGGCCACTAATTCAAATGAATTTGAATTCCACAAGTTCCTAAATTTTCTCCTTGCCACCCATTTAAATTAATTTGACTTATTCCATGCTTATCTGATAGAGTTTGTGCTGAGCACAACTCTTCCCCCTTGGCGTCAAAATAATAAGCAGAAAGTGAGATTTCTGCTGCTCGACCCTGAGCTCTCCCTTCCCTGCATGTGGCGTCAATCACAAGGCCCTAAGTGGCGCCTCCTTGCCACTTTACCAAGCCCAATCTTGTGCTTAACTTCCCCACGAAATATACTTAACCCCTAGCTCCTTCAGCTCCCTTGACTAACACTTAAAAACAAAATTTTTCCTACAACTCGGGCCTACCTTTGGCTTATAACTAGCCTCTAGAACACCTCAAACAACAACCACACACATGCAAAGAAGTTCAAACACAATAACCCCTACTTAAGGATGTTACAATTTAAAATAGTTAAATTATATAACATGACCAACTTGAAAATTATAATATAACATATAAATAATAAATCATTAAATCTTACTACATCATATTTCATAAATATCTTCGTCCACATCCCGACAAACCCATTGAAATTGTTGACTAGTACTAGGGATATTTTCAGTTAAGTCTTATTCGAAAAGGCAAAGTTTCGATCTTTCGACTATGTCATCTCTACTTCCACCGCCAATGTCGAACAAGTCTCTAGGGTGTTTTGAATTACAACATACCAACCCTCATCAGTTGGATCTTGAGAGTAAAAACTTGTTTAACTTGAGAAGAAAACACATACGGCTCGTCCATCGCTTGTTCTCCTGTGAATCAATCGAGAGAAATTCACCATTGTAAAGCCATATTGATCGCTTTTAATTCCATGAGCCGTATTCACATCAGCCCAATCACCTCAAAATAAGACAACTTTGCATTTGCCGTAATAATCCAACTCAATGATGTCAGCAATAAGTCCGTAATATTCTAAATTCCCCTCGACCGGATTACTGTCCCTAGCACTAGCATAACTTGTAATCAAAGAATTAACAACAATTTCGCAATTTTGGGTTCTCCTCAATCTCTCGCGATACCTTGTATGAAATCTGTATCCGTTGATGAGGAAACCACTATATCTTTTAACTATTTTGTTTGGACCTTGTGAAAGCCATTTAACGTCGTCATTTACTTCATTCCGACTCCAAACCTATTGAGTCGAAAGTAAATTGAGTAATTATGAATGTTATGAGAAAACATTATTACTTGTCAATGAAAATTTAAATTACATACCATTTGGCTTAACCATTCATGGAATGATTCTGCGAACAACTTATTAATTTCTCGTTGATTTAATCTTCGGGATCGTGAACGAGCTCTCAATATATGTTTGTACTCACTACGGTAAAAAAAGGTTTTACTTTGTTAGAAGACAAATAAATTAAAATTGATGAGTATTTATCAAATTCTAGAACTTACTTCCAAAATGGTTCCATTGAATCGTGATGAAAAAGAACGTATCGATGTGCTTAGACCCACGATCTATTGTCTAATTCTACAATTTTGACTTTGCCGATCGGTTCTCTGAAACTTTGAAATAAATAAGTTTCGACCAAATTATGATCTGTAAGGCCAGCATTTCTACTTGGTCTGTTCATTCTTGTTTCAACATCTTCCAAATACCTCAAACAGAAAGTCATACATTCCTCTGCCAAGTAGCCCTCGGCAATTGATCCTTCTGGAAAACGCTTATTGCGGTAGTATGGCTTCAATTTGGAAAGGAACCTAAACATGGTATACAACATTATTAAAAGTTGCAACTAAAGGCATTGAGCTGAATGAAGGAATATTTTGTAAATAAAGTAAGAGCTTTCAATGGGATACATCCATCGATAGAAAATGGGTCCACCAAGAAGTTCTCCACGCGGGAGATGATTAACAAGTGCACCATAATAGTGAAGAAGGAAGGCGGGAATATCTTCTCCAGATTGCATAAAGTCAATACGGCTCAATCTTGTAGTCTCTCTAATTCTTGAACATTCAAAACTTTACCACAAATGCCTTTCATTATATTTGACAGTTCAATTACAGGAGCCGTCACCTTTTTCAATATACAACAGCATAGCAACTGGCAGTAAGTCTTGCATCAAGATATGATAGTCATACGATTTTAAGCCATATAGTCTTCGATCCTTAAGACTCACACATCGCGATATATTTGATGCATACGCATCTGGGACCTTTATATCCTTCAACACCATACAGAACATTTCTTTCTCCGTCTTCGACATTGAAAAAATAGCAGGCGGCAACCGGTATTTCATATTCGAAAGTGCTCAGGGATGAAGCTCACGCCGAATTCCCATGTGGACTAAATCAAGTTGACTCTGAAGATTATCTTTCAATTTTCCATCGACATTCAAAATAGTCCCAATGATGTTCTCGCAAACATTTTTCTCTATGTGCATGACATCAAGATTATGATGTAAAATCTGATGCTCCCAATAAGGCAACTCAAAAAAAATACTTTTTTTCCACAAGTCTGCCTCATTAGGATCATCCTCTTCATCAGATTCATCATCAGATTCATCCCTAGATCTTCTATTTCTTTGTGGGTTGGCCGGTTGATTCAGCTTTCCATAAATGAAATTCATATCTTTCAACATTAAGAATATTTCGGATTCACCGGTCTGCGAAGGAGCTGGTCTGAACTCTTCAGTACCATCAAACTGAGCACTCTGAAATCTAAATGTATGATTTTCTGGTAACCACCGACTATGCCCCATGTAAGAGAACTTCTTCCCATTATATAACCATTATGAACATGTCTGTGCAGCACAACACGGACAAGCATAACGTCCATTGGTACTCCAACCAGATAAATTAGCATAAGCGGGGAAGTTGTTAATAGTCACATTAAAGCTGCATGTAAATTAAAGTTCTCTTTTCTCATTTCATCGTATGTCTAAACACCAGCCCATAGTTGTTTTAACTCGTCAACAAGTGGCTGCAAATATAAGTCAATATCATTCCCCGGCCCTTTCTCTCCAGGTATAATCATAGACAAGATAAAAGAAGATTGTTTCATGCAAACCCATGGAGGCAAATTGTAGGGAACAAGCACCACAGGCCAAGTATTGGACGTTGTGCTCATGAGTTTGTAAGGGTTAAATCCATCGGATGCTAGCCTAAGCCTCACCCTCCGAGGATCGCTTGCAAAGCTTGGAAATTTGGAGTCAAAAGATTTCCAAGCTAAAGAATCAACAGGATGCCTTAACAACCCATCATCTGTTCATCCATCACGGTGCCACGCCATTGATTCGGCTGTCTTCGACGACATGAAAAGCCGTTGAAGCCTTGGTATTAGCAGAAAATATCGTAAAATCTTAACTAGCTGCTTCCTTGACTGTGTATCGTGTTCATCCTTATTACCGTCCTCTGTATTTCTATTAATCCAATGGGATTGGCCGCATACATGACAAAGATTGTTGGTTTATCCGTCGCCCAATACAACATGCGATCATTTGGGCAACTGTGAATTTTGTTGTAGCCAAGGCCCAAATCCTTTATCAATTTCTTCATGTCTTTGGAAGATTGAGGATTTTGCAAATGGGAACATTTCTTGCGAAACTCTAACAAAGATTGTCAACGATTTTCCATCCACCCTCAAACATTTCAAGTGAAAAGACGAATACGTAATGACAGTTTGGAAAATTTTGATCCTCATACAATTCTTCATTCATTTCACTAAGTAACGTGTAGAACCTCGCCGCTTCTTCATTTGGATGTTCATCCGGTACACTTCTTCTTGTTTCGGTGAAAGTATTTCCACCAAAATTATGATCATCGGTTACACCCAAGTCAAGTGGAAATGACCCGAAACCATCACTGCGTATATTAAAAGCATCCCGCAACATGCCTTCCATGTTATCTTCTCTAACATTCTGATTGAAAGCACTATGAGGATACCCCAGATTCATCAATGAAGATGCTCCACTAGATGTACACTCCCCATGAAAAAACCATTTTTTGTACCTCCGGACAAAGCCATTAACAACTAGATGTTCGTAGACCACTTCACGATAATGCCAGTTAATATTGCAACACGTCTTACACGGGTAAAGAATCATATTCTCTTGGCTTGCATTTTGAAATGCGAAATTTAGAAAAGTTTCTACTCCATTTTGATAGCCGTTGCTTACCCTTGAGAATTTCATCCAACTCCTATCCATATCATAGTTGTTGAAGTCTAAAGTTGACAATAAATTACACGGCTAAATTGTTAATTAATAATTTATGTAAGTAATGATATGATCATATATATAACTGAGTACTATGTAAGTTATGTAAATTATGTAAGTTATGAAGTTTGATCTTAACTTAAAATTATGTAAGTTATGAAATTTGATCGTAAACTTATGTAAGTTATGAAATTTGATCTTAAAATTAGGTAAGTTTTGTATTCTTTTAGATTCATCATACATGGCATTGTTACACCTAGGGAGGATCCATTATATCTCATTTGTGAGATATAAGGCAACCCGTCGAGTTTCAACCTATATACTTTGAAATTTTTTTAATACAAGTATTATGTAAGTTATGAAGTTTGATCTTAACATAAAATTATGTAAGTTATGAAATTTGATCTTAAACTTATGTAAGTTATGAAATTTGATGCCACCTATATACTTTGAATCCTTTTTTTCTATACAAGTATTATGTAAGTTATGAAGTTTGATCTTAACTTAAAATTATGTAAGTTATGAAATTAGATCGTAAACTTATGTAAGTTATGAAATTTAATCTTAAAATTAGGTAAGTTTTGTATTCTTTTAGATTCATCATACGTGGCATTGTTACACCTAGCGAGGATCCATTATATCTAACTATGAGATATAAGGCAACCCGTCAGGTTTCCAAATTATATACTTTGAATCTTTTTTTTTCTATACAAGTATTATGTAAGTTATGAAGTTTGATCTTAACTTAAAATTATGTGTTATGAAATTTGATCGTAAACTTTTGTAAGTTATGAAATTTGATCTTAAAATTAGGTAAGTTTTGTTTTCTTTTAGATTCATCATACGTGGCATTGTTACACCTAGGAGGATCCATTATATCTAATCGTGAGATATAAAGCAACCCGTCAAAGTTTCAAACCTATATACTTCGAATCTTTTTTTTTTCTATACAAGCATTATGTAAGTTATGAAGTTTGATCTTAACTTAAAATTATGTGTAACATCCTGAAATTGGGCCTAGTAGGATTGGGCCCAATGGGCCTTAAGCGTAGTAGCGCTCAAAATTTTGAGAACGGCATTAATGCAAGTTAGACTTATTAGGTAAGTGATTCGAAGGTTAGAGGCTTCATGAAGTCCCGGATCAAACTTTGGCTTTGGGGAAATTTTGGTTTTAGGTGAAAAAAACCCTGGAAGTTGGCATGTAGGCCTTAAGAATAAAATGTGGAGGAAAATGACACAAGTGGAGTGTGTGGTGTAGTGGCAAAGTGACGCCACATAAGAGACAAGGGGGTGACGCCACAAGGAAGGAAGGAGGTCCAAGGTTCAAGTCTTGGCTTTTGCATTTTGGTTTTCTTTTTACTTGGACCTTAGAATTTGGCTATAGATTTATATTTAGTTGCGCATGGTTAAGACACAAGAGGAGTTTGTGGCCAAGTGGTTAGCAGCGTGGATTATGTTGCAAGGGAGCCTGGGTTCGAATCTCATGACAAGCAATAGAGTATTTATTTTGTGGATTGGACGGCAAGAGTTTCAGTTGAATTTAAACTCTACTGACGGAGGGATCCCACATCGGAAAGATACAAAGAAGGAAGGTGAAGAGCTAGCTATATAAAGAGCATTCTAGGAGGAGAAATAACATACCTTGGTGGGCGTTTGGGCGCAGGAGTGGTCACAGCGCAGTTTAACACTGCACTCTATCAAGTGTGTAACTCTCTTTACTCTACTCAGAGAGCAAGCAAATGCCAAAGTGCCGATCACGACAATAGTAGCTACACGAGCGCGTGAAGCTCACGTGTGGGCTTCACGCGATAGTTGAGGCATCAGTAGTATTCTTGTGGGTTGGGGCTGCTTGGATCGCGATGGGCTGAAGTGGGCCCAATGGGCCTGTGGGCCCAATAGAATAAATTGCATGGTAATATAGTATATAGTGAACTAGATTAGGTGGAACTTATATACGTGGCTAGATGTATGTTAAGTGGGTCAACGAGCGTGTGGGACCGAATGGGCCAGAATCTAGTTTTAGGCCCAATAGTCCGGTACGACCAGAAATGGTAGCTGAGTCGCTCTGGGCGACATTAGGCCTTCAAAAAGGCCATTGCAGGTGCAAAATTACCAAAATACCCCTAGTTTATGAAATTACCAAAATAGCCCTAGTTTATGAAATTACCAAAATACCCTTGGTTTATGAAATTACCAAAATAGCCCTGGTTTATGAAATTACCAAAATACCCTCAATTTACAAAATTACCAAAATACCCCCGATTTATAAAATTACTAAAATATCCCCGATTTGTTAAATTATCGAAATACCCTCGATTTGTAAATTTACCAAAATACCCCTGGGTTGCAAAATTATTGAAATACCCTCGAGTTATAAAATTACCGAAATACCCCTAGTTTGTAAAATTACCAAAATACCCCTAAACGATAAAATAATCGTTGTACTCTCATGGTAGTACTAACATTGTATGTGTTAGTCGTATGATTGATTATGGTTGAGATACGTTGCTTACATGGATTGGTAACGAGTAGAATTAACGAACTACCCTTGTAGGGTGGAATTACAAAGATGCCTTTGGTAGGTAAAATTACGGTTATACCCTTAGAGGTTGGTTAGTTTGATTATGTCGTATTTGTTATTCTGATTATGATGGTAATTCGTTTTGATATAGAATTTGCATACATGTCGCATCGCATACACTAATTATTATAACCGATGAACATGGCATGAAAATGGGTATGATGAGAGGAGGGGAATGATGATTTAGATCTGTCACCGTGGTTTTGACCACATAGTGGGTTGGCCCCGCTTTCCTTATTATTTGTGACTAGTCTCGATGGTTTTGACCACCAAAGTGGTTTTGACCACACGAATATTATTTGTGACTACTGGTCACCAAAGTGGTTTTGACCACATGGATTATTGTGACTCGTCCGGTGGTTTGGTACCACGTGGGTAGGCCCCACATATTGATTACGGATTTTCATCGCTGGTTTTGACCACACGGTGGGTTGGCCCCACCATATGATTTGTGACTACTGGCCACCAAAGGTTTGACCACACTTATATGATTTGTGACTACGGTCACCAAGTGGTTTTGACCACACGGGTAGACACAGAGTTCGGTTGGTTAGGTTGGGTTGCATGATTTGCATATTGACATATCAAATGTGTAAGTGCCTTGTTATTATCGGGATGGGGATTTACACACCGAGTCTCGGTGACTCACCCCTTTCCCTTACATTTGCAGATGTGGCATAGATCGCGGATGTGGAGCCGGTGGACTCGAGTAGGGTGAGCAAACTCGATTCGACTCCAAAAATCGAAAAAATTGAATTTCGAGTTAAACGAATCGAATTATTCGAGTTAATCGAGTTATTCGAGTCAACTCAATTTTTTCAATTTCGAGTTCAATCGAGTTGAGTTTTCAATTCAATAACTCAATAATTCAAATAATTCAATATTAAAATATAATATTTTATATTTTTACCCCAAACTCCCAAACCTTTTTACTTTTCCCTCAAAATTTTTATTCCTTCCCACTTTTCCCCCAAAACTTTTATTCCCCTCCCATCGCAACCCTCCAATCTACCCAAAATTTATTTCCCACCAAAATTTTACTCTCCCATTCACTTTTTCTCAAAATTTTACTCCAAAAAACCCTCAAAACTTTTTATTCCCCCCCCCCCCCCCCAAATTTTTACTCCCTCTCACTTTTCCCTTAAAACTTTTACTCTCTCCCATCTTACCTCCCATCTACCCCAAACCATCCCCCAAATTTTTTTTATATTTTCCTTCCAAAATTTTACTCCCTATTTATTTTCACTCAAACTTTTATTCCCCAAAACTTTTATTTTCCCCTAAACTTTTACTTCTCACCTTTTACTCTCAAATAAAAATCAAAATTATCCACAAAAATCACTAAACATAAATAGCAATAATTTTATTTATATCTACTATTTATATTATTAAATTAAATTTCACATTTTATATTATTTATATTATTGAATTGTTTAGTCATATTGAATATTTATATTAAATTGAATTATTAATTATAGCATAAAATATTCAGTATTAAAATTTTATATTGGTATCAATTTCATATTTTATCTTTAAAATAACTTTTATTAAAAAATCACATTTTACATTTAATATATATTTTAATTTCAAAATACATAGTAACAAGAATCAAGATAATTGAAATAACTAAGCAAGCAAAGAAGCTAACCCAGATATAAAAGATTAATAAATAAATTATGAGGCGATGAAAGTTAATAAAAATTTGATTAAGGTGGACAAATTTTATTACGATGGGTTATAATGGTTACAAGGACCCAAAATCATTTTTAAAATTTAACTCGAACAAATATATTCGATTCGATTCGATTCAATTCCATCTCACTCGACTCGATTCGAGAAAATTTCAAATCAAATTAGGATGATAAAATATGATTCATCAACTCGATTAACTCGAAATTTTTTCATTCGATTCGATTCGATTCGATCGAACGCTCACCCCTAGACTCGAGGTGGCCATGCACTATGTTTTCGGTTTTATTTCAATTACTATTTTGGGTTAATTTACTTTTAAATTTGGTTTTGTTATGTAATAAGGCATTGGGTATTTTATTTGGTTTCACTTTCAATTTGGTTATCGCTATTATTAAATGATCAATACGGATTTTCCTAAAATGATAATAAATAGCTCTTATTCAAAATTACTTAAACTCGATTTCTCAAAACAACTATAAAGAATACAAGCTTTTTAATGAACACACAGTTTTTAGCCATTCCTTTCATGTGACATGCCAGATTCGATCGTAACGTTTAGGCCGGGTTTGGGGTGTTACATTATGTAAGTTATGAAATTTGATCGTAAACTTATGTAAGTTATGAAATTTGATCTTAAAATTAGGTAAGTTTTGTATTCTTTTAGATTCATCATACGTGGCATTGTTACACATAGAGAGGATCCATTATATCTAACTGTGAGATATAAGGCAACCCGTCAGGTTTCCATCCTATATACTTTGAATCTTTTTTTTTTTCTATACAAGTATTATGTAAGTTATGTATTATGTAAGTTATGTTTTGGAACAATTTTTTTTTTATCACCAGACTTTAGTTTTCAACTCAAATTTTGTTTTAAATGAAACTAAATATTTGCTTGTAATATAAATATTGATTAAATTTTGAAAATTTATTAATTTCTCGATTGGTGATGAACTCTGTTCTATCAGTGGATTCCGAACAAGAGGCTTATAATCTTTATAATCAGTTTGCTTTGAGTAAGGGGTTTAGTATTCGAAGAGGAAATAAGAGACGAAGTATGATTGAACCTATAAGAAAACGTGAATTTTTATGTTCGAAATCTAGGTGTCATGAACACGAAGATATTGGCAAAGTGAAAAAATTTAATCGTCTAGAGACAAGGACAGGTTGTCAAGCTAAAATTTGTTTTACAATAGAAAAAGGTGTTTGGGTTGTTTCTTACTTTAATGATTATCATAATCACCACATAGCAACTTCGTAAGAAAGAATTAATTTAAGATCGTGAAGAAAAATTTTGGAAGGACATGGAGATGTTATTCGCTCAATGGTTGCCGCAGAATTAAACAAACAAGTTCATATTCGCTTTCTCGAAGGAGATTGGGTTTGAAAATATTACATTTACCGAAACTGATTGAAGCAGGGGATGCACAGAGCATTATCAATTTTTTCAAATATAAGCAAGCTGAAGACCCTATGTTTTTCAATTCAATGCAATTGGACCAGAATAATCGACTAGCTAATTATTTTTGGAGAGATGGAAGATCAAAATTGGATTACGATTGTTTTGGAGATGTTCTTGTATTTGATACCACGTATAGAACCAAAAAAAAATTCACTTGTAAAATAAATTGTAGCATCCACGCCGAAAAAACAAAGCAAATCAGCAACAAAGCAGTTGCTAGAAAAAAATAACAATAGGGCAGAGAGGTGAAGCAGAGTAATTGAAGCACCAAAATAGTTGCCAAAAAAATAATAGCAGTAAGGCAGAGACGTGAAGATAGAATTTTTTTAGGCAATATAGAAACCAAAGCAAATCAGTAGCAAAGTAGTTGCTAGAAAAAAATAACAAGTAGGCGTAGACGGAAGTAGCGAAGCGATTGTTCTAAAAAATAATAAAGAAGTAGGCACGGCAAAGACGTGAAGATAAAATTTTTATTAGGGTTGAATAATTTTTAATTAGGATTTTAGGGATTTTTGATTAAAAAATTTAATTGAGGTGTAAATGAGACATGTCATTAAATGATTAAAAAAAATCTAATCAAATGAGGTGTAAATGACATGTAAAAATTAGCTGACATGTCATTACTTGATTGGGAAGGGACACAAATGACATGACGTAACTACTTCATCCAATCTTTTTCCCTCTAACCAGACCCAATAATCTGATCACTTACCCATCACAATATCCAATAATATGTTTCATCATTCACCCATACATTTTTATTTTAAAATTTTACCATTTTTTTTCTCAACAATAGGTTAATATTATAAAATATAAAGAGGTAAAAATCATGTGGTATCAAAATAAATTTCATATCCCAACATGGAGCAAAGTCATAAACATAAAAAACCATCATATTTTAAACAAGGAACATTGTCATTAATAGGCACCTAACCTGCAATAATTCTTCAAAACATGACAAAAAGATATCTGAAAATATTGATAGACTTTGTAGTCGACGAGAAGTAAAAACATTACAAATTGATTTCAATAGCAGATAGGACATGTAAGAACGCCCAAGAATTATTGTATTTTGTAGTTAAACTAATCTTGGATTTATTATGTAGGTCTTTATTAATGTTCTTCCATATGTAGTTCAACCTTAATGGCAAATGCAAATAAGAAATACTGATTTTCCTTTTTTCTTTTTCAATCCCTCACAAAATGATAACTTACTTTAGAAGAAAAGCGAGCCTTATCTTCTTAAAAGGTTCCAGCTTGGTATAGTCTTCGTCACTTACCAAATTGAAAACAAAGGATTTAACTATTTTATTCGAAAATGAAAAGGTTACCTCTTACCTGCTACGCCAAACTACACCTTTCATATATTTAGAGTATATTAATAAAACAAAGACATGAATGGATTGAAGCAAAAGCATAAATGTGAGAACCCAAAGTTAAAGGGAATTTAAAAGAAACAAAAACAAAAGAGTTTCACTATTGTATAAAAATCAGAAATGATATCGAGAAGTCATGCAAGAGATCAATAATTAGTGAGAAAAAGGGAGAAGAAAGATCATAATCATGGCAATGAAAAGCAAAGTGCTCATCATTGGGGAACCGCTACTTTGGAAAGAGGCTAGTAAAGGCAAGTTTAGCACAAGGCCATGAAACTTACGTACGCATGGGAGGAGTTAGGTTTGATATTGAGAAGGTGCAAATGCTGCATCGCTTAAGTAGCAAGGGCTCATCTTGTGATCGGTTCGCTTAACGACCACCTAAGCCTCGTCAAAGTGGTGAAATTAGTAGATGTGGTTATTTGTGCAACATTCAGTGTTCATATCCGTAGCCACCAAATACTGCTTCAACTCGTAAGTACCTGATAGCAACTCAATGTGCATGTAACATCCTTAATAATTGAGTATCATTATGTTGTTAAATGTTGGTTCGGGTTTACTTGGAGTTAGAATAAAAATATTAGTTAAGTGTACTTTAGAGTAAAGAAATTAGGTGATCTTGAGACTTAAATTAATTAAGTACTAAAAGATGGCATAAGATGAGTTAATGGCATAGTGGTGATGGCGCCATGAGTTGGACATGAGGGAAGGAGTTTGAATCACCTAGCATGCAAATAGGAATTTTTATTTTTTTGGTTTACCTTATGCATGTGTCGGCAAGGAGATAAGGTTAGGATGAGTTGGAATGTCTTTATTTTGGTAAGAAGACTAAAGATTTGGAAAGCTAAGGATAAGGGATTAAAATGGGGGATTTTTGTCTCTACAACTTAAGGAAAAAGGAGGGGAAAAAGGCTTAAGAGTAGGAAGATGTTTTGGAAACTTCCTAATGGCCTTTTGACCATTGTATTTGGACGGCATTGAGGCTAGGGGGAATGGCCGGTTTTGGTTGAGGGGATGGTAAGTTTGGATGTTAGGAGAATACAATCATTTTGGTCATTTTTGGTTTAGGCTAAGTGTATTTTTCTTTTCATCTATCTTTCTCTCTAGCCGAATTTTACCAAATATCTTGAGGAAACTATAGCCATTTTTTTTTACCATTCTTTCTTTTTGAATCATTTGATCATTTTCTTTGTCAACCATTCCTCCTAGTGCCTAAACTATCATCACACAAAGAAGGCTAATCTTTTTTTCTTTTTCCTTCACAAAACCGAATACACAATTCTTCCAAAACCTAATTCTTTCTCTTTTCATCTCTTTTCTTTCCCTCTTTCTCTCTTGAAACCGAATTATATTACTTCTATTTCCCTATTTTTCATTTTCTTCTTCATTAAAATTTTCTCCAATTCTTTCATCCATGGCCGAATGTTAACTTATTCTTGTGCCAAAATTCTTTCATTTTCTTTGATCACAACCGATTTTCTTTAATCATAACCGAATTCTTCTTACTCAATTATCTTTCCAATCGTGGACATTAGTGAGATTTTGGAGGGTAGAAACTTAAGGTGATCTTGAGTATTTTTTTGGAACTTTGGAATCGATTTCAAGAATCAAGGTAAGGTTATTTTCTTTTAAGGATTCTTATTCATTATATTAGTATAGTTAGTTATTAATCGATTTCGTTTTTAGGGTCATAATCGCTCGATCGCTTCTTCGAAGAATGAAGATAATCGTGGTAAGCCAAATCTCAAATCTTATAAAATGTTAGTCATATTTCAATACTTATAAGTCGGACTAATGATCTTATGTCTTTAGAGACATTCAAGATAGGGCAAAAAAGGGCAGTCCATAGTCTTCGAAAGAGGGGCGGTTCTGCTAATCCCCCTAAATATAAACGAAGGGCTATTTCGGAAATCCAGGATTTTCCACCGGGTTGCGGACCTTCAACCGAGGAAAATCAATTGTTTGAAGTCGTCGACTCACGAACCTTTGTACGCTCGTGGATTCTCATCGGCAAACGAATCAACAATCGAGGAGAAACCAAAATAGAAGTGGTTAAAATCAAAAGGGTAAGGATTTAGATCGCTTACCAATAGTGTATTTTGATAAATGAAAGTGTTCTAATGGTTCAGACACGCTTAGGTGTTGATGAGCGGAAGGTTTAGTACTCACGATATCAAGGTGTGTAACTTCACACTTATCTCGGGTTAGATGTCATACCGTAGTATTGAGCGTAAATCGTAAAATGAAAAATCAGACATTACGAAATAATTGGTATTTTGGTGAAATTACATGAAAATGGTTAAAATTGTGAAAATTACAAAAACACCCTCGATTAGTTAATTGGTAAATGTAAATTTTATGTCTCATGCGTAAATGGGCCGAAAATGTGCTGGATCGTAAATGGGCCAAAAAGTATGCTAGATCGTTAAATGGGCCGAAATCCCTGTTAGATCGTTAAATGGGTCGAAATTCCTACTAGATCGTAAAATGGGCCAAAAAGTATGCTAGATCGTTAAATGGGCCGAAATCCCTGTTAGATCGTTAAATGGGCCGAAATTCCTACTAGATCGTTAAATGGGCCGAAATTCCTGCTAGATCGTTAAATGGGCCGAAATCCTTGCTAGATCATTAAATGGGCCAAAGTTGCTAGATTGTTAAATGGGCTAAACGATATTTTGTATTATGGGCCTTAATAAAAACCTGAAATTTCGAGTCACATGTAAATTGGGCCTTTTTGCAAATTTTCATATGTATATAGACTATTATGCATACATGTTGCATGGGCTGGGATTAACGATGAAGAGAAGAAAGGCCTATTGCCAAAATCTAGTTCGGTGGCTCTGCCACAAAATAATTAAATGGCTGATTGCCTCTAGTTTGGTGGCTTTTCCACAAGATAATTAAATGGCTGATTGCCTCTAGTTCGGTGGCTCTGCCACAAATATTTTAATGGCTCAATGCCTCTAGTTCGGTGACTTTGTCACAATCTAGTTCGGTGGCTCGCCACAAATATAAAATGGCTTAATGCCTACGATTGGTGTGTTGGCGGGTGGGTTGACTTGATCCCACAGTGTGATGGTTGGTACGGTGGTGTGTAGCGGATGGAAACTAGGTTTAAGGTGAAATTTCATTTTGCATGTATCTCATTATTTTTATCGCTAATTGCTTATGGGCTTAAGCCCAAAATTATGATTTGATGATCTAGCCCAGTGGATAAAGTAAGTGAGTTATACACTGAGTTCTGAGTAACTCACTTCCTCAAATTTTTTTTATCTCAGGTAATGGAAATCGACGTGGACTTGGGCCGAGGATGACTTCGTGGAGGCCATACTACAAATATGGGTTAATTAAACTTTGAACTTTTAATAAAGACTTTCTATAATTTACTATTTTGGGTTTGATGTAATAAGGCCTCTATTAATGTTTTATGGATTTTATGTGGATGGATTTAAATTATGTTTTGGACTATTAATATGGGCTTATATTTATTCTATAATGTTTTCTTAAAATAATTTGGGTTTTCAAACATTTGAGATACCTTATTTATTCTTACTTTCAAATACTTTTAACTCTTACTAAAAATTACTTTAGGGTTTTGACAATTTAATATTAAATGATGATATTTTCAACTAATGTTTTCTCATATTCATCGAACTTAAATTACTCTTTTGGTTTTTATTAAACTTTATTTTTAAAATGATTTTGAAATTTTCGATTCACCTTAATCATTAAGATAGTTCGATCTATGTAACAAACCAAATCTCATCTTAACGCATAGACCGAGTTTGGGGTGTTACATTTAATGGTATCGAGCCGCTTTCAAAACTCTACGTGGTTGGGTTCAACAAATAATTTCGTATGAAATCATTTCAATTATGTTTTAAAGATCAAGATGGCACCACAAGCATCCGCAACAAGTCAAGTAAGTATTCGCTTGCTAAATGATTATTATGATGATGATGATGATATGATCATAGGAACACTCTAGAACTTCTAGTTTTAGATGTTAAAATCGAGAGATTGAGACTATAGGATGTGTTTCAAAAACAACTTTATCTCTCAAATCTCATAAAACACCATTAATAAACACGGAAACAATTCTCTGATTCATAAAACTTGTAATCAGATCAAATCGAATTAGTCATCATGAGCACTAGAGGACGTGGTCGTGGACGTGGTAGACATGGCCGTGGTAGAGGACGATGTGTTAGAGGTGCAACTGAAGCACCAAATCATATGCCAGAAATGGATACACCTGCGTCACTTGTAAGTGAGACGGGATCACAGGATCATATGGAAGAAGATAATGCTTTGACACAAGCAATGTTGCGAGTCCTAGAAAGGGTCGCTGGAACTAGAATTGGGCCAACAACTCGTGGGTCGATTTTGGAATGACTCAAGTCAAATAATGCAGAAGTTTTTAGAGGAGTTTCCAGTGTAGCTCCGAATGTGGCGTAATATTGGCTCAAGTCGTGGAGCGAATTATGGATGATATGGAATGCAATCACGAAAGCGTAAACCGAAAGGAGCGTGTCCTTGCTAAGAGACGAGGCGATCAATGGTGGCTTATCGTTCGAGAAGGCACCGAGGCTGCACTAATTACTTGGGAATTCTTTAAAGCTGCCTTCCAAGGGAAATATATTGGAACAAGTTATGTGGACGCCCGAAGGAAGGAATTTCTGAATCTTGTTCAAGGGAGTAAGACAATGGCGGTATGAGGTCGAAGTTTTACGCTTGAGTCGCTATGCTCATACAATAGTGTCAACGGATCATGAATGTTATGTGCGATTCGAGGATGGGCTGAATGATGAGTTGAGGGTTCTGATTGCCCCACAACAAGTTAGAACTTTTACCACGCTTGTGGAGAAGGCCAAGATAACCAAGAGGCTAAGAACTCGTAACGTCGAATCCGGAAAGATTTAGAAACAAGAGAGATATAAAGCAATGGGTTCTTTAAAAGGTTTCAAAAGGCCTTGAATGATGAACCACCAAGGTAGAGCACCTGTAGCTAATAATCAAAGTCGAGATTGTGCTGAATGTGGGAAAAGGCATTCTAGAGAGTGCTGGAGGAAAACGGGCGCTTGTTACAAATGCGGTTCAATGGATCACCAGATAGAAATTACCCTCGACGCATTTAATCGACTCGGAAGTTCGAATATCGATGCACAACCGCCGAGGTACTCAAGAGCAGAGAGAGTCGTGGTGGTAATGGGGCGGACATGGTTAAGGTGCACCGGGTCGAGGCAATGGACCTAGAGGTAACACGGATGCAAGACAGCCAGGACTGGTCTATGTAGATAGACACCGCGAGGATGGCAATGCACCTGATGTAATAACTGGTACGTTCTTCATCTTCGATGTATCTATTACTGCTTTAATAGATTTTGGTTCTACCTATTCGTACGTTGCTAGCGCCATATCTGCAAACCTGAATCTAGAATCTAAAATTACCGATAGCGAGATGACAGTAATTAGTCTTTTAGGACAACAAGAATTGTAAATAAACTGCTTAGAGACGTGCCCTTAGAAATTCAAGAGGAGGTATTTTTGGCGAATTTGATGGAATTGCCTTTCAATGAAGTTCGATCTCATCCCGGCATGGATTGGTTGGTTAAACATCGAGCGCATTTGGATTGTGCTGAAAAGTGGATGTCATTAAGAACTTTGGATGATAAGGAAGTCATAATGATAGGTGAACGAAAAAAATTACTTGTCAAATGTGGTATCGGAATTGAAGGCAGAAAAGTTGGTGCGAAAAGGGTATAGAGCATTCCTAGCTTTTATTTGTGCTTTGGATGCCAAAGAGTTATCTGTGGATGATGTGAGAACGGTGAAGGAATTTTCGATGTATTTCCGATGAACTCCCCGGTATACCTCCGGATCGGAAGTAGAATTTGGCATTGAGCTTTTGCTCAGAACGGCTCCAAAGGTCCATTGCTCCTTATAGAATGGCACCAAGGAGTTGGCGAGCTTAAAGCTCAAATTCAAGAATTGTTGGATTGGGGATTTATTCGATCGAGTGTGTCTCCGTGGGAGCACCAGCTTTGTTCGTGAAGAAGAAGGATGGATCGATGCGTATGTGCATTGATTACGCATAACCGAATAAATTGACTATCAAGAATAGGTATCTTTTGCGAGAATTGATGATCTGCTTGATCAATTGAAGGAGCTTCAGCTTTTCCAAAATTGATTTGAGATCGTGTTATCACCAAATTAAGGTGAAAGAAGCGATATTTATAAGACGATTCGTAACTCGTTATGGACATTATGAGTTTTTGGTGATGCCGCTTGGATTAACCAATGCACTAGTCAGATTTATGGACATGATGAACCGAGTCTTTCAACCATATTTAGACCGGTTTGTGGTAGTGTTCATAGATGACATTTTGGTTTATTCAAGAAATGATGAGGAGCATGACACGATTTATGCGATTGTATTGCGCCTACTTCGTGATAAGCAACTTTATGCCAAATTCAAGAATGTGAATTTTGGCTAAAGGAAGTGACTTTCTTGGGTCATGTGGTATCACCAAGGAATAAGGGTAGATCCTCGGAAGATTGAGGTCAGATCGGATTGGAAACCACCAAAGTCGGTAGCTAAAATTCGAGTTTCTTAGGATTGGTGGTTATTATAGACGCTTTGTTGAGGGTTTTCGTTGATTGCTGCACTCCTAACTAAATTATTGCGGAAGGAGTTCCATATATTTGACCGAAAAACAATAAGAGAGTTTCGAGAAATTGAAGAAGATTTTGACTGAAGCACCAGTTTTGATTCAAATTTAAGTCGGAAAAGAATTTATCGTTTATTGTGATGCGTCTCACACGGGTCTGGGTTGTGTGCTAATGCAAAATGGAAAGGTGGTGGCCTACGCTTCTCGTCAATTGAGACTGCACGAAGTAAACTACCCTACTTATAATTTGGAGTTAGCTGCAGTGGTTTTCGCTTTAAAGATTTGGAGGCACTATCTCTACGGTGAGAAGTCTATCATCTACACGGATCACAAGAGTCTTAAGTACCTCCTTACCCAAAAGGAGTTGAATTTGAGACAAAGAAGATGGGTGGAATTATTAAAGGACTATGATTTCTCAATTGAATA
Organism: Gossypium rotundifolium; assembly: GCA_025506655.1. Lineage (NCBI taxonomy): Eukaryota > Viridiplantae > Streptophyta > Magnoliopsida > Malvales > Malvaceae > Gossypium > Gossypium rotundifolium. The sequence continues at coordinate 20,414,323 of CP106733.1, read as the reverse complement.
TCATCCTGGAAAGGCTAACGTGGTAGCTGACGCGTTAAGTCATAAGGCAGTATCTGACTTAAGAGCAATGTTTGCTCATTTGAGTTTGTATGAGGATGGTAGTCTATTAGCAGAACTTCAGGTGAAGCCTCTATGGTTGGAACAAATTAGGGAAAAGCAGACATCGATAAAAAGTTGGGACTTTTATTCCAAAGAAAGTTGAAAAGGGTGAAATAGAGGATTTTGGTATAAACATGAATGGAGTCTTGTGCTTTCGTGGAAGGGTTTGTATGCCTAAAGAATCGAATTGAGGCAATGATTCTACGGAGGCGATAGTAGCCCTTATGCTATGCACCCGGAGGAAATAAGATGTATCGAGATCTCCGTGAATGATATTGGTGGCGGGGTTGAAGCGTGAGATTTCGAGTTTGTAGGAAATGTTTGACTTGTCAACAAGTGAAGGCGAGCATCAATTACCGTCAGTTTTATTACAACCGTGAAGATTCCTCTTGGAAATGGGAGCGAATAACTATGGATTTTGTTAGTGGGTTACCTTTAACACCTACTAAGAAAAATTCAGTATGGGTAGTAGTTGATCGCTTGACAAAGACCGCTCATTTTCTTCCAATTCAGACGGATTATTCATTACGTAAATTGGCTAAGAAGATGTATCCGAAATCGTGAGGTTGCATGGGGTACCAAAGGTTCATTATATCGATGGGATCCTAGATTTACATCACGATTTTGGAAAGCTCGCATGAAGCCTTGGGGACAAAGTTGAATTTCAAGATGACTTTTCATCCTCACCGATGGTCAATCGAAAAGAGTAATTCAAATATTGGAAGACATGTTAAGGGATGTGTGATCGATTTCAGAGGTAGTTGGGAGGATTTTCTACCATTGGCGTAATTCACAGATAACAATAGCTATCACTCTAGCATTTAGATGGCACCCTATGAGGCATTGTATGGTCGTAGGTGCCGTACTCCTACTTGTTGGACTGAATTGGGCGAATGACAAATATTGGGTCCTGAATTGATATCTGAAACTGAAGAAAAAGTAAAAGTTATTCGAGCACGGTTAAAGAAAGCTTCGGATAGATGTAAGTCGATCATGACACAAGTGTAAGGATATCGAGTTTGTGTGGGAGACCAGTTTTTCAAGGTCTCACCTTGGAAGAAAATTTTCGATTCGGAAGAAGGGCAAGTTGAGCCTTAAGTTCATCGGGCCATATCGTGTGACGGCGTGTTGGTCCAATGGCTTATCGATTGAATTACCTACGAGTGGAGTCAAATTCATAATGTTTTCCATGTTTCCATGCCGAGACGCTATAGATCGGATCCATCTCATATAATACTTGGTAGGGAAGTGGAATTAAATTCAGACTTGTCTTTTGAAGAAGAACCAATGGAAATTATAGACCGGGATGTTAAAGTGTTAAGAAAGAAGACCGTGCTGCTGGTCAAAGTTTTATGGCGAATCACGGAGAGGAGGAAGCTACGTGGGAGCCCGAGGATGCAATTCAAGCAAATATCCTCACCTCTTTAATCGTAACCTTCGAGGATGAAATTTTCTTTAAGGGGTAGAATTGTAACATCCTTAATAATTGAGTATCATTATGTTGTTAAATGTTGGTTCGGGTTTACTTGGAGTTAGAATAAAAATATTAGTTAAGTGTACTTTAGAGTAAAGAAATTAGGTGATCTTGAGACTTAAATTAATTAAGAACTAAAAGATGGCATAAGATGAGTTAATGGCATAGTGGTGATGGCACCATAAGTTAGACATAAGGGAAGGAGTTCGAATCACCTAGCATGCAAATAGGAATTTTTATTTTTTTGGTTTAGCTTATGCATGTATTGGCAAGGAGATAAGGTTAGGATGAGTTGGAATGTCTTTATTTTGGTAAGAAGACTAAAGATTTGGAAAGCTAAGGATAAGGGCTTGAAATGGGGGATTTTTGTCTCTACAACTTCAGGAAAAAGGAGGGGAAAAATGATTAAGAGTAGGAAGATGTTTTAGAAACTTCCTAATGGCCTTTTGACCATTGTATTTGACCACATTGAGGCTAGGGGAATGGCGGTTTTGGTTGAGGGATGGTAAGTTTGGATGTTAGGAGAATACAATCATTTTGGTCATTTTGGCTTAGGCTAAGTGTATTTTTCTTTTCATCTATCTTTCTCTCTAGCCTAATTTTACCAAATATCTTGAGGAAACTATAGCCATTTTTTTTACCATTCTTTCTTTTGAATCATTTGATCATTTTCTTTGTCAACCATTCCTCCTAGTGCCGAAACTATCATCACACAAAGAAGGCTAATCTTTTTTTCTTTTTCCTTCACAAAATCGGATACATAATTCTTCCAAAACCTAATTCTTTCTCTTTTCATATCTTTTCTTTCTCTCTTTCTCTCTTGAAACCGAATTATATTACTTCTATTTCCCTATTTTTCATTTTCTTCTTCATTAAAATTTTCTCCAATTCTTTCATCCATGGCCGAATGTTAACTTATTCTTGTGCCAAAATTCTTTCATTTTCTTTGATCACAACCGATTTTCTTTAATCATAACTGAATTCTTCTTACTCAATTATCTTTCCAATCGTGGACATTAGTGAGATTTTGGAGGGTAGAAACTCAAGGTGATCTTGAGTATTTTTTTGGAACTTTGGAATCGATTTCAAGAATCAAGGTAAGGTGATTTTCTTTTAAGGATTCTTATTCATTATATTAGTATAGTTAGTTATTAATCGATTTCGTTTTTAGGGTCATAATCGCTCGATCGCTTCTTCGAAGAATGAAGATAATCGTGGTAAGCCAAATCTAAAATCTTATAAAACGTTAGTCATATTTCTATACTTATAAGTCGGACTAATGATCTTATGTCTTTAGAGACATTCAAGATAGGGCAAAAAAGGGCAGTCCATAGTCTTCGAAAGACGGACGGCTCTGCTAATCCCCCTAAATATAAACAAAAGGCTGTTTCGGGAATCTGGGATTTTCCACCGGGTTGCGGACCTTCAACCGAGGAAAATCAATTGTTTGAAGTCGTTCCTACTCCCGAACCTTTGTACGTTCGTGGATTCTCATCGGGCAACAAATCAACAATCGAGGAGAAACCAAAAATAGAAGTGGTTAAAAATCAAAAGGGTAAGGATTTAGATCATTTACCAATAGTGTATTTTTGATAAATGAAAGTGTTCTAATGGTTCGTATTACGTTTAGGTGTTGACGAGCGGGAAGGTTTAGTACTCACGATATCAAGGTGTGTAACTTCACACTTATCTCGGGTTAGATGTCATACCGTAGTATTGAGCGAAATCGTAAAAACGACAAAATCGGTTCATTACGAAATAATTGGTATTTTGGTGAAATTACATGAAAATGGTTAAAATTGTGAAAATTACGAAAACGCCCTCGATTAGTTAATTGGTAAATGTAAATTTCATGTCTCATGCGTAAATGGGCCGAAAATGTGCTAGATCGTAAAATAGGCCAAAAAGTATGCTAGATCGTTAAATGGGCCGAAATCCCTGTTAGATCGTTAAATGGGTCGAAATTCCTACTAGATCGTAAAATGGGCCAAAAAGTATGCTAGATCGTTAAATGGGCCGAAATCCCAGTTAGATCGTTAAATGGGCCGAAATTCTTGCTAGATCGTTAAATGGGCCGAAATTCCTGCTAGATCGTTAAATGGGCCGAAATCCTTACTAGATCGTTAAATGGGCCAAAGTTGTTAGATTGTTAAATGGGCTAAATGATATTTTGTATTATGGGCCTTAATAAAAACCTAAAATTTTGAGTCACATGTAAATTGGGCCTTTTTGCAAATTTTCATATGTATATAGACTATTATGCATACGTGTTGCATGGGTTGGGATTAACGATGAAGACAAGAAAGGCCTGTTGCCAAAATCTAGTTCGGTGGCTCTGCCACAAAATAATTAAATGGCTGATTGCCTTTAGTTCGGTGGCTTTGCCACAAGATAATTAAATGGCTGATTGCCTCTAGTTTGATGGCTCTGCCACAAATATTTTAATGGCTCAATGCCTCTAGTTCGGTGACTTTGTCACAATCTAGTTCTATGGCTCGCCACAAATATAAAATGGCTTAATGCCTACGATTGGTGTGTTGGCGGGTGGGTTGACTTGATCCCCACAGTGTGATGGTTGGTACGGTGGTGTGTAGCGGATGGAAACTAGGTTTGGGCGGAAATTTCATTTTGCATGTATCTCATTATTTTCTTCGCTAAATCATTTATGGGCTTAAGCCCAAAATTATGATTTGATGATCCGCCCATGGATAAAGTAAGTGAGTTATACACGAGTTCGAGTAACTTACTCCCTCAAATTTTTTTATCTCGTAATGGAAATTGACGTGGACTTGGGCCGAGGATGACTTCGTGGAGGCCATACTACAATATGGGTTAATTAAACTTTGAACTTTTAATAAAGACTTTTTATAATTTACTATTTTGGGTTTGATGTAATAAGGCCTCTATTAATGTTTTATGGATTTTATGTGTGGATGGATTTAAATTATGTTTTGGACTATTACTATGGGCTTATATTTATTCTATAATGTTTTCTTAAAATAATTTGGGTTTTCAAACATTTGAGATACCTTATTTATTCTTACTTTCAAATACTTTTAACTCTTACTAAAATTACTTTAGGTTTTGACAATTTAATATTAAATGATGATATTTTCAACTAATGTTTTCTCATATTCATCAAACTTAAATTACTCTTTTGGTTTTATTAAACTTTATTTTTAAAATGATTTTGAAATTTCTGATTCACCTTAATCATTAAGATAGTTCGATCTATGTAACAAACCAAATATCGTCTTAACGCATAGACCGGGTTTGGGGTGTTACAGTGCATTAGCATACTTTCTGTTAGTGATGTAATACTAGTATAAGTGATATAATACTGCTTAGTTTCTATATCAAGCAAGCAGAGGTTACCAAACCCAACCGAAGGATTTAGTGGCAAGATTTTCATGTACTGTAAATGTAGTACAAACATGGTTTGCAGTACATTGATAAACCATCTAACAGAGGACTTCCCAATCCATTTAAACAAATGTTTGGCCATAAATTTTGAGTCATATCATTCTGCCTGTTTTCTAGTTGTTTGTTGAAATGCCCACAAGTCCCCCATCTCACGCAAACACTCAACCAACCCACAGCAATTAAAAAGAATAATTTTTTCTCACTATAATGAATAATCCCACATCCCCACCCTTCCCCTCTTTTCACATTACACCGTCCCGTTCCCTTCCCTCTTTCTACGATGAGCCGACAAATTTTGAGAACCAAACAACAAAGAACTAATACTAGTCGATAACAAAGATCCAAACCTATATTCATTCACTTGCATGTTACCTTTTGAGAATCGAGATGTGCATGCGTCGACGGTCCGTGAAAGAGAGGTAAAGCTTGAAGCCGAATGAGCGTTGGTTTAGACGATATCTGGAGCCATGGAGGACGAAGAGATTATTAATCGATGAAGTCCGATGGTGGCGGACTGAAAAGAGGTATGCAATGAAGAGGGGGATGAAAGAAACTAACCTTTAGAAATTTAGGGATTTCAGAAGAAGGGGGAAATGAATTTCAGAAGAAGCCTAGGGGGAAATTGAGTCAATCGGGTTTAAGGATTGGGGGAACTGGAGGAGAGCAAAACGGTGACGTTTTCATAAAATAATTCAAGCATTGCGGCGTTTATAAAATAGCGCCGCTAAAGACATACCTATTGCGGCGTTTACGAGAAAAACGCCACTAAAATATACAAAACAACGTCGTTTTAATTAGAATACACAAACATATTTGCAGCGTTTTTTATAAGCGCCGCTATATCCAAACTTGTTGCGGTGTTTACGAGAAAAACGCCACTAAAATATACAAAACAACGTCGTTTTAATTAGAATACATAAACATATTTATGGTGTTTTTATAAGCGCCACTATATCCCAACTTGTTGCGGCGTTTACCATAAAAACGCCACTAAAATATACAAAACAACATCGTTTTAATTAAAATACACAAACATATTTGCGGTGTTTTTTATAAGCGCCGCTAGATCCCAACTTTTGCGGCGTTTACAAAAAACGCCACTAAAATATACAAAATACGCTGCTTTAATTACAATACTGAAACATATTTATGCGTTTTTTTTAAAACGCCATTATTCTCAATTTTACTTTTTTTTCCATTTTTACTTATTTTTTATTTCACAATTTTTTGATGATATTATCATTTTTTTGAATTTTTATTTTTTAAAATTTTGAATATTAAACTTTTAAAGAAAATTTCAAAATTTTTGAAGATTTTATAATTTTTAACTTTTAAGAAAACTATATTTATCTTACTATACATGTAATATCCTCTATTCGATTTCAACTTATATTTTGAGCAAGAAATATTACATTTAAATACAACCATCGTTTAATTTAAATATTTATCTAAACACTTCATTTTAACATATTTAAGCTTATTTGATTTTCAAATCATTTCTATACTTTCTTTTAGAGTTAATTTGATTACAAATTATGGGAACTATTTAGGTCTTTTAATTTGGGTGAAAATAGAGTCAATGTCGTGATATTGAAAATGAGTGCCTGACAGTGAGTAATATCCCAATGTTATGACACCGACTGTGGTGTCTTGAAATGGCATTTAATTATATGTATATACACCTAAATTTTGATATAGATACATGTTATTTAGAATTATATATATATGAATTTTGGTTTAATGTGTAATTCTAGATGTGAAATTCTAATTGTGGTTTAAATGTATAGTTGAAACTTTAATTTGATTTAATCATACATTATTTTAAAATATAAATACATCAATATATTTATATATATATATATATATATTTAAAATAATAATTTACACTTATCTTATTTTGATTTATATTCTAAAACATCCAAGATTAATACCTAAATCATAAACCGTAGACCTTAAATATTATATCATAAACGACAAACACTAAAACCTAAACAACAAACTCAAAACCCCAAAACATAAATCTTAAACCCTAAAACTCGAACCATAAACTCTAAACTGCAAACCTTAAACCATGATCTGAGACTAAATTGGGAATTCATGTGGCCAATGTTAGTGTAGTACAAAACATATATTTTAATAGCTAACACATTAACCATAAATCCCTCATGAGGGATTTCAGTTTCGGGATTTTCAGCCATAAACCCTAAACCTTAAACCCTAATTAAACCCTAAACCCTAAAATCTTAAACTTGAACCATAAACCCTAAAATCAGAAACCTAACACATCAACCATTTCCCCTAAACCCATAAACTATAATCTATAAACCCTAAACCTAAAACCCTAACCCATTAACCATTCCCCCAAAACCCCTAATCACTAACAGTACTTAAACCTTAATACCGGTAAACACTAACATATTGAACACTATACAATAAACCCAAACAACAAACTTTAAAACACTAAACCCATACACCAAAATAACAAACCCTAAACCATGAAATTAACATACTAAACATGTAACATCCTAGATTAGGGGTTATGCGTTCGTGCGTAATTCATGAGATAGTGGGCTCAGTGGGTATGTTGGAAGTGTTCTGCGGAGTTTAGAAACCCTAAGGTGTATGGAAATGTATGGAAATGTATGGAAAAGTATGGAAATGTAAGGAAATGTATGGAAATGTATGGAAATGTATGGAAATGTATAGAAATGTATCGAAATGTAAGGAAATGTAAGGAAATATAAGGAAATGTAAGGAAATGAAAGGAAATGAAAGGAAATGTAAGGAAATGTAAGGAAACTTGGAAATGATTTAGAAATGTTAAGTTTCAAAAGGAGGGAAGTAAACATTTTGGAAACCTAAGCTAAAAGAGGAAAGTAAACATTTTGGAAACTTAAATTAAAAGTGGAAAGTGAACATTTTGGAAACCTAGGAAATGTCAAGCTTAAAGAGCCAAACGAAAATTTTTGGAAACTTAGAAATGACCTAGAAATGTCGAGTTTTAAAGTTTAAAAGAGGAAATTAAGGCAAGGTGGCCTTAAGAGAAAAAGTATGTGAAAATTGACACACAAACAGGCTTGGAAAAGTGGCCTGAAGATGCCACTTAGGGCCTTTGGAAATGGCGCCACATGCAAGTGTATTTGGGCCAGGGATCGAGTCATTTAGGAAGCAAATAAAAGAAGTTTTATTTTGCTACAAAGAGCAGAGAGGTGGATGGCATGTGGGCTCTTAAAAGAGGAGTTTTATTTCCTTTAGAATTTCAGCTAATTAGGAGATAATTGTTGGATTAATTCTTTTGATAAAGTGATAATTATCACATAGGAAGAGTGGTGGCCAAGTTAAGGACTCTAGCTAGTAATTTCGGCTATAAAAGGAAGAGAAGGCCATTCATTCATTCATTCACTCTTCCTTTGCCGAATTTCTTAAGCAGATTCTCCTCTTTCTGCCGAAATTCCTACAGTTTTATTCTTCCTTCTCTTTTCTTTCTAATCCCTCCAAAAGCTGAATAGTTTTGAGACTTCAAACAAGGAGTTGTCGACTCCTGTATTAAGGGTAAGAACTAGTTATCATTCGATTTTCATCCTTTTTCTTTTAAGATTTGCCGAAATCTAGGACTAACCCCATTAATATCTTGTTGCCAAAATTTTGAAGAGATCTTTCGGGATTTGTTTAAGTCAACTACAAGGAAGGTGAAATTCGTTTCCCGAAGGTACACCATAAGCCGCATGTTCCCTAGTTATTCGGTGAGTTCCGGGATTTAAGATTTGGAAGGTAAGCACCTATGTATATTCGGCCATAGGCCATTTTGGTATATAATGTTAGCCGATTCTGACTTAGGTGGTGTAGGAAGGAGTTCTACAATCGCAAAGGTACAAATCGTTAGACGTGGATTTCGGGATTTAGTCAATTGTGCTAATCAGGTGCGTAGTTATCGCACTATTCTCCTGTTATTGTATGTTGTTTGATTATGATGTGTATGTTAGCGGAAATAATGGCTAAGATGGTGGATACCGTAGTGGGTAATCGATTAATCGTGTCAAGGCCCTATTTTACCTATGATATATGTGTGATATTTGTGGTGAGCATGTGATAAATATTTACTCGATTGTTAATCGACATGATACACATATATGCATGGGACTTGGGATGTGAAAATTGAAGGAAAGGGTGTACATCATTATGTCGTGGTCTAATGCTAGCCTCGAGCTACATTAGCGCTTGATGTTAGCTATGTGCTTCATCAAGGAAGTGTTAGCTAAGTGCCCATCTCGACGGTTGATAGTGTGCATCACTGTGGATGATTGATATGTGGGATCCCTAAGGGATCGTTGGTTTCAACCACGACCTTGAGCGACAAATCTGCCAAGGTAAGATATGTGGATCATTATGTGATCGGTGGTGGATTAGCCACGGTCTTGGCGGGGGGTTTGCCAAGGTAGGTGTAATGGTTGGACCCTAGGTTGGGATGGGCTTCATAATTGCATATTTATGTGTATGGATTTGTGTGGATATGGGCCAAGCCCATATGTGGAGATATGTGAAATGACTATGCACCGAGTTGGTTTGACTCACCCAATATTTTAAACCTTCGGTGATGCGTAAAGCTTGGACCGGGTTGGAGTGGATACAAAGGTGGCCATGCGAAGCTGATTTTCATCTTGAAAGATATTTTAATTAATTAAGCATTTATATTTTCAATGCTTTGATTATTCAATTATTGTAATAAGGCCCTAAAAGTATTTAAAGTCTGCTTAAGTGTTTTTCATTAAGTTTATTATTATGTTTTATTATGGATTGACAATTGAGGAATTATTTGCAAACGATTTTTATTTAAATCTATATATACTAAAGTTTTAATCCGGATATTTTATAAACACCACACTTACTTAAGAATTTTAATGAACACTGTTTTCTAAACTTAACAAAATTTTCATGTTTTATCCTTAAGTTCAAATTTGTTTCAAACGTTTTCCGCAGATGGCATTTCAAATTCGGTCATAGTGAATGGGCGGGTTTGGGGTGTTACAAAACATTAACCCTTAATCAATTTTAATAGCTTAATTTGTAACTTAAATGAAAACTTCTAAATTGTTTAGTTAGCAATTTGTAACTTTTCATAATTAAGTAACTAAAATGAAACTTTCTCATTGCTTATAAGTGAATGTATCAAAATACAATATAATTCAAAGCAAGAATGAGGAAAAAATATGAAAAACTTTTATCGGCGTTTCTAAAAAAGCACCGCTAATGCAAGGTCTTTAGCGTTTTTCGAAGCCTTAAAATCTCAGTCTTTCGCGCGTTTTACGTGAAGCGCCGCCAATGCTCAGTCTTCATGCGTTTTTATAAAAGCGCCGCTAATTCTCAAGTCTTTAGTGGCGTTTTTAAAAAAGCGCCGCTAATTCTCAGCTCTTTAGCGGCGTTTGTAAAAAAGCGCCGCTAATTCCTAGCTCTTTAGCGGCGTTTGTAAAAAAGCGCCGCTAAAGGTCAGGTATTTAGCGGCGTTTTATAAAAGCGCCTCTAATTCTAGGGTCTTTAGCGGCAAGCGCCGCTAATTCTCGGGTCTTTAGCGGCGTTTTGGAAAAAAGCGCCGCTATTTATCCTTTTTAGCGGCATTTTCGATGTAAACGCCGCTATTTCTCATTTTTAGCGGCATTTTGGAAATAAACGCCGCTATTGCTCAACTTTTTGCGGCGTTTTCTCTTAAACGCCGCTAATGGATGATATTGGCGGCGTTTTTCATTAAAATGCCACTACAAACGCCGCTAAAAGTCTGTTCTGGTGTAGTGGCACAATAGTTCGCTCAAAACCCTATTTGTCATGAGCTGGTTCCACAAAGTTGGCCTCCAACACACCTATTACAGAAGGTCAAAAGGAAAAAAAAAAAAAAAAAAGAGTTAGCAGCCAAATAATCTGTATAGAAAAGAAAGAATACAAGTAATTATTCGTACCAAGCACTCCCCGGCCACTACTTCCAGCTGCATTCCAAACCCTCCAAAATGGCTAATGAAGGAGTTATTTTTTCCATGCATGAACAAAACATAAAAGGTTAAAGCCCGATGGTGTCTCACCCCATGATTTTGGATTCTTTCGACTAATTAAAAGAGAGAAAGAAAACTAAAATCCAACCTTGATAAGTCGGTTCAGAGGATTGATGCATAACTCTACAAAGAATGAAGGGGAAAATATGATTAATCAGCTTCTAACAATGAAGTCCTGATGAATTACTATACTGGTCGTGATTAGATACATGAAAATTTATAAGTGTCTCACCCTCAAAGAATGTCGATAAGTTAAGAAGTGCCTGGAGTTGTGAAATGTTTTTGCCATTTCTATGTTCTTTTCATCACGGTTGACTCCTCTAATTTGAATATCCTGCCATTCCGAACGTCAGATATAATTTGGAATTGATGGGAAGACGCGTCCAACATCTTTCAGTTCTTAAAATTCAGTGGAAACTAAGAAGAGTGATATAAGAGAAGGTGTTGGGAGCATACATGGAGATCGGTGTCAAAATCTAGCTCCAGCTTTGCTTCGTCATCCTCCCACAGATTGTAAATTATTATCCGCGTACCATGATTTTTAAGAAAATTGAACTAAATTTGACAGAAATAACAGGAAGACAACTATTAGTAGGGTTCTTTTACTTCCATCAACATCAAATAAGAAAGGATATCTAAATGATGAGAAGTTACTTGGTCAAGTAGATGAGCTTCAGATGTGTATGGTGACCAGTGAATTATAGTCTCCAAATTTCTGTTCCAATCATCCTCAAAACATCGAGTCATCTTGGTCCAATCCCGTCCTTTTTGCTCAAAATCAATCTTTTCAATTCAAAAGAAAGAAGGTAACAAGGCAGATTGTTAAGAAACTGTACAATAAGCATAAAAAACTTAAATTGAAGTCTTCTTACTATTGGAACTACAATATCCTCCTTCCCGGTTTCTGTCAAAAATGTGTAGGAAAGTACTCCAATACTCCTCGTTGGGCTAAAGAGAAAAGGAAATAAATGAACAAATTTAGCTTTTAGAGTCTCATAACAAAACACTAAAGTATCAAGTTAGACTGATGATTAAGGAGCCAACCTTTTTCCATCTGTCCCAAGACTTTGAGAAAACACAATAACATCTGCGCCAAGCCTCATAGTACTTGTCTTGAAACCATTTCCGTCTGAATTTCAGTAAAACATAAATAACATGCAATAATTATGGAAATGGCTTGTAAAGTATGAAGACTTGAATTTTTACGAAAAATATTGAATTATTGTAGTGATTCCTTCTATATTCTTATACGTGACAAATGAAGAGCAACTTACATTGACCAATGGTATTTGCCATTTTACTTTTTGAAGAATATCCAAGAGACATGCATTGCCTCATTTTATCCGGACTCATCCCTTCACCATTATCTACAATCACAGACAACGAGCAGTATAGGAAAAAAAAAAAAAAAATTCTATCAATAGAATTCAATTGCAAAAGAGTCACAAATTTTTTCTTTTATACACATTATGGAAATTTACTGAACTGATGCTGCTAAAGACATTAATAAATGCATATACTGGCAATTACCTTCAACTACCAACATCCTGCTGTCATCTTTTTTATTTTGCAACATATCTATGCTAACATATGTAGCTCCATTGCAAGCCTGATCACAATGCCCAGTCAGAATATGAATACAAGAAAAAACAAAAGGGGGTTTTACTATTCTGGTTTAAAAAAAATTGCAAATACCTCGTCCAGTGCATTGTCCAAAAGCTCAGCAAAGGCTGTCCAAGACGTAAATTGTTTTAATCATAATTATCCAAGTTGTAATAGGAAAGTAAGGATTTTCATTGTGTGTACCTCCAAGAGCCCATTTATGGCTGGTTGCATTTGAATGTAGAAACTTAGGATGGACCCTAACATGATCCATGCCAACTGTAAAATAAAATTAAATATATCAATATATGTTATAATTAAACCGTCTGTTCATACAAAGTCAAACAAATTCAACTGACAGTAATAGTATAGTCAAACTTAAAGAAAATTGTTAAAAGAAAAAGGCAGGAGCTTAAACTAACCAGTAGAAGACATGGCAGAATCGCATGCATTGCCTCCTTCATAATCTCCTGCTTTCCAGAACTGTTTGCAACCCCTCGAAACCTTACTTTGTTGACGGATTTCAACAACTGCACCCGCAAACCCCTTCGGAACCCCAACAGTTTCCCTTAAAGATAAAGGTACCGTCTCCAGAACTTGTACGGACAAAGGCTCCGGCGGAAGCTGAGCCAGAAACATTGTTTTCCGTTTCGTAGTTGGGAAAGAATCGAGAGGGTCATCAGAATTTCGTTTTTCCGGAGCCGCACTGGATTGCTGAAATCTTAGTAAGGAGTCGCCGATACCAGAAGAATCGCCACTGCTCATACTAGAGCTGCTATTATCACTGCTGATGTCAATGGCGGGTTGCTGAGCTGGAGTGTGTTGGATTTTGTCGTTGAACACGTCGGGTTCGGTTTTCACTTGATTTGATTGCAATTAACAGGAGAAGCCATTGGCATTGCACAACTTTGGGGCAAATCTTTTTGTTTGTTTGTTTGTTTGTTTGAGGGTGGGAGCAGGGATTTAAAATGCGATCAGCGATCGCGTTTTCAATCGCGTTAAGGTTTATCGCGATTCTTGACATAACGGACGTTATTGCGGTCATCATGCGGGTATCGCGATCGTGAATTTTTAAAATTCGCACAACTTATTATAAAACATAATAAATATAATTATAATTATAAAAGTCACTTTTAATGATTTTAGAATGTTTTCTAGCACTTATGAACTTTTATTAATGTGATATGAGAACATAACTTTTATAATCATTAAATATGCTTACATTTATTTACAATTTTCTAAGAATGTTATATTAACTAATAACAAAGTAAAAAAAAAAGAAATATTAAACATTTATCATATTTAATAAGTTCGAAAGTTTTAAGGATAAAATAATTAAAAATTCATACGATAGATGTCTTCAATATTTCTTGTGACTTTGAAGATGGTGAAGATATAGACATTCTATTCGCAAAAGGAAAAAGGAATATATAATTGTATAGATTCTCATTAATTGTTTCTATTTACTACCACTTATTATCACTCTCATTCTACTTTAATATATAGTTTAACATGCTTCACTCTTAATTATCTTTTCATAAAATATACTCCATTCATTTATCTAAAGATATATTTTAAATGTTTTAATATCATCAAAATTAAGAACATTAACAAAAGTTTTCTTCAAAAAAAAAACATACCTTACAAATAATGGTAGTGGTGCGATTTAGTTTTCACCAATTAGTGGAATGACGAGGAAGATCAAATCCTTCACCTTCACTTTGAGAGCGTTCTTGACTTGATTCTCTTGGCCTTTGTCCAAAAATATATCCAAAAAAAGTAACATTTTCACCTTGGTTTTCATATAATTGATATGGAGGATATATTTGAGGAGGAGGATACATGAGAGGTGGAGGTGGGGGATACATTGGTGGTGGAGGATGCATTTGAGGCTGGTATGGCACACCATAATTAGGAAATGGTGGGTAATAACCATATGGTTGTGGATAACCATGTGAAGGTTGAAAATATGAAGGTTGTTACGGTGGATAAAACCTTGAGTGCTAGTAGATGAATCACTATACCCAAGGTTACTAGAACTCGATCTCCTACTGGATGAAGAGCCTCTTCAAGTATGCTTCTTGCCTTTTCCTTTTGATGGAGCTTTAGGTTCACTTCTATCTCTCCTAGGTTCAGAAACATATTTCCATCAAACTCGATCTATCACGAAATGTCCAATGAGTGGTACCAATTCCCATATTCTCCTCCATACCGACTAGAAGACCTAATTTCACCTCTATCACCACTATATACATCATCCTCTTCAATTGGACTTAAACCACCACCATCGAGTCCATCGCCACTCTGACTTGGCGTTGAACTAGAACTTGAATGAGACAAATTCAACTGATGAGATTGATTAACATCCATCTCATCAGAGGTATCCACAGGCAACACACCAGCATTTTCACCATCTAATAATGGATTCTCTTTCTCATGAAGCCATTCTGATAGTGGATCAACATCTTCAAAGATATGATCAAGGCTGATAGGATTAAAACTAGCGTTTATATCATCAGTGCTCATTCTTTTTTGATGCCTTATCTTAAGCCTCATATTATAATAGGTAAACACTAGTTTCTCAAGTTTTTTATACTTCAACCTATTTCTTGCCTTGGTATGAATATAACTAAATGTGCTCCAATTTCGTTCACAATTTGATGCTGAAGTTGTTTGACTAAGCACTTTAATTGCTAATTTTTGTAATTCGGGAACACATGTGCCGTATATCATCCACCACTCAGCTGCATAATATTATTTAAATTTCAAAATAACTTCAAAATGTACAATATAATTAAATAATATAAATTAAATTAAATAATTTAATTAATTGTTTACCCGGATTCATTTACTTCCAAGCTCTTTGTGCTTGTGGAGTACCGAATGTCTCATGTTTATCTCTAAATAGCAACAACTGCATAAATAAAAGATAGAGTAAAAAAATAAAAAATAAAAATTCTATTTCAAATTATGTAACTAAGTTACAAATAATAGTACTTGAATCTAACCTGATTAACCATTCTGACTTGATTATCAAGAGAAGGTTCTAATCTTTCAATTACTGATCGTGTACCTTCTAATGTTTCTATTAGTACATTCTCAGAATGCTCCACCCCAAATTGAAATTGAGGATTGAGAAAATAACCTAAGTATAATTTATAAGAATATCATCAAATAATAATAATCTAAAGCTTAAAATAATAAAATATAAAAAAATTTCTTAATTATATGAAACATTTTATCTTACCAGTTGAATGCAAGTCGGAATGCATAAAATTCCATCTATTGTCAATAATCTTTTTCGTACTCAGTGAAATATCGACAATCTTGTTGAATTGCTCGTTTAGCTCTATCAATGACCTCATAAATAAAGCCCATTGTTGGTTTTTCATCGCTATCCACAAGTCTCAATACTTTTACTAGAGGCTCAGTAAACTTTTATGAGGTCATTGGCCTTTTTCCAAAAATCTTTTCCCAAGACAATTTTTTGGCTTCATAAGCGAGCCACGACTTTTCTCATCCCCATTTTGATTCTTTAAATTCCTATATATTCATAAGAAAAATTTTAAAATAATATAATTTAAATTATTTGGAACTAATAAAATAATTAATGGTTGCTATATTTAAGTAATTATATTAACTAATTATAAAATACTAACCTTTGAATTAAACATTTCTCTCGAGACCTTGCTTTTGTCTTGTTATCTCTTCAAGTTGAATGAAATGAGTTGCAAATCGAGTAAGAGCGGTCAAGTATTTGTTTCCTTGTGTATATTTCTTCATCAAATCAATCTGTCCAAATGTGATTGTATATAAAACAAGTCACTTTCTTTGCCTCATCTAACACTTTTGCTACCTTTGGGCTTTTTCCCAATGTCTTCAAGGCATAAATCTAAACATTGAGCGCATATGAGGTCCAATATAGGTGTTTTCTTTTCAACATTAATTTTTTCCAGCAGACTTTCATTGTCAGCCTCATTATCGATCACTATTTGGACAATGTAATTTTCTCCAACTTCTTCTACAACTGAATCTAACAAATTGTAGTAGAATTCAAAGATCTCTACTACTTAACACTTGAGGCATCTACCGATTTCCAAAAATGGTTCCTTTACTACAATAAACAAGGAAATTAATGATGTGCATTTGATTCAAACTGTTGGTCCAACCATCACACATTAGAGTTGCACCCAATTCTTTCCAATGAGTCATTAGTTCATTTACCCAATCATGAACTCGTTGATACTCTAACTCCAAATATACATCTGAAACCTCATAAGGTGTTGGGAGCTTTACACCTTGTCCAACTTCATTGACACTTGAATTAAGTTATACAACCATGGAGAGCTTGCTAATTGAAAAGGAAGTCTTTCATATATTAAAATTTAGAAACCGCTTCACCTATCTTCCTTGAAAATTCTTTAAAAAGAGTCATTGACATTTGGTTGCTTTGAACTTTGCTTCCAACCAATTCAAGTATAGCTCCCCTTAAGGTAAATTCAGACTCACTTGGGATGGATTTTCTTGTTCTTTCCCTATGATATTCTCTAGCTAATCCATGAGAAGATCGCCCTTCTTCATAAATGTTATCACGACCACCAAGATTGCCAAATACGAATTCTTCCCTTCTATGCCACTCATGTTGTGATTGGATACTTTCTCGAGTTGCTTGCCTTATAGCAGAAACCTCATCAATGAATTCTTCGTGTTCATCCTCCTCTTCTCTTATTTGAGATAAGAATTCATCTTTTCTCCTCTTTTTGTCTATTTTCTTTGTGTTGCTTTCTTTCAGTATATTCATCATACTTTCTCTAATGACACCTATTAATAAAATAAAAAAATTCACACTTTATATTATTATCAATATTATATAATCTTTATTGATAAATTTACAATAACATTTAAAAATAATAATGAAGTATCACATACCAGTAACATTAGGGCATGGTGCAACATTGCCGGTTTTATGAGCAATGTGCTCCTTAAATCGTGTTATTCCTCCTTTCACAACTTTACCACAAAGTTTACACACGATATTTCCTCTCGCATTTGGCACTGGAGTTCCAAAGTGCCAACCTATATCATTACTTGGTGCACCCTCCAATCCTTTAGTCGGGAACTCTTCACGCGGTGGCATGCTTTATTTTTATATATATAAGAAACATAAAATTATATTTAGAAATATAAGTAACTCATTACTTACATTATCAACAATATAATAGAAAAAAAAGTAAACATCATTAACATGAAAAATTTAAATTTATTGCATAATACATACGTAATTTTTTTTTAAAACAACAATACACCATAACCCATTAGTACTTGGTTCCAAAGTAATTACTAATTAGTTTTAATATTGAAACAAGTAAACAAATTGAAATTAATGTTTTTCACTTTAAATTTAGAAATTAATAGTTAACTAATACTTTTTTAATACAATAAGATCGAATTAATTTTTCTATACATATATAAATAAAATCAAATTCTAATCTCGCTTTTTCGAAATTTTTTATTTTTCAAAAGTTAACTTTTTTTTAAATTTTATTCAAACTCGAAGTTAGAACAAGTGAGAATAGTTTTGCCTAAAATATTTCATAATATGCTTATAATGATCCGTTATTATTATTATCATGTTCATGTTTTATTTCAAAAATATTTATTTCAAGTCCTTTAAAAATTCAATACTATGTGATCCAATCAATATGCAATTTATAACCCACAAAATGAATATATATTCTTGAATAAGTAAGTGAAGCATTATTTTTTTGAAACTAAAAATTGAGCTTTATTATAAAAAATCAATAATACACAAAATTAAAAACTAAAAGGAAAAAAAATTAAAAATGAAAGAGTCCATCCAATTATAATAAGACTTGGCCCAAGCAAATTTAATTATAGAACAAAAACTAAAATAAAGAGAAAAAAAATTTTAACCTTAAATAAAATAAAATATTTTTAATTTTAATTAAAAAAAATTAAAGAACGGCAGATAAAATTTTGTAGCCCTTAAAACCCACAAAATATTTTTTAACCCTCTAAAACACCTCTGTTCTCTAATCTCTTCTCTTCTCTCGTCCAGTCGTCTGTTCACTTCAACACTTCAACTTCTTCTTCATTTTTTTTTTCAAAGTTTAAATCCCTAAAACAGTAAACAGTAACCACATAAAATTTGGAAGAAAAACTGATGACTGATGAGTTTTAGAAACTCTATCTATAATGATTCGTGACATCCTCCTCTTCCTCTCCTCTGAAATTTTTGCCTATTGGAAAATATGTTGCTGCTTGCTGGCTGCCTTCTCCCTTCATCGGTTCATCGGCATCCCGATTAAGTCTCTAAAGAACATATGCAATGCAGATTGAAGACATGCAAGCAAGAACCAAGACAAAATTTCGTAAGTTACTTGAAAGTTATTTGTCGCTCCTTCCTCTGCTTCGCTTTATTTGTCGCTCCCGCCTCCTGTGTTGTTCGGTTTTTGTCGAATTACAAAATGTTTGAAATTTTGAATAAGAAACCAAGCACTTTAAAATCGCTCCGAATCATGTTGTTTGCTTTTCACTTTTGATTCAACATTTCAATTTTCAAGTTCAACTTCTTTTACTTTTTGATTGAAAACCACGATTTTGCGGTAGGGCCATAGGGAATATATTCCTTTTGGCTTTTGTTTTATTGTGTTTGTCTACTTGACATTGTTTTGTTTCGGTGATGATACTTAACTTAATAGATGAATTTTTTTAACTATAACGAAAATAACGGGAATAGCGGCCCGTTATTGCCGAACCGGCCGTTATCCATTAAATTGCGGCCGCGATCCGCCGCTATTGGTGTGACTCCGCTTCACACCGCTATTTTCAGCAATAGCGGTTTCGGACGGCGCCGCTACCACTATATAACGGCCGCTATTTCGATAACGGGCCGCTATTTGAATCCCTGGGTGGGAGAGAGTCTGATAAAATGCAGAGTTTTCAAGATTCTGAAATGAACACGAAACATAGTTAGGGCTATAACTTGGATATATATACCTTTCTCTATAAAAACAGGTAATAATAACTTAACATGCAAGCATGTCATGTGGGACTAGAAAAATCTGTATTTAAACTCTTAGGCTTTGATATGAGTCTCATCAGGTCATCTATAATATGTAGGATTCCTTTATATATATATATATATATATATATATATATATATATATATATATATATTATCTATTATGTTTTGTATTGATTTATTTTATTTTATATTTGTTCGAATATATATTTATATTTGTAATATATATTTAGTAAATCTCATATATTTAATTTTTAGATAATGTTATATTAATTTTTATTTTTAGAAATAATTTTACTTTAAAATATTTCAAATAAAAACTTTTAAAGAATAATGAACTATTTTATTTTTAAATTATTACTATTTTAAAAGGTACTTTAAATAGTATATTAAATTTAAGGACTAAGATTTGTTATAAATATGAAATAACAAATACTTAAGGTAAAAAAGTAAAAAGTATTGATGAAAAAATTGAAACTGAAAATTAGATTAAAGATAACTAAGGTGATGATTATAATGTACATATAATGATAATTATAATTCGCTTTTATACAAAATAGTACTAAGTTTAGGAAAAAAAAAATTGTATTATGGTTATATTTTATTAGTAGAGGTGTACATGAACCGGGTTGAGTCAAGTCCTAACAAAATTTTAGGCCAGTTTGATAGGCTCGAGTTCAGCTCGACCTTAAAAATGAGTTTAAAATTTTGTCCAACTTGACCCGGATGAAAATACTAAATTCCGGGCTTGGCCCGCCCATATTAAAATTTTTTATATAAAAGAATTTTAAAAAACACTACATCGAAAACACTAAAAATATTAAAATAAATGTTTCCTAACAAATTGAAAATAAATTAAACAAAAGTCTTTATGCTTAAATAACACTAAGATAGGTACAACTTAATAAATAAATGTCTCTAAAATAGTAGCAAAATTAACAAAAAAATAAGAGTTACGCAATATCTAAATACTAACAACAAAATAGTAGCAACATAATAGTGAAATGGCATCAAAACATTGAGAAAACAATAGCAAAACAGTAGATTCTTTTTTCTGCAAATTCAAGTCTCACCAAAAAATATTACCAAAGGCTCGACCTGTTTTCTAAACGAGTCTTTTTCTTTTTTGCTCAAGCCCATTTTTCGAGCATATATTTTTGTTTAAATTAACATTAGGGGTGAGAAAATGTAATTAGCCATATGGTGTGAGAAAATGTAAATTAACATTAGGGGTGAGCAAATTTTGATTCGACTCGAAAAATCGAAAAAAATTGAATTTCAAAATATTCGAATCAAATTAATTGAGTTAATCGAATAAACTTTAATTTTTTTTAAAATTTCGAGTTCATATTGAGTTAAATTTTCGAATTCAAATAACTCAAAAAATTCGAATAAACTAAATATAAAATCCTTTTACTTCCCCCCTCAAACCCTCTCTCAAAAGTCAAACCTTTATACTTTCCGTCAAAAATTTTACTTCCCCAAATACCAAAATCATTTACTTTCCACTAAAAAAATTTACTTCCCCTGAACCCACAATAGTTTTCCCTTTTTCTTTTCTCCTAAAACTTTTACTTTCACCAAACTCCTTAAATTTTTACTTCTTCTAAACCCCAAAATCTTTTTTTTTTTCAAATTTAGGTATACTAATTATATTATTGAATTGTTTAATAATGTTAAATCTTTATCAATTTATGTTAAAATTGAATTACTGATGATGGCATAAAGTATTCGGTTAAAATTTTTGATTGGTATCAATTTCACATTTTATCTTTAAAATAACTTTTATTAAAAATCACATTTTTATATTTAATATATCTTTTAATTTCAAAATACATGTTGACAAAGAATCAGAAGATAATTGAAGAACCTGAGTAAGAAAAGAAGTTAATCCGTATATAAAAGATTAATAAATAAATTATGAGGGGATGAAAGTTAAAAACAAATTTGACTACGGTGGGCAAATTTGATTATGGTGGGTGGCGGAGGCTCAAGGATCTAAAGTCATTTTTTGAAATTTAACTCGAACAAATATATTCGATTCGATTCGAATTCCATCTCACTCGACTCGTTTCGAGAAAATTTCAAATTGAGTTAGGATGCTAAAATAAGATTCGTCAACTCGATAAACTCAAAATTTTTTCGTTTGATTCGATAGAACACTCACCCCTAATTAACATGCGATGAAAAATCTAACAAATCAAGTAAAAAAAAAAAAGATAAATAGTATATATGTAACATAAGGAGTACCATGAAAAGTACCTTCAAAACATAAATATTAGAGAGCAATCCCCGTTTCTATTTCAAGTTATAGGTGTAATCCTTGATCATTTGCATTTTAGATCTAGAAATGTAAATGTTTGAATTAGTTGTCAAGATTAGTACCATTGTAATAAATTAGTAGGTTCAATCATAAGATAGAAAAAGAGTAAAAGTATTTAACATCACCTTAATGATAATAGAGAGTTGAATTGGGAAAGAATGATCTTGAATGTAGGGAACACTGGATTTGTGATAAAAGTTAAAAGGAAAGTTAGAATAGGAGTACTAGATCCACAATTAAAAGAATGAAATAAAGGAATAAAGGAATAAAAATACAACCTGCAATGTTATTGATGAATAACATATGTAGGACTGGTGTGTAGAAAAGATGAAATTAGCGAAAAGGAAGATAAGAAATTTGAGAGGAAAAACAAATCCGAGATATAGAAAATGAAATCTGAGTTTTATTGGTAGAAGGTTGTATAGCTGTAAAGTTATTTTAAATAAGGTAAGTAATATTGCAATATGTAAAATTGCAATAAATAGGATACCATATTTGTAAAAGAGTTTTCTAGAACTACCTAAAATGTTTTCGACTATTAGTAATTAGAATCCTAGATCGCGAGTGCCATCGAACTTGGACAGGGCAACCAAAAAAGTTAAGAATCGGGAAGGGGATAGGTATACTAATGTAAACTAGGACATGGTGGAGGCGTCAGTTCCAAAGCCTTCCTTTTGAAAAACTCTTGTCAAGAGAAAATTTGCCACTTTCCTTTGGCCAATAGAGGAATTAACTAACGTGTCTATTGAAGAAAGATGAAATCTATCATGTAGAAACGAAAGGGTACTTGCTTCGTAAATAGAAACTGTGCCTAAAATAGTGTTTGGAACTGTGATCATAGTTTCAACCACGAAATTAAAAGTGAAAAAATGTAAAGATGGACATTAAGATTGTTTACGTAGTTTGACCTCAGTCTACGTCTGCAAGGCCTTGCCCAGAGCAATGATCCACTATCTCTCACACGATACAACCAATGATTTAAGTCCTAAAAGCTAACTCTCACCAATTTAGCGACCTCACTATTGTATAAAGACTAGATCACTCTCCCACTAAGCTTCCTACTTGGAAGCTTAGTTTTGTAATACAAAAGACTCTCTTGATTGCTTATGTGACACCCCAAACCTGGCCTAGACGTTATGACCGGATCTAGCGTGCCACATCAAGTGTTGTTTGAAAACTTGTGTTCGTTAGAAAACACGCCTACAAATCAAAACTCTCTACCGTTTAAAAATCTCAATTTTCGTTGCTTATTAATCAAACAAGTTTTACTCGAAATCATCCCCTTTCAAAAATATTGTTATGCATCCATTATTTGGTTATAAAACCTTGTCTGTTACGGAAGTTTGGTTTGAACAGAAGCGAAAACATGATATTTTTAAAATCTGTAGTTTTTGTTTTAAAACCCGTGTTTAATAAATTAGTAGGTTGTAAAGAAATACCAATAAATGTTAAAAATAATTCCAATAGCCTTATTACAAAAATTATAAACCCATAAATTAAAATAAAGTAAACTAAAATACAGTAGTTAAATTAACCCTAAGAAATTACAGGACGTGTGGCCACCTCCGAGTCCCTCGCAGCTCCAAATCTTCTAAGGTTGGGGATTACCTGCACAGCTAAGGAAAAAGGGTGAGTTACGAGAACTCAGTGTGTAATCCCCTTATTACACCCACGGTTTGGGCCCAAGCCCATACAATATCAATCTGGGCCTAAGCCCTATTTAGTAACTGATCCAGGCGAAGCCCTAATCGGTGCATCAGGCTAAATCCTAATCGATGAATGATGATATGTAAACAACTATGTAACCTAACCCAGTCCAACCATCACACCACCCGTACCAACCCTACACACCATGTGGGGACCAAGTCGACCCACCCAGGCCTACACACTAAGAACGCAGCCGAGCTGCTAATAACAGTATACGTGGTTGAGCCACCAGAATCAGTACACGTGACAAAAGCCACTAAAATAGTATAACGTGACAGAGCCACCAGTATAGTGCTTCCTCCAAAATCCATAACCCAACCCAATGCAGTTATGTCATGTCATAATTAATTTATGTATGCAGTGTATCACAATCAAAATTGGTCATACAATTAATACTCATACATCAATGATTCTACCACTAGGGGTATAACGGTCATTTTACCCTTCGAGGGTATTACGGTGATTTTACCCATCGAAAGGGTTTCAATAATTTCACCTTTCGAGCGTATTTCGATAATTTTACCCGCCGAGGGTATTTCGATAATTTTACTCGTCGAGGGTATTTCGATAATTTTATCCGTCGAGGGTATTTCAGTAATTTTACCTGTCGAGGGTATTTTCGATAATTTTACCCCTACAATGGCCTTTTCGAAGGCATAATTCACCTCGAGTGACTTGATTTCTACTTCTGATCAATACGGTGCTATTGGGCTTAAAACTCAATTTCGGCCTATATGGGCCCACACGCTCGTGTGGCCCATTCTGTTCGTTTTCAGTCTCGATTCTGTAGACTTCGTGGTCGCATCAATCAACTGGCACTTTTCATTATTTTCACTCGTATGGTCCTATTAACCCGTTGGGCCCATTTAGCCCACTCCGGCTCAACAAGGCCCATTATGGCCTCAGTTTCACGAGAGCGTTCGTGACACTCCCAATGGTCTATCACCATCACCAGTGGCTCGGTTTATCCCTACGAGGGCTCATGTACTCGAGTGATCTCAGTTACCGATATTTTGGCTTTTCGATATTTTGGCTTTTGGCCTATTCATAGATCATAGCAATAGCAGATTAAACAGAGGTGTTAGATTACACACCTTGATTACGAGTGTGATTTGAAAACTTCCAAGGCACCTATGAAACAATTGATGAATAGTTAGTCTCTACTTCAGTTAAATCAACATACTGATGTATTTAACTAAACAAGCCTTTCTTACCACGTGATACGATCTCCCTCTGCGCAACGGTAATTGGCCCTATTATAGGGCTAAAGAAAATGAGTTCCTAGCATTAATCGATAACAAGAACACGTTAGAACCGCTATTCCAAGGTAACTAAAGAAGCATCCTTTTGGCCCCCAAAGAACCCAATCTAGCATAAGAGAAAAAAAATAGCAGCCCTCATTTCAGTTATAGAGACACCTACCAACCGACGAACGAAAACAATTGATAGTTGTCCCACAACAAGATTTGGCCCCAACCACCAAGATCAAAAGGTTTCAGAATGAAGAGTTAAGTAGATTCGGCTTACAAACCGACACTTCAAGAAGAAAAGTATTCGGTCTAGGGAGAAATTAAAAAGGTGAAAGTGTGGTTACGAGCTTAGGGTAAAGAAGAGAAACAAACAATGGGAAGAAGAGAGATGAGAAGAAAGGAGGAAGAAGATGAAAGTAAGGCTTATTAATTCAGCACTAAACAGAAAATGAAGGAGGAAGAAGATGAGAAAATGAAATGAAAACAATGTGAATTCGGCAGAGGTCAGAGAAAAGAAAGAAGCAACAAAAAAAATGAGAAGAAATGGTCTGAAATGTCACAAAGTACCAAAATGCAAACGCTTCCCTAAGAAAAATTCAAAGCAAAATTTGGCACTTCCTCTAACCCAAACCGAATATGCACATTCCAAAAGACCTCCCTTGACCGAAATTGCCTAACCCCACTTCCCCACATTCGGCCAACACTTGCACACTCCTCTATCCCTTGATTCTCTCCACTCTTTCCTCTTAATTTTGCTCTCCTTCATCTATTTGAAACATTTGACCAAGTCTCCAACTCCTCTTGAAGAGTTCGATCTGAACTCTGCTTCCTCTCCTCTCAAGTCATAAAATAAAAGCTTCCATTTACAGCTTGTGGGATTCAAACCCCACTCTCCTAGCCTTCCCAAAGACACCACTACAACTGAGCTACCAGCTCATCTTGTGCTACATAATCATACATAATTATACTTGAGCCTTACTGCCAATAGCCCTCTCCACTTTAGAGTCAAAAACCAAATTGTTTCCAAGGCTCAACCTCGAACCCAGGCCTCTATAGGACCCCCAAACATATTCAAATAGCTAGCCAAATAAGCACAACATGAATTTAAGCAAAACTACCAACCCCTAACTTTTGGGGCGTTACAACTCTACCCCCTTAAAGAAATTTTGGCCTCAAAATTTACCTGATCAAAAGAGATAAGGGTATTGATGTCGCATTGCCTCCTCAGGCTCTCACGTGGCCTCCTCTAAACCGTGATTACACCACATACAGCTTTGCCAACTTCTGTAATAAGGAATTGGTGCGAACTGGTATGAAGTGGGCGAACTTAGTCAGCCAATCAACAATTACCCATACTGAATCTTTCTTAGTAGGCGTCAGGGGTAGCCCACTAACAAAATCCATGGTTACCCTCTCTCACTTCCAGAGTGGAATCTTAATAGGTTGCAACAATCCTGAAGGCTGTTGATGTTTAGCTTTCACTTGCTGGCAAGTCAAACACTTACTTACAAAATCGGTAACCTCATGCTTAAGTCTTGGCCACCAGTACAATTCGTGTAGATCTCGGTATAACTTGTTTCCAATAGGATGCATAGCGTATGGACTACCATGCGCCTCCCACAGAATCGACTGCCTTAACTCAGAGTCCCTCGGTACACAAACTCTTCCACGAAGCATAACACACCCTCGCTATTCAGCTCAAAAACCTCAGTCTCTCTCTTTTTCACCTGTTGAAACTGAGGAACCAACGACTCATTCAACATCTGTTTCTCTTTAATCTGACCAATCCAAGTCAATTTCAGCTAAAGTTCTGCTAACAAGCTACCATCCTCAAATACACTGAGACGAGCAAACATTGCTCTTAGATCAGATACCACCTTACGACTCAGTGCGTCTGCTACCACGTTGGCTTTTCCCGAATGATACTCGATCGAGCAATCATAATCATTAAGAAAATCTATCCATCTTCGTTGCTTAAGGTTCAACTCCTTATGAGTAAGGAGGTACTTAAGACTTTTATGATCGGTATAAATGATCGACTTCTCCCCTTACAGGTAGTGTGTCTAAATCTTTAGTGAGAATTCCACCGCAGCTAATTCTAGGTCATGAGTAGGATAATTCACCTTGTGTGGCCTAAGTTGACGGGACGCATATGCCACCACTTTACCCTCTTGTATCAGCATACAACCCAATCCTGTGTGCGACGTATTACAGTAAACAACGAATTCTTTTCTAGCCTCTATCTGAATTAATATCGGAGCTTCAGTCAGAATCTTATTCAGTTTCTCAAAACTCTCTTGCTGTTTATCAACCCAAACAAATGGTACTCCCTTACGTAGTAACTTAGTTAGGGGTGCAGTAATCAGTGAAAACCCTTCCATGAACCGTCTGTAATACTCGGCCAGACCCAAAAAACTTCGAATCTCAAATACCGACTTCGATGGCTTCCAATCTAATACGGCCTCAATTTTGGGGGATCAACCCTAATTCCTTCAGCAGACACGGCATGACCCAAAAATGTCACCTCTCGCAACCAAATCTCGTACTTGCTGATTTTGGCATAAAGCTGCCTTTCTCCCAGTAATTGCAGGACAGTCCTGAGATGTGAATTATGCTCCTCCTCAGTTCTTGAATACACCAAAATATCATCTATAAACACCACACGAACCGGTCTAAGTAGGGTTGGAAGACCCAATTCATCATATCCATAAAAGCTGCTGGTGCATTCGTTAACCCAAACGGCATGACCAGAAACTCGTATTGTCCATAACGAGTCCGAAATGCAGTCTTATACACATCTGCCTCCTTAACCCTTAGCTGATGGTACCCCAATCTAAGATCTATCTTAAATAAAACCGTGGCTCCTAAGGCTATGGTGCCGGAGAATTTAAGGCTATGGTCAGCAGCTTTGAAACCAGAATTTAAGCATATTTGAAAAATTTTTAAAACCCATTCCACAGCCAAATTTTGCAACTTGCTCTATACCACTAAATGAAACACCTAAACCCGGCCTAGATGTTATAACCAGATCTAGCATGCCACATCAGGTATAGTTTGAAAACTTGTGTTCGTTAGAAAACCCACATACAAATCAAAACTCTCTACCTTTTAAAAATCTAGATTTTCATTGCTTATTATTCAAACAAGTTTTACTCGAAATCATCCCCTTTTAGAAATTATTTTTATGCATCCATTATTTGATTATAAAACCTTATTTGTTACGGAAGTTTGGTTTGAACAGAAGCGAAAACATGATATTTTTAAAATTAGTAGTTTTTGTTTTAAAACCCGTGTTTAATAAATTAGCAGTTTGTAAAGAAATACCAATAAAAGTTAAAAACAATTCCAATGGCCTTATTACAAAAATTATAAACCCAAAAATTAAAATAAAGTAAACTAAAATACAGTAGTTAAATTAACCCTAAGAAATTACAGGACGTGTGGCCACCTCCGAGTCCCTCGTAGCTCCAAATCCTCTAAGGCTGGGAATTACCTGCACAGTTAAGGAAGAAGGGTGAGTTACGAGAACTCAGTGTGTAATCCCCTTATTACACCCACGGTTTGGGCCCAAGCCCATACAGTATCAATCTGGGCCTAAGCCCTATTTAGTAACGGTCTGGGCCGAAGCCCTAATTAGTGCCAGTCTAGGCCGAAGCCCTATTCAGTAACAAGGATATGCAAACAAATATGTAACCCAGCCCAGTCCAACCATCACACCACCCGTACCAACCCTACACACCATGTGGTGACCAAGTCGACCCACCCAGCCCTACACACTAAGAACGCTGCTAATAACAATATACGTGGCTGAGCAACCAGAATCAGTACACGTGGCAAAAGTGATCGCTGCAAAACAGTCTAGTTTTAATATTTATAAAAGAGTGATCGAACCTGTAGATTGACTGCAACAACGATAGAGGCAAGCGCACCTATCGAACAGTAGTGCAGCTCAGGCAAGAATATCTTATCGAACCCAAGGAACCTAAAAGTACTACTACTCACTTTTTTTCTATTATTTAGCCTAAAATATGGAGTGATTGGTTTATTAATCTAAAACAAATAAAATACTTTAAACTTAAATGCAAAATAAAAGAAACAAAACTTTGGGAAAAGACTTTGACGAAAACTCAATTGATAAAGATGATACCTTCGGGAAGAATCCACCTATGACTTCACTTATTATCTACCTTTTCAATTCATATGATTTCTTTACTTAGCTTGATCCGTGAGACTCCCTAACCTATATTAAACCTTCTCTCAAAGCGAATAACGTCTAACCTTAGGTTAATTAGTGGAACTCTCGTTCTCTTATAATAACCCCTAAGGAAGCAGTGAATCGATTAATGGACTCCTATATTAGGTTTCACCCTAATTCGCAAAATCTCATAACCCTATCTCTAGGTGCCCGATCAACTCCACTTAATTATGCTAGATCTACTCTTTGGTAGGGTCTATTCCTCCTCCACCCAAGCACATCAGATAAATTTAAACAACATAATTAAGAACAAACTAAGTATTTATCATATAAAATGAAAGAATTAAATAACAAAATCCATTATAGGTTTCATCCCCTTCAAGTATCTGAGGAGTTTAGTTCATAACTAAATAAGAAAACATCTCAAGAGAAAAGATAAAACAAAACATAAGAAATCCCTAAAACCCCCTGAACGAATTGAAGAGGAGATCCATCGTCTTGAGTAGAACTCTGACTCTTCGAGATGGATCAATTGGCTATCTTCGAGACAATCCCTAAACGAGGAAAGCTTGGCAGAAAACTCTGCTCAATGATCGACCCCCTTGAATAACCGCCTTGGGGTGTTTTTTATAGACTTTGGGATGCTTTACTTGTCTCCTAAATACTCATAATTCAGGTATAATTCATCCTAAGTGTTTGAGTAGACTTAGGATTGCGTTTCTTGGGCTCCAAGCATCCTATTTTGAGTGAAATTGCTCTTTCCCGCGGTAGGGGCACGGCTAAGGCACGCCCATGTAAATTGAGGCTCAGCCCGTGTCTCTATTCTGTTAATTTAGGCACGGTCGTGGCATGCCCATGCAAGCCGAGGGTCAGGCCGTGCTTCGGGTCTATAAATTGGGGCACAGCCATGCAGATCGAGGATAGGCCATGTTGGGCTTTTTGTCGACGAGACACGGCTATGTAAATTGGTGACAGGCCGTGTTCTAGGTGGATAGCAAGGCACGACCGTGTGGAATAAAGCCCAGTCTGTGTCGACTTCTTGGGTTGGCCCAATTTGGTCCGTATTAAGCCTGTTTTACGTTCTTTTTATCCTTAGGTGTTCTCTTGAGTATAAGACATGAAAAGAAAGGATTAAGAGCACCTTTTTACATAAATCGAGGATAAATTCATCCAAAAGCATACTAAATGTGGGATTAAAATATGTTACTTTTACGGTTTATCAAATACCCCCACACTTAAGCTTTTGCTTGTCCTCAAGCAAAATTCTCAACTTACAATTAAAAAGAACTTCCCACAATTCATAATTCCTATAAATAATGCCTTATCATAATTCATAGATAATTTATATGTGGATAATTTAATTCAAAGAGCCCTAAAGATTCAAACGAGATAAGTCATGATTTTGTAGCATGAAAACATAGGTGTCTCCACTTATCTAAATAATTTCCTTTGATTCAAAACCGACAAGGACCAACATCCTCACTAAAGATTCACTCAAATCACTTAAAAGTGTTTAAGGTTCAAGAATAAGCACTCTAAGTCGAACCTAAAAAGTTAATCCCATAAGCTTGCCTGAAAATCAAATCTCCACCTCTGTATATGAGATGATACACAGATCAAAAGGTCTTTAATCAGGGTTGTAACGGGGCTAGGGTTAAAAGGTGTGGATAAAGGCTAAATTAGAGGTTATAATCGAGACTGTCTTGACAAGTTGCCTAACTAGAAATACTGAACTTAAATATGAATATTGACTTTGAATGAAAACTACTAATATTACTATTGATAATTACTCTATAATAAAGAGTATTTTGATAATACTTTAATACGAGCTTTTTCTTCAACAATTGGAGTTTTAAATGCTCTAAGCTCTTTTATTTACTACTAATATTGAATATACTTGGATTTTTTATGAACAAACTAAAATAAACATAATAGAAGGAACTTGAAATAGCCTAATTCGACAATTGATCAAATCAATTCTCGATAAAGGGTAGTCAAAGGAATGTTGATAACAAATACAAAGGATTTTGGGTTAATATTAGTGGGTGAGTCAATAAAAGGTTGTTAGGATTCAATGGGGTTCACTAGGGTTAATTTGTATGGGTAGGCTTTTTAGTGTAGTGAACAGGTTAAAACCTAGGTGCCTTTATCATCTCAAAGTATTAAATCATTAATGTGGTCTCGACATGTATAAACGAGGCAAGTTCTAGAATAACAGTTCAAAGTTGACACACTCATAATTAATTAAAGTGAGCATAAAAAAGGGTATATGCTCTATAAGGCTCAAAATCTCGCAAAAATTATGGGTGTTTTGACATCAATCCTTATAAATTTTAAACTTCAAGGTGATACTCAAATTAGGTTCAACAACCTATCAATTTTAATTTTAGAAAGTAGACTTATCATGCTCGATTCTCTAGTATTCTTCAAATTTAATTGTCAATGCATAATTAACTATGACTTACTCTAAAACATATCAATAAAAATCATAAATCATTAGAAGTTTCACCCTAATTAGTAATATGAGAAATATAATTAAGATCAAGACTAATTTCAGGATTTGAGAATTATGCAAAAAGTTAGGCACTATTACCCCCACACGTAAGATGTACATTGTCCTCAATGTACAAAGATAGATAATGAAATTTATGTGCCAAATCAAAAAGATAAGTGGGGAAAGTAATACTCCCTGAAATTTGGATGATCCCTGGCATCTTTGTGGCGGTGATGGTGTTTTCTATGGGCCTGGTGGAGTGGCTACCAAAAAGCAATTTGCTAGATGAAGAAATTGGGTAGCATGTGAAGATATAGTCAATAGATCTAGAGAAATAATAATAATATACTAATAATATATTTAAATATTAAGGAAATAAAAAGGAGACTAAGAAGAAAATTGAAATTGAAAGAAAAGACTAATGGACTAAGGGGTCCTTATTGTTGGATGGTTTACAAAGTGGGTGTGACCTCAAAGGCTGTGGTGCGTGATTCCCAAGCAGCCTTTAGAAACTAAAACCAAGAAACTAATATGAAATAAATTAATTTAAGCAGGAAATAAGTAAAGATAAGGAAAATAAAGGAGATGAGAAAAGAAAAATAGAACTGAAAAGGTTTTCGAGACCCTTGGCGTGTCAATTAAGTGAAGCTGCTAGCATGAACTCATGTTGAGGTCTCCTTTGAGGAGATGATCCTTATGTTTCTTCGGCATGATCTTTGTGTTGCTCAAGTGTCTAGGATCTTTTCTATGAATAGGAAGAAAAATTTGAAAGAAAAGAGAGAGAAGGAATAAGAAAGAAGATGGGACAAAGATGACGGGCTGTGGGGATTTAAATAGGATTTCAAATCTGGCACGTTCCCACGCCCGTGTACCGAGGGTGTGTCAATTCACACGGCCGTATTGCACGGCCATATTGTGGGATGTGTTGTCCTTCCACGCCCGTTTTGTTGGTTTGTACGCCCGTTCCTAAAAAATCAGTATAGGAGCACGATTGGACTGCACGGGCATGGTCTTTCCGTGCTAAATAAGTATTTTAGCACGGTTGTGAGGCACAACCATGCTATTTTTATCAGTGCCCGTGCTTCAGGGTGGTTGGACTCGTGACGTCGGGAAGTGGTTGGACTGACTTGCACGGCCCTACTCTTGTCAGTGTGGCAATTTTTGGTGGTCCACATGGCCACGAACACGGCCGTGTGTAAGGCCGTGTGGTCTGGAAATCTACACTTCTGTGTTAGTTTCCAACTAAATACTTAGGAAAGAAAGATGGAAAGAAAAGAAACTGAAAACAAATTTGAAAATAAATAGTGTTAATGTTTGGGTTGCCTCCCGAGAAGCGCTCATTTATAATCTTAAGCTAGACTGTCATCATGTTTGAAAATTTTAGGGAGGTTTAAAGGTTTGAATATCTTCTCTCATGGTTGCGATTTTATTTTCATGACAAATTTGGAGTCGAGAAGCATTTACCTTGAATTTATCGAATTTTGGTTACTTACCTCGACTGTGTTGTGGGGGAAGATTTTGTGTACCTTGGAAGAATTTGTCCCTTTGTCCTCAAGTCTGTTGAAATGATGTGAAGATCAGCTTTGTCTAACAGCACCTAGTCTCCTATTTTAAAGTGATTTGATGTTCCTATGAGCTCTTCTGGTGGTTCCTTAGGTTTTACTTTGTGTGGATCTGACTTTTCTTTGGTGTATATCTTCTGCTTTTCTAAATTGTTGATCGTACGCTTTTGTGTTGGCTCAGTTTTGATACTTCATGATGTTTCCTGCGATGGAGGTTGAATAATTTGATTATCTATTGAAACGACTTTCTTACCTTCATCTTCTGTGGTTCTGGCTGAGTCGAGAGCTTGAAGATTGACTGATTCATTTCCTACACGAAGTATGAGTTCTCCTGTGGCAACATCAATTTTAGTCTTGGCAGTTGCAAGAAAAGGTCTTCCTAAAATTAAAGGGATTGAATTTTCATCATCCATGTCTAAAATAAAAAAATCTACTGGGAAAATGAATTTATCGATTTTTACTAGAACGTCTTCAATAATGCCCCTAGGAATTCTAATAGTTTTATCAGCTAGTTGGAGACTCATCCTAGTTTGTTTGGGCTTCCCTCGACCTAGTCGTTTAAACAGTGTATAAGGCATGACATTTATACTTTCCCCTAAATCAGCTAACACATTATCAATAGTTAAACTACCAATTAAACATGGAATCATAAAACTCCCTGGATCTTTTAATTTCTATGGTAGTCAGTTTTGTAGCATTGCTGAGCATATTGCGTTAAGTTTCACATGGTGCTCTTCATCTATTTTGCGTTTGTTTGTTAAGAGCTGTCTTAAAAATCTCCTTGCATCAGGCATCTGAAAAAGAGCTTCAAGAAGAGGTAAGTTAATGTGTAATTTCTTTAGAAGTTCTAGAAACTTATCGAATTGTTCCTCTGAATCATCTCCTTTCAATGCTTCGGGATAAGGTATTCGAGGGTGGTACTCTTTAATTACCGATTTTTCTTGTGCTACCTCTATTTTACCTGTTTCTTCCTTGGTTTCTTGTACTGGGGTGGGCTTGACTACCTTTGTATCCTCTTGAGTTGTGATGGCTTGTATCTGTTCTTTTGGGTTTATTTCTGTGTTGCTTGGTAGATGTCCTTGTTGTCGTTCTGAAACAAGCTTTGTAAGTTGTCCCATTGACCTAGTGATTTCCCCGACTTGTTCCTTGATTTTTTTGATCGATATTTCTTGGTTATCAAGCGTTGTATCAGTTCTTTGGAGATGGGCATCTGTGTCTGCCATGAACTTTTTCAACATCTCTTCAAGACTCGGCTTCTTTTTCGGTGGATAAGGTTGATTTTGGTAATTTGGAAGAGGTTGCTGTCTTTGATTTCCTTGTCCTCCCCACGAAAAATTTGGGTGGTTTTTCCAACCTAGATTGTAAGTGTTACTCTAAGGATTATTATTAGATCTGAAATTGTTACCTATATAGTTTGTCTACTCGTTTTCTGCTCCTGGTTGGTAAGGTGAGTACTCGATTCGCCACATTCCCGCTTGCTTCGCATTGCATGACTAGATGTACCTGTGAAAAACATAAATTATCAAGCTTTTTATTCATTAACTCCATTTGTGTTGACAACATTGTCACTGTGTCTATGTTAAAAACTCCGGCTGATTTTGTCGGTTTAGCCCTTGTAACTTGCCATTGATAGGTGTTCAACGACATCTCCTCAATAAAATCGTAAGCCACTTCAGGAGTTTTATTATTCAGAGTTCCACCGGCTGATGAATCAATCATTTGCCTTGTTGGAGAATTCACACCATTGTAAAAAGTTTGGACTTGAAGCCACATAGGTAATCCGTGGTGTGGGGATCTCCTTAGGAGATCCTTATATCTTTCCCATGCATCATATAATATTTCTGCGTCATTTTGCACAAAAGAAGATATATCATTCCTAAATTTGGCTATTTTGGCCGGTGGAAAATATTTTAAAAGAAATTTTTCAGTCATTTGATCCCATGTGGTGATTGACCCTCGTGGTAACGAGTTCAACCAATGTTTTGCTTTATTCCTTAATGAAAAAGGAAATAATTGAAGACGTATGGCATCGTCAGAAATGCCATTTATTTTGAAGGTACCATAGAATTCTAAAAAATTAGATATGTGAGTGTTTGGATCTTCATCCTGACACCATCAAATTAAACAAATTGTTGAATCATTTGTATTGTGTTAGGCTTTAATTCAAAATTATTAGCAGCTATAGCGGGCCTAACAATACTAGATTCCACTCCTATCAAATTAGGTTTAGCATAATCATACATAGTACACGGAGCATTCTGTTCTTGCACATTTGGCGGTGGATTGTTTTCGTCCATCCCTTCAGTAGGATTGGATCCTTGCTATTCTCCTCTGTTATAGTCTAGGGCTAGTCTAATTTCTCTGCGATTTCTACGAGCGGTAGCTTCAATGTCACTTTCTTATTCTAATAGGCCTCTCGGATTTCTTCTAGTCATAAACTAGATGTACCTGCTGTAAAAAGAAAGGAAGAAATTTAGAAAAACAAAAATATATGTATAAAAATAAGAGAAATAAAAAAATAATGGCTTAAGTAATAGAAATAGAGTTTTCTCAATATTTTAGGAGTTCCCGACAACAGGCCCAAAAACTTGATCATTTAAAATAGTCTAGTTTTAATATTTATAAAAGAGTGATCGAACTCAGAGACTAATCATGCGACAACGATAGAGGCAAGCGCACCTATCGAACGAAAGAGTATAACTCGAGCAAGAATATCTTATCGAACCCAAGGAACCTAAAAGTACTACTACTCACTTTCTTTCTATTATTTAGCCTAAAATATGGAGTGATTGGTTTATTAATCTAAAACAAATGAAATACTTTAAACTTAAATGCAAAGACAAAAGGGAAAAGACTTTGAAGATGTAACACCCCAAACCCTACCACGAAATCTTTGGGAAAAGACTTTGAAGAATAAAACTTGAAAATTTTGTTAACTTTTGGAGAGTGTGTCCATTAAAATTACTTAGTAACATAAGCTCGTTATAAAATATGTGAATTAAAACTTTATTATAATTTATTATATTATAGATCATTTGAAGAAAATATGTCTAAGTATAATATAAAGTTCAATAATCATAACTAGAACACTTTAAATAAAAGTGGCCCTTATTACATCAAATAAATACCCAAAACCGATAAGATAAAATAATTAAATCAAATAAAACATCTATCGCATAAAATCGCTTACGCATGGCCACCTTTGTCTCCACTCCAACCCGGTCCGATCAACATGTCACTGCGATGTTGGATAAATAATTGGGTGAGTCATACAGACTCGGTGTGTAATTAAACCATCGATATCCACCCACATGTTAACCACAAATCAACCCAATCATATGCAACATGTAAATATAAATGACGTTACGGGCTTGGCCCACATTCAATCCACATTCAAGCATGGGCTAGGCCCTTTTCTCATTAATCCATCGATTCTCGGGCTTGGCCCATTTCCACGTATGTTCTTAAAACATACCTATTCATATTTCATATTGGGCGGGCCCATTTTCATATCAATTCATAACGAAACCATGCAATCATGATACCCAACCCAATCCTAAGGTCCATCCGCTACACCCCCCTTATCCGACCTACCACACACCGGGGACTATCGAGTCACCCTCTCCTTTTATCTCCAAAAAGGCAACCAATGCCATCCACGATGTAGCGTATAGCTAACATCAAACCACGATGGAGCACACAGCAATCCATCAAGCCACGATATGGCATAAAGCCGATATCAATCAAGGTAACCACGCGAACTAAATCGCAAAGATCCACAACGCGACCTCAGTCAGCGCCAATCCACGATGTAGCACAAAGCTGACATCAACCACGTACTCGAAGTACACCCGTACCTTCTTTCAAAAAAACCCACCCATGCACATGTAACATAATATGATGCTGAGATGATGCATGTACATGATATTCACAAATATAGGCATGCTCACATAGTTAAAATCAATTATCACCTATTAGCCAATTTGCTACTAACCTGGTCGTCATCATACCCCTTTAGGGTATCCATTACACATATGGCAATCGCATTCATTAGCAAACATATAGCATAACAGAGATCATACAAATCCGAAAACAATGGTCTAACTACACACCTTATAACACAAGCTCTAAACCCTCGATCCCGACGCTATCGTTTAGCGAGACTACAAGATATCGCCTATCATTTTCATTGCACGCCTACACCCCGGTGGCCAATCTCGTCTGTAAACCGATCTCTTTGAACTTTGGGATGGGAGCTTTCCCTTTCTCCTCTTGACTGGCACTCGCATCCATCGACGATACTTAATCAGAACCACACGATTAATCAACAAAGTCATAATCTACTATTAACGAATCTAGGTCACTTACTAATCATCCTTACCGAAATAAATTGAAATCCCGAAGGCTTCCTTTGCTTCTGTCGATTGTCCTATAAACCATAGTCACCATTCGGTCAACACCAAAACACAACCAATGGCCTAAGGCCGAATATCAAACCACTTACCCTCTTTTACCTGAATCCTGAAACGCCAATGGTCCTATGGTGTTGCCAAAATCCCTGCACACCACTATTAGAATCGATCTACAACAAGAATCTATGAAAAGGCCCCCCCTTTGGCCGAATATTTATCCTCACCTTACCTTATCTGTCAAAATCCCAAGAGAATCCTTTTTAGCGCCTTGGTGCTAGCTACAACAAAACGAAACACATCACCATGGCCCTAGGGACATTCGGCCATACCAAAACTAAGGCCAACCATTCGGTTTGGCCACTAAAACAAGTAACTAGGACACTTACCCACAAGCTTTAGATGTCGACAGCACCACACTTCACAGGTTCGGCTTCAAGCTTGGTAAAATAGAAGAGAGATGGAGGGCTAAAGGTTTCGGCTATGGCTTCCACAGAATAAAAGAAAAAGAGGAAGTGTTTTCCTTGACTTGGTTTCGGCAAGAGGCTAAGGGAAGAATTAGAAATAATTTGGCATAAAAGAAATGGGGCTAAAATTCGGTTAAGGGATGAGCACACCCCTATTAATAGAATTCGGCACCCCCTCCCTCTTGAAGACTCCAAAATCCGGCCACCACATACTAATTCAAACTAATTTGAATTAGTCCACTTCTCCAATTTATCCCATATTTTATCTCCTTATCAAATTCAAATAAACCAATAACAACTCTTATTTACTAATTTAAACTAAATAAAATAATCCTACAATTATCTAAAATAAATAAAATAAAGTAAGCTTATCACTTACTTACCAACCGAATTTAAAAAAAAATTAAACAACAAGACTTAATCCATTGCGGCTCCTGGTGCCTCCACCTTCACGCCACCTCTTCATGTCGTGACAAAAAACCCCACCGCAGCCTCCATGGTTCGAACGCAGGACAAAACTTAATTGATAAAGATAAAGACGATACCTTGGGAAGAATCCACCTATGACTTCACTTATTATCTACCTTTTCAATTAATATGATTTCTTTACTTAGCTTGATCTGTGAGACTCTCTAACCTATATTAAACCTTCTCTCAAAGCGAATAACGTCTAACCTTAGGTTAATTAGTGGAACTCTCGTTCTCTTATAATAACCCCCTAAGGAAGTAGTAAATCAATCAATGGACTCCCATATTAGGTTTCACCCTAATCCGTCAAAATCTCATAACCCTATCTCTAGGCGCCCGATCAACTCCTCTTAATTATGTTAGATCTACTCTTAGGCAGGGTCTATTCCTCCTCTACCTAAGCACATCAGATAAATTTAAGCAACATAATTAAGAACAAACTAAGTATTTATCATATAAACCAAAAGAATTAAATAACAAAATCCATCATAGGTTTCATCCCCTTTAGGTATCTGAGGGGTTTAGTTCATAACTAAATAAGAAAATATCTCAAGAGAAAAGATAAAACAAAACATAAGAAATCCCTAAAACCCCCTGAAGGAATTGAAGAGGAGATCTTTCGTCTTGAGTAGAACTCTGACTCTTCTAGATGGATCAATTGGCTATCTTCGAGACAATCCCTAAACGAGGAAGGCTTGACAGAAAACTCTCCTCAATGATCGACCCCCCTTGAATAGCCGCCTTGGGGTGTTTTTTATAGACTTTGGGATGCTTTACTTGTCTCCTAAGTACTCATAATTCAGGCATAATTCATCCTAGGTGTTTGAGTAGACTTAGGATTGCATTTCTTGGGCTCCAAGCATCCTATTCCGAGTGAAATTGCTCTTTCCCACGGCAGGGGCACGGCTAAGGCATGCCCGTGTAAATTGAGGCTCAGCCCATGTCTCTATTTTATTGATTTAAGCATGGCCGTGGCACACCCGTGCAAGTCGAGGGTCAGGCCATGCTTTGGGTCTGTCAATTGGGGCACAGCCATGTAGATCGGGGATAGGCCGTGTTGGGCTTTTTGTCGATGAGACACGACCTTGTAAATTGGTGACAGCCCGTGTTCTAGGTGGATAGCAAGGCAAAATCGTGTGGAATAAAGCCCAGGCCGTGTCGACTTCTTGGGTTGGCCCAATTTGGTCCGTATTAAGCTCGTTTTACTTTCTTTTTATCCTTAGGTGTTCTCCTGAGTATAAGACATGAAAGGAAAGGATTAAGAGCACCTTTTTACATAAATCGAGGATAAATTCATCCAAAAGCATACTAAATGTGGGATTAAAATATGTTACTTTTACGATTTATCACAAAAGCCACTAAAACAGTATAACATGGCAGAGCCACCAATACAGTGCTTCCTCCAAAATCCATAACCCAACCCAATGCAGTTATGTGATGTCATAATTAATTCATGTATCCAGTGCATAACAATCAAAATCGGTCATACAATTAATACTTATACATCAATCATTCTACCACTAGGGGTATAACGATCATTTTACCCTTCATTGGTATTACGGTGATTTTGCCCATCGAAAGGGTTTTAGTAATTTCAACCTTCGAGGGTATTTTGATAATTTTACCCACCGAGGGTATTTCAATAATTTTACTCGTTGAAGGTATTTCGGTAATTTTACCTGTCGAGGTTATTTTGGTAATTTTACCCCTACAACGGCCTTTCCAAAGGCCTAATGTCACCTCGAGCGACTCGATTTCCATTTCTAATCAATACAGTGCTATTGGCCTAAAACTCAATTTCGGTCCATACGAGCCCACACGCTTGTATGGCCCATTCTGTCCGTTTCCAGTCTAGGTTTTGCAGACTTCGCAGTCGCATCAATCAACTAACACTTTTCATCATTTTCGCTCATATGGGCCCGTTAACCTGTTGGGCCCATTTAGCCCACTTTGACTCAACAAGGCCCATTATGGCCTCAGTTCATGACAGCATTCGTGACACTCTTAATAGTCTCTCGCCATCACTAGTGGCTCGATTTATCCCTACAAGTGCTTGCATGCTCGAGTGATCTCAGTTATCAGTATTCTAACTTTTCGATATTTCGCCTTTTGGCCGATTCACAGGTCATAGCAATAGCAGATTAAACAGAGGTGTGAGATTACACACCTTGATTACGAGTGTGATTTGAAAACTTCCAAGGCACTTATGAAACAATTGATTAATAGTTAGTCTCTACTTCAGGTAAATCAACATACTGATTTATTTAACTAAACAAGCCTCTCTTACCACGTGATACGATCTCCCTCTGTGCAACGGTAATCGGCCCTATTCTGAGGCTAAAGAAAACGAGTTCCTAGCATTAATCGATAACAAGAACACGTTAGAACCGCTATTCCAAAGTAACTAAAGAAGCATCCTTTTGGCCCTCAAAGAACCCAATCTAGCATAAGAGAAAAGAAAATAGCAGCCTTCATTTCGGTTATAGACACACCTACCAACCAACGAATGGCAATAATTGATAGTTGTCCTACAATAAGATTCGGCCCCAACCACCAACATCAAAAGGATTTAGAATGAAGAGGTAAGTAGATTCAGCTTACAAGTCGAAACTTCAAGAAGAAAAGTATTCGGTCTAGGGAGAAATTAAAAAGGTGAAAGTGTGGTTAC
Source organism: Gossypium rotundifolium (assembly GCA_025506655.1). Classification (NCBI taxonomy): domain Eukaryota; kingdom Viridiplantae; phylum Streptophyta; class Magnoliopsida; order Malvales; family Malvaceae; genus Gossypium; species Gossypium rotundifolium. The sequence goes on along the minus strand of CP106733.1, from coordinate 20,373,099 downwards.
GGGCTTAGGGTAAAGAAGGCAAACAAAAGATAGGAAGAAGAGAGATGAGGAGAAAGGAGGAAGAAGATGAAAGTAAGGCTTATTAATTTGGCATTAAACAGGAAAATGAAGGAGGAAGAAGATGAGAAAATGAAATGCAAACAATGTGAATTCGACAGAGGTCAGAGGAAAGAAAGAAGCAACAAAAGAAAATGAGAAGAAATAGCCTAAAATGTCACAAAGTACCAAAATGCAAATGCTTCCCTAAGAAAAATTCAAAGCAAAATTCAGCACTTCCCCTAACCCAAACCTAATATGCACATTCCAAAAGACCTCTCTTGATGAAATTGCCTAATCCCACTTCCTCACATTCGGCCAACACTTGCACACTCCTCTATACCTTAATTCTCTCTACTCTTTCCTCTTAATTTTGCTCTCCTTCATCTATTTGAAACATTTGACCAAGTCTCCAACTCACCTTGAAGAGTTCGATCTGAACTCTACTTCCTCCCTCTCAAGTCATAAAATAAAAGCTTTCATTTGCAACTTGTGGGATTCGAACCCCACTCTCCTAGCCTTCCCAAAGACACCACTGCCACTGAGCTACCAGCTCATCTTGTGCTACATAATCACACACAATTATACTTGAGCCTTACTGCCAACAGCCCTCTCCACTTTAAGGTGAAAAATCAAAATTTTTCCAAGGCTCAACCTCAAACCCAGGCCTCTATAGGACCCCCAAACACACTCAAATAGATAACCAAATAAGCACAACATGAATTTAAGCAAAACTTCCAACCCCTAACTTTTGGGATGTTACAGCTTACAAACAAAATGCACAAATAAAACATTCCTAACTTGAACAAATTTGTAATCTCTCAATCTCTCAGGTTTTCCTTAACCTAGACAAAACTCAAGTTTATATACTACATAAGTTTTTCTTACATAAAAGTCATAGTCTAATCACTTTTATATGAAGTAAAGATAAAAATTAGCTGAGGATAATCTTTGCATAATTCCATAAGAGTCTCGGTGTAGTTCAATGTATTCAAATATAGAAACCGACTTTAATTGATCCACAAGTAAACAATCTTCAAGTCTTCAATTTTAACTTAATTGGATTTCATGGTTTGGGCTTTAACTCATCTAAATCTCTTTTAAACAGATATCCTAATGTTTTTTTTCTAATATTTGCCACCTCTAAAAATGGACAAGTATGACAATGAAACAATGCCTCAATTTATGGCCATTGTCTCAACTATAGAAACAACCACATAATTTTTCCTTGCATTCAAATGTGTCAACATATCTTTTGGATAGGCCTTGTTGAGATTTATAAACTTGATGTACATTCTCCACTTTCTCTTGGTCTTTTTTACCATCCCCAGATACCCAATCTAGATAAGATACTTCTTTTATGAACTCTATTGTAAGAAACCTTTCTATCTTCTACCTGATAGGTTTACTTGTAGTTTAGACAAACTTTTTCTTCTTCTATTTCATCGATTTGGCCTTAGGATTTATATTTAAGAGATGTTGAATGATCGAAAGATGAATGTGTGGCATGTTTGTTGACCACCAAGCGAATATATCCTCATTATTTCTTAGCAAATTAATTAACATTCTTCATTCAACCTTTAGTAAAGTAGAATAAATCTGAGTGGTTTTCTCATTATCATCATGGAACAATTTTATAGGTTCAGTCTATGATGGTGGTGGAAAAAGTCTTAAAAATTTATATAATGGATAATCGAGCCTAGAAACTAACTATCACCATGATTGAGGCAAGCACACCTATCGAACAGTAGTATAGTTTAGTGGCAAGATCAGATTGTCGAACCCAAAGGAACCAAAAGTACTAATACTAACTTTCTTTTTATTATTTAGCCTAAGAATTAAGAGAATTGTCATTTAATCTAAAATTAACTAACTACTAAGATAAAGATGCTAAGACAGAGAAGAATTGGGGAAATACTTGTGGGAAAACTAATTGATTAAGACAATACCCGAAGAAGAATCTACCTAGACTTCACGTGTTATCTAACTCTGAACTAGACGATTTATTCACTTGACTTGATCCGTAGGTTCCCTAATTTATATTAATACCTCTCTCGAGGCTACTAATGTCTAACCCTAGGTTGATTAATTGAAATCTCTTTCTAATTAAAACCCATAGAATTGCATTAACTCGATCTATGGACTCCCATATTAGGTTTGACCCTAATTAGGTAGATTTTTGTCATCCTATCTCTAGGGTTGCGATCAACTCCGCTTAACTATGCTAGATCTACTCTTAAACAGGGAATATTCCTCCTCTGCCTAAGCACATCAATACTTGAATCAATATCCTGAAATATCAAAACAAGAATTAAGAACACATAATTAAGAATAAATCAAGTATTTATCATATAGTTTAGAAAATAATTACAAGATCCGTCTTGGTTTCATCCCCCTCAGGTATTTGAGGCGTTTAGTTCATAATTATAAAAGAATACATCTTATAAGAAAATATACAACAAAACATAAGAAAAACCCTAAAACCCCCTGAAGAAATTGAAGGAGAGATCATCAGTCTTGAGTATGATTCCGTTTCTTGAGATGAATCAACTGACTTTCTTCGAGTGAATCCCACAATTCGGCCTCTCTAGCTCGGCTCATTGGCCCAACTGAACGCACCCTTTAAGGTTGGCCTCTAGGATGTTTATATAGGCTTTTGGAATGTCTTTCTTTGCCTCTAAGTACCCTAATCTGAATGGAACTCTTTTTTGCTGCAGTAGGGACACGCCCATGTGGCACGACCGTGTGATTTGGGGCGAGGCCGTGGTCGATCTGCTAAGAAGGCACGATGTGTGTTTCGGGCCCAGGCCATGTGCAATTCATACTTTGGCCCATTTTATCCGTTTTTGACCTGTTTCTCATTCTTTTCATCCTCCGGTGCTTTCCTAAGTATAAAACATGAAATTAAAGGTTTAGGAGCACCAAATTCCACATTTCAGGAAATAAATCATCCAAAAGTATGCTAAATGTGGTATTAAAATATGAACATATTACAGTTTATCAAATACCCCCACACTTAAGCATTTGTTTGTCCTCAAGCAAAATTCTCAACTCACAATCAGAATTAACTTCCCTCAATTAATAATTCCTGTTAACAATGTCTCATCATAATTCATGGATAATTTATACATGGATAATTTAACTCAAAGAGTCCTAAAGATTCAATCAATCAAATTCATAAGTTTATAGCATGAAAACATAGGTGTTTCCCCTTTTCTGAATAATTACATTTGATACAAAACTGACAAGGATTGACATCCTCACTAAAGATTCACTCAAATCACTCAAGGTGTTTAAGGTTCAAAATAAAGCACTCATTAGTCAAATATGAAAAGTTAATCCCATAAGCTTGCCTGAAAATCAAATCTCCATCACTATAAAATGAAATGATACACAAATCAAAAGGTCTTTAAAGGGTTGTAATGTGGCTTGGTTAAAGGTGTGGATACAGGCTGAATTAGAAGGTTAAAATCGAGATTAAATTGACAATTTACCTAACTAGACACAATGAACTGATAATGAATAATTACATCAATTGAAAACTTGTACTACTAATAATACGAGCTTCTTGTTCAAGATGTTGAATTTAAATGTATAAGCTCACTTAATCACATAACTAATAATGAATATACTTCGATTTTTTTAAGAACAAATCAAGTAAATACATAATATAAGATGAATTCAGCTACTAAATAAAATAATTAGGCAACTGATCAAATAAAGTCTCGATAGAAGGGTAGTCAAAAGAAATGGTGATAACAAATACAAGATGGGTTTTAGATTAATATTAGTGGGTGAATCAATAAAAGGGTTCTTAGGATCAAAGGGGTTCACTAGGGGTTAATTATGGAGGTAGACTTTTAGTGGAGTGAGTGGGTTAAATCCTAAGTTCCTTTATCATCTCTGTATATCAAATCAATGATGTGATCTTGACATGTAATCGAAGCAAGTTCTAGAATAACAAATCAATATTGACACACTCATAATCAATAAAGTGAGCACAAAAAGAATGTATGCTCTAAAAGGCTCAAGATCTCACAAAATTATGGGTTTTTTTTATATCAACCTTTTAAATTTCAAACTTCAAGGTAATATTCAAATTTAGGTCAACAACCTAGCAAATTTTTAATTCTGAAAAATAGACTTATCATGCTTGATTCTCTAGTATCTTAAAGTTTTAAATCATTAATACACAATTAACTATAACTTAATTCAGAACATACCAATAAAAATTATAAATCAACAGAAATTTCATTCTAATTAGTAATATGGGAAAGTTACTTAAGACAAGGCATAATTCAGGGATCTTCAAATAATACTATAGCTGACCCCCCACTTAAGATGTACATTGTCCTCAATGTACAAAGATAGATAAACTGACACTATAGTGATAAATTCAAAAGATAGGGAGAGAAGTGAAACTTCTTGAATTTTGGATGGGGTTAATGAAGAGAAACCGAATAGGATTGAGTAGAGGTGAACGTGGAGAGCGCCTCGAGCCATTTGAAATTGAATCCTTGAAGCAGCCAGTCTAATCTTATTGTATCTTAAGCTTAATCTAAATGGCATGAAGAATAAGAAGAAAATAACAAAGAAAATAAAAAATAAATATAAAAAAGAAGAATAAAAGTAAATAATGAGAAATGGATATGCGTTCAAAGAGAAAGGGGAAAGGGAAGAAGACTTTAGGGAAGAAAATGAACAGAAGAAGGGGATTTTAAATAGAGATCAGGGATCTGGTGGTTGCCCACACCCTTGTACCTACCTGTGGTATCTGCACCTTGGTTAGTTCATAGTTAGGTGCTAAAAAGGGAAAAATAAAAGTAAAAATAAAAATGTAAAAATTAATGTGGTTAGTGCTCGAGTTGCTTATCGTGTGTCTATCGAGTTTTAAAATTTATAATGAATGTGATCGAACCTGGAAACTAACTCTGACAATGATTAAAGGCAAGTGTAACTAAAAGTAACTAAAAGTACTAATACTCACTTTCTTTTTATTATTTAACCTTAAAAATAGAGTGAAGTTGGTTTAAACTAAATTGACGATGACTAAGCTAAGGACACAAAGATAACAGAGAATAAATTTGGAAATAACTTGATGAAAAACTTAGTTGATCACAACGATACCCTTAGGAAGAATCCACCTAGAGTTCACTTGTTATCTAACCCTAAACCATATGATTTCTTTACTTAGCTTGATTCGTAGGACTCCCTAACCTATATTAAACCCTCTCCTGAGACAAATAACATCTAACCCTAGGTTAATTAGTGGAACCCTCGTTCACTTATAATAACCTCCAAGAATAGCAGTAAATCGATTTATGGATTCCCATATTAGGTTTTACCCTAATCTGAAAAAATCTCGTAACCCTATCTCTAGGCGTTCGATCAACTCCGCTTAATTATGTTAGATCTACTCTTAGGCAGGGTCTATTCCTCCTCCACCTAAGCACATCGAATTAGATTAAGCAACATAATTAAGAACAAACAAAGTAATTATCATATAATTTAGAAATCAAATAACAAGATTTATCTAGGTTTCATCCCTTCAGGTATCTGAAGGGTTTAGTTCATAACAAAATAAGAAAACATCTCAAGAGAAAAGATAAAACAAAACATAAGAAATCCCTAAAACTCCCTAAAGGAATTGAAGGAGAGATCCTCCGTCTTGAGTAGAAATTCGGCTTCTTGAGATGGATTAACTGGCTATCTTCGAGTAATTCCCTGAATGAAAGCTCTGGCAGAAGGCTTCTGCCAAACTGTGACCCCCCATAATAACTGCCTTGGGGTGTTTATATAGGCCTTGAGATGATTTTCTTGGCTTCTAAGTATCTCTTTCAAGTAGAATTACTATTTGGGTGTTTAAGTAGACTTAGGAGTATGTTTCTTTGCCATCAAGCATCCAATTTCGTGTGAAATTACTCTTTCCCGTGGCAGGGGCATGCCCATGGCACACGCACGTGTAAGTCGTGGCCAAGCCGTGTTTGGACTTGTCGGTTGGGGCACGGCTGTGTAAATCGAGGTTGAGGCCATGTCCTAGATGATTGGCGAGGCACGGCCATGTGGCTTGTAGTCCAGGCCGTGTCGATTTCATGAGTTAGCCCAATTTGGTCCGTTTTAAGCCCGTTTTACGTTCTTTTTATCCTTGGGTGCTTTCTTGAGTATAAGACATAAAAATAAAGGATTAAGAGCACCTTTTTACATAAATCAAGGATAAATCATCCAAAAGCATACTAAATGTGGGATTAAAATATGTTACTTTTACGGTTTATCAAATACCACCACACTTAAGCTTTTGCTTGTCCTCAAGCAAAATTCTCAACTTACAATTAAAATGAACTTTCCATAATTCATAATTCCTATTGACAATGTCTCATCATAATTCATAGATAATTTATACATGGATAATTTAACTCAAAGAACCCTAAAGATTCAATCAAGATAAGTCATACCTTTATAGTACGAAAACATAGGTGTCTCCCCTTATCTAAGTAATTACCTTTAATTCAAAACCGACAAGGATTGACATCCTCACAAAAGATTCACTCAAATCACTCGAAGTGTTTAAGGTTCAAGAATAAGCACTCATAAGTAATAATATTATGATAATAATATGTGACAAAAGACTTGACCTGACAAATTACCTAATAGAAATATGTAATAATATGAATGATTACATCAATTGAAAACTAATAATACTATTATTGATAATTCTATAATACGAGCTCTTCTTCAACAATTGGAATTTAAACGTATGAGCTCAATTAATCACGTAACTTAATACTGAATATATTTTGAATTTTTTTAACTAAGTATTACATAATAAATGATAAATGTAACTATTGAACTAATATAATTCGGTAACTTAATCAAATCAAACCTCGATTAAAGGGTAGTCAAAAAGGAAGGTTGATACAAATACAAAGGGTCTTTGGGTTAATATTAGTGGTTAAGTCAATAAAAAGGGTTGTTAGGATTCAACGGGGTTCACTAAGGGTTAATTGTGAAGGTAGGATTTTTATGGGAGTAAGTGGGTTATCTCTATATATCAAATAAAAATTGTGGTCTCAATATGTATAAATGAGGCAAGTTCTAGAATAACAGTTCAAAGTTGACACACTCATAATCAATAAAGTGAGTAAGAAAAAGAATATATGCTCTATAAGGCTCAAAATCTCACAAAAATTATGGGTGTTGTTGACATCAATCCCTGTAAATTTCAAACTTCAAAGTAATACTCAAATTTAGTTCAACGACCTATTAATTTTAATTTTTAGAAAGTAGACTTATCATGCTCGATTCTCTAGTATCCTTCAGATTTGATCATCAATCCATAATTAACTATGACTTAACCTAAAACATATAAAAAAAAATCATAAATAATTAGAAATTTCATCCTGATTAGTAATATGAGGAAATTACTTTCGAACAAGTCTAAATTTAGGGTTTTGAGAATAATGCAAAAAGTTTGACACTTTTACCCCCATACTTAAGATGTACATCGCCCTCAATGTACAAAGATAAATAATAACAATAATGGGATAAATCAAAAGAGAAGATGTAGAGTGACACTTCTTGAATTTTGGATGGCTCCGGGAGTTGGCAGTGGTCATGGTAGAAGATAGTTGGAGGAGGCGATGGTGGCGTTTTCTATGGTCCTGGTGGGGTAGCTACCAACATGCTCTGTGCTAGATGAAGAACTTGGGGAGCTCGTAGAGAATTAGCCGGGGATTATTAAGACATATTTAAAATAAACTAAGTATATATTTAAAGATAAGAAAGAAGACGAGAACTAAAATAGAAAATAAACTAAATTGGAAATAAAAGATAAATAGACTGTTAAGTCCTTATTGTTGGATGGTTCGCGCGGTGGGTGTGACCTCTAAGGCTACCGAGGTGTTGGTGGTGGTCGTGGTGGCGTGATTCCAAAGTAGCCTGACGAACCTGACACTAAGAAACTAAATTGAAATAAACTAAATTAAGCATAAGATAGTCAAAGAGAAGGAAATTGAAGCAAAAGAGAATAGAAAAATAAAACTATATGGTCTCAAAGACCCTTGGCTTGGTGTTTGGATGAAGCGGCCGTCATGAACTTATGTAGATCGGTCTCCCACAGGGAGATTATGCTTGCCTTCTTTCACTTCTTCGGCATAGTTTTGGTGTTGCTCAAGAGTCTTAACAATTTTCTAAAGAAAGAAAGAAAATTTTGAAGGAAAAAAGAAAGAAGAAAGAAGAAAGAAGAAAGAAGATGGAAAGAAGGGGAAGGGCTGTGGGGTTTAAATATGATTTCAATTCTGTTACATTTCCCATGCCCGTGGCCCAAGGGTGTGTCGATTCACATGACCGCCTCGTACGGCCGTGGTTTGGAGCGTGTTGCTTCACCCACATCTGTTGTCAAAGTTCCATGCCCGTGCCTGAGTAGTCAGTGTTGACCACGGCCGCGGCGCACGACCATGGGTTAAGGGGTGTTAAGTCTCCCACACTCGTTTCTTGGTCAACCACACCTGTTGGGAAGAATTCAGTATGTTGGCATGGTTGGGACACACAGGCATGTCTGGCCCATGCTCGACAAGTCAGTAGCTTTACACGGTTGTGGGACACGGCCGTGCTGATTTATCGATGCCCGTAGGGAGGGTGGTTGGATTCATGACGTTGGAGGGTGGTTGGACAGAATTGCACAGCCTTTACTCCATCAGTGTGGTGGTTCTGGTGGTCCACACAGCCACGAACACAGCCATGTGTAAGGCTGTGTGACCTGGAAACCTACACTTTTGTGTTAGTGCTCAGGTTGCCTCCCGAGAAGCGCTTGTTTATAGTCTTAAGCTAGACTGTGCTCGTTTTTGAAAATTTTAAGGAGGTTTAAAGGTTTGAATATCTTCCCTCATGCTTACAATTCTATTTTCGTGACAAAGTTGAAGTCGAGAAGCGTTTACCTTGAAATTGCTGAATATTGGATTGCTTACCTCAACTGTTTCGTGTGGGAAGATATCATGTACCTTAAGAAGAATTTTTCCTTTTGCCCTCAGGTCTATTGAAGTGATGTGAGGATCGACTTTGTCTAATAGTTCTTGGTCTCCTATTTTAAAGTAATTTGATGTCCCTACGAGCTCTTCTAGTGGTTCCTCTGGTTTTACTTCGTGTGGATCCGGCTCTTCTTTAAAGTGTGTATTCCATTCTTTTAGTTTGTCTTCCCTAAGGCTTTGTTCCTTATGTACCTCTTCTTTGTTGGCTTGGGGTCCATGATTCAGCTCAGGTTTGTATTTTTGTGGTGTTTCCTGCAATGAAAGTTGTATAATTTGGTAATCAATTGAGTTATCTTTCTTACCTTCATCGATTGTTATCCTGGCCGAGTCAAGAGCTTGAAGACTGATTGATTCGTCACCTACACAATGTATGAGTTCGCCTGTGGAAACATAAATTTTAGTCTTGGCAGTTCCTAGAAAAGGTCTTCCTAAAATTAAGGGGATTGAATTATCCTCATCCATGTCGAAAACAACAAAATCTATTGGGAAAACAAATTTATCGATTTTTATAGAACGTCTTCAATAATGCCCCTAGGAATTCTAATAGTTTTATCAGCTAATTGAATACTCATCCTAGTTTGTTTGGGCTTCCCTCGACCTAGTCGTTTAAATAATGCATAAGGCATGACATTTATACTTGCCCCTAAATCAGCTAACGCATTATCAATAGTTAAACTACCAATTAAACATGAAATTGTAAACCTCCCTGGATCTTTTTGTTTTTGCGGTAGTTTATTTTGTAACATTGCTGAGCATGTTGCATTTAATTCCACATGGTGCTCTTCGTCTATGTTGCGTTTGTTCGTCAAGAGCTATCTTAAAAATTTCCTCGAGTCGCGCATCTGAAAAAGAGCTTCAAGAGGAGGTAAGTTAATATGTAATTTCTTTAAAAGTTTAAGAAACTTACCGAAATGTTCTTTTGAATCGTCTCTTTTCAATGCTTCGGGATAAGGTATGCGAGGTTGGTACTCTTTTATTACCAGTTTTGGTTTTTCTTGTGTTATCTCTACTTTACCTTCGTCTACCTTATTTTTTGGTGTCGGATTGGGTTCATCTGACTTCTTATTGTCCTGAGCTGTTATGGCTTGAATTTGCTTCTTAGGGTTAATCTCGATATTGCTTGGTAGACGTCCTTGTGGTCATTCTAACATAAGCTTTGCAAGTTGTTCGACTGCATTGGTGACTTCCTTGACTAACTTAGAAATTTCCCCGATTCGACTCTCATTGCTTCTGATTATTCTTTCAGTTTCTTGGATACGTTTCTCTTTGTCTGCCAAAAATTTTGCTAGCATCTCCTCGAGGGTTGGTTTCTTCTCTGGTGGATAAGGCTGATTTTGGAAGTTTTGAGGAGGTTGCTGTCTTTGATTTCCTTGACCTCCCCATGAAAAATTTGGGTGGTTCCTCCAACCTGGATTATAAGTGTTACTATAAGGATTATTTTTGGATCTGAAAGTATTACCTATATAGTTCATCTGTTCGTTCTCTGCTCCTGGTTGGTAGGGTGGGTACTTAGGATTCGCCACAGTTCCACTTATGTCGCACTGCATGACTGGATGTGCCTATGTAGGACACCATCTATCTAGCTTTTTATTCATCATCTCTTTCTGTGTTGATAGCATGGTTATTGCATCTAGATTGTAGACTCCGGCTGATTTTGTCAGTTTTGTCCTTGTAACCTGCCACTGATAATTAGTCAGTGGCATCTCTTCAATGAACTCGTATGCTACTTTAGGAGTTTTGTTGTTCAAGGTTCCACCGGCAGCTGAATCGATTAGTTGCCTCGTTGAGGGGCTTACACCATTAAATAATGTTTGGACTTGTAGCCACAAGGGTAATCCATGGTGTGGACACCTTCTCAAGAGATCCTTGTATCTTTCCCATGCATCATATAGCGTCTCTAAATCCATCTGCACAAAAGAAGAGATATCATTCTGTAATTTGGCCGTTTTGGCCGGTGGGAAATATTTTAATAAAAACTTTTTGATCATCTGCTCCCATGTAGTGATTGACCCTCGTGGTAACGAGTTTAACCACTGTTTTGAAAATCCTTTCTCATGCTATCAATTCTATTATCAGTATATAATTCAATTCGAGTAGCTTTTACTTTAAAAGTGCCGAATATAGGATTACTTACCTCGACTGCTCTATATGGGAAAACATTGATTACCTTAAAAGGGATTTCTTCATTTGTATTCAGGTCTGATATGGTGATTCAAGGGTCTGTTTTATCTAACAGCACCTGATCTCCTATTTTGAAGTGTTTTGATGTTCCTATAAGCTCGTCTAGGGGTTCCTTCGGTATCACTTCGTGTGGTTTCGATTTCTCCTTGAAATGCGCTTTCCACTCGTCTAGTTCACCGACCTGAAGCCTTCATTCCTTCTGAATTACTTCTTTATCGGTACGAGGTCTAAGATCTGGCTCAGTTATATGATTTCGTGGTGCTTCTTGTAAAGAAAGTTCGGCCAAATGATTATCAATTGAATTTACGTTCTCACCTTTCTCACTCGATGTCCTAGCTGAGTCGAGAGCTTGAAGACTGATTGATCGTCACCTACACGAAGTATAAGTTCTCCTGTACCAACATCAATTTTAGATCTGGCAGTTGCTAAAAAGGGCCTTCCTAAAATTAAAGGGACCGTATTGTCCTCATCCATGTCTAAAATGACAAAGTCTACTGGGACTATGAATTTGTCAATTTTCACAAGTACATCTTCAATTATACCCCTAGGAATTCTAATAGTTTTATCAGCTAATTGAATGCTCATCCTAGTTTGTTTGGGTTTCCCTAGACCTAGTTATTTAAACATTTTGTAAGGCATAACATTGATGCTTGCCCCTAAATCAGCTAAAGCATTATCAATAGATAAACTACCAATTAAGCATGGAATTGTAAAAATCCTTGGATCTTTTAATTTTCTTGGTAGTTTATTTTGCAACATTGCTGAGCACACTGTGTTTAGTTCCACATGCGATTCCTTGTCTAACTTTCGCTTGTTTGTTAAAAGCTTTTTTAAAAAATTCCTTGAATATGGAATCTGCGAAGAGCTTCAAGAAACAGTAAGTTAAAATGTAATTTCTTTAAAAGTTTAAGAAACTTCTGAACTGTTCATATGTATTGTCTTTCTTCATTGCATTAGGGTATGGTATTCGAGGTTGGTACTCTTTAATTATCGGTTTTGGTTTTTCTTGGCTTTCCTTAACTTTACCTTCACTTACCACAGGTTCTTGCATTGGCTCAGATTCAGATTGCACTAACCCTTCACTATCATGAGCTGTTATGCCTTGAAGTTGCTCTTTTGGATTAGTTTCAGTATTGCTTGGCAAGCTACCTTGTGGTCAACTTAGCAAGTTGCCCTAACTGGTTCTCGATCCCTTTAATTGATGCTTGTTGATTTTTAAGTGTTGTTTTGGTGTTTTGGAAACGTGTTTCTGACACCGCTATGAATTTTGTCAGCATCTCTTTAAGGTTCGGCTTCTTTACTTGTGGGTAGGGCTGTTGTTGGAAGTTTGGAGGGGGTTGTTATCTTTGATTTCCTTGATCACCCCATGAGAAATTGGGGTGGTTCCTCCGACCTAGATTATAAGTATTGCTATAAAGGTTATTTTGAGATTTAAAATTGTTACCCATATAGTGAACTTGCTCGTTTACAGCGCTCGGGTTGTAAGGTGGATATTCTATATTGCTCATCTTTCCTCCATTCATATCGTACTGTATAGCTGGATGTACCTGTGAAGAACCACATAAGCCATCAATTTTCTTAGTTAAAAGTTCTACCTGGTTTGATAGCATGGTTAATGCGTCGAGGTTGAAAACACTGGCAGCTTTTGTTGGCCTTGTCCTCGTGACTTGACACTGATAATTATTTAGTGACATCTCTTCAATGAATTCATAGGCCGCCTCAAGTGTTTTGTTATTCAGGGTTCCGCCAACGGCTAAATCAATCAACAGCCTGGTTAAGGGGTTCACACCGTTGTAAAAGGTTTGGACCTGTAGCCACAAGGATAGTCAATGGTGTGGGCACCTTCTTAGTAAGTCCTTGTATCTCTCCCATGCATCATATAGTGTTTCTAGATCTATCTGCACAAAAGCGAGATATCATTCCTTAACTTGGCCGTTTTGGTCGGCGAAAAATATTTTAATAAAAATTTTTCATCATTTGATCCCATGTAGTGATTGATCCTCGTGGAAGAGAATTCAACCACTATTTAGCTTTATTCCTCAAGGAAAAAGGAAATAACCGAATATAGATGGCATCATCAAAAACGCCATTTATTTTGAAAGTATCACAAAATTCTAGGAAATTCACCAAGTGATTATTTGGATCTTTATCCTACAAACCATCAAACTGAACAAATTGCTGTATCATCTGAATTGTGTAAGGTTTTAGTTCAAAATTATTTGCAGCAATAATAGGTCTAACAATACTTGACTCAATTCCTATTAAATTAGGTTTAGCATAATTATACATAGTTCGAGGAGTATGATTTTCGGCCACCTCCTGAGGTAGCAGATTGTTATCAACCATCTCTTCGGTAGTATTGATTTCGTCTTCTTGCTCTTCCTCTATGTAATTTAAGCTTCGCCTTATTTCTCTTCAATTTCTGCGTACAGTACCTTCAATATCACTATCGTAAATTAAGGGTCTTATCGGGTTCCTTCTAGTCATAAACTAGAGGTACCTGTAACACCCCTAACCGCATCCATCGCTGGAATGGGGTTACGAGGTGTTACCGATCATAAAACAATTCAGAACAGACTTCTTTTATAAGGTTAATCATCTATTTTTTTTCATATATGCATTTCATTTCACATACTTATCAAATATGTATACTTTAACTTAATGACATTTGGATAATTCAAATATAAAATATTTTAATTATCAAACAAATGTCATGCGCATACTTTATACAATCAAACATACATTATTACAGTTTGTATAAGTGAAATATTCCATAGTAACATTCGTTTGCCTTATTACTACATTTGCATAACATGAATAAATAATCATATAATTCACTAAGCATATGCTAAAATATATAATCAACTTAACTAATTAAACCACTCAAATAAATTATCCAAAATGTTCAAATAATGTGCCATCTGAAAACGATACATAAACATATTCATTTCATGTCTATTCGACAACCAAGATCTACTAGTACATATTAATTGGTTTCCAAATAATTATCCAATCCAAATGGCCATACCCTATCATCATTTTAACTTAAGCATACTCCAATGTATCACATATTCTTGACATACATTTTACAAATTAATGCATTACATATTATAACTCAAACACAAACATCATTTACTTCACAAGAATAAATCAATAACCAAATATAAACATATATCCCATACATAAATCTTATCTACTATGTAATAAACATATCAAAATAAACTTTTCTATATTCAAACATAACCTATTATCCATTAGTACCAATTCATGAATAACATCTTAACCAATTTAACAACCAAATTCATTCATACTTTTATCTATCCATATGTCATAACCAAATCAACCAAGTGCACACATCCAAATTTACTAACCAATTTCAATGCACAAAATAAATATCATGAATACCATTCATTCAAGACATATAGCATAATAACCAAATGAACATAAGCCATAATCAAACAAAACAGTAATAAAGCATTGAAGTTAGGCCATTTTCGCACGGCTTAATTTATACAAAACCAAAATCCAACATTTCAAATTTCAATCTAGCCTATACATGCCATAGGTTCAAAAATTTAGCTTATAAATTACCGAAGACAGTCGATAGTGTGATAGACTTTGACGATGATCCCGAGCTCCTAACTTGACTCCAAAATCTAATAAATAATGCAAACAAACACATACAGTAAGCTATCATAGCTTAGTAAGTTATAAGCAATTACGTAACAACAATGCATTATATCATTATATCAGTAAGGCCAATTTAATATAATCACAATCGATGTTTAAAACCATAACTATAATTTATATCACCATTCGTAAACTTTCACATTTCATAGCCTTAAGGCTGAACACTCACACATTCAATAATAGATTTCACTTCGATCTATAAATCACTTTCCTATCTCAAAACAAATACATATACATTTATACAAGTATACGATATATCACATTTTCTTAATTTCATATGCATATATCACTTATTGAATTTATACTTGCATTTCAAACCCATATAAATCACATATTAATATGTATAATACATAATTTCATTTCAACAATTAATACTTACTTTATAATCCAAAAGATGATCTATCATCACATACCTGATCATTTTATCTCGTTTAACACATTCATTAACCGATACTCTTAAAGGATCAAAGAAACCCTTTTCAAAGGTTGAAACCTTGTAACGTATCACACACTTAGTGCCGTCAAATTTAACATCTCGCACACTTAGTGCTATATTTCATACTATCATTTCCGTACATCAATTTCGCATATTACAAATCAGCATATAAATCTCATGTTTATATATAATTAACAACACATATATGCTTATAAAACTTACCAAATTCAATCTTTGAGATTAAAATTACTCGCACACTTAGTGCTCATTAACCGATTTTGCACACTTAGTGCTCGGAAATTCAATTCACACACTTAGTGCTAAATGACCGATTTCGTACACATAGTGCTCGGTATCAAATTTGCACATTTAGTGCCTATCTCAAACTTGCTACTCATTCATATATATATAAATCTTAAACCTCAACCATATATATATATATATATACGTATTAACTTATTCATCTCTCGGATCAATATCACATTCGTGTATATCATTGACATATATGTATACATCACATTCGACTATATTCATCTCTCAAATCAATATCACATTCGACTATATCAACAATGAACATATATACTTCCATTAAATACATGTACATCACTATATAAATTCAATCCAACATGATTGCTTAAAAACTTACCTCGGATATCGACGGACGTTATAAATCGGCTATTCGAACATGGTTACCAAGCTTATTCACATTCGGCATAAGCACATATAAATTCATATTTTCATACCAGCATATATATATATATATATATAACATTTATCTACAATTAAACACGTCTATTTGCCTACAAACTTACCTCGGACAAAGTAAAACGGAATGGGACGACTAGTCGACAACTTTCGTTTTTCCCCAATCCAAGTTGGATTTCTTTTGTTCTTGATCTATATAGTTTCAAATTAACCCCATTTAAAAAAAATTTCATTCAATTTAATCAAAAAACACATAAATGGGAAAATTACCATTTTACCCCTGATATTTCATACTTTTATAAATTACTCCTAATTGCACAAAATACAAAATACACAAAATCTCACCACATCATAGTTAGGCGAATCTTCCTTATGCTCATACTAATCCATATATTTCATTTATTTTCCTTTTATCCCTTCAATTTATTATTTTGTAATTTGGTCCTAATAATTCAAAATCATCAAAAACTCCAAGACAAAACATATTAATCCAAAACATATCTTTCATAATTTATCATCAAACATCACAAAAAAAATATTCATCAATGGCATAACTCAAAATATTCACCAAAATGAAAAATTCAAGCATGGGTCGGGTAGTACTCAAAGCAACGATTTTAAAAACATAAAAATTATCAAAAACCAAACAAAACGAACCTTGAATTTAAGCTTCCAAATGGCCGAAACTCACAAAGCTTATTTTCTTTTCTTTCTTTTGATATTCGATCATGAAAAAAATAAAATGAATGCATGTTGTTTATTTTATGTTTTATTATAACATATATTATCATATATTACATATTTACCAAAATGCCATTAATTTAATCATAAACAAACATTTTACTATTTCATGCATGCCAAACTGGCCACTACTCTAAATTATGGCCAATTTACAATATCAACACTTCAATTTATAAAAACATCATCAATTTGGCACTTACACATTTGGCTACCAAATTTTCATTTTATGCGATTAAGTCCTTTTATTAAATTAAGCGCATAAACAATTAAATTTTCATACGAAACTTTCACACATGCTAATTCACATATAATAAACACAGAAAATAATATTTAAATATTTTTTGACTCAAATTCGTGGTCCCAAAACCACCGTTCCAACTAGGGTCTAATTCGGGCTGTTACAGTACCTGCTAGGAAAAGAAAAAGAAAATTAGAAAAGTAAAAATAAAGTTTAATTGCAAAAATAAAATATGGCTAAAGTAATGAAAATTGAGCGTTCTTAATATTTCAGTTCCCCGGCAACAGCGCCAAAAACTTGATGGTGGTGAAAAAAGTCTTAAAATTTTATATAATGAATAATCGAGCCTAGAAACTAACTATCACCACGATTGAGGCAAGCACACCTATCGAACAGTAGTATAGTTTAGTGGCAAGACCGGATTGTCGAACCCAAAGGAACCAAAAGTACTAATACTAACTTTCTTTTTATTATTTGGCCTAAGAATTAAGAGAATTTTCGTTTAATCTAAAATTAACTAACTACTAAGCTAAAGATGCTAAGACACAGAGAAGGAATTGGGGAAATACTTGTGGGAAAACCAATTGATTAAGACAATACCCGAGGAAGAATCCACCTAGACTTCACGTGTTATCTATGTAACATCCTAAGTGTGGGCTTGTGCATTTATATGAGATATTGGTTTAATATGTTCGGGCTGAGGCCTTAATTAAATACTTTGTTTAAGCTTACTTGGGTTAAAATGAAGTTTCAAGTAGTGTAATGAACATTTTAGGCTTGTGGCCCAGAAGGGAAGGATGCCATAATGAAGGAAGGAAGTTGGCGTCACAAGCATTTGGGAAGGGCCAAAATTTGGCCACTTGAAGCCCAAGTTTAAGGGTCAAAAATTTGGCTAAGGAGGGAAGGGGAGGACGGCACACTAGCAATAAAATAGGGTTCTCTTTTATTCTTTTATTTTAATTAATAAAATGCTGATAATAGGAAGAGAGGTATTGTTGTTAAAGAAGACTCTTTTGAAGGGTGGATGATGATTAAGTTAATAGGAAAGATTAGAGTTATCAAGTAACAGCAGAGTTGACCGAAAATCCAACTCTGGGAAGGGGGAGTTGTATATGCCGAAATTTGCAAGCAAGTGATCACTTTCTCATCTTTTTCTTTTATTCTCTTCAAGCCAAAATTCTTTTCTCTCTTGGGTTCTTTGCCGTAACTCTCCCACACTTTGTTTCTTCTCTTCATTCTTTATTCAAAACCGAATACTTTTGTTCATACTTCCTTCTTCCATAGCTGAAACCTTCAAGGATTCAGCCTATTTTTCTTGAAATCACATCATAGCCGAAACTCCTTAGTGTTTCTCCTCTCCTCGAAAACCCTTCTAAAGGTCGAATACTCTTGGTGCACATCTTCTTCCTCCATAGCCGAACCATTAGGTGAGATCTCTGTTTCCCAAAGGTGCACCGTAAGCCGAATACTCCTCTATAATCCGGTGAGTTTCGAGATTTTGTTCTATTCGATTTCACTCTTTCTTTTCCTAAGATCTAACCTGAATCATGTGTACTAATGCCTGTCGATTTCCCCTCTTTGTCCATATAAGCCGAATCCTTTCTTTCCGAGATCTGTAGTGCTGATTTGTGAAAAGTCGAAGGTAGGTGGTCAAGGGTAGGTTCGGCCAAATGGCCACTTTCCTGTTCTTTTATTTTTGGCCGAATGACATAAGGTGTTAGATGGATTTCGATCATCGGTTTGGTTAACTATTTTTAGTGATGGCCAAATGTAGAAAAGGAGGTGACGAGTTCTCAACGACATTCGAGATTTGATTAACTAGGTAAGAATTTGATTTAAGTGTTATAGTTGTTAAGAAATTAGATCTCATCGTTTAAATAATTTAGTGATTAAGGATGGACTCGAATAACAGTCAGGCAGAAAAGGTTGGATCTATACAACCAACACCCAAATACAAGAAGCGATCTATCTTGGTAGTGCGAGATTGGCCATCGGGGTGTGGGTCGGCATCGAAGTCAGATCGTGGGCCGATAGTGGTAGTCTCGAGTGATAGTAGCGCAGACGTAGAGAAAACATTAATACGAGAATCAGGTGTGTAATACTTCTCCACCATCTAGATCTGATTATTAATATATATATATATATGTTCATAAGTTTTATATGTTACGTTAAAAGCTAAAATCTTGAATTTAAACAACGGACCACCAGGTTAGTAAATAATCTGATTATATGTTACAAGTAAATTGTTGTACATGTTTGCATGGGTTGGGTGATGAAAGGAGGAAGTTATATGTATATGTATATGTGTAGCGGTTTATACCGTGATTTGCTTTAGAAGTGGCTAATGTCGTGATCTCATTATAAGGGCTTCGACCATAATATGTTGATGAGCGCGTGATCGCCATCTTGGCGTGTAGCGGTGTGGGTTGATTGTAGAAATCCCCAATGGTGTGCTTGGTTGGTACGGGGGCGTGTAGCAGATGGAAACCTAGGTAAATGGGTTGGGCTTTGCATATTATTTGTTATCCACGTAAATGAAATTATTATTATGTTTTATGAGGCCCAAATTTAGTGGTGCATGAGGGTTGCACACTGAGTCTCGTGACTCACCCAATTAAACTAACCTTTCAGGTGACAATTAGTACATCGGACCGGGCCGGAGTAGAGCGCAAGGTGGCCATGCAAAAGAATATATGGATCCGACAAAAAGTTCCACTTAATAGTTTTTCTTTTCAAAGTATTTTATGTTATGGATTGAAACTACATTGTTATAAGGCCATGGGCCATTAGTTTACATTTTAGATTTATTATGGGCCTTTATTATTTATTCTTATTTTAGTTTCTTTCAAAGACATGTAATTCAGTTTTGGGCTTTTGATTATTAAGGCACATTTTATATAATTCTCATTTGGGCTTTCTGTCGACACGATTGGTTTTACAAAAATTTTCTTAGTGACATACCGGATCCGGTTGTAGTGTTTGGGCCGGGTTTGAGGTGTTACAAATTGGTATCAGAGCTCGGTTCAAAACTCAGCTTTGGGGTTTTGGGCCCAAAAGATTTTCTAAAAATGGGTTTTTAAAACATGGATTTCTCTTAGCAAAGGCTTATTAGTTCAGCATGGCACCTGCGTCTCCGGCCAAGTTCGCCAGGTAAGTATCTAAACCATTGTGTGATATAAATGTGGGCTTAACGGGTTTTATGGGATGTAGACTATTTATGTTAGAACTTGATGGACTCTAGGCTTAGACAAACAACTCCTAAAGTCCATAAGACTTAACTTCATTAAACAACACCTATAAACAAGTCACAAGACTAAAGTTTGGTAACAAGCATATGCATGTCTAGGAGTAGATCCAGAAGAGCTTGGTATTTAAGCAGTCTGAGTGACTCACCTCCTCTTCGCTGGAATCTCACTTGGTGCATAGTGATTGTTCACTTTAGCCATGATAGGGTGTGGCAATAGGCATATGCATGTCTAGGAGTGGATTCAGGGAAAGCTTGGTACTTAAGCAGTCCTAGTGACTCACCTCCTTTCCACTAGAATCCTACCTGGTGCATAGTGACTATTCACCCTAGTTACGAGTACGTGTTGATAGGCCAAAACTACAATTAAAACCCGAAAGGGAGCAGCCACCTGTTTTTCTCACAAAATTGTTAAAATATCTTTATTTTGAAAAAAAATACCCATGATTTGCAAATATACCCCGATTTACAAAGTCAACAGAATCTTTCCATAGATAACAAAAAAAAATAACAACACCAAAATATCCTTGATTTATAAAATTACCAAATTACCCTTGATTTGTAAATGACCAAAATACCCCTAGATTTCAAAATTATTGAAATACCCCAGATTTATAAATTACCAAAATACCTCAGATTTGTAAAATTACCGAAATACCACTAGATTTGTAGATTTACCAAAATACCCCGAGTTAAAAATTACCAAAATACCTTTATTTTACAAAATCACCCGGTATCATATTTTGAAAATAATTTTATGAAAATACCCCTGTAGGATAAAATTACGAAAATACCCCTAGGTAGCGAAATGATAAAAATACCCTTAGGTGATGAATGTTACTTGTATGAACGTTGTGTGTGCATAATTCCTAGGGTAGGAAGACTGAAAACTATAGATAGGTTCAAATTTGAAAGAATCACTTTTAAAACTATGTTTCATAAGATTGTTCGGGGATAAATAGTGGAAATAACTAATGACTCATAAAACTTTTAAATCAGATAAACGCAAACTAGAAGAATGAGCACAAGAGGTTGAGGATGTCTGCCACGTGGTCACGGTAGAGGTAGGATGACCGTGTCAGAACCCGTAGGATCGGTCATGGGTCTGAAAGTGAGATACCGATTCCACCAACTTCTGAGGTGGAATTTTAGGACCAGACAGGTGGAGAGGACATGGTGTCTTAGGCTGTACTAAGGGTTTTAGAAAGAGTGGCTGAGGCTGGTATGGGCATAGAAGCCCAAAAATCTGTGCCTGAGAGGCTGAGGAACAATGGGGCTGAAGTATTTAGGGGAGTCTCTGGCCTATCCCTGAGTTCCGTTGAATATTGGTTGGAGGCAGTGGAACGTATAATGGATGACTTAGATTTCACGGTGGAGGAGAAGCTGAAGGGGGTCTGTCTCTTCTTCAAGACGAGGCCTACCAATGGTGGCTTACGGTGAAAGAGGGTACGGCCGCAGACCTAATTGACTGGGATTTTTTTAAGGAGTCGTTCCAGGGAAAGTACGTTGGGGCTAGTTACATGGATGCTCAAAGGAAAGCATTCCTGAATTTGGTGCAGGAGAGTAAGACTGTATTGAGTATGAGGTTAAGTTTCTACCTTTGAGTCGTTCACGCCGGGGAATGGTGGCAATGGAGTATGAACAATGCGTTTGGTTCGAGGATGGGCTACGAAATAAGCTAAGGGTTCTGATTGCACCACAACGAGAGATAATTTTTGGGGTTCTGGTGGATAAAGTTAAAATAGCTGAGAAAGTGAAACAGGTGGAGAGACAAGAGAAGGATAAGGATTGGGGCAGGAGTAAGAGAAGTTTTGGACCCTCTAGAACAATTGGAAATTTTTAGAAAAGGCCTAGGACTGATGGGCCAGCTCGTGCACCATCGGGCCAGAGTCAAGCATGCTCTATATGTGGGAGAACCCATTATGGGGTGTGCGAGTGAAAACCAATGGATGCTTTAGGTGTGGATCCACGAACATTTGATGAGGGATCCGTCCTCGATGGATCGTGGGCGACTAACGGCCGAGGTTCGATCAGGCTAGAGAGGTGATCAGCCTAGACCAAGGGGTAGAGGTGCAGCTAGAGGAAGGAATGGATCCGGTCGGGGTCATGAAGCATCTGGCAGAGGTGTAGGTAATACTGATGCAAGGCAGTCGGGTCTTGTTTACGCAGCTCAGCGACGGGAGGATGGTGACGCACCGGATGTTATAACCGATACGTTTCTTATCACTGATAACTCTTTTCTTGCCTTAATTGACATTGGGTCAACCCACTCCTATGTTGCATGTTCAGTATCGGAGACTCTAAGTATAGACTCTGAAATAACCACTAGGAAGATGACTGTGGTTAGTCCTTTAGGGCAATCTAAGGTAGTGGACAAACTGTTTAGGGATGTACCTTTAAAGACTCAAGGGGTAGTATTCCCAGCAGATTTAATGGAATTATCGTTTGGAGAGCTTGACCTTATTTTGGGAATGGATTGGTTAACTAAGCATCGTGCCAAGTTGGACTGTGGGAACAAGCGTATGGTGTTGGGTACCCTAGAAGGCGGGGAGGTAGTTGTGTTAGGAGAAAAGAGGAATTACTTGTCCAACGTGGTATCATCCTTAAAAGCTATTAAGATGATTTGGAAGGGATGTAGTGCATTTTTAGTTTTCATTAATGCATTGGATGCTAAGGAAGTGACTGTTAACGAGGTCCGAACAGTCAAGGATTTCACGGATGTCTTTTCGAAGGAATTGCCAGGATTACCCCCTGATCGCGAGGTGGAATTTGGAATAGACCTACTTTCGAATTCTGACTCAGATTCTATTACTCCTTATAGGATGGCGCCGAAGGAGTTGGTGGAGCTCAAGGCTCAGATTCAGGAACTATTAGATCGTGGGTTCATTCGACCGAACGTGTCTCCATAGGGAGCGCCGGTCCTGTTCGTGAAGAAGAAGGATGGATCCATGCGTATATGCGTGGATTATCATCAACTAAATAAGTTGACGATTAAAAATAAGTATCCATTACCAAGGATCGACGACCTCTTCGATCAGCTCAAAGGAGCATCGGTCTTTTCTAAGATTGACTTAAGATCTAGATACCATCAATTAAAAGTTAAAGAAGGGGACATACATAAGACGATGTTTTGGACTCGGTATGTGCATTATGAGTTCTTAGTAATGCTGTTCGGGTTGACAAACGCACCAGCGGCCTTTATGGATAAGATGAACCAGGTGTTTCAGCCATATCTTGATCAGTTCGTCGTGGTGTTCATCGACGATATCCTGGTTTACTCTAAGTCAGAGGAGGAGCATGATGAACATCTTCATGTGGTGTTGCAAACTCTGAGGGAGAAGCAGTTGTTTGCAAAGTTTAGTAAGTGTGAGTTCTAGCTGAAGGAAGTGACTTTCTTAGGACATGTGGTTTTAGCCAGGGAATCGGGGTGGACCCTCGAAGATAGAGGTCAGATTGGATTGGAAACCACCAAAGTCTGTGGAGGTTTGAGTTTCTTAGGTTTGGTGGTATTACCAAGATTCGTTAAAGGGTTTTCTAATAGCCGCACCTCGACTAAGTTGTTGAGGAAGGGAGTATTGTTTGTATGGACCGACAAACAGCAAGAGAGCTTTAAGAAGTTAAAGAGAATCCTGACGGAAGCACCAGTATTAATTCAGCCAGAGGTAGGAAAGGAATTTACCGTCTACTGTGATGCGTCATACACGGGTTTAGGGGTGTGCTGATATAAGAAGGAAAGGTGGTGGCGTATGCGTCTCGACAGTTGAGATCGCATGAGTTGAACTACCCTACGCATGACTTGGAGTTGGCGGCGGTAGTGTTTGCCTTAAAGATTTGGAGGCACTACTTATATGGGGAGAAGTCAGTAATTTATACTGACCATAAAAGTTTGAAGTACCTCCTTACCCAGAAGGAGCTAAATTTAAGACAACATCGGTGGATTTAGCTTTTGAAGGATTATGATTGTTCGATCGAATACCACCCTGGAAAGGCGAATGTGGTGGCAGATGCATTAAGCCATAAGGTAGTATCAGAGTTAAGAGCTATGTTCACTCATCTAAGTTTATTCGACGACGGGAGTTTGTTGGCTAAGTTACAAGTAAAGCCAACATGGGAAAGTCAGGTTAAGGACAAACAGTTAGAAGATAAAGACCTGAGTGCTCGACTGTTGCGAGTGAGGGATGGTGGAATGGAGGATTATAGTCTGAACAATGATGAAGTTTTGTGTTATCGTGGGAAGATTTGCATGCCTAAGGATGATGAGTTAAGACAGAGGATTCTTCAGGAATCGCATAGTAGCCCTTATGCTATGCATCCTGGAGGAGTCAAAATGTACCGTGATTTGCGAGAACAATTTTGGTGGCGGTCCAAGAAAGAGGTAATGTAAATCGAGAAAATGTCCGACATGTCGGTGGTCAAAGTAAACATCAAGTGCCCTCGAGATTGTTGTAGCCGATGAAGATTCCCCAATGGAAATGGGAGAGAATCACAATGGATTTTGTTAGTGGGTTACCCCTTACACCCACTAAGAAGGATTCGATTTGGGTGATTGTAGATCGGTTGAAGAAGTCTACTCACTTCATATCGGTTCGAATGGACTTTTCTCTTCAAAAGTTGGCTAAGTTGTATGTGGCTGAGGTTGTAAGATTGCATGGTGTGCCGGTGTCAATCATATCAGATAGGGACCCTAAGTTCACGTCACGATTTTGGAAGGCTCTTCATCAAGCAATGGGAACAAGATTAGACTTTAGTACCGCTTTTCACCCATAGACTGATGGTCAGTCTGAGAAGGTAATTCAAACCTTGGAGGATATGCTAAGGGGTTGCATCATCGACTTTAGGGGTAGTTGGGAAGAGTATTTGCCCTTGATAGAATTTGCATACAATAATAGTTATCAAGCTAGCATTCAGATGGTGCCTTATGAAGCGTTATATGGAAGGAGATGCCATACTCCAACTTGTTGGACGGAGTTGGGTGAACGTAAGGTGTTAGGTCCGAAATTAGTGTCAGAAATGGAGGAGAAAGTGAAGTTAATAGGGCTCGGCTAAAAGAAGCGTCTGATTGACAGAAGTCTTATGCGGATCTAAAGCGGAAAGAGGTAGAATTCGCGGTAGGTGATCAAGTCTTCTTGAAGGTATCCCCATGGAAGAAGATAATGAGGTTTGGTCGAAAGGGGAAGTTAAGTCCACGATTTATTGGGCCTTATCAGGTACTAGAACGTGTAGGCCCAGTGGATTATCGGTTAGAGTTGCCTTTAGAGTTGGAGCAGATACATGATGTGTTCCATGTCTCAATGTTGAGATGTTATCGATCTGATCCATCGCACGTAGTGTCGGTTGAAGAGATAGAAGTAAGGCCGAATTTGTCTTTTGAAGAGGAGCCAGTGCAAATTCTGGATTGAGATGTGAAAGTGTTGAGAAGGAAGTCTGTTCCATTGATCAAAGTTTTGTGGTGAAATCATGGCGCAGAAGAGGCAACGTGGGAGCCAAAGGATGTTATATGCCAATAGTATCCCTATCTTTTCTGATCAGGTAAATTTCGAGGCCGAAATTTTATTTAAGGGGGGTAGAACTATAACATCCTAAGTGTGGGCTTGTGCATTTATATGAGATGTTGGTTTAATATGTTCGGGCTGAGGCCTTAATTAAATACTTTGTTTAAGCTTACTTGGGTTAAAATGAAGTTTCAAGTAGTGTAATGAACATTTTGGGCTTGTGGCCCAGAAGGGAAGGATGCCATAAGGAAGGAAGGAGTTACGCCACAAGCATTTGGGAAGGGCCCAAATTTGGCCGCTTGATGCCCAAGTTTTGGGTCAAAAATTTGACTAAGGAGGAAGGGAGGACAAAGACACTAGCAATAAAATAGGGTTCTCTTTTATTCTTTTACTTTAATTGATAAAATGCTGATAATAGGAAGAGAGGTATTATTGTTAAAGAAGACTCTTTTGAAGGGTGGATGATGATTAAGTTAACAGGAAAGATTAGAGTTATCAGGTAACAGCAGAGTTGGCCGAAAATCCAACTCTGGGAAGGGAGGAGTTGTACATGCTGAAATTTGCAAGCAAGTGATCACTTTCTCATCTTTTTCCTTTATTCTCTTCAAGCCGAAATTCTTTTCTCTCTTGGGTTATTTGCTGCAACTCTCCCACGCTTTGTTTCTTCTCTTCATTCTTTATTCAAAATTGAATACTTTTGTTCATACTTCCTTCTTCCATAGCCGAAACCTTCAAGGATTCAGCCTCTTTTTCCTGAAATCACATCATAGCCGAAACTCCTTAGTGTTTCTCCTCTCCTCAAAAACCCTTCTGAAGGCCGAATACTCTTGGTGCACATCTTCTTCCTCCATAGCCAAACCATTAGGTGAGATCTCTGTTTCCCGAAGGTGCACCGTAAGCCGAATACTCCTCTGTAATCCGTTGAGTTTTGGGATTTGTTCTATTCAATTTCACTCTTTCTTTTCCTAAGATCTAGCCCGAATCATGTGTACTAATGCCTGTCGATTTCCCCTCTTTGTCCATATAAGCCGAATCCTTTCTTACCAAGATCTGTAGTGCCGATTTATGAAAAGCCGAAGGTAGGTGGTCAAGGGTAGGTTCGGTCGAGTGGCCACTTTCCTGTTCTTTTGTTTTCGACTGGATGACATAAGGTGTTAGATGGATTTCGATCATCGGTTTGGTTAACTATTTTTGGTGATGGCCAAATGTAGGAAAGGAGGTGATGAGTTCTCAACGACATTCGAGATTCAATTAACTAGGTAAGAATTCGATTTAAGTGTTATAGTTGTTAAGAAATTAGATCTCATCGTTTAAATGATTTAGTGATGAAGGATGGACTCGAATAACGGTCGAAGTAAAAGGTTGGATCTATACAACCAACACCCAAATACAAGAAGCGATCTGTCTCAAGAGTGGGAGATTGGCCATCGGGATGTGGTGACATCAAGTCGGATCGTGGGCGATAATGGTAGTCTCGAGTGATAGTAGCGTAGACATAGAGAAAGCATTAATACGAGAATCGTGTGTAATACTTCCCACCATCTAGATCGATTATTAATATATATATGTTCATAAGTTTTATATGTTACATTAAAAGCCAAATCTCGATTTAAACAATGGACCACCGTGTTAGTAAATAATCGATTATATGTTACAAGTAAATTTTGTACATGTTTGCATGGGTTGGGTGATGAAAGGAGGAAGTTATATGTATATGTATATGCGTAGCGGTTTATACCGTGATTTGTCAGAATGGCTAATGTCTTGATCTATTATAAGGGCTTGACCATAATATGTTAATAAGCAAAGATGATCGCCATCTTGGCGTGTAGCGGTGTGGGTTGATTGTAGAAATCCCCAATGGTGTGTTTGGTTGGTACGGAGGCGTGTAGCGGATGGAAACCTAGGCAAATGGGTTGGGCTCTGCATATTATTTGTTATCCATGTAAATGAAATTATTATTATGTTTTATGAGGCCCAAATCTAGTGGTGCATGAGGGTTGCACACTGAGTCTCGCGACTCACCCAATTAAACTAACCTTTCAGGTGACAATTAGTGCATCGGACCGGGCCAGAGTAGAGCACAAGGTGGCCATGCAAAAGAATATGTGGATCCAACAAAAAGTTCCACTTAATAGTTTTTTTTTCAAAGTATTTTATGTTATGGATTCAAACTACATTGTAATAAGGCCATGGCCATTAGTTTACATTTTAGATTTATTATGGGCCTTTATTATTTATTCTTATTTTAGTTTCTTTCAAAGACATGTAATTCAGTTTTGGGCTTTTGATTATTAAGGTACATTTTATATAATTCTCATTTAGGCTTCCTGTCGACACGATTGGTTTTACAAAAATTTTCTTAGTGACATACTAGATCCGGTTGTGGTGTTTGGGCCAGGTTTGGGGTGTTACAATCTAACTCTAAACTAGATGATTTATTCATTTGACTTGATCCGTAGGATTCCCTAATTTATATTAATACCTCTCTCGAGGCTACTAACGTCTAAACCTAGGTTGATTAATTGAAATCTATTTCTAATTAAAACCCCTAGAATTGCATTAACTCGATCTATGGACTCCCATATTAGGTTTGACCCTAATTCGGTAGATTTTTGTCATCCTATCTCTAAGGTTGCGATCAACTCCACTTAACTATGCTAGATCTACTCTTAAACAGGGAATATTCCTCCTCTGCCTAAGCACATCAATACTTGAATCAATATCCTGAAATATCAAAACAAGAATTAAGAATACATAATTAAGAACAAATCAAGTATTTATCATATAGTTCAAAAAACAATAACAAGTTCCGTCTTAGGTTTGATCCCCCTCAGGTATTTG
This sequence comes from Gossypium rotundifolium, assembly GCA_025506655.1. Classification (NCBI taxonomy): domain Eukaryota; kingdom Viridiplantae; phylum Streptophyta; class Magnoliopsida; order Malvales; family Malvaceae; genus Gossypium; species Gossypium rotundifolium. The sequence continues at coordinate 20,344,469 of CP106733.1, read as the reverse complement.
AGGGGTTTAGTTCATAATCATAAAAGAATACATCTCAAAAGAAAATATAAGACAAAACATAAGAAAAACCCTAAAACCCCCTGAAGGAATTGAAGGAGAGATCCTCAGTCTTGAGTATGATTCCGGCTTCTTGAGATGAATCAACTAGCTTTCTTAGAGTGAATCCCACAATTCGGCCTCTCTAGCTCGGCTCTTTGGCCTAGTTGAATCGCCCTTTAAGGTTGGCCACTAGGGTGTTTATATAGGCTTTTGGAATGTCTTTCTTTGCCTCTAAGTACCCTAATCCGAATGGAACTCTTCTTTGCTGCGGTAGGGACAGGCCCATGTGTTTCGGGCCCAGGCCATGTGCAATTCGTACTTTGGACCATTTTCTCTGTTTTCGGCCCCTTTCTCGTTCTTTTCATCCTCTGGTGCTTTCCTAAGTATAAAACATGAAATTAAAGGATTAGGAGCACCAAATTCCACAATTCAGGAAATAAATCATCCAAAAGTATGCTAAATGTGGGATTGAAATATGAACATATTACACTTTATCAGTCTATTTTACAACTTTAGCTTTGTTGAGTCTCCCCTCAAACCTGATACCTAAACTCTCTAATCACATTGACTCTAAGTGCAACCCTAGAGGAACCTACTAGAGTTGAAGTGTGAAGGTAACCCTTCTCCCACTAAGATAATTGCAACAAAAGTATATGACATTGTCTGGCTGTATGCTAATCAAATTTCATATACCCCTTAGTAGTTGGACTTGGGAATTTAACCTTTCAATAGAAAGTGGCTATCACCAACTTCTCCATTTTTAGGAAAGGACGTCCAATAATGGCATTATAAGTTGTGGGGGTCATTAGCAACCAATAATTCTACCATTTCAATCACAGTGTGCTGACCATCACCTCACACAACTAGAAGTACCATGGAACCCCTAACTTCGATTGATTAATTATTGAACCTATGAATGAGATTAGTGATCTGCCGTAATTTCATATGACAAATTAGGCTTTCCTGGTACACTTGAGGAGCTTGTTCTCAAGCATACTAGCATCTATTTTTTTGTAGTTTTTCATAGTTTTTATATTTTAAGTTAATAAGTATAAATGCCTCATTTTTCTTCTTTTTTAGACCCAAATTGGCCAATAGTGCCATAGCGGCCCTAACTTATGGTTGAGTGTTATAGGGACGCGTTAAAGGCTAAAACTGAGCAAAAATGACACCGAAAGAGAGGGTATTACGATATGCAACCATTGGAAATGCGATCTCGCCAACAAACCCAAGGATGGAGACCACCCTTCAGTGGTATCGTGATATCCACTTTCCAAGAAGCATCCCAAGTTCAAGACTATCCATGGTATCACAATATCCTATTCCTGGGTATCGCAATACCAATATCAAGAGGGGGCACAAATTGACACAAAGGGTAGTCTTTGTTCAACCGAAGCACCAATCATTGAAGGCTCGTTCAAGGATATTTTGGGCAACAAAATAGGTTTAGAATAGCTGCTTAAATCAGCCAAATTTGGTTGAGAAAAAATGTTACATCCCAAAAACTGAGTTAGTAGAATCGAGGTAGCAAATCGGGGGTTGGTGAATCTAGAATCGTAATTAGGTTAGATAATTAAATAATTAGGAATTAATAAAATAAAATATTAAAATAATTAGAATTAAATTTTTAGGTTACGAAATTAAAATTAAGAGTCCGAAAATTAATTTTGTTAAAGCGAATTTTAAAAAGGAGGTCGAATTTGAAAATAATTTTAAAAATAAGTTTTAATTGAAAATAAAGACATATTTGAAAGAAAGAAAACTTGGAGGTGGCTAAATTGGCAATGAACCAATTTTTAGAAATTGGTTGCATATTTAAAACCTCCCACCGTCCCTTCCCTTTCATTTTCACATCTCATTAAATATTTTCCCAAACACCAAATCAAGGTTTTTCTTCCAAAATTGATTCATCCTTAATTTCTAGCCATCCAAACACAATTTTCTTCTTCAATTTTAAGAGAAACTCATCTTTTGTCCCTCAATTTCACCATTTTTTATCAACACCTTTTAGCCGAATTTGATCTTAAACTCATAGTTTTCGTCAAATTAAGGTAAGATTTTGACTTTTTATGATTAAACTAAGGGTTCTATTATTTCAATTCTAGATTTAAATGACTTAATCAAGATTTCAATAGATCAATTGATTTTAAGTTGATTTTTATCTTCATAATCGTAGATCTCGTATTTCTTAGCTAAGCTTCTATTTTAAAGTGGTTTCTAACTCATTTTGATCTAATTAAAAGGTTTTTAATCTTGATTTAACAATCCTTTAGTAATTTGAACCAATTGAACATTTTCCCTTTTAAAAGATCACATAAGCTTTACTTTTTCGAAAAAAATTATATTAGTTTAACTAGATAAAATTGATGGTTTAGATCTATATTTAGGTGATACTTAGGACATATGAAGTTGAAATCTAAGTTTAGAAATGATATTTGAGTGGTTAAACATCTATTTTGACAAAACTAGTTAAGTTTTCGAAATAGAGTTTAATATGCTGTGATCTGTGATTCTAGAATGATTTAATTGTGTTATTTTTTTGTTTGTAATGCCTTTTTATTATGTTTTATGCGTATGTGAAATTCCAACTCATTTGGGAGCCTCCACAAGCAAGGACAGAGGCAAATGAAAGCTTACTTGATTTTTTTTGTGGAAACAAGTTGCTAAGGTGAATCGTCTTGTGTGCTATAATTAATGCACAAATTAGTGAGTTAAAGGGGGCTTAGGTGGTCTAATAATCTAATCTAAGTCCTAAGATTAAGTTTTCTTACTTGGGTATCTACTTGCCACACTAGCACCCGCGCATCCATCCACTGGGTCCCCCATTATCCTGTGACCTAAGCGACCAACCCGGGATTCTTATAAAAAGTCAACCATGAAGGGAAAAAGAAAAGGAGTAGCGAGATTGTAACATCCTAAAATTTGAGTATTGAATTGATGCATGTTTTAGTGCTTAATTTGTGTAAAATAAAATTTTTCATGTTTAGTATGGTCTTGAGAAGACTTGAAAACTATTCGAAAGTAGAATAAATTTTAGTAAGGAGTATTTAATTGAATTGGATCAAGTGACCTTGAGGTTTAAGTAAAATTAGGTGTTAAAAATTAGCATAAGATGAGCTAGTAGCAAGGAGGTGTTGGTGCATGCATGTTTGTTTGAGGGGAGAGGTTCGAATCTCCTAGCATGCAACTTGAAGTTTTATTTTTTTTTTTTTTTTGCTTTTCCTTAAGCAAGTGTCGGTCATGGATAAGGATTGATGAGTTGGATTATTTTGTTATGGCAAGAAGATCATGGGAAAAAGGCAAGTGATAACTTAGGGAAAGGAATCATATGGAAAAGGCATGTAAGGGGACATGAAGGCTTAAAACAAGGGCTCTGTTTTGGAAAGCTTTGAATGGCTAATTGTCCATGAACATGGACGGTTTTGTGGACTAAAGAGGGAGCCAAAATTTTATGGTAAGTCTTGGAAAAGTTAGTAGCTTGGGAGAATTTTTCATTTTGATCTTTTGCTCTCCCAAAATCAAAACTTTTTCTCTCATCTTTCCTCTTGGCCGAATGTGCTTGTGATAGGAGAAAAACCATCTTTGCCTTGTTTTCTTTTAGTTATTCTTTTGACTATTTGGTCATTTATTTGTTAATCACTCTAGTAGCTCATTTAGTGTTTCCATTTAGTGCCTAAAACATCAAAAACAAAACATTTTCTTCTCCTCTCTCTCTTGGCCGAATGCACCATTGCTCAAACTCTCATTTCTTGTTTTCCTTATTTTCGAAAATTTAATCATAACTCTCTCATCCTCATTTCTTCCTTTCAACATTTTGATTTTTCTTTTCAAAACACTTTCAACACTTTCTTTTCTTCTTGGCCGAATGATAGACTACCTCCATAGCCGAATCAATTCTTTCTCTCCTTTGTTTTTGCATAGCCGAATCTCTTATTCTCTATAAGCATCTATTCTTCAATCATTCTTTTTCTTTTATTCAAATCTTGGATCATCCTGAAATAGTGGAAGGGTCAAATCTTCATTTTCTTAGAAATCTTAAAGATCATTTAAGATTTGATAATAACGCAAAAGGATTCTCTTGAGATTTTTCTGAATATTAAGGTAAGCCGATTTCACTCTTTAAGTTTTTATTCTTAAGATTTGTCGAAATATTGTTAGGACTAATGTTTCTTTGTCTTCGAAGACAATCAAAATAGGGATGAAAAGGGCAGTGAATAGTACTCAAAAGAGGGGTGGTTTTATTAATCCCCCTAAGTTTAAGAGAAGGACTGTTTCGGGGATTCGAGATTTTCCACCGGGTTGTGGACCTTCATCCGGCGAAAATTAATTATTCGAAGTGGTATGTACTCCGGAACCATTATTTACTCGTGGTACTAAACCTTTGATCGGAGAGAAATCGTAAATAGTGGTTATTCGAGATTCGAGGGTAAGATTTAGATCGCTCAATATTAGAATAGATTAATATTAAATTTTAGTGTTCTAATCCTTCGTAATGTGTGTTTAGATATCGACGAGCGGGAGAGTGTAGTTCTCACCATATTCAGGTGTGTAATCTCACACTATATCTCATGGATTAGATGACTATACAACGATTAAAGTTGGATTAAAAATCACAAAGTTGGACAAATCGGAGAATATGGTATTATTGACACTTTAGTGTTAAGATCGTAAAATCAGTATTAAGATCGTGAAAATTTTGAAATTGCCCTTAATGGCTAAAACGGTAATATTTGATAAATTTGGGCCATATATGTGATATTTGATAAATTTGGGCCATATATGTGATATTTGGCAAATTTGGGCCATATATGTGCAATTTGGTAAATTTGGGCCATATGTGAGATGTGGTAAATTTGGGCCTTATATGTGATATTTGACGATTATGGGCCATATGTGAGATTTGGTAAATTTGGGCCTTATATGTGATATTTGGCAATTATGGGCCATATGTGAGATTTGGTAAATTTGGGCCACATATTTGATATTTGATAAATTTAGGCCATAAATGAAATTTGATAATTAGATCAGTTGTGATAATTGATAAATGGGCTATATGCGATATGTGTTTTAATGGGCCAAAAATTCATAAATTATAATATGGTTTTCCTTATAAATATTTTGAAATGCATAAACATGATTACATGGGTTGGGATCAATGATGAAGAGAAGAAAGGCTTAATGCCGAATCTAGATAGGTGACTCTGTCACAATGGTCGCTTCTCGAAATCTAGATCGATGGTTTTACCACAATTATTTAAATGGTCATGCCACAGATATGATATTGTGCTTAAAGCCTACTTGATTGTGTTGGCGGGTGGGTGACTAAAGCTCCCCACAGTGTGTTGGTTGGAGTGCGGGGTGTGTAGCGGATGGAAATCTAGGTTTGGTTTTGGGAATCGCATATCATTTGCATTATTATTTTAAATACTAAATTATTATATTTTGAAATGGGCTTAGGCCCAAATAAATGTATAAATGGTCTTGGCCGGTGGACTATGGTAAGTGAGTTGCACTGCTGAGTTCTAAGTAACTCACCCCATTTTTTTAACCCCTCTCAGGTAATAACAATTGATGGAGACTTGGTTCGGAGATGACTTCGTGGGGTGGCTATACTACAAATGGTGGTTTATAAAACTTTAAGACTTCTTTTATAATTTTTATTAAGTACTATTTTTAATGGCGATGTAATAAGGCCTTTTAAATATGGATTTTATTATGTGGATGGATTATTTATGTTTTAGTTTTATTAAGTTGGATTGATTTAGTTTTTCATAAATGATTTTCTATAACTTTCTTACAAAAATAAAAGTTTTTCTTAACTAGAAACTTAGGAAATTCTTTTAAAACATTTTTATGAAATATTCCAATTAAATAAATCTAAAGTTTTTATCAATTACTACTTGTTATATATCAAACGACAAACTCTTGTGTTTTTAAACAAGCATTTCAAATAAATCTCGATTTTTCAATAAAGTAATGTTCTTAATCGTTTTGAAATTTGATTTCTACATTGTTAAATGTTTTTAATGTTCATTAAACTTGTGTGGCATGTTGAAATTCGGGCTTAATGCATAGGCCGGGTTTGGGGTGTTACAGAGATCGAGTGAGGGTCCCAAGGATGATCAACATTAGTTACATGCTTTTGCTTTTTACTTTTATTTTATTTTAAGTTGTGCATCATGTAAACTAATTAAACTACATTTTTTTGGAGCTTTTTTTTCTATTTTTATATTTCGTATTTTTTCCGTTTGTTTTTATTTTTGTGTGTTTGTTTCATGTGCAGCCAATTAAGTTGAAAGACTACACAACATATGTGAGCTTTGACGAGAAGGTGGACCCTCGAGCTAATCGACGCTTCTTTCTAGGGAAGACTAGTAACCTCCTATCTTTTTTCGAGAACACATTAAGGATAACGTGTAGTCTAAGTGTGAGGGGATGCACTTATTTTTATGTGTTTTAGTTTTCTTGCTTTTAGGTCATTTTGTGTGTTTATTTTCATTTTTATGCCTTTTTCAAAAATTCCAAAAATTTTAGAAATATTTTTCGTTTTTATTTTGTGTATTTGCATAGTGCTTGGACTATAACTTGGTAATAAATCATTAGTTGTAAATACTAAATAACTACATTGAATTGTCAAACTTGTAAATTTCAAATGATACTTGATAAACCATAAAAGTAACACATTTTAATCCCATGCTTAGCGTGTTTTTGGATGTTTATTTATATAATTTAGTGAATTTGATGCTGCTAATCTTTTAAATTCATATTTCTATACTTAGGAGAGCATAAGGGAGTGAAAGGAATGGAAAACGGGCCAAAATCAGATAAAACGGGCCATCTTAAGGATCCAAACGGCCAAGCCCGCACCACACGGGCTGGAGCACATGCCTGTGTCGGTCGAGAGCCATGCAAATTCTCACACGGCCTGAGCCTCCTCACACGGGTTGATCACACGCCCGTGTCCCTGTTGCTGTAACACCCCAAACCCGGCCCATTCGTTACGACCGAATATGAAATGCCACTGCAGAAAATGTTTGAAAATATCGACTTGTCTTTGGAACTTGAAAATTTTGTTCTTATTTAAAAGCCATGTCCCTTTAAAAATTTAAATAATATAAGCTTGATAAAATATTCAAAATAAAAATTTATTATATCTGATTTAAGAAAATAAAACCATTGGCGAAAGATATCTCAATTGTCAATCCATAATAAAACATAACAATAAAGATACTTAAAAAAAAATACTTAAATACTTTAATGGGCCTTATTACAATAAACACTTAATCATAATCTGAAAATATAAATACTTAATTAATTAAATAAAATGTCTTACGCATGGGCCACCTTGTATCCACACCAAACCGGTCCAAGCATCACTGCGATGTTGATAAAAATTGGGTGAGTCATACAGACTCAGTGTGTAAGTAAACCACTGATTTCCACCCACATTTTAACCCCATATTAACCCATATATCAGATAACAAGATATCATATTCACAATTTACCACATCCTGGGCTTGGCCCATATTCATAACACTTATCAGGTAATAGGGTAATTAACCACATACTTTCCACATACTGGGCTTAGCCCATTTCTTATTCAAATCCACATTCACATCTTTGGGCTTGGCCCATTTCCACGATTAGTCCACGTATCAATTGGGATTGGCCCACTTTCACATTAAATTCACATATCGATATAATTATGCAAAGTGTACCCAACCCAAACCTAGGGTCCATCCTCTACACACCCCGTATCCAAATTTACCACACACCGGGGATTAACAAATCACCTCTCCTTTTCACTCCAAAGGCAATCAATGCCGTCCACGTGCAATTAAACACAATAATCCACAATGCGACCTCAGTCAGCACCAATCCACGATGTAACCGTAGCTAACACCAAAACCACGATGGGATACATAGTCACTCATCAACCACGATATGGCACATAGCCTATATCAACCCACGCGAACTAAATCGCAAATAATCCACAACGTGACCTCAGTCAACGTCAATCCACGATGTTGCTCAAGGCTAACATCAAACCACGTACTCGAAGTACACCCGTACCTTCTTTCATATCATATCCCAACCCATGCACATGCAACAGGTAATAGTGGCTTAATAATAATAAATGCATGCACATGTTATTAAGGCAGACCATCATATTTCCATAGGCATAGTCACATTCACATCGGCACTTTCACATTCGTATCAACATATAATACTAACCTGATTATCGATATACCCCTTTTTAGGGTAATCACCTCTTACTGCCACTGTACTGGTTAGCACATAATTCACACATGCAAATATAGCAAAAACCCGAAAAATGGTGGGTTAATCACACACCTTACTATTTAGCGAAATCCCGAATTACTAGGATCTAACACGATGAATGGGGTTTTTCCTCCTCCCTTAATGCCAATTTGGTCTCCTACCCAAATCTCGAAGGCTTTGATTATCTCTGCCGATTTGACCTTAAATATCATAGTACACAATCGGTCAACACTAAAACCAAAAATATGGCCTTAGGCTGAATTCTAGCAACTACTTACCCTGTTCTTCCAAATCCCGAAACTGTTACTAGATCCTTGAGACTGTTGAAATCCTACATGCCATATGTCAAATTCGGCTTTAATACATAAATCTATGGAAAAATGGCCCTTTCGTCGAATACCATATTGTCTTAGCTTGATGAATCGACTCCCGAAAGACTTCTTCAAAGCACCTTGACGTTATCTACCCATAAGTGATCACATCACTTATTGTCTTAAGGAAATATTCAGCCAACCTATAACCAAAGTTTAATCACTTGATTCGCACCCTTATGAAAAAGAATCCAAAACCGATTCTTTAGAAATACTTACCATTACAAAGTTACTTGAAGAGGCTAGAAGAAAGACTCACACTAACGCTTTTGGCTCTTAAGTCTTGTGACAAAAGAGAATAAGGCCACTATGGGATTCATTCACGGCTTCTAAATGGCAAGGGTTATTCGGCTAAGAAAATATGTAGAATTAAAGTTGAAGAAAGAGAAAGAATAGGGAGAAGAAGTGAAAAGCAATTGGCTCAAAGAGAGAATTAGAGGAACAATTTTCGCCAAGGAAAATAAAATGAAGAAAAGAATAGCTTAAAAGATGGCCACCCTATTTATACAACTCAAATTCGACACTCCTACCTCCTCTCAAATTCCACTTCCTTTTCCTATAATAACTCTTGAACACATATTCAAAATAAATCTATAATTATCTTCTATCTATCAACTTAAAATAAATCCACCTTTATCAACTTAATTAATAAATTAAAAATTATCCATCATTAATCCCTTATCAAACTCCTAAATTATCTCTTATCTACCTATAAAAGGATAATAAAATAAATTAACAATTATCTACTACTTATCTAGCGAAATTCAAAATAAAATCCGCTTAATCCTTACCAATTAGAGGTCCAATTGCCGTCCATTACTTCCTTCTCTCTTGGCGCCAAAAGCCAAAAATAAAACACCAACTGCTGCTCACACGCCTTAAACCCAAGACCTGCTGGAACCCTTAACTGCAGGTAGCGCCCCAGGCCACCTTGCCAAGGCTCCTCTTTGTGACATAATTTACCCTGAATTTCATTTAAGACCTACTTAGCCTAAGCGCCTTCTTGCTGCACGAAAATAAAATGCCCTTTCTTGCTTCCTTCGCAACTCAAACCTGGGCCCTTATTGCCGCAAGCCACGTATAGCGCCCCAAGCCACTCTGCCATGGCCTTCTTTTATGACATAAGCTCGCCACAATTTATTTTAAAGCCTCCTTCCCTAGCTCCCTCTTGTCTTAACGCCAAAGCAAAAAAAAACACGCCCATGCCGCCAATGGGATTCGAACCAAGGCCCTTGTCCAGGCATCATCCCAGGCCCTTAAGTGGCGCCTTTAAGCCACTTTACCAAGCCCCTTTTCATGTCCAAACACTCCCAAAATTTTCCTTAAGGCCTCCTTAGCCCAACGCCAAAAATAAAAAGTCTCCAATGCTTCCCACATTGCTCGAACCTCCTCCCCCTTGGCACTCCCTTTGACGCTACTTTCCCCCCTTGCACCCTTGCACCTTCATGCCACTTTGCCACATGGTTCCTTGTGTCCTAAACTCCCCAAAACTTTTCTTAAGACCTCTTTCACCTAGTTTCCCCTTTTTACACTTAAATCCAAAAATTTTTCCAAAGCATTCCCTTATATTTTAAAGTTCCCGAAACCCTTAAAACATATCCAAACATACTCCAAGCCTACTATCACTCGAACTATGCACGAACGCATAGCCCCTAATCTAGGATGTTACAGTTCTACCCTCCTTAAAAATAATTTCGTCCTCGAAATTACTTACTAACTAACAGCTGAACAATCCTACTCATCACACTACGCTTACGCTGCGCACTCTGATCTTAATAAAACTATCTTACCTTTTAGGCACAGTCTTAAAGTTCACATCCAAAGTTTCATACACTTCACTAGCAATACAACAATGAACTATCTCTAAAGCAATAAATAATATTCCAAAAAAAAACAAGGAACTTACCCGCTATCACATCCTTGGTTGTCTCACATCTGAACCTTCAGCTCCTCTACCGGGTGTTCCACAACCTTGGTCGGAACCATTTCCTCCATGGTTTGGATCATGAACCTTCGTTGCCTGAGGACAATTCTTAACCAAATAGGCCTTAGATCCACATCAAAAACATACCTTACTATTACCCCAACACTCTCTTGTGTGAGTTCTCCCACACTGAGCTCATAGACGACTCCGATTCTTAGAAACTGGCACAGGTGCACGTACAGAATTCTCGATCGTTGGTTTTTTCTAAACATCTCCAAATGATGCTGACGGTCCAAAACTTCTCTTATTCCGTTCCTATTCTTTTCTCGATTTTCTCTTACGTCCTCTTAACTTCTTGACTATCAGGAGCTTTCTCCACTAGAATGGCAAAGTCTCTTTCTCTCATGCGGAGCAATCAACTCTCGCAACTCATCTCGTAGCCCATCTTCGAACCGGACACACCTTTCATAATCAGTAGCCACGATCCCTTTGGCGTACTGACTTAACCGCACAAATTCAGCTTCATACTCTGCTATCGACTTGCTTCCTTGAACCAAGTTTAGAAACGCCTTCCTCTGCGAGTCTAAGTAGCTAGATCCAACGTACTTCCCTTCGAACTTAAGCTTAAAATATTCCCAATCCACTCGATCTGTCGGAGCACCTTGCCTGACAGTGAGCCACCATCGATAAGCTTCATCTCGGAGCAACGAGACAGCACCTTTCAGCTTTTCCTCAGGAGTACAGTCCAAATCGTCCATGATTCTTTCGACTGCCTCCAACCAATACTCCGCTACATTCGGAGCTACTCCTGATACTCCTCTAAAACCTCAGCTCCGTTCGACCTAAGTCTTTCCGACACTGATTTTTGGGCTCCATTTCCCACACTAGCTCCTGCCACTCGCTCGAGCACTCGTAGCATAGCCCGCGATACTGCGTCGTCTTCTCCTATCTGATCTTGCTCCTCCGTGCCCATGTTGGCATCGCACTTCATTTTCGACCCATGGCGGACCCTACTTGGTTCCGAAATCGCCATTCTACCTCTCTGCGTCCCACGCATTACCACGTCCCCTAGAACTCATGTCTAACGTCGCGATTTATTTGATTAAAAATTTATGCATTAGTACTTTTGTTCCACCGATTAACCGAACAATTTTATGAAAAGAAATTCTAGAAGTGGTTCTTCGATCGAACAAAGTTTCAGTTCAAGTTTACTACTCTAATTGAGAGTCACATCCATTCCTCAATGGAGGCACATTCATTCATCAACAAGAACACATTCATTCAGTGGTATCTACCACACATTTACTATTCGGACATTTACGCCTGCTTTCTACCCTGTGGGTATTTTCGTCATTTGTCATACAGGGGTATTTTGGTAATAAATCAGGATCAATTTAAAAATCTTTATAGACCAAAGGTATTTCAAAAACTCAGGGTAATCTTGAAAATTTGTTTTCCAAATCGAGGTATTGCCAAAAATTTTAGAAATCGGGGTTATTTCAGTAATTTTAGAAGTCAGGGGCATTTTTGTAAATTCTCCAAATCAGGATATCTTGATATTTGTAAAATAGAAGTTTTTGGTATTTTTGTGAAGTAGAAACATTTTAGCAAAAGTCGAGGGTATTTTTTTGAAAATCTTAAAAACTAAGGGTATTTTAGTAATTTACAACAGGGCATTTTAGTAATTTTCCCAAATCAAAGTACATTGAATTTTTGCAAAATAGAGTTTTTGGACACTTTTGCAAAATAGAGAAATTTTATTAAAATCAAAGGTAATATGGTACTTTTAGAAACCAAGGGCATTTTCGTAATTCTTCCACTAGGGGTATTTTAGTAATTTGGCAATTCAAAAATTTTTTTCGAGAATTTTTTTGCAAAATAGATTTTGTTACAAATCGAAGGGGTAATTTAAGGATTTTAAAAAAAACTTGGGTTTTTATAAAAAATTTACTGGCTAGTCCCTTTCGGGTTTTAATTCTTGGGTTTAGCTTTATGAATAAGTCCTCTTGGTTAGGGTGAATCAGTAGCTACGCACTGTAGGATTCGAGTAAGGAGGAGGTGAGTTGCTAGGATTTCTTAAGTACCAAGCTCTTACTGAATCCACTCCTAGACATGCGCACAATGGTTGCCACACCTTAACTCGGCGACTTACTTCATAGGTTTGTTTAATAGTCCTTAAGTCTTATGCTTGTGTTTGAGTGCACTAGCCCTAGGGTTCAATAGCCCTAATATTCTAATCTACGAGCCCAAATAAGCCCATAACAGTTCACATAAACAATCACTTCAATAATTAGAAGTACTTACCGGTGGACTTGGTAGGAATCTGAGTGCAAGCGAATAACACGAAATAAAAGTCCATATTTTGAAAAGCCCATTTTTGAAAACATTTTGGACCCAAAACCCTCAAAGTCGAGTTTTAAATCGTGCTCGATACCAAATTGTAACACCCCAGACTCGGCCCATTAATTCTGTTGAATTTGAAATGCCACTGCGTAAAACGTTTGAAAATATCCCGACTTGTGGTGGAACTTGAAAATTTTGTTCTTATTTAAAAACCATGTCCATTTAAAATTTTAAATAATAAAAGCTTGATAAAATATTCTAAATAAAAACTTTATTATATCTGATTTAAGAAAATAAAACCATTGGCAAAAGATATCTCAATTGTCAATCCATAATAAAACATAACAATAAAGATACTTAAAAATACTTAAATACTTTAATGAGCCCTATTACAATAAACACTTAATCATAATAATGAAAATATAAATACTTAATTAATTAAATAAAATGTCTTCTGCATGGGCCACCTCGTATCCACACCAAACCCGGTCCAAGCATCACCTGCGATGTTGATAAAAATTGGGTGAGTCATACAGACTCAGTGTGTAAGTAAACCACTGATTTTCACCCACATGTTAACCCCATATTAACCCATATATCAGATAACAAGATATCATATTCACAATTTACCACATTCTGGGCTTGGCCCATATTCATAACACTTATCAGGTAACAGGGTAATTAACCACATACTTTCCACATACTGGGCTTAGCCCATTTCTTATTCAAATCCACATTCACATACTTGGGCTTGGCCCATTTCCACATTAGTCCACGATCAATTGGGCTTGGCCCACTTTCACATTAAATCCATATATCAGATATAATTATGCAAACTGTACCCAACCCAAACCTAGGGTCCATCCTCTACACACCCCCGTATCCAGCCTACCACACACCAGGGGATTAACAAATCACCCTCTCCTTTTCACTCCAAAGGCAATCAATGCCGTCCACGTGCAATTAAGCACAATAATCCACAACGCGACCTCAGTCAGCGCCAATCCACGATGTAGCCATAGCTAACACCAAAACCACGATGGGACACATAGTTACTCATCAACCACAATATGGCACATAGCCTATATCAACCCACGCGAACTAAATCGCAAATAATCCACAACGTGACCTCAGTCAACGTCAATCCATGATGTAGCTCAAGGCTAACATCAAACCACGTACTCGAAGTACACCGTACCTTCTTTCATATCATATCCCAACCCATGCACATGCAACAGGTAATAGTGGCTTAATAATAATAAATGCATGCACATGTTATTAAGGTAGACCATCATATTTCCATAGGCATAGTCACATTCACATCGACACTTTCACATTCGTATCAACAGATAATACTAACCTAATTATCGATATACCCCTTTTTAGGGTAATCACCACTTACTGCCACTGTACTGGTTAGTACATAATTCACACATGCAAATATAGAAAAAACCCAGAAAACGGTGGGTTAATCACACACCTTACTATTTAGCGAAATCCCGAATTACTAAGATCTAACACGATGAACGGGGTTTTTCCTCCTCCCTTAATGCCGATTTGGTCTCCTACCCAAATCTTGAAGGCTTTGATTATCTCTGCCGATTTGACCCTAAATATCATAGTACACAATCGGTCAACACTAAAACCAAAAATATGGCCTTAGGCCGAATTCTAGCAACTACTTACCCTGCTCTTCCAAATCCAAATCACATCTTTGGATCCTTGAGGCTGTTGAAATCCTACATGCCATATGTCAAATTCGGCTTTAATACATAAATCTATGGAAAAATGGCCCTTTCACCAAATACTATATTGTCTTACCTTGATGAATCGACTCCCGAAAGACTCCTTCAAAGCACCTTGACGTTATCTACACACAAGTGATCACATCACTTATTGTCTTAAGGAAACATTCGGCCAACCTATAACCAAAGTTTAATTACTTGATTCGGCACCCTTATGAAAAAGAATCCAAAACCGATTACTATAGAAATACTTACCATTACACGTTACTTGAAGAGGCTAGAAGAAAGACTCACACTAACGTTTTTGGCTCTTAAGTCTTGCGACAAAAAGAGAGAATGAGGCCACTATGGGATTCGACTATGGCTTCTAAATGGCAAGGGGTTATTCGGCTAAGAAAATATGTAGAATTAAAGTTGAAGAAAAGAGAAAGAATAGGGAGAAGAAGTGAGAAGCAATTCGGCTCAAAGAGAGAATTAGAGGAACAATTTTCGGCCAAGGAAAATAAAATGAAGAAAAGAATAGCTTAAAAGATGGTCAACCCTATTTATACAACTTAAATTCGACACTCCTACCTCCTCTCAAATTCCACTTCCTTTTCCTA
Organism: Gossypium rotundifolium; assembly: GCA_025506655.1. NCBI lineage: Eukaryota > Viridiplantae > Streptophyta > Magnoliopsida > Malvales > Malvaceae > Gossypium > Gossypium rotundifolium. Next base: position 20,329,162 of record CP106733.1, on the reverse strand, counting down.
TAATAACTCTTGAACACATATTCAAAATAAATCTATAATTATCTTCTATCTATCAACTTAAAATAAATCCACCTTTATCAACTTAATTAATAAATTAAAAAATTATCCATCATTAATCCCTTATCAAACTCCTAAATCATCTCTTATCTACCTATAAAAGAATAATAAAAATAAATTAACAATTATCTACTACCTATCTAGCTAAAATTCAAAATAAAATCCAGCTTAATCCTTACCCAATTAGAGGTCCAATTGCCGTCCATTACTTCCTTCTCTCTTGGGGCCAAAAGCTAAAAATAAAACACCCAACTACTGCTCACACGTCTTGAACCCAAGACCTGCTGGAACCCTTAACTATAGGTAACGCCCCAGGCCACCTTGCCAAGGCGCCTCTTTGTGACATAATTCACCCTGAATTTCTTTTAAGACCTACTTAGCCTAAGCGCCTTCTTGCTGCAGAAAAATAAAATGCCCTTTCTTGGTTCCTTCGCAACTTGAACCTGGGCCCTCATTTCCGCAAGCCACATATAGCGCCCCAAGCCACTCTGCCATGGCCTTCTTTTATGACATAAGCTCGCCACAATTTATTTTAAAGCCTCCTTCCCTAGATCCCTCTTGTCTTAACGCCAAAGCAAAATAAAAACATGCCCATGCCGCCAATGGGATTCGAACCAAGGCCCTTGTCCAGGCATCATCCCAGGCCCTCAAGTGGCGCCTTTAAGCCACTTTACCAAGCCCCTTTTTATGTCCAAACACTCCCACAATTTTCCTTAAGGCCTCCTTAGCCCAACGCCAAAAATAAAAAGTCTCTAATGCTTCCCACATTGCTCGAACCTCCTCCCCTTGGCACTCCTTTGACTCTACTTTCCCTCTTGCACCCTTAGCCCTTCATGCCACTTTGCCACATGGTTCCTTGTGTCCTAAACTCCCAAAACTTTTTAAGACTTCTTTCACCTAGTTTCCCTTTTACACTTAAATCCAAAAATTTTTCCAAAGCATTCCCTTATATTTTAAAGTTCCTGAAACCCTTAAAACATATCCAAACATACTCCAAGCCTACTATCACTCGAACTATGCATGAACTCATAGCCCCTAATCTAGGATGTTACAGTTGCACCCTGCTTTTTTTTTGACGTGGAAAAAGCCAATTTTTAGGGTTTCTGAGCCTTCTAAAGTCTATAAATACACGGCAGAGGAAGACCTAAAGGGGACGCGCAGAGTAGATAGCAGAAATTACTCGAAGGAAGCCGTCAGAATCATCTAGAAGGAGAAGTTTTTGGGTTCTTTATGTCTTGTTGTTTTCTTAATTCTATGATGTTTTCCTTTTATGTTATGAACTAAACTCCCTAAATACCTAGGGAGGATGAAACCTAGATGAATCTTATTATTTAATAAATCTGAATTACATAATAAATACTTGATCTTGTTCTTAATTATGTGTTCTTAATCCTTGTGTTGATGTTTTTAGGAATATTAATTCAAGTTTAATGTGCTTATTCAGTGGAACAAAAGTCCCTGTTTAAGAGAATATCCAATATAATTAAGCGGAGTTGATTGCAATCCTAGAAATAGGATGACATAAATCTGCCAGATTAGAGTCAAATCTAATGAGGGAATCCATCGAGTTAATGCGAAGATAGGGTTTTAATTAGAAAGAGATTTCAATTAATCAACCTAGAGTCAGTTGTTCTTAGTCTTGAAGAGATATTAACATAATTTAGGGATTCTACGGATCAAGTCAAGTGAATAAATCATTTAATTTAGAGTCAGAATAATAAGTGAAGTCTAGGTGGATTCTTCCTTGGGTATTGTCTTTATTCATTCGATTATTCTCTTCACTTTTTGTCACGTTCATAGTCATTTAGTTAGTCAATTAGTTAGTTAATTTTAGATTAAAAACAAAACCCCTTAATTATTAGTAATTTTAGTTCTTGAGGATACGATATTTTGGACTCACCACAATTATACTACTGTTCGATAGGTGTGCTTGTCTTTGTCAAAATATTAGTTAGTTTTGAGCCCATCAAGTTTTTGGCGCGTTGCCGAGGACTAGAATATTAGGAACACTTAATTTTTATTACTTTAGCCATTCTTATTTTTTATTTGCAAATTATTTTTATTTTTATTTACTAACTTCTCTTTTATTTTCTTCTGGCAGGTATTTTTAGTTTATGACTAAAATAAACCCGTCAGGACCCTTGCTTTTTTACAGTGAGATAGAAAGTGCCATTCGTAAAAATCGTAGGGAGATAAGGTGAAGTTTACAATACATAGAGGAAGAGCAAGAGGACGATACTAATACTACCGAGAAGATGGCTGATAATAATCCGCTTCCTCCCGTGGTTGCTGAAAATCGTGCTCCTCGTACTATGTACGAATATGCTAAGCCTAATTTAACTAGGGCTGACTCAAGTATTGTTAGACCTACTATTGCTGCAAATTATTTTGAACTGAAACCTAACACTATTCAAATGATTCAACAGTTTGTTCAGTTTGATGGTTTGCAGGATGAGGACCCAAATACTCATTTAGCCAACTTTTTAGAGTTTTGCGATACTTTCAAAATTAATAGCGTTTCTGGTGATGTCATTCACCTTCGGTTGTTTCCTTTCTTGTTGAGGAACAAAGCTAAAAAGTGGTTAAACTCGTTACCACGAGGATCAATCACTACATGGGAACAAATGACTGAAAATTTTTTACTTAAATATTTTTCGCCGGCTAAAACTGCTAAGTTGAGGAATGATATCTCTTCTTTTGTGCAGATGGATTTAGAAACACTTTACAATGCATGGGAGAGATACAAGGATCTACTGAGAAGATGCCCTCACCATGGGTTACCATTATGGCTACAGGTTCAAATCTTTTACAATGGTGTGAACCCCTCAACTAGGCAATTAATTGATGCAGCTACCGGTGGAACCCTAAATAACAAAACCCCTGAAGTGGCTTATGAGTTTATAGAGGAGATGTCACTGAATAACTATTAGTGGCAAGTCATAAGAACAAAGTCGAAAAAAGCCGCCAGTGTTTTTAACCTCGATACAGTCACCATGCTATCAAACCAGGTAGAGCTTTTAAATAAAAAGATTGATGGTTTGTATGGTTTTTTGCAGGTACATCCAGTGATGCAGTGTAATACAAATGGAGGAGGGACGAACAATACAAAATATCCATCCTACAATGCTGGAATAGAAAGCGAACATATGAAATATATGGGTAATAATTCTAAACCTCAGAATAATCCTTATAGTAACACTTACAATCTAGGTTAGAGGAACCACCCAAACTTCTCATGGGGTGGTCAAGGAAATCAGAGACGACAACCCCCCCCAGGCTTTCAACAATAACCCTACCCATAGGAGAAGAAGCCAAACATTGAGGAGATGCTAACAAAATTCATCTCGCTGTCAGAAACCCATTTTCAAAACACCGAAATAGCACTCAAAAATCAGCAAGCGTCGACTTGCCAAGTTGATCTCAGAACGACCACAAGGTAGCTTGCCAAGCAACACTGAAACTAACCCAAAGGAGCAACTTCATGCCATTACTGCTCACGATAGTGAAGGGTTAGACGAACCAAACCCGAGGCAAGAAAATATAGTAGATAAAGGTAAGGCTGAGGTAAGTCATAATAAACCAAAACTAGTAAGTACAGAGTACAAATCTCGTGTGCCATACCCCAATGCGACGAAGAAAGACCGCATAGGTGAACAATTCAGTGAATTTCTTAAACTTTAACTTACTGTTTATTGAAGCACTTTCGAAAATACCCAATTTAGTAAAATTCTTAAAAGAGCTTTTGGCAAACAAACGGAAGTTAGACGATGCGTCGCATGTGGAGCTAAATATAGTTGCTCAGCAATTTTACAGAATAAACTACCCCACAAATTAAAAGATCCAGGGAGTTTTACGATTCCTTGCTTAATTGGTAGTTTATCTGTTAATGATGCTTTAGCTGATTTAGGGGCAAGTATCAATGTTATGCCTTATAAAATGTTTAACCAGCTAGGTCTTAGGAAACCCAAACAAACTAGGATGAGCATTCAATTGGCTGATAAAACCATTATATTTCCTAAGGGAATAATTGAAGATGTGTTAGTCAAAATTGATAAATTCATATTCCCAGTAGACTTCATTGTTTTAGACATGGATAAGGATAGTGACATTCCTTTAATCTTAGGACAACCCTTTTTAGCAACTGCTAGGACCATTATTGATGTTGGCACCGGGGAATTAATACTTCGTGTAGGTAATGACATGATTAAACTCCAAGCACGTGATTCTGTCAGAATATTTAGTGATCAAGATGATTCAAGTCTTGTTAATGTAAGTAAACTTAATGTTCAATCTTCTTTGTAGGAAATCCCTCGAAAAAGATGACAGAGCCATGGTCTATCTCTCATATTAAGAGCAAAACTACTCATGAGGAACGAAGGCTCCAGATCGAGGAACTAGATGAATGGCGAACACAGTTTAAGGAGAAATTGAAAGTACACGATGAACCAAAGCAGAGCCATGACGAGCCTAAAAATAAAACGAGTCAAATTAAGGTTGGAGACCAAGTTCTAATGGATAATACTGATCCATGTATTGCCACTTCTGAACTGAATGGAACAACCCCTTTCACAGTACTTAATATTTTCCCATATGGTACAGTCAAGGTAACTCATTCCAAATTTGACACTTTCAAGGTAAATAGTACTCGTCTAAAACCTTACTTTAACAAAATTGATAGCAGGAATGAGGAGTTTCAACTCGAACCACCATGATTATGCAAATGTAAGGTGAGTCGAGCTTAGACTCTAAATAAGCACTTCTTGGGAGGCAACCCGAGCACTAACCTTACTAATTAAGCTTATTTTTCACTTTGTTCATGTTTATTTCGGCAGGTTTTTTGTCCCACACAGCCTGGGCACACGGGCGTGTCCCTGACCGTGTGGATGTGGGGACTTAGTTTTTAAAATTCAAAGAAATTGACAGGGGGCTCCACGGATACGACACACGGCCGTGTGTAATATTACACGGGCGTGTCAAATTCCCACATGGGCGTGTCCTAGGCCATGTGAAAATTGGAGCTAAATTTTTCTAAATTCAAAATTTAAAACAAGTCAGGGGACTCCACGGACAAAACACACGGCTGTGAGAGCGATCATAGGGGCATGAGGATTTTTACATGGGCGTGGGAGAAGCGAAGGACCTAGCACACAGCTGTGCGATGCGGCTATGTGGACCACGCGTCTTGGCACATGGGCATGTCCAAGGCCGTGTGAATACTAAATATTTAGATTTCATGATGAACACGGGCTGGAATTGAGCCATACGGGTGCGTGACACGACCGTGTTACCCAACACACAACCGTGCCACCTATTTAAAACCCAATTTCTTCTTTCTTCTTTCTTCTCCTTTCCAAACCCCCCAAACCCTAGCCGCCCCAACCTCCTCCGCAACTCCAGCACCAGCCACCCACGACCCCTCCTTTTTCCTCATTCTTCCTTCTCCTTCCCAAAACCCACCTTCCCTCTTCCTTTCTCCCCCAACCCGAAACCTAATTCCCTCTTTGCACCACCGCAGCCAAACCTTGACCACTGCCACCATTACCCCTTTTCTTCACTTCACCTCTTCCTTGCGCACAAACCAACCCCCGAAACCACCATCCTCTCTTCCCAACACACTGCCTGCCCGTCACCGACTGCTCCTCCCTCCGATCGGTTCCTTTTCCCCCCTTTTTTATGATTATTTTTATTTATTTAATTATTTAATTATTGATTATTCTTTAATGTGGCTTGATTATTCATTAATTATATTAGACTTTTCATTGTCTTTTTATGCATTAATATCCCCAATTGTTTAGTCTATTATTTTTAATTGATTCGTTCGTAGGCTGTAAGTTTAAACTACTAATCTGCTAATTCTTACATAATTAAATATTAGCGCATATAGGAATAGGTATTAGTAATATTTTACTGAATTTTCTAATTTGCTATTGTTTCTTATGTACACAATGACTAATACTCGAGGCAAGACCAAGGCCACCGCCCCCGCTTCGAAAAGGTCGAAGGGTCCCGGCGCAACCTCCCCGTGCACGACTACCTTCTGCGCCACCACTTCCTCATAGACTTGTTCATGTGGCTGCTTCATTTACTCGATAACTCGATGGCCTTGAGGCAACTCTACAATATATTTGACTGCACTTCCACATATCACCACCACCCCCACCTCACGAACCATCTGTTGATGAGGACCTTTGAGTCCATTTATTTTGCCTTTTTCTTTTCTTTTAACTTTTTAAACTCTTTCTCTTTATCTTTCTTGTCTTTGATTTATATTAGTATATTTTGATTTCTTTATATCTCTGGCTGTTTATTATTGAGTACCCATAACGAAGTCCATTACTAAAACTCCCTACAACTTTATTGATGACTCTGCAGTTTCAGAAGGTTCAAGGTTCTATTAAGGAACGAACAAACTACTGGAGTATTCTCCCACCTTCACCTCTGCCTAGTTCATCATGCTTATTTCTAAGGAGTTCATCCATAATTCGGAAGTTTCACCTCCTTCCCTTTCTTATGATTTTCTACTTACATTGCTATTAACTATCTTTGTACATTGAGGACAATGTACATCTTAAGTGTGGGGAGGTTAATTATATCATTATAAAGAAATCCCTGAATTATGTCTTGTTCTTAAATAAATTTTCTCATATTACTATTAGAATAAAATTTCTATTAACTTATGATTTTTATTGATATGTTTTGGATTAAGTCATAGGTAATTGTGCATTGATGGTTTAAAATTTAATACATTAGAGAATCAAACATGATAAGTCTATTTTCAGAATTAAAAATTTATTAGGTTGTCTCCCTAAATTTAAATACTACTTTGAATTTTGAAATTTGCGAGGTTGACATCAAAAACCATATTTTTGTGATATTTTGAGCCTTTTAGAGCACATATTTTTCTTGCTCACTTTATTGTTGGTTATGAGTGTGTCAATATTGATTTTTTATTCTAGAACTTGCTTCGATTATGCATGACGAGACCGCACTTTTGATTTGATATACTGATATGATAAAGGCACCTAGGTATTAACCCACTGATCCCAAAAACCCTACCCTCATAACTAACCCTTGGTAAACCCCTTTGAGCCTAATAAACTGTTTCTTGACTCACCCTTAATATTAACCCAAAACCCATTATTTTTTATTCATTGAGAATTTTTTGTAACAGACCGAATTTGACCCTAATCGGGACGGTGGTTTTGGGACCACGAATCCGAGTTCGAGAAATATTTAATATTATAGTTTGTGTTTATTATATGTGAATTTATGCGTGTGAAAGTCTTGTAAAAAAATTTTATCGTTTGTGTGATTAATTTAGAAAAAGGACTTAATCGCGTAAAAGGTAAAAGTAGCAAACTATAGTGAAAAGTGCCTATTTGATGATGCCTTTTAAAGTGGGGTATTAAAAGGGCAATTAGCCCATTTTATAAGTTAGTGGTGACAAATACCAAGAGTAACCTTAGTGTTATTTGTTTTATATTTAAGTAAAAAGGTTAGTTTAGTAATTCAACAATTATATAATATATGTTAATTAAAAGACAAACAAAAGCATGTTTTATTCCATCTTTTGTTGGCGAATGTATGTTTATGAAGAAGTGAGAAAAGCCAAGCTAGATTCTAAGCACTTATCAAGTCTAATTAGGTATGAATTTTAACTCGGTTTTGTTGATTTTTACGTTTTTGAGATCGTTGCTTAGAGTATTAGTGACCCATGTTGAAATTTTTAAATCTAAGCATGTTTGATATTCGGACATTAATGTGTTCATGTAGTTTTTGATGTTTGATAATTTTATTTTAAAGATATGTTAAAGATTAGTAGATTTTGTATTGGAAATTTTAGTTAATTTGAGTATTTTGACTAAATTGCAAAATGAAATTTTGAGGGATTTTTGCAAAATAAATGAAATAAATGGACTTGTAAGGTCCCTAGGAAGATTCGGCCCTTGAGTACCATTAAGAGATTTTGTGTATTTTGTGTTTTAAACAAATAGGGCTAAATTGTAAAAAAGTAAAACCTTAGGGGTAAAATAGTAATTTGCCCATTTATGTGTTTAGGGACTAAATTGAAATGAAATGTACTTGATTGAGCTGATTTTTATGTGTTTAGATCAAGAACAAAGAAAAACGGATATGGATCAGGGAAAGATGAAGGTTATCGAATAGCCGGTCTACGCGATCCGTCGACAGTCGAGGTAAGTTCTTAAGTTAAAGTTCATCAAGAAATAATTATGAAAGTGTGAAATGAAATTAATTGATTAAATTGAGTAAGATATAGGTGTTAATAAATGTGTATGTTCTATATTAGGATGATTATGTTTTGCAAGATAATATGAATTAGTATATTGGGTCCGACAAGTGAATTGGTTCTGTGAATATGAATTTATAGTGATGTATGTGTTAAGAAATGTGAATTGATGAATTGAGTTGATAAATTTATTTAGGCTTCATGCCTAGCTGTGCTTAGTGCCGGTGATTTATTCAGCTTCGTGCCTAGCGTGCTTAGTCTTTGTGATATATTCAAAGCCGTGCCTAGCGTGCTTAGTGCTTGGTGACATATTCAAAGCTTAGTGCTTGGGGTGACATATTCGGCTTCGTGCCTAGCGTGCTTAGTGCCGATGATATATTCAAAGCTTCGTGCCTAGCGAGCTTAATGTTTGGTGAATTGCTATAAACGAAAATTTGAGAATCAAGCGAGGTGAGTCACATATAATGCTATGTGCTAAAAGCTCAGGTAAGAGTTATCCTACTATGTTAGTAAAGAATGAAGTGAGCAAATTTCCTATCGTTTTGAATACATACGATGTGATGAAATGGACAATTCCATAAATACTTTATTTTATAATGTTGAGCTTATCATTAATGTGTATGTACGTTACTTATATGTGAAGTTGGGTTATATATATATATATGTCATAGTGAAAACTCAGTTATAAAATGGAAAGGTCAATGGTGAAAGAGTCAGAAGTGTTTTGCACATGTGTATAAGTAGATATAGAAGATCGATGCCTAAGGTTGGTTCTTGTGATTCGAAATTTGTGATATAATATGATATTTATTTGATTTGATAATGTACATGTTCATGATGACATAGTCATAATATTAAATCAAGTGTGTCACTAGTATTCGGCTATGTGTATTATATATATTGAAATATTTATGTTCAATATTATAAGCTTGGAGATTAAAATGTTTACATGTATGTTCATTACAATTATATGTGCTTAAGACTTACTAAGCTAGTGAGCTTACTTTGTGTGTTTTCGCTGTTCGTTTTATAGATTTTGGTCAAGCTACAAGCTCGAAGGATCGTTGGTGAAGTCAACCACACTATCATCTCTTTTTGGTACTATCCAGTTAGTTGATTTCGAATTAAAGGCATGTATAGGCTAGATAAACGTTTGAATGATGTTCTAATATCTATCTATCTATATATATATATATAGCCATGCGAAAATGGCTTGATCGTGTTGTTTAAGTTGGTTTTATTTATTCTTGGCTATGAGTATGGTATGTTGATTTCAATAGTTTGTTTATGATCATTTCTTTGCTTAAATCTTAGGTTTTTTTTATATGACGGTTTGATTGTAAAACAAACGTTGTATTAAATTAGTCGGGTAGTTTGGCATTTAAGTTAATACTCGCATATATATATATAAGTCAAGGTAGATGTACGATAGTTGAGCTTTAGTCGGGAATTATAAAAGTGTGACAATTTCAATTGATTTGCTAAGTGGGAATTATGTGAGTAATACATGTATGTGTATTCGGCCAAACCTAGGTGATAGTGGCAAATGTAGTTAACATGCTTGATGAATCATTTGTTTAGGCTTATAGTCGAATATGAAGATATGTATAATTATGGTTTAAAAATATTTGCTTGTAAAGTCACGTATTTCATTCAAGTACATGAAATTACCAAACTTGGCTTGTGCTAAGAAATCAACATGAAATGTTGTAAATGAGGTCTTGTATATTCGGCCAAATTTATAAGCATGTATGTGTTGTGAAATATGTTGTATACGACTAGGATCAATGTAATAAGTATATATTACACTTGTAAAAATTTGTTGTATTATTACTAATAAAGCATTTGATAAAGATGAGCAATTAAGTTTTAATCGAGCGAATGGAAGTTTTTTTTAGCTTACATGGTAATACTCGTAACCCTAGTTCGACGACGAACACGGGCTAAGGGTGTTACATTTTAATTGGTATCAGAGCTACGGTTTAGTCGATTCTAGGACTACCGTAGTAGTAAGAGTCTAGCTATGCATGCCTTTGAATTGTATATATGATAGTGTGGTGAGTTCTGACAATTTCAATTGTATTTTTATATAGTAAATGGATTCTGATCCCGATAGAGCTATAGCTGATGATGTGGAGAGCGTTGCGCCTGGTCTCACACGTGGATCAGTGCCATTAGACTCTCGACCAGTTACGGGTAGCCACGAGGGAGAGGCTAAACAAGCCTTCTACCAAATGATGAATGAATGGTTTACCCAGTTTGTTCAGAATAATCTGGCTGTACAACAACCTCCACCCCGAATAATCCAACTCCGGTACCTTCAGCACCCCCGATGATAGATCCGATGAGATCTAGCAGCCTCCCGTTGATAAAATCAAGAAATATGGGGAGGAATTCAAGGCCAATGATAATGATGACACGAGGCGAGCCGAGATGTGGCTTGATAACACTATTCGCACTCGATGAGTTATCTTATACTCCAGATGAATGCCTAAAGTGTGTAATATCTCTACTTCGGGACACTGCCTATCACTGGTGGAACACACTGGTATCCGTAGTTCCGAAAGAAAAAGTAACTTGGGACTTCTTCCAAATTGAGTTCCGTAAGAAATATATCAGTCAGAGATTCATCGATCGAAACGGAAAGAATTCTCGAATTAAAATAGGCCGCATGACTGGATTTTAATATGAGCGAAAGTTTTGATTGAGCCGTTACGCCGGAGTGTATATCTACCGAAGCCATTATGTGTAAAAGATTTGAAGATGGCCTGAATGAAGACATAAAGTTACTTGTTGGCATTTTTGAAATCAAAGAGTTTGTGACATTAGTCGAGCGAGCTTGTAAAGCCGAAGAGCTCGAAAAGGAGAAAAGAAAAGCTGAAGTAGAAGCTAGAGACACTCGAAAAAGATCATCGAGTAAAATTTTCCATTCTGTGCATAAGAAGTTCAGAGATGACCCCAGTCGACATAAAGCCACTTCAGATTTGCCTAGACGTGATCGACCTCCAGTGAGTTCTCAAGCCACTTCAATAGCTAGTGTCAGAAATGTTCCACAGAATCGGGCCGAGTGTAAACATTGTGGGAAATGGCATCCTGGGAGTTGTAGAGTTCGCGATCGGTCCTGCTTTAAATGTGGATCATCGGATCATTTTATTCGAGAGTGCCCGATGTTAGCCGAGCAAGATGCAACACAGAACACTAGACCAAGCAGTGCGCCAACACGGGGTAGACCACTCAGACATTCAGGCAATGTAGGTGGCAGTCAGAGAGGGACGAAGGACACCGCAATACGATCAGAGGCTAGAGCTCCGCTAGAGCTTATGCTACACGAGCCGTAGAGGATGCTTCCTCCCCCGATGTCATTACCGATACTTTCACCCTTTACGATACTACTGTGATTGCATTGATTGATCCTGGTTCGACTCATTTATATATGTGTGAAACTCTAGTATTCGGTAAGACTCTGCCAATTGAGTCTACTGAGTTTGTGATTCGTGTGTCCAACCCTTTGGGTAGATGTGTACTTGTTAATAAAGTGTGTAGAGGTTGCCCGTTGATGATTCGGGATTCTTGCTTCCCAACTGATTTAATGTTGTTGCCCTTCGATGAGTTCGATATAATTTTGGGAATGGACTGGTTAACTTCACATGATGCAGTGGTGAATTACAAAAGAAAGCTTATTGATTTGAGATGTCAGAACGGCGAGATTATCAGAATTGAATCCAGTGATTTAAGTGGGTTTCCTACAATAATATCATCGATGTTGGCCCGAAAGTATGTGAGAAAAGGGTGCGAAGCTTATTTGGCCTATGTACTGGAAAATAAAGTGTCTGAAAAGCATATTGAATCAGTACCGATTGTGTGTAATACCCAGATGTATTTCCTGAAGAACTACCGGTTTACCACCAGGACGAGAGGTTGAGTTCGGCATTGAATTAGCATCGGGAACGACTCCGATCTCGATAGTTCCGTATCGGATGGCACCTACCGAGTTAAAGAGTTGAAAGCATAGTTGCAAGAGTTAACAGATAGGGCTTTGCACAACCGAAGTTTCTCTCCTTGGTGCACAGTTCTTTTGTGAAGAAGAAAGATGGAGCGATGCGAATGTGTATTGATTATCGGCAAGCTGAATAAGGTAACTATAAAGAATAAGTACCGTTACCTCAGTTGATGATTTGTTTGATCAGTTGAAAGGGCTTCAGATTTTCAAGATAGATTTGAGATCGGGTTATTATCGATTCTGAGTTAGAGAGACATATGTGCCAAAGACTACATTAGGATGAGGTATGGACATTTTGAGTTTCGGTTATGCCTTTTGGACTCACTAATGTACCGCTATTTTATGGACCTAATGAATCGGTCTTGAGACAATTTTGGATCGGTTTGTAGTAGTGTTTATCGATGATATCTTGATCTACTCCAAAGATGAAATCGAGCATGCCGAGCATTTGAGATTAGTGCTACAAACTTTGCGAGATCAACAGTTGTATGCAAAGTTTAGTAAGTGTGAGTTCGGATGAATGAAGTCGACTTCTTGGGTCATATTGTTTCAAAGATCGAATTATTCGTGTTGACCCGAGCAAAATATAGGCTATTATTGATTGGAAACCACCAAAGAATGTTTCTGAAATCCGAAGCTTTCTAGGACTTGCGGGTTATTATCGACGATTTGTGAAAGGTTTTTCTATGATAGCTACCCCGTTGACAAAGCTATTGTAGAAAGATCTTAGGTTCGAGTGGTCGAAAAAGTGTCAGAAAAGCTTCGATCAGTTGAAAGTCCTTTTGACCGAAGCTCTAGTGTTAGTTCAGCCTGAATCGGGTAAAGAATATGTTGTTTATTCTGATGCTTTTTTGAATGGTTTGGGCTGTGTTTTGATGCAGGAAGGCAAAGTCGTATCCTACGCTTTGAGACAATTGAAGCCGTATGAAAGAAATTACCCGACACATGACTTAGAACTCGCAGCTATTGTGTTCGCATTGAAAATTTGGCGTCATTATTTATACGGTGAGAAATGTCATGTTTACTCGGTTCACAAAAGTCTTAAGTATTTGATGACTCAGAAAGATCTGAACTTGAGACAACGCAGATGGTTAGAACTGTTGAAAGACTATGAGTTGGTGATTGACTACCATCCGGGAAAAGCTAACGTTGTCGCAGATGCGTTAAGTCGAAAATCATTGCTTGCTCTTCGTGCTTTGAACACACAGATGGTTATGTCTGGTGATGGTTCAATCATAGCCGAGTTACAAGCAAGACCGATGTTTATTCAACAAATTTGTGATGCATAGAAAGTTGAGAAAGATTTGATTGCTAGTCGAATTCAGTGTGAAAAAGATGCGGAATCAGAGTTTCAAATTGATGCAACTGACTATTTGAACTTTAAAAGCCGAATGTGTGTTCCGAAGAACTCAGATTTGATTCAGATGATTCTGAGTGAGTCTCATAGAGGTCAATTATCGATACATCCGGGTAGCACGAAAATGTATAACGATTTGAAACAGTTCTATTGGTGGCCTGGCATGAAACGGGATATATCTGAATTTATTTCAAAGTGCTTAATCTGTCAGCAAGTAAAAGCCGAGCATCAAGTGCCTTCTGGGTTACTTCAACCGATCATGATACCTGAATGGAAATGGGATAGAATCACTATGGATTTTGTATCTGGTTTGCCTATGACACCGAGCAAGAAAGATGCAGTTTGTGTTATAGTAGATAGATCGACCAAATCACTCATTTTGTACTTGGTTCATCAGATTATTCACTCGATAAACTTGTTGAGTTGTATATATCTCAAATTGTGAGATTACATGGTGTCTGAGTTCTATTATCTCGCATCGAGACACGAGATTCACATCGCGATTTTGGAAGAAGTTGCGGGATGCTTTAGGTACTAAACTTCATTTTAGCACCGCTTTTCACCCATGACAGACGGTCACCGAGCGAACCATTCAAACACTTGAGGACATGTTGAGATGTTGCGTTCTCGAATTTGAAGGTACGTGGGAAAATTACTTACCTTTGATTGAATTTTCTTATAATAACAGTTTTCAATCAAGAATCAAAATGGCACCCTATGAAGCTCTATATGGCAGCAAGTGTCGTACGCCATTATACTGGACCGAGCTCAATGAGAATAAAATACAAGGGGTTGATTTGATTAAAGAGACTGAACAGAAAGTGGCTATAATTAAAGATAGTTTGAAAGCTACATCAGATCGTCAAAAGTCTTACGCTGATTTGAAATGTAAAGATATAGAATTTCAAGTCGGAGATCGAGTATTCTTGAAAGTATCTCCGTGGAAGAAAGTACTTCGTTTTGGTTGGAAAGGCAAACTGAGTCCGAGATTTATCGGACTGTATGAAATCATCGAACGTATTGGGCCTGTTACTTATAAATTGAGGTTACCCTCTGAATTAAAAAAAATACACGATGTATTTCGCATTTCGATGCTTCGTAGATACAAATCAGATCCGTCACATGTGATTGCTCCATCTGAGATTGAAATCTGACCCGATATGACGTATGAGGAAGAACCGATCCGTATTTTAGCTCGAGAAATGAAAGAGTTAAGAAACAAAAGAATTCCATTAGTGAAAGTACTATGGGATCGGCACGGAGTTGAAGAGGCTACGTGGGAGCCTGAGGATTCAATGAGGCAACAATATCTTACGTTGTTTAACGGTAAGATTTTCGGGGACGAAAATCCTTAAGGGGGGAGAGTTGTAACAGACCGAATTTGACCCTAATCGGAACGGTGGTTTCGAGACCACGAATCCAAGTCTAAGAAATATTTAATATTATATTTTGTGTTTATTATATGTGAATTTATGCGTGTGAAAGTCTCGTAAAAAAATTTTATCGTTTGTGTGATTAATTTAGAAAAAGGACTTAATCGCGTAAAAGGTAAAAGTAGCAAACTATAGTGAAAAGTGCCTATTTGATGATGCCTTTTTAAAGTGGGGTATTAAAAGGGCAATTAGCCCATTTTATAAGTTAGTGGGCGGCAAATACCAAGAGTAACCTTAGTGTTATTTGTTTTTATATTTAAGTAAAAAAGGTTAGTTTAGTAATTCAACAATTATATAATATATGTTAATTAAAAGACAAACAAAAAGCATGTTTTATTCCATCTTTTGTTGGCCGAATGTATGTTTATGAAGAAGTGAGAAAAGCCAAGCTAGATTCGCACTTATCAAGTCTAATTAGGCATGAATTTTAACTCGGTTTTGTTGATTTTACGTTTTTGAGATCGTTGCTTAGAGTATTAGTGACCCATGTTGAAATTTTTAAATCTAAGCATGTTTGATATTCGGACATTAATGAGTTCATGTAGTTTTGATGTTTGATAATTTTATTTTAAAGATATGTTAAAGATTAGTATATTTTGTATTGGAAATTTTAGTTAATTTGAGTATTTTGACTAAATTACAAAATGAAATTTTGAGGGATTTTTTGCAAAATAAATGAAATAAATGGACTTGTAAGCTCCTAGGAAGATTCGGCCCTTGAGTACCATTAAGAGATTTTGTGTATTTTGTGTTTTAAACAAATAGGGCTAAATTGTAAAATGTGAAACCTTAGGGTAAAATAGTAATTTGCCCATTTATGTGTTTAGGGACTAAATTGAAATGAAATGTACTTGAATGAGCTGATTTTTATGTGTTTAGATCAAGAACAAAGAAAAACAGATTCGGATCAGGGAAAGACGAAGGTTATCGAATAGCCGGTCTACGCGATCCGTCGACAGTCGAGGTAAGTTCTTAAGTTAAAGTTCATCGAAGAAATAATTATGAAAGTGTGAAATGAAATTAATTGATTAAATTGAGTAAGATATAGGTGTTAGCCAAATGTGTATGTTCTATATTGGGATGATTATGTTTTGCAAGATAATATGAATTAGTATATTGGGTCTGACAAGTGAATTGGTTCTGTGAATATGAATTTATAGTGATGTATGTGTTAAGAAATGTGAATTGATGAATTGAGTTGATAAATTTATTCAGGCTTCGTGCCTCAGCGAGCTTAGTGCCTGATTTATTCAGCTTCGTGCCTAGCAGTGCTTCGTCTTGGGTGATATATTCAGCTTCGTGCTCAGCGTGCTTAGTGCTTGGGTGACATATTCGGCTTTGTGCCTAGCGTGCTTAGTGCCGGTGATATATTCGAGCTTCGTGCCTAGTAGGCTTGGTGCCGATGATATATTCAAAGCTTCGTGCTAGCGGTGCTTAATGCCGGTGAATTGCTATAAACAAAAAATTTGAGAATCAAACGAGGTGAGTCACATATAATGCTATGTGCTAAAAGCTCGGGTAAGAGTTATCCTACTATGTTAGTAAAGAATGAAGTGAGCAAATTTCCTATCGTTTTGAATAAATACGATGTGATGAAATGGACAATTCCATAAATACTTTATTTTATAATGTTGAGCTTATCATTAATGTGTATGTACGTTACTTATATGTGAAGTTGGGTTATATATATGTATGTCATAGTGAAAACTCAGTTATAAAATGGAAAGGTCAATGGTGAAAGAGTCAGAAGTGTTTTGCACATGTGTATAAGTAGATATAGAAGATCGATGCCTAAGGTTGGTTCTTGTGATTCGGAATTTGTGATATAATATGATATTTATTTGATTTGATAATGTACATGTTCATGATGACATAGTGATAATATTTAAATCAAGTGTGTCACTAGTATTCGGCTATGTGTATTATATATATTGAAATATTTATGTTCAATATTATAAGCTTGGAGATTAAAATGTTTACATATATGTTCATTACAATTATATGTGCTTAAGACTTACTAAGCTAGTGAGCTTACTTTGTGTGTTTTCATTGTTCGCTTTATAGATTTTGGTCAAGCTACGTGCTCGAAGGATCGTTGGTGAAGTCAACCACACTATCATCTCTTTTGGTACTATCCAGCTTAGTTGATTTCAATTAAAGGCATGTATAGGCTAGATAAACGCTTGAATGATGTTCTAATATATATATATATATATATATATATATATATAACCATGAAAATGGCTTGATCGTGTTGTTTAAGTTGGTTTTATTTATTCTTGGCTATGAGTATGGTATGTTGATTTCAATAGTTTGGTTATGATCGTTTCTTTGCTTAAATCTTAGGTTTTTTTTTATATGACGGTTTGATTGTAAAACAAACGTTGTATTAAATTAGTCGGGTAGTTTGGCATTTAAGTTAATACTCGCATATATATATAAGTCAAGGTAGATGTACGATAGTTGAGCTTTAGTCGGGAATTATAAAAGTGTGACAATTTCAATTGATTTGCTAAGTGGGAATTATGTGAGTAATGCATGTATGTGTATTCGGCCAAACCTAGGTGATAGTGGCAAATGTAGTTAACATGCTTGATGAATCATTTGTTTAGGCTCATAGTCGAATATGAAGATATGTATAATTATGGTTTAAAAATATTTGCTTGTAAAGTCACGTATTTCATTCGAGTACATGAAATTACCAAACTTGGTTTGTGCTAAGAAATAAACATGAAATGTTGTAAATGAGGTCTTGTATATTCGGCCAAATTTATAAGCATGTATGTGTTGTGAAATATGTTGTATACGACTAGGATCAATGTAATAAGTATATGTTACACTTGTAAAAATTTGTTGTATTATTATTAATAAAGCATTTGATAAAGATGAGCAGTTAAGTTTCAATCGAGCGAATTAAAGTTTTTTTTTAGCTTACATGGTAATACTCGTAACCCTAGTTCGGCGACGAACACGGGCTAAGGGTGTTACATTTTTCCTATTGTATTAGCCACTTTTTGTCGAGATTTGAGTTTAGCAGTTGCCTAACTATGTTCTTTATTTCAGTTGTTAAATTCTTTCTTATTTTTATAAAAAATGGAAATATATTCGTTATTAGTTCTATGTTATCTAAGCTTAAAGGGTTAATTTCACATTTTGAGAAGAAGCTCGTGTTATTAGTGATAAGTTTTTAATTGATGTAATTATTCAGTATTAGTTTATTTTTTTAGTTAGGTAAATTGTAAATTCAATATCGATTCTAACCCTCTAATTTAGCCTTTATCCACACCTTTAACCCAAGCCCCGTTAAACCCTTTTTAAGACCTTTAGATTTGTGTGTCATCTCATTTTATAGTGGTGGAGATTTGATTTTCATGCAAGCCTATGGTAATAACTTTTCATATTTGACTTTTGAGTGTTTAATTTGAACCTTAAACACTTTGAGTGATTTGAGTGAACCTTTAGTGAGGATGTCAATTCTTGTCGGTTTTGAATCAAAGGTAATTATTTAGATAAGGGGAAACACCTATATTTTCGTGCTATAAAATTTGTGACTTGAATATGAATGACCTGTGAATTATGACAAGACAATATTGATGAGAATTATGAATTGAGGAAGTTTAATTTTAATTGTAAGTTGAGAATTTTGCTTGAGGACAAGCAAACGCTTAAGTATGGGGATATTTGATAAACCATAAAAGTAACACATTTTAATCCCATGCTTAGCGTGTTTTTGGATGTTTATTTATAGAATTTGGTGAATTCGATGCTTCTAATCCTTTAAATTCATATTTCTATACTTTGGAGAGCATAAGGGAGCGAAAAGAACGGAAAACGGGCCAAAATCAGATAAAACGGGCCATCTTAAGGATCCACATGGCCAAGCCCGTACCACACGGGCTGAGCACAGACCGTGTGAACCATACGAGCTGGACATACGCCCGTGTGAATCACACAGGCTGGACACATGCCAGTGTGAACCATACGGGCTGGTCACACGCTCGTGTGAACCACAGGGGCTGGACACATGCCCTGTGTGAACCACACGGGTTGGACACACACCCTGTGTGAACCACACGGGCTAGACACACGCTGTGTGAACCACACGGGCTGGACACATGCCCGTGTACCAGCCCGTGTCGATCGAGAACTGCGAATTCTCACACGGCCTAGGCCTCCTCACACGGGTTGATGACACGCCCTTATCCCTGTCGCACCCTACTTTGTTTTCACGCGAAAAAGCCAATTTTTAGGGTTTCTGAGCCTTTTAAAGTCTATAAATACACACCAGAGGAAGACCTAAAGGGAATGCGCAGAGTAGATTGTAGGAATTACTCGAAGAAAGCTGTCAGAATCATCTAGAAGGCAGATTCACTCTAATATTAAAGATCTCCATCAAGTTCTTTATAAGTTTTTGGGTTCTTTATGTCTTGTTGTTTTCTTAATTCTATAATGTTTTTCTTTTACATTATGAACTAAACTCCCTAAATACCTAGGGAGGATGAAACCTAGATGAATCTTATTATTTAATAAATCTGAATTACGTGATAAATAGTTGATCTTGTTCTTAATTATGTGTTCTTAATCCTTGTGTTGATGTTTTCAGGAATATTAATTCAAGTTTAATATGCTTATTCAGTGGAGCAAAAGTCCCTATTTAAGAGAAGATCCAACATAATTAAGCAGAGTTGATTGCAATCCTAAAAATAGGACGACATAAATCTGTCGGATTAGAGTCAAATCTGATAAGGGAATCCATAGATATAGTTAATGCGACGATAGGATTTTAATTAGAAAAATATTTCAATTAATCAACCTAGAGTCAGTTGTTCTTAGTCTTGAAAGAGATATTAACATAATTTAGGGATTTCTACGGATCAAGTCAAGTGAATAAATCATTTAATTCAGAGTCGGAATAATAAGTGAAGTCTAGATGGATTCTTCCTTGGGTATTGTCTTTATTCATTCGATTATTCTCTTCACTCTCTGTCTTGTTCATAGTTATTTAGTTAGTCAATTAGTTAGTTAATTTAGATTAAAAACAAAACCCCTTAATTATTAGGCTAGATAATAAAAAGATAGTTATTACTAGTAATTTTAGTCCTCGAGGATACGATATTCCGGACTCACCACAATTATACTACTGTTCGATAGGTGCGCTTGCCTTCGTCGAAATATTAGTTAGTTTCGAGCCCATCAATACTAGATAACTTGATATTCCTAATTGTAGACTAATTAGTTAACTTAGTTGATTTGTATAATAGGTAGAGACAATAACCTGAATGAAAATGTATAGCGTGTATCATGTGATGAATAAAGTATATGAATCCTTGTAGATAAATAATTTGAATTTTTAATTTTCCTTTAAAATAGATGTATGCTTGATAGAGTTTGTGTTGTGTGAATAATTTGAGAAAGACCTTAGGCATTGTTGGAACTAGCCAAGAGCCTAAAAGCTTACCTTTTTCTATGTACCTTTAGTTACCATATCTTAAAGCCTCAAGTAGCATTTCCTTGTAACCTTAATATCAAAGCCTTGAGCCTAAACGAGTCTAGTACTCAATCCTTCTTTGTCCCGATCTTTAAAATGCACTATGTAATGGATGTCGTGCCATGGACATTGAGGGTTAGGTAGAGACATCATGTTGGCTTTGTGTGCAAAAATGAAAATGAAAAAAAATTAAGCGATTTAGTACGTTAATAAAAAAAGTGAATGAAAGTGTGCAAAATGAAGAAAAAGAGAAAAATAAATAAATTGAACTTTAAAAAAGAAAATATTTTTAGAAAGAAAAAAGAGGTGAGTTTGTAAATGAATTAGGGGCGAGTAGGGAAAAATGTCATGTGTTTAACTATTTCTAGTGCTTGAACTCTTGAACTCGTTTTGAGTGCTTATTTCTTCAATTTCGAACCGTCCTAAGCCTCAGAATGCTACAATCCTAGAATACCTTTGAGACCCAAGTAATTCACCAACATAATAGTTTGTGAATAGCTTGTATTTATTTAAATGAACATGACCAGTTCTTTTTAAATATCTATGAACGATCCATATAATTTATTTTGATGGATTGTAACATCCGAAAAATAGGGTTCTGGCATTGTTGCGTTATTGCATGTGTTGTGCTTGATAAGCTTGTTATTTAGGTGTGTTTGGGGTCCCGGAAGGCTCGGGTTCGAGCCTAGGCCCTGGTGAAAGTTTTGTTTTTGGGCACTTTAGTGGGGTGAGCTAGTGGAAGCAAGACTTAAGGTTAATTAATTGTGTTTGCTATCACAAGATGAGCATTTGGCCTAGTGGTGTGGCGTCACAAGGGAAGCAGAAAGGGAGAGTGTTCGAATCCCACATGCTGCATAAGGGAGTTTTATTTTTGTGCTCAGGAAATGGAGGTAGCTGAATGGAGACCAAACTCTGTAGAAGAGAGGGAAGACTTGGTCAAATTATTTGAATGGGTGATGGAGAGTGAATGGGGGAGTAAAATAAGGAGAGGATCATGGGATATGGAGAGGGGAGGTGTTTGGCCAAAATTGGGGAAGCGCTTAGGAAGCATTGTAACATCCTGAATAGGGCTTATGCATTTCCAGTTTAATTGTATGAAATGACAAGTTTCAAGTACTATGAATAAATTTTTGATACTTTTGGAAACCTAGAAATGCATGAAAATGAAAATGGAAATGAAAATGGAGACAGAAATGAAAATGGAAACAGAAATGGAAATGGACATTTTTGGAAACTTGGACACTTTTGGAAACTTAGACATTTTTGGAAACCTAAACATTTTGGAAACCTGAACATTTTGGAAACCTAAACATTTTGGAAACCTGAAGATGTAAGGAAAATGGCAAGTTACAGAGCCGCGCGAAAATTTTAGGAAACTTAGAAATAAGGCCGGAATGACAAATTTTAAAGCCCAAAATAGGAGATAAGGGCAAGAGGGCCTTAAAAGAAAAAGTTGGTGAATTTTGACATACAATCGAGCTTGGAAAAAGTGGCCTGAAGTGTCACTTAGGGTTTATGGGAATGGCATGAGTTCAAGTCACTTGGAAAGCAATTATTGAAGGTTTAATTTTGCTTCCCAAGGCTAGGGGTGGACGGCACATATTTGCTAAAAAGGGAAGAGTTTTATTTTTATTAAAACTTGTCAAATTAAAGTGATAAATAAAAGATTTTCTCTACTAAGATAAATGAGGAATTAAAAGATGGATTAAAGACTTTTAATTTAATTAGGTGATAATTAATGGAGATTAAATTATCACTTGGGAGAGTAGTGGCCAAGTGTTGGACTCTCGGTCTAGCAATTTCAGTTAAAATAGGAAAATTGAGACTTTTCTCTCATTCACTCTACCTTGCCGAAATTTTGCTCTTTCTTCCCCTCTCTTGCTTAAATTTCCCTAGCAAGGACTCTATCTCTTCTTTTCCTCTCTTTGCCATTGCTAAGTCAAAACCTTTCTCTTTCAATCTCGGTTAACTCTCCATAGCGGATCTCAGTAACTCAAGACAAGGAAGCAAGTGATTAAAGGCTTCAAGGTAAGGTTAAGCCATTCAATTTCCTTTCTTTCTAGTTGCCGAAAGTAAAAGAGTCTAATCCCTATTTTTGATCATGGCCAAATATACAAGGGATCTCAAGTTTCCACAACTACCGAATACAAAGATCAAGGATTTAAGGTAAGAACAATTAATTCTTGTTCTTCTGATTCGTTTAAACAAGGCTTAAGAAAATAACCTCTCTTATGTCTATGGTCGAATGTCAAAGGAGGAGGTTCGGGATTTCAGATTCGAGGAAATTAAGGTAAGACATATTCGGCCAAAGGCCAGTTATAACTTATTAAAGTTAGATCGGATCTAACATATGAATTTTAGGGATTTCGACAGATATTCAAGACAAAAGGAACTTTCGGGATTAGGAATCTATAAGGTAAGCCTCTAAAATATTCGGCCAATGGTTGCAAGATTATCTAGATCAATTCCTTAATTTTGAAAAGCCAAAAACTAACCCATAATGAAATACAAGGTTGGTAGAATATCGTAGAGGAAAACCAAACTTTGGGATTTGTATAAACACCAAATCGGCAAAGGTGAGTTTTTACAAATCCTACTAGGATTTGGTTTTGTTTTAAGCCAAATAGGTTTATTAATGTGATTTATATGATGGCCGAATATAGGAGATAATGATCTAAAGATTAGATCGGGATTTTCGAGATCTCAAGGAACTTTTATTTAAGCGAATAAGGTGTGTACCCTTACTATCCTTCGATATTTTATGGCTAAATATTTTAATATATGATTATGAATAAGAATGTGAATGTGGCTATGTACCACAAATGTGGCAAAAAGTACCTGTCGTTTCCTACTTGATAGGATTGTGAAATATGTTATTTAATAACATGCTAATATATGTATATGGACATGAAATTATGTTATGCACAATATATATATTTTTGGGGCATTCGGGATTTATGTGAAAGGGGGAGAATAGGTGTTGACTTCGGTATCACCAACGAAGGTGTTGACTTCGGTCTCACCAATGAAATATGTTGACTACAATCACATTGCGAAATTTTGGTAACCGGTTACAATAGTGTCTAATGACACAACGATAAGTTTGATTATAGTGTCTAATGACACAACGATATGGGCGTAAAGCCTTTGATGGAGAGTAGCGGATGGAGGGTTGACTTAGTAGTCCCCACGGTGTAAATGGCAGGTACGGGTGGTGTGTAGCGGATGGACCATTAGGATTGGGTTTGGGTTGCATCATAATTTCATTATTATATGGACCGATGATATAAACATGAATGCCTCGATTTATTGAATGATAGTATTGTGTGCACATTGAGTCTTGACTCACCCCATTGTGGGAATTATTTCTTTCGGTGATGAGCGGTGATGGACCGGGCGGTGGGACCATGAGGTGGCCATGCTACATGCGAAAGTTTCATTTAGTTTGGACTTAATTTTATTTTTAGTCACGTTTGTTCTATTTTGGGTTTTACTTGATGTAATAAGGCCTTAAGGCCCAATGGATTATTCTTTATGTTTGCTTCTCGTTAAGTTTCATGCTAAGAACTATATTGGATGTATTTAATTAAATGGGCTTACAACATTTAAATAAATGGGTTTCAATCTAAGCCCACTCAAAATAATAGTTTTTCTAAAATTTACAATTTTCTCTAAGTATCGAAAATGATTTTGAAATCGGTTTACTTTAGGAGCATACCAGATCCGGTTGGGCTCGTGGGCCCGTGTGGGTGTTTGAGTTTGGTATCGAGCCCGCCTTAAACTTCTCGGCACGTGGGCTAAGGCCCAAAACGTTTTCAAAGCGAGCCCAAATTATTTTCTTTGAAAATAAGCGAGCTTTGGCATGGCCCCTAAGTCTCGACCCATGATCCACCGGTAAGTACCCCTAACTCTATGTGTGATTCATGATTTATATAAGGGTAGAAAAGGCATGGAACGATAATAGAATGATAGGAACTTGAACCCTAGGATTAGACTACTCAAACGCAAAACACATAAGACTTAATGCAATTTGAACCAACCTTTGGCTAAGTCATTGAGCTAGTGGTGTGGTAACCCTTGTACGCATGTCTAGGATTGGATCCTAAAGAGCTTGGTATTTAAGCAGTCCTAGTGACTCACCTCCTCTTCAAGAATCCTACAGTGCGTAGCTTCGGTTCACCATAACTCGAGAGGACTCAGTGGTGTGGCAACCTCTCATGCGCATGTCTAGGAATGGTTTCGGTGGGAGCTTGGTATTTAAGCAATCATGCGTGACTCACCTCCTCTCCACACGAATCCTCGCCTGGTGTGTAGCTTTGGTTCACCACGACCAAGAGGGCTCGGTCATAGGCTAAACATAATGACTAAAACCCGAAGGGAACTAGCCATGTTTTAAAAAAAAGGAAGAACAAAACAACAAACCCTAGTTTTTCAAACTTTTAGAACTTTCCTTTAAATCTGAGAAAAATTACTCTTACAATATTTTCTGAAAAACTCTTGATTTACGAAAATTACAAAAATGCCCTTAGCGGTGAAATTACCAAAACGCCCTTGGTTTATAAAATATTCAACTACTCAACAGCTTTACCAAAATTTCAACATTTCATAAACATTCAAAAACCCTAATTTGTAAAATACCAAAATACCATGATTTTGGAAAAAAATTACAAAATTGCCCCTAACTTACAAAATTACCAAAGAGACCCTAATTTCCAAAATTTTTGCAACATCCCCATTTTTGAAGAAACAAATTTTTGAAAAGAACCCTCAAAGTTTTACAACTTTTGAAATACCCTAAATCTATAAAATTTTACAAATTTACTCCGATTTGTGAAAAATTACGAAAATGCCCCTGTAGGACAAAAATTACGAAAATACCCCGGGTAGTGGAAAACAACAACAACAAAAACTACAACATTTCTTTGAATGAACGAAAGTTCATATTTGGTTTGATGGATGGATGAATGAATGGAAAAGACGTGTGTTTGTATGATCTGAAGAACCACTCTAAAATCCCTTCTCATAAAACTTCTTGACGATAAATAAGTGGAACATTGACTAATCTATAAAATTTCTTAATCAGATCTCGACGTTAGAAAATGAGCTCTAGAGGACGTGGTCGTTGTGGTCGAGGAAGAGGAAGGATGACCGTGTCGGAACTCGTTAGGTCGGGTCAAGGGTCCGACAATGAAATGCCACCGCCACCACCACCCCATTAATGTTGAGCGGCGAGGCTCGACGGGAAGAGGTCAGACGCAGCTATTCTGCGAGTTTTAGAATTGGTGGCCGGTGCAGGAGGAAATGGAAGAAATCGAAAGTCGGTACCTGAACGGCTCCGAGCTAATGGAGTGGAAATGTTTCGAGGAGTATCCAACGTGGCACCCAAAGAAACCGAAAGTCTTGGTTAGAAGCAATGGAGCGTATCATGGATGAGCTTGATCGACTCAGAGGAAAAGTTGAAAGGATGGTGGCATTGTTACGCGATGAAGCGTGTCGATGGTGGTTGATTGCTCGTGATGGTACCACAATTTGAAAATTTGACACGGGAGTATGTTAAAGAGGCCTTTCGTAAGAAGTATGTGGGAACCGGTATCTGATGAGCGAGGAAGGCTTTTCTAGGGTTGGTACAAGGGAGTAAGTCCGCACGGAATATGAGGCGGAATTTTTGAGATTGAGCCGCTATGCTCGAGGGTAGTGGCGATCGAGCATGAACGCATGTGTTCGATTTGAGGACTGACCGAAAGATGACCCGAGGTCGTTGATAGCACCGTATCGGGGAGCGGGAATTCTCGCTTTAGTGGAAAAGGCCAAGGTGGTGAGGGATTAAGGATGCTACTAAGGCACCACGGATAAGAATAAAGCCAAAAGAGGGTTTGGGCCATCCGGAAAGGGTTACAAAAGGCCTAGGGTTGATGGGCCACGGAATCAACAAGTCGGATACAAAGGGCGATTCGTCCTTGTGAGTATTGTGGAAAGAGGCATCTAGGGAGTCTTTGGAAAAGATAGGAGCATGTCTTAGGTGTGGGTCCAAGGACCATATGTTTAAGGATTGCCCCAAACAATCGACGAGAACCGACCGTAGTTTAGAATGTTAGCTGACCAGGTAGAGGCATGACAGACCTCAACGGGGTCGTGGTTCGAGTGACCGTGGTAGTGGTAATGCAGAGGCCGGGAACACAGAACAGGTAATACTAATACCGATGCAAGACAACCGGTTTGGTTTATGCGATTCACCAAGGGAAGATAGAGACGCTACCGGATGTTATAACCCAGACGTTCTTTATTTTGACAAACCCTACTTTGCTTTGATTGATGTGGGCTCGACCCATTCCTATGTTGCAAGTAGTGTAGTAAAACACTAGGCCTAGACTCAACTCTAATAGGCGATGATAGTGTAGTAAGCCCATTAGGCCAAACTATAGTGGTAGACAAGATCTTTCAAATGTACCCCTAGAGATTCGGGAGTGAGCTTTGAAAGGACTTAATGGAGTTACCCTTCGGAGAGTTTGAGCTTATACTTAATGGATTGGTTAGTAGAACACCGAGCCGTGTTGGATTGTGCAGCTAAACGTATGGAACTAAGAACCCCAGAAGATGAAGTGGTAATAATGATCGGAGAAAGGAGAAACTATTTATCTAATGTAGTTTCGGCACTGAAGGCTGAGAAGATGGTTAAGAAAGGTTGCAAAGCGTTCTTAGCTTTTGTAAGTGCGATAGGTGGAAAAGAGGAAGGTATTAATGGAGTTAGAACGGTAAGGGACTTTGTGGATGTGTTTCCAGAGGAGCTACCGGGAATACCCCCAGACAGGGAGGTGGAATTTGGGATTGATTTGCTACCGGGGATAGCTCCTGTGTCAATCGCCCCATACCGAATGGCACCAAAGGAGTTAGTGGAGCTCAAGGCTCAGATACAAGAACTGTTGGACCGTGGGTTCATCCGACCCAGTGTGTCTCCGTGGGAGCACCGGTCTTATTTAGAAGAAGAAGGACGGAACTATGCGTATGTGCATAGACTACTGTCGCTTAAATAAGTCGACCATTAAGAACAAGTATCCCTTTCCAAGGATCGATGACTTGTTCGATCACCAAAAAGCCGCAGTGTGTTTTGAAGATCGATTCACGGTGGGATACCATCGATTGAAGGTAAAGGAGGCCGATATCCATAAGATCGCTTTTAGGACAAGATATGGTCACTTGAGTTTGTGGTGATGCTGTTTGGGTTGACGAACGCTCACAAAGCGCTCATGGATATGATGAATCGGGTTTTCCAACCCTACTTGGATAGATTCGTCGTTGTGTTCATTGATGATATTTTGGTGTATTCAAGTCGGAGGAGGAGCATGATGAGCATCTCCGAGTCGTTTTAGAAGTGTTAAGGAGAAGAAGCTCTATGCCAAATTCAGAAGTTGAATTTTGGCTTAAGGAGGTGGCATTCTTAGGGCATGTGGTATCCGCAGAAGGAATAAGAGTGGACCCTAGGAAGATCGAGCGGTGTTGGATTGGAAACCACCTAGGTCCGTGGCTGAAATCAAGTTTCTTAGGCTTGGCGGTGCTATTACGAAGGTTCGTGAAAGGATTCTCGCCAATAGCCGCGCTTTAACCAAGTTACTAAGGAAGGAAGTACCCTTCAATGGACTAATAAGCGATGAAGAGAGCTTTGAAAAGCTTAAGAAGGTCTTGACAGAGGCTCCAGTTAATTAATTGGAGGGTGAAAAGAATTTGTGGTGTCTCGTGACGCTCGCATATGGGGTTAGGTTGTGTGTTAAGGCAAGAGGGCAAAGTGGTTGTTTATGCGTCTCGGCTAAGGCCTCATGAGCTTAACTACCCAACTCATGATTTAGAGCTAGCAATGGTGGTTTTCGCTTAAGGTTTGGAGGCACTACCTTTATGGAGAAAGGTTAGTTATCTACACAGCACCACAAGAGACTTAAGTATTTATTAACTCGTAAGGAGTTGAACTTGAGGCAACGAAGGTGGGTGGAATTGTCAAGGACTACGACTGCTCAATAGAGTATCATCCGCAAGGCGAATGTAGTAGCCGATGCCCTAAGTCGGAAGGTTGTATCGGATCTACGAGCTTTGTTCGCTCATATAAGTCTCAGATGATGATGGAAGCTGTTGGCAGAGTTGCAAGTCGAGCCCACATGGCTAAAGGAAGTGAAGGAGGACAATTGGTGATAATGACTTAAGTACTAAGTTGCGCAAGTACAAAGGGGGATTAGAGGATTATGATGTCAACAATGAAGGAGTATTGTGCTACAAGGGTAAAGTCAGATGTCAAGAATAAGGAGTTGAAACAAAGGATTCTTCGAAGCGCATGGTAGCCCTTGTGCTATGCATCCGGAGGCATCAAGTCGTATAGAGATCTAAGGGAACAATTTTGGTGGTCCGACCAAGCGAAAGTGATCAATTTATGGGGAAATGTTTGACGGTCGCAAGTTAAGGTGAACACCAAGTCCCATCAGATTGCTTCAACAAATCGAGATTCCCCAATGGAAGTGGAGAGAATTACCATGGACTTCGTTAGTGGGCTTCCCTTACGCTTACTAAGAAGGACTCGGTATGGGTGGTAGTGGACCGTTTGACCAAGTCCACACACTTTATCCCAAATAATGGATTATTCTCTTGGTTGGCTAAGTTGTATGTGGCGTAAATTGTGAGATTACATGGAGTACCAATGTCGATCATCTCGATAGAGACCCAACGCTTACGCCTCGATTTTGGAAAGCACTTCATCAAGCTTTAGGCACTAAGCTAGACTTCACTATGGCTTTTCATCCACAATCGACGGGCATCCAACAGGTTATACAAGTGTTGGAGGATATGTTGAGAGGTCGTAATGGATTTTCGAGGAAGTTGGGAAGATTACTTGCCTTTAGCTGAATTTGCCTATAACAATGACTATCAAGCCGCATTAGGATGGCACCGCATGAAAGCATTGTATGGAAGGAAGTGTAGAACACCTACTTGTTGGACCGAGTTAGGAGAACGCAGAGTTTTGGGTCCAGAGTTGGTGGCGTAAACCAAGAGAAGGTTAAGTTAATTCTGCACGGTTGAAGGAAGCCTCGATAGGCAAAAGTCGTGACAGACCTTAAGCGAAAGGAAATAGAGTTTGAAGTGGGAGACCAAGTATTCCTAAAAGTCTCGCCTTGGAAGAAGGTTATGAGGTTCGGTCAAAAGGGAAGTTAAGCCCAAGGTTTGTAGGGCCTTATCAAGCTTGAAGCGTTGGGCGATGGCATACCAATTAGAGTTGCCACCAGAATTGCAGCAGATGCATGACGTATTTCATGTGTCCATGTTACGTCGCTATCGATCGGATCCATCGCATGTGGTATCTGTTGAAGAAGTGGAGCTAAGGCCAGACTTATCATACGAGGAAGAACTGATTCGGATCTTGGAACGTGATGTGAAAGTACTATGAAAGAAGACAGTTCCTCTAGTCAAAGTGCTATGGCGCAATCATGGAACGGAAGAAGCTTCATGGGAGTCGAGGAGACCATGAGACAGAATACCCTCAACTATTTTAGTTAGGAAATTTCGGGGACGAAATTTTGTTTAAGGGTAGAACTGTAATATCCTCGAATAGGCTTATGCATTTCAGTTTAATTGTATGAAATGACAAGTTTCAAGTACTATGAATAAATTTTGATACTTTTGGAAACCTAGAAATGCATGAAAATGAAAATGGAAATGAAAATGGAGACGAAAATGAAAATGGAAACGAAATGGAAATGGACATTTTGGAAACTTAGACATTTTTGGAAACCTAAACATTTTGGAAACTCGAACATTTTGGAAACCCGAACATTTTGGAAACACAAGATGTAAGGAAAATGGCAAGTTACTGAGCCAGCGCGAAAATTTTAGGAAACTTAGAAATAAGGCTGAATGACAAATTTTAAAGCCCAAAATAGGAGATAAGGACAAGAGGGCCTTAAAAGAAAAAGTTGGTGAATTTTGACATACAATCGAGCTTGGAAAAAGTGGCTCAAGTGTCACTTAGGGTTTATGGAATGGCCTGAGTTCGAGTCACTTGGAAAGCAATTATTGAAGGTTTAATTTTGCTTCCCAAGGCTAGGGGTGGACGGCACATATTTGCTAAAAAGGGAAGAGTTTTATTTTATTAAAACTTGTCAAATTAAAGTGATAAATAAAAGATTTTCTACTAAGATAAATGAGGAATTAAAAGATGGATTAAAGACTTTAATTTAATTAGGTGATAATTAATGGAGATTAAATTATCACTTGGGAGAGTAGTGGCCAAGTGTTGGACTCTTGGTCTAGCAATTTCGCTTAAAAGAGGAAAATTGAGACTTTTCTCTCATTCACTCTACCTTCAAATTTTGCTCTTTCTTCCCCCTCTCTTTGTTGAAATTTCCCTAAGCAAGGACTCCATCTCTTCTTTTCCTCTCTTTGCCATTGCTAAGTCAAAACCTTTCTCTTTCAATCTCGGTTAACTCTCCATAGCCGGATCTCAGTAACTCAAGACAAGGAAGCAAGTGATTAAAGGCTTCAAGGTAAGGTTAAGCCATTCAATTTCCTTTCTTTCTAGTTGCCGAAAGTAAAAGAGTCTAATCCCTATTTTTGATCATGGCCGAATATACAAGGGATCTCAAGTTTCCACAACTACCAAATACAAAGATCAAGGATTTAAGGTAAGAACAATTAATTCTTGTTCTTCTGATTCGTTTAAACAAGGCTTAAGAAAATAACCTCTTATGTCTATGGTCGAATGTCAAAGGAGGAGGTTCGGATTTGATTCGAGGAAATTAAGGTAAGACATATTCACCAAAGGCCGCTTATAACTTATTAAAGTTAGATCGGATCTAACATATGAATTTTAGGATTTCAACAGATATTCAAGACAAAAGGGAACTTTCGGATTAGGAATCTATAAGGTAAGCCTCAAAATATTCGCCAATGGTTGCAAGATTATCTAGATCAATTTCTTAATTTTTGAAAAGCCAAAAACTAACCCATAATGAAATACAAGGTTGGCTAAATATCGTAGAGGAAAACCAAACTTTCGTGATTTGTATAAACACCAAATCGGCAAAGGTGAGTTTTTACAAATCCTACTAGGATTTGGTTTTGTTTTAAGCCAAATACGCTTATTAATGTGATTTATATGATGGCTTAATATAGAGATAATGATCTAAAGATTAGATCGGGATTTTCGAGATCTCAAGGAACTTTTATTTAAGCTTAATAAGGTGTGTACCCTTACTATCCTTCGATATTTTATGGCTAAATATTTTAATATATGATTATGAATAAGAATGTGAATGTGGCTATGTACCACAAATGTGGCAAAAAGTACCTGTGCACGCTTTCCTACTTCGATAGGATTGTGAAATATGTTATTTAATAACATGCTAATATATGTATATGGACATGAAATTAAGTTATGCACAATATATATATTTTTGGGGCATTCGGGATTTATGTGAAAGGGGGAGAATAGGTGTTGACTTCGGTCTCACCAATGAAGGTGTTGACTTCGGTCTCACCAACGAAATATGTTGACTATGGTCACATTGCGAAATTTTGGTAACTTCGGTTACAATAGTGTCTAATTACACAACGTATAAATTTGATTATAGTGTCTAATGACACAACGTATATGGGCGAAAGCCTTTGATGGAGAGTAGCGGATGGAGGGTTGACTTAGTAGTCCCCACGGTGTAAATGGCAGGTACGGGTGGTGTGTAGCGGATGGACCATTAGGATTGGGTTTGGGTTGCATCATAATTTCATTATTATATGGACCTGATGATTTAAACATGAATGCCTGATTTATTGAATGATAGTATTGTGTGCACATTGAGTCTGTTGACTCACCCCATTGTGGGAATTATTTCTTTCAGGTGATGAGCAGTGACGGACCGGGCCGGTGGACCATGAGGTGGCCATGCTACATGCGAAAGTTTCATTTAGTTTGGACTTAATTTTATTTTTAGTCACGTTTGTTCTATTTTGGGTTTTACTTGATGTAATAAGGCCTTAAGGCCCAATGGATTATTCTTTATGTTTGCTTACTGTTAAGTTTCATGCTAAGAACTATATTGGATGTATTTAATTAAATGGGCTTACAACATTTAAATAAATGGGTTTCCAATCTAAGCCCAGCTCAAAATAATAGTTTTTCTAAAAATTTACAATTTTCTCTAAGTATCGAAAATGATTTTGAAATCGGTTTACTTTAGGAGCATACCAGATCCGGTTCAGGCTCGTGGGCCGGGTGTGGGGTGTTTCAAGCATATTCGGCCATGTGTGTGTGGGTGGGGTGCCGTTTTGCTCACTTCATTTTTGAGAGTAGTGTTGCATTTCTGACCGTGTCATTTTGGGTTTTTTTTCTCTTTACTCTTTTTGGTGCTTTTGCCGAATTCTTGAATTCATATTTTTCTCTCATACTTTGGTTTTCACACTTTGGTTTCTTTTGTTTGTTAGCTAATCACCTTGTCCAAAACTCACACACCATCTCCTCTCATTTGCGTTTTCTTCTACACTAAAGCTAAAATCCCTACTTCTTTTTCTTCTCTAGTCTCTTCTCCATTAGCCGAATCTACATTGTTATCCGGCTCTTCTGTGATCAAGGTAATGCTTCTTTCCTTGGGTTATTTCTCTATCTTCTTTGTGTCTTTGTTTTAGATTTCTCTCTTGTTCTCTCCTAAAAATCGAAAATCCTAATCCTATCTCTTTGTGCCTAGGCCAATTTTATCTGGAATCAATTGCCAAATCTCTTCTCATCTAATTCTTGTGTTGTGATACTCCTCTCTTCACGGTGCTAAGCTTGCTTTTGGGGGTAGGCCGAATTATTTTCTTTTATTCTTTACGTACTTCTAACTCTTTCTTCTTCTTCCTAGTAATCGTCATCTTTGAGGGCTGTGCGTGGTTAAACTTCTCTTTTTCAAAGGGGCTATTGTTGCCAAATCTAAGGGTAGGTAACACTTATCTTTATTAAATCTCTTCCTAGTGCCGAATGTGATAGATGCTAACACCCCCTTGAACATCAACTAGTGTAGGTAATCGATTGCTCTAACCAAGGGAGAGGCAAAGCCGAATCTTGTCACACTATTGAAGGAGATCATTTTGGTGGTAAGTGGTGTTAGTGGCTATTTGAATTAAACTTAGATATGTTTTAGCAGGGTGTTTAATAACCGTTTGGAACTTATTAGATCGTAGGTATGAGATTTCAGGAATTCAGGAAATGCTCATATCAGGTGTGTAATCTCACACCTCTCTGAATGTTTGTGTGAGACGTTTTGTGAAACGGCCAAATGCCGAAAAGCCAAAAAACTAACAACTGTGACCACTAGAGTATGCGAGCGCTCGTGGTGGTAAACCGAGATACAAATGGCGACGTTAAGTCACCGTGAGTGTCACGATCACTCTCACGATACTGAGGTTGAAACGGGCCTAATCGGTCCGAAATAGGCCAAGTGGGCCCAATGGGCTATTCGGCCCATTTAGGCCAAACTATTGGAAAACTAGCAAATGATAGATCTGAACGGGAAATCTGCAAATCTGGAATCGAAACCTTACATTTTGGGCCACACAAGCGTGTGGGCCTATTTAGGCCTAAAATATTTTAGGCCCAATAGCTCCGTAGGGACCCAAAAAGGGGCCCCGTGTCGCCGAGGCGACAATAGGCCTTCGAAAAGGCCGTTAAATGCAAAATTACTAAAATACCTTGGAAGGGTAAATTACCAAAATACCCTTAAAGGGTAAATGGCCGTTATACCCCTAGTGGTAGTTTAAGTGATATGTATGAAATATTTATATGATTGATTATGATTATGACATACTGCATACATGAATTGTTTATGTTAGTACATCATTCATGGGATTGGGATATTGATGATCGGAGGAAGTACATTCTGGTGGCTTGCCACATATTTTGTTGGCTTTGCCACAATCTGTCTGATAGCTATGCCACGTATATTCTGATATCTGGTGGCTTCGCCACAAATTCTGTAATGAGCAGCTTGACTGCCATCGAGGTGTACAGCGGATGGATGGGTCGATTTAGAAATCCCCACAGGTGTGTTGGGCTGGTATGGGTGGTGTGTAGCGGATGGATTACTAGGTTAGGCTGCATGCATTATCTGCTTTATCATGTTAATAGGGCTAAGGCCTAGATTGTGCAGAATAGGGCATCGACCCAGTCTGCTTTTATGCTGGCTTCGACCCAGTTTGCTTCTGTATGGGCTTACCCCAATCTATTTCCGTATAGGCTCGGCCCCAGTTAATGACCGACTAGGGGATTACACACTGAGTTCTCGTAACTCACCCCTCCATTTTAACCTTGCAGGTGATCCCCATTGTTAGAGGATTTGAAGCCGCAGAGGACTCTATGGTGGCTATACGTCAGGAATAATTCTCGGGAACTTAGTAAATTTTTTATTTTGCTTTATTTTAATTTTATTCTATTTTAGGTTAATATTTTTGTAATAAAGTCGTTGGTAATAAGTTTTCCTTAATCGCTAAATTTATAAATACGTAGTTTTCTTAAAACAACACCTAATGTTTTCAAAAATATCACATTTTACAAGTCACTGAATTTGATTTCTATTATAAATAAGTTTTGGGAATAATAACAATAATAACAACAAAGCTCGAAGTTTTAAAAAGAATACGAACAACCTTTTAATGAACACGCAGTTTTTAAACAACCCTTCTATGT
Organism: Gossypium rotundifolium; assembly: GCA_025506655.1. Classification (NCBI taxonomy): domain Eukaryota; kingdom Viridiplantae; phylum Streptophyta; class Magnoliopsida; order Malvales; family Malvaceae; genus Gossypium; species Gossypium rotundifolium. The sequence continues at coordinate 20,293,893 of CP106733.1, read as the reverse complement.
GACATACTAGATCCGATATAATGTCTAGGCCGAGTTGGGGTGTTACATTTTATGGTATTAGAGCTAGATTACAAAACTAGGCTGCGGAATGGGTTTGAAAATGTTTTCCAAATTGGTTTGAAATTTGGTTTAAAAAAATGTATCTTTATTGGAAGTATGGCACCCGAGTCTCCGACCAAATCCGTAAGTTCTCTTACCTTATATCTAATGATATGATGAAATGACTTCAGTAAGAAACTACGAAAGTTAGTGGTAATTTACTGAGACTGCTAGCTATAAGAGATAAGACTGTAGAGACTAAGACATTAGGAAATTCGATCTGCGAGAACAACTCTTATATCTGCTTTCTATAAAATATTTGTTAATAAACATTGGAATTGTATATTGATTCATAAAATTCTTAATCAGATTAATTCAATTTAGTAGTATGAGTACAAGAGGACGTGGTCGTGGTAGACGTGGCCGTGGTAGGGGCTGAGGTGTTGAGGCGGGGTCTGCAACATCGAGGCACATGCCTGAAATGGAAGCACCTACGTCACCAGCGATCGAAACAAGTCTCACGACTGAACTGGAGGGGACGATGCTTTGTCCCAAGCTATGCTACGAGTCTTGGAACTAGTTGCTGGAGTAAGTACGGGGTTGGCAACTCGTGGGTCAATTTCTGAGTGACTCCAGTCAAACGGGGTTAAAATTTTTAGGGGCATTTCCAGTGTGGCCCCAAATGTAGCCGAAGGTTGGAGGCAGTTGAACGGATTATGGATGATTTGGATTGCACCCCTGAACAGAAACTAAAAGGGCAATATCCTTACTAAGAGATGAGGCATACCAGTGGTGGCTCATTGTGAAGGAAGGTACTTAAGCGGATCGTATCACCTAGGACTTCTTTAAGATGACTTTTCAGAATAAATCAGTAGCGGAATATGAGGCGAAGTTCTGCTTGAGCCGTTACGCATGGGGTGTTACGACCGATTATGAGCACTGTATGCGGTTCGAGGATGGTCTGCAGGATGAGCTACGGTATTGATAGCTCCCCAGCGGGAAAGAGATTATACCACTTTGATCGAGAAAGAAAAAATTGCCGAAGAGGTGAAATGTTCTGAGAGGCAAAATAGAGATAAGGAAAGGGGCAAGAATAAGAGAGGTTTTGGGTTATCGGGTTCTTCCGGGGTTTCAAAAGAGGCCTAGGGTGGATGGGCCAGTTTGAGTTGGGATGCCAGTTGCTGTAGGTCAATTGTGACCATGTGTATAGTGTGGGAAAACACATCTGGGGTAGTGTTAGAGATGATCTGATGGGTGTTTCAAATGTGGGTCTAGGGATCACTGATAAAGGACTATCCACAGGAGCCTGTGATGGTGCAGATGGTAGGTCAGATATCGGTGCAGCCAAGGAGAGGTGGTTAGCAGCCACCGAGAGGTTGAGGTCCAGTCAAGGGGAAACGAGTTTGGACGAGGTTGTGGAGCACCGGGCAGAGGTGCTGGTAATATAGATACAAGCCAGCTAGGGTTGGTTTATGCGACTCAACGTCGAGAGGATGGCAACGCACCGGACGTCATAACCGGTACGTTTTTCATATTTGATGTGCCATTTACCATTTTGATTGATATTGGATCTACCCATTCATATGTTGCCTATACTATGTCTAGGACTCTGGGTATAAAATCTGAGATTGCTGATAGAGAAATGTCTGTGATTAGCCCTCTAGGACAATCGGTGGTAGTGAACAAGTTGTTTAGGAATGTGCCTCTAGAAGTTCAAGGAGTGGTATTTTCGACGAATTTGATGGAACTGCCATTCGGTGAGTTTGATCTTATTCTAGGCATGGACTGGCTAGTTAAACATTGTACGAACTTGGATTGTGCTGCTAAGTGTATGGTATTAAAGACTCTAGAGAATGAGGAGGTGATTGTGATAAGATAATGAAGGGATTATCTGTCTCATGTGATTTCGACATTAAAGGCCGAGAAGTTGGTGCGTAAGGGGTGTGAGGCGTTTCTAGCTTTTGTCAGCACATCTGGTACTAAGGAATTATCTGTTGGGGATGTCATAACTGTGAATGAACCGCGAGGTCGAATTTGGCATTGAGCTATTATAGGGAACGGCTTTGGTGTCTATCGCCCCTTATAGGATGGCACCGAAGGAGCTGATAGAACTAAAAGCTCAGATCCAAGAGCTATTGGACCGTGGATTTATCTGACCAAGTGTATCTCCATGGTGAGCATCGGTATTGTTCGTGAAGAAGAAGGATGGGTCAATGCGTATGTGCATTGACTATCATCAACTGAACAAGTTAACTGTTAAGAACAAATACCCACTACCAAGGATTGACGATCTATTCAATCAGTTGCGAGGAGCTTCAATTTTTTTAAAAATCGATTTAAGATCAAGGTACCATCAGCTAAGGGTCAAGGAGGCGGATATTCATAAGACCATATTCCAAAATCGTTATGGGCATTACGAGTTTCTAGTTATGTCGTTCGGATTAACAAATACACCAGCCACTTTTATGGATTTGATAAACTGGGTTTTCCAACCCTATCTAGACCAGTTCGTGGTGGTATTCATAGACGACATCTTGGTGTACTCAAGAACTAAGGAGGAGCATGATTCAAACCTTCGGGATATTCTATAGATATTAAGAGAGAAGCAACTTTATGCCAAATTTAGTAAGTGTTGAATTTTGGCTGAAAGAGGTGACATTCTTGGGTCATGTTGTGTCTGCCGAGGGGATTAGAGTTGATCCTCAGAAAGTTGAAGCTGTATTGGAATGGAAGCCACCGAAGTCAGTATCAAAGATTCGAAGTTTTCTGGATTTGGCTGGGTATTCAGCCATTTCATCGAGGGATTTTCTTTAATCGCCGCACCTCTAACTAAATTATTGTGTAAGGGGTTACCATTTGTATGGACGGATAAGTAGTAAGAGAGTTTTGAGAAACTGAAGAAGATTCTGAAAGAAGCACCAGTGTTGATTCAACCTAAGGTAGGAAAAATTTGTTGTTTATTATGATGCGTCACATACAAGTTTGGGATGTGTGCTGATGCAAGAAGGGAAGGTAGTGGTGTATGCATCTCGTCAACTTCGGTTACATGAGGTGAACTATCCCACTTATGACTTAGAACTAGCTACAGTAGTGTTCACCCTAAAGATATGGAGACACTACCTGTATGGAGAAAAGTCGATTATCTACACCAACCATAAGAGCCTAAAGTATCTCCTTACCCAGAAGGAGTTAAACTTCAGGCAATGGAGGTGGATAGAGTTGCTGAAGGACTATGACTGCTCGATTGAATATTACCCAAGTAAGGCCAACGTGGTGGTAGATGCATTAAGTCATAAGGAGGTATCAAATTTGAGAGAAATGTTTGCTCATCTCAGCCTTTATGAAGATGGTAGCTTGTTAGCGAACTTCAGGTGAAACTGACATGGGTAGGTCAGATTAAAGAGAAGCAATTTTTGGATGAATCGTTTGGTTCTCAGCTTAAGCAAGTGAAAAGTGGAGAGACAGTGGATTTTGGGCTGAGCGGTGAAGGGTGTTTTGTTTCTATGGAAGAGTTTGTATGCCGAAGGACTCTGAGTTAAGACAGATGATTTTGCGGGAGTCACATAGTAGCTCATACGCTATGCATCTCGATGGAAACAAGATGTAACAAGACCTACAGGAACAGTATTGGTAGCCAGGGTTGAAACGTGAAGTTATCAACTTTGTGAGCAAGTGTTTGACGTGTCAGCAAGTGAAGGCGGAACATCAGCTACCTTTGGGATTGCTGCAATCGGTGAAGATTCCACTTTGGAAGTAGGAGAGTATAATGATGGATTTTGTTAGTGGGCTACCCCTGACGCCTACTAAGAAAGATTCAGTGTGGGTAATCATTGACTGGTTGACTAAGTCCGCTCATTTCATACCGGTTCACACTGACTACTCACTTTAGAAGTTGGCCAAATTGTTTGTGGCAGAAATTGTGAGGCTGCATGGGGTACCAGTGTCTATCATCTCGGATAGGGACCAAGATTCACATCTCGGTTCTGGAAGGCATTACATGAAGCTTTGGGTACAAGATTGGACTTTAGCACAGCATTTCATCCACAAACTGATGGTCAGTCAGAAAGGGTAACTTGATTCTAGAGGACATGTTAAGGGACTATGTGATTGATTTCAAGTGTAGTTGGGAAGATTACTTACCATTAGTAGAGTTCGCGTATAATAACAGTTACCAATCCAGCATTCAGATGGCACCCTACGAGGCGTTGTATGGTCATAGGTGTCGTACCCCTACTTGTTGGACAGAATTGGGTGAGCGATAGTTGTTGGGTCCGGAATTGATTTTAGATATTGAGGAAAAGGTGAAATTGATTCGGGGTCAGTTGAAAGAAGATTCGATAGACAAAAGTTGTATGTAGATCTTAAGCGTAAGGAAATTGAGTACACAGTGGGAGACAATGTCTTCTTGAAGGTCTCACCTTGGAAGAATATTTTGAGATTCGGACGGAAGGGTAAGTTAAGCCCTAAATTCATTGGGCCTTATTAGATAGTGAAGCGGGTGGGATCGATCGCCTATCAACTTGAGTTACCCTCTGAGTTAGACCAGATACATAACATATTTCACATTTCTATGTTAAGGCGCTATCACTCAGATCCTTCTCATGTAGTACCGGTGGAAGAAATTGAGGTTAGACCTGATCTGTCATTTGAAGAAGAACTCATGCAAATTTTGGATCGGGATGTGAATGTATAAAGGAGCAAGTCTATTCCACTAGTCAAAGTGTTATGGCGTAATCACGGTTCAAAAGGAAGCCACGTGGAAGCCGGAGGAGGCAATGGGACAGCAATACCCTCACCTCTTTTAATCAGGTAAATTTTGAGGTCAAAATTTTTCTAAGGGGGTAGAATTGTAACATCCTAAAAATAAGGGTCTGGCATTTTTGCATTATTGCATGTGTTGTGCTTGATAAGCTTGTTATTTAGGTGTGTTTGGGGGTCCTAGGAAGGCTCAGGTTCGAGCCTAGGCCCTGGTGAAAGTTTGGTTTTTGGGCACTTTAGTGGAGTGAGCTAATGGAAGCAAGACTTAAGGTTAATTAAGTGTGTTTGCTATCACAAGATGAGCATTTGGCCTAATGGAGTGGCATCACAAGGGAAGCAGAAAGAGAGAGTGTTCAAATCCCACATGCTGCATATGGGAGTTTTATTTTGTGCTCAGGAAAGGGAGGTAGCTGAGTGGAGGCCAAACTCTACAGGAGAGAGGGAAGACTTGGTCAAATTATTTTAATGGGTGATGGAGAGTGAATGGAGGAGGGAAATAAGGAGAGGATCATGGGATATGGAGAGGGGAGGTGTTTGGCCAAATTGGGGAAGTGCTTAGGGAGCATATTCGGTCATGTGTGTGTGGGTGGGGAGCCATTTTGCTCAATTCATTTTTTAGAGTAGTGTTGTATTTCTGACCATGTCATTTTGATTTTTTTTTCTTTAACTCTTTTTGGTGCTTTTGCCTAATTCTTGAGTTCATCTTTTTCTCTCATACTTTTGGTTTTCACACTTTGGTTGCTTTGGTTTGTTAGCTAATCACCTTGGCCAAAACTCACCACCATCTCCTCCCATTTGCGTTTTCTTCTACACCAAAGCTAAAACCCCTAATTCTTTTTCTTCTCTAGTCTCTTCCCCATCAGTCGAATCTACATTGTTATCCGGCTCTTCTGTGATCAAGGTAATGCTTTTTTCCTTGGGTTCTTTCTCTATCTTCTTTGTGTCTTTGTTTTGGATTTCTCTCTTGTTCTCTCCTAAAACCAAAAATCCTAATCCCATCTCTTTGTGCCTAGGCCGATTTTATCTAGAATCAACTGTCAAATCTCTTCTCATCTAATTCTCGTGTTGTGATACTCCTCTCTTCATGGTACTAAGCTAGCTTTTGGGGTAGGCCGAATTATGTTCTTTTATTCTTTGTGTAACACCCCAAACCCGGTCTATACGCTATGACCAAATCTGGCATGTTACATGAAGGGTAGTTTGAAATTTTAACGAGACATCGTAACTTAGAAAATATTTCGTTTAGTGTCTCAATCTTAAAGTTGATTTAAAAAATTCTACTTGAAGGTTTCGTATCGACTTCTTATTAAATTGATCAAAAGGTTGTAAACAAATTTGTTTTTACAAAACCAAAATCAAGGGATTCCATAAACGTGACATTTGAAATCAATGTTGCGGTTTTAATAAAAATCTCCGAATTAATTAGTTACTCGCAAGCCATCTTTTGTTAACACTTTGAAAACTATTTGTTTGTGTTTTTAACTTTAGAAAAACCCCATATTTTACAGTTTATAAAATATATAATATCAGCATTAAACCAAAACCCAAATTAAAGTTATAGCGGCCTTATTACATAATAAAATCCCTAATTAAAATAAGTTTAAATAAAAGAAACGAGTTTACGAGAAAAACATTGCATGGCCACCTCAAGTCCGCCTTGGCTCCAAATCCGCGATCTAGTGTTTACGTGCAAAATTAAGCAGAGGGGTGAGTCACCGAGACTGAGTGTGTAATTCCCCTTATAGCGCAATTGGCCTTAAGCCCACAGATGCACAATGGGCCTCAACCCACACAATATAGCATATTGAAATGTATGCAATGCAGCCCCAGCCTAACCTAGTTTTCCATCCTCTAGGTCACCTGAATCAACCAAACACCCGTGGCATCAAGCCACTGTGGTCATAGACCACTTGTGATAGAGTCACAAAATATATAAATGTGGGGCCAACCCAATGTGGTCCCAGACCACTGTGACAATAGTCACTGAATCACACTTCCTCTTTCATACACATCCCAAAATCGATGCAAACATATTATCCATGTACAGCAGTTAATCATGTCATACATAATCATATTATATGCAAAGCAATTACAACAGTACTTGCTTGGTGTCCTCAACCTTACCCACAAGGGTATCTCGACCGATTGCACAGTCGTTTCGCTTTCAACCATCACAGTTATTTACACAAAATAATAAAGAGAAAGTGTGAGCATTACACACCTAATTACGCGTAAGACTAGACTCTCTAGATTGTCGACAATCTCACTAGGAGAAACAACCGCTATTTGTCTATCCTAGGCATATGTTGGCTCCCTACCACAGCCTGGCGAAAAGTCTCGAACCGCTGACACAACACATCTTTAAAACTTAGGAGCAGAGACCACGAGTCCGCTCCCCTTAGGCTCCTTAGATGCACCCTCCTTGGATCATCTAGCACTCATATCCATGATAAGAGTCTTGATTAGTACTTAGAGAAAACGTTTGGTTGTCTAACAAAGAAATTTGGTTAAGGCAACAAAAGGGAAAAGGGAAATAGACAACCCAAAATCAAGAGAATCTCATTACCTTAAGAACCCAAATGGAATGGTAAGGTTCGGCATTCACTAGACCTTTAGGCTTTGGACCACCACTGTTCAGCTTCTGGGGTTTCCCAGAGTAAATGTTCCAAATGAGAGAAGAAGAAAAGGAAAAGGGGGTCAGCCGAAATCTAAACACCAAGACAAATAGCCATTCGGCTATGGCCACATAAAACCTAGAGAAAGAAAAAAAGGGACGAAAGAGTATCCCCTTACCTTAACCTACAGAACCCGATTGAAGAGACCTCCTGCGGCCAAAGATTCCTAGCACCTTGCATCCTGATATTCGGCTACTAGCAATGAAAGATGAGAGAAACGAGTTACAAAGATGAAATAATCCGCTGTGGAAGAGAACCCCAAAATCAATTTATGATAAAAGAATTAGTGGCCGACATCCTTAGGAGAAGTAACGGATGAAGAGAATGAAAAGTTCTTTACCTTAGATAGAGTGAAACCAAATGAAGTCCTAGGAGATTCAACACAAGCAGTCAATGTTAAGAATGTTTCGGCTCACACCCTAGAACAAGAAGAGATGAAACAAAAAGGGAACGAGCAACTAAGGATTAGCCTGTGAGAACAAAAATGAAAAAGAAAAGAAGATGGAAGATGAACTAGGAGGGGATTTCAGCTAAAGAAGAGAAAAGGTTAGAAGAGGTTTCAGCTAGAGAAAGAAGAAAAAAGAGTAGTAGAAGAAATAGGGAGTTTCAGCTTGAATGCTCAAGAGAGAAATGAAGAGAACAAACATAGTAACCACTAAAGGTTTTGGTAAAGAAAAAGAAAAGAAGAGTCTTCCCCAAAATGCTGAGTCTAAAAATACACACTAGCTAACTTGGAAGAAAACGACACACCCTCCTACTAGAAAAAGCCAAAATGCTCAAAAAAGACCCTCTCTCTTTTACTTCTCTTGACCGAATTCACCTCCCCCACACTCTTCCAACTTTCGTCCAACACCTCTACCAACACCAAATCCCTTGATTTGCTCCTTGTTTCACTCTCCAACACCCATTTGAATCTGTTTGACCAATTCAAACTCCACCAACTCATCATGTCCACTCATTTGAATGCATTGAGCCATTCAACCATCACCCTTGAAGAGTCCTGTCAAATCCATCTTCCCTCCATCCTGGCACCAAAATAAAGCTTCATAATGAGGCTTATGGGATTCAAACTCCTCCCCTTCTGTTCCCTTGTGACACCACTTCCTTGCTCCTTAAGTGGTGTCACTTTCCACTTTACCACACTCCATCTTGTGTCAACAAACACAAGAAAATATTCTTAAGGCCTGCTTCAACCAGCTCTCCCCCTAAAGTGCCCAAAAAGTAAAATTTTACCAAGGCTCTGGCTTGACCCTGAGCCTCCCAGGACCCCCATACATGCCAAAATAACGTGCTTAACGAGCCAAACACAAGAAATAGTGCAAAATGTAGAACCCCTAATTCTAGGATGTTATAGTTCTACCCCCTTAAAGAAATTTTGGCCTCGAAATTTACCTGATCAAAAGTGGTGAGGGTATTGCTGTCACATAACATCCTCTGGCTCCCACGTGGCTTCCTCTAAACTGTGATTCCGCCACAAAACTTTAACCAACGAACTGTCTTCATTCTCAATACTTTAACATCTCATCTAAGATCTGAACTGGTTCTTCTTCAAAAGATAAATCAGGGCTTACTTTAATTTCTTCTGCCGGCACTATGTGAGATGGATCTGAACGATAGCGCCTAAACATCGAGACATGGAATACATCATGTATCTGCCTCAATTTTAGAGGTAACTCTAGCTAATAAGCTATCGGTCCCACACGTTTCAACACTCGATAAGGCCCGATGAATCTGGAGCTCAACTTGCCTTTCTGTCCAAATCTTAGGACCTTCTTCCACGGTGAAATTTTCAGGAAAACCCGATCACCCACTAAAATTCTATTTCCTTACACTTTAGATTTGCATACGATTTTTGCTTGTCGAAAGCTTCTTTCAACCGAGTCTGAATCAACTTAACCTTTTCCTCTGTTTCCGAAACCAATTTTGGACCCAACAATTGTTGCTCACCTAACTCTGTCCAGCAGGTAGGAGTACGACATTTACGACCATACAACACTTCGTAAGGTGCCATCTTAATGCTGGACTGATAGCTATTGTTGTATGCAAACTCTGCCAATGGTAGAAAATCTTCCCAACTACCCCTGAAGTCAATCACACAGCCCCTTAACATGTCTTCCAAAATCTGAATTACCCTTTCTAATCGACCATCAAATGCCGTGGATGAAATGCCGTAATGCCTTCCAGAATCGTGACGTAAACCTAGGGTCTCTGTCTGATATGATTGACACTGGTACCCCATGTAACCTAACAATCTCTGCTATTTACAGCTTAGCTAACTTCTGCAATGAGTAGTCGATACGAAGGGGCATGAAGTGAGCGGACTTCGTCAATCGGTCGACAACCACCCACACCAAATCTTTCCTAGTAGGTGTAAGAGGTATCCCACTAACAAAGTCCATCGTTATCCTCTCCCACATCCAAAGTGGAATTTTCATTGGCTGTAGCAACCCCGATGGCAACTGATGTTCCGCCTTCACCTGTTGACATGTCAAGCACTTACTCACAAACTCGGTAACTTCTTGCTTCAGACCTGGCTACCAAAATTGCTCACGCAAATCTTGATACATTTTACTCCCACCAGGATGCATTAAGTATGGACTACTGTACGCTTTCTGCAGAATCCTCTGCCTCAACTTAGAATCTTTTGGCATACAAGCCTTTCCCTGAAAGCACAATATCCTATAACTGTTCAAAATAAAATCTTCTATCTCACCACCTTCTACTTGCTGAAATCGAGAACTTAATGATTCATCTGACAAATACTTCTCTTTAATCTAACTTACCCATGAAGGCTTCACTTGAAATTCAGCTAACAAGCTTCCATCATCATACAAACTGAGATGAGCTAACATTGCCCTCAAATCAGATATCACTTTATGGCTCAACGCATCTGCCACTAAATTAGCTTTACCGGTGATATTCAATCGAGTAATCATAATCTTTCAACAATTAAATCCACCTCCGCTGCCTTAAATTCAACTCCTTTTGGGTAAGGAGATATTTTAGGCTCTTATGGTCGGTGTAGATAATCGACTTCTCTCCATACAAGTAGTGTCTCCAAATCTTCAAGGCGAACACCACCGCAGCCAACTCTAAATCATGAGTGGGATAGTTCACTTCATGTGGTCTCAATTGTCGAGACGCATACACTACCACTTTCCCCTCTTGCATCAACACACATCCTAACCCTATGTGTGATGCATCACAGTAAATGACAAACTCTTTTCCAGCTTCAAGTTGAATCAACATTGGTGCCTCAATCAAAATCTTCTTTAGCTTCTTAAATCTTTCTTCCTGCTTATCAGCCCAAACCCCTATCCGTAACAACTTGGTTAAAGGTGCAGCTATCAACAAGAATCCCTCAACGAACCTTCTGTAGTACCCAGCTAATCCCAGAAAACTTCAAATTTCTGCCACTGACTTCGGTGTTTCCAATCCAAAATAGCTTCAATCTTTCGGGGATCGACCCTAATCCCCTCAGCAAACACAACATGCACCAGAAAAGTAACTTCCCTCAACCAAAGTTCACACTTGTTGAATTTGGCATACAGTTGCTTTTCTCTTAAAATTTGTAGAACAATCAGAAAATGCAAATCATGCTCCTCTTCCGTCCTTGCATATACAAAGATATCATCTATAAACACTACGAAAAATCGATCTAGGTAGGGTTGGAATACCCGGTTCATCATATCCATAAACTCAGTTGGTGCATTCGTCAACCCGGACGGCATACTAAGAACTTGTAGTGACCATAACGAGTTCGAAAAGCTATCTTATGAATATTCGCCTCCTTGACCTTAAGCTGATGATAACCTGACCTTAAGTCTACCTTCGAGAAGACCAAAGCGCCTTGCAGCTTATCGAACAGGTAGTCAATCCTTGGCAACGGGTACTTGTTCTTAATCGTCAACTTGTTCAGCTGCCTATAGTCAATGCACATCCGCATCGACCCATCCTTTTTCTTGACAAATAACACTAGAGCTCTCTATGTTGACATACTTGGTCGAATAAAACCATCGTCCAACAACTCCTGAATCTGGGCTTTAAATTCCACCAGCTCCTTCGGTGCCATCCTATACGGGGCAATAGACACTGGAGCTGTTCCCAAAAGAAGATCAATGCCAAACTCTACTTCGTGATCCGGAGGTAACCCTGAAAGCTCTTCTGGAAAGACGTCTGTGAACTCCTTCACCATTCTAACATCCTTTACAGTCAACTCTTTGGCCTCCAGAGCACTGATGAAAAATAAGAATGCCTCACACCCTTTCCGTACCATCCTTTTGGACTTTAGAGTAGACACCACATTGGACAAGTAATTCCTTCTCTCACCTATGACCAGCACCTCTTTACCCTCGAGAGTCCTAAGTAACATGTGCTTAGCAGCACAATCCAAGTTTGCTCGATACTTAGCTAACTAGTCCATGCCTAAAATCAAATCGAACTCGCTGAACGGTAGTTCTATCAAGTCAGCCGAAAAAACTATCCTTTGAACTTCTAAAGGCACACTCCTAAAAAGTCTGTTTACCACTACAGATTGTCCTAAAGGGCTATTCACAATCATCTCTCTAGAAGTAACCTAAGATCCTATGTTCAAAGTTCCAGACATAGTACTAGCAACATATGAATGTGTAGACCCAATATCTATCAGTGTTGTAAAGGGAAAACCAAAAATAAAGAACATACTGGTTATGACATTTGGTGCATCGCCCTCCTCTCGGCGTCTAGCTGCATAAACCAACCCAGGCTGTCTTGTGTCTGTATTCCCAGCACCTCTGCCCGATGCTCCTCGCCCTCGACCAAAATCATTTCCTCCTCTAGATGAACCACGACCTCTCAAAATTCTTGACTACCTCTTCGGCTCGAGTATAACCCCGACTAACCGCCGTGCTCTATTTGGCTCCCCGTGGGCAGATCTCTCACCAAATGATCCATAGATCCACACCTATAACATCCTTTACTTCTTGTCCAACACTCATCTGAATGAAAATTTCCACATCTAGCACATCATTAAGACCGACCAACAGTAACAGGCTTTGCAACACGACCCGACCCATCAAACCTAGGCCTCTTTTAGAAACTCCCAGTATATCCTGACGACCCAAAATTCCTTTTGTTCTTACCCCTATCCTTATCCTGATTCTGTCTTTTAGATCGCTTTACCTCTTCGGCTATCTTAGCCTTCTCAACCAGAATAGTAAATTCTCTCTCCGTTCTTGGCTTATCAAGATTGCAACTCGTCCCTCGAACCATCCTCAAATCAGACACAACGCTCATGATCTGTTGCAACCATACCTCGGGCATAATGACTTAAACACATGAATTCTGCCTCATATTCAGCCACCGACCTACTCCCCTGGACCAAGTTTAGAAATGCCTTCCTCTGAGCATCCACATAGCTCACCCCAATATACTTTCCTTGGAACGCTACCTTAAAGAAGTCCTAGGTAATGCGGTCAGCTGCTTACCATCCCTTACCGTGAGCCACCATTGGTATGCCTCATCTCAAAAGAGAGACACTACCCCTTTCAACTTCTCTTCCGCGGTACAGTCAAGATCGTCCATGATTCGTTCCATCGCTTCCAGCCAGTACTCAGCTATGTTAGGAGCCACACCAGAAATATCCCTAAACATCTCAGTCCCATTAGCTTGGAGTCGCTCAGAAATAGATTTTTGAGCCACTGATCCCGTGCTTGCTCCAGGAACCCGCTCCAAAACACACAACAAAACTTGAGACACAACATCGTCTCCACCAGTTTGGTCCTGAAATCCCACTTCCGCAATTGGTGATGCCGATACTTCACCTTCTGGCCCATGCCCTGATTCCAAGGGTTCAACCCCAATACCCCGGCCTCTACCACGGCCACGCATACCATGTCCACGTCCTCTAGCGCTCATGACTATGGATTCAACTTAATCTGATTAAAATTTTTATGAATTAGTATTTCTTCCATTGTTTATTACCGAACAGTCTTATGAAAATAGCATTATAAGTAGGTCATCGCAAGAAATATTTCTAAAGGTCTCTATCCTTAGAGTTGTATTTCTCAAAAACTATCTATCACAATATTTCATAAGAAGTCAAGCAGCAATCAGAAAACTTACAGTGCAGATTGGTACCGGAGACTCGAGTGCCATTCTTCCAAAAAAACATGTATTTTTCTAAACCATTTTCCACACCAACTTTTGAAAACATTTTTAACCCCAAACCCACAGCCGAGTTTTGTAAACCTAAGCTTAGATACCATAATTGTAACACCCCAAACTCGGTCTATACGCTATAACCAAATCTGGCATGTTACATGAAGGGTAGTTTGAAATTTTAACGAAACATCGTAACTTAGAAAACATTTCGTTTAGTGTCTCCATCTTAAAGTTGATTTAAAAAATTCTTCTTGAAGGTTTCGTACTGACTTCTTATTAAATTGATATAAAAGGTTGCAAACAAATTTGTTTTTACAAAAGCTGAAATCAAGGGATTCCATAAACGTGACATTTGAAATCAATGTTGCGGTTTTAATAAAAATATCTGAATTAATTAGTCACTCGCAAGCCATCTTTTGTTAACACTTTGAAAGTTATTTGTTTATGTTTTTAACTTTAGAGAAACCCCATATTTGACAGTTTATAAAATATATAATATCAGCATTAAATCAAAACCCAAATTAAAGTTATAGCGGCCTTATTACATAATAAAATCCAAAATTAAAATAAGTTTAAATAAAAGAAACGAGTTTACGAGAAAAACATTGCATGGCCACCTCAAGTCCGCCTCGGCTCCAAATCCGCGATCTAGTGATTACCTGCAAAATTAAGCAGAGGGATGAGTCACCGAGACTGTGTATAATTCCCCTTTTAACACAATCGGCCTTAAGCCCACAGATGCACATTAGGCCTCAGCACACATAATATAGCATATTAAAATGTATGCAATGCAGCCCCAGCCCAACCTAGTTTTCAATCCTCTAGGTCACCTGAATCAACCAAACACCCATGCATCAAGCCAGTATGGTCCCAAACCATTTGTGACAGAGTCACAGAATATATAAACGTGGGGCGAACCCACTGTGGTCCCAAACCACTGTGAATCTCTGATAAGTATACGTGGGGCCAACCCACTGTGGTCCTAGACCACTGTGACAATAGTCACTGAATCACACTTCCCCTTTCGTTCACATCCCAAAACCGATGCAAACATATTATCCATGTACAACAGCTTAATCATGTCATACATAATCATATTATATGCAAAGCAATTACAACAGATTTACCGGTATCCTCAACCTTACCCATTAAGGGTATCTCGATTGATTACTGCACGATCGTTTTGGCTTTCACCATCACAGTTATTTACACAAAACAATAAAGAGAAAGTGTGAGCATTACACACCTGATTATGCGTAAGACTAGACTCTCTAAATTGTTGACGCTCTCACTAGGAGAAACAACTGCTATTTGTCTATCCTAGGCAGATGTCGGCTCCCTACCACAGCCTGGCGAAAAGTCTTAAACCACTGACACAGCACGTCTTTTAAACTTAGGAGCAAAGACCACGGGTCCGCTCCCCTCAGTCTCCTTAGATGCACCCTCCTTGGATCGGCTAGCACTCATATCCATGATAAGTGTCTTGATCATTACTTAGAGAAAACGTTTGGTTGTCTAACAAAGAAATTTGGTTAAGACAACGAAAGGGAAAAGGGAAATAGACAACCCAAAATTAAGAGAATCTCCTTACCTCAAGAACCCGAATGGAATGGTAAGGTTTGACAATCACTAGACCTTGAGGCTTCAGACTACCACTGTTTGGCTTCTGGGGTTTCCCGGAGTAAACGTTCCAAATAAGAGAAGAAGAAAAGGAAAATGGGGTCAGTCGAAATCTAAACACCAAGACAAATAGCCATTTGGCTATGGCCACATAAAATCGAGAGAAAAAAAAAGGGACAAAGGAGTCTCCCCTTACCTTAACCAACAGAACCCGATTGAAGAGACCTCCTGTGGCCAAAGATTCCTAGCACCTTGCTTCTTAATATTCGGCTACTAGCAATGAAAAATGAGAGAAATGGGTTACAAAAATGAAATAATCCGCTATGGAAGAGAACCCCAAAACTGATTTATGATAAAAGAATTAGTGGCTGGCTTCCTTAGGAGAAGTAACAAGATGAAGAGAACGAAAAAGTTCTTTACCTTAGACAAAGTGAAACCAAATGAAGTCCTAGGAGATTCGGCACAAGCAGTCAATGTCGAGAAGGTTTCGGCTCACTCCCTAGAATAAGAAGAAATGAAAAAAAGGGAACTAGCAACTGAGGTTCAGCCTGTGGGAACAAAAATGAAAAAGCAAAGAAGATAGAAGATGAACTAGAAGGGGATTTTGGCTAAAGAAGAGAAAAGGTTAGGAGAGATTTCGGTTAGAAAAAGTAGAAAAAGGAGTAGTAGAAGAAGTAGGGAGTTTCGGTTTGAATGCTTAAGAGAGAAATGAAGAGAACAAACAGAGTAACTATAACCCCAAACCCAGTCAATACACCACGACTGAATCTGGCATGTCACAGGGAAAAAGTTTTGAAGAAAATCGATTTGACTGTTTAGTTTTAGACAAAATTCTCTAGATGTCTAATGTTTGTAGAAATCAGGTGCATGATTAATTAAAGACTGATAACTTACTTATAAATCTCGAAAATCAATCTCTAAAAATTTAGTTATCGATCCCTAGGTTAGAAATCATTTATGTTACTTTTAAAAATCCGAATAATTGCTTTGAAAACCGTTAGCATTTGAGTGTGAAAACTTAAATTTGGAAGTCACTTAAGCTGTCAAAAACATTTAAATTGTCATTTGTTATTAAATGAATTGTATTACCCGATGGTAAAGTTTTGAAAACCATTGCGTTCATATTATTAAAATTTGTCAAGTAATTTACTTAGCCATGTTTAAAACAATCCCAAGCAAATAAATAGTCCAAAAAAATATAACTTAAAAGTCCTTATTACAAACCCAAATAAATGAAATCGAATTTAAATAAAAATAAAGTACCCAAAACAAAGTCCATATAAAACCGAGTTTATTTATTGAATGGCCACCTCGAGTCCTACCGGCTCCTCATTCATGATCTACTAATCACTGAAAAGATAAGGGAGAAGGTGAGTCACCAAGACTCGATGCATAAATCCTTCCCCGGTTAATGCAACATACTTACACAATTCATAACCAAGTAATATAGATAATGCACCCAACCTAGCCATCCATAACTCCTTTTCTACCCTGTGGTACCAAACCACCGGTGGTGCCAAACCACCGGTGACCCAAAGTCACGATATCCATTAATAATGTGGTGCCAAACCACCGGTGACCCAAAGTCACGAATAATCCATCTGTGGGGCCAACCACGTTGTGATACCAAATCACCATGACAATCCCGTAATATCAAATGTGGGGCCAACCCACTGTGGTGCTATACCACTGGGACGAGTCGCTATGAAGTGCCACACCTCTGATGACCCAAAGTCACAAAATAATTTGTGGTACCAAACCACTGGAGGTGCCAAACCTCTGGTGTCCCAAAGACACGGATATCAAATCTTCCCCCTCCTCTCATATCACCCACATCAATACATAACATGTACAAATCATGCCATCATGCTCAAATATTATGCATATAACAAATATATCACAGATCATGATATTAAGCATCATATAGCAAATCATATCAAAATGGACTTACCCGTATCTTTGCTCATACCTATAAGGTATCATATCAGGATCTACACAGTTTTTAGTTTATCACATATTAGGTTATTAATGTATATTTACTAAGTTATAAAGTGTTTAAGTTATACACCTGTTATTATCGCAAGTTTTAAATCCCGAAGACCCGATCTACTACACTAGATCTCCTTGCCCTACATTCGACCAACACTTAGATTAATACATAGACCATTCAGCCAATAATAACCTTTAAATCTCAATAGCCTTCGACTTTTCCACCACTTAAAGAATGATGAACCAACATATATCCTTGCCACTTGACTTACCAAAATCTATTGTCAGAGAATAGAGGCTTAGATCAACTGCTTCCAAAGTCCCAAAAATCTAGGAGATGATTAGAAATCTTGTTAACAAATACTAAAATTTGACTTTCGTCCTATGAGAGTCAATAGAGAGAAAAAGAAAGTAAGAATGGAGTTTTGGCCAAGAACACTTACCCTTCTTTAAAACCGAATAGAGAAGAACCCAAAGAAGATTCACCCTTGTTTGATATTCAGCCAAATTAAACTAAAAGAAAGAAAGAAGATTCGGCAATAGTGTTAGATGATGGAGGAAGATTCGGTTAGAGTGGGGAAAAAGAAAGAAAAAGAAAGTGAAATGGAAGAGAGGGATTTCGGCAAAGAAAGGTGGAGAGGATTTTGGCACAAGAGTTTGAGAGAATAAAAAGAAAAAGATGAAAGGGAGGAGATGGGCACTTTCGCTTTGAGTAAAATGAAAAGAAAAAGAGAGATGGGGAAAAGAGATTCACCAAGGAAGAAAAAAAAACAAGATGAAAGAAAATGCCTCCTTTCAATGGTAGTATATTTTCGGCACAAAGAGAAAAAGAATTTGAGAGGAGAAGAAAACAATACCAATTGGTCAAAATAAAAGCCAAAACCAAAACAAAAGCTTACCTATTGCTCACTAACACATTCGGCTAGGGAGAGTGATTTTGGAGAGAAAAGAAAATGATGCACGATTGCTAAGGAATATGACCAAAAAGCTACCAACCTACCAAGTCCTTCACAAAATTCGGTCATTTCCCCCCTAGGCCCCAAAATCGTCCAAATACATGGACTAGTTGTCCATTAAAAAGTTTCCAAAACCTCATCCTTAAACCAAGCCTTATGTCCCTTTATCATCCCTTAATTACAATGATTCCTTTCCCTAAGTTCAGACTTACCTAAAATATTAGCAATCTTGCCATAAGATTTAAGGTCCAACTTACCAAACATAAAGCTTGGCCAACACTTGATGTAAAGGTGCAAAAAAATAAAGTCCCCCAAAATGTGCTCCATGCTATTCGAACATTTCCCCTCAAGCAACTACTCATGCGCCACTTCCATTATGCTACTAGCTCCTCTTGTGCTTAATTTCCCCCATAAATTACACTTAACCCCTAACTCCTTCAGCTCCCTCTAACTTAAAGCTTAAAAACAAAAATTTTCCTACAGCTCGAGCCTACTCTTGCCTTATTCCTAAACCCTAGAACATCTCATTTAACAACACGACAAATCCGTACTCATGCAAAATAATACAATCACAAATAACCCCTATTTCAGGATATTACAGTAACCACTAAAGGTTTCGATAAAGAAAAAGAAAAGAAGAGTCTTCCCCAAAATGTTGAGTCCGAAAATGCACACCAGCTAACTTGGAAGAAGATGACACACCCTCTTACTAGCAAAAGCAAAAAATGCTCAACAAGGACCCTCTCTCTTTTACTTCTCTTGATCGAATTCACCTTCCCCCAGACACTTCCAACTTTCACCAACACCTCTACCAACCCCAAATCCCTTGATTTGCTCGTTGTTTCACTCTCCAACACCAATTTGAATCGATTTGACCAATTCAAACTCCACCAGTTCCTCATGTCCACTCATTTGAATGCATTGACCCATTCAACCATCACCCTTGAAGAGTCCCTACCGAATCCATCTTCCCTCTATCCTGGCGCCAAAAATAAAGCTTCATAATGAGGCTTATAGGATTCAAACTCCTCCCCTTCTGCTCCCTTGTGACGCCACTCCCTTGCTCCTTAAGTGGCGTCACTTGCCACTCTACCACACTCCATCTTGTGTCAACAAATATAAGAAAATATTCTTACGGCCCGCTTCAACCAGCTTAATCCCCTAAAGTGCCTAAAAAGCAAAATTTTACCAAGGCTCTAGCTTAACCATGAGCCTCCCCAGGACCTCCAAACATACCAAAATAACATGCTTAATGAGCCAAACACCAGAAATAGTGCAAAATGCAGAACCCCTAATTCTAGGATGTTACACTTTGCGTACTTCTAACTCTTTCTTTTTCTTCATAGTAATCATCGTCTCTGAGGGCTGTGCGTGGTTAAACTTCTCTTCTTCAAAGGGGCTGCTGTTGCCAAATCTAAGGGTAGGTAACCCTTATCTTTATTAAATCTCTCCCTAGTGCCGAATGTGATAGATGCTAACACCCCTTGAACATCAACTAGTGTAGGCAATCGGTTGCTCTAGCCAAGGGAGAGGCAAACCCGAATCTTGTCACACTATTGAAGGAGATCATTTTGGTGGTAAGTGGTGTTAGTGGCTATTTGAATTCAACTTAGATTTTTTAGCAGGGTGTTTAGTAACCGTTTGGAATATATTGGATCGTAGGTATGGGATTTTGGGAATTCAGGCAACGCTCATATCAGGTGTGTAATCTCACACCTCTCTGAATGTTTGCGTGAGAGGTTTTGTGAAATGGCCAAATGCCGAAAAGCCAAAAAATTGGCAACTGTGACCATTCGAGCGTACGAGCGCTCATGGTGGTAAATCGAGATACAAATGATGATGTTAAGTCACTGTGAGTGTCACGAGCACTCTCATGATACTGAGGCTAAAATGGGCCTATCTGGGCCAAAATAGGCCAAGTGGGCCTAATGGGCTATTCGGCCCATTTAGGCCAAATTATTGGAAAGCTAGCAAATGATAGATCTAAACGGGTAATTTGCAAATGTGGAATCAAAACCTTACGATTTGGGCCACATGAGCGTGTGGGCCCGTTTGGGCCTAAAATAAATTTAGGCCCAATAGCTTCGTAGAGACCCAAAAAGGGGCTCGTGTCACTCGAGGCAAAAATAGGCTTTCGAAAAGGCCGTTAAATGCAAAATTACTAAAATACCTTGGAAGGGTAAATTACCGAAATACCCTTGGAGGGTAAATGATCGTTATACCCTTAGTGGTAGTTTAAGTGATATGTATGAAATATTATATGATTGATTATGATTATGACATACTACATACACGAATTGTTTATGTCACGACATCATGCATAGGATTGGGATATTGATGATCGGATGAAGTACATTTTGGTGGCTGTGCCACATATTCTGGTGGTTTTGCCACAATCTGTCTGGTGGCTATGCCACGTATATTCTGATATCTGGTGGCTTCGCCACAAATTCTGTGATGAGCAGCTTGACTGCCATCGAGATGTATAGTGGATGGATGGGTCGATTTAAAAATCCCCACAGGTGTTGTTGGGCTGGTACGGGTGGTGTGTAGCGAATGGATTACTAGGTTGGGTTGCATGCATTATCTTCTTTATCATGTTTATAGTGCTAAGGCCCAGATTGTACGGAATAGGGCATCGGCCCTGTCTACTTCTGTACGGGCTTCAGCCCAGTTTGCTTCTGTATGGGCTTCGGGCCAATCTATTTCTGTATGGGCTCGGGCCCAATTAATGATCGACTAGGGGATTACACACTGAGTTCTCGTAACTCACCCTCTATTTTAACCTTGCATGTGATCCCCAAAGATTAGCGAATTTGGAAGTTATTTGAGCTTCATTTATTAAGTGAATGCTTTGCTAAGCTTTTAATTTCTATTAATTAGAGAGAACTAAGCTAATAAGGCGTGGAGGACTCGTGGTGGCCATACGTCGGGAATAATTCTCGAACTTAGTAAATTTTTATTTTTCTTTATTTTAGTTTTATTCTATTTTGGGTTAATATTTTTGTAATAAGGCCGTTGGTATAAAATTATCGAGGTCATGTTAGATTGGAAACCACCTAAGTCCGTGGCGAGGTTCAGAGTTTCTTGGGTTTAGCGGATATTACCAAGATTAAATGAAGGTTTTCATCAATAAATTGCACCTTTAACGAAATTCTTTGAGGAAGGAAGTACCTTTTGTGTGGGTGATAAGCGACAAGAGAGTTTTGAGAAGCTCAAGAAAGTTTTGACTAAGCTCTGTTTTGATTGACTGAAGCGGAAAAGATTTTGTCGTGTTTGCGATGCTTCTCACAGGATTAGGATGTGTTTTAATGCAAAGCGGAAAGGTAGTTGCGTGTCGTCTCGTGATTGAGACCGCATGAAGTTAATTACCGACACATGACTTGGAGTTGGCATTGTAGTCTTTGCTCTTAAGGTTTGGAGACATTACTTATACGGGGAAAATCGGTGATATATACGGACCACAAAAGTCTGAAATATCTGCTGACTCAGAAAGAACTAAATTTGAGGCAGAGAAGGTGGATAGAGTTGTTAAAAGACTACGATTGTTCTATCGAGTACCACGGGTAAGGCGAATGTGGTGGCGTACGCTTCTAAGTCGAAAGTGGTGTCGATTTGAGAGCGATGTTTGCTCATCTTAGTCTCTACGATGATGGAAGCTTGTTGGCGAGAACTTGAGTTAGGCCGACATGGTTAAGTCAAGTAAAGAGAGGCAATTAATAGATGAAGATCTGAGTGAAAAGCTTGACGGTCGAGTGGGAAATTGGAAGAATTTGGTATTAACGGTGAAGGGGTATTGTGCTTTAAAGGTAAAGTCTGTATCTTGAGGGATCGGAGTTGAGGCAAAAGATACTTGAGAATCGCATGGTAGCCCCTATGCTATGCATCCTGGAGGAAGTAAGTTATCTAGATTTGCGAGATCGGTTTTGGTGGCTCGGTCTTAAGCGGGAAGTTCTGAAATTTGTAGGAAAGTGCTTGGCGTGTCGACAAGTTAAGGTGAACATCAAGTACCTTCGGATTGCTTCACCGATAAAGATTCATGATGGAAGTGGGAGAGAATCACCATGGACTTTGTTAGTGGGCTTCCTCTTCGCCTACTAAGAAAGACTCCATTTGGGTGATAGTGGACGATTGACTAAATCAGCACTTTATCCCGATTAAGGTTGATTACTCTTTGCGTAAATTGGCAAAATTATATGTGGCTGAAATTGTGAGATTGCATGGAGTGCGTTGTCGATAATTTGGACGGAGATCCGAGATTCGTCACGATTTTGGAAAGCATTGCATCAAGCTTTGGGCACCAAATTGGATTTCGATCGGCATTTCATCCTCGATCGACGGTCGGTCAGAAGAGTAATCGGATCTTAGAAGATATGTTAAGGGGTTGTGTGATAGATTTCAAAGGAAGTTGGGAGGAATTCTTACGTGCTGGCGGAATTTGCGTACAACAACGTTTCAATCGATGATTCGGATGGCACCGTATGAAGCACTATATGGACGGAAGTGTCGCACTCCTACGTGTTGGGCGTAATTAGGGAACAGCATTTTGGGTCCGAAGATAGTGTCCGAATCCGAAGAAAAGGTTAAGGTAATCCGGGCTCGGTTAAAGGAAGCATCGACAGACAAAAATAAATGCACGCAGATTTAAAGCGGAAAGAAATAGAGTATGCGTTGGGAGACCAAGTTTTCCTAAAGGTTTCACCTTGAAAAAGGTGATGAGATTTGGGCGTAAAGAAACTAAGTCCCGAGTTCATTGGACCTTATCGGATTGTAAGCGGGTGGGATCTGTGGCGTGTCGATTAGATTTGCCTTGAATTGAAGCAAATGCACGATGTGTTTCATGTTTCAATGTTACGCCGTAACGATCGGATCCATCTCATATAGTACCGATTGAGGAGGTGGAATTAAGATCGATTTGTCATATGAAGAGGAGCCAATTCAAATTCGGAGGCGAGATGTAAAGGTTTTACGGAGAAAATCGGTTCCTCGTTAAGGTATTATGGCGAAATCATGGATCGAGAAGAAGCCTCGTGGGAACCGGAGGAAGCGATGCGGCAATACCTCACTTATTCGAGACGAGGTAATTTAGAGGGCGAAATTATTTTAAGGGGTAGAAGCGTAACATCGATAATTAGGGCTATGCATTTTACATAATTGAATGATGTTGCATGCTTAATCTTTATTAAGTGCAATTTTGGAAGTTATTTGAGCTTCATTTATTAAGTGAATGCTTTGCTAAGCTTTTAATTTCTATTAATTAGAGAGAACTAAGCTAATAAGGCCTTAAGAATTGATGATGAGAAGTTCTAGTATAAGTTAAGTAATTGGCAAAGTGGTTAAGATACATGGGTGTGTTCTTGAGGTACAAGGTTGAATCTCTAGCTAACATTAGGGAGATTTTTAATTTTTTGTTTTCTTCCTTGTAAGTGTCGGCCAAGAATATTCTAGAGTGGATGAGCTTTCATCCATTTTTGGCTTATTGACCATGAGAAAAGGAAGTTAAAGAACATAAGGCATGGAATCACAAATTCATGATAAGATGAGGGGACAAAGGCATGAAATAGGGCTATGATTTGGGGATGTGTTCATGGTCATTTGACCATGAACCTAGACGCATATGAAGGCTAAGGGAGAGGCTTAGTTGTGTAGTAAATTCTTTGGATATGATGGGGAAGAAACAAGGAGGAAAAGGGGGATATGTTGGCATTGATGTGGTGAATTTATGTTTTGCCATTAGGGGAAAAGTTAGCCAAAAGCCTAGGTTGTCCATCTTTTCTCATTTTTCTCCAAAAATTCTCTCCTAGTCGAATGTGCCATAGAGTTTAGGTAAAAACTCTCTTTTGTTTTAGCTTTCATCCTTTTGACCAAATTTTCTTCTTTTGGTAGAATGTACCATAGTCATTTTGGTACATTTTCACTTTGATTTAGCCTCAAATGCTTGAACCAAATACAACCTTCTTTCTCTCATTTAGTTTTCATTTTGAAACCAAAACCACAAAGTTTAAGCACCATTATTCTTCTTCATTTTCTCTTCTCTTGCAATGCAACTAAGTTCCATAGTCCATCTCTTTTCTCTTTGATCCTATTATTATTTTTCTTTTCTTTTCACCTTATTTTCTTATCTTTCTCTCATTCAAATCACCATTATCATTTCTTTTCTCTTTCGCTTTACTTCTTTCTCCTTTCATTCTCTTTCTTCTTTCTCTTCAAAAGCCGAATCCATTATTTTGAAGCCACCATTTTATTCTTTTATTTTGTGAAGGCGAATCATCATTCTCTTTTCTTCTTTTTCAAGCCGAACCTCCAAGTGATCAAAGTAAGATGCTATCATTTATTTTCATCACTTCCTTTCACTTGAATAAGATTGAAATCATAATCTTTTATTTCTCTCTTAGGCGAATCTCTTGAAAAGATTTTGAAAGGAACTTTGTTGAAGACAACTTTAAGTGACCATTCGAATCATCAAGGTAAGACTACTATTTTGGATAATATCAATTCCTTTAGATAGATTACTAATCTAAGTTATTTTAGGAGCAATCTAAGATCATCAAGATAGGTAAGAAAAGAGCCGTTCAAGTGTTTGGAAGAGAGAGGTATTCCTTTACCATCGAACTACAAGCGAAGAGCAATATCGGGGTTAGAGATTTTCCACCGGTTGTGGACCCTCCGCAAGCGAGGATCGATTATTCAAGTAGTCATAAATAGAACCACTCGTTGGTGGAATACCGGCGGGTTTTGATCCATCTAGTGGAAAAACCGCAAATAACTATCATTCGTGAATCAGGGTAAGGATTTAGATCCATCGTTTATAAGTAGAGTTTTGCTAACAATAGTATATACTAACCAAGTGTGTTAATCATCTAGGTGTGGACGAGCTAGAGTATTGTGCTCACTTTGTTACTAGGTGTGTAACCATGCATTAAAATTTCCATAGATTTATATTATTAAAAAGTGATTATATGATAATATGATTGTTTGTCGATACCAATCATTGGTATACAAAATTCGGTATGTTACCCAATATTCCGTTTATTTTGATATATGCATCGATATGAAATAAGCATGACTATATTATGATTTGTGGGTACATAGCATGAAAATCGATTTGATATGTATGTGCATGGGCATATGGGTATGTTTAATAAAGGAGGAAGTATTCGGTGGTTTTACCACAATTACAGTGACTTCGGTCACATATGTGAAATTGGTGACTTGGTCCCATATTTGATTCTGGTGGCCGGTCACATATTTGACTCTGGTGGCTTGGTCACATATTTGATTCTGGTGGCTTTGGTCACATATTCGACTCGGTGGCTTTTGGTCACATATTTGACTCTGGTGGCTTCGGTCACATATTTGGACTTGATCGGTGACTTCACACATTCATTTTGGTGGCTTTGCCACAATAAGGGCGATGTGCATGTTGACTACAACAAGCGCCTTCGATGGTGTGTAGCGGATGGAGGGTCGATTTAGTAATCCCCACGGTGTGCTGGTTGGTACGGGGGTGTGTAGCGGATGGATATTTAGGTTGGGCCGGGCTTGCATTTCATTTCATATACATATCCTTGTAACATTATATGACTATCAGTTGATCTGCTATAAAATGGGCCTTTGGGCTAAATTTGAGTAAAATGGGCCTTTGGGCTAGATTTGAGCTAAAATGGGCCTTAGGGCCAAATATTTGATTAAATGGGCCTATGGCCATATGTGAAAATTTTGGGTTTGAAAGCATGTGATAAAATGGGCTTTTTAGTGTATGTGTTATACATTGAGTTTATGACTCACCCATTTTATGGGATAACTTTTCGGATAACTCATAGTGCGATGGATCGGGATGAGAAGGATTTCGAGGTGGCGATGCTGCTCGTATTAAGTATTGTGGAGATTTTCCAACTTAAACTCTTTAAGTTAAATTTTATTACTTAGACTTTAATTTGGGTTGCCAATATTATGTAATAAGGCCATTATAAATTATCTTTAATTTTGTGTTTGGATTTATTTTAAATTTCGCTATGAATAATTATCAAATATCTAAATGGTTTTCGATAAATTATTTAAAATGTGTTTGATACTTTTACATAAATGTTTTCAAAGAAATGTTCTTAAGTTTGGTTTCCTTTTTATTTTATTAATTCCTTCTAAAAATAATGTTTCCGCTAAAGTTTTACTTGAGGGACATACCAAATCCGGTTGGGCTTTTTGGGCCGGGTTTGGGGTGTTTCATCTCGTAACTCACCCCTCTGTTTTAACCTTGCATGTGATCCCCAGCATTAGCGAATTTGGAGCCGTGGAGGACTCTATCGTGGCCATACGTCGGGAATAATTCTCGGGAACTTAGTAAATTTTTTATTTTTCTTTATTTTAGTTTTATTCTATTTTGGGTTAATATTTTTGTAATAAGGCCGTTGGTATAAAATTTTTTTAAGTTTTCCTTAATAACTGCTAAATTTATGAATACGTAGTTTTCTTTAAACGACACCTAATGTTTTCAAAAATATCACATTTTCGCAATTCACTGAATTTGATTTCTGTTATAAACAAGTTTTGGAAATAATAAAATAATAACAACAAAGCTCGAAGTTTTAGAAAGAATACGAACAACCTTTTAATGAACACGCAGTTTTTAAACAAACCTTCTGTGTGACATGCTAGATCCGATCATAATGTCTAGGCCAGGTTTGGGGTGTTACATGGATAACACTTGTACATACATTCATTTCCATATAATTTATTTTGGAATTGAATTGCCAAAATGATATTGTTAATTTTGGAAGTGAAAATTTACGTGTTTTCTATGATAGTGATAACTTAAATTATTTAGTAAAATTAAAATGAATCGATTGATAATTGTAGTGCGGGACTAAATTGCACAAGTGTAATCGTTATTGAATTTTTACTTTAGAAAATAAAAGGAACTTGGTTAGAAATTAAGTTAATGACTAAAGGATAAATTATGTTCTACCAAGGACTTATTTATAAAATTTGAAAAACTTAGGGTTTATTAATAAATAATAAAATTAAGTTGTCTCATACTATATTTATTAAGTTGAATCTAGATTCGATTAGATAAAATGTGTAATATAAATGTTTCAAATATTATAATAGTGAAGGACTAAATTGAATTAAATGCATTCATGCTTGATTTCATTGAATTGTGTTGAATTATGTGATTAACGAAGTTTTTGTAATTGTATTAGTAAATTTAGCTAAAGACAACATTGGAATGTCAAAGGGAAAGGAAAATAAAAGTCTAACTTCTACAATTAACTTTTAGTTTACTTTCGTAGATTAATTGGTCGTTATGATCAATATGACTATGCATAGAGATAATGGTATTGTTAGAGTTGTGTGACCCGAATCTCGTTTGATCCGGCCTAAAAAATTTTAAGTGCAGCAACTCACTTGTTAAAGAAATAAAATAGTGAGGTAAATTGGGGATATGTGGAGGTGATGTAACCTCCCCAACACGGCTTAGACGATAGACTTGTAACAGCCCGTTTTCAATGAAATTAGAACAGTGGTTTTAGGACCATAATTTTGATGAGTAAATTATTATTTTATTATTTATTTATTTTCCATGGGATTTTATTAAGGTCGTATTAAAATTTCATTAAGAAATTTTAATGTTTGCATGGTTAATTAAGTAAAAGGACTAAATCGTAAAATGTATAAAAGTTGAGTTCTATTATGTAAAGGGTTAAATGAATTTGGAAATGAAATTTAATAGACTTGAATGATAACTATTCCATATATGTTGATAGTGGATGTACATGGATATGTTTTTAATGTAATTATGATAGTTTTAAAGGTTAATAAAGTAATTTGGTAATTAAAAGAAAATTTAATAACTAAAGATGAACCAAATGTTGTCATCTTCATCATTTTTTTTTTGAACCCTAAAATATCCATTGGAGAAGATAAGCATTCGGTCAAGCTTAGGGTTGTTGCATGGTGAGTTTTCAAGCTCCGTTTTTAATGATTTTTATGTTTTTGAGTTCATTTTAGATTAATCTAGTTATCTAGGGGGTTAATTTGTAAAACTGTTAAAGGTTGAGGGTTATGCCATGAATGTTCTTAAATGGTTTTTGATGTTAAATGATAGATTATGAACCTTTTTTGAGAAATAAACAAGTTTTGTAAAGTGATTTTGTATGAAATTTGCATTTAGGGATTGGTTTGTAAAAATAGTAAAAATTTATGATAAATTTATGAAATGATGATTTATTTGGGTTGATTTAAGTCCCTAAATAATTTGGTTAGCCTATAAGAGGGATTAAAATGCTTATATTTCAAATTACAAGCTTAAGGATTAAATTATGAAAAGTTACAATGTTAGGGGCATAATGGTAATTTTTCATAAATATGAAATATGGATTAAATTGAACAATACAAGTATTAAATGGATTGAAATTTTCTATTTAGATCAAGATAAACCACGTACAAACCTAGATTGAGGTAAAGCAAAAGCTTCAAATTAGCTCAATTTAACTTCTATGCCCCTAGCCGTCAGGGTAGGTTCGTATGAATGATTATCGTATTAATCCTATTTAAATTGTATGTTATTATGTTATTTGTAATGTGAATTGAACGATGTATTAACAAATCAATGTTGTGACGGTTATCGAGTCCCGGTTGAACCTTAGGAATTTGTAGGATACAAATAATATGTCATTAGGAATTTCATGTTTCGGGTGCTGGTCTTGAATGTCCTATCAATGGCTGAGGTCCTACATTTGTTGCGGATTCTCCAAAACTCGTGTGAGCAATGATGTAAAGGAAAGGTTATAGTTATGTAAAGGCACACTTTGTGTGAGCTTTCCTGAGTATCCGATGAAATTCTAAATGGTTCAACTAGTATGAAAAGGAAACGAAATGGTAAGTGTTCAAATGGAATGTATCATGAACTTATGAAAAGGAATTGTGATCTAAATGATGTGAATACATGTGTAAATTACTTTTTATGGATGAATTCATTTGAACCATGTATAAAAGTAATAACTTGTGAATTTGATGATATTGTATAGGCATTATGCCAAGCTTATGGTTTTAGTTGGTATTACACTTATGCTATATACATTATGTAAATGAAATGGTAAGTTGTGTTTAAGTTTATACGAGCTTACTAAGAATTAATTGCTTACATAGTTTCATTCCAATGTTTTATAGATTATCGAAAGCCCGATTTGGTTGGAAGCTCATCGGAGATCTATCACACTATCCGGAAAATATATCGGTAGTTTTTGAATGTTTTGGCCAAGGTTATAATGGCATTTATAGGTTGAATTGTAATGGGATTTTGTTGGATGTTTAGTTGGTGTTTAGCTTGTATAAGGTGTGGAAGTTAACTTGGTTCGTACCATTCGATGCCATGTTACTTTGTCTCATTTTGGTTATCTTATGATGTATGTTTTGAATGACTCCTATGGTATATTTGTAATAGCTCATTTTCAGTGAAATCGAAATAGTGGTTTTTGGACCACAAATTCAAGGGCGAAAGAAAATTTTATTTTAATATTATTTTATGGTTTATAGTATGATAGAAATATCGTATGAAAATTTCGTTAAGAAATTTTTCTGATTACATGTTTGATTTGATGAAAAGGACCAAATTGCATAAAATGAAAAAGTTGAATTCTAGTAGCTAAAGGTACTAAATAGCTATGGAATTCAAAATTTGAGGTCCTTATATGGCAAATAGACCATTTAGTGGAGTTAGTAGATAAGGACAATTATTCATCATTGGAAATTAGTAAATTATCAAGGTTAATTTTGGAAAGATGATTAAATAAAAGATAATAAATGAATTAAATAATAAACATATAATCATTTTCATCATCTTTCCTAAAATAAGACATGGAAACTCTAGCCATGATAGTTGAGCTCAAGCAAGCTTATTTTGCTTAATTAGGTAAGTATTTTGGTCCCATTTCTAATGATTTTTATGTTTTCGAGATCGTAATAGCTTAATCTAGCTATCTATGGGATTAATTTGTAAAAATATTAAAGTATTATGGTTTTTCCATGGATGAATATAGTTGAACTATGAAGTTTTACGGTAGAAAATGAAAGGTTGTTGATAGATAAACAACTTTTGTAAAGAAAATTTTGATGAAATTATGATCTAGGGACTAAATTGAAAAGATGGAGAATTCATGAAAAATTTTGAATTTTATGAAATACATGGGCTGCTATTGTGATACATGAAAATTAACTAGGCTTGGAATAATGATTAAATTGTATGAATTTCATTTTTCGAGCCTAGAGACAAAATCGTAATTAATTAAAAGTATAGGGGCAAAATAGTAATTTTGTGAAAGATGTGTATTGGACTGAATTGAATATGAATTGTATTAAATTGAGTTAAATTCAAGCATTTAGATCCAGATAGACACAATACAGAGTTAGATCAAGGAAAAGAGAAAGTATCAGATTAGTAGCTTTTGTGTTTACGAACACTTGTCTAGGTAAGTTCGTGTAACTAAATTGTATGTTTATATGTTTAAATCAAATATTATGTTTGTGAAATTTATAATTGCCATGTATAAGTATTGATCACATATATTAAGGTATTTAACAAGTACTAAGTCTCGTTTGAACCTAAGGAATTCGATGGATACAAATGACATTGTCATTAAAGGTTCCCGAATTAGTTGTGGTCCTGCATGTGTTGCGGACACACCACAGCTCGCAAGAGCATCTCGTTATTTAGCTCTTATGAGCATCCCAATATATGGCTTTGTTGAGCTTCCCGTTATTTGGCTCTTATGAGCTTCTCGATAATTGGCTCTCATGAGCTTCCCAATTAATGGCTCTCCGGAGCTTCTCGATGTTGGCTAGCATGAGCTTTCTGATTGCGGCTCTTATGACCTTCCCATTAAATGGCTCACATGACCTTTCTGATTACGGCTCTTATGAGCTTCCCATTACATGGCTCACATGAGCTTCCAGTTTTATGGCTCGAAAGAGCTTCCCAATTAT
Organism: Gossypium rotundifolium; assembly: GCA_025506655.1. Classification (NCBI taxonomy): domain Eukaryota; kingdom Viridiplantae; phylum Streptophyta; class Magnoliopsida; order Malvales; family Malvaceae; genus Gossypium; species Gossypium rotundifolium. The sequence goes on along the minus strand of CP106733.1, from coordinate 20,262,734 downwards.
ATGCTCGTATGGGCATACCTATATATGAATTGATGTATTATAGATTTGTACACTTCATGTGTACTACCCGTGTATCCAACGATATTTAAATGGTTCAATGCGCTAAGTTCTGATATGAGACAATCTAAATTCGAGACGAATTATTACGAAAATATATTTGAAATACATGGACATGATTTGTACATGTTATATGGACACATGATGTGGAAAGTATATGTATATGGGAATTTGATTATTGTTGAGCTCATACATGTTTCTTGATATTCATATGAAATACATGACTAACATGGTTGATGAGAATATGTGTTAGGGCTTTTGGCCAATTTGATTTGAATATGCTTAGAATGCTTACCTTTAATATGATTAAATGGTAAGTTAAATTCCATGTTATATGATCTTACTAAGCATTAAATGCTTACTCTGTCTTATTTTCCTTGTTTTATAGTAACTCGGCTCGTTAAGGTTGGAAGCTGGTCGAAGCCACATCACACTATCCATCGTCCCATTTCAGTATATATAGTAAATTATTTTGATTATAATGGCATATATAGTTAAATTGGCCAATGTTGGCATATAAATATTTTGTTAAGATTAGCCATTTGTTTGGCTTTTATATGGTATGTATATATATATGGCCTTGTTATGGTTGGTATGGGTTGATAAGGTTAAATGATGGTAAAATTATAGGTATGTGATGATATGTTATGTTTAGGACATGATTATGGCTTGTTTTGATTGCTTTGTTGTGGCTTGTTGATGTGTTAAAGTGTTAAAGTAGATGGAAGACAAATTGAGTGAGAAATGTGGCTAGAAAAATGGCCTATTTCATCCACACGGGCAAAGGCACAGGGGTGTGTCTCAACCATGTATGACACACGGCCAGGTAACACGGCCGTGTGTCCCCTGTATTTTAAAAATTTGCACAAGTCAATATACTCAAAATTGTTCACAAGGCTTAGCACACGGGCGTGTGACTTAGCTGTGTAACCCAAGTCAAAGAGCTCCCAAGTTTGGACACGGGCTGAGACACGGCTGTGTGTCCCTATTTCGAATGCCCACATGGCCTGAGACACGGGCATGTCTCTTGACCATGTGAGATACATGGCCTGGCCACATGGGCGTGTGTCCTCTGCACCTTTGAAAAATTTTAATGTTTTTTGAAAAAAATTTTGAGTATCCGGTTTAGTCCCGACTTATTTCTAACATGTATTTTGAGCTTCGAGGGCTCACACAAGGGACAATATGATGAATTTGGATTAAGTTCTAATATGAATGCTAGATGATATGAAATTTCTATTATTTTATCTATAAATTTCAGTAATGCTCACTTTTTTGGTGATATCGGTAATGCTCTTTAATCCTGTTCTGCCGACGGATTCGGGTTAGGGGTGTTACAATATTTGGAATGGTATGATAGTAGTGAAGTTGTGGCATGATTTGATAAGTTTTAAACTAGAATTTGATGATTTAAATGTGGTAAAATTGACATGTTTAGTGATCGTGTCAAACAGTCGATTTTTAATATTTATAAAGAATGATCGAACCTGTAGACTAACTATGACAATGATTGAGGCAAGTGCACCTATCGAACAATAGTATAGTTTAGGCAAGATTATTTTATCGAACCCAAAGGAACCTAAAAGTACTACTACTCACTTTCTTTCTATTGTTTAGCCTAAAATATGGAGTGATTGGTTTATAAAACTAATGAAAAACTAAACTAGATGCAAAGACAAAAGAATGAATTGGAGAAAGACTTTAGGAAAACTCGGTTGATGAAGGCGATACCCTGGGAAGAATCCACCTATGACTTCACTTATTATTTATCCTAAACCATATGATTTCTTTACTTAGCTTGATCCGGTGAGACTCCTAACCTATATTAAACCCTCTCTCGAGGCGAATAACGTCTAACCTTAGGTTAATTAGTGGAACTCTCGTTCTCTTATAATAACCCCTAAAGAAAGCAAAAATCAATCAATGGATTCCCATATTAGGTTTCACCCTAATTTGGCAAAATCTCGTAACCCTATCTCTAGGCGCCCGATCAACTCCGCTCAATTATGCTATATCTACTCTTAGGTAGGGTCTATTCCTCCTCCACCTAAGCACATCAGATTAAATTAAGCAACATAATTAAGAACAAACTAAGTACTTATCATATAATTTAGAAATCAAATAACAAAATCCATCATAGGTTTCATCCCCTTCAGGTATCTGAAGGGTTTAGTTAATAACTATATAAGAAAACATCTCAAGAGAAAAGATAAAACAAAACATGTAACATCCTGAATTAATAGGCCTTTGGGATTAATGTGTGGTTATGTTTAATGTGAGTGTTAGGGGTCCAGAATGGGCTTAAGGTTGGGCCAAGGCCTCAATCAAATTTTCTGTTTGGACACGCTAGTGGAAAGCCAGTTAGGATAGGGCTTAAAAGATGTTATCTTTATTTTAAAATACAAAATGGGCTTGTAGCCCAGTGGGTAGTGGCGCTACATAAGGGAGCTATAAGGTGGCATCAATTGAGGAGGCCCAAGTTTGAGTCGCATGAAGCCTAATTATTTTAATTAAATTTAGTTAATTTTCGGCATTTAAGAAGGTAGAGTGGGACGGCAATGAGGCTTGGAAATAGGAGGATTTATTTGAGTAGATAATATAGATAATATGGCAGATAAAGGGAGGAAGAGGTAGTGTTATCCAGGCTTCTTTTGCAGGTGTGATCAGATAAAGATAAGGGAAGAAATTTAGGATTTATCTGCTGGTCACAGTGGTGGCCGAAATTCCAACACAGAGGGGGAGGAGGAATCAGTTCTGATATGTTCAAGGGGTGCCAAAATTTCCCTTGATTAATAGCTTAGTTTTAGTTTTAAAAAGGGGCATTTTCAGTTTTTAGGTAGTAGGTGCCGAAATTTGGGTTAAGTACGGGATATCTCTTCAATTTTGGCATTTGGATCCTATTCTTTTTTTTCTTCCCTCTCATCTCCACTTTTATGCAAAAGCCAAAATTCCATTGTTCTTTTCTTTGCTTCCCTCTACAAGCCGAAACCTCATAGTTCTTCTCTACATCTTTTCTTTTGATCTCTTTTAAAGCCGAATCTCTTCACTTCAACTCTCTTCTCAACTCTTTCCTACTAGCCGAATACCTTGTCCATTCTTTTCTCCTTGTCGATTTCTTTCTTCTATCGTGCTAAGTGCTGAAATCTCTAAGGGTTAGTCAAATTTGTTGGTGTTAAGGTAAGTGTCGAATTCTCTTTTCACTTTTTCTCTTTCGATTTTTTTTTTGTTGAGCCAAAGCCAAAAGGCTAGTTGGCGTGCTAAGATTATCCTTGGAGTAATGTTTTGATTGTTCTCATGTTCTTATTTTGGGGTGACACATCGGAAATCGAAGTAGATAGTCTAGGTCTAAAAGCCAAAAATTGCTAGTCTCTAAACTCCATCTCTTTTTGGATTTCTAGGTAAGGGACCTCTGTACTATAAATGTATATTCATGTTTGTATTCGATTCAATGTTTTAATCCGATTTGTTGACTAATATCTATTCCATGGATACAAACGCTAGTCAAACGAAAGAGGGAATTGGACCCGTAAATCCAACCCCTAGATTTAAGAAGTGAGCGGTGTCAGCAGTACGGGATTGGCCACCGGGTTGTGGACCAACTTCAAAATAAAACCTTAGACAGTTAGCAGTCGTATCGGCTTCTAATAGTGTCGACATAGAAAGTCTCGCTTTTATGCATGTCGGTGTGTAGATCTCTATCACACTAGTTAATATGTACTATATATGTTATGGGCTAAAAGCCAAAAAAAAGGGTGTATGGACAGTCGTATACCCGAAAAGGGTAGGCAAGGGATGTCAGGTACGTAATCATAGAAACTTCTCTATGTGTATCAAAGTTTGTGATAGTCTGTGATCTTTTAGGTAGTATATTATTTTGATTCTGCATGGATGTATGCATGGGATGGGGTTAATATGATAAAGGGGATGAGCATGTTAATAAGTCACTTGGTGATCTGTGGTTAACCCACGAATTGTAAAGTTAGGTCACAATAGTGATCGGTGGCTAAGCCACGTTAAATTTATTCCTGATTGTTAGGAATAGGTAGCATGGCTATCGATATGGTGTGTAGCGGTTGGTGGGTTGATTGTAGAAATCCTCGAGGTGTGATGGTTGGTACGGGCTGGTGTGTAGAGGATGGACTTGTAGGTTGGGTTGGGCCATGTAGCATGTAAATATTTTGTTGCCATTGTGTATGGGCCAAGGCCCATAATGTGTTTGTGGGCCTCAAGCCTTTTATGTGTTTTCGATTTTTGCACACTGAGTCTTGGTGACTCACCCCTTTTATTTCCCTGACTTTTCAGATGAGCAGTAGATCGTGGACATGGGAGCCGAAGTGGACTCGAGGGGCCATCAAGTCTTTTATTTTCATAAACTATTTTCGGTTTTCCTTTAAGTTTTAATTTTGGGATTATTTATGTAATAAGGCCTCCATAGCTTAGGTTATCAATTTATATTTGTTAATGTTTACATTCTATAAATTTATGTTCAAGGACTTAATTACAAGAAGGAAAAAAAGGGATTTTCAAACAAGTTCTACAAAAAAAAAAAAAAAACTACAAAGGTTTTCTACAAATATCACTTATTTAACGAATACCTACATAAACAAACCGAGATTTTCAAAACCCTCCAAAGCAAAGTTTTCAACATTTAACCCGTAGCATACCAGATCTGGTCGTGGCATTTTGGGTCGCGTTTGGTGTTACATTTTGGTATCAGAGCCAAGGTTGCAAAACTCGGGATGTGAAATGGGTCCAGTAGTGATTTGTAAAATTGAGGTGAACTTGAGAAAAGTTTCGGTTGAGATATGGCCTTCGAGTCTACCGGCACCCGATCCACGTAGGTAAGTATTCTAAACTCATTATGTGATATGCATGTTGGGCATGATGGGCTTCACAGGGATGTAGGCTAGTATGATTAGAGTTTGATGGACTTTAGGCTTAGTTTGATCAATTCTTCAAATCTCATAAGAGTTAATCTAATTAAACATGTCCGTGAACAAGTCGTTGGGTTAGGGTGTGGTAACAGGCATACGCATGTCTAGGATTGGATCTAGGGAGAGCTTGGTACTTAAGCGGTCCAAGTGGCTCAATTCCTCTTCGCTGGAATCCTACCTGGTGCGTAGTGACTATTCACCTGAGCCACGAGGACTTGTTGACGGGTCAAAATTTATAACTAAAACCGAAAGGGACCAGCCACCCTATTTCGTAAAATTACTAAAATACCCCTAGTTTTGTAAAATTTCTAAAATACCTTTGATTTGTGAAAATTTCCCAAAATACCCTGGATTTGTAAAATTACCAAAATTTGTGAAATTATTGAAATACCCCCAGTTTATAAATTACCAAAATACCTCGATTGGTAAAATTACCGAAATACCCCCAGATTGCAAAATTACCAAAATACCCCTATTTTGTAAAATCACCAAGATACCCTATTTGGAAAACTATAAAAATACCCCGGTAGGATAAAATTACAAAAGTACCCTTGGGTAGTGAAATGACGAAAATACCCTTATGTGATGAATGTGAGTTCATGGATGTTGCTTGTATGTTGATGTATGATGGTTGAATGTATGTGGTTCCTAGAACTAGGAGATTTAGACTTGAGACTGAAACCAGTAGATATAATTTTGAATTCAAAAGAACTACTATTGAAACTACTGTTCATAAGATTGTTCGTGGTTAATCAGTGAAAAAAATTAATAATTCATAAAATTTCTAATCAGATAAACGCGAATCGGTAGAATAAGTACAAGGGGTCGTGGACGTCCTGTGCGTGGTCGTGGTAGGGGTAGGATGGCTGTGTCAGAACTAGTGGGATCTAGCCATGGGTTAGGAGATGAGATGCCAGTACCCCCAGCTGCGAAGGTGGAATTTTTGGATCAGACGGCTGGAGATGATGCGGTATCTCAGGTGATGTTAAGGGTTTTAGAGAGGATTGCTGGGGCAGGCATGGGCACAAGAGCCCAAAAATTCGTGTCAGAGCGACTTAGATCTAATGGGGCAGAAGTGTTTAGGGGAATTTTTGGTATAGCCCGAGTGCAAATGAGTATTGGTTGGAGGCGATTGAACGCATAATGGATGATCTTGATTTCACGGAAGAGGAGAAATTGAAAGGGGTTGTATCTCTTCTACGGGACAAAGCATATCAATGGTGGCTTACGGTTAAGGATGGTATAGTGGCTGACCGTATCACCTAGGATTTCTTCAAAATGACATTTCAGAGTAAGTGCATTGGATCGAGTTATGTGGATGCGGTGCGCAGAGCATTTCTAAATTTGGTTCAGGGATGTAGGTCGATGGCTACATATGAAGCAAAATTCTTATGCCTTAGTCATTATGCTCGAGGGATGGTGGGCACAGACTATGAACGGTGTGTTCGATTTGAAGATGGTAAAGCGGGAGAGGGAATTTGTTGTCATTATGGAAAAGACTAATATAGCTGAGGAGGTGAAGCGGACAGAAAAATTGAACTGGGATAGAGATAGGGGTGGAAGTAAGAGAAATTTTGGATCATCAGAGGCAGCTAGGTGTATTCAAAAAAGACTTAGGTCAGATGGGTCGAGACGGGATAAGAGACTTGCTGCTGCTAGTCAGACACAGAAGTGTGCTCGATGTGGTAAATTCCATGTAGGTGAGTGTTGGGCGGGCAGTGGGAGGTGCTTTAGGTGTGGATCTACGGACCACCAAGTTAGAAATTATCTGCAGTAATGGGGCAATAAAGGGCCCATAGATCGGAGAATGCCCGGCAGGCGAGGAGGTCGAGAACCACAGAGAGGTCGTAGTCCAGCCAGAGGTGGTAATGGTTTCGGTCGGGGCCGTGGAGCATCAGGCCGAGGGGTATCAAACACTGAGGCAAGATAGCTGGAGTTAGTCTATGCTGCTAGACGTCGAGAAGAGGCTGACGCACCGGATGTAATAACCGGTACGTTTTTTATTTTTGGTTTGCCTTATAGTGCATTGATTGATATTGTGTCGACGCATTCATATGTTGATAGTAGGGTGTCTGGAACTTTAAGCATAGATTCTGAGATTTCCTCTGAGGAGATGACTATAATTAGCCCATTAGGACACTCTGTGGTGGTAAATAAGCTTTATCGAGAGGTACCTTTTGAAGTTCAGGGAATAGTTTTCCCGACTGATCTGATGGAATTACCGTTTGGGGAGTTTGATTTAATCTTAGGCATGGACTGGCTGGTGAGGTATCAAGCTAATGTAGATTGTGCAGCCAAGCGTATGGTGTTAAAAACTCTCGAGGGTGGTGAAATGTTGGTGATAGGTGAAAGGGAACTGTTTGTCGAATGTGGTGACTGCCTTAAGAGTAAATAGGATGGTGAGGAAAGGATGTGGGGCAATTTTAATGTTTGTTCGGGCTCTAGAAGCTAACGAACTAATTGTCGGGGATGTTAGGACGGTGAAAGAATTTTCTGATGTTTTTTCAGAAGAGTTTTTGAGATTACCCCCAGATCGTGAAGTAGAGTTTGGTATCGATCTTCTTCCAAACAACGCCAATATCTATTGCTCCATATAGAATAACGCCGAAGGAGTTGGTAAAATTGAAAGTGCAGATTTAGGAGTTGCGGGATAGAGGGTTTATTCGACCAAGTGTGTCACCTTGGGGAACGCCGGTGTTATTTGTTAAGAAGAAAGATGGATCAATGCGTATGTGCATTGAATATTGTCAGTTGAATAAGTTAACAATCAAGAATAAATACCTGTTGCCAAGGATCGATGACTGGTTCGATCATTTGAATGGGGCCTCAATCTTTTCGAAGATAAATCTAAGATCAGGGTACCATCAGCTTAAAGTCAAGGAGGCAGATATTCATAAGATGACATTCAGGACTCGTTATGGTCACTACGAATTCATGGTGATGCCATTTGGGTTTACTAACGCACCAGCAGCATTTATGGATATGATGAACCGAATGTTCCAACCCTACTTGGATCGGTTTGTCGTGGTATTTATAGATGATATCCTGGTTTATTCAAGGTCGAAAGAGGAGGATGATTCACATCTGCGAGTGGTTTTGCAGATTCTAAGGGAGAAGCAGTTGTATGCCAAATTCAGTAAGTGCGAATTTTGGCTAAGTGAAGTTACTTTTATAGGCCACGTTGTGTCGATAGAGGGGATTAGGGTTGACCTTCAAAAAATTGAAGCGGTGTTGGATTGGAAGCCGCCTAGATCTGTGGCAAAAATTCAGAGTTTTCTTGGTCTAGCCGGGTACTACCAAAGGCTTGTGGAAGGATTTTCTTTAATTGTGGCACCATTGACTAAGTTGTTATGGAAAGGGGTTCCGTTTGTTTGGTCTGATAAGTAGCAAGAGAGTTTCGAGAGGTTAAAAAGAATTTTGACGGAGGCTCCGGTGTTGATTCAACCGGAGGCTGGAAGGGAGTTCATGATTTACTGTGATGCGTCACATATGGGACTAGGATGCGTATTGATGTAGGATGGAAAGGTTGTTGCGTATGCATCTCGACAGTTAAGACCACACGAATTGAATTATCCCACGAATGATTTGGAATTGGCGATAGTGGTTTTTGCCTTAAAGATCTGGAAACATTATCTATATGGGGAGAAATCCGTCATTTATACCGATTACAATAGTCTAAAATACCTTTTGACCCAGAAGGATTTGAATCTAAGGCAAATGAGGTGGATCGAGTTGTTAAAGGATTATGACTGCTCGATCGAGTATCACCCGGGTAAAGCTAACGTGGTGGCAGATGCCCTAAGTCGTAAAGTAGTCCCTAACTTGAGAGCAATGTTTGCTCACCTCAGTTTATATGATGATGGGAGTTTATTAGCTGAACTTCAAATGAAACCCTCTTTGGTTAGTCAGATTAAGGAGAAGCAACAGACCGATGAGTTGCTTAAGGTGAAGTTGTAGCTAATATCAAATGATGGGCCAATGAAATTCACTGTGAATGAGGAAGGACTGTTATGTTTTTGAGGGAGAGTTTGCATGCCAAAAGATCTGGAGTTGAAGTGTAGGATTTTGTAAGAAGCGCATGGTAGTCCATACGCTATGCACCCTAGAGGGAGTAAGATGTATCGAGATTTACGAGATCAGTTCTAGTGGCCGGGCTTGAAGCAAGAGGTAACTGAATTGGTGAGTAAGGGTTTGACCTATCAGCAGGTAAAGGCGGAGCATCAGTTACCATCAGGGTTATTGCAGCCTGTGAAGATTCCACAATGGAAGTGGGAAAGGATCACAATGGACTTTGTTAGTGGGCTACCTCTCATGCCTACTAAGAAAGATTTGGTCTGGGTGATTGTTGATCGCTTGACGAAGTCTGCTTATTTCATACCAGTACGGGTCGATTACTCTCTGCAGAAATTGTCTAAGCTATACATAGCAGAGGTAGTGAGGTTGCATGGAGTACCAGTATCGATCATATCAGATAGGGACCCTAGGTTCACATCGCGATTTTGGAAGGCATTGCATCAAGCATTAGGTATGAAGTTGGATTTCAGTACAACATTTCATCCTCAGACCGATGGACAGTCTGAGCGGGTAATTCAGATCTTGGAGGACATGTTCAGAGGTTGTGTCATTAATTTCAGGGGTAGTTGGGAAGAATTTATACCATTAGCAGAGTTTGCTTACAACAACAGCTACTAGTCTAGTATTCAGATGGCGCCCTATGAAGCATTATACAGGCGGAAGTGTCATACTCCTACCTATTGGACAAAATTAGGGGAACGTCAGATTTTGGGTCTGGAGTTGGTTACCGAGACAGAGGAGAAGGTTGAGTTAATTTGGGCTCGACTAAAGGAAGCGTCGAACAGACAGAAGTCCTATGCTGATTTGAAGCATAAGGACATAGAGTTTGCAGTGGGTGACAAAGTGTTCTTGAAGGTGTCGCCATGGAAGAAAGTACTAAGGTTTGGACGGAAAGGTAAATTAAGTCCCAAATTTATCGGACCTTATCGGGTGTTGAAACGAGTGGGATCGGTAGCCTATCAGCTAGAGCTACCTTCTAAGCTAAGCCAGATTCATAATGTATTCCACGTCTCTATGTTAAGACGATACCGTTCGGATCCATCCCATGTGGTGTCTATGGAAGAAATTGAAGTAAGACCCGATTTATCCTTTGAAGAGGAACCAGAGGAAATTCTGGATCGTGATGTCAAAGTATTGTGGAGGAAGACGGTTTCTTTGGTTAAGGTTCTATGGCGGAATCGCGGTTTTGAAGAGGCTACATGGGAACCGGAGGAAGCGATGCGGCAGTAATACCCACATCTATTCTGATCAGGTAATTTCTAGGCCGAAATTTCTTTAAGGGGGTAGAACTGTAACATCCTGAATTAATGGGCCTTTGCGTTTAATGTGTAGTTATGTTTAATGTGAGTGTTAGGGGTCTAGAATGGGCTCAAGGTTGGGCCGAGGCCTTAATCGAATTTTCTGTTTGGACACGCTAGTGGAAAGCCAGTTAGGATAGGGCTTAAAAATGCTATCTGTATTTTAAAATACAAAATGGGCTTGTAGCCCAGTGGGTAGTGGCACTACATAAGGGAGCTATAAGGTGGCGTCAACTGAGGAGGCCAAAGTTTGAGTCGCATGAAGCCCAATTATTTTAATTAAATTTAGTTAATTTTTGGTATTTAAGAGGGTAGAGTGGGATGGTAATGAGGCTTGGAAATAGGAGGATTTATTTGAGTAGATAATATAGATAATATGGCAGATAAAGGGAGAAAGAGGTAGTGTTATCTAGGCTTCTTTTGGAGGTGTGATCAGATAAAGATAAGGGAGGAAATTTAGGATTTATCTACTGGTCACAGTGGTGGTCAAAATTCCAACACTGAAGGGAGGAGGAATCGGTTCTGATATGTTCAAGGCGTGCCAAAATTTCCCTTGATTAATAGCTTAGTTTTAGTTTTAAAAAGGGGCATTTTCAGTTTTTAGGTAGTAGGTCCCGAAATTTGGGTTAAGTAGGGGGGATATGTCTTCAATTCCGATATTTGGATTGTATTCTTTTTTTTCTTCCCTCTCATCTCCACTTTTATGCAAAAGCCAAAATTCCATTGCTCTTTTCTCTGCTTCCCTCTACAAGCCTAAACCTCACAGTTCCTCTCAACATCTTTTCTTTGATCTCTTCTAAAGTCGAATCTCTTCACTTCAACTCTCTTCTCCACTCTTTCCTCCTAGCCGAATACCTTGTCCACTCTTTTCTCCTTGCCAATTTCTTTCTTTTATCGTGTTAAGTGTCGAAATCTCTAAGGGTTAGTCGAATCTGTTGGTGTTAAAGCAAGTGCCGAATTCTCTCTTCACTTTTTCTCTTCCGATTTTTCTTTTGTTAAGGCCAAAGCTGAAAGGCTAGTTAGCGTGTTAAGATTATCCTTGGAGTAATGTTTTGATTGTTCTCGTGTTCTTATTTTAGGGCGACACATTGGGAATTGAAGTAGATCGTCTAGATCTAAAAGCTAGAAAACGCTAGTCTCTAAACTCCATCTCTTTCGGGATTTCTAGGTAAGGGACCTCTGCACTATGAATGTACATTCGTGTTTGTATTCGATTCAATGTTTTAATCCTATTTGTTGACTAAGATTTGTTCCATGGATACAAATGGTAGTCAAACGAAAGAGGGAATTGGACCCGTAAATCCAACCCCTAGATTTAAGAAGCCAGCGGTGTCAGCAGTATGGGATTGGCCACCGGGTCGTGGACCGACTTTAGAACAAAACCTCAGACAGTTAGCAGTCGTATCGACTTCTGATAGTGTCGACATAGAAAGTCTCATTTTGTCTGTAATCAGGTGTGGAGATCTCTATCACACTAGTTAATCTGTACTATATATGTTATAGGCTAAAAGCAAGAAAAAAAAGGCTGTATGGACAGACGTATACCCGAAAAGGGTAGGCAAGGGATGCTAGGTACGTAATCATAGAAACTTGTCTATGTGTATCGAAGTTTGTGATAGTTTGTGATCTTTTAGGTAGTATATTGTTTTGAGTCTGCATGGATGTATGCATGGGATGGGGTTAATATGATGAAGGGGAAGAGCATGTTAATAGGTCACTTGGTGATCGGTGGTTAACCCACGAATTGTAAAGTTAGGTCAAAATAATGATCGGTGGCTAAGCCACATTAAATTTATACCTGATTGTTAGGAATAGGCGATGGTCATGATGTGGTGTGTAGTAGTTGGTGGGTTGATTGTAGAAATCCCAGGTGTGATGGCTGGTGCGGCCGGTGTGTAAAGGATTGACTTTTAGGTTGGGTTGGGCCATGTAGCATGTAAATATTTTTTGTTGTTGTGTATGGGCCAAGGCCCATAATGTGTTTATGGGCCTCAAGCCTTTTATGTGTTTTCGGTTTTGCACTCGAGTCTTGGTGACTCACCCTTTTATTTCCACGACTTTTCGGATAAACAAGAGATCGTGGACATGGGAGCCGAAGCGGACTCGAGGGCCATCAAGTCTTTTATTTTCATAAACTATTTCGGTTTTCCTTTAAGTTTTAATTTTGGATTATTTATGTAATAAGGCCTCTATAGCTTAGGTTATCAATTTATATTTGTTAATTTTTACATTTTATAAACTTATGTTCAAGGACTTAATTACAAGAAGGAAAAAAAAGGGATTTTCAAACAAGTTCTACAAAAAAAAAAAAAAAACCCAAAGGTTTTCTACAAATATCACTTATTTAACGAATATCTCTATAAACGAACGGAGATTTTCAAAACCCTCCAAAGCAAAGTTTTCAACATTTAACCCGTAGCATACCAGATCTGGTCATGGCATTTTAGGCCAAGTTTGGGGTGTTACAAAACATAAAAAATCCCTAAAACTTCTTGAAGGAATTGAAGGAGAGATCCTCCGTCTTGAATAGAGTTTCGGCTTCTTGAGATGGATCAACTGGCTATCTTCAAGTGATTCCCTAAAAGATGAAAGCTTCAACAAAAGCCCCTGCCAAAAACCGTCTCCCTATTTCGACTTCTACTGAACTCCTCTTTTTAATTGCTACCTTAGGTGTTTATATAGGTTTTGAGATGCTTTACTTGGCTCCTAAGTATCCTAATTCAAGTAGAATTCCTCCTAGGATGTTTAAGTAGACTTAGGAATGTGTTTCTTTGCCTCCAAGCATCCAACTCCTAGTGAAATTGCTCATTCCTATAGCAAGGGCATGGCCATGGAACATGCCCGTGTTAGTCGACTTCAGGCCGTGTGTCGATTCTGTTGATTGAGGCACGGCCGTGGCACAGTCGTGTAAGTCAGGATTTAGGCCGTGCTTCAGGTCTGTCAATTGGGACACAGTCATACAAATCGTGCTTGGGGCGTGCCTTTGAATGATTAGCGAGGCACGGCCGTATGACTTGAAGTCCAGGCTGTGCCAATTTCTTGGGTTGGCCCAATTTGGTCCGTTTTAAGCCCGTTTCTCATTCTTTTCGTTCTCGCATGCTTTCCTGAGTATAAGACATGAAAAGAAAGGATTAACAGCACCTTTTTACATAAATTGAGGGTTAAATCATCCAAAAGCATACTAAATGTGGGATTAAAATATGTTACTTTTACGGTTTATCAAATACCCCCACACTTAAGCTTTTGCTTGTCTTCAAGAAAAATTCTCAACTTACAATTAAAACGAACTTTCCATAATTCATAATTCCTATCGACAATGTCTCATCATAATTCATAGATAATTTATACATGGATAATTCAACTCAAATAGTCCTAAGGATTCAATCATGATAAGTCATACTTTTGTAGTACGAAAACATAGGTGTCTCCCCTTATCTGAATAATTACCTTTAATTTAAAATCGACAAGGATTGACATCCTCACAAAATATTCACTCAAATCACTCGAAGTGTTTAAAGTTCAAGAATAAGCACTCATAAGTCGAACCTGAAAAGTTAGTCCCATAGGCTTGCCTGAAAATCAAATCTCCACCACTGTATATGAGATGATACATAGATCAAAAGGTCTTTATCAGGGTTGTAACGGGGCTAAGGTTAAGGGTGTGGATACAGGCTGAATTAGAGGGTTAGAATCGAGACTGACTTGACAACTTACCTGACTAGAAAATATGAATATTTACATCGAATGAAAACTAATAATACCACTACTGATAATTACTCTATAATAAGGAGTATTTTCATCACTTAAAATTTGATAATACTTTAATACGAGCTTTTTCTTCAACAATTAGAGTTTAAATGCTCTAAGCTCTTTTGTATACTGCTAATATTGAATAAAATTGGATTTTTTTTATTTTTAAGAACAAACTAAAATATTACATCATAAATGATAAATGTAACTACTGAACTAATATAATTCGGCAATTTAATCAAATCAAACGTCGATTAAAGGGTAGTCAAAAGAATGGTGATAACAAATTCAAAGGGATTTTTGGGTTAATATTAGTGGGTGAGTCAATAAAAAGGTTGTTAGGATTTAACGGGGTTCACTAGGGGTTAATTTGTGAAGGTAGGCTTTTTATGGAGTAAGTGGGTTAAACCTAGGTGCCTTTATCATCTCAGTATATCAAATCAATAATGTGGTCTCGACATGTATAAACGAGGCAAGTTCTAGAATAACAGTTCAAAGTTAACACACTCATAATTAATAAAGTGAGCACAAAAAAGAATATATGCTCTATAAGGCTCAAAATCTCACAAAAATTATGGGTGTTTTTGACATCAATCCTTATAAATTCCAAATTTTAAGGTAGTACTCAAATTCAGTTCAACGACCTATTAATTTTTAATTTTAGAAAGTAGACTTATCATGCTCGATTCTCTAGTATTCTTCAAATTTAATCATCAATGCACAATTAACTATAACTTACTCTAAAACATATCAATACAAATCATAAATCAATAGAAATTTCATTCTAATTAGTAATATGAGAAAATACTTGAAAACAAGACTAAATTCAGGATTTGAGAATAATGCAAAAAGTCATGTACTTTTACCCCCACACTTAAGATGTACATTGCCCTCAATGTACAAAGATAGATAAATAATTATGTAATAATAAAATCAAAAGAGAAGGGGAGAAGCAACACTTCCTGAATTTTTGGATGAAGTCTATGAAAAGAAACCGGATAAGATTAGTGGTGAATGTGGGGAAGCGTCTCGAACCGTTTGAAATTGAATCTTCAAAGTAGCCAGCTTGGTTTTATTGTATCCTAAGCTAAATCTAAATGCCATTTGAGAAAAAAAGAGAAGATAATAAAGGATTAAAAATAAAAATAAAAATAAAAATATGAATAAAAGTAAATAATTAAATAGAGATAAGGTCCACGCTCATGTGCCTAGTTGTGGTGTCCACACGGCCACGACCACGGCCGTGTGCATGGCCGTGTGGGTATGGAAACCTATGCCTAAATACGAGAAGAAATAAAACCAAACTAATTAGTATAGTTAGTACTCGGGTTGCCTCCTGAGAAGTGCTCATTTAAAGTCTTGAGCTAGACTTACCTATTGTACGCACAATCATGGTGGTTTGAGGATGTGGAAATCCTTTCTCATGCGATCAACGCGGTTATGGATATAAAGTTTAAGTCGAGTAATGTTTACCTCAAAAGTGTTGAATTTAGGATTGCTTACCTCAACTGTGCCGTATAGGAAGACATTAAGTACCTCAAAAGTGATTTCTTCGTTTGTCTTGAGTTCTGAATTGGTGATTCGAGGGTTTTCCTTATTCAACAATACTTGATCCTCTATTTTGATGTGATTTGTTGTTCCTATCAGCTCGTCTAGGGTTTCCTTTGGTTTCACTTCGTGTGGTTCTGGTTCCTTATGAAATTCTTCTTTATTAGCACGAGGTCTATGGTCCGGCTCAGGTTTGTAGCTTTGTGGTGTTTCCTGCAATGAAGGTTGAACAAGTTGGTTATCAATTGAATTTACTTTCTCACCTTTATCACTTGATGTTCGGCCGAGTCAAGAGCTTGAAGAGTGACTATCTAAATCGCCACACAAGTATGAGTTCTCCAAAGATAGATATCAATTTTAGCTCTGGCGTTGCTAAAAAGGGTCTTCCTAAAATTAAGGGATTGTGTTGTCCTCATCCATGTCTAAAACGACAAAGTCTATTGGGAATACAAATTTATCAATTTTAATTAGAACATTTTCTATCATACCCCAAGAATTCTTATAGTTTTATCGCTTAATTGAATGCTCATCCTAGTTTGTCCGGGTTTCTGACATAGTTGTTTAAACATTTTGCAAGGCATAACATTGATGCTTGCCCTAAATCCGCTAACGCATTATCAATAGATAAACTACCAATTAAACATGGAATTGTAAAACTCCCTGGATCTTTTAATTTTCGTGGCAGTTTATTTTGTAGAATTGCTAAGCACATTGCGTTTAGCTCAACGTGGTGCTCTTCGTCTAATTTGCGTTTGTTTGTCAAGAGTTGTCTTAAAAATTTCCTCGAGTCTGGTATCTGAAAAAGAGCTTCAAGGAGAGGAAAGTTAATATTTGCTTTCTTTAAGAGTTTAAAAAACTTACCGAACTGTTCCTCAGAATCATCTCTTTTCATTGCTTTGGGATAAGGTATGCAAGGTTGGTACTCCTTGATTATCGGTTTCAGCTTTTCTTGTGTTACCTCTACCTTACCTTCGTCTACCTTGTTTTCTTGTATTGAATTTGGTTCATCTATCCCCTTACCGTCTTGAGCTGAGATGGCTTGAATTTGCTCCTTTGGTTAACCTCGGTATTACTTGGTAGACGTTCTAGCAGTCGTTCTGACATTAGCTTTGCGAGATGTCCCACTGACCTAGTAAGTTCTCCAACTTGATTCTCGATCCTTTTGATTGATTTTTTTGTTCATCAAGTGCTGCTTCAGTCTTTTGGAAATGAGAATCTATGGCTGCCATGAATTTCGTCAGCATCTCTTCAAGTTTTGGCTCATCTTCTTGTTGGTGAGGTGGCTGCTAAAAATCTGGAGGAAGTTCTGATTTTTGGCTATTTTGATCATCCTACGAGAAATTGGAATGGTACTTCCAACCTGCATTATACATGTCACTATAAAAATTCTTTTGATATATAGAATAGTTACCTATATAGTGAGCTTGCTCGTTTTCCATGCCATATCCATAGCGTGGGTACTCAGGATTTACCACGCCTCCTAGATTCTAATCATATTGTATTTCTAGATGTACTTGCAAGGGACTATACCAATCATCAAATTTTTTATTCATCATCTCTAACTAATTAGATAACCTGGTGACCATGTCGAGGTTGAAGACACTGGCTGTTTTAGTAGGAATTGCCCCCATGCCTTACCACTGATAATTATTCAGTGCCATCTTTTCCATAGACTAAAATTTTCTGCCAAAATCAAAATAGAGGAAAAAATTAGCAAAGCAAAAAGAAATAATAATAAAGAATAATATAATAATAATAAATTGCAAATAAAAAAATTGGCTAAAGTAATAGAAATAGAGCTTTCTTAATATTTTATTGTTCCCGGCAACGGTGCCAAAAACTTGATCGTGTCAAACAGTCGAGTTTTAATAGTTATAAAGAATGATCGAACCTGTAGACTAGCTATGACAACGATTGAGGCAAGTGCACCTATCGAACAATAGTATAATTTAGGCAAGATTATTTTATCGAACCCAAAGGAACCTAAAAGTACTACTACTCACTTTCTTTCTATTATTTAGCCTAAAATATGGAGTGATTGGTTTATAAAACTAATGAAAAACTAAACTAGATGCAAAGATAAAAGAATGAATTGAAGAAAGACTTTAAGAAAACTCAGTTGATGAAGACGATACCCTCGGGAAGAATCCACCTATGACTTCACTTATTATTTATCCCTAAACCATATGATTTCTTTACTTAGCTTGATCCGTGAGACTTCCTCACCTATATTAAACCCTCTCTCGAGGCGAATAACGTCTAACCTTAGGTTAATTAGTGGAACTCTCATTCTCTTATAATAACCCCCTAAGGAAGCAGTAAATCGATCAATGGATTCACATATTCGGTTTCACCCTAATCTGGAAAAATCTCGTAACCCTATCTCTAGGCGCCCGATCAACTCCGCTCAATTATGCTAGATCTACTCTTAGGTAGGGTCTATTCCTTCTCCACCTAAGCACATAAGATTAAATTAAGCAACATAATTAAAAACAAACTAAGTACTTATCATATAATTTAGAAATCAAATAACAAAATCCATCATAGGTTTCATCCCCTTCGGGTATTTGAAGGGTTTAGTTCATAACTAAATAAGAAAACATCTCAAGAGAAAAGATAAAACAAAGCATAAGAAATCCCTAAAACTTCCTGAAGGAATTGAAAGAGAGATCCTCCGTCTTGAATAGAGTTTCGGCTTCTTGAGATGGATCAACTGCTATCTTCAAGTGATTCCCAAAGATGAAAGCTTCGCAAAAGCCTCCGCTAAAACTGCGTCTCCGCCTTCAACCTGCTGAACTCCTCTTTTAGTTGCTACCTTGGGTGTTTATATAGGCTTTGAGATGTTTTACTTGGCTCCTAAGTATCCTAATTCAAGTAGAATTCCTCCTAGGATGTTTAAGTAGACTTAGGAATGTGTTTCTTTGCCTCTAAGCATCCAACTCCTAGTGAAATTTGCAACATCCTAAATTAGGGGTTGTTTGTAATTTAATTATTTTTCCCATGTGTGTGCTTGAAGAAATATGTATGCTTGATTGCCTGATATATTTAAGGGTCTAGTCATAACCCCGGACTAGTCAGACTTAGGGCTAAAATTTATTTTTAGTGCTTGAGAGGAGGGAGTTAGGTGAGATAGAGGTTAAGAGATAATTTTGGGAGAAGTTGTACACAAGGAATAAAGTGGCATGGTGGCTTGAGGCGCTAAGGTGCAAGGGAGTGCAAGAGGGAGGACTCATGTTCGAGTCCTGGTGGAAGCGCAAGAATGTTTTAATTTTTGCCTTTGGCGTTAGGGCAAAAGGGAGTTAAGGAAGGAACGCTTAAAATGGATTGTAAGGGGTTTATATCACGAAATGAGTCAGTGGCAAAATGGCTTTCATGCGCCACTTAAGAGCTTGGAGGTGACAATGGGCGCAGGTCTTGGGTTTGAGCTGCCGAGTTTGCACCTTGGGAGTTTTATTTTCTTTTGCATTAGGAAGGGAATCGGCCTAGGAAGGCCTTAAGAATAAATGGCGAGGTTTTGAGGCATGAAAGTCAATATGGAAGAGTGGCTTGGGGCATGTTAAAGAGTCATGCAAAGAGGTCCCATGTTCGAAAGTAGCATGGGCGAAGAATAGGATTCTTTTTTTATGCAAGCTGGCGTGAATGGGAGAGGGAGCTAATGGCCTGATTTTGGACTCTTAATTTGATAAGGATAAGCTTAATTTTTTGCACTTAATTTCGGCTGGAAGAGTAGTGTTATTAGTATTTTATTTCTTTTTATTTTGAAGAGGTGATAAAGGAGGGGATAGAAGATAGGTATTGTATTTAATTTAACTAAATAGGTGATAATCAAAAGATAAGAATTATCACAAAAAAAAGGGGGAGAGGTGGCTGAGTGAAGGGCTCTTGTGATGGCATATTCAATCAAGTGAAAGGGGTGCCAAATTCATCAAAGTTTCTTTTCTTTTCAATTGATTGCTTGGTCGAATTCTCCTAGCCACATTGCCAAAATTCTTCAAAATTCCTTTCTTCTTTTCTTCTTCTTGGCGAACCTACCTCCCTCTTTTACTAAAAATTTCACCTTCCATTTGTGTTGCTAATGAATATCCCCCACCATATAGGGCTTGCCGAATCCCCAAGGAAGGTGTCATCGATTTCAAAGGTTGGTAAGTGCCTCTCTTAAGCATTCTGGTTTCTCTTCTTCCTTTTTGTGTGTCGAAAACTTGAGAAACAAGCCTTGGTAAGTTGGTCAATGTGGTTATGGTTCTAATAGTGTATGTTTTGTGTGTAGCTAACGACAAGGTGCATCGAGGGAGCTTTGCATGTTTCAATTCTGCAAGGTAAGCCAATATGGTATTCGGCCATAGGCCACTTTCCATAGATTTGCTTATAGCCGATTTTAACAAAGTGACATATAGGGATTTCGACAGTTTCAGAAGATAGGAGTGGTTTTCCAGGATTTTGATTTTTGCTTTGGTAAGTAATAATAAGATTCGACCTAGGGCCATATTTGGATTATAGGTGCGATTAGTCCTTCGAGATTACTAATTTGGCCGAATAGCCTATGGCACTAACTTTGGTGATTGGCTGAATATAGGGTCAATGGATAGAGCACAGTAGATCAAAACTTCAGGATCTAGGATTCGCGTTAGTAACATGGCTATGTTGTTGCCTTTTTAATCATTGTGGTAGTTTTGCTCGTGGACATGAGCATGGATTTCGGGTAAGTCCCCTATTACATTATCTATGATGTATGTGTATGCCATCATATGCTGTTGAATGCTATGCTATACATAAATGCATGATATATAGGATTATGATATTTGTTATGTAAGCATGATGATGGTGGGATTGATGAGAGGAGGGGGATGATCTTTATGGACTGTCACCAGTGGTTTTGACCACAAGATGGGTTGGCCCCATCAGTTTAATTGTGACTCCGGTCACCAGTGGTTTTGACCACACCGTTGATAAATTGTGACTAAGTCCCAGTGGTTTGGTACCACCAGTGGTTTTGACCACATTATGATAATTGTGACCTATGGTCATCGATGGTTTTACCACACGATGGGTTGGCCCCATCACATGATTTGTGACTCTAGTCACCGTGGTTTTGACCACAGTGGTTTTGACCACACCGGGTAGTTAAAGGAGTACGGATGGTTAGTGGGGTTGCATGTTTGTATGTTTATTAATAATTTGTGTATGAGTTGCATTTCCGGGTGGGGATTTACACACCGAGCCTTGGTGACTCACCCTTCCTATATTACTTTGCGTATGAGTAGATCATGGAGATGGAGCCGAGAGGACTCGAGGCGCCATGCTTATTCGTTGGATTTGAATTTAATTTATTATAGTTAAGTTTATTTATTTTTTTAAGTTTTAATTTGGTTTGTAATAAGGCCGCTAGTTTATTATTTTGGGATGTTTACATAGTTATTTTTACTCTACTTATATTATATTACAAATGAGATTATATAATGTTAAGTAAATCGGTTTAAAGCAACATTTTCAAATTAAGTAACTTTTACGAGTTTTCAAAGATGTTACCATTGGGTAGCAAAGTTTTCCAAGTCAACCATAACTTGAAGATTCTTAAAATTTTACATGATCGAATGTTTTAAAAAGGTTTCCAAACACAACCATGTTTATAAATAAAAACCAATCCCACCTAAGTTTTATCAAACACTGTTTTATAACCTTAGCAGAATTTTCAAATTTTTCATCAGAAAAACAGAACCTTTCAAACATTTTTACCCCGTGACATACCAGATCTGGTCAGGGCTCGTGGGCTGAGTTTGAGGTGTTACATTTTTGGTATCAGAGCCCGGTTCAAAACTCGGCTGTGGGGGCCCAAGGCCCAAAATGTTTTGTTTTTATTAGTAGGCCTTATTGAAATGTTTTGGGAAACTGTTTATGGTTTGAACAATATGGCACCGAGTCTCCGGCACCAATCTGCCCAGGTAAGTAATTCTATCTATTTTCTTTGTGAATATTTATAGGGGTAGAAGGGTAAATTGTGAACGTAGAATATTAGAATAAGGAATTGTTGAACCCTAGGGCTAGCGTACCCCAACAAACAATGCATAAGATTTAATAATTCCCTAAACAACCCCGTGAGTTGTCAATGAAAGGCGGGGGATGTGGCAATCGTTATCGCATGTCTAGGATTGGATTCGGTGGGGGCTTGGTATTTAAGCAGTCCTAGTGACTCACCTCCTACTCACTTGAATCCTACTTGGTGCGTAGTGACGGTTCATCCTAGTTGAGACGACGTGCTCACAGGCTAAACTTGATAACTAAAACTCGAAAGGGACTAGCCGTTTTGTTTTTGAAGTAATTAAAACCTTGTTTTAAGAAAGAAAAAAATGACCAAAATACCCCTCAGTTTGAAAAATGACCAAAATACCCCTGGCTTGTAAACTACCAAAATACCCTCCGTATGAAAAATTTCCAAATAGAAAATTTTCAAAATATCCTTCTTTTGTGAAATCAATTAGAACCAAATTTTGGAAATCTTGTTATGAAAAAAATTACTAAAATACCCCTAGTAGGAAAATTACAAAATTGCCCCTAACCAACAAAATTACCAGAATGACCCTGATTTTCAAAATTTTGCAACATCAACGTTTCGAAAAATCAATTCTCAAAAGAACCCTCAAAGTTTTACAACTTTTGAAATATCCTTGATTTATTAAATTTTACAAATTCACCGATTTGTGAAAAATTACCAAATACCCACGAGATCCAAAATTACCGAAATACCCCCGAATTTTAAAATTTATTCAAAATACCTCGGTAATTTAAAAGTTCCAAAATACTTTTTGACAAAATCATCCGGGAATTTTTCTTTTGGAAAATTACGAAAATACCCCTGTAGAATAATTGACGAAAATACCCCTAGGATAGGAACGGACAGGAATATCCGTTGAGTGAATGTGTATAGGAGATACTAAGGAATGGATGTGTTTTTCTGTGAATTAGGATAGAAAACTTGAACTTTGAATGATCGAAAGAATCCCTATTAAGCTCTCTTCATAAAATTTCTTCGTGGATAACCAGTGAAACAAGTACTAATGCATAAAATTCTTAATCAGTTAAACGCAAATGAGGATAATGAGTACAAGAGGTCATGGACGTCCGCCGTGTGGCTGTGGTAGGGGTAGTATGACCTTGTCGGAGCCAGCAAGGTCTGGTCATGGGTCTGGAAATGAGATGCCAATCGCCAAATGATGTAAACCGAGTTCTAAGATCGGGCCAAATGGTAACGATGTAGTATCCCAAGCCATACTACGAGTATTGGAACGAGTTATCGAGGTGGGCGCAGGTGCAAGAGCCCGTAAATCTGTGGTTGAACGACTTCTGCCAACGGAAAGCAGGTGTTTAGAGGAATTTTCGAGTGGCACCCAGTCAAGGTGGAGTATTGGTTGGAATCAACCGAGAGGATCATGGGTGACCTAGATTTTACAAACCGAGGAGAAGTTGAAGGTATCATCTCTCCGCTTCGGATGAGTCATATCGCTGGTGGCTCACCGTAAGGGATGGAGCGATGGCGGAGGATCTCACATGGGAATTCTTTAAGGCCGCTTATCAAAAGAAATACATCGAACCGCTTATGTGGATGCGCAGCGGAAGGCTTTCTTGAACCTGGTTCAGGCTAATAAGACGGTGGCAGAGTATGAGGCTGATTTTCTCTGGTTTAGTAGGTATGCTCGTGGTATTGTGGGTACCGAGCATGAACGCTGTGTTAGATTCGAGGATGGGCTGAGAGATGAGCTGAGGATGATGATAGCTCCATAATAGGAATGAGAGTTCATTTGTCCTAGTGGAGAAATCTAAGGTTGTCAAGGGTAAGACAAATCATTAGGCGGAATCAGGATAGGAATTGGAATAAGAGGAGCTCCGGATCTTCAAAGTTTTCTGGTAATCAGCAGAAGAGGACGAGGTATAGTGGGTCGGATCAAGCTGCTAGGCCTGCTGTTGCTGCTAATCCTCAATGGCTGCCACGGTGTGCTCGGTGTGGGAAGTCTCACACGGGGGAGTGTTGGAATGGTAATCAGGGATGTTTCGAATGTGGGTCCATGGAACATCAAGTTAGATATTATCTGAAAAAGGCAGTTAGGCTGAGGTCAGAGGGTCAGGATCGTGCACCGAATAGGAGGGATAATCAACAGCCACTGAGAGGTCGTGGTGTAGGAAGAGGAGGTAATAGTGCTGGCAGAGGTCGTGGGGCACCGAGGAGAGGTACCGGTGGTACTGAGGCTAGGCAACCTGGTTTGGTCTATGCCGCGAGGCGTCAAGAGGAGGGCGACGCACCGGACGTCATAATCGATATGTTCTTGATCTTTGGTGTACCCTATAGTACCTTGATTGACATTAGCTCAACTCACTCGTACATTGCTAGTAGCGTAGTGAAAACTCTACACTTAGACTCTGAGCTTACTTCTAGGAAGATGACTGTATTAAGCCCTTTAGGTCACTCTGTAGAAGTAAGTAGACTCTATAGGAACGTACCCCTAGAACTCTAAGGGGTCGTGTTCTTGGCTGACTTGATAGAACTACCGTTTTGGGAGTTCGATCTAATCCTGGATGGATTGGCTAGTAAAGTATCGAGCTAGCCTCAGACATGAACTAAGCGCATGGTGTTAAAGACCATGGAAGGAGAAGAGGTGGTGATGATAGGTAAAAGGAGAGATTACCTATCTAACTGCTTCGCTGAAGGCGTAAAAGATGGTTAGGAAAGGTTGTGAAGTATATGTAGTGCATGTCTGTACTTTGGAAGCTAAGGGTGTAGTAGTGAGTGATGTCCGGACCGTAAGAGATTATGTTGATGTGTTCCCAGAGGAACTTCCAGGTCTACCTTCGGACCGTGAGGTTAAATTTGGTATAGATCTGTTACCCGGAACCGCACCAGTATCTATAGCTCCATATCGGATGGCGCCAAAAGAATTGGTAGAGTTGAAGGCACAGATCCAGGAATTGTTGGATAGAGGGCTCATCCGACCAAGTGTATCGCCTTGGGGAGCTCCAGTGCTTTTTGTCAAGAAGAAGGATGGGACAATGAGAATGTGCATAGACTATCGACAGCTGAACAAGTTGACAATAAAGAATCGGTATCCTTTACCTAGGATCGATGATTTGTTCGACCAACCCAATGGAGTATCAGTGTTCTCTAAGATCGACCTTAGGTCAGGGTGCCATCAGCTTAAGGTGAAGGAGGCTGATGTCCATAAGACGGCATTCCGTACTCGGTATGGACACTACGAGTTTTTGGTAATGCCTTTTGGTTTGACGAACGTACCGACCGCGTTTATGGACATGATGAACCGAGTTTTTCAACCCCATCTGGACCAGTTTGTCGTGGTATTCATAGACGACATTTTGGTGTACTCGAAGTTAGAAGAGGAGCATGACGCACATCTTCATGTGGTTCTGCAGGTTCTAAGGAAGAAACAGTTGTACGCCAAATTCAGCAAGTGTGAGTTCGCTCAAGGAGGTAACTTTTCTAGGCATGTTGTTTCAAATTAGGAATCGTGGTGGATCCCCGTAAGATTGAGGCGGATTAGAATGGAAACCACCAAAGTCGATTACGAAAATTCAGAGTTTTCTGGGGTTGGCAGGATATTACGGAAGATTTGTGGAAAATTTCTCCTTAATCGCAACACTATTAACTAAGCTACTGAGGAAAGGAGGAGTTTCGCTTTGTGTGGTCGGAGAAGCGCAAGAGAGTTTCGATAAGTTGAAGAGGATTTTGATGAAGCACCGCCTTGATTCACCGGAGGCGAAAAGAATTCATCAGATATTGCGATGCATCGACAATCGGATTAGGGTGTGTCGATGCAAGAAGGGAAGGTGGTTGCTTATGCGTCACGGAAGTTGAGGCCTCACAAAGCTAACTACCCGACACATGATTTGGAATTGGCTGCTGTGGTTTTCGCCTTGAAGATTTGGAGGCACTATTTGTATGGGGAGAAGTCAGTAGTGTATACAGATCACAAGAGTCTGAAATACCTCTTGACTCAGAAAGATTTAAATTTGAGGCAGCGAAGGTGGATTGAGTTGCTGAAGGACTACGATTGCTCAATTAAATACCATCCGGGTAAGGCTAATGTGGTAGCTGATGCATTGAGCCAAAAGGTGGTAGCGGATTTGCGAGCAATGTTTGCTCACCTAAGTCTCTATGATGACGGGAGCCTTTTGGCAGAGTTGCAAGTGAAGCCATCGTGGATTGATGAGGTCAAAGAAAGGCAAGTGACCGACGAAGCTTTGAGTACTCGGAGGTTGCAAGTACAGAATGGTAAGGCCGAAGGTTTCAGCTTGGGTAGTGATGGAGTGTTGTACTTTCAGGGGAGAGTATGCATGCCTAAGGATGATGATTTGATGCAATGAATCCTTAAAGAAGCTCATAGCAATTGCACGCTTATGCACCCGGAAGCAGAAGATGTATTGGGATTTAAGAGAGCAGCTTTGGTGGCGTGTCTTAAGCGGAAGTAACCGAAGTTAGTGGGCAAGTGTCCGACATGCCGCAAGTTAAGGCTGAGCATCAATTGCCATCGTGGTCATTATACCAAAGAAAGATCCCACAAAGGAAGTGGGAGGAGATTACTATGGATTTCGTAAGGGCTTCCCTTACGCCCAAAGAAGAAAGATGCGCTTTGGGTGATAGTAGACCGGTTGACTAAGTCGGCTCATTTCATACCCGTAAGGGTTGACTACTCGCTTCAAAGGTTAACCAAGTTGTATATCGCAGAGATAGTGCGATTGCATGGAGTACAGGCCCATTATCTCGCATCGAGATCCCTGCTCACGCCGAGATTCGGAAGGCTTTACATCGTGAGTTAGGCACGGTTGAATTTCAAGACGGCTTTCCACCCGCAAATCGATGGACAATCCGAGAGGTAATCCAAGTGTTGGAAGATATGTTAAGGGCCGTGTTTTGACTTTCGTGGTAGTTGGGAGGAGTACCTACCTTTGGCGAGTTTGCTTATAACAATAGTTATCAAGTGAGTATTCAGATGGCACCGTATGAGGCGCCATATGGTCGAAAATGCCGTACTCCTACATGTTGGACAAAACTAGGAGAACGACAAATGTTGGGTCCAGAGTTAGTGGCGGAGACGGAGGATAAGGTTAGAGTAATTCGGGCTCGTCTTAATGAGGCGCTCGGACAGCAAAAATCTACTACCGATCTTAAGCGAAGAGAGGTTGAATATGCAAAGGTGATAAGGTCTTCTTGAAGGTATCACCTTGGAAGAAGGTGCTTGAGGTTTGGCCAAAGGGCAAGCTAAGCCCTAGATTCATCGGACCGCATACGGTGTTGAAACGTGTGGGACCGAGAGCTTACCAACTTGAGTTGCCGCAGAATTGAGCCGATCCATGATGTCTTCCATGTTTTGATGTCGAGGCGCTATTCATCGATCCATCACACATAGTGCCGATTACGGAAATTGAGGTGAACTCGGGCTTGTCTTTCGAGGAGGAGCCAGTACAGATTTTGGATCGAGATGTCAAGGTTCTGAGGAGGTAGTCAGTGCCTTTGGCAAAGGTGTTATGGCAAAATCATGGTACGGAGGAGGCCACATGGGAACCCGAGGATGTGATGCGCGAGAATACCCCAACTCTTTCTCGATCCGTAATTTCAAGGTGAAATTATTTTAAGGGTAGAACTGTAACATCCTAAATTAGGGGTTGTTTGTAATTTAATTATTTTTCCCATGTGTGTGCTTGAAGAAATATGTATGCTTGATTTCCTGATATATTTAAGGGTCTAGTCAATACCCCGGACTAGTCGGACTTAGGGCTAAAATTTATTTTTAGTGCTTGAGAGGAAGGAGCTAGGTGAGATAGAGGTTAAGAGATAATTTTGGGAGAAGTTGGACACAAGGAATAAAGTGGCATGGTGGCTTGAGGCGCTAAGGTGCAAGGGAGTGCAAGAGGGAGGACTCATGTTCGAGTCCTGGTGGAAGTGCAAGAATGTTTTAATTTTTGCCTTTGGCGTTAGGGAAAAAGGGAGTTAAAGAAAAAATTCTTAAAAGGGATTGTAAGGGGTTTATATCACGAAATGAGTCAGTGGCAAAGTGGCTTTCATGCGCCACTTAAGAGCTTGGAGGTGACAATGGGCGCAGGTCTTGGGTTCGAGCTGCCGAGTTTGCACCTTGGGAGTTTTATTTTCTTTTGCATTAGGAAGGGAATCGGCCTAGGAAGGCCTTAAGAATAAATGGCGAGGTTTTGAGGCATGAAAGTCGATGTGGAAGAGTGGCTTGGGGTGTGTTAAAGAGTCATGCAAAGAGGTCCCATGTTCGAGTAGCATGGGCAAAGAATAGGATTCTTTTTTTATGCAAGCCGTGTGAATGGGAGAGGGAGCTAATGGCCTGATTTTGGACTCTTAATTTGATAAGGATAAGCTTAATTTTTTTTGCACTTAATTTATGCTGGAAGAGTAGTGTTATTAGTATTTTATTTCTTTTTATTTTGAAGAGGTGATAAAGGAGGGGATAGAAGATAGGTATTGTATTTAATTTAACTAAATAGGTGATAATCAAAAGATAAGAATTATCACAAAAAAGGGGAGAGGTGGCTGAGTGAAGGGCTCTTGTGATGGCATATTCGGTGAAGTGAAAGGGGGGGTGCCGAAATTCATCAAATTTTCTTTTCTTTTCAATTGATTGCTTGGTCGAATTCTCCCTAGCCACATTGCCAAAATTCTTCAAAAATTCCTTTCTTCTTTTCTTCTACTTGGCCGAACCTACCTCCCTCTTTACTAAAAATTTCACCTTCCATTTGTGTTGTTAGTTGAATATCCCCTACCATATAGGGCTTAAGTTGAATCCCCTAAGGAAGGTGTCACGATTTCAAAGGTTGGTAAGTGCCTCTCTTAAGCATTCGGTTTCTCTTCTCTTCCTTTTGTGTGTCAAAAATTGAGAAACAAGCCTTGGTAAGTTGGTCAATGTGGTTATGGTTCTAATAGTGTATGTTTTGTGTAGCTAACGGCAAGGTGCATTGAGAGAGCCTTTCGTGGTTTCAATTCTACAAGGTAAGCCAATATGGTATTCTACCATAGGCCACTTTCCATAGATTTGCTTATAGCCGATTTTAACAAAGTGACATAGGGATTTCGGCAGCTTTAGAAGATAGGAGTGGTTTTCCGGGATTTCAATTTTTTCTTTGGTAAGTAATAATAAGATTCGGCCTAGGGCCATATTTGGATTATAGGTGCGATTAGTCCTTCTGGATTACTAATTTGGCGAATAGGCCTATGGCACTAACTTTGGTGATTGGTCAATATAGGTCAAGGATAGAGCATGATGAGATCGAAACTTGGGATCTAGGATTCAAGTTAGTAATGTGTGTAAAACTCACTACACACTTTATTAGTTAACATGGCTATATTGTTGCCTTTTTAATCATTGTGGTAGTTTTGCTCGTGGACATGAGCATGGATTCCGGGTAAGTCCCCTATTACATGATCTATGATGTATGTGTATGCCATCATATCTCGTTGAATGCTATGCTATACATAAATGCATGATATATGGGATTATGATATTTGTTATGTAAGCATGATGATGGTGGGATTGATGAGAGGAGGGGATGATCTTTATGGACCGTCACTAGTGGTTTTGACCGCAAGATGGGTTGGCCCCATCGCTTAATTGTGACTCGGGCCACCAAAGGTTTTGACCACACCGCTGATAAATTGTGACTAAGTCCCAGTGGTTTGGTACCACCAATGGTTTTGACCACATTATGATAATTGTGACCTATGGTCATCATGGTTTTGACCACACGATGGGTTGGCCCCATCACTTGATTTGTGACTCTAGTCACCGTGGTTTTGACCACCAGGGTTTTGACCACACGGGTAGTCTCGATTGCTCATTCGTTGGATTTGAATTTAATTTATTATAGTTAAGTTTATTTTTTAAGGGGTTGTAATAAGGCCATGGCACACATAGCCTACTTATGTAAGTCGAGATTTCAGTTAAGTGTGTCAATTTTCAAATTAAGATTGAGGCAAAGATGTTACCATCGGCAGCAAAGTTTACCAAGTCAACCATAACTTGAAGATTCTTAAAAGTCGAGAATGTTTTAAAAGGTTTCCGTGCTTAAATAAAACCAATCCCACGAGTTTTATCAAACACTCGATTGGGACACGGCCATGCAAATCGTGGCTTTTGGGCGTGTCTTTGAATGATTGGCAAGGCACCACCATGTGACTTGAAGTCCGTGCCATGCCAATTTCTTGGGATTGGCCCAATTTGGTCCGTTTAAGCCCGCTTTAAGCCCGCTCTCATTCTTTTCATTCTCGGGTGCTTTCTGAGTATAAGACATGAAAAGAAAGGATTAAGAGCACCTTTTTACATAAATTGAGGGCTAAATCATCCAAAAGAATATTAAATGTGGGATTAAAATATGTTACTTTTACGGTTTATCATTTAGGTAAGTGTTGTTGAATGCAATTGAGGTGCCTTTGAGTGGCATACTGGTTAGTTGTGCTAGGACTTTTTACAAGACCCAAGCTAGAGAGACCACATTCACCACCGAGGTGGCTTGGTCTTTTTACAAAAGAATTTTCAATACTACACCTATTTTATACAAGTGATTATCTCTATTTTATGAATTTAAAACTAATATTAATTTTGGCAGCGAAAAATATATCAATAATCTTTTGTATAATAAATTAACCCATTTAAAACACTTAATAATTAAACAACACTCTAAAATCACTATCAAGAATAAATATTAAGTATAAACTATTGCATCTATATAAATTCCCTATTCATAATAATTAATGAAATACATCTTAAATGATGTAATTAAAATATTATCCCATACCACAGTTTACAATAAGATTAATAAAATAATAACTAATAACAATCCATTTGTGAGAACAAGTCGAGACCGTCCGCATGTCGAGTCCACGTCCTAGTCTGTTAGGTTAATTGAAAATAAGGAAAATAAAGGGAGTGACCTATGAAAGCACAGTGTGAGTCCCTTTACAATAAACCAATTCAATATTCGAATCTGTACAATATACCTAACAATTTCACATATCAATCAATTCAGTACAATGACAAACAAATTGGCATATCACTCAATTCAATATTGTAAAACGGGTTTGCTACCTAAGCAAGCAACCGTTAACGAGCAGTCATAATTAGCCAGACGAATTCAATTATCAAATCGATATACTTTTCAAATTTGACATATGCACCTATAACAGTTCAGTGGATTTTTTATGCACCTTTCATAAGGAGGCACAATATGTCATGAAAAGCTCAATTCGTTTATTAGTCAATAGTCTTACCCCAACCTCTACACACCATAATAAGGGTTCCCCCAGAACTCCCTTTCTCCAATAACACTGGGTTGTGGACTTAATACCACCAATAATTTGCAATTTCCACTGCCACTGGCTATGGACACACAACAAACGGATGCAGCTGGGATCTATTTTAGCTTTAGGTACATAGCACACAAATAGAATGCAGATAAAACCTGTCAATGGTTGCGGAAGCACAACATAGTCGCAGATAAAAGCTGTCAGAGGGTTGTGTATGCACGGTAAAAAGGATGTAATTGGAATATGCTTTTGCTATAAATACATAGTGCACAATTAAATGCAGTTATATTGTCATATACTTCCTCCTTTCAAATTTTCCCCCATGCAAATGCAAATGCAATGCAATGCAATCAATATCATTATCAATATTCCATCTCATTGCATGAATAGACAATTCATAAATAAATCATTAAAACATGTGAGACATTTATTTGACATGTATAGCATTAATAAATATATATAATCATTCACGAATTTAAACAAACAATCATAAGCAGTTATATCATAATAGCAACTATAAAATCATTCACAGATTTATGCCATCAATAATAAGCAATTAAATTATAAATTCATGTATGCACTATTTCTATTCTTAATATGGGACCTAAATGTATAAACTAATTCTCTAGATGTCATTAAAAATCTATTCAAGGACTGATTTGCATAAAATAATTGAGGTTATAGTAAAACTGTAATTTTTTTGAAGAATAGTGGCAAAACTACAAAATCTGAAGAAAAAAATGGCAAAACTATAAATTCTGGAAAAACAATGGCAGAATTGTAAAATCTGGAAAACTAGTGGCAAAACTGTAAAATTTTAGAAAATTATGGCAAAATTGTAAAATTTGAAAAATAGTGGCAGAACTATAAAATCTATAAAACCTGTGGCAAAATTGTAAAATCTGAAAAATAGTGGCAGAACAATAAAATCTATAAAATGGTGGTACACAATCGTGTGGGCTTAAACTTGGACACAATTTGACTCGATTTTCCATGAAAGAACACACACCTAACTTTCCCGGGATCTCGGGCGATTACCCTTCGTTCAAGCTCGATCGAATCTCCTACATGGGTCAAAATTTTGATAAATATACGAGATGTAATTGACGGAAAATCAACCGATAGAGAAATGAGTTGAAATTAAGAATAGATCTTGATTTTGGTACAAAAATAATTATCAGCAATGGTGAGAAAATATTTTCAAAGGAAAAGATGAATAATAAAATGGGAATAAATAGAAATAAATAGGATAAATTCTATTATGATTTGAAAAGGAGTAATTTGGATTCTAGTTAGGATAAGAAGATAAAAAGATATGGATTTTTATTTCTATTTGATTTTATTTAAAAATAATATATAATTTTAAATTAAGATAAGAAGATGAAAAGGTGTTGGAACTTTAATTTTATTTGAATTTTGAAGAAGGATAAGATATGAATTTTAGATAAGTTTGAAAAAGATAATCAAAATCCTATTATGATTAGGCTAAGGACTAAATGGTAAGATTAAGCAAACTTTAGGTGGCTATTTTGGAAATTAAACCATTCTGCTAAAATTAACAAAAATGGGAAAAAATTGGCATGACTTGAACCTAGGTGTGCTAGGGGAAGGAGAAAGCTTAACTATGGAGCTTCTACCCATCTCATGTTCTATTTCTACCATAATTAATTGTTATACTAACTTGATTTCCATCCTTAATTACTTGAAAAATAAAGAGGAAAAATGAAAAGAGTGGTTTAAAACCTTGGCTTTCTAGGCAATCTCTTAAGCTCTTAACCACTAATGTTAGGACTCAATTTATGCTAATTTTAGTCAATTGTATATGTCTATTTCATGCTCAACCTACCTATTCTTATTAGCTTATACTTTTAAACAATTATTTTATTAACTTATTTAACCTATAGTTTTTAATACTCTCCTATTTTATTTTTACAAATCATAATTAATACTCATGAGCAAGACTCATTATTAATATTTTAATTCACTTCTACAAGTTTTCCGATTAGGTCCTAACTCAATTAAAACACACTATTTTCACATTAGACCTCCTAATCAAGTTTCATTTTTTTAAATCTAGCCTCTAATTTTTGGGATGTTACATGCGAAGGTCCGAGGGCCGAAGGCCCAAGCCCCCGCAGTACAGACCTTTCTGCATAAATTGAATCCGTATAGGACTATACCTTTTCTATTCTTGTTTTCAAAATTAGTGAATTTGTCCTCTTCTACTCGTGATTTTTCTCGATAAGGGTTTTCCACATATAATTTGCATGTTTTTATTTTTGTTTCTTATTGCTTTGTGTAATAGGCCAATTTAGCCCGGGCCCATACAAAAAAATAATAAACCCAAAATAATAAAACAAAGTCCAAGTCTAGTCCAAAATATATCATTTGGCCCGATCGGAATGGCCCATTACTTGAAAAGATTGAAGGTCCATCTACAAGCTTGACGTATATGGAAACATAATCTTCAAGAATATGCAATCTTAGATATGATATGCAAATCTTGGATATGATATGCAATCTTAGAAGAAATGATTTTGCAATCTTAGAGATTTAAGTTGTAGATACATTTTAATCTTAGCCGTTGGATTTGGGGAGGCTCAACTATAAATAGAGGCCTCTCCCTTCATTGTAAAACACTTGAGTTTGGAGCAATAATAATTCTTAGGAGCATTCACTCAAATTTCTCCCTCTCTTGCATTCTTATTTTCTGTGGCTTGTTCTTATTTTTTTTTTCGTTCATCTTCGTTTCTTTTTAAGTTGCTTTCATTTGAGTTGGATTTTGGTGGAGGAATTTCATTGAATCTTCATATTGTGAGAGTTAGGCCGACTTAAGCGTTTTTTTAACCTTTTTTATTTATCCATTTAATTGTTTAATCATTAAATATTATTTTACTTTTATTCGTTTATTTTTCCATGAACTTTCTTATTTATATATAGTTCATTCATTTAACCATTCTTATCATTCTTTTATTTTCTTCCATTAATTATATACTTTATTTGTTTTAATATTATGTAACACATGTTTTTTATTTTTAAAACTCGTGTTATAAATCATCCATTTTGAATTGTTTGATTATTTGCTTTAAATTTTTTTCCATATATTATCAATTGCAAATTTTTTTATACTATCTATTTTATATACCATTTATTTTAATATGTTTTGTGTATAATTTCTTCTAAATTCCTTATTACACAATATTTATTTTTAAACTCATTTATATATTATTACTTTATATATTACCTATTTTCATTTTTTATATATTATTTATTCCAAACTTATACATATATTACCTACTTTTTATATATAATTTGTTTATTGGTTTATATATTGCTAATTTCAAATTTCTTTTTCTCTTATTATTCATTTTCAAATTCATTATTTTTAAATTTGTTTACATTTTATTTTGCCTTATATATATTTTTTTTTATACTCTTTGTTTTAAATTCATTGGTCTTTGATTATTGATGCTAGTATTTAAATAATTGCCATTATGTGTTTTATAAATTGTTTATTTGTATTTTCATATTGCCATTTTTTAACAAAGTTTTTACGCATCGCTTTAATATTAAATCAATTTTCCCCAATTTTAAAAAGAAAACTTTTAAAAATAAGGCAATATTCAGTACTTTGGATCTTTGAGAAAATCGTGCCCTAACTTACTGGGTTTCCATTTTTTTATCCAAATAACCGAATATCCTTTTTAAACTTTAATGCACAAGACAAGCTTAGTTTCAAGGGTTAAAATGTCGTATCCTAACTTACTGGATGTGACATCTTATTACTTCGGGACAAGGAGGTCTTAACATCAAATTCGACTTATTCAGGTTTTTAAAGAGGATCGTATTTTAAAATCTTTTTAAATTTTCGACATTAGGACGTTAATTCATCAATTAGGTACCAATTTTAGGGCGTTACGAGGGTGCTAATCCTTCCTCGTGCGTAACCGAATCCCGAGCCCGTTTTCTCAAATTTTGTAGACCAAAATCATTATTTTAGTAAATCAAAATGTTTTATTAAAAATGATTAATCTCAAGGTGACCCGATCACACCTCGAAAAAAGATTGGTGGCAACTCCATTTTCGTTTTAAAAGTCGACCCCGTTTTTAAAAATAAAAATGGTTTTGACACTTTGTGATCATTCTTACTGCCATTATCGACGTATTGTATAACGGGTATCTTTCCCCTAAAAACTTTGAATAATAAATTCGATTGGTGATATTTAAATTATGTGATAAATGTTTGAAATTGTTTTGGATGTGAATATGAATATTTGGACATTGATATTACAATGATATATGTTATAATGGTGATTATGTTGTTAATGCGTCATTAAATGATGTTAGACATAGTTTGAGTATAGTTGACAAGCCATAAGGTCACCAATATAGTGATTTTCTAGCCACCATTGCCAGGAAATTCGGGATGGCTGAATGAACAAACCATTGTTGTCGGGTAACCCGAGATGGTAGAATAAATTAATACTAGAAGTCACTATTTCTAAGCAACCTGGGATGACAGAATAAAATAGTTTTAGTTTCTAGAGGATGTGGACTTACTCGATATATTTATTGATTTGAGTATCCAGTCTAATGTTTGTCATTAGATAATATGGGGCAAAATGAATAAGCATTGAGACCTAAACATCAATGCTAAAATAAGAAAATATGGGACGTTGGTCTTAAGACCCAGTTTCAAGGCATAAGGGACCTTGCCTTGAGACATCACATCTAATGTCTCGAGACATATTGACATCGAAGTAAAAATACATAAAATAAAATGAGGCCTATTTCAAGACAAGAAGTCCCTAGGCTTGAGACACAACATTAAAATTTGATAGTTAAGTTTGGATCTGAATGCTAACTCTAAATTTGACCTTCCATAACTCCGTAAAATGATGAATTTGAAATTTAAGACATTTTGATTGTATAGTTGTGAATATGCTTGATGATTAAATTGGTCTTGTAACATCCTAAGTGTGGGCTTGTGCATTTATATGAGATGTTGGTTTAATATGTTCACTTGAGGCCTTAATTAAATACTTTGTTTAAGCTTACTTGGGTTAAAATGAAGTTTCAAGTAGTGTAATGAACATTTTGGGCTTGTCACCCAGAAGGGAAGGATGCCATAAGGAAGGAAGGGAGTTGGCGTCACAAGCATTTGGGAAGGGCCCAAATTTGGCCGCTTGAAGCCCAAGTTTTTAGGTCAAAAATTTGGCAAAGGAGGGAAGGGGAGGACGGCACACTAGCAATAAAATAGGGTTCTCTTTTATTCTTTTATTTTAATTGATAAAATGCTGATAATAGGAAGAGAGGTATTGTTGTTAAAGAAGACTCTTTTGAAGGTGGATGATGATTAAGTTAACAAGAAACATTAGAGTTATCAAGTAACAGCAGAGTTGGCCGAAAATCCAACTATGGGAAGGGGGAGTTGTATATGCCGAAATTTGCAAGTAAGTGATTACTTTCTCATCTTTTTCTTTTATTCTTTTCAAGCCAAAATTCTATTCTCTCTTGGGTTCTTTGCCACAACTCTCCCACACTTTGTTTCTTCTCTTTATTCTTTATTCAAAATCGAATACTTTTGTTCATACTTCCTTCTTCCATAGCCGAAACCTTCAAGGATTCAGCCTCTTTTTCCTGAAATCACATCATAGCCGAAACTCCTTAGTGTTTCTCCTCTCTTCAAAAACCCTTCTAAGGCCGAATACTCTTGGTGCACATCTTCTTCCTCTATACCCGAACCATTAGGTGAGATCTCTGTTTCCCGAAGGTGCACCATAAGCCGAATACTCCTCTGTAATCCGGTGAGTTTTGGGATTTTGTTTTATTCGATTTTACTCTTTCTTTTCCTAAGATCTAACCCGAATCATGTGTACTAATGCTTGTCAATTTCCCCCCTTTGTCCATATAAGCCGAATCCTTTCTTATCGAGATCTGTAGTGCCGATTTGTGAAAAGTCAAGGCGGTGGTCAAGGGTAGGTTCGCCAATGGCCACTTTCCTCGCTCTTTTGTTCTCAAATTTAATGACATAAGGTGTTGATGGATTTTGATCATCGGTTTGGTTAACTATTTTTGGTGATGGCCGAATGTAGGAAAGGAGGTGACGAGTTCTCAACAACATTCGGGATTCAATTAACTAGGTAAGAATTCTATTTAAGTGTTATAGTTGTTAAGAAATTAGATCTCATCGTTTAAATGATTTAGTGATTAAGGATGGACTCGAATAACAACAAAGGTAAAAGGTTGGATCTATACAACCAACACCCAAATACAAGAAGTGATCTGCTCTTTGAAAAGAGATTGGCCATCGGGGTGTGGACCGACATCAAAGTCAAATCGTAATGATAGTGGTAGTCTCGAGTGATAGTAGTGTAGACATAGAGAAAGCATTAATACGAGAATCAAGTGTGTAATACTTCCCCACCATCTAGTTCTGATTATTAATATATATATATATGTTCATAAGTTTTATATGTTACGTTAAAAGATGAAATCTCGGATTTAAACAGCGGACCACCAGGTTAGTAAATAATCTGATTATATGTTACAAGTTAATTGTTGTACATGTTTGCATGGGTTGGGTGATGAAAGGAGGAAGTTATATGTATATGCGTAGTGGTTTATACCGTGATTTGCTGTAGTGGCTAATGCCGTGATCTGTTATAAGGGCTTCGGCCATAATATGTTGATGAGCAGCATGACTGCCATCTTGGAGTGTAGCGGTGTGGGTTGATTGTAAAAATCCGCAATGGTGTGTTTGGTTGGTACGGGGGTGTGTAGCGGATGGAAACCTAGGCAAATGGGTTGGGCTTTGCAAATTATTTGTTATCCATGTAAATGAAATTATTATTATTTTTATGAGGCCCAAATCTAGTGGTGCATGAGGGTTGCACACTGAGTCTCGCGACTCACCCAATTAAACTAACCTTTCAGGTGACAATTACTGCATCGGACCGGGCCGAAGGAGAATGCAAGGTGGCCATGCAAAAGAATATGTGGATCCAGCAAAAAGTTCCACTTAATAGTTTTTTTTTTCAAAGTATTTTATGCTATGGATTCGAACTACGTTGTAATAAGGCCATGGGCCATTAGTTTACATTTTAGATTTATTATGGGCCTTTATTATTTATTCTTATTTTAGTTTCTTTCAAAGACATGTAATTCAGTTTTGGGCTTTTGATTATTAAGGCACATTTTATATGATTCTCGTTTGGGCTTTCTGTCAACACGATTGGTTTTACAAAAATTTTCTTAATGACATACCAGATCCGGTTGTAGTGTTTGGGCCGGGTTTGAGGTGTTACAAATTAGTATCAGAGCCAGCTTCAAAACTCAGCTTTGGGGTTTTGGGCCCAAAAGATTTTCTAAAAATGGGTTTTAAAACATGGATTTCTCTTAGCAAAGGCTTATTAGTTCAGCATGGCACCTGCGTCTCCGGCCAAGTTCACCAGGTAAGTACTCTAAGCCATTGTGTGATATAAATGTGGGCTTAACGGGTTTTATGGGACGCAGACTATTTAGGTTAGAACTTGATGGACTCTAGGCTTAGACAAACAACTCCTAAAATCCATAAGACTTAACTTCATTAAACAACATCTGTAAACAAGTCACAAGACTAAAGTGTGGTAACAAGCATATGCATGTCTAGGAGTAGATCCAGAAGAGCTTGGTATTTAAGCAGGCCGAGTGACTCACCTCCTCTTCGCTGGAATCTCACCTGGTGCATAGTGATTGTTCACTTTAGCCATGACAGGGTGTGGCAATAGGCATATCCATGTCTAGGAGTGGATTTAGGGAAAGCTTGGTACTTAAGCAGTCCTAGTGACTCACATCCTTTCCACTAGAATCCTACCTGGTGCGTAGTGACTATTCACCCTAGTTACGAGTACATGTTGATAGGCCAAAACTACAATTAAAACCCAAAAGGGACCAGCCACCTGTTTTTCTCACAAAATTGTTAAAATATCTTTATTTTGAAAAAAAAATACCCATGATTTGCAAATATACCCCGATTTACAAAGTCAACAGAATCTTTCTATAGAAAACAAAAACAACAACAACATCATCAAAATATCCTTGATTTGTAAAATTACCAAATTACCCTTGATTTTTAAATGACCAAAACACCCCTAGGTTTCAAAATTATCGAAATACCCCAGATTTATAAATTACCAAAATACCTTAAATTTGTAAAATTATCGAAATACCCCCAGATTGGTAAATTTATCGAAATACCCCGAGTTGAAAATTACCAAAATACCTTTATTTTGCAAAATCACCCGAAATCATATTTTGAAAAGAATTTTATGAAAATACCTCTGTAGGATAAAATTACGAAAATACCCCTAGGTAGCAAAATGACAAAAATACCCTTAGGTGGTGAATGTTACTTGTATGAACGTTGTGTGTGCATAATTCCTAGGATAGGAAGACTGAAAACTGTAGATAGGTTCAAATTCGAAAGAATCACTTTTAAAATTATGTTTCATAAGATTGTTCAGGGATAAATAGTGAAAACAACCAATGACTCATAAAACTTTTAAATTAGATAAAAATGAACCAGAAGAATGAGCACAAGAGGTCGAGGACGTCCACCACGTGGTCGCGATAGAGGTAGGATGACCGTGTCAGAACTCGTAGGATTGGGTCATGGGTTTGGAAGTGAGATACCGGTTCTACTAGCTACTGAGGTGGAATTTCAGGACCAGACAGGTGGAGAGGACGTGGTGTCTCAGGCTATACTGAGGGTTTTGGAAAGAGTGGCTGAGGCTGGTATGGGCATAGGAGCCCGAAAATTTGTGCCTGAGAGGCTGAGGAACAATGGGGCTGAAGTATTTAGGGGTGGTGTATCCCTGAGTTCCATTGAATATTGGTTGGAGGCATAGAACGTATAATGGATGACCTAAACATTACGGTGGAGGAGAAGCTAAAGGGGGTCGTGTCTCTTCTTCGAGACGAGGCCTACCAATGGTGGCTTACGGTGAAAGAGGGAACGGCCACGGACCTAATTGACTGGGATTTATTTAAGGAGTCGTTCCAGGGAAATTACGTTGGGGCTAGTTACATGAATGCTCAAAGGAAAGCATTCCTGAATTTGGTGCAGGGGAGTAAGACTGGTCGAGTATGAGGCCGAAGTTTCTCGCTCGAAGTCGTTACGCTCGAGGAATGGTAGCAACAGAGTATGAACGATGCGTTCGGTTCGAGGATGGGCTACGAAATGAGCTAAGGGTTCTGATTGCACCACAACGAGAGAGAATTTTCACGGTTCTGGTGGATAAAGTTAAAATAGCTGAGGAAGTGAAATGGGTGGAGAGACAAGAGAAGGATAAGGATCGAGGCAGGAGTAAGAGAAGTTTTGGACCCTCTAAAACAACTGAAATTTTTCAGAAGAGGCCTAGGACTGATGGGCTAGCTCGTGCTCTATCAGGCCAGAGTCAAGCATGCTCTACATGTGGGAGAACCCATTATGGGGAGTGTAGAGTGAAAACCGGTAGATGCTTTAGGTGTGGATCCACAGAACATTTGATGAGGGACTGTCCTCAGATGGATCGTGGGTAGCCAGCGGGCTGAGGTTCTGATCAGGCTAGGAAAGGTGATCAGCCTGGACCAAGGGGTAGAGGTGCAGCTAAAGGAAGGAATGGATCTAGTTGGGATCGTGGAGCATCTGGCAGAGGTGCAGGTAATGCTGATGCAAGGCAGCCGGGTCTTGTTTACGCAGCTCGACGATGGGAGGATAGTGACGCACCGGATGTTATAACTGGTACGTTTCTTATCACTGATAACTCTTTTCTTGCCTTAATTGACATTGGGTCAATCCACTCCTATGTTGCATGTTCAGTACCGGAGACTCTAAGTATAGTATCTGAAATAACCATTAGAAAGATGACTGTGGTTAGTCCTTTAGGGCAATCTAAGGTAGTGGACAAACTGTTTAGGGATGTACCTTTAGAGACTCAAGGGGTAGTATTCCCAATAGATTTAATGGAATTACCGCTTGGAGAGTTTGACCTTATTTTGGGAATGGATTGTTAACTAAGCATCGTGCCAAGTTGGACTGTGGGAACAAGCGTATGGTGTTGGGTACCCTGGAAGGCAGGGAGGTGGTTGTGTTAGGAGAAAGGAGGAATTACTTGTCCAACGTGGTATCATCCTTAAAAGCTATTAAGATGATTCGAAAGGGATGTAGTGCATTTTTAGCTTTCATTAATGCGTTGGATGCTAAAGAAGTGACTATTAACGAGGTCCGAATAGTCAAGGATTTCGCGAAGGTCTTTCTGGAGGAATTGCCAAGATTAACCCCTGATCACGAGGTGGAATTTGGAATAGACCTACTTCCGGGTATAGCTCCAGTATTTATTGCTCCTTATAGGATAGCGCCGAAGGAGTTGGTAGAGCTCAAGGCTCAGATTCAGGAACTATTGGATCGTGGGTTCATTCGACTGAGTGTGTCTCCATGGGGAACGCCGGTCCTGTTCGTGAAGAAGAAGGACGGCTCCATGCATATGTGCGTGGATTATCGTCAACTGAATAAGTTGACGATTAAAAACAAGTATCCATTACCAAGGACCGATGACCTGTTCGATCAGCTCAAAGGAGCATCGATCTTTTCTAAGATTGACTTAAGATCTGGATACCATCAATTAAAAGTTAAAGAAGGGGACATATATAAGACAGCGTTTTGGACTCGGTACGAGCATTATGAGTTCTTGGTAATGCCGTTCGGGTTGACGAACGCACTAGCGGCCTTTATAGATATGAAACAGCCATATCTTGATCGATTCGTCGTGGTGTTCATCGACGATATCCTGGTTTACTCTAAGTCGGAGGAGGAGCATGACGAACATCTTCGCATGGTGTTGCAAACTCTGAGGGAGAAGCAGTTGTTTGCAAAGTTCAAGATGTGTGAGTTCGGTCAAGGAAGTGACTTTCTTAGGACATGTAGTTTCTACCGAGGAATCGTGGTGGACCTCGAAAGATAGAGGTCAGATTGATTGGAAACCACCAAAGTCTCGTGGCGGAGGTTCGTAGTTTCTTAGATTTGGCGGTATTACCAAGATTCGTGAAGGGTTTTCTAATAGCGATCTCCACTAAGTTGTTAAGGAAGGGAGTATTGTTTGTATGGACCGACAAATAGTAAGAGAGCTTTGAGAAGTTGAAGAGAATCCTGACGGAAGTACCAGTATTAATTCAGCCAGAGGCAGGAAAGGAATTTACCGTCTACTGTGATGCGTCACACACGGGTTTAGGGTATGTGCTGATGCAAGAAGGAAAGCTGGTGGCGTATGCGTCTCGACAGTTGAGACCGCATGAGTTGAACTACCCTACACATGACTTGGAGTTGGTGGCGGTAGTGTTTGCCTTAAAGATTTGGAGGCACTACTTATATGGGGAGAAGTCAGTAATTTATACTGACCATAAAAGTTTGAAGTACCTCCTTACCCAGAAGAAGCTAAATTTAAGACAATGTCGGTGGATTAAGCTTTTGAAGGATTATGATTGTTCGATCAAATACCACCCTAGTAAGGCGAATGTGGTGGCAGATGCGTTAAGCCATAAGATAGTATCGGAGTTAAGAGCCATGTTCACTCATCAAAGTTTATTCGACGACGGGAGTTTGCTGGCTGAGTTGCAAGTAAAGCCAACATGGGTAAGTTAGGTTAAGGACAAACAGTTAGAAGAGCTGAGTTGCAAGTAAAGCCAACATGGGTAAGTTAGGTTAAGGACAAACAGTTAGAAGATAAAGACCTGAGTGCTCGACTGTTGCGAGTGAGGGATGATGGAATGGAGGATTATAGTCTGAACAATGATGGAGTTTTGTGTTATCGTGGGAAGAT
Source organism: Gossypium rotundifolium (assembly GCA_025506655.1). Lineage (NCBI taxonomy): Eukaryota > Viridiplantae > Streptophyta > Magnoliopsida > Malvales > Malvaceae > Gossypium > Gossypium rotundifolium. The sequence continues at coordinate 20,219,917 of CP106733.1, read as the reverse complement.
TTGCATGCCTAAGGATGATGAGTTAAGACAGAGGATTCTTCAGGAATCGCATAGTAGCCCTTATGCTATGCATCATAGAGGAGTCAAGATGTACCGTGATTTGCGAGAACAATTTTGGTGGCCAGGTCTAAAGAAAGAGGTAACAAAAATCGTAGGAAAATGTTTGAAGTGTCAGCAGGTCAAAGCTGAATATCAAGTGCCCTCGGGATTGTTGCAGCCGGTGAAGATTCCCCAATGGAAATGGGAGAGAATCACAATGGATTTTGTTAGTGGGTTACCCCTTACACCCACTAAGAAAGATTCGATTTGGGTGATTGTAGATTGGTTGGCGAAGTCTTCTCACTTTATACCGGTTCGAATGGACTTTTCTCTTCAAAAGTTGGCTAAGTTGTATGTGGCTGAGGTTATAAGATTGCATTGTGTGCCGGTGTCAATCATATCAGATAGGGACCCTAGGTTCACGTCACGATTTTGGAAGGCTTTTCATCAAGTAATGGGAATAAGATTAGACTTTAGTACTGCCACCCACGCATCGATGGTCACCGGAAGGTAATTCAAATCTTAGAGGATATGCTAAGGGGTTGCATCATCGAATTTAGGGGCTTAGGAAGAGTATTTGCCTTGGCGTAATTTGCATACAATAATAGTTATCAAGCTAGCATTCGATGGTGCCTTGTGAAGCGTTATATGGAAGGAGATGTCGACTCCAACTTGTTGGATGAGTTCGTGAACGTAAGTGTTAGGTTCAAATTAGTGTCGAAATAGAGAGAAAGTGAAGTTAATACGGGCTCGGCTAAAGGAAGCGTCGATCGATAGAAGTCTTACGAAATCTAAAGTGGAAAGAGGTGAAATTCGCGGTAGGTGATCAAGTCTTCTTGAAGGTATCCCCATGGAAGAAGATAATGAGGTTTGGTCGAAAAGGGAATTTAAGTCCACAGTTTATTGGGCCTTATCGAGTACTAGAACGTGTGGGCCTAGTGGCTTACCGGTTAGAGTTGCCTTCGGAGTTGGAGCAGATACATAATGTGTTCCATGTCTCGATGCTGAAATATTATCGATCTAATCCATCGCACGTAGTGCTGGTTGAAGAGATAGAAGTAAGGCCGGATTTATCTTTTGAGGAGGAGCCAATGCAAATTCTAGATCGAGATGTGAAAGTGTTGAGAAGGAAGTCTGTTCCATTGATCAAAGTTTTGTGGCAAAATCATGGCGCAAAAGAGGCAACGTGGGAGCTAGAGGATGTTATACGCCAACAGTATCCCCATCTTTTCTGATCAGGTAAATTTCGAGGTCGAAATTTTATTTAAGGGGGTAGAACTGTAACATCCTAAGTGTAGGCTTGTGCACTTATATGAGATGTTGGTTTAATATGTTCGGGCTGAGGCCTTCATTAAATACTTTGTTTAAGCTTACTTGGGTTAAAATGAAGTTTCAAGTAGTGTAATGAACATTTTAGGCTTGTGGCCTAGAAGGAAGGATGCCATAAGGAAGGAAAGGAGTTGGCGTCACAAGCATTTGGGAAGGGCCAAAATTTGGCCACTTGAAGCCCAAGTTTTGGGTCAAAAATTTGGCAAAGGAGGGAAGGGGAGGACGGCACACTAGCAATAAAATAGGGTTCTCTTTTATTCTTTTATTTTAATTGATAAAATGCTGATAATAGGAAGAGAGGTATTGTTGTTAAAGAAGACTCTTTTGAAGGGTGGATGATGATTAAGTTAACATGAAAGATTAGAGTTATCAGGTAACAGCAGAGTTGGCCGAAAATCCAACTCTGGGAAGGGGGAGTTGTATATGCCGAAATTTGCAAGCAAGTGATCACTTTCTCATCTTTTTCTTTTATTCTCTTCAAGCCAAAATTCTTTTCTCTCTTGGGTTCTTTGCCGTAACTTCTCACACTTTGTTTCTTCTCTTCATTCTTTAATCAAAACCAAATACTTTTGTTTATACTTCCTTCTTCCATAGTCGAAACCTTCAAGGATTCGGCCTCTTTTTCCTGAAATCACATCATAGCCGAAACTCCTTAGTGTTTCTCCTCTCCTCAAAAACCCTTCTGAAGGTCGAATACTCTTGGTGCATATCTTCTTCCTCCATAGCCGAACCATTAGGTGAGATCTCTGTTTCCCGAAGGTGCACCGTAAGCAGAATACTTCTCTGCAATCTGGTGAGTTTTGAGATTTTGTTCTATTTGATTTTACTCTTTCTTTTCCTAAGATCTAACCCAATCACGTGTACTAATGCCCGTCAATTTCCCTCTTGTCCATATGTTTAATCCTTTCTTGCCGAGATCCAGAGTGCATTTGTGAAAAGTCAAGGTAGGTGGTCAAGGGTAGGTTCTACCAATGGCCACTTTCTCGTTTCTTTTGTTTTCAATCAATGACATAAGGTGTTAGATGGATTTCGATCATCGATTAGGTTAACTATTTTGGTGATGGCCAATGTAGGAAAGGAGGTGACGAGTTCTCAACGACATTCGGATTCAATTAACTAGGTAAGAATTGATTTAAGTGTTATAGTTGTTAAGAAATTAGATCTCATCGTTTAAATGATTTAGTGATTAAGGATGGACTCGAATAATAATCAGGCAGAAAAGGTTGGATCTATACAACCAACACCCAAATACAAGAAGTGATCTGTCTCGGTAGTTCGAGATTGGCCATCGAGGTGTGGGCCGTCATCGAAGTCAGATCATGGGCCGATAGTGGTAGTCTCGAGTGATAGTAGCATAGACGTAGGAAAGCATTAATATGAGAATCAGGTGTGTAATACTTCCCCACCATCTAGATCTGATTATTAATATATATTTATATATATATATGTTCATAAGTTTTATATGTTACGTTAAAAGCCGAAATCTAGGATTTAAATAGCGGACCACCAGGTTAGTAAATAATCTGATTATATGTTACAAGTAAATTGTTGTACATGTTTGCATGGGTTGGGTGATGAAAGGAGGAAGTTATATGTATATGTATATGCGTAACGGTTTATACCGTGATTTGCTGTAGCGGCTAATGCCGTGATCTGTTGTAAGGGCTTCGGCCATAATATGTTGATGAGCAGCATGACTGCCATCTTGGCGTGTAGCGGTGTGGGCTGATTGTAGAAATCTCCAATGGTGTGTTTGGTTGGTACGGGGGCGTGTAGCGGATGGAAACCTAGGCAAATGGGTTGGGCTTTGCATATTATTTGTTATCCATGTAAATGAAATTATTATTATGTTTTATGAGGCCCAAATCTAGTGGTGCATGAGGGTTGCACACTAAGTCTCGCGACTCAACCAATTAAACTAACCTTTCAGGTGACAATTAGTGCATCGGACCGGGCCGGAGTAGAGCGCAAGGTGGCCATGCAAAAGAATATGTGGATCCGTAAAAATTTCCACTTAATAGTTTTGTTTTTCAAAGTATTTTATGTTATGGATTCAAACTACGTTGTAATAACGCCATGGGCCATTAGTTTACATTTTAGATTTATTATGGGCCTTTATTATTTATTCTTATTTTAGTTTCTTTCAAAGACATGTAATTCATTTTTGGGCTTTTGATTATTAAGGCACATTTTATATAATTCTCATTTGGGCTTTCTGTCGACACGATTGTTTTTACAACAATTTTCATAGTGACATACCAGATCCGGTTGTAGTGTTTGGGCCGGGTTTGGGGTGTTACAGGTCTGAATGATAATTATTATCTAAATTTTATGATTATTTAATAATTTAGCCCGAATTGCTTTGACAACGTTGTCGAAACCATTTTTTTTATTTTTTTTAAAAAAACAGGGGTCGACTTTAAAAACGAAAATAGAGTCACCACCAATCTTTTTTCGAGGTGTGATCGGGTCACCTTGAGATTAATCTTTTTAATAAAACATTCTGATTTATTAAAATAATGATTTTGGTCTACAAATTCGAGAAAACGGGCTCGGGAGTCAGTTACGCACGAGGAAGGATTAGCACCCTCGTAACGCCCAAAATTTGGTACCTAATTGATTAATTAATGTCCTAATGTCAAAAATTTGAAAAGATTTTAAAACACGACCCTTTTGGTTTTTAAAACTTATGTCCTTTAATTTTAAATGGACATTCAATTATTTGGATTTTAAAAGAAAAATCAAAACTCAGTAAGTTAGAGCACGATCTTTTGAATTTTCCAAACACTGAATATCCTTTGCTTTTTAAAAATCCTTGCCTCGGGATGACAAAACATCACATCCAGTGAGTTAGGACACAACATCTTAAATTCGCGAGAATAGGTTTTTTATTTAAAAATTCATATGTTTTAATTTCAAAAAGGGTACTCAATCATTTGGACTTAATGAGAAAAATCGAAACCTAGTAAATTAGGGCACGATTTTCTCAAAACTCCCAAATATCGAATATTGCCTTAAAGAAAATGATATATGAAAATAAATCCAAAAAGATGATAAAAATAAATAATATATGAAATAGTAATATATAAATAAATTTTAAAATAAATATTATATAAGAGGTAAGTTTAAATAAGTAATATATAAAATATATATATCAATCTAAATAAATAATATACAAAATGACTTAAAGAAAATAATATGTGACAAATCCTAAAAAGATATGTATAAGTTTAAAATAAACAATATACTTAAAACTTAAAATAGATAATATAAAACAGTTTAAAATGATATAAAATAAAATCACTTTAAAATAATCGTTATATAAAACAATAAGAAAATGAATGATATATAAGATAATTTAAAGTTATAATATAAAAAACTTAATCAAAATAAAACTATTTAACATAAGTAATATCAAAAATAATAAAATAAAATAGCTTAAAATAAATACCATATAAAAATTTGGAATAAATAAATAAAATACAAGTTTGCAAAAGTGTGAAAATAAATTAAATCTCTATATAGAAATAATAAATAAACGAATAAAATAAAAATAATAATTAATAATTAAACAATTAAATGTATAAATAAAAAAGGTTGAAAAAGCGAAGATGAATGAAGAATAAATTAAGAACAAACCATAGAAAGTAAGAACGCAAGAGGGAGAGAAATTTGAGTGAATGCTCTCAAGAATTCTTATTGCTTCCCTAAAACTCGATATTCACTCACAAGAATTCTTATTGCTTCCCCAAAACTCGAATGTCTTTTATAATGAAGGGAGAGGCCTCTATTTATAGTTGAGCCTCCCCAAATCCAACGGTACAGATCAATTACATCAACGGCTAAGATTAAAAGGTATCTACAAATTAAATCTCTAAGATTACAAAATCATATCTTCTAAGATTGTATACCATATCTTCTAAGATTGCATATCATATTTAAGATTTGCATATCATATCTAAGATTGCATACCATATCTTTTAGGATTGCATATCATATCTAAGATTTGCATATCATATCTAAGATTGCATATCCTTGAAGATTGTGTTCCCATATATGTCTAGCTTATGTGATTTTGGAGTACAAAAATATCTATATCTGTTTCTGAATTAATTGACACAACTGTGTATCTGCTTCAGTGGTTATGTAACATCCCAAAATTGGACCTAGTAGGATTGGGCCCAATGGGCCTTGGGCGTAGGAATGTTTAAAATAATTGACAATATGAGAATGACATTTTTGCAAATTGGACTTATTAGTTAAGTGAATTTGGAAGGTTACAAGGTTTCTATGAAGTCTCGGGTTTAATTGGGCCTTATGAAAAAAAATGGTATTTTAGCACTTTAAGGAGAGATGGTAAGTAGCTTCAAGGCTTATAGAAATAAATGAGTAAATTGTTAGCATAAATAAACATATGGTAAAGAGGATGTGGTGTCACATAAAAGGCTTTGAGGGAAGAGGTTCAAATCCCATTGTGTGCAAATTTTGACTATTATTTTTGCATGCTCTCCTTAAGTGTCGGCCAAGAGGTATATATGGCAAGTTGGACTTCTTTATTTTTGGTAAGGTGGCTAAGGAAATAAGGAAAGGTTGAGGTTAGGAAAAAGAATCAAAAGAAAAAGGCAAGTATGGGGAACATGTTGGCACAAAAAGGGGAGAATGTTATGGAAAGTGTGGTTGGCCAAATGTTTGACCAATATTGTAATGCATGTGGACGGTTTTGGGGGTAGATAGGTGGCTAAAATTTTTACTTTGGCATTTGGTAAGGTCTTGGTATTGTTTTGGCCAAAAATCCTATTTTGCAACTTTTGTGTCGTCTTCTTCCAATTTGCTATTCTCTTTGCTGAAAACTCCTAGCACAATTGTGCATCTTTCTTCTGTAACACCCCAAACCAAGTTTATGCGTTAAGTCGAGATTTGGTTTGTCACACAGAACGAACGTCCATTTAATTATCTAATGATTTAGGTAAAACAGTTCTACAAAACCTTTTGAAAATGAAGTTTAGTAAAAACCAAGAATTTGATTTAAAATCGATGAATAAAGTAGTACTAGTTTGAAATCCTATTATTTAATATTTAATTGTTAAAGACTTTAAATTTAAATAGTTCAAAAACTCAAAACAAGAATATTTAAAGAATCTCATATGTTTAAAAACAAAATATTTAAGGAAACATTATTAAAATAGTATTAGTCCAAATTAAGGGTCTAAAGCATAATTAAATCCATCCTCACATAAAAATCCATAAAATAATAATAATAATAGAGGCCTTATTACATCATACCCAAAATAGTAATTAAATAAATATACTTAATTGAAGCTCATAGTTTATAAAACACTTGTTCAAGTATGGCCTCCACGAAGTCATCCCTACCAAGCCTCCATCAATTGCCAAGACGAGAAGGATAATAAAGCGAGTGAGTTACTCGAACTCAAAGTATAACCCACTTACCATATCCATCGGGCCAAATCATCAAGATATTATATTGGGCTTGAGCCCATTTACTGATTTAACAATATAATAATAATGCATGTAGAATGAATTCCCAACCAAACCTAAATTTTCCATCCGCTACACACCACCCGTACCAACCAACACACCTGTGGGGATCAAGTCAACCCACCCCACCAACACACCAATTGCAAGCATAAAGCCATTTTAAATAATATTGTGGTGCACCACCAAACTAGATTGTGGCAAAGCCACCCGAACTAGATTTTGGCAACAGGCCTTTCTTCTCTTCGTCAATTTTTCCCAACCCATGCAATCATGTTTATATATAAAACATAACAATACATTCACATGATAATTGTATCAAAAGGCCCATAATACAAGTGAGTCCATATTTCAAATTTTCATTTTGGCCCATAAGGAAAAATAGCATTTTAGCCCATTTAACGATCTAGCAAACTTTGGCCCATATATCGATCTAGCGCTTATCAATCTAGGCCCATATATCGATCTAGCAGTTTTTGGCCCATATATCGATCTAGCAATTTTTGGCCCATATATCGATCTAGCATTTTTTGGCCTATATCACATGAGGCATAAAATTTTACTATTTATCAAATAACACATTGGGGGCATTTTCGTAATTTCCACAACTTTAACTGCTTTTCATGCATTTACACAAAAGTGTTAATTATTTCAGATTTCTCTAATTTTTCCATCTTTACGATTTTATCCCAATACTTACTAGATATTATCTAACCCGGAGATAAGTGTGAAGTTGCACACTGATCATCGAAACACCCCAAACCCGACCCACAAGCCCGAATCGGATCTCGTATGTTCCTCGAGTAAAACTTCAATTAATTCTCGCTTTTGTTTTATAAGAAAATATAATGGTTTCAGTATACAATGGATCTACTTAGTGATCGCTTTGTAAATGGTGTTTATATAGTTGGTGTCTCATTAAAACGTTATCTTTAAGAGAAAGATTTTAAGTTAAAAGAAAACCAAATTTAATGAAAAACTTATTATTATTGTAAAACCATAGGTGTTTAGGTGTCAAAATGGTTTAAGTTATTTTTCAAACCATTTAATTATTTAGTAAATATTTGATCGTAATGTATTAAAAATCTAAAACGTAAAAATTTAAAATAGTTCATAGCGGCCTTATTACAAAAATAACATAACCCAAAATAAATCCTAAATAATAAAAGAAAATGTAGCAAGTTTAATTAAAAGAAAATCCGATATATCGAGTTGAGCAATGGCCACCACGTGGTCCTCGTTGACCGATCCATCACGCTAAGCGCCACTTGAAAATATATCCCATAAAGGGTGAGTCAATGACTCAATGTGTAACATTACACTAAAAGCCCAATCGATCATAGTCATTAAGCCCATTTAAAATATATTTAACCATAAGCCCATTTTATAGCAAATCGATAATAATCGATTAAATCACATGTACATATAAAATGAAATGCAATCCCGAGCCCACCTAAATATCCATCCGCTACACACCACCCGCATTTACCAATCACACCGTGGGATTACTAAATCGACCTCCATCCGCTACACACCATCGAAGGTTGTCATTGCAATAACTACACATCGCTTTTATAAATTGTGGCATAGCCATCGGATAATTGTGACAGAGTCACCGGATTTATAATATGTGACCAAGTCACCGAATTTATATATGTGACCAAGTCACGGATTATGTGGTAAAACCACCTGAACACTTCCCCTTTATCAAAATCACCCATATGCCCATGCAATAAACATATTATTTCGATATTATGCCATATACCCCCAAAATCATAACGAAAATCATACACATTTCATATTCATGCTTATAGCATTATTAACAAAGTATTAAGGGTAAACATACCTGAATACCATGTACCACTAAATGGTACCCGCAACCATTTTCTTACATATTTTTTTAATACATGTAAATCATTAATATTATCGATCTAATAGAAATTTAGTATAGTGTTACACACCTTATAACAAAGGAGAACTATACTTTCCGCTCGTCGATACCTAATATTTATCACACTTGATTAAAACACTAATACTTATAAAACTATACAATTGATGAATAATCTAATTCCTTACCCTAGAAATCTCGAACAACAATTATATGTGATTTCTCTCGATAGATGGTTCATAACCCAATGAAAACCATGAACAAATAATGGCTCGTGTATGCACAACTTCAAATAATCGATCTTCATTGGCAGAGGGTCCACAACCCTTGGAAAGTCTTGGATCCCGATATGACCCTTCGCTTGAAATTTGAGGTATAATGCGAACCACCCTCTTCCAAACACTCCTTGCCATTTTTTCAACCTATTTTGTTTACCCCAAAATCTTACGCTCACGGGAAAATAATCGAGCGATAGAGTCCCCTAAAACGAAATCGATTAGTAGTCTATCTAAAACGATATAACAAGTAATATAAAAATCCTTTACCTTGAGTGTTTAAATCTCGATGGATCTCTCCTTAATCGTTGGTTACAAAAAGAATTTCGAAATCTTCCTTTAAGGTTTCAGCCAAAGAGGATAAAAAAGATTAGATTCCTAAAATCGACTAATCCCAAAAGAAAAAGAAAGAAAAAATGATAGACAGTTAATCCTTACCACTAACGCTGAAATCGATTGCACCCTTACTTGATACTACAAAGAGATTCGGCTATATAGGAGAATGATTGACTTTGATGAAGAACGAGAAGAGAATGGGGTGTGATGCGATTCGGCTTGGTGACAAGAAGAAGATTCGGTCTTTTCAAAATAGAATAGAGATGGGAGGTTTTAGGTGTTATGGTTATGGTGAAAATGGAGGATGGTTTCAGCTATTACAAGAGAAAGAAGAAGAAGTGAATGATGAAATGGTTCAGCTCTTAACAAAATAGAAAGAAAAGAAGAGAAAGGAAAAGTAAAAGAAAAGAAGAAATGATCAAAGAGGCTAAATGGTTTTGGTTATGGAAGAAATTGAACAAAGAAAAAGTTTTTGATAATGGTGCACAATCGGTCAAGTAAGAAAAGAATGAAAGGAAAATGCCTTCAAAAGTAGTCATATTTCTACCAAAAGAAAGAAAACTTGAGATGAAAAGAAGAAAAAGAGATACCAATATGGTCAAAGATGGTAGCCAAAACAAAACAAAATTTTCACCTAATGCCAATGAAAAATTCGGCTAAGGAGAAAGATTTTGGAGAAGAGGGAAAAGATGCACAAAATGCTAAGAGTTTGGACAACTATCCTCCCCCTAATCCCATACAACATTAGGCCAACTCACATCTCATCCCAAATCCCATATTTTCCTCCTCATTTCCTCCTAATCTTCCCCCTAATCACTTTCACAATTAAGCCAACCCCCTTAGCCCCCTATGCTGTCTACATTCATGGTCAAATGGCCATAAAAAAACTTCCAAAACATCACCCATTCATCAAGCCTTATGTCCCCTTATCCTTCCATAACACCTTAATTCCATACCTTAACTAATAACTTGCCTTTTTCCTTTGGTCTACTATGCAAAAATGAAAGAAAATCCATCCATACCAAAAATAAAGCTTGACCAACACAATAGGAAAGAGAACAAAAATAAAAATCCTTCCAATTGCTAACCAAGGGATTCGAACCTCTCCGCTCATGGATTCACCCATGCGCCAACACCACTTTGCTAATTGACTTGTTGTGATTAAAACCTCATACCAATTTTTCTTAAGGCCTATCTTGATTAGCTCCATCTTAAGACTTAAAAATTTAATATTTTTCTAAGGCATTCTCCTACATACTGAAGTTCCTAAAACTCCCAAAGCATACTCAAACCACACATAGGCATGCTACCACATACAATTAAATTAAAATGCATAACCCCTATATTTCGGATATTATAGTTTTACCCTCTTAAAAATAATTTTGACCTCAAAATTACCTGGCTAGAACAAGTGAGGGTATTGATGTCGCATTGCTTCCTCCATCTCCCACGAAGCTTCTTCCGATCCATTATTACGCCATAACACTTTGACGAGAGGAATTGATTTTCTCCGTAACACCTTTACATCCCATTCTAGAATTTGAATTGGCTCCTCTTCCTAAGACAAATCTGGTCTTAATTTCACCTCCTCAACTAGCACTACATGAGATGGATCTGACCGGTAACGATGTAACATTGAAACATGGAACACATCGTGCATTTGCTTCAATTCCGTAGGCAACTCTAACTGATATGCCACTAGTCCAACCCGCTTCAAAACCCGATAAGGTCCTATAAACCTGGGACTTAACTTTCCTTTGTGACCAAATCTCATCACCTTTTTCCAAGGTGAAACCTTTAGGAACACTTGATCCCCCACAAGAAACTCTATTTCCTTCCGCTTAAGATCTGCAGACTACTTTTGCTCGCCGATGCTTCCTTTAACCGAGCTCGGATTACCTTAACCTTTTCTTCAGAATCAGCCACCATCTTTGGACCCAAAACTTAATGTTCCCCTAATTCTATCCAACAGGTAGGAGTGCGACACTTTCGTCCATATAGTGCTTCATACGGTGCCATCCGAATACTGGCTTGGTAACTATTGTTATACGCAAACTCCGCTAAAGGTAAGAACTCCTCCCAGCTTCCTCTGAAATCTATCACACATCCTCTTAACATATCCTCTAACACTTGGATTACTTGCTCAGACCGGCCATCCGACTAAGGATGAAATGCCATACTGAAGTCCAACTTGGTGCCTAAAGCCCGATGTAATGCTTTCCAAAATTGATACGTAAACCTCAGATCCCTATCCGAAATAATTGACACCAGCACTCCATGGAACCTCACAATCTCAGCCACATACAACTTCACCAATTTCTGTAAAGAGTAATCAACCCATATTGAGATGAAATGTACAGATTTGTCAATCGATCCACTATCACCCATACCAAGTCTTTCTTAGTAGGCGTAAGAGGAAGCCCACTAACAAAGTCCATGGTGATTCTCTCCCACTTCCATCAGAGAATCTTTATTAGTCAAGCAATCTCAAGGTACTTGATGTTTAGCCTTGACTTGTCGACATATTAAGCACTTCCTACAAACTCCAGAATTTCCGCTTAAGACCATGCCACCAAAACTAATCTCAGAATCTCAAGATAACTTACTTCCTCTAGGATGCATAGCATAAGGGCTACCATGCGACTCTCAAGAATCCATTGCCTCACTCCTTATCCTTCCCTTACCCTTGAAACACAATATTCCATCGCTATTAACACCATAATCTTCCAACTTCCCACTCAGACTTGCATCAGAGCTTAGCACTTAGATCATCATCTACCAACTATCTTTCTTTCACCGACTCAACCACGCTCGGCTTTACTTGTAATTCCGCCAAAGAAGCTTCGTCATCATAAAGACTAAGATGTGCAAACATCGCCTTAGATCCGACACCACTTTCTCGACTTAGAGCATTTGCCACCACATTTGCCTTGCCCGGTGGTACTCTATAGAAACAATCGTAGTCTTTCAACAACTCCACCCACCTTCATTGCCTCAAATTCACTTCTTTCGAGTCACAGATATTTCAGGCTCTTGTGATCCGTATATATCACCGACTTTTCCCCATGTAAATAATGCCTCCATACCTTAAGAGCAAAAACTACACGCTAACTCTAAGTCATGCGTTGGATAGTTAACCTCGTGTGGCCTCAATTGCTTAGACGACATGCGCAACTACCTTCCCGCCTTGCATCGTAGAACACATCCTAATCCTCGTGAGAAGCGCCACAATACACCATGAAATCCTTCCCCGCCTCAGTCAATCAAAATCGAGCTTCAATAAAACCTCTTAAGCTTCTCAAAGCTCTCTTCGCATTATCTCGCCCATATGAAAGGTACCTCCTTTCTCAACAATTTCGTTAAAGGTGCAAATATCGATGAAAATCCTTCGATGAATCTTCCAGTAGTAGCATGCTAATCCCAAGAAACTATGAATCTCAGTTATAGACTTAGGTGGTTTCCAATCTAACACTGCCTCAATCTTCCGAGGATCCACCCTTATCCCTTCCGCAGACACCACATGACTTAAAAATGCAACTTCTTTCAGCCAAAATTCACACTTGCTGAATTTGGCATAAAGCTTCTTCTCCCTTAACACTTGCAACACTATCCAAAGATGCTCATCATACTCTATCTCTGACTTAGAATACACTAGGATGTCGTCTATGAACACCACGACGAACTGATCCAAGTAGGGTTGAAAAACCTGATTCATCATATCCATAAACGTAGCTGGGGCATTCGTCAATCCGAACGGCATTACCAAAAACTCATAATGCCCATATCTTGTTCGAAAAGCTGTCTTATGGATATTCGCTTCCCTCACCTTAAGCTGATGATACCCCGACCTTAAATCTATCTTTGAGAATACCGCAGCTCCCTTAAGCTGATCGAACAAGTCGTCGATCCTCGACAACGGATACTTGTTCTTGATGGTCAGCTTATTCAACTACCAGTAATCTATGCATATACGCATAGTCTCGTCTTTCTTCTTCACGAACAAGATCGGTGCTCCCCATGGAGACACACTAGGTCGGATAAACCCACAATCAAGCAACTCTTGAATCTGAGCCTTAAGCTCAACCAACTTTTTCGGTGCCATCCTGTACGGAGTGATAGATACTGGCACCGTTCCAGGCAACAAGTCAATCCCAAATTCCACCTCTCGATCCAGAGGCAAACCCGAAGTTCTTCCAAAAACATCCACGAATTCTCTTACAAGATCGACTCCTTCAATGCCACTTTCTTAACCTCTAAGGCACTAACCAACATCAGAAAAGCTACACATCCCTTCCTTACCATCTTCTCTACCTTAAGAGCAGATACCACATTTGATAAGTAGTACCTTCTCTCGCCCATTACCACAACTTCTTTGTCATCAATAGTTCTTAATGACATCCACTCAGCAGCACAATCCACATTTGCATGGTACTTCACTAGCCAATCCATGCCTAAGATCAGGTTAAATTCCCCGAATGGCAACTCTATTAAGTTAGCCGAAAACTGCGTCCCTTGAACTTCTAAAGGCACTTTCTTAAAGAGATTATCTACTACTACAGTCTGTCCTAAAGGACTAAGTACAGTCATCTTCCTAGGTATAGTCTCAGAGTTCACATGTAGAGTCCCAGATACTTCACTAGCGATGTATGAATGAGTTGACTCTATATCTATCAAAGCAATAAAGGGTAACCCAGAAATCAGAAATGTACCCGTGATAACATCAGGTGCATTACTATCCTCTCTGCGATGAACTGCATATACCGACACGGTCCGTCTTTGCCTCAAGATTACCACTACCTCGCTCTGGGTCCTACGACCTCTACCGTAACCATTACTTCTTCCATTCGACCATGACCCTCATCGATCGCCATCCACCTCTGCCACTGATTATAACCCTAACTCGCTAGACGGTCCTATCAGATCCATCGGACAATCCTTAATCATATGGTCCTTGGACCCGCATTTAAAACATCCCACCGTTTTTTCCAACATTCCCCGTGCATTTTTCCACACTAAGCACAATTACGATATTGTCCACCCAAAGTAACTTGCCGACCTCGCGCCCATCAACTCTAGGTCTCTTTTGAAAGTTCCTGATGACCTCAAGACCAATAGCTCCTCTTATTCTTATTCGACCTCATCCCGCTTTTGTCTCTCACCGCTTAACTTCTTCACTATCCGTGTCCTATCCACTAAGATCAGAAAGTCTCTTTCCCAAGTTGAGTAATCAACACTGCATGACTCATCTCTCACCATCCTCGAATCGACACTCCGCTCATAATCGTAGCTACTATCCTCCGCATATCGACTAAGTCACAAAACTCGCTTCATACTCAGCTACCGACTTATTTCCTTGTACTAAATTCAGAAACGCCTTTCTTTGAGAGTCGATATAGCTCGCTCCAATGTATTTCCCTTCAAACTTAACCTTAAAATACCTCCAATCCACTCGATCCGCAGAATACTCTCCTTAACAGTGAGCCACCATTGGTAGGCCTCATCTCGAAGTAGCGAAATAGTACCTTTCAGCTTTTCTTCAGCAGTGCAATCTAAATCATCCATGATCCTCTCGACTGCCTCTAACCAATACTCCGCTACATTCAGATCTACCCAAGATACTCCCCTAAAAACCTCGGCTCCATTCGATCTAAGTCTCTCAGCTACTGACTTTTGAGCCCCATTTCCCATACTAGCTCCCACTACTCGCTCTAGCACTCGCAGCATAGCCTGCGATACTACGTCATCTCCTCCAGTTTGCTCTTGAAATTTCACCCCAACATCCGGTGGCGGTGCTTCATTTTCGGAACCTTGACCAGACCTAACTGGTTCCGACACAGCCATTCTACCTCTAACTCGTCCACGACGACCACGTCCCCTAGAACTCATGCCTACTTAGCGTCCTATCTATTTTTACAAAAAAGTTTTATGCATTAGAGTCTTTTCACTTTCTTGTTTAAAGAAAATTTTATGCAACAGAGTTTTAATCAGTGGTTTTTCCGTAGAAGTACACAAATATCTACGGTCCATGTCTCTAAAGTATAGTTTCTTTAGGCTTATCAACTAAAGTATCATACATTAGCATACTCACATCAATTTATCAACAAAAGAACTTACCTGGCGGACCTGGGCCGAGAACTAGGGTGCCATGCTTCCATAAAAACCAGTTTAACTAAAAAAAAATTTAAAAAGTCATTTGGGCCTAATTTTGAAAACGTTGTGGACTTCAAAACCCAAGGCTGAGTGTTTAAAATCGGGCTCGATACCAAGTTGAAACACCCCAAACCCAAATTCCCAAGCCCCACTCGATCTAGTATGTTCCTCAAGTAAAACTTCAATTAATTCTCGTTTTGTTTTATAAGAAAATATAATGGTTTCGTATACAATAGATCTACTTAGTAGTCGTGTTGTAAATGGTGTTTATATCGTTGGTGTCTCATTAAAACGTTATCTTTAAGAGAAAGATTTCAAGTTAAAAGAAAACCAAATTTAATGAAAACTTATTATTATTGTAAAACCATAGGTGTTTAGGTGTCAAAATGGTTTAAGTTATTTTTCGAAACCATTTAATTATTTAGTAAATATTTGATCGTAGCAGATTAAAAATCTAAAACGTAAAAATTTAAACAGTTCATAGCGGCCTTATTACAAAAATAACATAACCCAAAATAAATCCTAAATAATAAAAGAAAACGTAGCAAGTTTAATTAAAAGAAAATCTGATATACTGAGTTGAGCAATGGCCACCACGTAGTCCTCGTTGACCCGATCCATCACGCTAAGCGCCACCAAAAATATATCCCATAAAGGGTGAGTCAATGACTCAATGTGTAACATTACACTAAAAGCCCAATCGATCATAGTCATTAAGCCCATTTAAAACATATTTAGCCATAAGCCCATTTTATAGCAAATCGATAATAATCGATTAAATCACATGTACATATAAAATGAAATGAAATCCCGAGCCCACCTAAATATCCATCCGCTACACACCACCCGCACCCACCAATCACACCGAGAAGATTACTAAATTGACCTCCATTCGCTATACACCATCGAATGATAGTCAGCAAATCAACTACACATTGCTTTATAAATTGTGGCATAGCCACCGGATAATTGTGACAGAGTCACCGGATTTATAATATGTGACTGAAGTCACCGAATTCATATATGTGATCGAAGTCACCGGATTATGTGGTAAAACCACCGGAATACTTCCCCTTTGTCAAAATCACCTATATGCCCATGCAATAAACATATTATTTCGATATTATGCCATATACCTCCAAAATCATAACGGAAATCATACACATTTCATATTCATGCTTATAGCATTATTAACAAAGTATTAAGGGGTAAACATACCTGAATACCATGTACCACTGAATGGTACCCGCAACCATCTTCTTACATATTTTTCTTAATACATGTAAATCATTAATATTATCGATCTAATAGAAATTTAGTATAGTGTTACACACCTTATAATAGTGAGAACTATACTTTCCCGCTCGTCGATTCCGAATATTTATCACACTTGATTAGAACACTAATACTTATAAAACTATACAATTGATGAATAATCTAATTCCTTACCCTCGGAATCTCGAACAACAATTATATGTGATTTCTCTCAAATAGATGGTTCATAACCCGATGAAAAACCACGAACAAATAATGGCTCGGTGTACGCATCGACTTAAAATAATCGATCTTCGCTGGCGAGGGTCCACAACCGTGGAAAGTCTCGGATCCCGACATGACCATTCATTTGAAATTTGAGGGTATAGCGAACCACCCTCTTCCAAACACTCCTTACCGCTCTTTTGAGCCTATTTTGTTTGCCCCAAAATCTTACATTCACGGGAAAATAATCGAGCGATAGAGTCCCCTAAAACGAAATCGATTAGTAGTCTATCTAAAAAGATATAACAAGTATAATAAAAATCCTTTACCTTGAATATTTAAATCTCGATGGATCTCTCCTTAATCATTGGCTACAAAAAGAATTCTAAAATCCTCCTTTAAGGTTTCGGCCAAAGAGGATAAAAAAGATTAGATTCCTAAAATCGGCTAATCCCAAAAGAAAAAGAAAGAAAAATCGATAGACAGTTAATCCTTACCACTAACGCTGAAATCGATTGCACCTTTACTTGATACTACAAAGAGATTCGGCTAAATAGGAGAATGATTGACTTTGGCAAAGAACGAGAAGAGAATGGGGTGTGATACGATTTGACTTGGTGACAAGAAGAAGATTCGGCCTTTTTAAAAGAGAATAGAGGTGGGAGGTTTTAGATGTTATGGTTATGGTGAAATTGGAGGATGGTTTCGGCTATTAGAAGAGAAAAAAGAAGAAGTGAATGATGAAATGGTTCGGCTCTTAACAAAATAGAAAGAAAAAAAGAGAAAGGAAAAGTAAAAGAAAAGAAGAAATGATCAAAGAGGCTAAATGGTTTCAATTATGAAAGAAATTGAGCAAAGAAAAAGTTTTTGATAATGGTGCACAATCGGTCAAGTAAGAAAAAGAATGAAAGGAAAAATGCCTTCAAAAGTAGTCATATTTTGGTACCAAAAGAAAGAAAAACTTGAGAGGAAAAGAAGAAAAGAGATACCAATATGGTCAAAGATGGTAGCCAAAACAAAACAAAAATTTCACCTAATGCCAATGACAAATTCGCTAAGGAGAAAGATTTTGGAGAAAAGGGAAAGATGCACAAAATTCTAAGAGTTTGGACAACTATCCTCCCTAATCCCATATAACATTCGCCAACTCACATCTCATCCCAAATCCCACCTTTTCCTCCTCATTTCCTCCTAATCTTCCCCTAATCACTTTCACAATTAAGCCAACCCCTTAGCCCCTATGCCGCTCTACATTCATGGTCAAATGGCCATAGAAAACTTCCAAAACATCACCCATTCATCAAGCCTTATGTCCCTTATCCTTCCATAACACCTTGATCCCATATGTTAACTAATAACTTGCCATTTTCCTTTGGTCTACTATCCAAAAATGAAAGAAAATCCATCCATACCAAAAATAAAGCTTGGCCAACACAATAGGAAAGAGAACAAAATAAAATCCTTCTAATTGCTAATCAAGGATTCAACCTCTCCCTCATGCATTCACCCATGCGCCAACACCACTTTGCTAATTGACTTGTTGTGATTAAAACCTCATACCAATTTTTCTTAAGGCCTATCTTGCTTAGCTCTATCTTAAGACTTAAAAATTTAATATTTTTCTAAGGCATTCTCCTACATACTGAAGTTCCTAAAACTCCCAAAGCACACTCAAACCACACATAGGCATGATACCACATACAATTAAGTTAAAATGCATAACCCCTATATTTCGGATATTACAATTATAGTGAGAACTAGACTTTCCCGCTCGTCGATACCTAAACACGCATCACAATAATTTAGAACACTAATACTATTTATAAATCTATTCTTATAAATAATGATCTAGACTTTACCCTTGGATTTTGAACAACTTCTATATGCGGTTTCTCCCCGATTGTTGGTTTGTTACCCGTTGAATATCCACGAACAAACAAAGGCTCAGGAGTACGAACGACTTGAAATAATAGATTCTCCTTGGATGAGGGTCCACAACTCGGTGGAAAATCTCAGATTCCCGAAACAGCCCTTTGCTTAAATTTTGAGGGAATAACGGAACCGCCCCACTTTTGAACACTATTCACCACCCTTTTCATCCCTATCTTGATTGTCTCCATTGATAAAAGATCATTAGTCTGACTAAATAATATATCAAAATTATGACTAACGGTTTTAAGGGTGAGATTGACTTACCACAAAATATCCTTGTTCCACAAGATGAAAATCGAGCAATAACGTCCCCCTAAGATGAAATCGATTAATAATCCATCTATATCAATATGTCAAGTATTATATATATAACTCCTTGATAAGAACCCTTACCTTGAAACATATGATCCGAACTTAATAACTTCAAGATGACTTTGACGAGATCGTGATTCAGCCCTCCACTATCATACTAAAATATAAAGAAAGGAAACATTTAAGAGTAATGATCAACGATTTCGATCAAAAAGACTTTCCTTTACCACACTTAGGGTTCGGCCAAAACAACCAATAAACCAACATAAGAACCAAAACGGAATCTCTTACCTATTGCTTAAATGAGGGTTGGAAGAATAATCAACAAGACAATATAGATGAATAGAAGATTCGACTTTGAAGGAAAATTGAAGAAAATGGTATTAGTACTATTCGACCATGGGGAGAAAAATAATGAAGAAAGTATTTGAATGATAAATAAAAATAGAGAAGAAAAGAGAATGGGGAGAAGGTGTTATAATTCGATTTTCAAAGAGAAGAAAAGAGAAGGAGAAAAGAGATGAGTTTAGGTACAATATGCATTCGACAATGGGGAAGGAGAAGGAAAAAAGAATGGCTTTTTGTGTTGGTAGTTTCGACACTAGAAGAGAAATACGAGATGAAGCTCTTGAGGGTTTTGCAAAAATGACCAAATGGTCAAAAAGAATGACCAAAAGAAACAAAACAAAAAATTATTTTCTCCTAACACAAGCACATTCGGCCAAGAGAGGAAAAGAGAAGAGAAAGGTGTTTTTGGGAGAGCAAAAATGACCAAATGAGAATTCTATCAAGCTACCAACCTATTCCCCAAAACTTACCACAAAAATTTGGCCTCCCCGTTAGTCCAATAAGCCATCCATGTACATTGGCTAAAAGTCAAAGTTTTAGCCACACAAAGTTTCCAAAATAATACCCTTGATTCATGCCTTATGATCCTCCTACCTTCCATAAGCTTAGTATTCCTTTCCCCAAGTTCAAGCTTACCTTAACTATTAGCCACATTGCCATAAAAATTTAGTCCAACCTTACATAAATAGCGCTTGACCGACACTTGATAAAAAGGTACAAAAATTAAAGCTACCAAAATGCAATCCATGGTATTTGAACCTCTCCCCTCAAGCAATCACTCATGCACTAATTCCACCTTCTACTAGCTCATCTTATGCTAGTTTTTGACACTTAATTCCTTAAGCATCCAGTCACTTGTTCCACTTCAATAATATTCTTATTACTAAAATTTATTCTAGCTCAAATAAATCCTTTAGCTTTCTCGAAACTATATTAAACACACAAATTTATTCATTCACAAGATAATTAAAAATGAAACATATCGATACTTGTATTTTTTAGGATGCTACAATTCTACCCTCCTTAAAGAAAATTTCGTCCTTGAAATTTACCTGGCTAAAGGAGGTGAGGATATTGTTGTCGAATTGCGTCCTCAGGCTCCCACGTAGCTTTCTCCGCTCCGTGATTACGCCATAAAACCTTGACTAATGGCACGGTCTTCTTTCTTAGCACCTTAACATCTTAGTCTAAGATATCCACTGGTTCCTCCTCAAAAGATAAGTCTGATCTCAACTCCACTTCTTCTATCGGTACTATGTGAGACGGATCCGATTTATAGTGCCTCAACATAGAAACATGGAAAACATTATGAATCTGACTCAACTCCGGAGGTAATTCAAGCTGATAGGCCAATGGACCAACACGCTTCAACCCTGGCCACCAATACCATTCACGGAGATCTCGATACATCTTATTTCTTTCGGGGTGCATATCATGAGGGCTACTATGCGCCTCCCGCAGAATCATTTGTCTCAAATCTGATTCCTTGGGAATAGAAATTCTTCCATGAAAACACAACACTCCATCTTTATTCATACCGAAACCCCCTATTTCACCTCTTTCAACCTACTGAATTAAGGATCCCAACTTTTTATCTGATATTTGCTTTTCCCTGATCTGATCTAACCACAGAGGCTTCACCTGAAGTTTCACTAACAGACTACCATCCTCATACAAACTCAGATGAGCAAACATTGCTCTTAAATCAGATACCACCTTACGACTTAATGCGTCTGCTACCACGTTAGCCTTTCCAGGATGATACTCGATTGAGAAATCATAATCCTTTAACAACTCCACCCACCTTCTTTGTCTCAAGTTTAACTCCTTCTAGGTAAGAAGATACTTAAGACTCTTATGATCCGTATAGATGATAGACTTCTCATCGTAGAGATAGTGCCTCCAAATCTTTAAAGTAAACACTACCGCAGCCAACTCCAAGTCATGAGTAGGGTAGTTTACTTCGTACGGTCTCAACTGACGAGAAGCATAGGCCACCACTTTTCCATTTTGTATTATCACGATCCTAAACCCGTGTGTGACGATCATAAGAGGGCGATAAATTATTTTCCAAATTTCAAAGTTGAATCAGTATTGGTGCTTCCATCAAAATCTTCTTCAATTTCTCGAAACTTTTTGGTTGTTTATCAGTCCATACATACGGTACTTCCTTTCGCAATAGCTTAGTTAGGGGTGCACAATCAACGAAAACCCCTCAACAAAGCATCTATAATATCCAGCCAAACCTAAGAAACTCTAAATCTTAACTACTGACTTTGATGGTTTCCAATCCAGTATAGCCTCAATCTTCCGAGGATCCACCCTTATTCCTTTAGCTAACACCACTTGACCCAAGAAAGTCACTTCCATTAACCAAAATTCACATTTACTGAATTTGACATAAAGTTGCTTATCATGAAGTAACTGTAATACTATACGCAAATGTGAGTCATGCTCCTCTTTATTTCTCGAATATACCAAAATGTCATCTATGAACACTACAACAAACCGGTGTAGATAAGGTTGAAAGACTCGATTCATCATGTCCATAAATGTAGGTACTACATTGGTCAAACCAAACGGCATCACTAAAAACTCAAAATGTCCATAACGAGTACGAATGCCGTCTTATGAATATCTGCCTCTTTCACTTTGAGTTGATGATAACTCGATCTCAAATCAATTTTGGAGAAAACTAATGCTCCCTTTAATTGATCAAATAGGCCATCAATTCTCGCAAGGGATACCTATTCTTGATCATCAATTTATTCAACTGCCTGTAATCAATGCACATACGCATCGACCCATCCTTCTTCTTAACGAACAAAATTGATGCTCCCCACGGAGACACACTAGGTCGAATAAATCCTTAATCCAATAATTCTTGAATTTGAGCTTTAAGCTCCGCCAACTCTTTCGGTGCCATCCTATAAGGTGTAATAGACACTGGAGCCGTTCTGGGCAATAGCTCAATACCAAATTCTACTTCTTGATCTAGAGGTATACCAGGAAGTTCTTTGGGAAAGACTTCTGAAAATTCCTTCATCATTCTCACATCTTCCACTAATAACTCCTTGGTATCCAAAGCACTAATAAAAGCTTGGAATGCTCCTTTCCACACACACTTTTCTGCCTTTAACGCAGATACCACATTTGCCAAGTAATTCCTTTGTTCGCCTATCATTACTACTTCCTTATCATCCAAGTCCTTATTGACATCCTTTTCAAAGACAATCCAAATGCGCCTTGCTTCACCAACCAATCCATGCCTGAATAAGATCAAATTCGCCAAAAGGCAATTCCATCAAATCGCCAAAAATATTTCTCTTTGGATTTCTAAGGGCATGTCTCTAAACAGTTTATTCACAATTACCAACTGTCCTAAAGGACTAATTAACATCATCTCACTATCGGTAATCTCATATTCTATATCCAGGTTTCCAGATATGGCACTAGTAATATATGAGTGGGCAGAACCGATATCTATCAAAGCAGTAACAGGCATATCAAAGATGAAGAACGTACCAGTTATCATATCAGTTACATCGCCATCTTCCCGACGTCTGACCGCATAAACCAACCCCGATTGTCTTGCCTCCGCGTTACCTCTAAAGCCATTTCCTCGACCCGATGCACCTTATCCGTGTCCAACCCCATTATCACCACGACCTGGTCCACGGCCTCTATGGTCGTTGAGCACCTCCGTCGACTAAGCATCGTGGTTATAAGCCTCCTGAGTCGTATCCATCCATCGAGGGCAATTCTTATATTGATGATCCTTGGAACCACATTTATAACAAGCACTAGTTTTCCTCCAGTACTCTCTAGGGTGTCGTTTTTCACATTCGACACAGTCTCGACTCTGATTAGTAGCCACAGGTGCTCTACCTTGAGCTGGCTCATCATTTTGAGGCCTCTTCTAAAACCTTTTTGAAGAACCCAAATACTTTATATCTCTCTTACCTCTGACTCTTTCCCGGTTCTAACGTTTTGAGCTCTTAGCCTCTTCGACTATCTTGGCTTTCTCCATAAGCGTGGCAAAAATTCTTACTTGTTGTGGGGCTAGCAGTACCCGCAACTCATCATTCAGCCCATCCTTGAAGCGTACACAGTGCTCATGATCCGTTGGTACTATAGTTCAAGCATAACGACTCAAGCGTAAAAATTCTGCCTCATAAGCTGCCATCGTCTTATTTCCTTGAACCAGATTAAAGAATTCCTTCCTCCGAGCATCCACATAACTTGTCCTTACATATTTCCCTTGAAAGGCGCTTTGAAGAATTCCCAAGTAAATAATACTGACTTCAAAGGCCTTCTCAAACAAGAAGCCACCATTGATATACCTCGTCCCTTAACAAGGACACCTCCTTTTAGTTTTTGCTCTGAAAGGCACTCTAGATTGTCCATAATTCACTCTACAACCTCAAGCCAATATTCAAGAACATTCGAGCTACACCAAACACCTCTAAAAACTTCAAAGACCACTTGATTTCGGGCCGTTCGATATCGACCCACGAGTTGTGGCCCAACTCTAGTTCTAGCGACCTTTTCAAGGACTCGCAACATTGCTCGTGTCAAAGCATTATCTTCTCTTCTATGGTCCTGTGATTCATTTTTTGACACAAGTGATGCCAGTGCATCCATTTTCAGGATATGTCCCAATTCCTCAGACATAGCTCTAGCACCTCGGCCTCTACCACGGCCACGTCTACCACGTTCGCGTCCTCTAGGTGCTCATATTATCTAACCTGCTTTAATCGATTACAAATTTTATGAATTAGAAAACTATTTCAGTGTTTATTAACGATATTTTATGAGATTCATGAGATAAAGTTATTTTTCGCAAACATATCCTATAGTCTCGATCTCTACAATTTTCAACACTTAAAACTAGAAGTTCTAGAGTGTTCCTATGATCATATCATCATAATAATCATTCAGTAATGA
Organism: Gossypium rotundifolium; assembly: GCA_025506655.1. Classification (NCBI taxonomy): domain Eukaryota; kingdom Viridiplantae; phylum Streptophyta; class Magnoliopsida; order Malvales; family Malvaceae; genus Gossypium; species Gossypium rotundifolium. The sequence continues at coordinate 20,195,386 of CP106733.1, read as the reverse complement.
ATACTTACTTGACTTGGTGCCGGATGCTTATGGTGCCATACAACCTTTAAAACATAATTAAAATAATTTCAAATGAAAGTTATTTGTTGAACCCTACCACAATCGAGTTTTGAACCTGGCTCTAATACCATTAAATGTAACACCCTAAACCAGGTCTATGCATTAAGACGAGATTTGGTTTCTCACGTAATGAACATCCATTTAATTATCTAATGATTTAGGTAAAACAGCTTCTACAAAACCTTTTGAAAATAAAGTTTAGTAAAACCAAGAATTTGATTTAAAATCGATGAATAAAGTAGTACTAGTTTGAAATCCTATTATTTAATATTTAATTGTTAAAGACTTTAAAGTAATTTTAAAGAGTTCAAAAGAATCTAAAACAATAATATTTAAAGAATCTCATATGTTTAAAAACAAAATTATTTAAGGAAACATTATTAAAATAGTATTAGTCCAAATTACGTGTCTAAAACATAATTAAATCCATCTATACATAAAAATCCATAAAATAATAATAATAATAATAATAATAATAATAATAATAATAATAATAATAATAATAATAATAATAGAGGCCTTATTACATCATACCCAAAATAGTAATTAAATAAATATACTTAATTGAAGTTCATAGTTTATAAAACCCTTGTTCGAAGTATGGCCTCCATGAAGTCATCCCCTACCAAACCTCCATCAATACCGAGAAGGATAATAAAGCAGTGAGTTACTCGTAACTTAGTGTATAACCCACTTACTATATCCACTGGGCCAAATCATCAAGACATTATATTGGGCTTGAGCCCATTTACTGGATTTAACAATATAATAATAATGCATGTAGAATGAAATTCCAACCAAACCTAAATTTTCCATCCGCTACACACCACCCTACCACCCAAAACACCGTGGGGATCAAGTCAACCCACCCCGCCAACACACCAATCGCAGTATAAAGTCATTTTAAATAATATTGTGGTGCACCACCGAACTAGATTGTGGCAAAGCCACCAAACTAGATTTTTGGCAACAGCCTTTCTTCTCTTCGTCAATTTTTCCCAACCCATGCAATCATGTTTATATATAAAACATAACAATACATTCACATGATAATTGTATCAAAAAGCCCATAATACAAGTGAGTCCATATTCCAAATTTTCATTTTAGCCCATAAGGAAAAATAACATTTTAGCCCATTTATCGATCCAGCAAACTTTGGCCCATATATCGATCTAACAGTTTTTGGCCCATATATCTATCTAGCAGTTTTTGGCCCATATATCAATCTAGCTGTTTTTGGCCCATATATCGATCTAGCAGTTTTTGGCCCATCTATCACATGAGGCATAAAATTTTACTATTTATCAAATAACCCATTAGGGGCATTTTCGTAATTTCTATTACTTTAACCATTTTCATGCATTTACACAAAAGTGTTGATTATTTCGTATTTCTCCAATTTTGCCATCTTTACGATTTTATCCCAATACTTACGGTATAGTATATAACCCGAGAGATAAGTGTAAAGTTACACACCTGATTTCAGTGAGAACTAGACTTTCCCACTCGTCGATACCTAAACATGCATCACGATAATTTAGAACACTAATACTATTTATAAATCTATTCTTATCAATAACGATCTAGACTTTACCCTTGGAATTTTGAACAACTTCTATATGCGGTTTCTCCCCGATTGTTGGTTCGTTACCCGTTGAATATCCACAAACAAACAAAGGCTCAGGTGTACGAATGACTTCAAATAATAGATTCTCCTCGGATGAGGGTCCACAACCCGGTGGAAAATCTCAGATTCTCGAAATAGCCCTTCGTTTAAATATCGGGGGAATAGCAGAACCGCCCCTCTTCCAAACACTATTCACCACCCTTTTCGTCCCTATCTTGATTGTCTCCATTGACAAAAGATCATTAGTCTGACTAAATAATATATCGAAATGATAACTAACGATTTTAAGGGTGAGATTGGCTTACCACAAAATATCCTTGTTCCACAAGATGAAAATCGAGCGATAACGTCCCCTTAAGACGAAATCGATTAATAATCCATCTATATCAATATGTTGAGTATTATATATATAACTCCTTGATAAGAACACTTACCTTGAAAAATATGATCCGAACTTAATAACTTCAAGATGACTTTGACGAGATGGTGATTTGGCCCTCCACTATCATTCTAAAATATAACGAAAGGAAACGTTTAAGAGTAATGATCAACGATTTCGATCAAAAAGACTCTCCTTTACCACACTTAGGGTTTGACCAAAACAACCAATAAACCAACATAAGAACCAAAAAGAAAGCTCTTACCTATTGCTTAAACGAGGGTTGGAAGAATAATCAACAAGACAATATAGATGAATAGAAGATTCAAATTTGAAGGAAAATTGAAGAAAATGGTATTAGTACCATTCGGCCATGGGGAGAAAAATAATGAAGAAAGTATTTGAATGATAAATAAAAATGGAGAAGAAAAGAGAATGGGGAGAAGGTGTTATAATTTGGTTTTCAAAGAGAAGAAAAGATAAGGAGAAAAGAGATGAGTTTAGGTACAATATGCATTCGGCAATGGGAAAGTAGAAGGAAAAAGGAATGGCTTTTTGTGTTGGTAGTTTCGGCACTAGAAGAGAAATACAAGATGAAGCTCTTGAGGGTTTTGCAAAAATGACCAAATGATCAAAAAGAATAACCAAAAGAAACAAAACAAAAATTATTTTCTCCTAACACAAGCACATTCAGCCAAGAGAGGAAAAGAGAAGAGAAACGTGTTTTTGGGAGAGCAAAAATGACCAAATGAGAATTCTATAAAGCTACCAACCTATTCCCCAAAACTTACCACAAAAATTTGGCCTCCCCTTTAGTCCAATAAGCCGTCCATGTACATTGGCTAAAAGTCAAAGTTTTAGCCACACAAAGTTTCCAAAATAATACCCTTGATTCATGCCTTATGATCCTCCTACCTTCTATAAGCTTATGATTCCTTTCCCCAAGTTCAAGCTTACCTTAACTATTAGCCACATTGCCATAAAAATTTAGTCCAACCTTACCATAAATAGGGCTTGATCGACACTTGATAAAAAAGGTGCAAAAATTAAAGCTACCAAAATGCAATCCATGGTATTCGAACCTCTCCCCTGAAGCAATCACTCATGCACCAATTCCACCTTCTACTAGCTCATCTTATGCTAGTTTTTGACACTTAATTCCCTTAAGCATCAAGGTTACTTGTTCCACTTCAATAATATTCTATTACTAAAATTTATTCTAGCTCCGAATAAATCCCGAGCTTTCTCGAAAATATATTAAACACACAAATTTATTCATTCACAAGCTAATTAAAAAAAATGCAGAATATCGATACTTGTACTTTTTTAGGACTTTACATCTTCTCTTTTGTTTAGTCAAATATTCATCTTTTGTTCATCTTCTTTTGATAGCCGAATTTCTACCATCTTCTATCTTCCCCATTTTTGTGTGTTAGACATCTCTCCTTGGTCGAATCGGAGTTCTAGTGGGTGGCCTAATATCAAATCCTTGTCAATTCATTCGTAGCCATAAGGCAATTAGTGGGTGTAACATCCTAGATTTGGGGTTGTGCGTTTGAAGCAAAACTCAAGTGTTAGTAGGCTTTAAGTGTGGTTGGTGATGTTTTAAAGGTTTTTAAAACTCTAGGATTAAAAGGGAATGCATTGGAAATTTTTGGAATTTTAAGTGAGAAGAGGAAATTAGGCTGAAGGTAGCCTTAAGAAAAGTTTTGGCGAATTTATGACACAAGGAATCATGTGGTAAATTGGCTAGGAGGCGCCACTTAGTGCTTAGGGGAGTGACGCCTCAAGGAGCAAGGTGGACAGGGTTCGAGCAGCATGGGAAGCAATGGGCTTTTCTTTTTGTGTCTGGAAGGGGAGCAAGTCTAGGGAGGCCTTAAAGGAAAAATCTTAGGCGTGTTTGGCATAAAACAGGCCTTGGTAAAGTGGCTTCCATGCGCCACTTAAGGGCCTGGAATGACGCCTAGACAAGGGCCTTGGTTCAATCCTGCATGCATGGGCGTGTTTTTATTTTTCTTTTGGCGCTAAGACAAAGGGAACTGGGCTAAGTAAGTCTTAAAAGAAATTATGGGTGCATTATGTCACAAAAAAATGCCTTGGCAGAGTGGCTTGGGGCATTAAAGCTTGCGTTAAAGGGGCTTGGTGTAGTGCAGGTCATGAGTTAAAGACGCAAGGGAAGCAAAATTTTGAGGTTTTTTATGCATGTTGGCATTAAGGGAGAGAGAGCTAGTGGAAGGCTTATGGACTCTCAAGTGGGCAAGGATAATGCTAGTTTAGTTCTTTTAAAATTTGGTTGGAAAGTAAGAGATAATGGTTGTTTTATTTTTTATTTATTTTGTTAGTGTGGATAATTGTAGATTAAATTCAATTTAATTTGAATGGGTGTTGAAGAGATAAAGTAGGAGATTAAATTGGGATATGATAATGAGTTGACATGGTGGCCAAGTATGGGGCTCTTTTGGGTAAGCAAATTCGGCCATGAAGAGGAGATAGGGCCGAAACTATTTAAAGGGTGTTTTCGGGTTCTTTTTCTTCCTTTTAGTGTGTGCCGAAATTCTCCTACTCTCACTTCTTATTCTTTAATTTCTTTCAACCCCAAATCCTTTTTATCTCTTTGAAGTCAATTTCCTTCGCTATCATTGCCAAAATACTTCAAACTCTTCTCTCTTCTCATGAGTTTCTCAAAAGCCAAAATATACTTGTGATAGCCGAATATTCCAACCTCATTTGGAGGCTTAGCTAACTGTAAGTGATCATTCCTCTATTTGTATTTTTATTTTATTAAAAGCCATAACCGAATCTCAAGAGCCCTTATTCTCCTTCTTCTGTCGCAAGTCTTAAAAGCCAAAATTTAGGCACTTTTCCCTCTTGTCGACTATTCTCTTTTGTCTCTCCAAGGAAGCGATAGTGGTAAGTATTTCTTTAAGCAATCGGTTTTATTCTTCTCTTCATGGATGTGCCAAATCCATGAGTGGGCTTAGATTTATGTGAGATGGCCGAATGGCTTTAATGCCATAATAAGTGTTTTTGTTCTGTAGCTAACGTTAAGGACCATCAAAGGAGCCTTTCGAGATTTGAAGTCATCAAGGTAAGTAGTATGTGCTATTCGCCAAGGGTTAGTTCTATGGATTTATGTGGTAGGCCGATTCTAACATTTGCTAAAAAGGATTTCGGCTAGCCAAGAGCAAGGAGTGGCTATTCGAGATTTGGATAAGTGAGGTAAGTGGTTGTGGTATTCGCCTAAGGCCATATTTTGTCTTATAAGTGTGACCGATTTGACTATGATGGAAAAGGGCAAATCGACAAAGGGTTAAGAGGAACTTTCGGATTTTTACTCGCTTTGGTTAAGATTATTCGATAAGCCCTTGGATTCGTTATGTTAGATTATAATATGGATGATTAACCATTTGATGTCGATTAAGTGTTGTCGATGGATTCGAAAAGCTAATCAAGGAGGACAAGGATAACTCCTATCCCTAAGTTTAAAAGGAGAGCAATTTCAAGAAGACGGATTGGCCACCGGGTGTGGACCAGTCGTCAAGTAGCGTAATAGGCAATAGCCATAGTATCACTTAGTGATAGCGCCGATCTTGAAAGCGTAGTTCTACAAGTGATCGTGTGTGATTAACCCACCGCTTTTCGGGTTCTCATATATATCTCGTATTTGTTGATTGTGTACTAACAAATGCAGAAAAGTTATGAGATGGATACCCTTAAAGGGTATGTCGATAATTGTAAGTACCAAACCCGATGATATGTGATTATTAATATGAATATGTGTTATGACTATGCTTGATGAACGTGCTCATGCATCATTATATTATATCATTATTTATGTTACGTGCGCATGGGTTAAGATATGAAAGAAGGCACGGTGTACTTGAGTATGTGGTTTGATGTTAGCCTTGAGCTACATCATGGATTGACGATGACTGAGGTCACGTTGTGGATTATTTGCGATTTAGTTCGTGTGGCTTGATGAGTAGCTCTATGCCTTATCGTGGTTGATATAGGCTATGTGCCATATCATGGTTGATGAGTGACTATGTGTCCCATCGTGGTTTTGGTGTTAGCTACGGCTACATCGTGGATTGGTGCTGACTGAGGTCGCGTTGTTGATTATTGTGCTTAATTGCATGTGGACGGCATTGATTGCCTTTGGAGTGAAAAGGAGAGGTGGTTTGTTAATCCCCGTGTGTGGTAGGCTGGATACGGAGGTGTGTAGAGGATGGACCCTAGGTTGGGTTGGGTGCACTTTGCATATTGTATCTGATATGAGCATTTGATATGAAAATGGGCCAAGCCCATTGATATGTGGACTAATGTGAAAATGGGTAAAGCCCAAGATATGAATGTGGATCGCTGTGAAATGGGCTGTTTGGATATGTGGAAATTATGCGATTAATTACCCCGTTATCCGATTAGTGATATGAGTATGGGCCAAGCCCGTAATGTGATAATATGTGAATATGATAATTGTTATCTGATATATGGGTTAATATGTGGCTAACATATGGGTGGAAATCAGTGGATTAATTACACACTGAGTCTGTGTGACTCACCCAAATATTTACCAACATTGCAGTGATCGTGAAATTGGACCGGTTGGAGTGGGTACAAAGGTGGCCACTTAAAAGCAGATTTTCATGTAGAAGGATATTTTAATTAATTAAGTATTTATATTTTCAGATTTGATTATTCAATTATTGTAATAAGGCCCTAAAAGTATTTAAAGTTTGTTTAAGTGTTTTCATTAAGTTTATTATTTTGTTTTATTAAGGATTGGCAATTGAAATATCATTTGCAAACGATTTTTTTAAATCTATATATATAATAAAGTTTTAATCCGTATATTTTTTAAACTCCACACTTTACTTAAGATTTTAAATGGTCACCGCTTTTACAAACTCAACAAAATTTCATGTTTTCACTCATAAGTCAAAATCTTTCAAACGTTTTTTCGCAGTGACATACCAGATCCGGTCAAGGCTTGTGGGCCGGGCTTGGGGTGTTACAATTTGGTATCAGAGCCCGGTTCAAAACTCGGCTTTGAGGGATTTGGGCCCAAAAATGTTTTTCTAAATGGGCTTTTCAAAATATGGATTTTTGTGAAATTTTTCGTGTTCTCCGGCATGGCACCTGCATTCGACCAAGTCCACCGTAAGTACCTCCGACCATTGAAGTGAATTGTATATGAGCTATATGGGTAGTCCGGGAACGAGATTAGTGAACTTGGATCTGCTGAACCCTAGGACTAGTCTACTCAAATACAAGTACATAAGATTTAAGGACCATTAAACAAACATGTGACTAAGTCACGAAGTTAAGGTGTGGCAACTGCACAGCGATGTTCAGGAGTGGATTCAAGAAGAGCTTGGTATTTAAGCAATCCTAGTGACTCACCTCCTCTTTACTCGAATCCTACCAAATGTAGCTACTGGCTCACCCTAACCAAGAGGACTTAGTTACAAAGCTAAACCCATTAACTAAAACCCGAAAGGGAATTAGCCGTGTTTTTATAAAAACCCTAGTTTTAAAACTCTTAAAATTACCTTTTAATTTGTGCGAACTATTTTTACAAAATTTTCTCAAAAATTTTTGATTTACAAAATTACAAAAATGCCCCTGTGTTGTAAATTACAAAAATACCTTAGTTTTTAAGATTTTCAAAAATACCCTTGACTTTTATTAAAATATTCTTACTTTACAAAAAATACCAGAAAATTCTATTTTTGCAAAATGTTAAGATACCCAGATTTGGAAATTTACTAAAATACCCTCGACCGCAAAATTACCAAATTACCCTTATTTTGCAAAATGACCAAAATGACCCTGGTTTGAAGAATTACCAAAGTACCCCCAAATTTTAAAATTTTTGAAATACCTTCGGATTTCAAAACTACCGCAATGCCTCTGAATTTCAAAAATTATCGAAATCACCCCGATTTTTGAAATTTTGTAAAACCTTGATTCAAAAAAAATACCCTCGAGTTTTGGAAAATTTCAAAGTGCCTTGATTTAGTTATTACCAAAATACCCTTATAGGACAAATGACTAAATTACCCCGGGTTGAGAAAGGATAAGACTACCATGGTAGCATGGTGGATATGGTGGATGAATGAATGTAGCTTCATTGAGAAATATAGATATCTCTATTATGAATGTGAATGTGAATGTGATTCTCTGAATTAGAATAGAGAACTTGAACTAAAACTTTGTTCGATCAAAAGAACCACTTCTAGAGTTTCTTTTCATAAAATTGTTCACTAAATAGTGGAACAAATACTAATGCATAAAACTTAATCGATTAAAGCGCGACGTTAGAAATGAGTTCTAGGGACGGGTCGTCAGGACGCGATAGAGGTAGGATGGTCAGACGAAACCAAGAGGGTCCGCCATGGGTCGAATGAAGTGCCGCCACCAAAGAAGGCGCGGAGGATCAAGATCGACAGAAAAGATGACGCAGATTATGTAATGTTACGAAAAGCTAGAACGATGATGTGAGCTAGTGCGGAAATAGAACTCGTAAATCAAAGGTCGAAAAGACTTAGGTCGAACGGAGTTGAGGTTTTTAGAGGAGTATCGTGAGTAGCTCCAATGTAGCAGTAGTATTGGTTGGAGGCAACAAAGAATCATGGACGATTTGACTGCACTTTTGAGGAAAAGTCGAAAGGTGTCTCTGTTGCTGTTCGAGATGAAGCTTATCGATGGTGGCTCACCGTCGTGCAAGGTGTTCCGCAGATCGAGTGGATTGGGAATATTTCAAGCTTAAGTTCAAGGAAGTACGTTGGATCTAGCTACTTAGACTCGCAGAGAAGGCGTTAAACTTGGTTCAAGGAAGCAAGTCAGTAGTAGAGTATGGAGTGAATTTCGGTTAAGTCAAGACGCCAAAGGGATCATGGCTACTGATTACGAAAGGTGTGTCCGATTCAAGATGGGCTACGAGATGAGTTGCAGAGTTGATTACTCCAAGACAGAGAAAGAGACTTCGCCATTCGTGGAGAAAGCCTTGATAGTCAAGAAGTTAAGAAGGTCAAGAGAAAATTGAGAAAAGAATAGGAATGAGAATAAGAGAAGCTTTGGACCGCCAACATCATTTGGAGATGTTCAAAAAGACTAAGGATTGAGAATCCTGCATGCACTGCATCTGCTTGAGAATTAGAGTCGCTCATGTGCTCAAAGTGGAAGAGCTCATGCGGAGAGTGTTGGGGCAATAGCAAGGAATGTTTTTGATGTGGATCTAAGGCTCATTTGGTTAAGAATTTCCCTCAGGCAACGAAGGTTCGTGGTTTAAACCATGGAGGAAATGGTCTTGGCCAAGGTTGTGGAACACCCGACAGAGGAGCGGAAGGTTCAGATGCGAGACCACCAAGGATGTGATAGTGGGTAAGTTTCTTGTTATGGAATATCTTTTATTGTTTTGAGTTTTATAAGATTGGTTCATGCTTGTATTATTGGTGTAGTGTTTGAAACCCAGGATGTGAACTGAAAAATTGTGCCTAGGAAGTATGATGGTTCTATTAAGATCAGAGTGCACAGCATAAGCGTAGTGCGGTGAGTTAAGATGTACGATTATTCGTTAGTAAGTAATTTTGAGGACGAAATTATTTTTAAGGAGGGTAGAACTGTAACATCCTAGATTAGGGTTGTGCGCTTGAAGCATAACTCAAGTGTTAGTAGGCTTTAAGTGTGGTTGGTGATGTTTTAAGGGTTTTAAAACTCTAGGATTAAAAGGAATGCATTGGAAATTTTGGAATTTTAAGTGAGAAGAGGAAATTAGGTCAAGGTAGCCTTAAGAAAAGTTTTGGCGAATTTATGACATAAGGAATCGTGGTAATTGGCTAGGAGGCGCCACTTAGTGCTTAGGGAGTGACGCTCAAGGAGCTAGGTGGATGTGGTTCGAGCAAATGGAAGCAATGGGCTTTTCTTTTTACGCCTGAAGGGGAGCAAGGCCAGGAGGCCTTAAAGGAAAAATCTTAAGTGTTTGGCATAAAACAGCCTTGGAAAGTGGCTTCCATGCGCTACTTAAGGGCCTCGAATGACGCTCGGACAAGGGCCTTGGTTTGAATCTGCTAATGCATGGGCATGTTTTATTTTTCTTTACGCTAAGACAAAGGAACTGGCTAAGTAAGTCTTAAAAGAAATTATGGGTGCATTATGTCACAAAAAATGCCTTGGCAGAGTGGCTTGGGGTGTTAAAGCTTGCGTTAAAGGGGCTTGGTGTAGTGCAGGTCATGAGTTCAAGACGCAAGGGAAGCAAAATTTTGAGGTTTTTATGCATGTTGGCATTAAGGAGAGAGAGCTAGTGGACTGGCTTATGGACTCTCAAGGGCAAGGATAATGCTAGTTTAGTTCTTTAAAATTCTACCGAAAGTAAGAGATAATGGTTGTTTTATTTTTATTTATTTTGTTAGTGCGGATAATTGTAGATTAAATTCAATTTAATTTGAATGGGTGTTGAAGAGATAAAGTAGGAGATTAAATTGGGATATGATAATGAGTGGACGGTGGCCAAGTATGGGCTCTTTGGGTAAGCAAATTCGCCATGAAGAGGAGATAGGGTCAAACTATTTAGAGGGGTTATAGGTGTTTTCGGTTCTTTTTCTTCCTTTTAGTGTGTGCCAAAATTCTCCTACTCTCATTTCTTATTCTTTAATTTCTTTCAACCCTAAATCCTTTTTATCTCTTTGAAGCTGAATTTCCCTTTGTTACCATTGCCAAAATACTTCAAACTCTTCTCTTCTTCTCATAAGTTTCTCAAAAGCCGAAATATACTTGTGATAGCTGAATATTCCAACCTCATTTGGAGGATTAGCCGAATCTGGTAAGTGATCATTCCTCTATTTGTATTTTTATTTTATTAAAAGCCATAATCGAATCTCAAGAGCCCTTATTCTCCTTCTTCTGTCGCAAGTCTCAAAAGCCAGAAGTCAGGCACTTTTCCATCTTGTCGACTATTCTCTTTTATCTCTTCAAGGAAGCGGTAGTGGTAAGTATTTCTTTAAGCAATCGGTTTTATTCTTCTCTTCATGGATGTGCCAAATCCATGAGTGGGCTTAGATTTATGTGAGATGGCTGAATGGCTTTAATGCCTTAATAAGTGTTTTTGTTCTGTAGCTAACGTTAAGGACCATCAAAGGAGCCTTTCGAGATTTGAAGTCATCAAGGTAAGTAGTATGTGCTATTCAGCCAAGGGTTAGTTCTATGGATTTATGTGGTAGGCCGATTCTAACATTTGCTAAAAAGGGATTTCGACAGTTTCAAGAGCAAGGAGCGGCTATTCGAGATTTGGATAAGTGAGGTAAGTGGTTGTGGTATTCGGCCTAAGGCCATATTTTGTCTTATAAGTGTGACCGATTTGACTATGATGGAATAGGGCAAATCGACAAAGGGTTAAGAGGAACTTTCGGATTTCTACTGCTTTGGGTAAGATTATTCGATAAGCCCTTGGATTCGTTATGTTAGATTATAATATGGATGATTAACCGCTTGATGTCGATTAAGTGTTGCCGATGGATTCGAATGCTAATCATGGAGGACAAAGGATAACTCCTATCCCTAAGTTTAAAAGGAGAGCGCTTACAGAATCTGGATTGGCCACCGGTGTGGACCAAATTTGAGAAGCAGAATAGGCAGATAGCCGTAGTATTACTTAGTGATAGTGTCGATCTTGAAAACGTAGTTCTACAAGTGATCAGGTGTGTGATTAACCCACCGTTTTTTGGGTTCTTTTGCTATATCTGTATGTGTTGATTGTGTACTAACAAGTGCAGTAAAAGCTATGAGATGGATACCCTTAAAGGGGTATGTCGATAATTCGGTAAGTACCAAACCTGATGATATGTGATTATTAATATGAATATGTGTTACGACTATGCTTGATGAACGTGCTCATGCATTATTATATTATATCATTATTTATGTTACGTGTGCATGGGTTGGGATATGAAAGAAGGTACGGGTGTACTTCGAGTACGTGGTTTGATGTTAGCCTTGAGCTACATCATGGATTGACGATGACTGAGGTCACGTTGTGGATTATTTGTGATTTAGTTCGCGTGGCTTGATGAGTAGCTCTGTGCCTCATCGTGGTTGATATAGGCTTTGTGCCATATCGTGGTTGATGAGTGACAATGTGTCCCATCATGGTTTTGGTGTTAGCTACGGCTACATCAGGATTGGCGCCGACCGAGGTCGCGTTGTGGATTATTGTGCTTAATTGCACGTGGACGGCATTGATTTCCTTTGAGTGAAAAGGAGAGGGTGATTTGTTAATCCTCGTGTGTGGTAGGTCGGATACGGGTGTGTAGAAGATGGACCCTAGGTTGGGTTGGGTGCACTTTGCATATTGTATCCGATATGAGCATTTGATATGAAAATGGGCCAAGCCCAGCTTGATATGTGGACTAATGTGAAATGGGTAAAGCCCAAGATATGAATGTGGATCACAGGAAATGGGCTAAGCCCGATATGTGGAAATTATGCGTTAATTACCTCGTTATCCGATTAGTGATATGAGTATGGGCCAAGCCCGTAATGTGATAATATGTGAATATGATAATTGTTATCCGATATATGGGTTAATATGTGGCTAACATGTGGGTGGAATTTAGTGGATTAATTACACATCGAGTCCGTGTGACTCACCCAAATATTTACCAACGTCCGCAGTGATCGTGAAATTGGACCGTTGGAGTGGGTACAAAGGTGGCCATGCGTATGATTTTCATGTAGAAGGATATTTTAATTAATTAAGTATTTATATTTTCAAGATTTGGTTATTCAATTATTGTAATAAGGCCCCTAAAAGTATTTAAAGTTTGTTTAAGTGTTTTCATTAAGTTTATTATTTTGTTTTATTAAGGATTGACAATTGAAATATCATTTGCAAACGATTTTTTTTAAATCTATATATATAATAAAGTTTTAATCCGGATATTTTTTTAAACTCCACACTTTACTTAAGATTTTAAATGGTCACCGCTTTTACAAACTCAACAAAATTTCATGTTTTCACCATAAGTCAAAATCTTTCAAACGCTTTTTTCGCAGTGACATACCAGATCCACTCAAGGCTTGTGGGCCGGGTTTGGGGTGTTACAATGGGAATCGAGATTATCATCGATTAAGGTAAGGAGTCTTTTCATAGTCCGTTCGATATCACTATTCGATTATGGTGTTAATCGGATTTAAAGTTTGGCTAATCGATTATGTTGTTAGGCACGAAATCACGCGATACTCTCTACTTGTGGATTTTTCAGAAATAGTGGTAAAGTCGAACACCTATCTCTCGTAATAAGAGACTCGGATTGTTGGTAAGTGATATAGATTGTTAAATCAATCGCAATACTTAGATGAAGTTGTAAATTAGGTTTTGGACTAATTGTTGACCGATTGTATCTTTAGGTGCCGCGGAGAATATCGTGTTACGGATTTCGAATAAGGTGTGTAATCCCGTACTTTCCGAATATATATTTGAAATGGTGTGTGATCTCACACTTCTCTGAAGGCTTGCATGAAATATTCTATGATTCGGTCGAAATACCAAAGAAAAATCGGAAGCCGACATCCGTAATCATTAGGGCATGCGTATGATCGTAGTGGTAATCATATTTGTAATAAAATAGTTTCAGTTAGAAACAGTGACATGTTTTGAAAAATCATGAAAAATAGGATAAAGGGAATTAGAAAGTGAATGAGATATCAAATTAAATCTTACTGTGTTTATTTTGATATGAAAGAAACGGAGAAGGAAAAGAAATTTTATAATCTGAGATATCTTAATTTTAGTGAGACTGGTTCTGATTAACATTGTGGTTCCCTAATCTATTTTGGAAAAATCGTATAAAATTGTACAAAGTGAATTATGGGTTATAATTTATATGTATGTAATTCTTAGTGAGCCTATTTTCATTAGAAACAAGTAGGAGAAATATATGAAAACCATACAGTGACATATTTGAAATTAAGTTAAGAGAGGTAAGAATCGTTGGATAGTGTAACAAAGGAAATTTTAAGGAATAAACTGTACTAAATGGTTATGAAAAAATTCTGGAAAAATTTTAGTAAGAAGATATATGAGTTTAGATTCAAGGAAAATTTACGGATTTAGATTTTGAGTTTCCTAACCCAAGTTATAGTCAATTTAGTCAGTATGATGTAGATGGACAGTTTCAAGTTTTATGTCCCAAATTAGTAATTAAGTCCGGGGTTGCAAAATTACAAAAATACCCTTGAAGGATAAATTACCAAAATACCCTTGGGTTGCGAGATTACTGAACTACCCTTAGTGGGTAAAATTACCAAATTACAAAATTGCCTTATGTGCCGAATTATGAAAATACCCTTATGGGTCGAATTATGAAAACACCCCTAATGAGCCAATGTGATAATATGATATATGGGCCGATGTGAAAATTTGATATATGGCTAAATGGGCCGATGTGATAATATGATATATGGGTCAATGTGACAATTTGATATATGGATAAATGGGCCAAATTTGATATATGGCTAAATGGGCCGAATTTGATATATGGCATAATGGGTCGATTTTGCAAAGTGTTAATGGGCCAAATTATTTGTAATAAATCTCTAATGTTATTAATTATCGTTGTGATATTGTAAATATCATAATTTGCTATGAATGTTGCATTCACATAATTCTGCATGGGTTTGGGATATTGATGATTGGAGGAAGCTATTTGGTGGCTCTGCCACATATTTTGGTCACTCTGTCACAATCTGTCTGGTGGCTCTGCCACGTAAATTTTACTATTCTCGTGGCTTGTCCACAATTAAATTTTTATTAATTGCTTAATGCCTGCGATTGGTGTGTTGGCAGGGTGGGTTGACTGATGATCCCCACTGGTGTGTTGGTTGGTACGGGTGGTGTGTAGTGGGTGGATTACTAGGTTTGGTTTGGGAATTGAATACATTGCACATACATATATATGTTCTATTGTGTAAATGTGCTTCAGCCCAAGATTTTGCTAATTGGATTCAAGCCAATGGATGACGGTAAGGGGATTATACACTGAGTTCTTGTAACTCACCCCCTTTCTTTCTTAACCCTTGTAAGTAATGCTCAGTGATGGGGACTTGGGGCCATGGATGACTCGGTGGAGGCCATACTTCAAAAATGGTGTTTTACTTTGGAACTTTAGATTTCTATTTGGTTTTATGTTGTAATAAGGCCTCCGGAGTATTTTATTATTTACTTTATGTTTGATATATTTATTATTTTACTTAAATTATTTTAAATGGGAATTTTCTAAAACTTAAATAAAGGTTTTCCAAAATCGATTAACAAATGGATTTCATAATAAACTTTTACAAATATTTTTGACACGGAAATCTTCTTCAAATTTTCAACATCGTTTTCAAAAGTCACGTTTTATAAGATTATTAGTTCAAATCTATCGATTTATCAATCAACCTTCGAGGTTAGTAGTATTTTATCAAATGTCTCAAATCAAACTTGTTTTTCTTGATTTTAACAAAACTTATTTTAGTATGAATCACAAATCCTTTATACGTTTTCTTCAATGTAACACACTAGATTCAGGCTTAACTTCTGGGCCGGGTTTGGGGTGTTATATTTTATGATATCATAGCTTGGTTCAAAACTCGGTTGTGATTTGGGTTCAAAAAATTTTCAAAACTATTTTGAAATGTAAAAATTTAGAACGTATGTTTTTAAAGGAAGTATGGCACCACGGGTATCCGGCACCAAATCAAGTAAGTGTATGTTATTATTGTATGATTATAATGATTATGATATGACTTAGGAATACTTTAGAAATTCTAGTTTTAGGTATCGAAACTATAGAGATTGAGACTATAGGATGCGTTTTTGCGTAAACAACCCTACTTTCTATACTCCATAAAACCTTATTTAATAAACACTAAAATAGCTTAATGATTCATAAAACTCTTAATCAGATTAAATCGACTTAGTCAATATGAGCGCTAGAAGACGTGGATGCGGAAGACGTGGACGTGGTAGAGGCCAAAGTGCTAGGGCTAGATCTTCAGCACCGAGGCATGTTTCCGAAAGGGAGGCTTTGGCATTACTAGGGTCTCTGGCGAATCTCATGATCAAGTCAGGGTTGATGAGCTGACTCAGTTAGTTAAAGAAGTATTGGAAGAGGTTAAAGGAATCGGTGAGGCACTTCGAGTTGGGTGCGTGGACTGTAAGAAGAAAGGAGATCGCAGTTCTTTAGGGTCGTAGTCTCTCATTGAAGCATGAAGAGCACGCCCAAACTTTCCAGCTTATGATTATTGTGGAAGATCTCATTCGAGTGAATGCTGGAGGAGGACAGGAGCATGTTTGAGATGTGAGTCTAAGGAACATAGGGCTCGGGGTTGTTCCATCACATTAAGACGGGTATGTTTTGGTTGAATGTAGAAAATTTTATGAATGAATGATAAATACTTGTTTGCTTCTGAGGATTTGATATTTGATGATGTGAAGAGTTTCCAAGGTTAAAGATAGAAAGCAAATTAGTGTTATTAAGATCAAAGTGCGCAGCAAAAGTATAGTAGTGTGATTTGAGCGATGCGTTTAGTAGTAGGATGGAAATTTCGAGGATGAAACTTTCTTTAAGAAGGGTAGAATTGTAACATCCCGAAATTGGGCCTAGTAGGATTGGGCCCAATAGGCCTTGGGCATAGGAATGTTTAAAATAATTGAGAATATGAGAATGACATTTTTGCAAATTGGACTTATTAGTTAAGTGAATTTGGAAGGTTACAAGGTTTCTATGAAGTCTCGGGTTTAATTGGGCCTTAGGAAAAAAATTTGGTATTTTAGCACTTTAAGGAGAGATGGTAAGTAGCTTCAAGGCTTATAGAAATAAATGAGTAAATTGTTAGCATAAATAAGCATATGGTAAAGAGGATGTGGTGTCACATGAAAGGCTTTGAGGGAAGAGGTTCAAATCCCATTGTGTGCAAATTTTGACTATTATTTTTGCATGCTCTCCTTAAGTGTCGGCCAAGAGGTATATATGGCAAGTTAGACTTCTTTATTTTTGGTAAGGTGGCTAAGGAAATAAGGAAAGGTTGAGGTTGGGGAAAGGAATCAAAAGAAAAAGGCAAGTATGGGGGACATGTTGCCACAAAAAGGGGAGAATGGTATGGAAAGTGTGGTTGGCCAAATGTTAGACCAATATTGTAATGCATGTGGACGGTTTTGGGGTAGATAGGTAGCTGAAATTTTTACTTTGGCATTTGGTAAGGTCTTGGAATTGTTTTGGCCAAAAATCCTATTTGCAACTTTTGTGTCATTTCTTCCAATTTGCTATTCTCTTTGCTGAAACCTCCTAGCACAATTGTGCATCTTTCTTCTCTTTTGTTTAGTCAAATATTCATCTTTTGTTCATCTTCTTTTGATAGCCAAATTTCTACCATCTTCTATCTTCCCCATTTTTGTGTGTTGGACATCTCTCCTTGGTTGAATCAGAGTTCTAGTGTGTGGTCTAATATCAAATCCTTGTCGATTCATTCGTAGTCATAAGCCAATTGGTGGGAATTGAGATTATCATCGATTAAGGTAAGGAGTCTTTTCATAGTTCATTCGATATCGCTATTCGATATGGTGTTAATCGGATTGAAAGTTTGGCTAATCGATTATGTTGTTAGGCACGAAATCACGCGATACTCTCTACTTGTGGATTTTTTAGAAATAGTGATAAAGTCAAACACCTATCTCTTGTAATAAGAGACTCGGATTGTTGGTAAGTGATATAGATTTTTAAATCAATTGCAATAATTGGATGAAGCTATAAATTGGGTTATGGACTAATTGTTGACCGATTGTATCTTTAGGTGCCGTGGAGAATATCGTGTTACAGATTTCGAATAAGGTGTGTAATCTCATACTTTCCGAATATATATTTAAAATGGTGTGTGATCTCACACTTTTCTGAAGGATTGCATGAAATATTCTGTGATTCAGTCGAAATACCAAACAAAAATCGGAAACCGACATCCGTAATTACTAGGGCGTGCATATGATCATGTGGTAATCATATTTGTAATAAAATGGTTTCGGTTAGAAATAGTGATGTGTTTTTGAAAAATCATGAAAAATATGAGAAAGGGAATTAGAAATTGAATGAGATATCAAATTAAAGCTTACTGTGTCTATTTTGATATGGAAGAAATGAAGAAGGAAAAGGAATTTTATAATCTGAGATATCTTAATTTTAGTGAGACTGGTTCTGATTAACTTTGTGGTTCCCTGATATGTTTTGGAAAAATCGTATAAAATTGTACAAAGTGAATTATGGGTTGTAATTTATATGTATGGAATCCTTAGTGAGCCTATTTTCATTAGAAATAAGTGGTAGCAATATATGGAAACCTTACAGTGAGATATTTGAAATTAAGATAAGAGAGGTCAAAATCGTTGGATAGTGTAACAAGGGAAATTTTATGGAATAAACTGCACTAAATGGTTAAGAAAATAATTCTGGAAAAATTTTAGTAAGAAGATATATGAGTTTAGTTTTAAAGAAAATTCACGGATTTATATTTTGAGTTTCCTAACCCAAGTTATAGTCAATTTAGTCAGTATGACGCAGATGGACAGTTTCAAGTTTTATGTCCCAAATTAGTAATTAAGTCCGGGGTTGCGAAATTATGAAAATACCCTTGGAGGGTAAATTATTGAAATACCCCTAGGTTGCGAGATTACCGAATTATCCTTAGTGGGTAAAATTATCAAATTATGAAATTGCCCTTATGTGCCATATTACAAAAATACCCTTATGGGTTGAATTACGAAAACACCCCTAATGAGCCGATGTGATAATATGATATGTGGGCCGATGTGACAATTTGATATATGGCTAAATGGGCCGATGTGATAATATGATATATGGGCCGATGTGACAATTTGATATATGGATAAATGGGTCGAATTTGATATATGGCATAATGGGCCAATTTTGCAAAGTGTTAATGGGCCAAACTATTTGTAATAAATCTCTAATGTTATTAATTATCGTTGTGATATTGTAAATATCATAATTTGCTATGAATGTTGCATTCACATAATTCTGCATGGGTTTGGGATATTGATGATTGGAGGAAGCTATTTGGTGGCTCTGCCACATATTTTGGTGACTCTGTCACAATCTGTCAGGTGGCTATGCCACGTAAATTCTGTTATTCTGGTGGCTTGTCCACAATTAAATTGTTATAAATGGCTTAATGCCTGTGATTGGTGTGTTGGCGGGGTGGGTTGACTGATGATCCCCACAGGTGTGTTGGTTGGTACGGGTTGTATGTAGCGGATGGATTACTAGGTTTGGTTTGGGAATTGCATACATTGCACATGCATATATATTCTATTGTGTAAATGGGCTTCGGCTCAAGATTTTGCTAATTGGATTCAAGCCAGTGGATGACTGTAAGGGGATTATACACTGAGTTCTTGTAACTCACCCCCTTTCTTTCTTAACCCTTGTAGGTAATGCTCAGTGATGAGGACTTGGGGCCATGGATGACTCGGTGGAGGCCATACTTCAGAAATGGTGTTTTACTTTGGAACTTTAGATTTCTATTTTCGTTCACTTTATTATTTTGGGTTTTATGTTGTAATAAGGCCTCTGGAGTATTTTATTATTTGCTTTATGTTTGATATACTTATTATTTTACTTAAATTATTTTAAATGGGAATTTTCTAAAAACTTAAATAAAGGTTTTCCAAAATCGATTAACAAATGGATTTCATAATAAACTTTTACAAATATTTTTAACACGAAAATCTTCTTTGAATTTTCAACGTCATTTTCAAAAGTCACACTTTATAAGATTATTAGTTCAAATCTATTGATTTATCAATCAACCTTCGAGGTTAGTAGTATTTTATCAAATGTCTCAAATCAAACTTGTTTTTCTTGATTTTAACAAAACTTATTTTAGTATGAATCACAAATCATTTATACATTTTCTTCAATGTGACACACCAGATTCGAGCTTAACTTCTGGGCCGGGTTTGGGGTGTTACAAGTTATGTGCTCTGGGGGTGTTTGAGAAGTCTTGGGTTCAAGCCTTGGCTTAGGCAAATTTTGGTATTTTTATAAATAAAGCATTAACCTAGCCTAAGGGGCTTCATTTTAATAGTTGGTAATTAAGTAACAGAATGGGTTCGCTAGTTTAGTGGTTAAGTGAGTGTTTGATTGCACGAGGTCCTGAGTTTGAATCCATGCTAGAGCGTAGGCATTATTTTTGCGCAGTGATGGACAAGTATTTCAGCAGAGTGCGATTCTGGAGTGGTTGTAGGTTAGTAGGATTACTGAGAGAAAATTTAGGGATGTGGGGTAGTAAGTTTCTGATTGGTTTTTATTTTTCCTAAATTTCGGCATTCTCCTCTTTTCCCCAATTTTTTTCCTTCCTCTTTCTTCTTTGCTTTGCCAAATTTTTGCTCCTTAGTCCACCTTCTCTATTTGATTTTTTTGCTAGCCTACTTTTCGGCCAGCAATTGTGTACACTCGTTTTGTAAGTATCTGACTGTCTCTATTTTATCGGTTCTTAGCTAGTTCATAAAAAGGATTGTTTTGGCTCTCTTGGTTTAGGCAAAAATCAAAATCAATTGCGTCTTCACAAGCAAATTAAGCATTAAAATTTTGGTTCATTGCTGGTAAGTGTTTAGCTTTTCTATCGAATTTGATGTAGACGATTTTCGGTTTTAAGTTTTCATCAGTGATCTAAATTGGGCTCTAATTATCAATTTTTAGATCTTGAAGTGCTTGGGAGGGTATTTGCAATGAAGCAATACCAGGTGTGTACCCGAATCGTAAGAAAACATGTTTTTACAAAAGTCAAGACCTTTCTGTCGATGCTGCATCGCCGTGTGGTAGGCTATATGCAAGGCTGTGAGCCACAACACGACCGTGTGATCGACGAGCCAAGCTATGCGCGAGTGACATGGCCGTGTAATGGCAGGGCAAGGCCATGTACGAGGCACGTGCTCGATCAATTGGGTCGTGTGGGCCACACGAGCTTATGGGCCCACACGGTGAACCACACTGGCATGTGGGATTCTAGGCCAGGCAATGTGATCCACACGGCCAAGGCCAATTTGGGCCATGTGGGCCCACACGGGCAGGCCACATGGGCGTGTGAGCCTATTTTTCTAAAAGTTCTGTAAGGTTGCACGGGTCTTCCAAGTCGACTGTGGACCTACTGTAGGGTTGGTAAGTATTACTTAGACCCCTATAGGAGTGATCTATCTATCTGATTACTGTACCAAGCATGTATTATGATATCTGAATGTATGTACTTTTAATTGCATAATAGCATGACATCCTTTGTATGTTGCATTGTATCGGGGTGGGTTGATGATATGTGGAGGAAGTATTTGAAAGGCTCTTACACCTGTTATCTGGCAGATCAGCTGCAAATTTCTAATTATGTGTCGCATTTTGGTATAGCATGGTGTGTAGGGATGGGTGGTTTGATTTTATCCCCACATGGTGTGTAGGGTTGGACGGAGATGGTGTGTAGAGGTTGGTTGGTAGGATTCTAATGTTCGCTCGCTCAGATATTCTCAGATCTAAGTGGACTAAGGTCCACACCGATTCTATAATGGGTTCAGACTCAACTCTGAATATATGTCTTTTTTTGATATTATGCTGTGTACATGTTTTCTGTGGGGATTACACACTGAGTTTGCGAAAACTCATCCTTTTTATGTTTAATCTGTTTAGGTAATCCCCAGCATTAGACGGATTGGTGCGACGGAGGACTCAGCAGTAACCAAGGTTCTGGACTTTCATGGTTTTTATTCCATTTTACAATTGTGGGTTTATTTTTATGTATCCCCAGACTTTTTGGGACTTTCCTTAAATGGGGTTTTATTTATTATTTTTATGGATTCATAACTGTTAGATGTAGGAAGACGTGGTTTTCAAAAGATACAGTATTTTCTAATCCCTCGATTCCTTAGACGATTTTCTCAAAAACAAAGGGATTTTTTTATTGGACGGATTTACTTAATTAACTATGTTTCATGAAATAAACATTTTCTAAAGCTTTCGTAATGAATTACGTTTTAAACAATCGATAAGATGAATAAGTGAATTTGGAAGTCAATAAGAGTAATAAAATGAACATGGTCTTATCATAATAAAATTAGTTTTCAAAATTCCATTCCATGTGACATCTCCAAATTCAGCCATAACATCTAGGCCGGGTTTGGGGTGTTATAGACATGGGTTTTAACATTTTGGATTTCATCATTTTCAGCGAACCTATGTGCCATATCATAAAGAGAAGATAACCTAGAGGATGACTTATGAATCAAGTTGTACTCTAAAAATTGATGGCTTGTACTTCATAAAAATATCCGGATTACAAAATCATCTGGAAGATCTTTAGTTATCATCATTGCAATATTAAACGCCTTAATAATCTTTTAAAAAGATTAATTTCCATGTTGCTTGATAGACATGATATATGTTGACAATTACCATAAGGTATTATTAGTCAATAACCTACTAATGAATAGGTCAACTAATTGGTCAAAGGTAGAAATAGAATGCTTCAAAATTAATAAATACCAAGCTCTAGTAGAATCTTTCGAAGTCATAAAAACTGCCCGACACTTAATCTCATCAGAAGCCCCAATGATTTTCATATGGTTTTTATAATATGTTAGGTGGTCTTATGATCGTTGTTTTGTCGAGTTTTAAAATTTATAAAGAGAATGATCGAACCTGGAAACTAACTCTGACAACGATTGAGGCAAGTGTACCTATCGAACAATAGTATAGCTTAGGCAAGACCGAATTATCGAACCCAAAGGAACTAAAAGTACTAACACTAGCCTTCTTTCTATTACTTAGCCTAAATATTAAGTGATTGGTTGTTTAATCTAAAACTAACTACTAAGCTAAAGACGCAAAGACAAAAAGAATGAATTGGGGAAATTTTATTGGGAAAACTCAGTTGATTAAGACAATACCCTTAGGAAGAATCCACCTAAACTTCACTTGTTATCTAACACTGAACTAGATGATCTATTCACTTGACTTGATCCGTATGATTCCCTATTTTATATTAAATTCTCTCTCTAGGCGAATAACGCCTAACCCTAGGTTGATTAATTAAAATCTCTTTCTAATTAAAACCCCTAGAATCGCATTAACTCGATCTATGGACTCCCATATTAGGTTTCACCCTAATCCGGAAAAATCTCGTCACCCTATCTCTAGGTGCGCGATCAACTTCATTTAATTATATTAGATATACTCTTAGGCAGGGACTTTTGCTCCACCATCTAAGCACATTCAACTTGAATCAATATCCCAAAAATATGAACACAAATTAAGCTCACATAATTAAGAACAAATCAAGTATTCATCATATAGTTCAGAAAACAATAACAAGATCCGTCTTAGGTTTCATCCCCTTCAAGTATCTGAAGGGTTTAGTTCATAATAATAAAAGAAAACATCTCAGAAGAAAAGATAAAACAAAACATAAGAAATCCTAAAACTCCTCAAGGAATTGAAGGAGATCTCCGCCTTGAGTAGAATTCGACTTCTTGAGATGGATCAACTAGCTATCTTCGAGTGATTCCTACAACCGCCTTTCCGCTCAAATACTTGGCCTAGTTGCCGCTAGCTCTGGTAGAAGGTTTCTGCCGAACTCCCTGCTTAAGTTACCCCCTAGGGTGTTTATATAGACTTTGAGATGCTTTACTTGGCCCCTACATATCTTAATTCAAGTAGAATTCCTACTAGGGTGTTTGGATAGGCTTTGAAGTGTGTTTCTTTGCCTTTAAGTACCCTATTTCGAATAGAATTGCTTTTTTACGATAGGGACACACCCTAAGGCACAGGTCCGTGTGTTTCGTGGTCGGCCGTGTGCGAGCCTGTTGATGAGGTACGACCATGTGAATCGTGGTCAGGCTGTGTTTGGACTTCTCTTAAGAGGTAAGGCCGTGTGGGCTATATGGCCCATTTGGTCTGTTTTAGGCCTGTTTCTCGTTCTTTTCATCCTCCGGTACTTTCTTGAGTATAAAACATGAAAAGAAAGGATTAAGAGCACCTTTTTACACAATTCAGGGAATAAATCATTCAAAAGTATGATAAATGTGGGATTAAAATATGTTACTTTTATGGTTTATCAAATACCCCCACACTTAAGCTTTTGCTTGTCCTCAAGCAAAATTCTCAACTTACAATTGAAACAAACTTTCCATAATTCATAATTCTCATCAACAATGTCTCATCATAATTCATAGACAGTTCATACATGGATAATCTAACTCAAAGATTCCTAAAGATTCAAACAATATAAGTCATACATTTTGTAGCTAGAAACATAGGTGTCCCCCCTTATTTAAATGGTTACCTTTAATTCAAAACTGACAAGGATTGACTTCCTCACTAAAGATTCACTCAAAGCACTCGAAGTGTTTAAGGTTCAAGAAAAAGCACTTATAAGTCAAACCTAAAAAGTTAATCCCATAGGCTTGCCTGAAAATCAAATCTCCACCACTGTAATATGAGATGATACACAAATCAAAAGGTCTTTAACAGGGTTGTAATGGGGCTTGGGTTAAAGGTGTGGATAAAAGGTTAAGATCGAGGTTGAATTGGCAAGTTACCTAACTTTAGAAAAAGAATTGAAGTAATAATTTGAATAATTATATCACATGAAAATTCAAAATACTAATAATACGAGCTTCTTCTTCAAGATGTTGAATTTAAACGTATAAGCTCTTAGAACATAGAACTAATATTGAATGTACTTCATTGTTTTTTCTTTCTTTCTTTTTTAAGAACAAATCAAATAAATACATAATATAAGAAAGAACTTTATCAATTGAAATAAAGTAATTAGGCAATTGATCAAATCAATTTTCGATAGAAGGGTAGTCAAAAGAATGGTGATAACAAATACGAGCAGGGTTTTGGGTTAATATTAATGGGTGAATCAAATAAAAGGGTTGTTAGGATGAAAGGGTTCACTAAGGGTTAATTGTGAAGGTAGGATTTTTAGTGGAGTGAATAGGTTAAAACCTAGGTGCCTTTATCATATCAGTATATCAAATAAAAAATGTGGTCTTGACATGTATAATCAAGGTAAGTTCTAGAATAACAAATCAGTGTTGACACACTCATAATCAATAAAGTGAGCACGGAAAAGAATATATGCTCTATAAGGCTCAAAATCTCACAAAAATTATGGGTGTTTTTGATATCGATCCCTATAAATTTCAAACTTCAAAGTAATATTCAAATTCAGTTCAACAACTTAGAAAATTTTTAATTCTGAAAAATAGACTTATCATCCTTGATTCTCTAGTATCTTAAAGTTTAAATCATCAATGCACAATTATCTATAACTTAATCTAAGACATATCAATAAAAATCATAAATCATCAAAAATTTCATCCTAATTAGTAGTATGAGGAAATTACTTAAGAACTAGATATAATTCAGGGATTTGAGAATAATGCAAAATGTTAGGCACTTTTACCCCCCCACACTTAAGATGTACATTGCCCTCAATGTACAAAGATAGATAAATAATTATGTGATACTGAAAGCAAAAGATAATGAGAGAAGTGACACTTCCTATTTTTTCTCGGATCACTATTCTCGGCCCGATTTCGAGGATGAGGCGGTGGTGTTGTGGTGGATGCCAACAGTCACTGTGCTAGATGAAGAAATTGGGAAACTCGTGAAGAATTAGCCAAGAATTATTAATAAAGATTCAAAATAAATGAAATAAGTATTTAAAGAAAAGCAAGCTAAAGTGAAGGAAAATAAAAAGGAAAATAAACTTATAAGAATAGATAAATGGACTTAGGAGTCCTTATTATTGGATGGTTTGCGAGGTGGGTGTGATTCCTAAGGCTGTGTTGAGCCGATGGTCGTGGTTCCGGCGTGATTCCCTAGCAGCCTAAAGAACCTAAAACCAAGAAACTAGAATAAAATAAACTAGATTAAGCAGAAGAGAGGTAAAGATAAGGAAATTGAAGCAAAAGAGAAAAGTAGAATAAAAGTTAAATGGTCTCAAAGACCCTTGGCTTGTCGAGTAGCTGAAGCGGCCGACATGAACTTATGCAGATCGATCTCCCACAGGGAGATTGTGTTTGAATCTTTCTGCTTCTTTGACATTGTTTTGGTGTAGCTCAAGAGTATAGAGAATTGTTTTGGAGAAGAGAGAAATTTGAGAAAAAGAAGGAAGGAAGAAGATGGGGAGTTGGTAAGGAGAAAGGGAAAAAGGAGGTTGGGTTTAAATAAAGTTTTAGGGTTTAACGCTACCCATACCCGTGTACCGTGGGTGTGTTGTTTCACACGGCCGCTTCGTACGGCTGTGTGTCTAAGCGTGTTGGTTCACCCATGCCCATTTTACAGGTTGCCACACCTGTTTCTGAGAAGTCAGTGTCAACCACGGTCGCGTTGCAAGGTCGTGGTGTTCTGTCGGTGTCCGTGAGGTAGTGGTTGGAGTCCGTGACTCAAAGATTTGATTCTCTCTGACTTGTACTTCTTCTGCCATTGTCAGTACGGAGATTCTAAACTTCCACACGGCCACGGCCACGGCCGCGTGCAAGGCCATGTGACTTGAGAATCTGTGCTTTTGGTTAGTTTACAACTAGGCATTTAGAAAGAAGAAAATAAAATAAAATAAAATAACATAAAAAATGTAAAGTACTTAAGGTTAGTACTCGGGTTGCCGCTCGAGAAACGCTCGTTTAAAGTTATAAGCTGGACTTTCCCTTCATTTGTATAATCATGGTGGTTTGAAGGTTTGAATATCTTCCCTTATGCTGTCAGTTTTATTTTCATGATAAAGTTTAAGTAGAGAAACATTTACCTTAAAAGTGCCGAATGTTGGATTGCTTACCTCGACTGTTCCGTATGGGATGATATTGCCTACCTCAAGAGGGATTCCTTAGATTGTATTTGGGTCTGATGGGATGATTCGGGGATCTACTTTGTTCATCCATACCTTATCTCCTATTTTGAAGTGATTTGATGTTCCTACGAGTTCTTCTAAGGGCTACTCCGATTTTATTTCATGTGGTTCCAGTTCTTCTTTAAAGTGTGTTTTCCACTGTCTGGTTCATCGACCTTAAGGCTTTGTTCCTTATATAGTTTTTATTTATTTGCACGAGTCCTATGATCCGGCTTAGGTCTGTGGCTTTGTGGTGGATCCTGTGGTGAAAGGTGAACAAATTGGTCATCAACTGAATTTACTTTCTCACCTTCATCAATTGATGTATGGGTTGAGTCAAGAACTTGTAGACTGATCGATTTGTCACCCACATGAAGAATGAGTTCTTCTATGCCAACATCAATTTTAGTCCTGGCAGTTGCTAAAAAGGGTCTTCCTAAAATTAAAGGAATCGAATTATCCTCATCCATGTCTAAGACAATGAAATCTACTGGGAAAACAAATTTCTCAATTTTTACGAGAACATCTTCAATAATATGCCTAGGAATTCTAACATTTTTATCAATTAATTGTATACTTATCCTAGTTTGTTTGGGTTTCCCTAGACCTAGCTGCTTAAACATTTTATAAGGCATGACATTTATACTTGCCCTAAATCAGCTAAGGCATTATCAATGCTAGTCTACCAATTAAACATAGAATTGTAAAACTCCCGGATCTTTTAGCTTCGTGGTAGTCTATTTTGTAGAATTGTCGAGCACATTGCATTTAGCTCCACATGCGACTCCTCGTCTAACTTACGCTTGTTCCTCAAGAGTTGTTTTAAAATTTCCCGAGTCTGGCATCTATGAAAGAGCTTCAAGAAGCGTAATTTAATATGTAATTTCTTTAAAAGTTTAAGAAACTTACCAAACTGTTCCTCTGTATCGTCTCTCTTCAACGCTTTGGGATAAGGTATGCGAGGTTGGTACTCTTTGATTATCGGTTTTGGCTTTTCTTGTGTTACCACAACTTTACCTTCTTCTACCTTACTTTCTTGAATTATATTGGGTTTATCCAACTTGACATTTTCCTGAGTGGTTATGGCTTGGATTTTCTCCTTTGGGTTATTCTCGGTGTTGCTTGGTAGACGCCCTTACGGTCGTTCGGACATTAACTTTGCAAGTTGTCCAACTGACTTTGTAACTTCCTCGACTGACTTAGTAAGTTCCCCAACTTGGTTCTTGATTCTTCTATCGATGTTTGTTGGTTTTTAAGTGTTGCCTCAATGTCTTGGAAACGGTTTTCTGTGGCTGCCATGAATTTTGTCAATATCTCTTCGAGGTTCGGCTTCTTTTCTTGTGGATATGGCTGATTTTGGAAATTTTGAAGAGGTTTTTGTCTTTGATTTCCTTAACCTCCCCATGAAAAATTTGGGTGGTTCCTCCAACCTAGATTATAAGTATTACTATAAGGGTTATTATTAGATCTGAAATTATTACCTATATAGTTCATCTGTTCACTTTCTGTGCCCGGTTGGTAGGGTGGGTACTCAAGATTCGCCATAGTTCCACTTGTGTTACACTGCATTACTAGATGTACCTGCTAAGAACACAAACTATCAAGCTTTTTATTCATCATCTCTACCTGTGTTGATAGCATGTTTACTGCGTCGAGGCTGAAAACTCCGGCTGATTTTGTTGGTTTTGTCCTTATAACCTACCAATGATAGTTATTCAGCGACATCTATTCAATAAACACATAGGTTGCTCAGGAGTTCTATTATTCAGGGTTCCACCGGTGGCTGAATCAATTAGTTGCCTCATTGAGGGGTTTACACCGTCATAGAAAGTTTGGACTTGGAGCCACAAGGGTAAACCATGGTGTAGACACCTTCTCAAAAGATCCTTGTATCTTTCCCATGCGTCGTATAATGTCTCTAAATCCATCTACACAAAAGAAGAGATATCATTCCGTAATTTGGCCGTTTTGGCCGGTGGGAAATATTTTGATAAAATTTTTCATCATTTGGTCCCATATAGTGATTGACCCTCGTGGTAACGAGTTCAACCACTGCTTGGCTTTATTCTTTAATGAAAAGGAAATAACCGAAGACGTATGGCATCATCAGAAATGCCATTTATTTTGAAGGTATCATAGAACTCTAAAAAATTAGCTATATGAGTATTTGGGTCTTCATCCTGCAAATCATCAAATTGAACAAATTGATGAATCATTTGTATAGTGTTAGGCATTAATTCAAAATTATTAGCAGCTATAGTAGGCCTAACAATACTCGATTTTTCTCCTATTAAATGAGGTTTAGCATAATCATACATAGTACGCAGAGCATTATTTTCTGCCACATCTTGTGGTGGTGGATTATTCTCATCCATCCCTTCAGTAGGATTGATTCTGTCTTGTTGTTCTTCTTCTCTGTAATTTAGGGTTCGCCTAATTTCTCTGCGATTCCTGTGAGCGGTAGCTTCAATATCACTGTCATATACTAGTGGTCCTTTCGGGTTCCTTCTAGTCATGAACTAGAGGTACCTGCGTTGGAAAAGAAAGAAAGAAAATTTAGCAAAGTAAAAACTAAAATAAAATAAAAATAAATTACAGAAAAATAGAAATAATGGATAAAGTATTAAAAATAGAGCTTTCTTAATATTTTAGTTCCCCGGCAACGGCGCCAAAAACTTGATTATTGTTTTGTCGAGTTTTAAAATTTATAACAAGAATGATCAAACCTGGAAACTAACTCTGACAACAATTGAGGCAAGTGCACCTATCGAACAGTAGTATAGCTTAGGCAAGACCGGATTGTCGAACCCAAACGAACTAAAAGTACTAATACTAACCTTCATTTTATTATTTAGCCTAAATATTAAGTGATTGGTTGTTTAATCTAAAACTAACTACTAAGCTAAAGATGCGAAGACAAAAAGAATGAATTGGGGAAATACTATTGGGAAAACTCAATTGATTAAGACGATACCCTTAGGAGGAATCCACCTAGACATCACTTGTTATCTAACACCGAACTGCATTTATTTATTCACTTGACTTGATCCGTAGGATTCCCTATTTTATATTAAACCCTCTCTCGAGGTGAATAACGTCTAACCCTAGGTTGATTAATTAAAATCTCTTTCTAATTAAAACCCCTAGAATCGCATTAACTTGATCTATGGACTTCCATATTAGGTTTCACCTTAATCTGGCAAAATCTCGTCACCCTATCTCTAGGCGCGCGATCAACTCCGCTTAATTATGCTAGATCTACTCTTAGGCAGGGACTTTTGCTCCACCACCTAAGCACATTCAACTTAAATCAATATCCTAAAAATATTAACACAAGAATTAAGCTCACATAATTAAGAACAAATAAAGTATTTATCATATAGTTCAGAAAACAATAACAAGATCTATCTTAGGTTTCATCCCCTTCAGGTGTCTGAAGGGTTTAGTTCATAATAATAAAAGAAAACATCTCAGAAGAAAAGATAAAACAAAACATAAGAAATCCCTATAACTCCCTGAAGGAATTGAAGGAGAGATCTGCCGTCTTGAGTAGAATTCTGGCTTCTTGAGATGGGTCAACTGGCTATTTTCGAGTGATTCCCACAACCGCCTTTCGCTCGGCTCCTTGGCCTACCGCCTCTAGCTCGCGTAAAGTTTTTACCGAACTCCATGCTTAAGTTGTCCCTAGGGTGTTTATATAGACTTTGAGATGCTTTACTTAGCCCCTACATATCCTAATTCAAGTAGAATTCCTACTAGGGTGTTTGAATAGGCTTTTGAATGTGTTTCTTTGCCTCTAAGTACCCTATTCTGAATAGAATTGCTCTTTCTACGGCAGGGACACGCCCTAGGGCACAGGCCCGTGTGTTTCATGGTCAGGCCGTGTGCGAGCCTGTTGATGAGGTACGGTCATGTGAATCATGGTTAGGTCGTGTTCGAACTTCTCTTAAGAGGCACGGCCGTGTGGGCTTAAGTCCAGGCCGTGTTAATTTCGTGATATGGCCCATTTGGTCCGTTTTAGGCCTGTTCCTCGTTCTTTTCATCCTCCAGTGCTTTTTTGAGTATAAAACATGAAAAGAAAGGATTAAGGGCACCTTTTTTCACAATTCAGGGAATAAATCATCCAAAAGTATGTTAAATGTGGGATTAAAATATGTTACTTTTATGATTTATCATCTTGCAAATCACCACAACCATCATATAACATTTTAGAAAATTTAAATCCTTTGGGAACTTAGTGCAAAAGTATCTCCGATGTTAGAGGTTTGTTGGAGTAATTCCAAGGTATGCCCACCAACTCTACTCTTCTAAAGTCTTGCATTTCCCTTCTCAATTCTTGCATTCTTTCTTCAAACACATCTTCATTAACATATTTACATTGGATACTACATTGTTGTCTATGATTGGAATGGGTTGTTTCATTGCCACGTGTGAAATGATATGCGAATTGTGCAAGTATACACGCCAAATCAAGTAATAAAGTGATAAGTGAGATCGTCTTCACGAGGATCGGATTAGGTATACAAATGATCAAGTTATTATGTTAAATTTAGGTTAATGTTATAGGTTAATGTTATAGCAAAATAATGATAAGAATATAGTGGTAAACAAAAGGAATGTTAATGTGAACAACATGAGTAACTGATGAATAATTGAAAATGCTATGGCAATGCAAGAGTAAAAATGCAATGGCACTTAAGAAAATGATTATATGAATAATATGTAACTGAACAAGTAAACAAATAAGGATGTGATGACAAAGATACTATGGCAAGGGATAAGGGATATATGATGTTGATATGGAAGGTAGGGATTACTAAGAATCTACCTTTTTTATCAATAATGCCTTAGCAAAGTCATACTCTATCTGCTACATAGAAAAGCTCTAAAGTGGTCTACTTCTTTTGAGAGTAGAAACCTCAAGTTACTTTGCCTGTGTCTATAGGCTTTTAATAAGGTACCCATGACTATTTCCTTTTGTAGGAACGCATCTCTATGTCTAGAGTCTACTACAAGTATCTCTCGAGTATGTAACATCCTGAAATTGGGCTTAGTAGAATTGGGCCCAATAAGCCTTGAGAATGGGAACGTTTAAAATTTTTGAGATGCATGTAGCACTTAAAATGTTATGGTAAGGTATTAATGGGCTTGTGCATTGTGTGTAATGTTATGTTTAATATGTTAATTTGAGGTTCAGTTGGGCCCAAAGAATTGGGTCAAAATTTCATCAGCCAAGGTGAGCTAAGGGGGGACGGCACAAGGCTATAATTTCGGGGTTATTTTTGTTTAATTAATGAGGATAATAAGCTGATAAAATAAAAAGAGAGTTGGTGTAAATGTGGCCTCTTATGGATGAGTGTTTTGATAGGAATAAGGGATAAAAGGATAGAGGAGAAAAGATAGGAGTTATCTTCTGAGTACAGAGTTGGCCGAAATTCCATCCCCTGGAGGGGGTGCCGAAATTCCCTATAAATAGGGGGTACCTCTTCAATTCCGGCATTTTGAACCCCATTCTCTCCTCTCATCTTCTGTGCCAAAATTTTCAGTTCTTCTTGGTAATCTCTTTTCTTTTGATTTCTTCTGAAAGCCGAAACCCCTGAGTATTCTTTCTCTCCACTTTGTTTTCACTTTCCTTCTAAGCCGAAACACTTTACTCAGTTTTTCTAAAAGCCAAAAATGCATCAGTTCATCTTTTATGGGATTTTCATAAAAGCCAAAATCGCTAGATCTCATCTCCTGTGGTTACCGAATCCTCTTTAATGGAGTCTGCTTGTGCTGGAATCTAAAAGAAACAATAGGTAAGTGTTGATTTCGGGATTTCAATGTTCTTTTGGCCTTTCAAAGTCCTTAGCCGAATGGCTATTAGAAACTAATCTCTTATTTCACACTTCTTTTCGGCATTCCGAGATTTGAAGAAGGGGACCAATCGCATAGATCTCTAAGTTATAGAATCGTGTTACTTTCGGGATTTCAAGGTAAGAGGATTTGTTTATTTATATATATAAAATCGGGTAGACTACTAACCATGGCCGAATATAGGAGAGGGCATATTTTCACAGTTTTTTGGCTTTTAAGCAAAGTTATAGATTGAGGATAATAGATCCGGATATTAAAGACATCGACTAAGAATATTGGATTTCGCTATATCGTGTGTAATACTTCCCACTATTTAGATCTCATCATTAAATACCGCTTATAAGTATTATATGTTGTGATAAATGCCAAAATCCCGCATAAAGATGGAAGCCCAAAGAGGGTAAAAGCGAATCACTAGGTCGTTGAATATTCGATTATATGTTATAAGTGTATTGATTTTTGTGATTGCATGGGGTGGGTTTGATGAAAGGAGGAAGTTGGTACGGGACATGTAGCGGATGGAAACCTAGGCAATTGGGTTGGGTTTTGTATATTATTTGTTTCCACGCAAATGAAATTATTATTATGTTTTATGAGGCCCAAATCTAGTGGTGCATGAGGGTTACACATTGAGTCTCGCGACTCACCCAGCTTAAACTAACCTTTCAGTGACAATTAGTACATCGACCGGCCGAGAGTGAGCGCAAGGTGGCCATGCAAAAGCACATGTGGATCCCATGAAAAGTTTTCCTTTATTTGTTTTTTTAAGTATTCTATGTTATGGATTTGAACTACGTTGTAATAAGGCCATGGGCCACTAGTTCACCTTTTTGTTTTGTTATTGGCCTTTATTGTTTATTTTTATTCATTTTAAAACCAAGACATGTAATTCAATTTTAAGCTTTTGATTATTAGGCATATTTTATATAAATTATATTTGGGCTTTCCGTCAACACGATTGCTTTTACTAAAATTTTCTTAGTGACATACCAGATCCGGTTGTAGTGTTTGGGTCGGGTTTGGGGTGGTACAAATTGGTATCAGAGCCCGATTCAAAACTCCGCTTTGGGTTTTAGGCTCAAAACGCTTTCTAAAATGGTTTTTTTTGAAACATGCATGTTTAAAATGGTACAAGGTTTGTTTTCTCGATGGCACTTGTGTCTCCTACCCAAGTCCGCCAAGTAAGTATTCAGAACTCCTTGTGTGATATATATATGAATATGGACTTGATGGGTTTTATGGGACGAGGTTAGATTAGTTAGACTTTGATGGACTATAGGCTTAGGTTAAACAACTTCTTAAATTACATAAGACTTAAATTATCCAAACAAATCCTCGTGAATCGATCATCGACTTAAGGTGTGGCAACAGGCACACGCATGTCTAGGAATGGATACGGTGAGAGCTTGGTATTTAAGCAGTCCTAGTGACTCACCTCCACTTCACTGGAATCCTTCCTGGTGCGTAGTGACTGTTCACCTTAAGCCATGTTAGGGTGTGGTAATGGCTATATGCATGTCTAGGAGTGGATACAGGGAGAGCTTGGTATTTAAGTAGTCCTACTGACTCACCTCCTCTTCACTGGAATCCTACCTGGTGCGTAGTGACTGTCCACCCTAACCATGAAGACGTGTTGACAAGCCAAAACCTATAACTAAAACCCGAAAGGGACCAGCCACCTTGTTTTGTACAACCCTAAAGTAAACCTTGATTTTGAAATCACTAAAGTACCCTTAATTCGTAAAAATTTTCCGATTTGAAAAATAACCAAAATACCCCTAATTTTCAAATTGGCCAAATTATCTCTGACTTGTAAAATTACCAAATACCCTCGATATGAAAAATTACCAAATACCATCAAGATGAAAAATCACCAAATACCCCAATTGAAAATTACCAAAATACCTTTATTTCAGAAATCACCGAACCATATTTTGGAAAATTATGAAAATACCCTCAGAGGTTAAAATTACGAAAATACCCCTGGGTAGTGAAATGACGAAAATACCCTTAGGTGATGGATGCTATTTGTATGTTGGTGTGCATGGATGTTGAATGTGCATGGTTCCTAGAATTAAGAAGATTGAAACTTGTAGACAGGTTTGAATTCGAAAGAACTACTTTTAAAACTATTCTTCATAAGACTGTTCGTGGTTAATCAGTGGAAGAAAACTAATAATTCATAAAATTCGTAATCAGATAAATGCGAATCGGTAGTATTAGTACAAGGGGACGAAGACGCTCCAGAAGCGAATAATGGTGCGTATCCCACCATAGTATACTAAGTGTTTATTTGGTTTTGGAATTAGAGTGCGCAGCGAAAGCATAGTGATGAGACTTGGGTAGTACGATTACTAGTTAGTCAGAAATTTCGAGGACAAAATTTCTTTAAGGAGGGTAGATTTGTAACATCCTGAAATTGGGCTTAGTAGAATTGGACCCAATAGGCCTTGAGAATGGAAACGTTTAAAATTTTTCAGATGCATGTAGCACTTAAAATGTTATGGTAAGGTATTAATGGGCTTGTGCATTGTGTGTAATGTTATGTTTAATCCGTTAATTTGAGGTTCAGTTGGGCCCAAAGAATTGGGTCAAAATTTTGGTAGCCAAGGTAAGCTTAGGGGGGACGGCACAAGGCTATAATTTAGGGATTATTTTTGTTTAATTAATGAGGCTAACAAGCTGATAAAATAAAGGGAGAGTTGGTGTAAATGTGGCCTCTTATGGATGAGTGTTTTGATAGGGATAAGGATAGAAGGATAGAGGAGAAAAGATAGAGTTATCTTCTAAGCACTGAGTTGGCCAAAATTCCATCCCTTGGAGGGTGCCAAATTCCCTATAAATAGGGGTACCTCTTCAATTAGGGATTTTGAACCCCATTCTCTTCTCTCATCTTCGTACCAAAATTCTCGCTTCTTCTTGGTAATCTCTTTTCTTTTGATTTCTTCCAAAGTCAAACCCCTAAGTATTCTTTCTCTCCTTTTCATTTCACTTTCCTTCTAAGTCAAACACTTTACTCGGTTTTCTAAAAGCAGATAATGCATCGGTTTATCTTTTTGAGATTTTCATAAAAGCCAAAATCGCTAGATCTCATCTCCGTGGTTGCTTGAATCCTCTTTAATGGAGTTCGCTTGTAGGAATCTAAAAGAAACAATAGGTAAGTGTTGATTTTGGGATTTCAATGTTCTTTCGGCTTTTCAAAGTCCGTATCTGAATGGCTATTAGAAACTAATCTCTTATTTCACACTTCTTTCTAAGATTCCGTGATTTGAAGAAGGAGGCCAATCGCATAGATCTCTAAGTTATAGAATCGTGTTACTTTCGGGATTTCAAGGTAAGAGGATTTGTTTATTTATATATATAAAATTAGGTAGAATACTAACCATGACCGAATATAGGAGAGGGCATATTTTCACAGTTTTTCGGCTTTTAAGCAAAGCTATAGATTGAGGATAATAGATCCGGATATCAAGGACATCGACTAAGAATATTGGATTTCGCGATATCAAGTGTGTAATACTTCCCCACCATTTAGATCTGCCTGTTAAATACCTGTTTATAAGTATTATATGTTGTGATAAATGCCAAAATCTTGGCATAAAGATGGAAGCCCAAAGAGGGTAAAAGTGAATCAGCAGGTCAGTAAATATTCTGATTATATGTTATAAGTGTATTGATTTTTGTGATTGCATGGGGTAGGTTTGATGAAAGGAGGAAGTTATACGTTATATGTGCAGCGATTTTTACCGTGATCTGTTATATTTTGTAGCGGCTTTTGCCGTGATCTCGTTATAAGGGCTTGGCCAATATATGTTGATGAGCGAGATGATCGCCATCTTGGCGTAGTAGGCTGGGTTAATTGTAGAAATCCCCAATGGTGTGTTGGTTGGTACGGGCGCAGTAGCGGATGGAAACCTAGGCAATTGGGTTGGGTTTTGCATATTATTTGTTTCCATGTAAATGAAATTATTATTATGTTTTATGAGGCCCAAATCTAGTGGTGCATGAGGGTTGCACACTGAGTCTCGTGACTCACCCAGTTAAACTAACCTTTTAGGTGATAATTAGTGCATCGGACCGGGCCAGAGTGGAGCGTAAGGTGGCCATGCAAAAGCACATGTGGATCCGACGAAATGTTTTCCTTTATTAGTTTTTTTTAAGTATTCTATGTTATGGATTTGAACTACGTTGTAATAAGGCCATGGGCCAGTAGTTCACCTTTTTGTTTTGTTATGGGCCTTTATTGTTTATTTTTATTTATTTTAAAACCAAGACATGTAATTCAGTTTTAAGCTTTTGATTATTAGGCATATTTTATATAAATTATATTTGGGCTTTCCGTCAACACGATTGGTTTTACTAAAATTTTCTTAGTGACATACAGATCCGGTTGTAGTGTTTGGGCTGGGTTTGGGGTGTTATAAATTGGTATCAGAGCCCGGTTCAAAACTTGACTTTAGGGTTTGGGCTTAAAACGTTTTCGAAAAATGATTTTTTTTTGAAACATGCATGTTTAAAAATGGTACAGGGTTTGTTTTCTCGGCATGGCACTTGCGTCTCCGGCCCAAGTCCGCCAGGTAAGTTTTCAGAACTCCTTATGTGATATATATATGAATATGGGCTTGATGGGTTTTATGGGACGAGGGTTAGATTAGTTAGACTTTGATGGACTATAGGCTTAGGTTAAACAACTTCTTAAATTATCCAAACAAATCCGTGGAATCGATCATCGACTTAAGGTGTGGCAACAGCACACGCATGTCTAGGAATGGATACGGTGAGAGCTTGGTATTTAAGCGCCCTAGTGACTCTCTTCCTCTTCACCGAATCCTACCCGTGCGTGGTGACTATTCACCTTAAGCCATGTTAGGTGTGGTAATTGTTATCGCATGTCTAGGAGTGGATACAGGGAGAGCTTGGTATTTAAGCGATCCCTCTTGACTCACCTCCTCTTCACCGGAATCCTACAGTGCGTGGATTGCTCACCCTAACCATGAGGACGTGTTGACAGTGCCAAAACCTATAACTAAAACCCGAAAGGGACCAACCATCTTGTTTTCTACAACCCTAAAATAAACCTTGGTTTTGAAATCACTAAAGTACCCTTGATTGGTAAAAATTTCTCGATTTGAAAAATGACCAAATACCCCATATTTGCTAATTGACCAAATTACCCCTGACTTGTAAAATTATCGAAATACCCTCGGTATGAAAAATTACCAAAATACCCTCGGTATGAAAAATTACCAAAATACCCACGAATTGAAATTACCAAAATACCCTTATTTCATAAAATAACCTAGAACCATATTTTGGAAAATTACGAAAATACCCCTGTAGGTTAAAATTACGAAAATACTCCTGGGTAGTGAAATGACGGAAATATCCTTAGGTGATGGATGCTATTTGTATGTTGGTGTGTATGGATGTTGAATGTGCATGGTTCCTAGAATTAAGAAGACCGAAACCTGTAGATAGGTTTGAATTCGAAAGAACTACTTTTAAAAATATTATCCATAAGACTGTTCGTGGTTAATCGGTGGAAAAAACTAATAATTCATAAAATTCTTAATCGATAAACGCGAATCGGTAGTATTAGTACAAGGGGACGAAGACGCCCGAAGTTTAATAATGGTACGATCCTACCATAATATACTAAGTGTTTATTTGTTAGAGTCTTGTGAAGCATAGTGATGAGACTTGGGCAAGACAATTACTAGTTAGTCAAAAATTTCGAGGACGAAATTTCTTTAAAGAGGGTAGATTTGTAACATCTTGAAATTGGGCTTAGTAGAATTGGGCCCAATAGGCCTTCAGAATGGGAACGTTTAAAATTTTTGAGATGCATGTAGCACTTAAAATGTTATGGTAAGGTATTAATAGGCTTGTGCATTGTGTGTAATGTTATGTTTAATTTGTTAATTTGAGGTTCAGTTGGGCCCAAAGAATTGGGTCAAAATTTCGGCAGCCAAGGTGAGCTAAGGGGGGACGGCACAAGGCTATATTTTAGGGATTATTTTTGTTTAATTAATGAGGATAACAAGCTGATAAAATAATGGGAGAGTTGGTGTAAATGTGGCCTCTTATGGATTAGTGTTTTTGTAACATCCTAGATTAGGGCTTATGCGCTTGTGCATAATTCATGAGTAGTAGGTTTTGGCGGTGTTTGGAAGTGAATTAAGGGTTTTAAAATCCTAGGATGGAAGAGAAAGCTTTGGAGAATTATTGGTTTTAAGTTAAAAACAAGAAGTGATGTGGAAAAGTGGCAAGGACGCCACCTAAGGTGCAAGGTTATGGCATCAAGTGAAGTACTTTGAGGGAAGAGGTTCAATCCCATTGTGTGCATCTTTGCTTAATTTTATGAAATAGCATGTTTACTATGATATGTGGTGTGCATTTTAGAACCTTGGAAATGTAAGGAAATGTATAGAAATATAAGGAAATGTATGGAAATGTAAGGAAATGTATGGAAATGTATGGAAATGTATGGAAATGTAAGGAAATGTATGGAAATGTAAGGAAATGTTAAGTTCAAAGTGAACATTTATGGAAACTAGGAAAATGATTTAGAAATGATTCAAAAGAGGAAAGTGAACATTTCTGGAAACTTGGAAATGTAAGGAAATGTCAAGTTTAAAGAGCCAAATGAAAATTTTTGGAAACTTAGAAATGACTTAGAAATGTCGAGTTTTAAAGTTTAAAAGAGGAAATTAAGGCAAGGTGGCCTTAAGAGAAAAAGTATGTGAAATATGACACACAAATGGGCTTGGAAAAGTGGTCCGGAGATGCCACTTAGGGCCTCTGGAAATGGCACCACATACAAGGGTATTGGGCCAAGGTTTGAGCTGCAGGGGAAGCAAAATAAAAGTTTTATTTTGCAGCAGAGACTAGCAGCAAGGGACGGCACAAGGCTATAAGTTAGGAGCTTTGATTCTTTTTATTTTAAGGGATAAATAATGGATTTATTTTAGATTATTTTCAAGAGATAAATGAGGAATTATTCTTTAATTAGGAAAATAAGGGAGAAGTGATGGCCAAGTAAGGGACTTTGAGTTTAATAATTTCGGCTAAGTAAGGATAGTTGCTGAATTATCTTTTATTTTAGGTGATAATTAAAGAGATAAAGCTATCAAAATAGAAGAGTGATGGCCAAGTAAGGATTCCAAGTTAGTAATTTCGGCTATAAAAGGAAAAGAGAGGCCATTCTCGCATTATTTTCTCATTTTTTGAAAGCCTCTGCCAATTCTCTTCACCAAATCTTCTTCTTCTTTTATTTTTGCCAAGTCAATACCTTGTATTCTAGCCAATCTTCCATCTTTATTCTTCCTTCTCTTTCTTTCTAATCCCTCCAAAAGCCAAAAGTTGTGAGATCATCATCTAGCCATAGCTGAATCTCTGAAGGTTGAAGTGAAGGTGCAATCGATTTCTTCAAGTAAGGATAAGATCTCATTCGGTTTCATCCTTTTTCTTTTAAGATTTGCCGAAATCTAGGTCTAACCCCATTAATATTGTGGTTTATGAAATATGGAAGGATCTTTCGGGATTATCAGAGTAGTCGACTAAAAGGAGGATTTTTCGGGATTTAAAGCTTCAAGGTAAGACATGTGAATATTCGGCCAAAGGCCATTTATTATGTTTAAGGATGAAATCGAATCTAACATGAGTCTATAGGTATTTCGACAACTCCCTAAGCAAGTGAATCTTTTCGGGATTTTAGAATCCACAAGGTAAGCATATAAGGTATTCGGCCAAGGCCTATTTTTGGTATTTAAAACTATTTCTTATTTATTCAAAAGCCGAAAAATTAACCTATGAAGAGATCTAGTGTTTTGCCAAATGCAAGAAGGAATACAACAAAGTTTCGGGATTTGATTCTTAAGTCAATCGACAACAAGGTAGGTTTTAAGTGTACAAATCCTACTAGGATTTGGTTTTTACAGCCGAATAGTCTTTATGCTAACATATTAAGGTTGGCCGAATGTAGGGACTTGAGATATAAGGCTTTAGATCGGATTTCGAGATTTCAGTGAATTTGTTAAGCAAATCAGGTGTGTACCCCACACTATATCATAATATGTTTTATGGCTACGTTTAATTAATATATGTGATATTAAGAATATGAAAGTGGCTAAAGTACCATGTTATGGTACAAAGTACTCAGCACGTTCCTACTCCTACTAGGATTATGAAATATGTTAATTGTAACATGAGAATAAGAATAAGAATGTGAACTCTGGCATATTTATGCATATTACTATTATATGGGGCATATGGGTTTATTTTTGGGGAAGTGAATGTGGTGAACTAAAACCACAAACACGGTGACCTAAGACCGTGATATCTGAATGTGGTGACCTAAGACCACAGTAATCTGAATGTGGTGACCTAAGACCACAGAAATCTAAACGTGGTGACCTAAGACCACATATGCGGTGACCTAAGACCGCGATATGGAGTGTAGCGAAAGGAGGGTCGACTTAGTAGTCCCACGGTGCATACAGGTTGGTACGGGGGAGTGTAGCAGATGGCTTAATAGGTTTGGGTTTTGGGAATGCATCATAATTTGTATGCTATGATATGAATGTGTAATAATTGTTATGCCCGATTCGATTATGATTTAGTCTTTGTACACATTGAGTATGCTTGACTCACCCGTTGTGGGAACTTTTCTTCAGTGACGATCGGTAATGGACCGGCCTGGCAGGAGCTTAAATGTGGCCATGCACAGCAAGGAATTTATTCAATTTGGATTTTATTTTATGAAGTGCTTTGAATTTATTTTTCTTTTTTGGGAATTATTTGATGTAATAAGGCCATAGTAGAACTACTTTACTTTGCTTTTATTTATTAAGCTTACAAACTTTTATTTATTAAAAGATTAAGTAAATTTATTTTAAAACAAAGCCTAAACGTTTTGTCACCTAAAGTAAAGGATTTTAATAATGAAATAAACTTGTTCTCAACTCAAGCCCAACCCAAAACAACCTTTCTTTCAAAACACACAAGTTTTTCCCAAGTAACAAAAGAATTTGAAATGGTTTACACCAGGGAACATACCAGATCCGGTCAAGGCTCGTGGGCCGGGTTTGGGGTGTTTCAGATTTGATAGGATAAGGGATAGAAGGATAGAGGAGAAAAGATAGGAGTTATCTTACGAGTACGAGTTGGCCAAATTCCATCCCCGGAGGGGTGCCAAATTCCTATAAATAGGGGTACCTCTTCAATTCGGCATTTTGAACCCCATTCTCTTCTCTCATCTTCTCATCCAAAATTCTCGCCTTCTTGTTAATCTCTTTTCTTTTGATTTCATCTGAAAGCCAAAACCCCTAAGTATTCTTTCTCTCCACTTTCTTTTCACTTTCCTTCTAAGCCGAAACACTTCACTCAGTTTTTCTAAAAGCCGAAAATGCATCATTTCATATTTTTTAGGATTTTCATAAAAGCCAAAATCGCTAGATCTCATCTCCGTGGTTGCTTAAATCCTCTTTAATAGAGTGCCTTGCCAAATCTAAAAGAAACAATAGGTAAGTGTTGATTTCAGGATTTTAATGTTCTCTCAGTTTTTCAAAGTCCTTAGCCGAATGGCTATTAGAAACTAATCTCTTATTTCACACTTCTTTTCGGAATTCCAGGATTTGAAGAAGGAGGCCAATCGCATAGATCT
Organism: Gossypium rotundifolium; assembly: GCA_025506655.1. Lineage (NCBI taxonomy): Eukaryota > Viridiplantae > Streptophyta > Magnoliopsida > Malvales > Malvaceae > Gossypium > Gossypium rotundifolium. The sequence goes on along the minus strand of CP106733.1, from coordinate 20,152,872 downwards.
CTAAGTTATAGAATCGTGTTACTTTCGGGATTTCAAGATAAGAGGATTTGTTTATTTATATATATAAAATCGGGTAGAATACTAACCATGGTCGAATATAGGAGAGGGCATATTTTCATAATTTTCTGGCTTTTAAGCAAAGTTATAGATTGAGGATAATAGATCCGGATATCAAGGACATCGACTAAGAATATTGGATTTCGCGATATCAGATGTGTAATACTTCCCCACCATTTAGATCTGGCTGTTAAATACCTGTTTATAAGTATTATATGTTGTGATAAATGCCGAAATCCTGGGATAAAGATGGAAGCCCAAAGAGGGTAAAATCGAATCACCGTGTCGTTGAATATTCTTATTATATGTTATAAGTGTATTGATTTTTGTGATTGCATGGGGTGGGTTTGATGAAAGGAGGAAGTTATTCGTTATATGTGTAGCGATTTTTACCGTGATCTGTTATATGTTGTAGCGGCTTTTGCCATGATCTGTTATAAGGGCTTCGGCCAATATATGTTGATGAGTAGCATGATTGCCATCTTGGCGTGTAGCAGGGTGGGTTGATTGTAGAAATCCCCAATGGTATGTTGGTTTGTACGGGGGCGTGTAGCGGATGGAAACCTAGGCAATTGGGTTGGGTTTTGCATATTATTTGTTTCCATGTAAATGAAATTATTATTATGTTTTATGATGCCCAAATCTAGTGGTGCATGAGGGTTGCACACTGAGTCTCACGACTCACCCAGTTAAACTAACCTTTCAGGTGACAATTAGTGCATCGGATTTGGGCGAAGTGGAGCGCAAGGTGGCCATGCAAAAGCACATGTGGATCCGATTTAAAAGTTTTCCTTTATTAGTTTCTTTTAAGTATTCTATGTTATGGATTTGAACTACGTTGTAATAAGGCCATGGGCCACTAGTTCACCTTTTTGTTTTGTTATGGGCCTTTATTGTTTATTTTTATTTATTTTAAAACCAAGACATGTAATTCAATTTTAAGCTTTTGATTATTAGGCATATTTTATATAAATTATATTTGGGCTTTCCGTCAACACGATTGGTTTTACTAAAATTTTCTTAGTGACATACCAGATCCGGTTGTAGTGTTTGGGCCGGGTTTGGGGTGTTACAGAGTACTTGTGGATATCATTCAATTTTGGTCCAACTAATCCAACCTTTTCAAAATTAAACTAGTTTATAGGCATGCTATACAATTGTCTATGTCTAAGGATTGCACGCATACAAATTAGAATTAAAAAAATTGAATGAAACAATAAATTAATTCAGATCTATGTTCCAACAATTAAAGAAAAATAAAGGTTTCATTAAGTAATCCCAACCTTATGAGATTTAGCTCATGGGTTGGCAAATAAAATTCAAAACCAAATTATCATTCAACATTGTTTCAATCAAATTAATTCATAGAGGAACAGATTAACAAATAACAAAAGAATGTCGGGAAGACAGCTTTCGCATGTCCAGTTCACACTTTATTGGCACAATGTCCTGTGATGGCTGAGAGAGACTGCCTTCGTCTTCCTCTTTCCTTCTCTACTCAGCCGCTATCCTTTAGTTCTCCTATGGATCTCCACACTTTTTTATCTTTTTGGGTTTCCTCATTTGGCTTTTATAAGCTTTTTTCCTAGAGTAAATCCAACAACCAAGATATCTTCTCCTCTTTTTTAGATTTTGTTTTTGGTTTAAAATCCCTTCCTTTAGGATAGGTGGTTATCAGCCTATGATCTTATTATCTTTTTCCTCTTTTTTAGGCTAATTTTTCTGGTACAAGTAGAGTTGGGCTGAGACTAGTATGCGTTGACTGTTGACTCAGTCATCTTCCTAGAATTGCCACGGCATACAAGTCAACAATTTGTCCAACCTTTTTCCCCGGTAAACCTTCACTTCCTTATTTCTTTATCCACATCTTGCACCTGTTAAACCACCAAACAGAACCTTTCCACATGCAATTAAAAGTAACAAATAATAACATTTAAGCATCGTCCAAGCTTCTTATGCAATATTCTAAAAATGCTAAAATAATATCCTAAAATGCAGCTAAGTTCACTTAAGTACTGATAATTGACCTTATCTAAAGGCATGAATTATAACTCTTTTCAATAGTTATCATTCATCTACATGCTCTAGGGCATTTTGCCTTTGAGCAACCTTGGCTGGTCTTAGTTCTTTAATAATCTTGTCATTTCATTCATTCTTCTGATCGATCTCACACTATCATTCTTGTTGTTCTTGGAAAATTCTTTTTTTCTCTTGGTAAAACCTCTACTATGATAATAACTATTTTTCCAATACTTTTTTTTAGTTTTTATAAATTGTTGAGAGCTTGATTGAGGATTTTGAGAACTTTGATCCCTTGGGGTTGGCTTGGCTCTGAGGATATTGGTTGTAATACTAAGGTGGGGGAAACTGGTAATATTATATGTATATGTTATAATATTAATGTTGAGGGTCTTGAGTTGTTTGTCTTATGCTTGTTTAAGGTTAGTCATTGTTTATGTTTCTAACAGCTGAATCTGTCGCAATTTGTTGTAGCAGATTAAACTATTTTTATACTTAAAGGAGCTTGAATATGAGCAATTTAATTATGTTTTATTATGTTTTTCTATTTTAGTTTTAATTGAATAAAAAGTGTGATTTGAGCCAATTTTATGACCTTAGGGGCCAAAGTAGGACTAAGGGAAGACTAACATATTTAGTGAGTGTGTAGGACACCATTCGGAGGCATGAGAAATCGAGGTTGGTTGCAATGTTGCAACACAGAAGTTCAACGTTGCAACATAGTAAGAATAATGCCAAAATAGCCATATTGCCTTTGGTTTCGCAACATAGCTAGACAATGCTACGACACACCCTTGAAGCTAAACTTGAGCCAAGCAAATTGCCTTCAATGTCGTGGCATAGGTAGTGGATGTCGCGACACCAACCTTATACGTGAAAAATTAACAAGGGGGCATTTTGGTTTGCACAATGTATTTTAACTTAAGAACGTCAGCCAAACCAGGGCTAAGGATGATGACCAACCTTAATATTATAAATAGGCTCATTAAACACTTGAAAGGGGATCTCTTCTGTAACTTAGAATTTTCCTTTTAGTATATTTTTCATTATCGTTCTTTGGAGAATTTGACTTGTGGATTCAAAGCAACTCTTTGTGGATTTTTATACTTCATTCAAATAAAATTCAAGATTCTTCTTAAACTTTTACTCTCGATTCGGTCTTTATGTATATTTTCTTCATCAAGTGTATTTTTTTTATGGGATCCATGAGGAACTAATCCTCTTATGGGGATTAGCAAGTGTAATTAATTAATTTTTATGTAGGGTTTCTTAGAGAATCAATTGTTTGGGATAGGAAGAACTTCAACCCTAGGCCTAACAACCCTAAGAAGTCATCTAGGTGGGAATTATCCCAAAATTTGTATTTCCTATCTGTGAACCCCTTCCTAGAATCGTCTAGTCTGTGAGGTTGAGAGATAAGTAGTTCTTGTCGACTCATTAGTTTAGTGGAAGATCGAGAGATTCTGCTAGGTTAACGACTAGTTATTTGTGTAGAACCCAAAATAGGAATTAGTTATGACCACTGAAGCGAACTAATCTCCCATACTTAGATTTGATTGAGTCAACATCTCAGTTCTCCTATTTTATTATTTTATTCAAGTTTTGTTCTTATAAAAACAAATATTTTTCACTTTATGCTCATCGTACTATAATTTATTTAGATTACTAATTAGATCTATTATGTTTAGGTTAATATTAATTTAATACTCACCTCCCTTGGGTATGATCCTCGAGTACTTATCGACTTCATTGCAAAACTATATTACAACCTAACCCGTATACTTGCGAACACCGCCTCAATTCCATATTTTAGTAGTAGTATTCATACTCTCGATGTTAGTATGTCGGTAATCGATCAACATGTTGTTATTATTTGGGATGTGGATCTCTCATTTGACGGTGGGTACTGATTTGGGTTAGCCATGAGCATCCACGCTCACCATAACAATTGTTGATGTTGAGAATCAATAAGGAGAAGAGCTAACTGAGATGGATAGAAAGTCGTTGTGATCAGGTGGTGGAGGAGAGCAGGAGGAATGAGAGATTGAAATGAGGAGAGAGAATTTGGTTGAATGGAAGAGAGAAAGAAAATTTAAATCCCTCTCTCCTTCAAGTAAAAGAGCTTATATATGAGATATAAGAGATGTCACGTTTAAGCATCTTGTTGTTGGTAGGCTTACATCTTATTCCTTTATAGAGATGGTGATGTTACCATATAGATTGGTGACATAACAATGTAAGGTGGCTTGGCAATCAATGGCCATCCCATCACAATTGAAGAGCCTTAGGCATCTCTAGTATAGGTAGCCTATACTCAACGGTGTCATAGACAATACAAAGGTGTTGTAGAGGTGAGCCCATGGGTGACATGTAGAGGTGGTATGAGAATAATATTTATACTTTTATAATTTTTATATGATTCATTTATAAAATCAAGTGATGATGTGTTACAATCTCAGAGTGATATATCATCCTTTTTAATAGGATTACAAAAAAAAAAAAGACAATATTATTTGATAAAATCTAAATTGTGGATTAATCAATAAAAATTCAAGAACCAAATTGAAAGAAATTGCTAAATTAAGGTTACCTCTTATAAAAGTAAAATAAAAAGTATAAAAAAGTAAAGTAAAGAAAAGAAAAGTAAAATATTAAAAAAAAAAACATCACTCCAACCTCTATTGTTCTTGGATTTGAAGGTCTAAAATATTTTTAATTTATAGATTGGATCCAAATAATAAAATGATATATTTTATAATTATTTAAATTAATAATGGTTAAAAATTTTATAAATGAATTTTATAAAAATAAAATAATATTATATATAGTATTAATGCATTATGTATTAATTGAAAACGTCTATATTTAAATACGTTTTAAATGAATCTTTCCATCAATATCCTTCTCTTGAATCTTTTTATCATATTTTGACTTAACTCGCTTAATAAGTTAAATATAATTAATTGAGTCTTAGTTTGATTTTTATTTATATTATTGCTAATGCGAGGAGGACATGGTTCGAGTACAATCAAATACATTATCCTTCTATCTAAAAGTTGAAAAAAGTTCTAAATAATTTTAAGTTTTGTATAAAAATATGTGATAAAAACTTGTGATAAAATTAATATTCAAAAACAAGTTAAATATATAGACACATACATAGACTCCTCACTTATACCCCAATCAAAACAACTTTGAATCCTTCAAAGGAAAAAATATTTAATTTTTTTTTCTTACATAACTTTGATAAACTAAATGAATATACTTTATATTAGCTTTGACATTGGATTATGATTATTTTAAGAGCCATGATTTGGATGTGAACTGTACCAAAGGTACATAAAATATGCAAATATCGGTTTCAGAAAACACAGAAGCAGCCGGCCAGATGATGTATGCAGCAATATTATTTGCTATTATTGCCCTAAAATTTGTCCTTATTTGCATAATCAAATACTAATAGTTTAAGTGTTAGGAAAGCTCATCTTCATGAATATATTTCACAACTATATTAGCAAAAGGAAAATTATAGATACTTAAACCATAGTTAATGATGTTAACACATTAAAAGGAGTTTTAAACAAATTTAAATGTGAGGGAAATCAAGTTTCATGTCTGCTGTTCTAAGACGTGGCCGTGTATGATGAACTAAGGGAGATAAATATGATTGAGGTGGTTGAGACTTGTGGCCGAGGTGGTTACTTTTGTCATCACCTATTTTTTTCTTTATAGATGAAGTCAAGTTCCTCATTTCATGTTAAAAACTATTTTGTTGATAAAAGGTTTAATTTTTGTAATTAAATCGACGTAATTTAACGTTGAATGGGCATCTTTACAAATAATAATTAAAATAAGATTTACTATTTGTTGGATGAGATATTATCCACTCTGACTTAAAAATCTTACATTTTTATCTTTAAAAAGATTATTAGGATGAATTCTAAACGTATGTAACACCAGTAATTCGAATTCGTCGCCGGAACAGAGATAAGGAGTATTACCGAAGTTTACAAAACAATTTCAATTAATTTGATAAATTTACTATTCATATTAAAAGAATATGCATAACGTCCCTTAAATAGATCCTCGAGGCCCAATATGAACATTAGAATCGAATCGAGACTAAATCGGGATCACTAAAATTTTTTTGCAAAATATCAAAATTTCTCTGATGAACAGTATCCACATGCCCGTGTGGTCTAGGGACATGCCCGTGTGGCTCACATGGTCATAAGACATGCCCATGTTGTAGGCCATGTCGCTATACACACCCGTGTCCCTAACCCGTGTAACTCTCTAACTTATAAGGCATGAAGTAATTGAAGTCACACGGCCAAGTCACATGCCCGTGTGCTAGGCCTTGTGGTTAATTTAATTTTTACAAATTAGGTGCAGTTTTCACATGGCCGTACCGCAAGCTCGTGTTCAAGGCCGTGTCATCCATACAGCTGAGACACACACCCGTGTCTCTACCCATGTGCTCAATTATGAGTATTCTGTTTTGCAAATTTGAAATACAAGGGACAAACGGCCAGACCACATGCCCATGTACCAGGCAGTGTGTCACACACGGTTTGACACACGCCCGTGTGTCTACCCGTGTGAACGAAATAAGGCCATTTCCTAGTCTCATTTCTCACCCAAACTTTGCCATTTTCCTGGACCAACATTTACAAATATTTTCCAACCAATTCAAGCATAAATACAAAGCCATTATACCATTTGTTATTGTATAAAATCACTTATCTTCATTCTAAACTATTTACTTTACTTACCCGTAACACCCCAAACTAGACCCATGCGTTAAGGCCAGATCTGACATGTCACATGAGAAAATACTACTAAGTCCTTGTTCATAAATAGATCAATTAAAACAACTCCCATTTAAAATTTTTGATAAAGTATTATTGAATAAAAGATTGATTGATAATTCGATAAATTTGAGATATGAAAATCTTATAAATCGTGACTTTGAAAATATCGTTAATGGTTTGAGAAGAATTTGAAAATAATTTTCGAAAAGTGTTGATGAAAATTTTAAGAGAAATTTTCGAGTTAAAAATATGTTTATAAAAGTTTATTATGAAACCTTTTTTGTTTATTCATTTTAAGAAAAAGATTATTTTAGTTTTAGAAAATCTCAATTTGAAATACTTAGAGCAAATTATAAATTCGTCAAACATAAAACAAAACAAAAATTAATCCAGAGGCCTTATTACAACCTTAACTCAAAATAGCAAAGTAATTAAAAGTACTGAAAAGAAATCCAAAACCGTTTTTGTAGTATGGCCTCCTCCGAGTCATCCATGGCCCAAGTCTCCATCATCGATCACTACCGAAAAGGGTAAGGAAAACGGGTGAGTTACTAGAACTTAGTGTATAACCCCCTTACCGTTGTCCACTGGGCCAAAATCCCATTAAGCAATAATTTGGGCGTAAGCCCATTTACAAAAATAATAATGTATCAATTATAACATGTGTATGAAACGAAATTCCCAAACCAAACCTAGTAATCCATCCGCTACACACCATCCGTACCAACCAACACACCTGTGGGGATCAAGTCAACCCACCCGCCAATACACCAATCGCAGGATTAAGCCATTTATAACAAATTTAATTGTGGACAAGCCACCAGAATAACAGAATTTACGTGGCATTGCCACTATACAGATTTGTGGCAGAGCCACCAAAATTATGTGGCAGAGCCACCAGAACTTCTCTTCAATATTATCCCATCCCATGCAAAATCATGTATATAAAGCATAACAAATCACAATATAACAACAATAATTTATTCGGATATTTATTACAAAATTATGGCCCATTATAACAATTTATCAAATATGCTCACTAAGCAAAATATCAGATTGGACCATTTAGCAAAATATCAGATTGGCCCATATAGCAAAATATCAGATTGGCCCATATACCAAATATCATATAGGCCCATATAGCAAATTATCAGATTGGCCCATATAGAAAATATCAGATTGGCCCATATAGCAAATAATCAGATTGGCCCATATAGCAAATTATCAGATCGGCCCATATAACAAATTATTAGATCGGTCTTATAGCAAATTATTTCGATTTGGCCCATTAGGGGCATTTTCATAATCTTTCATGGTGTTAATATCGATTTTGTCAATTTTATCAAAATAGTGAGATCTAAGCCAATTTTCCCAGTTCCATCATAACATGATTTTAATCAAGCGATTTACTACCAATATGATATAAATCTTTAACCCATGAAAAACGGTGTGAGATTACACACCTGATTATTGTAAGCACTAAGCTTTCTTGATTGTCGACACCTAAAATATTATAACATTCAATTAGTCAACATACGCGATGTAATAAATCTATTTTAAAACAAACGATCTAAAATTTTACCCTCGGGATCGTGAACGACTACGATTTGTCGATTTTCCCGGTTGATGTTCCACAACCCAGTGGAAAATCCCGAATCGCTGATGCCTCAAAATTGTGAATGACCTCGAATAGTCGATTCTCACCGAATGAAGGTCCACAACTGGGTGGAAAGTTTCGAATCGCCGAAACCACCCTTCGCTTGAATTTAGGAGTAGGGATCGCTAATTAGCTCCTTTTGAGATCCCCACTTGACTTTCCATTCGAATCGGTACCACAAACCTCCATTTAGTTAGATCTTATATAGATCAATATTATGATAAAATATGAATTATCAAAAGGGTAAAGATCGGTTTACCACTAATTTTGAGTGATCAATGGTTGGATAGATCAAGCGATTTAATCCCTATAATTATATTCGGTTAATCATTACCATTCCAATAGCATCTTAACGAATAAAGAACGATTTATAGAATCCTTTAATAACTCCTTACCTTGAAGATTTTAAGGACCGATTCCCAATGATTATACGATGACTTTGAAAGAATCAAGGTTTCGACCTTCCACTATATCACTACGGAGAAGAAAAAGATATTGTTTGAGAGAGAATGAGGTGTTGGTCTCGGTCAAAATGACCATCCCAAACCAAAACATAGATTCGGCAATAAGAGAAAGAAAATAAAAAGTTGAAAGGAACACTTACCGATTGATCAAGGGGTGAGTGACAACTCGAATGAAAAAGAAAGATTAATCAAGAGATGAAAGGTTTCGACTATGGAGGAATAATGGGCAAAATATTCAGCTATGGTGAAAAGGATTAGAAAAGAAGAGATGCTTGAAGGATTTTGTGAAAAAGAAAAGAAAGAAGAAGAAGAATGTTTGACTAGCTTTGGTTTTCAAGAAAGATGAGTGAACAAATTTTTGGTCTCAATGTTTGTGTACATTCGGCAAGAAGAAAGAAAGGAAGAGAATATGCACCCTCAAAGTTTGTAATTTCGACAAGGAGGAGAAGGGAAATTTGGAGCGAAAAGAAAAATGACACCAAAGTTGCAAATAGGAATTTGGCCAAAACAACACCAAAACTTTTACCAATTGCCAAAGACAAAATTCGGCTAAGAGAATAGTATTTTGGAGAAAAAATAGCACACTTGATGCTAAAGGAATTTGACCAGCCAAGCACTAAAGCTTTACCAAAACTCCAACAAAATTTTGGCTACCTCACTTACCCACAAAAATGTCCACATACATGGCCATAATGGTCAAAATTGGCCAACCACACTTTCCATAACACTTCCCTTGAAAAAAGCCATTTGTTCCCCTTACTTTCCTTTTCTCTTGATTTCTTTCCTCACCTTCATTCTTTCCTATTCTCCTTAGTCATCTTGCCAAAAATAAAAAAGTCCTCCTTACCTTATTTACATGCTTGGCCGACACTTAAGGAAAGAATGCAAAAATAAAAGTAAAAAAATTGCACACAATGGGATTCGAACCTCTTCCCTCAAGTTACTTCACTTGATGCCATAACCTCTTTTCTAATTGCTCAATTATGCTAGTAATTTACTCATTTATTTCCATAAGTTTTAAGGTCACTTACTCTATCTCCTTAAAGTGCTAAATGCCAAAAATTTTACTAGGTCCAAATAGACCCCGAGCCTTCTCAAGACCTCCTTTAGACATACAAAATTAATAATTTAACTAGCTTAGCACCAAAAATAATGCAACACATAAAATTCCAAATTTTAGGACGTTACAATTCTACCCCCTTAAAGATAATTTCGTCCTCAAAATTTGTCTGATTAAAAGAGATCAGGATATTTCTATCGAATTGTGTCCTCAGGCTCCCATGTAGCTTCCTCCGCTCTGTGATTGCGCCATAATACCTTGACTAACGATATCGACTTCCTTCTCAGTACCTTGGCATCCCAATCTAAAATTCACACTAGCTCCTTTTCGAAAGACAAGTCAGGTCTTATCTCTACTTCTTGTACTGGTACTATATGAGACGGATCCGATCGGTAACGCCTTAACATTAAGACATGAAATATACTATGTATCTGACTCAATTTCGGAGGTAACTCAAGCTGATAAGCTACTGGCCCAACACACTTCAACACAAGATACGGTCCGATGAACCTAGGGCTCAACTTGCCCTTCCTTCCAAATCTGAAGATCTTCTTCTAAGGTGAGACCTTTAGAAAGACTTGATCTTCCACCGCAAACTCAATATCCTTACGCTTCAGATCCGCATATGATTTTTGTCTATCCGAAGCCCCCTTTAACCGTGCCCGAATTACCTTTACCTTTTCCTCCATCTCCGATATCAGTTCAGGACCGAATAACTATCGCTCCCCCAATTCAGTCCAACAAGTAGGAGTATGACACCTACGACCATACAATGCCTCGTAGGGTGCCATCTGAATGCTAGATTGATAGCTATTGTTATATGCAAACTCTGTCAACGGTAGGAAATCCTCCCAACTACCCTGAAGTCAATCACACAGCCCCTTAACATGCCTTCCAAAATCTGAATTACTCTCTCCGACTGACCTTCTGTCTGAGGATAAAATGCCGTGCTAAAATTAAGCTTGATTCCCAAAGTTTCATGTAAGGCTTTCCAAAATTGTGATGTAAACCTAGGGTCTCTATCTGATATAATAGACACTAGTACCCCATGTAACCTCACGATCTTTGCTACGTACAACTTGGCCAACTTCTGCAATGAGTAATCCGTACGAACAGGTAGGAAATGGGCAGTCTTCATCAACCGATCCACTATTACCCAAATGGAATCTTTCTTAGTAAGCATTAAGGGTAAGCTACTAACAAAGTCCATCATTATCTATTCTGATTTCCATAATGGAATCTTTACCGGTTGTAGCAATCCCGACGATAATTGATGTTTCGCCTTCACTTGTTGACATGTTAAGTACCTACTCACAAAATCAGTAACCTCCCATTTCAACCCTGGCCATCAATATTGCTCACGGAGGTCTCGATACATTTTATTTCCACCGGGGTGCATAGCATATGGGCTACTATGAGCCACATGAAGAATCATTTGTCTCAATTTTGAATCTTTCGGCATGCAAATTCTTCCGCGAAAACACAATACTCCATCACTATTTAATCCAAAATCCCCTATTACACCACCTTCCACTTGCTGAAGTAAGGAACCCAACCTTTCATCTAATAACTGCTTTTCCTTAATCTGGCTTATGCACGAAGGCTTCACCTGAAGTTTGACTAGCAGACTACCATATTCATACAAGCTGAGATGAGCGAACATCGCTCTCAAATTCAATATCACCTTACGACTCAATGCGTCTGCCACCACGTTAGCCTTTTCGGGATGATACTCGATTAAGAAGTCATAATCCTTCAACAGTTCTATCCACCTTCGCTGTCTTAAGTTCAACTCCTTTTGGGTAAGGAGGTACTTTAGACTCTTATGATCCGTATAGATGATTGACTTCTCTCTGTACAGGTAGTGTCTCCAAATCTTCAAAGCAAACACCACTGCAGCCAACTCCAAATCATAAGTAGGATAAGTCACCTCGTGCGGCCTTAACTGACGAGATGCATAAGCCACCACTTTTCCACCTTGTATCAACACACATCCCAAGCCCGTGTGTGATGCATTGCAGTAAACAATAAACTCTTTTCCAGCCTCAGGTTGAATCAGTATTGGCGCTTCCGTCAGAATCTTCTTCAATTTCTCAAAGCTTTCTTGCTACTGATCTGACCACACAAATGGTACTCCCTTGTGCAACAGTTTAGTTAAGGGTGCAGCAATCAACGAAAACCCCTCAATGAAACACCTGTAATAACCAGCTAACCCTAGAAACTCTAAATTTTGGCCACTAACTTCAGTGGTTTCCAATCCAACACAGCCTCTACCTTCTGGGGATCAACTCTAATTCCTTCGACCGACACAACATGCCCTAAGAAGGTCACTTCCTTTAGCCAAAATTCACACTTATTGAATTTGGCATAAAGTTACTTTTCTTGCAATATCCGCAATACCACCCGCAGATGTGAATCATGCTCTTCTTCATTCTTTGAGTATACCAAGATGTCATCTATGAACACCACTTCAAACAGGTCTAAATAGGGTTGGAAGACTCGGTTCATCATGTCCATAAATGTAGCTGGTGCGTTAGTCAACCCAAACGACATCACTAAGAACTCATAATGCCCATAACGAGTTCGAAACGCAGTCTTATGAATGTCTACCTTCTTGACCTTAAGTTGGTGATAACCAGATCTCAAATCTATCTTTGAGAAAACTGAAGCTCCTCGCAATTGATCGAACAGGTCATTGATTCTCGGCAACGGATACCTATTCTTGATCGTCAACTTATTCAACTGCCTATAATCGATGCACATACACATTGACCCATCCTTCTTTTTGACGAACAAGACCAGTGCTCCCCACAGTGACACACTCGGTCGAATGAATCCCCGATCCAACAACTCTTGAATTTGAGCTTTATGCTTTGCTAACTCCTTCGGTTCCATTCTATAAGGAGCAATGGACATTGGAGCCATTCTTGGCAATAACTCAATGCCAAACTCTACCTCCCGATCTGGAGGCAATCTAGGAAGTTCCTCGGGAAAGACATCTAAAAACTCTTTCATCGTTAAAACACCTTCCACCGATAATTCTTTGGCATCCAACACACTAATGAAGGCTAGGAATGCTCCACACCCTTTTCGCACCAACTTTTCAGCCTTTAAAACATATACCACATTTGATAGATAGTTTCTCCTTTCACCTATCATCACCACTTCTTTATCATCCGAAGTTCTTAGTGTCATCCGCTTTGCAGCACAATCCAAGTTCACACGGTGTTTCACCAACCAGTCCATGCCCAAAATAAGGTCGAACTCGTCGAATGGCAGTTCCATCAAATCCGCTAAAAATATTTCTCCCTGAACTTCTAAGGATACATCTCTAAACAATTTGTTTACTATCACTGACTATCCTAAAGGACTAATTATCGCCATTTCTCTAGCAGTAATCTCAAATCTAATGTTCAGATTTCCAGATACAGCACTAGCAACATACGAATGGGTGGATCCGATATCTATCGAGCGATAGAATAGTACATCGATATAAAGAACGTACTGGTTATCACATCAGGTGCATCGCTATCCTCTTGGCGCCTAACCGCATAAACCAACCCTGACTGCCTCACCTCCGCGTTTCCCCTGAAACTAGTACCTCCACCCGGTGGACCCTGACTTCTTCTTCCATCATTACCACCTCGACCTGGCCCATAGCCTCTCGGTGGCTGTTGAGCGCCTCTAGCTGGCTGTGCATCATAGTTACAAGCATCTTGAGTCTGAAGTGTCTGTTGAGGATAAATTTTGAGTTGATGGTCCTTAGAACCATATTTGAAACAACCACCGGTTCTCTTCCAGCATTCACCCGTGTCATTTTTCGTAGTCCACACATGGTTGCATCTGATTGGTAGTAGCTTGGTACACTAGCTTGAGCTGGGTCATCATTCCTAGGCCTCTTCTAAAACCTTCTAGCAGGACCTGAGTACTTAAAGTCCCTCTTGCTCTTGCCTCTATCTTTTTCTCAGTTTTGCCACTCCGAGCGCTTAGCCTCTTCAGCTATCTTGGCTTTCTCCACAAGTGTGGCAAAATTCCTTTCTTGTTGTGGGGCTATCAGTACCCACAACTCAGCACTCAACCCGTCCTCAAAACGCATGCAGCGTTCGCAATCAGTTGGTACTATACCCCGAGCATAACGGCTCAGACATAGAAATTCTACCTCGTAAGCTGCCACAGCCTTCCTCCTTGGACTAAATTTAGGAATTCCTTCCTTTGGGCATCTACATAGCTAGCCCTTACATACTTTCCTTGGAATGCAATTTTGAAGAAATCCCAAGTAACACGATTAGCTTGAGTGCCTTCCCAAACAATGAGCCACCATTGATGCGCCTCGTCTCTCAACAAGGACACAGCTCCCCTCAATTTCTGCCCGGTGGTGTAATCCAGATCATCCATGATCCGCTTTACAGCCTCAAGCCAATACTCCGCGACATATGGGGCTACACCCGAGATACCCCTAAAAACCTCAGGACTATTTGATCTAAGTCACTCCGAAATTGACCCACGAGCTACTGGCACAATTCTAGCCCAGCAACCTTTTCCAAGACTCGCTACATTGCTTGGGACAGAGCGATGTGCTCCCTCATACAGTCATGTGATCCAGTTTTTATTACGGGTGACGCAGGTGCATCCATTTCGCATATGTCCCGACGCTTCAGATGCAACTCTAGCGCCTCAGCCTCTACCACGGCCAAGTCTACTGCGTCCGCATCCTCTAGCGCTCATATTGGGTAATTCAATTTAATCTGATTAAAAGTCTTATGAATCAGTATACTATTTCGGTGTTTATTACATAATGTTTTATGAAGCATAAGAAGTAAAGTCATTTTCATAATCGCATCCTATAGTCTCAATCTCTATAGTTTCAATACCTAAAACTAGAAGTTCTAGAGTATTCCTACAGTCATATCATAATCATTATAATCATACAATAATAACATACACTTACTTGACTTGATGCCGGATACCAGTGGTGCCATCCTCCTTTAAAACATGCATTCTAAATTTTTTTTACATTTCAAAATAGTTTTGAAAAATATTTTTGAATCCAAACCACAACCAAGTTCTAAACCTGGCTCTGATACCATAAAATATAACACCCCAAATCTGGCCCATGCGTTAATGCCAGATCTGACATGTCACATGAGAAAATACTACTAAGTCATTTTCATAAATAGATAATTAAAATAGATCCCTTTAAAAAATTTGATAAAGTATTATTGAATAAAAGATTGATTGATAATTCGATAAATTTGAGATATGAAAATATTATAAATCGTGACTTTAAAAATATCATTAATAGTTTGAGAAGAATTTGAAAATAATTTTCAAAAGTGTTGATGAAAATTTTAAGAGAAATTTTGAGTTAAAAATATGTTTATAAAAGTTTATTATGAAACCCTTTTTGTTTATTCATTTTAAGAAACTAATTATTTTAGTTTTTTAAAAAATCTCAATTTGAAATACTTAGAGCAATTTATAAGTTTGTCAAACATAAAACAAAACAAAAATTAATCCAGAGGCCTTATTACAACATTAACTCAAAATAGCAAAGTAATTAAAAGTACTGAAAAAAAAATCCAAACACCAATTTAAACTATTTTTATAGTATGGCCTCCTCCGAGTCATTCATGGCCCAAGTCTCTATCACTGATCATTACCTGAAAAGGGTAAGAAAAAATGGGGTGAGTTACTAGAACTTAGTGTATAAACCCCTTATCGTTGTCCACTGGGCCAAAATCCCATTTAGCAATAATTTGGGCCTAAGCCCATTTACAAAAATAATAATGTATCAATTATAACATGTGTATGAAATGAAATTCCCAAACCAAACCTAGTAATCCATCCGCTACACACCACCGCATTCAACCAACACACCGTGGGATCAAGTCAACCTACCCCGCCAAAGACACCAATCGCAGCATTAAGCCATTTATAACAAATTTAATTGTGGACAAGCCACCAGAATAATAGACTTTACATGGCATTGCCACTATACATATTTGTGGCAGAGATACCAAAATTATGTGGCAGAGCCACCAGAACTTCTCTTTAATATTATCCCATCCCATGCAAAATCATGTATATAATGCATAACAAATCATAATATAACAACAGTAATTTATTCGGATATTTATTACAAAATTATGGCCCATTATAACAATTTATCAAAAATGCCCACTAAGCAAAATATCAAATTGGCCCATTTAGCAAAATATCACATTGGGCCATATAGCAAATTATCAGATTGGCCCATATAGCAAATATCATATTGGCCTATATAGCAAATTATCAGATTGGCCCATATAGCAAATATCAAATTGGCCCATATAGCAAATTATCTGATTGGCCTATATAGCAAATTATCAGATCGACCCATATAACAAATTATTAGATCGGCCCTTATAGCAAATTATTTTGATTTGGCCAATTAGGGACATTTTTGTAATCTTTCACGGTGTTAATACTGATTTTGTCAATTTTATCAAAATAGTGAGATCTAAGCCAATTTTCCCGGTTCCACCATAACATGATTTTAATCAAGCAATTTACTACCAATATGACATAAATCTTTAACCCACGGAAAATAGTGTGAGATTGCACACCTGATTATGGTAAGCACTAAGCTTTCTTGATCGTCGACACCTAAAATATTATAACGCTCGATTAGTCAGCGTACGCGATTTAATAAATCTACTTTAAAACAAACGATCTAAAATTTTACCCTCGGGATCGTGAACAACTACGATTTGTCAATTTTCCCGGTTGACGTTCCACAAACCGGTGGAAAATCCCGAATCGCTGATGCCTCAAAATTGTGAATGACCTCGAATAGTCAATTCTCACCGGATGAGGTCCACAAAAGGGTAGAAAGTCCCGAATCGCTGAAACTGCCCTTCGCTTGAAATTAGGAGTAGGGATCGCTAATCCGCTCCTTTTGAGATCCCCACTCGACGTTCCATTCGAATCGGTACCACAAACCTCCATTCGGTTAGATCTTATATAGATCGATATTATGATAAAATATGGATTATCAAAAGGGTAAAGATCGGCTTACCACTAATTCCAAGTGATCAACGGTTGGATAGATCAAGAGATTTAATCCCTATAATTATAATCGGTTAATCATCACCATTCCAATAGCATCTTAACAAATAAAGAACGATTTATAGAATCCTTTAATAACTCCTTACCTTGAAGATTTTTAGGACCGATTCCCAACAATTATACGATGACTTCAGAAGAATCAATGTTTCAGCCTTCCACTATATCACTACGGAGAAGAAAAAGATCTTGTTTCAGAGAGAATATGGTTTTGGTGTCGGTCAAAATGACCATCCCAAACCAAAACATAGATTCGGTAATAAGAGAAAGAAAATAAAAAGTTGAGAAGAACACTTACCGTTGATCAAGAGGTGAGTGACAACTTGAATTAAAAAGAAAGATTAATGAAGAGATGAAAGGTTTCGGCTATGGAGGAATAATGGGCAAAATATTTGAAAATGGTGAAAAGGATTAGAAAAGAAGAGATGCTTGAAGGATTTTGTGAAAAAGAAAAGAAAGAAGAAGAAGAATGTTTGACTAGCTTCGATTTTCAAGAAAGATGAGTGAACAAATTTTTGGTCTCAATGTTTGTGTACATTCGACAAGAAGAAAGAAATGAAGAGAATATGCACCCTCAAAGTTTGTAATTTCGGCAAGGAGGAGAAGGGAAATTTGGAGAGAAAAGAAAAATAACACCAAAGTTGCAAATAAGAATTTGGCCAAAACAACACCAAAACTTTTACCAATTGCCAAAGACAAAATTCGGCTAAGAAAATAGTATTTTGGAGAAAAAATGGCACACTTGATGCTAAAGGAATTTGACCAACCAAGCACTAAAGCTTTACCAAAACTCCAACAAAATTTTGGTTACCTTTTTTACCCACAAAACCGTCCACATACATGGCGATAATGGTCAAAATTGGCCAACCATACTTTCCATAACACTTCCCTTGAAAAAAGCCATTTGTTCCCCTTACTTTCCTCTTTCTCTTGATTTCTTTACTCACCTTCATTCTTTCCTATTCTCCTTAGCCATCTTGCCAAAAATAAAAAGGTCCACCTTACCTTATTTGCATGCTTGGCTAACACTTAAACAAAGAATGCAAAAATAAAATTCAAAAAATTACACACAATGGGATTCAAACCTCTTCCCTCAAGGTACTTCACTTAATGCCATAACCTCTTTTCTAATTGCTCATTTATGCTAGCAATTTACTCATTTATTTCCATAAGCTTTAA
This sequence comes from Gossypium rotundifolium, assembly GCA_025506655.1. Taxonomy (NCBI): domain Eukaryota; kingdom Viridiplantae; phylum Streptophyta; class Magnoliopsida; order Malvales; family Malvaceae; genus Gossypium; species Gossypium rotundifolium. Next base: position 20,134,518 of record CP106733.1, on the reverse strand, counting down.
GGTCACTTACTCTATCTCCTTAAAGTGCTAAATGCCAAAAATTTTACTAGGTCCAAATAGACCCCGAGCCTTCTCAGGACCTCCCTTAGATATACAAAATTAATAATTTAACTAGCTTAGCACCAAAAATAATGTAACACATAAAATTCCAAATTTTAGGACGTTACATTACCTCTTATGTAACTTGAATTGTTCATTATAATTTCATGCTTATATATACACAAACATGTGTTATTCCATATCCATTTATAACATCAAAACAAGTTTCTCTAGCCATTCCAATGGCTAGATTAGGTTCAACATATACAAACCATAATTTGATCAAATTTGCCTATACATGCCATTATACCAAAACAAGATTTTCATTTATACTAAAATAACGGAGGATAGTGTGATGATTGCTCCGACCATTCTCTAACCTTCACGAGCTTTGAGCACTATAAAACTGGGAAAAATAAACCTAGTAAGCATTATATGCTTAGTAAGCTTGTATAACTAGAATTTAACTTACCAATCATATTTAACATTTAAACCATTCATAAGCATACTTTCCATTCAATTTGGCATTTTGCCTAACCACATGCATCCAATCAAACATGTTAATCACAAATATACCATAATGCATTGATGAACTTATCATGCTATATTCCATCAAGTTTTCCTCTTTTCATTTCATATTCCTCATGTCTCATTAATCATTTTATCTGCTGAACTATTGAATTTTCCAATGGATATTTCTGATGGTACATTCAAGTGTACAATTCCATTGTCCGTCAATTCATATCCAGTAGTACCTATTAAGGTACACTCTGGAGCCACATAACATATAGCAGAATTACTAGTTTAGGCTAAATTCTTTCTGTAACATACACTCTAAGAGCTTTGTCAAGATTAGCAGTCCAGGCTAAATCCTTTCAGTGGCAAAGTATTCTCTATAGAGTTTATTTTGGATTACTAGTCTAGGCTAAATCCAGTCAATTAGGATTACCTGTCCAGGCTAAACCCTAATTGAAACATATACTCGAGAGGCTCATTTTAGATTACCCGTCCAGGCTAAATCCATTCTACAACACATGCAATTTTATCAGGGAAATCACCTTTATCCATCGGAATTCAATATTCACACAGAATTTAACTCTTTTCAATAAATTTCCAACAGATACCATTTCTTCCATTGCAATTTCCATACATTTCATATATACAATCTTATATAACATATTCAATGTAATATAGCATTCAAAACAACACATTTCTATGCTCATTTAAGTTATACGAACATACCTTGATATTTTTGTTCGTAACTGAAATTTACTAATCTAAAATCTTTTCCTTTCCACGATCTAACTTTTTGTTCGATCTTTCTGGATCTATATAATTGAATTTAATCATCAATTTAACACATTTCCTATTACATTGAACTCAATTTACACCCTAGGAAAAATTACCATTTTACCCCATACTTTTCATAAATTCCAATTTCGTCCCTAGGCTCGAAAAAAATGAAATTCATGAAATTTAATCCTTATTTCCAGCCTATCTAAATTTCATATACCATAATAGCAGCCCATGAATTCCATAAAATTAGAATTTTATCATGGGTTTTCACCATTTTCAATTTAGTCCCTAAATCATGTTTTCATGTAAATTCACTTTGTAAAAGTTGTTTATCTATCAACAACCTTTCATTTTCTACCATAAAATTTTAAATTTCAGCATATTCATCCATGGAAAATTTTCTATACTTTGATATCTATTCAAATTAATCCCCCAAATAGGTAATTTAAGCTTCCCGATCTCAAAATTAAAAAAATTACTAAAAACGAGACATAAAATCATACCTTTTCAAGCTTGATTAGTTTATTCTCTCTCTCTTAGGGTTTCCATGTATTTTGGGGTTGAAGATGATATAAAATGATGTTATTTCATTTTAATTTAATTATCATCTTTTATTTTTTCCTTTTCCAATTTAGTCCTTAGCCTTTTCTAATTTTTCCATGGATGATTCACCAAAAATATCTACATATTTTTCTTCAATGGTCTAATTACCAAATAAGGACCTCAAGTTTTGAATTCCATAGCTATTTAACCCATTTAGCTACTAGAATTCAAATTTGACATTTTATGCAATTTAGTCCTTTCTACAATTAAGCACATAATTAATAAAATTTTCTTATTAAAATTCTCATGCAACCTTTCTATCACATTAGTAATCATTTCATAATATTAAAATATTTTATCTTTGGGGCTCAAATTTGTGGTTACTGAAACTCTTTGCTTCGACTTCACTAAAATTGGGTTGTTACAATGTAAAAGTATACCAACAAGTATTATATGTAATGGTTAAAAAACATTACACTTTTAAAAAAAGAATGTGGATTTTAATAATAAAAATTACGTTCTTGAGAAAGGCAACTATGAATCTCAAAAAATTTATAAAAAATAAAATAAATATAAAAAACATTAATTATATGTAAAAAAAACTAAAAATATATCTCTCAATAATTACTCACATTTTCTTAATATGGATTAGACACCTTTAATTATGTCGATGCCTATTAAATTTTGACTTTTGGCTTGTTCAAATAACATCCGAATTAAAATTAATTTTCTTTTTGTCGGGATAGGGTATTCACCGCCAACAGTAGTGAATAATCCTGATCGTAGTTTTGTCGAGTTTTAAAATTTATAAAGAGAATGATCGAACTTGAAAACTAACTCTGACAACGATTAAAGGTAAGTGTACCTATTGAACAGTAGTATAGATTATCGAACCCAAAGGAACTAAAAGTACTAATACTCACTTTCTTTTTATTATTTAGCCTAAAATAAGTGAAGTTTTTTTAATCTATATTAACGAGTACAAAACTAAAGACGCAAAGACAAAAAGAACGAATTGGGAAATAACTTGAAGAGAAACTCAGTTGATCACAACGATACTCTCAGGAAGAATCCACCTAGACTTCACTTGTTATTTAACACTGAACCATACGATTTATTCACTTAGTTTGATCCGTAAGACACCCTAACGTATATTAAACCCTCTCTCGAGGCGAATAACATCTAACCCTAGGTTAATTAACAAAAATCTCTTTCTCAAATAATAACCCCCTAGAATAGCAGTAAATCGATCTATGGACTCCCATATTAGGTTTCACCCTAATCCGACAAAATCTCGTCACCCTATCTCTAGGCGTGCGATCAACTTCGCTTAATTATGCTAGACCTACTCTTAAGTAGGGTCTATTCCTCTTCCACCTAAGCACATCAGATTTAGATTAAGCATGCATAATTAAGAACAAACAAAGTATTTATCATATAATTCAGAAATCAATAACAAGATTCATCTAGGTTTCATTCCCTTCAAGTATCTTAAGGGTTTAGTTCATAATGAATAAAGAAAACATCTCAAGAGATGAAACACCTCAAACCCGGCCCACAAGCCCTGACCGGATCTGGCATGCTTCTAAAGAAAATCCATTTGAAACTTGTTTGAAACTTTGCTAAAACTTGTGTATTTTTGAAAACACTTGGGTTTGGGTTGGGCTCGAATTAAGAACCCGTGTCGATAAGGTGTTAAAAACAATTTGGTATTTATACTTAAGAAAAATTTTACTTATAACTTTAATATGACAAAAATTATATCATACTAAGAACTTTAATAGCATGCATAATCAATTTAGTACCGATGGCCTTATTACATCAAGGAAAACCCAGAATAATTCAAAACTTGGAAATTTTAAAACTATAAAAAAAACAAAATATAACGATCGTTGAATTGAGCATGGCCACCCTTGAGCTTCTCTCAACCCGGTCCATTACTGATCATCACTTGAAAAATAGTCCCACAAGGGGTAAGTCAAACAAACTCAATGTGTACAATCAACACTAAGTCTCAATAAGATTTAGGCATGTCAAATCATACATATTCATATATCATTAAAATAAAATGATGCAATCTCGGACCCAAGCCTAGTTATCCATCCGCTACACGTCACCCGTACCAACCATCACACCGTGGGGACTACTAAGTCAACCCTCCATCCGCTACACACCATTGAAGGTAGTCGCTGCAGTCGACGTGCTCATCGCCCTTATAAAATTCGTGGCATAGCCACCATATATATAAAATTGTGACATAAGTCACCACATTCTTATATTGTGACATAAGTCACCACATTCTAATATTGTGACATAAGTCACCACATTCTTATATTGGGGTATAAAACCACCAATTCACTTCCCCTTTACATATCACCCATATGCCCCATGTCATACAATTATGCATTAACCAAATCATATTCCTTATTCACATTCTTATAATTTCATGTATTGCCATAGCAAAACTTATCATACTCATAGTAGGAGTAGGAAAACGTACCTGAGTACTTTGTACCATTACATGGTACTTTAACCATAATCTTGCACTTTTATATTAGCACATATAATGAATTAAAGCCATAAATCTATCAAGATTTAGTGTGGTGTACACACCTGATTTACTTAGTAAATTCACTCCAAATCTCAAAAATCCCAATCTAAGCTTTAGATCCTCTAGTTCTATATTCACCAACCCTAACATGTTAGTAAAAGCCATTCTATATAAATCCAAATCCTAGTAGGATTATTGTAATCAAATTCTTACCTTGCTGCCGATTGGATTAGAAATCAAATCCCGAAACTTTATGATGTTCACCCTAGTAATCGGCTAGCCACCAAATCCCTTAACTAGTTAGTTTCCGGCTTTTGAATAAATAAGAAACATAGCCAAATTACTAAATAGGCCCTGGCCGAATATCATACATGACTTACCTTGTAAATCTTAGATCCCAAAAACTGTCACTTCTTTGTAGTACTGTCGAAATCCCTATGGCACATGTTAGATCAATTTCTAACATTTAATCACAACAAATGGCCCTTGGCCAATTAGTATGTTCACTTACCTTAAATTCTTGAAATCCCAAAACCTTCCTCCTTTGCAGTCGACAATAGGCCAAATCCCGAATGACCCTTCATAGTTTCGGCCATAGAATGCTATTGGGATTAGTTTCAAACTTTCGCTTAAAAGAAGAAGGAATGGAAATTGAATAACATCCGTTCTTACCCTTAATGTTGTACTCGATAGCACCTTTTCCTAACACCTCAAGGAGATTCAGCTTTGTAGACTAAATAGTGATCAAAAGATTTCGACTTTTGTGATTTAATGGAGTAATCGGCTAGGGGTCCACTTTGAGTATTCAGCTTGAGAAAAGGGGTAGCAAAGAGAGAGTATGGGCTTAGGAAGAATCGGCTATGGTGGGGTTTTGAGAGGAGGGTATTCAGCTAGAATAGATAAAAGAAAAAGAAGACTTTGAGAGAGGTAGAGGGGAAATTCGGCTATGACTACTTGTGTTTTCGGCTTTGTGGAGAATTGGAAAGAAAAGAAGAATAATGGCAGAGAGAATTCGGTAGAGAGAAAAGAGAAGAAAGAATGTTGAATGGCCTTAGTTTTCCTCCTTTTTTCGAAATTACTAAGCCTAGAGTCCCCTTCTTGGCCATCACTCTCATATCCTTATTTTCCTACCTTAGCCGAAATTCCAAAAGAATTTGACCTCAACTTAAACTCCTAAAATCTAGCCTTGGTGCCATCCAACTCCTTACCTTAGGAGTGCCGAAATTTTAACCCATTATTTTGGGCTTCATGTGGCCATACTAGGCCCAAGTCATCCCCCTAAGTAATGCCACCCTCATGCCCAATCTAGCATTACTAAATTTTTGGGTCGCAAGCCCAACTTGCTACTAATTTAATAATCCAACATCGATTACTACTAACACTTATTTATCACCACTTAACCTGTGTTTTAAAGTCCAAACCCGAGCCCAATTATATGTCATATTTCCTTATTTATTTTCTTAAGGCCACTTTGCTTCAGCCTCTTTTAGACTTAAAACTAGATATTTTTCTAAGGCATTTTCCTTATGTTTCAAGATTCTAAAATTCACATAACACATTCATAACACATAAGACTTGCTATTTCATATAATTTAGCAATAGTGCATAAGCCCTAATCCGGGATATTACAGTTCTACCCCCTTAAAATAATTTCGTCCTCGAAATTACCTGGCTAGAATAGGTGGGGGTATTACTATCGTATTGCTTCTTCCGGGTCCCACGAGGCTTCCTCCGATCCATGATTTCGCCACAATATCTTGACCAAAGGGACCGATTTCTTTCGTAGCACTTTCATATCTCGTTCTAGAATCTGAATCAGCTCTTCCTCGTAGGACAGGTCTGGCCTTAGCTCCACCTCTTCCACCGAAACTACGTGAGATGGATTCGATCGGTATCGACGTAGCATGGAAACATGAAATACGTCGTGCATCTACTTCAATTCAGGAGGCAACTCTAATTGGTATGCCACTGGTCCAATTCGCTTCAATACCCGATAGGGTCCTATGAATCTTGGGCTTAGCTTCCTTTATCGACCAAACCTCATCACCTTCTTCCAAGGCGATACCTTAAGGAACACTTGATCTCCAACATTAAATTCAATCTCCTTCCGTTTGAGATCTGCGTACGACTTTTTTCTATCGGATGCTTCCTTCAATCGTGCTCGAATTATACTAACCTTCTCCTCTGATTTCGCTACTAACTCCGGACCCAAAATTTGACGTTCTCCCAACTCCGTCCAACACGCAGGAGTCCGACACTTCCGACCATACAACGCCTCGTACGGTGCTATTTTAATACTGGCCTGATAGCTGTTGTTGTATGCGAATTCCACTAGAGGTAGATATTCTTCCCAACACCCACTGAAGTCTATCACACAGCCTCTTAGCATATCCTCTAGCACTTGGATCACTCGTTCAGACTGGCCGTCCGACTGTGGATGAAAAGCTGTGCTAAAATTTAGTTGTGTGCCTAAAGCCTGATGTAGTGCTTTCCAAAACCTAGATGTGAACCTCGGATCCCTATTCGAGATAATTGACATCGGTACTCCGTGCAACCTTACCATTTTCACCACATACAACCTTGCCAACTTTTGTAGGGAGTAGTCAACCTATACTAGAATAAAATGCGCGGACTTTGTCAGCTGATCCACTATCACCCATACCAAGTCCTTCTTAGTAGGCGTAATGGGAAGCCCACTAACAAAGTCCATGGTAATTCTTTCCCACTTCCATTGGGGAATCTGTATTGGCTGAAGTAATCCTGACGGAACTTGGTGTTCATCCTTAACTTGCTAACATGTCAAGCACTTCCCTACAAATTCGGTCACTTCCCGCTTAAGATTAGGCCACCAAAATTGTTTCCTTAAACCTCTATACATTTTACTACCTCCGGGATGCATAGCATAGGGGCTACTATGCGATTCCCGAAGAATTCTTTACCTAAGTTCCACATCCTTTGGCATACAGACCTTACCCTTGAAGCACAATATTCCCTCATCATTAACACAATAATCCTCCAACTCTCCATTCTGCGCTTGTCGCAACTTAACACTTAGATCCTCATCCACCAACTGTCCTTCTTTTACTTCCTTCAACCACGTCGGCTTGACTTGCAACTCTGCTAGCAAACTTCCATCGTCATAGAGGCTTAGATGTGCGAACATCGCCCTCAGATCCGTTACTACCTTTCGACTTAGGGCATCCGCCACTACATTTACCTTGCCTGGGTGATATTCTATGGAACAATCGTAGTCCTTCAATAGTTCCACCCACCTTCGCTGTCTCAGGTTCAACTCCTTCTGAGTCAGCAGATACTTGAGGCTTTTATGGTCTGTGTAGATCACCGACTTTTCTCCATAAAGATAATGCCTCCACACCTTAAGGGCAAAGACCACTGCCGCTAATTCCAAGTCGTGCGTCGGGTAGTTAACCTCATGTGGCCTTAGTTGTCGAGACACGTAAGTGACTACTTTTCCATCTTGCATTAGGACACCTCCCAACCCTGTGTGGGAAGCATCACAATACACTACAAAATCCTTCCCCGCCTCCGGTTGAATCAAAACCGAAGCTTCAGTCAAGACCTTCTTAAGCTTTTCAAAGCTCTCCTATTGCTTATCCGTCCATATGAAAGGCACTTCCTCCCTTAACAACTTTGTCAGAGGCGCGGCTATCGACAAGAACCCTTCCATAAATCGCCTATAATAGCCGGCCAACCCTAAGAAACTTCGAACTTCCGTCACTGATTTAGGTGGTTTCCAATCCAAAACTGCCTCAATCTTTCGAGGATCCACCCTTATTCCTTTAGCGGATACTACATGTCCTAAAAATGTAACCTCCTTAAGCCAAAATTCACACTTGCTGAATTTAGCGTAAAGCTTCTTCTTCCTTAATATTTGTAACACAACTCGGAGGTGCTCATCGTGCTCCTCCTCAGACTTCGAATATACCAAGATATCGTCTATGAACACGATAACGAACCGATCTAGATAGGGTTGGAAAACCCGGTTCATCATGTCCATAAATACGAATGGGGCATTTGTCAAACCGAACGGCATTACCAAAAACTCATAATACCCGTACCTTGTTTGAAAAACTGTCTTATGGATATCATCCTCCTTCATCTTAAGCTAATGATATCCAGACCTTAGGTTGATCTTTGAGAATACTGCGGCCTCTTTAAGCTGATCGAACAAGTCATCTATCCTTGGCAACGGATACTTGTTCTTGATGGTCAGCTTATTCAACTGACGATAATCTATGCACATGCGCATAGTTCCATCCTTCTTCTTCACAAACAAGACCGGTGCTCCCCATGGAGACACACTGGGTCGAATGAACCCACGGTCAAGTAATTCCTGGATCTGAGCCTTGAGCTTAACCAACTCCTTTGCTGAGGAAGCTTGGGTTTAAAGGCTTTATTTGGTGGATGTTAGCACAAGAAAGGAGCTGGTAGAGTGGCAGGATAGGCGCCACCTGAGGCTTGTGTGTGGGACGCCACTTGTAGGGAGGAGGTCCTGTGTTCAAGCTGCAGAGTGCTCTCATTTTACTTCTATTTTGACGGCATGGAGGGGAGAAGTTGTAGGCAGTTCAAACTCTGCCTTGGACCAAGTCAACCACTTTGAATGGTGGGTGGAGAGTGATTTGTGGAGGTAGACTAGTTCAAACTAGTTTGAATGGGTGGTTGTGAGTGTTTGGGGAGTAGTGGCCGAATCTTGGGAAGATTTTGAGGGGAGTGGCCGGTTTGGTAAGTGTGGGAATGGGAGTGCCAAATTTTATTTTACAATTTTGAGCATTTTCGGTCAAAAATAGTTTGTAAGCCAAATTCTTCTTTTGTCAAAAATAAGCCAAAATTTCAAGTGAGTTCCTTCATTTTCTTTTTTTGAAACCGAAAGTCCAAGCATCTTCTTGCCAAAAATTACTTTGCTTCTCTTGATTTGGTGTGTGGCCGAATGTCCTTTTCCATCACTTCTTTTCTCTTCATTTGTGTAAACCGAAACTAGTACCCTCTCTTCTCTACTTCTTTCTTTTCTTGAAAACATTCTTGTTGAAACTCACCTTGCCTTCTAAACCGAATTCTTAATTTGTCCTTCTCATTTCTTTTGTGCCTTCAAACCTTCTTGTTCTTCTCTCAAATCCTATTGCCGCAACTTCTATTTCTTCTCACTTCTACTCTTCCTTTTCTTCCCACTCAAAGTCGAACATAAGTGTGTTAAACACCTAGGGCCGAATCCTCTTTTCCTCTTTGTTAAATGTGTTAGCCGAACCTTTCCTCTCCTAGTAGTTATCTTGTGACCGATTTTTATGTGTGGTGGTAATATCATTTGGTGGTTCAATCGTTTGAAGAAGGTGAGTTTTGGCCGAAAGGCCATCTCTTTTCTCCCTTGTTTGTTGTCGATTTCAGTTTGGTTAAAGTCGATGTTGGTTTTGATTGAAAGGAGTTAATTTTTGATTAATCATTTCGTTATAGGGCCTTTGGATTTTGGAAGCAAGCAAGAGGAGTCTTCCTTCTCTGTTAATCGTTGGTAAGTGGTGGTAAGGGTTGGTTCTATTAGTTCACTCTTCTAGTTTCGTTAAGTCAAAAGTTTCAAAAGGATTAATAATTCTTCTTAATAGGGTGTGCCGTTTGCTTAAGGAAGAACCATTGTTGGTTCGGGTTTGGTAGGAAACCAAACCATTTGCAAGGTAAAGGTTTAATGTTAACCCTTTGGTTTATCTATTCTGGCCGAATGGTATAAGTGTTAATCTCATGTTTGGCCGATTCTAGGAGCAGGGCAATCGAGGGATTTAAACCGGTTCTTTGGGATTAGGGCTTGCGTATTAACAGGTGTGTAAACTAACACACTTTTTACTTAGTAATATGTTTAATAAACCTGATTGCCTTTGTAAGACCAAAACGGTATGATGATCGATATGATACCCGATGGGGTATGTGCACGATTCGTAAGTCCGTTTCATTACTGAGATCTCAGTAGTGATATATGATATCATGATTTATGGTGTATGTATTATGAGATGCCATATTAAGCATGTGAGCATGATTGCATGAGTTGCACGATTTGCATTAGTATGATATGTTATTGGGTGATATGAGAGGAGGGAATATGATATCCAGATCTTTGGGACACCAGAGGTTTGGCACCTCTAGTGGTTTGGTACCACGATTGGTTATTGTGACTTTGGGTCACCGGAGGTTTGGCACCTCCGTGCGGTCCCGAAGGCTTAGCACCACAATGGGTTGGCCCCACGATTGATTTTACGAGATTGACGCTAGTGATTTGGTATCACACGATGGGTTGGCCCCATCATTTGATTCGTGATCGCGGTCACCAAAGATTTGGTATCACACTTGTACCTTTGGGACATCGAGGTTTGGCACCTCATAGCGACTTCGTCCTCGTGGTTTAACACCACCGTGGGTTGGCCCCACTTTTGAGATACGAGATTGTCGCCATGATTTGGTATCACACGTGGTTGGCCCCACAGATAGATTATTCGTGACTTTGGGTCACCAAGTGGTTTGGCACCACATTGATGGATATCGTGACTTTGGGTCACCAGTGGTTTGGCACCACCGGTGGTTTGGTACCACACGGTAGAAAAGGTGTTACGGATGGTTAGGATCGGGTGCATTAATTGTGTTGCTTTGTTATGATGTGTGTTAGTATGTTGCGATATCTGGGGGGATTTATGCTTGAGTCTTGACTCACCTTCTCCTTATCATTTCGGTGACACTTAGATCGCAGACACGGAGCCGAGTGGACTCGAGGTGACCATGCCATGAATAAAAGTCGGATTTGCACTGATTTTACACTTGGTACTTTGCTTTATTATTTTTCATTTGGATTTGTTGGGTTTGTAAAAGGCCTTTTTAAAAATTTGCTTTGGTTGATTATATGCTTAAACTTGATTTCAAATATGTCTTAACAAACTATTGGGTTAGAACTGGCTAAAATTTGGAAAAAAAAATAAGAATAGGGTTTTCAAATCACAAAGCGAGATGTTTTAAACTTTACCATCGGGTATCACGTTGTAATTAAAAATGAACGCAACTTAAATGTTTTCCAAACTTAAACTAAGTCCAAAACGTTTTTAAGCAACTAAAAAGAAATTACTCGAATTTCCAAATGTGACAAATTTGTTTTACTTAAATGCATAATTAAGTTTTCAAAATTCCTGGGTTTTCAAGTACACTATCACTTTTTAAACAATCGTGCTCAAGTTTTCTACAAGAACAAAATATAGCAAAGTGTTTTTACCAAACTTTTAAATGAAAACCTAAACCTCTCAAATACATTTTCCCTGTAACATACCAGATTCAGTTTTGGTGTATTGACCGGGTTTGGGGTGTTACAATTGTGGTATCAGAGCCAAGTTCAAAGGCTCGACTGTGGGCCCGAGGCTCAAAATGTTTTAAATTCTGATTTTAAGTGTTTTGTCTTAAAATATATGGTTTGAAAGGCATGGCACTTAGAGACTAAGCACCAATCGCCTGTAAGTACCTCTTATTATTGCTTGAGATTTTGATGTGATGTGACCGAATGACTAGCGGTAGTAAACTACTTTAAAACCGAAATCAATAGGACTCTATGGACTTGCGAAAACAAATCTTCTTTAATATTCATAAGACTTTGCTTTTAAACAGTGGAATAATTACTGATGCATAAAACTCTTTAAATCGCACAAGTAGAGATCTTAGTCATGAGCGCTAGAGGTGGACCTTGATCGCGGACGTGGTCGAGGTAGGATGACAGCTTCGAACCCGTAGGATCCGGTCGTGGGTCGAGAATAAGATACTGCATACCACGACCACCGGAGGTGGTGAGTTTCGTGAATGCATCGGGACGACGCAGTGTCACAGCGATCTTCGCGAGTTCGGAAAGGGTAGTGGGAGTAGGTGGAGGCGCGGAGCTCGAAAATCGTGCCTGAGCGTCTTCGAGCAAACGAAATTTGAGGTATTCCGTGTGTCCGGTGTGGCTCAAAGACTACCGAATATTGGTGAGGCGACAGAGCGGATCATGGATGATCCGGACTGACGGTGAAGAGAAATTGAAGGGATAGTATCACTTCTTGAGATGAGTCATACCAAGGGTGGCTCACGGTTCGAGACGATCTTGAGCGAAAGACCTTACTTGGGATTATTTCAAGGTGCATATCGTAAAAAGTACATTGGAGCTAACTACATTAATGATCAACGAAAGGCATTTACGAGGTTGGTGCAGGGGAGTAAGTCCGTGTCGAGTACTGAGGCGTAGTTCTTGAAATGAGTCGGTATGCTAGGGGGTATGGTGGCTACCGAACACGAGAGGTGTGTTTGTTTCGAGGATGGTCCGAGAGATGAATTAAGGTTGCTGATTGCTCCACAAGAGAGCGTGAGTTCGCCGTCTGGTTGAGAAGGCTAAGGTAGCCAAGGAGTTAAAGAGTCCGTGAGGCGTAACTTGGATAGGACAGCAAAGAGGAGTTTTGGATCTTCCGGTCGTTAGGAAATCCTCGAGAAAAGGGCTAGACAGTGGGCCAAATCGGTCTAGTAGGGTCATTGTCGCTAATCGTGGACCGCCACAAAGTAACTGCTGTGGGAAAGCTCATTGGGGAGGATGCTTTGGACCGTGGAAAGGGATGTTTGAGTGTAGCTCTTTGGATCATCGTGTGAGGGACCGTCGCATAAGTTGGCTAGATTCACCCGAGAGTCGTGGTCGATTCAGCTCAAGAATAATGGACCGCCACCGCAGAGGGGCCGTGGTAATAGCAGAGGGGTAATGGTTACGCCTGGGCCGTGAAAGCACCGCGCGGTGTGGGTAGTTCAGAGGCCGACGACTGGGCTAGTGCATGCAATGAGGCACCGAGAGGAGGGCGATGCATCGGACATCATAATCGATCGTTCTTAATCTTTGATTCTCCATTTACTACTTTGATTGATGTGGGTTCAACGATTCATACGCTGCAAGTAGCATAGTGAAGACCATGGATTTAGACTCGAGATATCTTCTAGGCGGATGACCGTAATTAGCCCTCTAGGTCACTCATAGTTGTAGATAAGTCAGATAGAGATGTACCTCTAGAACTCCAAGGGTAGTGTTTGTGGTTGATCCGATGGAACCGCCGTTTGGGGAGTTCGACTGATTCTTAGGGATGGACTGTTGGTTAAGTACCAGGCGAAGTTGGATTGCGCAGCTAAGCGCATGGTTCTAAAGACGTCGGAGGGTAATAAAGTGGTTATGATAGGTAATAGGAGGGTCTACCTATCCAATGTGGTATCTATTCTGAAGGTTGAGAAGATGGTCAGAAAGGGCTGTGAAGCATATGTGGTTCATGTGCATGCATTGGAGGCTAAAGAGTCTACTGTAGAGAAGTTCAGACAGTTAATGTGTTTCTTGAGGAGCTTTCGGGTTTGCCATCGGATCGTGAGGTAGAGTTCAGAATAGATTTATTATTCTTAACGGTAGCGGTTCTATTACTCCGTATAGGATGGCGCCGAAAGAATTGGTGGAGCTTAAGGCTCAAATTCAGCAGTTGTTGGACCGAGGCTTTATCAGGCCAAGTGTTTCACCTTGGGGAGTGCCGGTACTCTTTGTCAAGAAGAAAAGCAGTAATATGTGGATGTGTATAGACTACCGCCAATTGAATAAGCTGACGATCAAAAACAAGTATCCGCTGCCACGGATAGATGGCTTGTTTGATCACCAAGGTGCATCGATATTCTTGAAGATCGATTTAAGGTCCGGTATCACCACTAAAGGTGAAAGAGGCGATATCCGCAAGACGCTTACGTTACTCGGTATGGGCACTATGAATTTCGGTAATGCCGTTTGGGTTGACTAACGCTACGGCTGAGATTTATGGATATGATGAATAGGGTGTTCCAACAAAGATTTGGATCGGTTAAATCGTGGTTTTTATTGACGACATCTTGGTATATTCAAGGACCGAGGAGGAGCATGATGCGCATTTGCGGGTGGTATTACAGATTCTGAGGGAGAAACAGCTTTATTCAAAGTTTAGTAAATGCGAGTTCTGGCTTAGAGAGGTGATCTTCTTGGGTCATGTAGTGTTGGCTGAGGGGATTAGAGTGGATCCTCGAAAGATTGAGGCGCTTTTGGATTGGAAGCCGCCTAAGTCGAGAGTCGAGATTCGTTTTTGGGCTTGGCGGATACTACCAAGATTTGTAGAGGATTTTCATTGATCGCAACACCGATGACCAAATTGTTAAGAAAAGGGTTCCGCTTCGTTTGACCGAGAAGCGAAGAGAGTTTCGACAAGTTGAAGAAGATTTTGACCGAAGCTCTTGCTCTAATTCAACCTGAGGCGGAAAGGAATTCACAAGATATTACGATGCATCACATACAGGTTTGGGTTGTGTGCTGATGTAGGAAGGGAAGGCTGTGGCTTACGCATTTCGGCAGCTGAGGCCACATGAAGTCAATTATTCGATGAACAACTTGGAGTTAGCGGCAGTAGTCTTCGCCCTGAAAATTTGGAGGCATTACTTGTATGGAGAGAAATCGATAGTCTACACAGATCACAAGAGTCTGAAGTATCTTTTGACTCAGAAAGATTTGAATCTGAGGCAACGCAGATGGATTGAGTTGCTAAAAGACTACGACTGTTCGATTGAGTATCATCCGAACAAAGCTAATGTGGTGGCAGACGCATTGAGCCGTAAGGTTGTTGCAGACTTAAGAGCGATGTTTGCCCATTTGAGTTTGTTTGACGATGGAAGTATTCTGGCAGAGCTACAGGTTCAGCCTACTTAGGTTGAGCAGATTAAGGAAAAACAGTTAAAGGATGAGGTTTTGAGTGCACAGAGGTTGCAAAAGGGATAGTGGGTTGGAAGGTTACAGCTTGTCTAGTGATGGAGTGTTGTGTTTTCAAGGAGAGCTTGTATGCCAAGGATATTGAGTTAAGGCGTAAGATTCTTTAGACGCCTTGCATAGCAATTTCACGCTATGCATCTTGGAGGCGAAAGATGTATCGGATCTAAAAGAGCGCTCGTGGCGGGGCTAAAGAGGAAGTGACAGAGTATGTAGGGAAGTGTCGACATGTCAATGTGTCAAGGTCAACATCGATGCCGTCGTGGTTGCTTCACCAAAGGAAGATTCCACAAGGAAGTGGGAAAAGATAACTATGGATTTCGCAAGGATTACCTCTTCGCCTAGCAAGAAGGATTCGATTTGGGTAATTGTGGATCGTCGACTAAATCAGCTCACTTTATTCCTAAGAGGGTGGATTACTCACTTTAGAGGTTAGCGAAGTCAGATGTGTCGAGAGATAGTGAGGTTTGCACGGTGTACCAAAGATCGATCATCTCGGATAGGGATCCCGATTTACGCCAAGGTTCGGAAAGCGTTGCATCGGGCTCTGGGTACACGGTTGATTTCAAGATGGCATTTCACCCGCAATCGATGGGCGCCTCGGAAAGGTTATACAGATCTTAGAGGATATGTTACGAGGTTGTGTCTTGGACTTCGAGGGTAGTTGGGAGGAGTTTCTACCATTAATGAGTTCGCCTACAACAATAGTTACAAAGCAAGCATCAAGATGGCACCATATGAGGCGCTGTATGGTAGGAAGTGTTGCTCACCTACTTGTTGGACTCGAGTTGGGTGAACGCCGCTTGTTGAGACCCGAGTTGGTTGCGTAGACCAAGACAAGGTTGTTGATTGAGCTCGGTTGAAGGAAGCTTCAGACATGATGAAGTCTTCTGTTGATCTCAAGCGTAGAGATATAGAGTTTGCCGTGGGTGATAAGGTCTTTCCAAGGTCTCGCCATGGAAGAAAGTGTTGAGGTTCGTAAGAAAAGGCAAGTTAAGTCCGAGGTTTATTGGGCCATATAAGGTCTCGAGACGAGTGGGACCAAAGAGCGCATCAGCTTGAGTTGCCAACAGAGATGAGTCGATTCACGACGATTTCACGCTTCGATGCTTAGGCAATATCGCTCGAGATCCATCGCACGCGGGTAGCAATGGAAGAGATCAAGTAAATCCAGATTTGACCATGGAGGAAGAACACATGCGATTCTAGATCGAGATGTGAAGGTTCTGCGTAGGAAGTCTGTGCCTTTGGTAAAGGTACTTTGGCGGAATCATGGCGTGGAAGAAGCTACATGAGAACCCGAGGATATGATGAGACAGCAATACCCGTAACTCTTCTGACCAGGTAATTTCGAGGTCGAAATTATTTTAAGGGGGTAGAACTGTAATATCCCAGGTTAGGGGCTATTTTTGTTGTTGCATTATTTGCATGTGATTGGCCTGTTATGTTGTTGTTCTTGATGTTTTGGGGCTTAGTTGTAAGCTAGGTATAAGCCTGAGAGGTAGGAAAAATTTTAGTTTTTAGGCTTAGGTGAGGGGAGCTGAGGAAGCTGGGGTTTAAAGGCTTTATTTGGTGGATGTTAGCACAAGAAAGGAGCTGGTGGAGTGGCAGGATAGGCACCACCTGAGGCTTGTGTGTGGGACGCCACTTGCAGGGAGGAGGTCCTGTGTTCAAGCTGCAGAGTGCTCTCATTGTGCTTCCATTTTGACGGCATGGAGGGGAGAAGTTGTAGGCAGCTCAAACTCGCCTTGGACCAAGTCAACCACTTTGAATGGTAGGTAGAGTGATTTTTGAGGTAGACTAGTTCAAACTAGTTTGAATGGGTGGTTGTGAGTGTTTGGGGAGTAGTGGCTTAATCTTGGGGAGATTTTGGGGAGTGGCGGTTTGGTAAGTGGGAACAGGAGTGCCAATTTCATTTTGCAATTTTGAGCATTTTCGGTCAAAATAGTTTGTAAGCCAAATTCTTCTTTTGTCAAAACAAGTTTGAAATTTCAAGTGAGTTCCTTCATTTTCTTTTTTTGAAACCGAAAGTCCAAGCATCTTCTTACCAAAAATTACTTTGCTTCTCTTGATTTGGTGTGTGGCCGAATGTCCTTTTCCATCACTTCCTTCCTCTTCATTTGTGTAAACCGAAACTAGTACCCTCTCTTCTCTACTTCTTTCTCTTCTTGAAAACATTCTTGCCAAAACTCACCTTACCTTCTAAACCGAATTCTTCATTTGTCCTTCTCATTTCTTTTGTGCCTTCAAACCTTCTTGTTCTTCTCTCAAATCCTATTGTCAAGAACTCTATTTCTTCTCACTTCTACTCTCCTTTTCTTCCCACTCAAAGTCGAACATAAGTGTGTTAAACACCTAGGGCAATCCTCTTTTCCTCTTTGTTAAATGTGTTAGCCGAATCTTTCCTCTCCTAGTAGTTATCTTGTGATCGATTTTTGTGTGTGGTGGTAATATCGTTTGGTGGTTCAATCGTTTGAAGAAGGTGAGTTTTGGCCGAAAGGCCATCTCTTTTCTCCCTTGTTTGTTGTCGATTTCGGTTTGGTTAAAGCCGATGTTGGTTTTGATTAAAAGGAGTTAATTTTTGATTAATCATTTTGTTATAGGGCCTTTGAATTTTGGAAGCAAGCAAGAGGAGTCTTCCTTCTCTATTAATCGTTGGTAAGTGGTGGTAAGGGTTGGTTCTATTAGTTCACTCTTCTAGTTTCGTTAAGTCAAAAGTTTCAAAAGGATTAATAATTCTTCTTAATAGGGTGTGCCATTTGCTGAAGGAAGAACCATTGTTGGTTCGGGTTTGGTAAGAAACCAAACCATTTGCAAGGTAAAGGTTTAATGTTAACCCTTTGGTTTATCTATTCTGGCCGAATGGTATAAGTGCTAATCTCATGTTTGGCCGATTCTAGGAGCAGGGTAATCGAGGGATTTAAATCGGTTCTTTGGGATTAGGGCTTGCGTATTAACAGGTGTGTAAACTAACACACTTTTTACTTAGTAATATGTTTAATAAACCCGATTGCCTTTGTAAGACCAAAAGCGGTATGATGATCGATATGATACCCGATGGGGTATGTGCGGATTCGGTAAGTCCGTTTCATTATGAGATCTGTAGTGATATATGATATCATGATTTATGGTGTATGTATTATGAGATGCCATATTAAGCATGTGAGCATGATTGCATGAGTTGCACGATTTGCATTAGTATGATATGTTATTGGGTGATATGAGAGGAGGGGAATATGATATCCGTGTCTTTGGGACACCGAGGTTTGGCACCTCCAAAGGTTTGGTACCACGATTGATTATTGTGACTTTGGGTCACCGAGGTTTGGCACCTCTGCGTGCGTCCCAAAGGGCTTAGCACCACAATGGGTTGGCCCTACTGCTGATTTTACGGATTGACGCTAGTGATTTGGTATCACACGATGGGTTGGCCCCATCATTTGATTCGTGATCGCGGTCACCAAAGATTTGGTATCACACTTGTGTCTTTGGGACACCAAAGGTTTGGCACCTCATAGCGACTCGTCCTCGTGGTTTAACACCACCGTGGGTTGGCCCCACTTTTGAGATACGAGATTGTCGCCATGATTTGGTATCACAAGTGGGTTGGCCCCACAGATGGATTATTCGTGACTTTGGGTCACCAAAGTGGTTTGGCACCATATTGATGGATATCGTGACTTTGGGTCACGGTGGTTTGGCACCACCAAGGTTTGGTACCACACGGTAGAAAAGGTGTTACGGATGGTTAGGATCGGGTGCATTAATTGTGTTGCTTTGTTATGATGTGTTAGTATGTTGCATATACCGAGAGGATTTATGCATCGAGTCTTGCGACTCACCTTCTCCCTTATCATTTCAGTGACACTTAGATCGCAGCACGCGAGCCGTGGACTCGAGGTGATCATGCCATGAATAAAAGTCGATTTGCAATCGATTTTACACTTGGTACTTTGCTTTATTATTTTCATTTGGATTTGTTGGGTTTGTAAAAGGCCTTTTAAAATTTTGCTTTGGTTGATTATATGCTTAAACTTGATTTCAAATATGTCTTAACAAACTATTGGGTTAGAACTGCTAAAATTTGGAAAAAAAATAATAAGAATAGGGTTTTCAAATCACAAAGCGAGATGTTTTAAACTTTACCATCGGTATCACGTTGTAATTAAAATGAACGCAACTTAAATATTTTCCAAACTTAAACTAAGTCCAAAACGCTTTTAAGAACTAAAAAGAAATTACTCTGATTTCCAAATGTGACCAATTTGTTTTACTTAAATGCATAATTAAGTTTTCAAAATTCACGGTTTTCAAGTACACTATCGCTTTTTAAACAATCGTGCTCAAGTTTTCTACAAGAACAAAATATAGCAAAGTGTTTTACCAAACTTTTAAACGAAAACCTAAACCTCTCAAATACATTTTCCTCAGAATATACCAGTTTCTTAGTGGTGTATTGACCGGTTTGGGGTGTTACAATTGGTGCCATTCTCAGATGGGGCAATAGACACGGTTGTACCGGCAAAGAAGTCAATTCCAACTCCACCTCCCCGTCCGGGTATTTCGTAATTCCTCCTAAAGACATCCTCAAATTCCCTTACGCTCTAACTCCACTAACTCCCCTTCTTTCGTGATCCAAAGTACTAACGAAAGCCAAGAATGCCTTACATCCTCTCCGAATCATCTTATCGACCTTTAAGCGTAAACTACATTAGATAGATAGTTTCTTCTTTCCTATCATAACTACATCCTCATCCTTAGGTCCTTAATTCCATTCGTTTATCGCACAATCCAATACAACCGATGCTCCACCGATTTATCACGAATGCTTTTATGTTTAATAGTTTTAAGAAGTTGTTCTTTCGATTCATACACATACGCCTCACATCATTCATTTAGTCACACATGAACTTGCGCTCATTACAGAGAAATGTTGTAATTGTCATTGTTTGTTGTTTTTCACTACCTAGGGGTGTTTCTGTAATTTTGTCCTATAGGGTATTTTGGTAATTTTTCAAATTAGGGTATTTGAAAATGTTGCAAAATAGAGATTGTTGATATTTTACAAAATTAAATTACTTGCCAGAAAAATTTCAAGGGTGATATGATAATTTTATACACGATAGGTATTTTTGTAATTTTACAAGCCAGGGTCATTTTGGTAATTTTTCACAAAGTATGGTTCCTGGTGACTTTTCAAAACAATGGCATTGTTAAAAATTTCTAATTTGAGGGTACTTCGATAATTTCCCTTACTGGGGGTATTTTGGTCATTTGTACAGGTTAGGGGTAATTCGATAATTTTGTAAATCGGGGTAATTTCAGAATTTTCCAAATCGGTGTCTTTGATATTTTGTAAAGTTTTTGAATACTAGTGCAAAATCAAAATTATTATTGAAATCGTGGGTAGTATGGTAATTTTGGAAAATCAAGGCATTTTAGTAATTTTACCACTAAGGTATTTAGGTAATTTTGTAAATCAAGATTCTTAGAAAGCTTTTCCAAAATAATAATTTTCAAAATATCAAAAGGGTAGTTGGTTGACTTTTAAAACTAGGGTTTCCAAAAAAATATGGCTAGTCCCTTTCGGGTTTTAGTTATTGGGTTTAGCCTGTGACTAAGTCCTCTTGGTTAGGGTGAACCATCACTACGCACCAGGTAGGATTCGAGTGGAGAGGAGGTGAGTCACGCGGACTGCTTAAATACCAAGCTCCCACCGAAACCAATCCTAGACATGCGCACAATGGTTGCCACACCCTAACTCCTCACGACTTAGACACGTGTTTGTTTAATTGTGCCTTAGAGTTTTATGTATTTGTTGGGGTAAAGTAGTCCTAGGGTTTAATTCCTAATCCACTAGTCTACGTCCCTATATATCCCTACATACAAATCACAAAGAGGTTAGGAGTACTTACACTGTGGACTTGCCTGAGACTCAAAGCCATGCCGTAAAAATCGCTTATTTCTTAATAAAATCCACTTTCAAAAGAGAGAAAACATTTTGGGCCTTAAAAGCCCTCAAGGTTGAGTTTTGAATCGGCTCGATACCAAATCGAAACACCCCATGAAACACCCCAAACCCGCCCACGAGAATGGATCGATCTGGTATGTTCCTTGAAGTAACCTTGCTCAAATTCATTCGATTGTTTTGAAAACTATGAGTTTTTGGAAGATAGCTCGTTGTGGGTTGGGCTTGAGTTGAAAACAAATTTATTTTTATAACAAAACCCATTTGCTTCAAGTGATAAAAATATTTAAACTTATTTCATACTAAGTGGGCTTACTCTTTATAAAGCCCTAAACTCATGACATAGTAATTATAGTGGAAATAAAAATTCACTATGGCCTTATTACATAAAATGAAACCCAAAATAATAAGTTGTACAAGATTTTAAAATAAAATAAATATTCAAATTAAACTGAACTTCAAGTCGATCATGGCCACCACAAGTTCTGTATTCCCGGCCCATTACCGCCATCACCAAACATATTCCCACAACGGGGTGAGTCGATAGACTCAAAGTGTAACCAATACTAAACATAATAGAATTAGGCACACCATAAAAATCATATGCATATAACAATTTCAAGGTAATGATGCAAACCCAACCCAAACCTATATGCCATCCGCTACACTCCACCCGTACCAACCTCGCATAATCGTGGGGACTACTAAGTCAACCTCCATCCGCTACACTCCATCGAAGGCGTCATTGCGGACGGTTTCATCGCCCATCGATAATATTGTGGCATAGCCACCAATCGTAATGTAACCGGTTACCACTTAGTGAGACCAAAGTCATCACATTCACTTAGTGAGACCAAGTCATCACATTCACTTAGTGAGACCGTCATCACTTTCACTTATAACGCTATGAGACCGTAGTCAACACCTTCTTCCCTTTCACATAAATCCCGAATGCCCCATTATAAATATCATGCATAACATATTTTTATTTCACTTTCACATCACTTTTCACTTGTATAACATTTATTTCGTAATCCTAGTAGAAGTAGGAAAACGTATTTTAGCACTTTGTACCATAATATGGCACTTTAGCCACTCTCTTTCACTTTCACATTAACATATATAGCATATTTAAACCATAAACTATTAAGAATAGTGTGGAATACACACCGATTTGTTTAGCGATTCCTTGAGATTTTGAAAGCAAGATCTAGTGTTTAGATCCTAATTCCTACATTTGGTTTATCAAATATTACTTAGCATAAATTCTATTTTGGTCTATAATATCCAAATCCTAGTAGGATTTGTAAAGAGGCTTACCTTTGATGCCGATTTGATGTTTATTCAAATCCCGAATTTTTGTTTTCCTTCACTTGATATTCGCCAACCTTGAAACCTCAACATAAATTAGTTTTCGCTTTTAATAATTACTTGATCTAATCTTAGTAATCACATATCTTTGGTCAATACCTTTATGGGCTTACCTTGTGGATTTTAAAATCCAAACTTCACCTCCTTTTTCCTTGTAATCGCAACTTCCTAGATCTCGAATAGATTAGTTTTTGATCAATTTGATCTAATTGATCGAGATTGGGCCTTGGCGCATGTATAGACTCACTTAGCTCAAACTCAAGTTGATCTTTATTTCAAATTCTCGCCAAATCACTTGTTAGATTTGATCTATTACTTAATCAAGGAGGGGTCTTTTGCCGATCGATAATGAGGTACTTACCTTGTTTTCTAATCCCAAAGATCCCTTATGCTATTCGGCTATGGCACTATGGTGGATCTCAAAGCTTTGGCTTTTGTGGTTAAATAGTAGAAGAAAAGAAAAGAAAGAAAAGATGGAGAGAGCTTTTGACAAGGGAATTTCGCTAAAGAGAAGAGGAAAGATTGTTGCTACTTTCTCTTGAAGGTTTCGCAAGATGTTGAAGAGAGGAGAATGGCTCTTTTCTTTTCTTTCTTTGGTCAATCTATTATCCTTAGAGTCCCTAGTTCACCAATTCTTCACTTGTGATAAGGTTTAGTTTTATCAATATGAAACTCCATCAAATCTCCTAATTAGCCAAGAGTTTTTATTGAATAGAAACTCCTCCTCCTTGTGCCGTCCAACCCTCCACTCATGGAGCAAAATTTTATTTCTTTTATTTGTTTCTAGATAACTCAAACTCGTGCCCAAAACCTCTTGCATTTGGGCCATTTCCTAAGGCCTTAGGTGGCATCTTCGTGCCACATTTCCAAGTCCGTTATTGGGTCAAAGTTTATGTTCTTTATATTTTTAGGGTCACTTGGCCCTAAGCTTCCTTTTGGGCTCTTAAATTCGACATCTCGGGTCATTTTTAAGTTTCCTAAAATTTTCGCTGACTCAGATTTTCCAAGTTTCCAAAATGTTTAGTTTCCTATTTTGGCTTGGTTTCCAAAATGTTTAGTTTCCTATTTTGGTTTGGTTTCAAAATGTTTAGTTTCCTATTTTGGTTTGGTTTTCCAAAATGTTCACTTTCCTAATTCCATTAGGTTTCCAAAATGTCTAAGTTTCCAAAATGTCCTTTCCATTTCCATTTCCATTTCCATTTCCATTTCCATTTCCATTTTCATTTCCATTTTCATTTCCATTTTCATGCATTTCTAGGTTTCCAAAAGTATCAAAATTTTATTCATAGTACTTAAAACTTGTCATTTCATACAATTAAACTGAAATGCATAGGCCCTATTCAGATGTTACGCTTCTACCCTCTTAAACAAAATTTCGCCCTCGAAATTTCTTAACTAAAATAATTGAGGGTATTGTTTGTCTCATGGTCTCCTCCGACTCCCACGAAGCTTCTTCCGATCCATGATTGCGCCATAATACTTTAACTAGAGGAACGGACTTCCTTCGTAGTACTTTTACGCCACGCCCGTAATCTGAATCGGCTCTTCCTCGTAGGTTAAGTCCGGCCTTAGCTCCACTTCTTCTACTAGTACTATGTGAGAGGATCCGATCGGCCGACGTAGCATGGACACATGGAATACGCTATGCATTTATTGCAACTCCGTGGCAACTCTAGCTGGTATGCCACCGGTCCCACTCGCTTTAGTATTCGATAGGGCCCATGAATCTTGGGCTTAATTTCCTTCCACCAAACCTCATCACTTTCTTCCATGGTGAGACTTTTAGAAACACTTGGTCTCCTACTTCAAACTCTATTTCCTTCCGCTTGAGGTCAGCATAAGACTTCTGTCTATCTGAGGCTTCTTTTAACCGTGTTTGAATTAATTCAACCTTCTCTTCTGTTTCTGCCACTATCTCTGGTCCCAAAACTCGACGTTCTCCTAACTCGGTCCAACAAGTAGGAGTACGACACTTCCGTCTGCATAATGCTTCAGATGGTGCCATTCAATGCTAGCTCGATAATCGTTGTTGTAGGCGAACTCTGCTAAAGGCAAGTAGTCCTCCCGCTTCCTCGAAAATCCATCACACATCCTCTCAACATATCCTCCAACACTTGTATTACTCGCTCGATCGCTCGTCCGATTGTGGATGAAAGGTCAGAGTGAAATCCAACTTGGTGCCTAAAGCTTGATGAAGTGCCTTCCAAAATCGAGACGAAACCTTGGGTCTCTATCGGAGATGATCGACATTGGTACTCCATGTAACCTCACAATTTCTCGCCACATATAACTTGGCTAGCCTTTGAAGAGGATAGTCTATTCTCATCGGATAAAATGTGCGGACTTGGTCAAACGGTCTACTATAACCCATACCGAGTCCTTCTTAGTAGGCGTGGGAAGCCCACTAACGAAGTCCATGGTAATTCTTTCCACTTCCATCGTGGAACTGGATTGGTGAAGCAATCCGATGGAACTTGGTGTTCACCTTAACTTGCTAACACGTCCGACATCTTCCCACAAATTCAGAACTTCTCGCTTAAGATCCGCCACCAAAATTGTTCCCTTAAGTCTTTGTATGCCTTAATGCCTCCGGATGCATAGCATAAGGGCTACTATGCGCTTCTCAAGGATCTTTTGTCTTAACTCCTTGTCTCTTGGCATACGACTTTCCTCCAGTAGCATAATACTCCTTCATCGTTAATCTCATAGTCCTCCAACTCTCCGCTCAGGCTTTTTGTAGCTTAACATTTAAATCTTCATCAACCAATCTGTCCCTCTTTCACTTCCTTCAACCATGTTGGCTTGACTTGTAACTCACCCAACAAACTTCCATCCTCATATAAGCTTAAATGAGCGAACATTGCTCTTAAGTCTCACCCACCTTCCTACTTAAAGCATCACCACTACATTCGCTTTGCCCGGATGATATTCTATCGAATATCATAGTCTTTCAAGATTCCACCCACCTTCACGCCTCGGTTTAACTCCTTTTAAGTTTTTCAAAACTCTCTTGTTGCTTATTTGTCACACAAAGGGTACTTCCTTCCTCAACAATTTTGTTAATGGCGCTACTATCGATTTAGAATCCTTCCACAAACCTTCTGTAATAGCCGCCAACCCTAAGAAACTACTTAATCTACGCCACCGACTTAGGTGGTTTCCAATCAAACACCGCTCGATTTTCTTAGATCCACCCTTATTCCCTCGGCAGACACCACGTGTCCTAAGAAAGCAACTTCTAAGCCAAAATTCACACTTGCTGAATTTGGCATAAAGCTTCTTCTCCTTAATACTTGTAACACAATTGGAGATGCTCATCATGCTCCTCTTCGACTTAGAATATACCAAGATATCATCGATGAATACCACAACAAACCCGTCTAAGTAAGGTTGGAACACTCGATTCATCATATCCATGAACGCTTTTGAGCGCTTTGTCAACCCAAACGGCATTACTACAAACTCAAAGTGACCATATCTTGTCCTAAAAGCGGTCTTATGGATATCGCCTCCTTCACCTTCAACTCGATGGTATCCCGATCAGAATCGATCTTCAAAACATCATGGCTCCTTTCACCGATCGAACAAGTCATCGATCCTTGGCAAGGGATACTTGTTCTTGATGGTCACTTATTCGCTTGATTTATAGTCTATGCACATACGCATAGTTTCGCCCTTCTTCTTCACAAACAAGACCAGGTTCTCCCACGGAGACACACCGGGCGAATAAACCCACGATCCAATAATTCTCGGATTTGAGCCTTAAGCTCCACTAATTCCTTTAGCGCCATTCGGATGGAGCAATTGACACAAAGCCGTCCCCCAGAGTAAATCAATCCCAAATTTCACCTCCCCGTCTGGGGTATTCTGTGAACTCTTCCGAAACACATCCACGAAGTCCCTTACCGCTCAATTCTTCGACACCTTCCTTATTTCCATCCAACGCACTTACAAAGGCTAAGAACGCCTCGCACTTTTACGCACCATCCTTTTCGCCTTAAGCAATCAAACTACATTAATCAAATAGTTCCTTCTCTCTCCTATCATAATGACCACCTCATCCTCATGGGTCCTTAGTTCCATTCGCTTAGCCGCACAATCCAACACGGCTCGATGTTCTACTAACCAATCCATACCAAGTATAAGGTCAAATTCCCAAGGGTAATTCCATTAGGTCACCAAAGCTCGCTCCCCAATTTCTAGGGTATATTCCAAAGATCTTATTTACCACTATAGTTTTACCTAATGGGCTTACTACCGCCATCTCTTTATCGAAAGTTCAGAGTCTAGGCCTAGTGTCTCAACTACACTACAGTAACATAAGAATGGGTCGAGCCCACATCAATTAAAGCATAATAGGGTTTACAATGAATGAGAAACGTCTTCTGCTATGACGTCCCATGATCTTCATCCTCCCTTCGACGAATCAGATAAACCAAACCCTACCGACTTGTTTCAAGACAGGCACCTCCGCCACGCCCTCCGCCAAAGATTATTAACTCAAGATTCAGACTCGACCTCGTTGAGGTCACCGTCGTCCTCCCCTACCTACCGATTAACATTTTGTGTTGTCGGGTCGTCATTATCCGATATCTTTGGACAGTCCTTGAGCATATGGTCCTTAGACCCACATTTAAGACATGCTCCTATCTTTTTCCAACACTCACCGAGTGCTTCCTTCCACAATACTCACAAGAACGACATCGCCTCCGTATCAACTTGTCAACCTTTGACTCCTCGCCTGGGCCTTTTCGCACATTTCCGACGATTCATAACCTCTCTTGGGTCTATTCCTCGCCGAGTTCGCTCTAGTCGAAGTCTTTGATTCCTTCACTACCTTAGCCTTTTCAACCAACGTGAGAACTCCCTCCGATGTGGAGCTATCAATAACCTTAGGTCATCCTTAAACCGTCCTCAAACGGACACATTGCTCATGTTCATCATGACTACTCCTCGAGCATATCGGCTTAACCTCGTAAATTCAAATTTCATATGCCGCCACCGATTTGTTCCCCGAACTAGTCCTAGAAAAGCTTTCCTCCGCTTCATCAATATACCGAAAGTGTCGACATACTTCTTCCGGTATGCCTCCTAGCATACTCCCACGCCGATCCTTCCGCCGTGGCACCATCACGAATAGTTAGCCACCATTGGTATGCTTCATCACGTAATGTGGCTACCATCCCTTTCAACTTCTCCTCGGGTCGTCGAGTTCATCCATAATACGCCGCTTGCTTCCAACCAATATTCATGCAGATCGGTGCCACACCGGACACACCATGAAACACCTCTACCCATATTCTCGAGTCGCCGGTACAAATTTTCGAGCTCCCGAATTTCCACCGCGCCACCACCATTTCCAATACTGCAACATGGCTCATGACACGCCTCATCCCCTGTCCGAGCTCTCCGCCGACATTAATGTAGGGGTGGTGGTGGCGGTGGTAACTCATTGTCGTAACCTTGACCTGATCTAACGGGTTCGACACGCTTATTCTTCCTCTCATCAAGGCCCTTGACGATCGCGGCCCTCTAGAACTCATTTTCTAGCGTCGAGATCCGATTAAGAAATTTTATGGATTAGTCTTTGTTCCACTTGTTTATTAGCGAAGGAGTTTTATGGAAAGTGTTTTAAAAGTGGTTCTTTCGTATTCATACAAACACACAGTCTTATTCATTCATTCATTCATCCATCAAACAAGTATGAACTTGCGTTCATTCAGAGAAACGTTGTAGTTTTTGTTGTTGTTGTTGTTTTCCTCTACCCGGGGGTATTTTCGTAATTTTATCCTATAGGGGCATTTTCGTAATTTTTTTCAGAAGAAACACGTTCCTTGGTGTTTTTGTCAAGAATTATTTTGAAAATTTTGAAGTCTAGGGTAATTTGGAAAAAATTTTAAATCTGGGGTTATTTCGGTAGTTTTTAACCTCAGGGGTATTTTGGTAATTTTTCACAAATCAGGGTAAATTTGTAAAATTTAATAAATCAGTGGTATTTCAAAAGTTGTAAAACTCTGATGGTTCTTTTCGAAAATTATTCCTTCAAAATGGGAATGTTGCAAAAATTTTGAAAATCAGGGTCATTTTGGTAATTTTGTAAGTCAGGGGCAATTTTGTAATTTTTCCAAAATCGAGGTATTTTGATATGTTACAAGTTAGGGCTTTTGAATGTTTATAAAATAATAAAATTTTGGTAAAGCTGTTGAGTAGTTGAATCATTTTATAAACCAAGGGCACTTTGGTAATTTTACCACTAAGGGCATTTTTGTAATTTTTATGGATCAAAAATTTTTCAAAATTGTGTACGTAAATAGTTTTCGTGAATTAAGGATAAGAGAAAGAAAGTGATTTAAGAATTTTAATATTAAGTGTTAAAAATGGCTAATTCCTTTAGGTTTTAGTTATTAAGTTTAGCCTTTATGACCGAGCCTTCTTGGTCGTGGTGAACCAAAGCTACGCACTGTGTGATTCGAGTGGAGAGGAGGTGAGTCACGCTGACTGCTTAAATACCAAGCTCCCACCAAACCATTCCTAGACATGCGTCTGGGGTTGCCACACCCACTAAGTCCTCTAGGTTAGGGTGAACCAGCTACGCACTGTAGGATTCAAGAAGAGGAGGTGAGTCACTAGGACCGCTAAATACCAAGCTCTTCAGATCCACTCCTAGACATGCGTACCATGGTTGCCACACCCTAGCTTAATTGACTTAGTCATAGGTTGGTTTAGTGCCTTAAATCTTATGTGTTTGTGTTTGAGTAGTCTAATCCTGGGTTCAAGTTCCTATCATGCTATTCTACGCTCCATGCCTTTTCTACCCTTATATAAATCATGTAATCACACATAGAGTTAGGGGTACTTACCCGTGGATCATGGTTTGAGACTTATGGGCCATGTCTTTATACCTGCCCATTTGTAAAAATACTTTCATAAAACTCATTTGGCCTTGTAAAAAAACGGTTTGGGCCTTAGGCCATGGTCGAGAGTTTGAACTGGCTCGATACTAAATTAAAACACCCCAAACCCTACCACGAGAATGGATCGGATCCGTATGTTCCTTGAAGTAACCTTGCTCAAATTCATTCGATTGTTTTGAAAACTATGAGTTTTTGGAAGATAGCTCGTTGTGGTTGGGCTTGAGTTGAAAACAAATTTATTTTTATAACAAAACCCATTTGCTTCAAGTAATAAAAATATTTAAACTTATTTCATACTAAGTGGGCTTACTCTTTATAAAGCCCTAAACTCATGACATAGTAATTATAGTAGAAATAAAAATTCAATCACGGTGGCCTTATTACATAAAATGAAACCCAAAATAATAAGTTGTACAAGATTTTAAAATAAAATAAATATTCAAATTAAATCTGAACTTCAAGTCGATCATGGCCACCACAAGTTCTCGCCGTCCCGGCCCATTACCGCTCATCACCAAACATATTCCCACAACGGGTGAGTCGATAGACTCAGTGTAACCAACACTAAACATAATAGAATTAGGCACACCATAAAAATCATATGCATATAACAATTTCAAGGTAATGATGCAAACCCAACCCAAACCTATATGCCATCCGCTACACTCCACCAGCACCAACTCGTACACCGTGGGGACTACTAAGTCAACCCTCCATCCGCTACACTCCATCGAAGGCGTCATTGCAATGACGTGCTCATCGCCCATCGATAATATTGTGGCATAGCCACCATCGTAATGTAACCAAAGTTACCACTTAGTGAGACCAAGTCATCACATTCACTTAGTGAGACCAAGTCATCACATTCACTTAGTGAGACCAAGTCATCACTTTCACTTATAACGCTGGTGAGACCGTAGTCAACACCTTCTTCCCTTTCACATAAATCCCAATGCCCCGCATTATAAATATCATGCATAACATATTTTTATTTCACTTTCACATCACTTTTCACTTGTATAACATTTATTTCGTAATCCTAGTAGAAGTAGGAAAACGTACTTAGCACTTTGTACCATAATATGGCACTTTAGCCACTCTCTTTCACTTTCACATTAACATATATAGCATATTTAAACCATAAAACTATTAAGAATAGTGTGGAATACACACCGATTTGTTTAGCGATTCCTTGAGATTTTGAAAGCAAGATCTAGTGTTTAGATCCTAATTCCTACATTTGGTTTATCAAATATTACTTAGCATAAATTCTATTTTGGTTATAATATCCAAATCCTAGTAGGATTTGTAAAGAGGCTTACCTTTGATGCCGATTTGATGTTTATTCAAATCCTGAATTTTGTTTTCCTTCACTTGATATTCGCCAACCTTGAAACCTCAAC
This sequence comes from Gossypium rotundifolium, assembly GCA_025506655.1. NCBI lineage: Eukaryota > Viridiplantae > Streptophyta > Magnoliopsida > Malvales > Malvaceae > Gossypium > Gossypium rotundifolium. The sequence continues at coordinate 20,103,629 of CP106733.1, read as the reverse complement.
ATAAATTAGTTTTCACTTTTAATAATTACGGATCTAATCTTAGTAATCACATATCTTTGGCCAATACCTTTATGGGCTTACCTTGTGGACTTTAAAATCCCAAACTTCACCTCCTTTTTCCTTGTAATCGCAACTTCCTAGATCTCCTAATAGATTAGTTTTTGATCAATTTGATCTAATTGATTGAGATTGGGCCTTGGTAGAATGTATAGACTCACTTACCTCAAATCCAAGTTGATCTTTATTTCAAATTCTCAAAATCACTTGTTAGATTTGATCTATTACTTAATCAAGGAGGGGTCTTTTTGCCGATTGTATAATGAGGTACTTACCTTGTTTTCAATCCCGAAAGATCCCTTATGCTATTCGGCTATGGCACTATGGTGGATCTCAAAGCTTTGGCTTTTGTGGTTGAATAGTAGAAGAAAAGAAAAGAAAGAAAAGATGGAGAGAGCTTTTGACAAGGGAATTTCGCTAAAGAGAAGAGGAAAGATTGTTGCTACTTTCTCTTGAAGGTTTCGCAAGATGTTGAAGAGAGGAGAATGGCTCTTTTCTTTTCTTTCTTTGGTCAATCTATTATCCTTAGAGTCCCTAGTTCACCAATTCTTCACTTGTGATAAGGTTTAGTTTTATCAATATGAAACTCCATCAAATCTCCTAATTAGCCAAGAGTTTTATTGAATAGAAACTCCTCCTCCTTGTGCCATCCAACCTCCACTCATGGAGCAAAATTTTATTTCTTTTATTTGTTTCTAGATGACTCAAACTTAGGCCCAAAACCTCTTGCATTTGGGCCATTTCTAGGCCTTAGGTGGCATCTTCAGCCACATTTCCAAGTCCGTTATTGGGTCAAAGTTTATGTTCTTTATATTTTTAGGGTCACTTGGCCCTAAGCTTCCCTTTGGCTCTTAAATTCGACATTCCGGGTCATTTTAAGTTTCCTAAAATTTTCACATGACTCAGATTTTCCAAGTTTCCAAATGTTTAGTTTCCTATTTTGGCTTGGTTTCAAAATGTTTAGTTTCCTATTTTGGTTTGGTTTCCAAAATGTTTAGTTTCCTATTTTGGTTTGGTTTTCCAAAATGTTCACTTTCCTAATTCCATTAGGTTTCCAAAATGTCTAAGTTTCCAAAATGTCCTTTCCATTTCCATTTCCATTTTCATTTCCATTTTCATTTCCATTTTCATTTCCATTTTCATGCATTTCTAGGTTTCCAAAAGTATCAAAATTTTATTCATAGTACTTAAAACTTGTCATTTCATACAATTAAACCGAAATGCATAGGCCCTATTCAGATGTTACACCCCAAACCCTACCACAAGCCTAATCGATCTCGCATGCTTCTAAGGAAAATCCATTTGAAACTTGTTTGAAACTTTGCTAAAACTTGTGTATTTTTGAAAGCACTTGGGTTTGGGTTGGGCTCGAATTAAGAACCCGCGTCGATAAGGTGTTAAAAATAATTTGATAGTTATACTTAAGAAAAATTTTACTTATAACTTTAATATGAAAAAAATTATATCATACTAAGAACTTTAATAGCATGCATAATCAATTTAGTAATGATGGCCTTATTGCATCAATGAAAACCCTGAATAATTCAAAACTTGGAAATTTTAAAACTATAAAAAAAAAAAAATATAACGATCATTGAATTGAGCATGGCCACCCCTGAGCTTCTCTCGACCTTGGTCCATTATCGATCATCACCGAAAAATAGTCCCACAAGGGTGAGTCAAACAGACTCAATGTGTACAATCAACACTAAGTCTCAATCGATTTAGGCATGTCAAATCATACATATTCATATATCATTTAAATAAAATGATGCAACTCGACCCAAGCCTAGTTATCCATCCGCTACACGCCACCCGTACCAACCATCACACCGTGGGGACTACTAAGTCAACCTTCCATCCGCTACACACCATCGGGCGATCATTGCAATGATGTGCTCATCGCCCTTATAAAATTCGTGGCATAGCCACCATATATATAAAATTGTGACATAAGTCACCACATTCTTATATTGTGACATAAGTCACCATATTCTTATATTGTGACATAAGTCACCACATTCTTATATTGGGGTATAAAACCACCAATTCACTTCCCCTTTACATATCACCCATATGCCCCATGTCATACAATTATGTATTAACCAAATCATATTCCTTATTCACATTCTTATAATTTCATGTATATGCCATAGCAAAACTTATCATACTCATAGTAGGAGTAGGAAAATGTACCTGAGTACTTTGTACCATTACATGGTACCTTAACCATAATCTTGCACTTTTATATTAGCACATATAATGAATTAAAGCCGTAAATCTATCAAGATTTAGTGTAGGGTACACACTTGATTTACTTAGTAAATTCACTCCAAATCCCGAAAATCCCGATCTAAGCTTTAGATCCTCTAGTTCTTATATTCTACCAACCCTAACATGTTAGTAAAAGCCATTCTATTATAAATCCAAATCCTAGTAGGATTATTGTAATCAAATTCTTACCTTGTCACGATTGATTAGAAATCAAATCAAACTTTATGATGTTCACCCTTGTAACATCCTGAATTAGGGGTTGTTTGCAATTTAATTATTTCCATGTGTGTGCTTGAAGAAATATGTATGCTTGATTGCTTGACATATTCTAGGGTCTAGTCATAACCCCGGGCTAGGTCTGACTTAGGGCTGAAAATTTCTTTTTGGTACTTAAGAGGAGGGAGCTAGGTGAGATAGGGGTTAAAAGAAAATTTTGGGAGAAGTTGGACACAAAGAATTAATTGGCATAATGGCTTGGGGCGCTAAGGTGCAAGAGAGTGCAGGGGGAAAAGGTTCGAGTAACGCGGGGCGCATCAGAGGCTTTTCTTTTTGTGTCAGGAAGGGAATTGGGCCAGGGAGGCCTAAAGAGATGTTAGAGGCATTTTTAGGCACAAAAGATGGCCTTGGTAAAGTGGCTTTCATGCGCCACTTAAGGGCTTGGAGGCAACGCCTGGAGCAGGTCTGGAGTTCGAATCATGGTGGCTGCATGGGACGTGTTTTATTTTGGGCTTTTTGGCATTAAGGAGGAAGGGGTTAAGCTAGGAAGGCCTTAAAAATAAATGGCGAGGATTATGGACATGAAAGTCGATGTGGTAAAGTGGCTTGGGACGTTGTAAGGGTCATAAAGAGGTCCCATGTTCGAGTAGCATGGGCGTAAATAGGTGTTTTTTTTTATGCATGTTGGCGTGAAGGGAGTGAGCTAATGGCATGCATGTAGGACTCTTAATTTGATAAGGATAAGCTTAATTTTTGTTCTTAAATTCGGCTGGAAGAGTAAGTATTATTGTTACTTTTTATATTTTATTTTTATTTGAAGAGGTGATAAAGGAGGGGATAGAAGATAAATCTTGTTTTGGGTGATAATTGAAAGGCAAAGAATTATCACAAAAGGGGAGATGGCCGAATGTAGGACTCCTTAGGGCCATCCACAATCGGTTTTATCACATTAGGGAGGTGCCAAAATTCATCTAAATTGCTTTTCTTTTCCTCTCCAATTTGTTGCTGGCCAAATTCTCTCTAGCCACATTGCCCAAAATTCTTCAAAATTCCTTTCTTCTTTTGCTTCTACTTGGCTGAACCTACCACCCCTTTCTACTCAAAATTTCATCTTCCATTTGTTGCTAGTCAATATCCCTTACCATATAGGGCATGTCTAATCCCCTAAGGAAAGTGTCACGATTTCATAGGTTGGTAAGTGTTTCTCTTTAGCATTCGGTTTCTTTTCCTTCCTTTGGTGTGCCGAAAGCATGTGTAGAGGCTTTGGTAGGGATTAATGAATGTGTATAGGCCATATTAACATGTAACTTTTGTGTGTAACCGACACTCAGTGGAGCATTTTGATTTGATTCTTCAAGGAACTCGACAAGACAAGTGGCAACTTCGGATTCCTAAGAGTGGTAAGTGGTTAGGCATATTCGACCAAAGGCCATTTTGGTATCTAAAGTATAACCGATTGTGTGCCATGGATCTAGGGGCTAATCGCCAAGGCAAACAAAGGCTTCCGGATTTAAACTCATTTTGGTAAGTGATAGTAAGTTTCGCCTAAGGCCATATTTCGTACAATTAATCCTTCGGATTATTAGTATAAATAAATGGCTATTAGATCTAAAAATGTGTGTGTGGCTGATTGTAGGGAAACAACCTCCGGGGTTTCGCTAGTTTAGTTCGGATTTGCTAGTCTCATGAGTAAACAGTGTGTAAAACTCTTACACCCTTTATTAGTTAGCATTGCTATTATGTTACGATTTAATCACCGTAGTACTGATTTGCTTGTGGACATGAGCATGGATTTGGGATAAGTCACTTGTGTTTTAAAATCTGTTATAGATGACATGATGGGTAATATGCTATGCCATGACTATTATGCATGATTTATGATAATATGTTAAGCATGATATGAGCATATTGGTAATGGGATTGATGAGAGGTGGGGGATTTTCTATGGATCGCCATCGTGGTTTTGACCACACGATGGGTTGGCCCCATCACTTGATTTGTGACTCCGGTCACCAGTGGTTTTGACCACCAGTGGTTTTGACCACACGGGGTAGTTAAAGGAGTTTGGATGGTTAGTTTGGGTTGCATGTTTGCATGTTATACTAATAATTTGTGTATGAGTTGCACTTCTGGGTTGGGGATTTATACACTGAGTCTTGGTGACTCACCCCTTCCCATATTATTTTGCAGATGAGTAGATCGTGGAGATGGAGTCGGAGAGGACTCAAGGCGGCCATGGTTGTTCCTTGGATTTGGGATTTTATTTAATTCAGTTTAAGTTTGTTTATTTACTAAATTTTTGATTTGGGTTGTAATAAGGTCGCTAGTTTATTATTTTGGATGTTTACATAGTTGTTTTTACTTTGCTTATACTATATTACAAATGAAACTATAAAATGTTAAGGGAATCGGTTAAAAGCAACATTTTCAAAATTAAGTAACTTCTACGAGTTTTCAAAGATGTTACCATCGGGTAGCAAAATTCACCGAGCCAACCATAACCTTGAAGGTTCCAAAAAAAATAAAAATAAATGATCAAATGATTTTTCAAAGGTTTTCAACACAACCATGTTTGAAAAAAATCAATCCCTCCTGAGTTTTATCAAACACTGTTTTATAACCTTAACAATATTTTTCAGTTTTCACCAGATAATCAAAATATTTCAAACGTTTTTACTCCGTGACATACCAGATCCGGTCAGGGCTCATGGGCCGGTTTTGGGGTGTTACAACCCTAGTAATCGGCTAGCCACCACCTCCCTTAATTAGTTAGTTTCTGGCTTTTGAATAAATAAGAAACATAGCCAAATTACTAAATAGGCCCTGGCCGAATATCATACATGACTTACCTTGTAAATCTTAGATCCCGAAAACTGTCACTTCTTTGTAGTAATCTTGTCGAAATCCCTATGGCACATGTTAGATCAATTTCTAACATTTAATCACAACAAATTGCCCTTGGCCGATTAGTATGTTCACTTACCTTAAATCCTTGAAATCTCAAACCTTCCTCCTTTGCGATTGACAATAGGCCAAATCCGAATGACCCTTCATAGTTTCGCCATAAAATGCTATTGGGATTAGTTTCAAACTTTCGTTAAAAGAAGAAGGAATGGAAATTGAATAACATCCGTTTACCCTTAATGTTGTAGTCGACAAAGACTTTGCCCGACACCTCAAGGAGATTCTGACTTGTAGACTAAATAGTGATCAAAAGATTTTGGCTTTTGTGATTTAATGGAGTAATCGGCTAGGGGTTCACTTTAAGTATTCAGCTTGAGAAAAGGGTAGCAAAGAGAGAGTATGGGCTTAGGAAGAATCGGTTGTGGTGGGGTTTTCTTTGAGGAGTGTATTCATTAGAACAGATAAAAGAAAAAGAAGACTTTGAGAGAGGTAGAGGGGAAATTCGACTATGACTACTTGTGTTTTCGGCTTTGTGGATAATTGAAAAGAAAAGAATAATAATGGCAGAGAGAATTCGGCAGAGAGAAAAGGAGAAGAAAGAATGTTGAATGGCCTTAGTTTTCCTCCTTTTGTCGAAATTACTAAGCCTAGAGTCCCCTTCTTGGCCATCACTCTCATATCCTTATTTTCTTACCTTAATAAATTCCAAAAGAATTTGACCTCAACTTAAACTCCTAAAATCTAGCCTTGGTGCCATCCAACTCCTTACCTTAGAGTGCTGAAATTTTAACCCATTAGTTTGGGCTTCATGTGGCCATACTAGGCCCAAGTCATCCCCCTAAGTAACGCCACCCTCATGCCCAATTTAGCATTACTAATTTTTGGGTCGCAAGCCCAACTTGCTACTAATTTAATAATCCAACATCGATTACTACTAACACTTATTTATCACCACTTAACCTGTGTTTTAAAGTCCAAACTGAGCCCAATTATATGTCATATTTCCTTTATTTATTTTCTTAAGGCCACTTTGCTTCAGCCTCTTTTAGACTTAAAACTTGATATTTTTCTAAGGCATTTTCCTTATGTTTCAAGATTCTAAAATTCACATAACACATTCATAACACATAAGACTTGCTATTTCATATAATTTAGCAATAGTGCATAAGCCCTAATCCGGGATATTACAAGAAAAAGATAAAACAAAAATAAGAAATCCCTAAAACCCTGTGAAAGAATTGAAGGAGTAATCGCCATCTTGAGTAGAATTCCGGCTCCTTTGAGATGGATCAACTGGCTATCTTTGAGTAATTCCCACAAATCTAACCTTTTGGCTCGACTCCTTGGCCTAGCTAACCGCCCCCTTTCAGGATACACTTAGGGTGTTTATATAGACTTTTGGAATGCTTTACTTGGCCTCTAAGCGTCCCAATTCAAGTATACTTCCTACTTGGTGTTTGAATAGGCTTTGGAATGTGTTTCTTTGCCTCAAAGTATCCAAATTTGAGTGAAATTGCTCTCTCCCGTGGCAGGGGCACGGCCATGGTACACGCCCGTGTAAATCATTTTTCGACAGTGTCACGATTCTGTCAATTGGGGCACGGCCGTGTAAATCGTGGCATGGTCGTGTCTTAGTTAATTGTCAAGGCATGGTCGTGTGGCTTGAAGTCCAGGCCGTGTCAATTTCCTCTTTAGCCCAAATTAACCCGTTTTAATCCCGTTTTAAGCCCGTTTCTCGTTATTTTCATCCTCGGGTGCTTTCCTAAGTATAAAACATGAAAAAAAAGGATTAAGAGCACCTTTTTCCATAAATCAAGGGCTAAATCATCCAAAAGCATACTAAATGTGCACCTAAAATATGTTACTTTTACGGTTTATCAAATGCCCCTACACGTAAGCTTTTGCTTGTCCTCAAGTAAAATTCTCAACTTATAATTAAAATGAACTTTCCATAATTCACAATTCCTATCAACAATGCCTCATCATAATTCATAGATAATTCATACATGGATAATTTAACTCAAAGACTCCTAAAGACTCAAACAATTCTAAGTCATAAATTTGTAGCATAAAAACATAGACGTCTCCCATTATCTAAATAATTACCTTTAATTCAAAACCAACAAGGATTGACATCCTCACTAAGGATTCACTCAAAGCACTCGAAGTGTTTAAGGTTCAAGAAAAAGTTCTCATTAGCTGAACATGAAAAGTTAATCCCATAGGCTTGCCTGAAAAGCAAGTCTCCACCACTGTAATATGTGATGATACACAAATCAAAAGGTCTTTGACAGAGTTGTAACGGGGTTTAGGTTAAAGGTGTGGATAAAGGCTGAATTAGAAGGTTTAGAATCGAGATTGACATGACAAGTTACCTAACTTTTAGAAAAATAATTGAACTAATAATCAAATGAAACTTTGGAACTAATAATAATACGAGCTTTTTCTTTGATAATTGAAATTTAAATGTACAAGCTCACTTTTTATACTACTAATACTGAATATACTTTGATTTTTCGATCGATTTTTTTATATCAAAACTTGATCGTTGTTTTTGTCGAGTTTTAAAATTTATAAAGAGAATGATTGTAACACCCCAAACCCGGCCTATGCATTAAGCTCGGATCTTGGCATGCCACAAAATAAACGTTCATTCAAATCATTAACGATGTAGGAATCAAATCCTTAAAACGATTAAGAGAAAGATTTTATCGAAAAATTGAAGTTTATTTGAAATACATAATTAAAACACAAGAGATTATCATTTGATCTATAGAGTAGTATTTGTTCAAAACATAGAATTTATTTAGTCGAAATATATCATTGAAGAGTTTCCAAAAGAATTTCCTAAGTTTCAGTGATATTTAAGAAAAACCTTTATTTTATACGAGAGTTTTAGAAGAACATTTATAAAAACTAAAACATAATAAATTCCATCCACATAATAAAATCCATAATTAAAGAGGCCTTATTACATCGCCATAAAAATAGTACTTAATAAAAATTATTAAAGAAGTCTTTAAGTTTTATAAACCACCATTTGTAGTATAGCCTCCACACGAAGTCATCTCTGACCCAAGTCTCCATCAATTATTATTACCTGAGAAAGGTAAGAAAATGGGGTGAGTTACTTAGAACTCAATGTGTAACCCACTTACCGGATTCACTGGGCCAAAACCATATAAACATATAATTGGGCTTGAGCTCATTTTGCAAATGTAAATATTTATAAATCAGTATAAAATAATAATGCATGTAATATGCAATACCCAACCAAGCCTAATTTCCATCTCGCTACACACCACCCATACCAACCATCACACCTGGGGATCAAGTCAACCCACCCCGCCAACACACCAATAGTAGGCTTAAAGCCAATTATAATATTTGTGGCAAAGCCATTTAAATAATTGTGGTAGAACCACCGATCTAGATTTTGGGCACAGCCATCGTGACAGAGTCACCTATCTAGAATTTTGTATCGTGCCTTTCTTCTCTTCATCAAGAATCCCAACCCATGCAATCATGTTTATGCATATCAAAATATTTGTAAAGTAAATTTTATAAAACCATATTACAATTTATCAATTTGGCCCATTAGTCAAAATAGCATTTTGGCCCATAAAATCACATATTTCAAATTTGGCCCATAAAATCACATATTTTAAATTTGGCCCATAAAGTCACATATTTTAAATTTGGCCCATAAAGGGGTATTTTCTAATTTGGTCCATCGGGACATTTCGTAATTCGATCCATCGGGACATTTCGTAATTCGGTCCATCAGGACATTTCGTAATTCGGTCTATCGGGACATTTCGTAATTCGGCCCATTTAACATATGAGGTCTTTTCACAACTTACACACTTGGCCAATTAATCAAATTATTCTCATGGCCCAAAAATATCACTTTCTTTCACAAATAACCCATTAAGGGCAAATCCATAATTTTCCACATCCTCGATTTTTGGTTTCATGCATTCACATAAAAAAATTTGTATAACGTATTTTTAAATCTCACCGGATTTATGATTTTTATTATAACGCTTATGATATGGTATAACCCAAGAGATAAGTGTGAAGTTACACACCTGATTACGGTGAGAACTACACCTTCCCGCTCGTCGATATCTAAACACACATCACGATGGATTAGAACACTAATATTTAATATAAAACTATTCTAATGTTAAGCGATTTATATCTTACCCTCGGAATCTCAAACAACCACTATTTGCAATTTCTCTCTGATCAAAGGTTCAGAACCACGAGTAAACAATGGTTCGGGGGTACGTACGACTTTAAATAATTGATTTTCGCCGGATGAGGGTTCACAACCCGGTGGAAAGTCTCAGATTCCCAAAACAGTCCTTCTCTTGAATTTAGGGGGAATAATGGAACCACCCCTCTTCCGAACACTATTAACAACTCTTTTCGTCCCTATCTTGATTGCCTCCATTGACAAATAAATGTTAGTCAAACTAATATTCCCTTATCACCACCAATTGATTTTAAGAGCGAAATCGGTTTACCACAGGATTCTTTTGTTCAAAAGGTGAAAGTCGATTGATAGAGTCCCTATGATAGAATCGATTAATCAATACAATCTTATCAAAATAGAAGAATAAAAAAATAGAATCCCTTTTCAAAATGATCCCTTACCTTGACTGATGAAATCTCCTTTTTTACCTGATCTATAATAGGTATGATCAACTAAAGATGTAGAAAAGAAATCGGCACTCCACTATATCACTACAAAGAAAGAAGGATTTGATTGAAGGAGAAAAGATTAAAAATAAAAAGAAAGATTCTGCTAAAGATTTTACCATCAACATTCGGTCATGGTGAAGAATTAGAGAAAGGATGATGTTTGAGTGTCTTTTAAGAGAAGTAAAGAAGAAAAAAAGAATAAAAATGAAGGTTTGGATTTCGGTTCTCAAGGATAAAAGATGATTCAAAAGAGAACTTTGAGTTAATGGACATTCAGCAATGAGAAAAAAAGGAAGAAATGGTCTTTGATGTTTTTGTATTTTCGGTCACAAAGAGGAGAGAAAGAAGAAATAATTTGGGGAGAAAGAACAACTCAAAATCGAAATGGTCAAAACTCAAATGGCCAAAAGAAAAGAAAATGGTTTACCTTTTGTCCAATATACATTCGGCTAAAAGGAGAAAATTAGAGAGAAACAAGCTTTGAGAAAAACACCAAATGACCAAAAGAGAGATGTGCACAACTAGCTCCTAATTCATCCAAATGCCTTCAAAATTTTGGCCAACCCCTAGCCCCAAAAATCGTCCAAGTACATGGACATAAAGTCAAAGTTTTTTCCACACAAAACTTTCCAAAACATTCACCTTACATTAAGCCTTGTGTCCACCTTAATGCCTTTTTCATAAGATTCTTTTCCTTAAGTTCCACGCTTACCTTAACTATTATCCACCTTGCCATAAGTAAAATAGTCCAACCTTACCATAAATGAGGCTTGACCGACACATGCTATAAATGTGCAAAAATAAAAGTCACCAAAATGCTATCCATGAGATTCGAACCTCTCCCACCAAGCAATCACTCATGCGCCACCACCACCTTGCTACTAGCTCATCTTATGCTAGTTTTTTGACACTTAAATTTACTTAAACCTCAAAGTCACTTGATCCACTTCAAATAAATACTCCTTACTAAAATTTATTCTAATTCTAAATAGTTCTCAAGTCTTCTTAAGACTATACTAAACATGCAAAATTTTAATTATACACAAGTTAAGCACCAAAACATGCATCATATAAATACTCAAATTTTTGGATGTTACAATGATCGAACCTGGAAACTAACTCTGACAATGATTAAAGGCAAGTGTACCTATCGAACAGTAGTATAGCTTAGGCAAGACCGGATTGTCGAACCCAAAGGAACTAAAAGTACTAATACTCACTTTCTTTTTATTATTTAGCCTAAAATAAGTGAAGTTGTTTTAATCTATAGTAACGAATACAAAACTAAAGACGCAAAGAAAAAAAGAACGAATTAGGAAATAACTTGAAGAGAAACTCAGTTGATCACGATGATACTCTGTAACATCCTAAAATTTAAAATTTTATGTTGTGCACTATATCATACCATAGGTTAGTCAAGGATGTTAATTGTGTATGTTTAGGGGTCCTAAGAAGGCTCGGGGTTGAGTTGGACCTTAGCAAAATTTTTGTGCTTAAGCACTTTAATAAGAGAAGTTAAATGACATTAAGACTTAAGGAAATAAGTGTGCATTTTACTAGCACAAGTGAAGCTAGTAGAAGAGTGGTGTGGCGTTGCATGAATGGGTTTGAGGGGTGGAGTTCAAATCCCACCAAATGCAAAATTTTTTTGATTTAATTTTTTTACTTTCTTATCAAGTGTCGGCCAAGGTCTTAAATAAGGTAAGGAAGACTTTTTTTTTTATGGTAAGATGGCTAAGGAATATGGTAAGGAGGAAGATAAGGGATAATGAAGGAAAGAATCAAAAGAAAAAGGCAAGATAAGGGAGCATGTTGGCCTTTTCGTGGGTGATGTTTTGGAAAGTTTTTGGGGTCAATTTTTTTGATCCTTTTGGTATGGTATAGAAGGTTTTGGGGAAGGGAATACTTGGTAGCCGATTTTTCCTTTAGGCATTTTATAATTTTTAGTGAAATGCTTGTTCCTTTCTAGCATATTTGGTTGCTCTTTTCCAACATCTTCCCTCATTTGCCGAAACTCTAAAGCCAAAAGTGTGCATATTTTCTCTTTGATAGCTGAAACATCTAACCCATTTGTTCATCTTACTCCTTTGTTTTGCCGAATCACTCATGACATTTTGGTTCATTTTCTTTGTGTGTTAGCCGAAACTATCTAGCACCTTTCTCCATTTCTTCTTTTCTTTTCACCACTTCTTCAACCTCTCTTTTCTTCTTCTTAGTTGACAAATTTTGATTGACCGAATCTTCCTGTCCCTTTTCCTTTTCATTAGTTGATTCTTTAATATCTTCTCTCTTCTCCATTCTCGCGTGTTGAATGCTCCATGTTGGTCGAGTCGGGTAAGGGCTTCATTCTACTCTTTTCTTTTTCTTTTCTTTCCTAGTCGAATGTGTTTTTATTATCATTCGGTTATACTCACTTTGTTCAAAACCGAAATGGAGTTTCTCCATACTCCATATCTTAATCGATATCTTTTTGTAGTGTAATAGTGGGAAGGCCGAATCTATTACCTTTGATTCATCCGTACCCATAAACTAATCAGTGGGAATCGAAATTATCATCGATTAAGGTAAGGAGTCTTTTCATAGTCCATTAAAATTGCTACTCAATTATGGTGTTAATCGGATTAAAAGTTTGGCTAATCGATTATGTTGTTAGGGACGAACTCACTTGATATTCTCTCCTTATTTAGTGGTAAGTCGAACCCTTCTTTCTTAAACAATCGATATATGTATTGTAATATCGTTTTGATTAAGATTTTTCCAATGGAGGCAAGCGGTACTGAATCGAAAGGAAAAGTGATTGGAGAACTCAAAAGGAGTGGATTTACAATTCCTACTCCTAAGTTCAAGCGTAGAGCGATTTTGGCGAATTGAGATTTCCCACTGGGTTGTGGACCATCATCCGGTAAGAATAATCAAATCGTGGTCATTCACGATATTGAGAGTAAGTATTTTAGATCACTTGATTTGGATTTAGATTAATAAAAATCTCGTTTATTATATTAATAGAGTGAAATGGTGATTTAGGTGCCGATGATCAAGAAGGGTTAATACTTACCGTAATCAGGTGTGTAATCTCACACTGTAAACTGTAGATTTGTGATTTGGTAACATGTTTGATAGTAGATTGTGTTATTATACGACTAAAACTCGTAATATGGTACAAATCGAGAAACTAGCTTAAATTTCAATATTTTGATAGATTTGTCAAAATCGGTATTAAAACTGTGAGAATTACAAAAATGCCCTTATGGGCTGAATTACGAAAATGCCCTTATGGGCCGAATCACGAAAATACCCTTATGGACTGAATTATGATAATGCCCCTAAAGGGCTGAATTGCTAGAATGCCTTAATGGGCCAAATTATTATTGCTTAAATGGGCCGAGTCATTGTAATAAATTACTTGATTAATGGTTGCCATTTATACGTGAACAACTTATTATGTATGCTCCATTTTCATATACTGCATGGGTTGGGAAAATAATGAAGATAAGTGTAGCCTAGTGGCACTGCCACAATAAAATGTTTATTATAATGTTTATGTATGATATCGGTGGCTCGGCCACAATAAATTATGATAAATAGCAATTTTCTTTTGATTTGGTTTGATTGGCGGAGTGGGTTGACTTGAACCCCACAGGTGTGATAGACTGGTACGGGGGTGTGTTGGATGGATTGGTTGGGTTACATACATTGCATATATATATTCTGTTTTATAAATGGGCTTAGGCCCAAAATGATGCTAAATGGGTTCAGGCCCCATGGACTTAGGCCATGGATGACTCGATGGAGGCCATACTTCAGAAATGGTGTTTTATTTTGATCTCTAGATTTCTATTTCCGTTTACTTTACTATTTTGGGTTTTTATGATGTAATAAGGCCTCTGGAGTATTTTATTTTTGCTTTATGTTTGACGTAATTTCATTTTGTTTAAATTGTTTTAAATGGGAATTTTCTAAAACTTAATTAAAGATTTTCCAAAATAGATTGATTAATGGATTTTATAACAAAATTTTACAAATATTTTTAACTTGGAAATTTTCTCTTGAATTATCAACGATATTTTCAAAAGTCACTATTATAAGATTTCTTATTCAAATTATCGAATTATCATTCAACCTTCAAGATTAGTAGTATTTTTATCATATGTTTCAAATCAAATTTGTTTTCTTGATTATAACAAAATAATGCCTATTTTAGTCCGAATAAAAAGGAGTTAACACTTTTTTCTCATATGTCATGTCAGATCTGGTCATAATGCATGGGCCGGGTTTGGGGTGTTACATACTCTCAGGAAGAATCCACCTAGACTTCACTTGCTATTTAACACTGAACCATACGATTTATTCACTTAGTTTGATCCACAAGACTCCCTAACGTATATTAAACCCTCTCTCGAGGCGAATAACGTCTAACCCTAGGTTAATTGTAACACCCCAAACCCGGTCAACACACCACGACTGAATCTGGCATGTCACAGAGTGAAAACATTTCGAAGGAAACAAGTCACCAGTTTAATTTCAGCAAAAAGCTCTTTGTTCTTGTGTTTGCAGAACCCCGGTGCATGTATAGTTGAAATCGTTAAGTTGCTTTGAAATCCCAAAAGGCTTTTTAAAACTCGTTTAGCATTCATTACTTAAGAAAAACTTTAAAATCTATTGAAACCCGAGTGAATTCTTACTTAGTTAATTTAAAACCATTTGATTTTGAGCATGGTAAACTTAGATTTTGAAAATCTTTTGAGTTAACCTTGTTATCCTCTTGAAAATATTGTTACCCGATGGTAAGATTTTTAAAACCCGTTGTGTAGTGTAATTTTCGAATACTTTGGTTATTAGGTTATTTAAAACATGTTAAACAGTTTACTTAGTGACATTTCGAAAATTAAAGCAGATATAATAAAACCCAAAATAAAAATACTAATGGACTTATTACAAACCCAAATAAAATCAGAATTTAAAATGAAGGTTCCCAAATCGAAAGTCCAAGTAAAACCAAAAGTAAATGTCGCATGGCCACCTTGAGTCCACCCGACTCCTCATCCGCGATCTACGAGTCACCTGAAAAGATAAGGGAGAAGGTGAGTCACCAAGACTCAGTGCATAATCCCCCTCCCAATTATAGCAACATGCTTACATAGATTCATAACCAAGTAAATACATCATGCACCCAAACCTAGCCATCCACAACTCCTTTTTTCTACCCCGTGTGGTACCAAACCACTGGTGGTGCCAAACAACTGGTGACCCAAAGTCACGAATAACCCATATGTTGGGCCAACCCACATTGTGATACCAAATCATCAAGCATAATCCCATTTTATCAAATGAGGGCCAACCCAATCGTGGTACGGGCCAATGGGACGAGTCGCTATGAGGTGCCAAACCTCCGTGACCCAAAATCACGAATATCAACTGTGGTACCAAACCACCGGTGACCCAAAGTCACAGATATCATTCTTCCCCCTCCTCTCATATCACCCACGATAATGCACATGCAAAAATATACCATGCCAACATGCTTAATCGTTAAACATATATCAAACATAACATAGATAATAGCATCAGCAATCATGCATCTTAAACTCATTAACAGACTTACCCGAAATCCTTGCTCATACCCATAAGGGTACCATATCGAAATCTACACAGTTTTCGGCTTTTAACATGTTTAGGTTATTAGCACATTTACATGGATTATGAAGTGTGTAAGATACACACTTGATTACTAACGCGACTATCGAATCCCGAAGATTAAGATCTAACGCACTAGATCCCCCCTTTCCTACATTTTGCCAATGCCAACTATTAGCAAAAAGCCATTCGGCTACACTTGTAAATCCCGAAAAGTTAACACATCTAATAGCCATCCTTACCTTAATGCTTTTTGATCACGAGATAGAGCATTCCTTACAATCAGCCAAGATCTTAAACCGCATAACTAATAGCCTTCGGTTTGTCAAGAGAATAAGAGAAAGATTGAGTCGGCATGAAACCTTACCACTGACTTACTAAGACCGATTGACAAAGAATAGATGATCACAATCCACTGCTTCAAAATCTCGAAGAACCTAAGAAGAAACCGATTTCACAGATGAATGAGAACCAAGACAAATGCCGAGATTCGACTTTTGTTCTATATATGTCGACAGAGAGAAAAGAAAAAGATGACAGAGATTCGGCCAAGAACACTTACCCCCTCCAAAATCAATTAGAGAAGAAGACCAAAGAGATCTACCCTTGATTGATATTCGGCCAAAGTGTTGAAATAAGAAGAGGAGAGTAAAGGGAGATTTTAGCAATGGCTTTTGAAAGAAGAGCAAAAGAGATTCGACTTTG
The DNA here is from genome assembly GCA_025506655.1 of Gossypium rotundifolium. Classification (NCBI taxonomy): domain Eukaryota; kingdom Viridiplantae; phylum Streptophyta; class Magnoliopsida; order Malvales; family Malvaceae; genus Gossypium; species Gossypium rotundifolium. The sequence continues at coordinate 20,087,129 of CP106733.1, read as the reverse complement.
ACAAGAATCAAGAAAAGATTGATGAACTTTCGGCACAAAAGAAGATGAGGAGAAGAAGAGATGTTGATGGGGTTTTGAAACAAATATAAGAGAAAGAAAAGCAAGAAATGGGGGGAGAGGGAGATTCGACTAGATGCTTTAAGGGAAGTCGACAATAGCCTAAAAACCTTAGGCTTTTGATTCAAATGGTGCACTAAGGGAAGAAATCGACAAGGCTAAGGAGGTTTCGGCTTAGCTCACAACCGAATGCACCAAGGCATTGACTACTTGAAAATGTCATTAGGAATTTATGCACTCCCCCTAGTCTTCCAACTGATTACTCTTCCTCACACTAGAGTTCAAATTTTGGCAACCTCCCCAAAACTCTCCTGGCCACCCATTCAAATGAGTTCGAATTGATCAAACTCCTAAATTCTCTTTTCTCCACCCTTTTAAATCTGTTGACTTGTTCAACAGTTATCCATCAGAGTTTGAGCTAAGCACAACCCTTCCCCTCTCTTGCGTCAAAAATAATTACACAATGGGAGATTTCTACAGCTCGAACCAAGGCTCCCCTTCCCTGCATGTGGCGTCACCTTCCTTGTACCTTAGTGGCGCCTCCCTTGCCACTTTGCCACTAGGTTATTTGCATCAAGACACTCCAACAACTCCTTTTAACCCCTAACTTCCCTAACTCCCCTTTCCAAGCACCTAAAATGTAAAATTTTAGCCATGACTCAGCCTAACTCGAGGTCATGCCCGACCCCAAGACACCTTGATTAACAACAATATCAAGCCATTCACATGCCAGTAATGCAAGCAAAATAGCCCCTAACTAAAGATGTTACAGTTCTACCCCACTTAAAAATAATTTCGACCTCGAAATTACCTGGTCAAAAGAGTTGAGGGTATTGCTGCCTCATCACATCCTCTGGTTCCCACGTAGCTTCTTCCACGCCATGATTTCGGCATAATACCTTTACCAATGGAACCGATTTCTTGCGCAGAACCTTCACATCTCGATCTAGAATCTGCACTGGTTCCTCTTTCATGGTCAAATCTGGGCTCACCTCAATTTCCTCCACCGATACAACATGCAATGGATCTGAACGGTAACGCCTAAGCATAGAGACGTGGAATACATCATGTATCTGACTCAGTTCCACTGGCAACTCGAGCTGATAAGCTACTAGTCCTACTCGTCTCAACACCTTATGTGGGCCAATAAATCTTAGGCTTAGCATGCCTTTTCTTCCAAACCTCAGCACTTTCTTCCATGGCGAGACCTTCAGAAAAACCCTGTCACCCACCGCAAACTCAATATCTCTCCGCTTAAGGTCAGATATGACTTTTGCTCGTCTGAAGCTTCCTTCAAAGTAGCTCAATCAACTTGACTTTATCCTCGGTCTCAAGAACCAACTCGTCCCAACATCCGACGCCACCCAACTCGTCTCAAGATGTAGGTGTACAACACTTCCTACCATACAACGCCTCATATGGTGCCATCTTAATGCTTGCCTGGTAACTATTGTTGTACGCGAACTCCGCTAACGGTAGGAACTCTTCCCAGCTACCGCTAAAATCCAAAACACAACCTCTCAGCATATCTTCCAAGATTTGTATCACCCTTTCTGACTGTCCATCCGACTACGGATGAAATGCCCTACTAAAATCCAACCGTATACCCAATGCCTGATGCAATGCTTTCCAAAACCTCGACGTGAATTTGGGATCCCTATCTGAGATGATTGATACCGCACACCGCAACCTCACTATCTCCGCCACATACGCCTTAGCTAACCTCCGGCGAGTAATCAACCTCACTGGTATGAAATAAGTCGATTTCACAACCACCCACAATCACCAGATCGAGTCCTTCTTCTCATGCGTAAGGGTAGCCCACCGACAAAGTCCATAGTGATCCTTTCCCACTTCCACTAAGGAATCTTCACTGGCTAAAGTAAACCCGATGGCAACTGATGTTCAGCCTTGACCTTCTGACACGTCAGACACTTACCTACAAACTCAGTCACTTTTCGCTTTAGACCTGGCCACCAAAACTGCTCTCGCAAATCCTAGTACATCTTGCTACCTCCAAGATGTATAGCGTATGGGCTGCTATGTACGTCCTAAAGAATCCTCTGCCTTAACTCGACGTCCTTCGGCATACAAGCTTTCCCTTGAAAACACAATACTCCATCGTTGGTCAAGCTGTAACCTTCCAAACCACCACTCTATACTTGTAACCTCCGAGCATTCAAACCCTCATCCACTAACTGTTTCTCTTTAATTTGCTCTACCCAAGTTGGCTTAACCTGTAATTTTGCCAAAAGATTCCCGTCGTCATACAAGCTAAGATGAGCAAACATTGCTCTCAGATCCGACACTACCTTACGGCTCAATGCGTCTACAACCACGTTAGCCTTGCCCGGATGATACTCAATTGAACAGTCGTAGTCCTTCAACAGCTCAATCCATCTATGCTATCTCAAATTTAAATCCTTCTACGTCAAAAGATACTTCAGACTCGTGTGGTTCGTGTAGACTATCGATTTCTCTCCGTACAATTAGTGTCTCCATATCTTCAGGGAGAAAACCACTGCAACCAACTCCAGTCATGTGTCGGGTAGTTACCCTCATGTGGTCTCAAATTGCCGAGACGATATGCCACTACTTTCCCTTCTTGCATCAAAGACACATCCCAAGCCAAGATAGTGATACATCACAAGAGATCGTGAATACCTTTCTCGCCTCAGTCGAATGTAAATCCGAGCTTCCGTCAGAATCTTCCTCAACTTGTCGAAACTTTCTTGTTGTTTCTCAAACCACACAAATGGGACTCCTTTCCTCAATAACTTGGTCAACGGTGCTGCGATCAGAGAAAATCCTTTTACAAATCTTCGGTAATACCCTGCCAGACCTAGAAAACTCTGGATCTCCGCAATCGACCTAGGCAGTTTCCAGTCCAACATTGCCTCAATCTTGCGAGGGTCCACTCTAATCCCTTTAGCTGACACTACATGACCTAAGAAAGTCACCTCCCTAAGCCAGAACTCGCACTTACTGAACTTGGCAAATAACTGCCTTTCCTTTAGAATTTACAAAACTACCCGCAAGTGCATATCAAGATCCTCCACAGTCCTTGAGTACACCAATATGTCGTCTATAAATACCACGACAAACCGTCCAAGCATCACCGAACACCCGATTCATCATATCCATGAATGCTGCCGACACGTTAGTCAATCCAAACGGCATTACCAGAAACTCGTAGTGCCCATATCAAGTGCAAAATGTCGTCTTGTGGATATCAGCCTCCTTCACCTTAAGCTGATGATACCCCAACCTTAGATCGATCTTCGAGAAAACTGATGCCCCCTTAAGCTGATCAAACAAGTTGTCTATCCTCGGCAACGGATACTTATTTTTGATCGTCAGCTTATTCAACTGGCGGTAGTCTATGCACATCCGCATTGTACCATCCTTCTTCTTAACAAAGAGCACTGGTGCTCCCCAAGGTGAAACACTTGCCGGATAAAACATCACCCAAAGAACTCTAATCGAGCCTTCACCCACAATTCCTTTGGCGCCATTCAGACGGGTAATAGACACCGCGCAGCTCTGATAATAGATCTATACTGAATTCAACTTCACGATCCGGAGGCAAACCCGAAAGTTCTTCTAGGAATACGTCGACAAATTCCTTCACTGTTCAGACATTGCCTACGGCTGACTCCTTAGCCTCCAAAGCGCACACACGAACCATAAGCACCTCACAACCATTCCTGACCATTTTCTCAGCTTTCAAAGCAGAAACCACGTTGGATAGATAATCTCTTCTATTACCTATCATCACCACCTCTTCACCCTCAACCGTTTTCAAAACCATGCGCTTAGCCGCGCAATCCAAACTCGCTTGGTACTCCACCAGCCAGTCCATCCCAAGAATCAGATCGAACTCCCCAAACGGCATTTCCATTAGATCTGCCACAAATACTACCCCTTGGAGTTCTAGGGGTACATCCCTATACAGCTTATTTACTTCTACAGAGTGACCTAGAGGGCTAATTACTGTCATCTCCCTAGAAGTAGTTTCAAATTCTAGGTCCATGGTTTCCACTATGCTACTAGCAACATACTAATCGTCGAACCCACATCTATCAAAGCGAAGATATGGTAATCCAAAGATTAAGAACGCATCTAAGATGGCGCCCAAAGTCGTCGCCTACCTCTCGACGCTCGTTGCATACACCAATCTAGGGCTGCTTGCTTCGTTGCTCGCACCTCCGCCCTGTTCCGTGGCCCCGACCAAAACCATTACCTCCTCTACCAGAACCATACCCCTCTACGGTTGCGGTCCCTCATTCCTGAATTGAGCATGACCCTATCCCTCAGACTGAATCCTGGCTAACTTCTGTGGATAGTCTCTCATACGATGATCCAGTGACCCACACTCAAAACATCATTTGCCACCGGTCCAACATTTTCCCCAATGAAATTTTCCACACCGATTACACTGCGCTGGTCCCTAATTAGCAGCAATAGGCCTCTTAGACTAATTCGGCCCACCATGCCTAGCCTTTTTTTGAGAATTTTTGGCTGATCCAGATGATCCAAAACCTCTCTTTTGTCTATTCCTATCCGCATTCTGTCTCATAGATTCCTTGACCCCTTCGGCTACCTTAGCCTTCTCTACCAACACATCAAACTCTCGTTCCTGCATATGGAGCAATCAAGAATCTCACCATCCCTCACCGTCTCGAACTCGACACATCTTTCATGCTCTGTAGCCATGATACCTTGAGCATACCGCTCAACCTTAAGAATTCGCCAGACTCCACTACGGACTTACTCCCTCGAACTAGCCTCGTAAACACCTTCCTCTCACAAGATCAATATAACTAGACCCAATATCTTCTTCCGATATGTCGCCTTGAAATAATCCCAAGTGAGATCATCCGCCGCAGACTATCTCGAATCATGAGCCACCACCGTATGACTCATCCGGAGAAGTTACACCACCCTTTCGCTTTTTCCTCGATACCAGATCCAAATCGTCCATGATTCGCTCCGTTGCCTCAACCAATACTCAACAGATTAGGCGCCACACCGATACACCTCGAAATCCTCAACTCCATTGGCTCAAAGTCGCCAATTACGATTTTTGAGCTCTCATACCTCCACCGCTCCACCACCCTCTCGTGAACTCGCAGATCACCGCGATGTCGATCCTCCCCGTCTCGATCCTAATACTCAACACCTATACCGGTGGTGGTGGTATCTCATTCTCGGACCCTTGACCGCACTCTAACTTGTTTCGACATACCATTCTCGCCTCTACCACTACCACGCACATTACGACCACGTCCTCTAGAACTCATGTCTATGATCACGATTTAATCTGCTTTAAGGAATTTTATGCATTAGCTTCTGTTCCACTAATTACCCACGAACAAGTTTTATGTAAAGAAGTTTAGCAGTAGTTCTTTCGATCATTACAAAGTTTTCGTTTCAAGTCTTCTACCCTAATTCAGAGAATCACATTCATTCCTCAACAACATCCACCACGCACACTCACCACTTGTAGGGGTACTCTCGTCATTTCACTACTCGGGGGTATTTTCGTAATTTATCCTAGAGGAGTATTTTGGTAATTTTCCAAATTAGGGGTATCTTGGTCTTTTTGTAAAATAGGGATACTTTGGTAAAATTCGAGGGTAGTATGGTAATCTCATAAACTGGGGGTATTTTAATAATAAATCAGGGAAATCTTTACAAATCATAGGTATTTTAGAAATTTCAAAAATTAGGGTATTTTGGTAATTTCTCAGATCTAAGGTAGTTTTTTCAAATCAAGGGGGTAATTCGGTGATTTCAAAACTAGGGTTTTTATAAAACAGTGTAGCTAGTCCCTTTCGGGTTTTAATTATTGAATTTAGCCTGTGAATAAGTCCTCTTGGTTAGGGTGAACCGTCACTACGCACCAGGTAGGATTCGAGCGAAGAGGAGGTGAGTCGCTAGGACTGCTTAAATACTGTGCTCCCTTGAATCCAATCCTAGACATGCGCACAACAGTTGCCACTCCCTTAACTCGGCTACTTACTCACAGGTTTGGTTGATTGATCTTTAAGTCTTATGTAATTTTTTTTGTGTTGGAGTAGGCTAATCCTAGGGTTCAATAGCTCCTAATCTACTAATCTACGATCTTCCACATACAAATCACACAATGATTTGGAGTACTTACCTGGGCGGGTTGGTGTCTGAGACTCGGTGCCATGCTTCTCAAACCATATATTTCCCCCAAAACTTTTTTTTCAAAAACCCTACTTTTAAACATTTTGGGCCTTGAGCCCACAGCCGAGCCTTTGAACTTGGCTCTGATACCAAAAATGTAACACCCCAAACCCGATCAACATACCACGACCAAATCTGGCATGTCACAGAGTGAAAACATTTCAAAGGAAACAAGTCACCGGTTTAATTTCATCGAAAAGCTCTCTGTTCTTGTGTTTACAGAACCCCGGTGCATGTATAGTCGAAATCGTTAAGTGGCTTTGAAATCCCGAAAGGCTTTTTAAAGCTTGTTTAACATTCATTACTTAAGAAAAATGTTAAAATCTATTGAAACCCGAGTGAATTCTTACTTAGTTAATTTAAAACTGTTTGATTTTGAGCATGGTAAACTTAGATTTTGAAAATCTTTTGAGTTAACCTTGTTATCCTCTTGAAAATATTGTTACCCGATGGTAAGATTTTTGAAACCCATTGTGTAGTGTAATTTTTGAAAACTTTGGTTGTTAGGTTATTTAAAACATGTTAAACAGTTTACTTAGCGACATTTCAAAAATTAAAGTAGATATAATAAAACCCAAAATAAAAATACTAATGGCCTTATTACAAACCCAAATAAAATCGAATTTAAAATAAAGGTACCCAAATCGAAAGTCCAAGAAACCAAAAGTAAATGTCGCATGGCCACCTCGAGTCCAATTTTCCCTCATCCACGATCTACGAGTCACCTGAAAAGATAAGGGAGAAGTCGAGTCACCAAGACTCAGTGCATAATCCCCCTCCCGATTATAGCAACATGCTTACATAGATTCATAACCAAGTAAATATATCATGCACCCAAACCTAGCCATCCACAACTCCTTTTTCTACCCGTGTGGTACCAAACCACCGGTGGTGCTAAACCACCGGTGACCGAAAGTCACCGATATCAATAATAATGTGGTGCCAAACCACCGGTGACCCAAAGTCACAAATAACCCATATGTGGGGCCAACCCACGCCAGGATACTAAATCATGGCGACAATCCTATTTTATCAAATGTGGGCCAACCCATCGTGGTACAAGCCACCGACGAGTCGCTATGAGGTGCCAAACCTCCGTGACCCAAAGTCACGAATATCAACTGTGGTACCAAACCACTGGTGACCTAAAGTCACAGATATCATTCTTCCCCCTCCTTTCATATCACCCACGATAATGCACATGCAAAAATATACCATGCCAACATGCTTAATCGTTAAACATATATCGAACATAACATAGATAATAGCATCAGCAATCATGCATCTTAAACTCATTAACAGACTTACCCGAAATCCTTGCTCATACCCATAAGGGTACCATATCGAAATCTACACAGTTTTTGGCTTTTAACATGTTTAGGTTATTAGCACGTTTACATGGATTATGAAGTGTGTAAGATACACACCTGGTTACTAACGCAACTATCGAATCCCGAAGATCAAGATCTAACGCACTAGATCCCCCTTTCCTATATTCGGGCAATGCCAACTGTTAGCAAAAAGCCATTCGGCTACACTTGTAAATCCCAAAAAGTTAACGCATCTAATAGCCATCCTTACCTTAACACTTTTTTATCACGAGATAGAGCCTTCCATACAATCGGCCAAGATCTTAAACCACATAACTAATAGCCTTCAGCTTTTCAAGAGAATAAGAGAAAGATTTAGTCAACATGAAACCTTACCACTGACTTACTAAGATCGATTGACAAAGAATAGATGATCACGATCCACTGCTTCAAAATCCTGAAGAACCTAAGAAGAAATCGATTTCACAGATGAATGAGAACCAAGACAAATGCCAAAATTTGGCTTTTGCTCTATATATGTCGACAGAGAGAAAAGAAAAAGATGACAGAGATTCGGCCAAGAACACTTACCCCCTCCAAAATCGATTAGAGAAGAAGACCAAAGAGATCTACCCTTGATTGATATTCGGCCAAAGTGTTGAAATAAGAAGAGGAGAGTAAAGGGCGATTTTGGCAATGGCTTTTGAAAGAAGAGCAAAAGAGATTCGTCTTTGAAAAGAATCAAGAAAATATTGATGAACTTTCGGCACAAAAGAAGATGAGGAGAAGAAGAGATGTTGATGGGGTTTTGAAATAAATATGAGAGAAAGAAAAGAAAGAAATGGGGGGAGAGGGAGATTCGGCTAGATGCTTTAGAGGAAGTCGACAATAGCCTAAAAACCTTAGGCTTTTGATTCAAATGGTGCACTAAGGGAAGAAATCGACAAGGCTAGGGGGTTTCGGCTTAGCTCACAACCGAATGCACCAAGGCATTGACTAGCCGAAAAGGTCATTAGGAATTTCGACACTCCCCCTAGTCTTCCAACCGATTACTCTTCCTCACACTAGAGTTCAAATTTCGGCAACCTCCCCAAAACTCTCCTGGCCACCCATTCAAATGAGTTTGAATTGATCAAACTCGTAAATTCTCTCTTCTCCACCCGTTTAAGTCTGTTGACTTGTTCAACAGTTATCCATTAGAGTTTAAGCTGAGCACAACTCTTCCCCTCTCTTGCGTCAAAAATAATTACACAAGGGGAGATTTCTGCAGCTCAAACCAAGGCTCCCTTCCCTGCATGTGGCGTCACCTTCCTTGTACCTTAGTGGCGCCTCCCTTGCCACTTCGCCACTAGGTTTTTTGCATTAAGACACTCCAACAACTCCTTTTAACCCTTAACTTCCCTAATTCCCCCTTCCAAGCACCTAAAACAGAAAATTTTAGCCATGATTCAGGCCTAACCCGAGGTCATGCCTGGACCCCAAGACACCTTGATTAACAACAATATCAAGCCATTCACATGCCATTAATGCAAACATAATAGCCCCTAACTAAGGATGTTACATTAATTATTGAAAATCTCTTTCTTGAATAATAACCCCCTAGAATAGCAGTAAATCGATCTATGGACTCTCATATTAGATTTCACCCTAATCTGGAAAAATCTCGTCACCCTATCTCTAGTCGTGCGATCAACTCTGCTTAATTATGCTTGATCTACTCTTAAGCAGGGTCTATTCCTCCTCCACCTAAGCACATTAGATTTGGATTAAGCATGCATAATTAAGAACAAAACTAAGTATTTATCATATAATTCAGAAATCAATAACAAGATTCATCTAGGTTTCATCCCCTTCAGGTATCTGAAGGGTTTAGTTCATAATGAATAAAGAAAACATCTCAAGAGAAAAGATAAAACAAAACATAAGAAATCCCTAAAACCCTCTGAAGGAATTGAAGGAGAAATCCACCGTCTTGAGTAGAATTTCGGCTCCTTTGAGATGGATCAACTGGCTATCTTCGAGTAATTCCCACAAATCTGACCTTTTGGCTCGACTGCTTGGCCTAGCTAACCGCCCCCTTTCAGGTTACACTAAGGGTGTTTATATAGACTTTTGAAATGCTTTACTTGGCCTCTAAGTGTCCCAATTCAAGTATACTTCCAACTTGGTGTTTGAATAGGCTTTGGAATATGTTTCTTTGACTCAAAGCATCCAAATTTGAGTGAAATTGCTCTCTTCCGCGATAGGGGCACGGCCATGGTACATGCCCGTGTAAATTATTTTTCGGTCGTGTCTCAATTCTATCGATTGGGACACGGCCGTGTAAATCATGGCATGGCCGTGTCTTAGTTAATTGTCAAGGCACAGTCGTGTGGCTTGAAGTCCAGGCCGTGTCAATTTCCTCTTTGGCCCAAATTAACCCGTTTTAATCCCATTTTAAGCCCGATTCTCGTTATTTTCATCCTCGGGTGCTTTCCTGAGTATAAAACATGAAAAGAAAGGATTAAGAGCACCTTTTTACATAAATCAAGGGATAAATCATCCAAAAGCATACTAAATGTGGGCCTAAAATATGTTACTTTTACGGTTTATCAAATACTCCCACACTTAAGCTTTTACTTGTCCTCAAGCAAAGTTCTCAACTTATAATTAAAACGAACATTCCATAATTCACAATTCCTATCAACAATGCCTCATCATAATTCATAGATAATTTATACATGGATAATTTAACTCAAAGACTCCTAAAGACTCAAACAATTCTAAGTCATAAATTTGTACCATAAAAACATAGGCGTCTCCCCTTATCTAAATAATTACCTTTAATGCAAAACTGATAAGGATTGACATCCTCACTAAGGATTCACTCAAAGCACTCAAAGTGTTTAAGGTTCAAGAAAAAGTTCTCATAAGTCGAACCTGAAATGTTAATCCCATAGGCTTGCCTGAAAATCAAGTCTCCACCACTATAATATGAGATGATACACAAATCAAAAAGACAGGGTTGTAACGGGGCTTAGGTTACAGGTGTGGATAAAGGCTAAATTATAAGGTTTAGAATCAAGATTGACCTGACAAGTTACCTAACTTTTAGAAAAATAATTGAACTAATAATCACATGAAACTTTGGAACTAATAATACTACGAGCTTTTTCTTTGATAATTGAAATTTAAATGTACAAGCTCACTTTTTATACTACTAATATTGAATATACTTTGATTTTTTGATCGATTTTTTTATATCAAAACTTGATCGTTGTTTTTGTCGAGTTTTAAAATTTATAAAGAGAATGATCAAACCTGAAAAGTAACTCTGACAATGATTAAAGGCAAATGTACCTATCGAACAGTAGTATAGCTTAGGCAAGACCAGATTGTCAAACCCAAAGGAACTAAAAGTACTAATACTCTGTAACACCCTAAAAATCTGAGTATTTAAATTGGCATGATTTTGGTGTTTAGATGTTAAAGGAAAATTTTTTTATTTCTTTTATTTTAGTGTTTATTAAAGTCCTAGAGAGGTAAAGCATAAATTGGAGAAGAATAAAATTTATTATTGGGAATTTATTGAAGTGAAACAAAGGTGATTAAGACTTAAGCTAAATTATGTGCTTAAAGTGTCATAAAATGAGCATATGGCATGGTGGAGAATGGCGATGGGTTCAAGTAAGAGGGAAGAGGTTCGAATCCCTTGTATAGCACCTAGATAAAATTTTTGTTTTAATTTTCCGCTCATGGCTATGAAGTGTCGACAGGGGACATATAAGGAAGGTGTTGACCATGTATTTTTGGTTAGTGTATCAAGAGATTAAGGTAACAACTAACATATGGTATGGAATCAAAAGTTTAAGGAAAGATAGGGGGACATAAGGCACTTATCTAGGGAAAATTTGAAAGAAATAATGGCCAATTGACCATAGGCTGGACGGCAATATTGGTAGGGGAGGAGAGCCAAAATTTTGTTAGTTGGCAAAAATCTCATTCTTTTCTCTTTGGTTAACCTTTGCACTTTGTGCAGAAATTTTATTCCTCTCCTTTCAATATCCCTATTTGGCGAATTTTTGCACTTGGTTAAGCTAAAGTTTTGTGACCATTTGGTCATCCCTTTTCTTATCTTGATAACCAATTCTTGTGCCTCTTTCTTCTTGTCAGCCAAATCACCTATACCAAAATCAATTTCTTTTCTTTTTTCTTTGCCATGGCGAATATACCAGCACCTAAAGTTCTTATTTTTCTTTTCTTTTCTTCTAATCTCCTTGAAATCAAAACATCATCACCATCATCCTTTCGTTCTTATACTATTTCTTTTCAATCGAAAATTCTTCCATCTTCACTCTCTTGGCGAATGTTATTGTGCCTATAAGCCAAAAATTATTTTTCCATTCTTAATCATTTATAGCCAATCTTCCATCAATTAAACATCATTCTTAATCTTGCTTTTCGTCCGTGGGAAGTAGGTAAGGTTTCTCTCCATTTTTTTTGATTTATTGATTAGTGATATTATGGTAGAATATCATAGGATTTTTGAGAGTCTTTTGGATTGATATAGCATTCATACTAATAACGTTTATTTCGTTATTATTTAGTGCAATAACGGAGATTGGAATTCAAGTGATCGGAGAATCGTGGAAACGAGGGAAACGTTTCATTTTGGTAAGGAAATCCTACTTTTAAATCTCTAGTATTATTGATATTATTTTAGAACTAACTAAATTCTTTTGGATCTTGAAGACTCACAAGATAGGGAAGAAAAGGGCGGTGTTTAGTTATCGTAAGAGGGTGGATCTCAGAATCCCCATTCAAACGAAGAGCGGTTTCGCAATCCGGGATTTTCCACTGGTTGTGGGCCATCTTCCAAAGAAGTCCATTATTTGAAGTAGTACGAACCCTGAGTCATATATCGCTGGTGGATTCTCGTGACTAGTGAATCGATAAACGAAGGAAAACCGAAAATCAAGTGATTCAAAATCAAGAGGGTAAGATTTTGGATCCATTAACAAATAAGATTATTTTTATGTAATTAGTTGTCTAACGAATCAAATATATTTTAGGTGCCGAGAGCGAGAAGGGATAATACTCACGGTATCGAGGTGTGTAATTTCACCCTCATTATTTTAGGGTTGTATGTCAAATTTCGGTATGGTAGAAAAATCGTAAAACGACTAGATCGGTAAAAGCACAAAATTGATATTTTGACGAAATACGTAAAAGCGACTAAATCGTGAAAATTTCAAAACGCCTCAAGAAATTAATTGATATTATGAAAATTTGATGTTTCGTGAAAATGGGCCGTAAATACTCTAGTTCGTGAAAATGGGCCAGTAAATACTCTAGTTCGTGAAAATGGGCCGAAATACTCTAGTTCGTGAAAATGGGTAGTAAATACTCTAGTTCGTGAAAATGGGCCGTAAATACTCTAGTTCGTGAAAATGGGCGTAAATACTCTAGTTCGATAAATTGGGCCATAAATACTCTAGTTCGTTAAAATTTAGCCAAAACGCTCTAGTTTGGTAAATGGGCCAAAGCCCACTAAATTGCTAAATGGATAAATTGCTATAATTATGGGCCAAATGAAATGTCATTGATAAAACCCACCATGTTATGTATTGATAATAAATTTTATATTTTTAAAGTACATGTATAATTGCATGGGTGGGATTTATGAAGAGAAGAATGGCCATTGCCACAATATCGGCTTATTGCCTCTAGTTCTATGGCTTCTGCCACAATATCGACTTATTGCTCTAGTTCGGTGGTTTCACCACAATATCGGCTTATTGCCTCTAGTTCTAAGTGGTTTCGCCACAATATCGACTTATTGCCTCTAGTTCGGTGGCTATGCCACAATTATAAAAGGCTTAATGCCTACGATTGGTGTGATGGCGGGGTGGGTTGACTTGATCCCAGGTGTGATGGTTGGTACGGGGTGTTAGCGGATGGTTATTAGGTTTGGGTTGGGAATTTCATTTTCATGCATTATTAATTATTTTAAATTCATGTTATATTGTTGAATTCGGATTGGGCTCAAGCCCAACATAATATCTTGACAATCCGCCCAATAATGGTGGTAAGTGAGTTACACATCGAGTTCTAAGTAACTCACCCTTTAATTTCTTTCCATCTCGGGTAATGGAAACCGATGTGGACTTAATGAGGATGACTTCGTGGAGGCCATATTGCTAAATAAGGGTTATTTAAATTCTGAACTTTTAATTATTATTTTTACTATTTTGGGATGTTGTAATAAATGGCCTCTATAAATAACTTATGGATTTTATGTGTGTTGGAATTTAAACTTTATTTGGGCTTTTAAATCATGTAATGTGATTTATGATGCTTTACTAAAATGAACTTGGTTTTCAAAGTATAAGGAATTCTTTTATAAATAATTCTTTTTCTTGCTAACTCTTTAACAAATTTCCTAACGGTTTTAGATAATACAATGATTTTCAACTAATGTTTTTAAATATTTATCAAAATCTAATACTCTACAAATTTTAAACTCGTAAACAATATTGTAGTTTTTCAACTCATTAAGGATTTAAGAATAGTTCGAATCATGTAACAAACCAAATCTAGTCTCAACGCATAGACCGGGTTTGGGGTGTTACATTTAGTGGTATCGAGCCGCTTTCAAAAACTCACTACGTGGTTTGGGTTCAAAAATAATTTTGTATGAAAATGCTCAATGGTATTTTAAAGATCAAGATGGCACCACAAGCATCCCAAGCAACAAGTCAAGTAAGTATATATCGCTTAAATGATTACTATGATATGATCATAGGAATACTCTAGAACTTCTAGTTTTAGATGTGAAAAAGCAGTAGAGATTGAGACTATAGGACACGCTATAAAAACAACTTTATATCTCAAATCTCATAAAATATCGTTAATAAACAATCAAACAAAATTGATTCATAAAACTTGTAATCGATAAACGAACAAGCAATCATGAGTACAAGAGGACGTGGTCGTGGACGCAGTAGACGTGGCCGTGGTAGAGCCGAGGTGCTACATGAAGCACCAAATCATATGCGTAAGTGGACGCCTTTTGCGTCAATAGAAAGTGAGACCGGATCACGCGATCACATGGAAGAAGATCATGCATTGACTCAAGCAATGCTACGAGTCTTGGAAAGGGTCATTGGAACTAGAATTGGGCCAACAACTCGTGGGTCAATTTCAGAGCGACTTAAGGCGAATAATGCGAAGTTTTCGAGAGGAGTCTCCGTGTAGCTCCAAATGTGGCGAATCTCGCTCAAGTCGTGGAACGGATTATGGATGATATGGAATGCACTACCGAGCAAAAACCGAGAGGGGCTGTATCCTTATTGAGAGATGAGGCGATCGGTGGTGGCTCATTTGCTCGAGAGGGCAATCAAGCCGCACCGATTAATCGGGAATTCTTTAAAGCCGCCCAAGGAAAATACGTCTGAACGAGCTATGTAGATGCCCAAGGAAGGAATTTCAATCTTGTCCAAGGAAGTAAGACCGTGGCAGATATGAAGTCGAAGTTTTACGCCCGAGCCGTTATGCCCGGACAATTGTAGCAACAGATCATGAACGCTGTATGCGTTTCGAGGATGGACTTAATGATGAGTGAGGGTTCGATTGCTCCAAACAAGTTAGAAATTTTTCGACTCTTGTGGAGAAGGCCAAAATAGCCAAGAGGCTAAGAACTCGTAATCAGCGTAACCGAGAAAGATCCCGAAACAAGAGAGAGACACAACAGTCTGGTTCTTCCAAGAGATTCCAGAAGAAACCCCGAAATGATGAATCAGTTCAAGGCAGAACCCCGGTAGCAAATAATCGAAGTCGAGATTGTACTGAGTGTGGGAAAAGGCATTTTGGGGAATGCTGGAGGAAAACGGGTGCATGCTACAAATGCGGTTCAATGGAACATCAGTACAAAAGTTGTCCTCGACGAATGGATACGACTCAAGAAGTCCGTAATAATGATGCACAGCCGGCCAGGGGTAATCAGCAGCCACCGAGAGGTCGTGGACCAGGTCGTGGTGGTAATGGGGCTGGTCGTGGTCAAGGTGCACCGGGTCGAGGCAATGGTAATAGAGGAAATGCAGATGCAAGACGGCTGTCCGGTCTATGCGGTTAGACGCCATGAGGATTCAAGAATGCACTGATGTGATAACTGCACGCTCTTCATTTTGATGTACCGTTATTGCCTTAATAGATATTGGCTCTACTCATTCATATGTATCTAGTGCCATATCTCGAAATCAATTTAGAATCAAATTATCGAAAATGAGATGACATGAATCAGTCCTTTAGACACCAAGAATCATTAATAAAATATTTAAAGACGCACTTTAAAAATCCAAGAGGAAGTATTCTTAGTAAATTTGATGGAACTACCTTTCGCGAAGTTCGATCTCATTCGGGCATGGATCGTTGGTTAACCATCGGGCGCAATTGACCGTGGCTGAAAAACGAATGACGAAGGACCTTTGATGATAAGGAAATCATAATGATTGGTGAACGAAAGAACTATCGGCAAATGTGGTATCTCGCATTAAAAGCGGAGAAGTTGGTGCGGAAAGGTGCGGAGCATTCCTAGCCTTTATCATGCTTTGGATGCCAAGGAATTATCCGTGAATGATGTGAGGACGGTGAAGGAATTTCCGATGTATTTCGAAGAACTTCGCATACCTCCAGATCGGGAAGTAGAATTTGGCATTGAGCTTTTGTTCGACGGCGGCTCGGTGTCCATTGCTCCCTATAGAATGGCACCGAAGGAGTTGGTGAGCTCAAAGCTCAAATTCAAGAATTGTCGGATCGGGATTCATTCGACCAAGTGTGTCTCCGGGAGCACCAGCTTTGTTCGTCAAGAAGAAGGATGGATCGATGCGTATGTGCATTGACTACATGCGCTTGAATAAATTGACGATCAAGAATCGGTATCCTCTCGCCGAAATTGACGACTGCTCGATCAATTGAAGGGAGCTTCAGCTTTTCCAAAATTGATTTAAGGCTCGGGTTATCACCACTTAAGGTGAAAGAAGCGGACATCTATAAGACAACATTTCGGACCGCTATTTTACACTATGAGTTTGTAGTGATGCCGTTTGATTAACCAATGCACCAAATGCATTTATGGACATGATGAACCGAGTCTTCCAACCATATTTAGACCGGTTTGTGGTAGTGTTCATAGATGATATATTGGTTTATTCGAGAAATGAGGAGGAACATGACCAAAGATTTGCGATAGTATTACAACTACTTCGTGATAAGCAATTGTATGCCAAATTTGGTAAATGCGAATTTTGGCTAAAGGAGGTGACTTTTCTTGGTCATGTAGTATCACCAAGGAATAAGGGTAGATCCTAAAATTGAGGCTATTCGGATTGGAAACCACCAACATCAATAGTGAAATTGAGTTTCTTAGGCTTACCGGATACTATAGACGCTTTGTAGAGGTTTTCGCTGATTGCTGCACCTAACTAAATTGTTGCGTAAAGGAGTTCCAGATATCCTGACCGAAAAGAAGAGAGTTTCGAGAAATTGAAGAAGATCCCGGCTGTAAGCTCCAGCTTTGATTCAAATGAGGCCTAAAAGAATTCACTGCTTATTGTGATGCGCCTCACACGGTCCTGGGTTGTGTGTTGATGCAAAATGGAAAGGTGGTGGCTTATGCTTCTCGTCAATTGAGGCCACACGAGTAAACTACCCTACTCATGATTTGGAGTTAGTCGTTGTCTTTGCTCTAAAGATTTGGAGGCACTATCTCTATGGTGAGAAGTCCATAATCTACACGGATCACAAGAGTCTTAAATACCTCCTTACCGAAGGAGTTGAATTTAAGACAAAGAAGATGGGTAGAATTGTTAAAAGATTATGATTTCTCCATCGAATACCATCCCGAAAGGCTAACGTGGTAGCCGACGCGTTAAGCTCGGAGGCAGATCTGAATTAAGAGCTCTATTTGCCCATTTGAGTCTCAGACGAGGATGGCGCTTGTTAGCGTAACTACGGTGAAGCCTCCGTGGTGGGAACAAATCAAGGAAAAATGTACATCGATGAGAAGTTGGGACCCTTACTTGCAAGTTGAAAATGGTGAAATTGAAGATTTTGGAATAAACACCGAGGTGTGTTGTGCTTTCGAGGAGAGTATGCATGCCTAAGGATCTAGATTTGAGGCAATCGATTCTACGGAGGCGATAGTAGCCCTTATGCTATGCATCCCGAGGAAATAAGATGTATCGAGATCTCCGTGAATGATTGGTGGCGGTTTGAAGCGTGAGATTACTGAGTTTGTGGGAAAATGTTTGACTTGTCGCAAGTGAAGGCGTAACACCAATTACCATTCTGGATTGTTACAACCGATAAAGATTCTCTTTGGAAATGGGAGAGGATAACTATGGATTTTGTTAGTGGGTTACCGCTTAACACCTACTAAGAAAAATTCCGCTTGGGTAATTGTTGATCGGTTGACGAAGACCGCCATTTCTTGCCGCTCAGACGGATTATTCTTTGCGTTAGTTGGCGAAACTTTACGATCCGAAATTGTGAGGTTACATGGGTACCTGATCTATTATATCGGATAGGGACCCTAGGTTTACATCACGATTCGAAAGCTCGCATGAAGCCTTGGGAACAAAGTTGAATTTCAAGACGGCTTTTCATCCTCGGTCCGATGGTCACGGAAAGAGTAATTCGGATATTGGAAGATATGTTAAGAGGATGTAATCGACTTCGTGGGTAGTTGGGAGGATTATCTACCACCGCGTAATTTATGATAACAATGCTTATCGCCTAGCATTCAGATGGCACCTTACGAGGCATTGTATGGTCGTAAGTGTCGCTCTCCTATTTGTTGGACCGAGTTGGGCGAAAAGATGATGTTAGGTCCCGAGATGATATCTCGAGACCGAGGATAAGGTAAAAGTTATTCGAGCACGGCTTGAAAGAAGCCTCGATAGATGTAAGTCGACGCAGATCCGGCGGAGGGACATCGAGTATAGTGTGGGAGATCGGTTTTCTTGAAGGTATCTCCTTGGAAAAAGATCTTCGATTCTAAGGAAGGGCAAGCTAAGTCCTAGATATATTGGACCTTATCGTGTCTTGAAGCGTGTTGGTCCATGGCATATCGATTGAGTTACTCCGAGTTAAATCAAATTCACAATGTCTTTCATGTTTCCATGTTGAGGCGTTATAGGTCGGATCCTTTGCACATTATACTGGGTAGAAGAATTGGAGTGAATTCAGATTTGTCCTTTGAAGAAGAACCAAGGGAAATCCTAGACCGAGATGTCAAGGTACTAAGGAAGAAAACCGTGCCGTTAGTTAAAGTTCTATGGCGAACCACTGAGTGGAAGAAGCTACGTGGGAGCCAGAGGATGCAATTCGCAACAATACCTCACCTTTTTCAACTGTAAATTTCGAGGATCTAAATTTTCTTTAAGAGGGTAGAGTTGTAACACCCTAAAAATCGAGTATTTAAATTGGCATGATTTTGGTGTTTAGATGTTAAAGGAAAATTTTTTTTATTTCTTTTATTTTAGTGTTTATTAAAGTCCTAGAGAGGGTAAAGCATAAATTGGAGAAGAATAAAATTTATTATTGGGAATTTATTGAAGTGAAACAAAGGTGATTAAGACTTAAGCTAAATTATGTGCTTAAAGTGTCATAAAATGAGCATATGGCATGGTGGAGAATGGCGCATGGGTTCAAGTAAGAGGAAGAGGTTCAATCCCTTGTATAGCACCTAGATAAAATTTTTGTTTTAATTTTCTCGCTCATGGCTATGAAGTGCTCAAGCAAGGGGACATATAAGGAAGGTGTTGACCATGTATTTTGGTTAGTGTATCAAGAGATTAAGGTAACAACTAACATATGGTATGGAATCAAAAGTTTAAGGAAAGATAGGGGGACATAAGGCACTTATCTAGGGAAAATTTGAAAGAAATAATGGCCAATTGACCATAGGCTGGACGGCAATATTGGTAGGGGAGGAGAGCCAAAATTTTGTTAGTTGGCAAAAATCTCATTCTTTTCTCTTTGGTTAACCTTTGCACTTTGTGCGAAATTTTATTCCTCTCCTTTCAATATCCCTATTTGGTCAATTTTTGCACTTGGTTAAGCCAAAGTTTTGTGACCATTTGGTCATCCCTTTTCTTATCTTGATAACCAATTCTTGTGCCTCTTTCTTCTTGTGCCAAATCACCTATACCAAAATCAATTTCTTTTCTTTTTCTTTGCCATGGCCGAATATACCAAAGACCTAAAGTTCTTATTTTTCTTTTCTTTTCTTCTAATCTCCTTGAAATCAAAACATCATCACCATCATCCTTTCGTTTTATACTATTTCTTTTTCAATCGAAAATTCTCTCCATCTTCACTCTCTTGGCCAATGTTATTGTGCCTATAAGCCAAAAATTATTTTTCCATTCTTAATCATTTATAGCCTAATCTTCCATCAATTAAACATCATTCTTAATCTTGCTTTTCGTCCGTGGGAAGTAGGTAAGGTTTCTCTCCATTTTTTTGATTTATTGATTAGTGATATTATGGCCGAATATCATAGGATTTTTGAGAGTCTTTTGGATTGATATAGCATTCATACTAATAACGCTTATTTCGTTATTATTTAGTGCAATAACGGAGATTGGAATTCAAGTGATCGGAGAATCGTGGAAACGAGGGAAACGTTTCATTTGGTAAGGAAATCCTACTTTTAAATCTCTAGTATTATTGATATTATTTTAGAACTAACTAAATTCTTTTGGATCTTGAAGACTGCCAAGATAGGGAAGAAAAGGCGGTGTTTAGTTATCGTAAGAGGGTGGATCTCAAATCCCCATTCAAACGAAGAGCGGTTTAAATCGGATTTTCCACTTGGGTTGGGGCCATCTTCCAAAGAAGTCCATTATTTGAAGTAGTACGAACCTCGAGTCGTTATATCGTTGGTGGATTCTCGGCTAGTGAATCGATAAACGAAGGAAAACCGAAAATCAAGTGATTCAAAATCAAGAGGGTAAGATTTTGGATCCATTAACAAATAAGATTATTTTTGTAATTAGTTGTCTAACTAATCGAAATATATTTTAGGTGCCGAGGAGCGAAGGGATAATACTCACGTATCGAGGTGTGTAATTTCACCCTCATTATTTTAGGGTTGTATGTCAAATTTCGGTATGGTAGAAAATCGTAAAACGACTAGATCGGTAAAAGCACAAAATTGATATTTTGACGAAATACGTAAAAGCTTACTAAATCGTGAAAATTTCAAAACGCCTCAAGAAATTAATTGATATTATGAAAATTTGATGTTTCGTGAAAATGGGCCGTAAATACTCTAGTTCGTGAAAATGGGCCGAAATACTCTAGTTCGTGAAAATGGGCCGAATACTCTAGTTCGTGAAAATGGGCCGTAAATACTCTAGTTCGTGAAAATGGGCCAGAATACTCTAGTTCGTGAAAATGGGCCGTAAATACTCTAGTTCGATAAATTGGGCCATAAATACTCTAGTTCGTTAAAATTTAGCCAAAACGCTCTAGTTTGGTAAATGGGCCAAAGCCCACTAAATTGCTAAATGGATAAATTGCTATAATTATGGGCCAAATGAATGTCATTGATAAAACCCACCATGTTATGTATTGATAATAAATTTTATATTTTTAAAGTACATGTATAATTGCATGGGTGGGATTTATGAAGAGAAGAATGGCCATTGTTGCAATATCGCTTATTGCTCTAGTTCGGTGGGTTTCGCCACAATATCGACTTATTGCCTCTAGTTCGGTGGTTTCGCCACAATATCGGCTTATTGCCTCTAGTTCGTGGCTTCGCACACAATATCGCTTATTGCCTCTAGTTCTAAGTGGCTATGCCACAATTATAAAAGGCTTAATGCCTCGATTGGTGTGATGGCGGGTGGGTTGACTTGATCCCCAGGTGTGATGGTTGGTACGGGGTGTTAGCGGATGGTTATTAGGTTTGGGTTGGGAATTTCATTTTTCATGCATTATTAATTATTTTCTAAAAGTACTAATACTCACTTTATTTTTATTATTTAGCCTAAAATAAGTGATGTTGTGTTAATCTATATTAACGACTACTAAACCAAAGATTTAAGAATAGTTCGAATCAAAGACAAAAAGAACTCACTTTCTTTTTATTTAGCCTAAATTGGGAAATAACTCGAAGAGAAACTCAGTTGATCACGATGATACTCTATAACATCCTAAAATTTAAAATTTTATGTTGTGCACTATATCATACTATAGGTTAGTCAAGGATGTTAATTGTATATGTTGAGGAGTCCTTAGAAGGCTCGGGGTTGAGTTGGACCCTAGCAAAATTTTTGTATTTAAGCACTTTGCAGAGAGAAGTAAATGACATCAAGACTTAAGGAAATAAGTGTGCATTTTGCTAGCACAAGTGAAGCTAGTAGAAGAGTGGTGTGGCGTTGCATGAATGGGTTTGAGGGGCAGAGTTCAAATCCCACCAAATGCAAAATTTTTTTTGATTTAATTTTTTACTTTTTTAGCAAGTGTCGGCCAAGGTCTTAAATAAGGTAAGGAAGATTTTTTTATGGTAAGATGGCTAAGGAATATGGTAAGGAGGAAGATAAGGGATAATGAAGGAAAGAATCAAAAGAAAAAGGCAAGATAAGGGAGCATGTTGGCCTTTTTCGTGGGTGATGTTTTGGAAAGTTTTTGGGGTCAATTTTTTTTATCCTTTTGGTATGGTATAGACGATTTTGGGAAGGGGAATACTTGGTAGCCAATTTTTCCTTTAGGCATTTTGCAATTTTGTATGAAATGCTTGTTCCTTTCTAGCATATTTGGTTGCTCTCTTCCAATATCTTCCCCCATTTGCCAAAACTCTAAAGCTAAAAGTGTGCATATTTTCTCATTGATAGCCGAAACATCTAGCCCATTTGTTCATCTTACTCCTTTGTTTTGCTGAATCACTCATGACATTTTGGTTCATTTTCTTTGTGTGTTAGCCAAAACCATCTAGCACCCTTCTCCATTTCTTCTTTTCTTTTCACCACTTCTTCAACCTCTCTGTTCTTCTTCTTAGTTAACAAATTTTGATTGACTGAATCTTCCTTGCCCTTTTCCTTTTCATTAGCCAATTCTTTAATATCTTCTCTCTTCTCCATTCTCGCGTGTTGAACGTTCCTTCTTGGTTGAATCGGGTAAGGGCTTCATTCTACTCTTTTCTTTTTCTTTTCCTTCCTAGCCGAATGTGTGTTTATTATCATTCGGTTATACTCACTTTGTTCAAAACTGAAATGGAGTTTCTCCATACTCCCTCATATATTAATCGATATCTTTTTGTAGTGTAATAGTGGGAAGGCTGAATCTATTACCTTTGAGTGGGAATTGGGATTATCATCGATTAAGGTAAGGAGTCTTTTCATAGTTCATTCGAAATCGCTACTCAATTATGGTGTTAATTGGATTGAAAGTTTGGCTAATCGATTATGTTGTTAGGGACGAACTCACTTGATATTCTCTCCTTATTTAGTGGTAAGCCGAACCCTTCTTTATTAAACAATCGATATATATATATTATAATATCATTTTGATTAAGATTTTTCCAATAGAGGCAAGCGGTACCGAATCGAAAGGAAAAGCGATTGGAGAACTCAAAAGGAGTGGATTTATGATTCCTACTCCTAAGTTCAAGCGTAGAGTGATTTTGGCGAATCGAGATTTCCCACCAAGTTGTGGACCATCATTCGATGGGAACAAACAAATCGTGGTCATTCACGATATTGAGAGTAAGTATTTTAGATCGCTTGATTTGGATTTAGATTAATAAAAATCTTGTTTATTGGATTAATCGAGTGAAATGGTGATTTAGGTGCCGATGATCAAGAAGGGTTAATACTTACCGTAATCAAGTGTGTAATCTCACACCGTAAACCGTAGATTTGTGATTTGGTAACATGTTTGATAGTAGATTGTGTTATTATACGGCTAAAACTCGTAATATGGCATAAATCGAGAAATTGGCTTAAATTTCAATATTTCAATAGATTTGTCAAAATCGGTATTAAAACAATGAGAATTATGAAAATGCCCTTATGGGTCGAATTACAAAAATGCCCTTATGGGCTAAATTACAAAAATGCCCTTACGGGCCGAATTACAAAAATGCCCTTATGGGTCGAATTACGAAAATACCCTTATGGGTTGAATTACGAAAATGCCCCTAAAGGGTCGAATTACTAAAATGCCTTAATGGGTCGAATTACTATTGCTTAAATGGGCCGAGTCATTGTAATAAATTACTTAATTAATGGTTGCCATTTATACGTGAACATCTTATTATGTATGCTGCAGTTTCATATATTGCATGGGTTGGGAAAAATAATGAAGAGAAGTATAGCCTGGTGGCATTGCCATAATAAAATGTTTCTTATGATGTTTATGTATGATATCGGTGGCTAGGCCATAATAAATTATGATAAATGGCAATTTCCCTGCAATTTGGTGTGATTAAGGGGTGGTTGACTTGATCCCCACAAAAGTGCTAGATCGGCACGGGGTGTGTTGGATGGATGGGTTGGGTTACATACATTGCATATATATATATTCTATTTTATAAATGAGCTTAGGCCCAAGATGATGCTAAATGGGTTCAGGCCCAGTGGACAACGGTAAGGGGGATTATACACTGAGTTCTAGTAACTCACCCTATTTCCTTAACCCTTGCAGGTAATGTTCAGTGATGTGGACTTGGGCCATGGATGACTTGATGGAGGCCATACTTCAGAAATGGTGTTTTATTTTGAAATCTAGATTTCTATTTCTGTTCACTTTACTATTTTGGGTTTTTATGATGTAATAAGACCTCTGGAGTATTTTACTTTTGCTTTATGTTTGACGTAATTTCATTTTGTTTAAATTATTTTAAATGGGAAATTTCTAAAAACTTAATTAAAGATTTTCCACAATAGATTGACGAATGGATTTTATAACTAAATTTTACTAATATTTTTAACTTGGAAATTTTCTCTTGAATTATCAACGATATTTTCGTAAGTCACGGTTATAAGATTTCTTGTTCAAATTATCAAATTATCAATCAACCTTCAAGATTAGTAGTATTTTTATCATATGTTTCAAATCAAATTTGTTTTCTTGATTATAACAAAATAATACCTATTTTAGTACGAAAAAAAGAGTTAACACGTTTTTCTCATGTGACATGTCAGATCCGGTCAAAACGCATGGGCTAGGTTTGTGTAACATCCTAAAATTTGAGTATTGATATGATGCATGTTTTGGTGCTTAACTTGTGTATAATTAAATTTTGCATGATTAGTATAGTCTTGAGAAGACTTGAGAACTATTCGAAATTAGAATAAATTTTAGTAAGGAGTATTTAATTGAAGTGGAGCAAGTGACTTTGAGGTTTAAGTAGATTTAAGTGACAAAAACTAGCATAAGATGAACTAGTAGCAAGGTGGTGTTGGCGCATGTATGTTTGCTTGAGGGGAGAGGTTCAAATCTCCTAGCATGCAATTTGAAAACTTTTATTTTTTTTTCCTTAGCAAGTGTTGGTCATGGATAAGGATTAGATGAGTTGGATTAAATTTTTTTTATGGCAAGAAGACCATAGGAAAAAAGGCAAGTGTTAACTTAGGGAAAGGAATCATTTGAATAAGGTATGTAGGGAGAACACAAGGCACATATTGAGGAAGATGTTTTGGAAAGTTTTGTGTGGAAAAACTTTGACTTTATGTCCATGTACTTGGACGGTTTTGGGGCTAGGGGTTGGCGTAAATTTTGAAGGCATTTGGATGAATAGGAGCTAGTTGTGCACATCTCTCTTTGGTCATTTTGTGCTTTTCTCCAAAATCTCTCTCCATTTTCCTTTCCTTAGCCGAATGCACTTTGAGCAATAGGTAACATCTTTGCTTTTCTTTAATCATTTCACATTTTGACCATTTTCGCTTTTGAGTTCTTTCTCCCAAAATTATTTTCTTTCTCTCTCTTTGTGACCGAAAATACAAGAAACATCAAAGACCATTTCTTCCTTTTTCTCTCATTGCTTAGAATGTCCATTGATTCAAAGTTCTCTTTGATCATCCTTTATTCTTGAGAACCAAATCCAAACCTTCATTTCTATTCTTTTTATTCTCTACTTCTCTTGAAAAACTCTCAAACATCATCCTCTCTCTCATTCTTCACCATGGCCGAATGTTACTAAGCACCATTTCTTTTAACTTTTCCTCCATAACCAAATCTTCTACAACTCACATATTTCCGTCTCAATCATTTTTCTTTCCACTCACACTTTAATCAATCAAAACTTAGTGGAGGGTCGAAACTCAAGTGTTCGTAAACGTCGTAGATCATTGAAATCGGATTTAAGGTGTTAAGGTAAGGGATTATTAAAGATTTTCATATTACTCAACATATGGTTATAAATGGTTTATTAATCGATTTCATTTTAGGGGACGTTATCGCTCGATTGTCATATTGTGGAACGAGGATATTTGTGGTAAGTTAATCCCACTCTTTAAAACCTTTAGTTGAAATTTCGATAACTTATTGGTCAGACTAATGATTCCTTGCCTTTGAAGACAATCAAAATAGGGACGAAAAGAGTTGTTAATAGTGTTCGGAAGCGGGGTGGTTCCATTATTCCCTCTAAATTCAGGAGAAGGACTGTTTCAGGAATCTGAGACTTTCCACCAGGTTGTGGACCTTCATTTGGCGAAAATCAATTATTCAAAGTCGTACCTACCCCCAAACCATTGTTTACTCGTGGTTCTGAACCTTTGATCAGAGAGAAATCGCAAATAGTGGTTGTTCAAGATTCAGAGGGTAAGATCTAGATTGCTTAATATTATAATAGTTTAATATTAAATTTTAGTGTTCTAATCCTTCGTGATGTGTGTTTAGATATCGACGAGCGAGAGAGTGTAGTTCTCACCGTAATCAGGTGTGTAATCTCACACCGTATCTCATGGGTTAGATGACTATATCGTATAAATCGTTGGATGAAATCACAAGTTAGTGAAATCATGAAGAATAATATAATTATCATCTTAAAGATAAGATTTTGAAAATTGTATTAAGATCATGAAAATTATGAAACTGCCCTTAACGAGCTAATTCGATAAAAGTGATAAGTGGGCCATATGTGATATTTGATATGTGATATTTGATAAGTGGGCCATATGTGATATTTGATATGTGATATTTGATAAGTGGGCCATATGTGATATTTGACAATTTGGGCCATATGTGATATTTGACAATTTGGGCCATATTTGATATTTGGCAATTTGGGCCATATGTGATATTTGACAATTTGAGTCATATGTGATATTTAACAATTTGGGCCATATGTGATATTTGACAATTTGGGCCATATGTGATATTTGAGAATTTGGGCCATATGTGATATTTGAGAATTTGGGCCATTTGTGATAATCGATAAATGGGCTATAAGTGATATTTGCTAATTGGGCCATTTATGATAATTGATAAATGGTTTATATGTGATATGTGATTTTATGGGCCAAAATGCTATTTTGATTAATGGGCCAAAATTGATAAATTGTAATATGTTTTTTTTTTTACAAATATTTTGTTATGCATAAACATGATTGCATGGATTGGGATCAATGATGAAGAGAAGAAAGGCCTGATGCCAAAATTCTAGATAGGTGACTCACACGATGGCCATTGTCTAAATCTAGATCGGTGGTTCTACCACAATTATTTAAATGGCCGTTGCCACAAATATTATATTGGGCTGAAAGCTTACTTTGGTGTGTTGGCGGGGTGGGTGACTAAAGCTCCCCACAGGTGTGTTGGTTGGTACGAGTGGTGTGTAGCGGATGGAAATCTAGGTTTGGTTTTGGGAATTACATATCACTTGCATTTTATACATGCTAAATTATTATATTTGATATGGGCTTAGAACCAAATAAATGCTTAGATAGTTTTGGCCCAGTGGACTATGGTAAGTGAGTTACACATTGAGTTCTAAGTAACTCACCCCATTTTTTTTACCCCTCTCAGGTAATAATAATTGATGGAGACTTGGGTCGGAGATGACTTCGTGTGGAGGCTATACTACAAATAGTGGTTTATAAAACTTTAAGGCTTCTTTAATAATTTTTATTAAGTACTATTTTATGGTGATGTAATAAGGCCTCTATAATTATGGATTTTATTATGTGGATGGATTTTATTGTGTTTTAGTTTTCCTAAGTTGGATTGTTTTAGTTTTTATAAATGTTTTATTTTATAACTCTAGTATAAAATAAAGGCTTTTCCTAAATGTCACCAAACTTAGGAAAGTCTTTTAAAACTTTTCGATGAAATATTTTGACTAACTAAATCCAAAGTTTTTATCAATTACTACCCTATAGATCAAATGACAAATTCTTGTAATTTTAATTATGGTTTTCAATGAACTTCGATTTTTTTTCAATAAAGTCATTCTCTTAATCGTTTTGGAATTTGATTTCTACTTCGTTAAATGATTTGAATATATGTTTAATTTGTGTGGCATGCCAAAATTCGGGCTTAATGCATAGGCCGGGTTTGGGGTGTTACATTTATGGTATCGAGCCCAGCTTTAAAACTCTACGTGGTTTGGGTTCAACAATGATTTTTGTTTAAAACTATTTAAATTTCTAGACTTTACGCTTTTAAAGGTAGTATGGCACCGTGAGCATCCGACAACAAGTCAAGTAAGTATTTGTTTATTAAATGTTTATTATTGTGATGAGACCTTAGGAACACTCTAGAACTTCTAGTTTTAGGTGTTGAAAACGATAGAGATCGAGACTATAGGACGTGATTGCGAAAACAACCCTATCTCTTATATCTCATAAAATATCGTTAATAAACACTAAAATAATATTCTGATTCATAAAACTTGTAATCATATTAAAAGCGAATTAGTCAATATGAGCACTAGAGGATGTGGTCATGGACTCGGTAGACATGGCCCTGGTAGAGGACGAGGTGCTGCGCTTGAAGCGCCGGGTCATATACCGGAAATGGATGCACCTGTATCATTCGAGAGCGAAACTGGATCGCATGATCATGCCAATGAGGATAATGCTTTTACTTAAGCAATGTTGCGAGTCTTAGAAAGAGTAGCTGGAGCCAAAACTGGGCCAGTAGCTCGCGGATCAATATCGGAACGACTCAAGTCTAGTGGTGCAAAAGTTTTTAGAGGTGTCTCTGGTGTAGCTCCGAATGTGGCAGAATATTGGCTTGAGGCTATAGAATGAATTATGGATGATGTAGAGTGCACTGTCGAGCAGAAACTGAGAGGAGTTGTGTAACATCCAAAAAGTGGGCCTATGCATTTATATGGCAGTCTAATATGTTAAATTAAGATTGTAAAGGTTGGGCTGACTTTTTAATTAAATATTTGGATTAGGGTTAAAGTTAGTGCTCGGATAATTTAAAGTGAAATATTGGGCTTTAAAATTTGGGTTAGGTGGCTAATAAATGGTGTTAGCTTATAATTTAAGAAGATGGTGAATTAAGTGACAAGTCGGGCTTGTGGCCCAACAAATTAAAGTGCATTAAATGGGCATAAGGTGGCGCCATAAAGGGAATTTGGGCCTTGTGTGGCGATTGGGCCTTAGAAGATGGGTCAAATTTGGCACTTAAATGGGAAGGGTGGACGTAATTAGGCTACCTTTTGGAGTTATTCTTTTATTTTAAGTGTTAAAAGTGATAATTAATAAGTAGGAGTTGGTTTTAAGGTGGGCTCTCCTAAAGGTAAGATAAGGATTAAGTTATCAGATGAGATGAAGGCGATCAAGAGAGGGGAGAGTTGGCCGAAATTCCAACTCTGTGTTGTGGGAATGCCAAAATTTCTCTATAAATAGGGAGTAGTATTCTTCAATTTCGGTATTTTGAAACCCTATTCTTCTCTCATTCTCTGCCAAAATTTCCAAGCCTTCTCTACAGTTTCTCTTTTTTTTCTAAGAGCCGAATTCCTTTGTTCATACCCTTATCTCCCATAGCCGAATCTGCAAGGGAGATTTCTGTTTTCCCGAAGGTGCACAGTAAGCCGTATACTCATTAGTAATCCGGTGAGTTTTGGGATTTTTCCTTTTCTGTGATTCTTTTTTTTTATCAACTCCTAATCTAAATCATTGTTTCCAAGGCCCCGTCGATTATACTCTTCACTCTTAGAAGCCGAAACTATCCCATTAAGTGGATTTGGTGGGAAAATTGAAGAAGTGGTAAGAGTGGCCGAATGGCCTTCCATGATTTTCTGTGCTTTGGCTGAATACTATGTGGGGTTAGGTTGAATGTGTGTAACGATTGGTTTGATATTTGGTTAATGGCCGAATGTAGGAAGGTTGATGGTGGCAATTTCTAAAAGATATTCGGGATTCGGCTAACTAGGTAAGTGTTCGTTTTAAAGGTTACATTTAACTAATGAGTTAGATCTCATCATTATTTGATTTAGTGATTAAGGGATTGATATCGACTCAACTAACAATCAAGCAAGAAGGTTGGATCAGAAACCGTCGCCCAAATTCAAGAAGCGATCTGTTTTAGAGTGCGAGATTGGCCAACGGGTGTGGGCCAAAATCAAAGTCGATCGTGGGCCAATAGTAGTTGTTTCAAGTGATAGTAACGTAGATATAGCAAAAGCCTTAGTATTTAAAATCGTGTGTAATACTTCCCCACCATTTAGATCTGCTCATTAAATATCTGCTTATAAGTATTATATGTTGTGATAAATGCCAAATCCGGCATAAAGATGGAAGCCCAAAGAGGGTAAAAGCGAATCACCAGGTCAGTGAATATTCTGATTATATGTTATAAGTGTATTGATTTTTGTGATTGCATGGGGTGGGTTTGATGAAAGGAGGAAGTTATACGTTATATATGTAGCGGTTTTTACCGTGATCTGTTATATGTTGTAGTGGCTTTTGCCGTGATCTGTTATAAGGGCTTCGGCCATGATATGTTGATGGGCAAAGATGACCGCCATCTTGGCGCAGTAGCGGTGTGGGTTGATTGTAGAAATCCCCAATAGTGTGAATGGTTGGTACGGGGGTGTGTAGCGGATGGAAACATAGGCAAATAGGTTGGGCCTTGCATATTATTTGTTATATATGTACATGAATTTATTATTCTATTTTTATGGGTTAAGGCCCAAATCTAATGGTGCATGAAGGTTACACACTCGAGTCTCATGACTCAACCAATTAATTAACATTTCGTAACACTTAGTGCATCGGACCGGTTGGAGAGGAGCGCAAGGTGGCCATGCAAAAGAATATATGGATCCAAGCAAAAATACTCAAGTTAATTATTTTATATTATGTTTTATTTAATGGATTTTAAACCTCGTTGTAATAAGGCCATGGGCCACTAGTTTATATCTTGTTTTATTATGGGATAAATTATTTTAGTTATTCAAACATTTATTTTATTAAACTATTAACTATTAATTTTTCCTAATAAAAGGTTAAACTTTACCAAAAATGTTTTTCTGAAAATACGACATGTTTTACAAAATTTCCTTAGTGACATACCAGATCCGGTTGTAGTGTTTGGGCCGGGTTTGGGGTGTTACAAATTGGTATCAGAGCCCAGTTCAAAACTCAGCTTTAGGAATTTGGGCCCAAAATATTTTCTAAAAATGGGTTTTTAAAACATGGATTTTTATTAGTAAAGGTTTATTAGCTCAGCATGGCACCTGCGTCTCCGGCCAAGGTCGCCAGGTAAGTACTCTAAACCATTGTGTGATATAAATGTGGGCTTAACGGGCTTATGGGACGTAGACTATTTAGCTTAAAACTTGATGGACTCTAGGCTTAGACAAATAAATTCTTAAAATCCATAAGACTTAACTTCATTAAAAAAAAAAACTCAGAACAAGTCACAAGACTAAAGTGTGGTAACAAGCATATGCATGTCTAGGAGAAGATCCTAAGAGCTTGGTATTTAAGCAATCCGAGTGACTCACCTCCTCTTCAGAGGAATCTCACCGTGCATAGTGATTGTTCACTTTAGCCATGACAGGTGTGGTAATAGGCATATGCATGTCTAGGAGTGGATTCGTGGAAAGCTTGGTACTTAAGCAGCCCTAGTGACTCACCTCCTTTCCACTAGAATCCTACTTGTGCGTAGTGACTATTCACCCTAGTTACGAGCACGTGTTGACAGCCAAAACTACAATTAAAACCCGAAAGGACCAAATACTTGCTTTTCTCACAAATTTTTTTTTAGAATATCCTTACTTTGAAAAAAAAAGAAAAAAAATTTACCTATGATTTGCAAATATACCCCGATTTACAAAGTCAACAGAATTTTTCCATAGAAAACAAAAATCGCAACAACAACGTCAAAATATCCTTGAATTGTAAAATTACCGAATTACCCCTGAGTTGTAAATGACCAAAATACCCCTGATTGGCAAAATTACTGAAACACCCCTAGATTTTCAAAATTTCTAAAATAACCCCAGATTTCATAAATTACTAAAATAACCCCAGATTTGTAAAAATTACTGAAATACCCTCAAATTTGCAAAATTACCAAAATACCCCTGAGTTGGAAAATTACCAAAATACCCTTATTTCGCCAAATCACCCGGAACCTTATTTTGGAAAATTATGAAAATACCCCTGTAGGATAAAATTAAGAAAATACCCCTGGGTAACGAAATGATGAAAATACCCTTAGGTAATGAATGTTACTTGTATGAATGTTGTGTGTGCATGGTTCCTAGAATTAAGAAAACTAAAACTTGTAGATAGGTTTGAATTTGAAAGAACTACTTTTAAAACTATTATTCATAAGACTGTTCGTCGTTAATCGGTGGAAGAAAATTAATAATTCATAAAATTCTTAATCGATAAACGCTAATCGATAGTATTAGTACAAGGGGACGAAGACGCCCGTGTTTAATAATAGTGCGATCCTACCATAGTATACTAAGTGTTTATTTGGCTTTGGAATTAGAGTGCACAGCGAAAGCATAGTGGTGAGACTTAGGTAGTATGATTTCTAGTTAGCTGAAAATTTCGAGGATGAAATTTCTTTAAGGAGGGTAGAATTGTAACATCCAAAAAGTGGGCCTACGCATTTATATGGTAGCCTAATATATTAAATTGAGATTGTAAAGGTTGGGCTAACTTTTTGATTAAATATTTGGATTAGGGTTAAAGTTAGTGCTCTGAATAATTTAAAGTGAAATATTGGGCTTTAAAAATCTGGGTTAGGTGGCTAATAAATGGTGTTAGCTTATAATTTAAGAAGATGGTGAATTAAGTGACAAGCTAGGCTTGTGGCCCAAAGAATTAAAGTCCATTAAGTGGGTATAAGGTGGCGCCATAAGGGGGGAGGAATTCGGGCCCTTGTGTGGTCGATTGGGCCTTAGAAGATGGGTCAAGTTTGGCACTTAAATGGGAAGGGGGTGGACAGTAATTAGGCTATCTTTTAGGAGTTATTTCTTTTATTTGAAGTGTTAAAAAGCTGATAATTAATAAGGTGGAGTTGGTTTTAAGGTGGGCTCTCCTAAAGGTAAGATAAGGATTAAGTTATCAAATGAGATGAAGGCTATCAAGAAAGGGGAGAGTTGGCCGAAATTCCAACTCTGTGTGTGTGGGTATGCCAAAATTTCTCTATAAATAGGGAGTAGTATTCTTCAATTTCGGTATTTTAAAACCCTATTCTTCTCTCATTCTCTGCCAAAATTTCCAAGCCTTCTCTACAGTTTCTCTTTTTCTTTTTCTAAGAGCCGAATTCCTTTATTCAAACCCATATCTCCCATAGCCGAATCTACAAGGGAGATTTCTATTTTCCCGAAGGTGCACAGTAAGCCGTATACTCCTTAGTAATCCGGTGAGTTTCGGATTTTTCCTTTTCTGTGATTCCTTTGTTTTGATCAACTCCTAATCTAAATCATTGTTTCCAAGGCCCCGTCGATTATACTCTTCACTCTTAGAAGCCGAAACTATCCCATTAAGCGGATTTGGTGGGAAAATCAAAGGTAAGAAGTGGTAAGAGTGGCCGAATGGCCTTCCATGATTTTCTGTGCTTTGGCCGAATACTATGTGGGGTTAGGTTGAATGTGTAATGATTGGTTTGATATTTGGTTGATGGTCAATGTAGGAAGGTTGGTGGTGACAATTTCTAAAAGATATTCGGATTCTGCTAACTAGGTAAGTGTTCGTTTTAAAGGTTACATTTAACTAATGAGTTAGATCTCATCGTTATTTGGTTTAGTGATTAAGGATTGATATAGACTCAACTAACGAATATATAGACTCAAGCGGTAGAAGGTTGGATCTGTAAAACCGTCGCTTAAATTCAAGAAGCGATCTATTTGGAAAAGCGAGATTGGCCAATGGGGTGTGGGCCAAAATCAAAGTCGATCATGGGCCAATAGTAGTTGTTTCAAGTGATAGTAACGTAGATATAGCAAAAGCCTTAGTACGCAAATCGTGTGTAATACTTCTCACCATTTAGATCTATCTCATTAAATACTTGTTTATAAGTATTATATGTTGTGATAAATGCCAAAATCCCAAGATAAAATGGAAGCCCAAAGAGGGTAAAAGCGAATCACCGGGTCAGTGAATATTTTGATTATATGTTATACGTGTATTGATTTTTGTGATTGCATGGGGTGGGTTTGATGAAAGGAGGAAGTTATACATTATCTGTGTAGCGGTTTTTACCGTGATCTGTTATATGTTGTAATGGCTTTTGCCGTGATCTGTTATAAGGGCTTCGGCCATGATATGTTGATGAGCTGCATGACTGCCATCTGGGCGTGTAGCAGTGTGGGTTGATTGTAGAAATCCCCAATGGTGTGAATGGTTGGTACGGGGGCATGTAGCGGATGGAAACCTAGGCAAATGGGTTGGGCCTTGCATATTATTTGTTATATATGTACATGAATTTATTATTCTATTTTTATGGGTCAAGGCCCAAATCTAATGATGCATGAAGGTTGCACACTCGAGTCTCACGACTCAACTAATTAATTAACATTTCGTGTAACACTTAGTGCATCGGATTTGGCCGAGAGGAGCGCAAGGTGGCCATGCAAAAGAATATGTGGATCCGCAAAAGACTCAAGTTAATTATTTTTATATTATGTTTTATTTAATGGATTTTAAACCTCGTTGTAATAAGGCCATGGGCCACTAGTTTATATCTTGTTTTATTATGGGATAAATTATTTTTAGTTATTCAAACATTTATTTTATTTAAACTATTAACTATTAATTTTTCCTGAATAAAAGGTTAAACTTTACCAAAAATATTTTTCTAAAATACGACATGTTTTACAAAATTTCCTTAGTGACATACCAAATCCGGTAGTGGTGTTTGGGCTGGGTTTGGGGTGTTACAATCTGTATTTTTGGTAAGAGATGAGGCGTACCAATGGTGGCTTACTGTTCGAGAAGACACCGAGGCTGCATTGGTTAATTGGGATTTCTTTAAAGCTACTTTCCAAGGGAAGTGCATCGGGACAAGTTATGTAGATGCCCGGAGGAAGGAATTCCTGAATTTGGTTCAACGAAGTAAGACTGTGGAAGCCTACGAGGCAAAATTTCTTCGTTTGAGTCGTTATGATCGTACTATAGTGCAGACTGATCATGAGCGTTGTGTACGCTTTGAGGATGGACTGAATGATGAGTTGCAGGTATTGATAGCCCCACAATAAGTACGGACTTTTACATCGCTTGTAGAGATAGCTAAGATAGCCAAAGAGGCTAAGAATTTAGAACGCCAGAATCAGGAAAAAGTAAGAGGCAAGAGGGATTTTAAGTATTCTGGTTCTTCTAAAAGGTTTCAAAAGAGGCCACGGAATGATGAGCCAGTTCAAGTTAGGGCACCTGTGACTACCAATCAGATCTGAGAATGTGTCGACTGTGGAAGACGACATCCCGGAGAATGTTGGAGGAAAATTGAAACCTATTTTAAATGTGGATCCAAGGATCATCAGTTTAAGAATTGTCCTCGACGATCGAAATGACTCGAAAGCTCAGAAACTCGAGGCTCGACCACGTAGAGGACTCAAAGACCACCAAAAGGTCATGGGCCAGGTCGTGGTGGTAATGGTAACGGATGTGGACAAGGTGCACCGGGTCGAGGTAATGGTGTTAGAGGTAACACGAAGGCAAGACAGCCAGGATTGGTCTATGCTGTCAGGCGTCGTGAAGACGATGATGCATCTGATTTGATAACTGGTACATTCTTTATTTTTGATGTACCTGTTACTGCTTTGATAGATATCGGGTCTACCCACTCGTATGTTGCTAGTGCCATATCTGGAAATCTAAATATTAGGTCTGAGATTACCGATAGAGAGATGACGATAATTAGTCCTTTAGAACAGTCAGTAATAGTGAATAAATTATTTAGAGATGTGCCCTTGGAGATTCAAAAAGAGGTATTTCTAGCAGACTTGATGGAATTACCTTTTGGCGAGTTTGATCTTATTTTGGGCATGGATTGGTTGGTGAAGCATCGGGCGCAATTGGATTGTGCCGAAAAGCAGATGTCAATAAGGACTGTGGATGATAAGGAGATAATAATGATAGGTGAAAGAAGAAACTTTTTGGCAAATGTGGTATCTGCTTTGAAGGCAGAAAAGTTGGTGCGGAAAGGGAATAGAGCATTCCTAGCATTCATCAGTGCTTTGGATGCCAAGGATTTATCAGTAGAAGGTGTGAGAATGGTGAAAGAATTTCCAAATGTCTTTCCCGAAGAACTTTCAGGTCTACCTCCAGATCGGGAAGTAGAGTTTGGCATTGAGCTTTTGCCCGGAACTGCTCCGGTGTCCATTGCTCCTTATAGAATGGTACCGAAGAAGTTAGCGGAGCTTAAAGCTCAAATTCAAGAACTGCTAGATCGAGGATTTATTCGACCAAGTGTGTCTCCGTGGGGAGCACCGGTTTTGTTCGTTAAGAAGAAGGATGGGTCGATTGCGTATGTGCATTGATTATAGGCAATTGAATAAATTAACGATCAAGAATAGGTATCCATTGCCGAGAATCGATGACCTGTTTGATCAATTAAAAGGAGCTTCAGTCTTCTCCAAGATTGATTTGAGATCGGGTTATCATCAACTCAAGGTGAAAGAGGCAGATATTCATAAGACGTCATTTCAAACTCGTTATGGACATTATGAGTTTTTAGTGATGCCGTTTGGTTTGACTAATGCACCAGCTGCATTTAGGGACATGATGAATCGAGTCTTTCAAATTTCTATTTAGACCGGTTCATAGTAGTGTTCATAGATGACATCTTGGTATATTCAAGGAATGAAGAAGAGCATGACTCTCATTTGCGACCGTGTTGCAAATTTTGCGAGATAAGCAACTATATGCCAAATTCAAGAAGTGTGAATTTTGGTGAAGGAAGTGACTTTTTGGGTCATGTAGTGTCGGTTGAAGGAATAAGAGTTGATCCTCGAAATGTAGAAGTCATGTTGGATTGAAACCGCCAAAGTCGAGAGTCGAGATCTCGAGTTTCTTGGGTTTGGTGGTTATTATAGACGCTTTGTTGAGGGGTTTTCATTGATTGTTGCACCCCTAACTAAGTTGTTGCAGAAGGAAGTACCGTATGTATGGACCGATAAACAACAAGAAAGTTTTGAGAAATTGAAGAAGATTCTAATAGAAGCGCCAGTACTGATTCAACCAGAGGCCGAAAAGAGTTTATCGATTACCGTGATGCGTCACACACGAGTTTAGGATATGTACTGATGCAAAGTGGAAAAGTGGTAGCTTATGCTTCTCGACAGTTGAGGCCGCATGAAGTCAATTATCCTACTCATGATTTGGAGTTGGCTGTGGTAGTGTTTGCATTAAAGATTTGGAGACATTATCTTTACGGTGAGAAGTCAATCATTTATACGGACCATAAGAGCCTTAATTATCTTCTTACCCAAAAGGAGTTGAATTTAAGACAACGGAGATGGGTGGAATTGTTAAAGGATTATGATTTCTCAATCGAGAATCATCCTGGAAAGGCTAATGTTGTGGCAGAGGCGTTGAGTCGTAAGGTTGTATCAGAGTTAAGAGCAATGTTTGCTCATCTCAGTTTGTATGAGGATGGTAGTTTGCTAGCGGAACTTCAGGTGAAGCCTCTGTGGTTGGAACAAATCAAAGAAAAGTAATTATCCGATGAAAAGTTGGGTCCTTTAATACAACAAGCTGAAATTGGTGTAATAGGAGATTTTGGTTTGAACAAAGATGGTGTACTGTGTTTTCGTGGAAGGGTTTGTATGCCCGAGGATTTGATTTGAGGCCAATGATTCTTCTAGAGGTGCATAGTAGCCCTTATGCTATGCACCCGGAGGAAATAAGATGTATCGAGATCTCTGTGAGAATGATTGGTAGCCAAAGTTAAAACGGAAGTTATCGATTTTGTGGGAAAGTGTTTGACTTGTCAACAAGTAAAGGCGTAACATCAATTATCGTCGGATTGTTGCAACCAAGAAAGATTCCATTATAGAAATGGGAGCGGATAACGATGGATTTTGTTAGTGGGTTACCCTTAACACCTACTAAGAAAGATTCTGCTGGTGGTAGTAGATCGATTAACGAAGACTATTCATTTTCTACCGCTTAGTACGGATTACTCGTTGCGAAGTTGGCTAAACTATATGTATCCAAATCATGAGGTTGCATGGGGTACCAAGTGTTCATCATATCGGATAGAGATCCTAGGTTTACATCACGATTTTGGAAAGCTTTACATGAGGCTCTGGGTACAAAGTTAAACTTCAGTACGGCTTTTCACCCTCAGTCAGATGGTCAGTTGGAAAGAGTAATCCAGATTTTGGAAGACATGTTACGAGGTTGTGTGATCGACTTCAGAGGTAGTTGGGAGGATTTTCTACCATTGGCAGAGTTTGTGTATAACAACAGTTATCAATCCAGTATTCAGATGGCACCCTATGAAGCATTATATGGTCGTAGATGTCATACTCCTACTTGTTGGACTGAATTGGGGGAACGACAGTTGTTGGGTCCTGAACTGATATCTGAGACAGAAGAAAAAGTAAAAGTAATTTGAGTGCGGTTAAATGAAGCTTCGAATAGACAAAAGTCATACGCGTATCTGAAGCGTAAAGATATTGAGGTTGCGGTGGGAGATCAGGTCTTTTTGAAAGTTTCACCATGGAAAAAATTTTCAAATTCTAAAGGAAAGGCAAGTTGAGCCCTAGGTTCATTAGACTGCACTGCAGTGTTGAAGCATGTAGACCAAAGGCCTATCAACTTGATTTACCTCGAAATTGAGTCGATTCATAGTGTTTTCCATGTTTCTATCTTGAGACGCTATAGATCGATCCATCGCATATAGTATCGGTAGAAGAAGTGGAATTAAGGCCAGATTTGTCTTTCGAGGAGGAACCAGTAAAAATCTTAGACCGAGATGTTAATGTGTTAAGAAAGAAGACCATACCATTGGTCAAGGTTTTATGGCGTAATCACGGAGTGGAGAAAGCTACTTAGGAGCCTGAGGATGCAATTCGACAACAATATCCTCATCTCTTTTAGCCAGATAAATTTTGAGGATGAAATTTTCTTTAAGGAGGGTAGAGTTGTAACATCCAAAAATTTGAGTATTGATATGATGCATGTTTTGGTGCTTAACTTATGTATAATTAAATTTTGCATGATTAGTATAGTCTTGAAAAGACTTGAGAACTATTTGGAATTAGAATAAATTTTAGTAAGGAGTATTTAATTGAAGTGGAGCAAGTGACTTTGAGGTTTAAGTAGATTTAAGTGACAAAAACTAGCATAAGATGAGCTAGTAGCAAGGTGGTGTTACGCATGTATGTTTGCTTGAGGGAGAGGTTCAATCTCCTAGCATGCAATTTGAAAGCTTTTTTTTTTTTTTTGCTTTTCCTTAGCAAGTTTCGGTCATGGATAAGGATTAGATGAGTTGGATTAAATTTTTTTTATGGCAAGAAGACCATGGAAAAAAGGCAAGTGTTAACTTAGGGAAAGGAATCATTTGAATAAGGTATGTAGGGGGAACACAAGGCACATATTGAGGAAGATGTTTTGGAAAGTTTTATGTGGTAAAAACTTTGACTTTATGTCCATGTACTTGGACGGTTTTTGGGGCTAGGGGTTGGCGAAATTTTGAAGGCATTTGGATGAATAGGAGCTAGTTGTGCACATCTCTCTTTTGGTCATTTTTGTGCTTTTCTCCAAAATCTCTCTCTCCATTTTCCTCTCCTTAGCCGAATGCACTTTGAGCAATAGGCAACATCTTTGCTTTTCTTTAATCATTTCACATTTTGACCATTTCGGTTTTGAGTTCTTTCTCCCCAAATTATTTTCTTTCTCTCCTCTTTGTGACCGAAAATACAAGAAACATCAAAGACCATTTCTTCCTTTTTCTCTCATTGCCGAATGTCTATTGATTCAAAGTTCTCTTTTGGATCATCCTTTATTCTTGAGAACCGAAATCCAAACCTTCATTTCTATTCTTTTCTTCTCTACTTCTCTTGAAAGACTCTCAAACATCATCCTCTCTCATTCTTCACCATGGCGAATGTTACTAAGCACCATTTCTTTTAACTTTTCCTCCATAACCAATCTTCTACAACTCACATATCTCCTTCTCAATCATTTTTCTTTCCACTCACACTTTAATCAATCGAAACTTAGTGGAGGGACGAAACTCAAGTGTTCTAAATGTCGAGATCGTTGAAATCAAATTTGAGGTGTTAAGTTAAGGGATTTTTAAGAATTTTCATATTACTCGACATATGGTTATAAATGGTTTATTAATCGATTTCATTTTAGGGGACGTTATCGCTCGATTGTCATATTGTGGAACGAGGATATTTGTGGTATGTTAATCCCACTCTTTAAAACCTCTAGTCGAAATTTTGATAACTTATTTGTCAAACTAATGATTCCTTGTCTTTGAAGGCAATCAAAATAGGGACGAAAAGAGTTGTTAATAGTGTTCAGAAGAGGGGTGGTTCCATTATTCCCCCTAAATTCAAGAGAAGGACTATTTCAGGAATTCAAGACTTTCTACCGGGTTGTGGACCCTCATCCGGCGAAAATCAATTGTTCAAAGTCGTACGTACCCCCGAACCATTGTTTACTTGTGGTTCTGAACCTTTGATCAAAGAGAAATCGCAAATAGTGATTGTTCGAGATTTCGAGGGTAAGATCTAGATCGCTTAATATTAGAATAGTTTAATATTAAATTTTAATGCTCTAATCCTTCGTGATGTCTGTTTAGATATCGACGAGCGGGTGAGTGTAGTTCTCACCATAATCGGGTGTGTAATCTCACACCGTATCTCATGGGTTAGATGACTATATCGTATAAATCGTTGGATGAAATCACAAGTTAGTGAAATCGGGAAGAATAACATAATTATCATCTTAAAGATAAGATTTTTAAAATTGTATTAAGATCATGAAAATTACGAAATTTCCCTTCACGAGCTAATTCGATAAAAGTGATAAGTGGGCCATATGTGATATTTGATAAGTGGGCCATATGTGATATTTGATAAGTGGGCCATATGTGATATTTGACAAGTTGGGCCATATGTGATATTTGACAATTTGGGCCATATGTGATATTTGACAATTTGGGCCATATGTGATATTTGACAATTTGAGCCATATGTGATATTTGACAATTTGAGCCATATGTGATATTTGACAATTTGGGCCATATGTGATATTTGACAATTTGGGCCATATGTGATATTTGACAATTTGGGCCATGTGTGATAATCGATAAATGGGCCATAAATGATATTTGATAATTGGGCCATTTATGATAATTGATAAATGGGTTTTATGTGATATGTGATTTTATGGGCCAAAATGCTATTTTGATTAATGGGCCAAAAATGATAAATTGTAATATGGTTTTTTTTTTTTTTTTTACAAATATTTTGTTATGCATAAACATGATTGCATGGGTTGGGATCAATGATGAAGAGAAGAAAGGCATGATGCCAAAATTCAAGATAGATGACTCTATCACGATGGCTGCTGTTCAAATCTAGATCGATGGTTCTACCACAATTATTTAAATGGCCGTTGCCACAAATATTATATTGGGCTTAAAGCCTACTTTGGTGTGTTGGCGGGTGGGTGACTAAAGCTCCCCAGGTGTCTTTGGTTGGATGCGGTGGTGTGTAGCGGATGGAAATCTAGGTTTGGTTTTGGGAATTGCATATCACTTGCATTTTATACATGCTAAATTATTATATTTGATATGGGCTTAGGCCCAAATAAATGATTAGATGGTTTTGGCCCAAGGGACTATGGTAAGTGAGTTGCACATCGAGTTCTAAGTAACTCACCCCAATTTTTTACCCTTCTCGTGTAATAATAATTGATGGAGACTTGGGTCTGAGATGACTTCGTGTGGAGGTTATACTACAAATGGTGGCTTATAAAACTTTAAGACTTCTTAAATAATTTTATTAAGTACTATTTTTATGGCGATGTAATAAGGCCTCTTTAATTATGGATTTTATTATGTGGATGGATTTTATTGTGTTTTAGTTTTCCTAAGTTGGATTGGTTTAGTTTTTATAAATGTTTTATTTTATAACTCTCAGATAAAATGAAGGTTTTTCCTAAATGTTACTTGAAACTTAGGAAAGTCTTTTAAAACTTTTCGATGAAATATTTCACTAAATAAATCCAAAGTTTTTATCAATTACTACTCTATAGATCAAATGACAAATTCTTGTAATTTTAATTATGGTTTTCAATGAACTTTGATTTTTTTTCAATAACTCTTAATCATTTTGGAATTTGATTTCTACTTCGTTAAATGATTTGAATGTATGTTTAATTGGTGTGGCATGCCGAAATTCGGGTTTAATGCATAGGCCGAGTTTGGGGTGTTACAGTTTGGGGTGTTACATACTCTTAGGAAGAATCCACCTAGACTTCACTTGCTATTTAACACTGAACCATACGATTTATTCACTTAGTTTGATCCGTAAGTCTCCCAAACGTATATTAAACCCTCCCTCGAGGCGAATAACGTCTAACCCTAGGTTAATTAATGGAAATCTCTTTCTCAAATAATAACCCCCTAGAATAGTAGCAAATTGATATATAGACTCCCAAATTAGGTTTCACCCTAATTCGGCAAAATCTCGTCGCCCTATGTCTAGGTGTCCGATCAACTCCGCTTAATTATGCTAGATCTACTCTTAAGCAGGGTCTATTCCTCCTCCACCTAAGCACATCAAATTTGGATTAAGCATGCATAATTAAGAACAAAACTAAGTATTTATCATATAATTTAGAAATCAATAACAAGATTCATCTAGGTTTCATCCCCTTCAGGTACCTGAAGGGTTTAGTTCATAATGAATAAAGAAAACATCTCAAGAGAAAAGAGAAAAAAAAACGTAAGAAATCCCTAAACCCCTTGAAGGAATTGAAGGAGAAATCCGCCGTCTTGAGTAGAATTCCGACTCCTTCGAGATGGATCAATTGGCTATCTTCGAGTTATTCCCACAAATCTAACTTTCTGGCTAGGGTTCTTGGCCTAGCTAACCGCCCCCTTTCGGGTTCCACTTAGGGTTTTTATATAGACTTTTGGAATGCTTTACTTGGCCTCTAAGTGTCCTAATTCAAGTATACTTCCTACTTGGTGTTTGAATAGGCTTTGGAATGTTTTTCTTTGCCTCAAAGTATCCAAATCCGAGTGAAATTGCTCTCTCCCGCGGCAGAGGGCACGGCCATGGTACACGCCTGTGTAAATCGTTTTCAAGTCGTGTCTCGATTTTGTCGAGTGGGGCACGTTGTGTAAATCGTGGCATGGCCATGTCTTAGTTAATTGTCAAGGCATGGTCGTGTGGCTTGAAGTCCAGGCCGTGTTGATTTCCTCTTTGGCCCAAATTGGCCTGTTTTAAGCCCGTTTCTCATTATTTTTGTCCTCGGGTGCTTTCCTGAGTATAAAACATGAAAAGAAAGGATTAAGAGCACCTTTTTACATAAATCAAGGGCTAAATCATCCAAAAGCATACTAAATATGGGCCTAAAATATGTTACTTTCACGGTTTATCAAATACCCCCAC
Source organism: Gossypium rotundifolium (assembly GCA_025506655.1). Taxonomy (NCBI): domain Eukaryota; kingdom Viridiplantae; phylum Streptophyta; class Magnoliopsida; order Malvales; family Malvaceae; genus Gossypium; species Gossypium rotundifolium. The sequence goes on along the minus strand of CP106733.1, from coordinate 20,043,491 downwards.
ACTTAAGCTTTTGCTTGTCCTCAAGCAAAATTCTCAACTTATAATTAAAACGAACTTTCCATAATTCACAATTCCTATCAACAATGCCTCATCATAATTCATAGATAATTTATCCATGGATAATTTAACTCAAAGACTCCTAAAGACTCAAACAATTCTATGTCATAAATTTGTAGCATAAAAACATAGGCGTCTCCCATTATCTAAATAATTACCTTTAATTCAAAACCGACAAGGATTGACATCCTCACTAAGGATTCACTCAAAGCACTTAAGGTTTAAGAAAATGTTCTCATAAGTCAAATCTGAAAAGTTAATCCCATAGGCTTACCTGAAAATCAAGTCTCCACCATTGTAATATGAGATAATACATAAATCAAAAGGTCTTTGACAGGGTTGTAACGGGGCTTAGGTTAAAGGTGTGGATAAAGGCTGAATTAGAAGGTTTACAATTGAGATTGACTTTACAAGTTACCTAACTTTTAGAAAAATAATTGAACTAATAATCACATAAAACTTTGGAACTAATAATACTACGAGCTTTTTCTTTGATAATTGAAATTTAAATGTACAAGCTCACTTTTTATACTACTAATACTGAATATACTTTGATTTTTCGATTGATTTTTTTATATCAAATAAAACATAATAAAGAAAACTTTACCAGCTGAAATAAACTAATTTGGTAATTGATCAAATCAATTCTTGATAGAAGGGTAGTCAAAAGAATGGTGATAACAAATAAAAAGGGTTTTGGGTTAATATTAGCAAGTAAATCAATAAAAAGGGTTGTTAGGATCAAATGGGTTCACTAAGGGCTAATTTATGAAGGTAGGCTTTTTAGTGGAGTGAATGGGTTAAAACCTAGGTGCCTTTATCATCTCAGTATATCAAATCATTAATGTGGCCTCGATGTGTATAATCTAGGCAAGTTCTATAATAACAATTCAGTGTTGACACACTCATAATCAATAAAGTGAGCATGAAAAAGAATATATGCTCTATAAGGCTCAAAATCTAAAAAAAATTATGCGTATTTGACATCAACGCTGTAAATTTTAAACTTCAAGGTAATACTCAAATTCAATTCAACAACCTAGAAAATTTTTTATTCTTGAAAAATAGACTTATCATGCTTGATTCTCTAGTATTCTTCAAGTATAAATCATCAATTCACAATTATCAATGACTTACTCAAAAGCATATCAATAAAAATCATAAATCATTAGAAATTTCACCCTAATTAATAATATGAGAAAATTACTTAGGAACAAGACTAAAATTCAGGATTTTGGAATAATGCAAAAAGTTAGTACTTTTACCCCCCACACTTAAGATGTACATTGTCCTCAATGTACAAAGATAGATAAACAATTATGTAATAAAATCAAAAGAGAAGGGGAGAAGTAACACTTCCTAAATTTTGGATGATTCTGGGAGTTGGCAGAGGTCGTGGTGGCATTTTCTATGGGCCTGGTGGGGTGGTTACCGATGAGCTTTGTGCTGGATAAAGAAATTGGGTAGCCTACAAAGATATAGCCAAGAAATCTAAAGAAAAATTAATAAAATACTAATACTATAATTAAAGACAAAGAAAATAAAGAGAATGAGACTAAGAAGAAAATTGAAATTAAAAGAAAAGACTAATGGACTAAGGAGTCCTTATTGTTGGATGGTTCGCGAGGTGGGTGAGACCTCTAAGGTTGTGGTGCGTGATTCCCAAGCAGCCTTTCAAACCTAAAACCAAGAAACTAAAACAAGGTAAACTAAATTGAGTAGAATAGAAGTAAAGATAAGGAAATTAAAGCAAAAGAGAAAAGAAAAATAAAAACTAAATTGTCTCAAAGACCCTTGTCTTGTCGAATAGCTGAAGCTACCGGCATGAACTCATGTGAATCGGTCTCTTTTGAGGAGACTATGGTTGGCCTTTTATTCTTTTTCAGCATGGCTTTGATGTCTCAAGAGTTATAGGAATGTTAGAAGAAAAGGAGAGAGAGGAAATATGATAAGAAGAAGGAAGAAAGAAACGAGGAAGGAGGGTGAGGAAGAAGAGGGGAGGGGTGGGGTTTAAATAGAATTTTAGCTTCTGCCATTTTCCCACGCCCGTGCACCAAAGGTGTGTTGAATTACATCGCCGCATTACACGGCTGTGTGTCTAGGCGTGTTTGTTCACCACGCTCGTTTTTCAGATGCCACGCCCATTCCTGAAAAGGCAGTGTGTTGGCACGGTTAGGTAGCATGGGCATATTTTTCCCGTGTATAGTAAGTCAGTAGCTTCACACGGTAGTGGAGCACGGCCGTGCCAATTTGCCAATGCTCGTGTGGGAGTGGTTGGATCTGTGACATTGAAAAGGTTGGGATTTGATTAGCACGGCCTCTGCTATGTTAGTACGGGGATTTCGATGGTCCACGCGGCCATAGACACGGCTATGTGTAAGGCCGTGTGTCCTAGAAATCTGCACTTTTGGTTAGTTTACAAAGAGAAAGAGAACGAAAAGAAAATAAAATGAAAACAAATGTAAAAAGAAGTAGGGTTAGTGCTCGAGTTGCCTCTCGAGAAGTGCTCGTTTATAGTCTTAAGCTAGACTTTCCATGACATTGAAAAAAATCAGGGAGGTTTAAAGGTTTGAATATCTTCCCTCAAGCTTATAGTTCTATTTCCTTGACAACGTTCAAGTCGAGAAGCATTTACCTTAGAGGTGTCGAATGTTGGGTTGTCTACCTCGACTGTTCCGTGTGGGAAGATATTGTGTACCTTAAGAAGGATTTCTCCCTTTAGCTTCAGGTCTATTGTGATGATGTGCGGATCTGCTTTTCTAACAGTACCTAGTCTCCTATTTTGAAGTGATTCGACGTTCCTACGAGCTCTTCTAGTGGTTTCTCTGGTTTTACTTCGTGTGGTTCTTCTTTGACGTGTGTCTTCTGCTCTTCTAAATTGTCGACCCTAAGGTCTTGTTCCTTGTGTGATTCTTCTTTGTCGATTTAGGATCCATGAGTCGGCTCAGGGTTGTGTCTTTGCAGTGTTTCCTGCGATAAAGGTTGAACAATTTGATTATCATCTGTATTAATTTTCTTACCTTCATCGATTATTGTCCCGGCTGAGTCAAGAGCTTGAAGACTGATTGATTCGTCACCTACACAAAGTATGGGTTCTCCTGTGGCAACATCAATTTTAGTCTTGGCAGTTGCTAGAAAAGGTCTTCCTAAAATTAAGCGGATTGAATTATCCTCATCCATGTCTAAGACAACAAAATCTATTAGGAAAATAAATTTATTGATTTTTACGAGAACATCTTCGATAATGCCCCTAGGAATTCTAACAGGTTTATCAACTAATTGTATACTCATCCAAATTTGTTTGGGCTTCCCTAGACCTAGTCGTTTAAATGATGTATAAGGCATGACATTTATGCTTGCCCCTAAATTAGCTAATGCATTACCAATAGCTAAACTATCAATTAAACATGGAATTGTAAAACTCCCTAGATCTTTTAGCTTTCATGGTAGTCTATTCTATAATATTATTGAGCATGCTACGTTCAATTCCACATGGTGCTCTTCGTCTAATTTGCGTTTGTTCGTCAAAAGCTGTCTTAAAAATTTCCTCGAGTCTGGCATCTGAAAGAGAGCTTCAAGAAGAGGTAATGTAATTTCTTTAAGAGTTTAAGAAACTTACCGAACTGTTCTTCTGAATCGTCTCTTTTTATCGCTTCGGGATAAGGTATGCGAGGTTGGTACTCCTTGATTACCGATTTTGGCTTTTCTTGTGTTACCTCTACCTTAACTTCGTCTACCTTGTTTTCTTGTATTGGATTGGGTTCATCTAACCCCTTACTGTCATGAGCTGAAATGGCTTGAATTTGCTCCTATGGGTTAATCTCGGTGTTACTTGGTGGACTTCTTTGAGGTCGTTCTAACATTAGCTTTGTGAGTCATTCGACTGCATTAGTGGCTTCCTTGACTGACTTAGTAAGTTCCCCGACTCGATTCTTGTTGCTTTTAATTGTTTTCTCAGTTTCTTGGAAACAATTTTCTGTGTTTGCCATGAATTTTGTCAACGTCTCTTCGAGGTTTGGTTTCTTCTCTTGCGGATATGGCTGATTTTGGAAATTTTAAGGAGGTTTTTGTCTTTGATTTCCTTGATTTCCTCGGCTTCCCCATGAAAAATTTGGGTGGTTCCTCCAACCTGGATTATAGTTATTACTATAAAGATTATTATTGGATCTGAAATTATTACCTATATAGTTCATCTGTTCGCTTTCTACGTCCAGTTGGTAGGGTGGGTACTCAAGATTTGCCACAGCTCCACTTACGTTGTACTACATGACTAGATGTACCTGCGAAGAACACAAACTACCAAGCTTTTTATTCATCATCTCTACCTATGTTGATAGCATGGTCACTGCATCGAGGTTGTAAACTCCGGCTGATTTTGTCAGTTTTGTCCTTGTAACCTGCCATTAATAGTTATTTAGTGACATCTTTTCAATGAACTTGTAGGCTACTTCAGGAGTTTTGTTGTTCAGGGTTCCACCGGCGGTTGAATCGATTAGTTGCCTCGTTGAGGGGTTTACACCATTATAGAAAGTTTGGACTTGTAGCCACAAGGGTAGACCATGGTGTGGACACCTTCTCAAGAGATCCTTGTATCTCTCCCATGCATCGTATAATGTCTATAAATCCATCTGCAAAAGGAAGAGATATCATTCCGTAATTTGGCCGTTTTGGCTGGTGGGAAATATTTTAATAAAAAAATTTTGGTCATTTGGTCCCATGTAGTGATTGACCCTCATGGTAACGAGTATAACCACTGTTTGGCTTTATTCCTTAATGAAAAAGGAAATAACCGAAGATGAATGGCATCATTAGAAACGCCATTTATTTTGAAAGTATCACAAAACTCTAAAAAATTTACTATATGAGTATTCGGGTCTTCGTCCTGCAAACAATCAAATTGAACAAATTGTTGAATCATTTGTATTGTGTTAGGCTTTAATTCAAAATTATTAGCATGTAATATCCGGATTTATGGCTTATGCATTTTTGCTTAAGTATATGTGAAAGCATGTTTATGTGTTTTGAATTGTGTGACATGAGTTTTGGAAACTTTAAAGTGTAGTGAATGCCTTAGAAATTATTCGATTTTAAGTTTAAAAGAGGGAGCTAAGCCTAAGAGGCCTTAAGAAAATTAGTAGGGGAAATATGACACAAGAATGGGCTTGTTTAAGTGGCTTGGAGGCGTCACTTAGGGCCTCAGTATGTGACGCCATATGCAAGGTGTAAGGGGCTCAGGTTCGAGTCATGTTGGCAGCATGGAGTGTGCTTTTATTTTGTAGTTTGGCATCAAGAGAGAGGGGCGAGTTTTGGACGGCATAAGGGCTTTGAAAAGATGAAGATAAGTTTTGGTTTTCTTTTAAAAATTTGGCTAAAAGAGTAGGATAATGTTGGCTTATTCAATTTATTTTGAATGAGTAGCATGGAGGAAAAATAGGAGAGCAATTTGGGATTTGAAAAGAAAGGATATAGTGGCCGGCCAAGGGACTCTTTGGTTGGCAAAATTGGTCATATGGGAGGGATAAGTGCCAATTTTATTAGGAGTGTGTTCATCTTTTTATTTTTTCTCGCCTCTCTTCCGAATTCTCCATTGAACCTTCCCACTATTTTGTTTCTTCTCTCGTTTCTCTTCAAAACCAAACCTTGACCACTTGATCTAGTTTTATTTTTGGCCGAATCCTTTAAGCACTCAACTCTCCTAACTCTTGTGTTTTCTTTCTTCACCATTTGAAGTTTGAGCCGAATCTCAAAGGGGCCTCATTCTTTTTCTTCTGTCGCAAGTTTTAGAAGCCTGAAGTACCATTGGTTGTGAGTTGCTCCAATTGATCCTCTATACTAAGTAAGAGTTCTCTCCTAATCGTTTCTTCTATCTTTTTTAGTGTGCCGAAATCAATAGTTAAGCCTTGATTTCTAAGGATGGTCGAATGGGTATTAAGCCATAATCTCGTGTTTTGGTTGTAGCTAGCGTGAAGGAGTCTGTCGAGATTTGAAGTGATCGAGGTAAGTGATATGTAGCATTCGGCCATGGGCCACCATCATGGGTTTAAGGTTAAAGCCGAATCTAACATGTGGTATGTAGGGATTTCGTCAATTTCAGGAGCAAGTGGTGGTTTTCGAGATTTAAGATCCACAAGGTAAGTGAAACTGAACAATCGGCCAAGGTCATATTTAGTAATTCTAAATCTGTTTTTCATCCGTTCAAAAGCCGAAACTAACCAAGTCAAATGTGTAGCATTGGCCGATTGGAAGGAAGGAGTATCACGACATTCCAGAATTTGATTAGTAATCAAATCGACAGCAAGGTAAGATTTAAGTTGTGATAAATCCTTCGGGATTTGATTATTTGGCCGAATGGCCTTTAGCTAAAATGTGTAGTGTTGGCCGAATGTAGGAATTAAGGGTTTAAAGCATTAGATCAGGTTTTCGGGATTTCAGTAAAGCGTTAATACCAGGTGTGTACCTCACACTAAGCCTTAAAAGATTTACGGGTATGTTTTGATAAATATGTTAATAAGAATACGTAAGATATAGCTATGAGTACCATGCAATGGTACGAAGTACTCAGGTACATAACTTACTACTATTGTAGTTATGATAGCAAGAATATTTGTTAAGGCCCATCTGTGAATATTAATGAGAATGTGAAATAAAGAATAAGGCATGTTATTGCATGATTTGTATGACATGGGGCATATGGGTGATATATTAAGGGGAAGTGATTTGGTGGTTTTATACCACAATATCTGATTATGGTGACTTATGTCACGAAATCTGAATGTGGTGACTTATGTAACAAAATAATTATCTGGTGGCTATGCCACGAATTTATAAGTGGCGATCCACATGTATAATGCGATGAGCATGTCGCCTTCGATGATGTGTAGCGGATGGAGGGTCGACTTAGTAGTCCCCACGGTGTGATGGTTGGTATGGGTGATGTGTAGCGGATGGTTATCTAGGTTTGGGTTCGGGTTTGCATCATTGATTATATATGTTTATTAAGTATGATTTGACATGCCTAAATTGATTGAGACTTGTGTTGGTTGTTACACACTGAGTCTATTTGACTCACCCCATTGTGGGATTATTTCTCAGGTGACACACAGTAATGGATCGGGTCGGCAGGAGCTTAATGGTGGCCATGCTCAGCTCAGAATTTGTTTCATTTTGAATTTTCCATACTTAAGTATTTTGAAATATTTCGGGTTTTGTTTTGATGTAATAAGGCCATAAGTATTAAATAGTTTATACATGCATTTTAATTATTTTAGTATGATACGATTTTTATAAATTTAAGGTTAAAGTCAATTTTTGTTAAATATAAATATTAAATGTTTTAACACCTAATCAACACTGTTTTTTTTATTTTGAACCCAACCCAAATCAATGGTTCTTCAAAAACATACAAGATTTTGGCAAAGTCCAAATAAGTTTTGAATGGTTTTTCTCTAGAAGCATACCAGATCCGGTCAAGGCTTGTAGGCCGGGTTTGGGGTGTTTCAGCTTAGTATCAGAGCCCAATTTTAAACTCTCGGCCTTGGGTTTAAAGCCCACGATATTTTCAAAATTTGGCTCAAATGAATTTTGTGAAAGTCTTGTGAAATGAGTAGGTTTTCCGGCATGGCACCTAAGTCACCGACCCAAAGTCCACCAGGTAAGTACCCCTAACTATTGTGTGACTTAATGTTTGATCTGTGTGTGGGTACAATGGGAACGTAGATTAGTGTATTAAGTACTTGAACCCTAGGACTAGTTTACCCCAACATGAGAATTACATAAAACTTTAATGCCCAATTAAACAAACCTGTGTCTAAGTCGCTGAGTTAGGGTATGGCAACCATCGTGCGCATGTCAGGATTGGTTTCGGTGGGAGCTTGGTATTTAAGCGCCCTAGTGACTCACCTCCTCTCCACTGAATCCTACAGTGCGTAGTGACGGTTCACCCTAACTAAGAGGACTTATTCATGGGCTAAATCCACTAACTAAAACCCGAAAGGGACTAGCCATACTTTTATAAAAAATTTTGTTTAAAAATTTCTCCAAAATACTAAAATTACCTAAATACCCCTGGTTATAAAAAAAATTTACTATAATGCCCTTGGTTCATAAAATTTCCATACTACCCACAGTTTTTATTAAGATTTTCCTACCTTATAAATATTCAAAAACCCTATTTTTTGCAAATATTAAGATCCCCTGATTTGAAAATTACCGAAATAACCCCGCTTTCTAAAAATTTCAGCAACACCTTTGATTTGGAAAAATTTTTGAAATAACCCTAGGTTTTGGAAATTTTGGATTGCCTTGATTTATTAAGATTTTCGAATTGACCCGATTTATGACCAAAATACCCCTAATTTGCAACTTGACCAAATTACCCCTAACCTGTGCAAATGACCAAAATACCCTCAGTATGGAAAGATACCGAAGTACCCTCAAATTAAAAATCTTTAAAAATACCCCTGTTTTGAAAGTCATCAAGAACCATATTTTGTGAAAAATTATCGAAATGCCCCTGGCTGGTAAAATTATAAAAATACCCCTAGTGTATAAAATTACCATTTCACCCTTGAAATTTTCTTACCAAGTATTTCAATTTTGAAAAAAATATATATATACCAAAAATCTCTACTTTGTGGAATTTTTAAAAACCCTAAATTTGGAAAATTACCAAAATACCCCTATAGGATAAAATTACGAAAATACCCCAGGTAGTGGAAAACAACAAACAATGACAACTACAACATTTCTCTGTAATGAACGCAAGTTCATGAATGTGATTGAATGAATGAATTGAGACTGTATGTGTATGAAATTGAAAGAACTACTCCTTAGAACTATTGAACATAAGACTGTTCGCGATAAATCAGTGGAACAAAACTAATTCATAAAATTCTTTAATCAGATAAATGCGATTCAGAAGCATGAATTCAAGGGGACGTGGTAGTAACATGCATGGCCTTGGTAGAGGCCGAATGACCGTGTCGGAGCCTGTTAGGTCAGGACAAGGGTCCGAAAATGAGATGCCACCACCACCAGCCACTAATGTGGAATATCAGGATCAGACGGGGGATGATGAAGTATCACAGGCGATGCTGCGAATTTTGGAAAGGGTGGCTGGAGTAGGTAGAGGCGTGGGAGCTCGAAAGTCAGTACCTGAGCGACTTCGAGCTAATGGAGCTGAGTTTTTTCGAGGAGTATCTGGTGTGGCACCCAATACGGCTGAGTATTGGTTAGAGGCAACGGAACGAATTATGGACGACTTGGACTTGACCGCTGAGGAAAAATTGAAAGGGGTAGTGTCGCTACTCCGTGATGAGTCATATCAGTGGTGGCTCACAGTTCGGGATGGTGTTACCGCTGATGATCTTACTTGGGAATATTTCAAGGCGGTATATCAGAGAAAGTACATTGGAACCAGTTATGTGGATGCGCAGAGAAAGGCATTTTTGAGGCTGGTTCAAGGAAATAAGTCCGTAGCGGAATACGAGGCTGAATTCTTAAGGTTGAGCCGATATGTTAGGGGAATCTTGGCTACGGAGCATGAGCAATGTGTCCGGTTTGAGGACGGACTAAGAGATGATCTGAGGTTGTTGATAGCTCCGCAGCAGGAGCGGGAGTTTGCTATATTGGTAGAGAAGGCTAAGGTGGCCGAAGGAATTAAGGACTCTGTGAGGCAGAACTCGGATCAAAATAGGCAGAAGAGAGGCTTTGAATCATCAGGGTCTTCAGGGAATGTGTAAAAGAGGCCTAGAAGTGATGGGCCATGAGGTCAGCAGGCTGCTACGGGAAGACAGTATTGTACTTGTGGTCAATGTGGAAAAATGCACCTAGGAGAGTGTTGGAAGAAAACGGAGGATGCTTTAAGTGCGGGTCTAAAGATCATATGATTAAGGACTGTCCGATAAAGATAGATGAAAATCGACCAACAGGTCAGGGTACTAATCAGGCTGGAAGAGGTGGACAGCTGCCTCAGCAGGGCCGTGGTCTGAATGGCAGAGGTAACAGTGATGGAAGGGGACGAGGAACACCGGGCAGAGGTGTTAATAATACAGAGGCGAGACAACTGAGTTTAGTGTATGCAGTTCATCGAAGGGAGGACGGAGACGCACCGGACGTCATAACCGGTGCGTTCCTTATATTTGGCAAGCCCTACTTTGCTTTGATTGATGTTGGCTCTACCCACTCTTATGTTGCATGTAGAGTAGTTGAAACTCTAGGAATAACCTCTGAACTATCTAATAGGGAGATAACTATAGTAAGCCCATTAGGTCAAACTGTAGTGGTGAATAAGATGTTTCAGAGTGTACCTTTGGAGCTTCAGGGAGCGATTTCCTCCGACTTAATGGAATTACCTTTCAAGAATTTGATCTTATACTTGGCATGGACTGGCTAGTGGAGCATCGGGTCAGTATTGGATTGTGCAAAGAAATGAATGGAGTTAAGGACCCTAGAGAATGAGGTGATAGTTATGATAGGGGAAAGAAGAAATTACTTGTCTAACGTAGTTTCAAATTTTAAAAGTCGATAAGATGGTTCGGAAGGGGTGCAAGGCATTTCTGGCTTTTGTTAGTGCTTTTGATACGAAAGGAGGGGGAGTTAGTGGAGTTAGAATCGTAAGGGAGTTTGTGGATGTCTTTCCGGAGGAATTGCCAAGAATACCCCCGGACAGGGAGGTGGAGTTCAGAATTGACTTGTCGCCGGAATAACTTCGTGTCAATTGCCCGTCTGAATGGCACCAAAGGAGTTGGTTGAGCTCAAGGCTCAGATCCAAGAATTGCTTGACCGTGGGTTTATCTGACCCAGTGTGTCTCCATGGAGAGCACCGATCTTGTTTGTGAAGAAGAAGGACGAAACTATGCACATGTGCATAGATTATCGTCAGTTGAATAAGCTGACCATCAAGAACAAGTATCCATTGCCAAGGATTGACGACCTGTTCGATCAGCTTAAGGGGGCTGCAGTATTCTCAAAGATATATCTAAGGTCAGGATATCATCAGCTTAAGGTGAAGGAGGCAAATATCCATAAGACCACTTTTCGGACAAGATATGGGCATTTTGAGTTTGTGGTAATGTCGTTCAATTTGATGAACGCCCCAGCCGCGTTCATGGATATGATGAACTGGGTTTTTCAACCTTACTTGGATAGGTTCGTTGTTATGTTCATCAACGATATCCTAGTGTATTCCAAGTCTGAGGGGGACCATGATGAACATCTCTGGATAGTGTTGCAGGTGTTAAGGGAGAAGAAGCTCCATGCCAAATTCAGCAAGTGTGAATTCTGGCTGAAGGAAGTTGCATTCTTAGGGCATGTGGTGTCTGCAGAAGGAATAAGGGTGGATCCTAGGAAGATTGAGGCAGTGCTAGATTGGAAGCCACCTAAGTCTGTGGCTGAGATTCGTAGCTTCTTGAGATTGGCGGGCTATTACAGAAGGTTCATAGAAGGGTTCTCATCGATCACTGCACCTTTGACAAAGTTACTAAGGAAGGAGGTACCTTTTATATGGACTGGTAAGCAACAGGAGAGCTTTAAGAAGCTTAAGAGAGTCTTAATCAAGCTCCAAAGGTTGATTGACTGAGGCGGGGAAGGATTTTGTAGTATACTGTGATGCTTCCCATACAGGATTGGAAGGTGTCCTTATGCAAGACGGGAAGGTAGTTGCTTATGCGTCTCGATAGTTAAGGCCACATGAGGTTAACTACCCGACGCATGACTTGAAATTGCCAGCAGTGGTCTTTGCTCTTAAGGTGTGGAGGCACTACTTATATGGAGAGAAGTCCGTAATCTACGCAGACCACAAAAGCCTCAAATATCTACTGACTCAGAGGGAGTTGAACCTGAGACAGCGAAGGTGGGTAGAATTATTGAAGGACTACGATTGCTCCATAGAGTATCACCCGGGCAAGGTGAATGTGGTGGCGGATGCCCTAAGTCAAAAAGTAGTGACAGAGTTAAGGGTAATGTTCGCACATTTAAGCCTCTATGATGATGGAAGTTTATTAGCAGAATTGCAAGTGAAGCTGACATGGGTGAATGAGGTGAAAGAGGGACAGTTGGCAGATGATGATTTTAGTACTAAGCTACAGCAAGTGCAGAGGAAGGAGTTGAAGGACTATGGTATTAATGGCGATGGAGTATTGTGCTTCAAGGGAAAGGTCTGTATGCCAAAGAACGAGGAGCTAAGGCAGAGAATTCTTCGAGAATCACATAGTAGCCCTTATGCTATGCATCCTGGAGGAAGTAAATTGTACAAGGATATAAGGGAACAGTTTTGGTGACCTGGTCTTAAGCGGGAAGTTACCGAACTTGTAGGGAAGTGCTTAACGTGTCAGCAAGTTAAGGCTGAACACCAAGTTCCGTCAGGGTTGCTTCAGTCGATACAGATTCCACAGGGGAAGTGGGAGAGAATTACCATGGACTTCGTTAGTAGGCTTCCCCTTATGCCTACTAAGAAGGACTCGGTATGGGTGATAGTGGATCGACTGACAAAGTCTGTGCATTTTATTCCAGTGCGGGTTGACTATCCTCTGCAAAAGTTAGCAAATTTGTATGTAGCTGAGATCGTAAAGTTGCATGGAGTGCCGGTGTCGATTATCTTGGATAGGGATCCGAGGTTTACGTCTCAGTTTTGGAAGGCACTACATCAGGCTTTGGGCACCAGATTGGACTTTAGTACGGCATTTCATCCGCAGTCGGACGGCCAATCTGAGCGAGTGATTCAAGTGTTAGAAGATATGTTTGAAGGGTCAGTGATAGACTTGAGAGGAGTTGGGAAGAATATTTGCCTTTAGCGAAATTTGCGTATAATAACAGCTATCAGGCAAGTATTCGGATGGCACCGTATGAAGCACTGTATGGACAAAAGTGTCGCACTCCCACATGTTGGATGGAATTAGAGGAACGTCAGATTTTGGGTCTGAAAATTATGGCAGCATCGGAGGAAAAGGTTAAGGTAATTCAGACACGGTTAAAGGAGGCATCTGACAGGCAGAAGTAGTATTTATATCTCAGACGGAAGGAAATGGAATTTGATGTGGGAGATCAAGTGTTTCTTAGAGTGTCGCCTTGGAAGAAGGTGATGAGATTTGGTCGAAAAGGGAACTAAGCCCAAGGTTTATAGGACCTTATAGGGTGATGAAGCGAATTGGACCGGTGGCATACTAGTTAGAGTTGCCTCCAAAATTGAAGCAGATGCATGATGTATTCCATGTCTCTATGCTACGTCGTTATCGATCGGATCCATCTCATGTAGTTTCGGTTGAAGAGGTGAAGCTAAGACCAAATCTGACTTATGAGGAAGAGCCGATTCAGATTCTGAAACGAGATGTGAAGGTGCTTTGGAGGAAGTCGGTCCCTCTGGTCAAAGTAGTATGGCGTAACCATGGGTCGGAGGAAGCTTCTTGGGAGCCGGAAGAAGCAATGCGACAGCAATACCCCCACCTATTCTAGCCAGGTAATTTTGAGGTCAAAATTATTTTAAGGGGGTAGAACTGTAATATCCGGGATTTATGGCTTATGCATTTTTACTTAAGTATGTGTGAAAGCATGTTTATGTGTTCTGAATTGTGTGGCATGAATTTTGGAAACTTTAAAGTGTAGTGAATGCCTTAGAAATTATTCTATTTTAAGTTTAAAAGAGGGAGCTAAGCCTAAGAGGCCTTAAGAAAATTAGTAGGGGAAATATGACACAAGAATGGGCTTGTTTAAGTGGCTTGGAGGTGTCACTTAGGGCCTCAGTATGTGATGCCATATGCAAGGTGTAAAGGGCTCAGGTTTGAGTCATGTTGGCAGCATGGAGTGTGCTTTTATTTTGCAGTTTGGCAACAAGGGAGATGGGGGAGTGTTGGACGGCATAAGGGCTTTGAAAAGATGAAGATAAGTTTTGGTTTTCTTTTAAAAATTCGGCTAAAAGAGTAGGATAATGTTGGCTTATTCAATTTATTTTGAATGAGTAGTATGGAGGAAAAATTGGAGAGCAATTTGGGATTTGAAAAGAAAAGATATAGTGGCCAGCCAAGGGACTCTTTGGTTGGCAAAATTCGATCATATGGGAGGGGATAAGTGCCAAATTTTATTAGGGAGTGTGTTCATCTTTTTATTTCTTTCTCAGTCTCTCTTGCCGAATTCTCCATTAAACCTTCCCACTATTTTGTTTCTTCTCTCGTTTCTCTTCAAAACTGAAACATTGACCACTTGATCTAGTTTTATTTTTGGCCAAATCCTTTAAGCACTCAACTCTCCCTACTCTTGCATTTTCTTTCTTCACCATTTGAAGCTTGAGCCGAATCTCAAAGGGGCCTCATTCTTTTTCTTCTGTCGCAAGTTTTAGAAGCCGGAAGTACCATTAGTTGTGAGTTGCTCCAATTGATCCTCTATAGTAAGTAAGAGTTCTCTCCTAATCATTTCTTCTATCTCTTTTAGTGTGCCAAAATCAATAGTTAAGCCTTGATTTCTAAGGATGGCCGAATGGGTATTAAGCCATAATCTCGTGTTTTGGTTGTAGCTAGCGTGAAGGAGTCTTTCGGGATTTGAAGTGATCGAGGTAAGTGATATGTAGCATTTAGCCATGGGCCACTGTCATGGGTTTAAGGTTAAAGCCGAATCTAACATTGGTATGTAGGGATTTCGTCAATTTCAGGAGCAAGTGGTGGTTTTCGGATTTAAGATCCACAAGGTAAGTGAACCTGAACAATCGGCCAAGGTCATATTTAGTAATTCTAAATCTATTTCTCATCCGTTCAAAAGCCGAAACTAACCAAGTCAAATGTGTAGCATTGGCCGATTGGAAGGAAGGAGTATCACGACATTCCGGGATTTGATTAGTAATCAAATCGGCAACAAGGTAAGATTTAAGTTGTGATAAATCCTTCGGGATTTGATTATTTGGCCGAATGTAGGAATTAAGGGTTTTAAGCATTAGATCGGGTTTTCGGGATTTCAGTAAAGTGTTAATACCAGGTGTGTACCCCACACTAAGCCTTAAAAGATTTATGGGTATGTTTTGATAAATGTGTTAATAAGAATACGTAAGATATGGCTATGAGTACCATGCAATAGTACGAAGTACTCAGGTACGTAACTTACTACTACTGTAGTTATGATAGCAAGAATATCTGTTGAGGCCCATTCATGAATATTAATGAGAATGTGAAATAAAGAATAAGGCATGTTATTGCATGATTTGTATGACATGGGGCATATGGGTGATATGTTAAGGGGAAGTGATCTGGTGGTTTTATACCACAATATCTGAATGTGGTGACTTATGTCACGAAATCTGAATGTGGTGACTTATGTCACAAAATAATTATCTGGTGGCTATGCCACGAATTTATAAGGGCGATCAGCATGTCGTCTGTAGCGATTGCCTTCGATGATGTGTAGCAGGTGGAGGGTCAACTTAGTAGTCCCCACGGTGTGATGGTTGGTACGGGTGATGTGTAGCGGATGGTTATCTAGGTTTGGGTTCGGGTTTGCATCATTGATTATATATGTTTATTAAGTATGATTTGACATGCCTAAATTGATTGAGACTTGTGTTGGTTGTTACACACTGAGTCTGTTTGACTCACCCCATTGTGGGATTATTTCTCAGGTGACACACAGTAATGGACTGGGTCGGCAGGAGCTTAATGGTGGCCATGCTCAGCTCAGAATTTGTTTCATTTTGAATTTTCCATTAAGTATATTGAAATATTTCGGGTTTTGTTTTTATGTAATAAGGCCATAAGTATTAAACAATTTATACATGCATTTTAATTATTTTAGTATGATACGATTTTTATTAATTTAAAGTTAAAGTCAATTTTTCTTAAATATAAATATTAAATGTTTTGACACCTAATCAACACCGTTTTTTTATTTTTGAACCCAACCCAAATCAATGGTTCTTCAAAAACGCACAAGATTTTGGCAAAGTCCAAATAAGTTTTGATTGGTTTTTCTCTAGAAGCATACCAGATCCGGTCAGGGCTTGTGGGCCGGGTTTGGGGTGTTTCATAGCAGCTATAGCAGGCCTAATAATACTAGATCCAGCTCCTGTTAAATGAGGTTTAGCATAATCATACATAGTAAGCGGAGCATTGTTTTCTTCCACATCTCTTGGTGGATTATTCTCGTCCATCCCTTCAGTAGGATTGGATCTGCCTTCTCGCTTTTCTTCTGTGTAATTTAGGGCTTGCCTAAATTCTCTACGATTCCTACGAGCGGTAGCAGCAATATCACTATCGTATACTAGAGGTCCTGTCGGGTTCCTTCTAGACATAAACTAGAGGTACCTACTAGGAAAAAAATAAAATTAGCAAAAATAATAAAATAAAATAAATTGCAAAATAAAAATAAAAAAGGGCTAAAGTAATAAAAATAGAGCTTTCTTAATATTTTAGTTCCCCGGCAACGGCGCCAAAAACTTGATCGTAGTTTTGTCGAGTTTTAAAATTTAAAAAGAGAATGATTGAACTTGGAAACTATCTCTGACAACGATTAAAGGCAAGTGTACCTATCGAACAGTAGTATAGCTTAGGCAAGACCGGATTGCCGAACCCAAAGGAACTAAAAGTACTAATACTCACTTTCTTTTTATTATTTAGCCTAAAATAAGTGAAGTTGTTTTAATCTATATTAACGACTACTAAACTAAAGATGCAAATACAAAAAGAATGAATTGTGAAATAACTTGAAGAGAAACTCAGTTGATCACGATGATACTCTGAGGAAGAATCCACCTAGACTTCACTTGTTATTTAACACTGAACTATACGATTTATTCACCTAGTTTGATCCGTAAGACTCCCTAATGTATATTAAACCCTCTCTCGAGGTGAATAACGTCTAACCCTAGGTTAATTAACAGAAATCTCTTTCTTGAATAATAACCCCCTAGAATAGCAATAAATCGATCTATGGACTCCCATATTAGGTTTCACCCTAATCCGGCAAAATCTCGTGACCTTATCTTTAGGCGTGCGATCAACTTCACTTAATTATGCTAGATCTACTCTTAAGCAGGGTCTATTCCTCCTCCACCTAAGCATATCAGATTTGGATTAAGCATGCATAATTAAGAACAAACTAATTATTTATCATATAATTTAGAAATCAATAACAAGATTCATCTAGGTTTCATCCCCTTCAGGTATCTGAAGGGTTTAGTTCATAATGAATAAATAAAACATCTCAAGAGAAATGATAAAACAAAACATAAGAAATCCCTAAAACCCCCTGAAGGAATTGAAGGAGAAATCTGCCGTCTTGAGTAGAATTCTGGCTCCTTTGAGATTGATCAACTGGCTATCTTCGAGTAATTCCCACAAATCTGACCTTCTGGCTCGGCTCCTTGGCCTAGCTAACCGCCCCTTTTTAGGTTACACTTAGGGTGTTTATATAGACTTTTGGAATGTTTTATTTGGCCTCTAAGGTTCCAAATTCAAGTATACTTCCTACTTAGTGTTCGAATAGGCTTTAGAATGTGTTTCTTTGCCTCAAAGTATCCAAATTCAGTGAAATTTCTCTCTCCCGCGGCAGGGGAAGAGCCATGGTACACTCCCGTGTAAATCATTTTCAGGCCGTGACTCGATTCTATCAATTGGGGAACGGCTGTGTAAATCGTGGCATTGACGTGTCTTAGTTAATTGTCAAGGCACAGTCGTGTGGCTTGAAGTCCAGGCTGTCGATTTCCTCTTTGGCCCAAGTTGGCCCGTTTTAAACCCGTTTCTTGTTCTTTTCGTCCCCGGGTGCTTTCTTGAGTATAAAACATGAAAAGAAAGGATTAAGAGCACCTTTTTACATAAATCAACGGCTAAATCATCCAAAAGCTTACTAAATGTGGGCCTAAAATATGTTACTTTTACGGTTTATCAAATCCCCTCGCCGTGGGTGCTCTCTAAAGAGATAAAAAACTTTTATGAAATGTGCTTCATTCGTATGAGTGGGGATCGAACCCCGATCACTATTAGTGTATTAAATCACTATTAGTGTATTAAATAAACCACTGTTGAGGTTGTTTTTGTTTGTTAGGGTTGTGAACTTCAATTATACTGTTATCAGCCACTACTAATATGTATATAAGTTGTGCAAATTTTTTATCAATGATGAGTCTTTCATATTATTATTTTAAGTATATTCTTTTGAGATTTCTTGTTTTCTTTTTAGTTTCTTAGCTGCCAAACAACTCTGATAGCTCATAACTATAGTTTCACATGGTATCAGAGCTTTTGTTTCCTCACAAATTTGATTCTCTAATCAAACGTGGGTTTGATGGCTCTTCTCACTAGCTCATCACCCATTTCTGTTGCTACCCTATGGTGCTTTTTTGTTTACGAAAATGGTGTTTATTATAGTCGAATCTTTTCAACTAAGAAGATTAACATCATTCTTCATGATTCTAATTACTTGTTGTGGCGTCAACTTGTTCTTCTTGCTCTCAAAACTTACAAGATTCAGAGTTTTATTTATACTTCTATTGTTCCTCCTCACATTTCATTAAAGATGCAGCTGACATAACTAAGGAGAATCTTGATTTTGTGCGATTTGAATAACAAGATAGTGCCCTCGTATCTTGGATCTTGTCTTCCATTAGCCAAGGTGTGATCCTTCATCTTATTGGTATGGACTCTACTGCTTAAATCTGGAGTACTCTGCTAACATCTATGGTAGTAAGATGACTTCTAGATTAATGTTTTACAAATAAGCTTTACATTCTTAACACAAAGGTAATCTCTTAATGAGAGAGTTTTTTTCCTAAAAATCAAAGCTTATTGTTACAACGTTGTTAGTTGTGGTGAACTTATTAGCAAACATGAACACGTCACAAAAATTCTCAATGGCCTTCTATCCAATTTTAAGTATATTATTACAATCAATTTAGCTAGTCAGGCATTCTATGGTGTTCAGAGTGTTACCATTATGCTTTTTGTTGTCAAGGCACGTTAGCAGGATACAATGATAGATATTCCTAGGTCGACTAACATGGTAACTCATCAACAGGTCGAAGATGTTTCTCCTCTAGCTTATAAGCACTTCTTTGGTTCTGGTTCATTTTGAGGATGTGAGCGTGGTCATTCTTCCAATTCTCAAATCTAGTGTTATTTGTGTGGTAAGATGGGTCATCTTGTTGACCATTATTATTATCATTTTCATGCTTTTTATAAGAGTGTTGCATACAGGCTTCCATCTCAAACAAACATGTGTAATTTTGGTGTTGGGCCTCAAATGCAATCTTGGATGCCTTTATTCAACCCATCAGTGCTTATTTTTAATTCCTTACCTATTGCAAGTTCACAAGGTAGTTGAATGCTTTCACCTGGTCCATCTCCATCATGATCCAATCGATTTAGTGCCAACACTCATTCTTGGGCACCATCACCTGTGAGTGCTCCTGCTTCAGCCTCTATCGATTCAGTTTTTAGTCCTCAAGCTTATATTGCTACATTGAAAGTTGTTGGAGCAATGCTTGGTACCCTATTCTAGAGCAACCTATCATCTCACACATTTAGCTGCTTTGATGGGAGAAAGTGCACCCTACAATAGTCCAAGTAAGGTTTATATTGGTAAGTCAATGTTTAACCTAGTATTCATACTAGATAGTCATTTTTGCTTACTTGTTCTAGACCACTATACATGAAATCTTTTTTTTTAGGCATGATATAACCAAGAATTTGTTATCTGTGTCCAAGTTCACAAAGGACAATCAAGTGCTATTTGAATTTCTTCCTACTCAATGTTGGGTTTGTATCAGCCTGTTTTTTTTTTGTGGTATCAAAAATAGTAGGTTCTGAACCCCATTTATGATAATCGAGTCCATAAATATTATTATTTAATATTTACTAAGCTAGTATAAAGTTTAATTGAAGTTTGATTCTTTAATTTTGTTAAATAGATAGTTAATTAAGGAATAAGTACTAAATTGTAAAAGTAGTACAAGTTAATCACTATGAAATTTTAATTAATTAAAGGAACAAATGAGCAATTGGACCTTTTCTATTAAAAAAAACGGTGGTGGATGATAATTTTAGTCCACCAATGTTGTTAATTATGTTTAGTTTTAATTAATTAGGATTAATTAATTACTAACTAAAGTATATAAGTTGAAATAAAAGAAAAACCAAACATTTTCTTGTCATGTTTTTCATTTCACGAGACAAAGAAGACAAATTTAGGGTTCAAATCTTTTAAACTTTCGGCTTCAATTTGGTAAGTTCAATTTAGTCTTTTTCTTGTAATTTTTATGTTTTCGAGGCCATGGGAGCTTGATTTAGCTAGCCATGTACCAATTTGCAAAACCGTTAAAGTTTCTAAAAGTTGTCATTGATGAGTTCTTGATGAAATTGGTGTTAAATGGTTAGATTTTAAACTTAGACATGAAAAAGGACTAATTTGTAAAGTGAAAAATGGTAGTTTTGAACATAGGGACTAAAGTGTAAATATTTTGAAATTGGTATGAATTTTTTATAATTATGTATAGTAGAGGGCCTTAAAAGGATGTAATTGAGATTGGTTTCAAAATTAAAGCTCAAATTTGAAACATATGACAGTTTTGGTTTTAGGGACTAAATTGAATAAAAGGAAAAACTTTAGGAGCATTTGAATAATGAAATTGAACTAATATATGCTTATAATAGGATGATATAAGATGTGTGGAATTGATAAATTAAATTGAATTATTGCTTAGATCAATATTTAAATCAAATCGAGGATAATATGGAAAGGAAAAATTATTGATTAGTTGTTGCAATTCAACTTGTCTACTAATTTAATCAAGTAAGTTCATATGGGGTACTATGTTTAAATTTTTATGTATTTAAAATTGTTTGATATACATATATTTAGTTGAGTTTGAATTTTTTTATGATTTGGTACAAAAGGTGAGATTGGACTTGTAACACCCCAAACCCGGCCCAGAAGTTAGGCCCGAATTTGGAGTGTCACATGGAATTTTTTAAAAAAAAACCATTTTTGCGATTGTTAAAAAGTTGTTTGAGAATTATAGCCTCTTTGTTAAAACCCAAAACACTTAAGCAACTGTTATCTACTTGAAAACGTAATTATCTTAAACAACCTTTTAGGTTGCGAAAACATATTTGAAATAACAATTTACGAAAATATGACATTTGGAATAGAGTTGCAGAAACATTTTGAAAACATTACGGAAACATAGATAAAATACAAGTATTTTTGAGAGGTTAATTGATGAGTCAAAAATCGAAGTAGTGGACTTTAAAATCAGGACTTTTGAAAATGATGTTGAAATTTTTGAAAGAGAATCCGAGTTAAATTATTTGTAAAAGTTTGCTATAAAATCCATTTATTAATAAATTTTGAAAACCATTATTTATATTTTTAAAAAATTCCTTTTTAAACAATTTAAGAAGAATAATAAAAACATCCCAAACACAAAGCAAAATAAAAATAGTCCACAGGCCATATTACAACTTTAAAACCCGAAACAATAAAAGTAATCAAATAAAATGGAAAGGTAGTTTACTAATATTTGAAAATGTTATTTCTGAAGCATGGCCTCCACAGAGTCATCCATGGCTCCAAGTCCTCAATCGAGCATTACCTCTACAGGGTTAAGAGAAGGGGTGAATTATAAGAACTCAGTGTGAAATCCCTTACCATTGTTCACTGGGCCAAAATCTCATTAAGCAATTGTTTGGGCCTAAGCCCACATACAATAATAATAATGTAATGAATATAACATGAATATGAAATGCAATTCCCAAACCAAGCCTAGTATTCCATCCACTATACACCACTCATACCAACCAACACACCTGTGGGGAGCTTTAGTCACCCACCCCGCCAACACACCAAACGTAGGCATTAAGCCATTTATATCAAATTTGTGGACAAGCCACCAGATTAACAGAATTTACGTGGCATAGCCACTAGATAGATTGTGACAGAGTCACTAAAAATGTGGCAGAGCCACCAAAATTATGTAGTAAAGCTACCAAAACTTCTCTTCATCATTATCCCATCCCATGCAATTCATGTGTATGCATCATACATATCAAATCATGATATTTATAAATATAATAACAATAATTAAAAATTCAAAATTTATGACAAACAAATTGGCCCAATAACACTTTGCAAAATCGGCCCATTAGAGCAATATATCAAATTGGCCCATTTTATCACATATCCATTCGGCCCATTTAATCACATATCAATTCGGCCCATTTAGTCACATATCAATTTGGCCCATTTAGTCACATATGAAATTGGCTCATATAGCAAAATATCTGATCGGCCCATATAGCAAAATATCATATTAGCCCATTAATCAATATGTCCAATCGGCCCATAAGGCAATATGTCAATTCAGTCCATTAAGCAATGTCGTATTTCGGCCCTTTAGGGGCATTTAGGTAATTCGGTAATCTTACCCACTAAGGGTATTTCGATAATTCGGCCCATAGGGGCATTTTTGTAAATTGGTAATATTACCCACTAAGGGTAATTTGGTAATTTCACAATCTAGACTTAACTACTAATTTGGGCATAAAAAATTTAAACTGTCCATCTGCGTCGTACTGACTAAATTGACTATAACTTGAGTAAGGAAACTCGAAATATAAATCTGTAAATTTTCCTTGAAACTAGACTCATATATCTTCTTACTAAAATTTTTCCCAAATTTTTAGCTTAACCATTTAGTACATTTTATTTCTTAAAGTTTCCCTTGTTTCACTATCCAATGATTCTGACCTCTCCTTATTTAATTTTAAATATCTCACTGTACGGTTTCCATATACTGCTCCCACTTGTTTCTATTGAAAATAGGCTCACTAAGGAATCAATTCATATAATTATATCCCATAATTCACTTTTTACAATTTTATATGATTTTTCCAAGATAGATCAGGGAACCACGAAATCATTCAGAACCAATCTCACTAAAATTAACATATCTCAGAATATAAAATTCCTTTTCCTTCTCTGTTTCTTCCTTATCAAAATATACACAGTAAGATTTTATTTGATGTCTCATTAACTTTCTAATTCATTTTCTCCTATTTTTTGTGATTTTTCAAAAACATGTCACTGCTATAACCAAAACTATTTTATTACAAAATATGTTTACCACTACGATCATACGCACGCCCGAGTGATCACGGATGGCGGTTTCGATTTTCTTCTATATTTCTACCGATTCACAGAATATTTCTTACAAACTTTCCGAGAAGTGTGAGATTACACACCATTTCAGATATGTATACAAAAGGTACTGGATTACACACCTGATTTCGATTTCCTAACGAACCACTCGTCGTTGACCTAGAGCAATACCACCCAAAAGTTAGCCTCGAATTTCCAAAAGATTTTGTATCACTTACACTTGAATCACTTACCACTATGTCCGAAGGTAGAATATATCGAGTGATTTGTCCCTAAAACATATAGTCGATTATTTCACATTATTACTCCGTTAGCAACTAATCGAATATTGAATAATATCAATAATCCATAAGAACTCCTTACCTTATTAATATTGGATCCGATTTCTAGCGATTATCGATGACTTGAAAAAATCCAAGTTTGACCTTCCACTATATCTCTATGAGGAAGAAAATGATTTGAATGAGGGAAAGTAAGGTGATGGTCTAGGTCAAAATGACCATCCAAAACCAAAGAAAATAAAATATTAAGAAGAATACTTACCGATTGATCAAGAAACGGATGTTAATATGGATGAGAAGAAGAAACAGAGAAAAGATGAAAGTTCGGTTATGGAGGAAATTGTATGTTGATATTTGGCTATCAAGGAAGATGGACAAAAGGTGAATATGAAACCAATCCAAAGAGACGAAAAATGCACTATTGTGCTAGAAGATTTCGGCAAAGAGAACAGCAAATTGGGAGAAGATGACACTAAAGTTGCAAATGTGATTTTTGGCCAAAATAATACCAAGACCCTACCAAATGCCAAAGTAAAATTTCAGCTACCTATCTACCCCCAAAACCGTCCACATGCATAGTCATAAGGGTCAAAATTTTGCCAACCATACTTTCCATAGCATTCTCCATGAAATAAGCCACTTGTTCCCCTTACTTGCCTTTTCCTATTGATTCCTTTCCCCAACCTCAACCTTTCCTTAATTCTTTAGCCACCATACCAAAAATAAAGAAGTCAAACTTGCCATAAATACCTCTTGGCCGACACTTAAGGAAAGAGTGCAAAAATATTAGTCAAAAATTACACACAAAGGGATTTGAACCTCTTCCATCAAGGTACTTCACTTGATGCCATAACCTCTTTACTAATTGCTCATTTATGCAAGCACATTACTTATGTGTTTCTATAATCTTTGAAGCTACTTATCATCTCTCCTTAAAGTGCTAAAATACCCAATTTTTCCTAAGGCCCAATTAAACCCGAGACTTTATAGAAACCTTGTAACCTTCCAAATTCACTTAACTAAAAAGTCCAATTTGCAATAATGCCATTGTCTTGTTCTCAAAATTTTAAACATTTCTACGCCCAAGGACCATTGGGCCCAATCCTACTAGGCCCAATTTTGGGATGTTATAGGACTAAATTGTAAATAAATGAATGTGAACATATATGTTGGAATTTCCTTAATGAACTTAGTGAATTTCTTGTCCACATGCATATGGATTGACGACCAATGATTACCAATATCCATCATTTGTGGCGGACTTGAAGATACAAGCGACATTGGTTTAGCTCGGTGAGTAACTTGATGTCGTTTTAAAGGTTTGTCTCAAATAGATAACCTTACATGTATATTTTCAGTTTGGCCAAGCAATCAAATGTGTCAATAAAGTTTTATCCCGGATAGGTAACCCGAGATGAATATATGTTCAGCTCAGATGAGCATTTGGTGTATCAAGATATTTGTGACACAGGTTTAGCTCAAACGAGTAACTTGATGTCAATTTAAAGGTTTAGCCCGGATGGGTAACCTGACATGTGTATATATTTTAAACTCAGATGAGCAATTGGGGTATTAAGATAACAGTGTACAATATGAGTTTGATGCATAAATGTATAAATGTTGAATTAAAATTGAATGTTGATTTGGAGTAATGACATGAATATATATGATTTCAATATCCCTTATTTGATTGATTGTAGTAGAAAGAACATATGTTTTGTCCCTACTTATTCTTTAAATTGTTCCCATTTAGTTACCCTTAGCATACATTTTAGCATGTTCAATTTAGTAAATTACATTTTATAACTCAATGAATCCTAGCCTATTTTATCTTTAATTTTTCTATCTTTCTACACTAATGTTGCTACGTGAGTTAAATCCAAATTGCGTTCGAAATTATCACCACAGTTGACAAATATCCGTAATGTCGCTCCATGAGTTAATTCCAGATGGCATTTAGAATTGTCACCGCAGTTGACAACTGTCTGATAAGAGCCAATGATGAGTGAGCTTTCCAGTCTAGTGTAACTACCTTGTACGAATAAGGACAAAAGAATCTTGACAGAAGGACACTTGTATTGTTGAGGAAAACATAAAAGGATAACATAAGAATAATGGAAGGAGGAGGATTTTTTGGTGGACCACGATTCTCTTACCCTATTGTAAAGCTTGCGGCTATGGCAGCTTGAGCTTCCCTTGGGTAAGCCAACGTGAAAACTAATGCAGATCCACTCCTAACGAGGAGATCCAAGTGCAAAATAAGGGGCAATGGGTAGATTCAATCCAGTAGTCTAGGAATAGTATTCTCCATTCTATTCTTTCTCATTTCTTGAAAACGTTGGTGATTACTCTATGTTTTTTACTGTATGGAAGTACAATGAATACTTTGTTGAATGTTGTCTTATTAAATCTTATTTTTTTGTTTAATCTTGGGGGTTTGAATGTTCTAAACACGGAAGTGTTATTACAGTTACTAGCACTAGAAAATGCAATGACAGTTTGAGCTAATAAGCTTTTTAGCAAAGTTGAGTACAGACTAAAGGAATTTAGTCCACTTGTTCTTAATAGTGCCCCATTTCCATCATCGAAAGGTGAGGTTAATGTGCATTGTTAAGTTTTAGATCAAACCAAAGAGTGGCATTTGGTAAGATATACATTAATTTTATTGCATCGAAAATCGCCTATCTTTTATACCTTGAGAACACTTAGTATTCTGCTAAAAATTCATGTTGGGGATCCCAATTTATCATCATCATATTTTATTTCATTGTTTTCAAGATATTGCTCTAACAACTATCTATAGCTATTGCATCGACATTAATAGACATAAGACAACCATCCCTGTAGGATCGACATCAATCACCAACAAGCATACACTGTCGATGTAAGTATAGTAGACAAATGTGAGTCTGTTGGATATCAATCCCACAGGAATGGCTATCTTATGTCTATTAATGTCAGTGCAATAGCTATATAGAAATGAGATAAATTGTGAGGATATTTGTTGGAGCAATATCTTGAAAACAATGAAATAAAATATGATGATGATAAACTAGGATCCCCAGCATGAATCTTCAATAGAATACTGAGTGCTCACAAGGTATAAAGGATAGACGATTATCAATGCAATAAAATTAATGTATATCTTACCAAATGCCACTCTTTGGTTTAATTTGAGACTTAACCATGCACATTAACCTCACCTTCCCACAATGGAAATGAGGCACTATTAAGAACAAGTGGACTAAATTCCTTTAGTCCTTACTCAACTTCTGCTGAAAAGCTTATTAGTTCAAATTGTCATTGCACCTTCTAGTATTAGTGATTGCAATAACACTTCTGTGTTTAGAATATTCAAACCCTTAAGATTAAATAAAAAATAAGATTTAATAAGACAACATTCAACAAAGCATCCATTGTACTTCCATATAGTAAAAAACATAGAGTAATCACCAACGTTTTCAAGAAATGAGAAAGAATCAAATGGAGAATACTATTTCTAGGCTACTCGATTGAATCTACCCATTTCCCCTTATTTTGCACTTAGATTCCTCGTCAAGAGTGGATCTGCATTAGTCTTCACGTTGGCTCACCCAAAGGAAGCTTAAGCTGCCATAGCCGCAAGCTTTAAAATAGGGTAAGAGAATCGTGGTCCACCAAAAATTCCTCATCCTTCCATTCTTCTCATGTTATCCTTTTATGTTTTCCTCAACAGAATAGGTGTCCTTCTCTCAGGATTCTTTTGCCCTTATTCGTACAGGGTGGTTACACTGGATTGGACAGGTCACTCATGGTTGGATCTTATTAGACAACTGTCAACTACGATGATAATTCTGAACGTCATCTGGAATTAACTCGTGCAGCGACATTACGTATCTATCAACTGCGGTGACAATCCCGGATGCAATTTAGATTTAACTCATATAGCGACATTAGTGTAGAAAGATTGCAAAATTAAAGATAAAATAGGCTAGGATTCATTGAGTTATAAAATGCAATTTCCTAAACTGAACATGCTAAAATGTATGCTAAAGGTAACTGTAACGCACCAAAAATCCTTTATAATTATTCTCGTATGTTTGTGACACAAATATCTGTCTACTTCAATGGTTAAGTGTTCTGGGAGTGTCTGAGAAGTCTTGGGTTCAAGCCTTAGCTTGGGCAAAATTTTGTTTTTAATTGAGTAAACCCCTATCTTTAGCCAGTAGGTTTATTAATAAATATTAGAGAAACATGTCAGAATGGGCCTGCTGGTCTGGTGGTTAAGTAGAGTGGCAAAGTGCTGGTGATCTTGAGTTTGAGTCCTAGTATAAGCAAGGGAGTGTTTTTTTTTTTTGCTAGTACCGTGTGGGTGTTTTAGTCTAACCGAACTACTGAAGAGTTTAGTGGAATTTGAATTAGGTGGTTGAGGGAGGGGTGGACAGTTTTGAGGGATTTGGGGGAGAAAATATGGGAATTTGAGGATAGTGGGAGAGTTAGTGCTAAACTTGAACTCTTGTTTATCAATATTTCAACTTTGGGTTGTACTTTCTCTCCATTTATGTTTTCTATCAACTGTTTTTACTTCTTGGGGGTCAAATCTTTGCTAAGGGTTTATGCTTCTTTTTTTTTTGTTTTGTTTCATTCTCTTTCTTTTTGAATTTGTTTTTCTCTATTGCAAAGGTGCTTTTCTCAAACTGTTGCTGCCGTTTTCTCTCTTTTTCTCTTTTGTTCTTTTCCATTGGTCGAATATTGTTAGGTGATTCTCGGCTACACCATTTGTTTCTCTTCAACTTTGTCCTTCCCTCAACAGATGTTTATTCCTCCACCCTTGCCAGTTGTTTTTCTGCTTCAGTGTCCCTCTCTGTGCCAATTTCTTTTTCCCATAGTTTTCATATTCTTTATCTTTATTCTTTGTCGAATTGTTGTGCCTTTGGCCTTTGCCTTTGGTTTAGTTGCCGATAGTTCCTTTCTCTGTATGCGGTCTTGCGCTTTCGGTAAGTTTGAGTTTTAATTTGGTTCAAACTGTTCATACGATTATTTGTTAATAAGGGTTCGGTTGGATTGCTGGAGCTTAGTGATCATTCGTTCTCGACGGTTTAAATAGGTAAGGCCCCGATTGTTCAAACGAGGTAAGTGGTTTTCAACTAAGTAATTAAATGTTTTTGATTAGGGTTGTTTTAAATTTGGTTGACATGCGACTAATCGAATGTTTGTGGTTGAACTTAGATTTGGAGTGCTCAAGGACTATGTGCGCGTTTTTGTAACCAAGTGTGTAAACACAACACTAGAAACTAAAATTAGTAAAAAATCGAAAAGTGAGACTATCGACACCACACTAGCATGTGGCCGCCCATGTGGTAGGCCGTGTGACTGAACACAGGTGAGTGGTCGACGAGGCTGGCCGTGTATGATACACGGACTAGAACGAATTGGGCCGTGTGGGCCCATTCGGGTGAACCACACAGCGTGTGGGATTATTGGGCCAGGCTGTGTAATCCACATGGCCAAGGCCATATTGGGCCATGTGGACCACACGGGCATGTGGGCCTACATGGGCATACAACATGGGCCTGTAGGCCTATTTTCACTATTTAACTGCTAAGGTTGAAAGGGTCGCCCGAGTCGACTGTGGACCTACTGTAGGGTCGGTGAGCATACCTAGACCTCTAATTGGCTGAATTGACGGTATGACTAATATGAATAAGCATGATGATGTTCCACTGATTTGATACTATATGCCCTAACTACATGCATGATATTCTATTATAGCATGTTATATTTACATATTGCATTGCATTGGGTTGGGGATTTATTTTGTTCGGAGGAACTGTACTGAAAGGCATCGAGCCTAATTTACTAGCAGCTCAGCTGCAAACTACTATTTTAGTGCCGCAACCAATACTACTTGGAGTGTAGGGATGGGTGGGTTGATTATATCCCCACATGGAGTGTGGGGTTGGACGGAGATGGAGTGTAGAGGCTGGTTGGGTAGGATTTCTTGATTGCATATTGGTTACCATTACTGTTACTAAGATGGGCTAAAGCCCGAACTGATATTGATATTGTGATAGGCTAAGGCCCTAACTGAAACTGAAACCGTTACTGAAATGGGCTTATGCCCAGATTGTGATTGCTTTCTGTCTGGTTGTTTTATATGGGATTACACACTGAGTTTTCGTAAACTACCCATCTGTTTTATCTCTATAGGTAATCCCTAGAGATAGGCGATTGGTGCAATGAAAGACTCAACGGTGGCCACACGACTCATTTTATTCTATTTTAGTAATTAATTATAATTTTGATTTTATTTTGGGGTATTTACTATAATAATGACCTCTTTGGATTTTCATGGATTATTTAGGATTTTTATTGTTTTGATTTATAACTTCTAGTCGTAGAGACAATCGAGTTTTCAAAAATTAAACTTTTTTTAACAAATTGAACATGAATTCGCAAACTATTTTTAAAGCTTCCGTGATAAGTGACGTTTTAAAAATTAATAACGTTCTAAAAATAAATAACTTTTTGATAATGATTCACGTTTTGGAAATGAACGACACATCTTAGAATAAATGAAAGGTAATAAAAAGAGAACAAATAAAAAGAGGGTTTTTCTTTAATAACAACTTGTTTTATGAAAAACACTTCAATGTGACATCGGCAGATTCGGCCATAACGTCCAGGCCGGGTTTGGGGTGTTACAATACTAAATGGGAACAATTTAAACAATAAGTAGAGAGAAAACATATGTTCTTTCTACTACAATCACACCCCCAAACTTGTATTTTTACTTGTCCTCAAGTAAAATAGAAGCTAGTAAGGCAACAAAACATTACTAGGTAAGGCAAATTAACATTCTAACGACTTGAACCACCTAAAATCCCAATTAATGAGTTACATTCAGATGAAAGAATATTGCATCGACAATACATAAGTATGAATGAGTAAGATTGTGCTTTCATCGATTGCACTTTTATCAAAGCCAGCATCATGCTTCAAATCTTAAATTCTATCTACCAATACAACATTTATTGTACAATACTAAGTACTTATAAATATGAATGATTTTTTTACGGAATAAGGGATATCGTTGCATTACTATACCCTTGTTCTTGAGAAGTAACGATGGGATGCAACAAACCCCAAGGAGTACGTAATTGCGCTGACACACACTCATACTGCGATGACCTTTGGCCAGATTCATTTTTCTAATGCTTATATTAGAGTTTTCCCT
Organism: Gossypium rotundifolium; assembly: GCA_025506655.1. NCBI lineage: Eukaryota > Viridiplantae > Streptophyta > Magnoliopsida > Malvales > Malvaceae > Gossypium > Gossypium rotundifolium. Next base: position 20,012,813 of record CP106733.1, on the reverse strand, counting down.
TTTTAACATTCCACAATACACCCAACTTGGAGTGTCACTTATTTATAACTATATATATAGCGCAGTTGTAGAAGGCATTTTCATTCAAGATTCAAGGAATGCTACTAGTCATTTATTACTAATGCAACCTAAATCATTCATCAAAGTATTGAAGATACAACATTCAATTAAATTTATCCAACTCATTCATTGACAATTCACATTATCCAAGAATTATGCATCGAATGTAACAAAATATTTTTGAACAATTGTGCATAAACCTTACATACTTTAAAAAAAATAATTGAAATGTGGAAGTATTTCCAATTCCATATACATTCCCCTAAACTTAAAGATTGCAATGTCCCCAATGCACTGACAGGAATATGTAATGACAATGACAATGCAATGACAATGTATACTTATCAAAATAAAATCTACAGCTACATACAATGCATGAATACTATAACAAAAGCTTAAAACAAACCAACTCAATTATCCACAACCGTTGATGTAGCTGCATGATGCTTCTTTTTCCTCATTTTCTTCTCTTCCTTCTTTCATTTTTTTTTTTATCCTTGGAGCACTTCCTTTTCATTTAGATGGGCTTTGAACAGCCTTCGAATTGCTCCTCAGTTCCTGGCTCAGCTCTGGCATCATCGGTTGTTGTGTGTGTAGGAGAAGCCACTTAGAGTGGTCCAGTGTAGACCACTATTGCCCATGAATTGCATTGCCCCTCACTAGTGACCTCAGCGACTTCCGCCAGTCTCATTCTAGTTTGCTCCAAATTATAAATATTTACACTCATAGATCCAGGTGCGGTGACAACCTTCTCAACAAAATTTTCTTTTGCTTTTTCTTTCTTACTTTCAGCAAATAAACATCAAAAAATGCCATCCCCGAAAGTAGCGCTAAAAACTTGATCGGTTGATAACGTCATAGCAATAATGTGCAAGCGAACACTGCGATGCAAGTATAGTAGACAAATGTGAGTCTATTAGATATCGAACCCACAGGGATGACTGTCTTATGTCTATTAATGTCGGTGCAATAGCTAGATAGAAACGAGATAAATTGTGAGGATGGTTGTTGGAGCAATATCTTGAAAACAATGAAATAAAATATGATGATGATAAACTAGGATCCCCAACATGAATCTTCAGCAGAATACTAAGTGTTGTTGATTGTTGATGCAATGAAATTAATATATATCTTACCAAATGCCACTCTTTGGTTTAATCTGAGACTTAACAATGCTCATTTGTAATATCCAGGACTATGGCTTATGCATTATTACTAAATAATATGAAATAGCATGCCTTATGTGATTAAGAATGTGTTGTATGAATTTTGTGACCTTTAGAAAATAGGGGAGTGCCTTAGAAATTATTAGATTCTAATTCTAAAAGAGGAAGCTAAGTAGGGTGGCCTTAAGAGAAATAGTAGGGAAAACATGACATGAAATTGGGCTTGGTAAAGTGGCTACAAGGCGCCACTTAAAGCCTCTGTAAGTGATACAAGTAGGTGCAAATGGGCCTAGGTTCGAGTCATAAGGAAAGCAAATAAAAGATTTTATTTTTCGGCAATAAGGAGTAGAGGTGGATGGCATTGAGAGGCGAGGAGGAGCTTTAGATGTGATTAAACTCTTTGTGATAATTATTTTTTAGAATAGATAAAAGATAAAGGAGGAGAAGCAAATGGGATATAGTGGTAGCCAAGGGACTCCTTGGTTGGTAAAAATCGATCATGAAAGGGAGGCATAAGTGCCAAATTTTTTTAATTGGAACAAAAGACACTCTTCTTTTCTCTCTTTTAGTGCTTGCCAATTTCTTATCATCTCTCTTCCTTCTCTCAAATTCTTTCTTTCAACTCTTTCTCTAGCCGAATCTCCATCATCAACTTTCTTTTTCTTTTCACAACTCTCCAAAAGCCAAAGGTAATCCTTTTCTAGCAATAACCGATTGTTAATCAAAACACCAAAAGCCAAAACTTGATTGATCAAACACCTAGCCAATAGCTGAATACCTCGGTGGGTTCAACAAGGAGCAGTCGATTCCTGTAATAAGGGTAAGGACCAATTGTCATTCGGTTTCCATTCTTTTTCTTTTAGGCTTGTTGAAAATTTAGGAACTAATTCCTATTATTGATCTTCGCCAAAACTTGGAAGGAGGCTTCGGGAGTTAGGTGATGTCGACTACAAGTAGAAGGATCTTTCGGGATTTTAAAGATCTAAGGTGAGTCATATTGGATATTCGGCCAAGGGCTATTTACTTGTGATTAAATGTTAGAAATTGATCTAACATGTGTCTATAGGGATTCCGACAGATACCTAAGACAAGGGATACTTTCGGGATTTGAGAATCGTAGGGTAAGTGCACATACACATTTGGCCAAGGCCTATTTAGTGATTAGATCTATTTACTATTTATTCAAAAATTGAAAACTAACCTGTGAAGTGATCTAGTACTTGGCCGATTACAAGAAGGAACATAGCAAAGTTTCAGGATTTGATTTTTAATCCAATCGGTAACAAGGTAAGTTTTGGTTGCAATAATCTCTCGGGATTTGGTTATATGGCCGAATAAGTTTTGCTAATATGTCTAACAATGGTCGAATATAGGATCTAAGATCTAAAGCATTAGATCAGGTTTTCGGGATCTCAATTAAGCGCTAAGTAAATTAGGTGTGTACCCCACACTAAGCCTTGATTAATTTACGGTTATGTTTTAATTAATATGTCACAAGAATATGTTATGATGTGGCTAAGAGTACCATGCAATGGTGCAAAGTACTCAGGTGCGTTTACCCTCTCCTACTATGAGTATGATAAGATTCATTATGGCACATATGTCAATAGTGATAAGAATGTGAAATAAAGCATGATATTGCATGATATGTTTGACATGGGGCATATGGGTGATATGTAAAGGGAAGTGAATTGGTGGTTTTATACCCAATATCTGTCACAATATCCGTGTGGTGACTTATGTCACAATATCTTATGTCACAATATATGAATGTGGTGACTTATGTCACAATATATGAATGTGGTGGTGTGTAGCTGGAGGGTTGATGTCACATTGACTGGTTATCTAGGCTTGGGATCGGGTTTGCATCATGATTTATATATGTATATCATGTATGATTTGACATGCTGAATTAATTGAGTCTTGACTCACCACCTTGTGGGATTATTTTTCGTGTGACACTCGGTAATGGACCGAGTCGGCAGGAGCTCAAGTGGTGGCCATGCACAACTCTAAACTTATTATTTTGTTTTGGGCTTTTCTTTCTTTTTAGTATTTTGGATCTAATTTAAGTTTTGATTTGATGTAATAAGGCCTTGGTTTGAGCTGTTTACGCATGCATATTTACTTATTTAAGTATGACACAATCTTTATTAATTCAAAATTAAAGTCCATCTTTCTTAAATATAAATATTAAATGTTTTGACACCTAATCAACACGTGTTTTAAATTCGAGCCCAACCTAAATCAACTGTTTTCAAAAACGCGAGAACTTTTAGAAAAGATTCAAATAAGAATTTGAATGGTTTTTCCTAGAAGCATGCCAGATCCGGTCAGGGATTGTGGGTCGGGTTTGGGGTGTTTCAGCTTGGTATCAGAGCCCGGTTCAAAATTCGACCTTGAGGGCTTTTAGGGCCCAAAACATTTTCTGTCTTTTGAAATTGGACTTTTCTAAGAAATAAGTAGATTTTCTAACATGGCACCTGAGACTCCGGCCCGAAGTCCACCAGGCAAGTACCCTATCCATTGTGTGAATTATTGTATGATTTGTAGAGGGGTAGAAATGGAACGTAGATTAGTATGATAAGTACTTGAACTATAGGACTAGTTACCCCAACAAGTACATAAAACTTTAATGCACAATTAAACAAACCTGTGTTTAAGCCGCCGAGTTAGGGTGTGGCAACCGTTGTGCGCATGTCTAGGATTGGTTTTAGTGGGAGCTTGGTATTTAAGCGTCCTAGTGACTCACCTCCTACCCACTTGAATCCTACACGGTGTGTAGTGATGGTTCACCTAACCAAGAGGACTCGACACAAGTGAACCCGATAACTAAAACCCGAAAGGGACTAGCCATATTTTTATAAAAAAAAAAACCCTAGTCTTAAAATCACCAAAATTACCCCTTCAAGGTGTAGGAAAACTATTTTGAAAAAAAAAATTTCCAAAATGTTCTCGATTTACTAAAATGACCTAAATACCCCTGGTTGGAAAATTACTAAAATGCCCTTGGTTCATGAAATTCCTATACTATCCACAGTTTTCTTATCAAGATTTTCTTACCTTACAAATGTCCAAAACCCTATTTTACAAAATATTAAGACACCCTGATTTGCAAAATGACCAAATTACCCCTAACCTGTGTAAATGACCAAAATACCCTCAGTAAGGAAAATTATCGAAGTGCCATCAAATTAGAAATCTTTAAAAATACCCTTATTTTGGAAAGTCACCAGGAACCACATTTTGCAAAAAATTACTGAAATGACCCTAGCTTGTAAAATTACAAAAATACCCCTAGTGTATAAAATTATCATTTCACCCTTGAAATTTTCCCAGCAAGTATTTTAATTTTTGTAAAATATCAACAATCTCTATTTTGCAACATTTTCAAATACCTTAATTTGAAAAAATTACCAAAATACCCCTGTAGGACAAAATTACGAAAATACCCTTGGGTAGTGGAAAACAACAAACAACGACAACTACAACATTTCTACTGTAATGAGCATAAGTTCATGTGTGTGACTAAATGAATGATGTGAGGCGTATGTGTATGAATCGAAAGAACTACTTCCTAGAACTATTAAACATAAAACTGTTCGTGATAAATCAGTGGAACCAAACTAATTCATAAAACTCTTTAATCAGATAAACGCAAAGCGAAAGTATGAATTCAAGGGGACGTGGTTGTAACGTGCGTGGCCGTGGAAAAGGCCGAATGATTGTGTCAGAACACTTTAGATTGGGTCAAGGATCTGAAAATGAAATGCCACCACCACCACCAGCCGCTGATGTGGAATATCAGGATCAGACGGGGGATGACGCAGTGTCACAAGCGATGCTGTGGGTCTTGAAAAGGGTGGCTGGAGCAGGTGGAGGCATGGGAGCTCGAAAGTTGGTACCTGAGCGACTCCGAGCCAACGGAGCTAAGATGTTCCATGGTGTGTCTAGTGTGGCACCCAGTACCGCTGAGTATTGGTTGGAGGCGATTGAGCGAATTATGGATGAGCTCGATTTAATTGCCTAGGAAAAATAGAAAGGGTTGGTGTCGCTTCTCCGTGATGAGTCATATCAATGGTGGCTCATGGTTCGAGATTGTGCTACAGCTGAGGAACTCACTTGGGATTATGCTAAGGCGGCATGCCAGAAGAAGTATGTCGGTACTCATTACATCGATGCACAGAGGAAGGCATTTTAGAAATGGTTCAAGGAACAAGTCCGTGGCGAGTTCAAGTTGAATTCCTAACTGAGCCGTTATGCTCGAGGCATAGTGTCAACTGAGCATGAGCGGTGTGTCCGATTTGAGGATGGGTTGAGGGATGATTTGAGACTGTTGATAGCTCCACAGCAAGAACAGAAGTTTGCTGTGTTGATAGAGAAGGCTAAGGTAGCCGAGGGTGTCAAGGATTCGATAAGGCAGAACACCGATCGGAATAGGCAAAAGAGAGGATTTGGATCTTCAGGGTCCTCTATCAAAAGAGGCCTAGAGTTGATGGGCCGCGAGGTCAGCAGGCTGCTACTGGAGGGTAGTATCGTACTTGTGCCCAATATGGGAAGAAACATTTAGGAGAGTGTTGGAAGCAGACGGGAGGATGCTTTAAGTGTGGGTCCAAAGACCACATGATTAAGAATTGTCCTATGAGAACCGAAGGGGGATGACTAGTAAGTCAAGGTTCTAATCAGGCTGGAAGAGGAGGATAGTAGCCTCAGTGGGGCCGTGGTCCAATGGTAGAGGTAATGGTGCTTTGGTAGAGGACCCAGGGAACAACGGTGAGGTGTTGGTAACACGGATGCCAAAGCGGTAGGTTTAGTGTATCTGATTCATCGGAGGAGGACGGAGACACACCGACGTCATAACTGATACATTTCTTATATCCGCAAACCTTATGTTACTTTGATTGATGTGGGCTCGACCCATTCTTATGTTGCATGTAGAGTAGTTGGAAACATAGAAATAGCCTCTGAACTTTCTAATAGGGAGATGACTGTAGTAAGCCCATTAGACCAAATTGTAGTAGTGAATAAGATGTTTGGAGAGTACCTTTGGAACTTCAAGGAACGATATTTTTTGTCGACCTAATGAAACTACCCTTCAGGGAATTTGATCTTATACTTGGCATGGATTGGCTAGTGGAGCATCGGGCTGTATTGGATTATGTAGCCAAATGAATGGAGTTAAGGACCCCATTGGATGAGGTGATGGTTATGATAGGAGAAAGAAGGAACTACTTGTCTAACGTAGTTTTGGCATTAAAGGCGGATAAGATGGTTCGGAAGGGGTGTAAGGCATTTTTGGCCTTTATTTGTGCTTTGGATACAAACGAATGGGGAGTTAGTGGAGTTAGAACTGTAAGGGAGTTTGTGGATGTCTTTCGGAGGAATTACCTAGAATACCCGGACGGGGAGGTGGAGTTTGAAATTGACTTGCTACGGGTATAACTCCCGAGTCCATTGCCCCATCTGAGAATGGCACCAAAGGAGTTGGTTGAGATCAAGGCTCGAGATCCAAGAATTGCTTGACCAGTGGGTTCATCCGGCCAGTGTGTCTCCATAGGGAGCACCGGTCTTATTAAATGAAGAAGAAGGATGGAACTATGCATATGTGCATAGATTATCGTCGATTGAATAAAGTGACCATCAAAAACAAGTACCCTTTGCCAAGGATAGATGACTTGTTCGATCAGCTTAAAGGGGTCGTAGTATTCTCAAAGATCGATCTAAGGTTTAGATATCATCAGCTTAAGGTAAAGGAGGCTAATATCTATTAGACGGCTTTCTGAACAAGGTATGGGCATTATGAGTTCTTGGTAATGCCGTTCGGTTTGACTAATGCCCAGTCACGTTTATAGACATGATGAATCGGGTTTCTAACCCTATCTGGATCGATTTGTTGTTGTGTTCATAGACGATATTTTGGTGTATTCGAAGTCTGAGGAAGAACATGATGAGCATCTCCGGATAGTGTTGTAAGTGTTAAGGGAAAAGAAGCTCTGCGCCAAATTCAACAAGTGTGAATTTTGACTTAAGGAGGTTACGTTTTTAGGACATGTGGTATCTCTTGAAGGAATAAGGTGGATCCTCGGAAGATTGAGGCGGTGTTGGATTGGAAACCCCCTAAATCATGGTGGAAGTTCAGAGTTTCTTAGGATTAGCAGGCTATTACCGAAGGTTCGTGGAAGGGTTCTCGTCGATAGCCGCGCCTCTGACAAAGTTGTTGAGAAAGGAAGTGCCTTTCGTATGGACCGATAAACAACAAGAGAGCTTTGAGAATCTTAAGAGGGTCTTGATCGAAGCTCCAGTTTTGATTCAGCCTAAGGCAAGGAAGGATTTTATGGTGTATTGTGATGCTTCCCATACAGGATTGGGAGGTGTCCTTATGCAAGACGGGAAAGTGGTCGCTTATGCGTCTCGACAATTAAGGCCACACGAGGTTAACTACCCAACGCATGACTTGGAATTGGCAGTAGTGGTCTTTGCCCTTAAGGGATGGAGGCACTATCTTTATGGAGAAAAGTCTATAATCTACACAGACCACAAAAGCCTTAAGTATCTACTGACCCAAAAGGAGTTGAATCTGAGACAACGAAGGTGGGTGGAACTATTGAAGGACTATGATTGCTCTATAGAGTATCACTCGGGCGAGGCGAATGTGGTAGCAGATGCCATAAGTCGAAAGGTTGTGTCAGATCTGAGGGCGATGTTCACACATCTGAGCTTGTATGACGATGGAAGTTTGCTGGCAGAATTGCAAGTTAAACCGACATTGTTGAATGAGGTAAAGGAAAGTCAGTTACTGGATGAGGATCTAAGTGTTAAGTTTCGACAAGTGCAGAACGGGGAGTTAGAGGGTTATAGTGTTAATGATGAGGGAGTAATGTGCTTCAAGGGTAAGGTCTATATACCGAAGGACGAGGAACTTAGGCAAAGAATTCTTCGAGAATCACATAGTAGCCCTTATGCTATGCATCCCGGAGGTAGTAAAATGTCTGAGATCTAAGAGAACAATTTTGGTGGCACGGTCTTAAGCGGGAATTCTTGAATTTGTTGGCAAATGTTTGGCGTGTCGACAAGTTAAAATTTGAGCACCAAGTTCCATCAGGGTTGCTTCAGCCAATACAGTTTTTGCAGTGGAAGTGGGAGAGAATTACCATGGACTTCACTAGTGGGCTTCCCCTTACGCCTACTAAGAAGGACTCGGTATGGGTAATAGTAGATCGACTGACAAAGTTTGCGCATTTTATGCCATTGCGGATTGACTACTCCCTACAAAAGCTAGCAAGGTTGTATGTAGCTGAGATTGTAAGGTTGCATGGAGTGCCAATGTCAATTATCTCGGATAGGGATCCGAGGTTTACGTCTCGGTTTTGGAAGGCACTACATCAAGCTTTGGGTACTAGATTGGACTTCAGTACGGCTTTTCATCCACAGTCAGACGGTCAATCTGAGCGAGTAATACAAGTATTGGAGGATATGCTGAAAGGCTGTGTAATAGACTTCAAAGGAAGTTGGGAAGAATATTTGCCTCTAGCGAAATTTGCTTACAATAATAGTTATCAGGCAAGTATATAGATGGCACCGTATGAAGCGCTGTATGGTCAGAAGTGTCGCACTCCTACGTGTTGGATGGAATTAGGGGAACGTCAAATTTTGGGTCCAAAATTATGGGTGAATCTGAGGAGAATGTTAAGATAATTCGGGCATGGTTAAAGGAGGCAGCTGATAGATAAAAGTCGTATGCAGATCTCAAACGGAAGGAAATAGAATTTGATGTGGGAGATCAAGTGTTCCTTAAAGTTTCACCTTGGAAGAAGGAAATGAGATTTGGTCGAAAAGGGAAGCTAAGTACAAGGTTCATAGGACCTTATCAGGTATCGAAACAAATCAGACCGGTGGCATACCAGTTGGAGTTACCTCCAGAATTGAAGTAGATGCACGACGTATTTCATGTTTCCATGCTATGTCGATATCGATCGGATCCATCTCATGTAGTTCCGGTTGAAGTGGTGGGCTGAGACGGATCATCTTATGAAGAAGAGCCATTGATTAAAACGAGATGTGAAGGTGATTCGGAGGAAGTCGATTCCTTTAGTTAAAGTGTTATGGTGAAATCATGGATCGGAGGAAGCCTCGTGGGGCCGGAAGAACCAATGCAACAATAATACCCCCACCTATTCTAGCAGGTAATTTGAAGTTGAAATTATTTTAAGAGGTAGAAGCGTAATATCCTGACTATGGCTTATGCATTATTACTAAATAATATGAAATAGCATGCCTTGTGTGATTAAGAATGTGTTGTATGAATTTTGTGACCTTTAGAAAATAGGGGAGTGCCTTAGAAGTTATTAGATTCTAATTCTAAAAGTAGGGAAAACATGACATGAAATTGGGCTTGGTAAAGTGGCTACAAGGCGCCACTTAAAGCCTCTGTAAGTGACGCCACAAGTAGGTGCAAATGGGCCTAGGTTGAGTCACAAGGAAAGCAAATAAAAGATTTTATTTTTCAGCAATAAGCGTAGAGGTGGGCGGCATTGGGAGGCCGAAGGAGGAGCTTTAGATGTGATTAAACTCTTTGTGATAATTATTTTTTAGAATAGATAAAAGATAAAGGAGGAGAAGCAAATGGGATATAGTGGCCGGCCAAGGGACTCCTTGGTTGGTAAAAATCGGTCATGAAAGGGAGGCATAAGTGCCGAATTTTTTTTAATTGGAACCAAAGACACTCATCTTTTCTCTCTTTTTGTGCTTGTCAAATTTCTTATCATCTCTCCTTCCTTATCTCAAATTCTTTCTTTCAACTCTTTCTCTAGCTGAATCTCCATCATCAACTTTCTTTTTCTTTTCACAACTCTCCAAAAGCCGAAGGTAAGCCTTTTCTAGCAATAGCCGATTGTTAATCAAAACACCAAAAACCGAAACTTGATTAATCAAACACCTAGCCTATAGCTGAATACCTTGGTGGGTTCAACAAGGAGCAGTCGATTCCTGTAATAAGGGTAAGGACCAATTGTCATTCGGTTTCCATTCTTTTTCTTTTAGGCTTGTCGAAAATTTAGGAACTAATTCCTATTATTGATCTTGGCTGAAACTTGGAACAAGGCTTCGGGAATTAGGTGCTGTCGACTACAAGTAGAAGGATCTTTCGGGATTTTAAAGATCTAAGGTGAGTCATATTGGGTATTCGGCCAAGGGCTATTTACTTGTGATTAAATGTTAGAAATTGATCTAACATGTGTCTATAGGGATTTCGATAGATACCTAAGACAAGGGATACTTTCGGGATTTGAGAATCGTAGGGTAAGTGCACATACACATTCAGCCAAGGCCTATTTTGTGATTAGATCTATTTACTATTTATTCAAAAACTGAAAACTAACCTGTGAAGTGATCTAGTGCTTGGCCAATTACAAGAAGGAACATAGAAAAGTTTCGGGATTTGATTTTTAATCTAATCGACAGCAAGGTAAGTTTTGGTTGCAATAATCTCTCGGGATTTGGTTATATGGCCAAATAAGTTTTGCTAATATGTCTAAAAATGGCCGAATATAGGATCTATGATCTAAAGCATTAGATCGGGTTTTCGGGATCTCAATTAAGCGCTAAGTAAATCAGGTGTAACATCATGAAAAGGGCCTATGCATTTTCGGTTTAATTGTACGAAATGACATGTCTTATGTGTTATGAATGTATTTTGAACATTTTGGAAACACAGGAATGTATGGAAATGTTACGTTAAAAGAGGAAAGTGAACATTTGGAAACCTAAGTTAAAAGAGGAAAGTGAACATTTTGGAAACCTAAGTTAAAAGAGGAAAGTGAACATTTTGGAAACCTAAGTTAAAAGAGGAAAGTGAACATTTTGGAAACTTAAGTTAAAAGAGGAAACTAAAACAAGGTGGCCTTAAGAAAATTAATAGAAGAAGTTTGACACACAAACAGGCTTGGAAAAGTGGCCTGGAGATGCCACTTAGGGCCTCTGGAAATGGCGCCACATATAAGGGGATTGGGCCTAAGTTTGAGTCACATGGGAAGCAAATAAAAGAAGTTTTATTTTTACTTCCAGAAGCATAGAGGTGGAGGGCATTAAGGCTCTTAAAAGAGGAGTTTTATTCTCTTTAAATTTTGGCTAAATAGGGGATACATAATAGATTATTTTCAAGAGATAAATGATAGATTATTTTTTTATTTTATGAGGTGATAAGAGGAGAAAAGTGAGGAAGGGCTAGTGTTTGAGTGCTAGCCAAAATTCTTAGTTGAAGTATCCATCTTTTTCTTTTTTTTTTTTTTGTTTAGTCTCTCCTCTTCTCTCTTCTAAATTTCTCGGTGCTCTCCTCTCTTCTCTTCTCTTTAATTTGTTAAACCGAATCTATAGTCCACCATTGCCAAAATTCTCAAGTCTTCTTTTCTTTATTTTTTTTTGTGGAAACCGAATACCCCAAGAGAACCCCTAGCCGACTTCTCCATTAAATCCCAAAAGCGAAACCTTATCATCTAGTCATCAAGGCCGATTCTTTAAGGGCTTTTAAAAGGTCTCTTCTGGATTTCTTAAAGGGTAAGATCCAAAATTGGTTTCAATTCTTTTATATTTTAGACCTATCGAAAATTTAGGGACTAATCTCTATTATTAATTTTGGCGAATTATGGAAGGGTGTATTAAGGATTTAAGAATTGTCAACTACAAGAAGGTATCTTTCGGGATTTCAAGGATCTAAGGTAAGACATATGTATATTCAGCCAAAGGCCATGTTTTATGTTTTAATGTTAGATTAATCTAACATATGGTTATAGGAATTTCGACAACATTAAGGAAGCAATGATCCAATTAGGATTTAAGATTTGGAAGGTAAGCACCTATGTATATTAAACTAAAGCCTAGATTAGTATTTAGATCATTCTTTAAATATTCAAAAGCGAAAACTAACCAAGTTAATTGATTCAATGCTGGCGAATACAAGGAGGAATAAAGCAAAGATTTGAGTTGGTTGGTGTCCCAATCGGCAACAAGGTAGGTTTAAGAATACAAATCCTACTAGGATTTGGTTTTATAATAGAATAGGCTTTATGCTAATATATTAGGGTTGGTGAATGTAGGAATTGAGATCTAAGGCAGTGAGATCGATTTTGAGATTTCGGTGAATCACTAAGCAAATCGGTGTGTATTCCACACTAATTCTTAATATATTTTATGGCAATATTTAATATGTGCATGTTTATAAGAATGTGAATATGGCTAAGGTACCGTGTTACTGGTACAAAGTACTCAGTCGTTCCTACTCCTACTAGGATTACGAAATATGTTCTATTTAACATGTGAAAAGTGACATAAATGTGAATTTAAGTATGATATGCATGATATGAATAATATGGGGCATTCGGGTTATATGAAAAAGGGGAAGTGAAAGTGGTGACTTGGTCTCACTATCTCGAATGTGGTGACTTGGTCACATTATCGAATGTGGTAACTTGGTTACATTATCTGAATGTGGTGTCTCATGACACAATTATTTAATCTGGTGGCTAAGCCACGAATTTTATATGGGCGATGAGCACGTCGACTGCAGCGACTGTCTTCGATGGTGTGTAGCGGATGGAGGGTTGACTTAGTAGTCCCCACGGTGTGTAGGTTGGTATGGGGATGTGTAGCGGATGGCATCTAGGTTTGGGTTCGGGTTGCATCATTATCTTGAATTATTATGTGAACATGATATGTATGGTATGCCTAAATCTATTAAATTTTAGTGTTGGTTACACATTGAGTCTGTTGACTCACCTGTTGTGGGAACATGTTTCAGGTGATGAACAGTGATGGACCGGGACGGCAGAACTTGTGGTGGCCATGCTCAAACAAAGTTTTATTTAATTTGGAGATTTTATTTTATTTAAGTACTCTACAAATTTTATTTTGGGTTTTGTTTTATGTAATAAGGCCATAGTGATGATTTTATTGTTGTTTTAATTACTATGTTACTTAATTTATGTTATTTAAAGATTAAGTCAATTTAATTTAAAATAAACTTTAAATATTTTGTCACCTAAAATAAATGGGTTTTCAATATAAAAATAAACTTGTTTTCAACTCGAGCCCATCCCACAAACAAACTATCTTCAAAACACACGATTTTCAAAGTAACAAAAGAATTTTGAGCAGGTTTACATCGAAGCATACCAAATCTGTTCGGGGGCTCGTGGGCGGGTATGGGGTGTTCGGTTTAGTATGAGCCCGATTTAAACTCTCGGCCTGTGGTCTAAGGCCCAAAACGTTTTCAAATCGAGCCCAAATGAGTTTTATGGAAGTATTTCTGAAAATAGGCAGGTTTGATGGCATGGCACCTAAGTCTCCGACCCGCAGTCCACCAGGTAAGTACCCCTAACCATCTGTGTGATTATGTGATTTATAGAAGGGTAGAAAAGGAATGGAACGTAGAATAGAATGATAGGTACTTGAACCCTAGGACTAGTCTACCCTGACTACTACATAAGACTTAAATGCCTAACTAAACAAACCTATGGCTAAGTCAGCCGGAGTTAGGGCGTGGTAACTCACATGCGCATGTCTAGGATTGGATCCGGAAGAGCACAGTATTTAAGGTCCTAGTGACTCACCCCTCTTGCAGAATCCTACAGTGCGTAGCTTTGGTTCACCGACCAAGAAGACTCGGTCATAGGCTAAACCCAATAACTAAAACTTAGAAAGGGAACTAGCCATTTTTAAGAACCTAATTTTAAAACTCTTAAAATCATTTTCTTTAATTTGTGAAAACTATTTTTCTACACAATTTTCCAAAAACTTTTGATTTATAAAATTACAAAAATACCACAGTGGTAAAATTACAAAAATGCCCTTGGTTTATAAAAATGTCTAAAATACCCACAGTTCTAATCAACATTTTCATTATTTTATAACAAGTCCAAAAAAACACTTATTTGCAAATTATCAAAAATACCTTGATTTTGGAAAATTACAAAATTGCCCCTAACTTACCAAAATTTCCAAAATGACCCTGATTTCCAAAATTTTTGCAACTTCATCGTTTTGGAAAATAAATTTCTCAAAAAGAACCCTCAAAGTTTTGCAAATTTTGAAATATCCTTGAATTATTAAACTTTACAAATTTACCCAGGTTAATTACCAAAATACCCTTGAGAATGAAAAAAAATTTACCAGAATACCCTTATTGACAAAATTACCAAGAAACCTTATTTGACAAATTACGAAAATACCCCTGTAGGACAAATTACGCAAATACCCTTAGGTAGTGGAAAAACAACAACAATGAAAACTACAACATTTCTCTGGATGAACGGAAGTTCATAATTGATTGATGGATGTATGAATGTGAAGATTGTGTATGTATGAATACGAAAGAACCACTCTTAAAATTCTTTTCATAAAACTTCATCGTGGATAATCGATTGGAATAAGGGCTAATTCATAAAACTTTCTTAAATCAGTTAAAGCACATCGTTAGATATGAGTTCTAGAGGACGCAATCGTCATGGGCCAGATAGAGGAAGAATGGTCGTATCGAACCCGTTAGATCTGGTCAAGGTGCGGCAATGAGTTACCATCGCCACCACCACCCCATTATTGGTGTCGAGCGGTGAGGCTCGACGGGGATGATCTTTGTATCACAGTTTGTCTTGCGAGTTCTAAAATGGTGGCTAGGCGGGTGGAAATATGGGAGCTCGAAAGTGCATGCAGAGGACTCAGAGCCAGCGGAGTGAGGTGTTAAAGTGGAGTGTCGGTGTGGCACCGTCTGGTGAATCTTGGTTGGAGCGACCGGCGCATTATGGATGAGCTCGACTGACCCTAAAGAAGTTGAAAGGAATGGTGGCATTACACGCGATGAAGCGTACCAATGGTGGTTAACTATTCGGGATGGTGCCACACCGAGGATCGACACAGGATTATGTTAAGGAAGCATATCGGAAGAAATATGTCGGCATAAGGTATCTTGTCATAAAGGAAGGCTTTTACGGGTAGTTTAAGGAACAAGTCCGTTCACGAATATGAAGCTCAATTCTTGAGGTTGGCCGATATGCTCGAGGAGTAGTAGCAAGCCCGAGCATGAACGCTGTGTCCATTTGAGGACGGATTAAGGGATGATTTGAGATTGTTGATAGCACCGCATCAGGAGCAAGAGTTTTTGCTTTAGTAGACACGACCAAGGTAGTCGAGGGAATTAAGGATGCTACAAAGCGAAATGTAGATCGGAATAGGCTAAAAGAGGTTTTAGATAAATGCAGGAAGGTTCAAAAGAGGCCTAGAGTTGATGGGCATGCGAAATCGATAATTTGGTCTTGGATGGCGATGTCGTCCTTGTGATCATTGTGGAAAGAAGCACTTAGGGAGTCACGAAAAAGGCGGGAGGATGTTTTAGGTGTGGGTCCAAGGACCATATGCTCAAAGATTGTCCTAAGAAACCGGATGAAAGTCGATCGTGATCGTAATGTTAATCGGTGGTAGAGGAGGACGACGACCTCAACGAGGTCGTGGTTCAAAAATAGAAGTAATAGTCTTTGGCGGAGGACGTGGAACACAAGGTAGAGTCTTGCTAACAACGAGGCAAAGCGGTAGGGTTTGGTTTATGCAATTCAGGAGGAAGATGGTGGCCTTGCGGATGTTATAACAGATGCGTTCCTTATTTATGGAAAGCCTTATTATGCCTTAATTGATGTGGGCTCGACCTATTCTTATGTTGCATGTAGTGTAATGGAAACATTAGGCCTAGACTACGAACTTTCGATAGGCGGATGGTTGTAGTAAGCCCATTAGGCCAAAGCGTAGTGGTGGATAAGATCTTCGAGTGTACCTTTAGAGATTTAGGGAGTGAACTTTTGGGTGACTTAATGGAACTACCCTTTGGGGAGTTTGAACTCATACTTGGAATGGGTGGCTAGTAGAGCAAAGAAGTAGTATTGGATTGTCTGGCTAAGCGAATAGAACTAAGGACCCCAGGAGGATGAAGTAGTGGTAATGATCGGAGAAAGAAGAAACTACATCTAACGTAGTTTCGACATTAAAAATTGAGAAAATGGTTAGGAAAGGTACAAGGCATTTCTAGCTTTAAATCGATCTTGTAGACACAAAAGAAGGGGAGTTAGTGGAGTTAGAATAGTAAAGGACTTTAAAGATGTATTTTCGGAGGAATTACAGGAATACCCCAGGATAGGGAGGTGGAATTTGGAATAGATTTACTAAGGAGCGACTCTGTGTCAATCGCTCCATCCGAATGGCGCCAAAGGAGTTAGTGGAGCTCAAGGTCAAATCCAAGAATTCTTTGGATCGTGGGTTCATTCGACCCGTGTGTCTCCATAGGGAGCCTTGGTCTGTTAAGTAAAGAAGAAGGACAGAACTATGCGTATGTGCATAGATTACCGTCAGTTAAATAAGCTGACCATTAAGAACAAGTATCCTTTGCCAAGAATCGATGACTTGTTCGATCATTTGAAAAGACATGATATTCTCAAAGATAGACTTGAGGTCGGGATATCATCAGTTGAAGGTGAAGGAGGCAGATATCCATAAGATAGCATTTAGGACAAGATACGACCATTTTGAGTTTGTAGTAATGCCGTTTGGGTTGTCGAACGCTCCAGTCGCGTTCATGGATATGATGAACTGAGTTTTCCAACCTTACTTGGATAGGTTCGTTGTCGTGTTCATCGACGATATTTTGGTGTACTCAAGTCCGAAGAGGAGCATGATGAGCATCTCAGAGTTGTCTTTGCAAGTGTTAAGGGAGAAGAAGCGCTATGCCAAATTGACAAGTGTGAATTTTGGCTCAAGGAGGTGGCGTTCTTAGGGCATATGGTATCCATGAGAGGAATAAGAGTGGATCCTAGGAAGATCGAGCGGTGTTGGATTGGAAACCACCTAGGTCCGTGGTTTTGAGATCCAAAGTTTCTTAGGTTTGGTAGGCTATTATAGAAGGTTTGTTGAAGGGTTCTCGTCTATAGCCGCCTTTGACAAATTTGTTGAGGAAGGAAGTACCCTTTGTATGGTCGGATAAGCAGGAGGAGAGCTTTGAGAAGCTTAAGAAGGTTTTAACGGAAGCTCCAGTATTGATTTAGCCAGAGGCAGGAAAGAATTCATGGTGTATTGTGATGCTTCCTATATAGGTTTGGGTTGCGTATTGATGCAAGACGGAAAGGTAGTCACATATGCATCTCGGCAGTTAAGGTCGCATGAGGTTAACTACCCAACCCATGACTTGGAATTGGCAGCAGTGGTTTTCGCCCTTAAGGTGTGGAGGCACTATCTCTATAGAGAAAGGTCAGTGATCTACACAGACCACAAGAGCCTTAAGTATCTGTTGACTCAGAAGGAGTTGAACTTGAGGCAGCGAAGGTGGGTGGAGTTATTGAAGGATTATGATTGCTCGATAGAGTACCATCCAGGCAAGGCAAATGTGGTAGCTGATGCCCTAAGTCGGAAGGTTGTGTCGGATCTAAGGCTATATTCACTCATTTAAGTTTGTATGATGATGGAAGCTTTGTTGGCGAGTTGCAAGTCAAACCCACATGGTGAATGAGGTGAAAAGGGACGATTGACGTCACGGACCCAAGTGCTAAGTTCGGCAAGTACAAAGCGGAGAGTTAGAGGATTATCGCGTTAATGATGAAGGAGTATTGTGCTACAAAGGAAAAGTCGTATCTTAGAAGGGCGAGGAGTTAAGACGGAAGATTCTTGAGAAGCACATAGTAGCCCTTATACTATGCATCCGGAGGCATTAAGTTGTCTGAGAGATCTAAGAGAAAAATTTTGGTGGCTTTGATCTTAAGCGGGAAGTTCTTTGAATTAGTGGGAAAATGTCGACATGTCGACAAGTTAAGGTTGAACACCAAGTTCCATCGGGATTGCTTGACCAATCGAGATTTTGCGATGGAAGTGGGAAAGAATTACCATGGACTTCGTTAGTGGGCTTCCCTTACGCCTATAAGAAGGACTCGGTATGGGTAATAGTGGATCGTTTGACTAAGTCCGCACACTTCATCCGGTAAGAGTGGATTATTCCTTGAAGTTAGCCAAATTATATGTGGCGATTGTAAGGTTACAGTGCGGTGTCAATTATTTGGATAGAGACCCAAGGTTCACGTCTCGGTTTTGGAGGCACTTCATCAAGCTTTAGGAGTAAGTTAGACTTCACTACGGCTTTTCATCCACAATCAAACGGGCAGTCTGAACGGGTAATAGAAGTGTTGAAGGATATGTTGAGAGGCTGTGTGATGGATTTTCGAGGAAGTTGGGAGGATTACTTGCCTTTAGCGAGTTACGCCTACAACAACGATTATCGAGGTAGCATTCGGATGGCACTATATGAAGCATTATGCAGGCGGAAGTGTCGAACTCCTACTTGTTGGACTGAGTTAGGAGAACGTCGAGTTTTGGGACCAGAGTTGGTGGCAGAAACTGAAAAGAAGGTTGAAATAATCCAAGCACAATTGAAGGAAGCATCTAATAGACAGAAGTCGTATGCAGATCTTAAACGGAAGGAAATCAAATTTGACGTGGGAGACAAAGTATTTCTTAAGGTTTCACCTTGGAAGAAGGTGATGAGATTTAGTCGGAAAGGGAAGCTAAGCCCAAGGTTTATATGGCCCTATCGAGTACTAAAGTGAGTTGGGCCAGTGGCATATCAGTTAGAGTTGCCACCAGAGTTGTAGCGGATGCACGACGTATTCCATGTATCATTGCTACGTCGCTACCAATCGGATCCATCTCATGTGGTACCAGTTGAAGAAGTGGAGCTAAGCCCAGACTTATCCTACGAGGAAGAGCCGATTCAGATATTGGAACGTGATGTGAAAATATTACGAAGGAAGTCAGTTCCCCTAGTCAAAGTGTTGTGGCGCAATCATGGATCGGAAGGAGCTTCGTGGGGAGCCAGAAGAGGCAATGCGACAGTAATACCCTCAATTATTTTAGCTAGGAAATTTCGAGGACAAAATTATTTTAAGGGGGTAGAATCGTAACATCTGAAAAGAACCTATGCATTTTCAGTTTAATTGTATGAAATGACATGTCTTATGTGTTATGAATGTATTTTGAACATTTTGGAAACACAGGAATGTATGGAAATGTTACGTTAAAAGAGGAAAGTGAACATTTGGAAACCTAAGTTAAAAGAGGAAAGTGAATATTTTGGAAACCTAAGTTAAAGAGGAAAGTGAACATTTTGGAAACCTAAGTTAAAGAGGAAAGTGAACATTTTGGAAACTTAAGTTAAAAGAGGAAACTAAAACAAGGTGGCCTTAAGAAAATTAATAGAAGAAGTTTGACACACAAGCAGGCTTGGAAAAGTGGCTGGAGATGCCACTTAGGGCCTCTGGAAATGGCACCACATACAAGGGATTGGGCCTAAGTTAGAGTCACATGGGAAGCAAATAAAAGAAGTTTTATTTTTGCTTCCAGATGCAGAGAGGTGGACAGCATTAAGGCTCTTAAAAGAGGAGTTTTATTCTCTTTAAATTTCGGCTAAATAAGGGATAAATAATAGATTATTTTCAAGAGATAAATGATAGATTATTTCTTTTATTTTATGAGGTGATAAGAGGAGAAAAGTGAGGAAGGGTTAGTGTTTGAGTGCTAGCCGAAATTCTTAGTTGAAGTATCCATCTTTTTCTTTTTTTTGTTTAGTCTCTCCTCTTCTCTCTTCCGAATTTCTTAGTGCCCTCCTCTCTTCTCTTCTCTTTCATTTGTTAAACCGAATCTATAGTCCACCATTGCCAAAATTCTCAAGTCTTCTTTTCTTTATTTTTTTGTGGAAACCGAATACCCCAAGAGAACCCTAGCCGACTTCTCCATTAAATCCCAAAAGCCAAAACCTTATCATCTAGTCATCAAGGCCGATTCTTTAAGGGCTTTTAACAAGGTGCTCTTGATTTCTTAAAGGGTAAGATCCAAAATTGGTTTCAATTCTTTTATATTTTAGACCTATCAAAATTTAGGGACTAATCTCTATTATTGATTTTGGTAGAATTATGGAAGGGTGTATTAGGATTTAAAATTGTCAACTACAAGAAGGTATCTTTTGGGATTTCAAGGATCTAAGGTAAGACATATGTATATTCTACCAAAGGCCATGTTTTATATTTTAATGTTAGATTAAATCTAACATATGGTTATAGGAATTTCGACAACATTAAGGAAGCAAGGATCCAATTAAGGATTTAAGATTTGGAAGGTAAGCACCTATGTATATTCAACTAAAGCCTAGATTAGTATTTAGATCTGTTCTTTAAATATTCAAAAGCGAAAACTAACCAAGTTAATTAATTCAATGCACAGTGAATACAAGGAGGAATAAAGCAAAGATTTGGGATTGGTTGGTGTCCCAATTGGCAACAAGGTAGGTTTAAGAATACAAATCCCACTAGGATTTGGTTTTATAGCCGAATAGGCTTTATGCTAATATATTAGGGTTGGTCGAATGTAGGAATTGAGATCTAAGGCGGTGGATCGATTTTGAGATTTCAATGAATCACTAAGCAAATCGGTGTGTATTCCACACTAATTCTTAATATATTTTATGGCAATATTTAATATGTGCATGTTTATAAGAATGTGAATATGGCTAAGGTGCAGTGTTACGATACAAAGTACTCAGTCGTTTCCTACTCCTACTAGGATTACGAAATATGTTCTATTTAACATGTGAAAAGTGACATAAATGTGAATTTAAGTATGATATGCATGATATGAATAATATGGGGCATTGGGTTATATGAAAAGGGGAAGTGAAAGTGGTGACTTGGTCTCACTATCCGAATGTGGTGACTTGGTCACATTATCCGAATGTGGTAACCGGTTACATTATCCGAATGTGGTGTCTCATGACACAATTATTTAATCTGGTGGCTAAGCCACGAATTTTATATAGGCGATGAGCACGTCATTGCAATGATGCCTTCGATGGTGTGTAGCGGATGGAGGGTTGACTTAGTAGTCCCCATGGTGTGTAGGTTGGTACGAGGATGGGTAGCGGATGGCATCTAGGTTTGGGTTTGGGTTGCATCATTATCTTGAATTATTATGTGAACATGATATGTATGGTATGCTGAATCTATTAAATTTTAGTGTTGGTTACACATTGAGTCATTGACTCACCCGTTGTGGGAACACGTTTGGTGATGAACAGGTGATGGACCGGACGGCGAGAACTTGTGGTGGCCATGCTCAACTTAAAGTTTTATTTAATTTGGAGATTTTATTTTATTTAAGTACTCTACAAATTTTATTTTGGGTTTTGTTTTATGTAATAAGGCCATAGTGATGATTTTATTGTTGTTTTAATTACTATGTTACGGATTTATGTTATTTAAAGATTAAGTCAATTTAATTTAAAATAAACTTTAAATATTTTGTCACCTAAAATAAATGGGTTTTCAATATAAAAATAAACTTGTTTTCAACTCGAGCCCAACCCACAAACAAACTATCTTCAAAACGCACAGTTTTCAAAGTAACAAAAGAATTTTGAACCGGTTTACATTAAGGAGCATACCAGATCTAGTTCAGGCTCGTGGGCCGGGTGTGGGGTGTTTCATCAGGTGTGTACCCCACACTAAGCCTTGATTAATTTACGGTTATGTTTTAATTAATATGTTACAAGAATATGTTATGATGTGGCTAAGAGTACCATGCAATGGTACAAAGTACTCAGTCGTTTACCCACCCTACTATGAGTATGATAAGATTCGTTATGGCACATATGTCAATAGTGATAAGAATGTGAAATAAAGCATGATATTGCATGATATGTTTGACATGGGGCATATGGGTGATATGTAAAGGGGAAGTGAATTGGTGGTTTTATACCCCAATATCTGAATGTGGTGACTTATGTCACAATATCCGAATGTGGTGACTTATGTCACAATATATGAATGTGGTGACTTATGTCATAATATATGAATGTGGTGGCTTATGTCACGAATATATATATCTGGTGACCATGCCACGAATTTTATAAGTCACGATGAGCACGTCATTGCAATGACGCCTTGATGGTGTGTAGCGGATGGAGGTTGACTTAATAGTCCCCACGGTGTGATGGTTGAATGCGGGTGATGTGTAGCGGATGGTTATCTAGGCTTGGGATCGTGTTTGCATCATGATTTATATATGTATATCATGTATGATTTGACATGCACAATTAATTGAGTCTTGTCTTTGGTTGTACACATTGAGTCTGTTTGACTCACCCTTGTGGGATTATTTTTAGGTGACACTCGGTAATGGACCGAGTCGGCGGGAGCTCAATTGGTGGCCATGCACAACTCTGAACTTATTATTTTATTTTGGGCTTTTCTTTCTTTTTAGTATTTTGGATTTAATTTGGGTTTTGATTTGATGTAATAAGGCCTTGGTTTGAACTGCTTACGCATGCATATTTACTTATTTAAGTATGGCACATTCTTTATTAATTCAAAATTAAAGTCCATCTTTCTTAAGTATAAATATTAAATGTTTTGACACCTAATCAACACGGGTTTTAAATTGAGCCCAACCCAAATCAATTGTTTTTTAAAAGCGAGAACTTTTAGCAAAGATTCAAATAAAATTGAATGGTTTTCCTAGAAGAATGCGGATCCGTCGGGGCTTATGGGTCGGGTTTAGGGTGTTTCAACATTAACCTTACCTTCCGATGATGGTAATGGGGCACTATTAAGAAAAAGTGGACTAAATTCCTTTAGTCGTTACTCAACTTCCGCTGAAAAGCTTATTAGCTCAAACTGTCACTGGACCTTCCTGTGTTAGTAATTGCAATAACACTTCCGTGTTTAGAAAATTCAAATCCCCAAGATTAAATAAATAAAATAAGAATTAATAAGATAACATTCAACAAAGCATTCATTGTACTTCCATACAGTAGAAAACATAGAGTAATCACCAGCATTTTCAAGAAATGAGAAAGAATCAAATGGAGAATACTATTCCTAGGCTACTCGATTGAATCTACCCATTTCCTTTGTTCAACACTTAGATCTCCTCGTCAGGAGTGGATCTTCATCAATCTTCATGTTGGCTCACCCAAGGAAACTCAAGCTGCCATAGCTGCAAGCTTCAAAATAGGGTAAGAGAATCGTGGTCCACCAAAAATTCCTCCTCATTCCATTATTCTCACTTTATCCTTTTATGTTTTCCTCAACAGAACAGGTGTCATTTTCTCAGGATTCTTCTGTCCTTGTTCACAGAGTAGTTACACCAATTGGACAGCTCACTCATGGTTGGCTCTTATCAGACAGCTGTCAATTGTGGCAAAAATTCTAAATGCCATCTGGAATTAACTCGTGCAGTGACATTGCGGATATCTATCAACTACAGCGACAATTTTGAACACAATCTGGATTTAACTCATGTAGCGACATTAATGTAGGAAGGTAGCAAAATTAAAGATAAAATAGGCTACGATTCATTGAGTTATAAAATGCAATTTACTAAACTAAACATGCTAAAATGTATGATAAGGGTAACTAAATGGGAACAATTTAAACAATAAGTAGGGAGAAAACATATGTTCTTTCTACTACGATCATTGATCGAAATTAAAAATGTGATATTCAAAATGAAATGAATTGGGTTGATATATGATTAATATTGCTATATGATTTGAATTCTTTATAAGCTCAACTCATTGTTCTTGTTGTGATTTGTCATGTTTAGATAATCTATGTCAAGCTAGTAGCTTATTGTGTTTGAATTGAAAGTTAATGTAAGATTTTGTTTAAATACCTATGAACTTACTAAGCATTTGAAATGCTTACCTTGTTAATTTTCCTTTCCTGTAGATTGGTAGCTTGTAGAATGTGTTGATCGAATCTATGAGAAGCTCACACTATCCTATTTTGATTCTATAGTCTTTTAAATATTTAAAAAGTTTGGTTTTGTGGTATGTACATAGGTGTTAAAAGTGTGTTAACTTCGAATTATTAGCTTGGTTTGAGTTTCGCTAGTATATGAATTATGAGATGTTAATACTTATACATGTATTATGACATGATTTGGTCATGTGTTGAGATTGTAAGGATAGTGTTTAAATGGCTAATTTGAATGTGAAATGGTATGATTTTGAACATGAAAATGGCATGGTTAAATGTTATTTTGAATGGCTTGAAAGCATGAAAGATTAGTGTGTGTTTTAATAAGTTGTTTGATGTGTTTTAGTGCCAAATTAAGGCATGTGGAGTTGATTGATTTTGGTAAAGGTTAAATGATGGTATGGTATGTAGCTTGGTTGCTTTTGTGCAAGAAAAAAGGTGCAATTATGCACCAAATGAATTAATGGTATAGTTGGCTTAGATTAGGTGCCAAAAGGCCTAGCTTGTGCCAAAAATAGAGCCGCGTCGCAACGTCAAGCAATGGTCATCGTGACTAGATCTGGGTTTGGGCCACGACATGACGAGGAACCCTATCATTACAACGAGGCAAAACAGATGGTCACTTTGTGACAAGGAACTCCTAACATCATGACATCATTTTGAAATTTTTTAAATGTTGCAGTTTGGTCCTAATGCGATTTCAGGTTAATTCTAAAGCATACGTAAGCTCGTGTAAGACCCGATAAAGATCATATAATGAATTTATGATCTGTAATGGTTGTGTTTGCATGAATTATGTTTCAATGTGATTTTTAATTGTCCATAGTTGCTCCGACAATGATATAGCATTCCGTAGCTTGAACCCGACAATCGGATCGGGCGAAGGGTGTTACAGGGTTCATGATTTGAGGATCAGAGAAGTGCTTCTTCATAGATCAATTAATAATGGGATTTACAGACAACATTTGAATGTTTCTGCTCTAGCTCATTTTTCTTCAGTTTTAACTGAATGTTGTGTAGTTAATAAAGTTGTTCCTTTGAGTGTGTGGCATTCTAGATTAGGGCATCATTGCAGTTCAACACTTGTGAAGGCTTTGTATCATTGTAAGTTTTCTTTTCAATAAAATAAAGATATTGTTGTATGTGTTTCCTATCACTTGGGAAAAGAAAATAAAAATTCCTTTTTTAAAGTCTATGTCTGAGTGTACTACTCCTCTTCAGTTGGTAGCTACTGATGTTAGGGGACCAGCTCCAGTTTCCTCCAATAGGGTATCTTATTATGTCGCCTTTATTGATGCATGTACTCAATACACTTTGGTGTACTTTCTAAAGAAAAAAATTTGAAGTGTTGTTTATGTTTGTTTAATTTCATAGACAAGCTGAAAGGTTCCCAAGTTGTAAACTAAAGTCTCTTCAAATAGATAGGGGAGGCGAGTTTCAAGCTTTGAAGTTTTACTTGTAAAAACTTGCTATTTTGCGTTGATGTACATGTCCCTACACCTTTAAACAAAACAGACTAGTTGACCAAAATCACGAGAAAATTGTTGAGTTTGAACTTTCTATGCTTGCACATGCTTTCATGCCTTTGACTTATTAAAATGATGCTTTTGGCAGTGCAGTATATTTGATAAACATGTTGCCTTCTCTCACTCTAGAAAATTTCTCACCTTATGAAAAGTTATTCAGTGTGAAACTAACTGCCTAAACGTGCAAACATTTTAAAGTAAAAATCATGCAAATAAAAATATAAACATTTAAAGTGCGGTATTTGCAAGCGTACATGTCAAATTATAATATAGATTTGTGTTGCAACGGAACACCAATAAGTATTCTGAATATCGTACCCGAGAGATTGTAGATTGGAAAAATTATTATTAAATTAATTATAGAAAATAATTACTAATCTAAAGAAATCCACATTAAAGTATTTATTAAACTAATTAAATTAATTAACCTAAACTAATCTAATGGAATTTCTATTCCTAGAGTTGACAATGCGAGCCTCTAGCCCATAATCAATTAAATCCCTAATTATCTAATTAAATAATTAATTATCCTTGATTGAATTATCTATCACCCTTAGCTAAGAATACCTTTCTAGTCTCATCTTCACTAAGGATTACCACCTAAGTCACCCTTTCTGTCTCTTCCTAGGCATACAAATATCCTCCCAGTCTCACCGCTTGGCACAAGTTATACATGATAGGATACCCTTTCGGTCTCACCTATCTCGATATTCTACTAGGGGTGTCACTCCCTAATATTCTAAGTACTCTTGAATAGACAACAAATTTCAAATAAATAATTACTTAACAGATAAATCAGTTTATTAACTTAATCATGTAAGATATAAATAAAGCGCAAGAACTTATTCCAATATTCATACAAACGTTAATTGATCAGGTTAACGAAATATAAATAAAAGAATAAAATAGAATAATAGAGAGAGTGCTCATTAATAATATATTGAGGTGCGGTTTCGGAGCAATCTCCCTCACAATTGTCTTCACATCGGAATAGGAATAATTCTAACTAAGGAAACATAAAAGAAACAAAACTAAAAACTGAATAAAAATATCTCTGTCTAAAACTATACATGATGCCCTAATTTGTGTACAGGAGCCTCTTATTTACAGGCTAAAATATGTGCACTTTATGCAAGATATGCCGCGATACTAATAAATGTGAGATCATGAAACGGTATCTTAAAATCTTTTCAAACACAGTTGTTGACATCATCATTACTTGTAACCCACAATCAAGCTACGTCTCAACACAGGGTTGCTATGTTGCAACATAGGGGAAGTGTCGCGCCATGGACTTTGCATGTCACGCCATAATAGTCATTTTGTGGGCTTGGAAGTTCCTGTTTTGCTTTTGAGGCTTGAGAATTTTGTGCAACACTCGTCCCAAGTTCATACGTCAATTGGGCCTAGAATTAAGCATCCTGCTCACTTAAATACACAAATTAAACCTACTACTTAGCTTTTTACTATGTAGCTACTAACTTTTGGAAATGGAATGATTAATATTAAAATGGCTAGAAAATAAGCTCTTTAAGTGTCGAAACATATCTAAACTATCGCTACAATTAGCAATAGTCAAAAACCTAACTATTCTTTTCTCGAGTTTTTGATTGTCTTTGCTTCCCTAATCCAGGACCTTATAATTCCAATAAATTTCAATTAAGATCCACTCACTATACCTTTCTTGGTTTTCTCTATTGTACAAAGGTTATTGTTTTCGTGATAATACTAGTAGAGTATATATATCTCGTCATGTTACCTTTCATGAGCATGTGTTTCCTTTTCAAACCACTCTTAAGTCTGCACCTGTTACTACTAATTCTCCCTATAACACCCCTACCCTGTAATCGTCACTGGATTAAGGTTAAAGGCATTACCAGATAGATCAAAAACTTATTCAGACATTTCAACAATTCAATTCGTCAATCGCAATCAAGTGTCCCTTTTATAGGTCAACGAGACCTTAATTATGCTTTAGAATAGGGTCGGGACTAAACCGAACACATATTAAAATTCTCATAAATTTAAAACTTTTCTAAGTTACAGAGATCACACGCCCGTGTGAGCAGTCCGTGTGCCTCCCATGGCTGCTAGACACATCCATGTGTCCTGGTCGTGTCAAAACAGAGCATGTATTCTGACTTATCCATACGGCCACCAGACACGCCCGTGTGCTATGGCCATGAACACTTATGCTAGCTACTGACTTATTCACACGGCTACTAGGCATGCCCGTATGCCATGGTCATGTACACTTAGGTTAGCTATTGATTTATTCATACGGCTTCCTGGCACGCCCATGTGCCACGACCGTGTAGGCAAAATAGGCCACTTGCAAGGCCAAAATGCCACCCACACAAGGGTCAATCCCTACAAGCAAATTACCAACTAATTTCATACACACTTGAGATCCAAAAACATGTCAAACAATCAACATATCTTCATATTCAAACTCATTTCCTATCATACCATTTTGCCCAACTAAAAACACATATACATTCAAACATGATTCATCTACATTTACCTTTCATATAACCATTTCTTTTCGCAAACATACATTCTCATAATACATTCATATGCTTACCATAGTTTGACCATTTCATTAGCTACCAAGCCATACCAAATCATGCATCATATAACATATTCACTCATGCATATTACCAACATTTATGTAGCCACATCTCATGGCTATTTATACACACTTCAAACATATTCCAAAATGACTAGCCTATACATGCCATATCTAGCTATATAAATATTTCAAAGGTTCCAAATAAGTTTGAGTAGTGTGATGACGATCCTCGACGATCCCCGAGCCTCTCGTAGCTTTAACGATCTATAAAATAGAGCAAACACACACAAAGTAAGCTTTTAAAAGCCTAGTAAGCCATATACTAATAAACTTAGTATAAAAATACACATAACCATATTGATACAATGACATTTATAGTTCTCATAGCAAATTCAACACATATATTTCTTTGGCTCATTTTCTTAGCCATGTCTTACCCCATTCTTCACTCAAATGTCACATATACACATAGCTCCTTTAAGCATATCTTCACATATCATTCTATCATTTCATTTCACATATTCATCTTAGTAAGTTCATATAGATACTTACCTTTCATACACACTTAGTGTACATATCAAGCGTACCTAAAATGAATATACAATCACTTAATCGTTCGTATTTCAGATTTGCCCATTGAACCGTTCGAATCTAATAGGATATGCAGAGTGCTCAGAATAGTCGTACAATGCCAATGTCCCAGACATGGTCTTACATGTAATCAGATTCGATTCGATCATTTGTCCTAGAGCAGGTCTTACGAATCAATATGATGCCAATGTGAAAGGAAATGTAAGGAAATATAAGGAAAAGAAAGGAAATATAAGGAAAAGTAAGGAAATGTAAGGAAATGTAAGGAAATGTAAGGAAATGTAGGAAATGTAAGGAAATATAAGGAAAATGTAAAGAAATGAAAGGAAATGAAAGGAAATGAAAGGAAATGAAAGGAAATGTAAGAAATGAAAGAAATGAATGGAATTGTATGGAAATGTATGGAAATATATGGAAATGTAAGGAAATGTATGGAAATGTATGGAAATGTGTGGAAATGTAAGGAGATGTATGGAAATGTAAGGAAATGCCCGACATGGTCTTACATGTAACCAAATATCAATGCCACTGTCCCAGACATGGTTGTACACGTAACCAAATATCGATGCCATTGTCCCAGACAGGGTCTTACATGAATCTCATATGGAAGAAGAAATTCTTTTCCGAAGGTACACCATGCCAACGTCCAAATCGGATGTGGTCTTATACGAAATCTCAAATCAATGCCAACGTCCTAGACGTGGTCTTACATGATATCACATAACAGACTCCTATGTCATGACATAGTTAATCCTCTCATTCCGAGGCTCGTACCGGACTTCTTGGATATTGACTATTTCTCAATACTGTCTCCGAATCCATATATTCATCATTTCATACACATTCATCACAATGTAATCTCATATGAATATACATAATTTAATACAAATACATTTATTTGTATATAGACTTACCTCGGATTCGGATATTCGTTTGGACTCGGTTATTCCACTACCTTCGCTTTCTCGTGATCTAAGTCTATTTTTTTGATTCTTAATCTATACATATTCAAATTTAATCCTTTCATTCATCAACTTATTCAATTCAATCCAAAAACATACATTTAGGGCTATTAGCAACTTAGCCCTCACATTTGCACATTTTATTAATTTAGTCCATTTTCTCAAACAATCAAATTTACAAAATCACCATATACTCATGCTTAGTCAAATGCTCATGTATCTCATACAAGACCTTACATTTCATTTATTTTACAATTTAGTCCCTCAAAATACCATTTTCATAATTTAGCCCTAATTAGCTAAATTCATCAAAAATTCAAGAACAAAACATATTCATTTATCACATATCCTTCATTTTAACATCTAAACTCATCACAAAGCTCACCATTTCATCAATGGCACTTCTCATAAACACCATTAATTCTTCAAATTACAACTTGGGCTTGATAGTAGACTAAGCAACAATCTCAAAAACATAGAAATTATCAAAAATCGAGTCAAAATCTTACCTTAATTAAGACTTGAAAAGGCCGAATATAGCAAAACTTAAACCCTTTCTTTTTCTTACAAGAATTCGGTGGAAGATGGATGATAATGGCCTTTTTCATACTTTTATTATATCATTTTAAACATAATTATTAATGTGCAAAACTAACCTTTAATATTAATATATAAAACATATACACATAAGGTCATTTGTGACCATTCCATCCACTATCTAATTATTGGCATATTGCCTCATAAGGCCTCCTTATTAAAAAGCCATCTCAAATTAGTGTCTTTTCATGAAGCATGCATATTTTGCATTCAATGCAATTTAATCATTTTTTTTTCAAATTAAACACACAAACGGACAAATTAAATTACGGAACTTTAACACATGCTTAATCACCCATCAATGGCATATAAAATAATATTATAATATTTCACTGACTCGGATTCATGGTCCCAAAACCACTGTTTCGGCTAGGGTCTATACCGGACAGTTACAATTCTCCCCCTTAGGGATTTTTGTCCCCGAAAATCTTACCGTTGAACAGATTCAGATATTGCTATTTCATTGAATCTTCAGGCTCCCAGGTAGCCTCTTCTATTCCGTGTCGATGCCATAACACTTTTACTGACGAAATTTTCTTATTTCTTAACTCTTTCACTCACAAGCCAAGATACGGATTGGTTCTTATTCATAAGTCATATCGAATCGAATTTCAATCTCAGACGAAGGAATATCATGTGAAAGAATGGATCGGTATCGACGGAGCATCGAAACATTAAATACATTGTGAATCTTTTCTAGCTCAGATGGCAGTAACAATCTATATGCAACTAGTCCAACTCGCTCAATGTTTCATAAGGTCCGATGAACCTCGGACTCAACTTTTCTTTACATCCGAATCGGAGTACTTTCTTCCATGGAGATACTTTCAAGAACACTTTGTCACTGGTCTCGAATTCAATATCTTTTCAGTTTAAGTCCGCATAGGATTTCTGACGATCAGATGCTGCTTTCAAACTATCTTGGATCACTTTCACTTTCTGTTCTGTATCTTTTATCAAATCAACCCTATGTAACTTACTTTCACTGAGCTCAGTTCAATACAGAGGTGTTTGACATTTGCCTCCATACAAGATTCATAAGGTGCCATTTTAATACTCGACTGAAAACTGTTGTTATACACAAATTTGATCAATGGCAGGTACTATTCCCATATACCATCAAACTCAAGAATGCAACATCTCAACATATCCTCGAGAATCTGAATAACCCATTCAGACTAACCATCTGTTTAAGGATGAAAAGTTGTACTGAAATGCAATTTCGTGCCTAAGGCTTCTTGGAATTTCTTCTAGAACCTTGATGTAAACCTCGGATCTCTGTCAGACACAATGGATAGTGGCACCCGTGCAATCTCACAATCTCTGAAATATAAATCTCAGTTAATCTATCAAGTGAGTAAGCAGATAGTATCGGAATAAAATGGGTAGATTTCGTCAATTGATTAACTATTTCCTAGATCGCATCTTTCTTTCTCGGAGTTAGGGGCAATCCAAAAACAAAATCCATCGTTACTCTATCCCATTTCCTCTTAGGAATCAGAAATGGTTGTAACAAACCAGATGGAACTTGATGTTCAGCCTTAACTTGCTAATAGATTAAGCATTTCAACACAAAGTCAGATATGTCTCGTTTCATACCAGACCACCAATAATGTTGCTTCAGATCATGGTACATCTTTGTACTTCTCAAATGAAAGGATAGAGGACTGTTATGAGCTTCACTCAGAATTAACTGTAATAACTCAAAGTTTCTCGAAACACAGATACGACCTCGAAATCTCAAGCAATCATCAACATCCACTCCAAATTTAGAATCAAAGTTTGAATTACATTGAGTTCATTTCGCTAACATTTCATTATCAATATTCTGAACATCACAAATTTGTTTTAAAAACAAAAGTTTCGCTTTCAATTCATCTAACACTGAACCATTATCAGATAGATCTAAATGAGCATTCTTTGCACGTAACGTAAATAATAATTTTCGACTAATACATCGGCAACGGCATTTGCTTTACCGATTTCAATACAATTTCATACTAAAAATTACCGTAATCTCTTTCAGAATTACCATGTAAGTTTCATATCTCAATTCAAACCAATAATAACTAACACCATAGATAGACTTACGAACACATAAATGGATAACTCAACTATTTTATCAAAAGAGAAAATATATAAGTATAGAGAGGTTTCTTCAGATAGTTAATCACATTTCAAATTACTCTATCTTTTTCAATGATAAAGATAATCTTGATTCAGAATTCATCACCTTCCATTTCGATAATCAATAAAGTTAGAATATATCACATTTCACACTCATCAGAACTATTGTGCATCTTGTTATTCCCATATGAACAAATGAATTATCACTAAGAATTTCTTGTAGTAGTTGTTGTATACATTCATAGAACTTTTCAGCATACACACTCTCTCTCGAAATAAAAAATAATCATCGATACCACATCTGAGATTCTGAATCAGAAATCAATTTATGTTGAACTCCTTTTTAACTTATAGTTTGCTGACACACTTTTGAATTTCACGACTTCACAAAATAAACATTTATTTAACTTCTAATTCAACTAATAACTGTTCATTACATGATAAAATCAATCACGTATTAATTGCCAAATCAAAATATTCGAAACCATAATCATTTTTCTTGAACAAGAATCACTTACAGACTCAAAAGTTTTTCGACGATTGGAGCTAACCTTGATGTGCCAAGTTTAGATCTTACATTCATTAACACAAGGACGAAGATCCTAATCTCTTTATTAAACTCAGACTGAGCCAGAACTGATATTTTGGTTGAAATTATTTTCGTGTACAAGAAAACTTCAACAATCAAACTAACTTTAATTTATCACAACATTTCCCAGATAGAATCGTTCTTAAAGATATAATTCAGTATCAAGTCTTCAAGAATACAAATTATTCTTCCAGACTATCCGTCAATTCACACATGTACATTCAAAGTTTGGTTCCAGTCAGATGGATAGATTCAGACACATATAACCCATTCAAATCATTTAACTCAATCTGAACTATTTCATCATTCGACATCTCAAATTAATAGCCTTTCTTTTACAATTTATAACAGCAACATGTAGTGTCAACCAGTCAAACCCAAAATTATATCAAAGTCATCAAATGGTAATAGCACTAGATCAGCAGGAAAATAAATATCTTAAAACATTAATTGACAGTTCTTGCATACTTTGTCAACTAGAACACTTTTACCTAGGGGTTTGATACTTTTACAACAAACTCAGTAGACTCTACAGGCAAAGTATTACTGATTCCTAAGTTCATACATATAAACGAATGAGTAGAACCAGGGTCTATCAATGCAATCACAGAAGTGTCATAAAGAGTAAATGTACCCATAATAACATCTGGAGATGAAGCTTCCTCACGAGCTCAGATGGCATATGCTCTAGTTGGCGCTCTAGATTCAGATCTCGCAACAGTATCCCTCGTAGACCTATCACTACCACTGACATTTCTTATATTTCGGGAAGGTCTACCCCTCGTTGAAACATTATCGGATCTTGGATTCTGAACAATCTCTTGTTCAACAGACTCTGGGCACTCTCGAATAAAATGATCTAACGATCCACATCTAAAGCAAGCTTGATCATTCAATCTACAATTCCCTGGATGTTTTTTACCATAATGCTTACACTCGAGTCGCTCGGATCTAACATTTCCAACACTCGCCATTGAAGTTGCTGGAGCTTTGGAGCTCAACTGTAATCTAGCTCGATCTCTATTTGAATGTCCCACAAAAATCTTGAACGGTTTTGTGCATCTCTGGATTTCTTTAAAGTAGACTAAAATGATTTACAATGAAATCTCTTTCTCACATCTCTAACTTCAGACTCAGCTTTTCTTTTATCTTTCCCAAGTGCTTCAGCTTTACATGCTCGGTCAACAAGCACTACGAACTCTTTTATTTCTAGAATCTCGGCTAACAAACGTATATCTTCATTAAGGCCTTCTTCAAATCTTTTGCACATTATCGCTTCAATCGAAACACATTCTCGAGCATATTGGCTTAGTCTCACGAACTCTCTTTATATTCAGTAACAGACATGAGGCCTTGTTTCAAATCCAAAAATTCCTTTCGTTTCTGATCAACGAATCTCTAAATGATGTATTTCTTTCGGAATTCAGACTGAACGAAATCCCAAGTAACCCGTTCCTTCAGAACAACTGAAATCAAGGTCTTCCACCATTGATAAGTTGCGTCTTGTAATAAAGATACAACACATTTTATGCATTCTTCAGAACTCGAATTGTCAAATACTCGAATTGTGTTTTCTAACCAAAACTCGACTTTCTCAACATCATCATCACTAGTGGCCCTGAACTCTTTGGACCCATACTTACAGATTTTGTCAACTGGAGGCTTATTCAACAGATTCAGATTCATAATCGGATGCATAGTAGATGTCTGGGGGGATTAGGCGGAGGCAGAGCTTGTGAAACAGTCGGGTTATTTCTCACAAATTGAGTGAACCACTCATTCATCATTTGGAAGAAAGCTTGTTTAGCTTCTCCCTCTAGACCGCTCGTAGCCGGTCTCGAATCAGATGGCGATGTCCTATAAGCGGGAGCAGGTGCATTGCTTTCTACATCATCAGCTATGGCTCTTTCGGGATCCATTATAATATGGAAATCACATTTTACACGTCAGGATTCATCACACTATCAAAATTCAAATATATGGCATGCATAGCTAGACTCTCACATGCTACGTTAGTCTGAGAATCGACTAAATTGTAGCTCTGATACCAACCAAATGTAACAACCCTATCCTGTAACCGTCACTGGATTAGGGTTAAAGGCGTTACCGAACAGATCAAAAAATTATTCAGACATTTCAATAATTCAATTCGTCAATCGCAATTAAGTGTCCCTTTCATAGGTCAACGAGACTTTAATTATGCTTTAGAATAGGGTCGGGACTAAACCGAACACATACTAAAATTCTCAAAAATTTAAAACTTTTCTAAGTTACAGAGATCACACGCCCATGTGTGCAGGCTGTGTGCCTCCCACGGCTACTAGACACACCCATGTACCCTGGCCGTGTCAAAACAGAGCATGTATTCTGACTTATCCACACGGCCACTAGACACGCCCGTGTGCTATGGCTGTGTACACTTATGCTAGCTACTGACTTATTCACATGGCTACCAAGCACGCCCATATGCCATGGTCGTGTACACTTAGGTTAACTACTGATTTATTCACATGGCTTCCTGGCACACCCGTGTGCCACGGCATGTAGGCAAAACAGGCCACTTGCAAGGCCAAAATGCCACCCACACAAGGGTCAATCCCTACAAAAAATTACCAATTCATTTCATAAACACTTGACATCCAAAAACATGTCAAACAATCAACATATCTTCATATTCAAACTCATTTCCTATCATACCACTTTGCCCAACCAAAAATACATATACATTTACATAGCCATTTCTTTTCTCAAACACACATTCTCATAATACATTCCTATGCTTACCATAGTTTGACCATTTCGTTAGCTACCAAGCCATACCAAATCATGCAACATATAACATATTCACTCATACATATTACCAACATTTATGTAGCCACATCTCATGGCTATTTATACACACTTCAAACATAGTCCAAAATAACTAGCCTATACATGCCATATCTAGCTATATAAATATTTCAAAAGTACCAAAATAAGTTTGAGTAGTGTGAAGACGATCCTCGACGATCCCTGAGCTTCTCGTAGCTTTAACGATCTATAAAACAGATCAAACACACACAGAGTAAGCTTTCAAAAGCTTAGTAAGCCATATACAAATAAACTTAGCAAAAAAAAATACATATAACCATATTGATACAATGACATTTATAGTTCTCATAGCAAATTCATCACATATATTTCTTTGGCTCATTTTCTTAGCCATGTCTTACCCCACTCTTCACTCAAACGTCACATATACACATAGCTCCTTTAAGCATATCTTCACATATCATTCTATCATTTCATTTCACATATTCATCTTAGTAAGTTCATATAGATACTTACCTTTCATACACACTTAGTGTACATATCAAACTTACCTGAAACAAATATTCAATCACATAATCGTTCATATCTCGGATTTGCCCATTGAACCGTTCGGAATCTAATAGGATACGCAGAGTGCTCAGAATAGTCGTACAATGCCAACGTCTCAGACACGGTCTTACATGTAATCAGATATCGATGCCACTGTCTCAAACGGGTCTTACGAATCAATCGATGCCAATGTCCCGGACATGGTCTTACGTAACCAAATATCGATGCCATTGTCCCGGACATGGTCGCTGCGTAACCAAATATCGATGTCATTGTCCCAGACGGTCTATAACACCCTAAAAATTCGGTATTTATATATTGCATGATTTGGTGTTTAGATTTAAAAAAAATTTCTTACTTTTATTTTCGTGCTTATTGAAGTCCTAAAGAAGAGTATAGCATAATTTGGATAAGGAATAAATTTAATATTTGAGAATTTATTGAAGAGAAGCAAGTGTCATTAATACTTAAGTTAAATTAAGTGTTAATGAGTGACATAAGTTGAGTACATGGCATGGTGGTGTTGGCGCATGAGTTATAGCATAAGGGAGAGGTTGAATCCTTATTTAGCATCTAGATGAATTTTATTTTTAATTTTACGCACATGTATAGCAAGTGTCGGCCAAGAGTATATATAGTAGCTATTGACCATGTTATTTTTGGTTAGTGTATCAAAGGATTAAGAAATAGTTAACTTATGGCATGGAATCAAAACTTAAGGAAAGATAGGGGGACATAAGGCACATATCAAGGAAAAATTTTGGAAACAAAATCATGGCCAATTGACCATGTTTTTGGACGGCAACTTGGTATAGGGAGGGAGCCGAATTTTAGTGTTAGTTAGCTAAGAAATGAATTTTTCTCTTTGGTCATTCCTAGCAACCTAGTGCAGAATTTTTCATCCCTCTTCTCAATTTTCCCCTTTGGCCGAAATTGAACCTTGATAAAGCCAAATTCTTTTGACCATTTGGTCACTTTTGTTCATCTTTTGAGTTTTCTTTTGTGCTTCTTCTTAGTGCCAAAATTGTTAGTACCAAAAGCAATTCTTTTTCCTTTCTTTTTACCATGGCCGAATGTACCTAACTCCTAAAATCCATCTTTTCTTCTCTTCTCTTTGAAATCAAACAACATCATCACCATCTCTTCTTTCATATTTTAATTCTTTTCATTCAAAGTTTCTCCATCAAACTCTCTCATGGCGAATGCTAGAGTGCCTATAGCCGAACCTTTCTTTTTCTTTCTTTGATCATACATAGCCGAAATCTTCATCCATCACAAACACCATTCTCAATCCTTTCTTTTTGATCGTGGAAAATAGGTAAGGATTCTTCTTTTCATTTTGATTAATTAATAGTGTTATGCCCAAATATTGATGGTGTTATGAAGGACTATTTGGATCGAAATAAGCGTTCGTTCTAATAACGTTTCATTCGTTATTATATAGTGCAATAACGGAAGATCGGAACTCAAGTGATCGGGAGAATCGTAGAAACGTTGGAATCGATTTATTGTGGTAAGGAAATGACATCCTTTAAAGCCTTTAGTACTATTTCAAAATTATTTTAGATTTAACTAATATTCCTTTGATCTTGAAGACTTTCAAAATAGGGAAGAAAAGGGCGGTGGTTAGTCATATTAAGAGGCGGATCTAAATCCCCATTTAAGCGAAGATCGATTTTGGCGGTCGAGATTTTCCACCGGGTTGCGGACCATCTTCGAAGGAGTCAATTATTTGAAGTGGTACGAACTTAGAGCCATTATCGTTGGTGGATTCTCGGTGACTAACGAACCAATAAGCGAGGAGAAGTCGAAAATCAAGTGATTCAAAATCAAGAGGGTAAGATTTTGGATCTATTATCGATTAAGTATGTTTATCTGAAATAGTGTTCTAACGGATCGAGATATGTTTTAGGTGCCGGGAGCGAGAAGGATTAGTACTCTCGGTATCGAGGTGTGTAACTTCACACTTTTCTCGGGTTGGATGTCAATTTGGTATGGAAGAAAATTGTAAAACGACTAGATCGGTATAAAAGCGTAACAACCGATATTTTGATGAAAATACGTAAAACGACTAAAATCGTGAAAATTATGAAAACGCCTCGAAATTACTTGATATTATGTAAATTGTATGTTTCGTGAAAATGGGCCGTAAAATATGCTAGATCGATAATTGGGTCGAAAACTCTGTTAAGTTGATAATCGGGCCAAAATCTCTGTTTGGTTGTAAATTGGGCCGAAATCTCTACTAGATCGATAATTGGGCCGAAAACTCTGTTAAGTTGAAAATCGGGTCGAAATCTCTGTATGAATGTAAATTGGGCCGAAATCTCTGCTAGATCGATAAATGGGCCGTAAACTCTGTCAAATTGATAAATGGGCAAAAATACTTGCTAGATCGTAAAATTGGGCTTAAGTTGATAAATAGTTATTAGGCCAAAGTGTTATTTTTGGGCCTTACTAAAGATTTGGAAATATTAACTCTTGTAATGGGCCTTTTAATAAAATTTTGTATGACCATAGTTTACTATTGCATACATATTGCATGGGTTGGGAAATGATGAAGAGAAGAAGGCCTGTTGCCAAAATCTAGTTCGGTGGCTCTGCCACAAAAGTTATAAATGGCTATTTGCCTCTAGTTCGGTGGCTCTGCCACAAAATAATAATTGGCTCAATGCCTCTAGTTCGGTGACTTTGTCACAATCTAGTTCGGTGGCTATGCCACAAAATATAATTTGGCTTAATGCCTATGATTGGTGTGATGGCGGGGTGGGTTGACTTGATCCCACAGGTGTGATGGTTGGTGCGGGGTGTGTAGCGGATGGAATTAGGTTTGGGAGGAAAATTCATTTTTCACATGCATCTTATTAATTATATTATTCATTATATTATTACTTGTTGCTTATGGGCTCAAGGCCCAAATCCATAATTTGAAAATCGGCCCGATGGACAAGTAAGTGAGTTATACTTGAGTTCTAAGTAACTCACCCCTTTAATTTTTCATCTCGGGTAATGGAAATTGACGTGGACTTGGTAGAGGATGACTTCGTGAAGGCCATCTTGCAAAACATGGGTTTATTAAACTCTGAACTTTTTAATAAGTATTTTTACTATTTTGGGTTATTGTAATAAGGGCCTCTATAAATAATTTATGGATTTTATGTGTGCTTGGTTTTATACTATACTTTGGACTTTTAAATATGGGCTATGATTATATGATGTTTTATTAAAATAAATTTGGGTTTTTCAAGTATATGAAATTCTTTTATAAATATTTTATTATTGTTAACTCTTAAATAAATTACCTAAGGGTTTTTGATAATAAAATGTTAATAATGTTTTTCAACTAATGTTTTCTAATATTTATCAAATTAAAATACTCTTCTAATTTTATTAAATCACGTAAATAATATTATAGTTTTCAACTTATTGAAGATTTTAAAATAGCTCGATTCATGTAACAAACCAAATCTAGCCTCAATGCATAGACCGGGTTTGGGGTGTTACAGGGTCTTACACGAATCTCATATCGATGCCAATGTCCCAGACGTGGTCTTAAATGAAATCTCGAATCAATGCCAACATCCCAGACATGGTCTTACATGATATCACATAACAGAATTATATGTCATGACATAGTTAATCCTATCTATTCCTAGGTTCGTACGGGACTTCTCAGATATTGACTATTTCTCAATACTTTCTTGAAATCCATATATTCATCATTTTATACACATTCAACACAATGTAATCTCATATGAATATACATAATTTAATACAAATACATTTATTTGTATATAGACTTACCTCGAATTCGGATATTCGTTTGGACTCGATTATTCAACTACCTTCACTTTCTCGTGATCTAAGTCAATTTTCTTCAGTTCTTGATCTATACATATTCAAATATAACCCTTTCATTCATCAACTTATTCAATTCAATCCAAAAACATACATTTAGGTCTA
Organism: Gossypium rotundifolium; assembly: GCA_025506655.1. NCBI lineage: Eukaryota > Viridiplantae > Streptophyta > Magnoliopsida > Malvales > Malvaceae > Gossypium > Gossypium rotundifolium. The sequence goes on along the minus strand of CP106733.1, from coordinate 19,972,477 downwards.
TTTGCAACTTAGCACTCACATTTACACATTTTATCAATTTAGTCAATTTCTCTCAAAACATCAAATATACAAAATCACCATATACTCATGCTTAGTCGAATGCTCATGTATCTCATACAAGTCCTTAAATTTCATTTATTTCACAATTTAGTCCTTCAAAATACTATTTTCATAATTTAGCCCTAATTAGCTAAATTCATCAAAAATTCAAGAATAAAACATATTCATTTATCACATATCTTTCATTTAACACCTAAACTCATCACAAAGCTCACCATTTCATCAATGGCACTTCTCATAAACACCATTAATTCTTCAAATTACAACATGGGCTTGATAGTAGACTAAGCAACAATCTCAAAAACATAGAAATTATCAAAAACTGAGTCAAAATCTTACCTTAATTAAGACTTGAAATGGCCGAATATAGCAAAACTTATCCCTTTTTTTTCTTATAAGAATTCGGTGGAAGATGGATGATAATGGGCTTTTTCATACTTTTATTATATCATTTTAAACATAATTATTAATGTACAAAACCAACCTTTAATAATAATATATAAAACATATACACACAAGGTCATTTGTGACCATTTCCATCCACTATCTAACTATTGGAATAATTGCCTCATAAGGCCTCCTTATTAAAAAGCCATCTCAAATAAGTGTCTTTTCATGAAGCATGCATATTTTGCATTGAATGCAATTTAATCCTTTTTTTTTCAAATTAAACACACAAACGGACAAATTAAATTACGGAACTTTAACACATGCTTAATCACCCATCAATGACACAGAAAATAATATTAGAATATTTCACTGACTCAGATTCATGGTCCCGAAACCACTGTTTCGACTAGGGTCTATACCGGACTATTACACTCCCTCATGTACTCACTCCATCTCTACTTTACTTGTGTTTCCACCTTTGATTTCATCTGTGGCCCCTTTATCTCTATTTTTTCATCTCCCGTCTCAGCTTCTTTGCTTGCACATTCTAAATCCACACTTACAATTTATATGAATACTTCACCCATGTCAGCATCAACAACTTCATCACATTTGTTTTCCTAGGCCGTCAATCTTGTTCCTAGTCCATCCCAACCTAGACCACTACCTTTACTCAATACTCACTCTATGATTGTAGAGAGTAATAGCAATGAAGTGATCAACATGATTAAACACTCTCATGCCATGGATAAGTCAACCAAAAGCAGTGGAACATTCTATTTTGGCATGTCTTTTGAGAGGCGAATAATGCTATAGATTCCATAGCCAAAATTGGATCGCAAGGAATCATAGATTTGACTTGTCTATATAACCCATTGGTAGGCAACGATAATATGTTCCTTCGAGATATATAGAAGTCCATGAGGAGAGAGCTTGTTTCTTGCAATTTGCTTGATTGAATAATTACTCTGTATTCTACCAAAAAGAATTATGTAATTAACATGTTGAGTGTAATGGTAAGGCACATTACACTCATAGGAAGAGAATTATAATTCAAAAATCGGAAACAATATTTTTGAAAAAAAGATCCACAAACTTTGAAAAGATTCAACTTCTTAAAATACAAAACAAACATAAAAAAATGTATATATACATGTCGAAACCATTTTTAAGGTTTTATAAAAAAATAGGGATCGACGAAAAATGGAGTCGCCACCAATCCTTTTTGCTTAGGTGTGATCGGATCACCTTTTAAAACATTTTATTTCAAAAACATTGATTTTATTCTACGAAACTTAAGAAAATGGGTTCGGGAGTCGGTTACATACGAGGAAGGATTAGCACCCTCGTAACGCCCTAAATTGGTACCGGATTGATTAATTATTGTCCTAATGTCGAAAATTCGAAAAGATTTGAAAACATTATTCTTTTTAAAGCTTGAACAATTTGAGTTAAAATTTGAGATTTCTTTGTTCCGAAAGAATACAAACATCACATCTAGCATGTTAGGACATGATATTTTAAACCCTCGTAACCAAAATCATCTCATGATTTACAAAATTTATTAAAAGGATTTTAGTTATTTAGTCAAACAGAAAATTGAAATCCTGCACGTTAGGGCATTATTCCCCGAATTTCTAAATACAAAACATTGCCTTATTTTAAAGAAACCTTTAGATAAAATATAGTAATTTTGTAAAATGTATTTTCATTTTAAACAATGATCCATGTGAAAATATCGCATTAATACATCATCAAACATAAATACCAAAAGCAATCATGATATACTAACATTTCATATTAATATAGACAATAAAAGAAATAATAATGTAAAATAACGACTAATAAAAATAACAACACTAAAGCAATCATAAATAAATGAAAGAGTATGGACAAATAGAATATATAAAGCAATAAATAACAAAAGAATAAAAAAGAATTACTAAATAAATATGAAAACTTCTCATGCAAGACTAAACTTTTCATGCAATGACATATACCAAATAATAAATAAATATTGCAAAATAAAAAAAAAAAATAGTATATATATTTTGAGAAAATAAATAAAATAAGTTTTGAAATAAATAAATAATTTATAACTTTAAATAAAACATATTTATAATAACCTAATACATATAAAACTACATATTTAAGAATAAACAATATATTATACAAAATTATATGCAACATTAAGGATAAAATAATTTAAAAGTTATGTAACATCCTAAATTTTTGGACCTATGCGTTTAATGGGTGAATATGTGGAATGAGTTAATTTAAGTGTTAGGGGTCCAAATTGGGCTCAGGCTTAGGCAGAGGCCTTGATTAAAATTATCTGTTTGGGCATTATAGGGTTTAAAAGGTAGTATCTATGTTTAAAATACCAAAGTGGGCTTGTGGCCCAATCTTAGGAGGTGACGCCACACACAAGGAGTAATGGGCCCAAATTTAAGTTTCATGGAGCCCAATTCTTTTAATTTAAGTTAGCTAAATTTTGGACATTAGGATTAGGTGGAGTGGATGGCAACAAGGCTAAAATTTAGGGGTTTTAATGTTTAAAATATGTGGATAATAAGTAGATAAAGGCTATTATTTAAGAATTTATTTTATGTGGATAATAAGCAGATAAAGGCTAAGATCTAGGGATTCTTATGATTAAAATATGTGGATAATATCTTGATAAAGGAGGGAGGAGTTAGAGATAATTAAGTCTCTTTTAGATGAGCTAGTAGATTAAGATAAAGGAGAAAAGTTAGAATTTATCTACAAAGAGAGTGATGGCCAAGAATCCATCATTGAGAGGAGTAAAGAAACACGCTACTACATGGCAAAGGGTTGCGAATTTCCTATAAATAGGGGCTAGCTCCTTGTTTCAAATTAAATCCTCTCCCTTTGTGCGAAATTCCTTAGCTTCTTTTCTCCAAATTTCTTTCTCAATTTCTCTAAAAGCCAAAAACTCCATTATTCTCTTCTTTCTTCTAAAAGCCAAAACTCCATTATTTTCTTCTTTCTCCTAAAACCGAAAACTACATTATTCTCTTCTTTCTTCTAAAAGTGAAAACTCCATTATTCTCTTCCTTCTCTAAAAAGCCAAAATCTCTATAGTTTTATTTTATTCATCCTATTTGAGAAATTGTTCTATACTTTTGGTATTTAAATCCTCCATTGACATTGTCAATTCTCTCTCTAGTACTAGCCGAATCTCCTAAGTTAAGGTAAGAGTAGATTTTGATTAGTTCTCATAATCTATTCTGATTTTTGAAAAGGCAAAAGCCAAAATCTAATAGTTTAATGGTTTATGATGGGAGGCAAGTCGGGATTTGAAGGAAGCCTAGTCAACTAGATCTAAAAGCCAAATTCATAAGTCTCCAATTTCGGGATTTTTAAGGTAAGAAGATTTCCTAGATTTCTATTAGATTTCATCATTATATACAAGATTTTAATTTTATAAGGAGGATTAATGATTAAATATTATTATAGTAACTCGATCGGGATTTATGATGGAATTAAATATGGATCGAGCAAAGAAAGAATCCTAAGTTTAAGAAATGAGCGATGTCTGCTTGTTTGAGATTGGCCAATTGGTTGTGGACCGACTTCAAACAACACTTTAGGCGGATAGCGGTTGTATCGACTAAGGATAGCGTCGATATAAAAAAGCCTCGTTTTATCGGTAATCAGGTGTATAGATTCTTGACACATAAGCTTTCTTATATTATATGTATGTTATGGGCTAAAAGCCTAAAAAGGTGTGTAGATCTCTATCACACTAGTTAATCTGAATTATGTGTATGTTATGGGCTAAAAGCTGGAAAATGAGGCTGTATGAACAGTCGTATTACCCAGAAAGGGTAGGCAAGGGATGCCAGGTATGTAATCATAGAAACTTCTCTATGTGTATCGAAGAATGTAAAAATATGTGATCTGTTTAGATAGTTTAATGTTCTGATTCTTGCATGTATGCATGGGATGGGATTGATTGATTTACAGAAGGGGAGCAGGTCGCGAGGCGATTGGTGGCTTTGCCATATAGGTCACATAGTGATCGGTCTTTATGATGAAGCAACTGGTATTGTCGATATATTATTAAGGTCACACAACGATCGGTGGCTTCGCCACATAGGTCACATAGTGATCGGTCTTTATGACAAGCACCACAGCTGTCGATATGGTGTGTAGCGGATGGAGGGTTGATTGTAGAAATCCCCACGGTGTGATGGTTGGTACGGGGGTGTGTAGAGGATGGACTCATAGGTTTGGGATGGGCCATGTTACATATTTTGTTACCCTTGTATACGGGCCAAGGCTCATAATGTGTTTGTGGGCCTCAAGCCTTTTTATGTGTTCTTGGGATTTGCACACTGAGTCTTGGTGACTCAACCTTTTATTTTTCCCAACATTTCAGGTGATCGGTAGATCGTGAACATGGGAGCCGAGGCGGACTCGAGGGCCATCAAGTTTTATTTCTACAAATTATTTGGGATTTCTTTAAGTTTATTTTATTTTTATTTGGGATTTTTTAAGGCCCTAGTTTTTATTCAACTAAGAAGTTTTCAATGTTATGCAACTTATAAATTTTATGTCAAGGTTTATTTATACTTAATGATACTAATATAAGATTTTATTTTAAAATGTCACTTATTTACTCTAATAATGTCTAATTAACTTACGACTTCCAAAACCAACAAGGCAAAAGTTTTCAATATACAAGCCGTGACACGCCAGATCCAGTTGAAATGCATGGGCCGGGTTTGGGGTGTTACAATTTTATATCGAGCCAGTTCAAAACTCGAGTGTGAAATGGGTCTAGAAATGTTTTAGAAAATTTTTTTGGTTGGAGGACATGGCCTTTGAGTCTACCACACACCGATCCGCCTGTAAGTATTCTAAACTCTTGTTGTGTTATTTATGTGGGCTTAGTGAGCTTTATGGGACGTAGACTATCTAGGTTAGAACTTGATGGACTCTAGGCTTAGGCAAACAACTCTTCAATTCCATAAGACTTAACTTCACTAAAACAAAACCTGTAAACGAGTCACAAGACTAGGGTGTGGCAACAAGCATATGCATGTCTAGGAGTAGATCCGGAAGAGCTTGGTATTTAAGCAATCCAAGTGACTCACCTCCTCTTCACAAAATCTTACAGTGCATAGTATTTGCTCACTTTAGCCATGACGAGGGTGTGGCAATAGGCATACGCATGCCTAGGAGTGGATTCAGGGAGAGCTTGGTATTTAAGCGTCCTAGTGACTAACCTTCTCTTCACAGAATCTTACAGTGCGTGATATTTGTTCACTCTAGCTATAAGGACTTGTTCATGGGCTGAACCCATAATTAAAACCCGAAAGGGACCAACCACCCTATTTTGCAACCAAAATCCCTAAGTCTTGTACACTTCCAGAAAAAAATACATTTGATTTGAAAATGTTCATAACTATGAAGAAAATTACCAAGTTACCCTTGTTATACAAAATGACCAAAATAGCCCTGATTTGTAGAATTACCAAATTACCCTTGTTTTGTAAATTTACCAAAATACCCTTGAATCATAAAATTACCAAAATACCCTCAGATCACAAAAATTATCGAAATACCCTCGAATTTCAAAATTATCGAAATGCCCTCAAATTTTAAAATTACTGAAATACCCTCACATTTTAAAATTTCCAAAATGCCCCGAATTCCAAAATTACCAAAATACCCTCGATTTCCAAAATTACCAAAATACCCCCGGGAATGCAAAATTACCAAAATACCCTTATTTTATAAAATCATTAAGGAACCTCATTTCAAAAAAAATTACAAAAACGCCCCTATAGGATAAAATTACGAAAATACCCCTGGGTAGTGGAAAACAACAACAATGACAACCACAACACTTTTCTGTAATGAACGCGAGTTCATGAATGTTGATGATTGAATGAATAAACTTGAGACTGTAGTGTGTGTATAAATTCGAAAGAACTACTTTTTAGAACTATTAATCATAAGACTATTCGCGATAAATCAGTGGAAAGAAATAATGATTCATAAAATTTCTAATCAGATAAATGCAAGTAGAATGAGTACAAGGGGATGAAGACGCTTGAGATCACGAATAATGGTGCGTACCTACCATAGTATACTAAGTGTTTATTTTGGCTTTAGAATTAGAGTGCTTGACGAAAGCATAGTGGTGATACTCGGGTAGAATGATTACTAGTTAGTTGGAAATTTCGAGGATGAAATTTCTTTAAGAAGGTAGAACTGTAACATCCTAAATTTTTGGGCCTATCGTTTAATGGGTGAATATGTGGAATGAGTTAATTTAAGTGTTAGGGGTCCAAATTGGGCTCGAGGCTTAGGCGAGGCCTTGATTAAAATTATCTGTTTGGGCATTATAGGGTTTAAAAGGTAGTATCTATGTTTAAAATACCAAAGTGGGCTTGTGGCCCAATCTTAGGAGGTGACGCCACACACAAGGAGTAAGGGCCCAAATTTAAGTTTCATGGAGCCCAATTCTTTTAATTTAAGTTAACTAAATTTTGGGCATTAGGATTAGGTGGAGTGGATGGCAATAAGGCTAAAATTTAGGGGTTTTAATGTTTAAAATATGTGGATAATAAGCACATAAAGGCTATTATTTAGGAATTTATTTTATGTGGATAATAAGTAGATAAAGGCCAAGATCTAGGGATTTTATGATTAAAATATGTGGATAATATCTTTGATAAAGGAGGGAGGAGTTAGAGATAATTAAGTCTATTTTAGATGAGCTAGTAGAATAAGATAAAGGAGAAAAGTTAAGAATTTATCTACAAAGAGAGTGATGGCCAAGAATCCATCACTGAGAGGACTAAAGAAACCAGCTACTACATGGCAAAAGGTTGCCGAATTTCCTATAAATAGGGGGGCTAGCTCCTTGTTTCTGACATTAAATTCTCTCCCTTTTGTGCTGAAACTCCTTAGCTTCTTTTCTCCAAATTTATTTCTCCAATTTCTCTAAAAGCCGAAAACTCCATTATTCTTTTCTTTCTTCTAAAAGCCAAAAACTCCATTATTCTCTTCTTTCTCCTAAAAATCGAAAACCCCATTATTCTCTTCTTTCTTCTAAAAGCTGAAAACTCTATTATCCTCTTCCTTCTCTAAAAAGTCGAAATCTCTATAGTTTTTATTTTATTCATCCTATTTGAGTAATTGTTCTATACTTCCGACATTTAAATCCTCCATTGACATTGTCGAATTTTCTCTCTAGTACTAGCCGAATCTCCAAAGTTAAGGTAAGTGTAGATTTTTTATTAGTTCTCATAATCTATTCCCGATTTTTAAAAAGGTAAAAGCCAAAAGCTAATAGTTTAATAGTTTATGATGGGTGGCAAGTCGGGATTTGAAGGAAGCCTAGTCGACTAGATCTAAAAGTCGAAATTCATAAGTCTCCAATTTTGAGATTTTTAAGGTAAGAAGATTTTCCTAGATTTCTATTAGATTTCATCATTATATACAAGATTTTAACTTTATAAGGAGGATTAACGATTAAATATTATTATAGTAACTCTGATAAGGATTTATGATGGAATTAAATATGGATCAGGCAAAAGAAAGAATCCCTAAGTTTAAGAAACGAGCAGTATCTGCTGTTCGAGATTGGCCAATTGGTTGTAGACCGGCTTCTGAACAACACCTTAGGCAGATAGTAGTTGTGTCGACTAAGGATAGAGTCGATATAGAAAGCCTCGTTTTATTGGTAATCAGGTGTGTAGATTCTTGGCACATAAGCTTTGTTATATTATATGTGTAGATCTCTATCACACTAGTTAACCTAAATTATATGTATGTTATGGGCTAAAAGCGGAAAATGTATGTTTGAGCTAAATTACCCAAAAAGGGTAGGCAAGGGATGCAAGGTACGTAATCATAAAAACTTCTCTATGTGTATCGAAGTATGTAAAAATATGTGATCTGTTTAGATAGTTTAATGTTCTGATTCTTGCATGTATGCATGGGATAGGATTGATTGATTTACGGAAGGGGAGCAGGTCAAGAGGCGATCGGTGGCTTTGCCACATAGGTCACATAGTGATCGGTCTTTATGATAGGCAGCACAACTGTCGATATATTATTAAGGTTGCACATCGATCGGTGGCTTCGCCACATAGGTCACATAGTGATCGGTCTTTATGGCAGCACCACAACTTGTCGATATGGTGTGTAGCGGATGGAGGGTTGATTGTAGAAATCCTCACGGTGTGATGGTTGGTACGGGGGTGTGTAGAGGATGGACTCATAGGTTTGGGATGGGCCATGTTGCATATTTTGTTACCCTTGTATACGGGCCAAGGCTCATAATGTGTTTGTGGGCCTCAAGCCTTTTATGTGTTCTCGGATTTGCACTTGAGTCTTGGTGACTCAACCTTTTATTTTCCCAACATTTCGGTGGGCGGTAGATCGTGAACATGGGAGCCGAGGCGGACTCGAGGGCCATCAAGTTTTATTTCTACAAATTATTTGGGATTTCTTTAAGTTTATTTTATTTTTATTTGGCATTTTTTAAGGCCCTAGTTTTTATTCAACTAAGAAGTTTTCAATGTTATGCAACTTATAAATTTTATGTCAAGGTTTATTTATACTTAATGATACTAATATAAGATTTTATTTTAAAATGTCACTTATTTACTCTAATAATGTCTAATTAACTTATGACTTCCAAAACCAACAAGGCAAAAGTTTTCAATATACAAGCCGTGACACGCCAGATCCAGTCGAAACGTATTGGCCGGGTTTGGGGTGTTACAAGTTATATATAAAATATAATATAATAATATATAGTATGTAAAATAAAAATATAATATAATAGCTAATATATAAATTTTAAAATAATATATAATATATGGATAATTTTAAATTTAATAAAATAACTTAATTATGAATAATAACTAGTAATAATCTAATATATATAATAATATGTATATAAAATAAACAATCCATAAAATACTTTATTTTTAATAAATTAACATACATTATATAAATAAAAAATAATACAAAAACTTTTTATTTAATGATATAATTTTAATATAATGTTAAAATAATTTAAAAATGAAATAAAATAAAAATAAAAGGATTTAAAAAAGATAAACAAAGAAATAAGGATTAAATAAGAAAATATAAAATGCAAAAGGACCAAATCAAAATACGCGTTAAACTACAGGGACTTATTGGGCAATTATGTCTTCTTTCCAAAACGACGTCGTTCTGATTTTGGCCTTTAAGCAGCCAGAGGACTCGATTGAAACAAAATATAAATTTTAGGGCTAATTTAATAAAAATAAAATTCAAATTGGACTGAAATAAAAATATTAAAATAGCGGAAGGACCAAAGAGGAAATTATGCCTTTTAACAAAAAACGCGGATCCTCTTCGGGCTTTCGAGTCAACGAACAGATCCTCCCTGAACGATGTCGTTTTGTGCTTATTAACTTTAGCAAAAACGGCGCCGTTTCTTCTTGCTATATAAACAAAAATCACCCCCAAAAAATTCATTTAAACACTCCCTTTTAAAAAAAAAATCTAAAGCCCGAAAAATTCTCTCTAGCCTGAGGCCTGAGGCCGGAATCTGGCCTAGGCTCCCCCACACGCCGCCACATCTGCCGCCACAGACGGTGGCCGAAGATTCGGATCTCCCCATTTTGAAGCCGAAATGAAGGTAGTCTTCTCCACTCACTTATTTTTTACAATATGTGCATATATATAATAGCGTAGATCGGAAAGGAAAAAAACAAAATAATACTAAAAATATCACCTCTTGTTATTCTTTTTTTTTGTATTTGTATGTATCTATTTCTCTCTGTGTATATCCGTTTTACAGGTTGCTTTGGGGGTTTTTATAACCCGAAATAAAATAAAATATAAAAAGAAATACAGAGATTTTGTCATATTTGCTATTGTTTCTTTCCTTTTTGCAGGCGATTGAAGAGGATCTCAGCGGTGATCGGCGCGACTTCGCTAATCTAAGGCGTGATTGGTGGTAGGTGTTTGAGGCTTATGGCGCCTAGGGTGCGAAGAAGAATTTCTTTGGGGTGCTTGTGGTGTAGTGGAAACCTAGGGTTTCCTGCGTCCGCAAGCATTTGGGTCACTTGGGATAGTTTAGGTTTTGGGTCTAGATCTGTTTAGGTATGGGTCTTAGGGTGTAATTGGGCCACGGGTTTAGGTTTAGTTTTGGGCTAATCGGGTTTGAGGTAGAGTAATGGGTCTATTTTAGTATTTGGGTCATGTTTATTGGGCTGTAAATGGACTGGACATTTTGATTTAAAATTGTTTTATTTTCAATTTTTGGTTTTGTATGGGCAGAAAATTGGGCCTATTACCGCTGCCCCTCTTTGCTCATTTTTGTGTAACGAGAATGGACTAAAGACTATAAAAGGACCAATTTTGCCCGGTCATGTCGAGTCTTGACTTCTTGGTCCTCGTCTTCTTCAAGTAGTCTCTAACCCAACTGTAATCTTAGGGGTATTGGAACTGCAACTTTTAGAAGTATTGAACTATAAATCTGACGACTTCAATCTGCTTCACTTCAACTTCAGGAAGGCAATATTCGCTATCTTTAGTCTACTCCGCTATAAACTCAAGGATGCCATACGAGTATCTTCGATCTACTTCCTACAAATTTAGAAAGATAAGATCTGCTATCTTTAGTCTGCTCCACTGCAACTTTAGGGAGATAAGGTTGGTGGGTTCAATCTGTTTCACTACAACTTCAGGAAGATAAGATTTGCCATTTTCAGTCTGCTCCACTGCAACTTCAGGGAGATGAGACTTTCTATGGAAAATTCAATCTGACCTACTGCAACTTCAGAGGTATAGGATTCATCATTTTAATCTGCTCCACTGCAACTTCAGGGAGATGGGATTAACTATATTCAGTCTGCTCCATTGCTAATACATGGAGATAAGACTTGTGACTAAAATCTGCTCTATTCCTACATCAGAAAGATAAGATTCGCTAAATTTGATCTGCTCCTGCTACCGCTTAGGGAGATAAGATCTACAATCTTCAGTCTGCTCCACTACCATCTCGAGGCAACAAAATCTAAACTTTCCAATTTGCTTCCTTACTATCTCAGGAAGACTTCAATCTTCAGTCTGCTCCACTATCATCTCGAGGGAACAAAATCTGAACTTTCCAATTTGCTTCCTTACTGTCTCAGGAAGACTTCAATCTTCAGTCTGACCTACTACCATCTTAAGGGAGATAAGACTGATGGCTTAAATCTACTCCGCTGCTTCATGGAGATAAAATTCACCGTTTGATCTTGTTCTACTACTGCTTAGGGTGACAAGATCTACAATCTTCGACCTATTCCCCTACTGGTCAAGGAGATAGGACTGGTGGATTCACCGATGTTGCTACACCGTCCTCTAGGGGACATGTCCTGTAGACTTGAATGTATTATGCACGACATTTGTATGAATACAGAATGTCATGAGAATGATCCCTTTTTAAATGTAAAATGATTAGGATGCAATGATCAGAATGAATCAAATGCTCCTAACTAAATGATATTAGGGATGACATTAGCATGAATGCAAAATGTCATGAAAATGATCTCTTTTTTTACTCTTTTTTTTGTACAACGATTAGGACAAAATGATTGGAATGGATCAAATGCTCCTAATTGGAAGTGTATGAATGATATTTACATAAATGCATGAGAATGATCCCTTTTTCTAATGTTTGGGTTGTCACTGCTCATAGTTCATCAAGGTTCTATCACTGATGCGTTGCCATGCTTTCTCGATCAGCTGGTATCTTTGATAGAAAATCCAAAGAAACGATCAGATTCTTCTCAGCAAGCTTGCCCTACTGTAATTTTAGAGTCCTTTCCACTATACCTTTTGGGACGTAAATTTTGTACCTCCCATAACATTTGGTTTCTTTCATCCATCCTGTTACCACTCAGAGGTATGAAATTTGTATCATCTTCACTCAAGTTGATCTGTTACACCATTCCCTAGGTGTAATAACCCGATGTATGTGTTTGAAATTTTCATGAATGTAGGGTATCATTTTTTTCCCAAGAATAATCCTCTTTTTACACTTGGGTTAACATTGCTCATCATTTATCGAGATGGTCACTGACGAAATGTCTAATCCAGTAAAGTAGCTCTACTATGGCCTTATTACATCAAATAATTCCCAAAAAAATAAATAAATTCAAAGTACTTAATGAAATAAAAATCCCAAATTAAATAAATTCCTTGTTGTGCATGGCCACCTTTAAGCTCCTGCCGACCCGGTCCATTACTGATCGTTACTTGAAAAAAATAATCCCACAAGGGGTGAGTCAAATAGACTCAATGTGTAACCAACACTAACATTTAACAATTTAGGCATATGTTCACATATTACATGCATATTCATATAACAAATAGGAAATAATGATGCAACGAACCCAAACCTATATGCCATCCGCTACACATCACCGTACCATCACACTTTGCACACGTGGGGACTACTAAGTCAACCCTCCATCCGCTACACACCATCGAAGGCGTCATTGCGGTCGGCGTGCTCATCGCCTTATAAAATTCGTGGTCTTAGGTCACCACATTTAAATATCGTGGTCTTAGGACACCACATTCAAATATAGTGGTCTTAGGTCACCACATTCAGATATCGTGGTCTTAGGTCACCACATTCAGATATCGTGGTCTTAGGTCACCACGTTCACTTCCCCTTTTTATATAACCCATATGCCCCATATCATACATATCATGCATTAACATGCCAAATTCTTATTTCACATTCTTATAATGTCATATGTGTGTAAATGATTTTTAACATAATCCTAGTAGGAGTAGGAAGCGTGCACAGTACTTTGTACCATAGCATGGTACTTTAGCCATATTCACATTCTTATAAACATGCTCATATTAAATTTTAGCCATAAATCTTATTAAAAGATAGTGTAAATTTTTTACCGATTAAACTTTAGCAAGTTCACTCTAAATCCCAAAAGCTTGATCTAATGCCTTGGATCTTAAATCTCTACATTTAATCAATCACTTAATACTTAGTAAAGAGCCATTCGACCATAAATCCAAATCCTAGTAGGATTAGTACACTTAAATCCTTACCTTCTTCCGATTGGTGTCTAATCAAATCTTGGAAACTTTGTATCCTTCTTTCTTGAAATCGGCAATCACTAGATTACTTGAATAGATTAGTTTGACTTTTAAATATTAATGAAACACATCTATTTACTCAACATGGCCTTGGCGAATGCTATAGATACTTACCTTGTGGATTTTAAATCCAAAACTCACTTAGAATAACTAGGGAACACGCGACTTATGGTGTACCTTCGGAAAAGAATTTCTCCTTCCTTATAGTCGACACTTAGTAAATCTCGAAAGATCTCTTCAAAGTTTCGGCAACAAGATATTACTGGGGTTAGTCCTAGATTTCGACAAATCTTAAAAGAAAACTGAATGAGATCTTACCCTTACTTTAGAGATCGACAATCCTTGCTTGAACCTTTAGCAATATTTGGCTATGTAGGCTAGAAGGATCTTGATTTCGGCTTTTGATTGGTATAAAGAAATTAGCTAATGATGGTATCTTGAGGAGTTTATGGATTCGGTTTTAATGGAGATCACAAAAGCTATGAAGAATTTAGCTAGGCTTACTTTAGTTTTCGGCTTTTGGAACTTAACAAGAAATCGACTAAAGGTTGTCTGTGTTGTCGATTTATCAAAAGAAAAGAGAGGAAAAGAGTCACTAGAGGATTCATAATGGTGGACTTATGGAGAAAAAGATTTGACTATGGAAAAATAAGAGAAAAGGAGAGAGTTTGCTAGGAATTTTTGGCGGGGACTTCAATGGAAAAGAGAAGATTGATGAATAGCCTTATTTCCTCCTTTTCTTTGAAATTACTAGGCCAAGACTCCCTTACTTGGCCATCACTTCTCTTATCTTTATTAAAAATTAATGGAAATAATCCCTTAATTATCTCTTATCTCTTAAACAATAATTATCCATCATTGATCCACCTATTTAGCCGAATTTTAAAGAGAATTAAACTCTTCCCCAAGTGCCTTGGTGCCGTCCAACTCCCTTGCTCCTTGCAGCAAAATAAAACTCTTTTATTTGCTTCCCACGTGACTCGAACCTAGGCCCATTTGCATAGCTTGTGGCGTCACTTACCTGGGCCTTAAGTGGTGCCTCCTAGCGACTACTCCAAGCCCGTTCTTGTGTCAAATTTCTTCTATTAATTTTCTTAAGGCCACCTTGTTTTAGTTTCCTCTTTTAAACTTAACATTTCTAAAGCATTTCCTTACATTTTCAGGACATTTCCCTACATTTCCATGACAAGACATTTCCTTACATTTCCAAGACATTTCCTTATATTTCCAGAACAAGACATTTCCTTACATTTCCAGGACATTTCCTTACATTTCCAGGACAAGACATTTCCTTACATTTCTGGGACATTTTCTTACATTTCCAAGTTTCCAAAATGTTCACTTTCCTCTTTTTGAAACTTAACATTTCTAAATCATTTCTTACATTTCCAAGTTTCCAAAAAATGTTCATAATACATTCATAACACATAAGACATGCCATTTCGTATAATTAAATCAAAAATGCATAGGCCCATTTTCAGGATGTTACAGTTCTACCCCCCTTAAAAATAATTTCGTCCTCGAAATTACTTACTATCGAATAATCGAACATCTTAACTCACCGCGCTACGTTTATGCCGCGTACTCTGATCTTAATAGAGCCATCATACTTCCTAGGCACAATTTTTTTTTTAAGTTCATGTTCCCGAGAACTCATTTCTACAACCGCGCTTTAATCTGATTAAGAAATTTTATGCATTACTGATTAACCACGAAGAAGTTTTATGAAAAGAATTTTAGGAGTGGTTCTTTCGTATTCATACATGCACACAGTCTTTACATTCATACATCCATCAATCAATTATGAACTTTCGTTCATTCAGAGAAATGTTGTAGTTTTCATTGTTGTTATTTTTCCACTACCCAGGGGTATTTTTGTAATTTTCCCTATAAGGGTATTTTCGTAATTTGTCAAAATAAGGTTCCTTGGTGATTTTGTCAATAAGGGTATTTTGGTAATTTTTGAAATCCCGGGGGTATTTCAGAAATTTTGAAATTACAGGGGTATTTCAATAATAAACCAGTGTAAATTTATAAATCTTAATAAATCAAGGATATTTTGTAATTTATATAAATCTTAATAAATCAAGGATATTTTGTAATTTACAAAACTTGAAGGTTGTTTCTGAGAATTTATTTTCCAAATCAGTGTTGTTGCAGAAATTTTTGAAGATCGGGGGTCATTCTGGTAATTTTGTAACTTTCGGGGTATTTCAATAATTTGCGGTAGGGGTAATTTCATAATTTTCCAAAATCAAGGTATTTTGATATTTTGCAAATTAGGGTTTTGAATATTTTATAAAGTAATGAAATTTTGATAAAATCATGGGTATTTGGAAATTTCATAAACCAAGGGCATTTTGTAATTTTACCACTAGGGTATCTTTGTAATTTTATAAATCGAAATATTTGAAAAATTTATAAAATAATCTTTTCAAATCAAGAGGGTAATTTAGAAATTTTAAAACTAGGGTTTCCATAAAAATCTTGCTAGTCCCTTTCGGGTTTTAGTTAGGGGTTTAGCAGTGTATAAGTCCTCTTGGTTAGGGTGAGCGGTTACTCGCACTGGTAGGATTCGAGTAAAGAGGAGGTGAGTCGCTAGGACTGCTTAAATACCAAGCTCTTCTGAATCCACTCCTAGACATCGCTATGATCACCACACCTAGCTCGGCGACTTAATCACGTGTTTGTCTATTGGTCCTTAAGTCTTATGTACTTGTTGGGGTACACTACTCTTAGGGTTCAAGTACTAAATCTCTATTCTCGTTCCATTTCTACCCTTCTACCAATCATAATATAAATCACACAAGAGATTGAAGTACTTACAGTGGACTTGGTCGAGAGACTTAGTGGGCCATGCGAGAAAAACCTATTGAATTCACAAAATTCCTTTTGGACTTAACTTTGAAAACGTTTTGGGCCTTAAACCCAAGGCCGAGAGTTTAAAACTGGGCTCTGATACTAAATTGAAACACCCCAAACTCGGCCCATGAGCCTTGACCGGATCTGGTATGTTCCCCGGTGTAAACCGTTTCAAATTCTTTTGTTACTTAGGAAAAACTTGTGTGTTTTGAAAGAAAGATTGTTTTGGGTTGGGCTTGAGTTGAAAACAAGTTTATTTCATTATTAAAATCCTTTACTTTAGGTGACAAAATGTTTAGGCTTTGCTTTAAAATAAATTTACTTAATCCTTTAATAAATAAAAGTTTGTAAGCTTAATAAATAAAAGCAAAGTAAAGTAGTTCTACTATGGCCTTATTACATCAAATAATTCCCAAAAAAAATAAATAAATAAATTCAAAGTACTTAATGAAATAAAAATCCCAAATTAAATAAATTCCTTGCTGTGCATGGCCACCTTTAAGCTCCTGCCGACCCGGTCCATTACTGATCGTTACCTAAAAAAATAATCCCACAAGGGGTGAGTCAAACAGACTCAATGTGTAACCAACACTAACATTTAACAATTTAGGCATATGTTCACATATTACATGCATATTCATATAACAGATAGGAAATAATGATGCAACCCAACCCAAACCTATATGCCATTAGCTACACATCACCCGTACCATCACACTTTGCACCGTGGGACTACTAAGTCAACCTCCATCCGCTACACACCATCGAAGGCGATCGCTGCGGTTGGCGTGCTCATCGTCCTTATAAAATTCGTGGTCTTAGGTCACCACATTCAAATATCGTGGTCTTAGGTCACAACATTCAAATATCGTGGTCTTAGGTCACTACATTCAAATATCGTGGTATTAGGTCACCACATTCGGATATCGTGGTCTTAGGTCACCACATTCGAGATATCGTGGTCTTAGGTCACCACGTTCACTTCCCTTTTATATAACCCATATGCCCCATATCATACATATCATGCATTAACATGCCAAATTCTTATTTCATATTCTTATAATGTCATATGTGTGTAAATATGATTTTAACATAATCCTAGTAGGAGTAGGAAGCGTGCACAGTACTTTGTACCATAGCATGGTACTTTAGCCATATTCACATTTTTATAAACATGCTCATATTAAATTTTAGCCATAAATCTTATTAAAAGATATGTGGGGTACACACCTGATTCGCTTTAGCAAGTTCACTCCAAATCCTGAAAAGCTTGATCTAATGCCTTAGATCTTAAATCTCTACATTTAATCAATCACTTAATACTTAGTAAAGAGCCATTCGGCCATAAATCCAAATCCTAGTAGGATTAGTACACTTAAATCCATACCTTGCTACCGATTGATGTCTAATAAAATGTCGAAAACTTTGTATCCTTCTTTCTTGAAATCGACAATCACTAGATTACTTGAATAGATTAGTTTCAACTTTTAAATATTAATGAAACACATCTATTTACTCAACATGGCCTTGGCCGAATGCTATAGATACTTACCTTGTGGATTTTAAATCCAAACTCATAGAATAACTAGGGAACATGCGGCCTATGGTGTACCTTCGGAAAAGAATTTCTCCTTCCTTGTAGTGACACTTAGTAAATCCCGAAAGATCTCTTCAAAGTTTCGGCAACAAGATATTAATGGGGTTAGTCCTAAATTTTGGCAAATATTAAAAGAAAACTGAATGAGATCTTACCCTTACTTTAGAGATCGGTAATCATTGCTTGAACCTTTAGCAATATTCGGCTATGTAGGCTAGAAGGATCTTGATTTTGGCTTTTGATTGGTATAAAGAAATTGGCTAATGATGGTATCTTGAGGAGTTTATGGATTCGGTTTTAATGGAGATCACAAAAGCTATGAAGAATTTGGCTAGGCTTACTTTAGTTTTCGACTTTTGGAGCTTAACAAGAAGTCGGCTAACGTTTATGGATTCGGTTTTAATGGAGATCACAAAAGCTATGAAGAATTTGGCTAGGCTTACTTTAGTTTTCGAATTTTGGAGCTTAACAAGAAGTCGGCTAAAGGTTGTCTGTGTTGTCGGTTTATCAAAAGAAAAGAGAAGGAAAAGAGTCACTAGAGGATTCGGCAATGGTGGACTTATGGAGAAAAGGATTTGGCTATGGCAAAATAAGAGAAAGGAGAGAGTTTGCTAGGAAATTTTCGTGAGAGAGACTTCAATGGAAAAGAGAAGATTGATGTATAGCCTTATTTCCTCCTTTTCCGAAATTACTAGGCCAAGACTCCTTACTTGGCCATCACTTCTCTTATCTTTATTAAAATTAATGGAAATAATCTCTTAATTATCTCTTATCTCTTAAACAATAATTATCCATCATTGATCCACCTATTTAGCGAATTTTAAAGAGAATTAAACTCTTCCCTAAGTGCCTTGGTGCCGTCCAACTCCCTTGCTCCTTGCAGCAAAATAAAACTCTTTTATTTGCTTCCCACGTGACTCGAACCTAGGCCCATTTGCATAGCTTGTGGCGTCACTTACATGGGCCTTAAGTGGTGCCTCCTAGCGACTACTCCAAGCCCGTTCTTGTGTCAAATTTCTTCTATTAATTTTCTTAAGGCCACCTTGTTTTAGTTTCCTCTTTTAAACTTAACATTTCTAAAGCATTTCCTTACATTTTCAGGACATTTCCCTACATTTCCAAGACAAGACATTTCCTTACATTTCCAGGACATTTCCTTACATTTCCAGGACATTTCCTTACATTTCCAGGACAAGACATTTCCTTACATTTCCAGGACAAGACATTTCCTTACATTTCCGAGACATTTCCTTACATTTCTAGGACATTTCCTTACATTTCCAGGACAAGACATTTCCTTACATTTCCAGGACAAGACATTTCCTTACATTTCTGAGACATTTCCTTACATTTCTAGGACATTTCCTTACATTTCCAGGACAAGACATTTCCTTACATTTCTGGGACATTTCCTTACATTTCCAAGTTTCCAAAATGTTCACTTTCCTCTTTTTGAAACTTAACATTTCTAAATCATTTCTTACATTTCCAAGTTTCCAAAAAATGCTCATAATACATTCATAACACATAAGACATGCCATTTCGTATAATTAAATCAAAAATGCATAGGCCCATTTTCAGGATGTTATAGTTCGAGTCATACCATTTAGGATATGGGGGCTGTAACGGCTTTAGATAAAATGGGGACACCACATGCGCGTCAAATGAACTTTGATATAGCTCTTTATACGTCAATGGGATTGGCGTAAATTGGAGCTTTTCTGAATTTTGCCTTGCGCCTGATTCTTGTCTTGTTGACCCTTGTTGCCCAACCGTTATTACTTTTGGCTAGCTAATAGTAATTGCCTTCGAGTACCCTTTGTTGTATGTACTCGTATTATTCACCTCGTCATCCTTTTTTTTTTAGAAGTAGACCTTTTAATGGTTTTCACTGCTTCAATCTTGCCACCTCTTATGGCATTTCAATTATTTCCCCTACCATCACTATATCTGCAAAGCTTTTGGTAGTACTTCCTATCATATGAGTGATGAATGGAGCTTTCAAGGTATTGATAAAGAGCATTGTGGTTTCCATTTCTATGAGTGATGGCTGAACTTGCATGGTAACCTCCCTCCATCTTTGCGCATACTGCCTGAAGCTTTCATTTGACTTCTTTTCCATGTTTTGCAAGGTGATTCTATTAGGCATCATGTTTGTGACATGATTGTACTGCTTCATGAAGGCTTGGGCTAGGTCCCTCCAAGAGCTAATCCTAGCACGACTAAGTTGATTGTACCACCTAGATGCTGCCCCTACCAAACTATCTTGGAAACAATGAATCAAGAGTTGATCATTGTTAACATAGCCAGTCATCCGTCTACAGAACATAATGATATAGGCTTCAGGGCAGCTGGTCCCATTGCACTTCTCAAATTCTGGCATTTTAAACTTATGAGAAAACACCAAATCTAAAACCAAGCTCAAGTCTTTAGGATCAATTCCATGATGATTATCAGCATTTTCTAAAGCCTTGAACTTCTCTTCCAACCATTTACAGCGATCTTCCAACTGACTTGAAGATTCAATTCTAATCCCCTCATTTTCTACTATATCTAAGTCAGGGATAACAGGATTAGTAGGGTTATTTCCTAGGTTGGATCCTGTGCCAAATTGGAAATTCATGGGCACTCCAGTGTCATTTTGCCCTTGTTGAGGCCTAATCGTGATAGATGGCCTTCGAGGATATTCCTCCAGTTGTGTTTGCACATGCGGTGGGGTGAAACCCCGAGGAAAGTCCTCATTATCTTTAGCATTAACTATGGGACCTTTCCCTTTGTCCATTGCCCCGTTCAGCATCTGGGCCATTTGACTCATCATGTTCCTTTGAGCTTCCAACATTTGATCTCTCATTTCTTGTTGAAGCTTTGCCAATTGCTCTTGCATTTTGTCTTGCATGTCTTTTTGGAATTGTTCAAGTCTTTGATCCATTTTCTTTGTCTTGGCACGTGTACCGTATTGATGTCTAGTTTCTAGATTTTCCTCCTCTCTCTATCTCTCTCTCTCTGTGATAATTTCAGCTAATTAGGCTCTTTCTATGGACTTAAAGGCATATGATGTGATGTAATACAAGGGAATGAAATGCAAAAGAGAGACGTTGATTCTGAATTCAATTCCATTAGAAAAACTTTACTAGAAAATAAATTTCTTTATACAAAACGGATTACATATGCGGCTTTGTCATCATATTCCCAGCAAAAAATCAATCCCCTTCTTCGCAAAGGTCAAATCTTGCAAATTTCTAATAGATGCCTCCTCTAGCTCTTTTTTGCTTGATCTGGGCCGCGACTCATTACTTACTTATCCTCATAAAGCTTGTTAGCCTCTTCAAGAAGGCAAAGACGTGGTGATTCTCGAATAGTCTTTGTTAGCTTGAATCCTTGGGCAATAAAGTATTGTATTCCTTCACGGACTATCAATCTTCTCTCATTGTGTTTACTTGGACCACATTCGAACGATCGTATTGTAATCCACTTTATTAAGAAATCCATTTTCTCATGACAAACTCTTTTATTTAGTAATCGAATTTGAATCAACATCTCCTTTCTATGATGTGAATGCAATGCAATCAAAACAAAAGAGAACACATTAGTACAAGAGAAATAAATAACAAAATAGGGTACCTATCTGGGTGACCACTAGGGTTCAATATATGTAACACCCTAAAAATCTGAGTATTTATATATTGCTTGATTTGGTGTTTAGATTTTAAAGGAAAATTTCTTACTTTTATTTTCGTGTTTATTGAAGTCCTAAAGAAGAGTATAGCATAATTTGGGTAAGGAATAAATTTAATATTTGAGAATTTATTGAAGAGAAGCAAGTGTCATTAATACTTAAGTTAAATTAAGTGTTAATGAGTGACATAAGTTGAGTACATGGCATGGTGGTGTTGGCGCATGAATTGTAGCATGAGGGGAGAGGTTCGAATCCCTTGTTTAGCATCTAGATGAATTTTATTTTTTTAATTTTCTACACATGTATAAAAAGTGTCGGCCAAGTGCATATATGGTAAGTGTTGACCATGTTATTTTTGGATAGTATATCAAAGGATTAAGGAAATTGTTAACTTAAGGAAGGGAATCAAGAATTTAAGGAAAGGTATGAAGATATGGGGCACATATCAAGGAAAAGTTATGGAAACAATATCATGGCCATTTGACCATGCATAGGGACGGCAATTTGGACTATAGGGGGAGCCGAATTTTTGGTGATAGTTTGGCTAAGAATTGAAGTTTCTTTTTGGTCATTCCTAGCAACTTTGTGCAAAATTTTGCATTCCTCTTCTCAACTTTTTCCTTTGGCCGAAATTGAACCTAGGTAAAGCTCTAATCTTTTGACCATTTGGTCATTTTTGCTTATTGCTTTAGCCTTTGTTTTGTGCCTTTTCTTTGAGTGCCGAAATCACCTATACCAAAAGCCATTCTTTTTCTTTTCTTTTTACCATTTGCCGAATGTACCTAGCTCCTAAAACCATCTTTTTCTTCTCTTCTTTTTGAAAACCAAAATAACATCATCACCATCTTTTCTCTTATTTTTATTTCTTTTCAATCGAAATTTTCTCCATTTACACTCTCATGGCTGAATGCTAATGTGCCTATAGCCCAATTCATTTTCTCTTTTCTTTGATTCTTCATAGCCGAAATCTTCATCCATCACAAACACCATTCTCAATCCTTTCTTTTCATTGTGGAAAATAGGTAAGGGATTCTTTTTGTTTTCGATTAGTTAATAGTGATATGGCGAATATTGATGGTGTCATGAAGGACCATTTGGATCGAAATAAACGTTCGTTCTATTAACGTTTTATTCGTTATAATATAGTGCAATAACGAAGATCGGAACTCAAGTGTTCAAGAGAATCGTAGAAGCGTTGGAATCGATTTATTGTGGTAAGGAAATCACATCCTTAAAACCTTTAGTATTATTTCGATATTATTTTAGATTGGATTAATGTTCTTTTGATCTTGAAGACTTTCAAAATAGGGAAGAAAAGGCGGTGTTTAGTCATATTAAAAGGCGAATCCGTAAATCCCCATTTAAGCGAAGAGCGGTTTTTGGCGATCGAGATTTTCCACCGGTTGCGGACCATCTTAGAAGGAAGTCAACTATTGAAGTAGTAAAACTCCGAGCCTTTGTGCGTTAGTGGATTCTCGGCGACTAACGAACCAATAAGCGAGGAGAAACCGAAAATCAAGTGATTCAAAATCAAGAGGGTAAGGTTTTGGATCTAATATCGATAATGTATTTTTTAGACAAAATAGTGTTCTAACGGATCGAAATATGTTTTAGGTGTCGAGGCGAGAAGGATTAGTACTCTCGGTATCGAGGTGTGTAACTTCACACTTTTCTCGGGTTGGATATCAATTTCGGTATTGAAGTAAAATCGTAAAATGACTAGATCGGTATGAACGTAACAAGCGATATTTCGTGAAAATACATGAAAACGACTAAAATCGTGAAAATTATGAAAATGCCCTCGAGAAATTACTTGTTAATATGTAAGTTGTATGTTTAAGTAAAATGGGCGTAAAATATGCTAGATCGATAAATGGGCGAAAACTCATTAGATTGATAATCGGGTGAAATCTCATTTGATTGTAAATTTGGCGAAATCCTCTAGATCGATAAATGGGCGAAAACTCGCTAGATTGATAATCGGGCGAAATCTACATTTGATTATAAATTGGGCGAAATCTCGCTAGATCGATAAATGGGCGTAAACTCTATTAAATTGTTAAACGGACTAAAATACTTGCTAGATCGATAAATGGGCGAATTCTTGCTAGATCGTAAATTTGGGCCCTAGTTGATAAATAGTTAATTAGGCCAAAATGTTATTTATGGGCCTTAATAAAGATTTGGAAATATTAACTCTTGTTAATGGGCCTTTTAATAAAATTATTGTATAACCATAGTTTACTATTGCATACATATTGCATGGGTTGGGAAATGATGAAGAAGAAAGCTGTTGCCAAAATCTAGTTCGGTGGCTCGCCACAAAATTATGGCGTTTGCCTCTAGTTCGGTGGCTCGCCACAAAATAATAATTGGCTCAATGCCTCTAGTTCGATGACTTTGTCACAATCTAGTTCGGTGGCTATGCCACAAAATATAATCGACTTAATGCCTATGATTGGTGTGATGGCGGGGTGGGTTGACTTGATCCCCAGGTGTGATGGTTAGTGCGGGGGTGTGTAGCGGGTGGAATTAGGTTTGGGAGGAAAATTCATTTTACATGCATGTTATTAATTATGTATTCATTATCTTTGTTATTAATTATGTGTTAATTACGCTTAAGGGCTCAAGGCCCAAATCCATAATTTGAAAATCGGCCCGATGAACAAAGTAAGTGAGTTATACATGAGTTCTAAGTAACTCACCCCTTAAATTTTCCATCTCGGTAATGGAAATTGACGTGGACTTGGGCGGGGATGACTTCGTGGAGGCCATCTTGCAAAACATGGGTTTATTAAACTCGAACTTTTAATAAGTATTTTACTATTTTGGGTTAATGTAATAAGGGCCTCTATAAATAATTTATGGATTTTTATGTGTTTGGTTTTAAACTATATTTTGGACTTTTAAATATGGGCTATGGTTATATGATGTTTTTATTAAAATAAATTTGGGATTTCAAATATATGAAATTCCTTTATAAATATTTTATTATTGTTAACTCTTAAACAAATTACCTAAGGGTTTTGATAATACAATGTTAATAATGTTTTTCAACTAATGTTTTCTAATATTCATCAAATTAAAATACTCTTGATTTTTATTAAACCTGTAATTAAAAATAATATTGTAGTTTTCAACTTATTGAAGATTTTAAGATAGCTCGATTCATGTAACAAACCAAATCTAGTCTCAATGCATAGACCGGGTTTGGGGTGTTACATTTAAATAATATCGAGCCGTTTCAAAAACTTCGGTACGTGGTTTGGGTTTGCAAATAAATTTTGTATGAAATCGTTCAATTATATTTAAAGATCAGTATGGCACCACAAGCATCCGACAACAAGTCAAGTAAGTATTTATTGCTTAATAATTACTATGATGATCATAGGAATACTCTAGAACTTCTAGTTTTAGACATGAAAAATCGTAGAGATTGAGACTATAGGATATGTTGCGAAAAACAACTTTACCTCTCAAATCTCATAAAACATCGTTAATAAACACGAAACAAATTTTACGATTCATAAAACTTGTAATCGATAAAAATGAACAAGCCATCATGAGCACTAGAGGGCATGGTCGTGGACGCGGTAGACGTGGCCATGGTAGAGGCTGAGGTGCTACAACTGATGTAACATCCTGAATAGGGCCTATGCATTTTTATTTTGATTGTATGAAATGACAAGTTTAAGCACTAAGAATAAATTTGTAATATTTTTGGAAACCTGGAAATGCATGAAAATGGAAACCTAAACATTTTGGAAACCTAAACATTTTGGAAACCTGAGCATTTTGGAAACCTAAACATTTTGGAAACCTAAACATTTTGGAAACACGAACATTTTGGAAACTTGAAGATGTAAGAAAAATGGCAAGTTCTGAGCCGATCAAAATTTTAGGAAACTTGGAAATAAGGCGAATGACAAATTTTAAAGTTCAAAATAGGAAATAAGGCAAGAGGGCCTTAAAAGAAAAAGTTGGTGAAATTTGACACACAATCGAGCTTGGAAAAGTGGCTGAAGGTGTCACTTAGGGCTTATGGAAATGGCACGAGTTGAGTCACTTGGAAAGCAAATAATTAAGGTTTTATTTTGCTTCCAAGCCTAAGAGGTTGGACGGCACAAACTTCTAGAATTAGAGGAGTTTTAATTCCATAAATATATGATAAAATAAGTGATAAATAAGGATTTTAATTGAAGAGATAAAGGGTGGATTAAACACTTTTAATTTAATTAGGTGATAATTAAAGGAGATAAAATTATCACTTGTGGGGAGTAGTGGCCAAGTTATGGACTCTTGGTCTAGCAACTTCAGTTAAAAGAGGAAAATTGAGACTATTCTTTCATCTCTTCTAGCCTTGCTGAAATTTTGCTAACTCTCTCCCCCTCTCTGCCGAATTTTCCTTAAGCAAGAAACCATCCTCTCTTCTTCAATTTCTTCTCTGTTTCTACTCTCAGAACCGAACCTTTGGTGATTCTAAGTAAAGAAGCAATCGATTAAAGGCATCAAGGTAAGGTTAAGCCATTCAATTTCCTCTCTTTTCTTTTCTAAATGCCGAAGGTAAAAGTACTAATCCCAAATCTTGTTCATGGCCGAATCTACAAGGGGTTTCTCAAGTTTCTACACTTTTCTAAATATAGGAATCAAGGATCCAAGGTAAGTGAATACATACATTCGGCCAAGGCCAAATCTTAGGTATTTAAATCGGGTTAATCAAAAACTAATGGATTCAGGGAATTAGGATTTGGCCGATTCCAAGAAAGAGGAAGGTGAAGTTTTCGGGATTTAAAGTTCATAAGGTAAGCATCTAAAAGTATTTGGCTAATGTTTGTGTGATTATCTAGATCAGTTCTTTAATTGTTAAAAAGTCGAAAACTAACCCATATTGAGATTCAAGGTTGGCCGAATATCAGGTAAAGGAAAAACCAAATTTCTGGGATTTGAATAAACACCAATCGGCCTCAAGGTAAGCCTTTTTACAAATCCTACTAGGATTTGGTTTTGATATTAGCCAAATAAGTTTATTAATGTGTCTTATATGATGGCGAATATAGGAGTTAACGGATCTAAAGTTAGATCGGGATTCTCGAGATCTCAAGGAACCTTTTTAAGCGAATCAGGTGTGCACGCACACTAATCTTCGATTTATCATGTGGCAATTATTTTATGAATATGAATAAGAATATGAATATGGCTAAGTACCTAATGTGGTACAAAGGTACTCGAATCGTTTCCTACTTAGATAGGAATATGAAATATGTTATTTTATAACATGTGAATACAAGTATATGATTATGAAATTAAGTATGTTATGCATGATATATATTTTTGGGCATTCGGATTTATGTGAAAGGGGAAGAAGGTGTTGACTTGGTCTCACCAGCGTTAGAAGGTGTTGACTTGGTCTCACCAATGTTATATGGTGACTACGGTCACAAATATCTGAATTCGGTAACTTCGGTTACATTATTTGAATATGGTGTCTAATGACACAAATTATATGGGCGATGAGCACGTCGACTGCAGCGACTGCCTTCGATGGTGTGTAGCGGATAGAGGGTTGACTTAGTAGTCCCCACGGTGTGACTGGCAGGTACGGGTGGTGTGTAGTAGATGGACCATTAGGCTTGGGTTTGGGTTGCATCATCCTTTATTTTATACGAATGTAAATCTGATTTGACCATGTATGCCTGATTTGTCGAATGTTAGTATTGTGTGCACACTGAGTCTGTTGACTCACCCCGTTGTGGGAATTATTTTCAGGTGATGAGCAGTGACGGACCGGGCCGGTGGACCTTGAGGAGGCCATGCTACATTTGGAGATTTTATTTTATTTGGACTTTATTTACATTTAGTACCCTTAATTATATTTTGGGTTTTATTTGATGTAATAAGGCCATAAGGCCCGATGGATTTTATTATTACGCTTCACTTTAAATTATTATGTTACGAACTATTATGATTGAAGTTAAGTGATTTTTTAAAACCTTAAAATTATTTTGTCACCTTAATAAAATTGGATTTACAAGTTTAATTAAATGGGTTTCCAATCTAAGCCCAATCCACAACAACATTTTCTAAAATTTTACAAATTTTCTCTAAATTCTGAATGATTTTGAAATCGGTTCACTTTAGGAACATACCAGATCCGGTTCGGGCTCGTGGTAGGGTGTGGGGTGTTTCAATTTAGTATCGAGCCAGATTTTAAACTCTCGGCACGTGGGCTAAGGCCCAAAACGTTTTCAAAGCGAGCCAAATGATTATCTTTGAAAGATAAGCGGGTTTTCGCATGGCCCTTAAGTCTCAAACCATTGATCCACCGGTAAGTACCCCTAACTCTATGTGTGATTACATGAACTTTATAAGGGTAGAAAAGGCATGGAGCGTAGAATAGAATGATAGGAACTTGAACCTAGGATTAGACTACTCAAACACAAACCACATAAGACTTAATACACTAAGCCAACCTATGGCTAAGTCAATGAGCTAGTGGTGTGGTAACCTCAGTCGCATGTCTAGGATTGGATCCAAGAGCTTGGTATTTAAGCGTCCTAGTGACTTACCCCTCTTCGCAGAATCCTACAGTGCGTAGCTTTTCACCATAACTCGGAGGGCTCGGTGGTGTGGCAACCTCTCTGTGCATGTCTAGGAATGGTTTCGTGGGAGCTTGGTATTTAAGTAGTCCGCGTGACTCACCTCCTCTCCACACGAATCCTCGCACAGTGCGTAGCTTTGGTTCACCACGACCAAGAGGGCTCGGTCATAGGCTAAACATAACGACTAAAACCCGAAAGGAACTAGCGCATTTTAAAAAAAAAGAAGAGAGAACAAAACAACAAACCCTAGTTTTTTTCAAACTTTTAAAACTTTCTTTTAAATCGGAGAAAATTTTTTTACAACATTTTACGAAAAACTCTTGATTTATGAAAATTACAAAAATGCCCTTAGGGTGAAATTACCAAAATGCCCTTGGTTTAAAAAATGTTCAACCACTCAACGACTTTACCAAAATTTCATTATTTTATAAACATTCAAAACCCTAATTTGTAAAATATCAAAATACCTTGATTTTGGAAAAAATTACAAAATTGCCCCTAACACAAAATTACCAAAATGACCTCGATTTCCAAAATTTTTGCAACATCCCCATCTTTGAAGGAACAATTTTCAAAAAAAAAAACCTCGAAGATTTACAACTTTTGAAATCTCCTTGACTTATAAAATTTTACAAATTTACCATGATTTGAGAAAAATTACCAAAATACCCTCGTATCTCAAAACTTTTCCAAATTACCCCGAGACTTTGAATTTTTAAAATAAAATTTGACAAAAACACCAAGGAACGTTTTCTTCTAAAAAAAATTTTATTATTACGAAAATGCCCCTGTAGGACAAAATTATGAAAATACCCCTGGGTAGTGGAAAACAACAACAAACAACAACTACAACGTTTCTCTGAATGAACGAAAGTTCATACTTGTTTGATGGATGAAGGAATGAATGGAAAAAACTGTGTGATTGTATGAATACGAAAGAACCACTCTTAAATCCTTTCTCATAAAACTCCTTGGCGGGTAAAAAGTGGAACAATGACTAATCCATAAAATTTCTTAATCGGATCTCGACGCTAGAAAATGAGCTCTAGAGGGCGTGGTAAATGGTGGTCGAGGTAGAGGAAGGATGATCGTGTCGAACCCGTTAGGTCGGGTCAAGGGTCGACAATGAAATCTGCCACCACCACCCCAAACATTAATGTTGAGCGGCAGGCTCGGGGCGGGGAAGATCTTTGTGTCGCGGTGGTCTTTGTGAGTTTTGGAATTGGTGGCGAGTGCGGGAGGAAATTCAGAAACCGAAAGTCCAGACACGAAGCGGCTCGAGCTAATGGGCGGAAATGTTCCGAGGAGTATCTAATGTGGCACCAGTCTGGTGAGTATTAGTTGGAAGCAGGCGTATCATGGATGAGCTCGATCGACTCAGAGGAAAAGTTGAAAGGGATGGTGGCGTTATTCTGCGATGAAGCGTATCGATCTTTGGTTAAGCTGATTCGGGATGGTACCACGGTGAAAACTTGACTTGGGAATATGTTAAAGAGGCATTTCGGAAGAAGTATGTGGGAACCGGTATGCCGATGAACAAAGGAAGGCTTTTCTAGGGTTGGTGCAAGGGAGTAAGTCCATCATGAGAATATGAGGCGAATTCACGAGATTGAGCCGCTATGCTCGAGGGTAGTGGCGATCGAGCATGAACGCTGTGTCCATTTTGAGGACGGACTGAGAGATGACCTGAGGCTGTTAATAGCACCGCATCAGGAGCGGGAATTCTCGGTTTTAGTGGAAAAGGCCAAGGTGGCGAGGGATTAAAGATGCTACAAAGCGGTAGTGGATAGGAGTAAGGCCAAGAGAGGATTTGGGCCATCTGGAAAGGGCTACAAGAGGCCTAGGGTTGACGGGCCACAAAATCAACAGTTTGATGCAGGCGGGCGATGATCGCCCTTGTGAGCATTATGGGAAGAAGCATATGGGAGAGTGTTGGAGAAAGGCGGAGGATGCTTCAAGTGTGGGTCCAAGGACCATATGCTTAAGGATTGTCCCAAACAAGCAGATGAGAGCCGGCCGCGATTCGAATGCTAGCGAGATCGGTGAGGCGGACAGACCTCAGCGGGGTTGTGGTTAGATGGCAAGGTGGTGGTCTTGGTAGAGGTCGTGGAACACGAATGAGGTACTAATGTTAATGCCAAGTAAGACAACCGTGTTTGGTTTATACGGTTCACAGAAGGGAAGATGGTGGCGCCTTTGGATGTTATAATCGATCGTTCTTTATCTTTGACAAACCCTACTTTGCTTTGATTGATGTGGGCTCGACCCATTCCTATGTTACAAGTAGTGTAGTGGAAACACTAGGCCTAGACTCGAGCTTTACGATAGGCGGATGGTATGCAAGCCCATTAGGCCAAACTATAGTGGTAGACAAGATCTTTGGAATGTACCCTAGAGATTCGGGAGTGAACTTTCGGGCGATTTAATGGATTTACCCTTGAAGAGTTTGAGCTTATACTCGGAATGGATTGGTTAGTAGAACACGAGCCGTGTTGGATTGTCTTGACTAAGCGTATGGAACTAAGAACCGGAGGATGAAGTGGTAGTAATGATCGGAGAAAGGAGGAATTACTTGTCTAATGTAGTTTCGACCTTTGAAGGTGAAAGATGGTTAAGAAAGGTTGCGGCGTTCTTAGCTTTAAATAAGTCGCGATAGGTGGAAAGAAGGAAGGAGTTAATTGAGTTAGGACGGTAAGGGACTTTGTGGATGTGTTTCGGAGGAATTACAGAATACCCCGAGACGGGGAGGTAGAATTTGGGATAGATTTACTACCGCAACGACTCACTGTGTCAATCGCTCCATCTTGAATGGCACCAAAGGAGTTAGTGGAGCTCAAGGCTCGGATACAAGAACTGTTGGATCGTGGGTTCATCTCGACCAGTGTGTCTCGTGGGAGCACCGGTCTTATTTGTGAAGAAGAAGAAGCGAAACTATGCGTATGTGCATAGACTACCGTCGATTGAATAAGCTAACCATTAAGAACAAGTATCCCTTGCCAAGGATCGATGACTTATTCGATTAGCTGAAGGGAGCCGCAGTGTTTTGAAGATCGATTCACGGTCGAGGATACAATCAGTTGAAGGTGAAGGAGGTGGCGTCCATAAGACCGCTTTTAGGACAAGATATGGCCACTTCGAGTTTGTGGTGATGCCATTTGGGTTGACGAACGCTCCAGCCGTGTTCATGGACATGATGTTTTCCAACCCTACTTGGATAAGTTCATCGTTGTGTTCATCGATGATATTTTGGTGTACTCGAAGTCAGAAGAGGTGCATGATGAGCATCTCCGAGTTGTGTTGAAAGTATTAAGGGAGAAGAAGCTTTATGCCAAATTCAGCAAGTGCGAATTTTGGCTTAAGGAGGTGGCATTCCTAGGACATGTGGTATCCGTAGAAGGAATAAGAGTGGATCCTAGGAAGATCGAAGCAGTGTTGGATTGGAAACCACCTAGGTCCGTGGCTGAAATCTGAAGTTTCTTAGGCTTGGCAGGCTATTACAGAAGGTTTGTGGAAGGATTCTCATCAATAGCCGCGCCTTTAACAAAGTTACTAAGGAAGGAAGTACCCTTCGAATGGACGAATAAGCAGCAGGAGAGCTTTGAAAAGCTTAAGAAGGTGCTGACGGAAGCCCCAGTGTCAATTCAGCCGGAGGCAGGAAAAGAATTTGTGGTGTACTGTGACGCTTCGCATACGGGGTTAGGCTGTGTGTTAATGCAAGAAGGCAAAGTGGTTGCGTATGCGTTACGGCAGTTAAGGCCGCATGAGGTTAACTACCCCACTCATGACTTAGAGCTAGCAGCAGTGGTTTTCGCCCTCAAGGTTTGGAGGCACTACCTTTATGGAGAAAGGTCAGTATTTATTGACTCAGAAGGAGTTGAACTTGAGGCAACGAAGGTGGGTGGAGTTGCTGAAGGACTACGACTGTTTAATAGAGTATCATCCGGACAAGGCAAATGTGGTAGCCGATGCCTTAAGTCGGAAGGTTGTATCGGATCTCTGAGGCTTTGTTCGCTCATTTAAGTCATGTTGATAACGAAAATCATTGGCGAGAATTACAAGTCGTGCCCACATGGCTAAAGGAAGTGAAAGAGGGACGGTTGGTGATAACGACTTAAGTACTAAGTTACAGAAGATCTGCAAGGGGATTAAAGGATTATGGTGTCAATGATGAAGGAGTATTGTGCTACAAGGGAAAAGTCCGTATGACGAGGAATAAGGAGTTGAGACAAAGGATTCTTGAGGAAGCGCATGGTAGTCCTTATGCTATGCATCCGGAGGCATCAAGTCAGATAGAGATCTAAGGAGAGCAGCTTTGGTGGTACGATCCAAAGCGAGAGGTGGACTGAATTTGTGGGAAATGTTTGGCGTGTCGACAAGTTAAGGCTGAACACCAAGTCCCATCAGGATTACGCAACCAATCAAGTTCCCCAATGGAAGTGGGAGAATTACCATGGACTTCGTTAGTGGGCTTCCCCTTACGCCTACTAAAAAGGACTCGGTATGGGTGATAGTGGACCGTTTGACCAAGTCCGCACACTTTATCCCAGTCAGAATGGATTATTCTCTTCGGAAGTTGGCTAAGTTGTATGTGGCAGAAATTGTGAGATTACATGGAGTACCAATGTCGATCATCTCTGATAGAGACCCAAGGTTTACGTCTCGATTTTGAAAGGCACTTCATCAAGCTCTAGGCACTAAGCTAGACTTCACTACGGCTTTTCATCCACAATCAGACGGGCGATCTGAGCAGGTTATACAAGTGTTGGAGGATATGTTGAGAGGTCATGTAGTGGATTTTCGAGGAAGTTGGGAAGATTACTTGCCTTTAGCGAAATTCGCCTACAACAACAAACTATCAAGCCGACATTCGGATGGCACCATACGAAGCATTGTATGGAAGGAAGTGTAGAACACCTACTTGTTGGACCGAATTAGGAGAACGCCGAGTTTTGGGTCCAAAATTAGTGGCAGAAACCGAAGAAAAGGTTGACTTAATTCGAGCACGATTGAAGGAAGCCTCTGATAGGCAGAAGTCGTACGTAGACCTTAAACGGAAGGAAATAGAGTTTGAAGTGGGAGACCAAGTACTCCTGAAAGTCTCGCCTTGGAAGAAGGTAATGAGGTTCGGTCGAAAAGGGAAGTTAAGCCCAAGGTTTGTAGGGCCTTATCGAGTACTGAAACGAGTTGGGCCAATGGCATACCAATTAGAGTTGCCACGAATTGCAGCGAGATGCACGACGTATTTCATGTGTCCATGTTACGTCGCTATCGATCGGATCAAATCGCATGTGGTATCTGTTGAAGAAGTGGAGCTAAGGCGGACTTATCCTCACGAGGAAGAACCGATT
The DNA here is from genome assembly GCA_025506655.1 of Gossypium rotundifolium. NCBI lineage: Eukaryota > Viridiplantae > Streptophyta > Magnoliopsida > Malvales > Malvaceae > Gossypium > Gossypium rotundifolium. Next base: position 19,938,787 of record CP106733.1, on the reverse strand, counting down.
CGGATCTTGGAGCGTGATGTGAAAGTACTACGAAGGAAGAGTTTCCTCTAGTCAAAGTGCTATGGCGCAATCATGGAGCGGAAGAAGCTTCGTGGGAGTCGAGAGGAGACCATCGACAAATACCCTCAATTATTTTAGTTAGGAAATTTGGGACGAAATTTTGTTTAAGGGGTAGAAGCGTAACATCTGAATAGGGCCTATGCATTTTCGGTTTGATTGTATGAAATGACAAGTTTAAGCACTAAGAATAAATTTGTGATATTTTTGGAAACACGGAAATACATGAAAATGGAAACCTAAACATTTTGGAAACCTAAACATTTTGGAAACACGAGCATTTTGGAAACCTAAACATTTTGGAAACACAGAGCATTTTGGAAACCTAAACATTTTGGAAACACGAACATTTGGAAACCTAAACATTTTGGAAACCTAAACATTTTGGAAACACGAACATTTTGGAAACTTGAAGATGTAAGAAAAATGGCAAGTTTCTGAGTGATCAAAATTTTAGGAAACTTGGAAATAAGGTAGGAATGACAAATTTTAAAGTTCAAAATAGGAAATAAGGGCAAGAGGGCCTTAAAAGAAAAAGTTGGTGAAATTTGACACACAATCGAGCTTGGAAAAGTGGCTGAAGGTGTCACTTAGGGCTTATGGAAATGGCTTTGAGTTGAGTCACTTGGAAAGCAAATAATGAAGGTTTTATTTTGCTTCCAAGGCTAAGAGGTTGGACGGCACAAGCTTCTAGAATTAGAGGAGTTTTAATTCCATAAATATATGATAAAATAAGTGATAAATAAGGATTTTTAATTGAAGAGATAAAGGGTGGATTAAACACTTTTAATTTAATTAGGTGATAATTAAAGGAGATAAAATTATCACTTGTGGGGAGTAGTGGCCAAGTTATGGACTCTTGGTCTAGCAATTTCAGTTAAAGAGGAAAATTGAGACTATTCTCTCATCTCTTCTAGCCTTGCGAAATTTTGCTAACTCTCTCCCCTCTGCTTTGAATTTTCCTTAAGTAAGAAACCATCCTCTCTTCTTCAATTTCTTCTCTGTTTCTACTCTCAAAACCAAACCTTTGGTGATTCTAAGTAAAAGCAATCGATTAAAGGCATCAAGGTAAGTTAAGCCATTCAATTTCCTCTCTTTTCTTTTCTAAATGCGAAAAGTAAAAGTACTAATCCCAAATCTTGTTCATGGCCGAATCTACAAGGGGTTTCTCAGGTTTCTACACTTTTCTGAATATAGGAATCAAGGATCCAAGGTAAGTGAATACATACATTCGGCCAAGGCCAAATCTTAGGTATTTAAATCGGGTTAATCAAAAACTAATGGATTAGAATTAGGATTTGGCGATTCAAGAAAGAGGAAGGTGAAGTTTTGGGATTTAAAGTTCATAAGGTAAGCATCTAAAAGTATTCGGCCAATGTTTATGTGATTATCTAGATCAGTTCTTTAATTGTTAAAAAGCCAAAAACTAACCCATATTGAGATTCAAGGTTGGCCGAATATCAGGTAAAGGAAAAACCAAATTTTTGGGATTTGAATAAACACCAATCGACCTCAAGGTAAGCCTTTTTACAAATCCTACTAGGATTTGGTTTTGATATTAGCCAAATAAGTTTATTAATGTGTCTTATATGATGGCCGAGTATAGGAGTTAACGGATCTAAAGTTAGATCGAGATTCTCGAGATCTCAAGGAATCTTTTAAGCGAATCGGTGTGTCGCACACTAACCTTCGATTTATCATGTGGCAATTATTTTTATGAATATGAATAAGAATATGAATATGGCTAAGTACCCTAATGTGGTACAAAGGTACTGAGTACGTTTCCTACTTAGATAGGAATATGAAATATGTTATTTTATAACATGTGAATACATGTATATGATTATGAAATTAAGTATGTTATGCATGATATATATTTTGGGGCATTGGGATTTATGTAAAGGGAAGAAGGTGTTGACTTGGTCTCACCAGCGTTAGAAGGTGTTGACTTGGTCTCACCAATGTTATATGGTGACTACGGTCACAAATATCTGAATTCGGTAACCGGTTACATTATTTGAATATGGTGTCTAATGACACAAATTATATAGGCGATGAACACGTCATTGCAATGATCGCCTTCGATGGTGTGTAGCGGATGGAGGTTGACTTAGTAGTCCCACGGTGTATTTGGCGGTGCGGGTGGTGTGTAGCGAGATGGACCATTAGGCTTGGGTTTGGGTTGCATCATCCTTTATTTTATCTGAATGTAAATCTGATTTGACCATGTATGCGATTTGTGAATGTTAGTATTGTGTACTGCTGAGTGCATTGACTCACCCGTTGTGGGAATTATTTTGGTGATGAAGCGGTGATTTGACGGGTAGGTGGACCTTGAGGAGGCCATGCTACATTTGGAGATTTTATTTTATTTGGACTTTATTTACATTTAGTACCCTTAATTATATTTTTGGGTTTTATTTGATGTAATAAGGCCATAAGGCCCGATGGATTTTATTATTACGCTTTAGTTTAAATTATTATGTTCTGAACTATTATGATTGAAGTTAAGTGATTTTTTAAAACCTTAAAAATTATTTTGTCACCTTAATAAAATTGGATTTACAAGTTTAATTAAATGGGTTTCCAATCTAAGCCCAATCTACAACAACATTTTCTAAAAATTTTACAAATTTTCTCTAAGTAACAAATGATTTTGAAATCGGTTCACTTTAGGAACATACCAGATTCGGTTCAGGCTCGTGGGCCGGGTGTGGGGTGTTTCAACTAAAGCACCAAATCATATGCGAAATGGGCCTTTTCGTCAATTGAGAGTGAGACGGGATCACGCGATCACATGGAAGAAGATAATGCATTGACTCAAGCAATGCTGCGAGTCTTGGAAAGAATTATTGGAACTAGAATTGGGCCAACAACTCGTGGGTCAATTTGAGGCGACTTAAGTCCAATAATGCAAAAGTTTTCGGAGGAGTTTCGGTGTAGCTCAAATGTGGTGAATCTTGGCTCGAAGGCATGGAGCGGATTATGGATGATATGTAATGCAATCGTTGAGCAAAAAGCGAGAGGAGGCTGTATCCTTGTTAAGAGATGAGGCGTGTCGGTGGTGGCTCATTTGTTCGAGAAACACAAGTGCAGCGATTAATTGGGAATTCTTTAAAGTCGCATTCCAAGGAAAATCGTTGGAACAAGTTATGTAGGCCTCGAAGGAAAGAATTTCGAATCTTGTCCACGGAAATAAGGCGGTGGCGACATATGAAGTGAGTTTTTACGTCGAGCCGCTATGCGGACAATTGTAGCAACAGACCATGAATGATGTATACGTTTGAGGATGGACTTAATGATGAGTGAGGGTTCGATTGCTCCACGACAAGTTAGAAATTTTCCACTCTTGTGGAGAAGGGCAAAATAATGAAGAGGCTAAGAATTGAGCAGTAGAACCGAGAAAGATTTGAAATAAGAGAGAGACCAAATGATGGTTCTTCAAAGAGATTCTAGAAGAGACCTCGTAATGATGAACCGGTTCAAGGTAGAACCCGGTAGCAAATAAGCGAAGTCGAGATTACCTTGAGTGTGGGAAAAGACATTTTGGAGAGTGTTGGAGGAAAAGCGGGTGCATGTTACAAATGCGATTCAATGGATCATCGATACAAAAATTGCCCTCGACATATGGATACGACTCAAAGTTCGTAATAATGATGCACAGTAGGCGGAGGTAATCGGCTGACCACCGAGAGGTCGTGGACTAGGTCGTGGTGGTAATGGGGCTGGTCGTGGTCAAGGTACAAGGTCGAGGCAATGGTCCTAGAGAAATCTGATGCAAGACGACTGGGTGGTCTATGCGGTTAGGCATGTGAGGGCGGCAATGCACCGGATGTGATAACTGATACGTTCCTCATTTTTGATGTACTGTTATTGCCTTAATAGATATTGGTTCTACCCACTCATATGTTGCTAGCGCCATATCGAAAACACGAATTTATAACTGAAATTACCGATAGTGGGATGACGATAATTATTCCTTTAGAATGATCGGTAATTGTAAAAAATGTTTAAAGATGTGCCTTGAAAATTCAAGAAGAGGTATTCTTAGCAAACTTGATGGAACTACCTTTCGCTGAATTCGATCTCATTCAGGCATGGATTGGTTGGTTAACCATCGGCGCAATTGGATTGTCTTTGAAAAGCGAATGTCGATAGAACCTCGGATGATAAGGAAGTCATAATGATTGGTGGCGAAGGAACTACTTGGCAAATATGGTATCGCATTAAAGACGAGAGAAGTTGGTTCGGAAAGGATATGGAGCATTCTAGCCTTTATCGTGCTTTGGATGCCAAAGAGTTACATGGATGATGTGAGGACGGTGAAGGAATTTCCGATGTATTTCGAAGAACTTCTGGTATACCTCGGATCGGAAGTAGAATTTGGCATTGAGCTTTTGCAGGGGCGACTCAGGTGTCCATTGCTCCTTATAGAATGGCACAGAAGGAGTTGGTGAGCTTAAAGCTCAAATTCAAGAATTCTTGGATCGGGATTTATTCGACCAAGTGTGTCTCCGTGGGGAGCACGGTTTTGTTCGTCAAGAAGAAGGATGGATCGATCGTATGTGCATTGACTACGGACAATTGAATAAATTGACGATCAAGAATCGGTATCCTCTGCCGAGAATTGACGACCTATTTGATCAATTAAAAGAGCTTGATTTCTCAAAATTGATTTGAGGTCGGGTTATCACCAGCTCAAGGTGAAAAGCGGACATTTATAAGGCGACATTTCGGACACGTTACGGACACTATGAGTTTGTAATGATCTTGTTTGGATTAACCAATGCACCAGTAGCATTTATGGACATGATGAATCGAGTCTTTCAACCATATTTAGATCGGTTTGTGGTAGTGTTCATAGATGACATATTGGTTTATTCGAGAAATGAGGAGGAGCATGACAAGCATTTGCGGATAGTATTACTGACCACTTCGTGATAAGCAATCTGTATGCCAAATTTAGTAAATGCAATTTTGGCTAAAGGAAGTGACTTTCCTTGGTCATGTGGTATCGGTAGAAGGAATAAGGGTGGATCCTCGGAAAATTGAGGCTATTACGGATTGGAAACCACCAACATCGGTGGTGAAATTGAGTTTCATTGGTTTGGTGGATACTATAGGCGTTTTGTAGAGGGTTTTGTTGATTCTGCAACCTAACTAAAGCTATTGCGGAAGGAGCTCCGTACATTTGACCGAAAAGCGACAAGAGAGTTTCGAGAAATTGAAAAAATCTTGTGGAAGCTCGGTTTTGATTCAACGGAGGTGGAAAAGAATTCACTGTTTATTGTGATCGTCTCACAGTGCAGGTTGTGTGTTGATGCAAAATGGAAAGGTGGTGGCCTATGCTTCGTCAATTGAGACCACACGAAGTAAACTACCTATGCATGATTTGGAGTTAGGCTGCTGTGGTCTTTGCTTTAAAGATTTGGAGGCACTATCTCTATGGTGAGAAGTCAATAATCTACACGGATCACAAGAGTCTTAAATACCTCCTTACCCAAAAGGAGTTAAATTTGAGACAAAGAAGATGGGTAGAATTATTAAAGGATTATGATTTCTCAATCGAATATCATCCTGGAAAGGCTAACGTGGTAGTAGACGCGTTAAGTCGTAAGCGATGTCGATTTGAGAGCATTGTTTGCCCATTTGAGTCGTATGAGGATGGCGGTTTGTTAGCGAACTTGGTGAAGCCTCGTGGTTGGAACAAATCAAGGAAAAGCAGACATCGATGAGAAGTTGGGACCTTTACTTGACAAGTTGAAAATGGTGAAATCGAGGATTTTGGAATAAACACGGAAGGTGTGTTGTGCTTTCGAGGAAGAGTATGTATGCTAAGGACTCGGATCTGAGACAAATGATTCTACGGAGGCGCATAATAGCCCTTATGCTATGCATCCGGAGGAAATAAGATGTATCGAGATCTCCGTGAGCGATATTGGTGGCGGGCTTGAGCGTGAAATTTGAATTTGTGGGAAAATGTTTGACTTGTCGACAAGTGAAGCGAACATCAATTACCATCCGGATTATTACAAGCGGTAAGGATTCCTCTTTGGAAATGGGAGCGGATAACTATGGATTTTGTTAGTGGGTTCTGTTAACACCTACTAAGAAAAATTACATTTGGGTAATTGTTGATCGTTTGACGAAGATGCTCATTTCCTACCGATTCGTCGGATTATTCATTCGAAGTTGGTGAAAGCTATGCGTATCCGAAATTGTGAGGTTGCATGGGGTACTTGTATCTATTATATCGACGGGGATCCCGATTTACATCACGATTTTGAAAGCTCTACATGAAGCCTTGGGGACAAAGTTGAACTTGATGACGGCTTTTCATCCTCGGTCGGATAGTCGATCGGAGAGTAATTGGATATTAGAAGATATGTTAAGAGGATGTGTAATCGACTTGAGGGTAGTTGGGAGGATTATCTACCCTTTGGCGAAATTTGCGATATAACAACGACTATCGGTCTAGCATTGGATGGCACCTTACAAGGCATTGTATGGTCGTAAGTGTCGTTCTCCTATTTGTTGGGTGAGTTGGGCGAGCGACGGTGTTAGGTCTGAGTTGATATCTGAAGCAGAGGATAAGGTAAAAGTTATTCGATGCGGTTGAAAGAAGCCTCGGATGAGGCGAAGTCGTGTCACGGACTGAGCGTAAAGATACGAGTATGATGTGGGGATCGGGTTTTCTTGAAGGTCTCTCCTTGGAAAAAGATCTTTAGGTTTGGAAAGAAGGGCAAGCTAAGTCCTAGATACATTGGACCTTATCGTGTCTTTGAAGCGTGTTGGTCGATGGCTTATCAGTTGAGTTACCTCGGAATTGGATCAAATTCATAATGTTTTCATGTTTCCATGTTGAGGCGTTATAGATCGGATCCTTCGCACATTATCTGGTAGAAGGATTGGAGTTGAATTGATTTTTCTTTTGAAGAAGAACGGTGGAAATCTTAGGCCGAGATGTCAAAGTGCTAAGAAAGAAAAGCATGCCGTTGGTCAAAGTTTTATGGCGTAACCCGAGTGGAGGAAGCTACGTGGGAACACGAGGATGCAATTCGGCAACAATACCTCACCTCTTTTAACGAGAGTAAATTTAGAGGACGAAATTTTCTTTAAGGAGGGTAGAGTTGTAACACCCTAAAATCGAGTATTTATATATTGCTTGATTTGGTGTTTAGATTTTAAAGGAAAATTTCTTACTTTTATTTTCGTGTTTATTGAAGTCCTAAAGAAGAGTATAGCATAATTTGGGTAAGGAATAAATTTAATATTTGAGAATTTATTGAAGAGAAGCAAGTGTCATTAATACTTAAGTTAAATTAAATGTTAATGAGTGACATAAGTTGAGTACATGGCATGGTGGTGTTGGCGCATGAATTGTAGCATGAGGGAGAGGTTGAATCCTTGTTTAGCATCTAGATGAATTTTATTTTTAATTTTACGCACATGTATAGCAAGTGTCGGCCAAGTGCATATATGGTAGCGTTGACCATGTTATTTTTGGATAGTATATCAAAGGATTAAGGAAATTGTTAACAGGAAGGAATCAAGAATTTAAGGAAAGGTATGAAGATATGGGGCACATATCAAGGAAAAGTTATGGAAACAATATCATGGCCATTTGACCATGCATAGGGACTGACAATTTGGACTATAGGGGAGCTTAATTTTTGGTGATAGTTTGGCTAAAATTGAAGTTTCTTTTTGGTCATTCCTAGCAACTTTGTGCAAAATTTTGCATTCCTCTTCTCAACTTTTTCCTTTAGTAGAAATTGAACCTAGGTAAAGCTCTAATCTTTTGACCATTTGGTCATTTTGCTTATTTCTTTAGCCTTTGTAAAGCTCTAATCTTTTGACCATTTGGTCATTTTTGCTTATTGCTTTAGCCTTTGTTTTGTGCCTTTTCTTTGAGTCGAAATCACCTATACCAAAAGCCATTCTTTTCTTTTCTTTTTACCATTTCTTAGAATGTACCTAGCTCCTAAAACCATCTTTTCTTCTCTTCTTTTTGAAAACCAAAATAACATCATCACCATCTTTTCTCTTATTTTATTTCTTTTCAATCGAAATTTTCTCCATTTACACTCTCATGGCGAATGCTAATGTGCCTATAGTCAATTCATTTTCTCTTTTCTTTGATTCTTCATAGCGAAATCTTCATCCATCACAAACACCATTCTCAATCCTTTCTTTTCGACCGTGGAAAATAGGTAAGGGATTCTTTTCGCTTTCAATTAGTTAATAGTGATATGGCGAATATTGATGGTGTCATGAAGGACCATTTGGATCGAAATAAGCGTTAGTTCTATTAACGTTTTATTCGTTATAATATAGTGCAATAACGAAGATCGGAACTCAAGTGTTTAAGAGAATCGTAGAAGCGTTGGTATCGATTTATTGTGGTAAGGAAATCACATCCTTAAAACCTTTAGTATTATTTCGATATTATTTTAGATTGGATTAATGTTCTTTTGATCTTGAAGACTTTCAAAATAGGGAAGAAAAGGCGGTGTTTAGTCATATTAAGAGGCGAATCAGTAAATCCCCATTTAAGCGAAGAGCGATTTGGTGGTCCGGGATTTTCCACCGGTTGCGGACCATCTTAGAAGGAAGTCAACTATTTGAAGTAGTAAGAACTCCAGAGCCTTTATGCGTTAGTGGATTCTCGGCGACTAACGAACCAATAAGCGAGGAGAAACCGAAAATCAAGTGATTCAAAATCAAGAGGGTAAGGTTTTGGATCTAATATCGATAATGTATTTTTTAGACAAAATAGTGTTCTAACGGATCGAAATATGTTTTAGGTGTCGAGGCGAGAAGGATTAGTACTCTCGGTATCGAGGTGTGTAACTTCACACTTTTCTCGGGTTGGATATCAATTTCAGTATTGAAGTAAAATCGTAAAATGACTAGATCGGTATGAAACGTAACAAGCGATATTTCGACGAAAATACATGAAAATGACTAAAATCATGAAAATTACAAACGCCTCGAGAAATTACTTGTTAATATGTAAGTTGTATGTTTAAGTAAAATGGGCCAGTAAAATATGCTAGATCGATAAATGGGCGAAAACTACATTAGATTGATAATCGGGCGAAATCTACTTTTGATTGTAAATTGGTAAAATCCTGCTAGATCGATAAATGGGCGAAAACTCTACTAGATTGATAATCGGGCGAAATCTACATTTGATTATAAATTGGGCGAAATCCTGCTAAATCGATAAATGGGTAGTAAACTCTATTAAATTGTTAAGCGGACTAAAATACTTGCTAGATCGATAAATGGGTAGAATTCTTGCTAGATCGTAAATTTGGGCCCTAGTTGATAAATAGTTAATTAGGCCAAAATGTTATTTATGGGCCTTAATAAAGATTTAGAATATTAACTCTTGTTAATGGGCCTTTTAATAAAATTATTGTATGACCATAGTTTACTATTGCATACATATTGCATGGGTTGGGAAATGATGAAGAGAAGAAAGCCTGTTGCCAAAATCTAGTTCGGTGGCTCTGCCACAAAATTATGGCTTTTGCCTCTAGTTCGTTGGCTCTGCCACAAAAGTTATAAATGGCTATTTGCCTCTAGTTAAATGGCTCGCCACAAAATAATAATTGGCTCAATGCCTCTGGTTCGATGACTTTGTCACAATCTAGTTCGATGGCTATGCCACAAAATATCATCGGCTTAATGCCTATGATTGGTGTGATGGCGGGGTGGGTTGACTTGATCCCCAGGTGTGATGGTTGGTGCGGGGTGTGTAGTGGGTGGAATTAGGTTTGGGAGGAAAATTCATTTTACATGCATGTTATTAATTATGTATTCATTATCTTTGTTATTAATTATGTGTTAATTACGCTTGGGGCTCAAGGCCCAAATCCATAATTTGAAAATCGGCCCGATGAACAAAGTAAGTGAGTTATACTTTGAGTTCTAAGTAACTCACCCCTTAAATTTTCCATCTCGGGTAATGGAAATTGGCGTGGACTTGGGCGGGGATGACTTCGTGGAGGCCATCTTGCAAAACATGGGTTTATTAAACTACGAACTTTTTAATAAGTATTTTACTATTTTGGGTTAATGTAATAAGGGCCTCTATAAATAATTTATGGATTTTTATGTGTGTTTGGTTTTAAACTATATTTTGGACTTTTAAATATGGGCTATGGTTATATGATGTTTTTATTAAAATAAATTTGGGTTTTCAAATATATGAAATTCCTTTATAAATATTTTATTATTGTTAACTCTTAAACAAATTACCTAAGGGTTTTGATAATACAATGTTAATAATGTTTTTCAACTAATGTTTTCTAATATTCATCAAATTAAAATACTCTTTTGATTTTATTAAACCCGTAATTAAAAATAATATTGTAGTTTTCAACTTATTGAAGATTTTAAGATAGCTCGATTCATGTAACAAACCAAATCTAGTCTCAATGCATAGACCGGGTTTGGGGTGTTACAATATAACTCTATCTAGGGTTGGCTCTTAAGGATCACTATATGTGGCTTAGTTCTAAAGGGTGGGTACTGAACCAGAGATTCCTCGATCTTCACCCATTATAGGCTCATATGGATCGAGTTCGATTCGAGAATACATTTCCCTATGGCCATGCAGAGATGAAAACCTCACGAAGACATAGAATGCGGATGTATCCTGAGAGCGATCCACTAGCCCATGCGAGGTGAAAACCTCACGAAGGCATAGTTTCTTACTCCCACTTAAAAGGGTATGACCACAACGGTTATGCAATGCAATGCAAAGATATTTAAAAAAAAATAGAACCACATGCAATAAAAGGATCATAGTTTTTTTCAAATAAATTTGGACAAAATGACAGGAAATAATCAATTTTACGGCTTGACTCTCTTATGTTCTCCAGCGGAGTCGCCAAGATGTCGAAACCATTTTTAAGGTTTTATAAAAAAACGGGGATCGACGAAAAATGGAGTCTCCACCAATCCTTTTTGCTTAGGTGTGATCGGATCACCTTTTAAAATATTTTATTTCAAAAACATTGATTTTAATCTACGAAATTTAAGAAAATGGGTTAGCGAGTCGATTACATACGAGGAAGGATTAGCACCCTCGTAACACCCAAAATTGGTATTAGATTGATTAATTATTATCCTAATGTCAAAAATTAGAAAAGATTTGAAAATATTATTCTTTTTAAAACTTGAACAATTTGAGTTAAAATTCGAGATTTTTTTGTTCCGAAAGAATACAAACATCACATCCAGCACGTTAGGACATGATATTTTAAACCCTCGTAACCAAAATCATCTCATGATTTACAAAATTTATTAAAAGGATATTTAGTTATTTAGTCAAACGAAAAATCGAAACCCAGCACGTTAGGGCACTATTCCCCGAATTTCTAAATACAAAACATTACCTTATTTTAAAAAAATATTTAGATAAAATATAGTAATTTTGTAAAATGTATTTTCATTTTAAACAATGATCCATGTGAAAATATCACATTAATACATCATCAAACATAAATACTAAAAGCAATCATGATATACTAACATTTCATATTAATATAGACAATAAAAGAAATAATAATGTAAAATAATGACTAATAAAAATAACTACACTAAAGCAATCATAAATAAATGAAAGAGTATGGACAAATAGAATATATAAAGCAATAAATAACAAAAGAATTAAAAAATTACTAAATAAATATGAAAACATCTCATGCAAGATTAAACTTTTCATGCAATGACATATACCAAATAATAAATAAATATTGCAAAATAAAAAAATAGTATATATATTTTGAGAAAATAAATAAAATAACAATTTGAAATACATAAATAATTTATTACTTTAAATAAAAACATATTTATAATAATCTAATACATATAAAATTACATATTTAAGAATAAACAATATATTATACAAAATTATATGCAACATTAAGGATGGAATAATTTAAAAGTTATATATAAAATATAATATAATAATATATAGTATATAAAATAAAAATATAATATAATAACTAATATATAAATTTTAAAATAATATATAATATATGGATAATTTTAAATTTAATAAAATAACTTAATTATGAATAATAACTAGTAATAATCTAATATATATAATATATGTATATAAAATAAACAATCCATAAAATATTTTATTATTAATAAATTAACATACATTATATAAATAAAAATAATAATACGAAACTTTTTATTTAATGAAATAATTTTAATATAATGTTAAAATAATTTAAAAATGAAATAAAATAAAAATAAAAAGATTTAAAAAAGATAAACAAAGAAATAATGATTAAATAAGTAGATATAAAATGTGAAAGGACCAAATCAAAATGCGCGTTAAACCACAGGGACTTATTAGGCCTTTCTTTCCAAAAGCGCGTCATTCGATTTTGGACTCGATTGAAACAAAATATAAATTTTAGGGCTAATTTAATAAAAATAAAAATTCAAAATGGACTTAAAAAAAATATTAAAATAGCGGAAGGACCAAAGAGGAAATTAGGCCTTTTAACAAAAACGCGCGACCTGTAACATCCTAAAATTTGAGTTTTTATATGTTGCATTATTTTGGTGCTCAGCTAGTTAAATTATCCAATGTCTGTGTTTAAATAGTCCTGAGAAGGCTCGGGATTTATTTGGAATTAGTAGCATTATTTTGGCAATTAGTACTTTAAGGAAATGGAATAAGTGACCTTAAAGCTTAAGGTAATTAAGTGGTAAAATGGTAAGCATAAAAGAGCTATTAGTAAAAGGGATATGGTGCCATGTGTGTTACCTTGAGGGAAGGAGTTTGAATCCCTTTGTGTGCATGTGAGAATTTTATTTTATTGCTTTCCTTCCTCATATTGTCGGTCAAGCATTAAACTTATGGTAAGTTGGACTTTTATTTTTATGGCAAGATGGCTAAGAGAAAAGGCAAGATTGAACTTAGGGAAAGGAATCAAATGGAAAAGGCATGTAGGGGGAACATAAGGCTTATAACAAAGGAGATGTTTTGGAATGTTTGGGTGGCTAAACTTTGACCATTTGGCCATGCACTTGGACAATTTTGGGGGCTAGGGGGGAATGGTCAAATTTTTGGGTAGCATTTGGTAAGGTAGGTGCTAGTTTTGGTCATTTTTTTCATTTTGGCATTTTGGTGTATCAATAGTTTTCCTCTCCAAAATTTTCTTTCTCTCCAAATTCTTCTCCCTTGCCGAATATGTCATGAGCAATAGGTAACGATTTTGTTTTCTTTTGGCCATTTCATTTTTGACCATTTCGGTATTATCCTTCTTCCTCCCCAAAGTCTTTTCCTCTTTGTGCTGAAACCATATATCTTGAAAGGCATTTTTCTATTCTTTTCTTTTCTTCTTGCAAAAACTCTCAAACATCACTCCCTCTCCAATATTTTCACTATAGCCGAATCTTCCTTCCTTCCATTGAACTTTCTTTTTCATTCGAGTGGTCATCTTTGAACAATCAGTAAGAACACCCTTTTCAATTCTTTTATTTTTCCTCTATTGTTGAAATTCATATGTTGGCTTGGGAGGGTCTTTTTGACCGAAATCATCATCTTTTCTCTTTTAAACAAAACCCTTTCTTCTTGTAGTGGTATAATGGAGTGCTGATTATTTTTACATCGTTTAATCGACCCTAGCCATAGGAAGATCGTGTGAAAAGGGATTTCATCGTTCAAGGTAAGGAAATTTTTTCGAAGGGTTCTATATTACTTTTTTATTTGTTAACGATAGTGTTGATTAACCGATTTTATCATAGGGACTCAATCACTCGATTTTCATCATGTGAACGTAAGGATTTTGTGGTAAGCCGACTTAGCTCATAAGATCAATTGGTTATAATAATGAAATATTAGTTTGGACTAATATTTATTTGACAATGGAAGCAAACAAGATCGAATCAAAAGAGCGTTGATTGGTGATCGAAAAGAAGCGAATTTGCGATCCTTCTAGATTCAAGCGAAGAACATTTGGTGGTCAGGATTTTCCACCGGGTTGCGGACCCTCATCCGATGAAAATCAACTATTCGAGGTTGTTCGCAATCGTGAGGCATCAATGATTCAGGATTTTCCACCAGGTTGTGAACCGTCAACTGGGGATGTAACACCTTAAACTCGGCCCAAACACCACGGCCGAATTTGAAATGTTACTGGGAAAGGTGTTGAGAAAAATTGGGTTTTAGAGGTGATTCCTTGCTTAAACTTAGCAATTTATTTAAAAATAAAACGTTTGAGTTGCACAAGTTCAAATCATTATTTATACGGAAAGTTTGGGAAACCGAAAGGTTTATAAGTAATCTATATTTTGAAAACTTCATTTAACTTCGAGTGTTGCAGATATTTTAGAGTTTCTTTATAAATTAACCATTTGATAGCGGATCCAACTTAAAACTTAAAAATCCAAAGTATTTAAAGCGGCCTTATTACAATAGAAATACCCCAAAAAGTAATTAAAAGTTTATAATGTACTTTAAGAATAAAAACAGCTTCTGCATGGCCACTCCGGCCCGGTCCAAAGTATCACGTATTACCTGCATTGTTTGAAAAACGGGGTGAGTCATTTTGACTCAGTGTGCAATTAAACCACATGTTTCCGCAAATGGGCTTAGCCCCCAAAACCACATCAAATCAATATACCACGTGTTATCATGCATTATGTTAACCCAACCCAACCTAATATCCAACCGCTACACACCACCCGTATATCCAACCACCACACACTAGGGGATTACTAAATCGACTCTCTATCCGCTACACACCTCTTTGGCAGTCATGCTGCTCAAAGTCCACTTAGTGGTCTAGCCGCATATCCACGTGATTAAAATCACAATATCCACGATGAGACTCTAGGTCGTCATCAATCCACAATGTGGCGCGAAGCCATCATTAATCCACATATATATAAATATATATACACACTTCCCCTTTACAATATATACCAAACCCCATGTACATGCAGCATGTTATGATGATATGGCATAAAACGTGTGAACATGTCCAGGTATACATATTTTACATGCATACATAGATCCACATATATCCCACCACATTTTTGATATAGGAAATATACTAACACGATTCTGGATTACCCTTTATGGGTAACAATACCACCACGACCACTAACTCGGCTACCACACATATCACATGCATTTAATTAATTTAAACATGTAAAGTAAAGAAATAGTTTGCTAATTACACACCTGATAACCTGTAATACCACGCTCTCAACGTCGACGCTATCACTAACTGACACTACCGCTATTTACCTATGATCCTGTTCTGACGCTGGCCCACACCCCGGTGGCCAATCCCGAACTGCTGAAACTGACCGCTTCTTGAACTTAGGGGTAGAGACTACGTGTCCAACCCCTTTCTCTCCTTGGCTGGTACTCGCATCCATCGAATAGTACTTAATCAGAAGACCTGGTTAAACGTTAAATTAGATCTTAAACGAAACTAAATAATATCTAAATCAATAACCTTACCAAAGTCGACTCAAATCCCAAAGATTCTCACTTGATCTTGAAAGCTGTTGAAATTCCTACACATGCCAATATCAGATTCGGCCTAACCTTAATAGACAAAGAAAGGGCCTTTGGCCGTACCAAATATCTTCTTACCTTGCTTGGTCAAATCCCAAAAGATTCTTAACACTCTTATCGCTGGCTTATACAGAGAACCCAAACTCCCTCCTTCATAAATTCGGCCATACAAGAAAATAAGATTAGACTTTTGGTTTCGGCAAACCAAAAAGAAAGAGCAATATTCAAAATGGAAAATAACCCCTTACCCCAATAGTAGAAATCGATTGGAAGAGTTGACACTAGATGAACGACGGTGCTCCCTCTAACAAAAGATAATCGAAAAGTGTTACTACCCGAGAGATATTCGGCTTAGAATGATTCGACAAGGAGATAAGTCCTGAGGAGAAATGAAATAGAAGAAGAAAATAAGGAGTAAATATGAGAAAGAGTGAAGTAAAGGTGAATGGAAGATTCGGTCAAGGTTCTAGTGGCTAGTAGGATTATTCAACTTTTTGGAAGGAAGTAATTGATGAAAAAGAGAAAGCAATGGTTGAGGTTTAAGATGTTTCGGCTATGGTGAAAGTGAAGGGTATATTTTGGCTTTAGAGAGTGAATAGAAAAGAGGAGAAAAGAGTTGAAAAGGAAAAACAAAATTCGCAAATGAACAGAAAACAAACAAATAGTTTCAGCCTTACACCCTCTCTTTCGGTAATGCTTAAAGAAAGGAAAAAAACCAAAGAAAATTAACCCTCCAATCACTAGAACAAATTCAACACCTAACCCCCACATACATGACCGAAATTGCCATCCCCCTAGAGTCCCAAATTCGGCCAACAATTCTCCCTTCACCAAATCCCTCTTTTTCCTCCTCATTTTTCTCTTCTCCTCTCATTCAAACTCATTTGAATGATTCAAACCTTCTATCCCACTCTCCACCACACATTCAAACACCTTGACCAATTTAAACTCCAACTTTCAAGTGCCATAGCCGAATCCAACTCTCCACTCCCCTTGACACAAAAACAAACACCAAAATGCTCCTCATGCTGCTCGAACCTCCTCCCCCTTGGAACTCCTTTGACGCAAACTCTCCCCCTTGCTCCCATGCGTTACCTTACCACTCCACCACTTCCTTTCTTGTGTCATAACCTCCTCATTAATTCCCTTAAGGCCTAGCTCCCCTAGCTCTCCCCTAAAGGCCTAAAAACAAAAAATTTTACTAAGGCTCCTACCTAACCCCTAGGTTTCCCGAAGCCCCCAAACACACTCTAACAACATCCAAAGCATACTAGCACATAGAAATAAATTAAAATGTGAGACCCCTGAATCCCGAATGTTATAGTTCTACCCCCTTAAAGAAATTTCGGCCTCAAAATTACCTTGTCAAAATTGGTGAGGTATTGCTGTCTCATCGGCTCCTCCGGCTCCCACGACGCTTCTTTCGAACCATGGTTCTACCATAACACCTTGACTAGAGGAACTGACTTATTCCACAGTACCTTCACATCTCGCTCCAAAATCTGAATTGACTCTTCTTCATAGGATAAGTCTGGCCTCAACTCAACTTCCTCCACTGGCACTATGTGAGACGGATCTGATCAGTATCATCGTAACATCGAGACGTGGAATACATCATGCATCTGCTTCAATTCTGATGACAACTCTAACTGATACGCCACTGGTCCAACTCACTTTAAAACCCGATAAGGTCCTTTAAACCTGGGACTCAGCTTACCCTTACGTCCAAATCTCATTACCTTCTTCCACGGTGAAACCTTGAAAATACTGATCGTGATCGCAAACTCTATCTCTTTTAAGCTTAAGATCGCATACAATTTACATGCATCGGATGCCTCCTTCAATCGAGTTTGAATTACCTTAACCTTTTCCTCGACTCGCCACTATCTACGGACCTAACACATGACGTTCACCTAACTCATCCAGCGGTGGGAGTACGACACTTCCGTCTATACAATGCTTCATCTGGTAGCCATCTCGAATACTAGCTTGATAAGCTGTTGTTGTCGCGAACTCTTCTCAGGGCAAGAATTCCTCCCAACTACCTCTGAAGTCGATAACACATCCTCTCAACATATCCTCTGACACCTGAATTACCCTTTCAGACTGGCCATCCATCTGCAGATGAAATGCCATGGTAAAGTCCAACCTGGTGCCCAATTCCTGATGCAACGCCCTTAAAAACCGCGACGTAAATCTAGGATCCCTATCTGATATGATCGATACTGGCACCCCATGCAGTCTCACAATTTTTGCCACATACAACTTTGCCAACTTCTGCAGAGAGTAATCCATACGAACAGGTATGAAATGAGCGGTTTTTTTTCAACTGATCCACGATCACCCATACCGAGTCCTTCTTAGTAGGCATAAGAGGAAGCTCACTAACGAAGTCCATCGTGATTCTCTCTCCCTTCCACTGAGGAATCTTCACTGGTTGCAGCAGTCCCGAAGGCACTTGATGTTCAACTTTGACTTGCTAGCACGTCAAGCACTTCCCTACAAATTCAGTAACTTTTGGCTTCAAACCAGGCCACCAAAATTGATCTCGAAGATCCCTATAAAACTTACTCCCTATAGGATGCATAGCATAAAGGCTACTATACGATTCCCAAAGAATCTTTGACCTCAATTCCATATTTTTTGGCATACAAACCCTACCACGGAAACACAAAACTCCGTCGCTGTTCACACTGTAGTCCTCTAATCCCCCATCCTGTACTTGCAGAAGTCGAGCACTCAGAACCTCATTCACCAATTATTTCTCTTTTACCAGACTTAACCACGTCGACTTCACCTGTAGCTCCGCTAATAAACTCCCGTCGTCATAAAGGCTTAGGTGAGCGAACATCACTCTCAAATTCGATACCACCTTCTGACTCAGTGCATCTGCTACCACATTCACCTTACCCAGGTGATATTCAATCGAGCAATTGTAATCCTTCAATAGCTCCACCAACCTTCGTTGTCTCAAGTTCAGCTCCTTCTGAGTCAGCAGGTACTTCAAACTCTTGTGGTCTATATAGATCATCGACTTCTCTCTATACAAATAATGCCTCTACACTTTCAAAGCAAAGACCACCACAGCCAACTCTAGATCATGCGTCATATAGTTAACTTCATGAGGCTTTAACTGTCGAGACGCATAGGCCACAACCTTCCCTTCCTACATCAGCACACAACCTACCCTCGTATGAGAAGCATCACAATATACCACAAAATCTTTCCCCGCATCAGGCTGAATTAAAACTGGAGCCTCAGTCAAAACCTTTTTTAGCTTCTCGAAACTCTCCCGCTGCTTGTTCGTCCACACAAAAGGTACCTCCTTTCTCAGCAACTTAGTTAGAGGTGCTGCTATTGAGGAAAAACCCTCGACAAATCTTTTGTACTAACCAGCTAGCCCCAAGAAACTACGAATCTCCGCCAACGACTTTGGTGGTTTCCAAGCCAATACCGCCTCGATCTTTCAAGGATCCACTCTTATCCCATCTGCAGATACCACATGACCCGGCAAAGTTACTTCTCTTAACCAAAACTCGCACTTGCTAAATTTGGCGTACAACTTCTTTTCCCTTAAAATCTGCAGAACCACCCGTAAATGCACGTCATGCTCCTCTTCAGACTTGGAATATACCAGAATGTCGTCTATGAACACCACAATGAACTGGTCCAAATAGGATTGAAAAACCCGATTCATCATATCCATGAATGCAGCCGGTGCATTCATCAACCCGAACAGTATTACCAAGAATTCATAGTGCCCCGTATCGAGTCTGAAATGCCATCTTATGGATATTTGCTTCCTTCACCTTAAGCTGGTGATATCCCGACCTTAAATCTATCTTCGAAAAGATCGCAGCCCCTTTGAGCTGATCAAACAAGTTGTCTATCCTCGACAGCGGGTACTTATTTTTGATCGTCAGTTTATTCGACTGGCGGTAATCTATGCACATTCGCATAGATCCGTCCTTTTACTTTACAAACAACAGTGGTGCTCCCCACAGAGACATACTGGGTCAAATGAAATCGCGATCTAACAACTCCTGGATTTGGGCTTTAAGTTCAACCAACTCCTTCGGTGCCATCCTATAAGGAGCGATGGACACCGGAGCTATACCTGGCAGTAGGTCGATTCCAAACTCCACCTCACGATCCAGAGGCAACCCTAGAAGTTCTTTTGAAAAAACATCCACGAATTCCTTTACTGTTCTCACCTCCCCCACAACTGCCTCCTTAGCATCCAAGGAACTAACAACCACTAAGAAAGCCAAGCACCCTTTTTTCACCATCTTCTCCGTCTTACGAGCAGACACTACATTAGACAAGTAGTCTCACATTTCCCCTATCACCACAACCTCACCATCCTCAGGAGTCTTCGACGTCATGTGTTTAGCAATACAGTCCAAATTCGCACGATACCTTACTAACCAGTCCATTCCAAGGATCAAGTCAAATTCCCCAAATGGCAGCTCCATCAAGTCAACTGGAAACACAGACCCCTAAACTTCTAAAGGCACATCTCTAAAGAGTCTATCTACCACTACTGATTGCCTAAAGGACTAAGTACTGTCATCTTCCTGGGGGCAATTTCAGGTTGCACATTCAAGGTTCCAGACATCATGCTAGCAATATAGGAGTGAGTCAATCCAACATCAATTAAAGCAGAAAAGGGTAACCCAAAAATGAGAAACGTACCTGAGATAACATCTGGTGCATCCCCCTCCTCACGACGTCTGGCTGCGTAAACCAACCCAGGCTGTCTTGCATCTGAGCTCTCAGCACCTCTGTCCGGTGCTCCACGACCTCGGCCAGAACCATTCCCTCCTCGGTTCGGACCACGACCTCTTGATATCTGTTGACCACCCCTTCCTGGCTGCACATACCCCTGACCTACTGTCCGACTCCTAGCCACATTCAGAGGACAATTCTTAATCAGATGGTCCCTTGACCCACACCTGTAGCACTCCTTATTCCTTCCCCAGCACTTCCCTACATGAGACCTCTCAAACTGAGCACACTGACGGGTGACCTCCGATGAATCGGAGCGAAACATGAGCGAGTCCCTCAACCCTAGGCTTTTCTAAAACCCCGGTAATCTGAAGGTCCATAACTCCTTTTATTCACGCCTATCTTTATCCTGTTTTGCCTCTCGGTTAAGCTTGACCTCCTCCGCTATCCTGGCTTTTTCCACCAACTCATAAAATCCCTCTCCCGTGAGGAGCTATCAACACCATGACTCATCTCGCACCCATCCTCAAATCTTACAGTGCTTGTAGTGCAGAGCAACAATTCCTCGAGCATACTGGCTCAACCGCAAGAATTACGCTTCATACTCAGCTATTGACTTACCCCTTTGTACTAGGTTCAAGAACGCCTTCCTCTGTGTGTCCGCGTAACTAGCTCCGACGTACTTCCCCTCAAACTTTATCTTAAAGAAACTCCAATCCACTCGGTCCGTCGGAGTACCTTCTCTGACAGTGAGCCACCATTGGTAGGCCTCATCCCGAAGTAAAGACACAGTGCCCTTCAACTTCTCTTCAGCTGTGCAGTCCAGGTCATCATGATCCTCTCGACTACCTCTAACCAGTACTCTGCCACATTCGGAGCTACTCCAGAAATACCTCGAAACACTTCAGCTCCATTAGCTCGAAGTCGCTCAAGAATAGACTTTTGAGCCCCAGTACCCATATTCGCTCCCGCAACTCTCTCCAGAACCCGCGGCATAGCCTGAGACACTGCGTCGCCTCCACTTGTTTGATCTTGAAACTCAGCTTCTACAGCTGGCGGCAGTGGTGCCTCATTTTCTGACCCCTGACCAGACCCTGCTGGTTCTAACATAGCCATCCGGCCTCTACCGCGCCCTCACGTATTACGACCATGTCCCCTAGAACTCATGTCTATCGTCGCATTTAAGTCTGATTTAAAGAAATTTTTATGCATCAGTATTCCTTTTCACTTATTAATCATGACAATTTTATGAAAAGTGATTTCGATAGTGGTTCTTTCGAATTTAGACCTAACTATAGTTTCAGTTTCAGGCTTATCTCCTAATTCCAGAAACCACATACACTCATCAATCATCACACAGATAGCATCCTCGAATTCACATTCATCACAAAGGGGCATTTTT
Organism: Gossypium rotundifolium; assembly: GCA_025506655.1. Classification (NCBI taxonomy): domain Eukaryota; kingdom Viridiplantae; phylum Streptophyta; class Magnoliopsida; order Malvales; family Malvaceae; genus Gossypium; species Gossypium rotundifolium. The sequence goes on along the minus strand of CP106733.1, from coordinate 19,917,032 downwards.
GTCATTTCCCTACCCAGGGGTATTTTTGTAATTTTAACCTATAAGGGCATATTTGTAATTTTCCAAAATAGGGTTTCATGTGATTTTGTAAAAAAATAAGGGTATTTTGGAAATTTTCAACTCGGGGGTATTTCGATAATTTCAAAACTAGGGTTTACCTTAGGATTTTACAAAACAGGGTGGTTGGTCCCTTTCGGGCTTTAATTATAAGGTTTAGCCTGTCAACAGATCCTCATGGTTAGAGCGAACAGTCACTACGCACCAGGTAGGATTCCAATGAAGAGGAGGTGAGTCGCTAGGACCGCTTAAATACCAAGCTCTCCCTGAATCCAGTCCTAGACATGCGTATGCCTGTTGCCACACCCTAACTTGGCGACTGGTTCACAGGTTTGTTCGGATAGATTAAGTCTTTTTTTTTAAGAAGTTGTTCAAACTAGGCCTATAGTCCATCAAAATCTAATTAAAATAGTCTACATCCCATAAAAATCCATCAAGCCCACTCATATATATAACACAAAGATTTGGAATACTTACCTAGCAGACTTGGGCCGAAAGATTCGAGTGTCATGCCTTCAAAAATCCACTCCATGAAAAATTTCTTTTCCTTACCAATTTTGAAAACATTATGGACCTCAAAACCCAAAGGCCGAGTTTAAAACTGGGCTCTGATACCAAATTGTAACACCCCAAACCCGGCCCAAACACTATGGCTGAATTTGAAATGTTACTGGGAAAGGTGTTGAGAAAATTTGGGTTTTAGAGGTGATTTCTCGTTTAAAGTTAGCAATTTATTTAAAAATAAAACGTTTGAGTTGCACAAGTTCAAAGCATTATTTATACGGAAAGTTTGGGAAACCAAAAGGTTTATAAGTAATCTATATTTTGAAAACTTCATTTAACTTCGAGTGTTGCAGATATTTTAGAGTTTCTTTATAAATTAGCCATTTGATTACGGATCCAACTTAAAACTTAAAAATCCAAAGTATTTAAAGCGGTCTTATTACAATAAAAATTCCCCAAAAAGTAATTAAATGTAATATCCCGGGTTAAGGGGCTATTTTATTTTGGCATTGTTGCATGGTTAATTGCTTACTATGATGTTGTTTTGGTGTTTTGGGATTTAGTTGTTGGCTAGGTGTGAGCTGAGTAGGTGAATAAGTTTTATTTTGGGCTTTAGGGAAGGGAGCTGAAGGAGATGGGGCTTATAAATAAATTAAGTGGAATTATAACACAAATGAGGAGCTAGCAAAGTGGCAAGCATGCCCACAAGGAAGGTGAGTGTGTGGCGTCATCTGCAGTGAGGGAGGTCCAGAGTTCAAGTCGTAGAGCTCCTTTTTGTCACCTATTTTGGACGGCATAGGAGGGAGGAGTTGTGGATGATTTAAACACTACCTTGGACTTGGTCAAGTGGTGACTTGGATGGTGGAGAGCAAAGAGGGAGGAGGACTTGGTCCACTCATTTCAAATGAGTGAATGGGAGCTTTGGGGTTTGGCGGTTTGGAGGAGTGTTTGGGGAGCTTGGGAAGTGCCAAACTCCCTTGGCCTCTTAGGGTGTATTTTCGGTTTAGTGGAGGGTCAATTAAGTTTCTTTTCTTCTTTTCTTTGTGCCTACAAGTGATTGTTGTTAGTCAAAAGCTAGTAAAAGAGCTTTCTTTTGCCATAGCCTAATTCTAAAACAACATCTTCTTTTTCTTTTGCCATTCATTCTTGTTGCGAATTTACTTGTTGCTCCCATCTTTTCCTTTTGTTTTTTTGAAGCAGAATGCCTCTCATTCCCTTTCCTTCTCTTTTGTTAGTAAACAAAACCACCTCCTCACTTTTGACCGTAACACAGTTCACCAAAAGCCTACATCCTCTAATTTCTTCTTCACCTAAACCAAAAACTATCATAAGCCTACCCTTGCCGATTTTGGCCTTTAGTTGCCGAAAGTACTCTCCTCTCCTACTTCTTTTGTTTCTTTTGTTCATTGTGTGTAAGCCGAAACTCCACTCCCCTAAACCTTTTTCTTTATTTCTTTTCCTCCAAAACCAAAAGCATCCATCATTCTATCTTCTTCCTTTCCAAAACAATTTTAGCCGAAACTCACTTCCCAAACACTTTTCTCCATTTCTTTTTCATCCAAAACCGAGAGTATTCTTTCTTCCTTGTGTTCTCTTTAAACTCTTCTTTTCGGGATTAAGAGTGTTAGCAAAGCCTCCTTGTGTTGGCGAATCTTCCCTTCCCTTTTGTTTTGTTCTTTGGCCAATATTTGGTGGTGTTGGGAGCTTGGTTCCAATCGTTTGGTGGAGGGTAAGTCCTTGGCGAATGGTCCTCTCCTTTCTCTCCTTATACTTTGTCAAGGTTGGTTGATTAAGGGCGAAAGGGGTTATCTTTGGAAGGATACTAATCTCTCTTTGTTATAGGGTCTTTGAAGTGTGAAATCTAAGCAAGGGAATCGTTATTCTTTTGTTAACCGATTGGTAAGTAGGGTAAGTACATGGTATTGTTATTATTTCAATCTTTTAAGATCGATTAAGGCAAAGGTAGCAAAAGATTAACTGCTCATTTTTTAAGGTCGTAGATTGCTAAGGAGAATCATTGGGTGATTCGGTTTGTAAGAAACCAAATCGGTGAAAGGTAAGGACTTCGACAAACCCTTTTGGTCTAAATGGTGTTGGCGAATGTATAGATGTCTAACCCCTATGTTTTGGCGATTGTAGAAGCTAGTACTCGAGGGACTTAGATTACTTTTGTCGGGATTTCTAGACTCGTATTTACTGTGTGTGTAAACTAACACACCGATACCTAGTAATGTTATTAATAAACTGCTTTGCTGTTGAAAATGATACCAAGATGATGGATAATTGGATACCCAAATGGGGTATGTGTACGGATCCGGTAAGTCTATTTTATTACAAGTCCTATTATGGATACTTTGAATATGATGATCTATGTGATATATATATGCTATGAGATGCGATGTTGGACATGGTTGCATGAGTTACATGATTGCATATTGTATATGAGTCGATTATGACATGTATGGGTGATTCGAGTGGAGGAAGCGGTGATATTTTGTCTTGACGAGCACCAAAGGCTTTAGCACACTTTGTGACTTTGGGTCACGGAGGTTTAGCACCTCCAGGAGGTTTGGTACCTCGGCCTCGTCCCCTCGTGGTTTAACCACCGTGGGTTGGCCCCACTTGTGAGATATGGGATTGACGCCCGGTGATTTGGTATCACACGATGGGTTGGCCCCATCAATGTTTGTGACTACGGTCACGGTGCTTTAGTAGCACAATTGTGTCTTTGGGACACGGAGGTTTAGCACCTCATTGCGACTTGTCCCTCGTGGTTTAACCACGTGGGTTGGCCCCACATGAGATATGGGATCGCCTCGCTAGTGATTTGGTATCACACGATGGGTTGGCCCCATCCTTGGATTTGTGACTTGGTCACGGTGCTTTGGTAGCACAATTGTGTCTTTGGGACACCAAAGGTTTTGGTAACACATTGTGACGATATGTCACGGTGGTTTAGCACCACCGGTGGTTTGGTACCACACGGGTAGAAAAGCGATATGGATGGTTAGGATCGGGTTGCATTAATTATATTGCTTTGTATGATGTGTGTTAGCATGTTGTTCTTGGGGCGGGATTTACACAATCGAGTCACTCGACTCACCCTCTCTTTTGACTATTTCAGTGACACATAGACGCGGACACGGAGGGATGGACTCGAGGTGCTCATGCCATCTTGAAATAAAGCTTTGCTCGGACTTTTAAGAAATTTGGTACTTAAGTTTTATTATTACTATTTGGTTTTATTTGGGTTGTAAATGGCCTTTTAAATTATGTTTTGTTTACTATTAAGTTAGATTTATAATATGCTTTAACAAACTACTTGTGTTAAAATATGCTAAAACTTGGCAAGACAACGTTTTCAAAACTTCAAAAGCGATGTTTTAAACTATACCATCTGGTATCATACTATAACTTAGAACAAAATGAACTCGAATTGTTTTCTAACTTAAATATGGTTTTCTACTAAGACAAGACAATTTAGTAATAATATGAAACAACTTAAACTTCAAACCGACATAAAATTAGATTTACCTACACTTGGATGAATTTTCAAAGCTCTGGGTTTTCAAATACAACATAAATTTTAGTCAAAACCTACTCAAGTTTTTTTTTTTTCAAATACAAAATTTTAGCGAAGTGTTTTCCTCAAACTTTTAAACTCAAACCTAAACCACCCAAAACCTTTTTCCCTCAGAGCATACCGTTATTTATGGTGTATTGACCGGGTTTGGGGTGTTACATTTGTGGTATCGAGCTAAGTTCAAAAGCTTCATTTGTGGGCCCGAGGCCCAAAATGTTTTAAAACTAAAATTTTCAAGTATATTGTTGTTAAAAGTATGATTTGAAGGGCATGGCACCGAGTCACCCACTAAGCCGCCTGTAAGTACCCGTACTATTGGTTGTGATATTGATATGATTGAATGGCTAGTGATAGTAAGATTACTTTAGAGACTGGCCGATAGGATTCTATGGACTCATGAAAACAAAGTCTCTTTAATATTCATAAAACTTTGCTTTAAAAATAGTGGAATAATAAGCGATGCATAAAATTCCTTAACCAGCACGAGATTTAGTCATGAGTACCCGAGGTGGGCGTGGTCGTGGGCGTGGTCGCATAGGATGATCTGCTTGAGCCCGTAGGTTCAGGCGGGGTTCGAGAATGAGATCTGGGATTCGCCACCAGGTGGAGGTGGTGAGTTCGAGAGCGACCGGCGATGATGCGGTGGTCACAAGCGATCTCGCGGGTCTTAGAAAGGGTAGTGGAGCGGTGGGGCGTGGGAGTTAGGAAATCGTGCTGAACGACTTGGGCAAATGGGGTTGAATTCTTCCGGTATCTCTGGTGTTGCTCCTAACCTTCTTGAAATCTTGCTAGAAGCGACGAGCGGATCATGGACGATCTGGACCTAACGGTGAGGAGAAATTAAAGGGATCGTATCACTTCTCGGGATGAGTCATACCGATGGTGGCTCACGGTCCGTGATAATGCCGCAAATGAAGATCGACATGGGATTATTTTGGTGCTTATCGGAAGAAATGCGTGAGCTAATTACATAAATGAGCGTGAAAGCATTTACGAGGTTAGTCCAGGGAGCAAATCAGACGGAGTATGAGGCCGAAGTGAGTCGGTATGCGCCAGGTATGGTGGCTACGGAAGAGGAAAGGTGCGTTCGTTTCGAGGATGGCTGCGGGACGAGTTAAGATTGTTGATTGCGCCAAACAGAGCGTGAATTTGCGTTACGGTTGAAAAGGCGAAGGTTGCCGAGGGCATGAAAGAGTCTGTAAAGGCGTAGTATGGACAGAACCGTCATAAACGGAGTTTTGGATCTTCCGGGTCATCGGTGTCAATGAGAGTGCGGCTAGACCGAGTGGGCGAATCGATCGGATAGGTTTGTTCTTTGCTAGGCGGGGACCGCCGCAGTAACCGTTGTGGAAAGGCTCACCGGGAGGCCGCTGGGTGATGGCGAGAGGTTGTTTTGAGTGTGGGTCATTTGGACCACGAGTGAGGGACCGTCTGCGTAAGTTAGCTAGAATTCAGTCGAGAATCGGTAATCGAGACTGAAATAATAGACCACCGCCGCAGAGGGGCCGAGGTAATGGCAGGAGGAGATAGCTGATTCGGGGCCGTGGAGCACCGGCGGAGGTGCAGAAGTTTCGAGGCCGAGCGGCTGGTTTGGTATATCTTTGTGGCCGGCAGAGAGGCGACGGCCTTGCCGGACGTCATCCGAGACGCTTTTGATTTTTGGTTCTCCTTATCTTGCTTTAATTGATGTGGGGTCTACACACTTTATGTTGCTAGTGGTATAGTAGAGACAATGGATTTAGACTACGAGATATCTTCTAGGCGGATGACCGTAATAAGCCCTCTAGGTCACTCTGTAGTGGTAGATAAAGCGTATGAGACGTACCTCTAGAACTCAAGGGATAGTGTTTGAGGTCGATCCGATGGAGCGCCATTCGGGAGTTCGATCTAATTCTCGGAATGGATCCGTTGAGGGTAAGTATCAGCGAAGTTGGATCATGGGACTAAGCGCATGGTTCTCGAGCACGGTAGAGGTGATGAAGTAGTTTTGATCGGTAATAGGAGAAACTATCCGTCCAACTTGGTATCTCGCCCTGGCCGAGAAAATGGTCGGGAAAGGTCATAAGCATATGTGGTGCATGTGTATGCCTTGGAGGCTAAGGAGTCTTCTGGAGACTGTTTTGACGAGTTAGGAATTTGTGGATGTGTTTCTGAGGAGCTTCCGGTTTGCCACCAGATCGGGAGGTAGAGTTCGGATTGATTCATTGCGGAGCTCGCGCCAAGATCCATTGCTCCGCATGGGATGGCACCTAAAGAATTAGTGGAGCTTAAGGCTCAAATCCGGGAGTTATTGGACGGAGGCTTTATCGGGCCAAGTATTTCACGTGGAGCGCCTTTATACTCTTTGTAAAGAAGAAAGACGGTACTATGCGGATGTGCATAGACTACATGCTAACCCGAATAAGTGACGATTAAAACAAGTATCCACCCTCGGATAGATGACTTGTTTGATCACCAAGAGGCGTCTGTTTTCTCGAAGATTGACCTAAGGTCGAGATATCACCATTGAAGGTAAAAGAGGCGGATATCGTAGAAGCGGCATTTCGTACTCGGTATGGGCATTTTGAATTCTTGGTTATGCCGTTTGGGTTGACTAACGCCGCAAACTTTCATGGATCGATGAATAGGGTGTTCCAACAATTACTGGATCAGTTCATGGTAGTTTTATTGACGACATCTTGGTATACTCAAGGATCGAGGAAGAGCATGGCGCTCATTTACTGGGTGGTATTGCGATTCTAAGGAGAAACAAATCTATCTGAAGTTCAAGAATGCGAGTTACGCTCGGGGAGGTGACATTTTGGGTCATGTAGTGTCGGTGAGGGATTAGAGTGGACCCGTAAGATAGAAGCGGTGTTGGATTGGAAGCCGCCTAAGTCGAGAGCGAAATCCGGAGTTTTACGGGGTTGGCGGGATACTACCAAGATTTGTAGAGGGTTCTCGTTAATTGCGCATGGCGATGACCAAATTATTGAGGAAGGGAGTTCCGTTTGTTTGGGTGAGAAGCGGCAGGAGAGCTTCGATAAGTTAAAGAAGATTTTGACCGAAGCTCGGTTCGATCCAAACCGAGGTCGTAAGGAATTCACATGTCTTCGCGATGCATCACATCTGAGCTTGGGTTGTGTCTTGATGAGGAAGGAAGGTTGTGGCTTACGATCCCGGCCGAGGCCACATGAGGTTAATTATCCTACGCACGATTTGGAGCTTGCGGTGTAGTTTTTGCCCTAAAGATATGGAGGCATTACTTGTACGGAGAGAGATCGGTGGTCTATACGGACCATAAGAGTCTCAAGTACCTCGACTCGAAAGACTTGAATCGAGATGCGGTAGCCGATGGATTGAGTTCTTTGAAAGACTACGATTGCTCAATTGAGTATCATCCGCAAGGCTAACGTCGTGGCGCACGCGTTGAGCCGTAAGGTTGTTTCGGTTTAAGAGCATTGTTTGCCCACTTGAGTTTGTACGATGACGGAGTATTCAGCGAAGCGCAAGTTAAGCCTACTTAGGTTGAGCGGATCGAGAAAAGCGCTTGTTGGATGAGGTTTTGAGCGTCAGAGGGACTCGAAGTCGTGAATAATGGTTTGAAGGGTTCTGACTTGTCCATGATGGGGTTCGTGTGTTTCGTGGGAAGGCTTGTATCCGAGAGATCTTGATTTGAGGCGAGGATTCTTCAGGATGCTCATAGCATTTCTACGCTATGCATCCCGGAGGTAGCAAAATGTATAGGGATCTCGGAGAACGCCTACGGTGGTAAGGTCGAAAAAGGAGGTGATGAGTTTGTAGGAAAGTGTCGACTTGTCGGTAGTCAAGGCCGAGCATCGATTGCGTCTGGTTGCTTGACCGGTGAAGATTCCGCATGGAAGTGGGAAAGGATCACTATGGATTTCGCGGTGGATTACCGCTACACCGAGCAAGAAGGATTGATTTGGGTAGTTGTGGATCGGTGACTAAATCACTCACTTTATTCCGGTGAGGTGGATTACTCACTTCAGAGGTTGGCGAAGCTGTATGTGTCAGAGATTGTGAGACTGCACGGGGTGCCCGTATCGATTATCTCGGATAGGGACCCCAGATTCACGTCAAGGTTCTGGAAGGCTTTACATCAGGCTCTGGGTACACGGTTAGATTTCAGCACAGCATTTCATCCGCAGACTGACGGGCAATCAGAAAGGGTTATACAGATATTGGAGGATATGCTTCGAGGTTGTGTATTGGACTTCAGGGGTAGTTGGGAGGAGTATCTACCGTTGGCTGAGTTTGCTTACAACAACAGCTACCAAGCGAGCATTAAGATGGCACCTTATGAGGCGTTGTACGGTAGGAAGTGTCGTTCACCGACTTGTTGGACAGAGTTAAGTGAACAGCGCTTATTGGGACCAGAGTTGGTTCTTTGAGACCAAGACAAGGTTAAGTTGATTCAGCTCGATCGAAGGAAGCTTCAACGCGCGTAAGTCCTATCTTGACCTTAAGCGGAGAGATATTGAATTTTTGTGGGAGATCGAAGTTTTCTGAAAGTCTCACCATGGAAGAAAGTGTTAAGGTTAGGGAAGAAAGGCAAGCTTAGTCCGAGGTTTATTGGGCCATATAAGGTACTAAGGCGAGTGGGACGATTGCATATCACCGAGTTGCCACCGAGCTAAGTCGATTCACGATGTGTTCCACGCTTCGATGCTTGGCGATATCGTTCGACCCATCACATGTGGTAACAATGAGGAGATCGAGGTAAATCCAGATATGTCCATAGAGGAAGAGCACATGATGATTTTAGATCGGGATGTGAAGGTTCTACGCAGGAAGACCGTGCCTCGGTTAAGGTTCTTTAGGCGGAATCATGGTGTAGAAGAAGCTACGTGGGAACCCGAGGATATGATGAGACAGCAATACCCGCAACTCTTCTGACTAGGTAATTTCGAGGTCGAAATTATTTTAAGGGGGGTAGAACTGTAATATCCCGGGTTAAGGGGCTATTTTATTTTTGGCATTGTTGCATGGTTAATTGCTTACTATGATGTTGTTTTGGTGTTTTCGGATTTAGTTGTTGGCTAGGTGTGAGCCCTGAGTAGGTGAATAAGTTTTATTTTGGGCTTTAGGGAAGGGAGTCAAGGAGATGGGGCTTATAAATAAATTAAGTGGAATTATAACACAAATGAGGAGCTAGCAAAGTGGCAAGCATGCGCCACAAGGAAGGTGAGTGTGTGGCGTCATCTGCAGTGAGGGAGGTCCAGAGTTCAAGTCGTGAGCTCCTTTTGTCACCTATTTTGGACGGCATAGGAGGGAGGAGTTGTGGATGATTTAAACACTACCTTGGACTTGGTCAAGTGGTGACTTGGATGGTGGAGAGCAAAGAGGGAGGAGGACTTGGTCCACTCATTTCAAATGAGTGAATGGGAGCTTTGGGGATTTGGCGGTTTGGAGGAGTGTTTGGGGAGCTTGGGAAGTGCCAAACCCCTTGGCCTCTTAGGGTGTATTTTCGGTTTAGTGGAGGGTCAATTAAGTTTCTTTTTCTTCTTTTCTTTGTGCCTACAAGTGATTGTTGTTAGTCAAAAGCTAGTAAAGAGCTTTCTTTTTGCCATAGCCTAAGCCGAAAACAACATCTTCTTTTTCTTTTGCCATTCATTCTTGTTGCGAATTTACTTGTTGCTCCCATCTTTTCCTTTTTGTTTTTTGAGTCAATGCCTCTCTCATTCCCTTTCCTTCTCTTTTTGTTAGTAAACCAAACCACCTCCTCACTTTTGACCGTAACACGTTCACCAAAAGCCTACATCCTCTAATTTCTTCTTCACCTAAACCAAAACTATCATAAGCCTACCCTTGCCGATTTTGGCCTTTAGTTGCCGAAAGTACTCTCCTCTCCTACTTCTTTTGTTTCTTTTGTTCATTGTGTGTGGTCAAACTCCACTCCCTAAACCTTTTTCTTTATTTCTTTTCCTCCAAAACCAAAAGCATCCATCATTCTATCTTCTTCCTTTCCAAAACAATTTTAGCCAAACTCACTTCCCAAACACTTTTCTCCATTTCTTTTTCATCCAAACCGAGAGTATTCTTTCTTCCTTGTGTTCTCTTTAAACTCTTCTTTTAGGATTAAGAGTGTTAGCGAAGCCTCCTTGTGTTGGCCGAATCTTCCCTTCCCTTTTGTTTTGTTCTTTGGCCGAATATTTGGTGGTGTTGGGAGCTTGGTTCCAATCGTTTGGTGGAGGGTAAGTCCTTGGCGAATGGTCCTCTCCTTTCTCTCCTTATACTTTGTCAAGGTTGGTTGATTAAGGGCGAAAGGGGTTATCTTTGAAGGATACTAATCTCTCTTTGTTATAGGGTCTTTGAAGTGTGAAATCTAAGCAAGGGAATCGTTATTCTTTGTTAACCGATTGGTAAGTAGGGTAAGTACATGGTATTGTTATTATTTCAATCTTTTTAAGATCGATTAAGGCAAAGGTAGCAAAAGATTAACTGTTCATTTTTTAAGGTGCAGCCGATTGCTAAGGAGAATCATTGGGTGATTCGGGATTTGGTAAGAAACCAAATCAGGTGAAAGGTAAGGGCTTTCGACAAACCCTTTTTGGTCTAAATGGTGTTGGCCGAATGTATAGATGTCTAACCCCTATGTTTTGGCCGATTGTAGAAGCTAGTACTCGAGGGACTTAGATTGCTTTTGTCGGGATTTCTAGACTCGTATTTACTAGGTGTGTAAACTAACACACTGATACCTAGTAATGTTATTAATAAACCTGTTTGCCTGTTGAAAATGATACCAGTATGATGGATAATTGGATACCCAAATGGGGTATGTGTACGGATCCGGGTAAGTCTATTTTATTACAAGTCCTATTATGGATACTTTGAATATGATGATCTATCTCAGTATATATATATGCTATGAGATGCGATGTTGGACATGGTTGCATGAGTTACATGATTGCATATTGTATATGAGTCGAGATGACATGTATGGGTGATTCGAGTGGAGGAGCGGTGATATTTTGTCTTGACGAGCACCGGTGCTTTAGTAGCACACTTTGTGACTTTGGGTCACGGAGGTTTAGCACCTCAGGAGGTTTGGTACCTCGGCGTCTCGTCCCTCGTGGTTTAACCACCGTGGGTTGGCCCCACTTGTGAGATATGGGATTGATGCGGTGATTTGGTATCACACGATGGGTTGGCCCCATCAATGCATTTGTGACTACGGTCACCGTGCTTTAGTAGCACAATTGTGTCTTTGGGACACCGAGGTTTGGCACCTCATTGCGACTTGTCCCCGTGGTTTAACCACTGTGGGTTGGCCCCACATGAGATATGGGATCGCCTCGCTAGTGATTTGGTATCACACGATGGGTTGGCCCCATCCTTGGATTTGTGACTTGGTCACCGGTGCTTTGGTAGCACAATTGTGTCTTTGGGACACGGTGTTTTGGTAACACATTGTGACGATATGTCACCAGTGGTTTGGCACCACCGGTGGTTTGGTACCACACGGGTAGAAAAGGCGATATGGATGGTTAGGATCGGGTTGCATTAATTATATTGCTTTGTATGATGTGTGTTAGCATGTTGTTCTTCTAGGGCTGGATTTACACAATTGAGTCACTCGACTCACCCTCTCTTTGACTATTTCAGTGACACATAGACGCGGACACGGAGCCGGGATGGACTCGAGGTGCTCATGCCATCTTGAAATAAAGCTTTGCTCGGACTTTTAAGAAATTTGGTACTTAAGTTTTATTATTACTATTTGGTTTTATTTGGGTTGTAAATGGCCTTTTAAATTATGTTTTGTTTATTTATTAAGTTAGATTTATAATATGCTTTAACAAACTACTTGTGTTAAAATATGCTAAAACTTGGCAAGACAACGTTTTCAAAACTTCAAAACGATGTTTTAAACTATACCATCTGGTATCATACTATAACTTAGAACAAAATGAACTCGAATTGTTTTTCTAACTTAAATATGGTTTTCTACTAAGACAAGACAATTTAGTAATAATATGAAACAACTTAAACTTCAAACCGACATAAAATTAGATTTACCTACACTTCAGATGAATTTTCAAAGCTCTCTGGGTTTTCAAATACAACATAAATTTTTAGTCAAAACCTACTCAAGTTTTTTTTTTTTTTCAAATACAAAATTTTAGCGAAGTGTTTTCCTCAAACTTTTAAACTCAAACCTAAACCACCCAAAACCTTTTTCCCTGTAGCATACCAGATTCGGTCGTGGTGTATTGACCGGGTTTGGGGTGTTACATTAAAAGTTTATAATGTGCTTTAAGAATAAAAACGACTTCTGCATGGCCACCTTGAATCCTCTCCGGCCCGGTCCAAAGTATTACGTATTACCTGCATTGTTTGAAAAATGGGGTGAGTCGTTTTGACTCAGTATAAAATTAAACCACATGTTTCCGCAAATGGGCTTAGCCCCCAAAACCACATCAAATCAATATACCACGTGTTATCATGCATTATGTTAACCCAACCCAACCTAATATCCAATCGCTATACACCACCCGTATATCCAACCACCACACACCAGGGGATTACTAAATCGACCCTCCATCCACTACACACCTCTTTGGCAGTCATGCTGCTTAAAGTCCACTTAGTGGTCTAGCCACATATCCACGTGATTAAAATCACAATATCCACGATGAGACTCTAGGTCGTCCTCAATCCACGATGTGGCGTGAAGCCATCATTAATCCACGTATATATAAATATAAATACACACTTCCCCTTTACAATATATACCAAACCCCATGTACATGCAGCATGTTATGATGATATGGCATAAAACGTGTGAACATGTCGGTATACATATTTTACATGCTTACATAGATCCACATATATCCCACCACATTTTTTATATAGAAAATATACTAACTCGACATCGAACTACCCTTTATGGGTAATAATACCACCACACCACTAACTCGCTACCACACATATCACATGCATTTAATTAATTTAAACATGTAAAGTAAAGAAACAAGGTGCTAATTACACACCGATAACCCGTAATACCACGCCTCAACGCCGACGCTATCATTAACCGACACTACCACTATTTGCCTACGATCCTGTTCTGATGCTGGCCCATACCCCGGTGGCCAATCTCAAACTGCTAAAACTGATCGCTTTTTAAACTTAGGGGTAGGGACTACGTGTCCAACCCCTTTCTCTCCTTGGCTGGTACTCACATCCATCGAATAGTACTTAATTAGAAGACCCGATTAAATGTTAAATCAGATCTTAAATGAAACTAAATAATATCTAAATCAATAACCTTACCAAAGTCGACTCAAATCCCAAAGATTCTCACTTATCTTGAAAGTTGTCGAAATCCCTACACATGCCAATATCAGATTCGGCCTAACCTTAATAGACAAAGAAATGGCCTTTGGCCGTACCAAATATCTTCTTACCTTGCTTGGTCAAATCCTGAAAGATTCTTAACACTCCTATCACTGGCTTATACAGAGAACCCAATCTCCCTCCTTCATAAATTCGGCTATACAAGAATATACTATTAGACTTTTGGTTTCAGCAAACCAAAAAGAAAGAGCAATATTTGAAATAGAAAAGAACCCCTTACCCCAATAGTAGAAATCGATTGGAAGAGTTGACACTAGATGAACGACGGCGCTCCCTCTAACAAAAGATAATCGAAAAGTGTTACTACCCGAGAGATATTCGACTTAGAATGATTCGACAAGGAGATAAGTCCTGAGGAGAAATGAAATAGAAGAAGAAAAGAAGGAGCAGAAATAAGAAAGAGAGAAGTAAAGGTGAATGGAAGATTCGGCCAAGGTTCTAGTGGCTAGTAGGATTATTCGACTTTTTGGAAGGAAGTAATTAATGAAAAAGAGAAAGAGATGGTTAAGGTTTAAGAGGTTTAGGCTATGGTGAAAGTGAAGGGTGTATTTTAGCTTTAGAATGTGAATAGAAAAGAGGAGAAAAGAGTTGAAAAGAAAAAATAAAATGCCCAAATGAATAGAAAACAAACAAATAGCTTCAGCCTCACACCCCCACTTTCGACAATGCTTAAAGAAAGGAAAAAAACCAAAAAAAATTAACCCCCTAACCACTAGAACAAATTCGGCACCTAACCCCCACATACATGACCGAAATTGCCATCCCCCTAGAGTCCCAAATTCGGCCAACACTCCTCCCTTCACCAAATCCCCCTTTTTCCTCCTCATTTTCCTCTTCTCCTCTCATTCAAACTCATTTGAATGATTCAAACCTTCTATCCCACTCTCCACTACACATTCAAACACCTTGACCAATTCAAACTCCCACTTTCAAGAGCCATAGCCAATCCAACTCTCCACTCCCTTGACGCAAAAAACAAACCCCAAAATGCTCCTCATGTCGCTCAAACCTCCCCTTGAACTCCTTTGATGCAAGCTCTCCCCTTGCTCCCATGTTACCTTGCCACTCCACCACTTCCTTTCTTGTGTCATAACCTCCTCATTAATTCCCTTAAGGCCTAGCTCCCCTAGCTCTCCCCTAAAGGCTTAAAAACAAAAAATTTTACTAAGGCTCCTACCTAACCCCTAGGTTTCTCGAAGCCCCCAAACACACTCTAACAACATCCAAAGCATACTAGCACATAGAAATAAATTAAAATGCAAGACCCTTAAATCCCGGATGTTACAGGGGAGAACCGGCAAATAGTTATTATTCGTGATTCCGAGGGTAAAAACCTAGATCGATTATTTTAGAGTAGATTTACTATAAGTGTTAATGATCTAATCGAGCGTTAAAATATTTTTAGGTGTTGACGATCAGGAAAGTGTAGTGCTTACCGTAATTAGGTGTGTAATCTCACACTGTATCTCATGGGTTAAATAACTATATCGTATTAATCGCTTGATTGAATCACAAGTTAGTGAAATCGGGTAAACTGGCATATTTATCAATTTATCGGTAAAGACTACGAAATCGTATTAAGACTGTGAATATTACAAAATTGCCCTCAATGGGCCAAATCGATAAAAGTAACTATATGGGCCAAATGTAATATTTGATATATGGGCCAAATGTGATATTTGATATATGGGCCAAATGTGATATTTGATATATGGGCAAAGTGTGATATGAGTTATAAGGGCCAAAATGTGATATGGGCCAGATTGTGAAAATTTTTATAATGGGCCGTATGTTTGTAATAATTATATGAATGGATTGTTGTAATTGAATATGCATATTATATACATGATTTGCATGGGTTGGGATAATTGACGAAGAGAAGTTTTGGTAGCTTTGCTACAAAATTACAGCTGGCTCGCCACAATCGAAAAATGGCTATGCCATGTTAACTCAGAATCTGTGGCTTGTCCACAAATTGATATACTGACTAAATGCCTATTTTGGTGTGTTGGCGGGTGGGTGACTAAAGCTCCCCACGTGTGTGCTGGTTGGTACGGGTGGTGTGTAGCGGATAGAAATTAGGTTTGGTTTGAGAATTTCATATCACATGCATATTATATATGATATTATGTTATAATTGTAAATGGGCTTTGGCCCAATAAATGCTTAATTGGATTTTGGCCCAAAGGATGTGATAAGTGGGTTACACAATCGAGTTTTAAGTAACTCACCCGCTTTTCTTTACCCTTCTCAAGTAATGATCAAGTGATGAGGCTTGGGCCGTGGATTACTCAAAGGAGGCCATACTATGAATAATGGGTTATTTAAATTTTGGATTTCTTTTAAGTACTTTTTATCATTTTACTATTTAAGATTGTTGTAATAAGGCCTCTGGATAAATTTTAATGATGTTTTACTTTTGGATGGATTTTATAAATTGCTTGAATGTTTTAAGTGGGATTTATCTAAAATTGAAATAAATGTTTTTCTCAAAAGAAAGGGTTACATTCTTAAATATTTTTACTCGAAAAATTTTTGTTAACAATGTTATAATAATTTTTCCAAAATTTTTTCAAACTCTTGTAAATCTTCTTAAAATATTTTATAAATCCTTACGCCTCAAATTATTAGATTTAGCAATCAACCTTAGTTTTCAAAAAACAAACAAAAAAAACTCCACGTCAAAACGTTTTTGAAAATCCGATTTCTTTAAATCTTTAAAAGACTAGATGTATTGTAACATCCTTAAAGTGGGCCTACGCATTTATACAATAGTCTAATATGTTAAATTGAGATTTTAAAGATTGGGCTGACTTTTTGATTAAATATTTGAATTAGGGTTAAAGTTAGTGCTCTGGGTAATTTAAAGTGAAATATTGGGCTTTAAAAATTTAGGTTAGGTGGCTAATAAATGGTGTTAGCTTATAATTTAAGAAGATGGATAATTAAGTGACAAGCTGGGCTTGTGGCCTAAAGAATTAAAGTGCTTTAAGTGGGCATAAGGTGGCGTCATAAGGAGGGAGGAGTTTGGGCCCTTGTGTGGCCGATTGGGCCTTAGGAGATGGGTCAAAATTCGACACTTAAATGGGAAGGGGGTGGACGGCATGTAGGCTACTAAATTAGGAGCTTTATTTATTTTCATTTAAGTGATAAAAGATGACAAAAAAGGAGAGAGGAGTTGGCTTTAGTGATGGCTCTTCTAAAGGTAAGATAAGGATTGGGGTTATCAGGTGAGATAAAAACTATCAGGAGGGAAAGAGCTGGTAGAAACTCCAACTCTATGTGTTGGTGTGTGTGTGCCGAATTTAATAGGGGAAATCATCTTTTTCTTCCATTTGCTTCTCTTTCTCTCATACTTTTTCCTCTCTAGCCAAACTCTTCTCACTCACTTGCCTTGATTTTTCTTTTCTAGCAAAACTCCTTAGTATTTCCCTCTCCTCAAAACCCTTCTCAAAGCCAATGCTCTTAGTGCATATCTTCTTCCTCTATAGCCAAATCTACAAGGAGATCTCTATTTTCCGAAGGTGCAATCGTAAGTCGATACTCCTTAGTAATCCGGTGAGTTTCGGATTTCTCCTTTTCTGTGATTCCTTTATTTTCATCAAACTCCTAATCTAAATCATTATTTCCAAAGACCTGCCGATTATACTCTTTACCCCTTGAAGTCGAATCTGTCCCATTAAAGCCGATTTGGTGGAAAAGTCAAAGGTAAGCAGTGGTAAGTGTGGCCGAATGGCCTTCCATGATTCTTATTGCTTTGGCCGAATACTATTTAGGTTAGATTGGTTGTGTGTATCAGTTGGTTTGATATTTGGAGGATGGCCGAATGTAGGTAGGTTGGTGGTGACGATTTCTCAAGGACATTCGAGATTCGACTAACTAGGTAAGTGTTCGTTTTAAAGGTTACATTTAACTAATGAGTTAGATCTCATCGTTTATTTGGTTTAGTGATTAAGGGATTGTTATGGACTCAACTAACAGCCAAGCAGAGAAGGTTGGATCTGTAAAACCGTCGCCAAAATTCAAGAAGCGATCTGTTTCAGTAGTACGAGATTGGCCACTAGGGTGTGGGCTGAAATCGAAGTCAGATCGTGGGCCAATAGTAGTTGTTTCAAGTGATAGTAGCGTAGACATAGCGAAAGCCTTAGTACGCAAATTAGGTGTGTAATACTTCCCCATCGTCTAGATCTGATTAATAATAAATATATATATGTATATGTGTTCATAAGATTTCTATGTTACATTAAAAGCCGAAATCTCGGATTTAAATGACAGACCCTCAGGTTAGTAAATAATCTGACTATATGTTACAAGTAAACTGTTGTACACGTTTTAAATTATTGTGCATGTTGCATGGGTTGGGTGATGAAAGGAGGAAGTTATATGTATATGTACATGAGTAACGGTTTCTACCGTGAATTACTGTAGCGGCAAATGCCGTGATTTGTTATACGGGCTTCGGCCAATATATGTTGATGAGTAGCATGACTGCCATCTTGGAGTGTAGCGGTGTGGGCTGATTGTAGAAATCCCCAATGGTGTGTTGGTTGGTACGGGGGCGTGTAGCGGATGGAAACCTAGGCAAATGGGTTGGGCTTTGTATATTACTTATTATCCATGTAAATGAAATTGTTGCTATATTTTTATGAGGCCCAAATCTAGTGGTGCACGAGGGTTGCACACTGAGTCTCACGACTCACCCCCTTTAAACTAACCTTTCAGGTGACGATTAGTGCATCGGACCGGGCCGGAGTGAACCGTAAGGTGGCCATGCAAAAGAAGGTGGATCCGGCGACAAGTTTCCCATATTAGTTTTTTTTAAAGTATTTTATATGATGGATTTAAACTACGTTGTAATAAGGCCATGGGCCATTAGTTTACATTTCAGTTTTAATATGGGCCATTTATTATTTATCCTTGTTTTAATTTCTTCAAGGACATGTAATCCAGTTTTGGGCTTTTGACTATTAAGGCACATTTTATGTAATTCTTATTTGGGCTTTCTGTCGACACGATTGGATTTATAAAAATTTTCTTAGTGACATACCAGATCCGGTGGTAGTGTTTGGACTGGGTTTGGGGTGTTACAAATTGGTATCAGGGCCCAGTTTAAAACTCGACTTTGGGATTTTGGGCTCAAAAGATTTTCTAAAAATTTGTTTTTAAAACATGGATTTTTATTAGCAAAGGTTTATTAGTTCAGCATGGCACCTGCGTCTCCGGCCAAGTTCGCCAGGTAAGTACTCTAAACCATTGTGTGATATATGAATATGGGCTTGATGGGTTTTATGGGACGTAGACTATCTAGGTTAGAACTTGATGGACTCTAGGCTTAGACAAACAACTTTTAAAATCCATAAGACTTAACTTCATTAAACAAAACCTGTAAACAAGTCACAAGACTAAAGTGTGGTAACAAGCATATGCATGTCTAGGAGTAGATCCGAAAGAGCTTGGTATTTAAGCAGTCCGAGTGACTCACCTCCTCTTCGCAGGAATCTCACCTGGTGCATAGTGATTGTTCACTTTAGCCATGACAGGGTGTGGCAATAGGCATAAGCATGTCTAGGAGTGGATTCAGGGAAAGCTTGGAACTTAAGCAGTCCTAATGACTCACCTCCTTTCCACTAGAATCCTACCTGGTGCGTAGTGACTATTCACCCTAGCTACGAGTACATGTTGACAGGCCAAAACTTATAATTAAAACCCAAAAGGGACCAGCCACCTGTTTTTCTCACAAAAATTATTAGAATATCCTTACTTTGAAAAAAAAAAACCTATGATTTGCAGAAATACCCCGATTTACAAAGTCAACAGAATCTTTCCATAGAAAACAAAAACAACAACAACAACATCATCAAAATATCCTTGAATTGTAAAATTACCAAATTACCCCTGAGTTGTAAATGACCAAAATACCCCTGATTGGCAAAATTACTGAAACACCTTCAGATTTTCAAAATTTTGGAAATAACCCCAAATTTTATAAATTACTAAAACAACCCCGAATTTGCAAAATTATCGACATACCCTCAGATTTGCAAAATTATCGAAATACCCTCGAGTTAGAAAATTACCAAAATACCCTTATTTCGCCAAATCACCTTACCTTATTTTGGAAAATTATGAAAATACCCACGTAGGATAAAATTATGAAAATACCCACAGGTAGAGAGATGATAAAAATACCCTTAAGTAATAAATTTTACTTGTATGAGCATTGTGTGTGCATAATTCCTAGAATAGGAAGACTGGAAACTGTAGATAGGTTCGAATTCGAAAGAATCACTTTTAAACTATGTTTCATAAGATTGTTCGGGGATGATTAGTGAAAATAATTAATGACTCATAAAATTTTTAAATCAGATAAATGCGAACTAGAAGAATGAGTACAAGAGGTCCAAAACGTCTACCACGTGGACGCGATAGAGGTAGGATGACCGTATTAGAACCCGTAGGATCGGGTCATAAGTCCAAAAGTGAGATACCGGTTCCACCAGCTGCTGAGGTGGAATTTCAAGACCAGACAGGAGGAGAGGATGTGGTGTCTCAGGCCGTACTGAGGGTTTTAGAAAGAGTGGTTGAGGTCGGTATGGGCAGAGGAGCCCAAAAATCAGGCCAAGAGGTTGAGGAACAATGGGGTAGAAGTATTTAGGGAGTCTCTCGCGTATCCCCAAGTTCCGCTGAATATTGGTTGGAGGTAGTGGAACGTATAATGGATGACTTAGACTTCACGGTGGAGGAGAAGCTGAAGGGGGTCGTGTCTCTTCTTCAAGACGAGGCCTACCAATGGTGGCTCACGGTGAAAGAGGGTACAATGCGGACTGATTGATCGGGATTTCTTTAAGGAGTTATTCCAGGAAAATACGTTCAAGCTAGTTACATGGATGCTCAAAGGAAAGCATTCTCGAATTTGGTGCGAGGGAGTAAGTCTGTATGAGTATGAGGTGAGTTTCTACGCCGAGCCATTACGCCGGGAATGGTGTCAACGGAGTATGAACGATGCGTCGGTTCGAGGATGGGCTAAGAAATGAGCTAAGGGTTTTGATCGCGCCACAACGAGAGAGAATTTTGCGGTTCTAGTGGATAAAGTTAAAATAGCCGAGAAAGTGAAATGGGTGGAGAGACAAGAGAAGGATAAGGATCAAGCGGGAGTAAGAGGAGTTTTGGACCCTCTGAGTAATGGCGAAAATTTTCAAAGAGGCCTAGGACCGATGGGCCACTTTCGTATTCCATCGCACTGAGTCAAGCATGTTCTATATGTGGGAGAACCCATTATGGGGAATGCAGAGTGAAACCGGTGGATGCTTTAGGTGTGGATCCACAGAATATTTGATGAGGGACTGTCCTCAGGTGGATCGTGGGCAGCCAACGGGTTGAGGTTCTGATCAGACTAGGAGGGGTGATCACCTAGACCAAGGAGTAAAGGTGCGCTAGAGGAAGAAATAGACCCTTCGGGGTCGTGGAGCATCCGTAGAGGTGGTGTAATACTGGATGCAAGGCGGTAGGAGTTTAGTTTATGCGGCTCACCGAAAGGAGGACGGTGACGCATCGGATGTTATAATCGGTACATTTCTTATCGCGATAACCCTTTTCTTATTTTAATTGATATTGGATCAACCCACTCCTATGTTGCATGCTCAAGATCTCGATACTCTAAGTATAGATTATGAGATAACCACTAGGAAAATGATCGTGGTTAGTCCCTAGGACAATCTAGGTAGTGGACAAGTCTGCTTAGGAAGTACCTTTAGAGACTCAAGGGTAGTGTTCTTGTGAGACTTGATGGAATTACCATTTGGAGAGTTTGACCTCATCTGGGGAATGGATTGGTTAACTAAGCATCGTGCCAAGTTGGACTGTGATAACAAGCGTATGATGTTGGGTACCCTAGAAGGCGGGGAGGTGGTTGTGTTATGAGAAAGGAGAAATTACTTGTCCAACGTGATATCCTCCTTAAAAGCTATTAAGATGATTCAGAAGGGATGTAGTGCATATCTAGCTTTTATTAGTGCGTTGGATGCTAAGGAGGTGACTGTTAATGAGGTCCGAACAGTCAAGGATTTCGTAGATATCTTTCAGGAAGAATTGTCAGGAATACCTCCAGATCGCGAGGTGGAATTTGGAATAGACCTACTTCTGGGTACAGCTCCAGTATCTATTGCTCCTTACAGAATGACGCCGAAGGAGTTGGTGGAGCTCAAGGCTCAAATTCAGGAACTAATAGATCGTGGGTTCATTCGACCTAGTGTGTCTCCATGGGGAGCGCCGATCTTGTTCGTGAAGAAGAAGGACGGATCCATGCGTATATGCGTGGACTATCGTCAATTGAACAAGTTGACGATCAAAAACAAGTATCTGTTACCGAGGATCGACGACCTGTTAGATCAGCTCAAAGGAGCATCGGTCTTTTCTAAGATTGACTTAAGGTCTGGATACCATCAATTAAAAGTCAAAGAAGTGGACATTCATAAGACGATGTTTCAGACTCGGTACGGGCATTATGAGTTCTTGGTAATGCCGTTCGGGTTGACGAACGCACCAGCAGCCTTTATGGATATGATAAACCGGGTGTTTCAGCCATATCTTGATCAGTTCGTTATGGTGTTCTGGTTTACTCTAAGTCGGAGGAGGAGCATGACGAACATCTTTGCATGGTGCTGCAAACTCTAAGGGAGAAGTAGCTGTTTGCAAAGTTCAGTAAGTATGAGTTCTGGCTGAAGGAACTGACTTTCTTAGGACATGTGGTTTCGACCGAGGGAATTAGGGTGGACCCTCGAAAGATAGAGGCTGTATTGGATTAGAAACCACTAAAGTCTGTGGCGGAGGTTCGGAGTTTCTTAGGTTTGGCAGGGTATTACCTAAGGTTCGTTGAAGGGTTTTCTCTAATAGCGGCTCCTCTAACTAAGTTGTTGAGGAAGGGAGTATTGTTTGTATGGACCGACAAACAGCAAGAGAGCTTTGAAAAGTTGAAGAGAATCCTGACGGAAGAGTCAGTATTAATTCAGCCAGAGGCAGAAAAGGAATTTACTGCTCACCGTGATGCGTCGCACATAGGTTTAATGTGTGTACCGATGCAAGAAGGAAAGGTGGTGGCGATGCGCCTCGGCAGCTTGAGACCGCATGAGTTAAACTACCCACGCATGACTTGGAGTTGGCGTGTAGTGTTTGCCTTAAAGATTTGGAGGCACTACTTATATGGGAGAAGTCGATAATTTACACCACCATAAAAGTCAAGTACCTCCTTACTCGTAAGGAGCTGAATTTGAGGCAACGTAGGTGGATCGAGCTCTTGAAGGATTATGATTGCTCGATCAAATATCACCCTGGTAAGGCGAATGTGGTAGCAGATGCGCTAAGCCGCAAGGTAGTATCGGAGTTAAGAGCCATGTTTGCTCAATTGAGTTTATTCGACGATGGGAGTTTGATGGCTGAGTTGCAAGTAAAGCCAACATGGGTAAGCCAAGTTAAGGACAAACAGTTAGTGGATGATGTTCTGAATGCTCGACTTTTGCAAGTGAGGGATGGTGAAATGGAGGACTATAGTCTGAACAAGGATGGAGTTCTATGTTAGCATGGGAAGATTTGCATGCCTAAGGATGATTAGCTAAGACAAAAGATTCTTCGAGAATCGCATAGCAGCCCTTATGCTATGCATCCTGGAGGAGTCAAGATGTATCGTGATTTGCGAGAGCAATTTTGGTGGCCAGGTCTAAAGAAAGAGGTAACAGAAGTCATAGGAAAATGTTTAACGTGTCAGCAGGTCAAAGCTGAACACCAAGTGCCAGCGAGATTGTTGTAGCTAGTGAAGATTCCCTAATGGAAATGGGAGAGAATCATGATGGATTTTGTTAGTGGGTTACCCGTTACACCCACTAAGAAGGATTCAATTTGGGTGATTGTAGATCGGCTGACGAAGTCTGCTCACTTCATACCGGTTCGAGTGGACTTTTCTTTACAAAAGCTGGCTAAATTGTATGTGACTGAGGTTATAAGATTGCATGGTGTACCGGTGTCAATCATATCAGATGGGGACCTTAGGTTCACGTCACGATTTTGGAAGGCTCTTCATCAAGCAATGGGAACAAGGTTAGACTTTAGTACTCCTTTCACCCACAGACTGATGGTCAGTCCGAAAAGGTAATTCAAATCTTGGAAGATATGCTAAGGGGTTGCATCATCGACTTTAGGGGCAGTTGGGAAGAGTATTTGCCCTTGGCAGAATTTGCATATAATAATAGTTATCAAGCTAGCATTCAGATGGCGCCTTATGAAGTGTTATATGGAAGGAGATGTCGTACTCCAACATGTTGGACGAAGTTGGGTGAATGTAAGGTGTTAGGTCCAGAGTTAGTTTCAAAAATCGAGGAAAAAGTGAAGTTAATACGGGCTCGGCTAAAGGAAGCGTCAGATTGACAGAAGTCTTACGCGGATCTAAAGCGGAAGGAGGTGGAATTCGCGGTAGGTGATCAAGTCTTCTTGAAGGTATCTTCGTGGAAGAAGGTAATGAGGTTTGGTCGAAAGAGAAAGTTAAGTTCACGGTTTATTGGGCCTTACCGGGTACTAGAATGTGTGGGCCCAATGGCTTACCGGTTGGAGTTGCCTTCAGAGTTGGAGTAGATACATGACGTGTTCCATGTTTCGATGCTGAGACGTTATCAATATGACCCATCGTACGTAGTGCCGGTAGAAGAGATAGAAGTAAGGCTGGACTTGTCCTTTGAGGAGGAACCAGTACAAATTCTGGATCGAGATGTGAAAGTGTTGAGAAGGAAGTCTGTTCTATTGGTTAAAGTTTTGTCGCAAAATCACGGCGCAGAAGAGGCGACGTGAGAGCCAGAGGATGTTATACGACAGCAGTATCCCCATCTTTTCTGACCAGGTAAATTTTGAGGCCGAAATTTATTTCAAGGCGGTAGAACTATAGCATCCTTAAAGTGGGCCTACGCATTTATACGATAGTCTAATATGTTAAATTGAGATTTTAAAGATTTGGCTGACTTTTTGATTAAATATTTGAATTAGGGTTAAAGTTAGTGCTCTGGGTAATTTAAAGTGAAATATTGGGCTTTAAAAATTTAGGTTAGGTGGCTAATAAGTGTTGTTAGCTTATAATTTAAGAAGATGGATAATTAAGTGACAAGCTGGGCTTGTGGCCTAAAGAATTAAAGTGCTTTAAGTGGGCATAAGGTGGCATCATAAAGGGGGAGGAGTTTGGGCCCTTGTGTGGCTGATTGGGCCTTAGGAGATGGGTCAAAATTCGGCACTTAAATGGGAAGGGGGTGGACGGCATGTAGGCTACTAAATTAGGAGCTTTATTTCTTTTTATTTAAGTGATAAAAGATGATAAACAAGGAGGGAGAAGTTGGCTTTAGTGAGGGCTCTTCTAAAGGGAAGATAAGGATTGGGGTTGTCAGGTGAGATGAAGGCTATCAAGAGGGAAAGAGTTGGCAGAAACTCCAACTCTATGTGTTGGTGTGTGTGTGCCGAATTTAATAGGGGGAAAATCATCTTTTTTTTCCATTTGCTTCTCTTTCTCTCATACTTTTTCCTCTCTAGCCGAAACTCTTCTCACTCACTTGCCTTGATTTTTCTTTTCTAGCCGAAACTCCTTAGTATTTCCCCTCTCCTCAAAAACCCTTCTAAAAGCTGAATGCTCTTAGTGCATATCTTCTTCCTCTATAGCCGAATCTACAAGGGAGATCTCTATTTTCCCGAAGGTGCACTGTAAGCCGTATACTCCTTAGTAATCCGGTGAGTTTCGAGATTTCTCCTTTTCTGTGATTCCTTTATTTTCATCAAACTCCTAATCTAAATCATTATTTCCAAAGCCCTGCTGATTATACTCTTTACCCCTTGAAGCTGAATCTGTCCTATTAAAGCCGATTTGGTGGAAAAGTCAAAGGTAAGTAGTGGTAAGTGTGGATGAATGGCCTTCTATGATTCTTATTGCTGTGGTCGAATACTATTTGGGTTAGGTTGGTTGTGTGTATCGGTTGGTTTGATATTTGGAGGATGGTTGAATGTAGGTAGGTTGGTGGTGACGATTTCTCAAGGACATTCGGGATTTGACTAACTAGGTAAGTGTTCGTTTTAAAGGTTACATTTAACTAATGAGTTAGATCTCATCGTTTTTTTGGTTTAGTGATTAAGGGATTGTTATGGACTCAACTAATAGTAAAGCAGAGAAGGTTGGATCTGTAAAACCGTCACCCAAATTCAAGAAGCGATCTGTTTCGGTAGTGTGAGATTGGCCAACGGAGTGTGGGCCGAAATCGAAGTCAGATCGTGGGCCAATAGTAGTTGTTTCAAGTGATAGTAGCATAGACATAGCGAAAGCCTTAGTACGCGAATCAGGTGTGTAATACTTCCCCATCGTCTAGATCTGATTAATAATAAATATATATATGTATATGTGTTCATAAGATTTATATGTTACATTAAAAGTCGAAATCTCGGATTTAAACGACGGACACTCAGGTTAGTAAATAATCTGACTATATGTTACAAGTAAACTGTTGTGCATGTTTTAAATTATTATGCATGTTGCATGAGTTGGGTGATGAAAGGAGGAAGTTATATGTATATGTACATGAGTAACGATTTCTACTGTGAATTACTGTAGCGGCTAATGCCGTGATTTGTTATATGGGCTTCGGCCAATATATGTTGATGAGCAGCATGACTACCATCTTGGAGTGTAGCGGTGTGGGTTGATTGTAGAAATCCCCAATGGTGTGTTGGTTGGTACGGGGGCGTGTAGCGGATGGAAACCTAGGCAAATGGGTTGGGCTTTGCATATTACTTATTATCCATGTAAATGAAATTGTTGCTATATTTTTATGAGGCCCAAATCTAGTTGTGCATGAGGGTTGCATACTGAGTCTCACGACTCACCCCCTTTAAACTAACCTTTCAGGTGACGATTAGTGCATCGGACCGGGCCGGAGTGAAGCGCAAGGTGGCCATGCAAAAGAAGGTGGATCCAGCGACAAGTTCCCCATATTAGTTTTTTTAAAGTATTTTATATGATGGATTTAAACTACATTGTAATAAGGCCATGGGCCATTAGTTTACATTTTAGTTTTACTATGGGCCATTTATTATTTATCCTCGTTTTAATTTCTTCAAGGACATGTAATCCAGTTTTGGGCTTTTGACTATTAAGGCACATTTTATGTAATTCTTATTTGGGCTTTTTGTCGACACGATTGGATTTATAAAATTTTCTGAGTGACATACCAGATCCAGTGGTAGTGTTTGGGCCGGGTTTGGGGTGTTACATGTATGTTCATTTCATGTGACATATCAAATTTGGTCTTAACGCATAGACCAGGTTTGGGGTGTTACAGATCCTACTCGGGTTTTCGAGTCAACGCGTGGATCCTCCCTGAACGATGTCGTTTTGTTTTTGTTAACTTAAGCAAAAACGACACCGTTTCTTCTTGCTATATAAACAAAAATCACCCCCAAAAAATTCATTTAAACACTCCCTTTAAAAAAAACAATCTAAAGCCCCAAAATTATCTCGGCCTTGACTGAGGTCGAATCCGCCTAGGCTCCGTGATGACCACCGCACGCCACGCGCGCGCCACACATGACGGCCGGAGAGTCGGATCTCCTCATTTTGAAGCCGAAACGAAGGTAGTCTTCTCCACTCGCTTATTTTTTACACTATGTGCATATATATAAAAAATTTAGCGTAGATTGGAAAGGAAATAAAACAAAATAATATAAAAAAATCACCTCTTGTTATTCTCTATTTTTTTTGTATTTGTATGTATCTGTTTCTCTCTGTGTATATTCGTTTTACAGGTTGCTTTGGGGGCTTTTATAACCCGAAGTAAAATAAAATAAAATAAGAAATACAGAGATTTTGTCATATTTGCTGCTGTTTCTTTCCTTTTTATAGGCGATCGACGAGGATCTTGGCGGTGACTGGGCACGACTCGCGCTAACTGCGGCGCGACTGGTGGCTGGTGTTTGAGGCTTGCGACGCCTAAGGTGCAAAGAAGGGCTGCTGGGGTTTTGCAACGTAGTGAAAACCTAGGGTTTCCTGCGTCCGTAAGCATTCGGGTCACTTGGGCCAATTTAGGTTTTAGGTTTGGATCTGTTTAGGTATGGGTCTTAGGGTGTAATTGGGCCATAGGTTTAGATTTAGTTTTGGGCTAATCAAGTTTGAGGTAGAGTAATGGGTCTATTTTAGTATTTATGTTATGTTTATTAGACTGTAAGTGGACTGAACATTTTAATTTAAAATTGTTTTATTTTCTATTTTTAATTTTTTATAGGCTCAGGTAAATTAGGCCTATTACAATACACATATGAACGGGAGATCCCAAATAATTCTTTAAAGGTCGGTTTGCATCATAGAACGTTTCTTGATGTTTTGACGCTTTAGCTAACTTCGCAGTGGGTTGCAAAATGATGGAAATTAACACTAAAACTGCTTCCATGATATAGTTTTGGTTATTTATTATTTATTCATCTTTTCTTTAGTCAAAAGCTTGGCACAACCTTCGTGGGGCCCTGTCTCAGCATGCAATGAAAACAGAAAATTATTTGTGTCAGTGGGTTGACTAAGTCCAGTATCCAGGCGAAAAAAAATCATTTATACTGTGGTTGGTAGGAAAAAAATGAAAAGAGAAAAGAATGGAAAATGAGAGATTTTTTTTCCTTAAAGTAATTAACACAGTATTGGAATTTATTTAATTTTAAGTGTCCCCATAAAATCTGGAAATAATTAATCATGCAATTATATATCTTTAAAGATATCAATCAACAAAGCTAAATTTGAAAATATATGTATGTTAGTTTGTAATCATGCGATGATGCTTTTAAATTTAAATGTAGTTGATCTTTTTTTTTTTTGTTAAATATATGTACGTAATTTTGAGGTTAATTGTTGTCAACTTTTAAATAAATTTCCTAATTTAATTTTATATAAATGGGACAATATTATCAATATCATTCATTTTGGTATAGATTTAAGTTACAATTTGGGAGGTGGAGTTACCGTGGTTATTAAAGTCTCAACAAGGGATTTGTTGTATATAATACTTAAAATTATATATAATTTATCTTAATCTTTAAATATAAAAAATATATTTTATCGTGCTTGAATTTACTATTGCTCCATTTTAATGTCATATTTAAATATTAATCTATTATTTTATTTTATATATATATATATAAATATATATAAAGCTAATTATTGTTTCTTTTTAATATAAAAATTAATTAAGATATACAATAATAAAAATATAACAACAAAAGATAACAAATGAGTGAAAAGAAAGAGAGAAATAGTCTACAATATTTTAGACATGTATATTTATTTTTGTAAAAAATAAAAATGGAGATAAAATAACACAATTTAAATTCATGTCAAAATGGATATCTAATAAAACTTTAACTACTACTCCACAGCAATATATACAATTATTAACTTGATATAATAACATGAAAATATTAAGTACTAATTACCTTTTTAATTTAAATATTATTCTTTTATTCTTTCCATATATAAACAAAATATTTGGTGTTAATTATTGTACATTTTTATATCTTCCTAATTTAATTTTATATCAAATTGGCAAACCCATTTAACACTATATTTAAATATTTTTTTCCTTTTATTCTTTTCATATAAACGTAATTTTGGGGGCTATTTTTGTTGTCATTTTATTTTTCTTAATTAAATTTATTTTGGTTCAATTTTTAATTTGTTTTGTGTAAAAAGAATAGCATTTACATTAGTTTAATACACTAGATATCCCCTAGATACCTTTCTTCTCTATCTACATTCATTTTAGCTATATAATCAACATCCTTATTATCCTATCTAGCAATATACTGTAAAAACCAATTACCAACCTTCTACAACATTTGATGTATTCAGCAGAATTCGAGGATGACCTGGACAAGTCTTTGTTGCTTCCATACTGTTAGTCTAAATCATAATATTCTTAAAATTTTTACTCAACATAATATTTAAACCATCCAAATTTCCCCAAAGTTCAGCCTAAAACACTAAGCACTTACCTAGACATCAATTATAACCAAGGATCCACTTACCTTCTCGATCTCGCAAAACTCCCCTTGAGGCAGCTTTACCATAATCTACCTTAACAGCACCATCATAATTTAACTAGACCCAGTTATTCGTCCAAAGGGTCGCCCTTTTAAACTGTTGCCACTTTGCCAAACCTTTCTTGTGATAAGAAATATATTGCTTGGCCCAATTGTATGATATTTTGATAACCTCACTAGTATTCCATTTTATATCTTGAAAAATAACAAGATTTAGTTTTTCCAGATACGTCATGCAATCATGCCAAAGAGACTGGTCCACTCCTCTTCACTTAATACCATTTTGTGATGGTTTTGTAGATTGGCTTCAAGCTATTCATTCAAACTACTAGAAAAAATAAGCTCCTTCTATTCATCAAAATTACCTAACTCTATACTTCCTTTGCCATAGGACAATATCTAATGGCGTGAAGAATGTCTTCTGAATGATGCCCTTAAAACTGCACACGAACTATTGGTCTCAATCCCATGCCTCACTTGTTCCATGTTTGTGAGAAGCCTTTGCTTTAAAACAAGCCAAAAGAAGAACCTAACTCTTTGGGGCCCTTTGAATTTCCATGGGATATTCCAAGAAGCATCATTTGAGTCCCACAACCACTTATTTACTTTCTAGTATGCACTCTTAACAGAAAAAGATTCTATTGAAGTACCCATACAGGTAATTTTATCAAGACCAGCCAAA
The DNA here is from genome assembly GCA_025506655.1 of Gossypium rotundifolium. NCBI lineage: Eukaryota > Viridiplantae > Streptophyta > Magnoliopsida > Malvales > Malvaceae > Gossypium > Gossypium rotundifolium. Next base: position 19,886,751 of record CP106733.1, on the reverse strand, counting down.
GGTTGCGGAGGAGGTATACTAACAATGCGATTAATAGTCTCCTTTATGATCCAGATTTGAAATTTGTCAAATTTTCAAAAGCCATTTACGTCCACCAAATTCTTAAGAGTCCACTCCAAATCAAGATTACCATGTGATGGGATATAATCAATCAAAGGTCCAATACCTAGGATCTAATTATCCCTCCCACATCTTATCTTGTTCCCATCCCCCACAGACCAAAAGATATTTTCACACAGTAGAGGCCAAATCTTTAAAAGAGCTCTCTATAGGAAAGAACATCTACCCCAGTCGATAGAATCCAGTATATCTTCATTTATCCCATAGTTAGACCTTAGAGCACAAAACCATAAGCAGAAGAATTAGCTACCAAACTAAAAGCCAATTTAGGCATAAATGAGGTATTATGAGTCTTCATTTGCTTTAGCCCAAGTGATCGCTGTAAATCAGAGTTTTAAAATTTATAAAGAGAATGATCAAACATGGAAACTAACTCTGACAATGATTAAAGGAAAGTGTACTATCGAACAGTAGTATAGCTTAGGCAAGATCGGATTGTCGAATCCAAAGGAACTAAAAGTACTAATACTAACTTTCTTTTTATTATTTAGCCTTAAAAATATAGTGAAGTTACTTTAAACTAAATTAAACTAACAACTACTACTCTAAAGACACAAAGACAAAAAGTGAATTGGGAAATAACTTTAGGAAAAACTCAATTGATCACGACGATACCCTCAGGAAGAATGCACCTACACTTCACTTGTTATTTAACCCCTGAATCATATGATTTGTTTACTTAGATTGATCCGTATGACTCCCTAACCTATATTAAACCTTCTCTCGAGGCGAATAATATCTAACCCTAGGTTAATTAGTGGAACTCTCATTCGCTTATAATAACCCTCTAGAATAGCAGTTTATCGATCAATGGACTCCCAAATTAGGTTTCACCCTAATCCGACAAAATCTCGTCACCCTATCTCTAGGCGTGCGATCAACTCCGCTTAAATATGCTAGATCTACTCTTTGGCAGGGTCTGTTCCTCCTCTACCTAAGCACATCAGATTAGATTAAGCAACATAATTAAGAACAAACTAAGTACTTATCATATAAATTAAAAATCAAATAACAAGATTCATTTAGGTTTCATCCCCTTCAGGTATCTGAAGGGTTTAGCTTATAACAAAATAAGAAAACATCTCAAAAGAAAAGATAAAACAAAACATAAGAAATGCCTAAAACTCCCTGAAGGAATTGAAGGAGAGATCCTCCGTCTTGAGTAGAACTCCAGCTTCTTGAGATGGATGAACTGGCTATCTTCGAGTAATTCCCTAAATGAAAGCTCTGGCAGAAGGCTTCTACCAAACTGCGACCCCTGTTTCGGCTTCTACCGAACTCCCCCTTTAAGTTGCCCCATTGGGTGTTTATATAGACTGTGAGATGCTTTACTTGGCACCTAAGTATCTTAATTTAAGTAGAATTCCTACTAGGGTGTTTGAATAGGCTTTGGGATGTGTTTCTTTGCCTCCAAGTATCCTTTCCCGAATGAAATTACTCTTTCTAGCGACAGGGGCACGACCATGGCACATGCCCGTGTAAGTCATGGCTAGGCCGTGTTTAGACTTTTAATAAGGCACGACCGTACTTTTCGGGGTAAGGCCATGTTCTAGATGAATGATGAGGCACGACCATGTGGCTTGAAGTCCAGGCCATGTCAATTTCATGAGTTGGCCCAATTTGGTCTGTTTTAAGCCCATTTTGCATTCTTTTTATCCTTGGGTGCTTTCCTGGGTATAAGACATGAAAATAAAGAATTAAGAGAACCTTTTTACATAAATCAAGGATAAATCATCCAAAAGCATACTAAATATGGGATTAAAATATGTTACTTTTACGGTTTATCAAATACCCCCACACTTAAGCTTTTGCTTGTCCTCAAGCAAAATTCTCAACTTGCAATTAAAACGAACTTTCCATAATTCATAATTCCCATCGACAATGTCTCATCATAATTCATAGATAATCTATATATGGATAATTTAACTCAAAGAGTCCTAAAGATTCAATCAAGATAAGTCATACCTTTGTAGTACGAAAACATAGGTGTCTACCCTTATCTAAGTAATTACCTTTAATTCAAAACCGACAAGGATTGACATCCTCACAAAAGATTCACTCAAATCACTCGAAGTGTTTAAGGTTCAAGAATAAGTACTCATAAGTCGAACCTGAAAAGTTAATCCCATAAGCTTGCCTGAAAATCAAATCTCCACCACTGTATATGAAATGATACACAAATCAAAAGGTCTTTATCAGGGTTGTAATGGGGCTAGGGTTAAGGTGTGGATAAAGTATGAATTAGAAGGTTAGAATCGAGACTTGACCTGACAAATTACCTACTAGAAATATGTAAAAATATAAGTGATTACATCAATTGAAAACTAATAATACTATTATTGATAATTCTATAATACGAGCTCTTCTTCAACAATTGGAATTTAAACGTATGAGCTCAATTAATCACTTAACTTAATACTGAAAATACTTTGAATTTTTTTTTGAAGAACAAAATAAGTATTACATAATAAATGATAAATGTAACTACTGAACTAATATAATTTGGTAACTTAATCAAATCAAACCTCGATTAAAGGGTAGTCAAAAAGGAAGGGTGATACAAATACAAAGGGTCTTTGGGTTAATATTAGTGGTTAAGTCAATAAAAAGGGTTGTTAGGATTCAACGGGGTTCACTAGGGGTTAATTGTGAAGGTAGGCTTTTTAGTGGAGTAAGTGGGTTAAATCCTAGGTGCCTTTATCATCTCTATATATCAAATCAAAAATGTGGTTTCAATATGTATAAACGAGGCAAGTTCTAGAATAACAGTTCAAAGTTGACACACTCATAATCAATAAAGTGAGCAAGAAAAAGAATATATGCTCTATAAGGCTCAAAATCTCACAAAAGTTATGGGTGTTTTTGACATCAATCCTGTAAATTTCAAACTTCAAGGTAATATTCAAATTCAGTTCAACAACCTAGAAAATTTTTTATTCTTGAAAAATAGACTTATCATGCTTGATTCTCTAGTATCTTAAAGTTTAAATCATCAATGCATAGTTATCAATGACTTAATCCAAACCATATCAATAAAAATCATAAATCATTATAAATTTCATCCTAATTAGTAATTGTGAAAAATACTTAAAACAAGATTTAAAATTCAGGATTTTTCGAATAATGTTGTAGTTAACCCCCCCACACTTAAGTTTTACATTGTCCTCAATGTACAAAGAAAGATAATAATAAAATCATAAGATAAGGAGAGAAGTGAAACTTCCTAAATTATAGATGAAGTCTTTGAAAAGAAATCAAATAGGATTGGAGGTGAACGTGGGGAAGCATCTCGAACCGTTTGAAATTGAATCCTCAAAGAAGCCGGTTTGATTTTATTGTATCCTAAACTAAATCTAAATAGCACGAAGAATAATAAAGAAAGTAAAAATAAAAATAGGAATAAAAATAATTAAATAGAGATACGGTCCACGCCAATGTGCTTAGCCGTGGTGCCCACACGGTCACGGCCACGGCCATGTGCAAGGCCATGTGGTCTGGAAATCTGCACTTTTGGTTTATCTGAATGCTTAAAAAGGGAAAATAAAAATAAAAATAAAAATAAAATAAAAATTAAAAAAATGGGGTTAGTGTTCGGGTTGCCTCCCGAGAAGCGCTCATTTATAGTCTTAAGCTAGACTTACCTGTTATTTGCGTAATCATGGTGGTTTAAGGAGGTGGAAATCCTTTCTCATGCGATCAACTTAGTTATGGATATAAAGTTTAAGTCGAGTAGTGTTTACCTCAAAAGTGTTGAATTTGGGATTGCTTACCTTGACTGTGCTGTATAGGAAGACATTAAGTGCTTCAAAAGTGATTTCTTTGTTCGTCTTGAGGTCTGAATTGGTGATTCGAGGGTCTTCCTTATTCAACAATATCTGATCCTCTATTTTTATGTGATTTATTGTTTCTATCAGCTCGTCTGGGGTTTCTTTCGGGTTGACTTCGTGTGGTTCTAGTTCCTCATGTAATTCTTCTTTATTGGCACGAGGTCTATGATCCGACTCAAGTTTGTAGCTTTGTGGTGTTTCCTGTAATGAAGGTTGAACAAGTTGGTTATCAATTGAATTTACTTTCTCACCTTTATCACTTGATGTTCTGGCCGAGTCAAAGGCTTGAAGAGTGACTATCTCGTCGCCTACACAAAGTATGAGTTCTCCTGCATAGATATCAATTTTAGCTCTGGCAGTTGCTAAAAAGGTCTTCCTAAAATTAAGGGGATCGTGTTGTCCTCATCCATGTCTAAAATGACAAAGTCTACTGGGAATACAAATTTATCAATTCTGGTTAGAACATTTTCTATTATACCCCTAGGAATTCTTATAGTTTTATCAGTTAATTGAATGCTCATCCTAGTTTGTCTGGGTTTCCCTAGACCTAGTTGTTTAAACATTTTGTAAGGCATAACATTGATGCTTGCCCCTAAATCCACTAACGTATTAGCAATAGATAAACTACCAATTAAACATGGAATTGTAAAACTCCCTGGATCTTTTAATTTTAGTGGCAGTTTATTTTGTAGAATTGCTGAGCACATTGCATTTAGCTCCACGTTGTAACATCCTAGATTAGGGGTTATGCGTTTGTGCATAATTCATGAGTAGTAGGTTTTGACAATGGTTGGAAGTGAATTAAGGGTTTTAAAATCCTAGGATGGAAGAAAGCTTTGGACAATTATTGGTTTTAAGTTAAAATAAGAAGTGATGTGGAAAAGTGGCAAAGGACGCCACCTAAGCGGCAAGGGTTATGGCATCACGTGAAGTACTTTGAGGGAAGAGGTTCGAATCCCATTGTGTGCATTTTTTCTTAATGAAATAGCATGTTTACTGTGATATGGATGTGTGGTGTGCATCTTTAGAACCTTGGAAATGTAAGGAAATGTAAGGAAATATAAGGAAATGTAAGGAAATAAAAGGAAGTATAAGGAAATGTAAGGAAATGTAAAGAAATGAAAGGAAATAAAAGGAAATGTATGGAAATGTATGGAAATGTAAGGAAATGTATGGAAATGTATGGAAATGTATGGAAATGTTAGGAAATGTAAGGAAATGTATGGAAAGGTATGGAAATGTATGGAAATGTAAGGATATGTATGGAAATGTAAGGAAATGTATGGAACGATTAGAGGAAAGTGAACATTTTGGAAACCTAAGCTAAAAGAGGAAAGTAAACATTTTGGAAACTAAGCCAAAATAGGAAAGTAAACATTTTGGAAACCTAGGAAATGGCAAGTTTACAGAGTCAAAAAAATTTTTGGAAACTTAAAATGACCCCAAAATGTCGAATTTTAAAGTTCAAAGGGAACTTAGGGCCAGTGACCCTAAAATAAAAAGCACGTGAAATTTGACCCAAAAGCGGAGTTAGAAAAGTGGCTCAAGATGCCACTTAGGGCCTCGTGAAATGGTCCACATGCAAAGGGTGTTGGGCACGAGTTCAAGTCACATGGGAAACAAACAAAATAAGTTTTATTTTATCTTCTAGAAGCCCAAGAGGTGGATTTGCACCTAGCTAAAGCTTTAAGTGATTTTTTATTTAATTACTTAGAGAGGAAGCAATGGACTGCAATAGGGACTCTCAAGAGAAGAGTTTTATTCCTTTAGAATTTCGGCTAAATAGGTGGATAAATGAAGAATTATTCTTTAATTAGGAAAATAAGGAAGAGTGGTGGCCAAGTTAAGGATTCTTGGCCTAGTAATTTCGGCTATAAAAGGATGAGACTAGGGCCATTCATTATTCATTCTCCCTCTCTCTTTTCCTCTGCCGAATATTCTTCTTGGCGTCCATTCTTTTCTTCTTTTCTTTTAGCCTCTAGCGATTTCTTCTAAGCCTATTATTCCTCTCTTCTTTCATCTTTGAAACCGAATACATAAGGGAATCATAGCCGATTGTTCATCAAGTCTCTAAGCCGAATCTCTGAAGGTTGAAGAGAAGGTGCAATCGATTCCTTCAAATAAGGGTAAGATCCAAGTTTGGTTTCCATTCTTTTATATTTTAGACTTATCGAAATCTAGGGCTAATCCCATTAATGTTCATGGTTGCCGAAACTTTGAAGAGATCTTTCGGGATTTACTAAGTGTAGGCTACAAGGAAGGAGAAGTTCTTTTCCCGAAGGTACACCATAGGCCGCGTGTTCCCTAGTTATTCGGTGAGTTTTGGGATTTAAAATCCACAAGGTAAGTGTCTATAGCTTTCGGCTAAGGCCTATTTTGATAATTAGATCTAATTCTTGTTTGTTTAAAAAGCCGAAACTAACCCCTGATGAGATTTAGTGCTTGGCCGAATACAAGGAGGACCATAGCATAGATTTCGGGATTTGATTAGTATTGAAATCGGCAACAAGGTAAGTTTTAAGAAAACTAATCCTACTAGGATTTGGATTAAAGGTCAATTGATTTTTTTTTATTATTAAAGTAGTAAGTGATTAATCAAATGTAGGAATTGAGATCTAAAGCAATAGATCGGGTTTTCGAGATTTCAAGGAATTGATAAGAAAATCAGGTGTGTACCCTACACTAAATCTTAATAGATTTACGACTTTAATTCATTATATGTGTTAATATGAAAGAGTAAGAATATGGCTAAGGTACCGTGTGTATTCCACACTATTCTTAATAGTTTTATGGTTTAAATATGTTATATATGTTAATGTGAAAGTGAAAGAAAGTGGCTAAAGTGCCATATTATGGTACAAAGTATTCGTGCACGTTTTCCTATTTCTACTAGGATTTGAAAAAATGTTATACAAGTGAAAAGTGATGTGAAAGTGAAATAAAAATATGTTATGCATGATATTTATTATTTGGGGCATTTGGGTCAATTGAAGAAGGGAAGTGAATGTGATGACTTGGTCTCACTAAGTGAATGTGATGACTTGGTCTCACTAAGTGAATGTGATGACTTCGGTCTCACTAAGTGGTAACCGGTTACATTACGATTGGTGGCTATGCCACAATATTATCGATGGGCGATGAGCATGTCGATTGCAATGATCGCCTTCAATGGAGTGTAGCGGAAGGAGGGTTGACTTAGTAGTCCCCACGTTGTACTGAGTTGGTACGGTGGAGTGTAGCGGATGGCATATAGGTTTGGGTTCGGGTTTGCATCATTACCTTGAAATTTTATATGCATATGATTTTTATGGTGTGCCTATTTCTATTATGTTTAGTGTTGGTTACACATCGAGTCTATCGACTCACCTGTTGTGGGAATATATTTGGTGATGAGCGAGTAATGGACCGGACGGCAGAACTTGTGGTGGCCATGATCGACTTGAAGTTCATTTAATTTGAATATTTATTTTATTCAAGTCTTGTACAATTTATTATTTTGGGTTTCATTTTATGTAATAAGGCCACCGTGATTTAATTTTTATTTCTACTATAATTACTATATTATGAGTTTAGGGCTTTATAAAGAGTAAGCCCACTTGGTATGAAATAAGTTTAAATATTTTGTCACTTGAAGCAAATGGGTTTTATTATAAAAATAAATTTGTTTTCAACTCAAGCCCAACCCACAACGAACTATCTTCCAAAACTCACGATTTTCAAAGTATTCGAATGAATTTGAATCGGGTTACTTGAGGAACATACCGATCCATCCATTCTCGTGGGTCGTGTGGGGTGTTTCGATTTAGTATCGAGCCAGTTCAAACTCTCTACTGTGGCCTAAGGCCCAAAACGTTTTTAAAACAAGGCCAAATGAGTTTTATGAAAGTATTTTACAAATAGACAGTATAAAGACATGGCCCCTAAGTCTCCGACCATGATCCACCGGTAAGTACCCCAACTCTATGTGTGATTACATGATTTATATAAGGGTAGAAAAGGCATGGAACGTAGAATAGCATGATAGGAACTTGAACCCTAGGATTAGACTACTCAAACACAAACACATAAGATTTAAGGCACTAAACCAACCTATGACTAAGTCAATTAAGCTAGGGTGTGGCAACCATGGTACGCATGTCTAGGAGTGGATCCTGAAGAGCTTGGTATTTAAGCAGTCCTAGTGACTCACCTCCTCTTCTTGAATCCTACCTGGTGCGTAGCTTCGGTTCACCCTAACCTAGAGGACTTAGCGGGTGTGGCAACCCCTGTACGCATGTCTAGGAATGGTTTCAGTGGGAGCTTGGTATTTAAGCAGTCCGCGTGACTCACCTCCTCTCCACTCGAATCCTACAGTGCGTGTGTAACTGCTCACCCTAACCAAGAGGACTTAGTCACGGCTAAACCCAATAACTAAAACCCGAAAGGGACTAGCCGTATTTTATGGAAACCCTAATTTTAAAATTTCTAAATTACCTCTTGATTTGAAAAGAATATTTTATAAATTTTCCTGAAATATTTTTATTTACAAATTTACTAAAATACCCCTAGTGGTAAAATTACAAAAATGCCCTTGGTTTATAAAATGTCCAACTACTCAATAGTTTTGCCAAAATTTCATTATGTTATAAAAGTACAAAAAAAACCCTAATTTGCAAACTATCAAAATACCGTGATTTTGGAAAATTACAAAATTGCCCCTAACTTACCAAAATTTCTAAAATGACCCTGATTTCCAAAATTTTTGCAACTTCATCATTTTGGAAAATAAATTTCTCAAAATGAACCCTCAAAATTTTGCAACTTCTGAAATATCCCGATTTATTAAAATTTTACAATTTACCGGTTTGTGGAAAAATTACCAAAATACCCCAAGGTCCAAAATTTTTAAATACCCTGATTTCAAAAATTTTCCAAAATACCTAGGAACTTAAAAGTACCAAAAATACTTTGTGACAAAATCACCAAGGAACTTTATTTTGACAAATTACGAAAATACCTCGTAGGATAAATTACGAAAATACCCAGGGTAGTGGAAAACAACAAATGAAAACTACAACGTTTCTCCGAATGAACTAAGGTTCATAATTGTTTGATGGATGTGTGAATGAATGAAAAGACTGTGTGCATGTATGAATCTGAAAGAACCACTCCTAAACTCTTTTCATAAAATTTCTTGAAGTAATAAAGTGAAACAAAAGTACTAATTTATAAAAAAAAACTTCTAAATCAGATTGTGACGTTAGAAATGAGTTCTAAAGGACGTGAACTTAGAGATTGTGCCTGGAAAGTATGATGGTTCTATTAAGATCAGAGTGCGCAGCGTAAGCATAGTGCGGTGAGAAAAATTGTACGACTGCCAGTAAGTAATTTCGAGGACGAAATTATTTTTAAGGAGGGTAGCACTGTAACATCCTAGATTAGGGGTTATGCGTTTGTGCATAATTCATGAGTAGTAGGTTTTGACAATGGTTGGAAGTGAATTAAGGGTTTTTAAAATCTTAGGATGGAAGAGAAAGCTTTGGACAATTATTAGTTTTTAAGTTAAAAATAAGAAGTGATGTGGAAAAGTGGCAAAGGACGCCACCTAAGGGGCAAGGGTTATGGCATCATGTGAAGTACTTTGAGGGAAGAGGTTCGAATCCCATTGTGTGCATTTTTGCTTAATGAAATAGCATGTTTACTGTGATATGGATGTGTGGTGTGCATCTTTAGAACCTTGGAAATGTAAGGAAATGTAAGGAAATATAAGGAAATGTAAGGAAATAAAAGGAAGTATAAGGAAATGTAAGGAAATGTAAAGAAATGAAAGGAAATAAAAGGAAATGTATGGAAATGTATGGAAATGTAAGGAAATGTATGGAAATGTATGGAAATGTATGGAAATGTAAGGAAATGTAAGGAAATGTATGGAAAGGTATGGAAATGTATGGAAATGTAAGGATATGTATGGAAATGTAAGGAAATGTATGGAACGATTAGAGGAAAGTGAACATTTTGGAAACCTAAGCTAAAAGAGGAAAGTAAACATTTTGGAAACTAAGCCAAAATAGGAAAGTAAACATTTTGGAAACCTAGGAAATGGCAAGTTTACAGAGCCGCGCGAAAATTTTTGGAAACTTAAAAATGACCCCAAAATGTTGAATTTTAAAGTTCAAAGGGGAACTTAGGGCCAGGTGACCCTAAAATAAAAAGCACGTGAAATTTGACCCAAAAACGGAGTTGGAAAAGTGGCCTGAAGATGCCACTTAGGGCCTCAGGAAATGGTCCACATGCAAAGGGTGTTGGGCCTGAGTTCAAGTCACATGGGAAACAAACAAAATAAGTTTTATTTTATCTTCTATAAGCCCAAGAGGTGGACGGCACCTAGCTAAAGCTTTAAGTGATTTTTTTATTTAATTACTTAGAGAGGAAGCAATGGACGACAATAGGGACTCTCAAGAGAAGAGTTTTATTCCCTTTAGAATTTCGGCTAAATAGGTGGATAAATGAAGAATTATTCTTTAATTAGGAAAATAAGGAAGAGTGGTGGCCAAGTTAAGGATTCTTGGCCTAGTAATTTCGGCTATAAAAGGATGAGACTAGGGCCATTCATTATTCATTCTCCTCTCTTTTTCCTCTGCGAATATTCTTCTTGGCGTCCATTCTTTTCTTCTTTTCTTTTAGCCTCCTAGCCGATTTCTTCTAAGCCTATTATTCCTCTCTTCTTTCATCTTTGAAACCGAATACATAAGGGAATCATAGCTAATTATTCATCAAGTCTCTAAGCCGAATCTCTGAAGGTTGAAGAGAAGGTGCAATCGATTCCTTCAAATAAGGGTAAGATCCAAGTTTGGTTTCCATTCTTTTATATTTTAGACTTATCGAAATCTAGGGCTAATCCCATTAATGTTCATGGTTGCCGAAACTTTGAAGAGATCTTTCGAGATTTACTAAGTGTAGGCTACAAGGAAGGAGAAGTTCTTTTCCCGAAGGTACACCATAGGCCGCGTGTTCCCTAGTTATTCGGTGAGTTTTGGGATTTAAAATCCACAAGGTAAGTGTCTATAGCTTTCGGCTAAGGCCTATTTTGATAATTAGATCTAATTCTTGTTTGTTTAAAAAGCCGAAACTAACCCCTGATGAGATTTAGTGCTTGGCCGAATACAAGGAGGAGCATAGCATAGATTTCGGGATTTGATTAGTATTGAAATCGGCAACAAGGTAAGTTTTAAGAATACTAATCCTACTAGGATTTGGATTTATGGTCAATTGGTTTTTTTTATTATTAAAGTAGTAAGTGATTAATCAAATGTAGGAATTGAGATCTAAAGCAATAGATCGGGTTTTTGAGATTTCAAGGAATTGATAAGCAAATCAGGTGTGTACCCTACACTAAATCTTAATAGATTTACGGCTTTAATTCATTATATGTGTTAATATGAAAGAGTAAGAATATGGCTAAGGTACCGTGTGTATTCCACACTATTCTTAATAGTTTTATGGTTTAAATATGTTATATATGTTAATGTGAAAGTGAAAGAAAGTGGCTAAAGTGCCATATTATGGTACAAAGTATTCAGGTACGTTTTCCTATTTCTACTAGGATTTGAAAAAATGTTATACAAGTGAAAAGTGATGTGAAAGTGAAATAAAAATATGTTATGCATGATATTTATTATTTGGGGCATTTGGGTTAGTTGAAGAAGGGGAAGTGAATGTGATGACTTCGGTCTCACTAAGTGAATGTGATAACTTCGGTCTCACTAAGTGAATGTGATGACTTTGGTCTCACTAAGTGAATGTGATGACTTGGTCTCACTAAGTGAATGTGATGACTTCGGTCTCACTAAGTGGTAACCGGTTACATTACGATTGGTGGCTATGCCACAATATTATCGATGGGCGATGAGCACGTCGATTGCAATGACGCCTTCGATGGAATGTAGCGGAAGGAGGGTTAACTTAGTAGTCCCCACTGTGTACAGGTTGGTACGGGTGGAGTGTAGCGGATGGCATATAGGTTTGGGTTCGGGTTTGCATCATTACCTTGAAATTTTTATATGCATATGATTTTTATGGTGTGCCTATTTCTATTATGTTTAGTGTTGGTTACACACTGAGTCTATCGACTCACCTGTTGTGGGAATATGTTTGTGTGATGAGCGAGAATGGACCGGACGGCGAACTTGTGGTGGCCATGATCGACTTGAAGTTCGTTTAATTTGAATATTTATTTTATTTAAGTATCTGTACAATTTATTATTTTGGGTTTCATTTTATGTAATAAGGCCACCGTGATTTAATTTTTATTTCTACTATAATTACTATGTTATGAGTTTAGGGCTTTATAAAGAGTAAGCCCACTTGGTATGAAATAAGTTTAAATATTTTGTCACTTGAAGCAAATGGGTTTTATTATAAAAATAAATTTGTTTTCAACTCAAGCCCAACCCACAACGAACTATCTTCCAAAACTCATAGTTTTCAAAGTATTCGAATGAATTTGAACCGGGTTACTTCGAGGAACATACCAGATCCAGTCCATTCTCGTGGGCCGGGTGTGGGGTGTTTCACACGTGGTGCTCTTTGTCTAATTTGCATTTGTTGGTCAAGAGCTGTCTTAAATATTTCCTGGAGTCGGGCAGCTGAAAAAGAGCTTTAAGAAGAGGTAAATTAATATGTAATTTCTTTAAAAGTTTAAGAAACTTACCGAACTGTTCTTCTGAATCGTCTCTTTTCAATGCTTCAAGATAAGGTATGCAAGGTTGGTACTCCTTTATTACCGATTTTGGCTTTTCTTGTGTTACCTCTACTTTACTTTCGTCTACCTTGTTTTTTGGTGTCGGATTGGGTTCATCTGACTTCTTATTGTCCTGAGCTGTGATGGCTTGAATTTGCTCCTTAGGGTTAATCTCAGTGTTACTTGGTAGACGTCCTTGCAGTCGTTTTGACATAAGCTTTGCAAGTTGTTCGACTGCATTGGTGACTTCCTTGACTGACTTAGAAATTTCCCCGATTCGGCTCTCATTGGTTTTGATTGTTCTTTCAGTTTCTTGGATACTTTTCTCTGTGTCTGTCAAAAATTTTGCTAGCATCTTCTCAAGGGTTGGTTTCTTCTCTTGTGGATAAAGCTAATTTTGGAAGTTTTGAGGAGGTTACTATCTTTGATTTCCTTGATTTCTTTGACCTCCCCATGAAAAATTTGGGTGGTTCCTCCAACCTGGATTGTAAGTGTTACTATAAGGATTATTATTGGATCTGAAATTATTACCTATATAGTTCATCTATTTGTTCTCTGCTCTTGGTTGATAGTGTGGGTACTCAGGATTCGCCACAGTTCCACTTGTGTCGCACTGCATGACTGGATGTGCCTGTGAAGGGCACCAACTATCTAGCTTTTTATTCATCATCTCTAACTGATTAGATAACCTGGTGACCACGTCGAGGTTGAAGACACTGGCTGTTTTAGTAGGAATTGTCCTCATGACTTGCCACTGATAATTATTCAGTGCCATCTTTTCCATAGACTAAAATTTTCTACCAAAAGCAAAATAGAGGAAAAAATTAGCAAAGTAAAAAATAAAAAATAAAAAAATAAAAATAAATTGTAATAAAAAATTGGCTAAAGTAATAAAAATTAAGCTTTCTTAATATTTTAGTTCCCCGGCAACGGTGCCAAAAACTTGATCGGTTTAATTCAGATTTTTAAAATTTACAAAGAGAATGATCAAACCTGGAAACTAACTTTGACAATGATTAAAGGCAAGTGTACCTATCCAACAGTAGTATAGCTTAGGCAAGACCGGATTGTCGAACCCAAAGGAACTAAAAGTACTAATATTAACTTTCTTTTTATTATTTAGCCTTAAAAATATAGTGAAGTTACTTTAAACTAAATTAAACTAACAACTACTACTCTAAAGACACAAAGACAAAAGAGTGAATTGGGAAATAACTTTAGGAAAAACTCAGTTGATCACGACGATACCCTCAGGAAGAATCCACCTAGACTTCACTTGTTATTTAACCCCTAAATCATATGATTTCTTTACATAGCTTAATCCGTAAGACTCCCTAACCTATATTAAACCCTCTCTCGAGGCGAATAACATCTAACCCTAGGTTAATTAGTGGAACTCTTGTTCACTTATAATAACCCCCTAGAATAGCAGTAAATCTATCAATGGACTCCTATATTAGGTTTCACCCTAATCCGACAAAATCTCGTCACCCTATCTCTAGGCGTGTGATCAACTTCGCTTAATTATGCTAGATCTACTCTTAGGCAGGGTCTATTCCTCCTCTACCTAAGCACATCAGATTAGATTAAGCAACATAATTAAGAACAAACTAAGTACTTATCATATAAATCAAAAATCAAATAAAAAGATTCATTTAGGTTTCATCCCCTTCAGGTATCTGAAGGGTTTAGTTCATAACAAAATAAGAAAACATCTCAAGAGAAAAGATAAAACAAAACATAAGAAATCCCTAAAACTCCCTAAAGGAATTGAAGGAGAGATCCTCCATCTTGAGTAGAACCCCGGCTTCTTGAGATGGATCAACTGGCTATCTTCAAGTAATTCCCTAAATGAAAGCTCTGGCAGAAGGCTTTTGCCAAACTGCGACCCCTGTTTTGGCTTCTTCCGAACTCCCCTTTGAGTTGCCCCTTTGGGTGTTTATATAGACTGTGAGATGCTTTACTTGGCCCCTATGTATCCTCATTTAAGTAGAATTCCTACTAGGGTGTTTTAATAGGCTTTGGGATGTGTTTCTTTGCCTCTAAGTATCCTTTCCCGAATGAAATTGCTCTTTCCAGCGATAGGGGTACGGCCATGGCACACGCCCGTGTAAGTCGTGGCCAGGCCCTGTCGAACTTTTAATGAGGCACGGCCGTGCTTTTTGGGGTAAGGTCGTGTTCTAGATGAATGGTAAGGCACGGTCGTGTGGCTTGAAGTCTAGGCCATGCCAATTTCGTGAGTTGGCCCAATTTGGTCCGTTTTAAGCCCGTTTTGCGTTCTTTTTATCCTTGGGTGCTTTCCTGGGTATAAGACATGAAAAGAAAGGATTAAGAGCACCTTTTTACATAAATCAAGGATAAATCATCCAAAATCATACTAAATGTGGGATTAAAATATGTTACTTTTACGGTTTATCACCAAGCCTACCACAAGCCCGGGGTTGACAAATTGATTTTAAGCTTACCAAAGCAAACTTATTCCCCTCACTCGAGTTTACCCAAATAAACATCCTCACCAAGCATTCAATATCATCACAAATCACTTGCAAAATCATCATTGATTGCATAAAGTAGCAAGGGATCGAGAGCAAAATCGACTGAGCAAGTGTAACTCTTCCTGCCATCGATAAATGTTTAATGTCCCAACATTGCAACTTGGTTCAAACCTTATTCACCACAAATCTCAAAGAAATTTTCATTATCCTCTCATGAAAGAGTGGCACACCTAAGTAAGTTCCAAGGTTTGTCATTCTCTAAAATCCAAGGACTTCACCAATAGACTCCCTTAGCTCCTCCTCTACCCCACTTGAAAAGAAAACATTTGTCTTCTTTGCATTAATTCTATGCCCAAATGAAGTACAGAACTGTTCCAATATAATTTTATTCCTCCGCCTATTTAATATTTGTCTGTCCAAAAGCAACCAAGTCATCTATAAAAAATAAATGAGATAAGATCAGACCTAACTTGGATAGTCGGATGGGATGCCAAATACCAGAATTAACTACTGATTGAATACTATAACCGAGCCATTCCATACAAAGACTGAACAAATATTGTGATAAAGGACATCCCTGACAAATTCCTCATATCAGTCTAAATTTTTGTGATAGGATCCCATTCCACAGAACCTGCATAGGTGAAGCTGTAATAGCAGACATAATAACCTCGAGTAAAAAATCGGGGATACTTGATGCTTTCAATGAGACATCAATAAACTCCCAACTAACTCTGTCATAAGCCTTATTGAGGTCAATTTTGATAGCCATCCATTTCCAACTCTTTTGTTTGCTCATCATAGAATGGATCACTTCTTTGGTGATAATAACATTATTTGTAATTTTCCCTCTGGCAATAAATCATGTCTACTCTGCTGCTATAATCTTTGGAATGATAACTCTAAACCGATTGGTTATTACCTTCATTACCAATCTATAGAAGACGGTGTACAGTCTAATTGGACAAAAATAAGCAAAACTCTTCGGATTATTGATCTTCGGAATAAGAACCAACAGATTGTTATTCAGCTTCGAATCAATACTTTAACCAACAAAAACCTTCTAGACCCACTCACATATCACCTTACTAACCAAATCCCACCGAATTTGAAAGAAAAAGACATGAAACCTATCAATATCTAGTGACTTCAGTGGAGCCATGTAAAAAAGAGCTGACTTAATCTCGTATACTGTGATCTCCTTATTTAGGAAAAGAACATCTTTATGATCAAGTCTTGGAAACATACTTGCCTATAAATCCCTTATTTTATCAGTTTTCTCTCCATACAGTCTCTAAAAGAATCTAATCAACTCTTGCTAAAACATAGCATCTTCAAAAATCCATTCCCCCTCCCCATTTTTAAAAGTAGAAATACGATTAGATTTCTTTCTCTGCATCGTTCATCTATGAAAGAAGCTAGTATTACGATCTCTCAGTGACAACCAATCACATCTGGATTTATGTTTCCACAGTAATTCTTCATGTTGGAGAACTTCTAACCCTTCCTTACCTTCATTTCCTTTTGAACCAAATTATCAGCACCCGAATTCTCCAAAGCCCTTTGGATACCGGACAATTTTCAGATTAAGTGCTTTTTTTGGACACTAATATGGCCTTAAAAGGACTTGTTCCAAGTTTTAATTTTAGCAGTGAAGTGATAAAGTGACTTAACCATACTTCCATTAATTTTCCAACTATCTTTCACAAACTCAGCGAAACTTGGATATTCAACTTAACTTGTTATAACCCTAAAGGGGTGCCCTCTACAAAAATAACCTTCTAATCAATATTCAGAAGGAACAGCTTATGGTCCAATTTTAGCCTCAGAAGATGAGTCACCATACAATTAGGAAAGAGACTTACCCATACATTATTACCAATAACCCTATTAAGGCACTCAAAGACCCCTCATCTGTGCCAAGTAAATGAATGTCCTTTAAAACCCAAATCCTAAAGATTATCATCCTCCATAAAATTCCAAAAAAGAGCTCAACGTTTACCAATCATCTAACCTCTTTTTTTTTCAATAGAAAAAAGCAAGGCATTAAAATCCCCGATAGCAAGCCAAATGATAGCTCTAGTTAGTATAGCCGACTTTAATCCTTCCCAAAGATTCTTTCATTTTTGTCCATCAAGGCTACCATAAATGAAAGCAACATAAATAAAAAGAACATACGAGGATAAGGATAAACTGAGGGTGATTACAAACCACCTCCACGTGGATCGACTCTTTCCAACTGACACAGATACCTCTAGAAAAGCCATCAGCCTTGACCTAGTAAGAATACTAAAATCCCAAGTTAGCGATGATTATGTCAACTTTAACACCACTAACTCTTGTTTCCAACAAACTCAAAATATCAGGCTTGAATCTCGCTTTATACTCTCAAAAAGTATGTGGACAATTAACACCGCACAATCTGACAGTTTTAAGAGAAAATTGACAGATTCATAATCATAAGTGTAAATTAAGAGAACTAACCATTTACTGTTTGGAAATACCCATCTCTTCAACTTTTGCCTTTTTCGTACTTGGACTATCAACACCTAAGTCTTTCTCCATTTGAGAATTAATTAATCCTACCATAGAGTTCATTGAATCAAATAGTGAAACTCGTACTGATCTAGCTAACTTGAAATGCTCACCCCTATCTTTGATAGTCTTATTTAACTTCATTTCATTTTGGCCAACCTCAAATTTTCCACAAGAATTTCACCTTTTAGTTCTCTGTTTAAGCTTAACCCCGCTTGCAAAAGTACCCCTATTTTGTTCTCTGTATTTTGAATACCATCATTTTCCTTAAAGGTGATAGTTGAATGTTTCCTGGGTTCTAAAGCTCTTAGACTAAGGGGGGCACAACCCTTTCTGATGTTTTAACAAAAATAAGATTAAAGTGTCAACTTGTACCTTCAAGAATAGAAGCTCCTATTCAACCAAAATTATAATGTGAATTAAAATAAATATTGGGTTTAGAAACCTTTGAACCGGTTTCTCCTACACATACATCTTTCTACTAGTCCATAAATTCACTTGCATTGGCCGAATCATTTTCTATCAGCCCAACCACTGCTATTGTTTTTTCCCTAACCTTTTCACATTCAGTCCACTTCTAGCCACAAGTGGGTCCCTTATTGGGCTTTTAGACCCAGCTTCCAAAATTCTTCCCAGCCCTTTTACCTTTCAACGCCAAATCTCCTTCTTTATTCCCAAAATTACTTCCCCGATTCTGCTTATTAACCAACCCTAAATTCATTCCTTTTTCAGTCAAAATATTAGAACCAAGATCTTCATTTCTATCCTCTCCATCAATTAACCGACTCAGCACCAAAAATCTCTACTTTGAGATTTTTTTCCATAAAATTTTGGCTTAAGGTTTTGACTATCCCTTTATTATGCCAACTTTTTCTCTCCACTTACATCTAAGGATTGAGCTCTCCACCCCCAGAATCATCCATTGTGACTGTTTCGGTGACTGAAGAAGTCTCTGTTTTCTCCTTCTCTTCCCCATGACGTCGACTCTCAACCACCATAGGACACAGTTCCTTGACATGTCCATATTGCCTACATGTGAAAAAAAATTATGGGTAAGGATTTATAGACCACCTTTTGCATTTCCCCATTAATCCAAATATAAGACACGATCGATTTATCCAATCTGACATAAATGACCATTGTAATAGGCCAATTTAGCTCGGCCCATACAAAAAAGAATAAACCCAAAATAATAAAACAAAGTCTAAGTCCAATCCAAAATATATCATTTGGCCCGATCGGAATGGCCCATTACTTGAAAACATTGAAGGTCCATCTATAAGCTTGACGTATATGGGAACACAATCTTCAAGGATATGCAATCTTAGACATGATATACAAATCTTAGATATGATATGCAATCCTAGAAGATATGATATGCAATCTTTGATATGATATGCAAATCTTAGATATGATATGCAATCCTAGAAGATATGGTATGCAATCTTAGAAGATATGATATGCAATCTTAGATATGATATGCAAATCTTAGATATGATATAAGATATGGTATGCAATCGGAAAAGACGTGATTTTGTAATCTTAGAGATTTAATTTGTAGATACCTTTTAATTTTAGCCGTAGATGTAATTGATCTGTACCGTTGGATTTGGGGAGGCTAAACTATAAATAGATGCCTATCCCTTCATTGTAAAAAAAGACTTGAGTTTTGAGTAATAAAAATTCTTGAGAGTATTCACTCAAATTTCTCTCTCTTTTGCATTCTTATTTTCTATGGCTTGTTCTTATTTTGTTCTTTGCTCATCTTCGTTTCTTTTTGAGTTGCTTCTATTCGAGTTAGATTTTGGTAGAGGAATTTCGTTGAATCCTCATATCACGGAGTTAGGTTGACTTATGCATTTTTTTAACCTTTTTTATTTATCCATTTAATTTCTTAACATTATTTATTCATTTATTTTAAATTTTAAATTTTTTTCTTTTCCTATTTATGTTAAATTGTTTTATAATATATATTGTTATTTTTATTTGTTATATATTATCTTTGTATTTGATAAACCGTAAAAGTAACAGATTTTAATCCCACATTTAGTATGCTTTTGGATGATTTATCCTAATTTATGTAAAAGGTGCTCTTAATCCTTTCTTTCCATGTCTTATGCTCAGGAAAAGCACCTAAGGATAAAAAGACCGTAAAACGGGCTTAAAACGGACCAAATTGGGCCAACCCAAGAAATCAACATGGCCTGGACTTCAAGCCACACGGCCGTGCCTTGCCATTTACTTCACACGACCATGCCACGATTTACACAGTTGTGCCCCAATCGACAGAATCGAGACACGGCCTGAAGACGACTTACAAGGGCGTGTGCCATGGGCGTGCCCCTACCGTGGGAAAAAGAAATTTCACTCGAATTTGGATGCTTGGAGGCAAAGAAACACATTCCTAAGTCTACTTAAACATCCTATGAGGAATCCTACTTGAATTAGGATACTTAGGAGCCAAGTAAAGCATCTCAAAGCCTATATAAACACCAAGGTAGCAACTAAAAGGAGTTCTGAGAAGCCAAGTAGGACGACTTTTTAGCAGAGGCTTTTGCCGAAGCTTTCATCTTTTAGGGAATCACTTGAAGATAGCCAGTTGATCCATCTCAAGAAGACGGAACTCCATTCAAGATGGAGGATCTCTCCTTTAATTCCTTCAGGGGGTTTTAGGGATTTCTTATGTTTTGTTTATTCTTTACTCTTGAGATGTTTTCATATTTAGTTATGAACTAAACCCCTCAGATACCTGAAGGGGATGAAACCTATGATGGATTTTGTTATTTGATTTCTAAATTATATGATAAGTACTTGGTTTGTTCTTAATTATGTTGCTTAATTTAATCCGATGTGCTTAGGTGGAGGAGGAATAGACTACCTAAAAGTAGATCTAGCATAATTGGGTGGAGTTGATTGGGCGCCTAGAGATAGGGTTACGAGATTTTTTCGGATTAGGGTGAAACCTAATATGGGAATCCATTGATCGATTTACTGCTTCCTTAGGGGGTTATTATAAGAGAATGAGAGTTCCACTAATTAACCTAAGGTTAGACGTTATTCGCCTCGAGAGAGGGTTTAATATAGGTTAGGGAGTCTCACGGATCAAGCTAAGTAAAGAAATCAAAAGGTTTGGGGAATAAATAATAAGTGAAGTCATAGGTAGATTCTTCCTGAGCATATCATCTTTATCAACTTAGTTTTCCTAAAGTCTTTCTCCAATTCATTCTTTTGTCTTTGCATTTAGTATTTCATTAGTTCAATAATTCAATCACTCCATATTTCAGGCTAAATAATAGAAAGAAAGTAAGTAGTAGTACTTTTAGGTTCCTTGGGCTCGATAAGATATTCTTGCCTTAACTATACTACTGTTCGATAGGTGCACTTGCCTCTATCGTTGTCATAGTTAGTCTATAGGTTCGATCATTCTTTATAAATTTTAAAACTAGATTGTTTTGACATGATTAAGTTTTTGGCATCGTTGCCGGGGACCTCTAAAATATTAAGAAAACTTTATTTCTATTACTTTAGCCAAATTTTTTAATTTACAATTTATTATTATTATATTATTCTTTATTATTATTTCTTTTTACTTTGCTAATTTTTTTCCTCTATTTTGCTTTTGGCAGAAACTTTTAGTCTATGGAAAAGATGGCACTGAATAATTATCAGTGGCAAGGCATGGGGGCAATTCCTACTAAAGCAAGCAGTGTTTTCAACCTCGACGTGGTCACCAGGTTATCTAATTAGTTAAAGATGATGAATAAAAAGATTGATGATTTGTGTAGTCCCTTGCAGGTACATCTATAAATACAATATGATTTGAATCTAGGAGGCGTGGCAAATCCTGAGTACCCACCCTACGGATATGGCAAGGAAAACGAGCAAGCTCACTATACAGGTAACTATGCTAGATATCAAAATAATTTTTATAGTGACACTTATAATGCAGGTTGGAAGTACCATCCCAATTTCACATGGAATTATCAAAATAGCCAAAGATCAGAACTTCCTATAGATTTTCAACAACCACCTCACCAACAAGAAGAGGAGCCAAATCTTGAAGAGATCTTGATTAATTTAATGGCGACCATGATTCTCGTCTCCAAAAGGCTGAAGTAGCACTTGATGAACAAAAAAAATTGATCAAAGGGATCGAGAATCAAGTTGGAGAACTTACTAGGTCAGTGGGACATCTCACAAAGCTAATACGATAGCTAGGACATCTATCAAGTAACACCGAGGTTAACCCAAAGGAGCAAATTCAAGCCATCTCAGCTCAAGATAGTAAGGAGTTAGATGAACCAAACTCAATACAATAAAACAAGGTAGACAAAGGTAAGATAGAGGTAACACAAGAAAAGCAAAAATCGGTAATCAAGGAGTACCAACCTTGCATACCTTATCCCAAAGCAATGAAAAGAGATGATTCAGAGGAATAGTTCGGTAAGTTTCTTAAACTCTTAGAGAAATTATATATTAACTTCCCTCTTCTTGAAGCTCTTTTCGATACCGACTTCGAGTAAATTTTAAGATGACTCTTGACCAACAAACATAAATTAGACGAAGAACACCACGTGGAGCTAAACGCAATGTGCTCAAGCAATTCGCAAAATAAACCGCCACGTAAATTAAAAGATCCAGGGAGTTTTACAATTCCATGTTTAATTGGTAGTTTATCTATTGATAATGCGTTAGTGGATTCAGGGGAAGCATCAATGTTATGCCTTACAAAATGTTTAAACAACTAGGTCTAGGGAAACCCAGACAAACTAGGATAATCGTTCAATTAACTGATAAAACTATAAGAATTCCTAGGGGTATAATAGAAAATGTTCTAATTAAAATTGATAAATTCGTATTCCCAGTAGACTTTGTCGTTTTAGACATGGATAAGGACAATACGATCCCCTTAATTCTAGGAAGACCCTTTTTAGCAACTGCCAAAGCTAAAATTGATATCTATGCAGGAGAACTCATACTTCGTGTAGGCGACGAGATAGTCACTCTTCAAGCTCTTGACTCGGCTAGAACATCAAGTGATAAATGTGAGAAAGTAAATTCAGTTGATAACCAACTTGTTCAACCTTCATTGCAGGAAACACCACAAAGCTACAAACCTGAGCCAGATCATAGACCTCGTACTAATAAAGAAGAATTACATGAGGAACCAGAACCACACGAACTGAAACCAAAGGAAACCCCAGATGAGCTGATAGGAACAACAAATCACATCAAAATAGAGGATCAGGTATTTTTGAATAAGGAAGACCCTCGAATCACCAATTCAGAACTCAAGGCAAATGAAGAAATCACTTTTGAGGTACTTAATGCCTTCTTATACGGCACAGTCGAGGTAAGCAATCCTACATTCAACACTTTTGAGGTAAACATTACTCGACTTAAACTTTATATCCATAATTGAGTTGATCGAATGAGAAAGGATTTCCACCTCCTCAAACCACCATGACCATATGAATGAGAGGTAAAGTCTCGCTAAGACTATAATGAGCACTTCTCGGGAGGCAACCCGAGCACTAACCCTATTTTTACATTTTTTATTTTATTTATTTTATTTTTCTTTTCTTTTTCTTTTTAGTACCTAACCATAAACTAACCAAATAGTAGATTTCTAGGCCACACCCTACACACAGGCGTGCCGTGGCCGTGTGAAGCAGTGGCGATGAACCACGGCGTGCAAGATGTGTGCGATAAAAAATATTTCCCAACACGGGTGGCAATAATAGTCCACACCCGTGCCGACACCCCGTGCAAAGTTACTGACTCATCAAGCACAGGATAAACACAGTCGTGCCTCCCAACCGTGCCAACATTCTAACTTATCGAACACCGAAGGAGCACGTCCGTATTGAATGACCGTGTGAAGAAAGACACGGGTATGCCACGACACCCACGGCGATGCCCGAACACCCTGAATAATTCAAAATCCCAAAACACGGGCTATGTAACATCCTAAATAATTGAGTACCATTATGTTGCTAAATGTTAGTTCGGGTTTACTTGGAGTTAGAATAAAATATTAGTTAAGTGTATTTTTAAAGTAAAGAAATTAGGTGATCTTGAGATTTAAATTAATTAATTACTAAAAGATGGCATAAGACGAGTTAAGGACATAGTGGTGATGGCGCCATGAGTTAGACATGAGGGAAGAGGTTCGAATCTCCTAGCTTGCAACTTGAAATTTTTTATTTTTTTGCTTTCATCTATCAAGTGTCGGCCAAGAAGCAAACATGGCAAGTTTGACTTCTTTATTTTTGGTATGATGGCTAAAGGATTAAGGAAA
Source organism: Gossypium rotundifolium (assembly GCA_025506655.1). Classification (NCBI taxonomy): domain Eukaryota; kingdom Viridiplantae; phylum Streptophyta; class Magnoliopsida; order Malvales; family Malvaceae; genus Gossypium; species Gossypium rotundifolium. The sequence goes on along the minus strand of CP106733.1, from coordinate 19,862,754 downwards.
TATTTAAGTTGTGGAAAGAAATCAATAGGATAAGGTAAGTAAGGGAACAAATGGCTTAAATTGGGAGTGTGCTATGGAAAGAAAGGATGGCAAAAATTGGTCTTTGATAGCCAAGTACTTGGACGGTTTTTGGGCAAGGGGCTGGCCGAAATTTTGAAGGCAATTAGATGAATTAGGGGCTAGTTGGGCACATCTTCCTCTTTCGGTCATTTGTTAATTTTTCTTTTTCCTCTCAAAGCTTGTTTCTCTCAAATTCCCTCCCCTTAGCCGAATGCTTTTTGGACAAAGGTAAACAATATTTTTGTTCTCTTTTCCTTTGGTCATTCGAGTTTTGACCATTTAGGTCTTATTTTACCTATTCTCTAAAAACTTTTCCCCTAGTGCCGAAACCATCATCACACAAAGAAGGCTAATCTTTTTCTTTTTCTTTCACCCTTGCCGAATGCACACAAGTCTCCAATTTCAATTCTTTGTTCATCTTTCGTTCTTGAAAAGAATCCAAACATAAACACCATATGTTCTTTTACCCTTCTTCATCTCTTTCTCTTTATAAAAAGAATTCTCAAACAAACTTTTCCCTTTTATTTTATCCATGGCCGAATGTTAACTCATTCTTGTTCAAAAATTTCTTTCATTTTCTTTGATCACAACCGATTTCCTTTAATCATAACCGAATTCTTCTTACTCAATTTCTATTTCAATCGTGGATATTAGTGAGATTTTGGAGGGTAGAAACTCAAGGTGATCTTTAGAATTTTGGAGCTTTGGAATCGATTTCAAGAATCAAGGTAAGGAGTTTTTTTCTTTTAAGGATTCATATTCATTATATTAGTATAGTTAGTATTAATCGATTTTGATTTAGGGACGCAATCGCTCGATCGTTTCTTGAGGAACGAAGACAAATCGTGGTAAGCCAAATTTCAAACCTTACAAATCGTTAGCCATATTTCAATATTTATAGTCGGACTAATGATCGTATATCTTTAGAGACTTTCAAGATAGAGGCGAGAAAAGGCGGTCCATAGTCTTGAAAGAGGCGGTTACGCAAATCCCCTAAATATAAATGAAGGATATTTTGAGAATTGAGATTTTCCACCGGGTTGCGGACCATCAACCGAGGAGAATCAATTATTTGAAGTAGTTCGTACTCCAGAGCCTTTATATGTTCGTGGATTCTCATCGACAACGAATCAACAAACGAGGAGAAACCAAAATATAAGTAGTTCAAAATCAAAGGGTAAGGATTTAGATCGTATACCAATAGTGAATTTTTGATAAATGATAGTGTTCTAATGGTTCGTATTACGTTTAGGTGTTGACGAGCGGGAAGGTTTAGTACTCACGATATCAAGGTGTGTAACTTCACACTTTTCTCGGGATGGATGTCATCCGTAGTATTGAGTAAAATCGTAAAAACGACAAAATCGGTATAATACGTAATAATTGATATTTTGGTGAAATTACCTGAAAACGGTTAAAATTATGAAAATTACGAAAACGCCCTCGATGAGTTAGTTGGTAAGACGTAAATTTTATGTCTCATGTGTAAATGGGCCGATAAGTATGTTAAATAGTAAAAAGAGCCAAAATCACTGTTAGATCATTAAATGGGCCGAAAATGTGCTAGATCGTAAAATAGGCCAAAAAGTATGCTAGATAGCAAAATGGGCTGAAATCTCTGATAGACTGTTAAATGGGCCAAAATCTCTGATAGACTGTTAAATGGGCCGAAATCTCTGATAGTGTTAAATGGGCCAAAATCCTTGCTAGATCGTTAAATGGGCCGAAATCTCTACTAGATCGTTAAATGGGCCAAAGTTGCTAGATTGTTAAATGGGCTAAATGATAATTTGTGTTATGGGCCTTAATAAAAATCTAAAATAGTGACTCAATAGTAAATTGAGCTTTATGATAAAATCATCATATGTACATAGACTACTTTGCATACATGTTGCATGGGTTGGGATTAATGATGAAGAGAAGAAAGGCACATTGCCAAAATCTAGTTCGGTGGCTCGCCACAAAATAATTAAATGGCTTATTGCCTCTAGTTATGGGCTCGCCACAAAATAATTAAATGGCTCATTGCCTCTAGTTCGGTGACTTTGTCACAATCTAGTTCGGTGGCTTTGCCACAAATATAAAATGGCTTAATGCCTCGATTGGTATGTTGGCGGGGTGGGTTGACTTGATCCCCAGGTGTGATGGTTGGTGCGAATGGTGTGTAGCGAGATGGAAATTAGGTTTGGGTGGGAAAATTTCATTTTGCATGCATCTCATTATTTATATTGTTAATCCTGCTAATGGGCTCAAGCCCAATGTAATGACTTGATGATCTGGCCCAATGGAGAAAGTAAGTGAGTTATACACTGAGTTCTGAGTAACTCACTCCCTCAAAATTTTTTCATCTTAGGTAATGGAAATTGACGTGGGCTTGGGCCGAGGATGACTTCGTGGAGGCCATACTACAAATATGGGTTAATTAAACTTTGAACTTTTAATAAAGACTTTCTATAATTTACTATTTTGGGTTTGATGTAATAAGGCCTCTATTAATATTTTATGGATTTTATGTGTGGATGGATTTAAATTATGTTTTGGACTATTAATATGGGCTTATATTTATTCTATAATGTTTTCTTAAAATAATTGGGTTTTCAAACATTTGAGATACCTTATCTATTCTTACTTTCAAATACTTTTAACTCTTACTAAAAATTACTCTAGGGTTTTGACAATTTAATATTAAATGATGATATTTTCAACTAATGTTTTCTCATATTCATCGAACTTAAATTACTCTTTTGGTTTTATTAAACTTTATTTTTTTAAATGATTTTGAAATTTTGATTCACCTTAATCATTAAGATAGTTCGATCTATGTAACAAACCAAATCTCGCCTTAGCATAGACCGAGTTTGGGGTGTTACATTAATAATATCGAGCCGCTTTCAAAACTCTACTGTGGATGGGTTCAACAAAAATTTCATATGAAATCATTTCAATTATGTTTTAAAGATTAGTATGGCACCACAAGCATCCGGCACTAAGTCAAGTAAGTAATTGTTACTGAATAATTATTATGATGATGATATGATCATAAGAACACTCTAGAACTTCTAATTTTGGATGTTGAAAATCGTAGAGATTGAGACTATAGGATGTGTTTGCGAAAAATAACTTTATCTCTCAAATCTCATAAAACATCGTTAATAAACACTGAAATAATTTTCTGATTCATAAAACTTGTAATCAGATTAAATCAAATTATTCATCATGAACACTAGAGGATGTGGTCGTGGACGCGGTAGATGTGGCCGTGGTAGAGGACGAGGTGTTAGAGGTGCAACTGAAGCACCAAATCATATGCCAGAAATGGATGCACCTACGTTATTTGAGAGTGAGACGGGATCACATGATCATATGGAAGAAGATAATGCTTTGACACGAGCAATGCTGCGAGTCCTAGAAAGGGTCACTGGAACGAGAATTGGGCTAACAACTCGTGGGTCAATTTTGAAACGACTCAAGTCAAATAATACAGAAGTTTTTAAAGGAGTTTTCGGTGTAGCTCCGAATGTGGCTGAATATTGGCTCGAAGCTGTGGAGCAGATTATGGATGATATGGAATGCACTGTCGAACAGAAACTGAAAGGAGCTGTGTCCTTGCTAAGAGACGAGGCGTATCAATGGTGGCTTACTATTCGAGAAGGCACCGAAGCATCGATTACTTGGGAATTCTTTAAAGCGCCTTCAAGGGAAATATGTTGGAACAAGTTATGTGGGCCTTGGGAGGAAGGAATTTCGAATCTTGTCCAAGGGAGTAAGGCAATGGCGCGTATGAGGCTGAGTTTTACGCTTGAGTCGCTATGCTCGAACAATAGTGTCAACGGATCATGAGCGTTGTGTACGATTCGAGGATGGGTGAATGATGAGTTGAGGTTTCTGATTGCCCCACAACAAGTTAGAACTTTTGCCACGCTTGTAGAGAAGGCCAAGATAGCCGAAGAAGCTAAGAACTCAGAATGTCAAAATCGAGAAAGATTTAGAAACAAGAGAGATATAAAGTAGTCGAGTTCTTCAAAAATATTTCTGAAGAGGCCTCAGAATGATGAACCATTGTGGTAGAGCACCTATAGCTAATAATCAAAGTCGAGATTGTCTGAATGTGGAAAAGGCATTCGGAGAGTCTTTGGAAAAGCGAGCGCTTGTTACAAATGCGATTCAATGGATCACCAAGATAGAAACCGCCCGATGTATGGATACAACTCAAAGTTCATATCTTGATGCACACCACCGGAGGTACTCAGCTGACCAGAGGTCGTGGACCGGTCGTGGTGGTAATAGGGCAAGACGTGGTCGTGGTACACCGTCGAGGCAATGGTCCTAGAGGTAACACGGATGCAAGACAGCCAGGGCTGGTCTATGCAGTTAGACGCCGCGAGGATGGCAATGCACCTGATGTAATAACTAGTACGTTCTTCATCTTCGATGTACCTGTTACTGCTTTAATAGATATTGGTTCTACCCACTCGTATGTTGCTAGCGCCATATCTGGAAATTTCAATCTAGAATCTAAAATTACCGATAGTGAGATGACAGTAATCAATCCTTTAGGACAATCGGTAATTATAAATAAACTATTTAGAGACGTGCCCTTAGAAATTCAAGAGGAGGTATTTTTGGCGAATTTGATGGAATTGCCTTTCGTGAGTTCGATCTCATTCGGCATGGATTGGTTGGTTAAACATCGGGCGATTTGGATTGTCTTTGAAAAGCGGATGTCAATAAGAACCTCGGATGATAAGGAAGTCATAATGATAGGTGAGCGAAGGAACTACTTGGCAAACATGGTATTGGCGTTAAAGGCAGAAAAGTTGGTGCGGAAAGGGTATGGAGCATTCCTAGCTTTTATTTGTGCTTTGGATGCCAAAGAGTTATCTGTGAATGATGTGAGAACGGTAAAGGAATTTCGAAGTATTTCGAAGAACTTCTGGTATACCCCGGATCGGGAAGTAGAATTTGGCATTGAGCTTTTGCTTTCGATGCGGCCGATGTCCATTGCTCCTTATAGAATGGCACCAAGGAGTTGGCGAGCTTAAAGCTCAAATTCAAGAATTGCTAGATCGGGATTTATTCGACCGAGTGTGTCTCCGTGGGGAGCACGGTTTTGTTCGTGAAGAAGAAGGATGGATCGATGCGTATGTGCATTGATTACGATAATTGAATAAATTGACGATCAAGAATAGGTATCCTCTCGTCGAGAATTGATGACTGTTTGATCAATTAAAGGAGCTTGAGCTTTTTCCAAAATTGATTTGAGATCGGGTTATCACCGACTTAAGGTGAAAAGCGGATATTTATAAGGCGGCATTTCGAACTCGTTATGGACATTATGAGTTTGTAGTGATGCCGTTTGGATTAACCAATACACTAGCCGCATTTATGGACATGATGAACCGAGTCTTTCAACCATATTTAGACCGATTTGTAGTAGTGTTCATAGATTGCATCTTGGTTTATTCAAGAAATGAAGAGGAGCATGACACGCATTTGCGTATAGTATTGCAGCTACTTCGTGATAAGCAACTTTATGCCAAATTCAGTAAATGTGAATTTTGGCTAAAAGAAGTGACTTTCTTGGGTCATGTGGTATCAGCTGAAGGAATAAGGGTGGATCCTCTGAAAATTGAGGCGGTACTGGATTGGAAACCACCAAAGTCGGTAGCTAAAATTTAGAGTTTCTTAGGATTGGCTGGTTATTATAGACGCTTTGTTGAGGGTTTTCGTTGATTCTTTGCACTCTAACTAAAGCTGTTGGGAAGGGAGTTCCATATATTTGGACTGAAAAATAACAAGAGAGTTTCGAGAAATTGAAGAAGATTTTGACGGAAGCACCAGTTTTGATTCAGCCAGAGGCTGGAAAAGAATTTACTGTTTATTGTGATGTGTCTCACACGGTGCAGGTTGTGTCTTGATGCAAAATGGAAAGGTGGTGGCCTATGCTTCTCGTCAATTGAGACCGCATGAAGTAAACTACCCTACTCATGATTTGGAGTTAGTCAGTAGTGGTCTTTGCTTTAAAGATTTGGAGGCACTATCTTTACGGTGAGAAGTCTATCATTTATACGGATCACAAGAGTCTTAAGTATCTTCTCACCCAAAAGGAGTTGAATTTGAGACAAAGAAGATGGGTAGAATTATTAAAGGATTATGATTTCTCAATCGAATATCATCCTGGAAAGGCTAACGTGGTTCTTGTGCGTTAAGTCGAAAGCGGTATCGATTTAAGAGCAATGTTTGCTCATTTGAGTTTATATGAGGATGGTAGTGCATTAGCGAACTTGGTGAAGCCTCGTGGTTGGAACAAATCAAGGAAGCGGACATCGATAAAAAGTTGGGACCTTTATTCCAAAGAGTTGAAAGGGGTGAAATAGAGGATTTTGGTATAAACACGAATGGAGTCTTGTGTTTTTCGTGGAAGGTTTGTATGCCTAAAGACTCAAATTTGAGACAAATGATTCTCTGGAGGCGCATAGTAGCCCTTATGCTATGCATCCGGAGGAAATAAGATGTATCGAGATCTCCGTGAATGATATTGGTGGCGGTGGTTGAAGCATGAGATTTACGAGTTTGTAGGGAAATGTTTGACTTGTCAACAAGTGAAGGCGGAACATCAATTACCATCGGTTTGTTACAACCAAGAAAGATTCCTCTTTGGAAATGGGAGCGGATAACTATGGATTTTGTTAGTGGGTTACCTTTAACACCTACTAAGAAAAATTTCAGTATGGGTAATAGTTGATCGTTTGACTAAGACCGCTCATTTTCTTCCGGTTAAATCGGATTATTCATTGCGTAAATTGGCTAAAATTTCAGTATGTATCCGAAATCCATGGGGTACCAAAGTCTATTATTTCGACGGGGATCCTAGATTTACATCACGATTTTAGAAAGCTCTGCATGAAGCCTTGGGGACAAAGTTGAATTTCAGTAGGGGTTTTCATCCTCAGTCTGATGGTCAGTCGAAAAGAGTAATTCAGATATTGGAAGACATGTTAAGGGGATGTGTGATCGACTTCAGAGGTAGTTGGGAGGATTTTCTACCATTGGTAGAATTCGCGTATAACAATAGCTATCAGTCTAGCATTCAGATGGCACCCTATGAGGCATTGTATGGTCGTAAGTGCCGTACTCCTACTTGTTGGACTGAATTGAGCGAACGGCAGATGTTGGGTCCTGAGATGATATCTGAAACCGAGGAAAAGGTAAAAGTTATTCGAGCACGGTTAAAGGAAGCTTCGGATAGACAGAAATCGTATGTTGACCTAAAGCGAAAGGATATCGAGTTTGCTGTGGGAGAGTAGGTCTTCCTGAAGGTCTCACCTTGGAAGAAAATTTTCAGATTCGGAAAGAAGGGCAAGTTGAGCCCTAGATTCATTGGGCCATATCGTGTGACGAAGCGTGTTGGTCCAGTGGCTTATCAGATTGAATTACCACCGGAGTTGAGTCAAATTCATAATGTTTTCCATGTTTCCATGCTGAGACGCTATAGATCGGATCCATCTCATATAGTACCGGTAGAGGAAGTGGAATTAAATTTAAACTTGTCTTTTGAAGAAGAACCAGTGGAAATTTTAGACCAGGATGTTAAAGTGCTAAGAAAGAAGACAGTGCCATTGGTGAAAGTTTTATGGCGTAATCACGGAGCAGAGGAAGCTACGTGGGAGCCTGAGGATGCAATTCGGCAACAATATCCTCACCTCTTTTAATCAGGTAAATTTTGAGGACGAAATTTTTTTTAAGAGGGGTAGAATTGTAACATCCTAAATAATTGAGTACCATTATGTTGCCAAATGTTAGTTCAGGTTTACTTAGAGTTAGAATAAAATATTAGTTAAGTGTATTTTTAAAGTAAAGAAATTAGGTGATCTTGAGACTTAAATTAATTAATTACTAAAAGATGGAATAAGATGAGTTAAGGACATAGTGGTGATGGCGCCATGAGTTAGACATGAGGGAAGAGGTTCGAATCTCCTAGCTTGCAACTTGAAATTTTTTATTTTTTTGCTTTCATCTATCAAGTGTCGGCCAAGAAGCAAACATGGCAAGTTTGACTTCTTTATTTTTGGTATGATGGCTAAAAGATTAAGGAAATATTTAAGTTGTGGAAAGAAATCAATAGGATAAGGTAAGTAAGGGGATCAAATGGCTTAAATTGGGGAGTGTGCTATGGAAAGAAAGGGTGGCAAAAATTGGTCTTTGATAGCCAAGTACTTGGACGGTTTTTGGGCAAGGGGCTGGCCGAAATTTTGAAGGCAATTAGATGAATTAGGGGCTAGTTGGGCACATCTTCCTCTTTCGGTCATTTGTTAATTTTTCTTTTCCTCTCAAAGCTTGTTTCTCTCAAATTCCCTCCCTTGGCGAATGCTTTTGGACAAAGGTAAACAATATTTTTGTTCTCTTTTCCTTTGGTCATTCGAGTTTTGACCATTAGGTCTTATTTTACCTATTCTCTAAAACTTTTCCCCTAGTGCGAAACCATCATCACACAAAGAAGGCTAATCTTTTCTTTTCTTTCACCCTTGCCGAATGCACACAAGTCTCCAATTTCAATTCTTTGTTCATCTTTCGTTCTTGAAAAGAATCCAAACATAAACACCATATGTTCTTTTACCCTTCTTCATCTCTTTCTCTTTATAAAAGAATTCTCAAACAAACTTTTCCCTTTTATTTTATCCATGGCGAATGTTAACTCATTCTTGTTCAAAAATTTCTTTCCTTTTCTTTGATCACAGCCGATTTCCTTTAATCATAACCGAATTCTTCTTACTCAATTTCTATTTCAATCGTGGATATTAGTGAGATTTTGGAGGGTAGAAACTCAAGGTGATCTTTAGAATTTTGGAACTTTGGAATCGATTTCAAGAATCAAGGTAAGGAATTTTTTTCTTTTAAGGATTCATATTCATTATATTAGTATAGTTAGTATTAATCGATTTTGTTTTAGGGATACAATCGCTCGATCGTTTCTCGAGGAACGAAGATAAATCGTGGTAAGCCAAATCTCAAACCTTACGAATCGTTAGCCATATTTCAATATTTATAGTCGGACTAATGATCGTATATCTTTAGAGACTTTCAAGATAGGGCGAAAAAGGCGGGTCCATAGTCTTGAAGAGGCGATTCATAAATCCCCTAAATATAAACAAAGGGTCATTTGAATCGGGACTTTCCACCGGGTTGCGGACCATCAACCGAGGAGAATCAATTATTTGAAGTAGTTCGTACTCCCGAGCCTTTGTACATTCGTGGATTCTCATCGGGCAACGAATCAACAAACGAGGAGAAACCAAAAATAGAAGTGGTTCAAAATCAAAGGGGTAAGGATTTAGATCGTATACCAATAGTGAATTTTTGATAAATGATAGTGTTCTAATGGTTCGTATTACGTTTAGGTGTTGACGAGCTGGAAGGTTTAGTACTCACGATATCAAGGTGTGTAACTTCACACTTTTCTCGGGATGGATGTCATCCGTAGTATTGAGCAAAATCGTAAAAACGACAAAATTGGTATAATACGTAATAATTGATATTTTGGTGAAATTACCTGAAAACGGTTAAAATTGTGAAAATTACGAAAACGCCCTCGATGAGTTAGTTGGTAAGATGTAAATTTTATGTCTCATGTGTAAATGGCCGATAAGTATGTTAAATAGTAAAACGGGCCAAAATCACTGTTAGATCGTTAAATGGGCCGATAATGTGCTAGATCGTAAAATAGGCCAAAAAGTATGCTAGATAGCAAAATGGGCCGAAATCTCGATAGGTATTAAATGGGCGAAATCTCGATAGATCATTAAATGGGCCGAAATCTCTGATAGACTGTTAAATGGGCCGAAATCTCTGCTAGTTCGTTAAATGGGTCAAAATCCCTACTAGATCGTTAAATGGGCCAAAGTTGCTAGATTGTTAAATGGGCTAAATAATAATTTGTATTATGGGCCTTAATAAAAATCTAAAATAGTGACTCACTAGTAAATTGGGCTTTATGATAAAATCATCATATGTACATAGACTACTTTGCATACATGTTGCATGGGTTGGGATTAATGATGAAGAGAAGAAAGGCCTGTTGCCAAAAATCTAGTTCGGTGGCTCTGCCACAAAATAATTAAATGGCTCATTGCCTCTAGTTCGGTGGCTCTGCCACAAAATAATTAAATGGCTCATTGCCTCTAGTTCGGTGACTTTGTCACAATCTAGTTCGGTGGCTTTGCCACAAATATAAAATGGCTTAATGCCTACGATTGGTGTGTTGGCGGGGTGGGTTGACTTGATCCCCACAGGTGTGATGGTTGGTACGGGTGGTGTGTAGCAGATGGAAATTAGGTTTGGGTGGGAAAATTTCATTTTGCATGCATCTCATTATTTATATTGTTAATCCTGCTAATGGGCTCAAGCCCAATGTAATGACTTGATGATCTGGCCCAATGGAGAAAGTAAGTGAGTTATACACTGAGTTCTGAGTAACTCACTCCCTCAAAATTTTTTCATCTCAGGTAATGGAAATTGACGTGGACTTGGGCCGAGGATGACTTCGTGGAGGCCATACTACAAATATGGGTTAAGTAAACTTTGAACTTTTAATAAAGACTTTCTATAATTTACTATTTTGGGTTTGATGTAATAAGGCCTCTATTAATGTTTTATGGATTTTATGTGTGGATGGATTTAAATTATGTTTTGGACTATTAATATGGGCTTATATTTATTCTATAATGTTTTCTTAAAATAATTGGGTTTTCAAACATTTGAGATACCTTATCTATTCTTACTTTCAAATACTTTTAACTCTTACTAAAAATTACTCTAGGGTTTTGACAATTTAATATTAAATGATGATATTTTCAACTAATGTTTTCTCATATTCATCGAACTTAAATTACTCTTTTGGTTTTATTAAACTTCATTTTTTTTAAATGATTTTGAAATTTCCGATTCACCTTAATCATTAAGATAGTTCGATCTATGTAACAAACCAAATCTCGTCTTAATGCATAGACCGGGTTTGGGGTGTTACAGGCTACATCTCTATTTAAACCTCATTCCCATTTTTCTAGTTGTCTTTCATTTTCCATTATTTATTTTGTTTCTATTTTATTTCATCATTATTTTTTTACTTACTTTATTTTATTTTATTTTCTTCTTCTTATTCTTTATGATATTTAGTTTTAGCTTAGGATACAATAAAACCAAGCCTGCTACTTGATTCAATTTCAAGCGGTTCGAGACGCTTCCCACGTTCACCTCCAAACTTACGGTTTCTTTTCATAGACTTCATCCAAAATTCAGGAAGTGTTACTTCTCCCTTCTCTTTTGATTTTATTATTACATAATTGTTTATCTATCTTTTTACATTGAGGGCAATGTACATCTTAAGTGTGGGGAGGTAAAAGTACCTGACTTTTTGCATTATTCTCAAAATCCTGAATTTAGTCTTGTTCGAAAGTATTTTTCTCATACTACTAATTAGGATGAAATTTCTTATGATGTATGATTTTTATTGATATGTTTTAGAGTAAGTCGAGTTAATTATGCATTGATGATTAAATCAAGGATACTAGAGAATCGAGCATGATAAGTCTACTTTCTAAAATTAAAATTAATAGGTCGTTGAACTGAATTTGAGTATTACTTTGAAGTTTGAAATTTACAGGGATTGAGGTAAAAAACACCGATAATTTTTGTGAGATTTTGAGTCTTATAGAGCATATATTCTTTTTTCGTGCTCACTTTATTGATTATGAGTGTGTCAACTTTGAACTATTATTCTAGAACTTGCCTTGTTTATACATGTCGAGGCCACACTTTTGATTTGATATACAGAGATCATAAAGGCACCTAGGACTTAACCCACTTACTCCATAAAAAGCCTACCTTCACAAATTAACCCCTAGAATATTAACCCAAAACCCCTTTTTATTTGTTATCACCCTTTCTTTTGACTACCCTTTAATCGAGGTTTGATTTGATTAAGTTACCAAATTATATTAGTTCAAGAGTTACATTTATCATTTATGATGTAATATCTTAGTTTGTTCTTAAAAAAAAGAAGCATAGAGCATTTAAAACTCCAAGTGTTGAAGAAAAGATCGTATTAAAGTATTATTAAATTTCAAGTGATGAAAATACTATTTATTATAGAGTAATTATCAATAGTAAGTATTATTAGTTTTCATTCGATATAAATATTCATATTTAGTTCCTTGTTTCTAGATAGGTAAATTGTCAAGTCAGTCTCGATTCTAACCTTCTAATTCAGCCTTTATCCACACCTTTTAACCCAAGCCCCATTACAACCCTGATTAAAGACCTTTTGATTTGTGTATCATCTCATATACAGTGGTGGAGATTTGCTTTTCAGGCAAGCTGGGATTAACTTTTCAGGTTCGACTTATGAGTGCTTATTCTTGAACCTTAAACACTTCGAGTGATTTGAGTGAATCTTTTGTGAGGATGTCAATCTTTGTCGGTTTTGAATTAAAGGTAATTACTTAGATAATGGGAGACACCTAAGTTTTCGTACTACAAAGGTATGACTTTTCGTAATTGAATCTTTAGGACTCTTTGAGTTGAATTATCCACGTATAAATTATCTATGAATTATGATGAGACATTGTCGATAGGAATTATGAATTATGGAAAGTTCGTTTTAATTGTAAGTTGAGAATTTTGCTTGAGGATAAGCAAAAGCTTAAGTGTGAGGGTATTTGATAAATCGTAAAAGTAACATATTTTAATCCTACATTTAGTATGCTTTTGGATGATTTATCCTTGATTTATGTAAAAGGTGCTCTTAATCCTTTCTTTTCATGTCTTATGCCGGAAAGCACCTAAGGATAAAAGAACGTAAAACCGGCTTAAAACGGACCAAATTGGGCCAACCCAAGAAATCGACACGGCCTGGACTTCAAGCCACACGGCCCTGCCTTGCATTTACTTTACATGGTCATACCATGATTTACACAGTTGTGCCCCAATCGATAGAATCGAGACACGGCCTGAAGATGACTTACACGGGCGTGTGCCATGGGCGTGCCCCTACCGCGGGAAAGAGCAATTTCACTCGGATTTGGATGGTTGAAGGCAAAGAAACACATTCCTAAGTCTACTTAAACATCCTAAGAGGAATTCTACTTGAATTAGGATACTTAGGAGCCAAGTAAAGAATCTCAAAGCCTATATAAACACCCAAGGTAGCAACTAAAAAGGGAGTTCGGCAGAAGCCGAAATAGGATGACTTTTTGGCAGAGGCTTTTGCCGAAGCTTTCATCTTTTAGGGAATCACTTGAAGATAGCCAGTTGATCGATCTTAAGAAGCTGGAACTCCATTCAAGACAAAGGATCTCTCCTTCAATTTCTTCAGGGGGCTTTAGGGATTTCTTATGTTTTGTTTGTTCTTTACTCTTGAGATGTTTTCGTATTTAGTTATGAACTAAACCCCTCAGATACCTGAAGGGGATGAAACCTATGATGAATTTTGTTATTTGATTTCTAAATTATATGATAAATACTTGGTGTGTTCTTAATTATGTTGCTTAATTTAATCTGATGTGCTTAGGCGGAGGAGGAATAGGCCCTACCTAAGAGTAGATCTAGCATAATTGAGCGGAATTGATCAGGCGCCTAGAGATAGGGTTACGAGATTTTTCTGAATTAGGGTGAAACCTAATATGGGAATCCATTGATCGATTTATTGCTTCCTTAGGGGGTTATTATAAGAGAACGAGAGTTCCACTAATTAACCTAAGGTTAGACGTTATTCGCCTCGAGAGAGGGTTTAATATAGGTTAAGGAGTCTCACGGATCAAGCTAAGTAAAGAAATCATAAGGTTTGGGGAATAAATAATAAGTGAAGTCATAGGTGGATTCTTCCTGAGGGTATCATCTTTATCAACTGAGTTTTCCTAAAGTCTTTCTCCAATTCATTCTTTTGTCTTTGCATTTAGTATTTCATTAGTTCAATAATTCAATCACTCCATATTTCAGGCTAAATAACAGAAAGAAAGTGAGTAGTAGTACTTTTAGGTTCCTTGGGTTCGATAAGATATTCTTGCCTTAACTATACTCTTTGTTCGATAGGTGCCCTTGCCTCTATCGTTGTCATAGTTAGTCTCTGAGTTCGATCATTCTTTATAAATTTTAAAACTAGACTGTTTTGACACAAATAGTATTATATATTATTTAACTTTAATCATATTATGTATTATTTGAAAATTTGTATGTTGTACATCATCTAAATTGTTTTATTATTAAGGCAAAATTTTTCATACATTGTTTATTTAAAATATGTATATTATCTATTTTTAAATGGTATATTATATACTTATTATAAGTTATCCCTTATACATTTTTATTCAAAGTTTTTATATTATTTATTTAAAATATATATATTTATTTTATTATATATATTAACTATTTTAGATTTTGCCATATCATTTTTTATTTTTTTTATTCTATTTTTCTTGTTATAATGTCCCTTTATTGTTTTGCATATATCATTTGTCTTATATTGTTATTTTACTTTTATATTTGATCTCATATGTAAAGTTTCATATTCATTTCTTAGTTTTTTTATCTTTTGCATAAATCTTTTGAATTATTATTGCTTACTTTATATCTTTTAGTTGTTATTCACGCTCTTTTATTTGTTTATTACTCTTATGTTTGCTTTAGCATGGTCATTTTATTACTTGTATCATTTGCTATTTTATGTTATTCTTTCTCTTAATTGCCTATATTAGTATTAAATGTTATTATATCATGTAATTGTAGTATATTGATTTGGTATTTGTGTTTTGTAATGTATTAATGATACATTTTACTCAAACCATTATTTTAAAATATATCTCATTTAATTGCCGCTTTTTATCCAAAACTTTGTTTCTTAAAATAAGGCAATATTTGACATTTGGAGTTTTGAGGGAATCGTGCCCTAACTTACTAGGCTTCGATTTTTCTCATTAAGTCTAAATGATCAAATACCCTTTTCGAAATTAAAATATATGATTTTCAAATAAAAAACCTATCTTTGTGAATTTAAGATGTTGCGTCCTAACTTATTGGATGTGACATTTTGATATTTTGAGATAGGGATTTCAAAAAAAAAAAAAACAAAGGATATTTAGTGTTTGGGAAATTCGAAAGGTCGTGCTCTAACTTACTGAGATTTGACTTTTCTTTTATCCAAAAAATTGAATTTTTTTTAAAGGTTATAAGTTTTGAAAAATCAAAAGGGTCATATTTTAAAATCTTCTCAAACTTTCGACATTAAGATATTAATTAT
The DNA here is from genome assembly GCA_025506655.1 of Gossypium rotundifolium. Classification (NCBI taxonomy): domain Eukaryota; kingdom Viridiplantae; phylum Streptophyta; class Magnoliopsida; order Malvales; family Malvaceae; genus Gossypium; species Gossypium rotundifolium. The sequence continues at coordinate 19,847,405 of CP106733.1, read as the reverse complement.
CAATTAGGTTCCAATTTTTTTTTGGGCGTTACGTGGGTGCTAATCTTTCCTCATGCGTAACCGACTCCCGAACCCGTTTTCTCGAATTTCGTAGACCAAAATCATTGTTTCAATAAATCAAAATGTTTTTTATTAAAATGATCAATTTCAAGGTGACTCCATTTTCGTTTTTAAAGTCGATCCTTATTTTTTCAAAAGAAAACTTAAAAATGGTTTTTACAGCTTGGCAACTCCGCTGGGGACATAAGAGAGTCAAGCCGTAAAATTGATTATTTTCTGTCCTTTGTCAGAAATTTGAAATTTTGATTTGAAAATTTGATTTGAAAATTACGATCCTTTTGTTGCATTTGTTTGTGTCATTGCATTTGATTGTTATTTTGTTGTGCACATTGCATTGCATGACCGTTGTGGTCGTACATTTAAGTAGGAGTGAGAAACTATGTCTTCGTGAGGTTTTCACCTCCGCATGGGCTAGTGGATTGCTTTCGGGATACATCTATACCTATGTCTTCATGAGGTTTTCACTTCCGCATGGCCATAGGGAAATGTATTCCCCTAAACTGAACTCGGTCCGTATGAGCCTATAATGGGTGAGGATCTAAGAATCTGCTGGTTCGAGTACCTCAACTTTAGAGCTAAACCACATGTAGAAAACCTAAGGGCTTACCCTAGGTGGAAATATGCCAAACCCTAGTGGTCACCCAGATAGGTGTCCTATTTTGTTATTTATTTCTCTTGTGCTAACGTGTTCTCTTTTGTTTTGATTGCATTGCATTCACATCATAGAAAAGAGGTGTTGATTCAAATTCAATTGCTAAATAGAAGATTCTTTCATGAGAGAATGGATTTCTTGATAAAGTGGATTATAATACGATCATCCGAATATGGTCCAAGTAAACACAACAAGAGAGGAGTGATAGTCCGTGAAGGAATACAAGATTTTATTGCCCAATGATTCAAGCTGACAAAGACTATTCGAGAATCACTACGTCTTAGCTTTCTTGAAGAGGCTAACGAGCATTGTGGAAATAAGTGAGCAGTGAGTCATAACCCAAGCAAAAAGGAGGTAGTGGAGACATCTATTAGAAGTTTGCAAGATTTGACCTTTCCGAAGAAAGGGATTGATGTTTTTGCCTAGAATAAGAGGGCAAGGCCACATATGTAATCCGTTTTATGTAAAGAAATTTGCTTTCTAGAAAAGTTGTTCTAATGGAATTGAATTCAGAATCAATGCCTCTCTTTCTTTTGCATTCATTCCATGCATCTGCATTACATCGCATCATATGCATTAAAATCCATAGAAGAACCCTAATTAGTTGAAGTTATTTTAGAAAAAGAGAGAAAGAGAGAAAGTTAATCTGGAAACTAAACATCGTTATGGTACTCGCGCTAAGACAAAAGATATGGATCAAAGACTTGAACAGTTCCAAAGAGACATGCAAGACCAGTTGCAAGAGCAGTTGGCAAAGATCCAACAAGATATGAGGGAACAAATGATGGAAGCCCAAAGGAATATGGTGGCTCAAATGACTCATCTACTAAATGGGGCAATGGACAAGAGAAAAGGCCCCATGACTAATGCTAGAGAAGATAATGAGGATTATCCTCTGGGTTTTACCCCACTGCATGCGAAACACAACCTAAAACATATCCTCGAAGGCCATCTGTTACAATTAGGCCTCAATAAGGTCAAGCTGATACTGGGGTGCCCATGAATTTCCAAGTTGGCTTAGGATCTAACCCAAGAGATAACCCTGCTAATCTTGTTATCTCTGATTTAGATATAGCAGAGAGGGAAGGGACGAGAATTGAATTACCAAGGTAGTTAGAGGACCGTTGTAGATGGTTAGAAGAAAAGTTCAAGGCCTTGGAAAATGCTGATAATCACCATGGAATTGATGCTAAAGACTTGAGCTTGGTTCCAGATTTGGTGCTTCCTCATAAGTTCAAAATGCTAGAATTTGAGAAGTACAATAGGACTAGCTGCCCTGAAGCCCACATTACCATGTTCTATAGATGGATGACCGACTATGTTAATAATGATCAACTCTTGATTCATTGTTTCCAAGATAGTTTGGTGGGGGCAGCGTCCAGGTGGTACAATCAACTGAGCCGTGCTAGGATTAGTTTCTGGAGGACCTAGCCTAAGCTTTTATGAAGCAATATAATCATGTGACAGGCATGACACCTAACAAAATCACCTTGCAAAATATGGGGAAAAAATCAAATGAAAGCTTCAGGCAGTATGCACAAAAATGGAGGGAAGTTGCCATGCAAGTTCAGCCACCGCTCCTAGAAAAGGAAACTACAATGCTTTTTATCAATACTTTAAAGGCCCCATTCATTACTCACATGATAATAAGTACCACAAAGAGCTTTGCGAATATAGTAATGGCGTGAGAAATGATTGAAATTCCATAAGGGGTGGCAAGATAGAAACATGGGAAAACACCAAAAGGTCAACTCTAAGGAAAAAGGAGAACGAGGTGAATAATACGAGTACATATAACAAAGGGTACTCGAAGTCAATTATTGTCAGTCAACCAAAAGTAACCACTAGCTATTAAGGCTCTTCAAGGCAGGAATCCAATTCGAGGCCAAATACAAAAAAGCTCTAGTTCACACCCATCCCGATGACATATAAGGAGCTGTATCAGAATCTTTTTTGATGTGCATATGGTGTCTTTGTCCTACTCGAAACTCGTGCAACCTCTATTCCCAAAATGGTATAATGAGAATGCCCAATGCGAGCACCACGCAAAAATAACGACAATGCAAGTACCACGCGAAAGTAATGGGTCACTCAATTGAAAGCTGTACTATGTTTAAAAATTTGGTTGAAAGGTTCATTAAAATGGGAATTGTGAAGTTCGACGTTTCATTAGAACCTGATCACTTTGACGAGGCAGTAAATGGGATAATTAAAGGAGGAGACAAGAAAGTTGCAACTCCTTGAAGAATTCAAAAGCGAAAAGGGAACCGGGGAATGAAGTTTCCAAGCCCTTGCATACTTGAGAGTGTTTTGAATAACGGGACTATGGAAAAGATCCCTGTATTTTTAGAGCTAATCTAGAGTAATATTCAAAGCACGCTTGTTACCTTAAGCCTAGAGACAATAAGAACCCTTTTGTGAAATAGGCTTGTGTCCAGAATATTTATTTCTATAAAATGCATCTTTTTGAGCAAATATTCTTTTATTTTTTTCCATTTCATACTGTACAAACAATTGTTCTTAGTTTTTTTTTTTTGTTTGTTCTTTGGACTTTCTTTCAAGTATTCTTTCATTCTTCATTCATGACCATAAAATAAACATTCTTAGAATCATTTATTCTTTGTGTAACACCCAAACCCGGTCAACACACCACGACTGAATCCGGTATGTCACATGAGAAAATGATTTCTAACAACACGGGTTGTAGGTTAGATTTTGAGATATGGGGGTTAAATTTTTTAAAAAATGGGTTGTTTCCAAAAACTGATTTAGAAAGGTTGTGTGTTGTCTCCTATTATAAGAAAGCCCTTCATTTTTGTTTAATAGCCGAAATAGTTTCAATTTAATTTCCAAAACCGTTCCCCATTGAGTTTTTAAAGATACCGTGTTAACCTATTGATACTACTTGTTGGTTTTTACCCGATGGTAAAGTTTTAGAAAAACCCGGTAGTTTATGCAAGTTCAGAAAACATTCATTTTAAGGCATGCTGTTTTGGGTAACTTATATCAATTTTCCGTGAAAAGTAAAGCAGATCAATAACCCCCAAAAAATAAAGTTAGTGGCCTTATTACAATTTGAAAACCAAATTAAAAGTATGTAAACCAAAGTAGTAATTTAAATCAAAACCCGAAAAATAATGAGCATGGTCACCTAGAGTCCACCCCGGCTCCATATACGCAATCTAAGGGTTACTTGCAAAATTACACAAAAGGGGTGAGTCATCGAGACTCAGTGTGTAAACCCCCCATCCTAAAAATCGTAATGCTCATACACAAATTTCATAAGTCAACATGTAAGTCATGCAATCCAAAAACCTAGCCATCCGTACTCATGTTTCTACCTTGTCAAAACCACGTGGTCAAAACCACTAGTGTCACAATTAATATTGATGTGGTCAAAACCACTGGTGATCGTAGTCACAATAATACTCGTGGGGCCAACCCACAATGTGGTCAAAACCACTGGTGAAATCCCGTATCAATATGTGGGGCCAATCCACGGTGGTGCTAGACCATAGGGACGAGTCACAAAGATATTAATATGTGGTACCAAACCACTGGTGGTTAAAACCACTGAGACTTAGTCACAAAAATAAATAGAAAGCGGGGCCAACCCACTGTGTGGTCAAAACCACTAGTGACAGTCTAAATCATCCTTCTCCCTCCTCTCATCATACCCACTTAATGTACATACTATTCATGGCATAAATATCATGCTTAAAAATCAGAGATTACATGGCAGGGCATATCTGATTTTTAACCCAAGCATTTAATGTTAGCCAATCGAATGGACTTACAGAGTCCTTGCTTTTTACCCACAAGGGTAACATACCATTTCAACAGTTATTCCAGCTTTTAGCAATTACATGATACAACATATTAACAAATAAAGTGTGTTAGAGTTACACACCTGATTACTCGCAAAACAATGCTCTCTACGTCGGTACTGTCGTTAATCGACACCACCGCTATCTGACTACTATGTTGCTCAGGTGTTCGCCCACACCCAGATGGCCAATCTCGAACCGCCGACACTGTCCTCTTTTTAAACTTAGGGGCTAGTGTCTCAGATCCAACCCTTCCTAATTTTTGGTTAGCCTTCGAGTCCATAACACACCCTAGTCACTAACTCAGATTAAAGCAGTGAAACGAATTGTAAGAACTAAACCCGAAGTTAGAACCCTTACCTAAATCGACAAGAACCCAAGGCTCTAAATGTGACCCACAACCAACGAATCCCAAAGATTCACACCAGACGGCGTCAACACACCCCCCTCCTGCATTCGGCCAAACATCACATAACATAGGGTATCTATTTTTTTTGGCATTTTAACGCAACAAGAGATGATTGAATCAAAATGGAAACACTTACCCCAACCCAAGAGAACCCGATTGAGAGTGGTGAAGAACAGGTAACGGCAACCACTGGAACAAAAGCCAAAGAAAAGGATATGGATGTTAGAGGAATTTGGCTTCCTTCCAAATAAATCAAGAGAAGAAAAAGAGTGAGTAAAAGTTCCTAAAGGGATTTGGCCAGACCAAACAAAACTTATCGAATGCCGAAAATATTCCGCTCTTGAAAATAAAGAGATGGCGAAGCAAGGTACTATCTACCACAGGAGATTCGGCTATGGTGTTTGAGAGAAAAGAGAAGAGAATGCCAGAGTTTTGACAGAAGATGAGGCTTTAGAGGGTTTCAGCTTTGATGTTTATGGCAATAAAAATGAAATGGAAATAAAGAGTGAATGGTAGTGTGAGTTTCAGCCAAGCACAAAAGAATAAGAAACTAAGAAGAGGATTGGGAAGTGTTTTGGCTTTGATAAATGGGAGAAAAGAAAATGCCAAACAAATGATATGAGAATATTTTGGTTTGTATTTGAGAGAAAAGATAAAAAAAAATGCCACAAAGTGGTATGAACTTTTTGGTTTTGACAAAAAGAATTGTACAAAAAAATGCCCTTGGTTCCCTAGCTACCTGAAATTCCCAACATCCCTAGGTACATTCGGCCACCCCCTTAAGCACCCAAAGCCGAATCCACCCCTCACCCAAATTCAGCTACACAACCCCGCTCCCTTCAAACTCTATGCCATCCCCCTTTACTCCTTGAATCCCTATGTACTACTCATTCAAACAAGTTTGAATGAGTCAACTTCCTAAATTTCCTCTCTTCCACCCATTTGAAATTTTTGACCCTTTCCAACCTCATCCTTCAGAGTCCCACCTGAGTGCAACTTTCCCTTGTCTTGGCATCAAAAAGAAATGCACAAAGGGGATTCTTGTAGCTTGAACCAAGGCCTTCTAGCTTGCATGAGGCGTCACTCCCTTGCCTCCCAAGTAGTGCCCCCTTTCCACTCTACCAAGACCTCTCTTGCGACACAATTAACCACCAATTACCCTTAACACCTAACGCCAGTAGCTTCCCCATTCTAAAGCCCAAAACACAAATTTCTGCTAAGACTCAGGCCTATCCCTAGCTCGAGCCTAGACCCTAAAATAGTCCAAACTAACATACCTACCATACAATACACATGCGACCACACGAAATGCAAAGACCCCGATTTAAGGATGTTACAGTTCTACCCCCTAAAAAAATAATTTCGGCCTCGAAATTACCTGGTCAAAATAGTTGAGGGTATTGTTGTCGCATCAAATCCTCCGGTTCCCACCTGGCCTCTTCCGTTCCATGATTTCTCCATAACACCTTCACCAAAGGAACTGACTTCCTACGCAAGACTTTGACATTCCGATCCAGAATCTGCACTGGTTCTTCCTCAAAGGACAAATCTGGGCTCTCCTCTATCTCCTCTACTTGCACAACATGCGACGGATCTGCTCGATAGCGCCTAAGCATGGAAACATGGAACACGTCATGGATCTAACTCAATTCCACTGGCAACTCGAGCTAATAAGCTACTGGTCCCACACGCTTTAACACCTTATACGGCCCGATGAACCTAGGGCTCAGATTGCCCTTCCGACCAAATCTCAGCACCTTCTTCCACGACGACACCTTTAGAAAGACCACCACCCACTATGAAACACCCACACCCTACCACGAGCCTGGACCAAATCTGGTATGTTCCTCGATGTAAACCGGTTCAAAATTCTTCAGTTACTTTGAAAATTGTGTGTTTTGAAGATAGTTTGTTTGTGGGTTGTGCACGAGTTGAAAACAAGTTTATTTTATATTGAAAACCCATTTATTTGGTGACAAAACATTTAAAGTTCATTTTAATTAAATTGACTTAATCTTTAAATAACATAAATTAAGTAACATAGTAATTAAAACAATAATAAAATCATCACTATGGCCTTATTACATAAAACAAAACCCAAAATAAAATTTGTAGAGTACTTAAATAAAATAAGATGTCCAAATTAAATAAAACTTTAAGTCGAGCATGGCCACCACAAGTTCTACCATCCGGTCCATCACCTGCTCATCACCAAACATGTTCCCACAACGGGTGAGTCAATGCACTCAATGTGTAACCAACATTAAAATTTAATAGATTTAGGCATACCATACATATCATGTTCACATAATAATTCAATATAATGATGCAACCCGAACCCAAACCTAGATGCCATCCGCTACACATCCCCGTACCAACCTGCACACCATGGGGACTACTAAGTCAACCCTCCATCCGCGACACACCATCGAAGGCAGTCGCTGCAGTCGACATGCTTATCGCCCATATAAAATTCGTGGAATAGCCACCAGATTAAATAATTGTGTCATGAGACACCATATTCAAATATTGTAACCGAAGTTACCACATTCAGATAATGTGACCGAAGTCACCACATTCAGATAGTGAGACCGAAGTCACCACTTTCACTTTCCCTTTTTCATATAACCCGAATGCCCCATATTATTCATATCATGCATATCATACTTAAATCCATATTTATGTCACTTTTCACATGTTAAATATAACATATTTTGTAATCCTAGTAGGAGTAGGAAACGTACCTGAGTACTTTGTACCATAACATGGTACTTTAGCCACATTCTTACACTTTCATATTAACACATATATCAAGTTAAAGCCATAAATCTATTAGGATTTGTGTGGGGTACACACCTGATTCGTTTAACAACTTCACTGAAATCCCGAAATCTGATCTACTACCTTAGATCTCAAGTTCCTACATTTGATTAATCACTTAATATTTAGTAAAAGCCTATTTGGTCATAAGACTAAATCCCGAAGGATTATTGCAACCAAAACTTACCTTGTTGCTGATTGAATTAAAAAATCAAATCCCAGAAACTTGTATTCTTCCCCTTTAAAATCGGCTAATCACTAGATCCCTCGAATCAGTTAGTTTTCGATTAAAACAAATAGATCTAAGTACTTAAGATAGGGCCTTGGCTGAATATGTGAGTACACTTACCTTGAAATTCTCAAATCCTGAAAAGTATCCCTTGCCTCAGATGTCTGTCGAAATACCTATACACCTATGTTAGATCCGATTCCAACATTAAACCATCATAGATGGCCCTTGGCCGAATGTAAATCCTGACTTACCTTAGATCCTTGAACTCCGAAAGATCCCTCCTTGGAGTCGACAGTTACAGAACCCCAAAACACTCCTTATAATTTCGACCACAAAATAATAATGGTATTATTTCCTATGTTGCGGCTTAAAGAAGAGAATAAATTAATGACCATAAAATTCTTACCCTTAATATTGAATTCCACAGCACCTAAGCTTGAAGCTACTTGAGATATTCGGCTATGTCCTTAAAAGGCTTACTTCCGGCTTTTTGGAGGGATTAGAAGGAAAAGAGAAGGAAGAATAAAGATGGAGTATTCGGCTAGAACACAAGGTATTTCAACTTTAGCTAACAAAGAAGAATAAAACTATAGGAAATTCGGAGAGAGGAGAATCATTAAGAAATTCAAGAAAGGAAGAGTGAATGAATGAATGGCCTCTTTTCCTCTAGTAGCCGGGTTACTAGCTAGAGTCCTTTACTTGGCCACCACTCTTCCTTATTTTGATAGCTTTATCCCTTGAATTATCACTTTATTCAAATTAAAAGAATTTAATCCAACAATTATCTCTTGAAAATAATGATAAATAAATCTCTTATTTATCCCTTATTTATCCACTAATTATAAAAGAATAAAAGCTCCTAGAATTTAGCCATGTGCCGTCCACCTCTCTACTCCTTGTAGCAAAATAAAACTTTTATTTTTAGCTTCCCAAGTGTTTCGAACCCAGGCCCAATTGCACCTTCTTGTGGCGTCACTCACTGGGCTTTAAGTGGTATCTTCAGGCCACTTTTCCAAGCATGTTTGTGTGTCAAATTCCTCCTATTAATTTCCTTAAGGCCACCTTGCCTTAGTTTCCTCTTTTTAAACTTAACATTTCCATACATTTCCAGGTTTCCAAAATGTTCACTTTCCTCTTTAACTTAAGTTTCCAAAATGTTCACTTTCCTCTTTCAACTTAAGTTTCCAAAATGTTCACTTTCCTCTTTTAACTTAACATTTCCATGTTTCCAAAATGTTCATAATACATTCATAACACATAAGACATGTCATTTCGTATAATTAAACTGAAAATGCATAGGCCCTTTTCAGGATGTTACAGTTCTATCCCCCTTAAAATAATTTCGTCCTCAAAATTTCCTAGCTAAAATAATTGAGGGTATTACTGTCGCATTGCCTCTTCTGGCTCCCACGAAGCTTCTTCCGATCCAGGATTGCGCCACAACACTTTTCCTAGAGGAACTGACTTCTTACATAATATTTTTACGTCTCGTTCCAAGATTTGTATCGGCTCTTCCTCATAGGATAAATCTGGCCTTAGCTCCACTTCTTAAATTGGTACTACATGGGATGGATCCGATCGGTAGCGACGTAGCATGGATACATGGAATACGTCGTGCATCATTTGTAACTCGGTGGCAACTCTAGTGATATGCCACCGCCCAACTCACTTTAGTACTCGATAGGGCCCTATAAACCTTGGGCTTAACTTCCTTTTGACCAAACCTCATCACCTTCTTCCAAGGCGAGACTTTCGAAACACTTGGTCTCCCACTTCAAACTCTATTTCCTTTTCGCTTGAGGTTGGCATAAGACTTACGCCTGTCGAGGCTTCCTTTAACCATGTTCGGATTATCTCAACCTTCTCTTGATTTACGCCACCAACTCGGTCCCAAAACTCGATGTTCTCCTAACTCACCCAACAAGTAGGAGTTCGACACTTCGACCGTACAATGCTTCATATGGTGCCATCCAATGCTAGCTCGATAATTGTTGTTGTGTTTAACTCGCTAAAGGCAAGTCATCCTCCCAACTTCCTCGAAAATCCATCACATAGCCTCTTAACATATCCTCCAACACTTGTATTACCCGTTCAGACTGCCCGTTTGATTGTGGATGAAAAGTCGTAGTGAAGTCCAACTTAGTGCCTAAAGCTTGATGAAGTGCCCTTCAAAATCGAGACGTGAACCTTGGGTCTCTATCCGAAATAATTGACACCGGCACTCCGTGTAACCTTACAATCTCTGCCACGTACAATTTGGCTAACTTCTGAAGGGAATAATTCACTCTTACCGGGATGAAGTATGCAGACTTAGTCAAATGGTCCACTATTACCCATACCGAGTCCTTCTTAGTAGGCGTAAGGGGAAGCCCACTAACGAAGTCTATGGTAATTCTTTCCCACTTCCACTGCGAAATCTCGATTGGCTGAAGCAATCCCGATGGAACTTGGTGTTCAGCCTTAACTTGCTGACACGCCAGACATTTTCCCACAAATTTAGTAACTTCCCGTTTAAGATCAGGCCACTAAAATTGTTATCTTAGATCTCTGTACAACTTAGTGCCTCCGGGATGCATAGCATAAGGGCTACTATGCGCTTCCCAAAGAATCCTCTGTCTTAACTCCTCGTCCCTCGGCATACAGACTTTTCCTTTATAGCACAATACTCCTTCATCATTAACGCCATAATCCTCTAACTCTCCGCTTCAGCACTTGTCGTAACTTAGCACTTAGGTCTTTATCAGGTCAATCGTCCCTTTTACCTCATTCAGCCATGTGGGTTTGACTTACAACTCTGCCAACAGGCTTCCATCATCATACAAACTTAAGTGAGTGAACATAGCCCTTAGATCCGACACAACCTTCCGGCTTAGGGCATCAGCTATCACATTCGCCTTGCCCGGGTGGTACTCTATCGAGCAATCATAATCCTTCAATAACTCCACCCACCTTTGCTGCCTCAAGTTCAACTCCTTCCGAGTCAATAGATACTTAAGGCTCTTGTGGTTTGTATAGATCACTGACCTTTCTCCATAGAGATAGTGCCTCCATACCTTAAGGGCGAAAACCACTCCTTCCAACTCCAAGTCATGGGTTGGGTAGTTAACCTCATGCGGCCTTAACTGTCGAGATGCATATGCGACTACCTTTTCGTCTTGCATCAATACGCAATCCAAACCTGTATGGGAAGCGTCACAATACACCGTGATTTCCTTTCCTGCCTCTGGCTGAATCAATACTAGAGCTTCTGTTAAAACCTTCTTAAGCTTCTCAAAGCTCTCTTGCTACTTATCCGACCATACAAAGGGTACTTCCTTCCTTAACAACTTTGTCAAACGCGCAGCTATAGACGAGAACCCTTCCATAAACCTTCTGTAATAGCCTGTTAAACCTAAGAAACTTCGAATCTCAGCCACGGACCTAGGTGGTTTCCAATCCAACACCGCTTCGATCTTTCTAGGATCTACTCTTATTCCCTCTGCGGATACCACATGCCCTAAGAATGCCACCTCCTTGAGCCAAAATTCACACTTGCTGAATTTGGCATAGAGCTTCTTCTCCATTAACACTTGCAGCACAACTTGGAGATGCTCATCATGCTCCTCTTCAGTCTTAGAGTACACCAAAATATCGTCGATGAACACGATGACGAACCTATCCAAGTAAGGTTGGAAAACTCAGTTCATCATATCCATGAACGTGGCTGGAGCGTTCGTCAACCCAAACAGAGATTACTACAAACTCAAAATGGTCAGATTTTGTCCTAAAAGTCATCTTATGGATATCGCCTCCTTCACCTTCAATCGATGATATCCCGACCTTAAGTCGATCTTTGAAAACACTGCCGCCTTCTTAAGCTGATCAAACAAGTCATCAATCCTTGGCAAAGGATACTTGTTTTTAATGGTCAGCTTATTTAACTGACAGTAATCTATGCACATACGCATAGTTCCGTCCTTCTTCTTTACAAACAAGACCGGTGCTCTCCATGGAGACACACTGGGTCGAATGAACCCACGATCCAATAATTCTTGGATTTGAGCCTTGAGCTCCACCAACTCCTTTGGTGCCATTCGGTATGGGGCGATTGACACAGGAGCTGTTCCCGGTAGCAAATCTATTCCAAATTCCACCTCCCTATCTGGGGGTATTCCTAGTAATTCCTCTAAAAACACATCTTCAATGTCCCTTACCATTCTAACTCCACTGACACCTCCTTCCTTTCCATCTAATGCACTTACAAAGGCTAAGAACGCCCTGCACCCTTTACGAACCATCTTCTCCGCCTTCAATGCCAAAACTACGTCAGACAAGTAGTTTCTTCTTTCTCCTATCATTACTACCACTTCATCTTTCGGGGTCCTTAGTTCCATTTGTTTAGTCGCACAATCCAACACGGCTCGGTGCTCTACTAGCCAGTCCATTCCAAGTATGAGTTCAAACTCCCCAAAGGGTAGTTCCATTAAATTAGCCCGAAAGCTCACTCCCTAAATTTCTAGGGATACACTCTGAAAGATCTTATCCACCACTACAATTTGGCCTAATGGGCTTACTACAGTCATCTACCTATTAGAAAGTTCGGAGTCTAGGCCTAGTGTTTCAACTACACTACAGGCAACATAAGAATGGGTCGAGCCCACATCAATCAGAGCAAAATAGGGCTTGCCATAAATAAGGAACGTACCGGTTATGACATCCGACGCGTCTCCATCCTCCCTACGGTGAACCGTATAAACCAAACACTACCGCCTTACCTCAAGATTAGCAAAGACCTCGCTTTGTGTTCCACGTCCTCCGCCAAGCACCATTACCTCTCATTATTCGAACCACGACCTCGTTGAGGTCAGTGTCCTCCTCTACCAACTGATTAACATTCCGAGTTCGATCGACTTTCATCTAGTTTCTTAGGACAATCTTTGAGCATATGGTCCTTGGACCCACACCTAAAACATCCTCTCTGTTTTTTCCAAAGACTCCTCTAAGTGCTTCTTTCCACAATGATCACAAGGACGATCTCGCCTCCCGCACCCACTTGTCGACCCGCGGCCCATCAGTTCTGGGCCTTTTCTACACATTTTTTGATGATCTTGACGACCCATAACCCCTCTTGGGTCTATTCCTATCAGAGCTCTGCTTAATCGAGTCCTTGATTCCCTCGCTACCTTAGCCTTTTCTACCAACGCGAAAACTCCCGCGCTCACGATGTGGAGCTATCAATAACCCGAGGTCATCCCTTAATCCGTCCTCAAAGTGGACCACGCGTTCATGCTCGGTTCCTACTACTCGAGAGCATATCGGCTTAACTCGTAAATTCAACTTCATACGCACTCTTGACTTGTTCCTTGAACCAGCCCGGAAAAGCCTTCCTCGCTTCATCAATATATCCGTCCCCACATACTTCTTACGATACATCGTCTTAACATAATCCTGTGTCGATCCTCACCGTGGCACCATCCTCAATGTTAACCACCATTGATACGCTTCATCGCGTAATGATTGCCACCATTCCTTTCAACTTCTCTTTAGGGGTCATGTCGAGCTCATCCATAATACGCTCGGTTGCCTCCAACCAGTATTCAATTGTACTGGGTGCCACACCAGACACTCCACGGAACACCTCACCTCCATTGGCTTGGAGTCGCTTAGGTACGCATTCGAGCTCCCATATTTCCTTGATCCAACCACCATTTCTAGAACTTACAAGACAAACTGCGACTAAAGATCATCCCCATCTGAAGCTTCTTGCTCGACACCAACAAATGGGGTGGTGGTGGCGATGGTAACTCATTGTCGACCCTTGACCCGATCTAACGGTTCTCGACAACCATTCTTCCTCTACAAGGCGTCCATGACGCATCAAGTCCTCTAGAACTCATATCTAACGATGCGCTTTAATCGATTTAGGAAAGTTTTATGAATTAGCCCTTATTCCACCGATTATCCACGATGAAGTTTTATGAAAAGAATTTTAAGAGTGGTTCTTTCGTATTCATACATGCACACAGTCTTTACATTCACACATCCATCAATCAATTATAAACTTCAGTTCATTCAGTGAAATGTTGTAGTTTTCATTATTGTTGTTTTTCCACTACCTGGGTATTTGCATAATTTGTTCTATGAGGTATTTTCGTAATTTGTCAAATAAGGTTCCTTGGTAATTTTGTCAATAAGGGTATTCTGGTAATTTTATTATTCTCGAGGGTATTTTGGTAATTAACCTAGGTAAATTTGTAAAGTTTAATAATTGAGGGATATTTCAAAATTTGCAAAATTTTGAGGGTTCTTTTTTAGAAATTTATTTTCCAAAACGATGAAGTTGCAAAAATTTTGGAAATCAGGGTCATTTTGGAAATTTTGGTAAGTTAGGGGCAATTTTATAATTTTCCAAAATCAAGGTATTTTGATAATTTGCAAGTAAGGGTTTTGGACTTGTTATAAAATAATGAAAATGTTAATTAGAATCGTGGGTATTTTAGACATTTTATAAACCAAGGGTATTTTTGTAATTTTACCACTAGGGGTATTTTGTAATTTTATAAATCGAAATTTTTCAAAAATTATGTGGGAAAAATAATTTTCACAAATTAAAGAAAAATGATTTTAAGAGTTTTAAAATTAGGGTTCTTTAAAAAAACATGGCTAGTTCCTTTGGGTTTTAGTTCTTGGGTTTAGCTTATGACCAAGTCTTCTTGGTCGTGGTGAACTAAAGCTACGCACTGTAGGATTCGAGTGGAGAGGAGGTGAGTCACACAATCGCTTAAGTACCAAGCTCCCATGAAACCATTCCTAGCATGCATGTGAGGGTTGCCACACCCACTAAGTCCTCTCGGGTTAGGGTGAACTGAAGCTCGCACTGGTAGGATTCTGCGAAGAAGAGGTGAGTCACTAGGGGCGCTTAAATACCGAGCTCTTTCGGATCCAATCCTAGACATGCATGCAGAGTTACCACACCCTATCTCGGTGACTTAGCCATAGGTTTGTTTAGTTAGGCATTTAAGTCTTATGTAGTAGTTGGGGTAGACTAGTCCTAGGGTTCAAGTACCTATCATTCTATTCTCACGTTCCATTTCTTTTCTACCCTTCTATAAATCATATAATCACACGATGGTTAGGGTACTTACCGGTGGATCATGGGGAGACTTAGGTGCCATGCCATCAAACCCGCCTATTTTCGTAAATACTTAGTAAAACTCCTTTGGGCTCGATTTGAAAACGTTTTGGGCCTTAGACCACGGTGCCGAGAGTTTAAAATAGGGCTCGATACCAAACTGAAACACCCCACACCGACCCACGAGCCTGGACTAGATCGGTATGTTCCTCGATGTAAACCTGTTCAAAATTCTTGATTACTTTGAAAGCGTGTGTTTTGAAGATAGTTTATTTGTGGGTTGGGCTCGAGTTGAAAACAAGTTTATTTTATATTGAAAACCCATTTATTTCGTGACAAAACATTTAAAGTTTATTTTAATTAAATTGACTTAATCTTTAAATAACATAAATTAAGTAACATAGTAATTAAAACAATAATAAAATCATCACTATGGCCTTATTACATAAAACAAAACCCAAAATAAAATTTGTAGAGTACTTAAATAAAATAAGATGTCCAAATTAAATAAAACTTTAAAGTCGATCATGGCCACCACAAGTTCTGTAGTCCCGTCCATCACCGCTCATCACCAAACATGTTCCCACAACGGGTGAATCAATGACTCAATGTGTAACCAACACTAAAATTTAATAGATTTAGGCATACCACACATATCATGTTCACATAATAATTCAAGATAATGATGCAACCCAACCCAAACCTAGATGCCATCCGCTACACATCCCTGTACCAACTTTGTGCACCGTGGGGACTACTAAGTCAACCTCCATCCATTGCACACCATCGAGGCGCGCTATAGTCGACGTGCTTATCGCCCATATAAAATTCGTGGCATAGCCACCAGATTAAATAATTGTGTCATGAGACACCATATTGAGATATTGTAACCGGTTACGCATTCGATAATGTGACCAAGTCACCACATTGAGATAGTGAGGCCAAGTCACCACTTTCACTTCCCTTTTCATATAACCCAAATGCCCCATATTATTCATATCATGCATATCATACTTAAATCCACATTTATGTCACTTTTCATATGTTAAATATAACATATTTCGTAATCCTAGTAGGAGTAGGAAGCGTGCTGAGTACTTTGTACCATAACATGGTACTTTAGCCACATTCTTACACTTTCATATTAACACATATATCAAGTTAAAGCCATAAATCTATTAGGATTTGTGTGGTACACACCGATCCGATTAACAACAACTTCACCGAAATCTCGAAATGATCGATCGCCTTAGATCTCAAGTTCCTACATTTGATTAATCACTTACTATTTAGTAAAAGCCTATTTGGTCATAAGACTAAATCCCGAAGGATTATTGCAACCAAAGCTTACCTTGTCGCCGATTGAATTAAAAAATCAAATCCCGAAAACTTGTATTCTTCCCCTTTGAAATTGGCTAATCACTAGATCCCTCGAATCAGTTAGTTTTCGGTTAAAACAAATAGATCTAAGTACTTAAGATAGGGCCTTGGCGAATATGTGAGTACACTTACCATGAAATTCTCAAATCCCAAAAGTATCCCTTGCCTCGGATATGCGTCAAATACCTATACACCTATGTTAGATCCGATTCCAACATTAAACCATCATAGATGGCCCTTGGCGAGTGTAAATCCTAACTTACCTTAGATTCTTGAACTTGAAAGATCCTCCTTGGAGTCGACCCCAAACACTCCTTATAATTTCTCCACAAAATAATAATGGTATTAGTTCCTATGTTATGCGGCTTAAAGAGAATAAATTAATGACCATAAAATTCTTACCCTTAATATTGAATTGGCAACACCTAAGCTTGAAGCTACTTGAGATATTCGGCTATGTCCTTAAAAGGCTTACTTAGGCTTTTAGAGGATTAGAAGGAAAAGAGAAGGAAGAATAAAGATGGAGGATTCGCAAGAACACAAGGTATTTCGCTTTGGCTAACAAAAGAAGAATAAAACTATAGGAAATTCTAGAGAGAGGAGAATCAGCTTAAGAAATTCTACAAAGGAAGAGTGAATGAATGAATGGCCTCTTTTCCTCTAGTAGCAGCTAGAGTCCTTTACTTGGCCACCACTCTTCCTTATTTTGATAGCTTTATCCTTGAATTATCACTTTATTCAAATTAAAAGAATTTAATCCAACAATTATCTCTTGAAAATAATGATAAATAAATCTCTTATTTATCCCTTATTTATCCACTAATTATAAAAGAATAAAAGCTCCTAGAATTTAGCCATGTGTGTCCATCTCTACTCCTTGTAGCAAAATAAAACTTTTATTTTTAGCTTCCCAAGTGACTCGAACCCAGGCCCAATTGCACCCTTGTGGCGTCCTCCTTGGTATCTTCAGCCACTTTTCCAAGCACGTGTCAAATTCTCCTATTAATTTCCTTAAGGCCACCTTGCCTTAGTTTCCTCTTTTAAACTTAACATTTCCATACATTTCCGTAAAATGTTCACTTTCCTCTTTAACTTAAGTTTCCAAAATGTTCACTTTCCTCTTTCAACTAAGTTTCCAAAATGTTCACTTTCCTCTTTTATCTTAACATTTCCAAGTTTCCAAAATGTTTATAATACATTCATAACACATAAGACATGTCATTTCGTACAATTAAACCGAAAATGCATAGGCTTTTCATGATGTTACATTTGAACTCTACATCTCTTTTAAGATTGGCATAAGACTTACCGTCTGAAGCCTCCTTTAAACGAGTCCAACCTCTTCTCATTTCACCACTAGCTCTGACCCAACAACCGACGCTCTCCCATTCGGATGAAACACTTCATCGCTTCATACGGTGCCATCTGAATACTAGCCGATAACTATTGTTGTACCCAACTCCACAAATGGTAGATATTCTTTCCAACTACTCTTCTAAAACACAACCCTCAAAGATATCTTCTAGAATTTGATTACCCTCTCGATCATCCATCATTGCGAATGAAGCCCTAAAATCTAGCCTTGTACCCAATAATCGCAATGCTTTCCGTAATCTTGATGTGAATCGAGGATCCCTATGCAATAATCAATCACCCCATAATCTCACTATCTCTGCTACATACAATTTAGCCAACTTTTGGAGTGAGAAATCCACCCGAATCGGTATGAAATGAGCTGATTTTGTCAGACGATCTACAATTACCAAAACTAAATCTTTCTTGCTAGGCGTAAGGGGTAGCCTAGTGACGAAATCCATCATAATCCTTTCCCACTTCCACTGTGGAATCTTCACGGTTGCAACAGACCCAAAGGTAACTGATGTTCAGCTTTGATTTGCTGACACGTTAGACACCTACTCACGAATTTTGTTACTTCTCTCTTGACCTGACCACCAGAACTATTCCTGCAAATCCGGTACACCTTGCTACCTCTCGGATGCATAGCGTATGGGCTGCTATGAGCTTCCTGGAGAATCCTCTGTCTTAACTCAACGTCTTTCGGCATACAAACTTTCCCCTGGAAACACAACACTCTATCTTTGTTTAAACTATAACCTTCCAATCCATCATTCTGCACTTGTAATCTCTGAGCACTTAGAACCTCATCCATTAGTTGTTCCCCTTTAACCTAATTTACCCAAGTCAGTTTTATCTGCAACTCCGCTAACAGAATCCCGTCATCATACAGACTAAGATGATTGAACATTGCTCTCAAGTTCGCTACCACCTTGCGACTCAACGCGTCAGCCACTACGTTAGCCTTACTCGGATGGTATTCAATTGAACAATCGTAGTCTTTCAATAACTCGATCCACCTACGCTACCTCAAATCCAATTCCTTCTGAGTCAAGAGGTACTTCAAACTCTTGTGATTCATGTAGACTATCGACTTCTCCCCATACAAGTAATGCCTCCAAATTTTAGGGCAAAAACCACTGCAGCCAACTCCAGATCATGTGTCAGATAATTCACTTCGTGAGGCCTCAACTGCCGAGACACATACACCACTACTTTCCCTTCTTGCATCAGCACACAACCCAAACCAGTATGCGATGCATCACAATAAACCGTAAATTCCTTCCCTACCTCAGGTTGAATCAACACCGAAGGTTCTATCAAAATCCTTTTTAACTTATCAAAACCTTCCTGCTGCTTGTCCGACCACACAAATGGAACCCCTTTTCTCAACAACTTGGTCAAAATCAAGTAAAACCCTTCCACAAATCTTCTATAATATCCTGCCAAACCCAAAAAACTCTGAATCTCCGCTACAGACTTGGTAGTTTCCAGTCCAATACCAGCTCAATCTTCCGAGGATCTACCCTAATCCCCTCAGCTGACACCACATGACCTAAGAAAGTTACCTCCTTTAACCAGAACTCGCATTTACTAAACTTTGCGAATAATTGCTTCTCCCTTAGAGTCTGCAAAACCATCCGCAGGTGCGAATCATGCTCTTTATCAGATTTTGAGTACACCAAGATATTGTCTATAAACACCACGATGAAGCGATCCAAATACGGCCAAAAAACTCGATTCATCATGTCCATGAATGCTGCTGATGTATTGGTCAACCCAAACGGCATTGCCAACTCGTAGTGCCCATAACGAGTGCGAAACACAGTTTTATGAATATCGTCCTTCTTTACATTAAGCTAATGATACCCCAACCTTAGATCAATCTTAGAGAAGACTGACGCACCCTTAAGTTGATCGAACATATCATTGATCCTTGGTAACGGGTACTTGTTTTTGATCGTCCACTTATTCAGCTGCCGATAATCTATACACATCCGCATTGTACCATCTTTCTTCTTAACAAAAAGCACGAGCGCTCCCCAGGTGATACACTTACGGGGATAAAACCTCGATCCAAAGAACTCCTCAAGTCGTGCTTTCAACTCCACCAACTCTTTCGGTGCCATCCTATATGGGGTAATAGTCACTGGCGCGGTTCCTGGTAACAAGTCTATTCCAAATTCAACCTTGCGATCTGGAGGCAGACCCGGAAGCTCTTTTGAAAATACATCAGTAAATTCCTTCACCGCTCGAACATCCCCCACAGTCAATGCCTTGGCCTCTAATGTAAAAACATGAACCATGAATGCCTCACAACCCTTCCTCATCATTTTCTCGGCCTTCAGAGCGGATACAACATTGGATAGATAATCTCTTCTATTACCTATCATTACCACCTCTTCACCCTCAACTATTCTCAATACCGTACGCTTAGCTGCGCAGTCCAAACTTGCTTGGTACTTCAGTAACCAGTCCATCCCTAGGATCAAATCGAACTCCTCGAATGGCAGTTCCATCAGATCAACCAAAAACACTACCCCTTGAAGTTCTAGGGGTACATCCTTATAAAGTTTGTTTACTTCTACAGAGTGACCTAGAGGGCTAATTACAGTCATCTCCCTAGAAGAAATCTCAAAGGCTAAGTTCATAGTTCCCACAATACTACTGGCAACATAAGAATACGTCAAACCAACATCTATCAAAGTAATATAAGACAGTCCAAAAATCAAGAACGTATCGGGTATAACACCCGGTGCGTTGCCCTCCTCTTGATGCCTTGCTACATAGACCAACCCAGTTATCTTGCATCAAGATTCCAGCACCTCTGCTTGGTGCTCATGACCTTGCCTGTAACCATTACCTCCCCGATCGGATCATGCGGCCCCTCTATGATTGCTGACCATCCCTTTTGTATTGTGTACGCCCCTGACCCTCAGACTGGACCCTAGCTAATTTTCGTGGACAATCTCTTACATGGTGCCCCATAGATCTACACTCAAAGCACCCTCTGTTCCCGGTCCAACACTGTCCCATATAAGACTTCCCATACCAAGCACACCGTGGCGGCCACTGGGTAGTAGTAGTAGGCCTGAAACCTGATTTGGCCCATTATATCTAGCTCTTTTTTATGAATTCCCAATAGACCCTGATGACCCAGAACTCCCCTTGGTCCAATTCCTATCCTGGTTCCGTCTCACTGACTGTTTCACTTCCTCGATAATCTTGGCCTTCTCCACCAAGACCGTAAATTCTCTCTCCCATTGTGGTGCAATCAACATCCGCAGCTCATCCCTCAACCCATCCTCAAACTTGACACAATGCTCATGTTTCGTAGCCATAATACCCTGAGCATAGCGACGTAATCGGAAAAACTCTGCCTCATATTCTGATACTGTCTTATTCCCCTAGACCAAATTTAAGAACGCCTTACGCTGTGCATCAATGTAACTAGCCCCGATGTACTTCCTCTGATAAGCTGCCTTAAAGAAATCCCAAGTGAAATCATCAGCTATTACACCATCCCGGACCGTAAGCCACCACTGATAAGACTCATCCCGTAAAAGAGATACTATCCCCTTTAGTTTTTCCTCAGCCGTAAAGTCCAAGTCATCCATAATGCGTTCTGTTGCCTCCAGCCAATACTCAGCTGTATTGGGAGCACTCCAGACACACTTTTGAATACTTCTGCCCCATTAGCCTGGAGTCGTTCAGACACAAATTTTTGAGCTCCCGATCCTCCACCTGCTCTTGCTACTCTCTCCAGCACCCGTAGTATCGCCTGTGACACTGTATCGTCCCCTCCTGTCTGATCTTGAAACTCCACGCCCACAGTTGGTGGTGGTGGTACCTCATTCTCTGACCCATGGCCAGACCCTACCGGTTCTAACACGACCATCCTACCTCTACCACGTCCGCATGCATTACGCCCACGTCCTCGAGCACCCATGACTACCGTTCACGTTTTAATCTGACTTAAGAATTTTATGCGTTAGACTTATTCCACTATTATTACCATAAATTTTATGAATAACTTAGAGTTGTTCTCGTAAATCCATACAATCCTATGGGCTTCAGTCTCTAAAGGGAATTCCTATTACTAACATCCATAACACAACTATTTAAACTGTGCAATCAATAGTTAGGGGACTTACCATTGCAGATAGGTGCCGGAGACTTAGGTTTCATGCTACCCAAAACATGTATTTTCCCTCAAAGTTATTTCACAAAACCCTTTATTGAAAACGTTTTGGGCCTCAAGCCCACAGCTGAACTGTTGAATCAGGCTTTGATACCAAAATTGTAACACCCCAAATCCAGTCAACACACCACGATCGAATCCGGTATGTCACATGAGAAAATGATTTCTAACAACACGTATTGTAGGTCAGATTTTGAGATATGGGGGTCAAAATTTAAAAAAAAATGGGTTGTTTCCAAAAACTGATTTATAAAGGTTGTGTGTTGTCTCTTATTATAAGAAAGCCCTTCATTTTTGTTTAATAGCCGAAATAGTTTCAATTTAATTGCCAAAACCTTTCCCCATTAAGTTTTTAAAGATACCGTGTTAACCTATTGATACTACTTGTTGGTTTTTACTCGATGGTAAAGTTTTAAAAAAACCCGGTAGTTTATGCATGTTCAGAAAACATTCATTTTAAGGCATGCTGTTTTGGGTAACTTATATCAATTTTCTATGAAAGTAAAGCAGATCAATAACCCCCAAAAAATAAAGTTAGTGGCCTTATTACAATTCAAAAACCAAATTGAAAGTATGTAAACCAAAGTAGTCATTTAAATTAAAACCTGAAAAACAATAAGCATGGCTACCTCGAGTCTGCCCCGGCTCCATATACGCAATCTAAGGGCTACCTGTAAAATTACACAAAAGGGGTGAGTTATCGAGACTTAGTGTGTAAACCCCCATCCTGAAAATCACAATGCTCATACACAAATTTCATAAGTCAATATGTAACTCATGCAATCCAAAAACCTAGCCATCCGTACTCCTGTTTCTACCCCGTGTGGTTGAAACCACTGATGGTCAAAACCATTGGTGACAGTAGTCACAATTAATATCGGTGTGGTCAAAACTACTGGTGACCGTAGTCATAATAATACTCATGGGGCCAACCCACAATGTGGTCAAAACCACTGGTGACAATCCTGTATCAATATGTGGGGCCAACCTACGGTGGTGCTAGACCACAGGGACAAGTCACAAAGATATCAATATGTGGTACCAAACCACTGGTGGTCAAAACCATTGAAACTTAGTCACAAAAATATATAGAAAGCGGGGCCAACCCACTGTGTGGTCAAAACCACTAGTGACAGTCTGAATCATCCTTCTCCCTCCTCTCATCATACCCACTTAATGTACATACTATTCATGACATAAATATCATGCTTAACAATCAGAGATTACATGGCAGGGCATATACAGATTTTTAACCAGCATTTAACGTTACCCAATCAGAGTGGACTTACCTGGAGTCCTCGCTTTCTACCCATAAGGGTAACATACCGTTTCAACAGTTATTCCAGCTTTTAGCAATTACATGATACAACATATTAACAAATAAAGTGTGTAAGAGTTACACACTTGATTACTCGCAAAATAACGCTCTCTACATCGGTATTGTCGTTAATCAAACTATCTGACTACTACGCTGCTCAGGTGTTCGCCCACACCCAGGTGGCCAATCTCAAACCACCGACACTGACCTCTTTTTGAACTTAGGGGTTAAGGTCTCAGATCCAACCCCTCCCAATGTTTGGTTAGCCTTCGAGTCCATAACACACCTTAGTCACTAACTCAGATTAAAGCAGTGAAACGAATTGTAAGAACTAAACCCAAAGTTAGAACCCTTACCTAAATCGACAAGAACCCAAGGCTCTAAACGTGACCCATAACCAATTAATCCCAAAGATTCACACCAGACAGCGATCAACACCCCCTCCTCCTACATTCGCCAAACATCACGTAACATAGGGTATCTATTTTTTTCGGCATTTTAACGCAACAAGAGAAGATTGAATCAAAATGGAAACACTTACCCCAACCCGAGAGAACCCGATTGAGAGTGGTGAAGAATAGGTAATGGCAACCACTAGAACAAAAGCCAAAAAAAGGATATGAATGTTAGAGGAATTTGGCTTCCTTCCAAATAAATCAAGAGAAAAAAAGAGTGAGTAAAAGTTCCTAGAGGGATTTGGCCAAACCAAACAGAACTTACCAAATGCCGAAAATATTCCACTCTTGAAAAGAAAGAGATGGCGAAGCAAGGTACTATCTACCATAGGAGATTTAGCTATGGTGTTTGAGAGAAAAGAGAAGAGAATGCTAGAGTTTCGACAGAAGATGAGGCTTCAGAGGGTTTCAGCTTTGATATTTATGGCAACAAAAATGAAATGGAAATAGAGAGTGAATGGTAGTGTGAGTTTCGGCCAAGCACAAAAGAAGAAGAAACTAAGAAGAGGATTGGGAAGTGTTTCAGCTTTGATAAATGGGAGAAAAGAAAATACCAAACAAATGGTATGAGAGTATTTTGGTTTGCATTTGAGAGAAAAGATAAAAAAATGCCACAAAGTGGTATGAGCGTTTTGGTTTTGACAAAAAGAATTGTACAAAAAAAGCCCTTGGTTCCCTAGCTAGCCGAAATTCCCAACACCCCTAGGCACATTCGGCCACCCCCCTTAAGCACCCAAAGTCGAATCCACCCCTCACCCAAATTCGGCTACACAACCCCACTCCCTTCAAACACTATCCTGTCCCCCCTATACTCCTTAAATCCCTCTCTACCACTCATTCAAACAAGTTTGAACGAGTCAACTTTCTAAATTTCTTCTCTTCTACCCATTTGAAATTGTTGACCCTTTCCAACCTCATCCTTCAGAGTCCCACCTGAGTGCAACTTTCCCTTGTCCTGGCTTCAAAAAGAAATGCACAAAGGGGATTTTTACAGCTCAAACCAAGGCCCTCTAGCTTGCATGAGGCGTCACTCCCTTGCCTCCCAAGTAGCGCCCCCTTACCACTCTACCAAGACCTCTCTTGTAACACAATCCACCACCAATTACCCTTAACACCTAATACCAGTAGCACCCCCTTCTAAAGATGAAAATGTAAATTTCTACTAAGACTCAGGCCTATCCTTAGCTCAAGCTTAGACCCTAAAATAGTCTAAACTAACATACCTACCATACAATACACATGCGACCACACGAAAAGTAAAGACCCCGATTTAAGGATGTTACACTTTGGAATCTTCCTTCGAACCGATAATAGGTCTCTAGATATCAACGATGTGACAACGCTGCTACTGACTCAGAGTCTCCTTTCGAGTAAGATATGTGTCTAGAGGGATCTCAGGACTTTGAAGATGGCAGAGATTGTAACTTATCTTCTGATTTGCTAAGAATGGTAGAATAAGATGAAAAATAGACCCTACTCTACAAAGGGTCAGTGGATATTTATGATCCTAGAAAAGAGGTGAAGATTGTAGCCTAGCTCACCACAAAAATAAGGCGAGACATCATTGAGTTATTTTCAAGAATTCAAATATGTTTATGCACGATCATATCAGGACATGCCTGGGCTACTGAGACGCTGGTATGTTGAAATCTTAAAAGAGGTCCATAAGGATGTTAGAAGGACACATGCTAATGGTTCTATAATAGCCAGGCTAATCATAAGGTTTCGGGTACTATTGGTCCACCATAAAAGGGAGATTGCTTCAGTTATGTCGTAAATGCCAAATTGAGGAAGATAAGACTTATGTGCCTCATCTATTTCTTCACAAATTTTTTATATGTGGGGAATGGATATTATGGGGTCGATCTTGTCAAAAGCTTTTAGTTGACATCGATTCATCGTCGTGGTCACCGTTTACTTCACTAAGAGGGTAGAAGTAGCTTTATATGCCAATGTTACAAAGTCGATAGTCATCAAATTATCAAAAAAATAGATCAGGTGCTGACAATGAGTGCTAAAAGGGCAATGTCAAAAGTTTGAAAGTTTGTTCGAAGATTAGACGTCATATCATAGAGCAGTAAAGGTAGCAAAAAAAAAAAAAATAAAACAAGGATTGTAGGAAAGATGACCGAGACTTGAAAATATTGGCATAAAGAAGTTACCATTTATGATTATCAAACATTGGCCAGGACCTTTGCCGGGGCAACATCTTACCCATTGGTTTATGGAATGGAAGCGTTTTGCCAATTGAACCTAATTGAAGAAAAGGTTAAAAGTTATCTATCACGGTCAGATGATGTAAGCTTATGACAAAGAGGTTCATCCTAGAGAATTCCACAAGGAGAACCTGATGTTGAAAAAGGACTTTCTTATACAAAAGGATTTTAGAGGAAAGCAGATGCCAAACTGGGAAGGATTTTATGTAGTAAAAAAGGGCCTATTCTAGAGGAGCATTGATATTGACCGAGACGGATGGCGAAGACTTGCCCAATTCGACAAATTCAGGTTCAGTTAAGAAGTATTTTACCTAAAAGGGGAAAGTCCAAGGTGAAAACCCGCAAAGGGCGCCTTGAGATTAAATTCAAAAAATAAAAAGAGGAGAGGCCAAGGCAATTTGAGACCAAAGTGGTTTTGAGCTGAAAACCCAAAAAAAGTGGCTCAAATTTTGATCAAAGATAGGGCATGTGGTAGTCTTGCTATGCCTGAATTAACAATGAGGAAGTATGCTACGTCTTGGGGCATTGACAAAGTACTCCGGATCCTCTAAACACGTATTGAGATCAAAATGATCCTCAAGAAGTTTGTACAGAGAAGCTCAGGCTGCGATATCTGGGGTACCTAGCTTCTATCTTACCCATTTTGAATTGCTATCTTTGATTACTTTATTCTTTTTAAGATACACCCCAATAAATTTTCTTTTATGGCCATGGCTATCTTTGATTACTTTATTTTTTTCAAGATACACCCCAATCAATTTTCTTTTATTGCTTTAGTTATCTTTGATTAACTTATTTGTTTCAAGCTATGCTCCTGATTAATTTCTTTCTCATCCATTTTTGTGATCTTTTTCAAGCATTTTATATTGAAATAACTATTAATGGACTAATAATACTTTCATAAAAGGAGTTTCGCATATTACTCTGGAAGCTTTTTATAAGAACCTGAAATAGGACTATTGTTTAGAACTCACCAAGCTTAAGGGTTGGAAATATTTGAGCCCAAGGTGACTTTATCTCTTCAGATTTTCTGTCAAGGACATTGGTTGATCAAAATACTAGATATTGCATCGGTGATACAAATCTGACAAAAAATAAGCAATGAAAACCCAAGCTTAGAAGGAATCATTCTCTAAAAGAAAAAATGACATTTTGCATCCATGCGAGTATCATGCATACACATCTGGTCTGGTCACTATGGAGTGATCAGTGGATGGAACAAGTTATAGATCATATAGTCGAAAGTTACAGTGGGATGAATTAAAAAAGATACAAGTCTTATACCCTTGTATTGTAGTGGGAATGGATCGAAAAAGTTTCAAATCCTATAATTCTGAACAGCAGTGAGATGGTTTGAAAATGGTACAAGCCTTATGTCCCTGAGGTACAGTGGAAAGGACCCTGAAGTTAGTGGGGCAAATCAGTCGAGCAAAAATGTTTTCAGGTTTTCTATCAAATGCTAGTCGAGTAGGAAGACAGTGTACTACGTTAACGGTAGAGCCCTGATGAGCAACAAGTGGTGACATCCTAATTATTAAAAAGGATCATCCTCATGACATTTTGCATTCGTAAATATGTCATTCGATTAGGAGCAGTTGACTCGTTCAGATCATAGCATCCTAACCATTTTGCATAAGCATAAACACATAAAACCAATTTTACAGGATAGGCCCCCTAGAGGATAGTGTCGCAACATTAGTGAATTCATAGATCTTGTCTTCCTGAAATTGCAGTGAAGCAAATCAAATGTAATATCCCAGACTATGGCTTATGCATAATTGCTTAATTGAATGTGAAAGCATGCCGTTGTATGTATAAATGTGTTCTATGAACCTTAGTGAGTAGGTGAACGCTTTAGAAATTATTTAATTTTAAGTCTAAAAGAGGGAGTTAAGCCTGATAGGCCTTAAAAAATAAATGGGAAATAAAACACACAATTAGGCTTGGAAAAGTGGCTTGGGCGCCACTTAAGGCCTTTGGGAATGATGCCACCAGCAGGTAAATGGGTCAAGGTTCGAGTCGCATGGGAAGCTAAATGGAAGCTTTTATTTTCAACAACAAGGAGCGATGAGTGGACTGCAAAAGGAGTCTATAGGAGGAGTTTGAGAGGAAGTCTAGTTCTCTTAGAAATTTCAGCTAAGGTAGGAGATAGGTGATGAATTATTTTTGGAAAGGGTAAGGAAGAGTGAATTAAGGATTTGATAGTGAGAAGAAGAGGTGGTAGCCAAGGGACTCTCTTGGTGATTAATTTTGGCATTGTAGTGTGTTAAGGGTGTGCTTAATTGTTCAAAGAAAATTAGTCTCTTTTGTAATTTTCTCTCCAAAGTTTTCTCTCTATTTCTTTCTAGCCAATCTCCACTTTACCTCTCTCAAAGTCTTTTCTTTTCTTTTATTTGTTCTAGCCAAAACTCAAACAAGCATAGCGAAACCCTCCCTAAAATAACCATTGCCGATTCTTCCTAAAGCTCACATCTCTCTCTCTTTTCATCTTTGTGAAGCGGAATACTCCATTAAATCCCAAAAGCTGAAATCTTTTGAGCACTAGCTAGTCCTCATAGCCGAATCTTTGAGAGGCTTCAAGCAAAGGTGCTGTCGACTTTTGTGTTAAGGGGAAGGGCCAATTGTCATTCAGTTTCCATTCTTTTCTTTTAGGCTTAAACTAGGAATCTAACTCTACTAATGTCTTTGGCCGAAACCATGAAGGACTCTTTCGGGATCTATCTCTAGTCGACTATAAAGAGGCTTCGGGACTTCAATATCTAAGGTAAGGCATGTGTAATATTCGGCCAAGGGCCATTTGTTTTGATTAGATGTTAGAAATTTATCTAACATATATCCATCGGGATTTCGACAGTTTCTAAGGAAGGTGGTGGTTTTCGAGATTTTAGATTCACAAGGTAAGTGAATATTTTAATCGGCCAAAGCTAAATTTGGTAGTTCAAATCTATTTCTTGTTTATTCAAAAGACGAAAACTAATTATTTAGGTAATCTAGTGTTGGCCGATTGCTAGGGGGCAAGATCACGAAATTTCAAGATTTGAGAAGTACTCAAATCGGCAAGCAAGGTAAGAAGTTGGTTACATTAAGCCTTCGGGATTTGGTTTTATAGCCGAATGGCTTTTTACTAACATGTTAGGGTTGGCCGAATATAGGAATTAAAGATCTAAAGCGATAGATCGAGTTTTCAAGATTTCAGTAAATTCGATAAGTATACCAGGTGTGTACCCCACACTAAGCTTTAATTAATTGACGGTTATGTTTTAATTAATATGTACAAGAATATGTTATGATGTGGCCAAAGTACCATGTAATGGTACGAAGTACTCAGGTATGTTTTCCTACTCCTACTATGAGTATGATAAAAATGACAATAGTGATAAGAATGTGAAATAAAGCATGTTTGTGCATGATATGTTTGACATGGGGCATATGGGTGATATGTGAAGGGGAAGTGAATTGGTGGTTTAATACCCCAATATCTGAATGTGGTGACTTATGTCACAATATATGAATGTGGTGACTTATGTCACAATATATGAATGTGGTGACTTATGTCACAAAATAATTATCTGGTGGCTATACCACGAATTTTATAAGGGCGATGAGCATGTCGACTGCAGTGACTGCCTTCGATGGTGTGTAGTGGATCGAGGGTTGACTTAGTAGTCCCCACGGTGTGATGGTTAGTACAGGTGATGTGTAGCGGATGGCTATCTAGGCTTGGGTTCGGGTTTGCATCATGATTTATATGTGTTATTATGATTTGATATGCATGAAATTAATTGAGACTTATGATGGTTGTACACATTGAGTCTGTTTGACTCACCCCTTTGTGGGACTATTTTTCAGGTGACACTCGGTGATGGACCGGCTCGTGAAACTCGATGATGGCCATGCAGCTTTAGATTTTATTTCATTTTGGACTTGTTATATTTTACGTATTTTGGATTTAATTTGGGTTTTGATTTGATGTAGTAAGGCCTTGGTTTGAATCTTGCATGCATGCATATTTAATTATCTAAGTATGACTCGATTTTAATAATACAAGGTTAAAGTCTATTTTCATAAGTATAGATATTAAATGTTTTAACACCTAATCAACACGGGTTTTAAAATTTGAGCCTAACCCAAATCAACTATTTTCAAAAACTCGCAAAATTTTAGCAAAACTTCAAACAAGATTCGAACGGTTTGTCCTAGGAACATGCCAGATCCGGTCAGGGCTTGTGGGCTGGGTTTGGGGTGTTTCATCGAAGATACTAGTCTGCATCCCTAAGTTTGTAGTGGAGCAGACCGAAGATAGCAGATCTTGTTTTCCTAAGTTTGCAATGAAGTGGATCGAAGATACCAGTCTGGCATCCCTGGGTTTGCAGCGGAGCAGACTGAAGATAGCAGATCTTGTCTTCCTGAGTTTGTAGCGAAGCAGATCAAAAACATCAGTCTCGTTTCCCTGATTTTGCAGTGGAGTAGACAAAAGATAGCAGATATGGCCTTCTTGGGGTTGCGGTGAAGCAGATCGAAGACATCAGCCTGACCTCATTGAGTTTGCAGCAGAGCAGACTAAAGATTGCAGATCTTATCCTCCTAAAATTGCAGCGAAGCAGATCGAAGACACTAGCCTTGCTTGTCTGAAGTGGTAGTGGAGTAGATCGAAGAAAGCAAATCTTATGGCAAATCTTATTTTCCTGAAGTTGCAGTGAAGCAGATTAAAGCCGTCAGACTTATTTCCCCGAAAAAGCAGTAGAATAGATAGTCCAATACTTTTGAAGTTGCAGTACTTGCAGAGAAGTAAAGTTAAGTTGAAATTCCAATACCCCTAAAGTTGCAGTTGGGTTGGAAGCCATTTGGAGAACACGATGACCAAGAAGTCAAGACTCGGCAAGACGGCAAAATTGGTCCTTTTATAGTCTTTGCTCCATTCTCGTTACACGATAATGAGCAAAGAGGGGTAGTTGTAATAGACCAATTTAGCTCGGGCCCATACAAAAAAGAATAAATCCAAAATAATAGAACAAAGTCCAAGTCAAGTCCAAAATATATCATTTGGCATCGGAATGGCTCATTTCTTAAAAAGATTGAAGGTCTATCTATAAGCTTGACATATATGGGAACACAATCTTCAAGGATATGCAATCTTAGACATGATATGCAAATCTTAGATATGATATGCAATCCTAGAAGATATGATATGCAAATCTTAGATATGAAATGCAATCCTAGAAGATATTGTATGCAATCTTAGAAGATATGATATGCAATCTTAGATATAATATGCAAATCTTAGATATGATATAAGATATGGTATGAAATCTTAGAAGATATGACTTTGTAATCTTAGAGATTTAATTTGTAGATACCTTTTAATCTTAGCAGTTGATGTAATTGATCTGTACCGTTGGATTTGGGGAGGCTTAACTATAAATAGAGGCCTCTCCCTTCATTGTAAAAAAAGACTTGAGTTTTGAGTAATAAAAATTCTTGAAAGCATTCACTCAAATTTCTCTCTCTTTTGCGTTCTTATTTTCTGTGGCTTGTTCTTATTTTGTTCTTCGCTCATCTTCATTTCTTTTTGAGTTGCTTCTGTTCGAGTTAGATTTTGGTGGAGGAATTTCGTTGATCCTCATATTGCGGGAGTTAGGTTGACTTATGCATTTTTTTTAACTTTTTTTTATTTATCCATTTAATTGCTTAATCATTATTTATTCATTTATTTTAATTTTTTAATTTTTTCTTTTTTGCTTTTCCCTATTTATGTTAAATTGTTTTATCATAAATATTATTATTTGTTATATATTACATATGTATTATATTATTTAACTTTAATCATACTATGTATTATTTGAAAATTTGTATGTTGTACATCATCTAAATTGTTTTATTATTAAGGCAAAATTTTCCATATATTGTTTATTTAAAATATGTATATTATCTATTTTTAAATGGTATATTATATACTTATTATAAGTTATCCCTTATACATTTTTATTCAAAGTTTTTATATTATTTATTTAAAATATATATTTATTTTATTATATATATATTAACTATTTTAAATTTTGTCATATCGTTTTTTTATTCTATTTTTCTTGTTATAATATCCCTTTATTGTTTTGCATATATCATTTATCTTATATTGTTATTTTACTTTTATATTTGATCTCATATGTAAAGTTTCGTATTCATTTCTTAGTTTTTATCTTTCGCATAGATCTTTTGAATTATTATTGCTTACTTTATATCTTTTATTTGTTATTCACGCTCTTTTATTTGTTTATTATTCTTATGTTTACTTTAGCATGGTCATTTTATTACTTGTATCATTTGCTATTTTATGTTATTCTTTCTCTTAATTGCCTATATTAGTATTAAATGTTATTATATCATGTAATTGTAGTATATTGCTTTGGTATTTGTGTTTTGTAATTTATTAATGATACATTTTACTCAAATCATTGTTTTAAAATATATCTCATTTAATTGCTACTTTTATCCAAAACTTTGTTTCTTAAAATAAGGCAATATTTGACATTTGGAGTTTTGAATGAATCGTGCCCTAACTTACTAGGCTTTGATTTTTCTCATTAAGTCTTAAATGATCAAATACCCTTTTTAAAATTAAAATATATGATTTTCAAATAAAAACCTATCTTTGTGAATTTAAGATGTTGCGTCCTAACTTATTGGATGTGACATTTTGATATTATGAGATAGGGATTTTAAAAAAAAAAAAACAAAACAAAGGATATTTGGTGTAACACCCCAAACCCGGCCCAAACACTACCACCGGATCTGGTATGTCACTAAGAAAATTTTTATAAATCCAATCGTGTTGACAGAAAGCCCAAATAAGAATTACATAAAATGTGCCATAATAGTCAAAAGCCCAAAACTGGATTACATGTCCTTGAAGAAATTAAAATGAGGATAAATAATAAATGGCCCATAGTAAAACTAAAATGTAAACTAATGGCCTATGGCCTTATTACAACGTAGTTTAAATCCATCATATAAAATACTTTAAAAAAAAACTAACATGGGGAACTTGTCACTGGATCCACCTTCTTTTGCACGGCCACCTTACGCTTCACTCCGGCCCGGTCCGATGCACTAATCGTCACCTGAAAGGTTAGTTTAAAGGGGGGTGAGTCACGAGACTCAGTGTGCAACCCTCATGAACCACTAGATTTGGGCCTCATAAAAATATAGCAACAATTTCATTTACATGGATAACAAGTAATATGCAAAGCCCAACCCATTTGCCTAGGTTTCCATCCGCTACACGCCTCCGTACCAACCAACACACCATTGGGGATTTCTACAATCAACCCACACCGCTACACTCCAAGATGGCAGTCATGCTGCTCATCAACATATATTGGCCGAAGCCCGTATAACAAATCACGACATTAGCCGCTACAGTAATTCACGATAGAAACCATTACTCATGTACATATACACATAACTTCCTCCTTTCATCACCCAACCCATGCAACATGCACAATAATTTAAAACATGTACAACATTTTACTTGTAACATATAGTCAGATTATTTACTAACCTGAGGGTCCGTCGTTTAAATCCGAGATTTCGGCTTTTAATGTAACATATAAATCTTATGAACACATATACATATATATATATATATATATATATATTTATTATTAATCAGATCTAGACGGTGGGGAAGTATTACACACCTGATTCGCGTACTAAGGCTTTCGCTATGTCTACGCTACTATCACTTGAAAAAACTACTATTGGCCCACGATCTGACTTCGATTTCGGCCCACACCCCGTTTGTAACACCCCAAACCCAGTCTATGCTTTGAGACTAGATTTGGTTTGTTACATGAATCGTGCTATTTTAAAATCTTCAATAAGTTGAAAACTATAATATTATTTACTGAGATTTAATAAAATTAGAAGAGTATTTTAATTTGATAAATATTAGAAAACATTAGTTGAAAACATTATTAACATTTTATTATCAAAAACCCTTAGGTAATTTATTTAAGAGTTAACAATAATAAAATATTTATAAAAGAATTTCATATACTTGAAAACCCAAATTTATTTTAATAAAACATCATATAATCATAGCCCATATTTAAAAGTCCAAAGTATAGTATAAAACCAAGCACACATAAAATCCATAAATTATTTATAGAGGCCCTTATTACAATAACCCAAAATAGTAAAAATACTTATTAAAAGTTCGAGTTTAATAAACCCATGTTTTGCGGATGGCCTACATGAAGTCATCCTCGCCCAAGTCCACGTCAATTTCCATTACCTGAGATGAAAAAAATTAAAGGGGGTGAGTTACTTAGAACTCAGTGTATAACTCACTTACTTGTCCACTGGGCCAGATTTTCAAATTATGGATTTGGGCCTTGAGCCCATAAGCAACAAGTAATAATATAATGAATAATATAATTAATAAGATGCATGTGAAAAATGAATTTTTCCTCCCAAACCTAATTCCATCCGCTACACACCCTGCACCAACCATCACACCTGGGATCAAGTCAACCCACCCCGCCATCACACCAATCATAGGCATTAAGCCAAATTATATTTTGTGGCATAGCCATCGAACTAGATTGTGACAAAGTCACCAACTAGAGGCATTGAGCCAATTATTATTTTGTGGCGAGCCACCGAACTAGAGGCAAATAGCCATTTATAACTTTTGTGCGAGCCACGAACTAGAGGCAAATAGCCATTTATAACTTTTGTGGCGAGCCACCGAACTAGATTTTGGCAACAGCCTTCTTCTCTTCATCATTTCCCAACCCATGCAATATGTATGCAATAGTAAACTATGGTCATACAAAATTTTATTAAAAGGCCCATTACAAGAGTTAATATTTCCAAATCTTTAGTAAGGCCCAAAATAACACTTTGGCCTAATAACTATTTATCAACTTAAGCCCAATTTTACGATCTAGCAAGTACTTTAGCCCATTTATCAATTTGATAGAGTTTACGGCCCATTTATCGATCTAGCGAGATTTTGGCCCAATTTACATTCATATCAGATTTGCCCGATTTTCAACTTAATGAGTTTTCGCCCAATTATCGATCTAGCAGAGATTTTGGCCCAATTTACAACCAAACAGAGATTTCGGCCCGATTATCAACTTAACAGAGTTTTCAGCCCAATTATCGATGTAGCATATTTTACGGCCCATTTTCACGAAACATACAATTTACATAATATCAAGTAATTTCTCGAGGGCATTTTTGTAATTTTCACGATTTTAGTCGTTTTTACGTATTTTCATCAAAATATCAGTTGTTATGTTTTATACCGATCTAGTTATTTTTACGATTTTCTTCCATCTTGAAATTGACATCCAACCCGAGAAAAGTGTGAAGTTACACACCTCGATACCGAGAGTACTAATCCTTCTCGCTCCTTGGCACATAAAACATATCTCGATCCGTTAGAACACTATTTCAGTATAAACATACTTAATCGATAATATATCCGAAATCTTACCCTCTTGATTTTGAATCACTTGATTTTCGGCTTCTCCTCGTTTATTGGTTCGTTAGTCGAGAATCCACCAACGATAATGGCTCTAAGTTCGTACCACTTCAAATTATTGACTCCCTTCGAAGATGGTCCGCAACCCGGTGGAAAATCCCGGACTGCCGAAACCGCTCTTCGTTTAAATGGGGGATTTACAGATCCGCCCCTCTTAATATGACTAACCACCGCCCTTTTCTTCCCTATTTTGAAAGTCTTCAAGATCAAAGGAATATTAGTTAAATCTAAAATAATTTCGAAATAGTACTAGAGGCTTTAAAGGATGTGATTTCCTTACCACAATAAATCGATTCCAACGTTTCTACGATTCTCCCGATCACTTGAGTTCCGATCTTTCGTTATTGCACTATATAATAACGAATGAAACGTTATTAGAACGAACGTTTATTTCGATCCAACTAGTCCTTCATAACACCATCAATATTCGGCCATAACACTATTAATTAATCGAAAAATGAAAAAGAAGAATCCCTTACCTATTTTCCACGATCGAAAAGAAAGGATTGAGAAAGGTGTTTGTGATGGATGAAGATTTCGGCTATGTATGATCAAAGAAAGAAAAATAAAGGTTCGGCTATGGGCACTCTAGCATTCGGCCATGAGAGAGTTTGATGGAGAAACTTTGAATGAAAAGAATTAAAATATGAAAGAAGAGATGGTGATGATGTTGTTTGATTTCAAAGAGAAGAGAAGAAAAAGATGGATTTTAGGAGTTAGGTACATTCGGCCATGGTAAAAAGAAAGGAAAAAGAATGGCTTTTGGTACTAACAATTTCGGCACTAAGAAGAAGCACAAAAGAAAACTCAAAAGATGAACAAAAGTGACCAAATGGTCAAAAGAATTTGGCTTTACCAAGGTTCAATTTCGGCCAATGGGGAAAATTGAGAAGAGGGATGAAAAATTCTGCACTAGGTTGCTAGGAATGACCAAAGAGAAAAATTCATTTCTTAGCCAACTAACACTAAAATTCGGCTCCCTCCCTATACCAAGTTGCCGTCCAAAAACATGGTCAATTGGCCATGATTTTGTTTCCAAAATTTTTCCTTGATATGTGCCTTATGTCCCCCCTATCTTTCCTTAAGTTTTTGATTCCATGCCATAAGTTAACTATTTCCTTAGTCCTTTGATACACTAACCAAAAATAACATGGTCAACACTTACCATATATACTCTTGGCCGACACTTGCTATACATGTGCGAAAATTAAAATAAAATTCATCTAGATGCTAAACAAGGGATTCGAACCTCTCCCCTCATGCTATAACTCATACGCCAACACCACCATGCCATGTACTCAACTTATGTCACTCATTAACACTTAATTTAACTTAAGTATTAATGACACTTGCTTCTCTTCAATAAATTCTCAAATATTAAATTTATTCCTTATCCAAATTATGCTATACTCTTCTTTAGGACTTCAATAAGCACGAAAATAAAAGTAAGAAATTTTTTCTTTAAAATCTAAACACCAAATCATGCAATATATAAATACTCGGATTTTTAGGGTGTTACAACTCTACCCTCCTTAAAGAAAATTTCATCCTCGAAATTTACCTGATTGAAAGAGGTGAGGGTATTGTTGCCGAATTGCATCCTCAGGTTCCCACGTAGCTTCCTCCACTCGTGGTTACGCCATAGAACTTTGACCAACAAAGACGGTTTTCTTTCTTAACACCTTGACATCTCGGTCTAAGATTTCCATGGATCTTCTTCAAAAGACAAATCAATTCAACTCCAATTCTTCTACTGGTATAATATGCGAAGGATCCGATCTATAACGCCTCAACATGGAAACATGAAAACATTATGGATTTGATCCATTTCGGAGGTAACTCAATCGATAAGCCACTGCATACCAACACGCTTCAAAGACACGATAAGGTCCAATGTATCTAGGACTTAGCTTGCCCTTCCTTCCAAACTCAAGATCTTTTTCCAAGGAGATACCTTCAAGAAAACCTCGATCCCCACATCATACTCGATATCCTTTCGCTTCAGTGTCCGCATCGACTTACATCTATCCGAGGCTTCTTTCAACCGTGTTCGAATAACTTTTACCTTATCCTCTGCTCGGATATCATCTCGGGACCTAACATCATCGTTAGCCCAACTCACCCAACAAATAGGAGAGCGACACTTACGACCATAGAATGCCTCGTAAGGTGCCATCTGAATGCTAGACTGATAGCTGTTGTTATACGCGAATTATACGCGAATTCTGCCAGTGGTAGATAATCCTCCCAACTACCCCTGAAGTCGATTATACATCCTCTTAACATATCTTCCAATATCTGAATTACTCTTTCCGACTGACCATCAGACTGAGGATGAAAAGCCATACTGAAATTCAACTTTGTCCCCAAGGCTTCATGCAGAGCTTTCCAGAATCGTGATGTAAACCTAGGGTCCCTATCCGATATAATAGATACAGGTACCCTATGCAACCTCACAATTTCGAATCGTCATTTAGCCAACTTCGAATGAATAATCCGTATGAACTGGCAGGAAATGAGCAGTCTTCGTCAACCGATCAACAATTACCCACACAAAATTTTTCTTAGTAGGTGTTAAAGGTAACCCACTAACAAAATCCATGGTTATCCGCTCCCATTTCTAAAGAGGAATCTTTATCGGTTGTAACAATCCAGACGGTAATTGATGTTCTGCCTTCACTTGCGACAAGTCAAACATTTTCCCACAAATTCGAAATCTCACGCTTCAACCCCGCCACCAATCATTCATGGAGATCTCGATACATCTTATTTCCTCCGGATGCATAGCATAAGGGCTACTATCGCCTCCGTAGAATCATTTGCTTCAGATCCGAGTCCTTAGCATACATACTCTTCCTCAAAACACAACACACCCTCCGTGTTTATTCTAAAATCCTCGATTTCACCATTTTCAACTTGTCAAATAAAGGTCCCAACTTCTCATCCGATGTCTATTTTCCTTGATTTGTTCCACCACGAGGCTTCATCCAAGTTCTGCTAACAAACTGCCATCCTCATACAGACTCAAATGGGCAAACAATGCTCTTAAATCAGATACTGTCTTGCGACTTAACGCGTCAGCTACCACGTTAGCCTTTCTAGGATGATATTCGATTGAGAAATCATAATCCTTTAATAATTCTACCCATCTTCTTTGTCTCAAATTTAACTCCTTTTAGGTAAGGAGGTATTTAAGACTCTTGTGATCCGTGTAGATTATTGACTTCTCACCATAGAGATAGTGCCTCTAAATCTTTAGAGCAAAGACAACAAAGCTAACTCCAAATCATGCGTAGGGTAGTTTACTTCGTGGTCTCAATTGACGAGAAGCATAGGCCACCACCTTCCGCTTTTGCATCAACACACAACCCAAACTCGTGTGAGGCGCATCACAAAAAATAGTGAATTCTTTTCCGACCTCCTATTGAATTAAAATTGAGCTTCACGATCTTCTTCAATTTCTCAAACTCTCTTCTCGCTTTTACCAAATATACGGAGCTCCCTTTCGTAATGCAGTTTAGTTAGGTGTGCAAGAATTAACGAAAATCCTCTACAAAACGCCTATAGTATCCACCAAACCCAAGAAACTCCGAATTTCACCACCGATGTTGGTGGTTTCCAATCCGAATAGCCTCAATTTTTGAGGATCCACCTTATTCCTTCTACCGATACTACATGACAAAGGAAAGTCACTTCCTTTAGCCAAAATTCGCATTTACTAAATTTGGCATACAATTGTTTATCACAAGTAGTCGTAATACTATCCGCAAATATCGGTCATGTTCCTCCTCATTTCTCGAATAAACCAATATGTCATCTATGAACACTACCACAAATCGGTCTAAATATGGTTGAAAAACTTGGTTCATCATATCCATAAATGCAGCTGGTGCATTGGTTAGTCCAAACGGCATCACTACAAACTCATAGTGTCCGTAACGTGTCCGAAATGCCGCCTTATAAATGTCCGCTTCTTTCACCTTGAAATGGTGATAACTCGACCTTAAATCAATTTTGGAGAAAATTGAAGCTCCTTTAATTGATCAAACAGTCGTCAATTCTCGGCAGAGGATACCGATTCTTGATCGTCAATTTATTCAATTGTCTCGTAGTCAATGCACATACGCATCGATCCATCCTTCTTCTTGATTTAACAAAACCGTGCTCCCACGGAGACACACTTGGTCGAATAAATCCCGATCCAACAATTCTTGAATTTGAGCTTTAAGCTCACCAACTCCTTCGATGCCATTCTATAAGGAGCAATGGACACCGGAGTCGTCCTGTGCAAAAGCTCAATGCCAAATTCTACTTCCGATCCGGAGGTATACCGGAAGTTCTTCTGAAATACATCGGAAATTCCTTCACCGTCCTCATATCATTCACGATAACTCTTTGGCATCCAAAGCACGATAAAGGCTAGGAATGCTCCATATCCTTTCCACACCAACTTCTACGCTTTTAATGCAAATACCACATTTGCCAGATAGTTCTTTCGCTCACCAATCATCATGACTTCCTTATCATCTGAGGTTCTTACTGACATTCATTTTTCAGCACAATCCACTTGCGCACGATGTTTAACCAACCAATCCATGCCCAGAATGAGATCGAACTCGTCGAAAGGTAGTTCCATCAAGTTTGCTAAGAATACCTCCTCTTGAATTTTCAAGGGCACGTCTTTAAACATTTTATTAACAATTACCGACTGTCCTAAAGGACTAATTACTGTCATCTCATTTTCGATAATTTTAGATTCTAAATTCAGGTTTCCAGATATGGCACTAGCTACATATGAATGGGTAGAGCCAATATCTATTAAGGCAATAACAGGTACATCAAAAATGAAGAACGTACCAGTTATCACATCAGGTGCATTGCCGTCTCATCGCGCCTAACCGCATGTAGACAGATCCGTGTTGTCTTGCATCCGCATTTCCTCTAGGACCATTTCCTCGACCCGGTGCACCTTGACCATGTCCAGCCCCATTACCACCATGACCTGGTCCACGACCTCTCGGTGGCTGCTGATTACCTCTGGCCGGCTGTGCATCATTATTACGAACTTCTTGAGTCGTATCCATACGTCGAGGACAATTTTTGTACTGATGATCCATTGAACCGCATTTGTAGCATGCGCCCGTTTTCCTCCAACATTCTCCAAAATGTCTTTTCCCACACTCAGTGCAATCTCGACTTCGATTATTTGCTACCGGGGTTCTACCTTGAACTGGTTCATCATTCCGAGGTCTCTTCTGGAATCTCTTTGAAGAACTAGACTACTGTGTCTCTCTCTTGTTTCGAATCTTTCTCGATTCTCGTTGCTCAATTCTTAGCCTCTTGGCTATTTTGGCCTTCTCCACAAGTGTGGAAAATTTCTAACTTGTCAGAGAGCAATCGAACCCTCATCTCATCATTAAGTCCATCCTCAAACGCACACAACGCTCGTGATCTGTTGCTACAATTATCCGCATAGCGGCTCGACGTAAAACTCAACTTCATATGTCGCCATGGTCTTACTTCCTTGGACAAGATTCGAAATTCCTTCCTTTGAGCGCCTACATAACTCGCTCCAACGTATTTTCCTTGAAGGCGCCTTTAAAGAATTCCCAATTAATCGCATGCAGCCTTGGTGCCTTCTCGAATAGTGAGCCACCACCGACACGCCTCATCTCTTAATAAGGATACAGCTCCTCTCGGTTTTTGCTCGACGATTGCATTCCATATCATCCATAATCCGCTCCACGACTTGAGCCAAGATTCACCACATTCGAGCTACACCGAGACTCCTCTAAAAACTTCGCATTATTTGACTTAAGTCGCTCTGAAATTGACCCACGAGTTGTTGGCCCAATTCTAGTTCCAATGACCCTTTCCAAGACTCGCAGCATTGCTTGAGTCAATGCATTATCTCCTTCCATGTGATCGTGTGATCCCGTCTCACTTTCAATTGATGCAAAGGCCCACTTACGGCATATGATTTGGTGCTTGATCAGTAGCACCTCGGCCTCTACCATGGCCACGCTCTATCGCGGCCCACGACCACGCCCTCTAGTGCTCATGATAGCTTGTTCGCTTTTATCGATTACAAGTTTTATGAATCGGAAAATTTGTTTCGTGTTTATTAGTGATATTTTATGAGATTTGAGATATAAAGTTATTTTTTCGCAACATATCCTATAGTCTCAATCTCTACGGTTTTCACATCTAAAACTAGAAGTTCTAGAGTATTCCTATGATCATCATAGTAATTATTAAGCAATAAATACTTACTTGACTTGTTCTTGGATGCTTGTGGTGCCATAATGATCTTTAAAATATAATTGAACGATTTCATACGAAATTATTTGCGAACCCAAACCACAAAGAGTTTTTGAAACTGGGCTCTGATACTATTAAATGTAACACCCCAAACCCGGTCTATGCATTGAGACTAGATTTGGTTTGTTACATGAATCGAGCTATTTTAAAATCTTCAATAAGTTGAAAACTATAATATTATTTACAGGATTTAATAAAATTAGAAGAGTATTTTAATTTGATAAATATTAGAAAACATTAGTTGAAAACATTATTAACATTTTATTATCAAAACCCTTAGGTAATTTATTTAAGAGTTAACAATAATAAAATATTTATAAAAGAATTTCATATACTTGAAAACCCAAATTTATTTTAATAAAACATCATATAATCATAGCCCATATTTAAAAGTCCAAAGTATAGTATAAAACCAAGCACACATAAAATCCATAAATTATTTATAGAGGCCCTTATTACAATAACCCAAAATAGTAAAAATACTTATTAAAAAGTTCAGAGTTTAATAAACCCATGTTTTGCAAGATGGCCTCCACGAAGTCATCCTCGCCCAAGTCCACGCCAATTTCCATTACCCGAGATGAAAAAATTAAAGGGGTGAGTTACTTAGAACTCAAAGTATAACTCACTTACTTGTCCACCGGGCGATTTTCAAATTATGGATTTGGGCCTTGAGCCCATAAGCAACAAGTAATAATATAATGAATAATATAATTAATAAAGATGCATGTGAAAAATGAATTTTCCCTCCCAAGCCTAATTCCATCCGCTACACACCCCTGCACTCAACCATCACACACTGGGGGATCAAGTCAACCCACCCCGCCATCACACCAATCATAGGCATTAAGCCAAATTATATTTTGTGGCATAGCCACCGAC
Organism: Gossypium rotundifolium; assembly: GCA_025506655.1. Lineage (NCBI taxonomy): Eukaryota > Viridiplantae > Streptophyta > Magnoliopsida > Malvales > Malvaceae > Gossypium > Gossypium rotundifolium. Next base: position 19,804,612 of record CP106733.1, on the reverse strand, counting down.
CTAGATTGTGACAAAGTCACCGAACTAGAGGCATTGAGCCAATTATTATTTTGTGGCGAGCCACCGAACTAGAGGCAAATAGCCATTTATAACTTTTGTGGCGAGCCACCAACTAGAGGCAAATAGCCATTTATAACTTTTGTGGCGAGCCACCGAACTAGATTTTGGCAACAGCCTTCTTCTCTTCATCATTTCCCAACCCATGCAATATGTATGCAATAGTAAACTATGGTCATACAAAATTTTATTAAAAGGCCCATTACAAGAGTTAATATTTCCAAATCTTTAGTAAGGCCCAAAAATAACACTTTGGCCTAATAACTATTTATCAACTTAAGCCCAATTTTATGATCTAGCAAATATTTTAGCCCATTTATCAATTTGACAGAGTTTACGGCCCATTTATCGATCTAGCAGAGATTTCAGCCCAATTTACATTCATACAGAGATTTCGGCCCGATTTTCAACTTAACAGAGTTTTCGGCCCAATTATCGATCTAGCAGAGATTTTGGCCCAATTTACAACCAAACAGAGATTTCGGCCCGATTATCAACTTAACAGAGTTTTCGGCCCAATTATCGATCTAGCATATTTTACGGCCCATTTTCACGAAACATACAATTTACATAATATCAAGTAATTTCTCGAGGGCATTTTTGTAATTTTCACGATTTTAGTCGTTTTTACGTATTTTCATCAAAATATCAGTTGTTATGTTTTATACCGATCTAGTTATTTTTACGATTTTTCTTCCATACCGAAATTGACATCCAACCCGAGAAAAAGTGTGAAGTTACACACCTCGATACCGAGAGTACTAATCCTTCTCGCTCCTTGGCACCTAAAACATATCTCGATCCGTTAGAACACTATTTCGTATAAACATACTTAATCGATAATATATCCGAAATCTTACCCTCTTGATTTTGAATCACTTCGATTTTCGGCTTCTCCTCGTTTATTGGTTCGTTAGTCGCCGAGAATCCACCAACGATAATGGCTCGGAAGTTCGTACCACTTCAAATTATTGACTCCTTCGAAGATGGTCCGCAACCCGTGGAAAATCCTGATTGCCAAAACCGCTCTTCGCTTAAATGGGGATTTACAGATCCGCCTCTTAATATGACTAACCACCGCCCTTTTCTTCCCTATTTTGAAAGTCTTCAAGATCAAAGGAATATTAGTTAAATCTAAAATAATTTCAAATAGTACTAGAGGCTTTAAAGGATGTGATTTCCTTACCACAATAAATCGATTCCAACGCTTTCTACGATTCTCCGATCACTTGAGTTCCGATCTTCGTTATTGCACTATATAATAACGAATGAAACGTTATTAGAACGAACGTTTATTTCGATCCAACTAGTCCTTCATAACACCATCAATATTCGCCATAACACTATTAATTAATCGAAAAATGAAAAGAAGAATCCCTTACCTATTTTCCACGATCGAAAAGAAAGGATTGAGAAAGGTGTTTGTGATGGATGAAGATTTCGGCTATGTATGATCAAAGAAAGAAAAATAAAGGTTCGGCTATGGGCACTCTAGCATTCGGCCATGAGAGAGTTTGATGGAGAAACTTTGAATGAAAAGAATTAAAATATGAAAGAAGAGATGGTGATGATGTTGTTTGATTTCAAAGAGAAGAGAAGAAAAAGATGGATTTTAGGAGTTAGGTACATTCGGCCATGGTAAAAAGAAAGGAAAAAGAATGGCTTTTGGTACTAACAATTTCGGCACTAAGAAGAAGCACAAAAGAAAACTCAAAAGATGAACAAAAGTGACCAAATGGTCAAAAGAATTTGGCTTTACCAAGGTTCAATTTCGGCCAATGGGGAAAATTGAGAAGAGGGATGAAAAATTCTGCACTAGGTTGCTAGGAATGACCAAAGAGAAAAATTCATTTCTTAGCCAACTAACACTAAAATTCGGCTCCCTCCCTATACCAAGTTGCCGTCCAAAAACATGGTCAATTGGCCATGATTTTGTTTCCAAAATTTTCCTTGATATGTGCCTTATGTCCCCCTATCTTTCCTTAAGTTTTGATTCCATGCCATAAGTTAACTATTTCCTTAGTCCTTTGATACACTAACCAAAAATAACATGGTCAACACTTACCATATATACTCTTGGCCGACACTTGCTATACATGTGCAGAAAATTAAAAATAAAATTTCATCTAGATGCTAAACAAGGGATTCGAACCTCTCCCCTCATGCTATAACTTATGCGCCAACACCACCATGCCATGTACTCAACTTATGTCACTCATTAACACTTAATTTAACTTAAGTATTAATGACACTTGCTTCTCTTCAATAAATTCTCAAATATTAAATTTATTCCTTATCCAAATTATGCTATACTCTTCTTTAGGACTTCAATAAGCACGAAAATAAAAGTAAGAAATTTTTTCTTTAAAATCTAAACACCAAATCATGCAATATATAAATACTCAGATTTTTAGGGTGTTACACCATTGGCCAATCTCGCACTACCGAAACAGATCGCTTCTTGAATTTGGGCAACGGTTTTACAGATCCAACCTTCTCTGCTTGACTGTTAGTTGAATCCATAACAATCCCTTAATCACTAAAACAAATAAACGATGAGATCTAACTCATTAGTTAAATGTAACCTTTAAAACGAACACTTACCTAGTTAGCCGAGTCCCGAATATCTTTTATAAATTGTCACCACCAACCTTCCTACATTCGGCCATCCTCCAAATATCAAACCAACCAACCTAACCCAAATAGTATTCTACCAAAGCAAAAGAATCATGGAAGGCCATTCGGCCACACTTACCACTACCTACCTTCGACTTTTCCACCAAATCGACTTTAATGGGACAGATTCGGCTTCAAGGGGTAAAGAGTATAATCGGCAAGGCTTTGGAAATAATGATTTAGATTAGGAGTTTGATGAAAATAAAGGAATCACAGAAAAGGAGAAATCTCAAAACTTACCGGATTACTAAGGAGTATACGGCTTACAGTGCACCTTCGAGAAAACAGAGATCTCCCTTGTAGATTCGACTATAGAGGAAGAAGATATGCACTAAGAGCATTCGGCTTCCAAAAGGGTTTTTGAGGAGAGGGGAAATACTAAGGAGTTTTGGCTAGAAAAGAAAAATCAAGGCAAGTGAGTGAGAAGAGTTTCAGCTAGAGAGGAAAAAGTATGAGAGAAAGAGAAGCAAATGGAAGAAAAAGATGATTTCCCCTATTAAATTCGGCACACATACACCAACACAGAGAGTTGGAGTTTCTACCAACTCTCTCCCTCCTGATAGCCTTCATCTCACCTAATAACCCCAATCCTTATATTACCCTTTTGAAGAGCCCTCACCAAAGCCAACTCCTCCCTCCTTGTTTATCATCTTTTATCACTTAAATGAAAAGAAATAAAGCTCCTAATTTAGTAGCCTACATGCCGTCCACCCCCTTCCCATTTAAGTGCCGAATTTTGACCCATCTTCTAAGGCCCAATCGGCCATACAAGGGCCCAAACTCCTCCCCCCTTATGACGCCACCTTATGCCCACTTAAAGCACTTTAATTCTTTGGGCCACAAGCCCAGCTTGTCACTTAATTAACCATCTTCTTAAATTATAAGCTAACACCATTTATTAGCCACCTAACCTAAATTTTTAAAGCCCAATCTTTAAAATCTCTATTTAACATATTAGACTATCATATAAATGCGTAGGCCCACTTTAAGGGTGTTACATTTGGTGTTTGGGAAATTTCAAAGGTCGTGTTCTAACTTACTGAGATTCAACTTTTCTTTTATCCAAATAATTGAATGTTTTTTTAAAGGTTATAAGTTTTGAAAAATCAAAAGGTTCATTGTTGAAACCATTTGTAAGTTTTCTTTAAAAAATGGGGATCAACTTTAAAAACAAAAATGGAGTCGCCACCGATCTTTTTTAGAGTTGTGATCGGGTCACCTTGAAATTAATCATTTTAAAAAACATTTTTGATTAAAACAATGATTTTTAGTCTACAAAATTTGAGAAAATGAGTTCGGTTACGCACGAGGAAGAATTAGCACCCTCGTAACGCCCAAAATTGGTACCTAATTGATTAACTAACGTCATAATGTTGAAAATTTAAAAAATACGATCCTTTTTATTTGAAAGAAGACCTGAATAAATCAAATTGTACGCCAAGACCCATTTATCTCAAAGAAATAAAATGTCACACCCAATGAGTTAGGAAGCAACATTTCAAGACTTCGAAACTAAGTTTGCCTTTATTTATAGAAAATCCTTACCTCGAGACACAAAACGTCATATCCAATGAGTTAGGACACAACATCTCGAATTCCCAAGAATAAGTTTTTGTTTAAATTTTTTTTAAAAAAAGTAATAGGTTCTTCAGAATCGAAGAGAAAAATTGAAACCCGGTAAGTTAGGATACGATTTCTTTAGAATCTTAGAACGCGGAGGGTTTACTTATTTTGAAAATCGATAAAATCTAATAACTTGAATAAAATGTGATATGGTCATAATAGAATGAAAGACGAATTATAGTAGACATGCATAGTAGGGTTAAAACAAGAGAGATACTATAAATTACAATAATAAAGCAAAAATAAATGAAAATTCAAACAAGTAATATGTAATAAAAATAGTAACAAAATGCAATAATAATAGTAATAAAATGTATTAATAAGATAATAATAGTAATAATAAAATAATATTAGTAATAATAAAAAAATTATAAAAATATTTAAAATAAACAATAGCATTAATAATAAAACAAATAGTAATAGTAATGATAAATAGTAATAATAATGATAAAAATTAATAATAATAAAAAAGAATAATAATGTATATATATAAAATAGTGGTAATAATAAAATGACATTAGTAATGCTAATGAATATAATGATAATTATAAGGTTAAAAATAAAATGATAGTAATAATAATATTAAAGTATTAATTATAATAGTAAAATAATAGTAATGTTAATAATAATAAGAAATAAAAAATAATAATGAAATAACAAAAATCACAAAAGAAATAAAAAAGGACGAAATCGAACTTAAAATAAAAGTTTGGGGTGAATTTTAAAGAAAATAAAAAATGAGAGACCTATCCGAACACGTGGATAACATGGAAGGACTAAAAAAGGAAATATTCCTTCCCTTCAAAACGCACAGCAACAGGAAGGACCCAATTGAAAACCATAGTAAATTATTGGGCAATATTAAAAAATAAAATAAACTTAATTAAAAACAAAAAATACGGAAGGGCTAAAAGCGCAAATAGCCCTTCCGCAAGAAAACACGCAGATCCTGGGCTTCATGGGTCGGGTCGCGGGTCGGAGGCACAAAACAACGTCGTTTTGGCCTTTGAAAATGACTTTCAAAATGGCGTCGTTTCACTGGTATATAAATACCATTTTTTAACCCCAAAAATTTATTTTTTGCTATTTCTGAAAAAAAAACAAAGAGGCTTCTCTGAAAGATCTCCCCCCTGGCGATTTTCGATGTAGCTCCGACGAAACTCCACAGGCCGCCGTCGTCATCACACAATCGGGCGTCGCCATGCGCATGCTCGGACTTGAAAAAAAGGTAGTTTTTCTCTTTTTTATATATTATAAACTTTAACATATGAAAAAAAAGGAAAAAAAAACTTAAAGAAAAAACAAAAATAGATTCGGAAAAAAAAAATAACAAAAGGAAAAAAACTTTTTCTTGTCTTTTTTTATTTTTTATTTTTTTGTATTCTATTGTCTATTCCAAGAGATCTCCCCTTTTTACATATTACAATAGGTTTTTATAGCCTTAGAAATAAATAAAAATAAATACAAAGATTCTGTTTTCTGTTTCTGCCATTCTTTCTTTCCTTTTACAGGTGAACGGCGAGAAACACGACGACGATAAGGCGCACTTATTGTGGCGCGATGTTCGGCAGTGAAGGCTGGTTGGAGGCAGCGACGCGAGGCCCCTACTAGGGTTTTCTAGAAGCTAAAAATGTTGAAAAGAAATGGGCCTATCGGGCTTGTTTTAATTGTTTGGGTTATTTAGTGATTTGGGTCTAGGTTAATGTGTTTGGGCTTGTAAAAAAAAAAAAAACTTGGACTGTTTAATTTATTTGGTTTTATTATTTTTGTATGGTTTGTGGGCCCAGGAAAATTGGGCCTATTACAGCTGCCCCACTTTGCTCATTGTCGTGTAACACAAGTGGAGCAAAGACTATAAAAGGACCAATTTTGCCCGGTCTTGTCGAGCCTTAACTTCTTGATCCTTATCTTTTTCAAGTAGTCTCTAACCCAACTGCAACTTCAAGGAGATTAAATTTGTAGCTTTAATCTTACTCTACTGCAACTTCAGGGAGATGAGACTTGCTCCTGTAGATTTAGTCCACCTACTGTAACTTTAGGAAGACGAGAAGTACAATTTTTAGTCTACTCCGCTGCAAATTTCGGGACGCCAGACTAGCATCTTCGATCTGCTTCACTGCAACTTTAGGAAGACAAGATCTTCTATCTTCAGTCTGCTCCACTACAAACTCAAGGACACCAGACTAGTATGTTCGATCTGCTTCACCACAACTTCAGGAAGATAAGATCTACTATCTTTAGTCTACTCCACTGCAAACTCAGGGATGCCAGACTAGTATCTTCGATCTGCTTCACTGCAATCTCAGGAAGACAAGATCTGCTATCTTTAGTCTGGTCCACTACTAACTCAGGGACGCCAGACTAGTATCTTCGATCTATATCACTACAACTTCAGGAAGACAAGATCTGCTATCTTTAGTCTGCTCCACTGCAAACTCAGGGATGCCTGATAAACCATAATATATACATACTTTAATCCCACATTTAGCATACTTTTGGATGAGTTATTCCCTGAATTATAGAATTTAGTGCTCCTAATCCTTTAATTTCATGTTTTATACTCAGGAGAGCACCGGAGGATAAAAATAATGAGAAATCTCCCAAAAATGGAGAAAATGGGCCAAAGTATGAAATCAACATGTCCTGGTCTCGAAACACACGATCGTGCCTCTTTAAGAGGTTCGAACATGGCCTAGGCCCGAAACACACAGCTATGCCTCCTTAGCAAATTCGACCACGGCCTGGCCCCGAATCACACGGTCGTGCCACACGGGCATGCCCCTGCCGCGGCAAAGAAGAGTTTCATTCGGATTAGGGTACTTAGAGGTAAAGAAAAACATTCCAAAAGCCTATATAAACACCTTAGAGGCCAACCTTTAAGGGGGGGTTCAGCTAGGCCAAGGAGCCGAGCCAGAGGGCCAGAATCCTAAGATTCACTCGAAGAAAGCCGGTTGATTCATCTCAAAAGCTGGAGTCATACTCAAGACTGAGGATCTCTCCTTCAATTCTTTTAGGGGGTTTTAGGGTTTTTCTTATGTTTTGTTTTATATTTTCTTCTGAGATGTATTCTTTTATGATTATGAACTAAACCCCTCAAATACCTGAGGGGGATGAAACCTAAGACGGATCTTGTTATTGTTTTTTGAGCTATATGATAAATACTTGATTTGTTCTTAACTATGTGTTCTTAATTCTTGTTTTGATATTTCATGATATTGATTCAAGTATTCACACCCTTAGGCAGAGGAGGAATATTCCCTGTTTAAGAGTAGATCTAGCACAGTTAAGCGGAGTTGATCACAACCCTAGAGATAGGATGACTAAAATCTACCGGATTAGGGTCAAACCTAATATGGGAGTCCATAGATCGAGTTAATGCAATTCTAAGGGTTTTAATTAGAAAGAGATTTTAATTAATCAACCTAGGGTTAGACGTTAGTAGACTCGTGAGAGGTATTAATATAAATTAGGGAATCCTACGGATCAAGCCAAGTGAATAAATCGTTTGGTTTAGAGTTAAATAACAAGTGAAGTCTAGGTGGATTCTTCCTCGGGTATTGTCTTAACCAATTGGTTTTCCCACTAGTATTTCCCCAATTCCTTTTTTGTGTCTTAGCATCTTTAGCTTAGTATTTAGTTAATTTTAGATTAAACGATAATTCTTTTAATTCTTAGGCTAAATGATATAAAGAAAGTTAGTATTAGTACTTTTGGTTCCTTTGGGTTCGACAATCCGGTCTTGCCACTAAACTATACTACTGCTCGATAGGTGCGCTTGCCTCAATCGTGGTGATAGTTAGTTTCTAGGCTCGATCATTCATTATATAAATTTTAAGACTTTTTCCACCACCATCAAGTTTTTGGCGCCGTTGTCGGGGAACTGAAATATTAAGAACGTTCAATTTTTATTACTTTAGCTATATTTTATTTTTGCAATTAAATTTTATTTTTACTTTTCTAATTTTATTTTTCTTTTTATCCATTCCTAGCAGGTACCTCTAGTTTATGACTAGAAGGAACCCGATAGGACCTTTAATTTACGACAGTGATATTGAAGGTACTGTTCACAGAAATCGTAATGAAATAAGGCGAAGCTTAAACTACATACAAGAAGAGCAAGAGAACGAAATTAATACTACCGAAGATGGCTAAGAATAATCTGCTACCTCAAGAGGTGGCCGAAAATCATGCTCCTCGAACTATGAATGATTATGCTAAACTTAATTTAACAGGGACTGAATCGAGTATTGTTAGGCCTGCTATAGCTGCTAATAATTTTGAACTGAAACCCAACACTATATAAATGATTCAATTGTTTGTTCAATTTGATGGTTTGCAGGACGAAGACCCAAATACTCATTTAGCAAATTTTCTAGAATTCTATGATACTTTCAAAATAAATGGCATTTCTGATGATGCCATCCATCTTCGGTTATTTCCCTTTTCTTTGAGGAATAAAGCTAAACAGTGGTTGAATTCTCTTCCACGAGGATCAATCACTACATGGGATCAAATGACCGAAAAATTTTTATTAAAATATTTTCTACCAGCCAAAATAGCCAAGTTAAAGAATGATATCTCTTATTTTGTGCAGATGGATTTAGAGACACTTTATAATGAATGGGAGAGATACAAAGATCTATTGAGAAGGTTCCCACACCATGAATTACCCTTGTGGCTACGGGTCCAAACTTTTTACAACGGTGTGAACCCCTCAACCAGGCAGTTGATTAATTCAGCCGCAGGCGAAACCCTGAATAACAAAACACCTGAGGCGGCCTATGAATTCATTGAAGAGATGCCACTGAATAACTATCAGTGGAAAGTCACGAGGACAAGGCCAATAAAAGCCGCCAGTGTTTTCAACCTCGATGCAATAATCATGATATCAAATCAGGTAGAACTGTTAAACAAAAAAATTGATGGCTTATGTGGTTCTTCGCAGGTACATCCAGCTATACAGTACAATATGAAAAGAGGAAGGATGAGCAATACAAAATATCCACCTTACAACCCGAGCGCTGAAAACAAGCAAGTTCACTATATGGGTAACAATTTTAAATCTAAAAATAACCCTTATAGTAATACTTAAAATCCAAGTTGGAGAAACCACCCCAATTTCTCATGGGGTGGTCAAGGAAATCAGAGACAACAACCCCTTCCAAAATTCCAACAATAGCCCTACCCACAGGAAAAGAAGTCGACCTAGAGGAGATGCTGACAAAATTCATAGCGGTGTTAGAAACACGTTTCGAAAACAATGAAACAACACTTAAAAGTCAACAAGCATCGATTCAAGGGATCGAGAACTAGTTAGGGCAACTTGCTAAGCTAATCTCTGAATGACCACAAGGTAGCTTGCCAAGTAACACTGAGACTAACCCAAATGAGCAACTTCAAGCCATAATAGCTAATAATAGTAAAGGGTTAGTGGAATCTGAATCTGAGTCTAGACGAGAACTTGTGGTATGTGAAGGTAAGGTTGAGGTAGGCCAATAAAAACCAAAACCGGTAATTAAAGAATACCAACCTTGAATACCATACGCTAATGCGATAAATAAAGACAATACAGATGAACATTTTGGTAAGTTTCTTAAACTTCTAAAGAAATTACATATTAACTTACCGTTTCTTGAAGCTCTTTCGCAGATGCCAGATTCAAGGAAAATTTTAAAAGAGCTTTTAACAAACAAGCGAAAGTTAGACAAGGAGTCGCATGTGGAATTAAACACAGTGTGCTCAATAATTTTGCAAAATAAATTACCATGAAAATTAAAAGATCCAGGAGTTTTACAATTCCATGCTTAATTAATAGTTTATCTATTGGTAATACTTTAGCTGATTTAGGGGCAAGCATTAATGTTATGCCATATAAAATGTTTAAACAGCTAGGTCTAGGGAAACCTAAACAAATTAGGATGAGCATTCAATTAGCTGATAAAACTATTAGAATTCCTAGGGGTATAATTGAAGATGTACTTGTGAAAATTGACAAATTTATATTCCCAGTAGACTTTTTCGTTTTAGATATGGATGAGGATAATATGGTTCCTTTAATTTTAGGAAGACCCTTTTTAGCAACTGCCAGGGCTAAAATTGATGTTGGTATAGGTGAACTCACACTTCGTGTAGGTGACGGATCAATCAGTCTTCAAGCTCTCGACTCAGTTAGGACATCGAGTGATAAAGGTGAGAACGTAAATTCTATTGATAATCATTTGGTTTAACTTTCTTTATAGGAAGCACCACGAAATCACATAACTGAGCTAGATCTTAGACCTAGTATCGATAAAGAAGAAATTTATGAGGAACGAAGGCTTTAGATCGACGAACTAGACGAGTGGAAAGCGCATTTTAAGGAGAAACTAAAACCACACAAAGTGAAACTAAAGGAACCCCCGATGAGCTTATAAGAACGTCAAACCACTTCAAGATAGGAGATCAGGTACTGTTAGAGAAAACAGACCCTCGAATCGCTAGTTCAGACCTAAAAACGAACAAAGAAATCCCTTCCACGGTACTGAATATCTTTCCATATGGAACAATCGAGGTAAGTAGTCCCATATTCGGCACTTTTAAGGTAAACACCACTCGACTTAAACTATATAACGATAACCGAATTGATAGAATGAGAAAGGATTTTCACGTCCTCAAACCACCCTGATTATGCGAATGAGAGGTAAGTCTAGCTTAAGACTTTAAATGAGCGCTTCTCGGGAGGCAACTGTTAAACCATAATATACACATATTCAATCCCACATTTAGCATACTTTTGGATGATTTATCCCCCCTTTTTAATGGAAATAGGTGCTCCTAATCCTTTGTTTTCATGTTTTATACTTAGGAAAGCACTGGAGGATGAAAAGAATGAGAAACGGGCCGAAAACAGAGTAAATAGGCCTAATTATGAAATTGACATGGCCTGGGCCCAAGACAACATGGTCGTGCGTCATTACTAGACCTGAACACGGCCTGGCCTAAACTTACACGGGTATGTGCCATGGCCGTGTTCCTGACATGACCTGTTTGAGTTCTATTCGAAATAGGGTACTTAGAGGCAAAGAAAGCCATTCCAAAAGCCTATATAAAAACCCTAGAGGCCAACCTTTACAAGGGCATTAAGCTAGGCCAAAGAACCAAGCCGAGAGGGCCAATTGTGGGATTCACTCGAAGAAAGTCAGTTGATTCATCTCAAGAAGTCGGAATCATACTCAATATGGAGGATCTCTCCTTCAATTCCTTTAGGGGGTTTTAGGGTTTTTTTTATGTTTTGTTTTATATTTTCTTCTGAGATGTATTATTTTATGATTATGAACTAAACTCTCAAATACTTAAAGGGGATAAATCCCAATACGGATCTTATTATTGTTTTTTGAATTGTATGATAAATACTTGATTTGTTATTAACTATATGTTCTTAATTCTTGTTTTGATATTTCAGGATATTGATTCAAGCATTTATGCTCTTAGGCAGAGAAGGAATAGACCCTGTCTAAGAGTAGATCTAGCATAGGTAAGTGGAGTTGATCACAACCCTAGACATAGGATGACGAAATCTACCGGATTAGGGTCAAACCTAATATTGGAGTCCATGGAACGAGTTAATGCAATTCTAGGGGTTTTAATTAGAAAGAGATTTCAATTAATCAACCTAGGGTTAGATGTTAGTAGCCTCGAGAGAGGTATTAATATAAATTAGGGAATCCTACAGATCAAGCCAAGTGAATAAATCGTCTGGTTCAGAGTTAAATAACAAGTGAAGTCTAAGTGGATTCTTCCTCGGGTATTGTCTCAATCAATTGGTTTTTCCCTCAAGTGTTTTCCCCAATTCATTCTCTTTGTCTTAGCATCTTTAGCTTAGTAGTTAGTTAATTTTAGAATAGACAACAATTCCTTTAATTCTTAGGTTAAATAATAAAAAGAAAGTTAGTATTAGTACTTTTGGTTCCTTTGGGTTCGACAATCCGGTTTTGCCACTAAACTATGCTATTGTTCGATAGGTGTGCTTGCCTCAATCGTTGTCTTAGTTATTTTCCAGGTTTGATCATTCTTTTTATAAATTTTTAAGACTCTGACACACGATCAAGTTTTTGGCGCTGTTGCCGGGGAACTGAAATATTAAGAAAGCTCAATTTTTATTACTTTAGCCATATTTTATCTTATATTACTTTTGCAATTAAATTTTATTTTTACTTTTCTAATTTTTTTCTTTTATCTTTTCTTGGTAGGTACTTCTAGTTTATGACAAGAAGGAACCCGACAGGACCCTTGATTTACGATAGTGATATTGAAGGAACGATTCACAGAAATCGTAGAGAAATAAAGCGACGCTTAAGATACATAGAAGAAGAGCAAGGAGACAAAACCAATACTACCGAAGAGATGGCTGAGAATAATCCGCTACCTCCAGAAGTGGCTGAAAATCATGCTCCCCAAACTATGTATGATTATGCTAAACCTAATTTAACAGGAACTGAGTCAAGTATTGTTAGACCTGCTATAGCTGCAAATAATTTTGAACTGAAACCTAACACAATTCAAATGATACAACAATTTGTTCAGTTTGATGGTTTGCAGGATGAAGATCCAAATAATCACTTGGCAAATTTCCTAGAATTTTGCGATACTTTAAAAATTAATGGCGTTTCTGATGACGCCATTCGTCTTTAGTTATTTCCCTTCTCTTTGAAGAATAAAACTAAACAGTGGCTAAATTCTCTTCCACGAGGATCAATCACTACATGGGAACAAATGACCGAAAAATTTTTATTAAAATATTTTCTGCCGGCCAAAATGGCCAAATTAAGGAATGATATCTCTTCTTTTGTGCAGATGGATTTAGAAACACTATACGATGCATGGGAGAGATACAAAGATATATTGAGAAGGTGCCCACACCATGGATTACCCTTGTGGCTATAGGTCCAAACCTTTTACAACGATGTGAACCCTTCAACGAGACAACTGATTGACTCAGCAGCCGGTGGAACCCTGAATAACAAAACTCCTAAGGTGGCCTATGAGTTTATAGAGGAGATGTCACTGAATAACTATCAGTGGCAATTACAAGGATGAGGCCAACAAGAACAGTCAGAGTTTTCAACTTCGATGCAGTCACCATGCTATCAAATCATGTAGAGATGTTAAATAAAAATATTGATTATTTGTGTGGTTCCTCGTAGGTACATCAGTAATACAATGTGATTCGAATCTAGGAGGCGTGGCAAATCCTGAGTACCCACCTTACAATCCGGACATGGAAAGCGAACAGATAAACTATACGGTAACAATTTCAAATCTCAAAATAACCCTTATAGTAATACTTATAATCCAGGTTGGAGGAACCACCCCAATTTCCTCCAAACTTCCAACAACAGCCCTACCCACAGGAAAAGAAGTTGAACCTTGAGGAGATGCTGAAAAATTCATAGCGGTGTCAGAAACTCGTTTCCAAAACACATAAAAACACTTAAAAATCAACAAGCATCGATTAAAGGAATCGAGAACCAGTTAGGGCAACTCGCTAAGCTGATCTCCGAGCGACCACAAGGTAGCTTGCTAAGTAACACTGAGACTAACCTAAAAGAGCAACTTCAAGCCATAACTCCTCAGAATAGTGAAGGGTTAGTAGATTCTGAACCTGAGCCAAGGCAAGAACCTGTGGTAAGTGAAGGTAAGGTTGAGGTAATCCAAGAAAAGCCAAAATCGGTAATTAAAGAATACCAACCTCGTATACCATACCCCGATGCGATAAAGAAAAATAATTTAGATGATTAGTTTGGTAAGTTTCTTAAACTTTTAAAGAAATTATATATTAACTTACTATTTCTTGAAGCTCTTTCACAAATGCCAGAATCAAGGAAATTTTTAAAAGAGCTTTTGACAAATAAGAGGAAGTTAGATGAGAAGTCACATGTGGAATTAAACGCAGTGTGCTCAGCAATGTTGCAAAACAAACTATCACGAAAATTAAAAGATCCAGGGAGTTTCACAATTCCATGCTTAATTGGTATGTTAACTATTAATAATGCGTTAGCTGATTTAGGGGCAAGCATAAATGTTATGCCTTATAAAATGTTTAAACAACTAGGTCTAGGGAAACCCAAACAAGCTAGGATGAGTATTCAATTAGCTGATAAGACTATTCAAATTCCTATGGGTATAATTGAAGATGTACTCGTTAAAATTGACAAATTTATATTCCCCATAGACTTTGTTATTTTAAATATGGATGAGGATAATACTGTTCCTTTAATTTTAGGAAGGCCCTTTTTAGAAACTGCCAGATCTAAAATTGATGTTAGTACAGGTGAACTCACACTTCGTGTAGGTGACAAATCAATCAGTCTTCAAGCTCTCGACTCAGCTAGGACATCGAGCGACAAAGGTGAGAACATAATTTCTATTGATAACCCTTTGATGAAACCTTCTTTTTAGGAAGGACCACAGAACCACACATCTGATCTAGATCCTAGACCTCATACCAACAAGGAAATAACTCATGAGGAATGAATGCTTCAGATTGATGAACTAGACGAGTGGAAGGCACATTTCAAGGAGGAATCAAAACCACACGAAGTGAAACTGAAGGAACCCCTAGACGAGCTTATAGGAACGTTAAATCGCTTTAAAATAGGAGATCAGGTACTGTTAGAGAAAATAGACCCTCGAACCACCACTTTAGACCTCAATACAAACGAAGAAATCCCTTTTAAGACTTTTAAGATAAATGCTACTCAACTCAAACTATATAATGATAGCATGAGAAAGGATTTTTCACTCCTCAAACCACCATGAATGTGCGATTGAGAGGTAAGTTCAGCTTAAGACTTTAAATAAGCGCTTCTCGGGAGGCAACCTGAGCACTAACCCCATTTACTTTTATTCTTTTTCTTTTAGCACCTAACTACAAACTAACCAAGTTAATGAAGCATAGATTTTCACCCCACACGACCTTGCACACGACTGTGGCCATGGCCGTGTGGATATTACAAATTTTTGTATTGGCATGACAGAGATAGTACGAAAAAGGACGAAAAAATATCTTCAAGCCACGGGCTCCAACTAAACACCACGGCCGTGTGACACAATTGTGGTTGACACTATTTTATCAACACGGGCATGGCAACCTGAATAACAGGCGTGAGAGAAATGAATGCACCACCGCACAGCCGTGCGATAGGGCCGTACGACACGACACGCCCATAAAACACGGGTGTAGGGATGTACCAGAGCTAAAAATCTTATTTAAACCACCTACTCCCCTTCTTACCCACTCTCCATTCTCTTCTTCCATACCCTTTAAGTTCTTACCCTTTCATTTTCCTCCTTCTTCATCTTCCAAACTCTTGATCTACACTTCATCCATGTCGAATAAATGAAAGGATCCTATCCCATTCTCCCTATGCCAGATCGATCTTCATAAGTTCATGCCGACCGCTTCATTAACTCAACAGGAAAAGGACCTTTGAGTCTATTTAACCTTTCTTTTTCCTTTCCCTTCTCGTTTATTTTCCTTATCTCTATTTTTCTTATACTAAATTTGATTTATTTTATTTTAGTTTCTTGGTTTTAGGTTCTAAAGGCTGCTTGGGAATCACACACCACGGCCTTAGAAATCACGCCCACCTCACGAACCATCTAACAATAAGGACCTTTCGGTCCATTAATCGGTTCTTTTAGTCTTATTTCACTTTTTAGACTTTTTCTTTTTATTTTTCTTTTTTAAAATATATAATTAGTATATTTAGAATTATTCTTATTATTTCCTGTCTAACTCTTCATGAGATTCCCAATTTCTTCATCTAGCGCAGGAACTAGAGGCGCCCCCTTCAACTTATCTTTCACCTCTAAATCACGTTTCCACACTTCCAACTCAAGGAATCCATCCAAAAATTCAGGAAGTTTCACTTCTCTCCCTCTCTTTTAATTTTCTTAATATATGATTACTATCTATCTTTGTACATTGAGGGCAATGTACATCTTAAGTGTGGGGGGTGAAAATTTATTCAGAAAAGTTCCTAACTTTTTGCATTATTCTCAAATCCCAAAATGATATCTTATCTTAAGTAATTTCCTCAAATCACTAATTAGAATGAAATTCCAGTTGATTTATGATTTTTATTGATATGTTTCGGATTAAGTCATTGATAATTGTACAATGATGATTTAAACTTTAAGATACTAGAGAATCAAGCATGATGAGTCTATTTTCAAAAATTAAAAATTTTGTTAGGTTTTCTACCTGAATCTAATTATTACCGTGAAGTTTGAAATTTACAAGGTTGTCATCAAAAACCCATAAATTTTGTGAGATTTTGAGCGTTTTAGAGCATACATTCTTTTCGTGCTCACTTTATTGATTATGAGTGTGTCAACATTGATTTGTTATTCTAGAACTTGCTTTGATTATACATGTCGAGACCACATCTTTGATTTGATATACTGAGATGATAAAGGCACTTAGGATATAACCCACTTTGTAACGACCTGAATTTGGGCCTAGTAGGATTGGGCCCATTGGACCTTGGTTGTGGGAGCGTTTAAAAATTTTTGAGAATAAGAGAATGGCACTAATGCAAGTTGGACCTATTAGGTGAGTGATTTTGGAAGGTTAGGGGGCTTCTCTAAAGTCTCGGGATCAAACTTGGGCTTTAGGAAAATTTTGGTTTTAGGTGAATAAAACCCTGGGTGTTAGTAAGTAGGCTTTAAGAATAAAATGTGGAGAAAAATGACACAAGAAGGGCTTGTGGTGTATTGGCAAAGTGGCGCCACATGGGAGACAAGGAGGTGATGCCACACAAGGAAGCAGGGGGTCCAAGGTTCAAGTCTTGGCGCTTGCATTTCATTTTGATTTCTTTTTTTAAAGGAACTTAGACTTTGGCCATAGGTTTATATTTAGTTGCACATGATGTTAGACACAAGGAAGTGAGTGGTCTAGTGGCAATGCGTCATTAAAGGTGCAAGGGAGCCTGGGTTTGAATCTCATGACAAGCAGGGGAGTATTTATTTTGTGGATTGGACGTCCAGAGTTTGTGTTGGATTTAAACTCTATTGAAGAAGGGATCCCACATCGAAAAGCTAGCAAGAGGGAAGGTGAGAAGATGGCTATATATAGAGCTGTCTATGAGGAGAGGAAGCATACCTTGGTGGGCGTATGGGCATAGGAGCCATTTAGAGCGCGGATTAGCTTCAGACTCCTATCAGGTGTGTATCTCGCACTACTCTAGCTATAGAGCGACAAATACCGAAATTCCAGTCACATGATGATGGTAGCCACATGAGCGTACGGGCGCACGTGTGAGAGCTTCTACGTGATAGTCGAGGCCACCATGAGTATTCTTGTGGGTTGATGTTGTTTGGGCCACGATAGGCCGAAAGGGGCCAAGTGGGCCCAATGGGCCTAGGGACCATATGAATAAATTGTATGATTGTGTAATAGATAGTGAATTGGTCTAGGTGAATCTCATATCTGTGGCTAGATTTGGGCTAAATGGGCCACACGAGCGTATGGGCCCACTTGGGCCGAGAATGGGCCTTAGGCCCATTCGCATCATTATCTCTGTTTGGAATACTTGAGTCACTCGAGGTGACTATAGACCTTCAGAGGGGTTGAAAAATTATTGAAATACCCTTAGTTTGCAAAATTACTAAAATACCCCTAGTTTGTGAAATTACTGAAATACCCCTAGTTTATGAAATTACTAAAATTCCACTGGTTTGCAAAATTGCCGAAATATCCTTGGTAGGTAAATTACTAAAATACCCTTGGTGGGTAAATTATTAAAATACCCTTGGTGGGTAAATTACTAAAATATCCTTGGTGGGTAAATTACTATTATACCCTTAGGGGTTAATTAGTACGGTTGTGTGTATTCTGTTTAATTGGCTATTATGGTAATTTATTTCATACATCATTTTTTATAAATGCTTTGCATACATGACATTCTGCATGGGATTGGGATATTGTTGATTCAGAGGAAGTATATTCTAGTGGCTCTAACACATATTCTGGTGGCTCTACCATAATCTGTATAGTGGCTATGCCACGTATATTCTATTATTCTGCTGGCTTCACCACAAATTCTGTGATGAGCAGCTTGACTGCCATCGAGGTGTGTAGCGGATGGACGAGTCGATTTAGAAATCACCACAGGTGTGTTGGGCTGGTACGGGGGTGTGTAGCGGATGGATTATTAGGTTGTGTTGCATACTCTGTTGCATTATCTTGCTTATAGGGCTAAGGCCCAGATTGTTATTGAATAGGTCTTCGGCCCAGTCTACTTTTGTATGGGCTTCGTCTTAGTCTGCTTCTGAATAGGGCTTTGGCCCACTGCTTTCAGATGGTCTTGGCTCACCGCATCAGATGGGCTTCAGATCACCTACTTTTGTATGAGTTTCACCACCGCTTCAGATGGGCTTTGACTCGATGCTGCTACAGATGGGCTTTAACCCAGTCTGCTTCGATATAGGCTCGGGCCCAATTAATGACCGACTAGGGGAATTACACACCGAGTTCTCATAACTCACCCCTTTGTTTTAACCTTGCAAGTAATCCCCAGCCTTAGAGGATTTGGAGCTGCGGAGGACTCGGAGGTGGCCATACGCAGAGTTGTTGATAAATAGAACTTAGTAATTTTGGTTTGAAATTATTTTAGATTATTCTATTTGGGTTATTAATTTATGTAATATGGCCTTTGGGATTTTCTTTTAACTTTCATTGGTAATTCTTTTAGTTATGAACTGCTAAACAATATAACATGAGTATTTCAAAACGATAATTTTCATTTTCAAATATCACGTTTTCGCAACTTATAAAGTCAATCTTCTTCTACAAACAATGTTTTGAAAACAATATTATGTTTGCAAGGAAAAATAAATTAAGCAAATTTTATTTGTTAAGCCACAAAACTCGAGGTTTTTCATTGAGAGAAAGTTTTTAAATTGAGGAAAGGTTTTTAAAGATCGTAAGGTTTATACAACCTTTGATGTAACATGCCATATTTATGCCTAACTTCTAGGCCGAGTTTGGGGTGTTACACACTTACTCCACTAAAAGCCTACCCTCACAATTAACCCCTAGTAAACCCCTTTGATCCTAACAACCCTTTTTATTGACTCACCCACTAATATTAACCCAAAACCTATCTTGTATTTGTTATCACCATTCCTTTTGTCTACTCTTCTATCGAGACTTGATTTGATCAGTTACCTAATTATTTTATTTCAGTAGTTAAATTCTTCTTATATTATGTATTTATTGATTTGTTCTTAAAAAAAATTTCGAAGTATATTGATTATTACTTTCGTAATTAAGTGAGCTTATACGTTTAACTTCAACATCTTGAAGAAGAAGCTCGTATTATTAGTATTTCAAGTTGTTAATTGATGTAATAATTCAGGATTAGTTCATTTTTCTAGTTAGGTAAATTGTCAATTCAATCTCGATTTTAACCCTTTAATTCATCCTTTATCCACACCTTTAACCTAAGCCCCATTACAACCCTTTTTAAAGACCTTTTGATTTGTGTATCATCTCATTTTATAGTGGTGGAGATTTGATTTTCAGGCAAGCCTATAGGATTAACTTTTCATGTTTTACTTTTGAGTGCTTAATTTTGAACCTTAAACAATTCGAGTGATTTGAGTGAATCTTTAGTGAGGATGTCAACTCTTGGTAATTATTTAGATAAGGGGAAACACCTATATTTTTCATGCTAAAAACTTGTGACTTTGATTGTTTGAATCTTTAGGACTCTTTGAGTTAAATATCCATTATGATGAAACATTATCGATGAATACTATGAATTGATGAAGTTTGTTTTAATTGTTAGTTGAGAATTTTGCTTGAGGACAAGCGAAAGCTTAAGTGTAGGGGTATTTGATAAACCATAATACAAACATATTTTAATCCCATATTTAGCATACTTTTGGATGATTTATCCCCTTTTTTATGGAAATAGGTGCTCCTAATCCTTTGTTTTCATGTTTTATGCTCAAGAGAGCACCGAGGATGAAAAGAATGAGAAACGGGCCAAAAATAGAGTAAATGGGCTGAATTACAAAATCGACATGGCTTGGGTCCAAGACCACACGGCCGTGCCTCATTACCAGACCAAATACGGCCTAGCCTCAACTTACACGGGTGTGTGCCATAGGCGTGTGTAACACCCAAACCCAGCCTAGAAGTTAGGCCCAAGTCCGAAATGTCACAATAAAGGCACACTTCAAAATGATTTTGCTAATTAACAATTTAAGGGTGTGAGTTTTGAAACTCAGTGTGTACAACCGTTGGCAATCAAATCACATACAAATATTCACATTGGGCCTAAGCCCTATCAAAATCTGTGGTCTTGGGCCATAGCCCATATTGACCTCATATCATATCATAATGCATCATATACACATAAGGTAATGCAAAACCCAGCCTAAGAATCCATTCGCTACACACACCATTTCCCTTCCTACCTTATGACTCTAGTGGGGAATTCTAGCTCGACCCATCCCTCCGCTACACACCAAGAGTAGCCCGGTTGTAGTACTACCGAACGTTGTAGCAAAGTTGCTGATCATATATTGGGCTTAAAGCCTCTGGTGGATCCATACCATACGGCCATGCGATCCTCAAATCTTCCTCCGTAGCATAATTCCCACCCATATGCATCCTAAGTAGAACATCATATGAATGCATCAAACACACGAGTAACATCCATAAACTCATATTTGTCACATAGGGTATTCTCGTCATTTCACTACCTAGGGGTATTTTCGTAATTCTACCCTACAGAGGTATTTTGGGAACTTGGCAAAATAGGGGTATCTTTGTAATTTTGCAAAAAATAGGGGTATTTTGGTACTTTACAAATCTAGGGGCATTTTAGTAATTTTCAAATGTAAGGGTATTTTAGTAATTTTATAAATATATGGGTATTTGGTCCCTCTCGGGTTTTAGTTATGAGCTTTGGCCTATCAACAAGTCCTCGCGGCTAAAGTGAACAGACATTACGCACCGTAGGATTCCAGAGAAGAGGAGGTGGGCTACTAGGACTGTTTAAGTACCAAGCTCTCCCTAGATCCAATCCTAGACATGCGTATGCCTATTGCCACACCCTAACCCAGCGACTTGTTCACAAACATGTTTAATTAAGTTAAGTCTTATGAAATTTAAGAGTTGTTCAAACTAGGCCTAAGTCCATGAACCCTAGCATATTTGTCTACGTCCCCATAAAGCCCATTAAACCCAAATTCCAACCTTATGGCCCATTAGGACCAAATCACATCCTTATGGCCTATTAGGCCCAAAAAATTCAAATACTATATTATGTTTGACCTACTCAATTCGTATACCAAACCAAACAAACTCATCAAACCTAGCCTTAGGGCCTATCGAGCCCATTTAGCCACCTTCAACTTTTTGGCTTTTCGGCATTGCCGATATCATGTGTGTGTAGTGTTTGTACACACTTGGTAACCTCACGTTCTGCAAACCCCTTAGTCACGAACCTACAATCGACATTACTAGCGATTAACCAAAGCTTTAACACATACTTATCAAAAACAAAAACCTCACCATACCCTTACCATGTGCCCCACGTTCTAGTAGCCCTTCCTTTGCTACTATTGGCAATTATCCTTTAGATCTACACCTAAATACCTATATCATCAAAACCAAGTGACCCATATTGTTCATAAGTCACCATTATGAGCCACATTAGATTCGACCATCTACTAAACCATGACTGAGTCGAGAACACTTACCACATTGTTAGCAATCCTTACCTACCACGCTTGTGATTGTTGAGTCTTACCCTTATTAATACAAATTAATGACAATGAAGGGTTAGATAGCCCTTCGGCTTTGAACAAAATGCACTAAAAAGTTCAACTAAACACTTACAGAAATTCTTCTTTGATCCTGTGGCTTAGATATCTACTTGAACAAGATTCAGCTTCCAAGCGTGACTATGAGTAGATAATAATCGACTAAGGTAGAGGAACAAACAACAAAGAATCGGCATAAATAGGGGTTTCGGCAAACAGGGATTTTGGCAAACTGGGATTTCGGCAAACAGGGATGGTGAATAGGGATGAAGGGAAAAAAAGAGAAAGAAAGATGGAAATGCCAAGAACCCCTTTTAAGGATTTCGGCACCCCCTTTTATAGCCAAAGTCGAACTACCTTCCCCCCACAGTCCTATTCGGCCCTAACACTTCACCCTCCTCATCTCCTATCTTTTCTCTCTGATAATACCTTAATCTTATTCGAAATCTCCTCTACATCCATCAGTCCTGCTTACTACAAACTCTCCACGGCAAGAGTACAAAACCAACACAACTCTTGCCATCCACCTATATAAAATAAAACACTCCAAAATGCACTCCTCCTGCTCGAACCTTGGACCACTTCAGATTCACACACGCCACTTTATAGCTCCTTAGTGATGCCACTTTCCACTAGACCATAAGCCCATTTGTGTCTTTTTTCTTTTAACCTACTTAAGAGTCCTACTGACTAAAGTCACAGTTCCCTTAGGGCTAAAACCAAATTTTTTCCTATACCCTTACTTGATCCCAGGACTTCTCCAACACCCCTAGACATTCTAAATTCATTAACCCTCAAAGCCTACATACCAATTTTTATTTTCTTGCTCACTTAAAAAAAATTCTGAGATCCAAAGCCCAAAGCCCAATAAGCCCAATTCTTCTAGGCCCAAATTCGAGACATTATAGCGTGTCCCTGACGTGACTTGTTTGAGTTCTATTCGGAATAGGATACTTAGAGGCAAAGAAAGCCATTCCAAAATCCTATATAAGCACCCTAGGGGCAAACCTTTCTAGAGGTGTTCAACTAGGCTAAAGAGCCAAGCTAGAGGGGCCGAATTGTGGGATTCACTCGAAGAAAGCCATTTCATTCATTTCAAGAAGCCAAAATCATACTCAAGACAGAGGATCTCTCCTTCAATTCCTTCAGGGGGTTTTAGGGTTTTCTTATATTTTGTTTTATATTTTCTTTTGAGATGTATTCTTTTATGATTATGAACTAAACCCTAAAATACCTGAGGGGGATGAAACCTAATACAGATCTTGTTATTGTTTTCTAAGCAGTATAATAAATACTTGATTTGTTCTTAACTATGTGTTCTTAATTCTTGTTTTGATATTTCAAGATATTGATTCAAGCATTTATGCTCTTAGGCAGAGGAGGAATAGACCTTGTCTAAGAGTAGATCTATCATAGTTAAGCGGATTTGATCGCAACCCTAGAGATAGGATAACGAAACTCTTCCGGATTAGGGTCAAACCTAATATGGGAGTCCATGGAATGACTTAATGCAATTCTAGGGGTTTTAATTAGAAAGAGATTTCAATTAATCAACCTAGGGTTAGACGTTAATTGTAACATCCTGATAATTAGGGGCTATGCATTTTACATAATTGAATGATGTTGCATGCTTAATCTTTATTAAGTGCAATTTTGGAAGTTATTTGAGCTTCATTTATTAAGTGAATGCTTTGCTAAGCTTTTAATTTCTATTAATTAGAGAGAGAACTAAGCTAATAAGGCCTTAAGAATTGATGATGAGAAGTTCTAGTATAAGTTAAGTAATTGGCAAAGTGGTTAAGATACATGGGTGTGTTCTTGAGGTACAAGGTTGAATCTCTAGCTAACATTAGGAGATTTTAATTTTTTGTTTTCTTCCTTGTAAGTGTCGGCCAAGAATATTCTAGAGTGGATGAGCTTTCATCCATTTTGGCTTGTTGACCATGAGAAAAGGAAGTTAAAGAACATAAGGCATGGAATCACAAATTCATGATAAGATGAGGGGACAAAGGCATGAAATAGGGCTATGTTTTGGGGATGTGTTCATGGTCATTTGACCATGAACCTAGACAACATGAAGGCTAAGGAGAGGCTTAGTTGTGTAGTAAATTCTTTGGATATGATGGGGAAGAAACAAGGAGGAAAAAGGGGATATGTTGGCATTGATGTGGCCGAATTTATGTTTTGCCATTAGGGGGGAAAAGTTAGCCAAAAGCCTAGGTTGTCCATCTTTTCTCATTTTTCTCCAAAAATTCTCTCCTAGCCGAATGTGCCATAGAGTTTAGGTAAAAACTCTCTTTTGTTTTAGCTTTCATCCTTTTGACCAAATCTTCTTCTTTTGGCCGAATGTACCATAGTCATTTTGGTACATTTTCATTTTTGATTTAGCCTCAATTGCTTGAACCAAATACAACCTTCTTTCTCTCATTTAGTTTTCATTTTGAAACCAAAAACCACAAAGTTTAAGCACCATTATTCTTCTTCATTTTCTCTTCTCTTCAATGCAACTAAGTTCCATAGTCCATCTCTTTCTCTTTGATCCTATTATTATTTTCTTTTCTTTTCACCTTATTTTCTTATCTTTCTCTCATTGCGAAATCACCATTATCATTTTCTTTTCTCTTTAAACTTTACTTCTTTCTCCTTTCATTCTCTTTCTTCTTTCTCTTCAAAACCGAATCCATTATTTTGAAGCCACCATTTTTATTCTTTTATTTTGTGAAGGCCGAATCATCATTCTCTTTTCTTCTTTTTCAAGCCGAACCTCCAAGTGATCAAAGTAAGATGCTATCATTTATTTTCATCACTTCCTTTCACTTGAATAAGATTGGAAATCATAATCTTTTATTTCTCTCTTAGGTAGAATCTCTTGAAAAGATTTTGAAAGGAACTTTGTTGAAGACAACTTTAAGTGACCATTGAATCATCAAGGTAAGACTACTATTTTGGATAATATCAATTCCTTTAGATAGATTACTAATCTAAGTTATTTTTAGGAGCAATCTAAGATCATCAAGATAGGTAAGAAAAGAGCCGTTCGAAGTGTTTGGAAGAGAGAGGTATTCCTTTACCATCGAACTACAAGCGAAGAGCGATGTCGGGGTTAGAGATTTTCCACCGGTTGTGGACCCTCGCAAGCGAGGATCGATTATTCAAGTAGTCGTTACAACCGAACCACTCTACGTTGGTGGAATACCGTGGGTTTTGATCCATCTAGTGGAGAAAACCGCAAATAAGCTATCATTCGTGAATCAGGGTAAGATTTAGATCCATCGTTTATAAGTAGAGTTTTTGCTAACAATAGTATATACTAACCAAGTGTGTTAATCATCTAGGTGTGGACGAGCTAGAGAGTATTGTGCTCATTTGTTACTAGGTGTGTAACCATGCATTAAAATTTCCATAGATTTATATTATTAAAAAGTGATTATATGATAATATGATTGTTTCTTGATACCAATCATTGGTATACAAAATTCGGTATGTTACCCAATATTCCGTTTATTTTGATATATGCATCGATATGAAATAAGCATGACTATATTATGATTTGTGGGTACATAGCATGAAAATCGATTTGATATGTATGTGCATGGGCATATGGGTATGTTTAATAAAGGAGGAAGTATTCGTGGTTTTACCACAATTACGGTGACTTCGGTCACATATGTGAAATTGGTGACTTGGTCCCATATTTGATTCTCGTGGCTTGGTCACATATTTGACTCTGGTGGCTTTGGTCACATATTTGATTCTGGTGGCCGGTCACATATTCGACTCGGTGGCTTCGGTCACATATTTGACTCTGGTGGCGGTCACATATTTGGACTTGATCGGGTGACTTGGTCACATCTGTTTTGGTGGCTTTGCCACAATAAGAAGCGATGTGCATGTTGGCTGCAACAATCGCCTTCGATGGTGTGTAGCGGATGGAGGGTCGATTTAGTAATCCTACGGTGTCTTTGGTTGATGCGGGGTGTGTGGCGGATGGATATTTAGGTTGGGCAGGCTTGCATTTCATTTCATATACATATTCATGTAACATTGTATGATTATTATTTGATCTGCTATAAAATGGGCCTTTGGGCTAAATTTGAGTAAAATGGGCCTTTGGGCTAGATTTGAGCTAAAATGGGCCTTAGGGCCAAATATTTGATTAAATGGGCCTATGGCCATATGTGAAAATTTTGGGTTTGAAAGCATTTCATAAAATGGGCTTTTTAGTGTATGTGTTATACATTGAGTTTATGACTCACCCATTTTATGGGATAACTTTTGAGATAACTCATAGTGCGATGGATCGGAATGACAAGGATTTCGAGGTGGCGGTGCGTAATAAGTATTATGGAGATTTTCCAACTTAAACTCTTTAAGTTAAATTTTATTACTTAGACTTTAATTTGGGTTGCCAATATTATGTAATAAGGCCATTATAAATTATCTTTAATTTTGTGTTTGGATTTATTTTAAATTACGCTATGAATAATTATCAAATATCTAAATGGTTTTCGATAAATTATTTAAAATGTGTTTGATACTTTTATATAAATGTTTTCAAAGAAATGTTCTTAAGTTTGGTTTCCTTTTATTTTATTAATTCCTTCTAAAAATAATGTTTCGCTAAAGTTTTACTTGAGGACATACCAAATCCGGTTGGGCTTTTTGGTAGGGTTTGGGTGTTTCGACTTAGTATCGAGCCCGATTTAAACTCTCGGCCTTGGGTTTTGAAGCCCTAGCGTTTTCAAAATTTGGCCCAAAAGATTTTGAAAGTTTTCTTAAGTAAATGGTTTTATAAGAGCATGGCACTCAGAATTCTCGGCCCAGATCCATCAGGTATGTACCTTCATTTGATAAATGATATGAATGTTTGATAAGCCTAAGGAAACTTTAGAGACATGGACCCTAGGTGTATGTGTGCTACTCTGAAAACCATGAATATCTGTTTCATAAGACTTTCTTCTAATAAGAGTGAAAAGATTCTAATACATAATACTTTTAAATAAAAGCGATAAGATCGTAGTAGACATGAGCTCTAGGGGCGAGGTCGTCGTGGACATGGAAGAGGAAGGATGATCTGTTTGAACCGATTCGGTCTGTCAAGGTTCCGAGAATGAAGCTCCACCACCATTTGTTGGGGCGGACTTTCAAGAACAAAATGAAGGAGGTGACGCAGATATCACAAGTTTGTCTTCTGCGAGTTTTGGGCGAGTGGCGAAGCTAGTTCTGGAAGTGGATCTCGGAGTCATGGTAGAGAGACTTAGATCGAATGGAGCCGAGGTTTTCGGAGGAGTATCTGGAGTAGCTCAAGCGTGGCTGAATATTGGTTGGAAGCAATCGAGAGGATCATGGATGATATAGACTGCACTGATGAAGAGAAATTGAAAGGAGCTATTTCACTTCTTCGTGATGAAACCTACCGGTGGTGGCTTACTATCAAGGAAAGTACCCACGTGGATCGTGCGGATTGGGGTATTTTAAAGTGAAATTTGAGGAAAATATGTTGGAGCTAGCTACATCGACTCTCGGAGAAGTCATTTCGAACTGGTACAAGGAAACAAGTCGATAGCTGAATATGAAGCGAATTTTGCGACTTAGCCGTTATGCGGAGGGATAGTGGCTACGGAATATGAACGTTATGCGTCGGTTGAAGATGGACTTAGAGATGAGCTAAGAGTGATGATTGCTCCACATCGTGAAAGGATTTTGCAATCTTAGTGGAAAGGGCAAGAATTGCTTGAAGAGGCTAAACGAACCGAGAGATGTAAGCGGACAGAGGTCGAGCAAGAATAAGAGAAGTTTTGGGTCTTGGGTCGTCAGGAAACTTTCGTAAAAAGTCAAGAAATGATGGACCGCGAGGTCAACAGACTACTCTGGAGTGCAAAGTCGTACTTGTTCTCGGTGTGGGAAAATGCACTCGGGTGAATCTTTGGAAGAAAACCGGCGGATGTTTCAAGTGCGGTTCAAAGGATCACATGATCAAGGATTGTCCGATGAACTCGGAGAAGAACCGTCCAGCAAGTCAGGGTGCTAATCAAGCCGACAGAAGTGGACAGCAACCGATAAGAGGCCGTGGTCCCAATGGAAGGGGAAATGGTTCCGGTAGAGGTCGTGGAACTTCTGGCAGAGGCAGTGGAAATTCTGAGGCGAGACAACCAGGATTGGTGTATGCAGTTCGCCGCAGAGAAGACGATGGCCTTTTGATGTTATCACGGCACGTTTCGATTTACAGGTTGCCCTTTATTGCTTTGATAGATATAGGGTCAACTCATTCCTATATCGCTAGTGAAGTATCTGGGACTTTGCATGTGACTTACGGCTCATACCTAGGAAGATGATCGCATTTAGTCCTCTAGAGATGAATGATAGTTGTAGACAAACTTTTAAGGAAGTGCCTCTAGAAGTTCAAGGGATACGGTTTCGGTGATTTAATGGAGTTGCCATTGGAGAATTTGACCTAATTTTAGGCATGGGTGGCTTGTGAAGTACCGCAAATGTGGATTGTGCTGCTAAGAGAATGTCCCTAAGAACTTTTGATGACAAGGAAGTTGTAGTGATGGGCGAAAGACGGAACTACTTATCTAATGTAGTATCCGCTCTTAAGGCGGAAAGGATGGTTAAGAAAGGATGCGAAGCTTTTCGATGTTGGTGAATGCTTTGGAGGCTAAGGATGCAACTGTTAATGAAGTCAGAATGACGGTGAAGGAATTTGTAGATGTTTTTCCTGAAGAACTTCCAGGGTTGCCTCCTGATCGTGAGGTAGAATTCGGGATAGACTTATTGCAGGAGCGGCGCCAGGTTTCTATTGCTCCATATAGAATGGCAAGAAGGAATTGGTTGAGCTTAAGGCTCGGTTCGGAGTTGCTTGATCGTGGATTCATCCGACCTAGTGTGTCTCCATGGGGAGCACCGGTCTATCGTGAAGAAGAAGGGCGGATCGATGAGGATGTGTATAGACTACCGGCGGTTGAATAAGTGACTATCAAACGGTATCCTTTGCCCGGGATCGACGACTTGTTCGATCGACTTAAAGGAGCTGCGGTATTCTCTAAAATTGATCTAAGGTCGAGGTATCATCGACTTAAAGTGAAAAGCGGATATCCATAAGGCGGCTTTCCGAACGAGATATGGCCATTATGAATTTACGGTAATGCCATTCGGATTGAATGAACGCCCAATTGCGTTTATGGATATGATGAATCGGATTTTCAGCCCTACTTGGATCGGTTCGTCGTGGTATTCATAGGCGACATCTGGTGTATTCTAAGTCGAAGTGGAACATGATGAGCATCTCGGATTGTGTTACGAGTTTTAAGAGAAAAGAAGTTGTCGCCAAATTCAACAAGTGTGAATTTTGGTGAAAGAAGTTGCATTTTAGGACATGTGGTATCTGCGGAAGGATTAGGGTGGATCCTCGGAAGATCGAGGTCGTGTTAGATTGGAAACCACCTAAGTCCGTGGCGAGGTTCGTAGTTTCTTGGGTTTAGCCGGATATTACCAAGATTAAATCGAAGGGTTTTCATCAATAAATTGCACCTTTAACGAAATTGCCGAGGAAGGAAGTACCTTTTGTGTGGGGTGATAAGCGACAGAGAGTTTTGAGAAGCTCAAGAAAGTTTTGACGGAAGCTCTGTTTTGATTGACTGAAGCGGGAAAAGATTTTGTTGTGTATTGCGATGCTTCTCACAGGATTAGGATGTGTTTTAATGCAAAGGCGGAAAGGTAATTGCGTGTCGTCTCGGCGATTGAGACCGCATGAAGTTAATTACCCGACACATGACTTGGAGTTAGCAAATGTAGTCTTTGCTCTTAAGGTTTGGAGACATTACTTATACGAGGAAAATCGGTGATATATCTGGACCACAAAAGTCAAATATCTCTTGACTCGAAAGAATTGAATCTGAGATGAGAAGGTGGATAGAGTTGTTGAAAGACTACATTTGTTCCATCGAGTACCATCCGGGTAAAGCGAATGTGGTGGCGGGCGCTCTAAGTCGAAAAGTGGTGTCGATTTGAGGCGATGTTTGCTCATCTTAGTCTCTCGATGATGGAAGCTTGTTGGCGAGAACTTGAGTTAGGCCGACATGGTTAAATCAAGTAAAGAGAGGCAATTAATAGATGAAGATCTGGTGAAAAGCTTGACGGTGCAAGAGTGGGAAATTGGAAGATTTTGGTATTAACGGTGAAGGGTATTGTGTTTCAAAGGTAAAGTCGTATCTTGGGGATCGGGAGTTGAGGCAAAAGATACTTGAGAATCGCATGGTAGCCCCTATGCTATGCATCTGGAGGAAGTAAGTTATCCGAGATTTGCGAGATCGGTTTGGTGGCTTTGGTCTTAAGCGGGAAGATTCTGAATTTGTAGGAAAGTGCTTGGCGTGTCGACAAGTTAAAATGAACATCAAGTACCTTCGGATTGCTTCACCGATAAAGATTCCGCGATGATGAAGTGGGAGAATCACCATGGACTTTGTTAGTGGGCTTCTCTTCGCCTACTAAGAAAGACTCCATTTGGGTGATAGTGGACCGATTAATGAAATCGCACATTTATCGATTCGGGTTGATTACTCTTTGTAAATTGGCAAAATTATATGTGGTGAAATTGTGAGATTGCATGGAGTGCCGTTGTCGATAATTTGAGACGAGATCCGAGATTCGTCACGATTTTGGAAAGCATTGCATCAGTGCTTTGGGCACCAAATTGGACTTGATCGGACATTTCATCCTCAGTCAGACGGTCAGTCCGAAAGAGTAATCCAGATCTTAGAAGATATGTTAAGGGGTTGTGTGATAGATTTCAAAGGAAGTTGGGAGGAATTCTTACCGTTGGCAGAATTTGCGTACAACAACAGTTTCCAATCCAGTATTCGGATGGCACCGTATGAAGCACTATATGGACGGAAGTGTCGCACTCCTACGTGTTGGACAGAATTAGGGGAACGACAGATTTTGGGTCCAGAGATAGTGTCTGAATCCGAAGAAAAGGTTAAGGTAATCCGGGCTCGGTTAAAGGAAGCATCAGACAGACAAAAATCGTCATGATTTAAAGCGGAAAGAAATAGAGTATCACGATGGGAGACCAAGTTTTCCTAAAGGTTTCACCTTGGAAAAAGGTGATGAGATTTGACGTAAAGGAAACTAAGTCCTGAGTTCATTGGACCTTATCGGATTGTGAAGCGGGTCGGATCGTGGCATATCGATTAGATTTGCCTTGAATTGAAACAAATGCACGATGTGTTCATGTTTCAATGTTCGCCGTTACCGTCGGATCCATCTCATATAGTACCGATTGAGGAGGTGGAATTAAGATCAGTTGTCATATGAAGAGAGCCAATTCAAATTACGGAGGCGAGATGTAAAGGTTTTACGGAGAAAATCGGTTCCTCTCGTTAAGGTATTATGGCGAAATCATGGATCGAAGAAGCCTCGTGGGAAGCAGGAGGAAGCGATCGCGACAATACCCTCACTTATTCGAGACGGGTAATTTGAGGACGAAATTATTTTAAGGGGTAGAAGCGTAACATCGATAATTAGGGGCTATGCATTTTACATAATTGAATGATGTTGCATGCTTAATCTTTATTAAGTGCAATTTTGGAAGTTATTTGAGCTTCATTTATTAAGTGAATGCTTTGCTAAGCTTTTAATTTCTATTAATTAGAGAGAACTAAGCTAATAAGGCCTTAAGAATTGATGATGAGAAGTTCTAGTATAAGTTAAGTAATTGGCAAAGTGGTTAAGATACATGGGTGTGTTCTTGAGGTACAAGGTTCGAATCTCTAGCTAACATTAGGGAGATTTTTAATTTTTTGTTTTCTTCCTTGTAAGTGTCGGCCAAGAATATTCTAGAGTGGATGAGCTTTCATCCATTTTGGCTTGTTGACCATGAGAAAAGGAAGTTAAAGAACATAAGGCATGGAATCACAAATTCATGATAAGATGAGGGGACAAAGGCATGAAATAGGGCTATGTTTTGGGGATGTGTTCATGGTCATTTGACCATGAACCTAAACAACATGAAGGCTAAGGGAGAGGCTTAGTTGTGTAGTAAATTCTTTGGATATGATGGGGAAGAAACAAGGAGGAAAAAGGGGATATGTTGGCATTGATGTGGCGAATTTATGTTTTGCCATTAGGGGAAAAGTTAGCCAAAAGCCTAGGTTGTCCATCTTTTCTCATTTTCTCCAAAATTCTCTCTAGCCGAATGTGCCATAGAGTTTAGGTAAAAACTCTCTTTTGTTTTAGCTTTCATCCTTTTGACCAAATCTTCTTCTTTTGGTAGAATGTACCATAGTCATTTTGGTACATTTTCATTTTGATTTAGCCTCAATTGCTTGAACCAAATACAACCTTCTTTCTCTCATTTAGTTTTCATTTGAAACCAAAAACCACAAAGTTTAAGCACCATTATTCTTCTTCATTTTCTCTTCTCTTGCGAATGCAACTAAGTTCCATAGTCCATCTCTTTTCTCTTTGATCCTATTATTATTTTCTTTTTCTTTTCACCTTATTTTCTTATCTTTCTCTCATTGCGAAATCACCATTATCATTTTCTTTTTCTCTTTCGCTTTACTTCTTTCTCCTTTCATTCTCTTTCTTCTTTCTCTTCAAAACCGAGATCCATTATTTTGAAGCCACCATTTTTATTCTTTTATTTTGTGAAGGCCGAATCATCATTCTCTTTTCTTCTTTTTCAAGCCGAACCTCCAAGTGATCAAAGTAAGATGCTATCATTTATTTTCATCACTTCCTTTCACTTGAATAAGATTGGAAATCATAATCTTTTATTTCTCTCTTAGGCCGAATCTCTTGAAAAGATTTTGAAAGGAACTTTGTTGAAGACAACTTTAAGTGACCATTCGAATCATCAAGGTAAGACTACTATTTTGGATAATATCAATTCCTTTAGATAGATTACTAATCTAAGTTATTTTTAGGAGCAATCTAAGATCATCAAGATAGGTAAGAAAAGAGCCGTTCGAAGTGTTTGGAAGAGGAGGTATTCCTTTACCATCGAACTACAAGCGAAGAAGCGATATCGGGGTTAGAGATTTTTCACCGGTTGTGGACCCTCGCAAGCGAGGATCGATTATTCGAGTAGTCGTACAACCGAACCACTCTACGTTGGTGGAATCTGGCGGGTTTGATCCATCTAGTGGAGAAAACCGCAAATAAGCTATCATTAAATGAATCAGGGGTAAGGATTTAGATCCATCGTTTATAAGTAGAGTTTTTGCTAACAATAGTATATACTAACCAAGTGTGTTAATCATCTAGGTGTGGGCGAGCTAGAGTATTGTGCTCCTTTGTTACTAGGTGTGTAACCATGCATTAAAATTTCCATAGATTTATATTATTAAAAGTGATTATATGATAATATGATTGTTTCTTGATACCAATCATTGGTATACAAAATTCAGTATGTTACCCAATATTAGTTTATTTTGATATATGCATCGATATGAAATAAGCATGACTATATTATGATTTGTGGGTACATAGCATGAAAATCGATTTGATATGTATGTGCATGGGCATATGGGTATGTTTAATAAAGGAGGAAGTATTCGGTGGTTTTACCACAATTACGTGACTTGGTCACATATGTGAAATTGGTGACTTGGTCCCATATTTGATTCTGGTGGCCGGTCACATATTTGACTCTGGTGGCCGGTCACATATTTGATTCTGGTGGCCCGGTCACATATTCGACTCGGTGGCCGGTCACATATTTGACTCTGGTGGCCCGGTCACATATTTGGACTTGGTCGGGTGACTTGGTCACATCTGTTTTGAGTGGCTTTGCCACAATAAGAGCGATGTGCATGTTGATACGACAAGCGCCTTCGATGGTGTGTAGCGGATGGAGGTCGATTTAGTAATCCTACGGTGTCTTTGGTTGATGCAGGGGTGTGTAGCGGATGGATATTTAGGTTGGGTAGAACTTGCATTAGTAGCCTATAAAATGGGCCTTTGAGAGGTATTAATATAAATTAGGCCAAATCCTACGTGATCAAGTCAAGTGAATAAATCATCCGTTCAATAAGTATTATGGAGATTTTCAACTTAAACTCTTTAGACTTTAATTTGGGTTAAATAACAAGTGAAGTCTAAGGTTTCGATAAATTATTTAAAATGTGTTTGATACTTTTATATAAATGTTTTCAAAGAAATGTTCTTAAGTTTGGTTTCCTTTTTATTTTATTAATTCCTTCTAAAAATAATGTTTCCGCTAAAGTTTTACTTGAGGACATATTCTTAATAGCCTCGAGAGGTATTAATATAAATTAGGAATCCTACGGATCAAGTCAAGTGAATAAATCATCCTGTTCGAGTTAAATAACAAGTATTGTCTTAATCAATTGGTTGTTCCTTAAGTATTTTCCCCAATTCATTCTCTTTGTCTTAGCATCTTTAGCTTAGTAGTTAGTTAATTTTAGATTAGACAACAATTCCTTTAATTCTTAGGTTAAATAATAAAAAAAAGTTAGTATTAGTACTTTTGGCTCCTTTGGGTTCGACAATCCTGTCTTGCCACTAAACTATACTATTGTTTGATAGGTGCGCTTGCCTCAATCGTTGTCTTAGTTAGTTTCCATGTTTGATCATTCTTTTTAGAAATTTTTAAGACTCTGACACACAATCAGCAACCCGAGCACTAACCCCATTAAATTTTACATTTATTTTATCTTCTTTCTTTTAGCACCTAACTATAAACTAACCAAAGTGCAAATTTTCATACCACACGGCCTTGAACATGGCTGTGGCCGTGGCTGTGTGGACACTATGGATTTTAGTATAGGGGTGTGGCTGAGATCGTGCAAAAATAGGACAAAACTTTTCCCCAAGAAACTGGCTCCGATTAAACACCACGGCCGTACAATGCAACCGTGGTCAAAACTACCTAAAGAACACGGATGCAATAAATCCACACAGCCGTGTGAGGCGGCCGTGGTCAACATTATCAACTTTTTCACATTTCATCACCACCCCCACCTCGCGACCCAGCCGATGACGAGGACCTTTGAATCCTTTTATTTTATTTATTTTTCATTTTTATATTTATTTTTAGTTTATTTTCGTTCTCAATTAAACTTTTTACCTTTATTGTTTAAAACTTTTATTAGTACAATTTAATTTTTTTTATCACTGGTTGTCTAACTCTTGAGTATCTCTAACAACAGCCATTAAATAGTACTCCCTAAAAATTTAACTGATGACTTCGCAGTTTAAAAAGGTTCAATATGCCACTCCGAGAACGAAAACATCACCGAGTATTCACCACCACACTCACCTATGTCTAAGTCATCATCATGAATCATCCTACAAGGATTTCATCCAAAATTCAAGAAGTTTCACTTCTCTCCCTAACTTATGATTTTCTTACTGTATTATGAATATAAATATTTGTACATTGAGGGTAATGTACATCTTAAGTGTGGGGGGTGAATTTTATGCCTAACTTTTTAAATTCCTAAACTATGTCTTGTCTTGAGTGATTTTCTCATATTACTAATTAGAATGAAACTTCTGATGATTTATGATTTTTATTGATATGTTTTAGAATAAGTCATTGATAATTGTGCATTGATGATTTAAACTTTAGGAGACTAGAGAATCAAGCATGATAAGTCTATTTTCAAAAAATTAAAACTTTGTTAGGTTGTCTACCTGAATCTAATTATTACCTTGAAGTTTGAAATTTGCAAGGTTGATATAAAAAACTCATAATTTTTGTGAGATTTTGAGCCTTTTAGAGCATATATTCTTTTTGTGCTCACTTTATTGATTATGAGTGTGTCAATATTGATTTGTTATTCTATAACTTGCTTCGATTATACATGTCAAGACCACACCATTGAATTGATATACAGAGATGATAAAGGCACCTAAGATTTAATCCACTCACTTCACTAAAAAGCCTACCCTCACAATTAACCCCTAGTGAACCCTTTTGATCTTAACAACCCTTTTAATTGATTCACCCACTACTATTAAACCTAAAACCCATCTTGTATTTGTTATCACCATTTCTCTTGACTACCCTTCTATCGAGACTTGATTTGATCATCTGCCTAATTATTTTATTTCAGTAGTTAAATTCATCTTATATTATGTACTTACTTGATTTGTTCTTAAAAAAATCGAAGTATATTCATTATTAGTTCTATAATTAAGTGAGCTTATACGTTTAATTTTCACATCTTGAAGAAGAAGCTCGTTTTATTAGTATTACAAGTTTTCAATTGATGTAATTATTTAGGATTAGTTCATTTTTCTAGTTAGGTAAATTGTCAATTCATTCTCTATTTTAACCTTTTAATTTAGCCTTTATCCACACCTTTAACCAAAACCCCATTACAACCCTTTAAAGACCTTTTGATTTGTGTATCATCTTAATTTATAGTGGTGAAGATTTGATTGTCATGCAAGCTTATGGTAATACATTTTCATGTTTGACTGATGAGTGGTTTATTTTGAACCTTAAACACCTTGAGTGATTTGAGTGAATCTTTAGTAAGGATGTCAATCCTTGTCAGTTTTGAATCAAGGGTAATTATTTAGATAAGGGAAAACACCTATATTTTCATGCTATAAAAAATTTATGACTTTGATTGATTAAATCTTTAGGACTCTTTGAGTTAAATTATCCATGTATAAATTATCTATGAATTATGATGAACCACTATTGATGAATATTATGAATTGAGGAAGTTCGTTTTAATTGTGAGTTGAGAATTTTGCTTGAGGACAAGCAAAAGCTTAAGTGTGGGGTATTTGATAAATCGTAATATATACATATTTTAATCCCACATTTAGCATACTTTTGGATTATTTATTCCCTGAATAGTAGAATTTGGTGCTCCTAATCCTTTAATTTCATGTTTTATACTTAGGAGAGCACCAAGGATGAAAAGAATAAAAAATGGGCCAAAAACGGATAAAATGGGCCAAAGTATGAAATCAACACGGCCTGGTCTCAAAACACACGGATGTGCCTCTTTAACAGGTTCAAACATGGCCTGGGCTCGAAACACGTGGTCATGCCTCCTTAGCAGATCTGACCACAGCCTGGCCCCGAATCACATGGCCGTGCTACATGGCATGTCCCTACCATGGCAAAGAAGAGTTTCATTTGGATTAGGGTACTTAGAGGCAAAGAAAGACATTCCAAAAGCCTATATAAACACCCTAGATGCCAACCTTTAAGGGGGCGTTCACTAGGCCAAGAAGCCGAGCCAAAGGGCCAGAATTGTGGGATTCACTTGAAGAAAGCCAGTTCATTCATCTCAGAAGCCGGAGTCATACTCAAGACTGAGGATCTCTCCTTCAATTTCTTTAGGGGTTTTAGGGTTTTACTTATGTTTTGTTTTATATTTTCTTCTGAGATGTTTCTTTTATGATTATGAGCTAAACCCCTCAAATACCTGAGGGGGATGAAACCTAAGACGGATCTTGTTATTGTTTTCTGAGCTATATGATAAATCCTTGATTTGTTCTTAACTATGTATTCTTAATTCTTGTTTTGATATTTCAGGATATTGATTCAAGTATACATGCCCTTAGGCAGAGGAGAAATATTCCCTGTTTAAGAATAGATATAACATCCCAATTTTGGGACTAGTCAGAATAGTGGTCTCACGACCACCAAAATGAGGTTAAGGAAAATTATTTTAGTATTATTTTACGTATTATGGTATGAATATATGGCTATATGGAAATTTTGGTGCTTTAATTCTAGCAATAGAATGCTTAATTGTGAAAAAGACTAAATTGCATAAGATGCAAAAGTTCTATTTTATAAGATAAAGGTACCTAATAGCTATAGAATGTAATTTAGAGGATTTTAAAGTGCAATTAGGCCATATTGAGGGTGTTGGTCGGCCATAGGAAGCTAGGGGGACAAGTGCATCAAATTTTGGTCAAATTTGGTGATGTAAGGTGACTAATTAATAAAATAGCCAAGCTATCTCCTTACTAGTAAGTGATTTAGGTGGTTTTAATTGATGATTTTTGTATTTTTGGAGTCCCCAAAGCTTAAGCTAGCTAATGAGGGGACCGATTTGCAATATGGTTGAAAGTTTAGGGACTTGCCATGGGAGTATTTATGATGTTAACTGAGTTTTTATGGGAGAAAATGAAAGTTAGGGAGATGAGAAACAACTTTTGTGAAAGATGTTTGCATGAAAACACCTAAGTAGGACTTAAATGCAAAGAGTGAGATTGTGTCATAAATGAATGAAATAGTTGGAATTTTGAGTATTTGTAAGAGAAATAAATGTTCAGCTAGGCTTGTTTAATGATAAAATGTGTTTAAAAATAAATTACGAGCCTAGGGGCAAAATCATAATTTTGCCAATGTATAAGGGCAAAATGGTCATTTTTGTCGAAGTCTAGAAATTGATGTATTATGATCATAGAATGATCTAAACGAATGAATTTCATTATTATAGATCAAGAAGAGCGTGGAATCAACCTTGATCGTGGGAAAGGCAAGGTGATTGAGTAAATCGCCAATTAACACGTTTTGCATCGAGGTAAGTTTATGTGTAAACAATACAATTTACTTATATACATTGTGCTGCTAATTGGTTTATGACATGATTGAGAATATATATGATTCAAATGGATTGAATGTGGTAGTCATTGAATAATTATTGTATGAATGAAGGAATAGTCATATAAAAGTGTAAAGACAACACTTAATGGTGGGCTAAGTGCGATACCACCTTATTGCTTATTTACGATGGGCTTTGTATGATACCATCATCTACTTATCATTTGGTGGGCTATGTACGATACCACCATAACCAACCTTTTGGTGGGCTAAGTGCGTTACCACCCCAATAAAATCTAATGGTGAGCTAAGTGTGGAACCATCAAATAAATTGACTCTAAGTAATAGACTAAGAGATTGTGATGTGCTGTATATTGTAACATTGTGATGCTAAGTGCAGGATAACCTGTCAGTGAATGTATGCATTATCTAGTGATATGGTTGGAATGTGTGAATGGAGGAAATGAGTAAGCATGATCATGAATGTAGATTGTTTCTTGCTTAGTATATAAAGCTATGAAATTATTGAATACATGTTAAAATGTTATATTGTTTACCTGTAAACTTACTAAGCTTAAAGCTTACTCCCCTTTCTTTCCCTTGTTTTATAGAGCTAATGAGTCGAGCCGGGGTACGTCGGTAACTAGGAGTCTGCCCATACTATCTGCTCACCTCAGTATATTTAGACTTAGTGATTTTTTGTATGGCATGTATAGGGGCTAGACTAGTTAGATTATTTTATTATTTTGGCCAAAGGTGTATTGGTTCTTGTTAAGACAATTATTTTGTAAATTGCCAAGGTTGATGCCTCACCTTATCATTTATATAATTATGAGTTACTTATGGGAGTTTATATGGAAATCATGAATTGTTTATTATTATGATGAATAAAGTTATGTGGTATGAGCTAGGGGAATGTAAAGAACTTGGCAAACAACCTCGTTCTCGTCCACATGCGTAGGCGCATGGGCATGTGTCTAGGCCATGTGTGACACACGGTCAGCCCACGGGCGTGCAACCTGGCCATGTGTCCCCTACATGTTAGCATTTTAAGTCAGGATAGACCACAGACTAACCACACGGGCGTGTCCAGGCCATGTGAAATTTGTCAGTGTCAACCACGGGTGGAAGACACATGCATGTCTTGAGGTTACACGGGCGTGTCTTATTCCATATGGGTGTGTGCCCTAGCCGTGGGACTTTGGAAGAATAAGGAGGTTTTTAGGCACGGTTTGGGCACATGGGCGTGCAAGACTACACACGGGCGTGTGTGTCTTCTAACATGGGCGTGTGCTCCCTGTTTAGTTGAGAAAGAAATTTTATAGATCGTAGGAGTTTTTGATATAGCCTTGAGAGCCCTCTTATGTATGAGTGAGGTCTCGTAAGTCAAAATGAGGTTGTTGTAGTGAATCAAAGAGAGTAGTCGCGTTGAGCCTAAGTGGCGATCAAGTAATTTTGTACTGTAATGCCTCGTGCCCAATTTCTGGTGAGGATTACGGGTAAGGGATGTTACATCTAGCATAGTTAAGCGGAGTTGATTGCAACCTTAGAGATAGGATGATGAAAATCTGCTGGATTAGGGTCAAACCTAATATGGGAGTCCATAGATCGAAGTTAATACAATTCTAAGGGTTTTAATTAGAAAGAGATTTTAATTAATCAATCTAGGGTTAGACGTTAGTAGCCTCAAGAGAGGCATTAATATAAATTAGGGAATCCTTCGGATCAAGCCAAGTGAATAAATTGTCTGGTTCGGAGTTAAATAACAAGTGAAGTCTAGGTGGATTCTTCCTTGGGTATTGTCTTAATCAATTGGTTTTCCCACAAGTATTTCCTCAATTCCTTCTCTGTGTCTTAGCATCTTTAGCTTAGTATTTAGTTAATTTTAGATTAAATGACAATTCTTTTAATTCTTAGGCTAAATAATAAAAAGAGAGTTAGTATTAGTACTTTTGGTTCCTCTGGGTTTGACAATACGGTCTTGCCACTAAACTATACTACTGTTCGATAGGTGCGCTTGCCTCAATCGTGGTGATAGTTAGTTTCTAGGCTCGATCATTCATTATATAAATTTTAAGACTTTTTCCACCACCATCAATGCCAGACTAGTATATTCGATCTGTTTCACTGCAACTTTAGGAAGACAAGATCTGTTATCTTCAATTTGCTCCATTGCAAACTCAGGGAGACAAGATCTGATGTCTTCGATCTACTTCCTGCAACTTCAGGAATGCTGGATGTGCTATCTTTAATCTTCTCCACTACAAACTCAGGGAGACGAGATCGATGTCTTCGATCTGCTTCCTACAACTTCAAAAATGCCAGATCTACTATCTTCAATATGCTTTATTGCAAACTCAGGGAGACAAGATCTGATGTCTTCGATCTTCTTCCTACAACTTTAGGAATGCCAGATTGCTATCTTCAATCTGCTCCATTGCAAAATCAAGGAGACAAGATCTGATGTCTTCGATCTGCTTCTTGCAACTTCAGGAATGCAAGATCTGGTATCTTCAATCTGCTCCACTACAAACTCAGGGAGACAATATCTGATGGCTTGATCTGCTTTTACGAACTTCGTGAATGTCGAATCTACTATCTTCAATCGCCTTAATCGCAAACTCAAGGAGACAAGATCTGATGTCTTTGATCTACTTCCTGCAACTTTAGGAATGTCAGATCCGCTATCTTTAATCTGCTCCACTGCAAACTTAGGGAAACAAGACTAGTATCTTCGATCTTCTTCCTGCAACTTAGGAAGGTAAGATCTGTTGTCTTCAGTCTGCTCCACTGCAACTTCAGGGATGCCAGTTGAAAGTATCAATTTACCCTACTATATTGCCCTATAGAGGACATGACCTATTGAATGGGTATATGCTTATGTCGAATGATTAGGATGTCTTGATCGAAATGAGTCAAATGCTCCTATTTAGACAGGCTATGATATATGAATGCAAAAATGTTCTGAGAATGATTCCTATTTTAAGTGTCATTGCTCATTTATTAGTCAAGGTTTCATTTTCATTCCTCTTGAAGTATCATATTTTGCTCAAATAATTTGCCCCATGGTAATTCTGAGTCCACTCCACTTAAACCTTGGGACATAAAGTTTGTACCTCCCACTGCAACTTCAGGGGAATAACATTTGGTTTCTTCCATCCATCTTGTTACCACTTAAAGGTATGGAATTTGTATCATCTTCAATCAATTTGATCTGTTACACCATTCCCTGGGTGTAATGACCAGATGTATGTGCCTGAAATTTACATGAATACAGGGTATCATTTCTTTTCCCGAGAATGATCCCTTTTTACACTTGGTTTGACATTGCTCGTCATTTTTCGAGATGGTATCACCGACAAAATGTCTTATCCAATAAAAATCCAAAGAGATAATCATCTTTCAATATTTCCAACCCTTAGGCTTGATGAGTTCTAAACAATAGTCCTATTTCAGATTCTCATATTATTTAGAAGCTTCCAAAGTAATATGCGAAACTCCTTTTATGAAAATATTATTAGTCCATTAATCGTTATTTCAATATGAAATGCTTGAAAAAAGATAACAACAATGGGTGTGAAAGAAATTAATTAGGAGCATAGCTCGAAACAAATAAGTTAATAAAAGATAACCAAGGTAATAAAAGAAAATTGATTGGGGTGTATCTTGAAAAGAATAAAGTAATCAAAGATTGCAAATTCAAAATAGGTAAGATAGAAGCTAGGTGCCCCAGATATTGCAGCTTGAGCTTCTCTGTACAAACTTTTTGAGGACCATTTTGAGCTCAATACGTGTTTAAAGGATCCAGAGTACTTTGTCAATGTCCTAAGACGTAGCATACTTCCTCATTGCTAATTCAGGCATAGCAAGACTACCACATACCCTATTTTTGATAAAAATTTGAGCCGACCTTTTCGGTTTTCAGCTCAAAGCCCCTTTGGTCTCAAAACGCCCTTTGTGGGTTTTCGCCTTTACCTCTCCTCTATTTTTTTTTGAATTTGAACTTAAGGCGCCCTTTGTGGGTTTTCACCTTGGCCTTTCCCTTTCAGGTAAAATACTTCTTGATTGAACCTTAATTCATCGAATTGGGAAAGTCTTTGGCATCCACCTCAGTCAAAATCAATGCTCCTCCAGAACAGGCCTTCTTTACAATATAAGGTCCTTCCCAGTTGGCATATGCTTTTCTCTGAAATCCTTTTGTAAAAGAAAGATCAGGTTCCCCTCGAGGAATTTTCTAGGATAAACCTCTTTGTCGTAAGCTTGTTTCATCTGACCTTGATGGATAACTTTTAACCTTTTCTTTGATTAGGTTCAATTGGCAAAAATGCTTCCATTCCATAAACCAATGGGTAAGATGTTGCCCCACAAAAGTCCTGGCCAACATTTGATAATCATAGAAGGTAAATGGTAACTTCTTTATGCCAATCTTTACAAGTCTCGGTCATCTTTCCTACAATCCTTGTTTTGTTTTTTTGTTATTTTTTCTTTTTGGCTACCTTTGTTGCTCTATGATATGGCGTCTGATCTTTGAACAGACTACAAACTTTTGACTTTGTCCTTTTCGGCATTCTTTGTCGGTGCCTGATCTTTTTCTTTTTCCTTTTAAGAATTTGATGACTATCGACTTTGTAACGTTGGCATATGAAGCTACTTCCACCTTCTTAGTGAAGAAAATGACGACCACGACGATGAGTCGATGTCAACTAGAAGCTTTTGATGAGATCGGCCCCACAATATCCATTCCCCACATATAGAAAATCTGTGAGGAAATAGATGAGGCACATAAGTCTTGTCTTCCTCAATTTGGCATTTA
This sequence comes from Gossypium rotundifolium, assembly GCA_025506655.1. Classification (NCBI taxonomy): domain Eukaryota; kingdom Viridiplantae; phylum Streptophyta; class Magnoliopsida; order Malvales; family Malvaceae; genus Gossypium; species Gossypium rotundifolium. The sequence goes on along the minus strand of CP106733.1, from coordinate 19,761,071 downwards.
CAACATAATTGAAGTAATCTCCCTTTTATGATGGACCAATAGTACCCGAACCTTATAATTAACCTGGCTATTGTAAAACCATTAGCATGTGTCCTTCTGACATCCTTATGGACCTATTTTAAGATTTCAACGTACCTGCGTCTCAGTAGCCCAGGCATGTCCTGATATGATCATGCAAAAACATCATTGAATTCTTGAAAATAACTCAATGATGTCTCACCTTATTTCTATGGTGAACTAGGCTACAATCTTTACCTCTTTTCTAGGCTCATAATATCCATTGGCCCTTTGTAGAGTAGGGTCTATTTTTCATTTTGTTCTACCATTCTTAACAAATTAGAAGATAGGTTACAATCTCTCACATCTTCTTTAAAGTCCTGAGATCCCTCTAGACACATATCTTACTCAAAAGGAGACTCTAAGTCAGTAGCAGCATTGCTCACATTGTTGATATCTGGAGACCTATTGTAGGTTCGAAAGAAGATTCCAAAGAATAAATGATTCAAAGAATGTTTATTTGTATGGTCATGAATGAAAAATGAAAGAATACTTGAAAGAAAGTCCAAAGAAAAACAAAAGAAAAAACTAAAGGCAATTGTTTGTACATTATGAAGTGAAATAAAAGAATATTTGCTCAAAAAGATGCATTCTATTAAAATAAAAAATTCTGGACACAAACAAAAGGGTTCTTATTGCCTCTAGGCTTAAAGCAACAAGTGTGTTTTGAATATTACTCTAGATTAGCTCTAAAAATACAGGATCTCTTCCATAGTCCCATTATTCAAAACACTTTTAGGTATGCAAGGTCTTGGAAACTTCGTTCCTCGGTTCCCTCTCCGCTATATCTAAATCATGGATAACAGGATTAGTAGGGTTAACAGGATTAGTAGGGTTATCTCCTAGGTTAGATCCTGAGACAACTTGGAAATTCATGGGTACCCCCAGTATCAGCTTGACCTTGTTGAGGCTTAATTGTAACAGATGGCCTTTTAGGATATGCTTCAGGTTGTGTTTGTGCATGCGGTGGGGTAAAACCCGGAGCGTAATCCTCATTATCTTCTCCAGCATTAGTCATGGGACCTTTTCCCTTATCCATTGCCCCATTCAGTAGCTGAGTCATTTAAGCTACCATATTCCTTTGGGCTTCCATCATTTGTTCCCTCATATCTTGTTGGATCTTTGACAACTACTCTTGCAGCTGGTCTTGCATGTCTCTTTGGAACTTTTCAAGTCTTTGATCCATGGTTTTTTTAGTGCATGTACCATAACGGTGTTTATTTTCAGATTAACTTTTCTTATTTATCTCTCTTTGATAACTTTAACTAATTAGGGTCCTTCTATAAATTTAAATGCATATGATGTGATGCAATGCAAATGCATGAATTCAAAAAGACATCGATTCTGATTCAATTTCATTTAGAAAACTTTATTAGAGAACAAAATCCTTTACATAAAATGGACTACAAATATACTTTCACCCTAATGCCCAAAGTTTTAACTTTCCTAAACAATAAGGCTAACTCTTGACCACGATCTGACTACAGCTCATATTTCATGCTTAATGTATTAGCCTGTACTACCAGGGTCTATAAATGATCAGCTACCTCTCGAATCTGAGGTGTGGCCTCACCAATGAGGTAATCCCTATTTCTAACTTGATCCTAAAATGGTGAAGCTCTTCCTTCCAATGTCCTTCTCTTGCTTCAAGAAACTCGATCCGGAGTTCACAATTTCGTAATACCGATTCTAACTTTTCGATCTTGCCCTTCATTTCCTCAATCTTGTTCAGACTTGATTTTAGTTTGATAGTATAATTACAACTTCGATGGTGATGAAGAGACCGTCCAAGTTCAGCCACTCTAGCCTTTAATCCACATTTCTCCTTCTGGCCTTCTACCAAACTCCTTTCTAGGACCTTATTTTGCCCTTAAATTTCATGAAATTTCCTCTCCCATTGGTCAGCTTTGACCTTTTCCTCTTGAACCTTTTGTTGCCACTATTCTGAAGTCTTTCCCAATCCAACATTTCTCACTGATAGAGGTAATTTCTTGTAATCCACTTTCAAACTACCTAGGTCTTCTTCGACTTCATTCTTTCTTTTCTTTAATTTCCCGGCTTCTAGCTTTTGAATATCAGCATCTAACCTTAGATACATTTTCTCTTCCTCTAACTGTTCTATCTTTTTTTTGAGCTCCAAATTCCTCCTTTCAAAAATCTGGCCTTATGATCTCTAGCTCTGATGGGACCACTTGCAAGTATTCCTCTCTTGATTGGGCACCTTCTGGATTCAGCTCAGGGATGTTGTCATTAATCCTTCTAATCATTTATCTGCTGTATTCTGGGGTCATCATTGGGCCTACAGATAGTTTCTTCACTCTACGAATCTGATTCCAAGCACTAGAAATCTCCTTAACCCTCTTCTTATAGTTATCCCCTCTGTATGAGAACTCACATTGAGCTAGCCCATATGTTGCTGGTACGAACTGTCTTGATCCATATTGCCTTAGTACGAGCAAAGGGGCATATCCAATGGCTCCCCAAATTCAAAGTAAAAGAACCCAGTCGAAACTCCCACACTGATAAAGAATTTTGTCGGGAATCATCCAAGGAGCCCTCCACTCGATGTCTTCCTCTTGAAGGTTTTGAAGAAGTGCCATCTAGTTTTCCTTGGACATGTCTTCTCTCCTTGGTGTAGCTACTATCTCTTTTAATGGAGAATAATTCTCAAAGAAAACCCGATAAGAAACGTTCTCCACCTTCCAGAAATGACTGTGAAACCAAGCTAATAATAACTGCATGCATCCAATGAACCTACCCTCGCTTGTTCTCCGACATGCATTCAAAGACCTAAATGTTTCGGCTAAGATTGCAGGTACAAGCATGACACCTCTGTCAAGTCGATCGAATAAATCAGTAACTTCTTCATCTACATGTCTGAGAGCTTTAGGGAAAATCACCAAACCATAAATACACAACGCAAAGACGTCGATCTTCTTCTTTTCATCTGGATATGCTAAGATCAGGTACCTTAAACTTACCTAAAGAATGCATTTACCCTCACCTTTCTTTTGGATTCTGGCTGCAACCCACTGTTCGCTCATCCTCGTGATATTCATTAACTTCCTCACAAAAGTTGGGACATTGGCGGCCCTGGAATAAGCTTTGTTGACTTGGACCTTTGGACAGCAAAGCAAGGTTGTATATTCCTCCACTATAGGCACCAAATATACTTTCTTGAAAATCAAACAACTATAGGCAGGGTTCCAAAACTGAGTCATAGCCTGGAACAGATGCTTGTCTACCTTGATGTCAAGCAAGTATGGTAGATCGCCATAATTACGATAAAATAGCTGTTTGGCCTCATCATTCCACCGGGTCCATATTTCTTTCAACTCTTGGAACTCATTTTGCGTAATACTAATACGAGTGAAATCCCATAGTTTTGACACATGCCCCTTAGCTAAGCTATTTCCTTACTCTAATTGCATTTGCTCTGATCACATGCGAGCGACTGCATTCTCTTCCACTTTATCAAGGAATTCGTTCTTCATAACCATCTTTTAACTTAGAAACTAACCGTGAATCGATACACCTTTAAAATATGAAATGACATGCACCAAAAATAAAGCACAACAAGTTAGTACCATAAAGTAAAGAAAATAAAATAAAGAAACACCTATCTAGGTGACCACTAAAGTTTGGCATAGTTCTACTTAGGGTGAGTCCTTATGTTTTCTACGTGCGGTTTAGCTCTAAAGTTGAGGTACCTGAACTAGCAGATTCTTCGATCCTCACCCCTTATAGGCTCATACAGATCGAGTTCAGTTCAGGGGAATACATTTCCCTATAGCCATGCGGAAGTGAAAACTTTACGAAGACATTGGTGCAGATGTATCCCAAAGCAATCCACTAGCCCATGTGGAGGTGAAAACCTCACGAAGGCATAGGTTCTTACTTCCACTTAAAGGTACGACCACAACGGTCATGCAATACAATGCGCGCAAGAAAATATCAATTTATATGTAATGACACAAACAAATGCAACAAAAGGATCATAATTTTCAAATCAAATTTTCAAATCGAATTTTCGACGAAGGACAGAAAATAATCAATTTTACGGCTTGATTCTCTTATTATGTCCCCAGTGGAGTTGCCAAGTTGTCGAAACAATTTTTAAGTTTTTTTAAAAAAACGGGATCGACTTTAAAAACGAAAATGGATTCGCCACCGATCTTTTTTAGATGTGTGATCGGGTCACCTTGAAATTAATCATTTTAAAAAAACATTTTTGATTAAAACAATGATTTTGGTCTACAAAATTTGAGAAAATGAGTTTGAGAGTCGGTTACGTACGAGGAAGGATTAGCACCCTCGTAAAGCCCAAAATTGGTACTTAATTGATTAACTAACGTCCTAATGTTGAAAATTTGAAAAATACAATCCTTTTTATTTGAAAGAAGACCTGAATAAATCAAATTGTACGCCAAGACCCATTTATCTCAAAGAAATAAAATGCCACACTCAATGAGTTAGGAAGCAACATTTCAAGACTTCGAAACTAAGCTTGCCTTTATTTATAAAAAATCCTTACCTCGAGACAACAAAACGTCATATCCAATAAGTTAGGACACAACATCTCGAATTCCCAAGAATAAGTTTTTATTTAACTTTTTTTTAAAAAAAAAAGTAATAGGTTCTTTATACTTGAAGAGAAAAATTGAAACTCAGTAAGTTAGGATACGATTTCTTTCGAATCTTAGAACGTGGAGTGTTTACTTATTTTGAAAATCGGATAAAATGTAATACCATGAATAAAATGTGATATGGTCGTAATAGAATTAAAGAAGAATTATAGTAGACATGCATACTAGGGTAAAAACAAGGAGATACTATAAATTACTATAATAAAGCAAAAATAAATGAAAATTCAAACAAGTAATATGTAATAAAAAAAGTAACAAAATGCAATAATAACAAAGAATAAAATGTATTAATAAGCAAATAATAGCAATAATAAAATAATATTAGTAATAATAAAAATATTATAAAAATGTTTAAAATAAACAATAGCATTAATAATAAAACAAATAATAATAGTAATGATAAATAGTAATAATAATGATAAAAAATTAATAATAATAAAAACAATAACAATAATGTATATATATAAAATAGTGATAATAATAAAATGACATTAGTAATGCTAATGAATATAATGATAATTATAAGGTTAAAAATAAAATGATAGTAATAATAATATTAAAGTAATAATTATAATAGTAAAATAATAGTAATGTTAATAATAAGAAGAATTAAAAAAAATTAATCGGCACATGCAAGATACGCCACTGAACTTCAAAAAAGGTAGTTTTTCTCTTTTTTATATATTATAAACTTTAACATATGTAAAAAAGGAAAAAAAACTTAAAGAAAAAACAAAAACATATTCGGAAAAAAAAAATAACAAAAGGAAAAAAACCTTTGCTTGTCTGTTTATTTATTTATTTATTGTATTCTATTGTCTATTCCAAGAGATCTCCCCTTTTTACATATTACAATAGGTTTTTATAGCCCTAGAAAATAAATCAAAATAAATACTAAGATTCTGTTTTCTGTTTCTGCCATTTTTTCTTTCCTTTTGTAGGTGAATGGCAAGAAACACGGTAGTGATAAGGCATGCTAATTGTGGCGCGATGTCCCATGAAGAAGGCTGGTATGGAGGGGGCGGCGCGAGGCCCCTGCTAGGGTTTTCTAGAGGCTGAAAATGTTGAAAAGAAATGGGCCTATCGGGCTTATTTTAATTGTATGGGTTATTTAGTGATTTGGGTCTAGGTTAATGTGTTTGGGCTTATAAAAAAAACTTGGACTGTTTAATTTATTTGGTTTTATTATTTTTATATGGTATGTGGGCCCGCAAATTGGGCCTATTACAGTTATATTTTAAAATCTTCTCAAATTTTTAATATTAAGACATTAATTAATCAATTAGGTACCAATTTTTTTGGGCGTTGCGAGGGTGCTAATCCTTCCTCGTGCGTAATTGACTCCCGATCCTATTTTCTTGAATTTCGTAGACCAAAATCATTATTTTAATAAATAAAAATATTTTTTATTAAAATGATCAATTTCAAGGTGATCTGATCACACCTCAAAAAAAATTAGTGGCGACTCCATTTTCGTTTTAAAGTCGATCCCTATTTTTTCAAAAGAAAACTTAAAAATGGTTTTTACAGCTATTCTAGCAAACCTTCCTCTCGTTCTATTGACTGTGTTAAAGTCAAGTTTTGCAACTCTTCCAACCAATCCACCAATTTCACTTAGGCTTTTTCTCCTGACAAGTGTCCAATGAGCCCAGGGTATCTGATCCAGGACAATACTAGACTCGGAAAGGCTTAGGTTGAATTAAATTCCACCATCCATGGTTAAACGGTCAAATATTAACTAAATATGATCCATGGCCCCTAAGTTAAAACTCTATCAAAATCTTCATCGCACTAGAATTTTACCAAGAAGTAGCCATTCCCAATGTCCATAAGATGAAATAGTTTAGATGGTTTCCACAAGATATTGATTCTATTGTGTAAAGTAGCATACCTTATATTTTGTCCCAAGAATGTAATTACCAAGGTCAACTCCATTTCTTTAACTAGAATTTGTTTTATACGATTCAAAAATTGATCAAGGTATCCCATCGATAGTAGATTTCATAATGTCCCCCTCTAAAAACTCCAATTCTTCTTTGCCTTTTGAAACCACCAAGCCAGCTTCTTCTCCTGAAACCCCAAAAACTTTTCCCTAGAACCTTGTCCGTCCATGACACATTCAAATTTGAAACCCAATCCATCGTCATATCCAATGCCTCATCACTGCCATTGTCCTTAAACTAGACTTTCTTGGTATTTTGATCCTCAGATGAAAGACCCACAACATTGCCCATGATTTCTCGATATATATTTTTATGAAAAGAACTCTTTTTTAAGAAATCAAATTTAAGCCAAAATGTTTTGTTATAATATTATTATCCTTTAGCATCTTTGTTCAATTATTAATTTACTTTAAAGCAACTTGTGAAACCCTTTGAATGTAAGATATCTATTCATTGTTATATTAAATATCATTTCATTAAATTTGGTGAATTTATTTAAAATAATAGATAGTAAAGTTGATAATTATTATATAAGAGTTGTAGAACACTTAGGTGTACAATATCATTAAACTAAAATTTAACTATACCCCTTAAAATCCAAAATAAGAAAATAATGGAGGAATTTAAATAACCAAATAAAAGATTCAATATTTAGTTTAGTGCAAATAATATTTACCATATAGATCTTTATATAGACCCAAAGTCCAACTACTCTTATGTTTTTAAACTATGTGGGATATGGGTTTTTATATAAACTTATAACATTTTCCATTTTCTTCCTAAGTGATGTGGGATTTATTCCACTCCAAAAAAAAAAAAATACTTAAACTCCCCCTCGACACCAGCTTATTTCCTTTCTAACATACTGAGCTGATGATAGAAACCTTCAATCTTGTTCCCACTTAAGCCCTTCGTGAATAAGTCTACAACTTGCTCTTCCGTCTTAACATATTGCAACTTAATCTCTTATTGTAACAAATTGGGCTCTTCACCAAACACATTGCTAACATGTTGTCACAGAATATAGGAGTAGCATACTCTATTGGCTGATACAAATCTTGCAACACTTGCATGAGCCAAGTACTTTCTTAAGTTGCCATCATTATAGCTTGATATTAAGCTTCTATTGCCGACAAAGACATAGTTGGCTACCTTTTTCTACACCAAGAAACCACTCTCGACCCAAGAAAAAACACATGCCCAGTTGTTGAGCGTTGGGTATCATGATCACCTGTATAATCGACATAAAAAAAAACTAACCAGTTTGCAGTCTCCACCTTTTTTGTATAGAACACCATAACCAAGAGTACTATTCACATACCTCAAAATTCTTGGTGAACTGACATGCATAAACATCCAGTTGAAACTAATTGGTTTCAACATCCAACCAAATTTGATGCACGTCAACCATTGAATGAAGAAGAATAGCCAAATGAACTGGAAGTACCAATTCCACTTAGGAGATTAGGAAAAGTCAGAAAGCCAAAGCCCAAGTATGCCAAGGCTAATGCTATCATATTCGAAGAAGATGAGAAAGAAACAGAGACGTTTCAGGAAGCATTTGAAAATCTGAAGTGGGTTAAAGCCATAGAAAAAGTGATTGTGGCACTAGAATGAAATGAGATATGGGAGCTTGTGTCAAAGCTATGAGATGTGAAGCCTATCTCTTGCAAGTGAATTTATAAGATAAAGTGTGGCATAGATGGATCAATCGAGAGGCATAAGGCTCGTTGGTGGCTGAAGGTTTTTTCCAACAGTATGGACTAGATTATGATGAAACGTTTATTCTGGTGGAAAAGCTTACAACAACGTGAGTTTTACTTGCACTTGCAACTAGTAAATGCTGGAACTTACGGCAAATAGGTGTGAAGAATGCGTTTCTTCATAAGAAGCTAGGCCGAGAGATTTAAATTAATCAATCGATGGGCTTTTAGAGTCGAGATTATTCAAGCATGTGTGCAAGCTTCAAAAGGCATTCTATGGATTAAAGCAAGCATTAAGGGCTTGGTATGACAAGATCATTGAACTCTTGACTCATAGCGGTTATTCAGTGACATCTGCAGAGTCAAGCTTGTTTGTTAAAGTCAATAGAGGAAGGATAGTTGTGGTTCGGTGTATGTAGCTGATTTAATTGTGATAGGAGATTGGGATGAAGAAATTGTCCAAATAAAGGGGAATTTATCTATGCATTTTCATATGAAAGAACTTAGACAGCTCAAGCATTTTCTTGATCTGGAGGTTGATCATAGTCAAGATGGGATCCTCCTTCATTAGCAAAAGTATTCTAAATACTTGATGAAGAAGTTTGGAATGTTGAACTACAAGCCGATTTTGTCACCCATCGAACCAAATGCCAAGATGTGTGCTCATGAAGGAAAGGATTTGGAGGATGCAACAATGTATTGAAACTGTTTGGTAGTTTAATCTACTTAACTTTGACAAGACTGATATCTCTTATTTGGAATCCTTCCACTCATGCCTGCAAGCATCTGTTTGTGGCGATACCTTCTTCTCTGATGGCCACCATAAAGATGACTCATCAAACACTACATTTTGATATGTTTAGCACTTCTTGGTTGTAGGATCACAACATCTCCACCCTTTTCTTTGGCTGTCATATCTTACAAAAAAAAAAAAAAAACCTAACAACTTTCTTATCCATTTTGCTATGTAAATAGTTAAAACAAATACATAGCATAGACATCCAAACACTCAAAAATAACTAATTGTAGGTCTAATGCTTCACAATTTCTCGAAAGGAAAAACAAAAGATAACCTATGTTGAGAAAGCGTATTAATTACAAAAGTGGTTGTCTTTATCGTTTCCACCCAAAATCATTCGGAGACATTTTTCATGTGAAGCATACTGCGACATATCTCCACCAGGTGCCTATTCTTTCTCTTAGCCACACCATTTTTTTGTGGCATGCTCGACCAGGTAAATTGGTGACGTATTTGACATTTCCAAAGAAAAACTAAAAATTCTCTTGAGGCATACTCTCTTCAGTTGTCGGTGTAAAAAACGAATCCCTTTACCAACATTGGTTTCAACCACCTCTCTAAACTCTTAAACCTTGTGAGAGTTTCTAATTTTTCCTTCATAAAATAAATCCACACAAATCTAGAATAATCATCAATAAATGTGATCATATACTTCATCCCACCAATAGAAGATTGCTTGACCGGTCCAAACAAATCAAAGTGGGTTAACTCTAATGGTTCTTTTGCTTTAAATTTAGACTCTTCGTAAGAGATTTGGTGTGCTTTCCCATACTGGCAGCCTGCACAAATCATATTTGTTCTCACTTCAAGTTGTAGAAGATCCTTCAACATCGACTTCATCCTCATCATGCCTAGCTTGGAATAGCTAACATGGATCAGCCTCATGTGCCATAAACCAGCTATCTCATTTTCCTCGTCTTGTCCATATATGCAACTTTGGTAGACATTACGTAAACCGATTGCAGTCTTCGCCCTTGTATCACCAACTCCTCAACAATTTCCTAGTTTCAATAAACCTTCACATTTGTAGGAACGAACAGAATATAATGTCCTGAAGATGTTAACTATGCTACCAAAAGAAACTTTTTCTTCATCTCCGGCACATGGTAAACAATTTGCAACAACACCTTAGTAGCACTATTGTAACACCCTAACCCGAAACCGTCACCGGAATAGGGTTAAGAGGCATTACCGAACAATAAATAATTTCACATTCCATTTACGACACAAAGTCAATCATCATCATAACACATCAAATCATAATCAAATAGTCCTTTATTGAGGCCTACAAGACCTTAAACACATGCTAAAGAAGGGTCAGGACTAAACCAAAACACATATAGAAATTCTCAAAAATTTAAAACCTTTCTAAGCTTTAGGGTTACACGCCCGTGTGGGCAAACCTTGTGCCTCCCACGGTTGCTAGACACACTCGTGCCTCCTTTCCGTGGCCGAATCTGACTTAACACCATGATTATCAAACACCCCGTGCACTAAGGCCATTTACTCATAAGCCATATAATGACTTATTCACATGGCTACTAGGCATGCCCGTGTACCATGGTCGTGTGTCCTTAAGCTAGCTACTGACTTATGTCCATAGCTAGTTGACACACATGTGTCAAGGCCGTGTGCTATTAGGCTATATACTGTTATTCACCCACAGTCATTAGGCACGCCCGTGTGCCACAACCTTGTGACAAAATAGGCCATTTGTAAGGCCAATTTGCCACCCACACAAGGGTCAATCACTACAAGCACATTAAAGCATGATTACACACATAATTTGGCAACCAATTTCATGTCAAGTGATCAACATATCATCTCATACAATCTCATTCACACCCATGTTAACTAATAGACTAATTTACACCACTTGAACACATTCTATACCAATATGATTCATTTCCAATTTCTCCATTTCAAACTAGCATCATACCAACACAAAGTTACCATTCATAAATCATTTTCTTGACTCATAAACCTTACCAAAAGATGCATCGTATATCAAAGCCTTTCATGCTAAAAACTAACACATATCAAGCCACATCACATGGCTATTTATACAACTCAAACATGATTCAAATAACTAGCCTATACATGCCATATTTCAACTATGTACATCTTTCCAAAAGTACCAAAATAGATTGCCGATAGTGTGATTGAGATGTTGATGATCCCAAGATCCGAGCTAGCTTTACTGACACTATAAAACAGAAAAACAATCACACAGTAATCTTTCAAAAGCTTAGTAAGTTTGTAACACAACACATTAAACCAAAACAAACCATCACATAGATCTATTTCACATCTATATATGTATATATCATACCATCCAAAACTAATATGCTCATTTAATATTTCATGATCTCATTCATAGCTTTATCAACCACATAGGTTCCGAACGTACCTTAACCAACACATAGTTGTCAAGTATCTTTACTACTCAATATTCACTATTTCATCTCAATTAACTTTTGTCTCTTCTTCGATTCCATCGCACACTTAGTGCCCAAATAGTTATTCAAGCTCAATTAACATCGCACACTTAGTGCATCCATATCAAACCGATCTTAAATCGGTATTGCACACACAATGCCAACCACAAAGTCAAGCTTATATTATTTCGCACACACAGTGCTGATTATCTCGGTTACATTTTCGAATACGCACACTCAGTGCCTCATAACTCAAGCCCTCACATAGCATTCACATTTCAATATTATCATACCATTCATTTTATAACATTAAACATATCTAAATATACGTATTATGTCTGAACTTACCTCGGACGTCGAACTATCGAAACGGTCGATTAATCGATCACTTTATCTTTGCCTCGATCATGATCTCGATCTAAACCTCTCCTTTCTTAGTCTATGCACATTCAAATTCAGTCCATTCAATCAATAATTCATGCAATTCAATCCACACACACATATTTAGGGCATTTTACAAAATAGCCCTCACATTTTCAAATTTTGACACTTTAGTCCCTATTTCACAAAACCATCAAACTCACAAAATTTCAAAACATATATGCTTAGCCGAATGCTCTCTATGTTCATACAAGTCCACACATTTCATTTCTTTCACATTTTAGTCCCTCAAAATATTATTTTTACAATTTAGTCCAAATTACTCAATTTCACTAAAAACTCCAATACAAACTATGTTAATCCAACACTAAGCTTTCATATTTTACAAACTATCAACATAAAACTCATATGTTCATCAATGGCACATCTCAAAATCTTCACCAATTCACAAGATTGAAGCTCGGGTTTTAAAGAACACAAAGCAACGACTACAAAAACATGAAAATTATCAAAAATCAAGCTCAAACATACCTTGAATCAAGCTTAACCCTAGCCGGATATCACAAAGCTTCAATGGCTATTTCTCTTTTCTATTTTCAGTGGAAGAAAGATGAGAAAATGGTCAACTAACTTGTTTTGTTTTAATTATATTAACTTAATTATCAAATTCCAAATTTAGCCTTTTTGTTAACATTCATTTTCCACTATCTTAAGGTATTTATGTACATCTAATAATTCAATGGTATAGTATCAACTTAAGGACTCTCACTTTAATAAGTCATGACAATCTAGCACTTAAGCAATCAACACTCAACTTTTACCTTTTATGCGATTAAGTCCTTTCTCTTAATTCGGCATACAAAATCAATAAAATTATCACACAGAATTTTCACACAAAATATGTCACATAAAATCAATACCAAAGATGACATTAAAATATTATTTTGACCTCGAATTTGTGGTCTCAAAACCACTGTTTCGACTAGAGTCTTAACCGTCATTATAACTCTCCCTTAGGGATTTTCGTCCCAAAAATCTTACCAAATAATAGTTGTGGATATTGCTCTCTCAATATGTTCTCGGGCTCCCACGTAGCCTCTTCAATTCTATGTTTATTCCATAATACTTTTATTAAAGAGATTCTCTTATTTCTCAATTCTTTGGTCTCTCGTGCCAAAATTTGAATCGGTTCTTTATATACGATAAATCTGGCTGAATCTCAACCTTAGTAGGAGCAATCACATGAAACACGTTATGAATCTTTTCTAACTCAGATGGCAATCTTAATCTATTAGCAACCGGCCCAACTTGTTCAATGATCTCATAAGGTCCAATGAACCTCGGACTCGGCTTGCCCTTTCTACCAAATCAAAGTATTTTCTTCCATAGAGATACTTTCAAAAACACTTTATCACCAATCCTGAATTCAATATCCTTTCGTTTCAAATCTGCATAAGACTTCTGACGATCTGAGGCTACTTTCAAATTGTCATGAATTACTTTCACATTCTGCTCAGTCTCTTTTATTAGATCAACCCCGTGAATCTTGTTCTCACTCAGCTCAGTCCAATACAATGGAGTTTGACACTTTTGACCGTAAAGAGCTTCATATGGTGCCATTTTGATACTAGATTGAAAACAATTGTTGTACGAGAATTCAATTAACGACAAATGTTTTTCCCATGTATTCTCAAACTCAAGTATGCAACACCTCAGCATGTCTTCGAGAATCTGAATTATTCACTCGGATTGACCATCCGTTTGCGGATGAAAAGCAGTACTGAAATGCAATTTTGTGCCTAAAGCCTCTTGCAACTTCTTCCAAAATCGCGAAGCAAACCTCGGATCTCTGTCAAACACTATAGATAGGGGTACTCCATGCAATCTCACAATCTCAGCAATATACAGTTCAGCTAACTTATTTAAAGAATAATCGGTTCTCACCAAAACGAAATGGGCTAATTTTGTTAATCTGTCCACTATAACCCAGATTGCATCTTTCTTACTCGAAGATAAGGGCAAACCCGACACAAACCCCATCGTAATTCTCTCCCATTTCCACTTAGGAATCATAATTGGTTGCAACAAACTGGACGAAACTTGATGTTCAGCCTTAACTTGCTGACAAACTAAACACTTCGACACAAAGTTGAAAATGTCTCTTTTCATACCATGCCACCAATAGAACTGTTTCAGATCATTATACATCTTCGTACTCCCCGGATGTACAGTCAAATGACTATTGTGAGCTTCATTCAAAATCATCGAAACCAACTCTAAATTTCTCGGAACACAAATTTGATCTCTAAATCTGAGACAATCATCACTATCAACTCGAAATTTTGAATCAATATTCGATTCACACAGAATTCTTTAGCCATCATTTCCACATCATTTTTCTAAGCATCACAATTCTGTTGTACAAACATCGCTTAACTTTTAACTCAGCAATAACTGTACAATCTTCACACAGATCTATCTGGAGTACTCATAGCTCGCAAAGCGCATAACGATTTTTGACTCAAAGCATCAACTACAACATTAGCTTTACCTGGGTGGTAATCTATCACAAGTTCGTAGTCTTTCAACAATTCTAACCATCTTCTCTGTCGCAAATTCAAGTCTTTCTGAGTCATCAAGTACTTTAAACTTTTATGATCAGTATAAATATGACATTTCTCATCGAATAAGTAGTGACGCCAAATATTTAACACAAACACAATCGCAGCTAACTCAAGATCATGTGTTGGATAATTCTTTTCGTGCGGCTTTAATTTCCTTGAAGCATAAGCGATGACTTTACCTTCTTGCATCAGCACACAGCCCAAACCATTCAACGATGCATCACTATAAACTATAAATTCTTTGCCCGATTCAGGTTGAACTAACACAGGCTCCTCTGTCAATAATACTTTCAACTATTTAAAACTCTACTAGCACTTTTTTGACCACTCGAATCAAACATATTTTTGTAACAACTTCATCAATGGAGCCGCAATCATAGAGAAACCTTTCACAAACCGCCTATAGTATCCCGCTAATCCCAAAAAACTACGGACTTCAGACACATTTCTTGGAGGCTTCCATCCCAAAATAGCAAAGATTTTGCTTGAATCAACTCTTATTCCTACAGCTGATACAATATGACCGAGAAAACCAACCTCACGTAACCAAAATTCGCATTTACTAAACTTGGAATACAATTATTTCTCACGCAGGGTTTGTAGCACAATTCTCAAATGTTCGGCATGCTGCATCTCATCACACAAATAGATCAAAATATCAACAATGAACACCACTACAAAGCGATCCAAATACGGTATAAATATTCAATTCATCAAATCCATAAACACTGCAGGAGCATTTGTTAGTTTGAAAGGCATTACTAAGAATTCGTAATGTCTATACCTCGTTCTGAAAGTAGTTTTTAGCACATCAGATTATTTAACTCTTAACTGATAGTAGCCTGATCTCAAGTCTATCTTTGAAAACACTATAGGTCCCCTCAACTGATCAAACGAATCATCAATATTAGGCAACGTATATTTGTTCTTTATAATCACTTTGTTCAACGGTTGATAATCAATACACATCCTCATAGTTCCATCTTTCTTTTTCACAAATAACACAGGAGCTCCCTAAGGTGAGAAACTCAGTCGTGCAAATCCTCTATCAGTCAATTCTTGTATCTGAGATTTCAACTCTTTCAATTCTGTTGGTGCCATTCTATACGGAGCTATCGAAATAGGAGTAGTCCTCAGCACTAATTTAGTACCAAATTTGACTTCCCGAATCGGAGGTAATCCTAGTAACTCTTCAGGAAACACATCTGGAAACTCACATACCACGGGCACAGATTCAACTTTCTTTTCTGACACTTTTGTATCAATCACGTATGCCAAATAAGTTTCACAACCTTTTCTCACATAGTTCATAGCTTTCATCGTAAATACGATAGCTGGTAATCTTTTCATATCACTGGATTCAATTCTAACTATCTCACTATTCTGACTTTTCAACTCAATACTCTTTCTTTTACAATACACAATGGCATTATGCAAAGTAAGCCAATCCATACCCAAAATTATGTCAAACTCATCGAATGGTAACAACATCAAATTAGCGGAAAACAATCATCCCGAAACATCAATGGGCAATTCTTACACACCTTATCCACCAAGACACACTTGCCTAAGGGGTTCGACACTCTAACCACAAATTCAGTAGACTCAACAGGTAGAGTCTTATTCAATACTAGATTCACACATACATAGGAATGAGTTGATCCTGGATCTATCAATGCAATCACATCAGTATCAAATAAAGTGAAAGTACAAGTGATGATGTCTGAAGATGATACTTCCTCTCGTGCACGTATAGCATAAGCTCGGCAGGTGCTCTCGCCTCTGACCTCACAGCTATGTCAGTTGTCCCTCTCTGACTTTCGCTCACATTTCTGGTGTTTCTGGGTGGTCTACTCCTAGCCATCACATTACTCGGTCTTTCATTTTGAACATTTTCTTCTTTGACCATATTTGGGCAATCTTAAATAAAATGATCTCGGGATCCACATTTATAACAAACTTTATTGTTGTACTTACCCCAACACTCTCCCACATGTGGTCTCTCACATTGTCTACACTCAGGCTTGCTACTTTTAACACTGCCAACACTTGATTCAATTAGAGCTTGAGTTCGTGGACTAACACTTTGTCTTGAACGATCTCTACTTGAATGTTCGAACGAAGCATTTGAACGATTTCTTGCATCTCTAAATGTCTTTGCAAAAGGTTGAGAAAACTTACCCATAGCTCTTTTTCTTTCATCACGAGCTTCAGAATCAGCTTTCTTCTTCTTTTTTTTACTGAGCTCCTCGACTTTGCTTGCTCTTTTAACTAGCACAACAAATTCATTTATATCGAGTTTCCCGAGCAACAACTTAATGTCCTCATTCAACCCTTCTATGAAGCATTTGAACATAGTAGGTTCGGTCAAAACACATTCTTTCGCGTATTGACTGAATCTTACGAATTCCCGCTTGTACTCAATAACAAACAAATGACCCTGTTTTAGCTCCAAAAACTCTTTACATTTCTGATCAATAAAGCATTGGCTGATATACTTCTTTCTGAATTGATTAAAAGAAATCCCATGTGATTCTCTCTCTCGAAACCACAGATATTAATGTTTTCCACCAGTTATACAGTATCCCTTAACAACGAAATAGCACATTTTATACATTCATTAGGTGTCAATGACATCTCATCAAATACTCTAATTGTATTCTCCAACCAAAACTCAGCTCACTCAACATCGTCATCGGATGTGGCCCTAAACTCTTCGGCCTCGTACTTTCGAATCTTGTCTATAGGAGGTTTATTCAATCTGATCGGATCTACAACTTGTGGCACAATAGGTACTTGTGGGGGTGGAGGTTGTGGAGCAACCAAATTCATTCGAACGAACTCCGTAAACCACTCACTCATCATTCGGAAGAAGGCTTGCTTAGCCTCTCCTCCCTCACTACTTTCATTCGGCCGAGATGTGGCCGGCACTGTCCCTTGAGCGGGAGCAGGCGCATTACTCTTTACGTCATCAGCAACTACTCGATCGGGATCCATTACTATATGAAAACACATTTTTAACTATCAGAATTCATCACACTATCGCAATTTCAAATATGACATGTATAGCTAGCTCACACTCGCTACGTTAGTATGAGAATCAACTAAACCGTAGCTCTGATACCAATAAAATGTAACACCCCTAACTCAAAACCGTCGCTAGAATAGTGTTATGAGGCATTATCAAACAATCAAATCATTTCACATTCCATTTACGACACAAAGTCAATCATCATCATAACACATCAAAACATAATTAAATAGTCCTTTATTGAGGCCTACAAGACCATAAGCACATGCTAAAGAAGGGTCAGGACTAAACCGAAACACATATAAAAATTCTCAGAAATTTAAAACTTTTCTAAGCTTCAGGGGTTACACGTCCGTGTAGGCAAACCATCTGCCTCCCACACTGCTAGACACACCAGTACCTCCTCCCCGTGGCCGAATCTGACTTAACACCACGGTTATCAAACACCCTCGTGTACTAAGGTCATGTACTCATAGGCCATATACTGACTTATTCACACGGCTACTAGGCATGCCCGTGTATCATGGCCATGTGTCCTTAAGCTAGCTACTGACTTATGCCCATGGCTAGTTGACACGCCCATGTCAAGGCCGTGTGCTATTAGGCTATATACTGTGATTCACCCACGATCATTAGGCATGCCTTGTGCCACAACTATGTGACAAAATAGGCCATTTGCAAGGCCAATTTGCCACCCACGCAAGGGTCAATCTCTACAAGCACATTAAAGCATGATTACACACATAATTTGGCAACCAATTTCATGTCAAATGATCAACATATCATCTCATACAATCTCATTCACAACCATGTTAACTAATATACTAATTTACACCAGTTGAACACATTCTATACCAATATGATTCATTTCCAATTTCTCCATTTCATACTAACATCATACCTGTAACACCCCTTGACCCGAGTCCATCGCCGGATAAGGATTTACGGGTGTTACCATGCAATCTAACACTTAAGCTAAAATAATTGAATCATGGATGATCATCTTTATTAAAGAATTATCTATAAACAAATAATAAACACATGTGTAACACATAATATACATATATTAGATCCAAATCATTGTACATCTTAAGAATCATTGAAGAACCTAATTCATCATACCATGTAAAATACATCAATATCACATAAACAAGTAGATTTCATGAAATCTCATAAGTGTCTAAGCTTCTTATAGCGAAATTCTCGCCACAAATAAACTAATGCGTGCAACCATTACACATCAATTGTACACCCACTAAAAGGCCGAATATGCATGGTTCTATTATTGGTATTTTATGCACATTAATTAAAACAAGCAATTCATCAAGTTAGAATACATATATATATATATATATATATATATGAAAATGCATACATCTCAATTTTTACACTCTTTTCCATACTGACTATACCTAACTATTTTAAACATTTTAACCACATTTGTAACGGTCACCTAGATTTGGCCAAATACACATACCCATTTTATTCAACATACTTCATCCTATTTTAAAACAACCGAATTTGATATATATCTAGATACATACTTCACAAGCATATAACTCAAATTCATATTCATATCAATTTCATGAAATTGAAATGCCTAACATCTCTCTTTATTAACCTATCATATATATGCATGATTAAAATTCTACCTTAATCTATCAAAGTGACTATCAAAGATTAAAATACATATACATGTCATAGCAAATATCTATTAAACCATTTCATATAATGCCCAAACCACATCCAAACACAAATGATAATTTATGGCATGAGCAAACTATATCATTAAAACACGAAACAAGTTATCCAACATAGATAGCCATTTTCACATGGCTAGCATATTTACACGATTACAAAACATTAGTTATACTTTTTAGTCTAACCTATACATGCCTTTTTAGTACAAAACTAAGTTATTCAATACCAAAAGAAAGTCGATAGTGCGGTTGACTTCTTCCCGGATCCTTCGAGCCCGTAGCTTGAACCTAAAATCTATAAAACAAGGGTAAACAAGAATACACACAGTAAGCTTGCTAGCTTAGTAAGTCCCAAGCAATATTTATGACATGTACACACATGCTTATCAATTTAACTACCATTCTTGCGGCAATTAGCATAGATAATTCAATACAAGTTTCACCTAGCCAAATATTAGTCATATCCTTAATTTAATCAATAGTAGTTTATCACATGAATTTATACAACCTATGCATTTGAATATTTCAAGTTACAGAAACATAACTTAATTTCGATCTCACTGAACATCATATTCATAACCAAAGTTTTAAGTATCACCATTATATGTCTATACCTCAACTTCTTGTATGTATAAATAATTCATACCAGTCAATGATAAGCCTAATGTCCTGAGATAAAATTCAATTCGAGTCATTAATTCATCACATCGTAATTAGCTCATATACAAGTAACTAACTTACCTTATTACTTACCAATATAATAAGCTAATTTCCTTTTTCTTTTTAGAGCTTATAGCTCAATCTACTATGTATATACATCTCAAATTCTCTGTTTTGGCTTATAACCGGCAAAAAGCTTGCTAGGCATTAAAGCCCGAAATAAATCACTGGCACGAAGCGTGCTAGGCAGTAAGCCTGAAATGGATCACTGGCACAAGGCCTACTAGGCACAAAGCCTGAAATGGATCACCGGCACAAGGCCTGCTAGGCACAAAGCCTGACATATAACACCGGCACAAAGCCTGCTAGGCATTAAAGCCCGAAATAAATCACCGGCACAAAGCCTGCTAGGCATTAAAGCCTGATAAGTAACACCGGCACAAAGCCTACTAGGCTAATAGCCCTAGATATCAGCATTTTCAACATTCCAATGCATACTTCAATAATACCGTAACCAATTTAATCACTTACATTTCATAATTCTATCACATTTCAAACTCAACTAAACTTATTCACATTTTCTACATAAAATCATTACATCAGTGTATACTCCGTATATCATATCAATTATACACCTTTACAGGGTGTTAACAAAACATATCTAACTCAATATAATACTTATACATTCGGCTATCACATAAAAACATGCCCAATTTTATCAAACATTGTCATTAAACACATTCATAATTCATTCTTTAATATAATCTAGCTTAAGGACTTACCTCGACTGTCGATAGACCGCGGTAAATCATTATTCGAGAACCTTCGTCTTTCCCGATCTAAATCTGTTTTTCTTTGCTCTTGATCTAAAACACATTAAAATTTAGCTTATTCAAGTACATTTCATCTCAATTTAGTCCCTAAGCACATAAATAGGCAATTTACCATTTTACCCTACTATTTCAAATTTTTACAATTTAGTCCTATTTGCCTAAAACACAAAATACACCAAATTTCTCAATACTCCTTAAGGGCGAATATGTATAGGGACTATACAAGTCCTTTTCTTTCACTTATTTAGAAAATAAGCCCTCTAAAATTTCATTTTTACAATTTGGCCCTAAAACAAAAATTCATCAAAATTTCCAATACATAATATACTAATTTTAACTTATCTTTTATCTAACATCATCAAACATCAAAACCATATAAACCTATCAATAGTCGAACCTCAAACATGCTTAGATTCAAAATTTTAACATGGGTCACTTACGGTTTGAAGCAACGATCTCAAAACGTAAAATTAACAAAACTAAATTCAAACTAACCTTGAAATCAAGCCTCCAAGTGTCAAGATCAAAAACATATACCCCCTTTTTCTTTCTCAATATTCGCCATGAGAGAGTGAGAAAGATGGTGGCTTTTGTTTATGTTATTTTAACATATTATAAAAGTAATTATTTAATTACTAATTTAACCTTTAATATAAAATAAAACTAACATATATCTTAAGGTTATTCTTGACATAAGCCACCCACTAACTCAAAAATGGGTTATTTACCCTTTTAATGCTCCACTTTAAAAGCCATCATCAAATAGGCACTTTACACTATAGTTTGAGACTTTTAAAATTTACGCGATTAAGTCCTTTTTGTCAAATTAAGCACCCAAACAATGAAATTTTTCTACGAAACTTTCACACATTTTAATTCACACATATTGAACACAAGATAAAATATTAAAATATTTCTCAGACTAGGATTCGTGGTCCCGAAACCACCATTTTGATTAGGGCCAAATTCGGTCTGTTACAACTCTCCCCTCCTTAAGGATTTTCATCCCTGAAAATCTTACCGTTAAACAACATCGGATATTGTTGCCTCATTGAATCTTCAGGCTCCCACGTAGCCTCTTCAACTCCGTGCCTTTTCCACAGTACTTTCACTAATGGAATTTTCTTGTTTCTTAACTCTTTCTTTTCCCGAGCTAAAATACGGATCGGTTCTTCCTCATACGTCATATCGGGTTGATTTCAATCTCGACGGTGTGATCACATGAGACGGATCGATCAGATTACTTAAGCATCAAACATGAAATACGTCATGTATCTTTTCTAACTCGAAGGAAACTTCAATCTATAAGCAACAGCCCAATACGTTCAAGTAATTTCATAAGGTCCGATGAATCTCGGACTAAGTTTGCCTTTCTAACCAAATCGGAGTACCTTTTTCCACGGAGAAACTTTCAAGAATACTCGATCTCCAACTTAAAATTCAATGTCTTTACGTTTCAAATCAGCATAGGACTTTTGACGATCCGAGGCAGCTTTCAAATTATCTCTAATAATAGCTACTTTCTGTTCGGTTTCTTTAATCAAATCAACCCCGTGTATCTTATTCTCACTGAGCTCAGTCCAGTATAATGGTGTTCAACACCTTCGCCCGTACAAGGCTTCATAGGGCGCCATTTTGATACTAGATTGAAAACTGTTATTATAGGCAAATTCAATCAAAGGTAGGTATCGTTCCCAAGTACCTTCAAACTCGAGAATGCAACATCTCAACATGTCCTCAAGTATCTGAATAGTTCTCTCAAATTTTCCATCCGTCTGCGGATGAAAGGCTGTACTAAAATGAAGTTTAGTACCTAAAGCATCTTGCAACTTCTTCCAAAATCGTGATGTGAATCTCAGGTCTCTGTCCGAAACAATGGAACTCGGCACACCATGCAACCTCACAATTTGCGATATATACAATTCAGGAAGTTTATCAAGTGAGTAGTCCGTTCGAATTGGTACAAAATGAGCCGATTTGGTCAATCTATCAACTATAACCCGATCGCATCTTTCTTGCTCGGTGTCATAGGCAAACCGATACAAAATCCATAGTGATTCTATCCCATTTCCATTCGTATCATGATCGGTCAAGCAACCCGAAGGCACTTGATGCTCGGCTTTTACTTGTCGACAAATTAAGCACTTTGAAACAAATTCAGATATATCTCTTTTCATACCGTGCCACCAAGAGAACCGCTTCAAGTTATTATACATTTTCGTATACCGGATGTATCGACATCCGACTATTGTGAGCTTCTTTCAATAACATCCGAATCAAATCCACGCCCCTCGGTACACATTCGGCCTTTGTATTTCAAGCAGTCATTTTCATCAATTCAAAATTTTGACTCTGCATTATTTCCACACTGAACCCGTTTAATAGTCATATCTTTGTCAACTTTTATGCATCACAAATTCGCTGAATAAACATCGGTCTTGCTTTTAACTCGGCTATGATCGAACTATCACTTGACATAACCATCTGTGTGTTCAATGCACGAAGAGCAAACAATGATTTTTGACTTAATGCATCTGCAACAATGTTAGCTTTCCCTGGATGGTAATCAATCACTAACTTATAGTCTTTCAACAGTTCTAACCATCTACGTTGTCTCAAGTTCAACTCTTTTTGAGTCATCAAATACTTTAGGCTTTTATGATCTGAATAAACGTGACATTTCTCGCCAAATAAATAATGACGCCAAATTTTCAATGCGAACACAATAGCTGCAAGTTCTAAGTCATGCGTCGGGTAATTTCTTTCATGCGGCTTCAATTGTCTTGAAGCGTAGGCTACAACTTTGCCTTCCTGCATCAAAACGCAGCCCAAACCATTCAAAGAAGCATCAGAATAAACAACAAATTCTTTACCTAATTCAGTGAACTAACACCGAGCTTCACAAAAGGGCTTTCGGTGATCAAAACTTTTCGACACTTTTCCGACCACTTAACCCGACATCTTTACGCAACAACTTTGTCAACGGGTAGCTATCATAGAAAAACCTTCCACAAATCGTTGATAGTAACCCGCAAGTCCCAGAAAACTTTGAATCTCGAAAACATTTTTCGGTGGCTTCCAATCAAGTATAGCCGAGATTTTGTTCGGATCAACTCGAATGCCTGATGCTGAAACAACATGTCCCAAAAGCTGACCTCTTTCATCCAGAACTCACACTTACTAAACTTCGCATACAACTGCTGATTTCGCAAAGTTTGTAGCACTAAACTCAAATGCTCAGCATGCTCGATTTAATCTTTGGAGTAGATCAATATATCATCAATAAACACTACCACAAATCGATCTAAAAACTGTCTAAAAAACTGATTCATCGAATCCATAAAAACAACAGGTGCATTAGTAAGCCCAAAAGGCATAACCAAAAACTCAAAATGTCTGTACCTCGTCCGGAATGCAGTCTTTGGCACATCTGTATCTCTGACTCG
This sequence comes from Gossypium rotundifolium, assembly GCA_025506655.1. NCBI lineage: Eukaryota > Viridiplantae > Streptophyta > Magnoliopsida > Malvales > Malvaceae > Gossypium > Gossypium rotundifolium. The sequence continues at coordinate 19,736,810 of CP106733.1, read as the reverse complement.
CAATTGATAATAACTCGATCTCAAATCTATCTTCGAAAATACTAAAGCCCCTTTCAACTGGTCAAACAAATCATCAATCTGAGGTAATGGGTACTTATTCTTTATAGTTACCTTATTCGCCATCGATAATCAATACACATTCGCATCATTCCATCTTTCTTTTCACAAAAGAACTGGTGCACCCCAAGGAGAGAAACTTGGTCGCAAAGCCTCTATCTGTTAACTCTTGCAACTGTGCTTTCAACTCTTTTAGCTCAGTAGGTGCCATCCGATATGGAGCTATTGAGATCGGAGTCATTCTCGGTGCTAATTCAATGCCAAACTCAATCTCTCGTACTGGGGGTAAACCCGGTAGTTCTTCAGGAAACACATCTGGGTATTCACATACAATCAGACAGATTCAATGCTTTCTCGACAATTTATTATCTAGTACATAAGCCAAATAAGCTTCGCACCTTTTCTCACATACTTAGGGCTAACATCGAGGATATAATCAGAGGAAACCCACTTAAATCATTGGATTCAATTCTAATGATCTCACCGCTCGATGTCTCAAATCAATAAGCTTTCTTTTCAATTCACCACTACATCATGTGAAGTTAACCAATCCATTCCCAAAATTATATCAAACTCATAGAAGGGCAACAGCATTAAATCGACTGGGAAGCAAAAATCCCAAATCATCAACGGGCAACCTTTGCACACTTTATTAACAAACACACATCTATCCAAAGGGTTGGACACACGAATCACGAACTCAGTAGACTCAACTGGCAGAGTCTTACCGAATACTAGAGTTTCACACACATATGAATAGGTCGAATCAGATCAATCAATGCAATCACAGTAATATCATAAAGGGTGAAAGTACCGTAATGACATTTAGAGAAAAAGCATCCTCTATAGCTCGAGTAACATAGGCTCTAGCTGGAGCTCTAGCCTCAGATCGAACTGCAGTGTTCTTCATCTCTCTCTGACTGCCACCTACATTGCGTAATGTCCGGGTGGTCTCGCCCGTCTTTGGTGCAATTTGCTTTGGTCTAGAGTTCTGTGCAGATTCTCGCTTCACCTAACATCGGGCACTCTCGAATAAAATGGTCTCGAGGATCCACATTTAAAGCGGGACCGATCACGAACTCTACAACTCCCAGAATGCCATTTTCCACAATGTTTGCATTCAACTCGATTCTGTGGAATGTTATCAACACTGGCCATCGAGGTAGCTCGGGAGCCCACTGGAGGTCGATCACGTCTAGGTAAATCTGAAGTAACATTATGTCGGCTGAAATCATTTCTGAACTTCTTAGATGTGGAATGGAAAGTCTTACCCGACGACCTCTTACGAATGTCTTTAGCTTCTGTCTCAGCCTTTCTTTTCTCTTTCCCGAGCTCTTCAGCTTTGCAAGCTCGTTCAACTAGAGTCACAAATTCTTGAATTTCAAGAATGCCAACAAGCAACTTTATCTCTTCATTTAGACCGTCTTCAAACCTTTTGCACATAATGGCTTCAGTTGATACACACTCTCTAGTATATCTGCTAAGCCTGACAAATTTCTGTTCATATTCTGTCACGGTCATCCTTCCTTGTTTCAGTTCAAGAAATTCTTTTCGTTTTTGATCAATGAATCTTTGATCGATATATTTCTTACGAAATTCATTCGGAAGAAATCCCGTCACTTTTTCTTTCGGAACCAACGATACTAGTGTATTCCACCGGTGATATGCAAAGGTCTCAAGTAAAGATATAGCACACTTCAGCATTCGTGCGGAGTACAAGATAGCTCATCTAGTACCGAATAGTGTTATCAAGCCGCATTTCACCGCTGCGTCATCATCATCATTGGCCTTGAATTCTTATTTAAATTTCTTAATTTTATCAACTGAGGCCTACTAGATCTCATCGAATCTATCATCGAAGTCTTTGAAGGTATCGGAGTTGGATTATTTGGGGTAGAGGTTGGTGTACAGTAGGATTAGTCTGGATAAACCGGGTAAACCACCCGTTCATCATCGATAGAAGGCTTGTTTAGCCTCCCCTCGTGGCTACTCGAAACTAGTCGAGAGTCTACCGACATCGATCTATGTGCACGGTCAAAAGCTACACTCTCCACATCATCCGCTACGCTCTTTCGTGATCGGTGTCCATTTACTATATAAAACACGATTCGAATATCGAAGTCGCCACACTATCGATATATGATAAAGGCATGTATAGCTAGACTCACACGCTTACTGTAGTCCTAGAATCGACTAAACTGTAAGATCGATACCAATCAAATGTAACACCCTTGACCCGAGTCCATCACGGATAAGGGTTTACAGTGTTACCATGCAATCTAACACTTAAGCTAAAATAATTGAATCATGGATGATCATCTTTATTAAAGAATTATCTATAAACAAATAATAAACACATGTGTAACACATAATATACATATATTAGATCCAAATCATTGTACATCTTAAGAATCATTAAGAACCTAATTCATCATACCGTAAAATACATCAATATCACATAAACAAGTAGATTTCATGAAATCTCATAAGTGTCTAAGCTTCTTATAGCGAAATTCTCGCCATAAATAAACTAATGCGTGCAACCATTACACATTAATTGTACACCCACTAAAAGGCCGAATATGCATGGTTCTATTATTGGCATTTTATGCACATTAATTAAAACAAGCAATTCATCAAGCCGAATACATATATATATATGAAAATGCATACATCTCAATTTTTACACTCTTTTCCATACTCGACTATACCTAACTATTTTAAACATTTTAACCACATTTGTAACGGTCACCTAGATTTGGCCAAATACACATACCCATTTTATTCAATGTACTTCACCCTATTTTAAAACAACCAAATTTGATATATATCTAGATACATACTTCACAAGCATATAACTCAAATTCATATTCATATCAATTTCATGAAATTGAAATGCCTAACATCTCTCTTTATTAACCTGTCATATATATGCATGATTAAAATTCTACCTTAATCTATCAAAGTGACTATCAAAGATTAAAATACATATACATGTCATAGCATATATCTATTAAACCATTTCATATAATGCCCAAACCACATCCAAACACAAATGATAATTTATGGCATGAGCAAACTATATCATCAAAACACGAAACAAGTTATCCAACATAGATAGCCATTTTTGCATGGCTAGCATATTTACACGATTACAAAACATTAGTTATACTTTTTAGTCTAACCTATACATGCCTTTTTAGTACAAAACTAAGTTATTCAATACCAAAAGAAAGTCGATAGTGCGGTTGACTTCTTCCCGGATCCTTCGAGCCCGTAGCTTGAACCTAAAATCTATAAAACAAGGGTAAACAAGAATACACACAGTAAGCTTGCTAGCTTAGTAAGTCCCAAGCAATATTTATGACATGTACACACATGCTTATCAATTTAACTACCATTCTTGCGGCAATTAGCATAGATAATTCAATACAAGTTTCACCTAGCCAAATATTAGTCATATCCTTAATTTAATCAATAGTAGTTTATCACATGAATTTATACAACCTATGCATTTGAATATTTCAAGTTACAGAAACATAACTTAATTTCGATCTCACTGAACATCATATTCATAACCAAAGTTTTAAGTATCACCATTATATGTCTATACCTCACGTTCTTGTATGTATAAATAATTCATACCAGTCAATGATAAGCCTAATGTCCTAAGATAAAATTCAATTCGAGTCATTAATTCATCACATCGTAATTAGCTCATATACAAGTAAACTAACTTACCTTATTACTTACCAATATAATAAGCTAATTTCCTTTTTCTTTTTAGAGCTTATAGCTCAATCTACTATGTATATACATCTCAAATTCTCTGTTTTGGCTTATCACCGGCAAAAAGCCTGCTAGGCATTAAAGCCCGAAATAAATCATCGGCACGAAGCCTGCTAAGCAGTAAGCCTGAAATGGATCACTGGCACAAGGCCTGCGAGGCACAAAGCCTGAAATGGATCACCAGCACAAGGCCTGCTAGGCACAAAGCCTGACATATAACACCGGCACAAAGCCTACTAGGCATTAAAGCCCGAAATAAATCACCGGCACAAAGCCTGCTAGGCATTAAAGCCTGATAAGTAACACCGGCACAAAGCCTGCTAGGCTAATAGCCCGAGATATCAGCATTTTCAACATTCCAATGCACACTTCAATAATACCGTAACCAATTTAATCACTTACATTTCATAATTCTATCACATTTCAAACTCAACTAAACTTATTCACATTTTCTACATAAAATCATTACATCGATTATATACTCAGATATCATATCAATTATACACCTTTACAGGGTGTTAACAAAACATATCTAACTCAATATAATACTTATACATTCGGCTATCACATAAAAATATGCCCAAATTTATCAAACATTGTCATTAAACACATTCATAATTCATTCTTTAATATAATCTAGCTTAAGGACTTACCTCGGCTGTCGATAGACCTTGCAAATCGACTATTCGAGAACCTTCGTCTTTCCCCGATCTAAATCCATTTTTCTTTGCTCTTGATCTAAAACACATTAAAATTTAGCTTATTCAAGTACATTTCATCTCAATTTAGTCCCTAAGCACATAAATAGACAATTTACCATTTTACCCCTCCTATTTCAATTTTTTACAATTTAGTCCTATTTGCCTAAAACACAAAATACACCAAATTTCTCAATACTCTTTAAGGGCCGAATATGTATAGGGACTATACAAGTCCTTTTCTTTCACTTATTTAGCAAATAAGCCCCTCTAAAATTTCATTTTTATAATTTGGCCCTAAAAACAAAAATTCATCAAAATTTCCAATACATAATATACTAATTTTTAACTTATCTTTTATCTAACATCATCAAACATCAAAAACCATATAAACCTATCAATAGCCGAACCTCAAACATGCTTAGATTCAAAATTTTTAACATGGGTCAGCTACGGTTTGAAGCAACGATCTCAAAAACGTAAAAATTAACAAAAACTAAATTCAAACTAACCTTGAAATCAAGCCTCCAAGTGCCGAAAATCAAAGAACATATACCCCCCTTTTTCTTTCTCAATATTCGGCCATGAGAGAGTGAGAAAGATGGTGGCTTTTGTTTATGTTATTTTAACATATTATAAAAGTAATTATTCAATTACTAATTTAACCTTTAATATAAAATAAAAACTAACATATATCTTAAGGTTATTCTTGACATAAGCCACCCACTAACTCAAAAATGGGTTATTTACCCTTTTAATGCTCCACTTTAAAAAGCCATCATCAAATAGGCACTTTACACTATAGTTTGAGACTTTTAAAATTTACGCGATTAAGTCCTTTCAGTCAAATTAAGCACCCAAATAATGAAATTTTTCTACGAAACTTTCACACATTTTAATTCACACATATTGACCACAAGATAAAATATTAAAATATTTCTCGGACTCGGATTTGTGGTCCCGAAACCACCGTTCCGATTAGGGCCAAATTCAGTCTGTTACAATACCAACACAAAGTTACCATTCATAAATCATTTTCTTGACTCATAATCCTTACCAAAATATGCATCATATATCAAAGTCTTTCATGCTAAAAACTAACACATATCTAGCCACATCACATGGCTATTTATACAACTCAAACATGACTCAAATAACTAGCCTATACATGCCATATTTCAACTATGTACATCTTTCCAAAAGTACCAAAATAGATTGCCTATAGTGTGATTGAGATGCTGACGACCCCAGATCCGAGCTAGCTTTACTGACACTGTAAAACAGAGAAACAATCACACAGTAAGCTTTCTAAAGCTTAGTAAGTTCGTAACATAATACATTAAACCAAAACAAACCATTACATAGATTTATTTCACATCTATATATTTATATATCATACCATCCAAAACTAATATGCTCATTTAACATTTCATGACCTCATTCATAGCTTTATCAACCACATAGGTTCCGAACGTACCTTAACCAACACATAGTTGTCAAGTATCTTTGCTACTCAATATTCACTATTTCATCTCAATTAAATTTTGTCTCTTCTTCGATTCCATCGCACACTTAGTGCTCAAATATTTAGTCGAAGCTCAATTAACATCGCACACTTAGTGCATCCATATCAAACCGATCTTAAATCGATATTGCACACACAGTGCCAACCACAAAGCCGAAGCTTATATTATTTCGCACACACAGTGTTGATCGTCTTGGTTACATTTCCGAATACGCACACTCAGTGCCAGATAACTCAAGCCCTCACATAGCATTCACATTTCAATATTATCATACCATTCATTTTATAGCATTAAACATATCTAAATACACGTATTATGTCCGAACTTACCTCGGACGTCGAACTATCGAAACGGTCGATTAATCGAGCACTTTATCTTTGCCTCGATCTCGATCCGAACCTCTTTTTCTTGGTTTATACACATTCAAATTTAGTCCATTCAATCACTAATTCATTCAATTCAGTCCACACACACACATTTATGGTATTTTACAAAATAGCCCTCACATTTTCACATTTTGACACTTTAGTCCCTATTTCACAAAATCATCAAATACATAAAATTTCAAAACATATATGCTTAGCTGAATTCTCTCTAGGTTCAAACAAGTCCACACATTTCATTTCTTTCACATTTTAGTCCCTCAAAATATTATTTTCACAATTTAGTCCAAATTACTCAATTTCACTAAAAATTCCAATACAAACTATGTTAATCCAACACTAAGCTTTCATATTTTACCAACTATCAACAAAAAACTCATATGTTCATCAATGGCACATCTCAAAATATTCACCAATTCACAAGATTGAAGCATGGGTTTTAAAGAGCACAAAGCAACGATCACAAACACGTAAAATTATCAAAAATCGAGCTCAAGCATACCTTGAATCAAGCTTAACCCTAGCCGAATATCACAAAGCTTCAATGGTTATTCATCTTTTCTATTTTCGGTGGAAGAAAGATGAGAAAATGGCCATCTAACTTGTTTTGTTTTAATTATATTAACTTAATTATCAAATTCCAAATTTAGACTTTCTATTAACATTCATTTTCTACTATCTTAAGGCATTTATGTCCATCTAATAATTCAATGGTATAATATCAACTTAAGGACTCTCACTTTAATAAGTCATGACAATCTAGCACTTAAACAATCAGCACTTAGCTTTTACCTTTTATGCGATTAAGTTCTTTCTCTTAATTCGGCACACAAAATCAATAAAATTATCGCACAAAATTTTCACACAAAATATGTCACATAAAATCAACACCAAAGATGACATTAAAATATTATTTCAACCTTGGATTTGTGGTCTTGAAACCACTATTCCAACTAGGGTTTTAACCGGGCTGTTACAACTATGTTAAGGAGAGACTACAGTATTACCGACATAAGCTATCGGTAGCTTCGAGTTGTTTGCATTCATCACCACACGGCTTCCTTTGTACTCCAACACATTCTTCAACTTCTTCTTTTCACCTGTCATGTGATTTGAGTAGCCCGAATCAACAATCCAATGTTCTCATAATCAATTTGATTGGATGTTACAACTGTAAAACGCATCTCCTCTTTCGCAAAAAACAATGCCTTGACATCCTCAGCTTTCGGTTGTGTCATTTCCTTACTATTGGCAACCTCCCAAAGGTCTTGTCCTTGCATATAAGACATTATGCAAGTTGACCATGTATTATAATTGTTGTTATTAAGCTTATTCATTCCGTCGACAACCTGCAGATCCGTCATCGTATCCCATCTATGAAATTATTGTAAGGTGACATTTTTCAAGTAGAAAATTCGTTTGAAATTGAAGATTAGCACGTGCCTTACTTTATAATATAAATATATAATATCTATTCATAATCTTAATCCATATCTTAATTAATCACACATTAATTTCAACTTTGCCTTTTGTAAATGATAATCATACAATGACTATTTCTTCCACCCAACATATGCAAGTGGCTGTTACTGGTCATGGGCTAACTGGCGGTGACGGCTGAAATGCTCATCTTTCCTTCCATCTTCTTTGTGTCCCCCTCAAGTTTTGTTTGTTTCTTTAAGCAGGGAAAATAAAAAGAAGCAAGAAGCAAGTTCCAATCCAACCACCTTCTAATTAGTTCAAATTTAGGCGGCTACTTAGCTTATATACAGTATCTAACATCAGTTAATTATCATTTTAAAAAATATATAATATAATATCATATTAGATTTATAATAAACTTACGATGTGGGTGAAAAAATACATATGTTATATATGGTAAGATTTAAACTTAATATCATAATTTTATTGTCTCAATTTTACCATTTCATATATTTTATTTTATATAACTTTTTTTTATAAATTTGTTACAAAAATATTTTCACTCACATGATAAATGTGTCATAATATGGAAAAAAATTAAACTCAATAAAAATACACATAACAAAATTTAAACTTAGGGAAAAAATTCAAAATCTTAAATTTATTCTTTTGACTAAATTTTATTTGATTTTTAACATAAATTTTTCCTATAAATATATTTTTTGCATAATATTTTGTTTATGAGGAATTCCCTTCCCGGGCCTTCCCTGTTCAATTACTGCAGCCATTATTAACTCACAGAATTTAAGAGCAAAAACCATGACAAATTCTTTAAAACTAAAATTAAAAAAAATATCATTTAAAGTCTAGCATTGACAAGTAGGTTCTATGTAGAATATTTAAAGTCAAATTGGGATTTTATATAAATGAAAGCTCAAAGCTGCATATTTATCATTGCTTAAGATTTGCTCTATTCATTACTCAAGCGGCAGCATTTCCTTTCTCCTCTGTTTTCCTTTCCTAACTCGGGGTTATTGACTCAATTCTTCCCATGCCCGCTTTAACTTGAAGTTTGATATGAGTTGAATCAGTATTTCTTCTTCTTGTTTTCTGTGCTTCGATCTTGTTTTTTATGCATGATTTCAGTTTTAACTTGTTGGATTTTTTCAACATGAGTAACACATTGAGGCTAAGGGTTAAGGTCATGTTTTACTTGGTTTATGATCGAGGTTAGCTATTTCAAGCATTCTTTTTCATCTGTCGGTCTTTTCATGTTCATAAATTCTTGATTCAAGGTAGGTGTTGCGTGTGGCTTTTGAACCCAACATCTCTTTTGTTATCTTCTTGGTGTGTTTGTGTTTAAGATAGATATAATATATTGAGCAATATTTCATATACAAGCGAGAAAAGCTTCCTCCGTACATGGGGAAAAGCAAAAAGGGCAACCTGATAACCAAGACTTGGGAGCGATGCAAATCCATTGGCCGTGGCCGCTCAAGACACGCCCCAGCTATTTATAAGAAGAGCAAATCATGGCCATCAATTGATGTTTCTCTGGAAGAAGAGAAACGCACAAGTAAGAATCGAGTGGCTCCGGAAGGTTGCTTCACGGTGTATGTTGGACCCCAGAAACAAAGGTTCGTGATCAAAACCGAATACGCAAATCATCCGCTTTTCAAGATTCTACTCGAGGAAGCGGAGTCTGAATACGGATTCACCAGCGAAGGACCCCTTATGCTCCCCTGCAACGTTGATCTCTTTTGCAAGGTGTTACTCGCCATGGACGATGGCGACAATACCATCCGCCAAGGATGCGGTTTTGCCAATGGTTATGGTTCCTATCGCCTCCTCACCCCACCTTGGATGATGGCGACAGATCAGATCTAATTACTATCTCTGTCTCTCTATGTGTCTGTCTGTGTATGTATGTCATAATTAATTTTGGGTCAATCTTCCGTTTAGAGTACTGCACTATGAGTGTTTCAGAAGTAATAACAAGTTTCATCATGTTAAAAAGTAGTAGACATACAAAACCATGGTTCCAAGCTAGGACTGCTGCTGCTATACTATAACTTTCTTCCTACACTACGTTCTCCTTATCATCAGATAAAACAACAAAATCAAACACTGGAATTTGGACAAATATGACTACCCTTTTAAGATACAAAATGACACACGAGTCTTTTTCTTATAGAGGCGTAGTACCCTCTCTCTTTTCTCAACTATGCCAAAAGAATCTAACACCTTCCACGCACTAACATCTTTACCATGTATAGGAAATAGCTTGAATAATTCAACTTGGTTTATTTATTTATTTAATCTCAACTAAATAACAAAAGATAAGATGACTAATTCAAAAGTATTTCGAATTTTTTAAAAGGAGATAATTGAGGCTTGCTGACCATGTTTCCCCCCGGTATGATGAGTTTCCATTTTTCTCTAATGAATCAGACAAAGTTGTTTTTTTTTTCTTTATCATTTTATTAAAGATCTTACATTTATAGTTTTTAGATTCTTATTGTTAGAATTCTACTATTCATTTTTTCATAAAGTGGTTTTATGAGTAAAGGTTTCTCTAGATGCTATTTGAATTTTTTTTTATATTCAAATGCATCGCTAACTTATGCTTTGTTTTGGATTATGAATTTTGAAACTTAGGTATTGGAGATAATATAAATGTGTTTCATGAATCTTTTCAATATGAATCTTTTCAATTGTTTGAAGGGTTAAAGATATGGTATTATGAATTTGTGCTTAAAATACTTTTACTTTTGAATTTTTTTACCGCATCTTAGGATCTCAAAAACTTCATGATTTTACCAATCTTTGGGTTTTTACATTTTCGGCAGTTTAAAGAAGCTGCAATGAATTAGGCACATTATTACTTTGAGTTGTGAACTATTGCCTAAGGTAGTGTTTAAAAGTCATTTAGTACGTATCCCAATTACATTTTTAAAATTTTTAGATCAAGGTAAAAATTAGAGTAATTATATGGGTAATTACACCTAAATCCGATTTTAAAAATTATTTTTATATAAATTATAACATTATATTGAAAGCACCACATGTATGTGTTCGATTGGTTATGGCAAAAAACTTCTTATATTATAAATCCTAAAAAATTATAATTATAAAAATAATACGTGTAACACCCCAAACCCCGCCTAGACGTTATGGCTGAATCCGAAAGTGTCACATGAAAGGGGTTGACAAACTATTGTCGTTAAGTTAAAACCTTTCCAGTTCATTAGCCTTTAGAGTTATCAATAATTCAAAGCTTTTTTTCATTTAATCATTTAGAGATAAAACGTGTTTATAGCGGAAGCTTGTAAAATGTTGTGTCTAGAATATCCTTTCAAGATTTTAGAAAACCATCACAGTTATAAATAAGTAAAAAACCTGTAACACCCCAAACCCGGCCCATACGTCATGACCGGATCTGGTATGCTACGGGTTGAAACTTGAAAACTTTGCCTTGAAGGGTTTTGAAAATCTTAGTTTATTATAGCCGGTCAATCAAATAATTGTGAAATTTTTGAAACAACTTTAAGCATTCACGTTGTTTGTGTTTGAAAAGCCCATTTACCATTTCATTTTATAATTAAGACTTTAAGAAAAAAAACATAAGTTTATAAATACTTAACATAAAAAAAAAAAATCGAAAACCTAAGTAATGGAGGCCTTATTACAAAAATATTCCTGAAAATTAAAATTCAAATGAAAAACCGAAAATAGTCTATGTAGATAAGAATCTTGATGGCCCCTCGAGTCCGCCACGGCTCCCATGTCCACGATCTACTGCTCATCTGAAAAGTTGGGTAAAAATAATAGGGTGAGTCACCAAGACTCAGTGTGCAAATCCCAAAAACACATAAAAGCCTTGGGGCCACAAACACATTATGGGCCTTGGCCCACACACAATGGCAATAGAATATTTCATGCAACATGGCCCATCCCAAACCTAAGTGTCCATCCTCTACACACCCCCGTACCAACCTTCTCACCATGGGGATTTCTACAATCAACCCTCCATCCGCTACACACCATATCGATCACTATGTGACCTTTGTGGCAAAGCCACCGATCGCTATGCAACCTCAGTAATACATTATAGTATTCGATGCTATCTTTTGTCATATAAAGACCGATCACTATGTGACCTACGTGGCAAAGCCACCGATCTCCTCGACCTACTCCCTTCCAGTAAATCAATCAATCCCATCCCATGCATATATACATACAATAATCGAAACATTAAACTATCTAAACAGATCGCAGACATTCACATACTTCGATAGGCATAGAGGAGTTTCTATGATTACGTACCTGGCATCCCTTGCCTACCCTTTCTGGGCATACGACTGTTCATACAGCCTCTCTTTCCGGCTTTTACCCCACAACATACATATAATACAAATTAATGAGTGTGATAGAGATCCACATACCTGGTTACGGTTAAGACGACACTCTCTATGTCAACACTATCAAAAGCTGATACGACTGCTATCTGCCTAAGATGTTGTTCAGAAGTCACTCCACAACCCGGTGGCCAATCTTGAACAGCAGACACCACTCGTTTCTTAAACTTAGGGATTGGGTTTACGGACCCGATCCTCTGCTTTGCCTGATCCATATTTGATTCCATCAAAAGTCCTTGTCAGAACTACTATAACGAAATAGGGTTGTTAAACCATATCATATGATTAAGATCTTAAGTAAGATAATGAACCTAACGGAAATCTAATGAAAACCTCTTACCTTGAAATCTCGAAATAGATAGGATACTTAGAGACTAATGAATTCCAGCTTTCAGAATCTAGATAATTCGATCTACTCCGATTTTTCGAGATGTCGCCCCATGATATGAACACAAGAATAATCCAAACGTTATTCAAAAGATAACCTTACCACGCCTATAAGCCTTTCGACTTTGGCCTCCAAAAATCGAAAGTAAAGAAAATAACAGAAGAGATCAGCACCTACCTTAGCAGAGAATTCAACAACTCCCAAAGAATTTCTGGCTTTTGAGAAGATCAAAAAGAGAGAAGATGATAGGATCTATGCAGATTCGGATTTTAGTGGAGAAATCGACAAAAGAGAATAGAAGGTATTCGGTTATGGAGATGAGAAGAAAGTTCAGAGTTTTGGATTTTGAATGAAAGTGAAGATGAGAGAATATGCTTAGAGATTTCGGCTTTTGAAGAAATCAAAAGAAAGAAATTGCAGAGAATGACCAAGATTTTTGGCACAGAGAATGAGAAAAAGAATAGGGTTCAAATGCCGGAATTGAAGAGATACCACCCCTATTTATAGAGAATTTTGGCACTTACTTATCAAAACCCGAAAGTGCCCTTCCTAATAACTAACAATTAATCAAATAATAGGGGAAATTTTGGCACCCCTTTGCCATAAAGAAACCGATTTCTTTCCCCCTCTAGGAGATGGAATTTCGGCCAACACTGCTCTCAGCAGATAGCTCCTATCTTTTCTCCTTTATCTTAATCTATTCATACCTTTAGAAGAGGTCTAAATAACACCACCTCTCCCTACTATTATCAGCACAATATCCACATTATCCCAATCATTAAATCCCTCCTAAAATTAAGTCTCATTGCCGTCCCCCTCCTTGCTCCTTTTAAGTGTTGAAAATGGCCCAAAGACATGGGCTCCTTGGGGCAAAAACTTGGGCCTCACCTCCTGCTATTGGCGCCAACCTATAACTCCTCTGCAACACCACATACTACTAGGCCACAAGCCCATTTTGCAACCTAAAGTACCAATGCCATCTTTTAAACCCCATGGTACCCAAACAGGAATTTTGACCAAGGCTTCGGCCCAACCCTGGCCCATTTTAAACCCCTAACACTCAAATTAACACATTAAACATATCCACCCACTAAACGCATAGGCCCAATAATTTAGGATGTTACAGTTCTACCCCCTAAAGAAAAATTTTGGCCTCAAAATTACCTGATCAGAAAAGATGAGGGTACTGCTTCCGCATTGCTTCCTCCGGTTCCCAAGTAGCCTCCTCAGAACCGTAATTCCTCCATAGAAATTTAACCAATGGTACCGTCTTCCTTCGCAACACTTTGACATCATGATCCAGGATTTCCACTGGTTCCTCTTCAAAGGTGAGCTCAGGTCTCACCTCAATTTCTTCCATAGGTACCATGTGAGACGGATCCGAATGTTATTGTCTCAGTATAAAGACATGAAACACATTGTGAATCTGGCTTAACTTTGAAGGTAGCTCAAGCTGATAGGCCACTGGTCCGACTCGTTTCAACACCCAGTATGGTTCGATAAATTTGGGACTTAATTTACCCTTCCGTCCAAACCTCAGCACTTTCTTCCATGGTGACACCTTCAAGAACACCTTGTCACCCACTGCAAACTCTATGTCCTTACACTTCAAATCAACATAGGACTTTTGTCTATCCGAGGCTTCCTTTAGTCAAACCTGAATTAACTCAACCTTCTCCTCTGTCTCTTCAACCAACTCTAGATCCAAAATCTGACGTTCCCCTAATTTCATCTAACAAGTAGGAGTACGAGACTTCCGCCTGTACAATGCTTCATATGGTGCCATCCGAATACTAGATCGGTAGCTATTGTTGTAAGCAAATTCGCCAACCAGTAAAACTCCTCCCAACTACCCGAAATCAATGACACATCCCTTAACATGTCCTCTAAGACCCGAATCACCCGTTCAGACTCTCTATCGGTCTGAGGATGGAACGCCATACTAAAATCCAACTTCTACCCAGCTTTGATGCAACGCCTTCCAAAATCGCGACGTGAACCTAGGGTCCACATCGATATGATCGACATCGATACTTCATGTAACCTTACTACCTTCGCTATGTATAGCTTATCCAATTTCTACAGAGAGTAATCGACTCATACCAAGATGAAATGAGCAGACTTCGTCAAGTGATCTATAATCACCTGCATCAATCTTTCTTAGTAGGCATGAGAGGTAGCCCACTAACAAAGTCCATTGTGATCCTTTCCTACTTCCATCGTGGAATCTTCATCGGTCGCAACAACCCCGACGGAATCGATGTTCGCCTTGACCACCGACAGTCAAACACCTACTCACCAATTCGGTTACCTCACGCTTCAAGCCCGACCACCGTAATCGGTCCCGCAAATCTCGATATATCTTGCTTTCTCCGGGGTGCATAGCATATAGACTATCATGCTTCTTGCAGAATCCTATGCCTCAATTCAGGATCTTTCAGCATGCACACTCTCCCTTGGAAACATAATAGCCCTTCTCTATTCACACTAAATTCTGTTGATTCATCACTTGCTCCTACCGAAAACTTCAACTTTAGCAACTCATTAGTCTGCTGCTTCTCCTTAACTTGACTGACCCAAAAGGGTTTCACTTGAAGCTCAGCCAATAAACTCCCATCATCGTATAAGCTAAGGTGAGCAAACATTGCTCTCAAGTCAATGATTGCCTTACGACTTAAGGCATCTGCCACCACATTAGCCTTACCCGGATGATACTCGATCAAGCAGTCATAATTCTTTAACAACTCGATCCACCTCCTCTGCTTTAGATTCAACTCCTTCTCAGCCTCCGATTGAATCAACACCGGAGCCTCCATCAAAATCCTCTTTAACTTCTCAAAATTCTCTTGCTGCTTATCAGACCAAACGAACGAAACTCCTTTTCATATCAACTTAGTCAACGGTGCTGCAATCAGAGAAAATCCTTCAACAAATCTTCTGTAGTACCCGGTCAAACCAAGAAAGCTCCAAATTTCTACCACAGATCTAGGTGGCTTTCAATCCAACAACGCACAATGTTTCGAGGAAAACCCTAATCTTTCTTAAGACACAATGTGACCTAGAAAAGTTTAGATAAAGTTGCTTCTCCATCGAATTCTGCAGAACCACTCGCAGATGTGAATCATGCTCCTCTTTCGATCTTGAGTAAACCAATATGTCATCAATAAATACCATGACAAACCAATCCAAGTAGGGTTGGAACACTCGATTTATCATATCCATAAATGCTGCTGGTGCATTAATCAACCCAAATGGCATCACCATGAACTCGTAATGTCCATAGCGAGTCTTAAAATCCGTCTTATGAATGTCTGCCTCAGATGGTACCCTGATCTCAGATCTATCTTTGAGAACACTGACGCCCCTTTCAGTTGATCGAACAAGTCATCAATCCTTGGTAATGGGTATTTATTCTTGATAGTCAACTTGTTCAGCTGACGGTAGTCAATGCACATACACATTGAACCATCCTTCTTCTCAACAAATAACACCGGTGCTCCTCAAGGTGACACACTTGGTCGAATAAACCCTCCATCCAACAACTCTTAGATTTGTGCTTTCAATTCCACCAACTCTTTTGGCGTCATTCTATAAGGAGCAATAGATACCAGCGCTATTCTCGGAAGAAGATTGATTCCAAACTCCATTTCTCGATCCGGAGGTAATCTTGGAAGCTCTTCTAGAAAACATTAGAAAATTCCTTCACTATCCTAACGTCCCCAACAGTTAGGTCCTAGGCTTCCAAAGCCCGTACAAACATTAAAACGCCTCCATCCTTTTCTCACCATTCTTTTCTCTCTTAGGGCAGTCACCCCATTCGACAGATAATTCCCCTTTCTCCTATCACCAACACTTCACCTCCCCCGAGGGTTCTTAACACTATACGCTTGGCAACACAATCTAAGTTAGCTTGGTACTTCATCAGCCAGTCCATGCCTAATATTAAGTCAAACTCCCCGAACGGTAATTCCATCAGGTCCATCAAAAAACTATTCCCTGAACTTCTAAAGGTACCTCCCGAAAAAGTTTATCTACTACCACAGATTGTCCTAATGGGCTAATTATTGTCATCGCCCTAGGGGTAATTTTGGAATCCAAACTTAAAGTTTCAGACGCACTACTAGCAACATACGAATGTGTCGATCCAATATCAATCAATGCAGTATAAGGCAATCCAAAAATTAAAAATGTACTGGTTATAACATCCGGTACATCAGCCTCCTCTCAACGTCTAGTAGCATAGACTAACCCCAACTACTTCACCTCAGTGTTTTCTGCCCCTTAGCCTGGTGCTCCTTGGCCTCGACCGAAATCGTTACCACCTCTGGCTAGACCACAACCTCTCTGCGGCTGCGGACTTCCTCTACCTGGCTAAGCATTTCCCTGTCCTGCTAGTCCTACCTCATCCCGTGGCTGAGGACAGTCTCTTATCTAATGATCCATAGATCCACACCTAAAGCACTTCCCACTGCCAGCCAAACACTCACCTACATGGAACTTACCACATCGAGCACACTTCCATGTTTGGCTAGCAGCAATAGGTCTCTCAGCCCATCTCGGTCCATCTAATCTAGGCCTTTTCTGAGCACGCAGGGCTGTCCCTGATGATCTAAAATTTCTCTTACTTCCACCTCTATCTCTATCCCGGTTTAATTTTTCCATCCATTTCACCTCCTCAGCTATCTTAACTTTCCCTACAAGCACAGTAAATTCCCTCTCTCATTATGGAGCTATCAATACACGTAGATCATCCTTCAAGCCATCCTCAAAATGAACACATCGCTCATGCTCTATGGCCACTATCCCTCGAGCATAACGACTAAGGCGTAAGAATTCCACTTCGTACGCCGCCACTGACCTACTTTCCTGAACCAGATTTAGGAACGCTCTACGCTGCGCATCCACATAGCTCGTTCCAATATATTTACTCTGGAACACCATTCTGAAGCAATCCCAGGTGATACGGTCAGCTACGATACCATCCTTAACTGTAAGCCACCATTGATACGCTTCATCCCGGAGGAGGGACACTACTCCCTTCAGCTTCTCCTCTTCCGTGAAGTCAAGATCATCCATTATACGCTCCATTGCTTCCAACCAATACTCCGCTGTGCTAGGAGCTACACCAGAAATTCCCTTAAACACCTCTGCCCCATTGGCTCTAAGTCGCTCAAGCAAGACTTCCGGGCTCCTGTGCCCATGCCTGCCCCAGCAACCCTCTCTAACACCCTCAACATCGCCTGAGATACAGTATCATCTCCGGCCGTCTGATCCTAAAATTCCACCTCCACAGCTAGTGGCACTAGTACCTCATTCCCTGATTCATGACCAGACCCTACGGGTTCTGACACAGCAATCCTACCTCTACCTCAGCCACGATCACCACGTCCCATCGTGCTCATTCTACAGTTTATGATTTATCTAATTAGAAATTTTATGAATTATTAATACTCCCTTCCACTAATTAATAACGGACAGTCTTATGGAAAGTAGTTTTAACAGTAGTTCTTTCGATTTCAAATTCTATCTACAAAGTTCAGTTCTTAAGTTTATATTTCCTAGTTTTAGAATACATATACATATAACATCCATCACACATTAACATACAACCAGCATCCATGAACTTACATTCATCACCTAGGGGTATTTTCGTTATTTCACTACCCAGGGGTATTTTCGTAATTTTATCCTACAGGGGTATTTTCATAATTTTCCAAAGTAGGGTATCTTGACGATTTTACAAAATAGTGGTATTTTGGTAATTTCAAAATTTGGGGTATTTCAAGAATTTTGCAACCTGAGGGTATTTTGGGAAATTTTTTCAAACTTAGGGTATTCTGGGTAATTTACAAAATTAGGGGTATAAAAGTAATTTTTATAAAGACAGGGTGATGGTCCCTTTCGGGTTTTAGTTATAAATTTTGGCCCGTTAACAAGTCCCCGTGGCTAAGGTGAATAAATACTACGCACTGTAGGATTCCAAAGTGAAGAGGAGGTGAGCCGCTAGGCCGCTTAAATACCAAGCTCTTCCTAGATCCAATCCTAGACATGCGTATGCTGTTACCACACCCTAACCTTGTGACTTGTCCACGTACATGTTTAATTAGAAATTAAGTTTTATGGAATTTGGAGAATTGTTTATAGTAAACCTAAAGTCCATCAAGCTCTTTTCATACTAGCCTACGTCCCTATAAAGCCCAACAATACAAACCACATCAAGAGTTATAATACTTACCTGCGTGGATCGGGTGCCGGTAGACTCGAAGGCCATATCTCAACTGTATTTTTCTCAAACTTACATCATTTTTACAAACCACTACTGGACCCATTTAACAGCCTGAGTTTTGAACTGGGCTTTGATACCAAAAATGTAACACCCCAAACCCGGCCCATACATCATGACCTGATCTGGTATGCTACGGGTTGAAAACTTGAAAACTTTGCCTTGAAGGGTTTTGAAAATTTTAGTTTATTATAGTTGGTTAATCAAATAATTGTGAAATTTTTGAAACAACTTTAACCATTCGCGTTGTTTGTGTTTGAAAAGCCCATTTACCATTTCATTTTATAATTAAGACTTTAAGAAAAACAAAGAAAACATAAGTTTATAAAAACTTAACATAAAAAAAAAATAAATCAAAAACTTAAGTAATGGAGGACTTATTACAAAAATATTCCTGAAAATTAAAATTCAAATGAAAAATCAAAAACAATCTATGTAGATAAGAATCTTGATGGCCCCTCGAGTCCGCCTCGGCTCCCATGTCCACGATCTACTGCTCATCTAAAAGTTAGGGAAAAATAATAGGGTGAGTCACCAAGACTCGATGTGCAAATCCAAAAACACATAAAAGCCTTGGGCCCATTAAACACATTATGGGCCTTGGCCCACACACAATGGCAATGAATATTTCATGCAACATGGCCCATCCCAAACCTAAGTGTCTATCCTCTACACACCCCCGTACCAACCTTCACACCATGAGGATTTCTACAATCAACCTTCCATCCGCTACACACCATATCAATCACTATGTGATCTTTGTGGCAAAGCCACCGATCGCTATGCGACCTCAATAATACATTATAGCATTCGACAGCTATGTTGCCTGTCATAAAGACCGATCACTATGTGACCTATGTGGCAAAGCCACCGATCGCCTCGCGACCTACTCCCCTTCCAAAAATCAATCAATCCCATCCCATGCATACATACATATAATAATCGAAACATTAAACTATCTAAACAGATCGCAGACTTTCACATACTTCGATAGACATAGAGGAGTTTCTATGATTACGTACCTGGCATCCCTTGCCTACCTTTTCTGGGCATACGACTGTTCATACAGCCTCTCTTTCCGGCTTTTACCTTACAACATACATATAATACAAATTAATGAGTGTGATAGAGATCTACACACCTGGTTACTGTTAAGATGACACTCTCTATGTCGACACTATCAGAAGTCGATACGAGTGCTATCTGCCTAAGATGCTGTTTAGAAGTTGGTCGACAACCCGGTGGCCAATCTCGAACAGTAGACACCGCTCATTTCTTAAACTTAGGATTGGGTTTACGGACCCAATCCTCTCCTTTGCCTGATCCGTATTTGATTCCATCAAAAGTCCTTGTCAGAACTATTATAACGAAATAGGGTTGTTAAACCATATCATATGATTAAGATCTTAAGTACGATAACGAATCTAACGAAAATATAATGAAAACCCCTTACTTTGAAATCCTGAAATAGATAAGATACTTAGAGACTAACGGATTCCGACTTTCAAAATCTAGATATTTCGATCTACTCCAATTTCCCGAGGTGTCACCCCATGATGTGAACACAAAAATAGTCCAAACCTTATTCAAAAGATAACCTTACCACGCCTATAAGCCTTTAGACTTTGGCCTCCAAAAACCGAAAGTAAAGAAAAGAACAGAAGAGATCAGCACCTACCTTAGCAGAGAATTAGGTAACTCTCAAAGAATTTTTGGCTTTTGAGAAGATCAAAAAGAGAGAAGATGATAGGAAGAAATCTATGCGGATTCGACTTTTAGTGGAGAAATCGACAAAAGAGAATAGGAGGTATTCGGCTATGGAGATGAGAAAAAAGTTCAGAGTTTCAGCTTTTGAATGAAAGTGAAGATGAGAGAATAGGCTTAGAGATTTCGGCTTTTGAAGAAATCAAAAGAAAAGAAATTGCAGAGAATAACTGAGAGTTTCGGCACAGAGAATGAGGAAAAGAATAGGGTTCAAATGCCAGAATTGAAGAGATACCACCCCTATTTATAGAGAATTTTGGCACTTGCTTATTAAAACCCGAAAGTGCCCTTCCTGATAACTAACAATTAATCAAATAATAGGGGAAATTTTGGCACCCTTTTGCCATAAAGAAACTGATTTCTTTCCCCCTCTAGGAGATGGAATTTCGGCCAACACTGCTCTCAGCAGATATCTCCTATCTTTTCTCCTTTATCTTAATCTATTCATACCTTTAGAAGAGGTCTAAATTATACCACCTTTCCCTACTATTATCAGCACAATATCCACATTATCCCAATCATTAAATCCATCCTAAAATTAAGTCTCATTGTCGTCCCCCTCCTTGCTCCTTTTAAGTGTCGAAAATGGTCTAAAGACATGGGCTCCTTGCTGCAAAAACTTGGGCCTCACCTCCTACTATTGGCGCCAACCTATAACTCCTCTGCAACACCATATACTACTGGTCCACAAGCCCATTTTGCAACCTAAAGCACCGATACCATCTTTTAAACCCCATGGTACCCAAACAGGAATTTTGACCAAGGCTTCGGCCCAATCCTGGCCTAATTTAAACCCCTAACACTCAAATTAACACATTAAACATATCCACTCACTAAACGCATAGGCCCAATAATTCAGGATGTTACAAACCCCAATACCCAAAACCAAAGTCAAAGTCCTAAAAGGACCCAGAGTCCCAGAGATTACAACTTCAATGCCAAAACTTAATAACCCAAAAACAAAATAAAACAGTAAAATAGGTGGTCGCCATCGAGTCCTCCGCTGCACCAATCTACCTAAGACTATGGGTTACCTGTACATACAAATAGAAAATGGGTGAGTTTACGTAAGCTCAGTGTGTAACCCAGCAGAGTTAAGCATGTATACATACAGAATATCACAAATTAGACAGATTCACAATTGGGCTTGGGCCCATGTCAGATACAGACACAGATTCGGGCATGAGCCCATTTCAGATACAGATACAGTTACAAATATGCAAATCAGATATCAGAATCCTACCCCCATCCTCTACACACCATATTTGACCATCCCTTACACACTATGTTGGTTTTAAATCACCACCCAACCCTACACACTACGTTGTACCGATGCGGCACATATCAGATATAATGTAGCTGTGCTGCCAGATATTAGGCATAATCTACCTTTCAGAATACTTCCTCCAATCTACATAGTCCCACCCCAATCATAGTAACAGAACATGCATACAGAATTAACAAATAAATCATGCTTAACATGCTTTTATAACCAGATAACAAATAAACAAACATAGGCATGCTCATAATCATATTTTAGTCTAACAGATAATTTGGTTATAGGGTTAGATGGCATTTACTGACCCCTCAGTAGGCCCACAGTTGATTAGGATGGCCCGTGAGACCCTACAATAAATTTCAGTAATATAGGCCCACACGCCCAAATTGGCCTTACCCGTGTGGATCACACAACCTGACCCAATTACCACACACCCGTGTAGCCCACACGACCACACTCTAGCCATTACACAACCGTGTCTTGTGCACGTCCTAGCCTTCATCGATCGTACGGCAATGTCATTCGCACACGGCCTATTACACAATTGTGTGGAGTTGACAATGGGGTTTTTCGACTTTTGTCGAACCTCATTTTTTTGTATTTTGGGTACACACCGGATCGTTTTAATGCGAAACCACTCTAGAGCCTCCTAAAACCTACAAACAACATAACCAAAAGCCCGATCTCAAACACACCCTCGAAACTTTAATAGAGAAATCCACAATGAAAATCACAATACTCAACAACACATTCGAGTACTTACAGGTAATGAAAAGGATCCTTCCTAAAGTTCAATTCGCTGTAGGAGGACCAATAGAAACTTGTCTAACTCCTAATCAAAAGCAAATACAATCCTCCAATTAACACTAGCCATAAAAATGCTACAATAGAATTCTCACGAAACTTATCGATTAAACGAAATCAAACGTTGCACCTAGGAAAGTGAGTTAGAATAATGAATAGAAATGGAAGAGACAAAATCGACAAAGGGGTAAAAAGAAATAGGGAATTTTGGAAAAGAAATGTCAAAGGAAAGTATTTTTGAAAAAAGAAAAGAAAGATAAAATAAAATCAGATTATGATAAATCCCAAATCCAAACTCCCCACTAATAGCCACTTCTCAGAAACCTAACTCCACTGAAACACTTGCACAGAATCAAACAAAAATAAATACGCTTGCATAGGGTTTTGAACATAGGACCTTCACACAACACACAGACTCCCTTACCACTCGAACCAGTAGGCTTATTCTGATATGATTCTATAAACAATTAAATATAAGCCCACTCCCCAAAGACAAGGCTTAGATCAGAAAAATATCAAAATTTGCCAAAGGTAAGGCTTGGACTTGGGACCTCACACACACCAAGAACACTTAACCATTGAAGCAGATACACAGTTGTGTCAATATTTCACAGAAATAAAGACAAAAATTTTAGGGCTTTATAACTCCACCCCCTTAAAAGATATTTCTACCTCGAAATTTACCTGATCAGAATAGATGAGAATAATGCTGACACATCGAGTCCTCAAATTCCCACATAGCCTCCTTAGTGATATGATTCCACCACAACACCTTCACTAATGGAATAGACTTCCTCCTTAGAACCTTAACATCGTGATCCAGAATCAAAATTGGCTCCTCTTCAAGGTTTAAATCCAGCCTAACCTCGATATCCTCAACAAAGACTATGTGAGATGGATCAGATCGGTACTGCCTTAACATTGAGATGTGGAACACATCATGAATTTGGTCCAACTCAGGAGGTACCTCCAATTGATAAGCAACTGGTCCCACTCGCTTCAGAACCCAGTATGGCCCAATAAACTTAGGGCTCAGCTTGCCCTTACGACCGAACCTCTGAACCTTTTTCCATTGAGAGACCTTCGAAAACACAATGCCCCCATAGAGTACTCAATCTCATGTCTCTTCAGATTTGCATAAGACTTCTGCCTATCAGAAGCTACTTTCAGATGATCCCGAATCAGTCTAACTTTATCCTTAGTCTCAGAAACAAATTAAGGACCCAAAACTCAACGTTCCTCCAACTCAATCCAACATAGCGGAGTGCGACACTTACGACCATACAGAGCCTCGTAAGGTGCCATCTGAATACTCGCTTCAAAACTATTATTGTAGGTAAACTCAACAGTGACAGATAATCCTCTCAACTGCCTCAAAAATCGATCACATATCTCCGAAGCATATCTTTCAATATCTAAATCACCCTCTAAGATTGACCGTAAGTTTGAGGATGGTACATAGTACTAAAGTCCAATCTCAAACCCAGAGCTTTATGTAACTTTCTCCAGAACCGATATGTAAAACAAGGATCTCTGTCAGAAATAATAAACACTGGAACCCTATGCAGTCTAACTATTTCAGAGATATACAGCTTCGCTAACTTCTAAAAAGAAAAGTCCGTCCGAACCGGAATGAAGTGAGCAGAATTGGCCAATAGATCCACGATGACCCAAATAGAATCCTTCTTAGTAGGTGTCAAGGGCAACCTACTAACGAAACCCATCGTTACTCACTTCCATTTCCACAAAGAAATCTTAAATGGCTGCAACAAAATCGAAGGCAACTAGTGCTCAGCCTCAACCTGCTGACAAGTCAAATAGCGAGCAATAAAATTGGTGACATCACACTTCAACACCCGCCACCAGTACAATTCACAGAGATCTACATAAATCTTATTCCCACCGGGATGCATAGCGTAAGGGCTACTATGCGCCTTTCTCAGAATCGACTGCCTCAGATCAGAATCGTTTGGCATATTGATTCGTCATCGAAAACACAACACATCATCACTATTTATCCCAAAATCAGAAGTAATACAACTCTCAATCTGCTAGAACCACAAGCCCAAAGACACATCCCCTGACTGCTTATCTTGAATCTGCCCAATCCAAGTCAGCTTAACTTGCAACTCGGCCAAAAGACACCCATCATCGAATAGACTAAGGCATACAAACATCGCCCTCAAATCAGATATTGCCCTATGACTTAGAGCATTGGTCACCACATTGGCCTTACTAGGATGATACTCTATCATATAGTTGTAATATTTGAGCAGCTCAATCCATCGATGCTATCTAAGGTTTAACTCCTTTTGAGAAAGGAGATACTTCAGACTTTTGTGATCAGTGTAAATGATACACCTCTCACCATATAGATAATGTCTTGATTTTCAACGTAAAGACCACTGCAACCAACTCGAGATCATGTGTCGGATAGTTCCCCTTGTGTGTCTTAAGCTGACAGGATGCATAAGCCACAACCTTATCATCCTACATCATCACACATCCCAAACCGACATGCGACGCATCACTGCATACCATAACCTCCTTTCTAGATTCAGGCAATATCAAAATAGGAGCCTGAGTCGAATAGACTTGAGCTTCTCAAAGCTCTCTTGTTGTGCATCAGTCCAGAAAAAGAGACACTCTTACGTAGAAGCTTAATTAGTGGAGCTGCAATCAGAGAGAACCCCTCAAAAAATTGACGATAATTTCCTGCCAAACCTAGAAAATTACAAATTTTAAAAATATTCTTGGGTTGGTTTCAATCCAATACGGCCTCAATCTTCCTAGGATCAACTCGGATCCCCTCAGCAGAAACTATGTGCCCAAGAAAAGTCACTTCACGAAGCCAGAACTCACACTTGCATAGCTTGGCATAAAGTTACTTCTCACGCAGAATGTGAAGCACTACTCTAAGATACTTATCCTCAGTCTTAGAGTAAACTAGAATGTCTTCAATGAAGACCACGACAAACTAATTTAGATAGGGCGTTCGTCAAATCTATGAATGCGGCCGGTGCATTCATCAACCCAAAAGGCATAACTATGAACTCGTAATGTCTATACCGAGTCTTAAATGCAGTCTTATGTACATCAGCCTCTTTAACCCTCATCTGATGGTACCCAGAACAAAGATTTATCTTAGAGAACACTGAAGCCCCCCAGAACTGGTCAAACAAACCATCGATCCTTAAAAGTGGATACTTATTCTTCATAGTCAACTTGTTCAACTGCCGATAATTAATACACATCCTCATGGTCCCATCCTTCTTCTTAACAAATAGAACTGGTACTCCCCACGAGGACACACTGGGATGAATGAAACTACGATCCAATAACTTTTACAGTTGAACCTTAAACTCTGTAAGCTCTTTTGGTGCAATACGATAGGGAACAATAGACACCGGAGCTGTAGTCGAAATAAGCTCAATCCCAAATTCTACTTTTTGATTCGGTGGTAATCTCGATAACTCCTCAATAAAGACATCAAAAAAATCCCTCACAGTTTTGATATCTCTCAAAGAAGAACCCCAATTTTAAAAATACTTACATTGGCCAAGTACGCCTCACATTCTTTCTGATCTAGTTTTTCAACTACTAAAGTAGAGATCACATGTGACGGATAGTCTCGATGCTCACCAATCATAACCACCCTCACATCATCCTTGCTTCTCAAAATGACCCTCTTAGATGCGCAGTCTAAATTGACTTGGTGCTCCACCAACCAGTCTATACCCAAAATCATGTCGAACTCCCCAAATAGAAGCTCCATCAAATTAGCCAGAAATATCTCCCCTTGCACCTCCAATGGGACATCCTTATATAGTTTACTAACTTGAACAGACTGCCCTAACAGACATATCACAATAACCTCACTAGAAGTACTCTCAACCGATAACCCCAGATTTTTAGAAATATAACAGGCTATATAGGAATGAGTAGATCCTATGTCTATCAGAGCAAAGTAAGGTATAACAAATATAAAGAATGTACCGGTGATAACGTCAAGAGTATCTCTATCCTCTCGACAACGTGCAGCATAAACCTAAGTAGACTGCCTCCCCTCGATCTAAACAGCACATCTACTCGGTGCTTCTCTGTCCACGACCCAAATCATTACCACCCCTAGCCTGTCCACGACCCCTAGGTGGCTACTGAGCTGCTCTTTGAGGCTGTACAATACCCGGAGCTAGAGCTTGCACCCGATCCACATATTGTGGACACTTTCTAATATGGTGCTCAAGAGACCCACACCTCAAACACGCCCTAGTCCTCCTCCAAACTTTTTGGATGGCGTCTCCCATAATCTCCAAAAAGGCAGCATCCCAACTGAAGCAGCAGGAGAACCCACTCTCACTAGCCCATCAGATCTAGCCTTTTTTGTAATAGCTCGGTTTAGACCCTAGTCGAAATAGTGGTTTTGAGGCCACAAATCTAAGGTCAAAATTATAATTTAATAATATTTCACGTGTTAATAGTATGTGATTTACCCTAAGTGAAATTTTTGTGTGATAATTTTATCGACTGTGTGTCAAATTGTGAGAAAGGACTTAATCGCATAAAGAGTAAAAGCTATGTGCTGATTCTTAAATACCTAAGTGTTGTTGTATTCATAATAGGATGGCCTTAAGAGGCAATTAAGCCATTTTTAAAGACAATGGATGGCTAATTGACATATTAGCCTTAATATACATTTGTTTTATATGTTTAATAAAAGGGCAAAAGAGTAAAATGTGTAATAAGGTAATATTAATAAAAATGAAAGAAAAGATGAATGTTATCATCTTTGTGATTGCTGAATCTTGAAGAAAAAGAAGGAAAGGGAGCTTTAGGGTATTCAGCCAATATTTGAGCTTGATTGAAGGTATGTTTGAGCTCAGTTTTTGATAATTTCTATGTTTTCGTAATCATTGCTTTGTGCTCTAGCTAACCTATGCTTTAATTTTGTGAATTGATGATGTTTTTATGATGATTAATTGATGAACAATTGAGCTATGTGTTATTTGATAGTGAAATATGGAAACTTGGTGTTGGATTAATATAGTTTGTATTGGGATTTTTAGTGAAATTGAGTTTTTTGGATTTAATTGAGAATGAGAAATTGAAGGGTTAAATTGTAAAATAAATGAAATGTATGACCTTATATTAGCATGGGAAGAATTTGACTAGCATAATGTTTTGAAATTTTGTGTATTTGATGATTTTGTGAAATAAGGACTAAAGTGTCAAAATATGAAAATATAAGGGCTATTTTGGAAAATACCCTAAATGTGTGTGTGGACTAAATTGAATGAGTTGGTGATTGAATGGATTGAATTTGAATGTGTATAGACCAAGAAATGATAGGTTTGGATCGAGATCAAGACAAAGATAAAGTGCTCGATTAATCGACCATTTCGATAGTTTGACGTCTGAGGTAAGTTCAGATATAATACATGTTATTAAGATATGTTTTAGTATTATGGAATGAATATGATATGATTATGAGATTTGAGATACAATGTGGAAAATTAAATTAGATGGCATTAAGTGTGCGAAATTGAAATCGAAACAGAGATGAATAGCACTGTGTGTGCGATGTTATGAAAACTTTGGCTTATTAATTTGGAATTGTGTGTGCGATACCGAGATAAGTCGGTTAGAAGAATAGGCACTAAGTGTGCGATGATGAATACGCTTCGATCATGTATATAGCACTAAGTGTGTGATTAAATTAAATGAATATCAGAGGATGATTGACATGTAATATCGAGCATTGAATAGCTTGGAAATTGAATGACTATATGTTAGCTAAGGTATGTATTGAACCTTTGTGGTTGATGAGTTTATAGATAAAGCTATGAATAGATGAATGTGTATTTTAGCTATGGATGATATGGTATGAATATGAGAGAATTGATCTATGTGATGGTTTATTATATACATTGGTTTGATTTGATGAGATAATTGTATTGTATTTCAAACTTACTAAACTTTGGAAAGCTTACTGTGTGATTTGTTTCTCTGTTTTGCAGTGTCAGTAAAGCTAGCTTGGATCTGGGGATCATCAGCATCTCAATCACACTATCGGCAATCTATTTTGGTACTTTTGGAAAGATGTACATAGTTGAAATATGGCATGTATAGGCTAGATATGTAAATTATGTATGAGATGTGTAAATAGCCATATGAGGTGGCTAGATAAATGTTTGAAATATGTTTGTGTGGATTTGATTTGGTATGTTTTGATGGCAATGGATATGTCTTATAAATGGTAATCTCGATGATAGGTTGATGCTAGTATGTTCTAGTAAATTTAAGGAGGAATCATATTTGGTATTGAATGTGTTCAAGTGGTGCGATTTAGTCTATAAGTTTAACATGTTTATAAATGAGATTGTATGAGATGTTATGTAGATCACTTGACATGAGATTTGTTGCCAAATTTTGTGGGGATTATCCATAAATGTGCATGTAGGATTGACCCTTGCATGGATTGTAAATTGGCATTGAATATGGCTTGTTTTTTCCAACACAGTTGTGGCACATAGGAGTGCCTAATGCCCATGGATGAATGACAGGATCTAGCCTAACAATACATGGCCTTGACACGGGCGTGTCAACTAGCCGTGGGCATAAGTTAGTAGTTAAGTAAGTGTACACAGCCTTGGCACACGGACGTGCCTGGTAGCCGTAGAGCTAAGTCAAGATTGACGTACACGGGCGTGCTTGGTGGCCGTGGAGTTAATTTAGTTTAGACCACGGAGAAGACACATAGGTGTGTCAAGTAGCCGTGGGAGACACACGGCCTGCCCACACGGGCGTGTAACTCTGAAACTTTGAAAAGTTTTAAATTTTAAAAATTTTTGTATGTGTTTGGTTTATTCCCTACCCCTTTCTACATGTGTATAGGTCTCGAAGACCTCAATAAGGGACTATATACTTGTGATTGAATATGTTTAATTGATGTTTGACTTTGTGTCATGAAATGGTAATGAAACATTCTGAATGTTTGGTAATGCCTCTTAACCCTATTTTGGTGACGGTCTCAGGTTAGGGGTGATACATTTTATTGGTATTAGAGCTACGGTTTAGTCGATTCTCAGACTAACGTAGCGCGTGTGAGTCTAGCTATACATGCCATATATGAAATTGTGATAGTGTGATGAATTCTGATAGTTGAAAATGTGTTTTCTTATGGTAATGGATCCCGATCGAGTAGTTGCTAATGACATAAAAAGTAACGCCCCTACTTTCGCTCAAGGGACAGTGCCGGCCACATCTAAGCCTAATGATTATGGTGAGGGAGGAGAGACTAAGCAAGCCTTCTTTCGTATGATGAGTGAGTGGTTTTCGGAGTTCGTTCGAACGAATTCGGCTGCTCCATAACCTCCACCCCCATAAGTACCTATTGTACCACATTACAGATCCGATCAGATTAAATAAACCTCCTGTGGACAAGATTCGAAAGTATGAGGCCAAAGAGTTTAGGGCCACATCTAATAACGATGCTGAGCGAGTCTAGTTTTGGCTCCAGAATACTCTTCGAGTATTTGATGAGATAACATTGACTTCAGACGAATGTATAAAATATGTTATTTCTCTGTTGAGAGATACAGCTTATAACTGGTGGAAGATGTTGATATCAGTGGTTCCAAGAGAGAGAATCACTTGGGATTTCTTTCAAGCTGAGTTTAAAAAGAAGTATATCAGTCAATGATTTATTGATAAAAAACGTAAAGAGTTTTTAGAGCTAAAACAAGGCCGTTTGTCAATTACTGAGTGAGATTGATCCAGTATACACAGGAATGTGTTTCGATCGAAGTTGCTATGTGTAAATGCTTCATAGAAGGGTTGAATGAGGACATTAAATTGTTGGTTGGGATACTCGATCTAATTGAATTTGTTGTGCTAGTTGAAAGTGCATGCAAAGTCGAGGAGCTCAATAAAAAAAAAGAAGAAAGCTAATTCTGAAGCTCGTGATGAAAGAAAAAGATCGATGAGTAAGTTTTCTTAACCTTCTATAAAGAGATTTACAGATGCAAGCAATCGTTCAAATGCTTCGTTTGGACATCCAAGTAGAGATCGATCGTGACAAAGTGTTGGTCCACAAACTCAAGCTCTGATTGAATCAAGTGTTGACAGCATTAAGCGTAACAAACCTGAGTGCAGACAGTGTGGAAGACGACATGTGGGAGAATGTTGGGGCAAGTACAATAATAGAGTTTGTTATAAATATGGATCCCGAGATCATTTTATTCGAGATTGCCCAAAGATGGCCGAAGAGGAAAATGTTCAGAATGTGAGATCAAGTAATGTATCGACTAGGGGTAGATCACCAAGAAATGTAGGGAATGTGAGTGGAAGTCAAAGAGGGACTACTGACACAGCTGTGAGGTCAGAGGCGAGAGTATCTTCCCGAGCTTATGCTATACATGCACGAGAGGAAGCATCATCTCCAGACATCATCACCGGTACTTTTACTTTATTTGATACCGATGTCATTGCATTGATAGATCTAGGATCTACTCATTCATATGTGTTTGTGAATCTAGTATCAAGTAAGACTCTACCTGTTGAGTCTAAATTTGTGATTAGAGTATCGAATCCCTTAGGCAAATGTGTCTTGGTGAATAAAGTGTGCAAGAATTTTCCATTGATGTTTTGAGATGTTTGTTTTCGGTTAATTTGATGTTACTACCATTCAATGAGTTTGACATAATTCTGGGCATGGATTGGCTTACTCTGTATAATGCCATTGTGAATTGTAAAAGAAAGAGTATTGAGTTGAAAAGTCAGAATGGTGAGATAGTTCGAATTAAATCTAGTGATATGAAAGGATTACTAGCTGTGGTATCTTTGAAGAAAGCTATAAACTATGTGAGAAATGGCTATAAAGCTTATTTAACGTACGTGATTGATACAAAAGTGTCGAAAAAGAAAGTTGAATTTGTGCCTGTGGTATGTGAGTTTCCAGATGTGTTTGCTGAAGAGTTACAGGGATCACCTCTGATTTGGGAAGTCAAATTTGGTATTGAATTAGTGCCAGGGACCACTCCCATTTTGATAGCTCGTTATATAATGGCACCAATAGAATTGAAAGAGTTAAAGTCTCAATTGCAGGAGTTAACTGATAGAGGATTTGCACGATCGAGTTTCTCACCCTGGGGAGCTCTTGTGTTATTTGTGAAAAAGAAAGATGGAACTATGAGAATGTGTATTGATTATCGACAGTTGAACAAAGTGACGATAAAGAAAAATATCCATTGCCTCATATTGATGATTTGTTTGATCAGCGGGAGGAGCTACAACGTTTTTAAAGATAGATTTGAGATCCGGCTACTATCAGTTAAAAGTTAAAGAATTTGATGTGTGTGTGAATCTAGTATTAAATAAGATTCTACATGTTGAGTCTACTGAATTTGTGGTTAGAGTGTCGAACCCCTTAGGCAAGTGTGTCTTGGTGGATAAGGTGTGTAAGAATTGCCCATTGATGTTTCAGGATGATTGTTTTTTGGCTAATTTGATGTTGTTACCATTCGATGAGTTTGACATAATTTTGGTTATGGATTGGCTTACTTTTCATAATGCCATTGTGAATTGTAAAAGAAAGAGTATTGAGTTGAAAAGTCAGAATAGTGAGATTGTTCGAATTAAATCCAGTGATATGAAAGGATTACCAGCTATCGTATCTGCAATAAAAGCTATGAACTATGTGAGAAAAGGTTGTTAAGCTTATTTGGCATACGTGATTGATACAAAAGTGCCAGAAAAGAAAGTTGAATCTGTGCCTGTGGTATCCAAATGTGTTTCCTGAAGAGTTATCGGGATTACCTCTGATTCGGAAAGTTAAATTTGGTATTGAATTAATGTCGGGGACTACTCCCATTTCGATAGCTCTATATAGAATGGCACCAACGAAATGAAAGAGTTGAAATCTCAGTTACAAGAATTGACTGATAGAGGATTTGCATGACTAAGTTTCTCACCTTGGGGAGCTCCTGTACTATTTGTGAAAAAGAAAGATAGAACTATGAGGATGTGTATTGATTATCGACAGTTGAACAAAGTGACTATAAATAACAAATATCCGTTGCCTCGTATTGATGATTTGTTTGATCAGCTGAGGGGAGCTACAGTGTTTTCAAAGATAGACTTGAGATCAGGCTACTATCAGTTAAGAGTTGAATAATCTGATGTACCGAAAACTACTTTCAGAACAAGGTACGGACATTACGAATTCTTAGTGATGCCTTTCGGACTAACAAATACTCCTGCAGTGTTTATGGATCTGATGAATCGGATATTCAGACCGTATTTGGATCACTTTGTAGTGGTGTTCATTGATGATATTTTGATCTATTCGTGTGATGAGACGCAACATGCTAAGTATTTGAGAACCATGCTACAAACCTTGCATGAGAAACAATTGTATGCAAAGTTTAGAAAATGTGAATTTTGGTTACGTGAGGTTAGTTTTCTCGGGCATATTGTATCAGCGTAGGAATAAGAGTTGATCCGAGTAAAATCTCTTCTATTTTTGAATAGAAGCCTCCGAGAAATGTGTCTGAAGTTTGTAGTTTTCGGGACTAGCGGGTATTATAGACGGTTTGTGAAAGGCTTCTCGATGATTACGACTCCATTGATAAAGTTGCTACAGAAAGATGTTAAATTTGAGTGGTCAGAAAAGTGCCAGCAAAGTTTTGAACAGTTGAAAGTGTTGTTGACAGAGGCGCTAGTGTTAGTTCAACCTGAATCAGGCAAAGAATTTATAGTTTATAGTGATGTATCGTTGAATGGTTTGGGCTGTGTGCTGATGCAAGAAGGGAAAGTCATTGCTTACGCTTCAGGACAGTTAAAACCGTATGAAAAGAATTGCCCAATGCATGATCTTGAATTGGTTGTGATTGTGTTCGCATTAAAGATTTGGCGTCACTATTTGTTTGGGGAGAAATGTCACATTTATAGTGATCATAAGAGTTTGAAGTATTTAATGACTCAAAAGAATTGAATTTGAGATAGAGGAGATGGTTAGAATTGTTGAAAGACTACGAACTTGTAATTGATTATCATCCGGGTAAAGCTAATGTTGTAGCTGATGCTTTGAGTTGAAATTCTATATGTGCTTTACAAATAATGAATGCTCAAATGGATTTGTGTGATGATAATGTGGTTTTGGCCGAGTTAAAAGTAAAGCTAATGTTTGTACGCCAGATTTGTGATGCTCAGAAAAGTGATGTTTAAATGATGGCTAAAAGAACTAAGTGTGAATTGAATGTTGATTCACAATTCCAAGTGGATAGTGATGATTGTTTGAGATTTAGAGATCGAATTTGTGTTTCGAAGTATTCAGAGTTAATTCGGTTAATTTTGAATGAAACTCATAATAGTCGTTTGACTATTCACCTTGGGAGTACAAAATGTATAATGAACTAAAATAGTTTTATTGGTGGCATGGCATGAAAAGAGACATTTCAGACTTTGTGTCGAAGTGTTTAGTTTGTCAGCAAGTTAAGGCTGAACATCAAGTTTTGTCCAGTTTGTTACAATCGATTATGATTCCTGAGTGGAAATATGAGAGAATTACGATGGACTTTGTGTCGGGTTTGCCTTTATCTCCGAGCAAGAAAGATGGAATCTGGGTGATAGTGGACAGATTGACAAAATTAGCCCATTTTGTTTTGATGAGAACCGTTTATTCTTTAAATAAGTTAGTGAAACTGGATATTGCTGAGATTGTGAGATTGCATAGAATACCACTAGTTATAATGTCTGACAGAGATCCGAGGTTTACCTCGTAATTTTGGAGGAAATTGCAAGATACATTAGGCAAAAAATTGCATTTAAGTACTACTTTTCATCCGCAAACGGATGGTCAATCCGAACGAATCATTCATATTCTCGAAGACATGCTGAGGTGTCGCATACTTGAGTTTGAGAATAAGTAGGAAAAATATTTACCGTTAATTGAATTCACGGACAATAATAGTTTTCAATCTAGTATCAAAATGGCACCATATAAGGCTCTTTACAGTAGAAAGTGTCGAACTCCATTGTATTAGACTGAGCTGAGTGAGAATAAGATTCATGGGGTTGATCTTATAAAAGAGACTGAGCAGAAAGTGAAAGTAATTCATGATAGTTTGAAAGTGGCCTCAGATCGTCAGAAGTCTTATGCAAATTTGAAACGAAAAGATATTAAATTTGAGGTTGGTGATAAAGTGTTTTTGAAAGTATCTCCGTGGAACAAAGTACTTCGATTTGGCGGAAGGGGGCCGAGTTCGAGTTTTATCGAGTTCGAGATTATCGAACAAGTTGTGCGGTGCTTATAAATTGATGTTGCCACCGAGTTAGAAAAGATTCATAATGTGTTTCATGTGTTGATGCTTGACGATGCACCGATCTGATCTTTCTCATGTGATTGCTCCTACTGAGGTTGAGATTTTGCTAGGTTTATCGTTTAATGAAGAACCAATCTGAATTTTGGCACGAGAGACCAAAGAGTTGAGAAATAAGAAAATCTATTTAGTGAAAGTATTATGGCACAAACATAGAGTTGAAGAGGTTACGTGGGAGCCTGAGAACATTATGAGAGAGCAATACCCATAACTATTCACTGGTAAGATTTTCGGGGATGAAAATCCCTAAGGGGGAGAGTTGTAATAGCTCGGTTTAGACCCTAGTCTAAATAGTGGTTTCGAGGCCACAAATTCGAGGTTAGAATGATAATTTAATAATATTTTTCGTGTGAATAGTATGTGATTTAGCCTAAGTGAAATTTCTGTGTGATAATTTTATCGACTCTGTGTCAAATTGTGAGAAAGGACTTAATCGCATAAAGAGTAAAAGATATGTGCTGATTCTTAAGCACCTAAGTGTTGTTGTCTTCATAATAGGATGGCCTTAAGAGGCAATTAAGCCATTATTAAAGATATTGGATGGCTAAATGACATATTAGCCTTAATATACATTTGTTTTATATGTTTAATAAAACGGAAAAAGAGTAAAATGTGTTATAAGGTAATATTAATAAAACAAATGAAAGAAAAGATGAATGTTATCATCTTTGTGAGTGCCGAATGTTAAAGAAAATGAAGGAAAGGGAGCTTTAGGGTATTCGGCCAATATTTGAGCTTGATTGAAGGTATGTTTGAGCTTGGTTTTTGATAATTTCTACGTTTTTTAATCGTTGCTTTGTGCTCTAGCTAACCCATGCTTTAATTTTGTGAATTGATGATGTTTTTGTGATGAGTCATTGATGAACACTTGAGCTATGTGTTAGTTGATAGTGAAATATAGAAACTTGGTGTTGGATTAACATAGTTTGTATTGGGATTTTTGGTGAAATTGAGCATTTTGGACTTAATTGAGAAAATTAGAAATTGAAGGGTTAAATTATGAAATAAATGAAATGTATGAGCTTGTATTAGCATGGGAAGAATTTGGCCAGCATATGTGTTTTGAAATTTTGTGTATTTGATGATTTAGTGAAATAGGGACTAAAGTGTTGAAATGTAAAAATATGAGGGCTATTTTGTAAAATGTCCTAAATGTGTGTGTGTGGACTAAATTGAATGAGTTGGTGATTGAATGGATTGAATTTTAATGTGTATAGACCAAGAAAGGAGAGGTTTGTTTCGAGATCGAGGCAAAGATAAAGTGTCGATTAATCGACCGTTTTGATAGTTTGACATCCGAGGTAAGTTCTGATATAATACATGTTATTAATATATGTTTTAGTATTATGGAATGAATATGTATATTGTAACACCCCAAACCCGGTCAACTCACCATGACCAACTCTGGCATGATACAGAGGAAAACGGTTTGAAAACTCATTTGCCGTTCAGTTTGATAGAAAACGTCCATGTTTGTTAGAACCCAATGTATTATTTTAATTATTTAAAACCGTGTGCATTTGAAATTGAGAAGAACCCTGAGTTTGGAAATCATCTAAAGTATCTTTGTTATCATTTCATGAATGTTGTTACCCGATGGTTATGATTGGAAAACTCGAAACGAGGTAAATTTTGGAAAACTTTGGTTATCAGGTTGTTAAAACAAAACAAGTAATTTACTTTGTCATATTTGAAGATATATCTAAAGCATGCAAAATAATCCAAAAACATAATTTAAAGGCCTTATTACAAACCCAAATAAAATCCGAAATTTAAAATAATACCCAAAACAAAGTCCATGTAAAACCGAATGTGTTTAATGCATGGCCACCTCGAGTCCATCCAGCTCCTCATCCGCGATCTATGAATCACCTGAAAAGATAAGGGAGAAGGTGAGTCACCAAGACTCAATGCATAATCCCCCTCCCGGTTAATGCAACATGCTTACACACAAGTCATAACTAAGCAATATATCATGCACCCAAACCTAGCCATCCATAACTCCGTTTCGACCCCGTGTGGTACCAAACAACTGGTGGTGCCAAACCACTGGGGACCCAAAGTCACGATATCCAATAATAATGTGGAGCCAAACCACTAGTGACCCAAAGTCACGATTAATCCATCTGTGGGGCCAACCCACGTTGTGATACCAAATCACTAGCGACAATCCCGTAATATCAAATGTGGGGCCAACCTACTGTGGTGCTAAGCCACTAGGACGAGTCGCTATGAGGTGCCAAACATCTAGTGACCCAAAGTCATGAAATCAACTGTGGTACCAAACCACTGGTGTCCCAAAGACACGGATATCAAATCTTCCCCCTCCTCTCATTATACCCATAACAATGCAATACATGTACAAATCACGCCAACATGCTTTAATAATAACATATATCGATTGGAACATAGGCCATAGTTTTAAGCATCACATATAACAAAATCATATCGAAACGGACTTACCCGAATCCTTGTTCATACCCATTAAGGTATCATGTCAAGATCTATCAGTTTTCGGCTTTTATCACGTTTAGGTTATTAACATATTTACTAGGTTATAAAGTGTGTAAGTTACACACCTGTTTCTAACGTAACCACTGAATCCCGAAGACCCGATCTACTGCACTAGATCCCATTGATCCTACATTTGGCCAACACTTAGGTTATTACCAAAGACCATTCGGCTATACCCATAAATCCCGAAAGATGTGATAACGCATAACTAACACAATCCTTACTTTTCTGCCTTACGAATGCTAATCCCAACATAAGATATGCGAGACTGCTCCTCCCCCTACAATCGGCCAATCATCACAACTTAGTCTCAATAGCCTTCAGCTTTTCAAACATCTAATGGAAAGATTAAATTGGCATAACCCTTACCACTAACTTACCAAATTTGATTGACAGAGAATAGAGGGCTTAGATCTATAGCTTCAAAATCCCGGAGATCCTACAAGAAACCAATCACATGGTTGATTAAAAGCCAAGACAAATGCCGAAATTTTGCTTTTGTCTACACATGTCGACAAAGAAAAAGAGGAAGTGAGAATAGAGTTTTGGCCAAGACCACTTACCCTTTTCAAAATCGATTGAAGAAGAGACCAAAGAAGATCAAGGCTTGATTGATATTCGACCAACAATGAAGAAGGAAGAGCTTGAGAACTTTCGACAACGGTGGAGGGCAACAAAGGAGATTTGGCACAAGAGAGAATGAAGAGAAAAGAAAGAGATGGAAGGGAATAGGATTGCTTTCGGCTTTGAGAGAAAGAAAAAGAGAGGGAGAGATGGGAGAGAAGGAGATCCGGCCAAGCTCTTAAATTTCTAAAAAGAAAGAGCAAAGAAAATGTCAAATGAGGTTTCGGTTTCAAAGGAGAAAAAGAGAGTTTCCAAATGGTCCTTGTGTAGGTTCAGCTACATGTTTTAGAGGAGAAAAATGACAAGAGCCTATAGTGGTTTCGGTTTTGACACAAAACAAAGAATGAGAGCCTTCCAAGCTTGAAAATATCACCTAGCTAACTAAGGAATTTGGCACCCCTTACTC
The DNA here is from genome assembly GCA_025506655.1 of Gossypium rotundifolium. Classification (NCBI taxonomy): domain Eukaryota; kingdom Viridiplantae; phylum Streptophyta; class Magnoliopsida; order Malvales; family Malvaceae; genus Gossypium; species Gossypium rotundifolium. The sequence continues at coordinate 19,698,075 of CP106733.1, read as the reverse complement.
GACTTCCCAACCATTTACTCCTCTTCCATCAAGAGTTGATTTAGGTAAAACTCCTAATCACTCTTGGCCAACCATTCAAATGAGTTTGAATTAATCAAACTCCTAAATCCCTCTTCTCCATCTTATCTGATAGAGTTTGTGCTGAGCACAACTCCTCCCCCCTTGGCGTCAAAATGGTAAGCAGAAAATGGAATTTCTGCTGCTCGAACCTGAGTTCTCCCACATGCTTGTGGTGTCATTCTCTAGACACCTTAGTGGCGCCTCCTTTGCCACTTCACCAAGGTAGTTCTTATGCTTAACTTCCCCACGAAATATACTTAACCCCTAGCTCCTTCAGCTCCCTTAACTAACACTTAAAAACAAAATTTTTCCTACAGCTCGGGCCTACCTTTGGCTTATAACTAGCCTCTAGAGCACCTCAAACAACAACCACACACATGCAAAGAAGTTCAAACACAATAACCCCTATTTAAGGATGTTACAGTTCTACCCCCTTAAAAATAATTTCGGCCTCGAAATTACCTGGTCAAAAGAGTTGAGGGTATTGCTGTCTCATCACATCCTCTGGTTCCCACGTAGCTTCTTCCACGCCATGGTTCCGCCATAACACCTTCACTAATGGAACCGACTTCTTGCGCAAAACCTTCACATCTCGATCCAAGATCTGCACAGGTTCCTCTTCCATAGTCAAATCTGGACTCACCTCTATTTCCTCCACTGCTACGACATGCGATGGATCTGAATATGGCTACCGAGCATGCGGACATGGGACACATCGTGAATCGACTCATTCTGCTTGGCAACTCGAGTGATAAGCTCTGGTCCCACTTGTTTCAACACTTTATACATTGAATAAATCTTGGACTTAACTTCGCCTTTCCTTCCAAATCTCAACACTTTCTTCCGTGGCAAGACCTTTAAAAGACCTTATCACCCACGATTTAACTCTATATCTCTCGCTTAAGATCGAGATATGACTTTTGCACGTTCGAAGCTTCCTTCAGACGAGCCTGAATTAACTTAACCTTAGCCTCAGTCTCTGCCACCAACTCTGGTCCCAACATCTGACGCTCACCCAACTCCGTCCAGCATGTAGGTGTGCAACACTTCCTACCATACAGCACTTCATATGGTGCCATCTTAATGCTTGCCTGATAACTATTATTGTATGCGAACTTAGCTAGTGGTAGAAATTCTTCCCAGCTACCTCTGAAGTCCAGAACACAACCCCTCAGCATATCCTCTAAAATTTGTATAACCCTTTCCAACTACCCATCGATCACGGGTGAAAAGTCATCTTTGAAATCCAACCTCATTCCCAAAACACGATCAGAGCTCTCTAGAACCTCGGCGTGAACCTTGGATCCCTATCCAAGATAATTGATCTTGGCACACCATGCAACCTTACTATCTCGGCCACATACGACAGCTAACCAAGGCGATAGTTAACCCTCATTTGGTATAAAATGAGTTGACTTAGTCAATGATCCACAATCACCCAGACTGAGTCTTTCTTGCTAGGCATATAGGGTAGCCCACTGACAAAGTCCATGGTAATCCTTTCCCACTTCCATTGAGGAATCTTTATCGGCTAAAGTAAACCTGACGGCAGCTGATGCTCAGCTTGACCTGCTGACACGTCAGACACTTACCACAAACTCAATCACTTCCCACTTCAGCCACAGCCACTAGGCGCTTTCAAATCATGGTACATCTTGCTACCTCCAGGATGCATAGCGTATGGGCTGCTATGTGCGTCTTGAAGAATCTTCTACCTTAACTCAACATCCTTTGGCATACACACTCTCCCTTGGAAACACAATACTCCATTACTGGACAAGCTGTAATCCTCTAAACCACCATTCTAAACTTGCAACCTCTGAGCATTCAAGCCCTCATCCCCTAACTATTTCTCCTTGATCTACTCAACCCAAGTCAGCTTAACCTGCAATTCCGCCAAAAGACTCCCATCGTCATACAAGCTAAGATGAGCAAACATCGCTCTTAGGTCCGCTACCACCTCACGGCTCAACGTGTCTACCACCACGTTAGCCTTGCCCGGATGATACTCAATCGAGTAGTCGTAGTCTTTCAACAACTCAATCCATCTTCGCTGTTTCAAATTTAAAACCTTTACATCAAAAGATACTTCAAACTCTTGTGGTTCGTGTAGAGTATCGACTTTTTTCTGTATCGTACAGATAATGCCTCCAAATTTTCAAGGTAAAAACCACCGCAAGCAACTCCAAGTCATGCGTCGGTAGTTACCCTCATGTGGTCTCAGCTGTCGAGACGCGTCGCCACTACTTTTCCTTCCTGCATCAGCATACATCCCAAGCCAGTATATGATGCATCACAATAGACCGTGAATACCTTCCCTGCCTCAAACTGTACCAGAACCGGAGCTTCCGTCAAAATCTTCCTCAACTTGTCGAAACTTTCCTGCTGTTTCTCCGACCACACAAATGAACTCCCTTCCTCAATAGCTTGGTCAATCGTGTCGCAATCAGAGAAAATCCTTCCACCAATCTCCGGTAATACCCTGCCAGACCTAGGAAACTCTGAATTTCTACAACTGACCTAGGCGATTTCCAATCCAACACCGCCTCAATCTTGCGAGGGTCCACTCTAATCCCTTCAGCGGACACTATGTGACCTAAGAAAGTCACTTCCCTAAGCCAGAACTTGCACTTACTGAACTTGGCAAATAGCTACTTCTCCCTCAGAATTTGCAAAACCACCCACAGGTGTGTATCATGGTCCTCCTCAGTCCTTGAGTATACCAATATGTCGTTTATAAATACTATGACAAATTGGTCCAAGTACTGCTGAAACACCCGATTCATCAAGTCCATGAATGCTGTCGGTGCATTGGTTAACCCGACCGGCATCACCAGAAACTCTTAATGCCCATACCGAGTATGAAACACCGTCTTGTGGATATCAGCCTCTTTCACCTTTAGGTGGTGATACCTGACCTTAAATCAATCTTTGAGAAAATTGATGCCCCTTGTCGATCGAACAAGTCATCTATCCTCGAAGCGGATACTTATTTTTGATCGTCGACTTGCTCAACTGGCGATAGTCTATACACATCCACATTGTACCATCTTTCTTTTGACAAAGAGTACATGCACTCCCAAGGCGAAACACTTGGCGGATAAAACCTCGGCCTAACAACTCCCTAATCGAGCCTTGACTCTACCAATTCCTTCTGCGCCATTCTATACGGGCAATAGACACCTTTGCAGCCTGGATAACAAATCTATACCAAATTTAACTTCCTAATCGGGAGGCGCGGACGAAAGTTCCTCTCGAAATCGTCGACAAAATCCTTTCTTGTTTGAACATTCCCAATAGCGGACCTTAGCCTTGAGCACATACACGAACCAAAATCGCCTCACAACCCTTCCCGACCATCTTCTCGACTTTCAATGCAGATACCACGTTGGATAGATAATCTCTTCTATTACCTATCATCACCACTTCTTCACCCTCAAATTGTTCTCAAAACCATGTGCTTAGTCAGCATAATCCAAACTAGCACGGTACTTCACCACCAATCCATCCTAAGAATCGGATCGAACTCCCCAAAAGGTAGTTCCATCAGATCAGCTACAAATACTACCCCTTGGAGTTCTAGGGGCACATCCCTATACAGCTTACTTACTTCTACAGAGTGACCTAGAGGGCTAATTACTATCATCTCCCTAGAAGTAGTTTCAAAATCTAGGTTCATGGTCTCTACTATGCTACTAGCAACATACGAATGCATCGAACCCACATCAATCAAAGTAATATACAGTAATCCAAAGATTAAGAACGTATCGGTTATGACGTCCGGTGCGTCGCCCTCCTCTCGATGTCTCGCTGTATATACCAACCCAGGTTGTCTTGCTTGATGTTGCTCGCACCTCTGCTGGTGCTCCACGGCCTCTACCGAGCCATTACCTCCTTTACCGATACCATGACCCTTTGCGGTGGTGGTCCTCATTTCTAAACCGAGCACGACCACGACCCTCGGACCAATCCTAGCTAACTTATGTGGGCAGTCCCTCACACGATGATCCGGTGAACCACACTCAAAACATCCTTTTCCACCACCCAACATCCTCCCAATGAGATTTCCCACATCGATTACCTCGCGCGTTGGTCCTCGATTAGTAGCGATGAGGCCTTCCAGATTGATTTGGCCCACTGCTTAGCCCTTTTCTGCGGATTATCCGCCAACCCCGATGATTCAAAACCTCTCTTATGTCTATTCCTATCCAGATTCTATCTTACAGACTCCTTTACCCTTCACTACCTTAGCCTTTTCCACCAAAGACAAACTCTCGCTCCTGCGTGGAGCGATCGAAGAATCTCACTCATCTCTCAACTCATCCTTAAATTTGACACATCGTTCATGTTCAGTAGCCACGATGCCCCTAGCATACTGGCTCAACCTTAAAATTTCGCCAGTACTCGATATAGACTTACTCCCGAACCCGACCTCAAAATGCCTTCCTCTACGATCAATATAACCGGTCCCTACATACTTCTTCCGATATCTTTGCCTTGAAATAATCCCAAGTGAGATCATCCGCTGCTGCACTATCCCGAACCGTGAGCCACCACTGGTATGACTCATCCTGGAGAAGCGACCCTATCCCTTTCAGTTTTTCCTCAGCAGTCAGATCTAAGTCATCCATAATTCGCTCCGTCGCCTCTAACCAATACTCAGCCATATTGGGAGCCACACCAGAAGCACCTCGAAATACCTCGGCTCCATTGGCTCGGAGTCGCTCAGATACGAATTTTTGAGCTCTCGTACCCCCACCTGCTCCAGCCACTCTTTCAAAGACTCGCATGACATCACTGCGACCTCGCATCCTCCCTCGTTTGATCTTGATACTCAACACCAACAGTAGGTGGTAGTGGTATCTTATTCTCGAACCCTTGACCAAACCTAACGGGTTCCGATACGATTATTCCGCCTCTATCGCGTCCTCGCACATTCCGACCACGTCCCCTAGTACTCATGTCTATAGTCGCGATTTATCTGCTTAAGATATTTTTATGAATTAGCTTCTGTTTCACTTATTACCCACAAAAAGGTTTTATGCAAAGTAATTTGGCAGTGGTTCTTTTGGTCATCACAAAGTTTTCATTTCAATTTCCTACCCTCATTCCACGTGTAGGGGTATTCTCGTCATTTCACTACCCGGGGGTATTTATGTAATTTAACCTATCGGGGTATTTTAGTAATAAAATAGGGTTAATTCAAAAACCTTTACAAATTGTAGATATTCCAAAAAATCCAAAATTTAGGGTATTTTGGTAATTTTATGAACCGAGGTATTTTAAGTAAAATATTTTTTCTTTTTTAAAAAATATAGTTTCTGTGATTTTACAAAATAAGGGTGTTTTGAAAATTTTCACTTGAGGGTACTTGATAATTTTCCATATTGGGGTATTTTGGTAATTTTACAAGTCGAGGTAATTTGGTCATTTCTCAAATCGGGGATATTTTGGTCTTTTTCCAAATCGAGAGGTACTGTGGTAATTTCAAAACTAAGGTTTAAAGTGTTTCAAACAAAATGGTGGTCCCTTTCGGGTTTTAGTTATTAAATTTAGCTTTGTGAATAAGTCGTCTCAATTTGGGATGAAGAGGATTCGTGAAGAGGAGGTGAGTCACTAGCTTAAATACCAAGCTCCCCACAGATCCACTCCTAGACATGTACTGTGATTTGCCACAGTTAGCTCGATGGCGTACTCATGAGTTTGTTTAGTGGATCATTAAGTCTTATGCAATTTGTGTTGGAGTAAGCTATTCCTAGGGTTCAATAATTCCTATTCTACTAATCTACGATCCCAAAATACCCATTTCCCCACATATAATTCACACAACAGTCAGAAGTATTACATGGGCGGATTGGTGCCGGAGACTCGGTGCCATGCTTCTCAAACCATATATTTCCAAACAAGAACATTTTAGAACCACACTTTAAAACATTTTGGGCCCCGGGCCCACATCCGAGCCTTTGAACTTGGCTCTGATACCAAAATTATAACACCCCAAACTCGGTCAACTCACCATGACCGGATCTGGCATGTTACAAATGAAAACGGTTTGAAAACTCATTTGCCATTCGGTTTGATAGAAAACATCCATGTTTGTTAGAACCCGAATGTATTATTTTAATTATTTAAAAACCACATGCATTTGAAATTGAGAAGAACCACGAGTTTGGAAATCATCTAAAGTATCTTTGTTATCATTTCATGAATCTTTGTTGCAGATGTTAACGATTGGAAAACTCAAACGAGGTAAATTTTGAAAAACTTTGGTTAGCAGGTTGTTAAAATAAAACAAGTAATTTACTTTGTCATATTTGAAGATATATCTAAAGCATGCAAAATAATCCAAAACATAATTTAAAGGCCTTATTACAAACCCAAATAAAATCTGAAATTTAAAATAATACCCAAAACAAAGTCCATGTAAAACCGAATGTGTTTAATGCATGGCCACCTCGAGTCCATCTAGCTCCTCATCCGCGATCTACGAATCACCTAAAAAGATAAGGGAGATGGTGAGTCACCAAGACTCAGTGCATAATCCCCCTCCCGGTTAATGCAACATGCTTACACACAAGTCATAACCAAGCAATATATCATGCACCCAAACCTAGCCACCCATAACTCGTTTCTACCCGTGTGGTACCAAGCGATTGGTGGTGCCAAACCACCGGTGACCCAAAGTCACGATATCCAATAATAATGTGGTGCCAAACCACTGGTGACCCAAAGTCACGATTAATCCATCTGTGGGGCCAACCCACATTATGATACCAAATCACTGGTGACAATCCCGTAATATCAAATGTGGGGCCAACCCACTGTGGTGCTAAGCCACGGGGACGAGTCGCTATGAGGTGCCAAACCTCTGGTGACCCAAAGTCATGAAATCAACTGTGGTACCAACCCACTGATGTCCCAAAGACACGGATATCAAATCTTCCCCCTCCTCTCATTATACCCATAACAATGCAATACATGTACAAATCACGCCAACATGCTTTAATAATAACATATATCAATTGAAACATAGGCCATAGTTTCAAGCATCACATATAACAAAATCATATCGAAACGAACTTACCCGAATCCTTTCTCATACCCATCAAGGTATCATGTCAAGATCTATACAGTTTTCAGCTTTTATCACATTTAGGTTATTAACATATTTACTAGGTTATAAAGTGTGTAAGTTACACACCTATTTCTAACGTAACCACTGAATCCCGAAGACCCGATCTACTGCACTAGATCCCATTGATCCTACATTCGGCCAACACTTAGGTTATTACCAAAGACCATTCGGCTATACCCATAAATCCCGAAGGATGTGATAACGCATAACTAACACAATCCTTACATTTCTACCTTACGAATGCTAATCCCAACACAAGATATGCGAGACTGCTCCTCCCCTTACAATAGGCCAATCATCACAACTTAGTCTCAGTAGCCTTCGATTTTTCAAACATCTAATGAAAAGATTAAATCAGTATAACCCTTACCACTGACTTACCGAATTTGATTGACAGAGAATAGAGGGCTTAGATCTATAGCTTCAAAATCCCGGAGATCTTATAAGAAACCAATCGTATGGTTGATTAAAAGCCAAGACAAATGCTGAAATTTGGCTTTTGTCTACACATGTCGACAGAGAAAAAGAGGAAGTGAGAATAGAGTTTCTGCCAAGACCACTTACCCTTTTCAAAATTGATTGAAGAAGAGACCAAAGAAGATTAAGGCTTGATTGATATTCATCCAACAGTGAGGAAGGAAGAGCTTGAGAACTTTCGACAATGGTGGAGGGCAACAAATGAGATTCGGTATAAGAGAGAATGAAGAGAAAAGAAAGAGATAAAATGGAATAGGATTGCTTTCGGCTTTGGGAGAAAGAAAGAGAGAGAGATGAGAGAAGGAGATTCGCCAAGCTCTAAATTTCTAAAAAGAGAAGAGCAAAGAAAATGTCAAATGAGGTTTCGGTTTTAAAGGAGAAAAGAGAGTTTCAAATGGTCCTTGTGCAGGTTCGGCTACATGTTTTAGAGGAAAAAAACGGTAAAAGCCTATAGTGGTTTCGGCTTTGACACAAAACAAAGAATGAGAGCCTTCCAAGCTTACCGAAAATATCACCTAGCTAACTAAAGAATTTTGGCACCCCCTTACTCAGCTTCCAACCGTTTACTTCTCTTCTATCAAGAGTTCAGATTTCAGCAAAACTCCCTAAATCACTCCTGGCCAACCATTCAAATGAGTTTGAATTAATCAAACTCCTAAATCCCTCTTCTCCATCTTATTTGATAGAGTTTGTGCTGAGCACAACTCCTCCCCATAGCGTCAAAATGGTAAGCGAAAATAGAATTTCACTTTCGAACTGAGTTCTCCCACCGCTTGTGGCGTCATTCTCTAGACACCTTAGTGGCGCCTCCTTTGCCACTTCACCAAGGTAGTTCTTATGCTTAACTTCCCCACGAAATATACTTAACCCCTAGCTCCTTCAACTCCCTTAACTAACACTTAAAAACAATTTTTTTCCTAAAGCTCAGGCCTACCTTTGGCTTATAACTAGCCTCTAGAGCACCTCAAACAACAACCACACACATGCAAAGAAGTTCAAACACAATAACACCTATTTAAGGATGTTACATATATGATTATGAGATTTGAGATGCTATGTGCAAAATTAAATTAGATGGCATTAAGTGTGCGAAATTGAAATCAAAATAGAGATGAATAGAACTGTGTGTGCGATGTTATGAAAGCTTCGGCTTATTGATTTGGCACCGTGTGTGCGATACAAAGATAAGTCAGTTAAAAGAATAGGCACTATGTGTGCGATGACGAATATGTTTCGATCATGTATATGGCACTGATTGTGTGATTAAATTAAATGAATATCAGAGGATGATCGACATGTAATATCGAGCATTGAATAGCTTGGAAATTGAATGACTATGTGTTAGCTAAGGTATGTATTGAACCTTTATGGTTGATGAGTTTATAGATAAATCTATGAATGGATGAATGAGTATTTTAGCTATGGATGATATGGTATGAATATGAGAGAATTGATCTATGTGATGATTTATTTTTTACATTGGTTTGATTTGATGAGATAATTGTATTGTATTTCAAACTTACTAAGCTTTGGAAAGCTTACTGTGTGATTTTGTTTCCTACTTTGCAGTGTCAGTAAAGCTAGCTAGGATCTGGGGATCGTCAGTATCTCAATCACACTGTCGGCAATCTATTTTTGTACTTTTGGAAAGATGTACATAGTTGAAATATGACATGTATAGGCTAGATATGTAAATTATGTATGAGATCTGTAAATAGCCATATGAGGTGGCTAGATAAATGTTTGAAATATGCTTGTGTGGATTTGGTATGTTTTGATGGCAATGGATATGTCTTATAAATGGTAATCTTGATGATAGGTTGATGCTAGTATGATTTAGTGAATTTAAGGAGCAATCATATTTGGTATTGAATGTGGTCAAGTGGTGCAATTTAGTCTATAAGTTAACATGGTTATAAATGAGATTGTATGAGATGTTATGTAGATCACTTGACATTATATTTGTTTCCAAATTGTGTGTGGGATTATGCTTAAATGTGCTTGTAGGATTGACCCTTGTGTGGATGGTAAATTGGCCTTGCATATGGACTGTTTTGCCAACACGGTTGTGGCACACGGGAGTGCCTAATGGCCGTGGGTGAATGATAGGATCTAGCCTAACAGTACACGGCCTTGACACGGGCGTGTCAACTATCCGTGGGCATAAGTCAGTAGCTAATTAAGTGTACACGGCCTTGGCACACGGACATGCCTGGTAGTCGTAGAGCTAAGTCAGGATCGACGTACACGGGCGTGCTTGGTGGCCATGGAGTTAAGTCAATTTAGACCACGGGGAAGACACATGGGTGTGTCAAGTAGCCGTGGGAGACACACGGCCTGCCCAATGGGCATGTAACCCCTGAAACTTTTAAAGGTTTTAAATTTTTGAGAATTTCTGTATGTGTTTCGATTTAGTCCCTACCCTTTTCTAACACATGTTTAAGGTCTCGAAGACCACAATAAGGGACTATATACTTGTGATTGAATATTTTTGATTGATGTTTGACTTTGTGTCATGAAATGGTAATGAAACATTCTGAATGTTTGGTAATGCCTCTTAACCCTATTCCAGTGACGGTCTCGGGTTAGGGGTGTTACATTTTTCTTAGGCCTCACATAGAACTCGAAGGCTCTGAATCCCTCTTGTTCTTACCTCTCTCATGATCTCTGTTCTGGTGCTCTGCGTGCTTAACATCCTCAGAAATCTTTGCCTTCTCTACAAGAAATCGCGAACTCATGCTCCCTCTGCAGAGCTATCAAACCCTCAGATTATCCCTCAGGCCGTCCTGAAACCTAACACATCTATCATATTTCGATGCTACCATACCTCGAGTATAGTGGCTCAGCCTCAAAAATTCAGCCTCAACTCGGCCAACAGATCGATCACCTTGCGTGAGGTTCAAGAACTCTCGCCTACGAGCATCCACATAGCTCGCCTCCACATACTTGCTCTGGAAAGTAGTCTTAAAGAAGTCCCAGGTTAGACAATTAGGTTGAGTGCCCTCTTTAACTGTTAACCACAACTGATATGTTTCGTCATGAAGCAAGGAAACTGCACCCTTTAATTTCTGCTCAGGGGTACAGTCCAAATCATCCATAATTATCTCGGTGGCCTCCAACCAGTACTCAGCCACATTAGGGGAGACTCCTGTGACACCCCTAAATAACTCATCTCCACTAGACTAAAGTCGCTTAGTTACCGATCCTTGGCCCCTAGATCCAGAATTGGGTCCAGCGACCCTCTCCAATATCCTCAGCATGGCTTGAGACAGTACATCGTCCCTAGCCGGTTGACTCTGAGACCCAGTCTCAGTAGCAAGTGACACAGGTGTCTCACTAGTGTCTAGATTCGACATGCTACCCAAAGATGAGGACTCAGCTCCAGCCCCTTTACGGCCTCTACCTCGGCCTCAAATACCATGTCCACGATGCACTCATTATGACTTAGACGTTTTATCTACATTAAAAAATTTATACATCAATTTCGATATTTATTAACAGATATTTTATGCATAAAGTATAAAAAATTCAGAGTTGTTTTGAAGTTTTAGTCTCAATCAGTTTCACTACAGTTTCAGAGTGTACTAACTATAGTGTTTTCAATTAGACTAACAATAATGTTTTTAGATTTTTCTATCAGAAATCAGAAATACTTATAGGATCGGCACCAAAGACTTGGTGTACCACATACTTACTTTAAAATGTTTAAAACCTTTTGAAGACCAATTATTTAAAATAAGATTTTGGAACCCAAGATTCACAGTTGAGTTTTTCAACTTGGCTCTGATACCACTAAATGAAACACCCCAAACATGGCCTAAATGATATGGCCGAATCCGAAAGTGTCACATGGAATGGGTTGACAAACCATTGTCGTTAAGTTAAAACCTTTCTAGTTCATTAGCCTTTAGAGTTATTAATAATTTCAAAGCTTTTTTTCATTTAATCATTTAGAGATAAAATGTGTTTGCAGTGGAAGCTTGTAAAACATTGTGTCTAGAAAATCCGTTCAAGATTTTAGAAAACTATCACAGTTATAAATAAGTAAAAACCAAAAACCCAAAACCAACGTCAAAATCCTAAAAGAATTTAGAGTCCCAAAGATTACAACTTCAATGCCAAAATTTAATAACCCAAAAACAAAATAAAATAGTAAAATAGGTGGTCACCGTCAAGTCCTCACCTGCATCAATCCGCCTAAGACTGTGGGTTACCTGTACAAATAAACAAAAAAGGGGTGAGTTTACGTAAACTCAGTGTGTAACCCAGTAGAGTTAAGCATGTACACATAGAGAATATCATAAATCAGACAGATTCACAATTAGGCCTAGGCCCATGTCAGATACAGACACAGATTTAGGCTTGAGCCCATTTCAAATAAAGATATTGATGGAGCTCAAAACTAACTATTATTTCAAAAAGGCAAGCGCACCTATCGAATAGTAGTATAGTTATGGCAAGTTTAGAATATCGTATCCTCAAGGACTAAAATTACTAGTAATAACTATCTTTTTATTATCTAGCCTAGTAATTAAGGGGATTTATTTTTAATCTAAAATTAACTAACTAATTTAACTAACTAAATAACTATGAACGTGACAGAGAGAGAGTTGGGAAAATATTGTTGGACAATGATCGTGTGTCAGAGTCTCAAAAATTTATAATGTGAATGATCTAGCCTAAAACTAACTGTGACAACGACTTGAGGCAAACGAACTTATCGAACAGTAGTATAGTTTTGTGGCAAGACCGAATTGTCGAACCCAAAGGAACCAAAAGTACTAATACTAACTTTCTTTTTATTATTTAACCTAAGAATTAAAGAAATTATTGTCTAATCTAAAATTAACTAATTACTAAACTAAAGATGCTAAGACAAAGAGAATGAATTGGGGAAAATACTTGAGGGAAAACCAATTGATTAAGACAATACCGAGGAAGAATCCACTTAGACTTCACTTGTTATCTAACTCTAAACCAGACGATTTATTCACTTGACTTGATCCGTGGATTCCCTAATTTATATTAATACCTCTCTCAAGGCTACTAACGTCTAACCCTTGGTTGATTAATTGAAATCTCTTTCTAATTAAAACCCCTAGAATTGCATTAACTCAATTTATGGACTCCCATATTAGGTTTGACCCTAATCTAACAGATTTTTGTCATCTTATCTTTAGGGTTGCGATCAAATCCGCTTAACTATGCTAGATCTACTCTTAGAAAGGGTCTATTCCTCCTCTGCCTATGAGCATAAATGTTTGAATCAATATCTTGAAATATCAAAACAAGAATTAAGAACACATAGTTAAGAACAAATTAAGTATTTATCATACAACTTAGAAAACAATCTATCTTAGGTTTCATCCCCCTCAAGTATTTGAGGGGTTTAGTTCATAATCATAAAAGAATACATCTCAGAAGAAAATATAAAACAAAACATAAAGAAAACCCTAAAACCCCTGGAGGAATTGAGGGAGAGATCCTTAGTCTTGAGTATGACTTCGGCTTCTTGAGATGAATCAACTGGCTTTCTTCGAGTGAATCCCACAATTCGGTCCTTCTAGCTTGGCTCTTTGGCCTAGCTGAATGCCCCCTAATGGTTGGCCTCTAAGGTGTTTATATAGGCTTTTGGAATGTCTTTCTTTGCCTCTAAGTACCCCATTCTGAATAGAATTCAAACAGGTCACGTCAGGGACATACCCATGGCACACGCCCGTGTAAGTCAAGGCCAGGCCATGTTCGGGTTTGTTAATGAGGCACGACCGTGTGGTCTTAGGCCCAGGCCATGTCGACTTCGTGTTAGGTCCATTTTCTCTGTTTCGGCCCGTTTCTCATTTTTTTCATCCTCCGGGGCTCTTTTGAGTATAAAACATGAAAACAAAGGATTAGGAGCACCTATTTCCATAATTAAAGGGATAAATCATCCAAAAGTATGCTAAATGTTGGATTAAAATATGATCATATTACGGTTTATCAAATACCCCTACACTTAAGCTTTTGTTTGTCCTCAAGTAAAATTCTCAACTCATAATTAAAACGAACTTCCTCAATTCATAATATTCATCAATAATGTTTCGTCATAATTCATAGATAATTTATACATGCATAATTTAATTCAAAGAGTCCTAAAGATTTAAACAATCAAATTTATAGTTTTTAGCACGAAAAATATAGGTGTTTCCCCTTATCTAAATAATTACCTTTAATTCAAAATTGACAAGAGTTGACATCCTCACTAAAGATTCACTCAAATCACTTAAAAGTGTTTAAGGTTCAACATTAAGCACTCAAAATTCAAACATGAAAAGTTAATCCCATGGGCTTGCCTAAAAATCAAATCTCCACAATTATAAGATGAGATGATACACAGATCAAAAGGTCTTTAAAAAGGGTTGTAACGGGGCTTAGGTTAAAGGTGTGGATGTAACAGTCCAGTTTATATCCTAATCAGAACATTGGTTTCAAGACCACAAATTCGAGTTTGTATAATATTTTAATATTATTTTCTGTGCCGTTGATATGTGAATTAGCATGTGGTAAATTTCTGTAAGCGAATTTGTCGGTTTGCGTGTTTAATTTGACGAAAGGATGAAATTGCATTAAAGGTGAAAGTTGATTGCTAATTGTTAAAGTACTAATGTTATGTGGCTTTGTTAATATGGAGGCCTAATGTAGTTATTATACCACTTTATAGCTAGTGGATGAATGAAATACTAATATACCCTTATTAAATGTTTGTTTTATTTATAAATTAGATGGGTATTTTAGTAAAAGATTATTATTATATGTTTTAATGAAATAAACATGAAAGGTGGCCATTTCTATCCATCCACCACAAAATTCATAAAGAAAAGAAAGGGTTTGAACTCTTCAAACATTCGGCTAAGTTTGATCCAAATTTAAGGCATGTTTTGCTTCAATTTTTGATAATTTATATGTTTTCGTAATCGTTGCTTCGAATGCTATCAAACCCATGTCTCAATTTGATGAATTGATAATGTTTGTGTGAGATGCCATTGATGCTATGTTGAGTTTTGTGATGTTTTATGATGTTAAATGGAAGACTTAAGCTTGATGAACATGTTTTGTTCTTGAAGTTTTGTTCAATTTAGCTAAATAAGGCTAAATTGAGAAAATGGTAAATAGAAGGACTAAATTATAAATTTGATGAAATATTTGGACTTATATAGTCCCTAGAGAGGTTTGGCCAAGCATGTGTGTGTGTGGTTTTTTTGAATTTGATGTTTTGTGAAAAATGGACTAAATTGTTAAAGTGTGCAAATATGAGGGTTGATTTGCAAATAGCCTTAAATGTGTGTCTATGGATTGAATTGAATGGAATGATGAATAAAAGGGTTAATTCTAAATATGTTTAGATCCAAAATCAAGGAAAATGGATTTAAATCACGAAAAGTGAAAATAATCGAGTAACTGTTTTCGTTCGATAAATCAAATCCGAGGTAAGTCACTATGCAAATAAACTTATCTATATTGAATTGAATATATGTATTCGTATGTCTATCGATGAAAATGAATGAGTATGAGATGCTAAGTGCATGAATTCTGAAATAAGTTTGATATAGTAATAAAGCCGAGAAGTCCTGTACGAACCTAGGAATAGATAGGATTAGCCATGTTATGACATAGGTATCTGTTCTATTTTATCATGTAAGGTAATGTCCAAGACGTTGGCGTTGATTTGAAATTTCGTGTAAGACCTCATCTGGGACGTAGGCAACATGATTTGATTATACATAAGACCTCGTCTGGGACGTAGGCAACATTATCTGATT
This sequence comes from Gossypium rotundifolium, assembly GCA_025506655.1. Taxonomy (NCBI): domain Eukaryota; kingdom Viridiplantae; phylum Streptophyta; class Magnoliopsida; order Malvales; family Malvaceae; genus Gossypium; species Gossypium rotundifolium. The sequence goes on along the minus strand of CP106733.1, from coordinate 19,682,607 downwards.
ATACATAAGACCTCATCTCGGGACGTGAGGCATCATTATCTAATTATATATAAGACCTCATGCGGGACGATGGCATTAATATCTGAGTGCATGTAAGACCTCATCCAGGGCGTTGGCATTGTACTACTATTCGAGCTTTCTGAGTATCCTACTTGGTTCCTAAGGGTTCAATAGGCAAGTCTGCAATACGAATGGTATATCCGAGCTTTGAACAATTATGTGATATTAAGTTCGATTCAGGTAAGTTGAATGTGCATTAAGTATGCATGAAAGGTAAGTATGCATATGACTTTGATTTGAAGAAAGGTATGTCTGAATAGGATAATATGAATGAGATGCAAGGAAGATTATGAAAGAGCTATGTGCTTTAAATGAGTTTATATGGATAAATGTGACCAATGTAGTCATAAGTATGAATCAAGCATATACATGATAAATTGTTAAGTCAGTGAGATGTGCAAATGTATCAAATTGCATATATGCTTTCTATGCCAAGTTTATTTGTATATGACTTGCTAAGCTTTCGAAAAGCTTACTCTGTGTGTGTTTTCTCTATTTTATAGGTCGTCAAAGCTACTGAATGCTCGGGATTGTTAAGGATTGTCATCACACTACTAAACTTATTTTGGTACCCTTTTGGAAATGTATATAGCTAAATATGGCATGTATAGGCTAGTATGTTGGTATAAGTTGTTATGTGATCTTAGCATTGTGATTTGGCTATTTAGGAGATAAGACTTTGCTTAAATGAATGAGCTATATGACACAAATTTTGGTATGGTTTAGAGTATAAAGAATGGGTAAGTTATGAGCAAGCAAATGAATGAAGATATGCTTTGGTTATATATATGGTTTGTCTTGAAAGTTGGCATGATTGAATTGGATAAGGAATGTATAAATTGAATGGTCATTTTGGTATGTTTTGGTTGCCATATATGCATATTATGTTTTGGTATATATTGCTTGTAGGAAAACCCTAAGTGGGTGGCATTTGGCCTTGTAAAAGGGCTTATAATGTCACACGGTTGAGGCACACGGGCGTGCCTAAGACCGTAGTAAATTGGCAGAATGTGGCTTAAATTGCACATGGCCTCGACACGGACGTGCTTGGTGGCCGTGTGAGAAATGGCATTATGTGATCTATAGTACACGGCCTTAGCACAAGGACGTGCTTGGTGACCGTGTTGGTTTTGGCAGTATATAGCCACGGGGAAGACACATAGGTGTGTCAAGTAGCCGTGGGAGCGACACGTCCTATCCCCACGGCCATGTGTCCCTTGTATTAGAAAATTTTTAGTTTTCCTCAAAATTTTGTATGTGCTTCAATTTAGTCCCGACTCAATTTACAAGCATGTTTAAGGTCTCGATGACCTTCTTAAGGGACTTTATGTTTGAGATTGATAAATGACTATGTGATAATTCTATAAGTGTTTTTTATCTGTCTGGTAACGCCTTTAACCCTAATCTGATGATTAGACACGGGATAGGGGTGATACATTTGATTGGTATCAGAGTTACGGTTTAGTTGATTCTCGGACTAACGTAGCGTGTCAGAGTCTAGCTATACATGCCATATTTAATTAAACTGTGATAGTGTGATGAATCCTGACGTGTAAAATGTGCTTTCTGTATAGCAATGGATCCCAAAAGAGCCATAGCTGACGACGTAGAAAGTAATGCGCCTGCTCCCGCACAAGGGATAAAGCCTTCTGATTCAAGACCGACTATGAACGGTCATGAGGGAGAAGCTAAACAAGCTTTCTTCCAAATGATGAGTGAGTGGTTTACTCAGTTCATAAAGAATAACCCAACTATTTCACAACCTCCGCCCCCGGTTAATCCCCCTTAGACTACAGTTGTGCCACCAGTTATGTATCCAAATCTGTTAAATAAGCCTCCGGTTGACAAGATTAGTAAATATGGGGCTGAAGAATTTCGAGCTACTAATGCCGATGATGCTGAAAAAGCTAAGTTTTGGTTAGAAAACACGATCCGGCTATTTGATGAAATGTCTCTGACTCCGGAAGAAAGTATTAAGTGTGTGGTATCATTGCTCCGAGATGCAGCCTATCAATGGTGGAAAACTTTAATTTCCGTTGTTCTGAAAGAACAAGTCACATGGGATTTCTTTCAGATTGAGTTTAGGAAGAAATATATTAGTGAGAGATTTGTTGATCAGAAACGAAAGGAATTTTTGGCGCTTAAACAGGGCCAAATGACTGTTTCTGAATATGAACGAGAGTTTGTGCAACTAAGTCAATACGCCTGAGAGTGTATATCATTCGAAGGTATAATGTGCAAAACATTCAAAGATGGTCTTAATGAAGATATCCATTTGCTAGTCGGGATATTAGAAATAAAAGAGTTCGTTACACTCGTTGATTGAGCATGCAAAGCTGAAGCACTTGGGAAAGATAAAAGAAAAGCTGAAACTAAAGCCCGAGATATAAGAAAGAGATTTCAAAATAAATCATTTCAATCTACTCCGAAGAGATTTAGAGATGATCAAAGTAGTTATAGGGATAACGCGAGACATTTGAACAGGACCCGAGATAAATTGCAAATGAGTTCCAAAATCCCAACAACATTTGTGGCCAGTGTTGGTAATGTTCAATCCGAGAGACCTGAATGTAAAATTGCGGAAAGAGGCATCCAGAAAGCTGCAGATTAAAAGATAAAGCTTGCTTCAAATGTGGATCACTTGATCATTTTATCCGCAAGTGCCCTCAGCCTGTCGAACCAAAGACTATTCAGAATCCAAGATCTGATAATGCACCTGCGAGAGGTCGATCATCAAAGAATGTAAAGAATGCCAGTGGTAGTCAGAGAACTATGAGAGACAATCTTATCAGATCCGAAGCCAGAGCGTCTGTCAGAGCGTATGCTATCCGAGCTCGTGAAGAAGCTTCGTCGCCTGATGTTATAACGGGTACTTTTACTCTTTATGATACTTCTGTGATAGCTTTAATAGACCCTAGTTTTATGCATTCGTACATATGCATGAATTTAGTATATGGTAAGACTTTGCCTGTAGAGTCTACTGAATTTGCTATAAAAGTATCGAACCCCCTAGGTAAAAGTGTCCTGGTTGACAACATATGCAAGAACTCTCCGTTAATGTTTCAAGATATCTATTTTCTTACTGATTTGATGCTTTGCCATTTGATGAATTTGATATTATTCTGGGTATGGATTGGTTGTTTATGCATGATGCCATTATAAACTGTAAAAGAAAGAATATAAACTGTAAAAGAAAGACTATAGATTTATGAAGTCAAAGGATGAGATTGTATGGATTGAGTCAAACAATTTAAATGGATTGCCTGCTGTGATATCCATTTTGAAAGCTCAGAGTTATGTGAAAAAGGGGTATGAATCATATTTTGCTTATGTGATTGATTCAAAAATATTCGAGAAGAATGTTGAATCAGTACCCATTGTTTGTGATTTTCTGATGTGTTCCATGAAGAGTTACCGGATTTACCTCCAATTCGTGAAGTTGAATTTGGTATTGAATTGTTGCCTGGTACGACACCTATTTCGATAGCTCCATATAGAATGGCACCAACAGAGTTGAAAGAGTTAAAGTCACAGCTACAAGAATTGGTGATAGAGGTTAAGCTAGATCGAGTTTCTCTCCTTGGAGTGCACATTACATTTGTGAAAAAGAAAGATGGCACGATGAGAATGTGCATTGATTCTTGTCGGTTGAATAAGGTGACCATAAAGAACAAATATCATTGCCTAGGATTGATGACTTATTCGATCGGTTAAAAGGAGCTCTTGTATTTTCAAAGATTGATCGAGATCGGGATACTACCAATTGAGTGTTAAAGATTCAGATATTCTGAAAATTTCCTTTAGAACGAGGTACGGGCATTATGAGTTTTTAGTTATGCCATTTGGACTAACCAATGCTCCTGCTATTTTTACGTACTTGATGAACATAATTTTCAGATCGTATTTGGATCAATTTATTGTTGTATTCATTGACGACATTTTGATTTACTCTCGTGATGAGAATGAACATGCAGAACATTTGAAAATTGTGTTGTAAACTTTGAGAGAAAAGAAATTATATGCAAAATTCAGCAAATGTGAATTCTGGTTGAATGAGGTCAGTTTTCTGGGGCATATTGTGTCACTTCAGGATTTGTGTTGATCTGAGCAAGATTTTTGCTATTCTGAATTGGAAACCTCTGAAGAACATGGCCAAAGTTCACAGTTTTTTGGGTTTAGCTGGTTGTTACCGCAGATTTGTTAAAGGCTTCTCGACTATAGCTACATTGTTGACTAGATTACTTCAGAAAGATGTCAGATTTGAATGGTCGGATATATGTCAGAAAAGTTTTGACCAGTTAAAAACTTTGTTAACAGAAGCTCTAGTGTTAGTATAGCCAGAATCGGGTAAAGAATTTGTTATTTACAGTGATGCTTCATTAAACGGTTTGGGATGTGTTTTGATGCAAGAGGCAAAGTTGTAGCTTATGCCTCGAGACAATTGAAGCCTCATGAAAAGAACTATCCGACACACGACCTTGAGCTCGCTGCGATTGTGTTTGCACTTAAAATTTGGCGTCATTATTTGTACGGTGAGAAATGTCATGTGTTTTCAGATCATAAAAGTCTGAAATATCTAATGACCTAGAAAGATTTGAACCTGCGTCAGAGAAGATGGCTTGAATTGTTAAAAGATTATGAGCTGGTGATAGATTATCATCCGGGGAAAGTAAATGTTGTTGCAGATGCTCTGAGTAGAAAATCATTGTTTGCACTAGGTGCTTTGAATGCTCAGTTAGATTTGTCTGATGATAGTTCTGTGATAGCTGAATTGAGAGCAAAACCGTTATTTGTACAATGAATATGTGACGCTAAGAAGGTTGATAATGAATTATTATTGAAACGAGCTCAGTGTGAATTAAATTCTGAATCTAAATTTCGAGTTGTTGATGACTGTTTGAGATTCTGAGATCAAATCTATGTTTCGAGAAATCCGGAGCTGATTCAATTGATTTTGAATGAAGCACATAACAGTCGCTTATCTGTCCATCCGGGAAGTACAAAGATGTACCATGATCTGAAGCAACTCTATTGGTGGTCTGGTATGAAACGGGACATTTCTGACTTTGTTTCAAAATGTTTAGTTTGTCAGCAAGTAAAAGCAGAACATCAAGTTTCGTCTGGGTTGTTACAGCCGATTCTAATTCCTGAATAGAAATGGGATAAAGTAACTATGGACTTTGTTTCTGGGTTGCCTCTGACTCCGAGAAAGAAGGATGCGATATGCGTTATAGTTTACCGATTAACTAAATCTGCTCATTTTATTCCGAGAATATCTGATTTCTCACTGGAGAAATTAGCTGAGCTTTATATTTCTGAGATTGTGGGATTGCATGAAATGCCAATATCTATTATGTTAGATAGGGATCCGAGATTCACATCGCGATTCTGGAAGAAATTGCAAGAGGTTTGGGTAAGAAATTGCATTTCAATACAGCTTTTCATCCGCAAACGGATGGTCAATCTGAACGAATTATTCAGATTCTCAAAGATATGTTAAGGTGCTGTGTACTTGAGTTTAATGGTTCGTAGGAACAATACCTGCCGTTGACTAAATTTGCGTATAACAATAGTTTTCAGTCGAGCATCAAAATGGCACCATATGAAGCTTTGTACGGATGTAAATGTCGTACACCTTTATATCTGAACACAGTGAGAATAAGTTACAAGGGGTCGATTTGATAAAAGATACCGAATAGAAAGTGAAACTGATTCGAGATTGTTTAAAAGCATCATCTGATCGTTAGAAGTCCTATGAAGACGTAAAACGAAAAGATATAGAATTTGAGATCGGCGACAAAGTATTTCTGAAAGTGTCTTTGTGGAAGAAAGTGCTCCAATTCGGACATAAAGGCAAGTTAAGTCTGAGATTCATCGGACCGTATGAGATCATTGCACGTGTTGGGCTTGTTGCATATAGATTGAAGTTACCCTCTATACTAGAAAAGATTCACAATGTATTTCATGTTTCGATGCTCTGTAGATATCGATCTGATCTGACACATGTGATTGCCCCATCTGAAATTGAAATCTGACCTGATATGACATACGAAGAGGAATCGATCCGTATCTTATCTCGTGAAGTGAAAGAGTTGAGAAATAAGAAAATTTCGTTAGTGAAAGTAATCTGGCATCATCACGGTATAGAAGAGGCTACGTGGGAGCCTGAGGACTCAATGAGACAACAATATCTGATTCTGTTTAACGGTAAGACTTTTTGGGACGAAAATCCCTAAGGGGGAGAATTGTAACAGTCCGGTTTATATCCTATCAGAACAGTGGTTTTGGGACCACAAATCCGAGTCAGTATAATATTTTAATTGTAACACCCCAAACCCAGTCAAAATGCTACGACCGAATCCAACATTTCACAGGAAAAGAATCGTTTTTTTCTTAAAACAAGTTGTTGACTTAAATTGCAAGGAAAGCGTCTCATTTTATGGAAACCAAAATTTAGTTAAGTAAATTGTTAAAATCATTTTCAAGTTTGTTTTGAAGAAAATCAGGGCAGCTCATCGTTGCTGCAAGATCGCTTATTTTCTCGATGGTAAAGTTTTGGAAAAACCGAAATTTATTAAGGTTGTGAAAACATTCATTTTATAGTTTCTTTCCCTATTATCTTTGCTTTAATGTTTGTCACAAATTCAAGGCATTTGTCAAAATAAATAAACCCAAAACAAAATATAGATGACCTTATTACATAATCGGAAGCCCAAAATTTAAAACAAAGTAAAACCGAAATTTAACCATTTAATAAAGAAATCAACTGCTGAGCATGGCCACCTCAAGTCCATCCCGGCTCCATGTCCGCGAACTAGGGATCATCTGCAAAATGTAAAGGAAGGGGTGAGTCACCGAGACTCAGTATATAAATCCCCATCTCGAAGATGATAAGCTCATACACCCATTCATATGCAAATATGCATGGCATGCAACCCAAAACCTAACCATCCGAACTCCTGATTCTACCCTGCGTGGTACCAAACCATTGGTGGTGCCAAACCACTGGTGACCTAAAGTCACGAATTAACATATGTGGTAACAAACCACTGGTGGTGCCAAACCACTGGTGGCAATCCTTTTTAATATAATATGTGGGGCCAACCCACTGTGGTGCCAAACCACTGGTGACCCAAAGTCACAAATATTCATATGTGGTACCAAACCACTGGTGGTTCCAAACCACTGGTGACCCAAAGTCACAAATAATCATATCTTCCTCCTCCTCTCGTCATACCCACTTAGATGAACATGCCTTTCGGAAATAATCATGCTTAGCATTCATAGATAATGTAACATGGTATATGCAGATTTAACAGAGGCAGTTAACACTAGCCATCAGAATTGGACTTACCCCTAGTCCTCACTTTTATATCCATATCCACAGTTATTCTAGCTTTTGACAGTATACATGATATTAACATACTAACACATTGCATATGAAGTGTGTAAGAGATACACACCTGATTACTCGCATGACTACGCTTTCCACATCGACACTGTCGTTGATACTACCGCTATCATCTCACTATTTTGCTCGATCTTCGCCCACACCGGTGTGTAATCATGCAAACAATGACACCGCCCTCTTCTTGAACTTAGGGGCTGGGGTCTTAGATCCAACCCCTCCTAACGCTTGGTTAGTCTTTGAGTCCATAACACACCTTAGTCACTAACTCAGATTAAAGCAACAAAATTGAATCTAAGAGGTTAACATAACTCGCAGAGTGAAAGCCCTTACCTAGATTGACAAATCCCAAAGATTCACACAAAATGGCGTCAACACACCCTCCCCCTGCATTCGGCCAAAAATCAAATAAAATTGGATCCCTGCCTTCGGCATTCAGAAAGAGAAGAAAGAAGATTCGCAATGAGAGGAAGATACTCACCACAATTGAATAGGAATCTGATTGACAAGTTATACCACAAGATGAGAACAAGCCACTGACCTACAAGAGACGAAAAAGAAATGATAAGCACCCAGGGAGGATTCAGCCAAAGAAAAAAAGAACAATAAAGGAAGAAAAGAGAAAAAGACAATGAGATCTTACCACACTATGGGTTGAGATTTGGCTAGGTGCAAAAGAAAGTATGAGCTTCGGCTAACAAGGTGTTTCGAAAAGAAACAACAAAATGGAAGAAAGGGAGAAATGATGATTCAGCTTTTGAAACAAAATGAAGGAAAATAAAATAAGATGAAAGAAAAAAAAAGAAAGATGTAGGAGGGATCCGACTATGGCTTTTGAGAATTGAAGAAAATGGGAAATGAAATTTCGGCAGAGGTATAGCTCTGACGGTTTAAACTTACAAGAAAAATGGCAAGGAATTTGGGACAAAAATAGTGAATGGTGAGCAAAGTAGGTTCGGCCAAGCAACAAAATAAAATAGAAAAAGGAGAAGAGATCTAGGAGAGCATTCGGCTTTGGGTATTTTGAGAGAAAAGGAAGAAGAACAAAAATGCAAGATGTAAAAATGTGGGAGTGGTTCACTTTCGACACAAAAGAAAATAAAAGAAGAAGATCTCTAGGTGTTCCCTAACTAGCCAAATGTCACACCTCCCCCAGGCCTCCATACCACATTCGGCCACCCACCTAAGCTACACACAAAACCGAAAGTCCCACTCCCCTCCAACTCTTTCAAATTCTGCAAGGACCCTTCCCACTACAATCCCTTCTTTTTCTCCTTGCTTTTCTCCTGACCACCTTTTCAAACAAGTTTGAATATTTCAAACTCCTTAATTTTCTCTCTTCCATCCATCCACATCTGTTGACCCCTTCAAACCTCATCCACCAGAGTCCATCCTGAGCACAAACTCTCTTGGTCTTGGCGTCAAAAATAACAAGCAAAAGGGGATTTTTGCAGCTCGAACCAAGGCTCCCCCACTTACCTGAGGCGTCACTCCCTCATGCCCTAAGTGGCGCCTCCCTGCCACTTTACCAAGGCACTTCTTGTGTCAAAACTTGCCATCAACTACCTTTAACACCTAGCTCAAACAACTCCCCTCTTTTAGAAGCCCAAATCTCAAATTTCAAAGAAACTTTGGCCTAACCCTGGCTCATGCCTAAACCCTAAAATAGCTTAAACTAGCATGACATCCATACCATCTACACACAAACAAATAAAATGCAAAGACCTCGATTTAAGGATATTACAGTTCTACCCCCTTAAAAATAATTTTGGCCTCAAAATTACCTGATCAAAAGAGTTGAGGGTATTGCTGACGCATCCCATCCTCTGGCTCCCACGTGGCCTCTTCTGTTCTGTAATTCTGCCATAACACCTTCACCAAAGAAACTGATTTCCTGCGCAAGACTTTAACATCTAGATCCAGGATCCGTATTGGTTCCTCCTCAAAAGACAAATCTGGGCTCACTTCAATTTCCTCTACTGGCACAACATAAGATGGATCTGACCGATAACGTCTCAACATGGAAACATGAAAACATCATGGATCTGGCTCAACTCTGGTGGTAACTCGAGCTAATAAGCTACTGGTCCTACAAGCTTCAACACCCGATAAGGCCCGATAAACCTTGGACTCATCTTGCCCTTTCGACCAAATCTTTGTACCTTCTTCCAAGGTAAGACTTTCAGGAACACTTTGTCACCCACTGCAAACTCTATATCCTTCCGCTTAAGATCCGCATAGGACTTCTGCCTGTCTGAAGCTTCTTTCAGATGAGCTCGAATCAGCTTAACCTTATCCTCTGTTTTAGCAACCAACTCAGGACCCAACAGTTGACGCTCACCCAACTCTGTCCAACACGTAGGAGTGCGACACTTCCTTCCATACAACGCTTCATATGGTGCCATCTGAATACTTGCCTGGTAACTATTGTTGTACGCGAATTCTGCCAATGGTAGAAATTCTTCCCAACTACCTCTAAAATCCATGACGCAGCCCCTCAACATATCTTCTAAAATCTGGATTACCCTCTCTGACTGCCCATCTGATTGCGGATGAAATGCCATACTGAAATCCAACTTAGTACCCAAAGCTTGATGCAATGCTTTCCAGAATCTTGATTTGAACCTAGGATCCCTATCTGAGATAATCGACACTGGCACTCTATGTAGTCGCACGATTTCCGCCACATACAACCTAGCCAACCTTTAAAGTGAGTAATCAACCCGAACCGATATGAAATGAGTCGATTTTGTCAAACAGTCCACAATCACCCAAACTGAATCATTTTTGGTAGGCGTGAGGGGTAGCCCAGTGACGAAATCCATCGCAATCCTTTCCCTCTTCCACTGCGGAATCTTTATCGGCTACAATAGACCCGAAGGTAACTGATGTTTAGCTTGACTTGCTGACACGTCAGACACTTACTCACAAATTTCGTTACTTCCCGCTTCAGACCTGGCCACCAAAACTGCTCCCTCAAATCTTCATACATCTTACTACCTCCAGGATACATAGCGTACAGACTGCTATGTGCCTCTTGAAGAATCTTTTGCCTCAACTCTACATCCTTCGGCATGCAAACCTTCCCTTGGAAACACAACACCCCCTCACTGCTCAAACTATACCCCTCCAAACCACTATTCTACACTTGCAAACATCGAGCACTTAAGACTTCATCCACCAACTGCTTTTCCTTCACCTGATTAACCCATGTCGGCTTCACTTGCAGTTCTGTTAGCAAACTTCCGTCATTATACAGGCTAAAATAAGCAAACCTCGCTCTCAAGTCTGACACCACTTTACAGCTCAACGCATCTGCCACCACATTGGCTTTCCCCGGATGATACTCAATCGAGCAGTCGTAGTCCTTTAACAACTTGATCCACCTCCTCTGCCTCAAATTCAACTCTTTCTGAGTAAGGAGGTACTTCAAACTTTTGTGATCCGTGTAGACAATAGACTTCTCCCCATATAAGTAGTGTCTTCAAATCTTCAAGGCGAACACCACAGCAGCCAACTCCAAGTCATGCGTCGGGTAGTTCACTTTGTGAGGTCTCAGTTGGCGAGAAGCATATGCCACTACTTTCCCCTCTTGCATCAGCACACATCCTAATCTGATATGCGACTCATCACAATAAACGGTAAATTCTTTCCCCGCTTCAGGCTGAATCAAAATTGGAGCTTCTGTCAAAATCTTCTTTAGCTTCTCAAAACTTTCTTACTACTTGTCTGACCACACAAACGGAACCCCTTTCCTTAACAACTTGGTCAACGGAACTGCAATCAAAGAAAACCCTTCCACGAACCTTCTATAATACCCTACTAATCCCAGAAAACTCTGAATCTCGGCCACAGACTTAGGTGGTTTCCAATCCAATACTGTTTCAATCTTCCGAGGGTCTACCTTAATCCCCTCAGCTGACACCACATGACCCAAGAAAGTTACTTCCTTCAACCAAAACTCGCACTTACTAAACTTTGTGAACAATTTCTTCTCCCTCAGAATCTGTAGAACCACATGGAGATGCTCATCATGATCCTTCTCAGACTTCGAGTACACTAGGATATCATCTATAAATACTACAACGAACCTAACCAAATACAGCTAAAAAACCCAAATTATCATATCCATGAATGCTGCTGGCGCGTTGGTCAAACCAAACGACTTTACCAAAAACTCATAGTGCCCATAATGAGTGTGAAACGTCGTCATATGGATATCGGCCTCCTTTACCTTAAGCTGGTGGTACCCTGACCTTAAATCAATCTTAGAGAAAACTGATACTCTCTTAAGCTGATCAAATAATCCTCGACAACGGATACTTGTTCTTAATCGTCAACTTATTCAGCTGATGGTAATCTATACACATCCGCATTGTTCCGTCTTTCTTCTTAACGAAAAGCATAGGTGCTCCCCAAGGTGATACACTCGGCCGGATTAAACCTCGATCCAACAACTCCTAAATCTGCACCTTCAGCTCTACTAACTCTTTCGGCGCCATCTTATACGGGGCAATAGACACTGGCGCGGTTCCAGGGAATAAATCTATACCAAACTCAACTTTGCGATCTAGAGGCAAACCTAGAAGCTCTTCTGAAAACACATTGACAAATTCCTTCATCGTTCGGACATCCCTCGCAGTTAACTCCTTGCCCTCCAAAGCATAAACATGAACCATGAATGCCTCACATCCTTTCCTCACTATCTTCTTGGCCTTCAAAGCGGATACCACATTGGATAGGTAATTTCTTCTATCACCTATCATTACCACCTCTTCACCCTCGACAGGCCTTAACACCATACGCTTAGCTGCGTAGTCCAAACTTGCCTGAAACTTCACTAGCCAGACCATCCCTAAGATCAAATCAAATTCCCCGAATGGCAGTTCCATCAGATTAGCTAAAAACACTACCCCTTGGAGTTCTAGGGGTACATCCCTATACAGTTTGTCCACTACCACAGATTGACCTAGAGGGTTAATTACAATCATCTTCCTAGAAGAAACCTCATGGGTTAAGTTCAAAGTTCCCACTATACTACTAGCAACATATGAGTGCGTCGAACCAGCATCAATCAAAGTAGTATATGGTAACCCAAAAATTAAAAACATACTAGTTATGATGTCCGGTGCGTTGCCCTCTTCTCGACGCCTCGCAGCATAGACCAACCCAGGCTATCTTGCATCAGCATTCCCAGCACCTCTGCCCGGTGCTCCACGACTTTGCTCGTTACCATTACCACCCCTGGCTGAACCTCGACCCCTCTGTAGTTGCTGTCCACCGTTTCTAAACTGAGCACGCCCCTGACCCTCAGACTGCATCCTAGCTAGCTTCTGTGGACAATCCCTTACTCGGTGATCCATCGACCCATACTCAAAGCACCCTCTATTACCTGTCCAACACTCTCCCTAATGGGACTTCCCACATCGAGCACACCGTGATGGCCATTGAGTAGTAGAGGAAGACCGTGTAGCCTGACTCGGTCTACCAAATCTAGCCTTCTTTTAAGAATTCCCAGCAGACCCTGATGGCCCAAAACCTCTCTTGTTCCTATTTCTATCCAGATTCTACCTCATCGACTCCTTCGCCCCCTCGGCTATCTTAGCCTTCTCTACAAGAACAAAAATTCCCTCTCTTGATGTGGAGCGATCAGCAACCGCAACTCATCTCTCAGCCCATCCTCAAACCTAACACAACACTCGTGTTTCGTAGCTACGATACCCCGAGCATAACGGCTCAACCTTAAGAATTTTGCCTCGTACTCAGATACTAACTTACTCTCCTGACCAGTCTTAAAAATGCTTTATGCTGTGTATTGATATAACTGGACCCGACATGATTTCTATGATATGTCGCCTTAAAGAAATCCCAAGTAAAATCGTCAACTGTCGCACCATCCCTGACCGTGAGCCACCAGTGATACGACTCATCCCGGGAAAGAGACACTATCCCTTTCAATTTCTCCTCAACTGTGAAGTCCAAATCGTCCATAATATGCTCCATCGCCTCAAGCCAATACTCCTCTGTGTTGGGAGCCATACTAAAACACCCCGAAATACTTCTGCTCCATTGGCTTAGAGTCGTTCAAGCACTGATTTCTGAGCCCCCGTACCCCCACCTGCTCCAGCTACTATCTCTAGAGCCTGCAGCATTGCTTGTGACACTACATCATCACCACCTGTCTGATCCTGAAACTCAGCACCCACGGCTGGCGGCGCCGATACCTCATCTTTTGACACATGACCAGACCCGATTGGTTCAGACACAATCATCCTACCCCTACCACGTCCACGCGTGTTACGACCACGTCCTCGAGTGCTCATGACTAACGTTCATGAATTAATCTGATTAGGGAATTTTATGAGTTAGCTTTCTTCCACTGATTATTACAGAACAGTCTTATGAACAATTTTACAGTAGTTGTTCTCGCAAGTTCACACAATCCTATGAGCTTCAGTCTCTAAAGTAGATTTCTACTACTAGCATCTATATCACAATTATTTAAGCCATGCAATCAAAAGTTTGGGGGACTTACTGTTGCGGATTGGTGCCGGAGACTCAGGTGCCATGCTTTTCCCAATGTATGCATTTTCTATCAAAATCATTTCACAAACCCTTAATTGAAAAACATTTTGGGCCTCAGGCCCACAGTGAGCTTTTTGAACTAGGTTCTGATACCACAATTGTAACACCCCAAACCCGGTCAAAACGCTACGATCGAATCCAGCATGTCATTGGAAAAGAATCATTTTTTTTGAAGACAAGTTGTTGACTTAAATTTCAAGGAAAGCGTCTCATTTTATGGAAATCGAATTTTAGTTAAGTAATTTGTTAAAATCATTTTCAAGTTTGTTTTGAAGAAAATCAGGGTAGCTCATCATTGCTACAAGATCGCTTATTTACCGGATTGTAAAGTTTTGGAAAATCTCAAAATTTATTAAGGTTGTGAAAACATTCATTTTATAGTTTCTTTCCCTGTTATCTTTGCTTTAATGTTTGTCACAAATTTAAGGCATTTATCAAAATAAATAAACCCAAAGTAAAATATAGATGGCCTTATTACATAACTTGAAAGCCCAAAATTTAAAACAAAGTAAAACCAAAATTTAACCATTTAACAAAGAAATCAACTGCTAAGCATGGACACCTCGAGTCCATCCCCGCTCCATGTCTGCAAAATGTAAAGGAAGGGGTGAGTCACCGAGACTCAGTGTATAAATTCCCATCCCAAAGATGATAAGCTCATACACCCATTCATATGCAAATATGCATGCCATACAACCCAAAACCTAACCATCCGAACTCCCGATTCTACCCTGTGTGGTACCAAACCACTGGTGGTGCCAAACCACTAGTGACCCAAAGTCACGAATTAACATATATGGTACCAAACCACTGGTGGTGCCAAACCACTGGTGACAATCCCTTTTAATATAATATGTGGGGCCAACCCACTGTGGTGCCATACCACTAGGACGAGTCATGAAGATAACATATGTGGTACCAAACCACTGGTGGTGCCAAACCATTGGTGACCCAAAGTCACAAATATTCATATGTGGTACCAAACCACTGGTGACCCAAAGTCACAAATAATCATATCTTCCTCCTCCTCTCATCATACCCACTTAGATGAACATGCCTTTCAGAAATAATCATGCTTAGCATTCATAGATAATGTAACATGGCATATGCAGATTTAACAGAGGCAATTAACATAGCCATCAGAATTGGACTTACCCGTAGTCCTCGCTTATATATCCATATCCACAGTTATTCTGGCTTTTGATAGTATATATGATATTAACATACTAACACATTTCATATGAAGTGTGTAAGAGATACACACCTGATTACTCGCAAGACTACGCTTTTCACGTCGACACTGTCGTCAATCGATGCTACCGCTATATATCTACTATTTTACTCAGATGTCAGCCCACACTCGGGTGGCCAATCATGAACAGCTGACATCGCCCTCTTCTTGAACTTAAGGGTGGCGTCTCAGATCCAACCCTTCTTAACGCTTGGTTAGCCTTTGAGTCCATAACACACCTTAGTCACTAACTCAAATTAAAGCAACGAAATTGAATCTAAGAGGTTAACATAACTCGCAGAGTGAAAGCCCTTACCTAGATCGACAAATCTCGAAGATTCACACAAGATGGTGTCAACACACCCTCCCCCTGCATTCGGCCAAGCATCAAATAAAATTGGATCCCTACCTTCAGCATTCAGAAAGAGAAGGAAGAAGATTCGTAATGAGAGGAAGATACTCACCACAATTGAACAGGAATTCGATTGACAAGTTATACCGTAAGATGAGAATGAGCCATTGACCCACAAGAGACGAAAAAGAAAGGATAAGCACCCATGGAGGATTCACCAAAGAACAAAAGAACAATAAAGGAAGAAAAGAGAAAAGACAATGAGATCTTACCACACTATGGGTTGAGATTCGGCTAGGTGCAAAAGAAAGTATGAACTTCAGCTAACAAGGTATTTCGAAAAGAAACAAAAAAATAGAAGAAAGGGAGAAATGATGATTCAGCTTTTGAAACAAAATGAAGGAAAATAAAATAAGATAAAAGAAAAAAAAAGAAAGATGTAGGAGGGATTCGGCTATGGCTTTTGAGAATTGAAGAAAATGGGAAATAAAATTTTGGCAGAGGTATGGCTACAGCGGTTTCTGGCTTACAAGAAAAATGGCAAGGAATTTGGGACACAAATAGTGAGTGGTGAGCAAAGTAGGTTCGGCCAAGCAAAAAAATAAAATAGAAGAAGGAGAAGAGATCTAGGAGAGCATTCGGCTTTAGGTATTTTGAGAGAAAAGGAAGAAGAACAAAAATGCAAGATGTAAAAATATGGGAGTGGTTCACTTTCAGCACAAAAGAAAATAGAAGAAAAAGATCTCTAGGTGCTCCCTAACTAGCTGAATGTCACACCTCCCCCAGGCCTACATACCATATTCGGACACCCATCTAAGCTACACACAAAACTAAAAGTCCCACTCCCTCCAACTCTTTCAAATTTGACTAACACCCTTCCCACTACTATCCCTTCTTTTTCTTCTTGCTTTTCTCCTGACCACCTATTCAAACAAGTTTGAATATTTTAAACTCCTTACTTTTCTCTCTTCCATCCATCCACATCTGTTGACCCCTTCAAACCTCATCCACCAGAGTCCATCCTGAGCACAAACTCTCTTGGTCTTGGCATCAAAAATAACAAGCAAAAGGGGATTTTTACAGCTCGAACCAAGGCTCCCCCACTCACCTGAGGCGTCACTCCCTCATGCCCTAAGTGGCACCTCCCTGTCACTTCACCAAGGCACTTCTTGTGTCAAAACTTGCCATCAACTACTTTTAACACCTAGCTCAAATAGCTCCCCTCTTTTAGAAGCCCAAACTGTAAATTTCAAAGAAACTTTGGCCTAACCCTGGCTCATGCCTAAACCCTAAAATAGTTTAAACTAGCATGACATCCATACCATCTGCACACAAACAAATAAAATACAAAGACCCCGATTTAATGATGTTACATTAATATTATTTTCTGTGCCGTTGATATGTGAATTAGCATGTGGTAAATTTCTGTAAGTGAATTTGTCTGTTTTTGTGTTCAATTTGACGAAAGGATGAAATTGCATTAAAGATGAAAGTTGATTGCTAATTGTTAAAGTACTAATGTGATGTGGCTTTGTTAATATGGAGGCCTAATGTTGTTATTATACCACTTTATAGCTAGTGGATGAATGAAATACTAATATACCCTTATTACATGTTCGTTTTATTTATAAATTGGATGGGTATTTTAGTAAAAAGATTATTATTATATGTTTTAATGAAATAAACATGAAAGGTGGCCATTTCTATCCATCCACCACAGAAATTCATAAAGAAAAGAAATGGTTTGAAATCTTCAAACATTTGGCTAAGTTTGATCCAAATTTAAGGTATGTTTTGCTTTGGTTTTTGATAATTTATACGTTTTCGTAATCGTTGCTTCGAATGCTATCAAACCCATGTCTCAATTTGATGAATTGATAATGTTTGTGTGAGATGCCATTGATGATATGTTGAGTTTTATGATGTTTTATGATGCTATCAAAGCTTGATGAACATGTTTTATTCTTGAAGTTTTGTTGAATTTAGCTAAATAAGGCTAAATTGAGAAAATGGTAAATGGAAGGACTAAATTGCAAATTTGATGAAATATTTGGACTTATATAGTCCCTAGAGAGGTTCGGCCAAGCTTGTGTGTGTGTGGATTTTGTGAATTTGATGTTTTGTGAAAAATGGACTAAATTGTTGAAGTGTGCAAATATGAGGGTTGATTTGTAAATAGCCCTAAATGTGTGCCTATGGATTGAATTGAATGGAATGGTGAATAAAAGGGTTAATTCTGAATATGTTTAGATCAAGAACCGAGGAAAATGGATTTAGATTGCGGGAAAGCAAAAATAACCGAGTAGCCGTTTCCGTTCGATAAACTAAATCTGAGGTAAGTCACTATACAAATAAACTTATCTGTATTGAATTGAATATATGTATTCGTATGTCTATCGATGAAAATGAATGAGTATGAGATGCTAAGTGCGTGAATTCCAAAATAAGTTTGATATAGTGATAAAGCCGAGAAGTCCCATACGAACCTAGGAATAGATAGGATGAGCCATGTCATGACATAGGTATCTATTCTGTTTTATCACGTAAGACCATGTTTGGGACGTTGGCGTTGATTTGAAATTTTGTGTAAAACCTCGTTTGGGATGTAGGCAACATTATCTGATTATACATAAGACCTCGTTTGGGATGTAGGCAACATTATCTGATTATACATAAGACCTCGTTTGGGACGTAGGCATCATTATCTGATTATATATAAGACCCTATCCGAGACAATGGCATCGATATACGAGTACATGTAAGACCTCGTCTGGGACGTTGGCATTGTACTACTATTTTGAGCTTTCTGAGTATCCTACTAGGTTCCTAAGGGTTCCACGGGCAAGTCTGTAATACGAATGGTATATCCGAGCTATGAACAATTATGTGATTTTAAGTTCGATTCAGGTACCTTGAATGTGCATTAAGTATGCATGAAACGTAAGTATGCATATGAATTTGATTTGAAGAAAGGTATGTTTGAATAGGATAATATGAATGAGATGCAAGGAAGATTATGAAAGAGCTATGTGCTTTAAATGAGTTTATATGGATAAATGTGACCAATGTAGTCATAAGTATGAATCAAGCATATACATGATAAATTGTTAAGTCAGTGAGATGTGCAAATGTATCAAATTGCATATATGCTTTCTATGCCAAGTTTATTTGTATATTACTTACTAAGCTTTCGGAAAGCTTACTCTGTGTGTGTGTTTTCTCTATTTTATAGGTCGTCGAAGCTACTGAAGGCTCATGATTGTCAAGGATCGTCATCACACTACTAAACTTACTTTGGTACCCTTTTAGAAATGTATATAGCTAAATATGGCATGTATGGGCTAGTATGTTGGTATAAGTTGTTATGTGATCTTAGCCTTTTGATTTGGCTATTTAGGAGATAAGACTTTGCTTAAATGAATGAGCTATATGACACAAATTTTGGTATGGTTTAGAGTATAAATAATGGGTAAGTTATGAGTAAGCAAATGAATGAAGATATGCTTTGGTTATATATATGGTTTGTATTGAAAGTTGGCATGATTGAATTGGATAAGGAATGTATAAATTGAATGGTCATTTTGGTATGTTTTGGTTGTCATATATGCATATTATGTTATGTTTTGGTATATATTGCTTGTAGGAAGACCCTAAGTGGGTGGCATTTGGCCTTGTAAAAGGGCCTATAATGTCACACGGTTGAGGCACACGGGCGTGCCTAAGACCGTGGGTAAATTGGTAGAATGTGGCTTAAATTGCACACGGCCTCGACACGGGCGTGCTTGGTGGCCGTGTGAGAAATGGCAGTATGTGATCTTTAGTACACGGCCTTAGTACATGAACGTGCTTGGTGACCTTGTTAGTTTTGGCAGTATATAGCCACGGGGAAGACACATAGGTGTGTCAAGTAGCCATGGGTGAGGCACGACCTAGCCCCACGGCCGTGAGTCCCCTGCATTAGAAAATTTTTAGTTTTCCTCAAAATTTCGTATGTGTTTTGATTTAGTCCCGACTCGGTTGACAAGCATGTTTAAGGTCTCGATGACCTTCTTAAGGGACTTTATGTTTGAGATTGATAAATGACTATGTGATAATTCTATAAGTGTTTTTGATCTGTTTGGTAATGCCTTTAACCCTAATCCAATGATCGGACACGAGATAGGGGTGTTACAGTGGATATAGATTGAATTAAAAGGATAGAATCGAGATTGAATTGATAAATCATCTAACTAGAAAAATGAACTAATCTTGAATTATAACATAAATTGAAAACTTGAAATACTAATAAAATGAACTTCTTCTTCAAGATGTTGAAATTAAATGTCTAGGCTCACTTAATCACAGAACTAATAATGAATATACTTGATTTCTTTTTATGAACAAATCAAGTAAATACATAATATAAGAATAATTTAACTACTGAAATAAAATAATTAGGCAACTGATCAAATCAAGTCTCGATAGAAGGGTAGTCAAAAGGAATGGTGATAACAAATACAAGATGGGTTTTGGGTTAATATTAGTGGGTGAGTCAATAAAAAGGTTGTTAGGATCAACGGGGTTCACTAGGGGTTAATTGTGAAGGTAGGCTTTTAGTGGAGTAAGTGGGTTAAATCCTAGACACCTTTATCATCTCAGTATATCAAATCAAAAATGTGGTCTCGACATGTATAATCGAAGCAAGTTCTAGAATAACAAATCAATGTTGACACACTCATAATCAATAAAGTGAGCACGAAAAGAATGTATGCTCGAAAAGGTTCAAAATCTCACAAAAATTATGGGATTTTCTTTATGACAACCTTGTAAATTTTAAACTTCAAGGTAATAATTAGATTCAAGTAGACAACCTAACAAAATTTTATTTTTTTTTTGAAAATAGACTTATCATGCTTGATTCTCTAGTATCTTAAAGTTTAAATTATCAATGCACAATTAACTATGACTTAATCTAACAAATATCAATAAAAATCATAAATCAACAAGAATTTCATTCTAATTAGTAATATGAGAAAATTACTTAAGAAAAGATATCATTCATGGGTAATGCAAAAAGTTAGGAACTTTTCTAAATAAAATTTCACCCTCCCACACTTTAAATGTACATTGCCCTCAATGTACAAAGATATATAATAACATTATAGTAAGAAATCAAAAGATATGGAGAGAAGTGAACTTCCTAAATTTTTTGATGGATTCCTTGAGAATGAGGAGGAGGTGTTGGTGGCGGTGGTTACTAGGGTCGTGGTGGTGTGATTCCTAAGCAGCTGAACAACCTAAATAAACAAAATCAAAATATAGTAATATAGATTTAGCATAATAGAGATAAAGAGAAGGAAATTAAAAGAGACGAGAAAAGAAAAAGATAAAATAAATGGACTCAAAGGTCATTTTCCTGTTAACTTAATGAACCGGCCGGCATGAACTTATGTAGATCAGTCTCGCACAGGGAGATTGGGATAGGGTCCTTCCATTTCTTCGACATGGATGAAGTGTAGATCAAGAGTTTGGAAAATGAAGGAGGAGAAAATGAAAAGGGAGGAGAGTGTAAAGGTTGTGGAAGAAGGGAATGGAGAGTAGATGGGAAGGGGAGTAGGTGGTTTAAATAAAATTTTCAGCTCTGGTACATCCCCACGCCCGTGTTTCATGGGTGTGTCGTGTCGCATGGTCGTATTGTACAGTCATGCAATGGTGCATTTGTTTCTCCCACGCCTGTTATTCAGGTTGCCATGCCCATGTTGATAAAATAGTGTCAGCCACGGCTGTGTCGCACGGCCGTAGTGTTTAGTCGAATCCCGTGGCTTGAGGATATTTTTCCCGTCCTTTTTCGTACTATCTCTGTCATGCCAGTATGGAAACCTATAGTACCCACACGGCCGTGTGCAAGGCCGTGTGGTGCGAAAACTACGCTTCATTAACTTGGTTAGTTTGTAGTTAGGTGGTAAAAGAAAAAGGATAAAAATAAATGGGGTTAGTGCTCGGGTTGCCTCCTCGAAAAGCGCTCATTTAAAGTCTTAAGCTAGACTTACCTCTCATTCCCACATTCATGGTGGTTTGAGTAGTGAAAAATCCTTTCTCATGCTATCATTATATAGTTTGGGTCGAGTAGCATTTACCTTAAAATTGTCGAATGTAGAATTGCTTACCTCGATTGTGCCGTATGGGAAGACATTAAGTACCTTAAAAGGGATCTCTTCATTTGTATTGAGGTCTGAAGTGGCGGTTCAAGGGTCTATTTTCTCTAACAGTACCTGATATCCTATTTTGAAGTGATTTGATGTTCCTCTAAGATCGTCTGAGGTTCCTTCAGTTTCACTTCGTGTGGTTTTGATTCCTCCTTGAAATGTGCCTTCCACTCGTCTAGTTTATCAATCTGAAGCCTTCGTTCCACATAAATTTCTTCTTTATCGATACGAGGTCTAAGATCTAGCTTAGTTATGTGATTTCGTGGTACTTCCTGTAAATAAAGTTAAACCAAATGATTATCAATAGAATTTACGTTCTCACCATTGTCACTCAATGTCCTAGCTGAGTCGAGAGCTTGAAGATTGATTGATTCGTCACCTACATGAAGTGTGAGTTCGCCTATACTAACATCAATTTTAGATCTGGCAGTTGCTAAAAAGGGCCTTCCTAAAATTAAAGGAATTGTATTATCCTCATCCATATCTAAAACCATTAAAGTCTACGGGGAAAATAAATTTGTCAATTTTAACGAGTATGTCTTCAGTTATACCCCTAGAAATTCAAATAGTCTTATCAGCTAATTGAATACTTATCCTAGTTTGTTTGGGTTTCCCTAGACCTAGTTGTTTAAGCAATTTATAAGGCATAATATTTATGCTTGCCCCTAAATTAGCTAACGCATTATTAATAGTTAAACTATCAATTAAGCATGGAATTGTAAAACTCCTTGGATCTTTTAATTTTCGTGGTAGTCTGTTTTGTAACATTGCTGAGCACACTGCTTTTAATTCCACATGCGACTCCTCTTCTAACTTCCGCTTATTTTTCAAAAGCTCTTATAAAAATTTCCTTGAATCTGGTATCTGCGAAAGAGCTTCAAGACACGGTAAGTTAATATGTAATTTCTTTAAAAGTTTAAGAAACTTACCGAACTGTTCATCTGAATTATCTTTCTTCATCGCATCGGGATATGGTATACGAGGTTGGTATTCTTTAATTACTGGTTTTGGCTTTTCTTGGCTTACCTCAACCTTACCTTTAGTTACCATAGGTTCTTGCCTTGGCTTAGGTTCAGAATATACTAACCTTTCACTATTCTGAGCAGTTATGGCTTGAAGTTGCTCTTTTGGGTTAGTCTCAGTGTTACTTGGCAAGCTACCTTGTGGTCGTTTGGAGATTAACTTAGCGAGTTGCCCTAATTGGTTCTCGATTCCTTTAATCGATGCTTGTTGATTTTTAAGTGTTATTTTGGTGTTTTGGAAGCGAGTTTTTGACACCGCTATGAATTTTGTCAACATCTCCTCAACGTTCGGTTTCTTTTCCTGTGGGTAGGCCTGTTGTTGGAAGCTTGGAGGAAGTTATTGTCTCTAATTTCCTTGACCACCCCATGAGAAATTGTGGTGGTTCCTCCAACTTGGATTATAAATATTACTATAAGGGTTATTTTGAGATCTGAAATTGTTACCCGTATAGTTTATTTGTTCGCTTTCCATGCCAAGATTGTAGGGTGGGTACTCAAGATTCGCCACACCTTCTAGATTTGAATCACATTGCATTACTGGGTGTACCTGCGAGGAACCAAACAAACCATCAATCTTTTTATTTAACATCTCTACCTAATTTGAGAGCATGGTGATTGCGTCGAGGTTGAAAACTCCGGCTATTTTTGTTGGCCTTGTCCTTGTAACTTGCCACTAATAGTTGTTCAGTGACATCTCCTCTATAAACTCATAGGCCACCTTAGGAGTTTTGTTATTTACGGTTCCACCGGCTGCTGAATCAATCAACTGCTAGGGTTGAGGGGTTCACACCGTTGTAAAAAGTTTGGACTTGTAGCCATGAAGGTAATCCGTAGTGTGGGCACCTTCTCAATAGATCTTTGTATCTCTCCCATGCATCGTATAGTGTTTCTAAATCCATCTGCATAAAAGAAGAGATATCATTCCTTAATTTGGCCGTTTTGGCCGGCGAAAAATATTTTAATAAAAATTTTCGGTCATTTGTTCCCATGTATGATTGATCCTCATTGAAGAGAATTCAGCCACTGTTTAGCTTTATTCCTCAAAGAGAGGGAAATAATCGAAGCATATGGCATCATCAGAAATGCCATTAATTTTGAAAGTATCGCAAAATTCTAGGAAATTTGCCAAGTGATTATTTGGATCTTCATCTTGCAAACCATCAAACTGAACAAATTGTTGTATCATTTGTATAGTGTTAGGTTTCAGTTCAAAATTATTAGCAGCTATAGCAGGTCTAACAATACTTGGCTCAGTTCCTGTTAAATTAGGTTTAGCACAATCATACATAGTTCGAGGAGCAAGATTTTCAGCCACCTCTGGAGGTAGCGGATTATTCTCAGCATTCTCTTTGGTAGTATTAATTTAGTTATCTTGCTCTTCTTGTATGTAGTTTAAGCTTCGCCTTATTTCTCTTCGGTTTCAGCATACAGTACCTTCGATATCACTGTCGTAAATCAAGGGTCCTGTCGGGTTCCTTCTAGTCATAAACTAGCGATACCTACCAGAAAAGATAAAAGAAAAAGAAAATTAAAAAAGTAAAAATAAAATTTAATTTCAAAAATAAAATAAAATATGGCTAAAGTAATAAAAATTGAGTTTTCTTAATATTTTAGTTCCCCGGCAATGACGCCAAAAACTTGATCCTGTGTCAGAGTCTTAAAAATTTATAATATGAATGATCTAGCCTAAAACTAGCTGTAATCACGACTTGAGGCAAGCACACCTATCGAATAGTGGTATAGTTTAGTGGCAAGACCGGATTGTCGAACCCAAAGGAACCAAAAGTACTAATACTAACTTTCTTATTATTATTTAACCTAAGAATTGAAGGACTTATTGTCTAATCTAAAATTAACTAATTACTAAGCTAGAGATGCTAAGACAAAGAGAATGAATTGGGGAAAATACTTGAGGGAAAACCAATTGATTAAGACAATACCCGAGGAAGAATCCACTTAGACTTCACTTGTTATCTAACTCTGAACCAGACGATTTATTCACTTGACTTGATCCGTAGGATTCCCTAATTTATATTAATACCTCTCTCGAGGCTATTAACATCTAACCCTAGGTTGATTAATTGAAATCTCTTGCTAATTAAAACCCCTAGAACTGCATTAACTCAATCTATCGATTCCCATATAAGGTTTGACCCTAATCCGGTAGATTTTCGTCATCCTATCTCTAAGATTGCGATCAACTCCGCTTAACTATGCTAGATCTACTTGAGACAGGTTCTATTCCTCCTCTACCTAAGAGCATAAATGCTTGAATCAATATCCTAAAATATCAAAACAAAAATTAAGGACACATAGTTAAGAACAAATCAAGTATTTATCATACAACTCAGAAAACAATAACAAGATCCATCTTAGGTTTCATCCCCCTCAGGTATTTGAGGGGTTTAGTTCATAATCATAAAAGAATACATCTCAGAATAAATATCAAACAAAACATAAAGAAAACCCTAAAACCCCTAGAGGAATTGAAGGAGAGATCCTCAGTCTTGAGTATGACTCCGGCTTCTTGAGATGAATCAACTGGCTTTCTTCGAGTGAATCCCACAATTTGGCCCCTCTGGCTTGGCTCTTTGGCCTAGCTGAGCACCCCTAAAGGTTGGCCTCTAGGGTGTTTATATAGGCTTTTGGAACATCCTTCTTTGCCTCTAAGTACCCCATTCTAAATAGAATTCAAATAGGTCACGTCAGGGACACGCCCATCGCACACACCCGTGGAAGTCGAGGCCAGGCCGTGTTTGGGTCTGTTAATGAGGCACAGCCATGTGGTTTTGGGCCCAGGCCGTTTCAATTTTGTGTTAGGCCCATTTTCTCCATTTTCAGCTCGTTTCTCGTTCTTTTCATATTTCGATGCTCTCCTGAGTATAAAACATGAAAACAAAGGATTAGGAGCACCTATTTCCATAATTAAAGGGATAAATCATCCAAAATTATGCTAAATGTGGGATTAAAATATGTTCATATTACGGTTTATCAGACAACTTATATGAGATAGGCAATACCTAAGGAAGAGTCCATCTAGACTTCACTTATTACTTTTGATTCATATGATTTATTCACTTGACTTAATCCGTAGAAATCCATGATTTATGTTAATATCTCTTTCGAGACTAAAAACAACTAACTCTAGGTTGATTAATTGAAATTTCTTTCTAATTAAAACCCCTATTGTCGCATTAACTCGATAAATGGATTCCCTTATTAGATTTGACTCTAATCTGGCAGATTTTTGTCGCCCTATTTCTAGGGTTGCAATCAACTTCATGCTTTTATTGTGTTGATCTTTTCTTAAACAAAGACTTTTGCTCCACTGAATAAGCACATTCGACTTGAATTAATAACCTGAATTATCAAAACAAGAATAAAAACTCACAATTAAGAATAAGAACAAGTATTTATCTTATAAATCAAATAAAATAAGATTCAGCTAGGTTTCATCCCCTTAGATATTTAAGGGATTTAGTTCATACTAATAGAGGGTAACATCATAAAATAGGGAAAACCATAAAACATAATAAAAACCCAAAAACTTCTAAAGAACTTGATGGGAGATCTTTAGTCTTGATGGAGATCCTTCTCCTAAGCTGTTCCTGACTGCTGTCTTCGAGTACTTTCTGCCTTCTACTCCACGTCTATTCAACGCCTCCCTTTAGGTTGCCTCCTAGGGTGTTTATATAGGCTTTGGAGCACCTCTATTGGCCCACAAGTAGCTTATTCCGAATAGAATTCTTCTTTGCTACAGCAGGGACACGCCCATGGTGGACTCCTTGGCCGTGGTCGATTTTGCTCACCACACACGACCATGTGATCTGCTCGTGGTTGATAGTCCAGGCCATGTGATTTCTGATGTAGGCCTATTTTGTCCCTTTTTGGCCGATTTCTTATTATTTTTGACTTCCTAAGCTCTCCTGAGTATAAAACATGAAATTAAGGGATTAGGAGCATCAAATTCATCAAATCTAATGAAAATTCATCAAAAAATAAGCCAAGCATAGGGTTAAAATATGTGTAAATTATGGTTTATCAAATATCCCCACACTTAAGAGTTTTTGTTGTCCTCAAGCAAAAAATTCACAACTCACAATTAAAATTAACTTCCCTCAATTCATAATTCTCATCAAAATTTATAGATAATTCATACATGGATAATTTGACTCAAAGAGTCTTAAAGATTCAAACAATCTAAGTCATCAATTTTTATAGTACGAATACATAGGTGTTTCCCCTTACCTAAATAATTACCTCTGATTCAAAACTAAAAAGGATTGACATCCTCACTAAAGATTCACTCAAATCACTCAGTGTTTAAGGTTCAATTTACGCACTCAAAAGTCAAACATGAAAAGTTAATCCCATAAGCTTGCTTGAAAATCAAATCTCTACCACCATAGAATGAGATGATACACAAATCAAAAGGTCTTTAAAAGGGTTGTAATGGGGCTTGGGTTAAAGGTGTGGATAAAGGCTGAATTAAAGGGTTAGAATCGAGATTGAATTGTTAAATTACCTAACTAGAACAATAGACTAACACTGAATAATTAAATCAATTGACAACTTATAATAATAACATGAGCTGCTTCTCCAAATATGAAATTAACTGCGTAAGCTCAAATATCATGGAACTAATAATGAATGAATTTCCAATTTTTTTAACAATAAGAACATACATGAATAAGATGAACTTAACCTGAAATAGAGAACATAGTTAAGAAATTTCTTAAATCAAATCTCGACATAAGGGGAGTCAAGAAAATATAAGAAACAAAAATTTAGTTTTGGGTTAATATTGATGGGTGAGTCAAGAAACGGTCTATTAGGCTCAAAGGGTTTCACTAGGGGTTAAGTATGAAGGTAGGCTTTTTGGTAGAATAAGTGGGTTAAATCCTAGGTGCCTTTATCATCTCAGTATATCAAATCAAAAGTGTGGTCTCGACATGCATAATCGAAGCAAGTTCTAGAATAACAAATCAATGTTGACACACTCATAATCAATAAAGTGAGCAAGAAAAGATATACGCTCTAAAGGCTCAAAATCTCACAGAAATTATGGTTTTTGATGTCGACCATGTAAATTTCAAGCTTCAAAGTAATATTTAAATTTAGGAAAATAACCTAGAAATTTAATTTTGAAAATAGACTTATCATGCTTGATTCTCTAATATCTTAAAGTATAAACCATCAATGCACAATTATCTATGACTTAATCCAAGACATATCAATAAAAATAATATATTAATAGAAGTTTCATTTTAATTAGTAATATGAGAAAATACTTTAAGAACAAGACAAAATTTAGAGATTTTCTGGTAATGAAATCAATAACCTCCCACACTTAATATGTACATTGTCCTCAATGTACAAAGATAAATAACGACAATATAGTAAGAAAATCATAAGAGAGAAAGAGAGGTGAAACTTCTTGAATTTTGGATGGAGTCAAAGAAAAGAAACAGTGTAAAGTTGGGCAGAGAATGTGGATACTCCGGTGGTGGTGTGGTCGTTCCTTAACAGCCCCTTGAACCTAAATTAAAAAAATTAAAATATACTAATATAAATTAAGGACAGAAAAGATAAAGGGAAAGAATTTAAAAATAAAAATAAAAGAAAAAGAAAAAATAGATGGACTCAAAGGTCCATGTTTTGTCGAGTTAATGAAGCGGCCGGCATGAACTTATGTAGATTTGTCTCGCACGAGGGGACTATGCCAGGGTCCTTTCGCTTTTTTGACATTGATATGGTGCTGTAAAGAAAAAAATGAGGGCACGGGGACAAGGAAAATGAAAGGAGAAAGATAATAGAAAAAGAAAGGGGTGTGGTGGCTAGGGTTTGGAAAAAGAAGAATTTGGGGAGAAAGTGAGAAGAAGAGGGTGTTTTAAATAGGAATCAGGGACCTGGTGGCTGCCCACACCCGTGTGCAATGGATGTGTTAGGTCACACGATCGTATCGCGTGGCCATGTGGTGGTTTGTCCATTTCTCCCACGCCTGTGTAGAGGTTTCCACGTCCATGTTGACTAATCAGTGTCGACCACGGCCTCAGGACACGGCGTGTCGTACACCCATTTTACTTTCTCAGTGTCGACCACGGCCGTATCGCACAGCCGTGGCATTTTATCTCCGCTCGTGGTTTTGGAATGTTTCATCCTTGGTTCGCACGGTTTCTGCCACGCCGATATGCCTAATCATGGTGTCCATATGGCCACGGCGACGCCCGTGTGCAAAGCCGTGTGGTAGGGAAACCTGCACTTTATTGAATTTGTTAGTTTCAAGTTAGGTGCTAAAAATTGAAAATATGAAAATTAATGGGGTTAGTGTTCGGGTTGCCTCCCGAGAAGCGCTCGTTTAAAGTCTTAAGCTAGACTTACCTCTCATTCACATAATCATGGTGGTTTGAAGAGTTGAAACTCCTTATTCTTGCTATCAATTCGGTTATCGATATATAATTTGAATCGAGTGTTGTTTACCTTAAAAGTGCCAAATGTAGGATTAGTTATGTCGACTGTTCCGTATGGGAAGACATTCAGTACCATGAAAGGGATCTCTTCGTTTGTATTAAGGTCCAAAGTGGTGATCTGAGGGTCTTTCTTATCCAACAATACCTGATCTCTGATCTTAAATTGGGTTGTCCCATCCTTAAGTTTGACATGGTTTTGCTTTGGTTCATCGTGTTTCCATGGTTTCTCCTTGTCATGTGTCTTCCACTTATCTAGTTCATCGATCTAAAGTCTTCGCTCCTCATGAGTTAATTCTTTGCTAGCACGAGGTCTAAGATATGGCTCAGTTGTGTAATTTTGTGATGCTTCATAAAAAGATGGCTGAACCAAATGGTCATTAATAGAATTTATGTTCTCACCTTTATTACTCGATGTCCTAGCCGAGTCAAGAGCCTGAAGAGTGATCGTTTCGTCACCTGCACAAAGTGTGAGTTCACCTGTACCAACATCAATTCTAGTTTTAGCAGTTGCTAAAAAGGGTCTTCCTAAAATTAAAGACACATTCTTGTCCTCATCCATGTTTAAAACAACAAAGTCTACTGAGAATATGAATTTATCAATTTTTACTAGTACATCCTCAATTATACCCCTAGGAACTCTGATAGTTTTATCAGCCAATTGAATGCTCATCCTAGTTTGTTTGGGTTTTCGAGACCTAGCTGTTTAAACATTTTATAAGGCATAACATTGATACTTGCCCCTAAATCAGCTAAAGCATTGTTAATAGATAAACTACCCATTAAGCAAGGAATTGTAAAACTCCTGGATCTTTTAACTTTTGCAGTAGTCTATTTTGTAAGATTGCTGAGCACACTGCATTTAGCTCCACATGCTACACCTTTTCTAACTTAGTTTGTTTGTCTAAAGCTCCTTTAGAAATTTTCTTAAATTGGAAATCTGCGAAAGAGCTTTAAGAAATGGTAAGTTAATATGTAATTTATTTAGAATTTTAATAAATTTATCGAATTGTTCATCGAGCGGTCTTTCTTCATCACATTGGGGTATGGCACACGATTGGTACTCTGTAATTACTGGTTTTGGTTTATCATGGCTTACCTCAACCTTACCTTTCTCTACGACATTTTCTTACTGCAATTTTGGTTTATCTAACCCTTCACTATCGTGAGCAATAATGGCATGAATTTTCTCCTTTGGGTTAGTTTCAGTGTTGCTTGGCAAACTACCTTGTGGTCGTTCAAATATGAGCTTAGCAAGTTGTCCTAATTGGTTCTTGATCCCTTGAATCGATGCATGCTGATTTTTTAGTGTTGTTTTGGTGTTTTGGAAATGAGTTTCAAACACCGTGTAAATTTTGTTAGCATTTCCTCAAGGTTCGACTTTTCTCTTGTGGGTAGGGTTGCTGTAGAAAACCTGTGGGGGTTGTTGTCTCTGATTTCCTTGGCCACCCAATGAAAAGTTTGGGTGATTCCTCCAACCTGGATTGTAAGTGTTACTATAAGGGTTATTTTGAGGTCTAAAATTATTACCCATATAGTTCATCTGTTCATTCTCTACGCCAGGGTTGTAGGGTGGGTACTCTGTATTGTTCGTCCCTCCTCCATATGTATCGTACTGCATCACTAGATGTACATGCGAAGAACCATACAAACTATCAATATTTTTATTTAACAATTCTACCTAATTTAATAGCATGCTCACTGCGTCGAGGTTGAAAACACTGGCGGCTTTTGTTGGCTTTGTCCTCGTAACTTGCCACTGATAGTTATTCAGTGCCATCTCTTCTATAAACTCATAAGCCGCTTTAGGGATCTTGTTATTTAGGGTTCCATCGCCAACTGAATCAATCAACTGTCTGGTTGAGGGGTTCACACCATTATAAAAGGTTTGAACCTGTAGCCACAGAGGTAACCCATGGTGAGGTCATCCTCTTCCATGCATCATAGAGTGTTTCTAGATCCATCTACACAAAAGAATAAAATATCATTCCTTAACTTAGCCGTTTTAGCCGGTGAAAAATATTTTAACAAAAATTTTTTGGTCATTTGGTCCCATGTGATCCTCATGGTAACAAGTTCAACCACTGTTTAGCTTTGTTCCTCAATGAAAAGGGAAACAACAGAAGGTGAATGGCATCATCAAAATGCCATTAATTTTGAAAGTGTCGCAAAACTCTAGAAATTTTGCCAAGTGATTGTTTGGATCCTTATCCTGCAAACCATCAAATTGAACAAATGACTGAATCATCTGTATAGTGTTAGGTTTTAGTTAAAAATTATTTGCAGCAATAGCAGGTCTAACAATACTTGATTCGGTTCCTATTAAATTAGGTTTAGCATAATCATACATAGTACGCAGAGCAGGATTTTGATTCACTGGATTTGCGGCAACCACAAGAGGTAGCGGATTATTATTAGCCATCTCTTCGGTAGTATTGGTTTCGTCTTCTTGCTATTCTTCTATGTATTGTAAGCTTTGCCTTATTTCTCTTCAGTTTCTGCAAGCGGTAGCTTTGATATTGCTGTCAAAAAGTAATGGTCTTGACGGATTTTTCTAGTCATAAACTAAAATTACCTGCTAGAAGCAAATAAAAGAAAAATTAGCAAAAAATAAAAAAAATATAAATAGTAAAAAAAAGGCTAAAGTAATAAAACTTTAGTGTTCCTAATATCTTAGTCCCACAATAGCGCCAAAAACTTGATGGAGCTCGAAACTAACTATTATTTCGAAAAAGGCAAGCGCACCTATCGAACAGTAGTATAGTTATGGCGAGTCCGAAATATCATATCCTCAAGGACTAAAATTATTAGTACTAACTATCTTTTTATTATCTAGCCTAGTAATTCAGGGGATTTATTTTTAATCTAAAATTAACTAACTAATTTAACTAATTAAATGACTATGAACGTGACAGAGAGAGAATTGGGAAAATACTTTTGGACAACTTATATGAGATAGGCAACACCTAAGGAAGAATCCACCTAGACTTACACTTATTACTTTTGATTCATATGATTTATTCACTTGACTTAATCCATAGAAATCCCTGATTTATATTAATATCTCTTTTGAGACTAAAAACAACTAACCCTAGGTTGATTAATTGAAATTTCTTTCTAATTAAAACCCCTATTGTTGCATTAACTCGATCTATGGAATCCTTTTGATAAACCGTAATATGTTCAAATTTTAATCCCACATTTAGCATACTTTTGGAATTTATTCCCTGAAATATGGAATTTGGTGCTCCTAATCCTTTTATTTCATGTTTTATACTTAGAAGAGCACCAGAGGATGAAAAGAACATGAAACCGGCCAAAAATGGAGAAAATGGGCCAAAGTACGAAATCAACACGGCCCAGTCTTGAAACACATAGCCATGCCTCTTTAAAAGGTTAGAACACGGCTGGACTGAAACACACGACCGTGCCTCCTTAGCAGATTCAACCACGGCCTGACCCCGAATCACACGACCATGCCACATGGGCGTGTCCTGCTGCAACAAAGAAGAGTTTCATTCAGATTAGGGTACTTAGAGGCAAAGAAATACGTTCTAAAAGCCTATATAAACACCCTAGAGGCCAACCTTTATGGCGGACGTTCAGCGAGGCCAAGGAGACAAGCTAGGGGCTAGAATAGTGGGATTCACTCAAAGAAAGCCAGTTGATTCATCCCAGAAGCTGGAATCATACTCAAGCCTGAGGATCTCTCCTTCAATTCCTTCAGGAGTTATAGGGTTTTTCTTATGTTTTGTTTTATATTTTCTTCTGAGATGTATTCTTTTATAATTATGAACTAAACCCCTCAAATACCTGAGGGGATGAAACCTAAGA
This sequence comes from Gossypium rotundifolium, assembly GCA_025506655.1. Taxonomy (NCBI): domain Eukaryota; kingdom Viridiplantae; phylum Streptophyta; class Magnoliopsida; order Malvales; family Malvaceae; genus Gossypium; species Gossypium rotundifolium. The sequence continues at coordinate 19,649,463 of CP106733.1, read as the reverse complement.
TGAATCTTGTTATTGTTTTCTGAGCTATATGATAAATACTTGATTTGTTCTTAACTATGTGTTCTTAATTCTTATTTTGATATTTCAGGTTCATGCCCCTAGGCAGAGGAGGAGTATTCCCTGTTTAAGAGTAGATCTAGCATAGTTAAGCGGAGTTGATCGCAACCCTAGAGATAGGATGATGAAAATCTGTCGGATTAGGGTCAAACCTAATATGGGATTCCATAGATCGGGTTAATGCAATTCTAGGGGTTTTAATTTGAAAGAAATTTCAATTAATCAACCTAAGGTTAGACGCTAGTAGCCTCGAGAGAGGTATTAATATAAATTAGGGAATCCTACGGATTAAGTCAAGTGAATAAATCGTCTGGTTCAGAGTTAGATAACAAGTGAAGTCTAGGTGGATTCTTCCTCAGGTATTTTCTTAATCAATTGGTTTTCCTACAAGTAGTTCCTCAATTCCTTCTTAGTGTCTTAGCATCTTTAGCTTAGTAGTTAGTTAATTTTAGATTATATAACAATTCCCTTAATTCTTAGCTTGCCTCAATTGTGGTGATAGTTAGTTTCTAGGCTCGATCATTCATTATATAAATTTTAAGACTTTTTCCACCACCATCAAGTTTTTGGTGCTGTTGCTGGGAACTGAAAAATTAAGAACGCTCAATTTTTATTACTTTAGCCAGATTTTATTTTTTGCAATTGAATTTTATTTTTACTTTTCTAATTTTCTTTTTCTTTTCCTTGCAGGTACCTCTAGTTTATGACTATAAGGAAACTGACAGGACCCTTGATTTATGATAGTGATATCGAAGGTACTGTTCGCAGAAATCGTAGAGAAATAAGGCGAAGCTTCAACTACCTACATGAAGAGAAAGAAGATGAAATTAATACTACCAAAGAGATGGCCAAGAATAATCTGCAACCTCAAGAGGTAGCCAAAAATCATGCTCCTCGAACTATGTATGATTATGCTAAACCTAATTTAACATGGACAGACTCGAGTATTGTTAGGCCTGCTATAGCTATTAATAATTTTGAATTGAAACCTAACACTATACAAATGATTCAATAGTTTGTTCAATTTGAGGGTTTGTAGGACGAAGACCCAAATACTCATTTAGCAAATTTCCTATAATTTTGCAATACTTTCAAAAAAATGGCATTTCTGATGATGCCATCCGTCTTCGGTTATTTCCCTTTTCTTTGAGGAATAAAGCTAAACAGTGGTTGAATTCTCTTCCACGTGGATCAATCACTATGTAACATCCTGAATAGGGCCTATGCATTTTCAGTTTGATTGTATGAAATGACAAGTTCAAGCACTAAGAATAAATTTGTGATATTTTTGGAAACCTGGAAATGCATGAAAATGGAAACCTAAACATTTTGGAAACCTAAACATTTTGGAAACCTGAGCATTTTGGAAACCTAAACATTTTGGAAACCTGAACATTTTGGAAACCTAAACATTTTGGAAACCTAAACATTTTGGAAACACGAACATTTGGAAACTTGAAGATGTAAGAAAAATGGCAAGTTCTGAGCCGATCAAAATTTTAGGAAACTTAGAAATAAGGCCTAATGACAAATTTTAAAGTCCAAAATAGGAAATAAGGGCAAGAGGGCCTTAAAAGAAAAAGTTGGTGAAATTTGACACACAATCGGGCTTGGAAAAGTGGCCTGAAGGTGTCACTTAAGGCTTATGGAAATGGCCTAAGTTCGAGTCACTTGGAAAGAAAATAATGAAGGTTTTATTTTGCTTCCAAGGCTAAGAGGTTGGACGGCACAAGCTTCTAGAATTAGAGGAGTTTTAATTCCATAAATATATGATAAAATAAGTAATAAATAAAGGATTTTCTTTTAATAAGATAAATGAGGAGTTAAAGGATGGATTAAATACTTTTAATTTAATTAGGTGATAATTAAAGGAGATAATATTATCACTTGGGGGGAGTAGTGGCCAAGTCATGGACTCTTGGTCTAGCAATTTCAGTTAAAAGAGGAGAATTGAGGCTATTCTCTCATCTTTTCCAACCTTGCCAAAATTTTGCTAATTCTCACCCCCTCTCTGCCGAATTTTCCTTAAGAAAAAAACCATCCTCTCTTCTTCTATTTTCTTCTCTGTTTCTACTACCAAAGCCGAACCTTTGTTGATACTAAGTAAAGAAGCAATCGATTAAAGACATCAAGGTAAGGTTAAGCTATTCAATCTCCTTTCTTTTCTTTTCTAAATGCCGAAAGTAAAAGTACTAATCCCAAACCTTGTTCATGGCCGAATCTACAAGGGGTCTCTCAGGTTTCCACAATAACCGAATATAAGGATCAAGGATCTAAGGTAAGAACAATCAATTCTTGTTCTTCTAATTCGTTTAATCAATTTCTAAGGAAATAACCTCTTTTATGTCTTTTGGCCGATTCCAAGGAAGAGAAAGGTGAAGTTTTCTGGATTAAAATCCTTAAGGTAAGCCTCTAAAAGCATTCGCCAAGGCTTGTGTGATTATCTAGATTAGTTCTTTAATTGTTAAAAGCGAAAACTAACCCATAGTGAGATTCAAGGTTGGTAGAATATCGGGTAAAGGAAAAACCAAGTTTTGGATTTGAATAAACACCAAATCGGCATCAAAGGTAAGCCTTTTACAAATCCTACTAGGATTTGGTTTTGTTTCAAGCCAAATGGGTTTATTAATGTGTCTTATATGATGGCGAATATAGGAGTTATCAGATCTAAAGTTAGATTGGGATTTTCGAGATCTCAAGAAACCTTGTTAAGCAAATCAGGTGTGTACGCACACTAACCTTCGATTTATCATGTGGCAATTATTTTTATGAATATGTATAAGAATATGAATATGGCTAAGTACCCTAATGTGGTACAAAGGTACTCAGTGCACGTTTCCTACTTAGATAGGATTATGAAATATGTTATTCTATAACATGTGAAATATGAATATGAATGTGAATTTAATTATATGCATGATTATTAATTTTGGGGCATTCGGGTTTATGTGAAAGGGAAGAAGGTGTTGACTTGGTCTCACTAACGTTATATGGTGACTACGGTCACAAATATCTGAATTTGGTAACTTTGGTTACATTATTTGAATATGGTGTCTAATGACACAAATTATATGGGCGATGAGCACGTCATTGCAATGATCGCCTTCGATGGTGTGTAGCGGATGGAGGGTTGACTTAGTAGTCCCCACGGTGTGACTAGCAGGTACGGGTGGCGTGTAGCGGATGGACCATTAGGCTTGGGTTGGGTTGCATCATAATTTATTTTATATGAATCTGATGTTTGAACATGTATGCCTGATTTGTTGAATGTTAGTATTGTGTGCACATTGAGTCTGTAGACTCACCCGTTGTGGGAATTATTTTCGGTGATGAGCGGTGTGATGAAATTTGGTGGACCTTGAGGAGGCCATGCTACATTTGGAGATTTTATTTTATTTGGACTTTATTTACATTTAGTACCCTTAATTATATTTTTGGGATTTATTTGATGTAATAAGGCCATAAGGCCCAATGGATTTTATTATTCGCTTCACTTTAAATTATTATGTTACTGAACTATTATGATTAAAGTTAAATGATTTTTTAAAACCTTAAAAATTATTTTGTCACCTTAATAAAATTGGATTTACAAGTTTAATTAAATGGGTTTCCAATCTAAGCCCAATCCACAACAACATTTTCTAAAAATTTTACAAATTTTCTCTAAGTAACGAATGATTTTGAAATCGGTTCACTTTAGGAACATACGAGATCCTTACGGCTCGTGGTAGGGTGTGGGGTGTTTCATTTGGTATCGAGCCCGTTTTAAACTCTCGACACATGGGCTAAGGCCCAAAACGTTTTCAAAGGAGCCAAATGATTATCTTTGAAAAATAAGCAGGCTTCTGGCATGGCCCCTAAGTCTCCGACCCGCAGTCCACCAGGTAAGTACCCCTAACTATATGTGTGATTCTATGAACTATATAAGGGTAGAAAAGGCATGGAACGTAGAATAGAATGATAGGAACTTGAACCCTAGGATTAGATTACTCAAACACAAAACCACATAAGATTTAATACACTTAACCAACCTATGGCTAAGTCACTGAGCTGGTGGTGTGGTAACCCTTGTACGCATGTCTAGGATTAGATCCGGAAGAGCTTGGTATTTAAGCAGTCCTAGTGACTCACCTCCTCTTCGTAGGAATCCTACCTGGTGCGTAGCTTCGGTTCACCCTAACTCAGAGGGCTCAGTGGTGTGGCAACCTCTGTGCGCATGTCTAGGAATGGTTTCGGTGGGAGCTTGGTATTTAAGCAGTCTGCGTGACTCACCTCCTCTCCACACGAATCCTGCCTAGTGCGTAGCTTTGGTTCACCCTGACCAAGAGGGCTCGGTCATAGGCTAAACGTAATGACTAAAACCCGAAAGGGAACTAGCCATGTTTTAAAAAAAAAGAAGAGAGAACAAAACAACAAACCCTAGGTTTTCAAACTTCTAAAACTTTCTTTTAAATCTAAGAAAATTATTTTTACAACATTTTCGAAAAACTCTTGATTCTGAAAATTACAAAAATGCTCTTGGGGGTGAAATTACCAAAACATACTTGGTTTATAAAATATTCAACTACCCAATGACTTTACCAAAATTTCATTATTTCATAAACATTCAAAACCCTAATTTGTAAAATGTCAAAATACCTTGATTTTGGAAAAATTACAAAATTGCCCCTAACTTACAAAATTACCAAAATGACCCTAATTTCCAAATTTTTGCAACATCCTCATTTTTGAAAGAACAATTTTCAAAAAGAACCCTCAAAGTTTTACAACTTTTGAAATACCCCTAATTTATTAAAATTATAAATTTACCCTGATTTATGAAAAATTACCAAAATACCCCTGAGGTCAAAAATTTACCGAGATACCCCCGAATTTCAAAATTTTTCCTAATTACCCCGAGACTTTGAAATTTCCAAAATAATTTTTGACAAAAACACCAAGAAAGGTTTTCTTCTGAAAAATTACAAAAATACCCTGTAGGATAAAATTACGAAAATACCCCTGGTAGTGGAAAACAACAACAACAAAAACTACAGCGTTTCTCCGAATGAGCGAAAGTTCATACTTGTTTGATGGATGGATGAATGAATGGAAAAGACGTGTGATTGTATGAATACTGAAAAACCACTCTTAAATCCTTTCTCATAAAACTCCTTCATGGGTAAAAAGTGGAACAATGACTAATCCATAAAATTTCTTAATTAGATCTCGACGCTAGAAAATGAGCTCTAGAGGGCGTGGTCGTGCGTGGTCGAGGTAGAGGAAAGATGACCGTGTCGGAACCCGTTAGGTCGGTCAAGGTCCGACAATGAAATGTCATACCACCACCACCCCATTTATTAATGTTGAGCGGCGAGCTCGAGACGGGGAGGATCTTGTGTCACAGTCGTACTACGAGTTTTGGAATTGGTGGCGGTGCGGGAGGAAATTCAGAAATCGAAAGTCAGACCGAGCAGCTCTGAGCTAATAGAGCGGAAATGTTAGGAGTATCTAATGTGGCACCCAATCTGACTAAGTACTAGTTGTAAGCAACGGAGCGTATCATGGATGAGCTCGATCGACTCCAGAGGAAAATTTGAAAGGGATGGTGGCTTTGTTACGCGATGAAGCGTATCAGTGGTGGTTAACTATTCGGGATGGTACCACGGCTGAAAATTTGACCTGGGAGTATGTTAAAGAGGCATTTCGGAAGAAGTATGTGGGAACCAGGTATACGGATGAACAAAGGAAGGCTTTTCTATGGTTGGTGCAAGGGAGTAAGTCCGTCGCAGAATATGAGGCAGAATTTCTGAGGTTGAGCCGCTATGCTCGAAGGGTAGTGGCAACTGAGCATGAACGCTATGTCCGTTTTGAAGACGGACTGAGGGACGATCTAAGATTGTTGATAGCACCGCATCAGGAGCGAGAATTCTCTACTTTGGTGGAAAAGGCCAAGGTGGCCGAGGGGATTAAAGACGCTACTAAGCAGATCATGGATAAGAATAAGGCCAAGAGAGGGTTTGGGCCATCTGGAAAGGGTTATAAGAGGCCTAAGGTTGACGGGCCACGAAATCAACAAAGTGGTACTGGTGACGATGTCGCCCTTGTGAACATTGTGGGAAGAAGCACATGGGAGAGTGTTAGAGAAAATGGGAGGATGTTTCAAGTGTGGGTCCAAGGACCATATGCTTAAGGATTGTCCCAAGCAACGGATGAGAGCCGACCGCGATTCGAATGCTAGCTGATCGATAGAGGCGACACAGACCTCAACGGGTCGTGGTTCGTAACCGAGGTAGTGGTCTTTGGCAGAGGCCGTGGAACACAAGGCCGAGGTACTAATGTTAATCTGATAAGACAATCAGGTTTGGTTTATACGGTTCATAGAAGGGAAGATGGTGGCCTTGCCGGATGTAATAACCCAGGTATGTTCTTTATTTTGACAAACCCTACTTTACTTTGATTGATGTGGGCTCGACCCATTCCTATCTTGCAAGTAGTGTAGTGGAAACACTAGGTTTAGACTCGAACTTTCGATAGGAAGATGACCGTAGTAAGCCCATTAGGCCAAAGCGTAGTGGTAGACAAGATCTTTGGAATGTACCCTAGAGATTCGGGGAGTGAACTTTGGGCGATTTAATGGAGTTACCCTTGGAGAGTTTGAGCTTATACTCAGAATGGATTGGCTAGTAGAACACCGAGCCGTGTTGGATTGTGCGGCTAAACATATGGAATTAAGAACCTCGGAGGATGAAGTGGTTGTAATGATCAGAGAAAGGAGGAACTACTTGTCTAACGTAGTTTCGGCACTGAAGGCTGAGAAGATGGTTAAGAAGGGTTGCAAAGCATTCCTAGCCTTCGTAAGTGCGATAGGTGGGAAGGAGGAAGGTATTAATGGAGTTAGGGCGGTAAGGGACTTCATGGATGTGTTTCGGAGGAATTACCAAGAATACCCCAGACGGGGAGGTGGAATTTGGGAATTACTACGGAGCGACTCTGTGTCAATCGCTCCATCTTAGAATGGCACCAAAGGAGTTAGTGGAGCTCAAGGCTCGAGATACAAGAACTGTTGGATCGTGGGTTCATCGACCCAGTGTGTCTCGTGGGGAGCACCGGTCCTATTTGTGAAGAAGAAGGACGGAACTATGCGTATGTGCATAGATTACCGTCGCTTGAATAAGTGACCATTAAGAACAAGTATCCCTTGCCAAGGATCGATGACTTGTTCGATCGGTGAAAGGAGCCGCAGATGTTTTGAAGATCGACTTACGATCGGGATACCATCGATTGAAGGTGAAGGAGGTGACATCCATAAGACCGCTTTTAGGATAAGATATGGCCACTTGAGTTTGTAGTGATGCCGTTTGGATTGACGAATGCTCCAAAGCGTTCATGGATATGATGAATCGGGTTTTCCAACCCTACTTGGATAGGTTAAATCGTTGTGTTCATCGACGATATTTTGGTGTACTCAAAGTCGGAGGAGGAGCATGATGAGCATCTCCAAGTTGTGTTGGAAGTATTAAGGGAGAAGAAGCTTTATGCCAAATTCAGCAAGTGCGAATTTTGGCTTAAGGAGGTGGCATTCCTAGGACATGTGGTATCTGCAGAAGGAATAAGAGTGGATCCTAGGAAGATCGAAGCAGTGTTGGATTAGAAACCACCTAGGTCCGTGGCTGAAATCAAGTTTCTTAGGCTTGGTAGGCTATTACGAAGGTTTGTGGAAGGATTCTCGTCAATAGCGCGCCTTTAACAAAGTTACTAAGGAAGGAAGTACCCTTGAATGGGCGAATAAGCGGCGGGAGAGCTTGAAAAGCTTAAGAAGGTCTTGTGGAAGCCCCAAAGATAATTCAAATTTGGAGGCGGGAAAAGAATTTGTGGTGTCTTGTGGCGCTTCAGCATCACGGGTTAGGCGTGTGTTAATGCAAGAGGGCAAAGTAGTTGCTTACGCGTCCACGGCGATTAAGGCGCATGAGGTTAACTACCCCACTCATGACTTAGAGCTAGCAAAGATGGTTTTCGCCCTCAAGGTTTGGAGGCACTACCTTTATGGAGAAAGGTCAGTTATCTACACAAACCACAAGAGCCTTAAGTACTTGTTGAGTCAAAAGGAGTTGAACTTAAGGCAACGAAGGTGGGTGGAACTGTTGAAGGACTACGATTGTTTGATTGCATATCATCCGGGCAAGGCGAATGTAGTAGTTGATGCCCCGAGCCGGAAGGTTGTATCGGATCTACGGGCTTTGTTCGCTCATTTAAGTCTGTTTGATGACGAAGTCTGTTGGCGAATTACAAGTCGAGCCCACATGGCTAAAGGAAGTGAAAGAGGGACGGTTGGTAATGACTTAAGTACTAAGTTGCGCAAGAAATCAAAGAAGGGGATTAAAGGATTATGGTGTCAATGATGAAGGAGTATTGTGCTACAAGGGAAAAGTCTCGTATGCCGAGGAATGAGGAGTTGAGACAAAGGATTCTTGGAAGCGCATGGTAGCCCTTATGCTATGCATCCGGAGGCATCAAGTCATATAGAGATCTAAGGAACAGCTTTGGTGGTCCGATCCAAACGAGAGGTGATCAATTAGTGGGGAAATGTTTGACGATGTCGACAAGTTAAGGTGAACACCAAGTCCCATCAGATTACTTCAACCAATCAAGTTCCCCAATGGAAGTGGGAGAGAATTACCATGGACTTCGTTTGTGGGCTTCCCTTCGCCTACTAAGAAGGACTCGGTATGAGTGATAGCGGACCGTTTGACCAACTCCGCACACTTTATCCCAGTAAGAATGGATTATTCCCTTCAGAAGTTGGCTAAGTTATATGTGGCGGAAATCATAAGGTTACATGGAGTACCGATGTCGATCATCTCTGATAGAGACCCAAGGTTTATGTCTCGATTTTGGAAGGCACTTCATCAAGCTTTAGGCACTAAGTTAGACTTCACTACGGCTTTTCATCCACAATCGGACGGGCAGTTTGAACGGGTTATACAAGTGTTGGAGGATATGTTAAGAGGCTGTGTAATGGATTTTCAAGGAAGTTGGGAAAATTACTTGCCTTTAGCTGAATTCGCCTACAACAATAGCTATCAAGCCAGCATTCGGATGGCACCATACGAAGCATTGTATGGAAGGAAGTGTAGAACACCTACTTGTTGGACTGAATTAGGAGAACGTCGAGTTTTGGGTCCAGAATTAGTGGCAGAAACCGAAGAAAAGGTTGAGTTAATTCGGGCACGGTTGAAGGAAGCCTCTGATAGCCAGAAGTCGTACGCAGACCTTAAACGAAAGGGAATAGAGTTTGAAGTGGGAGACCAAGTATTCCTGAAAGTCTCGCCTTGGAAAAAGGTGATGAGGTTCGATCGAAAAGGAAGTTAAGCCCAAGGTTTGTAGGGCCTTATCGAGTACTGAAACGAGTTGGGCCAGTGGCATACCAATTAGAGTTGCCACCAGAATTGTAGCAGATGCACGACGTATTTCATGTGTCCATGTTACGTCGCTATCGATCGGATCCATCGCATGTGGTATCTGTTGAAGAAGTGGAGCTAAGGCCGGACTTATCCTACGAGGAAGAACCGATTCGGATTTTGGAACGAGATGTGAAAGTATTACGAAGGAAGACAGTGCCTCTAGTCAAAGTGCTATGGCGCAATCATGGAACGGAAGAAGCTTCGTGGGAGTCAGAGGAGACCATGCGACAGCAATACCCTCAATTGTTTTAGTTAGGAAATTTCGGGGATGAAATTTTGTTTAAGGGGGGTAGAACTGTAACATCCTGAATAGGGCCTATGCATTTTCAATTTGATTGTATGAAATGACAAGTTCAAGCACTAAGAATAAATTTGTGATATTTTTGGAAACCTGGAAATGCATGAAAATGGAAACCTGAACATTTTGGAAACCTAAACATTTTGGAAACCCGAACATTTTGGAAACCCGAACATTTTGGAAACTTGAAGATGTAAGAAAATGGCAAGTTCTGAATGGATCGAAAATTTTAGGAAACTTAGAAATAAGGCCGGAATGACAAATTTTAAAGTCCAAAATAGGAAATAAGGGCAAGAGGGCCTTAAAATAAAAAGTTGGTGAAATTTGACGCACAATCGGGCTTGGAAAAGTGGCTGAAGGTGTCACTTAAGGCTTATGGAAATGGCACTGGTTCGAGTCACTTGGAAAGCAAATAATGAAGGTTTTATTTTGCTTCCAAGGCTAAGAGGTTGGACGGCACAAGCTTCTAGAATTAGAGGAGTTTTAATTCCATAAATATATGATAAAATAAGTAATAAATAAAGGATTTTCTTTTAATAAGATAAATGAAGAGTTAAAGGATGGATTAAATACTTTTAATTTAATTAGGTGATAATTAAAGGAGATAATATTATCACTTGGGGGGAGTAGTGGCCAAGTCATGGACTCTTGGTCTAGCAATTTCAGTTAAAAGAGGAGAATTGAGGCTATTCTCTCATCTTTTCCAACCTTGCCGAAATTTTGCTAATTCTCACCCCCTCTCTGCCGAATTTTCCTTAAGCAAGAAACCATCCTCTCTTCTTCTATTTTCTTCTCTGTTTCTACTACCAAAGCCGAACCTTTGTTGATACTAAGTAAAGAAGCAATCAATTAAAGACATCAAGGTAAGGTTAAGCTATTCAATCTCCTTTCTTTTCTTTTCTAAATGCCGAAAGTAAAAGTACTAATCCCAAACCTTGTTCATGGCCGAATCTACAAGGGGTCTCTCAGGTTTCCACAATAACCGAATATAAGGATCAAGGATCTAAGCTAAGAATAATCAATTCTTGTTCTTTTAATTCGTTTAATCAAGATCTAAGGAAATAACCTCTTTTATGTCTTTTGGCCGATTCCAAGGAAGAGGAAGGTGAAGTTTTCGGGATTAAAATCCTTAAGGTAAGCCTCTAAAAGCATTCGGCCAAGGCTTGTGTGATTATCTAGATTAGTTCTTTAATTGTTAAAAAGCCAAAAACTAACCCATAGTGAGATTCAAGGTTGGCCGAATATCAGGTAAAGGAAAAACCAAGTTTTCGGGATTTGAATAAACACCAAATCGGCATCAAAGGTAAGCCTTTTTACAAATCCTACTAGGATTTGGTTTTGTTTCAAGCCAAATGGGTTTATTAATGTGCCTTATATGATGGCCGAATATAGGAGTTATCAGATCTAAAGTTAGATCAGGATTTTCGAGATCTCAAGGAACCTTGTTAAGCAAATCAGGTGTGTACGCACACTAACCTTCGATTTATCATGTGGCAATTATTTTTATGAATATGTATAAGAATATGAATATGGCTAAGTACCCTAATGTGGTACAAAGGTACTCAGGTACGTTTCCTACTTCCGATAGGATTATGAAATATGTTATTCTATAACATGTGAAATACGAATATGAATGTGAATTTAATTATATGCATGATTATTAATTTTGGGGCATTCGAGTTTATGTGAAAGGGGAAGAAGGTGTTGACTTCGGTCTCACCAACGTTATATGGTGACTACGGTCACAAATATCTGAATTTGGTAACTTTGGTTACATTATTTGAATATGGTGTCTAATGACACAAATTATATGGGCGATGAGCACGTCGACTGCAGCGACTGCCTTCGATGGTGTGTAGCGGATGGAGGGTTGACTTAGTAGTCCCCACGGTGTGACTGGCAGGTACGGGTGGTGTGTAGCGGATGGACCATTAGGCTTGGGTTGGGTTGCATCATAATTTATTTTATATGAATCTGATGTTTGAACATGTGTGCCTGATTTGTTGAATGTTAGTATTGTGTGCACATTGAGTCTGTAGACTCACCCCGTTGTGGGAATTATTTTCAGGTGATGAGCAGTGACGGACCGGTCCGGTGGACCTTGAGGAGGCCATGCTACATTTGGAGATTTTATTTTATTTGGACTTTATTTCTGTTTAGTACCCTTAATTATATTTTTGGGTTTTATTTGATGTAATAAGGCCATAAGGCCCAGTGGATTTTATTATTCTGCTTCACTTTAAATTATTATGTTACGAACTATTATGATTGAAGTTAAGTGATTTTTTTTAAAACCTTAAAAAGTATTTTGTCACCTTAATAAAATTGGATTTACAAGTTTAATTAAATGGGTTTCCAATCTAAGCCCAATCCACAACAACATTTTCTAAAAATTTTACAAATTTTCTCTAAGTAACGAATGATTTTGAAATCGGTTCACTTTAGGAACATACCAGATCCGGTTCAGGCTCGTGGGCCGGGTGTGGGGTGTTTCACACTACATGGGATCAAATGACTGAAAAAAAATTTTAAAATATTTTTCGCAGGCAAAAACAGTCAAATTAAGGAATGATATCTCTTCTTTTTGTGCAGATGGATCTAGAAACACTATACGATGCATGGGAGAGATATAATGATCTATTGAGAAGGTGGCCACACCATGGATTACCCTTGTGGCTATAGGTCCAAACTTTTTACAACAATGTGAATCCCTCAACCAGGCAATTGATTGAGTCAGCCGTCGACAGAACCCTGAATAACAAAACACTTGAGGTGGCCTACGAATTCATTGAAGAGATGTCACTGAATAACTATTAGTGGTAAGTCACGAGGATATGGCCAACAAAAGCCACCAGTGTTTTCAACCTCGACGCAGTAACCATGCTATCAAACCAGGTAGAACTTTTAACTAAGAAAATTTATAGCTTATGTGGTTCTTCGCAGGTACATCCAGCTATATAGTATGATATGAATGGAGGAGGGATGAGCAATACAGAATATCCATCTTACAACTCGAGTGCTGAAAATGAGCATGTTCACTATATGGGTAACAATTTTAAATCTCAAAATAACCTTTATAGTAATACTTATAATCTAGGTTAGAGGAACCACCCCAATTTCTCATGGGGTGATCAAGGAAATCAGAGACAACAACCCTTCCAAACTTCCAACAATAGCCCTACCCATAGGAAAAGAAATCGAACCTTGAGGAGATGCTGACAAAATTCATAGCGGTGTCAGAAACACGTTTCCAAAACACTGAAACAACATTTAAAAATAAACAAGTGTCGATTCAAGGGATCGAGAACTAGTTAGGGCAACTTGCTAAGCTGATCTCTGAATGACCACAAGGTAGCTTTCCAAGTAACACTGAGACTAACCCAAAGGAGCAACTTCAAGCCATAACAGCTCAAAATAGTGAAGGGCTAGTGGAATCTAAATCTGAGCCAAGGCAAGAACCTATGGTAAATGAATGTGAGGTTGGGGTAAGCTAAGAAATGCCAAAACTGTAATTAAAGAATACCAACCTCGAATACTATACCCCAATGCGATGAATAAAGACGACACAGACGAATAATGGTAAGTTTCTTAAACTTTTAAAGAAATTACATATTAACTTACCGTTTCTTGAAGCTCTTTCGCAGATGCCAAATTCAAGGAAAATTTTAAAAGAGCTTTTGACAAATAAGAGAAAGTTAGACGAGGAATCACATGTGAAACTAAACGCAATGTTCTCAGCAATGTTCCAAAATAAACTACCATGAAAATTACAAGATCCAGGGAGTTTTACAATTCCATGAAAATTACAAGACCCAAACAAACTAGGATGAGTATTCAATTAGCTGATAAGACTATTAGAATTCCTAGGGGTATAATTGAAGATGTACTAGTTAAAATTGACAGATTTATATTCCTAGTAGACTTTGTTGTTTTAGATATAGATGAGGATAATACGGTTCCTTTAATTTTAGGAAGGCCCTTTTTAGCAACTGCTAGATCTAAAATTGATGTTGGTACAGGTGAACTCACACTTCGTGTAGGTAACGAATCAATCAGTCTTCAAGCTCTCGACTTAGCTAGGATATCGAGTGATAAAGGTGAGAAAATTAATTTTATTAATGACCATTCAGTTAAACCTTCTTTTCAGGAAGCACCACGAACCACTCATCTGAGCTAGATCCTAGACCTCATACCAACAAGGAAATAACTCATGGGGAACAAAAGATTCAAATCGATGAGTAGACGAGTGGAAGCCACGTGTTAAGGAAAAATCGAAGGAACCCATAGACGAGCTCATGGAAACATCAAATCACTTCAAAATAGGAGATCAGGTACTATTAGATAAAACAGACCCTTGAATCACCATATCAGACCTGAATACAAACGAAGAGACCCCTTTCCAGGTAATCAATGTCTTTCCGTTCAAACGGTCGAGGTAACTTAGTCTGAATTCGACGCTTTTAAGGTAAATGCCACTCGACTCAAACTTTATAATGAAAGCATGAAAAGGATTTTCAACTCCGCAAACCACCGTGATTATGCGACTGAGAGGTAAGTCTAGCTTAAGACTTTAAACGAGCTCTTCTCGGGAGGCAACCCGAGCACTAACCCCATTAATTTTTACGTTTTTATTTTCCCTTTTTAGGACCTAACTATAAACTAACCAAAGTCCAAATTTCCATACCACACGTCCTTGCACACGGCCATGGACATGACCGTGTGGACACTACAGATTCTCGTACTGACATGGTAGAGATAGTATGAAATAGGACGAAAAAAATATCTTGAAGCCACGAGCTCTGATAAACACCACGGCTGTGTGACACAACCGTGGCCGACACTGTTTTATCAAAATGGGCGTGGCAACTTGTACACAGGCGTGGGAGAAACGAATGAACCACCGCACGGCCATGTGACTCGACATGCCCATGATACACGGGGGTGGGGATGTACTAGAGCTAAATTTTTTATTTTTTATTTTTTATTTAAAACACCTCTCTCCCCTTCTCACCTACTCTCCATTCTCTTCTTCCATAACCTCTACACTCCCCTCCCTTTTCATTTGCCTTTTTCATTCCCTAATATTTTTGAACTACACCATATCCATGTAGAAGAAATGGAATGATCCTAGCCCAGTCTCCCTATGCGAGACCGATCTACATAAGTTCATGCCGGCCGCTTCACTAACTCAACAGGAAAATGACCTTTGACTCCATCTAATCTTTCTTTTTCTTTTCTCTTCTCCTTTATTTTCCTTATCTTTATTTCTCTTATACTAAATTTAGTTTATTTTATTTTAGTTTCTTGGTTTTAGGTTCCTCAGGCTACTTGGGAATCACACACCACGGCCTTAGAAATCACACCCACCTCACGAACCATCTAACAATAAGGACTTTTCAGTCAATTAATCCTTTCTTTTAGTTTTATTTAACTTTTTTCACTTTTCTTTTTATTTTTCTTTTTTTAAAATATATAATTAGTATATTTAGAATTATTCTTATTATTTCCTAGCTAATTCTTCATGAGCTTCCCAATTTCTCCATCTAGCGTAGAGATTGTTGGCAGCCACCACACCACCACTAAAGACGCACCCTCCATCTTATCTTTCACCTTGAATCAAGTTTCCACACCTCCAACTCAAGGAATCCATCCAAAAATTCAGGAAATTTCACTTCTCTCCATCTCTTTTGATTTTCTTACTATATTACGAATATATATATTTGTACATTGAGGGCAATGTACATCTTAAGTGTGGGGGTGAAATTTATTTAAGAAAACTCATAACTTTTTGCATTATTCTCAAATACCGAATGATATCTTGTCTTATGTAATTTTCTTATATCACTAATTAGAATGAAATTTCTGATGATTTATTATTTCTATTGATATGTTTTGGATTAAGTCATAGTTAATTATGCAATGATGATTTAAACTTTAGGAGACTAGAGAATCAAGCATGATGAGTCTATTTTTCAGAAGTAAAAAAAAAAAAAATTGCTAGGTTGTTGACATAAATTTGAATATTACCTTGAAGTTTGAAATTTACAAGGTTGATATAAAAAGAAAACCCATAATTTTTGTGAGATCTTGAGCCTTTTAGAGTATATATTCTTTTCTTGCTCACTTTATTGATTACGAGTGTGTCAACATTGATTTGTTATTCTAGAACTTGCTTTGATTATGCATGTCAATATCACATCATTGATTTGATATATAGAGATGATAAAGGCACTTAGGATTTAACTCATCACTCCACTAAAAGCCTACCTTCACAATTAACCCCTAGTGAACCCCTTTGATCCTAACAACCTTTTATTGATTCACCCACTAATATTAACTCAAAACCCATCTTGTATTTGTTATCACCATTTCTCTTAACTACCCTTCTATCGAGACTTGATTTGATCAGTTGCCTAATTATTTTATTTTAGTAGTTGAATTCATCTCATATTATATATTTACTTGATTAATTCTTAAAAAAAATCGAAGTTTATTCATTATTAGTTCTGTGATTAAGTAAGCTTATACATTTAAATTCAACATCTTGAAAAAAAAGCTCGTATTATTAGTATTACAAGTTTTCAATTGATGTAATTATTCATTATCAGTTCATTGTTTCTAGTTAGGTAAATTGTCAATTCAATCTCGATTCTGACCCTTTAATTTAGCCTTTATCCACATCTTTAACCTAAGCCCCATTACAACCCTTTAAAGGCCTTTCGATTTGTGTACCATTTCATTTTATAGTGGTGAAGATTTGATTTTCAGGTAAGCTTATGGGATTAACTTTTCATGTTTGACTGACAAGTGCTTTATTTTGAACCTTAAACACCTTGAGTGTTTGAATGAATCTTTAGTGAGGATGTCAACTCTTATCGATTTTGAATTAAAGGTAATTATTCGGACAAGGGGAAACGCTTATGTTTTCGTGCTATAAACTTATGACTTTGACTGTTTAAATCTTTAGGACTCTTTGAGTTAAATTATCCATGTGTAAATTATCTATGAATTATGATGAGGCATTGTTGATGAAAATTATGAATCGATGGAAGTTAATTTTAATTGTGAGTTGAGAATTTTGCTTGAGGACAAGCAAATGCTTAAGTGTAGGGGTATTTGATAAACCGTAATATGTTCATATTTTAATCCCACACTTAACATACTTTTGGATGATTTATTCCCTGAATTGTGGAATTTAATGCTCTTAATCATTTAATTTCATGTTTTATACTTAGGAGAGCACCGGAGGATGAAAAGAATGAGAAACGGGCCAAAAATAGAGAAAATGGGCCAAAGTACGAAATTAACACGGCCGGTCTCGAAACACATGGTCGTGCCTCTTTAACAGGTTCAGACACGGCCTGGGCCCAAAACACATGGCCTTTCCTCCTTAGCAGATCCTACCACGGCCTGGCCCCGAATCACACGGTCATGCCACACGGGTGTGTCCCTGCCACAAAAAAAAGAGTTTCATTCGGATTAGGGTACTTAGAGGCAAAGAAATATGTTGCAAAAGCCTATATAAACACCCTAGAGGCCAACCTTTATGGCGGGCGTTCAGCGAGGCTAAGGAGCGAAGCCAAAGGGCCAGAATTGTAGGATTCACTCGAAGAAAGCCAGTTCATTCATCCCAGAAGCCGAAATCATACTCAAGAATGAGGATCTCTCCTTCAATTCCATCAAGGAGTTTTAGGGTTTTTCTTATGTTTTGTTTTATATTTTCTTCTAAGTTGTATTCTTTTATAATTATGAACTAAACCCCTCAAATACCTGAGGGGGATGAAACCTAAGCCGGATCTTGTTATTGTTTTCTGAGCTATATGATAAATACTTGATTTGTTATTAACTATGTGTTCTTAATTCTTATTTTGATATTTCAGGATATTAATTCAAGTATTCATGCCCTTAGGCAGAGGAGGAATATTCCCTGTTTAAGAGTAGATCTAGCATAGTTAAGCGGAGTTGATCGCAACCCTATAGATAGGATGACGAAAATCTTTCGGATTAGGGTCAAACCTAATATGGGAGTCCATAGATCGAGTTAATACAATTCTAAGGGTTTTAATTAGAAAGAGATTTCAATTAATCAACCTAGGGTTAGGAGTTAGTAGCCTCGAGAGAGGTATTAATATAAATTAGGGAATCCTACGGATCAAGTCAAGTGAATAAATCGTCTGGTTCAGAGTTAGATAACTAGTGAAGTCTAGGTGAATTCTTCCTCGAGTATTGTCTTAATGAATTGGTTTTCCCACAAGTATTTCCTCAATTCCTTATCTGTGTCTTAGCATTTTTAGCTTAATAGTTAGTTAATTTTAGATTAGATAACAATTCTCTTAAGTCTTAGGTTGAATAATAAAAAGAAAGTTAGTATTAGTACTTTTGGTTCCTTTGGGTTCGACATTCCGGTCTTGCCACTAAACTACACTACTGTTCGATAGGTGCGCTTTCCTCAATCGTGGTGATAGTTAGTTTCTAGGCTCGATCATTCATTATATAAATTTTAAGACTTTTTCCACCACCATCACCCTTATTAGATTTGACTCTAATCCGACAGATTTTCATCGCCCTATTTCTATGTTTGCAACCAACTCCGCTTAATTGTGTTGATCTTCTCTAAAATAGGGACTTTTGCTCCACTGAATAAGCACATTCGACTTGAATTAATAACCTGAGTTATCAAAACAAGAATAAAAACTAACAATTAAGAATAAGAACAAGTATTTATCTTAAAATTAAATAATAATAAGATTCGTCTAGGTTTCATCCCCTTAGATATTTAAGGGATTTAGTTCATACTATAGAAGGAAACATCATAAAATAGGGAAAACCACAAAACATAATGAAAACCCAAAAACTTCTAAAGAACTTGATGGGAGATCTTTAGTCTTGATGGAGATCCTTCTCCTAAGCTGTTCCCGACGGTTGTCTTGGAGTATTTTTACCTTCTACTCCACGTCTATTTAATGTCTCCCTTTAGGTTGCCTCTTAGGATATTTATATAGGCTTTGGAACACCTTTATTGGTCCACAAGTAGCTTATTTCGAATAGAATTCTTCTTTGCTATGTGATCGTTGTTTTGTCGAGTTTTAAAATTTATAAAGAGAATGATCGAACCTGGAAACTAACTCTGACAACGACTTAACGCAAGTGCACCTATCGAATAGTAATATAGCTTAGGCAAGACAGGATTGTCGAACCCAAAGGAACTAAAAGTAATAATACTAAAAGACAGGTTGTTTAATCTAAAACTAACTACTAAGCTAAAGACGCAAAGACAAAAAAAATGAATTGGGGAAATACTGTTGGGAAAACTCAGTTGATTAAGACGATACCCTTAGGAAGAATCCACCTAGACTTCACTTGTTATCTAACACTAAACCAGATGATTTATTCACTTGACTTGATCCTTAATATTCCCTAATTTATATTAAACCCTCTCTCGAGGCGAATAACATCTAACCCTAGGTTGATTAATTGAAATCTCTTTCTAATTAAAGCCCTTAGAATTGCATTAACTCGATCTATGGACTCCGATATTAGGTTTCACCCTAATCCGATAAAATCTCGTCATCCTATCTCTAGGCGCGCGATCAACTCCGCTTAATTATTCTAGATCTACTCTTAAGTAGGGACTTTTGCTCCACCACCTAAGCACATTCAACTTGAACCAATATCCCGAAAATATTAACACAAGAATTAATCTCACATAATTAAGAACAAATCAAGTATTTATCATATAGTTTAGAAAACAATAACAAGATCAATCTTAGGTTTCATCCCCTTCAGGTATCTGAAGGGTTTAGTTTATAAAAGAAAACATCTCGTAAGAAAAGATAAAATAAAACATAAGAAATCCTAAAACTCCTCAAGGAATTGAAGGAGAGATCCATGATCTTGAGTAGAATTCGCTTTTGAGATGGATCAACTGCTATCTTCGAGTGATTCCCACAAATCTAACCTTTAAACGACTCTTTGGCCTAGCTAATCACTGGCTCGCGTAAGGTTTCACCAACTCCCTCTTAAATTGCCTCCTAGGGTGTTTATATAGACTTTGAGATGCTTTACTTGGCCCCTACATATCCTAATCTGAGTGGAATTCCTACTTGGGTGTTTGAATAGGCTTTGCAATGTGTTTCTTTGCCTCTAAGTACCCTATTTCGAGTAGAACTCCTCTTGGTGCGGTAGGGACACGCCCATGGGGACACGCCCGTGTGAATCATTTTCAGGCCATGGTCAAGTCTACTGAAGAGACACGCCCGTGTGTTTCAGGGTTAGGCCATGTTCTAGTAAATTAAGGAGGCACGGTCGTGTGGTCTTGGGCCCAGGTCGTGTCGATTTCATTAGTTGGCTTAATTTGGTCCGTTTTAGGCCCACTTCTTGTTCTTTTCGTCCCTAGGTGCTTTGCTGAGTATAAAACATGAAAAGAAAGGATTAAGAGCACCTTTTTACACAATTCAGGCAATAAATCATCCAAAAGTATGCTAAATGTGTGATTAAAATATGTTACTTTAACGATTTATCAAATACCCCCACAGCTTAAGCTTTTACTTGTCCTCAAGCAAAATTCTCAACTTACAATTAAAACGAACTTTCCACAATTCATAATTCTCATCAACAATGTCTCATCATAATTCATAGATAATATATACATGGATAATTTAACTCAAGACTCCTAAAGATTCAAACAATTCTAAGTCATATATTTTATAGCTCGAAAACATAGCTGGCTCCCTTTATCTAAATAATTACCTCTGATTCAAAACTGACAAAGACTAACATCCTCACTCAAGATTCACTCAAAGCACTCGAAGTGTTTAAGGTTTAGGAAAAAACACTTATAAGTCGAACCTGAAAAGTTAATCCCATAGGCTTGCCTGAAAATCAAATCTCCACCACTGTAATATGAGATGATACGCAAATCAAAAGGTCTTTAATAAGGTTGTAATGGGGCATAGGTTAAAGGTATGGAAAAAGGCTAAATTGGAAGGTTACAATCGAGATTGACCTGACGAATTACCTAACTTTAGAAAAAGAATTGAACTAACAATATGAATAATTACATCACATGAAAATACTAATAATACAAGCTTCTTCTTCGAGATATTGAAATTAAACATATAAGCTCACTTAATTACAGAACTAATAATGAAAATACTTCAATTTTTTTATTTTTTTAGATAACGCTAACATAGATTACAAAAGAAAGAACTTTTATAATATAATTGAGCAACTTATCAAATCAAGTCTCGATAGAAGGGTAGTCAAAGGAATGGTGATAATAAATACAAGCGGGGTTTTGGGTTAATATTAGTGGGTGAATCAATAAAAAAGGTTGTTAGGATCAAAGAGGTTCACTAGGGGTTAATTATGTAGGTAGGCTTTTTAGTGGAGTGAGTGGTTTAAAACCTAGGGGACATTATCATCTCAATATATCAAATCAAAAATATGGTCTTGACATGTATAATCGAGGCAAGTTCTAGAATAACAATTCAATGTTGACACACTCATAATCAATAAAGTGAGCATGAAAAAGAATATATGCTCTATAAGGCTCAAATCTCATAAAATTTATGGGTATTTGACATCAATCCTTTAAATTTCAAACTTCAAGGTAATATTCAAATTCAGTTCGACAACCTAGGAAATTTTTTATTCTTGAAAAATAGACTTATCATGCTTGATTCTCTAGTATCTTAAAGTATAAATCATCAATGCACAATTAATTATGACTTAATCTAAAACATATCAATAAAAATCGTAAATCAAAGAAATTTCATCCTAATTATAATATGAGAAACATTACTTTGGAAAAAGGCATAATTTAGGGATTTTCAAATAATACTATAGTTAACCCCCACACTTAAGTTGTATATTGCCCTCAATGTACAAAGATAGATAATAGTAATTTAGTAATCATAAGATAAGGAGAGAAGTGAAACTTCCTGAATTTTGGATGAAGTCAATGAAAAGAAACCGGATAGGATTGGAGGTGAATGTAGGGATGCGTCTCGAACCGTTTGAAATTGAATCCTCAAAGCAGCCGTTCTGATTTTATTGAATCCTAAGCTAAATCTAAATGGCATAAAGAATAAGAAGAAAATAATAAAGAAAATAAAAATAAAGATAAAAATAAAAATAAAAATAAAAGTAAAAGTAAATAGTGGAAAATGAAAGAAGAAAGATAATTGGAAAAGAAAAAGTAAGAAGAGGGTTTAAATAGAGATGCGCCCATGTTTTGGGGAAAATTTTGTCCTGTTGCCACACGTCTATGGTCACGCCCTTTTACCTACTTGTGGTGCCCACACGGCCACGGCCACGACCGTGTACAAGGCCGTGTGGTCTGGAAATCTGCAGTTTTGGTTTATTTGAATGCTCAAAAGGGAAAAAATAAAATAATAATAATAAAATAAAAATGGGGTTAGTGCTCGGTTGCTTCCCGAGAAGCGCTCGTTTAAAGTCTTGGGCTAGACTTACCTGTTATTTGTATGGTCATGGTGTTTGAGGAGGTGAAAATCCTTTCTCATGCGATCAATTCAACTATGGATATAAAGTTTAAGTCGAGTAGTGTTTACCTTAAAGGTGCTACTTTTAGGACTAGTTACCTCAACTGTTCCATCTGGGGAGATTTTGAGTACCTGATCTCCTATCTTAAGCTGGGTTGTCCCACTATTAAGTTCATCGTGGAGTTGCCTTTTTTTTCTTCGTGTGTTATTATTTTATCTTTGAAGTGTGTCTACCACTCGTCTAATTCATCGATCCAAAGCTTTCATTCCTCATGAATTTCTTCTTTATCGACACGAGGTCTAGGATCTGGTATCTACGAAAGAGCTTCAAAAAATAGCAAGTTAATATGAAATTTCTTTGGAAGTTTGAGAGACTTGTCAATTTCTTCCTCTGTGTGGTCTTTCTTTGTCGCATTGGAGTATGGCACACGAGCTTGGTACTTTGTAATTACCGGGTTTGATAAATCTTGACTTACCTCAACCTTACCTCCACTCACCACAAGCTTTTACCTTAGGTTAGATTCCACTAACCTTTCACTGTCATGAGCTGTTACGGCTTGAATTTGCTCCTTTGGGTTAGTCTCAGTGTTGCTTGGTCGTTCGGAAATCAACTTTTCAAGTTGTCCAACTGACATTATAACTTCTCCGACTAATTTGGTAAGTTCCCCGACTTGGTTCTTGATCCCTTCCATCGATGTTTGTTGGTTTTTCAGGGTTGCCTCAGTGTCTTGGAGACGGTTTTCTATGATTACCATGAATTTTGTCAACATTTCTTCGAGGTTCGACCTTTTTTCCTGTAGATAAGGCTAATTTTGGAAATTTTTAGGAGGTTGTTGAAAATCTAGAGGAAGTTCTGGTCTTTGGCTATTTTGATCATCCCACGAGAAATTGGGATGGTACCTCCAACCTGAATTATAAGTGTCACTATAGAAATTATTTTGTGGTCTAGAATAGTTACCCGTATAGTGAGCTTGCTCGTTTTCCATGCCATACCCGTAGGGTGGGTACTCAGGATTCGCCACGCCTCCTAGATTCAAGTCATACATTACTGGGTGTAGCTACGAGAGACTATACAAACCATCAATCTTTTTATTCATTGATAAATCGTAAAAGTAACATATTTTAATCCCACATTTAGTACGCTTTTGGATGATTTATCCTTGATTTATGTAAAAAGGTGCTCTTAATCCTTTCTTTTCATGTCTTATACTCAGGAAAGCACCCAAGGATAAAAAGAACGCAAAACGGGCTTAAAACAGACCAAATTGGGCCAACTCACGAAATCGGCACGGCCTGGACTACAAGCCACATGGCCGTGCCTCTCCAATCATCTAGGACACGACCTCAATCTTGATTTACACGGCCGTGCCACAACCGACAAGTCCGAACATAGCCTGGCTATGACTTATACGGGCTTGCGCCATGGGCGTGCCCCTGCCGCGGGAAAGAGTAATTTCACACGGAAATGGATGCTTGAAGGCAAAGAAACATACTCCTAAGTCTACTTAAACACCCTAATAGTAATTCTACTTGAAGGAGATACTTAGAAGCCAAGTAAACCATCTCAAGGCCTATATAAACACCCCAAGGCAGCTATTCTAGGGGTTCGCAGTTTGGCAAAAGCCTTTTGCCAGAGCATTCATTCAGGGAATTACTCGAAAATAGCCAGTTGATCCATCTCAAGAAGCCGGAGTTCTACTCAAGATGGAGGATCTCTCCTTCAATTCCTTCAGGGAGTTTTAGGGATTTCTTATGTTTTGGTTTATCTTTTCTCTTGAGATGTTTTCTTATTTTGTTATGAACTAAACCCTTCAGATACCTGAAGGGGAAGAAACCTAGATGAATCTTGTTATTTGATTTTTGATTTATATGATAATTACTTAGTTTTTTTCTTAATTATGTTGCTTAATCCAAATTCGATGTGCTTAGGTGGAGGAGGAATAGACCCTACCTAAGAGTAGATCTAACATAATTAAGCGGAGTTGATCGAACGCCTAGAGATAGGGTTACGAGATTTTGCCGAATGAGGGTGAAACCTAATATGGGCATCCATAGATCGATTTATTGCTATTCTAGGGGGTTATTATAAGCAAACGAGAGTTCCACTAATTAACCCAAGGTTAGACGTTATTCACCTCGAGAGAGGGTTTAATATAGGTTAGGGAGTCCTACGGATCAAGCTAAGTAAAGAAATCATATGGTTTAGGGTTAGATAACAAGTGAAGCCTAGGTGGATTCTTCCTGAGGGTATCATCGTGACCAACTGAGTTTTTCATCAAGTTATTTCCAAATTCATTCTCTTTTATCTTTGTGTCCTTAACTTAGTCATCGTCAATTTAGTTTAAAACAACTTCACTCTGTTTTTAAGGTTAAATAATAAAAAAAAGTGAGTATTAGTACTTTTAGTTCCTTTGGGTTCGATAATCCGGTCTTGCCTAAGCTATACTACTGTTCGATAGGTACACTTGCCTTTAATCGTTGTCAGAGTTAGTTCCAGGTTCGAACACATTCATTATAAATTTTAAAACTCGATAGACATACGATCAAGTTTTTGGCGCCGTTGTCGGGAACTAAAATATTAAGAAAGCTTAATTATTATTACTTTAGCTAATTTATATTATTACAATTTATTATTATTTTTTTATTTTATTTTATTTTTTTACTTTTCTAATTGTTTCCTCTATTTTGCTTTTGGCGGAAAATTTTAGTCTATGGAAAAGATGGCACTGAATAATTATCAGTGGCAAGTCATGAGGACAATTCCTACTAAAACAGCCAGTGTCTTCAACCTCGACGTGGTCAATAGGTTATCTAATCAGTTAGAGATGATGAATAAAAAGATTGATGATTGGTATAGTCCCTCGCAGGTACATCTAGAAATACAATATGATTTGAATCTAGAAGGTGTGGCGAATCCTGAGTACCCTCCCTACGGAATATGGCATGGAAAACGAGCAAGCTCACTATACGGTAACTATTCTAGATATCAAAATAATTTTTATAGTGACCCTTATAATGCAGGTTGGAAGTACAATCCCAATTTCTTGTGGGATGATCAAAATAGCCAAAGATTGGAACTTCGTCCAGATTTTCAACAACCACCTCACCAACAAGAAGAGGAGCCGAATCTTGAAGAGATGCTGACAAAATTCATGGCAAACACAGAAAATCGTTTCCAAGAAACCGAGAAAACACTTAAAAGCAACGAGGACCGATTCGGGGAACTTACTAAGTCAGTCAAGGCAGCCACCAATGCAGTCGAACAACTCGCAAAGCTAATGTCAGAACGATCACAAGGACGTCTACCTAGTAACACCGAGATTAAACCGAAGAAGCAAATTCAAGCAATCTCAGCTCATGCCAGTAAGGGGTTAGATGAACCTAATCCAATACAAAAAGCCAAGGTAGACTAAGGCAAGGTAGAGGTAACACAAGAAAATTTGAAACTGGTAATCAAGGAGCACCAACCTCGCATACCTTATGCCGAAGCAATGAAAAGAGATGATTTAGAGGAACAGTTCGGTAAGTTTCTTAAACTCTTAAAGAAATTACATATTAATTTACCTCTTCTTGAAGCTCTTTTTCAGATACCAGACTCGAGGAAATTTTTAAGATAGCTCTTGACCAACAAATGCAAATTAGACGAAGAGCACCACGTGGAGCTAAACACAATGTGCTCAGCAATTCTACAAAATAAACTGCCAAGGAGATTAAAAGATCCAGGGAGTTTTATAATTCCATGTTTAATTGGTAGTTTATCTATTGATAATGCATTAGCGGATTTAGGGGCAAGCATCAATATTATGCCTTACAAAATGTTTAAACAAATAGGTCTAGGGAAACCCAGACAAACTAGGATGGGCATTCAATTAACTAATAGAACTATAAGAATTCCTAGGGGTATAATAGAAAATGTTCTAATCAAAATTGATAAATTCGTATTCCCAGTAGAATTTGCCGTTTTAGACATGGATGAAGACAACACGATCCCCTTAATTTTAGGAAGACCTTTTCTAGCAACTACCAAGACTAAAATTGATGTTGCCACAGGCGAACTCATACTTTGTGTAGGTGACAAATCAATCAGTCTTCAAGCTCTTGACTCAGCCAGGATAACAATTGATGAAGGTAAGAAAGATAACTCAATTGATAACCAAATTATACAACTCTCATTGCAGGAAACACCACAAGAATACAAACCTGAGCTGAATCATGGACCCCAAGCCAACAAAGAAGAGGTACATAAGGAACAAAGCCTTAGGGAAGACAAACTAAAAGAATGGAAGACACACTTTAAAGAAGAGTCGGATCCACACGAAGTAAAACTAGAGGAACCATCAGAAGAGCTCGTAGGGACATCAAATCACTTTAAAATAGGAGATGAAGTACTATTAGACAAAGTCGATCCTCACATCACTTCAACAGACCTGAGGACAAAAGGAGAAATTCTTCTTAAGGTACACGATATCTTCCCACATGGAACAGTCGAGGTAAGTAATCCAATATTCGATAATTTCAAGGTAAATGCTTCTCGACTTCAACTTTGTCACAAAAATAGAATTGTAAGCATGAGGGAAGATATTCAAACCTTTAAACCTCCCTAAAATTTTCAAATACGAGCACAGTCAATCTTAAGACTATAAACAAGCACTTCTCGGGAGGCAACCTGAGCACTAACACAAAAGTGCAGGTTTCCAGGTCACATGGCCTTACACATGGCCGTGTCTGTGGTCATGTGGACCACTGGAACCACCACACTGATAGAGCAGAGGCCGTTCAATTCATTCCAACGACCCTCCATTGTCACGGATCCAACCACCCTCTACACGGGCACCGACAAATCAACACAGCCAAACACCCCATGCATCCCAACCGTGCGTCCCAACTGTGCCAACATACTGACTTCTTCCCAACGGATGTGCTTGACTAAGAAACAAGCATGGGAGACTTAACAGGCCTTAACCCACGGTCATGCAATGCGGCTGTGGTCGACACTGACTACTCAGGCACGGGCATGGCACTTTGACAACAGACGTGGGCGAAGCAACACGCTCCACACCACGGCCGTGCGAGGCGGCCGTGTTAATCGACACACCCTTGGGCCACGGACATAGGAACATGCCAGATTTGAAATCATATTTAAACCCCACAGCCCTTCCCCTTCTTCCCATCTTCTTTCTTCTTTCTTCTTTCTTTTTTCCTTCAAAATTTTCTTTCTTTCTTTAGAAAATTGTCAAGAATCTTGAGCAACACCAAAACTATGCCGAAGAAACGGAAGAAGGCAAGCATAATCTCCCTGTGGGGGACCGATCTACATAAGTTCATGCCAGCCGCTTCATCCAAACACCAAGCCAAGGGTCTTTGAGACCATATAGTTTTTATTTTTCTATTCTCTTTGCTTCAATTTCTTTCTCTTTGACTATCTTATGCTTAATTTAGTTTATTTCAATTTAGTTTCTTAGTGTCGATTAAATCAGTTGCTTTGGAATCACGCCACCACGACCACCACCAGACCTCGGTAGCCTTAGAGGTCACACCCACCGCTTGAACCATCCAACAATAAGGACTTAATACTATTTATCTTTTATTTCCAATTTAGTTTATCTTCTATTTTAGTTCTCGTCTTTTTTCTTATCTTCAAATATATACTTAGTTTAATAATTCCTGGCTAATTCTCTACGAGCTCCCCAATTTCTTCATCTAGCGCAGAGTTCGTTGGTAGCTACCCCACCAGGACCATAGAAAACGCCACCACCGCCTTCTCCAACTATCTTCTACCACAACTACTGCCAACTCTCGGAGCCATCCAAAATTCAGGAAGTGTCACCCTGCCCCTTCTCTTTTGATTTATCCCATTATTGTTATTATTTATCTTTGTACATTGAGGGCAATGTACATCTTAAGTGTGGGGTTAAAAGTGTCAAGCTTTTTGCATTATTCTCAAAACCCTAAATTTAGTCTTGTTCGAAAGTAATTTCCTCATATTACTAATCAGGATGAAATTTCTAATGATTTATGATTTTTATTGATTGTTTTAGATTAAGTCATAGTTAATTGTGCATTGATGATCAAATCTAAAGGATACTAGAGAATCGAGCATGATAAGTCTACTTTCTAAAAATTAAAATTAATAGGTCATTAAACTAAATTTGAGTATTACTTTGAAGTTTGACATTTACAGGATTGATGTCAAAAACACCCATAATTTTTGTGAGATTTTGAGCCTTATAGAGCATATAATCTTTTTTTTTTTGCTCACTTTATTGATTATGAGTGTGTCAACTTTGAACTGTTATTCTAGAACTTGCGCGTTTATACATATTGAGACCACATTTTTTATTTGATATACAGAGATGATAAAGGCACCTAGGAATTAACCCACTTACTCCTATAAAAAGCCTACCTTCACAATTAACCCCTATGAACCCCGTTGAATCCTAACAACCCTTTTTATTGACTTAACCACTAATATTAACCCAAAGACCCTTTGTATTTGTATCACCCTTCCTTTTTGACTACCCTTTAATCGAGGTTTGATTTGATTAAGTTACCAAATTATATTAGTTCAGTAGTTACATTTATCATTTATTATGTAATACTTAGTTAAAAAAATTCAAAGTATATTCAGTATTAAGTTACGTGATTAATTGAGCTCATACGTTTAAATTCCTATTGTTGAAGAAGAGCTCGTATTATAGAATTATCAATAATAGTATTATTAGTTTTCAATTGATGTAATCACTCATATCATTACATATTTCTACTAGGTAATTTGTCAGGTCAAGTCTCGATTCTAACCTTCTAATTCAGCCTATATCCACACCTTTAACCCTAGCCCCGTTACAACCTGATAAAGACGTTTTAATTTGTGTATCATCCCATATGCAGTGGTGGAGATTTGATTTTCAGGCAAGCCTATGGGATTAACTTTTCAGGTTCGACTTATGAGTGCTTGTTCTTGAACCTTAAACACTTCGAGTGATTTGAGTGAATCTTTTGTGAAGATGTCAATCCTTGTCGATTTTGAATTAAGGGTAATTACTTAGATAAAGGGAGACACCTATGTTTTCATACAACCAAGGTATGTCTTATCTTGATTAAATCTTTAGGGTTCTTTGAGTTAAATTATCCATGTATAAATTATCTATGAATTATGATGAGACATTGTCGATAGGAATTATGAATTATGGAAAGTTCGTTTTAATTGTAAGTTGAGAATTTTACTTGAGGACAAGCAAAAGCTTAATTGTGGGGGTATTTGATAAACAGTAAAAGTAACATATTTTAATCCCACATTTAGAATGCTTTTGGATGATTTATCCTTGATTTATGTAAAAGATGCTCTTAATCCTTTCTTTTCATGTCTTACACTCACAAAAGCACCCAAGGATAAAATAAACGCAAAACGGGCTTAAAACAGACCAAATTGGGCCAACTCATGAAATCGGCAAGGCCTAAACTACAAGCCACACGGCTGTGCCTCGCCAATCATCTAGAACATGGCCTCAACCCAGATTTACACGGTCGTGCCCCAACCGACAAGTCCAAACATGGCTTGGCCATGACTTACACAGGCGTGTCCCATGGGCATGCCCCTATCTTGGTAAAGAGCAATTTCACATGGAATTGGATGCTTAAAGGCAAAGAAACATACTCTTAAGTCTACTTAAACACCCTAATAGTAATTCTACTTGAAGGAGATACTTAGAAGCCAAGTAAAGCATCTCAAGGCCTATATAAACACCCTAAGGCAACTATTCTAAGGGGTCGCAGTTTGGCAGAAGCCTTTTGCCAGAGCTTTCATTCAGGGAATTACTCGAAGATAGCCATTTGATCTATCTCAAGAAGTCGGAGTTCTACTCAAGACGGAGGATCTCTCCTTCAATTCCTTTATGGAGTTTTAGGGATTTCTTATGTTTTGTTTTATCTTTTCTCTTGAGATGTTTTCTTATTTTGTTATAAACTAAACCCTTCAGATACCTGAAGGGGATGAAACCTAGATGAATCTTGTTATTTGATTTTTAATTTATATGATAATTACTTAGTTTGTTCTTAATTATATTGCTTAATCCAAATTCGATGTGCTTAGGTGGAGGAGGAATAGATCCTACCTAAGAGTAGATCTAACATAATTAAGCGGAGTTGATCAAACGCCTAGAGATAAGGTAACAAGATTTTGCCGAATTAAGGTGAAACCTAATATGGGAATCCACGGATCGATTTACTGTTATTCTAGGGGGTTATTATAAGCGAACGAGAGTTCCACTAATTAACCTATGGTTAGATGTTATTCACCTCGAGAGAGGGTTTAATATAGGTTAGGGAGTCCTACGGATCAAGCTAAGTAAAGAAATCATATGGTTTAGGGTTAGATAACAAGTGAAGTCTAGGTGGATTCTTCCTAAGGGTATCGTCGTGATCAACTGAGTTTTTCATCAAGTTATTTCCAAATTCATTCTCTTTTATCTTTGTCTCCTTAGCTTAGTCATCGTCAATTTAGTTTAAAACAACTACACTCTATTTTTAAGGATAAATAATAAAAAGAAAGTGAGTATTAGTACTTTTTGTTCCTTTGGGTTCGATAATTCGGTCTTATCTAAGCTATACTACTGTTCGATAGGTACACTTGCCTTTAATCATTGTCATAGTTAGTTTCCAGGTTCGATCACATTCATTATAAATTTTAAAACTCGATAGACATACAATCATTCATCATCTCTAGCTGGTTAGATAACCTAGTGACCATGTCGAGGTTGAAGACACTGGCTACTTTAGTAGGAATTTTTCGCATGACTTGCCACTGATAATTATTCAGTGCCATATTCTCTATAAACTAGAATTATCTGCCAAAAGCGTATAGAGGAAAAATTAGCAAAGCAAATAATAATAATAATAAAAATAATAATAAATTATAGAAAATAAAAAATGTCTAAAGTAATAAAAATGGGCCTTTCTTAATATTTTAGTTCCCCGGCAACGGCGCCAAAAACTTGATCGTTGTTTTGTTGAGTTTTAAAATTTATAAAGAGAATGATCGAACCTGGAAACTAACTATGACAATGACTTAAGGCAAGTGCACCTATCGAACAGTAGTATAGCTTAAGCAAGACCGGATTGTCAAACCCAAAGGAACTAAAAGTACTAATACTAGCCTTCTTTATATTATTTAGCCTAAATATTAAGTGATTGGTTGTTTAATCTAAAACTATCTACTAAGTTAAAGACGCAAAGAAAAAAAAGAATGAATTGGGGAAATACTGGTGGGAAAACTCAATTGATTAAGATGATACCCTTAGGAAAAATCCACCTAGACTTCACTTGTTATCTAACACTGAACCAGACGATTTATTCACTTGACTTGATCTATAAGATTCCCTAATTTATATTGAACCCTCTCTCGAGGCGAATAATGTCTAACCCTAGGCTGATTAATTGAAATCTCTTTCTAATTAAAACCACTAGAATTGCATTAATTCAATCTCTGGACTCCCAATTAGGTTTCACCTTAATCCAGCAAAATCTCATCACCCTATCTCTAGGCGCGCGATCAACTCTGCTTAATTATGCTAGATCTACTCTTAAGCATGGACTTTTGCTCCACCATCTAAGCATATTCAACTTAAATCAATATCCTAGAAATATTAACACAAGAATTAAGCTCACATAATTAAGAACAAATCAAGTATTTATCATATAGTTCAGAAAATAATAACAAGATCTGCCTTAGGTTTCATCCCCTTCAGGTATCTGAAGGGTTTAGTTCATAAAAGAAAACATCTCAAAAGAAAATATAAAACAAAACATAAGAAATCCCTAAAACTCTCTGAAGGAATTAAAGGAGAGATCTACCGTCTTGAGTTGAATTTCGGCTTCTTGAGATGGATCAATTGGCTATCTTCAAGTGATTCCCACAAATCTGACCTTTCTAGCTCGGCTCCTTAGCCTAGCTAACCGCTGGCTCTGGCAGAAGGTTTCTGCTGAACTCCCCTCTTGAATTGCCTCATAGGGTGTTTATGTAGACTTTGAGATGCTTTACTTGGCCTCTACATATCCTAATCTGAGTGGAATTCCTACTAGGGTGTTTGAATAGGCTTTGGAATGTGTTTCTTTTCCTCTAAGTACCCTATTCCGAGTAGAACTCCTCTTGGCTGTAGTAGGGACATGACCATGGGCACACGCTTGTGTGAATCAATTTTAGGCTGTGGTTGAGTCTACTGAAGAGACACACCCGTGTGTTTCGGGGTCAGGTCGTGTTCTAGTAAATTAGGGAGGCACGGTCGTGTGGTCTTGGGCCCGACCATGTCGATTTTGTCAATTTTTATTTGTCTGCTTTTAGGCCTGCTTTCTTATTCTTTTCGTCCTTAGGTGCCTTATTTGGTCTGTTTTAGGCCCGTTTCTTGTTCTTTTCGTCCTTAGGTGCTTTCCTGAGTATAAAACATGAAAAGAAAGGATTAAGAGCACTTTTTACACAATTCAGGGAATAAATCATCCAAAAGTATGCTAAATGTGGGATTAAAATATATTACTTTTACGGTTTATCAATACGGTAAGGACATGTCCGTGGTGGACTCCTTCGGTCATGGTCGATTCTGCTCGCCACAAACTATTGTGTGATCTACCCGTGGTCGATAGTCCAGGCCGTGTGATTTCTAATGTAAGCCCATTTTGTCCTTTTTTGGCTCATTTCTCGTTCTTTTCGACTTCCTAAGCTCTCCTGAGTAGGGATTTAAATTGCGATCGCGACCGCATTTTTCGTCACGTTGCAGGTCTCACAGTTGCAGATATAACGGATGCTATTGCGGTCATCACTGCGGGTATTGTGATCGTGAATTTTAAAAAAATTTCACACAACTTATTGTAAAACATAATAGCAGTTTCGACAGTAGTGGTTTTAAACGGTGTCACTATCGCTATATAACGGCCGCTATTTCGGTAACAGACCACAATTTAAATCCCTACTCCTGAGTATAAAACATGAAATTAAGGGATTAGGAGCATCTAATTCATCAAATCTAATGAAAATTCATCCAAAAATAAGCCAAGCATGGGGTTAAAATATGTGCAAATTATGGTTTATCAGAAACAGTTATAGATATACAAATCAAATATCAGAATCCTACCCCATCCCCTACACACCATCTTCGACCATCCCTACACACCATGTGGGGTTTAAAACACCCACCCAGCCCTACACACCACGCTGCACCAATGCGACACATATTAGATATAATGCAGATGTGTTGTCAAATATTAGGCATAATCTGCCTTTCAAAACACTTCCTCTAATATTCATTATCCCACCCCAATCACAGTAACAGAACATCCATACAGAATTAAAAAATAAATCATGCTTAACATGTTTTCATCACTAGATAACAGATAAACAAACATAAGCTTTCTCATAACCATATTTTAGTCTAACAGATAATTTGGTTATAGGGTTAGATAGCATTTACTGACCCCACGGTAGGCCCACAGTCGATTAGGATGACCTGTGTGACCCTACAGAAAATTTTATAATATAGGCCCACACGCCCAGATTGGCCTTGCCCGTGTGGATCACATGGTCTGGCCCAATTACCACACGCTGATAAACCATAAAAGTAACATATTTTAACCCCATATTTAGAATGATTTTGGATGATTTAGCCCTTGATTTATGTAAAAGGTGCTCTTAATACTTTCTTTTCATGTTTATACTCAAGAAAGCACCCGAGGACGAAAAGAACAAGAAACAGGATTAAAACAGGCTAATTTGGGCCAAAGAGAAAATCAACACGGCCTGGTCTTCAAGCCACACGGTTGTGTCTTGTCAATTTACTTTACATGGTCTAACCACGATTTACACGGCCGTGCCTCAATCAACAGAACTGAAACACGGTCTGAAGTCGATCTACACGGGCGTGTACCATGGCCATTCCCCTATCATGGAGAAGAGGAATTGTACTCGAATTTGGATACTTTGAGGCAAAGAAACACATTCCAAAGCCTATTCAAACACCGAGTAGGAAGTATACATGAATTAGGACACTTAGAGGCCAAGTAAAAGCATCTCAAAACCTATATAAAGAGCCTAGAGGCCAACCTTTAAGCGGGGCCCAAACATTCAAATTCCACAGAAGCTGGAACCTTTGTGGGAATCACTCGAAGATAGCTAGTTGATCCATCTCAAGAAGCCAAAATTATACTCAAGACAGCGGATCTCTCATTCAATTCCTCTAGGGGGTTTTAGGGATTTCTTATGTTTTGTTTTATCTTTTCTCTTGAGATGTTTTATTTTATCATTATGAACTAAACCCTTTAGATACCTAAAGGGATGAAACCTAGATGAATCTTGTTATTATCTTCTGAATTATATGATAAATACTTGAGTTGTTCTTAATTATGTGTGCTTAATTCTTGTGTTAATGTTTCTGGGATATTAATGCAAGTCAGATGTTCTTAGATGGTGGAGCAAAAGTCCTTGTTTAAGTATAGATCTAGCATAATTAAGCGGAGTTGTTCGCGAGCCTAGAGATAGGGTGATGAGATTTTGCCAAATTAGGGTGAAACCTAATATAGGAATCCATAGTTCGATTTACTGCTATTCTAAGGGGTTATTAAGTGAGAAAGAGATTTCTATTAATTAACCTAGGGTTAGACGTTATTTTCCTCGAGAGAGGGTTTAATATACGTTAGGGAGTTTTACAGATCAAGTCAAGTGAATAAATCATATGGTTCAGTGTTAGATAATAAGTGAAGTCTAGGTGAATTCTTCCTGAGGGTATCATCGTGATCAACTGAGTTTCTCTTCAAGTTATTTCCCAATTCATTCTTTTTTCCTTTGTGTCTTAGTTTAGTAATTAATTAGTTAATTTAGATTTAATCAACCAAATCATTTAATATTTAGGCTAAATAATAGAAAGAAAGTAAGTATTAGTACTTTTAGTTCCTTTGGGTTCGACAATCCGGTCTTGCCTAAGCAATATTACTGTTCGATAGGTGCACTTGTCTTAAGTCATTGTCAGAGTCAGTTTCTGGGTTCGATCATTCTCTTCATAAATATTTAAAACTCAACATCTAGACGATCAAGTTTTTGGCACCGTTGCCGGGGAACTAAAATATTAAGAAAGCTCTATTTTTATTACTTTAGCCATTATTATTTTTTTATATATTTTCACAATTTATTGTTTTTAATTTCATTTCTTTCTTTTCCTAGTAGATACCTCTAGTTTATGACTAGAAGGAACCCGACAGGACCTCTAGCATACGATAGTGATATCGAAGCTACCACACGTAGGAATCATAGAGAAATCAGGTGAGCCTTAAATTACCAAGAAGAATAACAACAGAACAGATCCAATCCTACTGAAAGGATGGACGAGAATAATCCACCACGAGATATGGTAGAAAATAATGCTCTGCGTACTATGTATGATTTTGCTAAACCTCATTTAACAGGAGCGGAATCTAGTATTGTTAGGCTTGCTATAGCTGCTAATAATTTTGAATTAAAGCCTGATACTATACAAATAATTCAACAATTTGTTCAATTTGATGGTTTGCAGGACGAAGAGCCGAACACTCATATAGCTAATTTTTTAGAGTTATGTGACACTTTCAAAATAAATGGTGTTTCTAATGATGTCGTTCGTCTTCTATTATTTCCCTTTTCATTAAGCAATAAAGCCAAAAGTGGTTGAACCCATTACCATGAGGGTCAATTATGACATGGGACCAAATGACCGAAAAATTTTAATTAAAATATTTACCACCGGCCAAAATGTCCAAATTACAGAATGATATCTCTTCTTTTGTGCAGATGGATTTAGAGACATTATACGACGCATGGTAAAGATACAAGGATCTCTTGAGAAGGTGTCCACACCATGGTTTACCCTTGTGACTACAAGTCCAAACTTTCTATAACGGTGTGAATGCCTCAATGAGGCAACTAATTGATTCAGCCGCCGGTGGAACTCTGAATAACAAAACTCCTGAAGCAGCCTACGAGTTTATCGAAGAGATGTTGCTGAAAAACTATCAGTGGCAAGTTACAAGGAAAAGGCCAACAAAATCAGCCGGAGTTTTCAACATCGAGGCAGTAACCATGCTATCAAATCAGGTAGAGATGATGAATAAAAAGCTTGAAAATTTGTGCTCTTTGCAGGTAAACCCAATAATGCAGTACGATGCGAGTGGAACTGTAACGAATCCTGAGTACCCACCCTACCAACAAGGCATGGAAAATGAAGTAAGGAATTATATAGGTAATAATTTCAGATCTAATAATAATCCTTATAGTAACACCTATAATCCAGGTTGGAGGAACCACCCAAATTTTTTTGTGGGGAGGTCAAGGAGGCCAACGAAATCAAGGAATTCAAAAACAACAACCTCTTTCAAATTTCCAAAATCAGCCCTACCCACAGGAAAAGGAGTCGAGTCTTGAAGAAATGCTAAAAAAGTTCATGGCAGACACAGATGTCCGTCTCCAAAAAACTGATACAACACTTGATAACCAAGAAATATCGATCAAAGAGATCAAGGACCGAGTCGGGGAAATCACTAAGTTGGTTGGACAACTCACGGAGCTGATGTCCGAACAACCACAAGGGCGTCTACCAAGTAAAACTAAGATTAACCCAAAGGATCGAATCCAAGCCATAACAGCTCATAGTAGTATAAAGGTAGACAAACCCAGTTCAATACAAGAAGACGAAGTGGAAGAAGATAAAATTGAGGTAACACAAGAAAAGTAAAACCGGTAATCAAAGAGTACCATCCTCGCATACCTTATCCCGAAGTGTTGAAGAGAGACGATTCAAAAGAATAGTTAGGTAAGTTTCTTAAACTTTTAAAGAAATTACATATTAACTTACCGCTTCTTGAAGCTCTTTCACAGATGCTAGATTCGAGGAAATTTTTAAAATAGCTTCTAACGAACAAACATAAGTTAGATGAGGAACCACATGTGGAATTAAACGCAGTATGCTCAACAATGTTACGGAACAGACTACCACGGAAGCTAAAAGATCCAGGGTGTTTTACAATCCCATGTTTAATTGGTAGACTAACTATTGATAATGCATTAGATGATTTAGGGGCAAGTATAAATGTCATGCCCTATAAAATGTTTAAGCAGCTAGGTCTAGGGAAACCCAAACAAACTAGGATGAGTATTCAATTAACTGATAAAACTGTTAGAATTCTTAGGGGTATTATCGAAGATGTTCTTGTAAAAATTGACAAATTCGTTTTCCCAATAGATTTTGTTGTCTTGGACATGGATGAGGATAATTCAATTCCTTTAATCCTAGGAAGACCCTTTTTAGCAACTGCCAAAACTAAAATTGATGTTGCCACAGGAGAACTAATACTTTGTGCAGGTGACGAATCGATCATTTTACAAGCTCTTGACTCAGCCAGGACATCGATCAATGAAGGTGAAAAAGTAAATTCAGTTGATAATCAATCTGTTCAAATCCCACCACAGAGCTACAAACCTGAACAGAAGCAAGGACCCTATGTCAATAAAGAAGAATTATTTAAGGAACAAAGTTTTGAGGACAACGAACTAGAAGAGTGGAAAACACATTTTAAAGAGACGCAGGAACCACACGAGGCAAAACCGAAGGAGCATCTAGAAGAGCTCGTAGGGACATCGAATCACTTCAAAATAGGAGATCGGTAGTGTTTGATAAAACAGATCCGCGCATCACCACACCAACCCTGAGTTCAAACGAAGACATTCCTTTTGAGGTACACAATATCTTTTCATGTGAACAGTCGAGGTAAGCAAGCCCATATTCGGCACTTATAAGGTAAATTCTTCTCGACTTAAATTTTATAAAACTGATAGTATGAGGGAAGATATTCAAACATTTAAACCATCTTAATCATACGAGCGAAAAGGAAAGTCTAGCTTAAGACTTTAAACGAGTGCTTCTCGGGAGGCAACTCGAGCACTAACATTAATTTCTATTTTGTGGTTTTATTTTTATTTTTATTTTTATTTTTATTTTTCTCCTTCTCCTTCTCCAAAATTCTAATGAACTAAAAGTGCAAATTCCCAGACCACACGGCCGTGGTCGTGGCCGTATGGGTACTCTGAATCACCGTACTGACATGGCAAGAGATACGAGTCAAACAAAATCAATTCACCAAAGTCACGGGCTCACCTACTTCACCACGGCCATGCGGAGCGGGCGTAGACCAATACTACCTTTTCAGGAATGGGCATGGAGTCTGGAAAATAGGCGTGGGTGAACACAAACGGCCGTGCAATGCGACCTTGTGAAGATACTGAATTATCAACCTCGGGCATGGCAATAAAAACACGGGCGTGTAGATCCCAACATGCCCCCAAACACGGCCGTGCAATGCTGCCATGTAAAATGACACACCCACAGTACACGGGCTTAGGAAAGTGTCAGAAGCCAAAATTTTATTTAAACCCACCCCCTCTTCTTCCTCACCCTCCTTCTTCCTTTCTTTCTTCCTCTTTCTTATCATATTTCCTCTCTCTCCTTTTCTTCTAACATTCTTATAACTCTTGAGACACCAAAGCCATGCCGAGAAGCGTAAGCAGCCAACCATAGTCTCCTTAAAGGAGACTGATTCACATGAGTTCATGCCGACAGCTTCAACTACTCAACACGCCAAAGGTCTTCGAAACCTTTTCAGTTCTTTTTTTCTTTTCTCATTTCCTTTATTTTCCTTATCTTTACTTCTTTTCTACTTAATTTAGTTCATTTTATTCTAGTTTCTTAGTGTCAGTTTCATCAGGCTGCTAGAGAATCACACCGGAACCACGACCACAGCCCCTCCTGCAGCCTTAGAAGTCACACCCACTTCACGAACCATCTATCAATAAGGACTCCTTCATCCATTAATCTTTTCTTTGAATTTTAGTTTTCTTCTTAGTCTCCTTCTATTTATTTTTCTTGTCCTTAATTATATTATTAGTATATTTTAATGTTTCTTTAGATTTTACGGCTATATCTTTCCGTGCTACCCAATTTCTTCATCTAGCATAGTGCTTGTCAAGAGCCACCCACCGTGCCCATAGAAAATGCCCCACCTCCAATTCGACAAGGAACAAGGATTCATCCAAAATTCAGGAAGTGTTACTTTTTCCCTTCTCTTTGATTTTATTATTACATGACTATTTATCTATCTTTGTACATTGAGGCAATGTATATCTTAAGTGTGGGGTAAAAGTACCTAACCTTTTGCATTATTCTCAAATCTCAATTTAGTCTTATTCCTAAATATTTTCTCATATTATTAATTAGGTGAAATTTCGATGATTTATGATTTTTATTAATATGTTTTAGATTAAGTCATTGATAATTGTGCATTGATGATTAAATTTTAAGATATTAGAGAATTAAGCATGATAATTCTATTTTTTAGAATAAAAAATTTTCTAGGTTGTCGAACTGAATTTGAATATTACCTTGAAGTTTGAAATTTACAGGAATTGATGTCAAATACCCATAATTTTTGTGAGTTTTTGAGCCTTATAGAGCATATATTATTTTTCATGCTCACCTTATTGATTATGAGTGTGTCAACACTGAATTGTTATTCTAGAACTTGCCTCGATTATACATGCCAAGACCACATTTTTTATTTGATATACTGAGATGATAAAGGAACCTAGGTTTTAACCCATTCACACCACCAAAAAGCCTACCTACATAATTAACCCCTAGTGAACCCTTTTTAATCCTAACAACCCTTTTTATTGATTTACCTGGTAATATTAACACAAAAACCCTTTGTATTTGTTATCACCATTCCTTTGACTACCCTTCTATCGAGAATTGATTTGATCAGTTGCCTAATTACTTATTTCAATTGATAAAGTTCCTTCTTATATTATGTATTTATTAGTTGTTCTTAAAAAATGAAGTATATTCATTATTAGTTTTGTAATTAAGAGAGCTTATACGTTTAAATCCAACATCTTGAAGAAGAAGCTCGTATTATTAGTATTTAAATTTTCATGAGATGTAATTATTTAGGTTATTAGTTCATTTTTTCTAGTTAGGTAACTTGTCACTTCAATCCCGATTTTAACCTTCTAATTCGGCCTTTATCCATTCGTTTAACCCAAGCCCCGTTACAACCCTGTTAAAGACCTTTTGATTTTTGTATCATCTCATATTACAGTGGTGGAGATTTGATTTTTAGGCAAGCTTATGGGATTAACTTTTCAGATTCGACTGTTGAGTGCTTAATTGTGAACCTTAAACACTTTTGAGTGATTTGAGTGAATCTTTAGTGAGGATGTCAATCCTTGTTGGTTTTGAATCAAAGGTAATTATTTACATAAGGGGAGACACCTATGTTTTCATGCTACAAATATATGACTTAGAATTTTTGAATCTTTAGGAGTCTTTAAGTTAAATTATCCATGTATAAATTATCTATGAATTATGATGAGGCATTATTAATAGGAATTATGAATTATGAAAAGTTCATTTTAATTGTAAGTTGAGAATTTTGCTTGAGGACAAGCAAAAGCTTAAGTGTGGGGTATTTGATAAACCGTAAAAGTAACATATTTTAACCTCATATTTAGCATGCTTTTGGATGATTTACCCTTGATTTATGTAAAAAAGGTGCTCTTAATCCTTTCTTTTCATGTTTATACTCAAGAAAGCACCCGAAGACGAAAAGAACAAGAAACTGGCTTAAAATAGGCCAATTTGGGCCAAAGAGGAAATCGACACGGCCTGGACTTCAAGCCACACGGCCGTGTCTCATCAATTTACTTCACACGATTTGACCATGATTTAAACGACCGTGCCTCAATCAATAGAACTGAAACACGGTCTGAAGTCGATCTACACGGGCGTGTACCATGGCCATGCCCCTGTCGTGGAGAAGAGGAATTGTACTCGAATTTGGATACTTTGAGGCAAAGAAACACATTCCAAAGCCTATTCAAAGACCGAGTAGGAAGTATACTTGAATTAGGACACTCAGAGGCCAAGTAAAAGCATCTCAAAGCCTATATAAAGAACTTAGAGGCCAACCTTCAAGCGGGGCCCAGACATTCGAAATTCGGCAGAAGCCAGAACCTTTGTGGGAATCACTTGAAGATAGCCAGTTGATCCATCTCAAGAAGCCAAAATTCTACTCAAGACGGTAGATCTCTCCTTCAATTCCTTCAGGGGGTTTTAGGGATTTCTTATGTCTTGTTTTATCTTTTCTCTTGTGATGTTTTATTTTATCATTATGAACTAAACTCTTTAGATACCTGAAGGGGATGAAACCTAGATGAATGTTGTTATTGTCTTCTAAATTATATGATAAATACTTGATTTGTTCTTTATTATGTGTGCTCAATTCTAGTGTTAATGTTTTCGGGATATTAATGCATGTCAGATGTTCTTAGGTGGTGGAGCAAAAGTCCATATTTAAGAATAGATCTAGTATAATTAAGCGGAGTTGTTCGCGGGCCAAGAGATAGGGTGACGAGATTTTGCAGATTAGGGTGAAACCTAATATGGGAATCCATAGTTCGATTTACTGCTATTCTAGGGGGTTATTAAGTGAGAAAGAGATTTCCATTAATTAACCTAGGGTTAGACGTTATTTTCCTCGAGAGAGGGTCTAATATACGTTAGGGAGTCTTACGAATCAAGTCAAGTGAATAAATCGTATGGTTCAGTGTTAGATAATAAGTGAAGTCTAGGTGGATTCTTCCTGAGGGTATCATCGTGATCAATTGAGTTTCTCTTCAAGTTATTTCCTAATTCATTCTTTTTGTCTTTGTGTCTTAGTTTAGTAATTAATTATTTAATTTAGATTTAATCAACCAAATAATTTAATATTTAGGCTAAATAATAGAAAGAAAGTAAGTATTAGTACTTTTAGTTCCTTTGGGTTCGACAATCCGGTCTTGCCTAAGCTATACTACTGTTCGATAGGTGCACTTGCCTCAAGTCATTGTCAGAGTTAGTTTCCAGGTTTGATCATTCTCTTTATAAATATTTAAAACTCGACAATTCAGATGATCACACGCCTATGTGGCGTGCCTGTGGTCCACACGCCTAATTCGGTCAAGCCCGTGTGGCTCACACAGCCACACTCTAGCCATCACACAGCTGTGTCTTATGCACGGCCTAGCCTTCGTCGATTGCACGATAGTGTCATCGCACATGGCTTACCACACGGCCATGTGGCATCGATAGTGGGGTTTGTCAGCTTTCGTCGAACCTCATTTTTCTTCATTTTGGGTACACACCTGGTATCATTTCGATAAGAAACCATTTTCGAGCCTCCTAAAACCTACAAACAACGTAATCAAAATCTTGATCTAAGACACACCCTCAAAAATTTAATGGAGAATTCCACAACAAAAATCACAATACTTAACAACATATTCGAGTACTTATCGGTAACGAAAAGGATCCTCCCTAAAGTTCAATTCGCTGCAGGAGCACTAGCAGAAACTTATTCAACCCCTAATCAAAAGCAAATACAATCCCCCAATTAACACCAGCCATGAAAACATTACAATTGAATTATCACGAAACTTACCAATTAAACGAAATCAAACATGCATCTAGGAAAGCGAGTTGGAATACCGAATAGAAAAGGAAGAGAGGAAAATTAATGGGCTCGAGACTAACTAATATTTTGACAAAGGCAAATGCACCTATCGAACAATAGTATAGTTGTGGTGAGTCCGGAATATCGTATCCTCAAGGACAAAAATTACTAGTAATAACTATCTTTTTATTATCTAGCCTAATAATTAAGTGATTTTTTTAATCTAAAATTAACTAACTAATTGACTATGAACGCGATAGAGAATGAAAGAAATAATCGAATAAACCAATAATAAAGACAATACACAAGGAAGAATCGACCTAAACTTCACTTATTATTCTGACTCTGAATTAAATGATTTATTCACTTGACTTGATCCATAGAAATCCCTAAATTATGTTAATATATCTTTCGAGACTAAAAACAACTGGCTCTAGGTTGATTAATTGAAATCTCTTTCTAGGTAAAACCCCTATCGTCACATTAACTCGACCTATGGATTCCCTTATTAGATTTGACTCTAATCTGACGGATTTATGTCGCCCTATTTCTAGGGTTGCAATCAACTTCGCTTAATTATGTTGGATCTGCTCTTAAACATGGACTTTTGCACCACTGAATAAGCATATTAAACTTGAATTAATATTCCTGAAAACATTAAAACAAGGATTAGGAACACATAATTAAGAACAAGATCAAGTATTTATCACGTAATTCAGATTTATTGAATAATAGGATTCATCTAGGTTTCATCCCCTAGGTATTTAGGGGGTTTAGTTCATAATGATTTTAATGACCTGAAATTGGACCTAGTAGAATTGGGCCCAATGGGCCTTGGACATAGGAGTGTTTAAAATTTTTGAGAACAAAAGAACAGCATTATTTCGAGTTGAACTTATTAAGAAGGTGATTTTGGAAAGTTACGAGGCTTCTAGGAAGTTACGGGTTCAAGTTAGGCTATAGGTAAATTTTTGTATTTATGCACTTAAGGGGGAGAAGGTAAGGGGCATCAAGATTTAAGGAAATAAGTGTGCATTTTACTAGCACAAGGATTCTATTGGTAAAGGTGGAAAGTGGCGTGTGGAATGTACTAATGGTCTGAGGTTCGAATCCCATCTATTGCATTTTTGAGTAAATTTTTGTGCTTCTCTTCCATGTGTCAGTCATAACTTTATTATGGTAAGGAAGAATTTTTATTGATGGAAAGATGGCTAAGGAATATGGTAAGGAGGAAGACTAGGGAAAATGAAGGAAAGAAATGAAGGAAAAAGGTAAGAGAAGGGAACATGTTGGCTGAATTTTAGGAGTTGCCAAGGGAATGAATTTTTTTCGTCAACATGCATCTTTTTGGCAAAGATAAAATTGGTTTTAGTAAGGGGGTGTGCCAAATTTTGTTAGGCATTTTGAGGAGCTTTTGGTTTCTTTTTGAAAGTCTTTTTTTTGTTCATTTGGTACCTCTTTTTCCTTGCCTATAACTGAGACCATTTGAGAGCAATTCTCCTTCTTTTCATCTTTGTCATAGCTATCTTTATTCTTTTAACATTTTGGTGCTTACCTTCCAATCTTTTCCCTTGG
Source organism: Gossypium rotundifolium (assembly GCA_025506655.1). Lineage (NCBI taxonomy): Eukaryota > Viridiplantae > Streptophyta > Magnoliopsida > Malvales > Malvaceae > Gossypium > Gossypium rotundifolium. The sequence goes on along the minus strand of CP106733.1, from coordinate 19,605,037 downwards.
TTACCAAAAATAAGTCCCTCTTGTTGTACATCTCCTTCATGGTATTAGCCGAAATTTTGACACTTCTTATGACCATCTCTTCTTTTCCTTCCTCACTATTTCTCCAACCATTCTCTCATTTTTCTTTAATCGATTTTACATAGAGGCTGAATCATCCTTATTCTTTTTCTCCAATAGTCGAACCACATAACACGATATCCCTTTTTTTTTCTTTTGGGTGTTGGACACTCTCCCTTCCTTGGCCGAATCAGTAGAGTGTTAGCTTACACTCTTGTCATCTTTCTAGCCTTTGGCTTTCGGAAGAGGGTTGGTAAGTAGAATCTCGAAGTACTTTATCTGAGGGCCAATCGATCACCTATCCCTCGTAATAAGAGACTCAGATTATTGGTAAGTGATATAGATTGTTAATCAATCGTAATACTTGGTTGAAGTTGTAAATTGGGCCTTGGACTAATTGTTGACCGATTGTACCTTTAGGTGCCACGGAGAGTATCGTGTTACGGATTCCGAATAAGGTGTGTAATCCCATACCCTTCCGAATACATGTTTGAAATGGTGTGTAATTTCACACCTCTCTGAATGTTTGCAAGAAATGTTTTGTGATTCGATCGAAATGCCGAAGGAAATCGGAAACCGGCATCTGTGACCACTCGGGCGTGCGTATGTTCTTAGTGGTAACCGTATTTTGCAATGAAACAGTTTTTAGTTAGCAGCAGTGATGTAATTTTGAAAAATCACAAAAAATAGGAGAAAGAGAATTAGAGAGTGAATAAGATATCGAATTAAATCTTACTGTGTATAGTTTGATATGAAAGAAAAAAGGAGGAAGAGGAATTTTATATTCTGTGATATTTTAATTTTAGTGAGACCGATTCTGAATGACTTTGTAGTTCCTTGTTCTGTCTTGGAAAAATCATTAAAAATTGTACAAACTGAATTATGAGTTATAATTTATATGCATAGGTTCCTTAGTGATTCTAGTTTCAATAGAAACAAGTGATAGAAACATATGAAAACTGTACAATGAGATATTTGAATTTAGGGTAAGAGAGGTCGAACCATTGGTCAGTGAAATAGGGGAAAATTTAATGAATAAATTGTACTAAATGGCTAAGCCAAAAATTATGGAAAAATTTTAGTAATAATATATATGAGTCTAGTTTCAAAGAAAATTTACGAATCTAAATTTTGATTTTCCTAACTCGAGTTATAGTCAGTTTAGTTAGTATGACGCAGATAGACAGTTTCAATTTTTATGCCCCAAACTAGTAGTTAAGTCTGGGTTGCGAAATTATCAAAATACCCTTGGAGGGTAAATTTATGAAATACCTTAAGTGGGTAAAATTATTGATTTACCAAAATACCCCTATGGGTCGATTTGCTAGAATGCCTTAGTAGGCCGATTTATCGAAATGCCCTCGTTGGGCCAAATTACTAAAATACCCTTATTGGGTTGACTGTCTGTTTTATCTTCGATATCGTCTGGTAACACATGTATGATTATATTATGTTTTTATATATGTATATTGTGATGTATGATGCATTTTATCATGTTGCATGGGGCAGGAATATGAATGAAGAAGAAGTATAAACCGGTGGCATTGCCACAAATTCTAATAATGGCTATGTGCCAATTTTAAAGATGGCTTTGTGCCATCGTGATTAAAGCTGTATGTCGATTATATTACCTTATATGATTCTGGTGGCTCAGCCACAAATATTATAAATGGCAGTATGACTGCAAATTGGAGAGATGGCGGGGTGGGTTGACTTGATCCCCATAGGAGAGATTGGCTGGTACGAGGGAGAGATTGGATGGATGGGTTGGGTTGCATACATTGCACATATATATACTGTTATGTAAATGGGCTTCGGCCCAAGATTATGCTATATGGGCTTAGGCCCAAGATGTTGCTTTTCGGTTCAGACCCAGTGGATGACGGTAAGGGGATTATACACTGAGTTCTTGTAACTCACCCCCTTTTTTCTTAATCCTTGTAGGTAATGCTCAATAATGTGGACTTGGGCTATAGATTACTTGGTGGATGCCATACTTTAGAAATGGTTGTTATTGAACTTTAGATTTCTATTCTGTTTACTTTACTATTTTGGGTTTTTATGTTATAATAAGGCCTCTGGAATATTTTACTTTTGCTTTATGTTTGACGTACTTATTATTTTGCTTAAATCGCTTTAAATGGGAAATTTTCTAAAAACTAAAATAAAGGTTTTCTAAACTAGACTAACAAATGGATTTCATAACAAACTTATATAAATATTTTAACTTGAAAATTTTCTCTCAAATTATTAACAATATTTTCAGAGGTTATAGGTTTTATAAGATCATTAGTTCAAATTTTCGATTTATCAATCAACTTTCGAGGTTAGTAGTATTTTATCAAATATTTCAAATCAAACTTGTTTTCTTGATTATAATGTAATAATACATATTTTATTCCAAATAAAAAGGATTTAACATGTTTTTCTTATGTGACATGTCAGATCCGATCATAATGCATGGGCTGGGTTTGAGGTGTTACAATGATAGAGGGAAACATCTTAAAATAAGGAAGACTACAAAACATAAGAAAACCCAAAAACTTAAAGAGAAATTGATAGGAGATCTTCAGTCTTGATGGGGATCCTTTATCCAAGCTGCTCCCAATGGCTGTCTTCAAGTATTTTCTACTTTCTGCCCTTTGTCTCCCCTTTAGGTCCTCCCCTAGGGTGTTTATATAGGCTTTGGAGCACCTTTCTTGGCCCACAAGTAGTCCTTTCCAAATATAATTAGACTTGGTTTTGGTAGGGACACTCTCGTGTAACACACCCGTGTGTGATAGCGTAGGCCGTATTCGATTCTGCTTGTCACACACGGCCATGTGATCTACCCGTGTGTGATAGTCCAGGCCGTGTTGATTTCTGACGTAGGCCCATTTTGTCCATTTTGGCCCGTTTCTCGTTCTTTTCGACTCTTTAAGCTCTCCTGAGTGTAAAACATGAAATTAAAGGATTAGGAGCATCGAATTCATCAAATCTAATGAAAATTCATCCAAAAATAAGCTAAGCATGGGGTCAAAATATGTATAAATTATGGTTTATCAAATATCCCCACACTTAAGCCTTTGCTTGTCCTTAAGCAAAATCCTCAACTTACAATTAAAATTAACTTCCTTAATTCATAATTCTCATCAATAATGTCTTATCATAATTCACAGATAATTCATACATTAATAATTTAACTAAAAGAGTCCTAAAGATTCAAACAATTGAAGTCACAAATTTTTATAGCACAAAAACATAGGTGTTTCCCCTTACCTAAATAATCACCTTTAATTCAAAACCGACAAGAATTGACATCCTCACTAAAGATTCATTCAAATCACTCAACATGTTTAAGGTTCAAATTAAGCACTCAAAAGTCAAACATAAAAAGTTATTACCATAGGCTGACATTGATTGTGTCAAACAGTCGAGTTTTAATATTTATAAAGAATGATCAAACCTGTAGACTAACTATGACAATGATTGAGGCAAGTGCACCTATCGAATAATAGTATAGTTTAGGCAAGATTATTTTATCGACCCCAAAGGAACCTAAAAGTACTACTACTCACTTTCTTTCTACTATTTAGCCTAAAATATGGAGTGATTGGTTTATAAAACTAATGAAAAACTAAACAAAATAATGAATTGGAGAAAGACTTTAGGAAAACTCAGTTGATGAAGACGATACCCTCAAGAAGAATCCACCTATGACTTCACTTATTATTTATCCCTAAACCATATGATTTCTTTACTTAGCTTGATCCGTGAGACTCCCTAACCTATATTAAACCCTCTCTCAAGGAGAATAACGTCTAACCTTAGGTTAATTAGTGAAACTCTCGTTCTCTTATAATAACCCCCTAAGGAAGTAGTAAATCGATCAATGGATTCCCATATTAGGTTTCACCCTAATCTGGCAAAATCTCGTAACCCTATCTCTAGGCGCCCGATCAACTCCACTCAATTATGCTAGATCTACTCTTAGGTAGGGTCTATTCCTCCTCCACCTAAGCAAATCAGATTTAATTAAGCAACATAATTAAGAACAAACTAAGTACTTATCATATAATTTAGAAATCAAATAACAAAATCCATCATAGGTTTCATCCCTTTCAGGTATCTGAAGGGTTTAGTTCATAACTAAATAAGAAAACATCTCAAGAGAAAAGATAAAACAAAACATAAGAAATCCCTAAAACTTCCTGAAAGAATTGAAGAAGAGATCCTCCGTCTTGAATAGAGTTCCGGCTTCTTGAGATGGATCAACTGTCTATCTTCAAGTGATTCCCTAAAGATGAAAGCTTGCAAAAGCGCATCTCGCCAAAAATCGTCCCCGTTTGGATTCTATAAAATTAGCGAACTCCTTGTTAGTTGCTACCTTGGGTGTTCATATAGGCTTTGAGATGCTTTACTTGGCTCCTAAGTATCCTAATTCAAATAGAATTTCTTCTAGGATGTTTAAGTAAACTTAGGAATGTGTTTCTTTACCTCTAAGCATCCAAATCCAAGTGAAATTGCTCTTTCTTGCGGCAGGGGCACAGCCATGGAACACTCCCGTGTAAATCGTCTTTAGGCCGTGTGTCGATTCTGTTGATTGTGGCACGGCCATGTAAGTCGGGATTCAGGCGATGCTTCAGGTCTATCGATTGGGACATGGCCATGCAAATCGTGCTTGGGGCATGTCTTTGAATGATTGGCAAGGAACGGCTGTGTGACTTGAAGTCCAGGCCATGCCAATTTCTTGGGTTGGCCCAATTTGGTCCGTTTTAAGCTCGTTTTTCATTCTTTTCGTTCTCGGGTGCTTTCCTGAGTATAAGACATGAAAAGAAAGGTTTAAGAGAACCTTTTTACATAAATCAATGGCTAAATCATCCAAAAGCATACTAAATATGGGGTTAAAATATGTTACTTTTACGGTTTATCAAATACCTCCACACTTAAGCTTTTGCTTGTCCTCAAGCAAAATTCTCAACTTACAATTAAAACGAGCTTTCCATAATTCATAATTCCTATCGATAATGTCTCATCATAATTCATAGATAATTTATACATGGATAATTCAACTCAAAGAGTCCTAAAGATTCAATCATGATAAGTCATACCTTTGTAGTACGAAAACATAGGTGTCTCCCCTCATCTAAGTAATTACCTTTAATTCAAAACCGACAAGGATTGACATCCTCACAAAAGATTCACTTAAATCACTCGAAGTGTTTAAGGTTCAAGAATAAGCACTCATAAGTCGAACCTGAAAAGTTAATCCCATAGCCTTGCCTGAAAATCAAATCTCCACCACTGTATATGAGATGATACACAAATCAAAAGGTCCTTAATCAGGGTTGTAACGGGGCTTGGGTTAAAAGGTGTGGATAAAGGCTGAATTAGAGGGTTAAAATCGAGATCGAATTGACAAGTTACCTAACTAAAAACAATGAACTAGAATATAAATGATTACATCAATTGAAACTTTAAACTAATAATAATATGAGCTTTTTTTTTTTTGGTTAGAATTGAAATTTAAATGCACAAGCTCACTTTCTATACTACTAATACTGAATATACTTTGATTTTTCGATGTTTGTTTTTTGTTTTTTTTTCAAAACAAACTAAAGTAAATACATAATAAAGAAAGACTTTATCAACTGAAATAAACTAATTAGGTAACTGAATAAATCAATTCCCGATAGAAGGGTAGTCAAAAGAATGATAACAAATTCAAAGGGTTTTTGGGTTAATATTAGCGGGTAAATCAATAAAAAGGGTTGTTAGGATTAAAAAGGGTTCACTATGGATTAATTATGTAGGTAGGCTTTTAGTGGTGTGAATAGGTTAAAACCTAGGTGTCTTTATCATCTCTGTATATCAAATCAAAAGTGTGGTCTTGACATGTATAAACGAGGCAAGTTCTAGAATAACAATTCAAAGTTGACACACTCATAATCAATAAAGTGAGCATGAAAAAGAATATATGCTCTATAAGGCTCAAAATCTCACAAAAATTATGGGTGTTTTTGACATCAATCCTTATAAATTCCAAATTTCAAGGTAATACTCAAATTCAGTTCAACGACCCATCAATTTTAATTTTTAGAAAGTAGACCTACCATGCCTGATTCTCTAGTTTTCTTCAAGTTTAATCATCAATGCTAATTAACTATGAATTAATCTAAAACATATCAATAAAAATCATAAATCATTAGAAATTTCATCCTAATTAGTAATATGGGAAAAATACTTTCGAACAAGACTAAATTCATGATTTTGAGAATAATGCAAAAAGTCAGGTACTTTTACCCCCCACACTTAAGATGTACATTGCCCTCAATGTACAAAGATAGATAAACAATTATGTAATAATAAAATCAAAAGAGAAGGGGAGAAGTAACACTTCCTGAATTTTTGGATGAAGTCTATGAAAAGAAATCGATAAGATTGGAGGTGAGCGTGGGGAAGCGTCTCGAACCATTTGAAATTGAATCCTCAAGTAGCGGCTTGGTTTTATTGTATCCTAAGCTAAATCTAAATGCCATTGAGAAAAGGAGAAAATAATAAAGGAAGTAAAAATAAAATAAAAATAAAAATAAAAATAAAAATAAATAATTAAATAGAGATAAGGTCCACGCTCATGTGCCTAGTCGTGGTGTCCACACTGCACACCACGGCCACGCAAGGCCGTGTGGGTATGGAAACCTATGCCTAAATCTGAAAAGAAATAAAACCAAACTAATTAGTACGGTTAGTACTCGGGTTGCCTCCCAAGAAGCGCTCGTTTAAAGTCTTTAGCTAGACTTACCTGTTGTACACACAATCATGGTGGTTTGAGGAGGTGGAAATCCTTTCTCATGTGATCAACTCGATTATGGATATAAAGTTTAAGTCGAGTAATGTTTACCTCAAAAGTATTGAATTTAGGATTGCTTACCTCGACTGTGCCATATAGGAAGACATTAAGTACCTCAAAAGTGATTTCTTCGTTTGCCTTGAGTTCTGAATTGGTGATTCGAGGGTCTTCCTTATTCAAAAATACCTGATCCTCTATTTTGATGTGATTTGTTGTTCCTATCAGCTCGTCTGGGGTTTCCTTCGGTTTCACTTCGTGTAGTTCTGGTTCTTCTTTAAATTTTGTTTTCCACTCTTTTAGTTTGTCGACCCTAAGGATTCGTTCCTCATATAATTCTTCTTTATTGGCACGAGGTCTAAGATCTAGCTCCAGTTTGTAGCTTTGTGGTGTTTCCTGCAATGAATGAAACACCCCAAACCCGGCCCACGAGCCCTGACCGGATCTGGCATGCTTCTCGGGAAAAACTATTCGAAACTTATTTGAACTTTGCCAAATACAAGAGTATTTTTGAAAAACAGTTGATTTGGGTTGGGTTTGAATTTTAAACGGAGTTGATTAGGTGTCAAAACATTTAATCTTCGTTTTTAAGAAAAATTACTTGAACTTTAATTTGATGAAAATCGTATCATACTAAAATAATTAAAATGCATGCATAAACAATTTAATACTTATGGCCTTATTACATTAAAACAAAACCCGAAATAATTCAAAATACTTAAGTATGGAAAATTCAAAATAAACAAATTCTGAGCTGAGCATTGCCACCATTTTGCTCCTGCCGACCTGGTCCATTACTATGTGTCACCTGAAAAATAATCCCACAATGGGGTGAGTAAAACAGACTCAGTGTGTAACAACCAACACAAGTCTCAATCAATTTAGGCATGTCAAATCATACTTAATAAACATATATAATCAATGATGCAAACCCAAACCCAAACCTAGATAACCATCCGCTACACATCACCCGTACCAACCATCACACCGTGGGGACTACTAAGTCGACCCTCCATCCGCTACACATCATCGAAGGCAGTCGTTGTAGACGACATGCTCATCACCCTTATAATTTCGTGGCATAGCCACCAGATAATTATTTTGTGACATAAGTCACCACATTCAGATTTCGTGACATAAGTCACCACATTCAGATATTGTGGTATAAAACCACCAGATCACTTCCCCTTAACATATCACCTATATGCCCCATGTCATACAAATCATGCAATAACATGCCTTATTCTTTATTTCACATTCTTATTAATATTCACGGATGGGCCATAACAGATATTCATGCTATCATAACTACAGTAGTAGTAAGTTACGTACCTAAGTACTTCGTACCATTGCATGGTACTCATAGCCATATCTTACGTATTCTTATTAACACATTTATCAAAACATAAGTATAAATCTATTAAGGCTTAGTGTGGGGTACACACCTGGTATTAACGCTTTACTGAAATCCCGAAAATCCGATCTAATGCTTTAGACCCTTAACTCCTACATTCGGCCATCACTACACATTTTAGCTAAAGGCCATTCGGCCAAATAATCAAATCCCAAAGGATTTATCACAACTTAAATCTTACCTTACTGCCGATTTGATTACTAATCAAATCCCGAAATGTCGTGATACTCCTTCCTTCCAATCGACCAATGCTAGATCACTTGACTTGGTTAGTTTCAGCTTTTGAACGGATGGGAAATAGATTTAGAATTACTAAATATGGCCTTCGCTACTATTCAGGTTCACTTACCTTGTGGATCTTAAATCCCGAAAACCACCACTTGCTCTTGAAATTGATGAAATCCTTACATACCACATGTTAAATTCGGCTTTAACCTTAAACCCATGACAGTGGCCCATGGCCGAATGCTACATATCACTTACCTTAATCACTTCAAATCCCGAAGGACTCCTTCACGCTAGCTACAACCAAAACACGAGATTATGGCTTAATACCCATTCGGCCATCCTTAGAAATCAAGGCTTAACTATTGATTTCGGCACACTAAAAGAGATAGAAGAAATGATTAGGAGAGAACTCTTACCTACTATAGAGGATCAATTGGAGCAACTCACAACCAATGGCACTTTCGACTTCTAAAACTTGCGACAGAAGAAAAAGAATGAGGCCCCTTTGAGATTTGGCTCAAGCTTCAAATGGTGAAGAAAGAAAACGCAAGAGTGGGGAGAGTTGAGTGCTTAAAGGATTCGGCCAAAAATAAAACTAGATCAAGTGGTCAAGGTTTCGGTTTTGAAGAGAAACGAGTGAAGAAACAAAATAGTGGGAAGGTTCAATGGAGAATTCAGCAAGAGAGATTGAGAAAGGAATAAAAAGATGAACACACTCCCTAATAAAATTCGGCACTTATCCCCTCCCATATGACCGAATTTTGCCAACCAAAGAGTCCCTTGGCCGGCCACTATATCCTTTCTTTCCAAATCCAAAATTGCTCTCCTATTTTTCCTCTATGCTGCACATTCAAAATAAATTGAATAAGCCAACATTATCTTACTCTTTTAGCCGAATTTTTAAAAGAAAACCAAAACTTATCTTCATCTTTTCAAAGCCCTTATGCCATCCAACACTCCCCTCTCTCTTGATGCCAAACCGCAAAATAAAAGCACACTCCATGTCGCCAACATGACTCAAACTGAGCCCTTACACCTTGCATATGGCGTCACATACTGTGGCCCTAAGTGGCGCCTCCAAGCCACTTAAACAAGCCCATTCTTGTGTCATATTTCCCCTACTAATTTTCTTAAGGCCTCTTAGGCTTAGCTTCCTCTTTTAAACTTAAAATCGAATAATTTCTAAGGCATTTACTACACTTTAAAGTTTCCAAAATTCATGCAACACAATTTAGAACACACATAGGTATGCTACTTCATACAATTTAGTATTAATGCATAAGCCATAAATCCGGATATTAAAGTTCTACCCCCTTAAAATAATTTTGACCTCGAAATTACCTGGCTAGAATAGGTGGGGGTATTGCTGTCGCATTGCTTCCTCTGGCTCCCAAGAAGCTTCCTCCAATCCATGGTTACGCCATAACACTTTGACCAGAGGGACCGACTTCCTCCGAAGTACCTTCACATCACGTTCCAGAATCTGAATTGGCTCTTCCTCATAGGACAAATCTAGTCTCAGCTCCACCTCTTCAACCGGAACTACATGAGATGGATCTGATCGGTATCGACGTAGCATCGAGGCATGAAATATGTCGTGTATCTATTTCAATTCTGAAGGCAACTCCAACTGATATGCCACTGGCCCAACTTGTTGTAATATCCGATAAGGTCCTATAAACCTGGGACTTAGCTTCCCTTTTCGACCAAATCTCATCACCTTCTTCCAAGGCGACACTTTAAGAAACACTTGATCTCCCACATCAAATTCTATTTCCTTCCGTTTGAGATTCGCGTACGACTTTTGCCTGTCAGATGCTTCCTTTAACCGTGCCCGAATTACTTTAACCTTTTCCTCTGATTCTGTCATAATTTTTGGACCCAACATCTGACGTTCTCCCAATTCCGTCCAACATGTAGGAATGCGACACTTCCATCCATACAGTGCTTTGTACGGTGCCATCCGTATACTTGCCTGATAGCTGTTATTGTACACAAATTCCGCTAGAGGCAAATATTCTTCCCAACTTCCTCTGAAGTCTATCACACAGCCCCTTAGTATATCCTCTAACACTTGAATCACTCGCTCAGATTGGTCGTCCGACTATGGATGAAATGCTGTACTAAAGTCCAATCTGGTGCCCAAAGCCTGATGTAGTGCCTTCCAAAATCGAGACGTAAACCTCAGATCCCTATCCGAGATAATCGACACCGGCACTCCATGCAACCTTACGATCTCAGCTACATACAACTTTGCTAACTTTTGCAAAGGATAGTCAACCCGCACTGGAATAAAATGCGCGGTCTTTGTCAGCCGATCCACTATCACCCATACCGAGTCCTTCTTAGTAGGTGTAAGGGGAAGCCCACTAACGAAGTCCATGGTAATTCTCTCCCACTTCCACTGTGGAATCTTTATCGACTGAAGCAACCATGACGGAACTTGGTGTTCAGCCTTAACTTGCTGACACGTTAAGCACTTCCCTACAAATTTGGTAACTTTCCACTTAAGACCAGGCCACCAAAACTGTTCCCTTAGATCCTTGTACAATTTACTTCCTCCAGGATGCATAGCATAAGGGCTATTATGCGATTCCCGAAGTATTCTCTGCCTTAGCTCCTCGTTCTTCGGCATACAGACCTTACCATTAAAACACAATACTCTATCGCCGTTAACACCATAATCCATCAACTCCCCACTCTGTACTTGCCGTAGCTTAGCACTTAGATCATCATCCTCTAACTGACTCTCTTTCACCTCATTCAACCACGTCTGCTTAACTTGCAACTCTGCCAGTAGACTTCCATCGTCATACAAGCTCAGATGAGCAAACATCACCCTTAGATCTGACACCACTTTCTGACTTAGAGCATCTGCCACTATATTCGCCTTGCCCGGGTGATACTCTATGGAACAATCGTAATCCTTCAATAATTCCACCCACCTTCGCTGTCTCAGGTTTAACTCTTTCTGAGTCAGCAGATACTTAAGGCTCTTATGGTCCGTGTAAATCACTGATTTTTATCCATATAAGTTGTGCCTCCACACCTTAAGAGCAAAGACCACTGTTGCCAATTCCAAGTCATGCGTCGGGTAGTTAACCTCGTGTGGCCTTAGTTGTCGAGATGTATAAGCAACTACCTTCCCATCTTGCATAAGGACACCTCCCAATCCTGTATGGGAAGCATCACAGTACACTACAAAATCCTTCCCTACCTCAGGCTGAATCAAAACTGGAGCTTCAGTCAAGACTCTCTTAAGCTTCTCAAAGCTCTCCTGTTGCTTAACAGTCCATATGAAAGGTACCTCCTTCCTTAGTAACTTTGTCAAAGGTGCTGCGATCGACGAGAACCCTTCCACGAACCTTCTATAATAACCTACTAATCCCAAGAAACTCTAAACTTCCGCCACAGACTTAGGGGGTTTCCAATCCAAAACTGCCTCAATCTTTCGAGGAGCCACCCTTATTCCTTCAGCAGATACCACATGTCCTAAAAACGTAACCTCCTTAAGCCAAAATTCACACTTGCTAAATTTGGCGTAGAGCTTCTTTTCCCTTAACACTTGCAACATAACTTGAAGGTCCTCATCATGTTCTTCCTCAGACTTTGAATACACCAATATATCGTCTATGAACACAACAACGAACTGGTCCAGATAGGGTTGAAAAACCCGGTTCATCATGTCCATAAACGCGGCTGGGGTATTTGTCAACCCGAATGGCATTACTAAGAACTCATAACGCCCGTACCTTGTTCGAAAAGCTATCTTATGGATATCAGCCTCCTTCACCTTAAGCTGATGATATCCAGACCTCAGATCTATCTTTGAGAATACCGTGGCCCCCTTAAGCTGATCAAACAAGTCGTCTATCCTTGGCAAAGGATACTTGTTCTTGATGGTCAGCTTATTCAACTGACGATAATTTATGCACATACGCATAGTTCCGTCCTTCTTCTTCACGAACAAGACCGGTGCTCCCCATGGAGACACACTGGGTCAGATAAACCCACGATCTAGCAGCTCTTGGATTAGAGCCTTGAGCTCAACCAACTCCTTTGGTGCCATTCTCTACGGGGCAATTGACACAGGAGCTGTACCTGACAGCAAGTCAATTCCGAACTCCACCTCTCTGTCTAGGGGTATTCTTGGTAATTCATCCGGAAAGACATTCACAAAATCTCTTACGGTTCTAACTCCACTAACTTCCCCTTCTTTTGCATCCATAGCACTAATGAAGGCCAAAAATGCCTTGCACCCTTTCCGAACCATCTTATCAGCCTTTAATGCCGAAACTACGTTAGACAAGTAGTTTTTTCTTTCTCCTATCATAACCACCACCCTATCCTCCGGTGACCTTAACTCCATTCGTTTAGCTGCACAATCCAATACAGCCCGATGCTCCACTAACCAGTCCATGCCAAGGATGAGATCAAATTCTCCGAAGGGTAGTTCCATCAAGTTGGCAGGGAATACTACTTCCTGAAGCTCCAGAGGTACACTCTGAAATATCTTATTCACCACTACAGTTTAACCTAATGGGCTTACTACAGTCATCTCCTTATTAGATAGTTTAGAGGCTATTCCTAAAGTTTCAACTACTCTACATGCAACATATGAGTGGGTAGAGCCAACATCAATCAAAGCAAAGTAAGGCTTTCCAAATATAAGGAACGTACCGGTTATGACGTCCGGTGCATCTCCGTCCTCCCTCCGACGAACTGCATACATAAAACCTGGTTGTCTTGCCTCCGTGTTACCAACACCTCGGCCCGGTGTTCCCCATCCTCTACCAGCACTGTTACCTCTGCCATTCAGACCACGGCCCCGCTGAGGCTGCTATCCATCTCTTCCAGCCTGGTTAAGACCTTGGCTTACTGGTCAACCCCCTTCTATTCTCATAGGACAATCCTTAATCATGTGATCTTTAGACCCACACTTAAAGCATCCTCCCGTTTTCTTCCAACACTTCTAGGTGTATCTTCCCACATTGGGCACAAGTACGATACTGCCCTCCCGTAGCAGCTTGTTAACCTCGTGGCCCATCAACTCTAGGCCTCTTTTGGGTATTCCCCGATGACCCTGATGGTCCAAAACCTTTCTTTTACCTATTGCGGTCCGTATTCTGCCTCACTGAGTCCTTAATCCCTTCGGCTACCTTAGCCTTCTCTACCAATACGGCAAACTCCCACTCCTACTGCGGAGCTATCAAAAACCTCAGATCATCTCTTAGTCCGTCCTCAAACTGGACACATCGCTCATGCTCCGTAGCCACGATTCCCCTAGCATATCGGCTCAACCTTAAAAATTTTGCCTCGTATTCCGCTACAGACTTATTTTCTTGAACCAGCCTCAGAAACGCCTTCCTTTGCGCATCAACATAGCTAGTTCTAATGTACTTCTTTTGATATGCTGCCTTGAAATATTCCCAAGTAAGATCGTCTGGCAAAGACTTTCCCGAACTATGAGCCACCATTGGTATGACTCATCACAGTAGTGACACTACCCTTTCAATTTCTCCTCGCCATCGTTAGGTCCAAGTCGTCCATAATCCACTCCGTTGCTTCCAACCAATACTCAGCAGTATTGGGTGCCACACCGTAAACTCCACGGAAAAACTCGGCTCCATTAGCTCAAGTCGCTCAGTCCGACTTTCGAGCTCCCATGCTCCACCGCCCAACCACCCTTTCCAAAACTCGCAAAGATCGCTTTGAGACACTATATCCTCCTCGTCGATCCTCGATATTCCACATCGGTGGTGGTGGTGGTGGCATTTCATTTTCGCACCCCCTTGTCCGCCTAACGGCTCGACACGGTCATTCGCCTTACCACGCCACGCGCGTTACGACCACGTCCCTAGAGTTCATGCTTCCGAATTGCGTTTATCTGATTAAAGAATTTTATGAATTAGTTTTGTTCCACTGATTTATCACGAACAGTCTTATGGTCAATAGTTGTAGGGAGTAGTTCTTTCAATTTCATACACATACAGTCTCAATTCATTCATTCAATCACATTCATGAACTTGCGTTCATTACAGAAAAATATTGTAGTTGTCATTATTTGTTGTTTTCCACTACCCAGGGGTATTTCCGTAATTTTATCCTACAGGGGTATTGGTAATTTTCCAAATTAAGGTATTTGAAAATTTCACGAAAAATTTTTTTTTCTTTGGTATATAGTTTTTTTTCAAAATTGAAATACTTGACAAGAAAATTTCAAGGGTAAATTGGTAATTTTATACACTAGGGGTATTTTTGTAATTTTTCAAACCAGGGCATTTCGGTAATTTTTTTTTTTGCAAAATATGGTTCCTGGTGACTTTTCAAAACAAGGGTATTTTTAAAGGTTTTTAATATGAGGGTACTTTGGTACACATTGAGGGTATTTTGGTCATTTGTACTGGTTAGGGGTAATTTGGTCAATTGCAAACCAGGGGTATTCTGGTCTTCTTTAAATCAAGGGCACTTGGAGTTTTAAAATTATGGTTTAACTTTGAAATTTCACAAAACAGGGTGACGGTCCCTTTCGGGTTTTAATTATTGGGTTTAGCTAGTGTTTGAGTCCCCTTGGCTAAGGTGAACCGTCACTACGCACCAGGTAGGATTCGAGCGGAGAGGAGGTGAGTCACTAGGACTGCTTAAATACCATGCTCCCACCGAATCCAATCCTAGTCATGCGTACAATGGTTGCCACACCTTTAACTCAGCGACTTAGACACAGGTTCGTTTGGTTAGACTATAAATTTTATGTATCTTGGTGTTGAAGTAGACTAATCCTAGGGTTTATTATTTCCTGATCTACTAATCTACGTCCCTATGATTTCCCATATACAAATCACAGAGGAGTTAGGGGTACATACTTGGTGGACTTCGGGCCGGAGACTTAGGTGCCATGCCAGAAAAACTTGCTTATTTCTTAGAAAAATTCAATTTCAAAAGAAAGAAAATGTTTTGGGCCCTAAAGCCCTCAAGGCCGAGTTTTGAACCGGGCTCTGATACCAAACTGAAACACCCCAAACCCGGCCCACGAGCCCTGACCGGATCTAGCATGCTTCTCGGGAAAAACTATTCGAAACTTATTTGAACTTTGCCAAATACAAGAGTGTTTTTGAAAAACAGTTGATTTGGGTTGGGTTTGAATTTTAAACGGAGTTGATTAGGTGTCAAAACATTTAATCTTTTTTTTAAGAAAAATTACTTGAACTTTAATTTGATGAAAATCGTATCATACTAAAATAATTAAAATGCATACATAAACAATTTAATACTTATTACCTTATTACATCAAAACAAAACCCGAAATAATTCAAAATACTTAAGTATGGAAAATTCAAAATAAACAAATTCTGAGCTGAGCATGGCCACCATTAAGCTCCTGCCAACCCGATCCATTACTGTGTGTCACCTAAAAAATAATCGCACAACGGGGTGAGTAAAACAGACTCAGTGTGTAATAACCAACACAAGTCTCAATCAATTTAGGCATGTCAAATCATACTTAATAAACATATATAATCAATGATGCAAACCCGAACCCAAACCTAGATAACCATCCGCTACACATCACCCGTACCAACCATCACACCGTGGGGACTACTAAGTCGACCCTCCATCCGCTACAGATCATTGAAGGCAGTCGCTGCAGACGACATGCTCATCACCCTTATAATTTCGTGGCAAATAATTATTTTGTGACATAAGTCACCACATTCAGATTTCGTGACATAAGTCACCACATTTAGATAGTGTGGAATAAAACCACCAGATCACTTCCCCTTAACATATCACCCATATGCCCCATGTCATACAAATCATACAATAACATGCCTTATTCTTTATTTCACATTCTTATTAATATTCACGGATGGGCCATAACAGATATTCATGCTATCACAACTACAGTAGTAGTAAGTTATGTACCTGTGTACTTCGTACCATTGCATGGTACTCATAGCCATATATTACGTATTCTTATTAACACATTTATCAAAACATAACCATAAATCTATTAAGGCTTAGTGTGGCGTACACACCTGGTATTAACGCTTTACTGAAATCCCAAAAACTCGATCTAATGCTTTAAACCCTTAACTCCTACATTCGGCCATCACTATGCATTTTAGCTAAAGGCCATTCGGCCAAATAATCAAATCCCGAAGGATTTATCACAATTTAAATCTTACCTTGCTGCCGATTTGATTACTAATTAAATCCCGAAATGTTGTGATACTCCTACCTTCCAATCGGCCAATGCTAGATCACTTGACTTGGTTAGTTTTGGCTTTTGAACGGATGGGAAACATATTTAGAATTAATAAATATGGCCTTGGCTGACTATTCAGGTTCACTTACCTTGTGGATCTTAAATCCCGAAAACCACCACTTGCTCCTGAAATTGACGAAATCCCTACATACCACATGTTAAATTCGACTTTCACCTTAAACCCATGACAGTGGCCCTTGGCCGAATGCTACATATCACTTACCTCGATCACTTCAAATCTCGAAGGACTCCTTCATGCTAGCTACAACCAAAACACGAGATTATGGCTTAATACCCATTCGGCCATCCTTAGAAATCAAGGCTTAACTATTGATTTCGGCACACTAAAAGAGATAGAAGAAACGATTAAGAGAGAACTCTTACCTACTATAGAGGATCAATTGGAGCAACTCACAACCAATGGCACTTCCGGCTTCTAAAACTTACGACAGAAGAAAAAGAATGAGGCCCCTTTGAGATTCGGCTCAAGCTTCAAATGGTGAAGAAAGAAAACGCAAGAGTGGGGAGAGTTGAGTGCTTAAAGGATTCGGCTAAAAATAAAACTAGATCAAGTGGTCAAGGTTTTGATTTTAAAGAGAAACGAGTGAAGAAACAAAATAGTGGGAAGGTTCGATGGAGAATTCGGCAAGAGAGACTAAGAAAGGAATAAAAAGATGAACATACTCCCTAATAAAATTCGGCACTTATCCCCTCCCATATGACCGAATTTTGCCAACCAAAGAGTCCCTTGGCTGGCCACTATATCCTTTCTTTCCAAATCCCAAATTGCTCTCCTATTTTTCCTCTATGCTACTCATTCAAAATAAATTGAATAAGCCAACATTATCCTACTCTTTTAGCCGAATTTTTAAAAGAAAACCAAAACTTATCTTCATCTTTTCAAAGCCCTTATGCCGTCCAACACTCCCCCTCTCTCTTGATGCCAAACAGCAAAATAAAAGCACACTCCATGCTGCCAACATGACTCGAACCTAAGCCCCTTACACCTTGCATATGGCATCACATACTGTGGCCCTAAGTGACGCCTCCAAGCCACTTAAACAAGCCCATCCTTGTGTCATATTTCCCCTACTAATTTTCTTAAGGCCTCTTAGGCTTAGCTTCCTCTTTTAAACTTAAAATCGAATAATTTCTAAGGCATTTACTACACTTTAAAGTTTCCAAAATTCATGCAACACAATTCAGAACACACATAGGCATGCTACTTCATACAATTTAGTATTAATGCATAAGCCATAAATCCAGATATTACAATGAAGGTTGAACAAGTTGGTTATCAACTAAATTTACTTTCTCACCGTTATCACTTGATGTTCTGGCCGAGTCAAGAGCTTGAAGAGTGATATCTCGTCACCTACACGAAGTATGTGTTCTCCTGCATAGATATCAGTTTTAGCTCCAGCAGTTGCTAAAAAGGGTCTTCCTAAAATTTAGGGGATCGTGTTGTCCTCATCCATGTCTAGAACGACAAAGTCTACTGGGAAGACGAATTTATCAATTTTGATTAGAACATTTTCTATTATACCCCTAGGAATTCTTATAGTTTTATCAGTTAATTAAATGCTCATCCTAGTTTGTCTGGGTTTCCCTAGACCTAGTTCTTTAAACATTTTGTGAGACATAACATTGATGCTTGCCCCTAAATCCGCTAACGCATTATCAATAGATAAACTACCAATTAAACATGGAATTGTAAAACTCCCTGGATCTTTTAATTTCTGTGGCAGTTTATTTTGTAGAATTGCTGAGCACATTGCGTTTAGCTCCACGTGGTGCTCTTCGTCTAATTTGCGTTTGTTGGTCAAGAGTTGTCTTAAAAATTTTCTAGCGTCTGGCATCTGAAAAAGAGTTTCAAGAAGTGGTAAGTTAATATGTAATTTCTTTAAGAGTTTAAGAAACTTACCGAACTATTCCTCTGAATCGTCTCTTTTCATTGCTTCTGGATAAGGTATGCGAGGTTTGTATTCTTTGATTATTGGTTTTGGCTTTTCATGTGCTACCTCTATTTTTACCTTTTTCTTCCTTGGTTTCTTGTGTCGTGATGTGCTCATCTACTTTTGTACCCTCTTGATCTGTGATGGCTTGGATCTATTATTTTGGGTTTATTTCTGTGTTTCTTGGTAGATGTCATTGTTGACGTTCAGAAATCAGCTTCGTGAGATGTCCCACTGACTTAGTAAGTTCTCCAACTTTATTCTCGATCCCTTTGATCAATTTTTGTTGTTCATCAAGTGCCGCTTCAATCTTTTAGAAACGAGAATCTGTGGCTGCCATGAATTTTGTCAGCATCTCTTCAAGATTCGGCTCCTCTTCTTATTGGTGAGGTGGTTGTTGAAAATCTGGAAGAAGTTCCGATCTTTGGCTATTTTGACCATCCCACAAGAAGTTGGGATGGTACTTCCAACCTGCATTATAAGTTTCACTATAAAAATTATTTTGATATTTAGAATAGTTACCTGTATAGTGAGCTTGCTCGTTTTCCATGCCATATCCGTAAGGTGGGTACTCAGGATTCACCACACCTCCTAGATTCAAATCATATTATATTTCTGGATGTACCTGTGAGGGACTATACCAATCATCAATCTTTTTATTCATCATCTCTAACTAATTAGATAACCTGGTGACCACATCGAGGTTGAAGACACTGTCTGTTTTAGTAGGAATTGTCCTCATGACTTGCCACTGATAATTATTCAGTGTCATCTTTTCCATAGACTAAAATTTTCTACCAAAAGCAAAATAGAAGAAAAAATTAGCAAAGTAAAAAATAATAATAATAAATAATAATAAGAAATTATAATAATAAAAAAATTGGCTAAAGTAATAAAAATAGAGCTTTCTTAATATTTTAGTGTTCCCCGGCAACGGTGCCAAAAACTTGATTGTGTCAAACAGTCGAGTTTTAATATTTATAAAGAATGATTGAACCTGTAGACTAACTATGACAACGATTGAGGCAAGTGCACATATCGAACAATAGTATAGTTTAGGCAAGATTATTTTATCGGCCCCAAAAGAACCTAAACGTACTACTACTCACTTTATTTCTATTATTTAGCCTAAAATATGGAGTGATTGGTTTATAAAACTAATAAAAAACTAAACTAGATGCAAAGACAAAAGAATGAATTGGAGAAAGACTTTAGGAAAAATCTGTTGATGAAGACGATACCCTCAAGAAGAATCCACCTATGACTTTACTTATTATTTATCCCTAAACCATATGATTTCTTTACTTAGCTTGATCTGTGAGACTCCCTAACCTATATTAAACCCTCTCTCGAGGTGAATAATGTCTAACCTTAGGTTAATTAGTGGAACTATCATTCTCTTATAATAACCCCCTAAGGAAGCAGTAAATCAATCAATGGATTCCCATATTAGGTTTCACCCTAATCTGGTAAAATCTCGTAACCCTATCTCTAGGCACCCGATCAACTCCGCTCAATTATGCTAGATCTACTCTTAGGTAGGGTCTATTCTTCCTCCACCTAAGCACATCAGATTTAATTAAGCAACATAATTAAGAACAAACTAAGTACTTATCATATAATTTAGAAATCAAATGAAAAAAATCCATCATAGGTTTCATCCCCTTCAGGTATCTAAAGGGTTTAGTTCATAACTAAATAAGAAAACATCTCAAGAGAAAAGATAAAACAAAACATAAGAAATCCCTAAAACTTCCTGAAGGAATTGAAGGAGAGATCTTCCGTCTTGAATAGAGTTCTGGCTTCTTGAGATGGATCAACTGGCTATCTTCAAGTGATTCCCTAAAAGATGAAAGCTTCGGCAAAAGCCTCTACCAAAAACTATCCCCTATTTCGGCTTCTGCAAAACTCTATTTTTAGTTGCTACCTTGGGTGTTCATATAGGCTTTGAGATGCTTTACTTGGCTCCTAAGTATCCTAATTCAAGTAGAATTTCTCCTAGGATGTTTAAGTAGACTTAGGAATGTGTTTCTTTGCCTCAAGCATCCAAATCCGACTAAAATTGGTCTTTCTCATGGCAGGGGCATGGCCATGGAACACACCCTTGTAAATCATCTTCAGGCCGTGTGACGATTCTATTGATTGTGGCACGACCATGTAAGTCGGGATTCAGGCCGTGCTTTAGGTTTATCGATTGGGACATGGCCATGGAAATCGTGCTTGGGGCATGCCTTTGAATGATTGGCAAGGCATGGCCATGTGACTTGAAGTCCAGGCCGTGCCAATTTCTTGGGTTGGCCCAATTTGGTCCGTTTTAAGCCCGTTTTTCATTCTTTTCATTTCGGGTGCTTTCCTGAGTATAAGACATGAAAAGAAGGATTAAGAGAACCTTTTACATAAATCAATGGTTAAATCATCCAAAAGCATACTAAATATGGGGTTAAAATATGTTACTTTTACGGTTTATCAAACATGAAAATCAAATTTCCACCACTATAAAATGAGATGATACACAAATCAAAAGGTCTTAAAAAATGTTGTAATGGGGCTTGCGTTAAAGGTGTGGATAAAGGCTGAATTAGAGGGTTAAAATCGAGATTAAATTGACAATTTACCTAACTAGAAAAAAATGAACTAATACTGAATAATTACATCAATTGAAAACTTATCACTAATAACACGAGCTTCTTCTCAAAATGTGAAATTAATCGTTTAAGCTCAAATAACATAGAACTAATAATGAATATATTTCCAACTTTTTTTTACGTACAGAATTTAACAACTGAATTAAAGAACATAGTTAGGCAACTGCTCAAATCAAATCTCGACAAAAAGGAGCTAAAGTAATAGGAAAAATTCTCAATGAATCAAAAAGAATGGGTCTTGGGTTAATATTAAGGGTAAATCAAGAAACGGTTTATGATAAACCATAATATACACATATTTTTAATCCCACATTTAGCATACTTTTGGATGACTTATCCCTTTAATTATGGAAATAGGTGCTCCTAATCCTTTATTTTCATGTTTTATACTTAGGAGAGCACCGAAGATGAAAAGAATGAGAAACGGGCCAAAATGGAGAAAATGGGCCAAAGTATGAAATCCACACAGCCTGGACCTCGAGTCACACGCATGTGCCTTTTTAGCAGGACCGACCACGGCCTAAACTCGAATTACACGGGTGTGGCACACGGGCATGTCCTTGCCGTAGCAAAGCATAGTTTCATTTGGATTAGGGTACTTAGAGGCAAAGAAAGACATTCCAAAAGCCTATATAAACACCCTAGAGGCCAACCTTCAAGGGAGTTCAGCTAGGCTAAAGAGCCAAGCCAGAGGGGCCAAATTGTGGGATTCACTCAAGAAAGCCAATTGATTCATCTCATGAAGCAGGAATCATACTTAAGATGAAGGATCTTCCCTTCAATTTCCTTCAGGGGGTTTTAGAGTTTTTCTTATGTTTTATTTTATATTTTCTTCTGAGATGTATTGTTTTATGATTATGAACTAAACCCCTTAAATACTTGAGGGGGATGAAACCTAAGACGGATCTTGTTATTGTTTTCTAAGCTGTATGATAAATACTTGATTTGTTCTTAACTATGTGTTTTTGTAACACCCCACACCCGGTCAACACACCACGACCGAATTTGGCATGTCACAGAGTGAAAACATTTTGAAGGAAACAAGTCATCGGTTTATTTTCAATGAAAAGCTCTTTGTTCTTGTGTTTGCAGAACCCCGATGCATGTATAGTTGAAATCGTTAAGTTGTTTTGAAATCCCGAAAGGCTTTTTAAAACTAGTTTAGCATTCATTACCTAAGAAAATGTTAAAATCTATTGAAACCCGAGTGAATTCTTACTTAGTTAATTTAAAACTGTTTGATTTTGAGCATGGAAAACTTAGATTTTGAAAATCATTTGAGTTAACCTTGTTATCCTCTTGAAAATATTGTTACCCGATGGTAAGATTTTTAAAACCCGTTGTGTAGTGTAATTTTCGAAAACTTTTGTTATTAGGTTATTTAAAACATGTTAAACAGTTTACTTAGCGACATTTAGAAAATTAAAGCAGATATAATAAAACCCAAAATAAAAAAATACTAATGGCCTTATTACAAACCCAAAAAAAAAATCAAAATTTAAAATGAAGGTACCCAAATCGAAAGTCCAAGTAAATCCGAAAGTAAATGTCGCATGGCCACCTCGAGTCCACCCGGCTCCTCATCCGCGATCTACGAGTCACCTGAAAAGATAAGGGAGAAGGTGAGTCACCAAGACTCAGTACATAATCCCCCTCCCGATTATAGCAACATGCTTACACAGATTCATAACCAAGTCAATACATCATGCACCCAAACCTAGCCATCCACAACTCCTTTTTCTACCCCGTGTGGTACCAAACCACTGGTGACCCAAAGTCACGAATAACCCATATGTGGGGCCAACCCACATTGTGATACCAAATCACTAGCGACATGTAATATCCCGGGTTGGGGGCTATTTTGTGGTGGCATTGTTTGCATGTTAATGGCTTGCTATGTTGTTGTTTGTGTGGTTTCGGGGCTTAGTTGTAGGCTAGGGGTATGCCTGAGTAGGTGGGGAAAATTTTAGTTTTTTGGCTTAGGTGAGAGGAGCTGAAGGAGCTGAGGGTTAATATATATTATTTGGTGAATTGTTGCATAAGAAATAAGTTGGTGGAGTGGCAGAATAGGCGCCACTAAGGGCTTGTGGGTGTGACGCCTTTGACAAGGGGTGAGGTCCTGAGTTTAAGCTGCGAAAATCCCACATTTTTATTCCATTTTGACGGCATGGAGGGGAGGAGTTGTAGGCAGTTCAAACTCTGCCTAAGACCTAGTCAAATGGTGGAATGGTGAGTGGAGAGCGATTGTAGGAAGGAGACCTATTCAAAGTATTTTGAATCGGTGGCTTGGAGTGTTTGAGGTGTTTGGCGAATGTTGGGGAGGTTTTGGGGAGTGGACGGCTTGTTTGTGTGGGAGTGGGGAAGTGCCAAATCCACTTGGATTTTGGTGCATTTTCGGTCATAGGGAGTAGTAAACAAAGTTCTTTTTTTTGGTCAAAACAAGCCGAAATTTCCAAAGAGTTTCTCTCATTTTCTTTATTTCTTGGAACCGAAAACCCAAACACTTGTGTTGCTGAAATTTTACCTTGTTTCTTCTTCTCTTTCTTCATTTGAACAAAGCCGAACCTAGCATCCCACTTCCATCTCTTTCCTCTTTTGAAACCTTGATAGCCGGAAGTCTCCCCAAAGCTTTCTTCTCCATTTCCTTTTCTTTTCCAAGAAAAATCGAAGGTGCTTCTCTACTTCTTCTCTTTCCATTTCGATTCCTGGCCGAATATCAACCCATTTCTTCTCATCTATACTCTCTTTTCTTTTCACACAAAGCCGAAAGTAGGAGCGTTAACAACTAGGCCGAATCTTTCTTCTCTCCTAGTGGTGTTTTGTTGGCTGAATATTGGTTGTTGTTGGGTGCTTGTTCTCAATCGGCTGGTAGTGGGTAAGAGCTTGGTCGAATGGCCATTTTCCCTCTCTCTCGTTCTTATATATTGTGGTTTAGATAAGGGCCAATTTTGTTATTGGTTGAAGGGTATTAATCTATTGTGTAAACCAATTTTTATTATAGGACATCCAGATTTTGGGAACAATTGAGAGGAGCCTTATTTCTCCGTTAAGCAATCGGTAAGTGGTGGTAAGAGTAGTTTCTTTTAGTCTATTCATTTAGTCTTCGTTAAGTCAAGTCATAAGGGATTAACCATTTTCTTTCTAGGGTGAGGCCGATTGTCGGAAGAACCATTGTTGGTTCAATTTGGTAGAAAACCAAATCAAGTTTAAGGTAAGGGTTAATCGATATACCCTTTGGTTTAAATGGTTATGGTGAATGGTTTAAGTGATTAACCCATGGTTGGCCGATTGTTTTTAGGAGCAAAAGGATTGAGGGTTTTAGATCGGGTTCTTTGGGATTAAGGCTTGCGATATACCGGTGTGTAACTAACACACTCTATACTTAGTAATATGTGTTAATAAACCCGATTGCTTAATAAGAGTGATTCTAAAAACCGAGATGCTTTGATGGATTGATATGATACCCTATAGGGTAGGAACACTAATCGGGTAAGCCTGTTTCAATATGAGTTTGTTATTGATATATATACTAGCATGATTATGAGGTATGTGCTATGAGATGCAATACTAGGCATGTTGGTATGATATGCATGACTTGCATGATATACATGATTTACATGAGTATGGCATGATGATGGGTGAAATGAGAGGAGGGGAGTATGATATCCGTGTCTTTGGGACACTGTGTCTTTGGGACACCGAGGTTTGGCACCTCCAAAGGTTTGGTACCACAAATGATATTTTGTGACTTTGGGTCACGGAGGTTTGGCACCTCGGCGTCTCGTCCCAAAGGGCTTAGCACCACGGTGGGTTGGCCCCACGCTTGATTATACGGATTGACGCCAAGGATTTGGTATCACACGATGGGTTGGCCCCACCATCGATTTGTGATTGCGGTCACCAAAGTGATTTGGTATCACACTTGTGTCTTTGGGACACCGGAGGTTTAGCACCTCATTGCGACTCGTCCCTATGGTTTGACACCACCGTGGGTTGGCCCCACTTATGAGATACGGGATTGTCGCTAGTGATTTGGTACCACACGATGGGTTGGTCCCATCATTTGATTATTCGTGACTTGGTCACCAAAGTGGTTTGGCACCACATTATGGATATCGTGACTTTGGGTCACCAAAGGTTTGGCACCACCAAAGGGTTTGGTACCACACGGGTAGAGAAGGTGTAATGGATGGTTAGGAACGGGTGTATTAATTGTATTGCTTTGCTATGATGTGTGTTAGCATGTTGTATTATCGGAGGGGATCTATACACCCAGTCTTGCGACTCACTCTCTCCTTTGACATTTCAGTGACACTTAGACGCGGACATGGAGCCGGATGGACTCGAGGTGCTCATGCCATGCTTAAATAAGGATTTGCTCGGACTTTTATAAAATTTGGTACTTAAGCTTATTTATTACTATTTGGTTTTATTTTGGTTTGTAAATGGCCTTTTAAAATTATGTTTTGCTATGTTTATGTTTAAAATAGGTTTTGATATGCCTTAATAAATTAATTGGGTAAGATTTGCTAAAACTTGGAAAGACAATGATTTCAAAACTACAAAAGCGATATTTTAAACTATACCATCGGTATCACACTAAGATTTGGAATAAAGGGGACTCAAATGTTTTTCTAACTTAAACTCGATTTTCTACTAAGTCAAAATGTTCTAGTAACAATCAGAACGACTTGAATTTCTAAATGAAATAAACGTGTTTTTAACTTCATAACCGATTAAGTTTTCAAATTCTCGAGTTTTCAAACAAAACATCGCCAAACAATCATGCCCAAGATTTCGCAAGTATGAAATTTACCAAAGGGTTTTATCAAACTTTTAAACGGAAACCTATCTTCACCAAAACACGATTTCTCTCTGTAACATACTGGATTCGATCGTGGTGTATTGACCGGGTTTGGGGTGTTACAATTGTGGTATCAGAGCTAAGTTCAAAGGCTCGGCTGTGGGCCTGAGGCCCAAAATGTTTTCAAAAGTCTATTTTAAGTGTTTTTATGGCTTGAAAGGCATGACATCGAGTCTCCGGCACCAGTTCGCCCAGGTAAATACCCTTCACCATTACTTGTGATTTTGATATCGATGGGATGTGATTGAATGTTTTGCAATAG
Source organism: Gossypium rotundifolium (assembly GCA_025506655.1). Lineage (NCBI taxonomy): Eukaryota > Viridiplantae > Streptophyta > Magnoliopsida > Malvales > Malvaceae > Gossypium > Gossypium rotundifolium. Next base: position 19,578,520 of record CP106733.1, on the reverse strand, counting down.
TAGGATGACTTTAGGAACTGAAACTGATAGGATTCTGTGTACTCGCGAAAACAAAGCTTTTGTAATGTTTATAAGACTTTGCTTAAAAATAGTGGAATAAATACTGATGTATAAAACTTTTAAATCAGATACGTAGAGAATTTAGTCATGAGCGCTAGAGGTGGACGTGGTCGTGGACGAGGTCGTGGTAGGATGACGGTTTCTGAACCCATAGGATCCGGTCAGTGGTCGAAAATGAGATACTGCACCGCCACCACCGGGAGGTGGTGAGTTCCAATATCGATCGGGATGATGCAAGGTCACAGTGATGTCATGAAGTTTTAGAAAGGGTAGGCTGGAGTAGGTGGGGCGCAGGAGTTAGGAAATCTGTTCCTGAGCGGCTTCGAGCAAACAGGGCCAAATTCTTTCGGGGTGTCTCGGGTGTTGCTCCTAGCACTGCTAAATATTGGCTGGAAGCGACAGAGCGGATCATGGACGATCTAGACCTGACTGCTGAAGAAAAGTTAAAGGGGATAGTATCACTTCTCCGAGATGAGTCATACCAGGTGGCTCACTTGTTCGGAACAATACCGCAATGGAAGATCTGACTTGGGACTATTTCAGGGCTGCTTATCAGAAAAAGTACGTTGGAGCTAACTACATTAATGAGCAACGGAAAGCATTTCTGAGGTTAGTTCAGGGGAGTAAATCTGTGTCAGAGTACGAGGCAGAGTTTCTGAGGCTGAGTCGGTATGCCAGGGGTATGGTGGCTACCGAACAGAGAGGTGTGTTCGTTTCGAGGATGGCTCGAGATGAATTAAGGTTGTTGATTGCGCCAGCAGGAGCGTGAATTTGCTGCTCGTTAAAAGGCGAAGGTAGCCGAGGGTATTAAGGAGTCTGTGAGGCAAGGCATGGATAGGAACCCACACAAGAGGAGTTTTGGATCTTCCGGTCGCCGTGTAATCCGCAGAAAAGGGCTAGACCGAGGGGCCAAATCGACGGGTAGGTTTGTTGCTACTAGTCGTGGACCGCCACAGTGTAACTGCTAGGGAAAGCTCATTGGGAGGATGTTAGACCGGTGGTAGAGGTCGTTTTGAGTGTGGCTCACTGGACCACCGTGTGAGGGACTGTCCGCGCAAGTTGGCTAGGATTTAGTCCGAGAGTCAGGGCCATACTCAGTACTAGAATAACGGACCACCACCGCAGAGGGGTCGAGGTAATGGCAGAGGAGGTAATGGTTCTAGTCGGGGCCGTGGAGCACCGAAAGCGAGGTGCAGATAATGCTAAGGCCAGATAGCCGGGGCTAGTGTATGTGGCGAGGCGCCGAGATGAGGGCGACGACCGATGTCATAACCGTACATTTTAATCTTTGGTTCTCCATTTATCGCTTTGATTGATGTGGGTTCGACGATTCATATGTTGCAAGTAGCATAGTGAAGACCATGGATTTAGACTCGAGATATCTTCTAGCGTATGACCGTAATAAGCCCTTTAGGTCACTCAGAGTTGTAGATAAGTCGATAGAGATGTACCTTTAGAACTACAAGGGGTAGTGTTCGTGGATCGATCCGATGGAACTACCGCTTGGGAGTTCGATCCGATTCTCGGATGGACCGGCCGGTTAAGTACCAGCGGTTGATTGCGCTGCTAAGCGCATGGTTCTCGAAAACAACTAAGGGTGATGAGGTAGTTCGATCGGTAATAGGAGAAATTATCTGCTAATGTGGTATCTCGCCCGAAAGCCGAGAAGATGGTCGAAGGGTCATGAAGCATATGTGGTTCATGTGTATGCCTTGGAGGCTAAAGAGTCTCATTGTGGAGACGGTTCGGACGCTTAGGAATTTGTTGATGTGTTTCTGAGGAGCTTCCGGTTTGCCACCGGATCGTGAGGTAGAGTTCGATAGATCATTACCCGTAACCGCCAAGATTCATAGCTCCGCATAAGATGGCGCCTAAAGAGTTAGTGGAGCTTAAGGCTCGAGATCCGTGAATTGTTGGACCGAGGCTTTATCGTGCCAAGTGTTTCATTGGGGAGCACCGGTATTTTTGTTAAGAAGAAGGACGGTACTACGCGGATGTGTATAGACTACCGCCAATTGAATAAGGTGACGATCAAAACAAGTATCCGCGCCTCGGATAGATGACTTGTTTGATCACCAAGGGTGCGCCTATTTTCTCAAGATTGATTTAAGGTCCGGTATCACCGGCTAAAGGTGAAGGAGGCGGATATCCGCAAGACGGTATTTCAGACTCGGTATGGGCACTTTGAGTTCTTAGTTATGCCGCTTGGGTTGACTAACGCTACGGCGACCTTCATGGATATGATAAATAGGTGTTCCAACAAAGATTTGGATCGATTCAGAATGGTTTTTATCGACGACATCTTGGTATATTCAAGGACTGAGGAGGAACATGATGCGCATTTGCAGGTGGTATTGCAGATTTTGAGGGAGAAACAGCTTTATACGAAGTTTAGTAAATGTGAGTTCTGGCTTAGGGAGGTGACATTCTTGGGTCATGTAGTATCGGCTGAGGGGATTAGAGTGGATCCTCGAAAGATTGAGGCGGTTTTGGATTGGAAGCCGCCTAGGTCAGTAGCTGAGATTTAGAGTTTTTTGGGTTTGGCAGGATACTACCGAAGGTTTGTAGAGGGATTTTCGTTGATCGCAGCACCGATGACCAAATTATTAAGAAAAGGGGTTCCGTTCATTTGGACTGAGAAGCAGCAGGAGAGCTTCGACAAGTTGAAGAAGATTTTGACTGAAGCTCCAGTCCTAATTCAACCCGAGGTCGGAAATGAATTCACGCTTTATTGCGATGCATCACATATGTGTTTGGGTTGTGTCGATACAGAAGGGAAGGTTGTGGCTTACGATCTCGGCACCGAGGCCACATGAGGTCAATTATACAACGCACGATCTGAAGTTAGTGGCTGTAGTCTTTGCCTTGAAGATATGGAGGCATTACTTGTACGGAGAGAGATCGATAGTCTATACAGATCACAAGAGTCTGAAGTACCTTTTGACTCAGAAGGATTTGAATTTGAGGCAGCGCAGATGGGTTGAGTTGCTAAAAGACTACGATTGCTCAATTGAGTATCATCCGGGCAAGGCTAACGCCAGGCGTACGCGCTGAGCCGTAAGGTTGTTTCAATCTAAGAGCGATGTTTGCCCACTTGAGTTTGTATGACGACGGGAGTATTCTGGCAGAGCTGCAGGTTAAGCCTACTTGGGTTGAGCAGATCAGAGAAAAACAGTTGATGGATGAGGTTTTGAGTGCACAGAGGACACAAGTGCAGAATGATGGTTTGGAGGGTTACAGTTTGTCTGGTGATGGAGTGCTGTATTTTTGGGGGAGAGCTTGTATGCCGAGGGATACTGAGTTAAGGCAAAAGATTCTTCAGGATGCACATAGCAGCCCCTATGCTATGCATCCTGGAGGTAGCAAAATGTATAGGGATCTCAGAGAACAGTTCTGGTGGCCGGGTCTGAAAAAGGAAGTGACAGAGTTTGTAGGGAAGTGTCTGACATGTCAGCAGGTCAAGGCTGAGCATCAGTTGCCGTCAGGGTTGCTTCAGCCAGTGAAGATTCCTCAGTGGAAGTGGGAAAGGATAACCATGGATTTCGCTGCTGGTTTACCGCCACGCCAAGCAAGAAAGATTTAGTTTGGGTATCAGGATCGATCGACTAAGTCACCACTTTATTCCGGTGAGGGTGGATTACTCACTTGAGGTTGGCAAAGTCGTATGTGTCGAGATAGTGAGACCGCACGGGTGCCGAGATCGATCATCTCGGATAGGGATCCCAGATTTACGTCAAGGTTCTGGAAAGCGTTGCATCAGGCTCTGGGTACGCGGTTGGATTTTAGCACGGCATTTCATTCATGCAGACGACGGCAATGGAAAGGGTTATACTGATCTTGGAGGACATGTTACGAGGTTGTGTATTGGACTTGTGGGTAGTTGGGAGGAGTATCTACCGTTAGCTGAATTCGCATACAACAATAGTTACCAAGCAAGCATCAAGATGGCACCATATGAGGCGCTGTACCGGTAGGAAGTGTCGCCACCGCGTGTTGGACGGAGTTAGGTGAATGTCGCTTGTTGGGACCAGAGTTGGTTGTCGAGACCAAGACAAGGTTAAGTTGATTCAGGCTCGATTGAAGGAAGCTTCGGACCGACAGAAGTCTTATGCCGATCTTAAGCGAAGAGATATAGAGTTTGCTGTGGGGGATCAAGTTTTTCTGAAGGTCTCACCATGGAAGAAAGTGTTGAGGTTCGGAAGGAAAGGTAAGCTAAGTTTGAGGTTTATTGGGCCGTATAAGGTATTGAGACGAGTGGGACCATTAGCGTATCAGCTTGAGTTGCCAACAGAGCTAAGTCAAATTCACGACGTATTTCACGTTTCGATGCTTCGGCATTATCATTCAGATCCGTCACATGTGGTAGCAGTGGAGGAGATCGAGGTAAATCCAGATTTGACCATGGAAGAAGAACCAGTGCAGATCCTAGATCGGGATGTGAAGGTGTTGCGTAGGAAGTCTGTGCCTTTGGTTAAGGTTCTTTGACGGAATCATGGCATGGAAGAAGCTACGTGGGAACCCGAGGATGTGATGAGACAGCAATACCCGCAACTCTTCTGATCAGGTAATTTCGAGGTCGAAATTATTTTAAGGGGGTAGAACTGTAATATCTCGGGTTGGGGGCTATTTTGTGGTGGCATTGTTTGCATGTTAATGGCTTGCTATGTTGTTGTTTGTGTGGTTTCGGGGCTTAATTGTAGGCTAGGGGTATGCCTGAGTAGGTGGGGAAAATTTTAGTTTTTGGGCTTAGGTGAGAGGAGCTGAAGGAGCTGGGGGTTAATATATATTATTTGGTGAATTGTTGCATAAGAAATAAGTTGGTGGAGTGGCGTAATAGGCGCCACTAAGGGCTTCAGGGTGTGACGCCTTTGACAAGGGGTGAGGTCCCGAGTTCAAGCCGTGAAAATCCCACATTTTGTTCCATTTTGACTGCATGGAGGGAGGAGTTGTAGGCGGCTCAAACTCCGCCTAAGACCTAGTCAAATGGTGGAATGGTGAGTGGAGAGCGATTGTAGGAAGGAGACTTATTCAAAGTATTTTGAATGGGTGGCTTGGAGTGTTTGAGGGTGTTTGACCGAATGTTGGGAAGGTTTTGGGGAATGGACGGCTTGTTTGTGTGGGAGTGGGAAGTGCCAAATCTACTTGGATTTTGGTGCATTTTCATCATAGGAGTAGTAAACAAAGTTATTTTCTTTTTGGTCAAAAACAAGTCGAAATTTCCAAAAGTTTCTCTCATTTTCTTTATTTCTTGGAACCGAAAACCCAAACACTTGTGTTGCTTAAAATTTTGCCTTGTTTCTTCTTCTTTCTTCATTTGAACAAAGCCAACCTAGCATCCCACTTCCATCTCTTTCCTCTTTTGAAACCATGATAGCCTAAGTCTCCCCAAAGCTTTCTTCTCCATTTCCTTTTCTTTTCCAAGAAAACCAAAGGTGCTTCTCTACTTCTTCTCTTCCATTTCGATTCTCGGCCAATATCAACCCATTTCTTCTCATCTATACTCTCTTTTCTTTTCACACAAAGTCGAAAGTAGGAGTGTTAACATCTAGGCCAATCTTTCTTCTCTCCTAGTGGTGTTTTGTTGGTGAATATTGGTTGTTGTTGGGTGCTTGTTCTCAATCTACTGGTAGTGGGTAAGAGCTTGGTCGAATGGCCATTTTCCCTCTCTCTCGTTCTTATATATTGTGGTTTAGATAAGGGCCGATTTTGTTATTGGTTGAAGGGTATTAATCTATTGTGTAAACCAATTTTTATTATAGGACATCCGGATTTTGGGAACAATTGAGAGGAGCCTTATTTCTCTATTAAGCAATCGATAAGTGGTGGTAAGAGTAGTTTCTTTTAGTCTATTCATTTAGTCTTCGTTAAGTCAAGTCATAAGGGATTAACCATTTTCTTTCTAGGGTGAGGCAGATTGTCGGAAGAACCATTGTTGGTTCCGAATTTGGTAGAAAACCAAATCAAGTTTAAGGTAAGGGTTAATCGATATACCCTTTGGTTTAAATGGTTATGGCCGAATGGTTTAAGTGATTAACCCATGGTTGGCCGATTGTTTTAGGAGCAAAAGGATTGAGGGTTTTAGATCGGGTTCTTTGGGATTAAGGCTTATGATATACTGTGTGTAACTAACACACTCTATACTTAGTAATATATGTTAATAAACCCGATTGCTTAATAAGAGTGATTCTAAAAATCGAGACAGTTTGATGGATTGATATGATACCCTATAGGGTATGAACACGGAATCGGGTAAGCCTGTTTCAATATGAGTTTGTTATTGATATATATACTAGCATGATTATGAGGTATGTGCTATGAGATGCAATACTAGGCATGTTGGTATGATATGCATGACTTGCATGATATACATGATTTACATGAGTATGGCATGATGATGGGTGAAATGAGAGGAGGGGGAGTATGATATCCGTGTCTTTGGGACACTATGTCTTTGGGACACCGTAGGTTTGGCACCTCCAAAGTGGTTTGGTACCACAAATGATATTTTGTGACTTTGGGTCACCAGAGGTTTGGCACCTCATTGCCTCGTCCCAAAGGGTTAGCACCACGGTGGGTTGGCCCCACGCTTGATTATACTGGATTGACGCCAGTGATTTGGTATCACACGATGGGTTGGCCCCATCATCGGATTTGTGATCATGGTCACCAAAGATTTGGTATCACACTTGTGTCTTTGGGACACCGTGAGGTTTGGCACCTCATTGCGACTCGTCCTTGTGGTTTGACACCACCGTGGGTTGGCCCCACTTATGAGATATAGGATTGTCGCTAGTGATTTGGTATCACACGATGGGTTGGCCCTATCATTTGATTATTCGTGACTTCAGGTCACCAGTGGTTTGGCACCACATTATGGATATCGTGACTTTGGGTCACCAGTGGTTTGGCACCACCAGTGGTTTGGTACCACACGGGGTAGAGAAGGTGTAATGGATGGTTAGGAACGGGTGCATTAATTGTATTGCTTTGCTATGATGTGTGTTAGCATGTTGTATTATCGGGAGGGGGATCTATACACTGAGTCTTGCGACTCACTCTCTCCTTTGACATTTCAGGTGACACTTAGACGCGGACATGGAGCCGGGATGGCCTCGAGGTGCTCATGCCATGCTTAAATAAGGATTTGCTCAGACTTTTATAAAATTTGGTACTTAAGCTTATTTATTAGTATTTGGTTTTATTTTGGTTTATAAATGGCCTTTTAAAATTATGTTTTGCTATGTTTATGTTTAAAATAGGTTTTTGATATGCCTTAATAAATTAATTGGGTAAGATTTGCTAAAACTTGGAAAGACAACGATTTCAAAACTACAAAAGCGATATTTTAAACTATACCATCGGGTATCACACTAAGATTTGGAATAAAGGGGACTCAAATGTTTTTCTAACTTAAACTCGATTTTCTACTAAGTCAAAATGTTCTAGTAACAATCAGAACGACTTGAATTTCTAAATGAAATAAATGTGTTTTAACTTCATAACCGATTAAGTTTTGAAATTTACGAAGTTTTCAAACAAAACATCGGCCAAACAATCATGCCCAAGATTTCGCAAGTATGAAATTTACCAAAGGGTTTTATCAAACTTTAAACGAAACCTATCTTCACCAAAACACGATTTCTCCTCAGAACATACCGGATTCTATTGTGGTGTATTGATCGGTTTGGGGTGTTGCACGACAATCTGTTTTATCAAATGTGGGCCAACCCAATCGTAGTGCGAAACCCATCGACGAGTCCCTATGAGGTGCCAAACCTCCGTGACCCAAAGTCACGAATATCAATGTGGTACCAAACCACCGGTGGTGCCAAACCACCGTGACCCAAAGTCACAGATATCATTTTTCCCTCCTCTCATATCACCCACGACAATGCACATGCAAAATATACCATGCCAACATGCTTAATCATTAAACATATATCAAACATAACATAGATAATAGCATCAAGAATCATGCATCTTAAACTCATCAACAACTTACTCAAAATCCTTGCTCATACCCATAAGGGTATCGTATCGTAATCTACACAATTTTTGGGTTTTAACAAAGTTGAAGTTATTAGCACATTTACATGGATTATGAAGTGTGTAAGATATACACCTGGTTACTAACGCGACTATTGAATCCCGAAGATCAAGATCTAACGCACTAGATCCCCCTTTCCTACATTCGGCCAATGACAACTGTTAGCAAAAAGCCATTCGGCTATACTTGTAAATCCCGAAAAGTTAACGCATCTAATAGCCATCCTTACCTTAACGCTTTTTGATCACGAGATAGAGCCTTCCCTACAATCGGCCAAGATCTTAAACCACATAACTAATAGCCTTCGGCTTTTCAAGAGAATAAGAGAAAGATTGAGTCGACATGAAACCTTACCACTGACTTACTAAGACCGATTGACAGAGAATAGATGATCACGATCCACTGCTTCAAAATCCCAAGAACCTAAGAAGAAACCGATTTCACAGATGAATGAGAACCAAGACAAATGCCAAAATTTGGCTTTTGTTCTATATATGTCGACAGAGAGAAAAGAAGAAGATGACAGAGATTCGGCCAAAAACACTTACCCCCTCCAAAACCGATTAGAGAAGAAGACCAAAGAGATCTACCCTTGATTGATATTCGGCCAAGGTGTTAGAATAAAAAGAGGAGAGTAAAGGGAGATTTCAGCAATGGCTTTTGAAAGAAGAGCAAAAGAGATTCAGTTTTGAAAAGAATCAAGAAAAGATTGATGTACTTTCGGCACAAAAGAAAATGAGGAGAAGAAGAGATGTTGATGGGGTTTTGAAACAAATATGAGAGAAAGAAAAGAAAGAAATGGGGGGAGAGGGAGATTCGGCTAGATGGTTTAGAGGGAAGTCGACAATAGCCTAAAAACATTAGGCTTTTGATTCAAATGGTGCACTAAGGGAAGAAATCGACAAGGCTAAGGGGGTTTCGGCTTAGCTCACAACCGAATGTACCAAGGCATTGACTAGCCAAAAATGTCATTAGGAATTTCAACACTCCCCCTAGTCTTCCAACCGATTACTCTTCCTCACACTAGAGTTCAAATTTTTGCAACCTCCCCAAAACTCTCCTGGCCAACCATTCAAATAAGTTTGAATTGATCAAACTCCTAAATTCTCTCTTCTCCACCCGTTTAAATCTGTTGACTTGTTCAACAGTTATCCATCAGAGTTTGAGCTGAGCACAACTTTTCCCTCTCTTGCGTCAAAAATAATTACACAAGGGGAGATTTCTGCAGCTCAAACCAAGGCTCCCCTTCCCTGCATGTGGCGTCACCTTCCTTGTACCTTAGTGGCGCCTCCCTTGCCACTTTACCACTAGGTTATTTGCATCAAGACACTCCAACAACTCCTTTTAACCCCTAACTTCCCTAACTCCTCTTCCAAGCACCTAAAATAGAAAATTTTAGCCATGACTCAGGCCTAACCCGAGGTCATGCCTGGACCCCAAGACACCTTGATTAACAACAATATCAAGCCATTCACATGCCATTAATGCAAACATAATAGCCCCTAACTAAGGATGTTACAGTTTTTAATTCTTGTTTTGATATTTCAAGATATTGATTCAAGCATTTATGCTCTTAGGGAGAGGAGGAATAGACCCTGTCTAAGAGTAGATCTAGCATATTTAAGCGGAGTTGATCACAACCCTAGAGATAGGATGACGAAAATCTACCGGATTAGGGTCAAACATAATATGGGAGTCCATACATCGAGTTAATACAATTCTAGGGGTTTTAATTAGAAAGAGATTTCAATTAATCAACCTAGGGTTAGATGTTAGTAGCTTTGAGAGAGCTATTAATATAAATTAGCGAATCCTACAGATCAATTCAAGTGAATAAATCGTCTGGTTCAGAGTTAAATAACAAGTGAAGTCTAGGTGGATTCTTCCTCGGGTATTGTCTTAATCAATTGGGTTTTTACCTCAAGTATTTCCCCCCATTCATTCTTTTTGTCTTAGCATCTTTAGCTTAGTAGTTAGTTAATTTTAGGTTAAACAACAATTCCTTTAATTCTTAGGTTAGATAATAAAAAGAAAGTTAGTATTAGTACTTTTGGTTCCTTCGGGTTCTACAATTCGGTCTTGCCACTAAACTATACTAATGTTCGATAGGTGAGCTTGCCTCAAGCCGATGTCATAGTTAGTTTTTAGGCTAGATCATTCATATTATAAATTTTTAAGACTCTGACACATGATCAGTTTATTAGGATCAAAGAGGTTCACTAGGAGTTAATTATGAAGGTAGGCTTTTTTGGATAAGTGGGTTAAAACCTAGGTGCCTTTATCATCTCAGTATATCAAATCAAGGGTGTGGTCTCCACATACATAATCGTAGCAAGTTCTAGAATAACAAATCAACATTGACACACTCATAACCAATAAAGTGAGAAAGAAAAGTATATGCTCTAAAAGGATCAAAATCTCACAAAAATTATGGTTTTTGATGTCAACTTTGCAAATTTCAAAACTTCAAAGTAATATTTAAATTTAGGGAAACAACCTAACAAATTTTTAATTCTGAAAATAGACTTATCATGCTTGATTCTCTAATGTCTTAAAGCTTAAACCATCAATCCATAATTACCTATGACTTAATCCAAAACATATCAATAAAAATCATAAGTCAATAGAAGTTTCATTCTAATGGTAATGTGAGAAAATTACTAAGAACAAGATATAATTCAGGGATTTTTTAATAATACTATAATTAACCTCCCCACACTTAAGATGTACATTATCCTCAATGTACCAAAATAGATAATGACAATATAATAAGAATATCATAAGAGAGGGAGAGAAGTGAAACTTCCTAAATTTTGGATGAAATCCATGGAATAGTGATGCGAAATAACAAAGTGAAGTGCATGATTTTGATTAACTAATAAGAAAATAAACACAACTGTGGAAAATGATTAAGGGATTACTCAATTAAGAATAATTATAAAAGCTAAAATATAGTTTAGAATATAAAAGATAAGTCTTTGAAAATATGATAAGAAACATAAGGGAAATAGACTAAAAATAAAAATAAAGATAAAGATAGAAATAAAATAAATGGTCTCAAAGGTCCTCATCAACAGATGGTTGCGAGGTGGGGGTGGTGGTGATATGTGGAAGTGCTGACAAATCTGTTGTAGAGTCGCCTCGAGGTCGTCGAATCATCGAGCGTTGTCATTGAATTATTGAGTGCAGTACTGCTCGAAACGAGTGAGGTGCTCAAATATGTCAGTCAATGAAGCAGCCACATGAACTGGTCGATGAGGCGGTGGTGGTGCAGTAGGGGAGAAGGAGTAGAGAGGGTGTTTGGGTGAGAGAGCGACTAGGGTTTTAAGAGGAAATTTGGGGAAGAAGGTGAATAGTAGACGGGGTTTAAATAGGGAATAGGGCACACGGTCGTGGCCCACACTCGTGTGCCCTGTGTTTAGCCCATGTGTTTCGTAAATGTTGGTTTAGGGCATATCTGAGTCTTCGCCCACTTGTGTTCCCTAGGCGTGTTGGGTCACACGGTTGAATCGTGCGGCCGTGTGATGCTTTGTTCGTTTCTCCCACGCCCGTGTTAATTAATCAGTATCGACCACGATCTATAGGCACGGGCATGTCGCACGCCCATGTCACTTACTTAGTTTCAACCATGGATTTTGGGCACGGGCGTGTCGCACGCCCATGTCACTTGCTTAGTATCAACCACGATCCTAAGGCACGCCCGTATGGGTTTATCGCATCCCGTGTTCTTTAGTTAGTTTCAACCACGGCCGCATTGCACGGCCGTGGAATTTTATCGCAACCCGTGTTTTAGGGAAATTTTTGTCCTATTTTTGCACGGTCTCCACTATACCGATGTACCTACTTATGGTGTCCACACTGCCATGGTCACTCCCGTGTACAAGGCTGTGTGGGTAAGGAAACCTGCCCCTATTAATTTGGTTAGTTTTTAGTTAGGTGCTAAAAATAAAAAATATGGACATTAATGAGGTTAGTGCTCGGGTTGCCTCCCAAGAAGCGCTTATTTAGAGTCTAAGCTTGACTCACCTTTCATTCGCATAATCATGGTGGTTCAAGGAGTTGAAACTCCTCATTCCTACTATCAATTTTCTTAAAATAAGGCTTTAGACGAGTACTATTTACCTTGAAGGTGCCAAATTTGGAATGAGTTACCTCGACTGTACCTTATGGGAAAATATTAAGTACCGTGAAAGGGGTTGTTCTATTAGGTTCAGAAGTGGCAACACGAGGATCTGTATTATCCATTAGAACTAGGTTTCCAACCTTAATTTGACTCGTTTTATTTTTAGGCTCATCATGGCTCTACTTTGGTTCATCGTGTACTTTCAATTTCTCTTTAAACTGTGTTTGCCATTCATCTAGTTCCTCAATCTGGAGCCTTCGCTCCTCATGAACAGCTCTGTTCTCAATATGAGAGCTAGACCATGGCTCTGTCATCTTTTTCCGAGGAATTTCCAGCAAAGAAGATTGAACATTAAGTTCACTTACATTAATAGGACTTGTATCATCTTCATCAGTATATATTCTGACAGAATCACGTGCTTGGAGTTTAATCATGTCATCACCTACACGAAGTATTAATTCCCTTGTACCAACATCAATAATGGTCCTAGCAGTTTCTAAAAAGGGTCGTCCTAAAATTAAAGGAATGTCACTATCCTCATCCATGTCTAAAACAACAAAGTCTACTAGGAATATGAATTTATCAATTTTGACTAGCACATCTTCAATTATACCCCTAGGAAATCTAATGGTTTTATTAGCCAATTGAATGCTCATCCTACTTTGTTTGGGATTCCCAAGACCTAGCTGTTTAAACATTTTATAAGACATTGATACTTGCCCCTAAATCAGCTAAAGCATTATTAACAGATAAACCACCAATTAAGTAATGAATCGTAAAACTCCCTGGATCTTTTAATTTGTGGGTAGTTTATTCTGTAAATTTGCTGAGCAAACTACATTTAGCTCCACATGCAACGCGTCATCTAACTTCCGTTTGTTTGCCAAAAGCTCTTTTAAAAATTTTACTGAATTGGGCATCTGTGAAAGAGCTTCAATAAACGGTAAGTTAATATGTAATTTTTTTAAAGTTTAAGAAATTTACCGAATGTTCATCTATGCGATTTTTCTTATCGCATTGGGATATGGCACACGAAGTTTGTACTCTGTACTTACCGGTTTTGGTTTATTATGGCTTACCTCAACCTTACCTTTATCTACCACATTTTCTTGCCTCAGTTTTGGTTCGTCTAACCCTTCACTATCGTGAGTAGTAATGACATGAAGTTGCTCCTTTGGGTTACTTTCAGTGTTGCTTGGCAGGCTGCCTTGTGGCCTTTTAAATATTAGCTTAGCAAGCTATCCTATTTGAGTCTCGAGACCTTGAATCGATGCTTGTTGATTTTTAATGCAGTTTGGTGTTCTCGAAGCGCATTTCGACAACCGAGATGAATTTAGTAAGCATCTCTTCAAGGTTCGACTTCTTTTCCTGTTGGTAAGGTGGCTAAAAGCCTGGAGGGGTTGCTGTTTTTGGTTTCCTTGTCCTCCTCATGAAAAGTTTGGGTGGTTCCTCCAACTTGGATTGTATGTGTTACTATAGGGATTATTCTGAGGTCTAGAATTATTACCCATATAGTTCATCTATTCGCTTTCTATGCCAAGGTTGTAGGATGGTTATTCTGTATTACCTATTCCTCCTCCATTCATATCGCACTGCATCACTGGATGTACCTGCGAAGAACCACACAAATCATCAATTTTTTATTTAAAAGCTCTACCTGGTTTGATAGCATGGTAACTGCGTTGAGGTTGAAAACACCATATGCCTTTGTTGGCTTCGTCCTCATAACTTGCCACTGATAGTTATTCAGCGACATCTCTTCAATGAATTCGTAGGAGGCCTCAGGTGTTTTTTTTGTTTAGTGTACCACCAACGGCTGCATCAATCAATTGCCTAGTTGAGGGGTTCACACAATTGTAAAAGGTTTGAACTTGTAGCCATAATGGTAACCCATGGTGAGGGCATCTTTTCAGTAGATCCTTGTATCTCTCCCATGCATCGTAAAGTGTTTCTAAATCCATATACTCTAAAAAGAGATATCATTCCTCAACTTAGCCGTTTTGTAACATCCTGAACTATTGGGCCTATGTGTTTGGTTTGGGGATATGTTTAATGTGTTAAATGAAGTGTTAGGGGTTCAAATTGGGCTTAGGTTTGGGCCGAGGCTGTAGTTAAAATTTTTTGTTTGAGCAGTTTAGTGGAAAGCTTGTTAAGTTAGGGCATAACAGATATTAGCTGTGTTTTTAAAACACAAATGGGCTTGTGACCAGTGGCAAAATGGCGCCACAATGAGGGAAGGGAGTTGGCGTCATTTGAAGTCCAAGGTTGGAGTCGCCTGATACCTTTTATTTTAATTATTTTCGGTATTTACAAGAGCAGTAATGGAGTTTGACAATGATGCTTAAATTTAGGAATTTTGTAATGTGATAATAAGGTAGATAATTTGCTGATAAATGAATGAAGAGGTTGTCATCCATGACACTATAGATGAGTAGTCAGATGAGGATAAGGAGAAAATCAAGGAGTTATCTACAAGGCTAGGTGGTGGCTGAAATTTTGACTCTAAGAGGAGTAAAGGAATCGGTTTCTTTATAGCTAAAGGGTGTCAAAATTTCCCCTATTCCTTGTTTAATTTTTAGCTATCAGGAAGCGCACTTTCGGGTTTTGATAAGTAAGTGCCGAAATTGCCTATAAATAGGGGTGGTAGCTCATCAATCCCGGCATTTGAACCCTACTCTTTTCTTCTTTCCCTGTGTCGAAATTCTCAGCCTTCCTCTCCAATTTCATTTCTTTTGATTTCTTCAAAAGTCGAGACCTCCCAATCTTCTCAACATCTTTTCTTTCAAAAAGTTGAAACCCTGAACTCTCTTCTCATTTTCATAGCCGAATAATCCCTATTCTTTTTTGCCGATTTCTTCAACTAAAAGCCAAAACTACTTAGATTTCTTCTGATTATATCCTCTTCTTGATCTTCTCAAAAGTTGGAATCCCCTGAGAGTAGCCAAATTTTCTCTAGTAAGGTAAGTGTTGATTCTTGTTGTCCTTAAGATCTCTCTTTCGATTTTTAGAAGACAAAGCCGAAAAGCTAATGGTTTAATGGTTTCATGTATTTTATGTGTTTGGCGACATTCGAGAAGTGAAGTAGATCAAGTAGATCTAAAAGCTGGAAATCGTTAGTCTCTGATTTTGGGATTTCAAGGTAAGGATTTCTATTCTCCTTAAGATAACATTGATTTTTTTTGTTATTCGTGCCCTTAACCAATCATTTCGTTAAGCAATAGTCATAGTACCTTCTGACCAAGATCATTCATGGACTCGAATGTCAGTAAATCAAAGGAAGGGGTTGGATCTGTAGTCCCAGCCCCAAAGTTCAAGAAACGCGTGGTGTCTGCTGTTCGTGATTGGCCACCGAGTTGTGGACCAACTTCAAAACAGAATCTTAGGCTATTAGCAACTATAGCGGTTTTCGATAGTGCTGACTTTGACAGTATCATCTTGTTAGTAATCAGATGTGTAGATCTTTATTACTTTAGTCTCCTGTATAATATCTATTATGGGTTGAAAAGTCGAAAAAAGGTTGTGTGACAGTCTAATAACCCGTAGGGGTTGGGCTAGGAATGCCAGTTACGTAAACATAGTATTATCTCTATGTGTATCGATGTATGTGTTATCCTATTATCCAATAAATGGTTTAGTGCCTTTGATATGGCATGTGTGTATGCATGGGATATGGGTTTGATTTGATGAAGGGGAAGAGCATGTATTTAGGTCACAATAGTGATCAGTGGCTATGCCACGTTATCCTGATATCCTGATTCCTGAATATTATGATCGACAACATGACTGTCAAATTGGCGTGTAGAGGTTGGTGGGTCGATTGTAGAAATCCCCAAGGTGTGATGGTTGGTAAGGGTTGGCGTGTAGAGGATGGAACCCTAAGTGGGTTGGGTCATTTCTGCATGTATTTTTGTTTTAATGCTATTTTCCATGGGCCAGGGCCCAGAATGTGTTTTTGGGCCTTAAGTCGTTTAAGTGATTTCGGGATTTGCACATTGAGCCCTGGTGACTCACCCCTTTTCTTTTTTTTCCTTCCCTACTTTTTAGATGAATAGTAGATCGTGGACATGGGAGCCAAGGCGGACTCGAGGGGCCATCAAGTTTTTGTTATCTTTATAGACTATTTCCATTTTATTCCTTAAAGTTTAAGTTTGGGATTATTTTTGTAATAAGGCTCCTTAACTTAGGTTATTATTTTTTTATCTATTTCTTTCTTTATTATTATGCCACATTTTTATAAACTTAGGTTTTCAAAACTTAAATTGTAAAGCGAGAAGAAAAATAGGCTTTTCAAACACACTCATGCAAATACTAAAGTTTCTTCAAAATATCACAATTGACGATTGATCGGTTAAAATAAACTGAGATTCTTCGAAACCCTACAAACAAAGTTTTCAACATTCAACCCGTAGCATACCAGATTCGGTCATGACGTATGGGCCGGGTTTGGGGTGTTACATTTTGGTATCAGAGCCCAATTCAAAACTCGAGCTGTGAAATGAGTCCAGTAGTGATTTATAAAATAAATAAGAGTTTGAGAAAAGTTTGGTTGGGATATGGCCTTCGAGTCTACCGACACCCGATCCACCTAGGTAAGTACTCTAACTCTTGATGTGATATGCATGATGGGCTTGATGGGCCTTATGGACGTGACTAGTATGATAGGATTAATGGACTCTAAGTTTAGTTTAAACAACTCCTCAATTTCATAAGATTTAATCTAACGAAGCAGGATCGTGAACAAGTCGCAGGGTTAGGGTGTGGTAACAGGCATACGCATGTCTAAGATTGGATCTAGGGAGAGCTTGGTACTTAAGAGGCCCTAGTGGCCCACCTCCTCTTTTCTGGAATCCTTCCTGATGCATAGTGACTGTTCACCTTAGCTACGAGGACTTGTTGACAGGCCAAAAATTTATAATAAAACCCGAAAGGGACCAGCCACCCTATTTCCTAAAATTACTAAAATACCCCTAGTTTGGAAAATTATCGAATTATCCCTGATTTGTAAAATGACCAAAATACCCTTGGATAGAAAAATGACCAAAATACCCTTGATTTGTAAAATGACCAAAATACCCTTGGATAATAAAATAACCAAAATATCCCTAGATTGTAAAATTACCAAAATACCCTTAGATTGTAAAATTACCAAAATACCTTATTTTGTAAAATCACCAAGATACTCTATTTTGGAAAATTACAAAAATACCCCTGTAGGATAAAATTATGAAAATACCCCTGGGTAGTGAAATGACGGAAATACCCTTATGTGATGAGTTCATGGATACTACTTGTATGTTGGTGTGTATGAATGTTGAATGTGCATGGTTCCTAGAATTAGGAAGACTGAAACCTGTTGGTATAATCGCAAATTCAAAAGAACTACTATTAAAACTACTTTTCATAAGACTGTTCATGATTAAACAGTGGAAGCAACTAATAATTCATAAAATTTCTAATCAGATAAACGCCAATTGGAAGAATAAGTACAAGGGGTTGCGGACGTCCGCCGCATGGTCATGGTAGGGGTAAGATGATCGTGTCAGAACCAGTAAGGTCTGGCCACGGGTCAAGAAACGAGATGCCGGATCTGCCAGCTGTGGAGGGAAAATTTCAAGACCAGACAGCCGGAGATGATGTGGTATCTCAGGCGATGTTAAGGGTGTTGGAAAGGGTTGCTGGGGCAGGTATGGGCACAGGAGCTCAGAAATCTGTGTCGAAACGACTGAGAGCCAATGGGGCAGAGATGTTTAGAGGAATTTCTGGAATAGCCCCGAGTACAGCTGAGTACTGGTTAGAGGCGGTGGAACATATAATGGATGATCTGGATTTCACAGAGGAGGAAAAGCTGAAAGGAGTCGTATCTCTCCTGCGGGACGAAGTATACCAGTGGTGGCTTACGGTTAAGGATGGTGCAATGGCTAACTGTATCACCTGGGATTTCTTCAAAACGGCGTTCCAAAGTAAGTACATCAGGACAAGCTATGTGGATGCACAGCGCAGAGCATTTCTGAATTTGGTTCAGGGTAGTAGGTCGATGGCTGAGTATAAGGCAGAATTCTTGTGCCTTAGCCGTTATGCTCGAGGGATGGTAGCCACAGACCATGAACGTTGTGTTCGGTTTGAAGATGGTCTGAGAGATTATCTGCGTGTTTTGATAACCCCATAGCGGGAGAGGGAGTTCATTGTCCTAGTGGAAAAGGCTAAGATAGCTGAGGAGGTAAAGCGAACAGAGAAGCTAAACCGGGATAGAAGTGGGAATAAAAGGAATTTTGGACCATCAGGGTCAGCTGGGCGTACTCAGGAAAAGTCTAGGTCGGATGGACTGAGTCAGGTTGAGAGACCTACTGCTGCTAGCCAGAAGCAGAAATGTGCTCGGTGCGGTAAACTCCGTTGGGGTGAGTGTTGGTCAAGTAGCAGAAAGTGTTTCAGGTGTGGATCTATGGACCATCAGATTAGAAACTATCTGTAGTAACGAGACAGTGAAGGGCCCATAGGCCAGGGGAATGTTCAGTCGAGTAGAAGAGGTCAGCAGCCACAGAGAGGTCGTGATCCAGCTAGAGGTGGTAATGGTCGGGGTCGTGGAGCACCGGGTAGAGGTGCAGGAAACACTGAGGCGAGACAGCCAGGGTTAGTCTATGCTGCCAGACATCGAGAGGAGGCTGATACATCAGATTTATAACCACTACGTTTTTAATTTTTTGGCTTACCTTACACTGCTTTGATTGACATTGGGTCAACACATTCATATGTAGCTAGTAGTGTATCTGGAACTTTAAGGTTAGAATTCGAGATTACCCCTAGGGTAATGACTGTAATTAGCCCGTTAGGACAATCTGTAGTAGTGGATAAACTCTATCGGGAGGTACCTATAGAAGTTTAGGGAATGACTTTCCTAGCGGATCTAATGGAATTACCGTTTGGGGAATTCGATTTAAATTTAGGCATGGATTGGCTGGTAAGGTATGAAGCGAACTTGGATTGTGCAGCCAAGCGTATGGTGTTGAAGACCCCCGAGGGTGACGAAGTGTTGGTGATAGGAGAAAGGGGGAACTATCTATCGAATGTGGTGACTGCCCTAAGAGCAGAAAGGATGGTGAGAAAAGGATGCGAGGCAGTTTTAATGTTTGTTCGGGCTCTGGAAGCCAGGGAACTAACTGTTGGGGACGTATAGTTGTGGTGAGTCCGGAATATCGTATCCTCAAGGACTAAAATTACTAGTAATAACTATCTTTTTATTATCTAGCCTAATAATTAAGTGATTTTTGTTTTTAATCTAAAATTAGCTAACTAATTGACTATGAACGCGATAGAGAATGAAAGAAATAATCAAATAAACCAATAATAAACACAATACCCAAGGAAATCGACCTAAACTTCACTTATTATTCTGACTCTGAATTAAATGATTTATTCACTTGACTTGATCCGTAGAAATCCCTAAATAATGTTAATATCTCTTTCGAGACTAAAAACAACTGACTCTAGGTTGATTAATTGAAATCTCTTTCTAATTAAAACTCCTATAGTCGCATTAACTAGATATATGGATTCCCTTATTAGATTTGACTCTAATCCGATAGATTTATGTCGACCTATTTCTAGGGTTGCAATCAACTCTATTCAATTATGTTGGATCTACTCTTAAACAGGGACTTTTGCTCCACTGAATAAGCACATTAAACTTGAATTAATATTCCTGAAAACATTAAAACAAGGATTAGGAATACATAATTAAGAACAAGATCAAGTATTTATCACGTAATTCAGATTTATTGAATAATAAGATTCATCTAGGTTTCATCCCCCTACGTATTTAGGGGGATTAGTTCATAATGATAGAGGGAAACATCTTAAAAAAAGGAAAACTACAAAACATAATAAAACCCAAAAACTTCAAGAGAAATTGATAGGAGATCTTCACTCTTGATGGGGATCCTTCTTCCAAGCTACTCCCAATAGTTGTCTTCGAGTATTTTCTGCTTCTGCCCTCTATCACCCCTTTAGGTCCTCCCCTAGGTATTTATATAGGCTTTGGAGCACCTTTCTTGGCCCACAAGTTGTCTTTTCCGAATAGAATTAGACTTGGGTTTGGTAGGGACACGCCCGTGTGTGTTAGCTTAGGCCGTGTTTGATTCTGCTCGTCACACACGGCCGTGTGATCTGCCCGTGTGTGATAGTCCAAGCCATGTTGATTTCTGAGGTAGGCCCATTTTGTCCCTTTTTGGCCTATTTCTCGTTCTTTTCGACTCCCTAAGCTCTCCTGAGTGTAAAACATGAAATTAAAGGATTAGGAGCATCGAATTCATCAAATCTAATGAAAATTCATCCAAAAATAAGCCAAGCATGGGGTCAAAATATGTATAAATTATGGTTTATCAAAAATCGACAGAGGGGGAAAAGGAAACAAGGATTTTTGGGAAAGAAACGTCAAAGGAAAGTATTTTTCAAAAAAGAAAAGAAAGATAAAATCAAATCAAATTATGATAACTCCCAAATCCAAACTCCCCACTAACCCACTAACAGCCACTTCTCAGAAACCCAACTCCACTGAAACACTTACGCAGAACGGAACAAAAATAAATACCCATGCTTGCGTAAGAATTCAAACACAGGACCTCTACATAACACACAAACTCCCTTACCACTCGAACTAGCAAGCTCATTCTGATATAATTCTACAAACAATTAAATATAAGCCAAATCTCCAAACACAAGTCTTAGATCAGAAAAATATCAAAATTTGCCAAAGGTAGGTCTTGAACTTGAGACCTCACACACATCCAAAATACTTAACCACTGAAGCAAATACACAATTGTGTCAAGATTTCACAGAAATAAAGATAGAAATTTTGGGGCGTTACAATTCGTGTATTTTATAAAGTTATAACAAAATATATATTATTTAAATCCTAATTTTATTTTCATTGATGGCCAAAAACATAATTATAAAAATAATTTACATGTTATAAAAGTTTTATCATATATTTATTTATAAAAATTTATGGTCAAGTATGGAGATAACTTATTTATGTTTACATGTTATTTATTATAAAATAATATACTTATTCATAAAAAATGTTAATAGTTTTTTTATCAAAACTTATTTATAAAAATAACTTTTAAAAGAAATGGAAAAAATATTATTTATAATAAGTGTTATAAAATTTTGGACAATTTATAAAACTATTTTATGGGGTATTTTACAATAAAAGGCTCATTTTCAACATTATTTATGAAAATGGGCCACTTAAAAAAATATTTTCTAAAATAGTCCAAAAATTGCCAAACGCTCATACGTTGAAGCATTTTCAAGGAAAAACGCAAAAAAACGCACTAATGGAGACGCGCTTTCAGCAAAAGCGCACTGACATGGGTGTGCTTTTGCCGGTGCTTGAACTAAATTTTCAAAAAATGTAATTTTTAAAAATATTACAAAAATAGACCAATTTTTTAAAAATTTACGAGAATAAGACTTTATAAAGACCCAAAGAGACAGCACCATTTTTTCTTTACTTTTTAATGCCACCAATTAATGTGAAAATAAAATTAACTTACAAAACAGATCTTTATATAGACCCAAAGTCTCATTTCCCTTGTTTTCTTAAGTAATGGAGGATGTGAGATATGTGTATATACATACTCATAAATAGGTTTGCAGCTTATTTTTAGACAATGTGGGATTCCTTCCTCTTTAACTAACATAATATTAAACGTTATACTATATTTTATAATTTTTTACTTATAGAGTTTAAATTTTTTCAAAAGTTAACATTTGTTACATTATAAAAAAATTAAACACTATAAGTAAAAGAATTATAAATTATAAAATGAGTATAATATTTAAAAATTGCTAATAGTTGAGTGATCATTTTGTAAGTTTTTATAATTTGATAGCCAAAAATCATAATTAAGTGACTACTAATGTAATTTAATCAAGATATAAAATATGAAAATAATTATTATATTTTATGTATATTATATATTTCTATAAAAACTTATTTAACATAATTATATACTATGTTTTAATAGATTATCTATCTAGTCAAAATACATCCGAAATAAATTTATCAACATTTATTAGGTGAAGAAAATTAAATTAAAATTAGGATTCAAAAATTAATGAGTATAGTAAAATATTAAAATAAATATTTAAAAAAGAGATATCAATTTTTAAAATTACAAAAAATATATATATTATTTGAGTATCAAATACTCATAATTTATTTATTCATCAAACATTCATAACATAAAATAAAATAAATAATAAAAATTAAAAGTATAACTTCCAAATTGAAATAATGGAAAATTATTTTAAAAATTAGAATTGCATGGATATTAACTTCAAATATTTAAAATTGAATAGAACATTACTGCATGTACAAGTTTCATATATGCAATTTGTTCTTTTTTTTAAATAGTCCTTTTGTATATGCTAACAATTCTAAAATGCAATAAGATTAAAGATCTCAAAAGATAATTTTATAATATGAGAAAATGTTAACAAAAAAAAATAGAAATTGTTTTGTAAAAATTTATAAAATATAGCGTAGTCTTTAATATTATGTTGTTAGTTAAAAGAGGAAGGAATCCCACATTGTCTAGGAACAAGTTGCAAACATATTCATGACTTTATATATACACATATCCCACACCCCATATTGCTTAAGAAAACAAGGAAAATAAGACTTTAGGCCTATATAAATATTTGTTTTGTAAGTTTTATTTCCATATTAATGTAATATTTCAAAAATTTGTCTATTTTTGTAATATTTAAAAAATGACCTTCTGACTAAAGCGCGTCTTTGTCAAGCGCTTTTTACGTTTTCCCCTCAAAATACTTCCATATAAGAGCGTTTTGCATTTTTTTACTATTCCAGTAAATAATTTTTTAAGTGACCCATTTTTTAAAATAATGTTGGAAATAGGCCTTTTCTTGTAAAACACTCTATTTTATGAAGGTTAAATATTATAAATAATATATTATTTTGACTTAATTTACGTATTCTAAAAAGCGATATAACCTAGTATAAGTCTTTCTCCAAATTAAGTTTTTATAATTAAAACTACAAATTATTTGAACTGTAAACCTAAATATTATAAGATTGAAGCTAATTATGCAAATAGAAAAAGTTTTCATACAATGGTGTCTGACACAAGCATCATAGACAAGCAGAGAACTTTTTAATTAGACAAATTCAAGGTTTTGAAATATGGTTGAGAAGACATTTATTATTCTAGAAAAAATATTTCTCATATTAACAACATCACATTAGTATAGCATAAGTATGTTGCATATTTTATAACTACAATCCTAGGTGGAATTAGGGGTGAGCGTTCGCTCAAATCGAGTGAAAAAATTTTGAGTTAATCGAGTTGACAGGTCCTATTTTATCATCCTAACTTGATTTGAAATTTTTCCGAATTGAGTCGAATCGAGTAAAATTGTTCAAGTTAAATTAAAAAATTAAACATGTTAAACTAAAATCTTGTTACAATATAACTAATTCCATGTTATAGTACATAAATTTGAAACCATATATATTTGAAAACTTTTTCAATGCAAAATGATAATAATAATAATAATAATAATAATAATAATAATAATAATAATAATAAAGATATTTTATTATGATAAATTTGAATAATTAATTAACTTATTTAGGTCCCAAAATTATTATTTTAGACAAATTTTAAAATTTTAACGTTCTTTATATATTTTTAAAAAATATAAATTTTAGAATTTTATAAATATTTTAAATTTTAAAATTATTTTGAAATATTTTGTAATTTTTATTCAGAGAGACAAATTTATTTATTTTCAAAATTGACAGGGGCCACAGGGTATTTACACTAATCTGTTATTCGAATTATTTGAATTTTAAAATTCAACTCGACCCGAAACTTGAATGACTTATTTGAGTTGACTCAAACAAATCGAACAACTCGATTCGATTAACTCGAAATTCGATTTTTTTCAATTTTTTGAATCGAATCGAGTTTTGCTCACCCCCTTAAGTGGAATTGAGATTATTCATATACTTCGAAAAGTACTTGAAAGAAGGAGATATTGATCATCTTAATGATGTGTTCTCAAATTCAGATGATGATGAACTCGACCAAGGGCTAACAGATGATGATAAGAAAAATATATTAAATATTAAAGATAGAGTAACCCAACAAATATGCACTAGAACAATTAGATAAAACGCATATAATGTTTATTTTTCTTACTATTTTATGAGCAAATGTATTATCATCTACTTTTTTAGACTACCATAATAGATGATTTGATTTTAATTTGTTTAGAAATTATTTTTATCACACTAATTAATAATTTTTATAGTAATTAATATTTTTTAAAAATATAAATTATATAAATGTGTAATTACAATTTGTACAACCAAACATGACATAAGGCATTATGATGTAATTGCACTCTGTCAATCAAACACGTCTAGAGAATTACAATTCTTTGAAATTATAAGAGAATATAATTACATTTTCATTCAATTAGATTGTGCTATCCAAACAAACGCTAAAAAAATTTGAGTTATATACAATAAACAGCAACACCAGTTATTGAAGCCACAACACAAATAAGTAATTTGTTTATTATGTTTCTTGTTTCAATTTAAATGGATTAAACTTATGCCAAAGTAATCTCTGAGTTTGATGGTAATGCGACATTCAATTTCAGACTCCATAGGAGTCGGCTGAAATGATGACAAAAGATGCCAATGGTTTCCTAAAACAAATCCTTGACCAGTTCACTATCAACGAAAAGACTGAAACAAATAATATTCTTTCTAAGATCATTTCAATGCAATATAAGGGTAAAGGAATCATAAGGTTGTATTTAAGGAAATGTCTAATCTATTGACCAAACTAAATGGTTAAGCTGGAACTATTTGGGCACATATTTGTGCATCTAGTTTTGATCTCTCTTCCTACACAATTTAGACCA
The DNA here is from genome assembly GCA_025506655.1 of Gossypium rotundifolium. Lineage (NCBI taxonomy): Eukaryota > Viridiplantae > Streptophyta > Magnoliopsida > Malvales > Malvaceae > Gossypium > Gossypium rotundifolium. Next base: position 19,553,326 of record CP106733.1, on the reverse strand, counting down.
TTCAAGATTCACTATAATGCTTAGAATGAAATTGGACTCTAAATGAGCTTATATCATAATCTGTGAAAGAAGAAGAGAGACTGAAACAAGAGAAGATTGAAAGTGCTCATTTGGTAATGTCTTTTGGGACTAAACTAGCTTCAGATAAACAAAAAGGAATAATGATAAAGAAACTGCAATCCAAGGAACATCGTAACATAAAGCACAAGAGAAACAAGGTAGCTGCCTGTTACTTTTGCAATAAGACTTGTCACATAAAGAAAAGAATGTTTCAAGTATGTTACATGACATGAAAAGAAAGATAAAGTTTTCAAAAATAACATAAATTCTGAAGTCAATTTGGATTTGGTACGTGGTTAGATACTGGAGCTAGCAATTACTCACATAAGTGTCATTATGCAAGATTGTTTAAGGAGCTGAGGGTCAATTGATGTTGAAAAAGATACATATATGTGGAAAATATAAATAAGGAAGTAGTTGAAGTCATTGGAGTCTTTAGAATTTAATTATATATTGGTTTTATTTGGATTTAGATATGATACTTTTGTTGTACCATCATTTTGATGGAACTTAACTTCTATTTATTGTTTGTACATGCGTAATTTAGATAAACTTGTTCTTTTAAAAATGAAATTTAAATCTTGTTGAAAGTGGTACACTGATTAATAAGCTTCAAACCGTAAAGAAAATATGCATTCAAGTTATTTTTATGGAAAACAAGAATAACAAAAAAATAATTTATCAATGTTATGGCATAAGCTATTGGGTCATATTTCTATATACATATATATATATATATACATATATATATATATATATATATATATATATGTATATAAAAGCTTGAGTTAAAAGGAATTTTTAATTCCCTCGATTTATCATACATTAAAATATGTATTGAATGCATAGAAATAGTTGATAATGCAAAGGGTTGTTGTTAGTGGGTATATCTCACATTGGTTAAGTACAAACTATCAAGAGAGTTTTTATATATCTTTACTTCCTATTCTTATCAAGTAATTAAGCCATAGGCTTATCACAAACATGTGTTGTTGCTTAACATGTTTTTGACTTGTACTGCCAATTTACTTTTTTCCCGTTTTACTGTTTCGAAAAAATATTGGGATAGTTTCAAAATTATTCCTACATTTTTTACTCTTTTGTCCTTGCCTATTTACTATTTTGATTCCTTCATTTTTACACACAACAAATAAAAAAACACAACATTCTTTGGAATACTCTTTTCTCCTCTTCCTTTATGATTTTCTTGTACACTCTGTCAGTTTTCCCTAAATCACTTTAGAGAAAATTTTGTTTAGGAGTTTGGGTTTTAAGCGAGACCGACTATGACCCCTCCAAAATTTTTTGAGAATTGATCCTACTGTGAATTCCCTAAGAAGAGTAACACCAATCGAGTTCCATCTTCCTTATTTGGGTGTACAAATATCGAAGCAGTGTATTAACCTTGAGGGACGACATCCACTACACGATTACACCGATTAGGACGAATTCATTTCTAAGACAATGGTTTATCACAACAAAATAAATTTCTGATTTCTTAATTCGTTATTTACTTTCCAATCAGTGCTAACAGATTGTGTCTTGCAATAGCTTATTTTCCAACACATACAAATATAGAAAGCATTGCTACCAGTAAGAATTCCTCTTATGAACTTTACGGATGATTACTTTCACTATAGTTATCTGTATTTAGTTTATGAGAAGTTATAATCTTTAGCCATTTTCAAAAATTTTAAAGATGAAGTTAAAAATGAACTAGGCAAAAATATTAAAGTTGTCAACTTTGATCGTGGATGTAATGCCCCGAATTTTGGGCCTAGAAGTTTGGAGCTTTGAGCATAAGGACAGTGGGAAGATTGCACATATGTGTCTAATTGTGCAATTTAGTGACAAGTATGGGCCTGTTAGTCTAGTGGTTGTGTGGGTGTTAGCATACCTTAAGGTTTCGGGTTCGAGTCTTATGAGTGAATTCTAGAAACATTTTATTTTGCATGGCTTAAAGAAAGTATTCTAGCTATTTAGTTATTTAATATATACGCTTTTTAATTTATTTTATTTATTTATTTTGAATTGCTATTTTGCTTTGCACGTTCTTTTCCTCTGCTTTTCCTGGGTTTTCCTTCTTTTGCTTTTCTCTATTTTGGAATACGGTTTAAACTGTGGATTCTAGAACTTCGCTCATCAGTCATCTTCTTCGCTGTCAAAACAGGTGTGGGATTCGAACTGTAACTTCACTTTTTTTTATTGTTTAATAGTTTTTGCAAACTTATGATTCCAGTTTTCTTGAGTGAATGTTAAACTGTGGATTTTGAGTTCTAGTCAATGTAAGTGATGAGAAATCACCACTTTCTGGTATACTTTGATATTGAAAAGTTGGGGGACGGTTCTAGTGGCCAAAACGGCAGTTTCGGGGTTGATATGGGGTGGTTCCATGACCTCCTGATGGCCACACGGGCGTGAGCCGAGGCACACGGCCGTATGGATTTGGGAATTAGGGTTTTTTCGGGCCAAATTGAGTGCCACACGGCCTGGCCACATGGTTGTGTGGCTGATTTTGAGATTTTTGTCGACTTTCACACGGCCGTGTCCCTATGGCACACGGGTGTGTGAGATTGAGAATTAGGGTATTAGAGTTTTAGGGTCACACAGCCTGGCCACATGGTCGTGTGACCGATTTGGGGATGTAGGGATCCCACACGGACATTGTTTGAACACATGTAAGTCTGTGGAAATGAAAGCACATGTGTAAGAAATGGGCTAAGTTAAATCGCGTAGAAGCTAAAATAAAGTTCTATTTCTTGCCAGGATGGGCCAGAGGTGGGCCAGCACATGGGCTAATTTTAAGGTTTTATGCTTTTAAAATTCGTAAAATAGATGAATGATGGATTATTGTGGTATTATTTTATTAAGAGATAAAGGGATAAATAATGGATTTATTTTAGATTATTTTTAAGTGATGAGGGATTATAAATTTGGATTCTCGAGGAGATAATTGATGGATTAAATGCTTTTATTTTTAGATAAAGGAGATAATTTTATCTTAAGGAAGTGGTGGCCAAGTCGAGGACTGTTGGCCGATAAGTTCGACTATAAAGGAAGACAAGGTCTTTTCTCTCATCTTTCTAAGTGTAGAATCCCTTTGCTCTACTCCCTCTTTCAATTTCTCTTTTAAGCAAAATCCATCTCTTCTTCTTCTATTTTTCTCTCTCTCCTTTGCTATTGTCGAGCCCAAAACACTCTTTGATCCACAGTTAAAACTCCATATTGCCAAAACTTCTGTGACTCTGGGCAGAAACAATCGATCAAAGCATTAAAGGTAAGGCTTGTTTTCTTGATATTTAGGATTATTTCCCTTATTTCAAAAGCAAAGCTGAGCATGGTTACATGGCTGAGTGTTAGCGATTTCAAGGAAAAGGAATGCTAACAATTTTGGGACTTGATTTCTGAGACACCCAAATTAAGCAAACAAGGTGGTAATACAAATCCTACTAAGTTTGGTTTCTTTAAGCCAAATAAGTTTGTTAATATATCTTAATGGTTGGTAGAATATAGGAGTTAAAAATCTAGATCGGTAGATCGTTCTTTAGAAGTTCAAAGAATCTATTAAGCAAATCGGTTATTAATACGCTTTTAGCTTCGATATTTCATATGGCAATTATTTTTATTATATGATTATTATCGTAAGAATATGAATATGGCTAAAACCAATGTGGTACAAAAGTACTGCAGTCGTTTCGCCAATGGATTATGAAATATGTTATTTTATAACATGAATATATATATATAGATAAATTGAAAATATATATCGGATTTGTGAAAAGGGGAAGAAGGTGTTGACTTGGTCTAGCGTTATATGGTATTCTGGTCACAATATTTGATATGGTAACTCGGTTACATTATCGAATTTGGTAACCCGGTTACACTATTTGAATATAATGTCTAATGACCTCAATTATGGCTGATGAGCACGTCATTTGTGACGCCTTGAATGGTGTAGTGGATGGAGGTTGACTTAGTAATCCCCGATTGTATTGGCGATGCGGTGGTATGTGGCGGATGGACAAATAGGCTTGGGTTTGGGTTTGCATCATAATTTATTTTATATGAATGTGAATTTGATATGAACATGTATACTGATACATTGTTTGAACACATGACCAGAAACTGGATGGCACCTGACGTGTGAGATTCTCACACTACCGTGTCTACCCCGCACCTAATATTAGTGAACTTGGACTTTTACTACAACCCATCGATAAGCGGTTTACCACATTGCGTTTATCTTGTATGTCGTTAGCTATACTATGTCTTTATTATCGATTTGGCGATTCACCTTTGCAATATACGTACTGGGATTTCCCACTTTATGCAATTTAACTTATCTGTTAGCATGGTTGAGTATTACATGAGGGTGGCGGTCTATATGCGATCTTGATTCCCCAATTCCCGAAGGTCGAGCCGGTCCCAATTCCTTGAGGTTAGGGACAATCTTTGAAGATCATTGTTGTACAACAGGGATGACATCATATGGAGCATAAGGTTGGATGGGCTTTTTGAGGTCCTACTACGACGATTATAAGGATGGGTGGGTTGATTAAATCCCCATGATGAGTGTAGGTTTGGATAGAGATGGTGTGTTGCATGTTGCATGTCGGGTTATTTTATATGTAGCATGTACACTCATATACATCTGATTAGCAATGGTGATACTGTGAATCTTGATGGAATTTGATTGAATATTTGTTGAAATATTTGAATATACGGTTGGTGAAGTGTCAATTATACAGTTATATTAAATAAATGCGCAAATTGCCTAAAGAACCTTGTGTGATGGGCTAAGGCAAAACTAATTACGATTACGTAAAGGGCTTAGGCCAAGGTTGTAACTCTTAAAATTACTACTACTATATACGATTAAGCGTGTGACTATAGAATTTACATATGGTGTATACGTTTGGTTTGGGGTGAATCCGCTCAACTATTATACATACATGAAATGTTGCATTGATTAGCTTACAGAGCTTTTACATTTCTATACATACTATTTTTTTGTTTCCGTAGTAATATGGTTTGATCTCACACTAAGCTGGAAGTATTTCACCCTCTTCTATTCCCCTTTCATGTCTGGTTTGGATCACATGGATTCGGTTGATGTGATGTATCGACGAGACTTATGCAGCCAATTGAGCAATTTGTGTTTTTAGTTTTTACATTTGGTTTTGTTGTAAAGATTTATACTACTAGGATTTGGTTTTCTTTAAGCCAAATAAGTTTGTTAATATATCTTAATGGTTGGTAGAATATAGGAGTTAAAAATCTAGATCGGTAGATCGTTCTTTGGGATTTCAAGGAATCTATTAAGCAAATCAGGTGTGTACGCACACTAGCTTTCGATATTTCATATGGCAATTATTTTTATTATATGATTATACGTAAGAATATGAATATGGCTAAGAACCCTAATGTGGTACAAAAGTACTCAGGTACGTTTCCTACTCGATAGGATTATGAAATATGTTATTTTATAACATGTGAATATATGTATATGAATATGAAATTAAGTATGTTATGCAAGATATATATATTTTGGGGCATTCGGATTTATGTGAAAGGGAAGAAGGTGTTGACTTGGTCTCACTAACGTTATATGGTGACTACGGTCACAATATTTGAATATGGTAACTCGGTTACATTATCTGAATTTGGTAACTTCGGTTACACTATTTGAATATGGTGTCTAATGACACAAATTGTATATGCGATGAGCACGTCATTGCAGCGATCGCCTTCAATGGTGTGTAGTGGATGGAGGGTTGACTTAGTAGTCCCACGGCAGGACCGGTCATGTACGGTGGTGTGTAGCGGATGGACAAATAGGCTTGGGTTTGGGTTGCATCATAATTTATTTTATATGAATGTGAATTTGATATGAACATGTATGCTGATTTGTTGAAAGTTAGTCTTGTGTGCACATTGAGTCTGTTGACTCACCCTGCTAGGGAATTATTTTCAGTGATGAATAGGATGTTGACCGGGCAGTAGACCCCGAGGTGGCCATGTCTCATCTGAAGATTCCATTTAAATTTGGACTTTATTTACTTTAGTTCCTTTACACGATCAGAATTAGATGGGCACACTTGGCAGAGATTTACATGGTCAGTGTCTACCTCACACTTGGACAAGAAGTTACATGATGTGTCCACTGCACCACACGGGCGTGTGCCTCTGTCACACGACCGTGTACCACCCCTCACACTGGCATTTAGATCCCCACACGACCTGGATTTCTCCACACAGCTGGAGCACACGGGCATGTGGCCCTAACTTGCCAAATTTTGATTATAAGGTAATTTAAGTGCAATCGCGATTCTATGTGTTCCAACCCTCGACTAAGATTACTAAGGGTTGACATGATTCTACCCTAAATGCATTTTAAGTGTTATTCGTGCTTGGTTGTATGCAATGTTAGGTACCGAATCTGAGTGCATTAGTGTGCACGTTTCTGTAACTGAATGACTGATTGTAAGTGACTACTTCTGGATGATTGTCTGAAATTGAATTCTAAATTGGTGCATCCGCATTCATACATCTGCATACATACATCTGCATATAAGGTATTTTGGGTTGGGTTGTTGAAGTGAAGAGATATTTATGATTTGGCAGTTTATCTGCATACTGAAGTCCCAATACCCAGAGGGTCGTAGACGATTTGACTATACTGCAGTTTTTTGCACTGTACTGTATAGTACATACGTCAGCACCACTACGTATCATTGACTGATCTGGTAATTTTACTACAACCCATCAGTAAAGCGGTTTACCACATTGCATTGTACCGTATGTACGTTAGCTACGCTATGTACTGTTATCTGATTTGGCAGTTCACACTGCATGTCTGTACCGCGGTTTCCCACTTTGTACAGTACAACTTATACGCTACCATGGTTGAATATTACATGATACTGATAGTCTATCTGCATACTGATGCCCCAATTCCCAGAAGGTCGAGGGCAGTCCCAATTCCCTGAGGGTCGAGGACAATGCTGAAGATCATTGTTGTGCAACCCGGGATGACATCATATGGAGCATAAGGTTGGATGGGCTTTTTGAGGTCCTACTCGGAGTGTAGGGATGGGTGGGTTGATTAAATCCCCACAGTAAGTGTAGGGTTGGACGGAGATGGTGTGTTGGCTGTATTGTGGGTTATTTTGTAACGCATGTGCACTCATATGCATCTGATTGACACTGTGGCTGAATGTGATACTGTGATGGAATTTGATTGAACGTTTGACTGAAATATTTGAATGTCTGGTTGACTGAAGTGTCTAATAATATTTTTCGACCGAAATGCACACGTGCCTAAAAGAACCTTGTGTGATGGGCTAAAGCCAAAACTAATTCTGATTCGGAAAGGGCTTAGGCCAAGGTTGTAACTACTGAGAATTACTACTACTATGTCTGATTAGGCCATATGACTATAGATTTACATATGGTGTACGTTTGGTTTGGGGTGAATCCGCTCAACTATTATCTGTCTGTAAGAATGTTCTGCATCGAACTGCTTCTAGGCTTTTCTGTTTCGTGCCTGTACTATTTTTGTTTTCGTAGTATTACTGGTTTTGATCTCACACTAAGCTCGAGTAGCTCACCCCCTCTTCTATTCCCTTTCATGTACAATTTGGATTCTCAGAATGGGTTCAATCTGTGAGAGGTATCGATGTGCTTGTGAACAGCAATTGAGCAATTTGTGCTTTTTTAGTTTTTACATTTGGTTTTGAACTGTAAAGATTTATAATACTATGGTACCAATCTGTTTTAAACTTTGTTCGTACATTATGTTTTGTTGCATTTGCAAATGGTATTTTTAAACGATTGAACGTTTGGGTTTTTTGTAGATAAATGTTCTCAGAAATGGAATTTTGAACGACTGGTTTTTGTTAAATTTTCCTACGATCACTTCGATGATCAATGTAGCCTCCTGGATTCGGTCTAGACTTCTAGGTCGGGTTTGGGTGTTACAGTGGATGTGAATTGTAGGAGCCCAATTTTGCTTGGGCCTAATAATAAAACAAAACCAAATAATAAAGTCCAATTACAAACAGCCCAAAATAAGAAAAAATAAAAAAATCCTAATGGCCTAGTGGCTCAACAACTAAACTAAGATTTCAAAAACAAAAAAAAAAAAAAACACTAGCCGCTGCTCCTCATCCCGAGGCCTAACGCGCGTCTGTCGCCTTGCACCAAAATGGAAAAGGGCATCTTCTCTCCCCTCCATTGACTCTCCATGGATACCTAAAAAGGGAAAGAAAACAAAACAGAGAACAATAGAAACAGCAAATGTAAAAAGAAAAAAACAAGAAACTAATATCTTGTAATATATTTCACTATAAGAGCGGACACTATATATATATTTTTTTGACGGATAAATATATAAAAAAAACAGTAGAGATTTTGAAATAGAAATCATGCAAGGTGATTCATTCTTTTTTAAAATATATTAATAATAATACGATTTTTTTACCTGTCGTTTGGTCTTCACACCACCGACGCTATTTCTTCCGGCCTGTAACATCCTAAAATTTGAGTATTTATATTATGCATGTTTTGGTGCTTAACTTGTGTATAATTAAAATTTCGTATGATTAGTGTAGTTCTGAGAAGGCTTGGGATCTATTTGGACCTAGTGAAAATTTTTAGCATATGGTACCTTAAGAGAGGGAGTCAGTGGATTTATAGCATATGGAAATTTGTGAATAAGTAATTAGCATAAGATGAGCAAGTAGCAAGGTGGTATTGGCGCATGTATGTTTGCTTGAGGGAGAGGTTCGAATCTCTTAGCATGCAATTTGAAAGCTTTTATTTTTGCTTTCTCTTATCAAGTGTCGCCAAGCTTCATTTTTGGTATGTTAGACTTTTAAATTTTTATGGTAAGGTGGCTAAATGGATTAAGGAAACATTGAAGTTGAGGAAAGGAATCAATAGGATAAGGCAAGTAAGGGAATAAATGGCTTAATTTGTGAAATGTGTTATGGAAAGAAAGGTTGGCAAAAGTTGATCCTTGATGGCTATTAACTTGGACGGTTTTTGGGGCTAGGGAGGTTGGCCGAATTTTGTTAGTAGCTTGATAGGGATTAGGAGCTAGTTTGGTCGATTTCTTTAGCAACATGAGCATTATTTTCCATTCTCTCCAAAACCCTTTTCCCTAGCCGAATGTAGTTGTAGCAATAGGCAAATTTTTGGTTGTTTGTCCATTTCTTTTTGACCAAATTAGTATCATCTTCTTTTTTCTCTTTTGTGCCGAAACCATGCAACTTTGAAGAAGCATAATTTATTTTCTTTTTCTTCCTTTTGGCCGAATATACACCAACCCCAAGACCCTATCTTTGTTCATCTTCCATCCTTGGAAAATCGACACATAAACACTCTCTCTTTATTCTTTTTGTTCTTCTTTCTTTCTTTTGGTAAAGAACACTCAAACATCACTATTTTTTCAAAACCTTTCTTCATGGTCGAATGTTGATAGTAAAATCTTTTGCCGAATCATTCTTATTTTCTTTATTTATTTATAGCCGAATCTTTTCTTATACATAAGTATTCCCTTCAATCTTTTATTTTTCTCTTTGACGCCTTGGACAATAGTGTGATAGTGGAGGTCAAACTCAAGTGTTAAATGGCGTCGTAAATCGTTGGAATCGAATTAAGGTGTTAAGGTAAGGGATTATTAAGGATTTTCATATTACTCGACATATGGATATAAATTGTTATTTAATCGATTACATTTTAAGAGACGTTATCGCTCGATTGTCATATTGTGGAACGAGGATATTTGTGAGACAATCAAGATAGGGACAAAAAGGGCAGTAAATAGTGTTCGGAAGAGGGGTGGTTCCATTATTCCCCCTAAATTCAAGAGAAGGACTGTTTCGAGAATCTGAGACTTTCCACCGGGTTGTGGACCCTCATCCGACAAAAATCAATTATTCAAATTCGTACGTACCCACGAACCATTGTTTACTCGTGGTTCTGAACCTTTGATCGGAGAGAAATCACAAATAGTGGTTATTTGAGATTTCGAGGGTAAGATTTAGATCGCTTAACATTAGAATAGTTTTATATTAAATATTAGTGTTCTAATCTATCGTGATGTGTGTTTAGATATCAACGAGCGGGAGAGTGTAGTTCTCAATGTAATCAGGTGTGTAATCTCACACCATATCTCATGGGTTAGATGACTATATCGTATAAATCAATGGATGAAATCACAAGTTAGTGAAATCGGGAAGAATAACATAGTTATCACCTTAATGATAAAATTTTGAAATTTGTATTAAGATCATGGAAATTACGAAATTTGCCTTAACGGGCTAATTCGATAAAAGTGACAATTTAGGCCATATGTGATATTTGATAATTGGGCCATATGTGATATTTGATAATTGGGCCATTTGTGATATTTGATAAATGGGCCATAGGTGATATTTGATAATTGGGCCTTATGTGATATTTGATAATTGGGCCATATGTGATATTTGACAATTGGGCCATATGTGATAATTGATAAATGGGCCATATATGATAATTGATAAATGGGCCATATGTGATATTTGATAAATGGGCCATATGTGATAATCGATAAATGGGCCATATGTGATATTTGATAAATGGGCCATATGTGATAATCGATAAATGGGCCATATGTGATATTTGATAATTGGGCCATATATGATAATTGATAAATGGGTCCTATGTGATATGAGACTTCATGGGCCAAAAATGTGAAATGGGCCATAGTGTAATAATTTTTATAATGGGCCTTATGTTGGAATAATTATATGAATGGATTGTTATGCATGCTATATACATGATTGCATGGGTTGGGCTATTTGACAAATAGAAGTTCTGGTAGCTTTGCTACAATATTCTGGTGGCTCTGCCACAATTCTGAAAAATGGCAAATGCCATGTAAACTCTGTGAATATGGTGGCTTGTCCATGAAATTTGATATACGGCTTAATGCCTACTTTTGTGTGTTGGTGGGGTGGGTGACTAAAGCTCCCCACAGGTGTGATGGTTGGTACGGGTGGCGCGTAGCAGATGGAAATCTAGGTTTGGTTTTGGGAATTACATATCACTTGAATTTCATACATGCTAAATTATTATATTTGTAATGGGCTTAGGCCCAAATAAATGCTTAAATGGTTTTGGCCCAGTGGACTATGGTAAGTGAGTTACACACTGAGTTCTAAGTAACTCACCCAAATTTTTTTAGCCCTCTCAGGAAATAATATTTGATGGAGGCTTGGGTCGGAGATGACTTCGTGTGGAGGCTATACTACAAATGGTGGTTTATAAAATTTTAAGACTTCTTTAATAATTTTATTAAGTACTATTTTATGGCGATGTAATATGGCCTCTTTAATTATGGATTTCATTATGTAGATGGATTTTATTATGTTTTAGTTTTCCCAAGTTGGTTTGGTTTAGTTTTTATAAATGTTTTTCTATAACTCTTGTATAAAATAAAAGTTTTTTCTTAAATATCATTGAAACTTAGGAAATTCTTTTAAAACTTTTCGATGAAATATTTCGACTAAATAAATCCAAAGTTTTTATCAATTACTACTCTATAGATCAAATGACAAATTCTTGTATTTTTAATTATGGTTTTCAATGAACTTAGATTTTTCGATAAAGTCATTCTCTTAATCGTTTTGGAATTTGATTTCTACTTCGTTAAATGATTTCAATGTACGTTAAATTTGTGTGGCATGCCAAAATTTGGGCTTAATGCATAGGCCGGGTTTGGGGTGTTACATTTTATGGTATCAGAGCCCAGTTTCAAAACTCAGCTGTGGTTTGGGTTTAACAATGATTTTGTTTAAAAACTACTTAATTTTTCTAGACTTTATGTTTTAAAGGTAGTATGGCACCACGAGCATCCGACACCAAGTTAAGTAAGTATTTGTTTATTAAATGTTTATTATTGTGATGAGACCTTAGGAACACTCTAGAACTTCTAGTTTTAGGTGTTGAAAATGATAGAGATTGAGACTATAGGATGTGATGGCGAAAACAACCCTATCTCTTATATCTCATAAAATATCGTTAATAAACACTAAAATAATATTCTGATTCATAAAACTTGTAATCAAATTAAAAGCGAATTAGTCATTATGATCACTAGAGGACGTGGTCGTGGACGCGATGGACGTGGCCGTGGTAGAGGACGAGGTGCTGCGTCTGAAGCGCCGGGTCATATACCAGAAATGGACGCACCTGTGTCATTCGAGAGTGAAATTGGATCTCATGATCATGCGAATGAGGATAATGCTGTGACTCAAGCAATGTTGCGAGTCTTAGAAAGAGTAGTTGGGGCCAGAACTGGGCCAATAACTCAAGATCAATATCCGAACGACTCAAGTCTAGTGGTGGAGATGTTTTTAGAGGAGTCTCTAGTGTAGCTCCAAATGTGGCAGAATATTAGTTTGAGGCCGTAGAATGAATTATGGATGATCTGGAGTGTACCGTCGAGCAGAAACTGAGAGGAGTTGTGTCTTTGCTAAGAGACGAGGCGTATCAATGGTGGCTTACTATTCGAAAAGGCACCGAGGCTGCATTGGTTAATTGGGATTTCTTTAAAGCTGCTTTCCAAGGGAAGTACATCGGGACAAGTTATGTAAATGCTCGGAGGAAGGAATTCCTGAATTTGGTTCAAGGAAGGAAGATCATGGCGACTACGAGGCGTAATTTCCTCGTTTGAGTCGTTATGCTCGTACTATAGTGCAGACTGATCATGAACACTGTGTACTCTTTGAGGATTGGCTGAATGATGAGTTACGGGTACTGATAGCCCCACAACAAGTGCAGACTTTTACCTCGCTTGTAAAAAAAGCTAAGATAGCCAAAGAGGCTAAGAATTCAGAACGCCAGAACCGGGAAAAAGTAAGAGGCAAGAGGGATTTTAAGTATTATAGTTCTTCTAAAATGTTTCAAAAGAGGCCACATAATGATGAGCCATTCAAGTTAGGGCACCTGTGACTACCAATCAGAGTCGAGAATGTGCCGACTGTGGAAGATGACATCCTAGAGAATGTTGGAGGAAAACTGGAGCCTGTTTTAAATGTGGTTCCAAGGATCATCAGTTTAAGAATTATCCTCGACAGACTGATATGACTCAGGAAGCTCGTAACCCTGATGCTCAGCCAACTAGAGGTACTCAGCAGCCACCGAGAGGTCATGGACCAGGTCATGGTGGTAATGGTAATGGACGTGGACAAGGTGCACCGGGTCGAGGTAATGGTGTTAGAGGTAACGTGGAGGCAAGACAGCCAGGATTGGTCTATACTATCAGGCGTCGTGAAGACGGTGATGCACTTGATGTGATAACTGGTACGTTCTTCATCTCTGATGTACCTGTTACTGCTTTGATAGATATCGGGTCTACTCACTCGATATTGCTAGTGCCATATCTGGAAACCTAAATATTAGCTCTAAGAGTACCGATAGAGAGATGACGGTAATTAGTCCTTTAGGACAGTCGGTAATAGTGAATAAATTATTTAGAGATGTACCTTTGGAGATTCAAAGAGAGGTATTTCTAGCAGACTTAATGGAATTACCTTTCGGCGAGTTTGATCTTATTTTGGGGATGGATTGGTTGGTGAAGCATCGGGCGCAATTGGATTGTGCCGAAAAGTAGATGTCAATAAGGACTGTGGATGATGAGGAGATAATAATAATAGGCGAAAGAAGAAACTTTTTGGCAAATATGGTATCTGCTTTGAAGGCAAAAAAGTTGGTGTGAAAAGGGAACAGAGCATTCCTAGCATTCATCAGTTCTTTGGATGCCAAGGAATTATCGGTAGAAGGTGTGAGAATGGTGAAAGAATTTTTAGATGTCTTTCCCGAAGAACTTTTGGGTCTACCTCCAAATCGGGAAGTAGAATTTGGCATTGAGCTTTTGCCTAGAACGGCTCCGATGTTCATTGCTCCTTATAGAATGGCACCAAAGGAGTTAGCGGAGATTAAAGCTCAAATTCAAGAACTACTAGATCGGGGATTTATTCGACCAAGTGTCTCTCCGTGGGGAGCACCGATTTTGTTCGTCAAGAAAAAGGATGGGTCGATGTGTATGTGCATTGATTATAGGCAGTTGAATAAGTTGACGATCAAGAATAGGTATCCATTGTCGAGAATCGATGACCTATTTGATCAATTAAGAGGAGCTTTTGTCTTCTCCAAGATTGATTTGAGATCGGGTTATCATCTACTCAAGGTGAAAGAGGCAGATATTCATAAGACGGCATTTCAAACTCGCTATGGACATTATGAGTTTTTAGTGATGTCGTTTGGTTTGACTAATGCACCAGCTGCATTTATGGACGTGATGAACCGAGTCTTTTAGCCCTATTTAGACCAGTTCGTAGTAGTGTTCATAGATGACATCTTAGTATATTCAAGGAATGAAGAAGAGCATGACTCTCATTTGCGCACTGTGTTGCAAATTTTGCGAGATAAGCAACTTTATGCCAAATTCGATGAAGTGTGAATTTTGGTTAAAGGAAGTGACTTTCTTGGGTCATGTAGTGTCAATTTGAAGGAATAAGAGTTGATCCTTGAAAGGTAGAGGTCAGTGTTGGATTGGAAACCGTCGAAGTTAGTAGCTGAGATTTGGAGTTTCTTGGGTTTGGTGGTTATTATAGGCGCTTTGTTGAGGGTTTTCGTTGATTCTTTGCCTAACTAAGCTATTGCAAAAAGAAGTACCGTATGTATGGACCGATAAACAACAAGAAAGTTTCAAGAAACGAAGAAGATTCTAATGGAAGCGCGATCTTGATTCAACCAGAGGTCAAAAAGAGTTTACTGTTCTTGTGATCGTCACACGGGTTTAGGATGTGTCTTGATGCAAAGTGGAAAAGTGGTAGCTTATGCTTATAGGCGATTGAGGCCGCATGAAGTCAATTATCCTACTCATGATTTGGAGTTGGGCTGCGGTGGTGTTTGCATTAAAGATTTGGAGGCATTATCTCTACGGTGAGAAGTCAATTATTTATCGGACCATAAGTATCTCCTTACCCAAAAGGAGTTGAATTTAAGACAACGAGATGGGTGGAGTTGTTAAAAGATTATGATTTCTCAATCGAGTATCATCCTGGAAAGGCTAACGTTGTGGCAGACGCATTGAGTCGAAAGGTTGTATTGGAGTTAAGAGCAATGTTTACTCATCTCAGTTTGTATGAGGATGGCAGTTTGCTAGCGAAACTTCAGGTGAAGCCTCTGTGGTTGGAGCAAATTAAAGAAAAGCAATTATCCGATGAAAAGTTAGGTCCTTTAATACAACTAGTTGAAAGTGGTGTAATAGGAGATTTTGGTTTGAACAAAGATGGTGTATTGTGTTTTCATGGAAGGGTTTGTATGCCCAAGGATTCAGATTTGAGGCAAATGATTCTTCTAGAGGCACATAGTAGCCCTTATACTATGCACCCCGGAGGAAATAAGATGTATCGGGATCTCCGTGAATAGTATTGGTGGCCAAAGTTAAAACGGAAAGTTACTGATTTTGTGGGAAAGTGTTTGACTTGTCAACAAGTGAAGGCGAAACATCAATTACCATCGGGTTTATTGTAACTGGTAAAGATTCCTCTATGGAAATGGGAGCGGATAATGATGGATTTTGTTAGTGGGTTACCCTTAACAACTACTAAGAAAGATTCTGTCTGGTTGTAGTAGATCGATTAACGAAGACTGCTCATTTTCTACCAGTTCGTATGGATTACTCGTTGTAGAAGTTGGCTAAACTGTATGTATCTAAAATCGTGAGGTTGCATGGGGTACTAGTGTCTATCATATCGGACAGGGATCCTAGGTTTACATCACGATTTTGGAAAGTTTTGCATGAGGCTTTGGGAACAAAGTTAAACTTTAGCACGGCTTTTCACCTTCAGTCAGATGGTCAGTCGGAAAGAGTAATCCAGATTTTGGAAGACATGTTAAGAGGTTGTGTGATTGATTTCAGAGGTAGTTGGGAGGATTTTCTAACATTGGCAGAGTTTGCGTATAACAACAGTTATCAATCCGATTCGAGATGGCACCTATGAAGTGTCATATGGTCGTAGGTGTCATACTTCTACTTGTTGGACTGAATTAGGGAATGACGGTTGTTGGGTCTGAATTGATATCAAAGATGTAAGAAAAGTAAAGGTAATTGAAAGCGATTAAAGGAAGCCTAGGATAGACAAAAGTCGTATGCAGATCTGAAGCGTAAGGATATCAAGTTTGTTGTGGGGGATCAGGTCTTTCTGAAGGTCTCACCTTGGAAGAAGATTTTCAAATTCAAGAGGAAAGGCAAGTTGAGCCCTAGGTTCATTGGACCGCACAGTGTGTTGAAGAATGTTGGTCCAGTGGCCTATCAGATTGAATTACCTCTGGAGTTGAGTTAGATTCATAGTGTCTTCCATGTTTCTATGCTGAGACGCTATAGATCGGATCCATCGCACATAGTACCAGTAGAAGAAGTGGAATTAAGGCCAAATTTGTCTTTCGAGGAGGAACCAGTGAAAATCTTAGATCGCGATGTTAAGATGTTAAGAAAGAAGACTGTGCCATTGGTTAGGGTTCTTTGGCATAATCACGGAGCGGAGGAAGCTACGTGGGAACCTGAGGATGCAATTCGACAACTATATCCTCATCTCTTTTAGTTAGGTAAATTTCGAGGACAAAATTTTCTTTAAGGAGGGTAGAGTTGTAACATCCTAAAATTTGAGTATTTATATGATGCATGTTTTGGTGTTAACTTATGTATAATTAAAATTTCGTATGATTAGTATAGTCCTGAGAAGGCTTGGGATCTATTTGGACCTAGTGAAAATCTTTAGCATATGGTACTTTAAGAGAGGGAGTCAGTGGATTTATAGCATATGGAAATTTTTGAGTAAGTAACTAGCATAAGATGAGCTAGTAGCAAGGTGGTATTGGCGCATGTATGTTTGCTTGAGGGGAGACGTTCGAATCTCCTAGCATGCAATTTGAAAGATTTTATTTTTTCTTTCTCCTATCAAGTGCCGGCCAACCTTCATTTTTGGTATGTTAGACTTTTAAATTTTTATGGTAAGGTCAAGTTGAGGAAAGGAATCAATAGGATAAGGCAAGTAAGGGAACAAATGGCTTAATTTGTGGAATGTGCTATGGAAAGAAAGGTTGGCAAAAATTGATCCTTGATGGCTATGAACTTGGACGATTTTTGGGGCTAAGGAGGTTGGCCGAATTTTGTTAGTAGCTTGATAGGGATTAAGAGCTAGTTTGGTCGATTTCTTTAGCAACATGAGCATTATTTTCCATTCTCTCTAAAACCCTTTTCCCTAGCCAAATGTAGTTGTAGCAATAGGCAAATTTTTGGTTGTTTGGCCATTTTTTTTGACCAAATTAGTATCATCTTCTTTTTTCTCTTTTGTGCCAAAACCATGCAACTTTGAAGAAGCATAATTTATTTTCTTTTTCTTCCTTTTGGCCGAATATACACCAACCCCAAGACCCTATCTTTGTTCATCTTCCATCCTTGGAAAATCAACACATAAACACTCTCTCTTTATTCTTTTTGTTCTTCTTTCTTTCTTTTTGGTAAAGAACACTCAAACATCACTATTTTTTTCAAAACCTTTCTTCATGGTCGAATGTTGATGGTAAAATCTTTTGCCGAATCATTCTTCTTTTCTTTGTTTATTCATAGCCGAATCTTTTCTTATGCATAAGTATTCCCTTCAATCTTTTCTTTTTCTCTTTGAAGCCTTGGACAATAGTGTGATAGTGGAGGGCCGAAACTCAAGTGTTCGTAAACGTTGAAATTGTTGGAATCGAATTAAGGTGTTAAGGTAAGGGATTTTTAAGGATTTTTATATTACTCGACATATGGATATAAATTGTTTTTTAATCGATTTCGTTTTAGGGGACGTTATCGCTCGATTGTCATATTGTGGAACGAGGATATTTGTGAGACAATCAAGATAGGGACAAAAAGGGCAGTAAATAGTGTTCGGAAGAGGGGTGGTTCCATTATTCCCCCTAAATTCAAGAGAAGGACTGTTTCGGGAATTTGAGACTTTCCACCGGTTGTGGACCTTCATCCGACGAAAATCAATTATTCGAAGTCTTACATACCCCCGAACCATTGTTTACTCGTGGTTCTGAACCTTTGATCGGAGAGAAATCAAAAATAGTGGTTGTTCGAGATTCCAAGGGTAAGATCTAGATCGATTAACATTAGTGTTCTAATCCATCGTGATGTGTGTTTAGATATCGACGAACGGGAGAGTGTAGTTCTCACCGTAATCAAGTGTGTAATCTCATACCATATCTCATGGGTTAGATGACTATATCGTATAAATCGGTGGATGAAATCACAAGTTAGTGAAATCGGGAAGAATAACATAGTTATCACCTTAATGATAAAATTTTGAAATTTGTATTAAGATCATGGAAATTACGAAATTTGCCTTAACGGGCTAATTCGATAAAAGTGACAATTTGGGCCATATGTGATATTTGATAATTGGGCCATATGTGATATTTGATAATTGGGCCATATGTGATATTTGATAATTGGGCCATATGTGATATTTGATAAATGGGCCTTATGTGATATTTGATAATTGGGCCTTATGTGATATTTGACAATTGGGCCATATGTGATAATTGACAATTGATATTTGATGAATGGGCCATATGTGATAAAATGGGCGATAAATGGGCCATATGTGATAATCGATAAATGGGCCATATGTGATATTTGATAAATGGGCCATATGTGATAATCGATAAATAGGCCATATGTGATATTTAATAATTGGGCCATATATGATAATTGATAAATGGGTCCTATGTGATATGAGTCTTCGTGGGCCAAAAATGTGTAATGGGCCATATTGTAATAATTTTTATAATGGGCCTTATGTTGGAATAATTATATGAATGGATTGTTATGCATGCTATATACATGATTGCATGGGTTGGGCTATTTGACTAAGAGAAGTTCTGGTAGCTTTGCTACAATATTCTAGTGGCTCTGCCACAATTCTGAAAAATGGCAAATGCCATGTAAACTCTGTTAATATGGTGGCTTGTCCATGAAATTTGATATACGGCTTAATGCCTACTTGATTGTGTTGGCGGGGTGGGTGACTAAAGCTCCCACAGTGTCTTTGGTTGAATGCAATTGGTGTGTAGCGGATGGAAATCTAGGTTTGGTTTTGGGAATTGCATATCACTTACATTTCATACATGCTAAATTATTATATTTGTAATGGGCTTAGGCCCAAATAAATGCTTAAATGGTTTTGGCCTAGTGGACTATGGTAAGTGAGTTACACACTGAGTTCTAAGTAACTCACCCCAATTTTTTTACCCCTCTCAGGTAATAATATTTGATGGAAGCTTGGGTCGGAGATGACTTCGTGTGGATGCTATACTACTAATGGTGGTTTATAAAATTTTCAGACTTCTTTAATAATTTTATTAAGTACTATTTTATGGCGATGTAATAAGGCCTCTTTAATTATGGATTTTATTATGTGGATGGATTTTATTATGTTTTAGTTTTCCCAAGTTGGTTTGGTTTAGTTTTTATAAATGTTTTGTATAACTCTCGTATAAAATAAAAGTTTTTCTTAAATATCACGGCCCAAGAGGCCATCAGATCCCTGGGGATTCGCCATGGTCGCATTGGAGAACGTTGGAAACCGAAAGGTTTTCCTTTTTTGGGGGGTTTAGGCTTTAGTTTAGCATTCTTTTTACTCCAAATCGGATTTTTACACAAAAAGGAAAAATGAGGAACCTTTTGGAATTTTCCAACCACCAAGAACGGCGAGTCCGTCACCGGTGATCGGTGGCCGCCACGGTGGCCCGATGACCAGAGCTCAAAGGCAACTAGAGAGCAAAGAGAGAGCTCTCAAATTTTTTTTTAAGAAACGGTGCAGAATGAAATTTAAAAAAAAAATAGCTTTTATATGCCCTGTAAAACGACGTTGTTTTATGGTTGATTCCAATTGCCCCAAAACGGCGTCATTTTGGCCTTTGACTTGGGATCCAACCCAAGATCCCCCAGGATCGGCATGTTTTTGGACTAAGGGTCTATTTACCCTTTCAATCCTTTCGCTTTTGTACTCTTTTTCAATCTAGTCCTTATTTTAGCTTTTTTTTCCTTTTTTAAATTTACCCATTTGATTTTTGTTATTTTTTTATTTTCGTCCTTTGACTATTTAGTCTCCAGGGAATGTTGTGTTTAAGGGACAAGGGGATTATTGCCTAATTGATCCATGTCTTTCGTTCGAGCATTTGATTTTAATCCCATCCCTATTTTATTGTTTAATTTGTTTATTTTATTATGATTTTTACTTTAATTTTTGTTTAGATCTTGATTTAGTCCCTTACGATCTTTTATATTTTATTTTCCTTAGTATTTATTTATATATTTATAAATTTACCTATTTTTTATTTTTTATTTTTCCTTTTTTCTCACTATTATTATTATTTTATCTATTATTATTATTATTTATTTATGTATTTTATTACAAATTGCACTCTTAATTTCATTTACATTTTAATTTGGTCCTTTATTTTCAATATTTTATAAACTATTTTCCTCTATATTTATTTATGTATTTATTTATTTCTTTGTCCTTATTATATTAAAATTGGTATTGTCTTCCTTTTTTATGTGCATATTTTGTCACTATTATTATTATTATCATTGTTATTATTTATTTTATTATTTTTTATTGTTCATATTAGTATTAAAGTAGCATATATTATGTGATTATTGCCGTCATTATATGTATTATGAATTGTTTTATTAGTATATTCATATTATTGTCATTTATTAGCGTGAAATTTTATTCAGTATATCATCGTTCCATTTTCTACATCACCATTTATCTTATTTCATTAAAATCATGTCATGAATCACATTTAAACATATTTACCCATAGTTGTTTTTATACTATACCCTCAAATAAAATAAATACCGATCGTTTTAAATTTTACATATGTTATTATAAAAAGGGGGGGGAAATTTTAAAAATATGCAATATTTCATATTTGGAGATTCGAGGAGTCTTGCCCTAACTTACGAGGTTTTCAATTTTCTCGTTGAATCTAAATGATCAAATATCCTTTTAAAATTAAAATACGTGAGATTTAATATAAAAAAATAAAAGGCAAGCTTATTTTCGAGAATTCAAGACGTCGTGTCCTAACTTACTAGATACGACCTTTTGTTACCTCGAGATAAGAAAGCCTTTTACATACATTTTGATCTATTTAAGTGATTTTACTAAAAATATATACATTAATATAAAGAGGGATCGTATTTTAAATTCTTTTTGAGTTTTCAACTTTTGACATTAAGACTTTAATTAATCAATTAGGTACCAATTTTGGGCGTTACGAAGGTGTTAATCCTTCCTCGTATGTAACCGACTCCCGAACCCATTTCCTGAATTTTGTAGACCAAAACCGTTGTTTTAGTAAATCAAGTCATTTATTAAAAACGATCAATTTACGAGATAATCCGATCACACCTCATGAAAAAGAATTGGTGGCGGCTCCCATTTTTTTTTTAAATAAAAGTCGATTCCAAAAAAAAGGTTTCAACAGCTTGGCGACTCCACTAGTTATGAAATAAGAGAGTCAAGCCGCGAGTTGATTACTTTTGGTCTTTTTGTTGAAAATTGATAATTTGGTTTAAATTTATGATCCATTTGTTGCATTTCATCCTTAATGTTTTGATACCTTGAGTTGTATAGCAATCTAGTACATCTGTTTTATTGGTTCAAAAGTTTTTTTATGTGTTTATCGCATGTTGCATTGCATAATCGATCAATTTTACCTTTCTTAAGTGGGAGTGAGAAACTATTCCTTCGTGAGGTACTTACCTCCTTATAGGATAGTGAAACGCTTTCGGGACACATTCGTACTTATGTCTTCGTGAGAATTTCATCTCCGTATAGCTATAGGGAAATGTATTCCCCTGAACTGAACTCGATCAGTATGAGCCTATAATGGGTGAGGATCAAGGAATCTGTCGGTTTAGGTACCCTTTCTTTAGAATCGAACCCATAGAATAAGCCCTAAAAGCCCACCCTAGGTAGAACCGTACCAAACCCTAGTGGTCACTCGAATAGGTGCTCTATTTATTATTTCTTGTTTGCTTTGAATTCTAGGTTGGTATGAAATGTACTGACTTGTTTTGTTTTGACTGTGATTGCATGGCATTTTCATCATAAAAGGGGTGTTGATTCACGTTCATTTACTAAACAGAGAGCTTGCCATGGAAAAGGGATTTCTTGATAAAGTGGAAGATAATGCGGCTGTCCGAATATGGTCCGAGAAAACACAACTAGATAAGGGTGATAGTTTGACGGAAGGGTACGTGTTAGAATTGTGGGATTCGACTCGCATTAGTGAGACTCAGAACAATCTCCAAGAGTTGAAAGAAATATGGGAACAATGGAAAGATGAAACTAAACAGTTATTCTACTGTAACTATGGTTATCTACCCTATTTACTCGATGACAAGGTGGATAATCACTTGTTTCGAGCTTTGGCTCAATATTGGAATCCCGCCTATAGCTGTTTTACTTTTGGAAAGTAGATTTCGTGCCTACTATGGAGGAGTACACAACTTTACTTCGTTGCCCAAGGATTCAAGCTAACAAAGCTTATTCTAGAGCCGCCAACATCCCAACTTTCTTAAAGTAACTAATGAGCATCACGGGATGAGTGAGCAATAGGTCGTGGCCGGATCAAGCAAAAAGGAGATAGTAAATGTATCCCTTGGAAAAGTTTGCGAGATTTGATTTTGGCACATTTGGACACGAAGAAAAGGGTAGATGTCTTCGCTTTGAGTATTTACGGATTGATTATTTTCTCAAAGCACTAGGGCACATAGATGAGGCAGTATGATAATACTCTAGAATGACATATTTTTATGTATTAATTATATGTTTATTTTGAGTATGATCCTACTAATTTGGGTTATTTATGGTCTTTTATCTTTTAGGGACTAAATTGATAGCAAAAGTAAATTTAAGGATGAAAAGCGTGAATTTGGAGATAAAGTGGGCCAACATAAGACATAGAAAAAAAGGTGGTGCCAAAAATACAAGTATGGAAGACATAAGGACAAAAATGCAAAAGAAGAGATTTTATAGCACAAGACTCTATTTAATGATTAATTATATTAGGATAATTATTAAGGATTATTATTTAGATTTAATTTTAGGATTTATTTTCATTTATCTTTAATTATCTTTAATTATCTTTATTTGTATTTATCTTTTAGAATTTAATTAGGAATAGGCTGGGTTTCTTAGTATTATAAATAGAGAATGAAGTGACACAAAATGGGATCGATCTTTGACTGTAACACTCTCTCCCTCATAAAGTTTAGCCTTTTGTTCTTTCCATATTTTTTTCAATAAAAATTCTATTTCCATTATATTTGTTTCTTTCCCAAAAATCATGAGCCACTAAATCCATCTAGCTGAAGGTTGTCGAAATTCTCCAAAATGGTGCATGAGGCTTAGAATCCACGCTTAGCCTTTTCAATAGGGTATTCATCGCTTCTCTGCATTATAGGGCTGGCGCTTCTGTCCATGTCCCTTAATAGGTAATCTTTTCAACTTGTGCAAGAAACTGACGCTTTTTACATTTTGGGAAGGATCACTTAAAAGTGAAGGATTGAACCCAAGGCGAATCGAGACAATCGGAGGCTGGAAAATCACCATAAGAAATCTTTTTCTCAACTTTACTTTTAATTTCTGAAATTTCCATTCAACTTTTAATTTCATTTTTATTTTATTCCCAAATCTAAACTTTAAATTCTTTTTTTTTTAGGAACGCAAGTTTTCTTGGGCACGATTCTGCCTAAGATTTCGAGAAACAAAAATTAGTGCAATCCGGTCCCTGAGGATTCGATCCTACTTTCCCTTTACTGTTCTTTTCATTATTTCATAGGGAATAGGATACTTTTGGTGCTCTTAACGACCGCATCATAGTTTTAGATTTATTTGATCGACTTGATAAAAGGGTCACACCCGTCCCGATAATTCTGGTCGAAACCTTCAGATCTTTGAGTCTATGCCGTAGAGCGGGTAAAAGAAGGTTTATCGGATGTGCGCAACTCTTGTTAGTATGGTTCCATAGCCACTTTTGGAAGGTAGAAAAGGTTTCTTATCGAGAATTCTCTGAGAACTACTCTCCGTTGAAATAGTTAGTGGCTATCTCAAGGTGAGACGATATTTTAGATGAGAAATGGATGGCAGTTCTCTGAAGTCTCCAAGATGAAGACGTTGAATGGAGAGCTCCTTGGATGATCCCTGATTAGATTCTGTACCGATGTGGAGACTTTGAATGGGTCCCTCTACTCGGGATATGGGGAGCTCTTGGATATACTCCTCTACTTGTGTTGAGGTAGTATAGATCGAGGCAGTTCATACTGGCAATGCAATGGTTAGCTCAGTGCGAGTTTGCATACAAGGGTGACAATTACAAGAAGAAGGTTCGTGAAATATCGAACGCTTGGAATCAAACCCATAAAATGAAAAGATTTGTCGCAAATCCCATGACAACCCCCGAATATGATTGGTGGTCGGGTAAAATAGTCAATGACAATGTCCCCATATCAAGTCAAGAAAACACTCGGCCAATGAATGAACATCTACAAGTGATCCTGTCTGAGCTAGAAATCATAAAGCAAGACTTTGAAAAGAGAAGTTCAGAATTGGAAAAAAAAGATAGAACAGTTGGAAGAGGAAAAGATGCAGCTAGGATTAGATGTTGACATCTAGAAGTCAGAGGCCGAGAAGATGAGAAAAGGAAAGAACAAGGCTGAAGAAAACTTGGACAGTCTAAAAACAGATTATAAAAATGGAACTTTTCGATAAGGACTGCCAAGTTGGGTAAAACATCGGAACAATGCTCGGCAAGAGATCAAAGAAGAAAATATCAGAGCCAATCAATGGGAAAAAAATTCCAAGATGCTCAAGTTTGAGAAGAGGATCTAGAAAAGAGTTTGTCAAAAAGCTGAAATGAAAAGATTGGATTAAAAGCCTGGGTAGCAGAATTAAAAAAGCAGTTTCATCAATATCGTAGCCCCAACTCCGCAATTGAGTTGAAAGCAAGCCTAAACAAAACTGCAGAGCTGAAAGGAAAGATAGAAGAGCTCAAAATCTCACTGCAAAATTGTGAACTTCGAGCTAAACTTCTTAAAGTGAACAATGAATGAACACTGGAAAGAGCAACTCCAATGCTTTCAAGGTCAAATTAGGGATAGAGATCACGTCATGGGCGAAGCTATGACTCAAGTACCGAAAGTGGTCGATCATTTGCAAACCCTAGCAGTTCAAGCCGACATGCTGAGCTTAAAATATGAATCAGAATTAGATCGGGGCCCAGAATTAGCTTGGCTTCTTAGAAAAGTCAAGGCTTTGAGTATTAGGGCAAAACTGTATATGTAATCCGTTTTATGTAAGGAAATTTGTTTTCTAGTAAAGTTGTTCTAATGGAATTGAATCAGAATCAATGCCTCTTTTTGCATTTATTTCATTCATCTGCATTACATTTCATCATATGTATTAAGTTTCATAAAAAGACCCTAATTAATCAAAATTATGACAGTTACCCTAGAAACTAACGAGAATCTACCAACTGAATATCGTTACGATACCCGCGGCAAAACTAAATCAATGGATCAAAGATTAGAGAGATTAGAAAAAATGTAGAAAGACACGCAAGATCAGATGCAATCGCAGCTACAAGAACAATTAGCCAAAGTACAAAAAGACATGATGGATCCAATACAAGAATCCCAACGAAGAATGATAAGCCAGTTGACCCAATTGCTGGCTGGAGGAATCAAAAAAGGAAAAAGTATTGTAGTTAACTCTAGGGATGATAATGAAGACCCTACCTACCCCCAAGCTTTACCCCGGTAGACGTCCAGGCCCAACCAGACGCATATCCACAGAGGGCACCCGTTACTATAAGACTTCAACAATATCAGCCAGTACCTCGGCACCGATGAACTACCTAACAGGTTCAGGTTCCAATCCTGGGGATAATCCGACCAATCCCATTCTTCCTGATCTAGATGATATGGCAGAAATGGATAAAGAAAAGGTAGAACTGCCAAAACAACTAGAAGATTGGTGCAAGTGGTTGGAAGAAAAATAGGATTACACTGCAAAACATGGAAAAGAAACAAAATGAAAGCTTTAACCAGTATGCTCAGATATGGAGAGATGTGGCAATGCAGGTCCAACCACCTCTTCTAGAGAAAAAAACGATAATGCTTTTCATAAATACTTTGAAAGCCTCGTTCATTAACCATATATTGGGAAGTGCCACCAAGAGCTTCTCAAATATAGTAATGTCTAGTGAGATGATTGAAAATGCAATAAGAAATGGGAAAATAGACGTAGGGGAAAATGCCAAGAGATTAGCCCCAATGAAGAAAGAAAATGAGGTGAATAACGCGAGCATGTATAATAAAGGTTATTCAAAACCGATCATTGTAGACTAACTGAAGACCGTAATGACCAGCCATTAAGGCCCCATAAGGTAAGAACCTAATTCAAGACCAAATACAGAAAGACTCCAGTTCATACCCATATCGATGACATATAGAGAGTTGTATCAGAGTTTGTTCGATGCGGATGTGGTATCTCCCTTCTATTTGAAACCCATGCAACCTCCATTACCAAAATGGTATGATACAAATGCTCAATGCGAATACCATGCTGGAATAATAGGACACTCATTTGAGAACTGCACCGCATTCAAAAAGCTGATTGAAAGGTTCATCAAGATAGGGATTGTAAAGTTTGATGATCCATTGGGACCTAATATGCTAGGAAATCTGTTACCCAGTCATTTAGATCAAGGGGTAAACACGATAATTGAGAGTGAAAGAAGGAGAACTAGAGTGAACACTGCAAAACAGTCTAGTTTTAAAATTTATAAAGGATAATCAAACCTGTAGACTAACTATGACAACGATAGAGGCAAGTGCACTGTCGAGCGATGAGTATAGCTTTGGCAAGAATATCTTATCGAACCTAAGGAACCTAAAAGTACTACTACTCACTTTCTTCCTATTATTTAGCCTTAAATATGGAGTGATTAATTAACTTATCTAAGACTAATGAAATACTTAAACTAAATGCAAAGACAAAAGAATAAACTAGGAAATGACTTTGGAAAATGTAGTTGATAAAAACGATACCCTCGGGAAGAATCCACCTATGACTTCACTTATTATCTAACTTTCAATTCATATGATTTCTTTTACTTAGCTTGATCCGTGAGACTGCCTAACCTATATTAAACCTTCTCTCGAAGCGAATAACGTCTAACCTTAGGTTAATTAGTGGAACTCTCGTTCTCTTATAATAACCCCTAAGGAAGCGATAAATTGATCAATGGACTCCCATATTAGGTTTCACCTAATCCGGTAAAATCTCGTAACCCTATCTCTAGGAGCCCGATCAACTCCGCTTAATTATGCTAGATCTACTCTTAGGTAGGGTCTATTCCTCCTCCACCTAAGCACATCGATTAAATTGAGCAACATAATTAAGAACAAACTAAGTATTTATCATATAAACCAATAGATCAAATAACAAAATCCATCATAGGTTTCATCCCTTGGGATCTAGTTTATAATAAAATAAGAAAACATCTCAAGAGAAAAGATAAAACAAAACATAAGAAATCCCTAAACCCCACGAAGGAATTGAAGGAGAGATCCTCCGTCTTGAGTAAAATTTTGACTCTTGAGATGGATCAACTTGCTATCTTCGAGTAATTCCCTAAACGAGTAAAGCTCTGGCAGAAAACTCTGCTAAAACCTCCCGACTTTGAATTGCTACCTTGGATTATTTATATAGACGTTTGGGATGCTTTACTTGGCTCCTAAGTACTCGTAATTCAAGTGAAATTCATCCTAAGTGTTTGAGTGGACTTAGGATTGCATTTCTTGGGCTCCAAGCATCCAATTCCGAGTGAAATTGCTTTTTCTGCGGCAGGGGCACGGCCTTAACACGCTCATGCAAATCATGGTCCAGCCCGTGTCTCCATCCCGTTGATTTAGGCACGGCTATAACACGCCCATGTAATATCTAGGTAAAGGCCGTGCTTCGGGTCTGCCAATTGGGGCACAGCCATGTGGCATGAAGTCCAGGCCATGTTGGGCTTTTTGTCGACGAGGCACAGTCATGTAAATCAGGGTGTGACCGTGTGCAATTTAAATATTGGGGCACAGTGCCAGTGGCATGAAGTCCGTAGTCTTGAACTTCTTGGGTTGGCCCACTTTGGTCCGTTTTAAACTCGTTTTGTATCCTTTTTATCCTTGGGTGCTTTCCTGAGTATAAGACATGAAAAAAAGGATTAAGAGCACCTTTTTACATAAATTAAGGATAAATTCATCCAAAAGCATACTAAATGTGGGATTAAAATATGTTACTTTTACGGTTTATCATACAGCCTAAAATGGGTTTTAAAACAAATGATAGATGGAGGATTAATCATGCAAGGTTAAGAGGAGAGACCCAAAGGGATGAGAAGCTACTATGAGTTCCACGATGAAGAAGGTCATGAGATCCAAGAGTGCATTGTATTCAGAGCTTTAGTGCAAAATCTGATGGATAATAAAGAAATTGAATTTTATGAAGAGGTGAAGGGCTCGAAAGAAGGAGATGTATGCACTTCAGAGGAAGGATCGAAGAGAAGGTCTATAAGGTCAACCACCGGTGGTGATTATTTCATGACCAAGAAGTAATGAAGTGGGAGCACAAATTACACCAAAGGTCATAATTCAAAAAAACTCGTGGCTTTTTCCTATAATGACAGCAAAAGGGTTCCATGGAACTATGACTATAACGTGATGATCTCAGAGAGGAGAACCTAGTTAGCACCTCAAAAGAGGGCTAGGATGTGGGTTTCTACACATGCAGTGGAAAGGCGCTATGATCCCGCAAAAACAAGAACCGAGCTCATTAAAGAAAAAGCCTTGGTGGTTGAATAAAAGAAGGAAAAGATGGCTAGGTTTGAAACACCTGTTAATGAGTTATTGAGAAAAAGGCTAAGGAATTCTTGAAATTCCTAAAGCATAGCGAGTATAATGTTGTAGAACAAATACACAAACAACCAGCTCGCATATCAGTACTAGCTTTACTCTTGAGCTCAGAGACACATCGTAGCTCATTGATGAAAGGGTTAAATAAAACTTATGTCACTAATGATATTTTTGTAAATAAGCTAGACCTTCTAGTTAACAATATAAGTGATGATAATTTCATCTTTTTCAATGATGATGAAATACCACCAGGGACATGGGATCTACGAAGGCTCTACATATCACTACCCATTGCAAAAGATATACATTGCTAGGGGTGCTGATCGACAATGGAGCTGCACTGAACATCCTGCCTCTATCCACACTGAATAGATTACCAATGGATAGCTCTCATATGAAGACATGCCAAAACATAGTGAGAACATTTAATGGTACAGAAAAGAGGGTGATGGAAAGATTGAGATACCTCTTTTAATTGGTCCAAATACATATGAGGTAAACTTCTTGGTGATGGATATCAATCCCTCTTATAATTTCTTGTTAGGGAGGCTTTGGTTTACTCAGCTAGGGCAGTGCCGTCATCACTACACCAAAAGCTAAAGTTGGTGGTAGAGGGTTGACTGGTGACGATAAACGCGGAGGAAGATATTATTACATCCGTAACCAGTGACGCACCATACATAGGAGCGGATGATGAGGTAATAGAATGTTCTTTTCGATCGCTTGAATTTGTGAATGTGATATTCATTGTTGAAGGGGACAAAATCCTTCCAAAACTATGAGGATGGGCCTACAGTTGACAATTGAGAAAGGAGCCTTACCCGGGAAAGGACTTGGAAGATACCTACAAGGAAGAGTCGAAGCACCAGTTCTGATGGACAAACGAGACCGCTTTGGCTTAGGATACAAGCCAGATTCGAGGCAAAAGAAGAGAGAGCTAGAGAAGAAGCAAGAAAGGAGAAGAGCTCAACTAAGTGGGGAACAGGTTAAGTGGGAACCGATGACCTTTCCCCATATATCTAGAACATTCATGTCAGGAGGAACTATTTACCCTGAACGGAAGATGTCAAGAAAAGAAACTGCAAAAAATGTTAAGAAATCTGAACATCAACGCCATATTCGAAGAAGGAATTTGGGAAGAGAATTTATCGAGTATTTGCCCCTATATACCTGAAAGTGTTCTGAACAATTGGACTGTAGAAGAAATCCCTGTAATTTTTAGAGCTAATTCAGAGTAATGTTCAAAACACACTTATTGCTCTAAGCCTAAGAGTAATAAGAATCCTTTTGTGAAAAGGAATATGTCCAACATCTTTATTTCAATAAAAGGCATCTTGGTGTATCATTCTGAGCAAATATTCTTTTATTTATTCCATTTCATTCATAATCATACCACACAAATAATTATTCTTAAATTCTTTTATTCTTTGGGCTTTCATTCCTATAACAAGTTTCCAAATATCAATGATATGAGCAACGCTGCTACTGACTCAGAATCTCCTTTTGAGCAAGATATGTGTCCGGAGGAACCTCAAGATTTTGAAGATGGTCAAGACTATAATCTATCTTTTGATTTGTTAATGATGGTTTAACAATATGAGAAAAAAATCCTACCTTACAAAGAGTAAGTAGAAATTGTAAGCCTATGAGAAGATAAAAAGGTAAAAATCAGAGCTTGCATCACCGCAAAGACAAAGCGAGACCTCATTAAGCTACTCCAAGAATTTAAAGATGCCTTCGCATGGTCGTATCAAGATATGCATGGGCTAAGTACTGATATCGTTGTACACTAACTCCCCATAAAGGAAGAGTACAAGCCAGTTCAACAGAAGCTCTGAAGGATGAGGCCTGACATCTGCTAAAAATAAAAAAAGAGGTCGAAACAATTCAACACTGGTTTCTTACAAGTGGTCAAATCCTCGAGTGGGTAGCCAATAAAGTCTCCATCCCTAAGAAAGATGGGAAAGTACTAATGTGTATAGACTACAAGGACTTAAACAAGGCCAGCACCGAAGGATAATTTCTCGTTACCTCATATCAACACTCTAGTGGACAATACGGTAGGTTACTCACTGTTCTCATTCATGGATGGCTTTTCTGGATACAACTAGATAAAGATGCATCTTAAAGACATAGAAAAGACCACATTCATAACCATGTGGGAACATTTTGCTATAAGGTGATGCCATTTGGACTGAAGAACGAGTGAGTGACTTATCAAAGAGCCATGGTAACCCTGTTTCATTATATGATGTACAAAGAAATCAAGGTTGATGTAGATGATATGATCACAAAATCTCGAACAGAAAATGAGCATATACAAATCTTGATGAGATTGTTCTTGAAATTGAGAAAATTCCAACTAAAGCTCAATCCAGCAAAATGTACCTTCAAGGATAGGTCAGGGAAACTGCTAGGATTCGTAGTTAGTGAAAAGGAGATTTAGATTGACCCGGATAAAGTCAAGGCTATACAGGAGCTGCCTCCGCCGTATACTCAAAAAAAAGTTTGAGGTTTCTTAGGGAGGCTAAATTACATCGCCCGGTTCATTTCACAACTAATTAAAAAATGTGACTCCATATTCCGTCTCCTTAAGAAACACAATCCAGGTGTATGGGACGAGAAGTGCCAGAAAACTTTTGACAAGGTCAAACATTACTTGTCCAATGCCCCAGTACTAATGCCACCTAGTCCAGATAAGTTACTAATACTGTACTTGGCAGTATTTAGGAATTCCATGGGACGTGTGCTTGGCCAACATGATGAGTCAGGGAGAAAAGAAAGAGCAATATATTACCTCGGTAATAAGTTCATCGAATGTGAGACAAGGTACTCGCCGATTGAGAAATTATGTTGCGCTTTAATCTGGACAACCCAAAGACTAAGAGAATACATGTTGTACCACACAACTTGGCTCATCTAAAAATGGACCCCCTAACGTACATGATGGATTCGATGGCTCTGAATGGAAGAATAGTTAGATGGCAAATCCTACTTTCCAAATTTGATGTAGTCTATGTAAACCAAAAGGTAATAAAAGGGAGCGCAATAGCAGATTTTGTGGCTAGTAGAGCTTTAGAAGATTACAAGCCTTTGAACTTTGATTTTTCGAATGAAGATCTGATGTATGCTGCAACCACTGAAGAAGATGCTCAAGAAGGACATCCCTAGAAATTAAATTTTGACGGAGCGTCAAACGCTATGGGTAACAGAATCGGGGAAGTTCTAGTATCCCCAAATGGAGATCATTATCCCTTTACTTAAGTTGGATTTTGATTGCACAAACAATATAGCAGAATACAAAGCATGCATTATGGTTATTCGTACAGCCATAGAACACAAGATCAAAGTATTGGAGGTATATGGGGATTCTGCATTAGTGATCTATCAACTCAAAGGTGAATGGAAGACAAGAGATCCCAAAGTTGATCGAGTATAGAGGACTGGTCCTAGAGTTAATTAAAGAATTTGATGACATCACCTTCTGCAACCTCCCGCGAGATGAAAATCAAATGGCTAATGCTCTGGCTACCTTAGCTTCCATAGTCATAGTGAACAAACAAGATGATGTAAAACCTATCCAGATCAGTATTTATGAGGCTCCGACTCATTGTTTCTGCCGAAACCTTTTTTGAAGGTCGACTTTTTATTTAAAAAATGAAAATGCGAGTAGCCACCAATCCTTGTGATCGAATCACCTCGTAACTTGATCATTTTAATAAAAGGTTTGATTTACTAAAACAGTGATTTTTGGTCTACAAAATTCAAGAAATGAGTTCGGGAGTTGATTATGTACGAGGAAGGATTAGCACCTCATTACGCCCAAAATTGGTACCTAATTGATTACTTGATGTCTTAGTGTCAAAAATTAAAAATTTGAAGAGAATTTAATATGCAATCCCTTTGTATTAAGACATTTTAATAGAAATGGCTTTATTTCGAATTAATCGAGAAGAAAGATCATGCCCCGTGAGTAAGGACACGACGCATTTAGTTTTCGAGAACTAGAATAATCGTCGTTTTAACCGTTACTTAAATCTCATTTTGATATTTTTGAAATGGATATTCGACTATTTCGACTTTAGAAAGAAATCATATTCTGTAAGTTAGGAACACGACTCTTCTAATTCCAAAAATAATGAACATTGCTTCGGTTTAAAAATATTCTTTTTTTATGCATGGTCCAAAAAAGCGAATGTAACACTTAAAGTGATGTGCATTTAATTTATTCAGAGCTTAATATAAAAATGGATAAATGTTTAAATATGATATATGATATAGTGATAATGAAATAATATAAAATGGCTATGTGGGTATAATGATAAATAACAAGTTAATAAAGGAATAATATAATAATAATATTAATAATAATAATATTAATAATCATATTATAGTGATGATAAATAAATAAATAGGCTTAAGATAAAAAAATGGAAGATGCACAATTTAAAAATAAAATAAATAAATGGACATGACGTGCAGGTGCCAAAAATAATGAAAGAAATAATAGAATAACAAGAATACCAAAAAATAAAAAAAAAAATAATGACAATAATAAATAAAAATTGTGCTAATAAAAGCATGTATACAATCTAATCATTATAAAAAAGAAGTAATAAATAAATAGATAATAAAATAATAATAATAATAATAAAGACATAAAAGAATAAAATAAAATAAAATAAATGCTCTATAAAAAGAAAATAAAAATTTTAAATATTAAAAAGTGAAGGAATAATAAATAAGTAAATAGGTAAATAAATAAATTAAAATAAGTAAAGGACTTAATCTTAACTTAAATGAAATTAAAAGGGTAAATCAGGGATAAATAAATAATAAAGGGCTAAAATGTAATAAAATAAATGAATAAATAAATAGAGGACTAAATCAAATTTTAAATGAAATTTAAGGAGATAAATTGTAAATAAAAAACTAATAAAATAGGATAAAGGACCAAAATGAAATTCGTGAAAAGAAATAGGGACTAAATGGGAAAATATCCCAAACCCTATTAAACGCACCGTTCCTTTGGCAAATTAGGGGACTAAATTGAAAATAAAATAAAATTAAATGGTGCAATCTAAAAGAAAAAAATAAAGGAATTAGGACCAGATTGAAAAACAATTAAAAAGCGGAAGGACTGGAGCGGCAATTAGACCCTCCCCTCAAAAACACGTGGATCCTAAGGGGATCCGGGTGATCGTCGGGTCATCCTTGAAATGACTCCGTTTTGGATGTCAGAAGCCAAGCCCAAAATGACGTCGTTTTGGGGGGTTCATATAAGTAAAAAAAAAAACTTTTAAATAAATCATTTGCAACCTCATTTAAAAAAAACTCTCTTCTCTCTCAACTCCTCCCTTCTATCCGGCCATGGGTGTCGCTGGTCAGCCATAGCCACCAGTCATCGGCAACAGTGATCGCCGCCTCCTGTGGCCAAAAATTCCAAAAGGCCCCTTTTTGATCTTTTAAACGCGTAAAACGCGAATCTAGGGTTAGAATCTCCAAAATCTAGATCAAAATCTGACCAAAGGCGGAGAAGGTGCAGTGGAACAGGTGGAAAAAAGAACTCCCTTTTTTTTGTTTTTTATTTATATTTTTATATTTGCTTCGAAGTAAAAAATGAAAAAAAAGACTACTTTTTTTTTGAACTTTTTTTTTTTGTTTTTTTATTTCTTTTTTGTATTTCTATGTTTTTCTCCCCCCTTCTCGAATACAATTTGTTTTCCGGCTTTTATAGCTGACTTACAAGATTATTTTCCTATTTTTTCTACTACTTTGGCTACTGTTTGTGTCTGTTGCGTGTTGCTTCTTCTTTGCAGGTGGTGGTTGAGTCAACGGTGGCAGAGGCATTAACGGTGGCAGACCTCGAGGTGCGAGTGTACTGACGTGGCATGAGGAGCGGTGCAAGGGGCACTAGGGTTTCTATTTTTTTCTAAAAACAGTTTAGGTTGTGGGCCACTAGGCTATTAGGGTTTTTTATTTTTTTAGGCTATTTAGGTTGGTATTGTAACTGGACTGGAAATGGGCATCTGTGTCTGCCATGAACTTTTTCAACATCTCTTCAAGACTCGGCTTTTTTCCGGTGGATAAGGTTGATTTTGGTAATTTGGAAGAGGTTGCTGCCTTTGATTTCCTTGTCCTCCCCACGAAAAATTTGGGTGGTTCTTCCAACCTGGATTGTAAGTGTTACTATAAGGATTATTATTAGATCTGAAATTGTTACCTATATAGTTTGTCTACTCATTTTCTGCTCCTGGTTGGTATGGTGGGTACTCAGAATTTGCCACATTCCCGCTTGCTTCGCATTGCATGACTAGATGTACCTGTGAAGAACATAAATTATCAAGCTTTTTATTCATTAACTCCATTTGTGTTGACAACATTGTCACTGCGTCTATGTTAAAAACTCCAGCTGATTTTGTCGGTTTAGCCCTTGTAATTTGCCATTGATAGGTGTTCAACGACATCTCCTCAATAAAATCGTAAGCTGCTTCAGGAGTTTTATTATTCAGAGTTCCACCGGCTGATGAATCAATCATTTGCCTTGTTGGAGAATTCACACCATTGTAAAAAGTTTGGACTTGAAGCCACATAGGTAATCCATCGTGTGGGCATCTCCTTAGGAGATCCTTATATCTTTCCCATGCATCATATAATGTTTCTGTGTCATTCTGCACAAAAGAAGATATATCATTCCTAAATTTGGCCATTTTGGCCGTGGAAAATATTTTAAAAGAAATTTTTGGTCATTTGATCCCATATGGTGATTGACCCTCGTGGTAACTAGTTCAACCACCGCTTTGCTTTATTCCTTAATGAAAAAGGAAATAACCGAAGACATATGGCATCGTCAGAAACACCATTTATATTGAAGGTATCATAGAATTCTAAAAAATTAGATATATCAGTGTTTGGATCTTCATCCTGCAAACCATCAAATTGAACAAATTGTTGAATCATTTGTATTGTGTTAGGCTTTAATTCAAAATTATTAGCAGCTATAGCAGGCCTAACGATACTAGATCCCGCTCCTGTTAAATTAGGTTTAGCATAATCATACATAGTTCGCGGAGCATTCTGTTCTTGCACATTTGGCGGTGGATTGTTTTCGTCCATCCCTTCAGTAGGATTGGATCCTTGCTATTCTCCTCTGTAATAGTTTAAGGCTCGTCTAATTTCTCTGTGATTTCTACGAGCGGTAGCTTCAATGTCACTTTCGTATTCTAATGGGCCTCTCAGATTTCTTCTAGTTAAAAACTAGATGTACCTGCTGTAAAAAGAAAGGAAGAAATTTAGAAAAACAAAAATATATGTATAAAAATAAGAGAAATAAAAAAATAATGGCCAAAGTAATAGAAATAGAGTTTTCTTAATATTTTAGGAGTTCCCCGGCAACGGCGCCAAAAACTTGATCACTGCAAAATAGTCTAATTTTAATATTTATAAAAGAGTGAGTGACCATGTAGACAAACTGCGACAATGATAGAGGCAAGCGCACCTATCGAACAGTAGTATAGCTCAGGCAAGAATATCTTATCGAACCCAAGGAACCAAAAAGTACTACTACTCACTTTCTTTCTATTATTTAGCCTAAAATATGGAGTGATTGGTTTATTAATCTAAAACAAATGAAATACTTTAAACTTAAATGCAAAGACAAAAGAAACGAAACTTTGGGAAAAGACTTTGAAGAAAACTCAATTGATAAAGAAGATACCTTCGGAAAGAATCCATCTATGACTTTACTTATTATCTACCTTTTCAATTCATATGATTTCTTTACTTAGCTTGATCCGTGAGACTCCCTAACCTATATTAAACCTTCTCTCGGCGAATAACGTCTAACCTTAGGTTAATTAGTGGAACTCTTATTCTCTTATAATAACCCCTAAGGAAGCGATAAATCGATCAATGGACTCCCATATTAGGTTTCACCCTAATCCAAAAATCTCGTAACCCTATCTCTAGGTGCCCGATCAACTCCGCTTAATTATGCTAGATCTACTCTTAGGCAGGGTCTATTCCTCCTCCACCTAAGCACATCAGATAAATTTAAGCAACAAAATTGAGAACAAACTAAGTATTTATCATATAAACCGAAAGAATTAAATAACAAAATCCATCATAGGTTTCATCCCCTTCAGATATCTGAGGGGTTTAGTTCATAACTAAATAAGAAAACATCTCAAGAGAAAAGATAAAAAAATGTAAGAAATCCCTAAAACCCCCTGAAGGAATTGAAGAGAAGATCCTCTGTCTTGAGTAAAACTCCGACTCTCCGAGATGGATCAATTGCCTATCTTCGAGACAATCCCTAAACGAGGAAGGCTTGGTAGAAAACTCTGCTCAATGATAGACCCCCCTTGAATAGCCGCCTTGGGGTGTTTTTATAGACTTTGGGATGCTTTACTTGTCTCCTAAGTACTCATAATTCAGGTATAATTCATCCTAGGTGTTTGAGTAAACTTAGGATTGTGTTTCTTGGGCTCCAAGCATCCTATTCTGAGTGAAATTGCTCTTTCCCGCGGCAGGGGCACTGCTAAGGCATGCCCGTGTAAATTGAAGCTCAGCCCGTGTCTCTATTCTATTGATTTAGGCATGATCGTGGCACACCTGCAAGTCGAGGGTCGCAAGGCTTCGGTCTCATCAATTAGGGCACGACCATGCGAGATCGAGGATAGCCGTGTTGGGCTTTTTTGTCGACGAGACATGGCCATGTAAATTAGTGACAGTAGTGTTCTAGGTGGATAGCAAGGCACGGTGTATGGAATAAAGCCAGTAGTGTCGACTTCTTGAGTTGGCCCAATTTGGTCCAGATTAAGCCCGTTTACATTCTTTTTATCCTTAGGTGTTCTCCGAGTATAAGACATGAAAAGAAAGGATTAAGAGCACCTTTTTACATAAATCAAGGATAAATTCATCCAAAATCATACTAAATATGGGATTAAAATATGTTACTTTTATGATTTATCAGCCATACGATGAGATTTGGGCCTAATGGGCCGTAAGGTTGTAATTTGGGTTTGATGGCTTTATGGGGGCGAAGACAAATATGCTAGGGTTTATGGACTTAGGCCTAGTTTGAACAACTGTTAAATTTCATAAGACTTAGTCTAATTAAACATGTCCGTGAACAAGTCGCTGGGTTGGAGTTTGGCAATGGGTATACGCATGTCTAGGATTGGATCTAGGGAGAGCTTGGTACTTAAGCATTCCTAGTGGCCCACCTCCTCTTCCCTGGAATCCTACCTAGTGCGTAGTGTCTAGTCACTTTAGCCGCGAGGACTTGTTGATGGGCCAAAGTGCATAACTAAAACCAGAAAGGGACTAAAATACCCTTAGATTTGTAAATTACTAAAATACCCCTAGATTTGTAAATTACTAAAATACCTATATATTTGTAAAATTACTAAAATACCTTTATATTTGAAAAATTACTAAAATACCCTTAGGTCTAGAAAATAACCAAAATACCCCTATTTTGCAAAAGTACCAAAATACCCTTATTTTTGTAAAAGTACCAAAATACCCTTGTTTTGCAAAATTACCAAGATACCCCTATTTTGCCAAAGTACCCAAAATACCCTTGTATGGTAGGATTGCAAAAATACCCCTATGTGTGAAAAGACGAAAATACCCCTATGTGAGGCATATGAGTTTATGGATGTTACTCGTGTGTTTGATGCATTCATATGATATTCTGCTTAGGATGCATATGGGTGAGAATTATGGTACGGAAGAAGATTTGAGGATCGCATGGTCGTATGGTATGGATCAACCGGAGGCTTTAAGCCCAATATATGATTAGCGCTGTTCTTTGTAATGTTCTGTAGTAATCAAGAACCAAGGCTACCCTTGGTGTGTAGCAGAGGGGTGGGTCAAGCTAGAATTCCCCACAAGAGTCATAAGGTTGGAAGGGAAATGGTGTGTGTA
The DNA here is from genome assembly GCA_025506655.1 of Gossypium rotundifolium. Classification (NCBI taxonomy): domain Eukaryota; kingdom Viridiplantae; phylum Streptophyta; class Magnoliopsida; order Malvales; family Malvaceae; genus Gossypium; species Gossypium rotundifolium. The sequence goes on along the minus strand of CP106733.1, from coordinate 19,514,247 downwards.
GCGGATGGATTATTGGGGTGGGTTTTGCATTACCTTGTGTGTATATGATGCATTAAGATATGATATGAGGTCAATATGAGATAAGGCCCAAGACCACCGACTCTGATAGGGCTTAGGCCCAATGTAAAAATTTGTGTGTGATTTAATTTCCAAGGGTTGTACACGCTGAGTTTCGAAACTCACACCTTTTAATTTAACGTTTCAGGTAATCTCGAATAGATGGCTCGACGTTGGAGAGGAGTCGGAGATGGCCACACTACAAGATGTTTGAATTTTCATTTATTTGTCTCGAAATACATGTTTTTGTTTACTTAATTTTCGGTGGATGTAATAAGGCCTTGTACTCTGTCTTGACTTCAGATTTATTTTGGGTTTTAAGGTTAATTATTTATTTAATTATTAAACCTAAGTAAGCTCCTATGTTTTAACTTGGTTCTCGAAATACTTAAAATAATGAAATGGGTTTTTTTATCTTTACTTAATAAGACTTATAGATTTTTGGGCTTTGGGGCCTTAAACTTTTAATTAGTAAGACCGCTTTTAAATTGTGCCTTTAATGTGACATTCTGGATTCGGGCCTAACTTCTAGGCCAGGTTTGGGGTGTTACATTTAGTGGCATCAGAGCCTAGGTTGCAAAGCTCGGGCTGTGAAATGGGCCTTAGATTTTGGGTTTTAAAAAGTTTTGGCAAGATTCTTGAAGTGTGGTTCACTAAGCCCTCAATGTCGAGCCAAGTAAGTTTTTTTGATATTTTATTTGCTTAAATTACTGAACTGTGTAGATAATGGGCTACTTAAAAATAGGCTTTTAAAGACTAAAGCCCATAGGAAACTTAAGCCTATAGTGGATTCTCAACCGCGAAATAACTTTTAAATTGGTATTTACATAAGACATGTGCCCTAAACAAGTGGAACCATGTATTAAATTCATAAAAAATTCCTAATTTAGATAATACGAGAATCAGTGATGAGCGCTAGAAGAAGTGCGAGAGGTCGCGGTAGAGGCCGTGGAAGTGTTAGGTCTGATGTGCTGACTCAGCTAGTTAGAGAGGTACTGTAGGAGGTTAAAGAAATTGGTGAAACATTTTGGGTTAGGTGCATGGACTGTAAGAAAATAGAGATCGCAGCTCTCTAAGATCGTAGTTCTCTAAGACCACTGTCTCGTTCTGTGAAGCATGTTAAGGTATGTTCAAACTTTTCGATTTGCGAATATTGCAGAAGGCGTCATTCGGGTGAATGCTGAAGGAAGTCAGGATTGTGTTTCAGATGCGGGTCTGAGGAGTATAAAACTCTGGATTGTTCAATCACCATTAAGTCGGGTATGTTTTGTGTGGATGTGATATTTTGGATATAGAAACTGTATACGTGCAATGTTTATCTGCTCCAGTGGGTAAGTGTAAAGGGTTCAATTAGAGTTAAAGTGTGTTAGTGTTATTAAAATCAGAGTGCGAAACGGAAGCATAGTAGTGTGACTTGAGCGGTGCGATTAATAGTGTTATTAAAATACCCCCTATTTTTGCAAAAGTACCAAAATACCCTTGTTTTGCAAAATTACCAAGATACCCCTATTTTGCAAAATTACCCAACATACCCTTGTATGGTAGGATTACGAAATACCCCTATGTGTGAAAAGACGAAAATACCCCTATGTGATGCATATGAGTTTATGGATGTTACTCGTGTGTTTGATGCATTCATATGATATTCTGCTTAGGATGCATACGGGTGAGAATTATGGTATGGAGGAAGATTTAAGGATCGCATGGTCGTATAGTATGGATCCACCGGAGGCTTTAAGCCCAATATATGATTAGCAGCTTTGCTGTAATGTTTGGTAGTACCGCAACCGGGCTACCCTTGGTGCGTAGCAGAGGGGTGGGTCGAGCTAGAATTCCCCACAAGAGTCATAAGGTTGGAAGGGAAATAGTGTGTGTAGCAGATGGATTATTGGGGTGGGTTTTGCATTACCTTGTGTGTATATGATGCATTATGATATGATATGAGGTCAATATGGGATAAGGCCCAAGACCACCGACTCTGATAGGGCTTAGGCCCAATATAAGAATTTGTGTGTGATTTAATTTCCAAGGGTTATACACGCTGAGTTTCAAAACTCACACCCTTTATTTAACGTTTCAGGTAATCTCAAATAGACGGCTCGACGTGGGAGAGGACTCGGAGATGGCCACACTACAAGATGTTTGAATTTTCATTTATTTGTCTCGAAATACATGTTTTTGTTTACTTAATTTTCAGTGGATGTAATAAGGCCTTGTACTCCATTTTGACTTCAGATTTATTTTGGGTTTTAAGGTTAATTATTTATTTAATTATTAAACCTAAGTAAGCTCCTATGTTTTAACTTGGTTTCTGAAATACTTAAAACAATTAAATGGGTTTTTTTATCTTTACTTCGTAAGACTCATAGATTTTTGGGCTCTTGGGCCTTAAACTTTTAATTAGCAAGACCGTTTTGAATTGTGCCTTTTATGTGGCATTCCAGATTCGGGCATAACTTCTAGGCCGAGTTTGGGGTGTTACAAAAATGGTCTTCCAAAAGTTTGAGCAGAGAAGCTCACGCTACAATTTTAGGGCACCTATTTTCATCTTACTCATCTTGTATTTTAGCAACGTTTGCTATCTTTGATTAATCTATTCATTTTGAGCTCTGCTCCTAATAAATTTCAATCTTGTCCATTGTTACGATCTTTTTCAAGTATTTTTCATTAAAATAACGATTAATGGATAAATAATATTCAAGTAAAAGGATTTCTACATATTGCTCTGAAAAGTTTTCTAAATAGTACAAGGACCTAAAACAGGACCACTACTCAGAACTAACCAAATTTAAGAGTTGGAAATTTTTGGGAACAAATAGTTTAAATTGTGATTATTTCTTCGACTTTTCTATCCAAGATACCAACTGAACAAAAAGGCGGGATAATGCGTCAGTGATAGATCCTTGATGAACAACGAGCAATGTCAACCTAAGCATTAAAAGTGGATCATTCTTAAAAATGATATTCTTCATTCATGCAAACATCATTCATACATATCTAATTAGGAGCATTTGATTCATTCTGATCATGACATTATAATTACTTGGCAAAAATAGGCCCATGAAATGAATTCTATAGGTCATGTTTCCCAGAGAATGGTGTAACAGATCATATAAACCATAAATCTTATACCCTTGAAGTTGCAGTAAGATGGATTGAAATTATTATGGCGAATCTTATCTCCCTGAAGTTGCAGTGGAGCAGATTGAAGCCACTAATCTTATCTCCCTGAAGTTGCAATGGAGCAGATTGAAGTGACAAATCTTATACCTCTAAAGTTGCAGTGGGACGGATTGAGGTCACCGTGATGAATCTTATCTACTTGAAGCTGCAGTGGAAAAGATTAAAGTCACAAAATTTATCTTCCTGAAGTTACAGGGAGTAGATACAAATCTTATCTCCCTAAAGTTGCAATGGAGTAATTGAAGATGCGAATCTTATTTCCTTGAACATGCAATGGAGTAGATTAAAGCGAACCTTATCTCCCTGAAGTTGCAATGGAGCGGGTTGAAGCTACAAATTTCATCTCCCTGAAATTGCAATGGATCATATTAAAGATAGCAAATCTTATTTCCCTGAAGTTGCAGTGGAACAGATTAAAGCTACAAGTTACAAATCTTATCTCCCTAAAGTTGCAATAGAGTAGATTGAAGCGACAAGTCTATACCTCTGAGGTTGCAGTGGATTGGATTAAATCTACCATAGCAAGTCTTATCACCCTGAAGTTGCGGTGGAATAGACTAAAGTTACAAGCTACAAATCTTATCTCCTTAAAGTTGTAGAGGAATAGGTTGAAGATACGAATATCTCCCGAAGTTGTAGTGGAGTAGATTAAAACTACAATTCCTATACCCCTGAAGTTGCATTGGGCTGGAATGAAGCTACTTGACGAAGAGAAGCATCAAAAAGGTCAAGATTCAACAAGACCAAGCAAAATTGGCCCTTTATGATGTCTTTGCTCCATTCCCGTTACACAACAATAAGAAAAGAGGGGCAGTTGTAGGAGCCCAATTTTGCCCGGGCCCAATAATAAAACAAAACCAAATAAAAAAGTTCAATTACAAACAGCCCAAAATAAAATAAAAAAAGCCTAATGGCCCAATGACCCACAACCTAAACTAAGTTTTCAGAAAAACAATAAACAATAAACCCTAGCCGCCGCTCCTCATCCCGAGGCCTGACGCGCGTCTATCGCCTTGCACCAAAACGGAAAGGGCGCATCTTCTCTCTCCTTCGTTGACTCTCCATAGATACCGCAAAAGGGAAAGAAAACAAAACAGAGAACTGTAGAGAACATTAGAAGCAGAAAAGGCGAAAAGAAAAAAATAAGAAACTAATATCTTGTAATATATTTCGGTTATAAGCGCCAGACACCATATGTATTTTTTTGGACTGAGAAATATAAAAAAGAACAACAGAGATTTTGAAACAGAAATCATACAAGGTGATTTATTGTTTTTTATTTTTTATTTTTAAATAAATAAATAATAATAATTTTTACATGCCATTTGGTCTTCGCACCACCAACGTTATTTCTTCCAGCACGAGAGGCCGTCAGATCCCTAGGGATTGGCTAAGGCCGCGGAAGAACATTGGAAACCTAAAGTTTTTCCTTTTTGGGGGGGGTTTAGGCTTTAGTTTAGCTTTTTTTTACTCCAAATCAGAGTTTTACACAAAAAAGGAAAAAAGGAGGGACCTTTTGGAATTTTCTGATCATCGGGAATGGCAAAGCCCGTCGCCGGCAACCGATGGCTCGATGACCGAAGCTCAGAGAGGACCAGAGAGCAAAGAGAGAGCTCTCCTTTTTTTTAAGTAACAATGCAGAATGAAGTTTTTAAAAAAAATTAACTTTTTTATAAGCCCTGTAAAACGACGTCGTTTTAGGGCTGATTCCAATAGCCCCAAAACGGCGTCATTTTGGCCTTTAACCCGAGGTCCGACCCAAAACCCCCCAGGATTCGTGTGTTTTTAGACTAAGGGTCTATTTACCCTTTCAGTCCTTTCGCTTTAAGACTTTTTGAATCTGATCCTTATTTTAGCTTTTTTTTAATTTACCCATTTGATTTTTGTTTTTTTTTTATTTTCATCCTTTGACTATTTAGTCTCCAGGAACGCTGCGTTTAAGGGACAAGGGGATTATTGCCTAATCGATCCCTGTCTTTTCTTTGCGCATTTGATATTAATCCCTTACCCTATTTTATTATTTTATTTATTTATTTTATTATGATTTTTACTTTAAATTTTGTTTAGATCCTAATTTAGTCCCTTACAATCTTTTATATTTTATTTTCCTTTGTATTTATTTATTTATATATTTATACATTTATCTATTTTTTTATTTTGTGTTTTTCCTTTTTTTTTCTCACTATTATTATTATTATTATTTATGTATTTTATTGCAAATTGCACTCTTAATTTCATTTACATTTTAATTTGGTCCTTTATTTTCAATATTTTATAAACTATTTTCCTCTATATTTATTTATGTATTTACATATATCCATTTCCTTATTATATTAAAATTGGTATTGTCTTCTTCTTTTTATGTGCATATTTTGTCACTATTATTATGATTATCATTGTTATTATTTATTTATTTTGATTGTTCATATTAGTATTAAAGTAGTATATATTATGTGATTATCGCCGCCATTATATGTATTATGAATTGTTTTATTAGTATATTCATATTATTGTCATTTATTAGCGTGAAATTTTATTCAGTATATCATCTTTCCATTTTCTACATTACCATTTTATCTTATTTCATTAAAATCACATCATGAATCATGTTTAAACATATTTACCCATAATTGTTTTTATACTATACCCCAAACAAAATAAATACCGATCGTTTTAAATTTTACACATGTTATTATAAAAAAAGGGGAGAAAATTTTAAAAGTAGACAATATTTCGTATTTGGAGATTCGAGGAGTTGTGCCCTAACTTACGGGGTTTTCGATTTTCTCATTGAATCTAAATAGCCAAATTTAAAATTAAAATACGTGAGATTTAATATAAAAAAATAAAAGGCAAGCTTATTTTCGAGAATTCGAGATGTCGTGTCCTAAGTTACGGGATACGACCTTTTGTTACCTCGAGATAAGAAAACCTTTTACATACATTTTGATCTATTTAAGGGATTTTACTAAAAAATATACATTAATACAAAGAGGGATCATATTTTAAATTCTTTTTGACTTTTCAACTTTCAACATTAAGACATTAATTAATCAATTAGTTACCAATTTTGGGCGTTACGAGGGTGTTTATCCTTCCTCGTACGTAACCGACTCCCGAACCCATTTCCTAAATTTCGTAGACCAAAACCGTTGTTTTAGTAAATCAAGTCATTTATTAAAAACGATCCATTTACGAGGTGATCCGATCACACCTCATGAAAAAGGATTGGTGGCGACTCCCATTTTTATTTTTAAAATAATAGTCGATTTCAAAAAAAAGATTTCGACATGAATATTATGGCTTATACGGCAGATCAAGTGAACAACATCTATACCCTTTTGCCAAATATTTAACAAAATGTGAGATTGTACATCAATAAACAATGTTGGGAATGTCAAATCAAAACAATGTAGTTTGAGATAAATTTGAACTCTTAAGGCACAATAAGTAGTACGATTCAAATAAAAAACCATAATCAGCCTCAAGTTGATATGATTATAAGGAGATAAATTAGACAAAGGAGAAAGGTAATTTTTGTTAGTACAAATCTTCGGTGAGGAAAATCTCGAACACACGAACGAAATTCGAATAGAAGAAGAAATAGGACAAGGCTCCAAAGCGTGTATCAAACCACTATCTTTAAGGTTATATTCGCCCACACCCATCTTCGGCATGCAAACGAGTTCCAAGCAAATTAACCTCGAGGATACAATGAAGCCAATTACTATTTGCATTTTGCACTGACGAGAACAGCCCACTACACACTAAGCAATGTATGACAAGAAACTCAATTTCTACAAAGGATTTCTACAGTAATACTTTATAGAATATTCTAATAATATTAGAAAATGAAGGAAGGAAAGAAAGAATATTAGAATTTGTTGGTATTTCTCCAAATGAAATCTCATTCCTATTTATAGGAATTTTCATGTCTCTTCATAGAGACATCTTTCATCAATAGGTGTCTTTCTAAATAGTAATGTCTTTAAAATAAACACATAATTATTCATTTAATCATAACTATTCAAATAATATTATTTAAATAGTTATAATTCTTTTCAAAAATCAAATAATATAATCTTTTGATTAATTACACTCATTCATTTATAGTTATTGGAACACTATAAATATTTAAAAATGTTCCAACAATCTCCCCATTTTCAGAATGTTTTAGATTTTGATATTCTTGGAAATCAATTTGTATAAATGAAGGTATCTTAGGATTGAACCTCCACTTTGTGAAAACATGTTAAAGTTAATCGAAATTGCATGGCAGACTAAGCTTTGAACCAACTATTTCATTTGATTAACCGAACGCATCTCACACAATGATTTCAACATTGGTCAATGCATAGTATCTAGGTACACTATTATGGCCATATGTCTGTGTCCTCTTTTCATGAGTGCTGTTAGAGCCAAGCCCTTGAGCTCCTAGAAGCGACCACACTTCTATTCACATAGGTAGATTCCATCAAGAGTGTTCCCTTAATTATAACACTCTAACATATTTATGTTATGGGTCCATTAAGAGTACATTACTCATCCTTCCATTATCATTACGGGTACCTAACACTTTAATCTTAGGATAGATTTATTTATAGTGCTAACAGTCACATACTAATGATGTACTTTGTCTCATTGAACTCAAGACTTGATGTTGTACCAAGCTTTGAGTCGAGTTTCCATCATGGATGACTCTAATTAATGGGCTTGAGTCCCATCCCTTTTGAGGTCCTTTTTATTGCATCTCTAGCAAGACTTTTTGTCAAAGGATCCACCAAATTTTCACTTGACTTCACATAATTAATAGTGATCAGTCCATCAGAGATTAATTGTCGGACATAACTATGTCTTAATCCAATGTGAATAGGCTTTCCATTATATACTTGGCTATATGCCTTTGCTAGAGTAGTCTCACTATCACAGCAGATAGAAATAGGTGAAATTGGCTTAGGCCATAAAGGTACATCATAAAGCAAATTTCTTAACCATTCTACTTCTTTAGATGCAGCGGCTAATGCAATAAATTCATTGCCATGGTGGAATCAGTAATACATGTTTGTTTCTTGGAACCCCAAGAAATGGCTCCTTGTAACAGCCCGATTTTGACCCTAATCAGAATAGTGGTTTCGAACCACAAATCTTAGTCAGTAAAATATTTTAATATTATATTCGGTGCCTATGATATATGATTGAGCATGTGTTAAAATTTCGTGAGTTAATTTGTCCGTTTGTATGTTTAACTTAAGAAAAAGGACTAAATCGCATAAGTGGTAAAAGTAGCCTTTTATTTGATTGAGTGATTAAATTGATGTGTCTTTATAAAAAAATGAGGCCTTATATTGTAATTTACCCTTTTTAAAAGTGTAGTGGATGGCAACATGCATATATAATGCTTTTATATGTTTACTATAATAATTAAGTTAATAATAATAATAAAATCATAATATAAAGTTATAATATAATAAAAACAAAAACAACCATGCATGTTGCTCATCTTCTTGACTGAATAGTAAAGAAAAGAGAAAGGAAAAACCTAGCTACATTTGGCCTTGTCAAAGCTTGATTAAGGTATGTGTTTAGCTCGATTTTTGATAATTTTTGCGTTTTTGAGATCGTTGATTTGTGTTTTAGCTAGCCCATACTTGAATTTTTGAATTGGTTGTGTATTTCGTGAATTGCCATTGAAGAAAGTTTGTTGTTTTTGTTGTTTAATGATGAAATATTAATTATATGTGTTAGACTAACAAGTTTTGTCTTTGAATTTTTAATAAAATTGAGTAGTTAGGACTAAATTGCAAAAATAAATTTTTGAGGGACTAAAATGCAATGTAACACCCTAAATTAGGGTTGTTTGTATTTAATTAATTTCCCATGTGTGTGCTTGAAGGAATAAATATTATGATTGCTAAGCATGTTTAGGGTCTAGAAATAACCCTAGCTAGGCTCGACTTAAATTGAAAATTTCTTTTAAGTGTTTAAAGGGGAAGCTAGGTGAGATAGGGGATAAGAGAAATTTTGTGAGAAGTTTGACATAAGAAATAGCTTGGCAAAGTGGCTTCCATGCGCCACTTAGGCGCTAAGAAGGTGGCGTCTAGGGTATTTCAAGGGAAGAGGTTCGAGTCGTGGGAGTTACAAGGGGGAGTTTTATTTTTTTTGGGCTTTTTGGGGCGTTAAAGAAGGGGGCAAGTTGGAAAGCCTTAAAAGATTTTTGGTGTTGGAGTTGGACATGAAAGTCAAGGTGGTGGAGTGGCTTGGGGCGCCACTAAGAGGTTGGAAGTGGCGATGAGCGAGGAGCTTGGGTTGAAATGCCAAGTATCGCCTAGGAGGTTTATTTTCTTTTGCATTAAGGAGGGATCGGCCTAGGATGGCTTTAAAATTAGATGAAGGGTTTTATGACATGAAAGTCAATTGGGAAAGATGGCATGGGGCGTTGTAAGGGGGATGCATTAGTATGGTCCTGGGTTCGAACCAAAGAGGTCATGCAGCTTGGTTTTTTTATTTTTTGAAACCAATGTGAATGGGAGAGGGGAGAGATGGCTACAAGTTGGACTCTTAAATTGATGAGATAAAGCTTAATTTTTTGCATATTTTCGGCTAGAGGGTAAGTGTTAAGTAGTGTAATTTCATTATATTTGTTTAGAGGAGATTAAGGGATAGAATGGAAGATAAACCTTGTTTTAATTTTGATAATTAAAGGTGGAAATTTATCACCAAAAGAAGGTGTTGGCGAATATAGGACTCCTTAGAGGCCATCCATATTCGGTTTTGTTTAGCAAGGAGTGCCAAAAACTTATCAATTATTCTCTTCTCTTTTTCTCTCTTGTTGCTGCCGAATTTCCCCTAGCCTCTCTTGCCAAAATTCTTCCAAAAGTTCTCTCCTTCTCTTCTTCTACTTAGCCGAACCTACCCCCTCCTTCACTAAAAATTTGCACCTTTCATTTGTGTTGGCCGAATCTTCTCCCCTCCCTAACCAAGGTGCTGCCGATTCCAATAAGTGTGGTAAGGACGCTCTCGGTGTTTAATCTTTATTTTTGTTATAGCCGAAACTATGAGGCTTAACCATGAATTTTTGTATGACTAAACCTATTTAGGATCTTGGATTTGTAACCCTTCTTAGAAGCCAACATTAAGGAGAATTGAGAGATCTTTCGGGATTTAAGGTAAGCTCGGTATGTAGGCTATGGCATTCTGCCAAAGGCCATGATATGTATTATAAGTGGTAACTGATCTTTTTGTGGGTTGTTTAAGGAATTTCGGCAAAGTCTTAATCAAGTGACATCTTCGGGATTTGTTTGGAAACCAAATTCATTTAAGGTAAGAGCCTTTGGTATTAAGTTAATATGGCCGAATAGGCCTATGACACTAATGAAGGATGATTGGCCGATTATAGGGTCAAGAATCTAGCGACGTGAGATCGGATCTTGGGGATCTAGGAATTTCGGTAGAAAGCAGTGTGTAAAACTCTTTACACACTTTATTAATTAATGAATGCCATATTGTTGCCTTTTATCTTTTTGCTAGTTTTGCTTGTAGGCATAAGATCAGATTCCGGTAAGTCCCTATTATTTTGTTTATGAAATATGATTGAGTATGCCATCATATGCTGTTAAATGCATGATATATGAACTTGATATGTAAGCATGATGATGGTGGGATTGATGAGAGGAGGGGGACGATTTTATGGACTGTCGCCAGTGGTTTTGACCACAAGATGGGTTGGCCCCATCAGATTATTTGTGACCTATGGTCATCAGTGGTTTTGACCACACCGATTGATAAATTGCGACTAAGTCCCAGTGGTTTGGTACCACCAGTGGTTTTGACCACACTTGATAAATTGTGACCTATGGTCATCAGTGGTTTTGACCACACGATGGGTTGGCCCCATCATTTATTTTGTGACACTAGTCACCAGTGGTTTTGACCACCAGTGGTTTTGACCACACGGGGTAGAAAAGGAGTATGGATGGTTAGTTGGGTTGTATGTGCATGTTTATTAATAAATTGTGTATGAATTGTATTTTCCGGGTGGGGGGATTTACACACTGAGTCTTGGTGACTCACCCCTTCCCTTACCATTTTGCAGATGAGTAGACCGCGGAGATGGAGCCGGAGAGGACTCGAGGCGGCCATGCTTATCGTTGGATTTGATTTATTTTGCTATTGTTAAAATTATTTATTTTCTAAGTCTTTTTATTTTGGGATTGTAATAAGGCCGCTATTATTATTTTGGATGTTCATTTTACTGTTTTATTTTACTTATGCTATGTTACAAATGAAGTTTTTAAATGTTAAGTGAACTGGTTAAAAGTAACTTTTCAACCTTAATAAACTTCTACAGGTTTTTAAAAGATGTTACCATCGGGTAACAAAAAAATAAACCAAGTCAACTACAACTTTGATGATTTTAAAATGTACATGATCAAATGTTTTCAAAAGGGTTTATCAACACAACTATGTTTATAAAAAAAAAACCCAACTGAGTTTTCAAACACCGTTTTAATACCTTAGCCACATTTTAACAAATTTTCACCAGACACTCAAAGTAATTCAAATTATTTTACTCCGTGACATACCAGATTCGGTCAGGACTCATGGGCCGGGTTTGGGGTGTTACATTTTTGGTATTAGAGCCAGGTTCAAAACTCGGCTGTGGGGGCCCAATGCCCAAAATGTTTTGTTTTTGATTAGTAGGCCTTATTGGAATGTTTTGAAACTGTTTTTGGCTTGAACAGCACGGCACCGAGTCTCCGGCACCTTCTGCCCAGATAAACGTAATCGTTAGAAATGAGTACAAGAGGTCGTGGACGTCCGTCCCGTGGCCGTGGTAGAGGTAGTTTGACCTTGTCGGAGCCAGCAAGGTCTGGTCATGGGTCTGGAAATGAGATGCGGATCATCGGTGAGAAAGCGAGTTTCAAGATCGGGCCGGTGGTAATGATATTGTATCTCAAGTCAGATTCTGTGTTGGAGCGAGTAGTCGAGGGTCAAAAGCGCGCAGCGAGCCCAGAATCGTGGTTGAACGACTCGCTAACGGGCAGAGCGTTCGCAGAAGTTTTGAGTGGCACCCAGTCTGTGAGAATATTGGTTGGAATCGACCGAAAGGATTATGGGTGACCTGGATTTCACAGCTGAGGAGAAATTGAAGGGAATAATTTTTTTGCTTCGGGATGAGTCGTATCAGTGGTGGCTCACCGTAAGGGATGGAACGGTGGTAGAAAATCTCACCTGGGAATTCTTCAGGGATGCTTATCAAAAGAAGTATATCGGAACTAGCTAAGTGGATGCATAGCGGAAGGCCTTCTTGAATCTAGTTGAGGGCAATAAGACGGTGGCGGAGCATGAGGTCGAATTTCTCCGGTTGAGTAGGTATGCTCGTGGTATTGTGGGTACCGAGCATGAACGCTGTGTTAGATTTGAGGATGGGCTGAGAGATGAGCTGAGGATGATGATAGCTCCACAACAGGAACGGGAGTTCACGGCCTTAGTGGAGAAATCGAAGGTTGCTGAAGGGGTAAACAGTCGGTTAGACAGAATCAAGATAGAAATTGGAATAAGAGGAGCTCCGGACCTTCAAAGTTTTCGGGTAATCAGCAGAAGATGACAAGGTTTGGTGGGTCGGATCAGGCTGCTAGGCCTACTGCTGCTGCTAATACTTAATGGCCGCTACGTTGTGCTCGGTGTGGCAAGTCTCACACGGGGGAGTGTTGGAATGGTAATCGGGGATGCTTCGAGTGTGGGTCCTTGGAGCATCGAGTTAGAGACTGTCCGAAAAAGGTAGCTAGACTGAGATCAGAGGGTCAGGATCGTGCACCAAACAGAAGGGATAACCAACAGCCACAGAGGGGTCGTGGTGCAGGTAGAGGAGGTAATGGTGCTGACAGAGGTCGTGGGGCATCGAGGGGAGGTACCGGTGGTACTGAGGCTAGGCAACCTGGTCTAGTCTATGCCGCGAGGCGTCAAGAGGAGGGCGACGCACCTGATATCATAACCGATATGTTCTTGATCTTTGGTGTGCCCTATAATACTTTGATTGACATTGGCTCAACCCACTCGTACATTGCTAGTAGTGTAGTGGAAACTCTGCATCTAGACTTTGAGCTTACTTCTAGGAAGATGACTGTATTAAGCCCCCTAGGTCACTCTGTAGAAGTAAGTAAACTTTATAGGGACGTACCCCTAGAACTCCAAGGGGTCGTGTTCTTGGCTGACTTGATGGAACTACCGTTCCGGGAGTTTGACCTAATCCTCGTGATGGATTGGCTAGTAAAGTATCAGGCTAGTCTGGATTGCGCTGCTAAGCGCATGGTAGTAAAGACCGTGGAAGGTGATGAGGTGGTGGTGATAGGTAAAAGGAGAGATTACCTGTCTAATGTGGTTTCTGCGTTGAAGGCGGAAAGGATGGTTAGGAAGGGTTGTGAAGCTTATGTGGTGCATGTCGGTGCCTTGGAAGCTAAAGATGTTGCTGTGGGAGATGTGCAGACTGTAAGGGACTATGTTGATGTGTTTCCAGAGGAGCTTCTGGGTTTACCTCCTGATCGTGAGGTTGAATTCGGTGTAGATCTGTTACCCGGAACCGCACCCGTATCTATAGCTCCGTACCAGATGGCGCCGAAAGAATTGGTGAAGTTGAAGGCATATATTCAGGAATTATTGGATAGAGGGTTCATCCGACTAAGTGTATCTCCTTGGAGAGCTTCAGTGCTATTTGTCAAGAAGAAGGATGGGACAATGAGGATGTGCATAGACTATCGGCAGCTGAACAAGTTGACAATAAAGAACTGGTATCCTTTGCCCAGGATTGACGATCTATTCGATCAACTCAAAGGGGCATCGGTGTTCTCTAAGATTAACCTTAGGTCAGGGTACCATCAGCTTAAGGTGAAGGAGGCTGATGTCCACAAGATGGCATTTCGTACTCGGTATGGACATTACGAGTTTCTGGTGATGCCTTTTGGGTTGACAAATGCACCGGCCGCGTTTATGGACATGATGAACCGGGTTTTCCAACCCTATCTGGATCAGTTCGTCGTGGTCTTCATAGACGACATTTTGGTGTACTCGAAGTCGAAAGAGGAGCATGACGCACACCTTTGTGTGGTTCTGCAAGTTCTAAGGGAGAAACAGCTGTACGCTAAGTTCAGCAAATGTGAGTTCTGGCTCAAGGAGGTAACTTTTCTAGGACATGTGGTTTCGACCGAGGGGATTAGGGTGGATCCCCATAAGATTAAGGCGGTGTTGGAGTGGAAGCCACCAAAGTCGATTACGAAAATTCAGAGCTTTCTAGGGTTGGCAGGATATCCTTAATCGCAGCACCGTTGACTAAGCTGTTGAGAAAAGGGGTTCCGTTTTCGTGGTTCGAGAAAGCAGCAAGAGAGTTTTGATAAGTCAAGAGGATTCGGCGTAGCACCGGTCTTAATTCACTTGAGGCGAAAGGAGTTCATCAGATATTGCGATGCATCACATCTTGGTTTAGGGTGTGTATTGATGCAAGAAGGAAGGTGGTCGCTTATGCGTCACGGCAGTTGAAGCCTCACGAAGTTAACTACCCGACTTATGATTTAGAATTGGCGGCAGTAGTTTTTTCCTTGAAGATTTGGAGGCACTACCGTATGGGGAGAAGTCGGTGGTGTACATGATCACAAGAGTTCAAGTACCTCCCGACTCGAAAGATTTAAACTGAGGCGTGAGGTGGATTGAGTTGTTGAAGGACTACGATTGCTCAATCGAATACCATCGAGGGAAGGCTAATGTGGTAGCTGATGCTTTGAGCCGAAAGGTAGTAGCGAATTTGCGAGCAATGTTTGCTCATCTGAGTCTCTATGAGGATGGGAGCCTTTTAGCAGAATTGCAAGTGAAGCCATCTTGGATTAATGAGGTTAAGGAAAGGCAGATGACTGATGAAGCTTTGAATACTCGGAGGTTGCAAGTACAGAATGGTGAGGCCGAAGGTTTCAGCTTGGGTAGTGATGGAGTGTTGAACTTTCGGGGAGAGTATGCATGCCTAAGGATGATGAATTGAGGCATAAATTCTTAAAGAAGCTCATAGCGGTCGTATGCTATGCACCCAAGAAGCGACAAGATGTATCGAGATTTAAGGAGCGATTTTGGTGGTCGGGTCCGCGGCGAAGTGGCCGAGTTGGTAGGCAAGTGTCCGATATGCCGCCAAGTTAAGGTGAGCATCAATTGCCATCGTATTCATTACTGATAGGTAAATATTCTCTGATGGAAGTGGGAAGAGATTACTATGGATTTTGTAAGTGGGCTTCCCCTTACGCCCAGTAAGAAGGATGCAGTTTGGGTGGTAGTAGACCAGTTAACTAAGTCGGCCCATTTCATACCGGTAAGGGTTGACTACTCGCTTCAAAGGTTAGCCAAGTTGTACATCGCAGAGATAGTACGGTTGCATGGAGTACCTGTGTCTATTATTTTGGATCGGGATCCGCGATTCACGTCAAGATTCTAGAAGGCTTTACATCAAGAGTTAGGCACGAGGTTGAATTTTAGCACGGCTTTTCATCCGTAGTCTGATGGACAATCTGAGAGGGTTATCCAAGTATTGGAAGATATGTTAAGGGGCTGTGTTTTGGATTTTCGTGGTAGTTGGGAGGAGTACCTAACTTTGGCAGAGTTCGCTTATAACAATAGTTATCAAGCGAGTATTCAGATGGCACTGTATGAGGCGCTGTATGGTCGAAAATTTCATACTCTTACCTGTTGGATGGAACTAGGAGAACGTCGGATGTTGGGTCCAGAGTTAGTTACAGAAATAGAGGATAAGGTTAAAGTAATTTGGGCTCGTCTTAAGGAGGCGTCGGACAGGCAGAAATCCTACGCCGATCTTAAGCACAGAGAGGTTGAATATGCAGTGGGTGATAAGGTCTTCTTGAAGGTATCACCTTGGAAGAAGGTGCTGAGGTTTGGCCGGAAGGGCAAGCTAAGCCCTAGATTCATCGAACCGTACACGGTGTTGAAACGCGTGGGAACGGTAGCTTACCAGCTCGAGTTGCCGGTGGAATTGAGCCAGATCCATGATGTCTTCCATGTTTCAATGCTGAGGCGTTATCGATCAGACCCCTCACACGTAGTGCCAGTTGCGGAAATCAAAGTGAATTCAGACTTGTCTTTCGAGGAGGAGCCAGTACAAATCCTGGATCGAGATGTCAAAGTTCTACGTAGGAAGTCAGTGCCTTTGGTAAAGGTGTTATGGCGAAACCATGGTACGGAGGAGGCCACATGGGAACCCGAGGATGTGATGCGGTAGCAATACCCCCAACTCTTCTGATCCAGGTAATTTCGAGGCCGAAATTCTTTTAAGGGGGTAGAACTGTAACACCCTAAATTAGGGGTTGTTTGTATTTAATTAATTTCCCATGTGTGTGCTTGAAGGAATAAATATTATGATTGCTAAGCATGTTTAGGGTCTAGAAATAACCCCAAGCTAGGCCTGACTTAGGCTGAAAAATTTCTTTTTAAGTGTTTAAAGGGGAAGCTAGGTGAGATAAGGGATAAGAGAAATTTTGTGAGAAGTTTGACACAAGAAATAGCTTGGCAAAGTGGCTTCCATGCGCCACTTAGGTGCTAAGAAGGTGGCGTCTAGGGTATTTCAAGGGAAGAGGTTCGAGTCGTGGGAGTTACAAGGGGAGTTTTATTTTTTGGCTTTTTGGGGCGTTAAAGAAAGGGCAAGTTGGAAGGCCTTAAAAGATTTTTGGTGTTGGAGTTGGACATGAAAGTCAAGGTGGTGGAGTGGCTTGGGGTGCCACTAAGAGGTTGGAAGTGGCGATGAGCGAGGGAGCTTGGGTTCGAGCTACCAAGTATGCGCCTAGGAGGTTTATTTTTCTTTTGCATTAAGGAGGGATCGACCTAGGAAGGCTTTAAAATTAAATGAAGGGTTTTATGACATGAAAGTCAATTGGGAAAGATGGCATGGGCGTTGTAAGGGGGTGCGTTAGTGCGGTCTGGTTCGAACCAAAGAGGTCAGAGTTTGGTTTTTATATTTTTTTGAAACCGGCGTGAATGGGAGAGAGGAGTGATGGTTGCAAGTTGGACTCTTAAATTGATGAGATAAAGCTTAATTTTTTGTATATTTTCGGCTGGAGGGTAAGTGTTAAGTAGTGTAATTTCATTATATTTTTCTAGAGGAGATTAAGGGATAGAATGGAAGATAAACCTTGTTTTAATTTTGATAATTAAAGGCTAGAAATTTATCACCAAAAAGAAGGTGTTGGCCGAATATAGGACTCCTTGGGAGGCCATCCATATTTGGTTTTGTTTAGCAAGGGAGTGCCAAAAACTTATCAATTATTCTCTTCTCTTTTTCTCTCTTGTTGTCAGCCAATTTCCGTAGCCTCTCTTGCCAAAATTCTTCCAAAAGTTCTCTCCTTCTCTTCTTCTACTTAGCAAACCTACCCCTCCTTCACTAAAAATTTGCACCTTCCATTTGTGTTGGCGAATCTTCTCCCTCCTAACCAAGGTGTTGCCGATTCCAATAAGTGTGGTAAGGACGCCTCGGTGTTTAATCTTTATTTTGTTATAGCCAAACTATGAGGCTTAACCATGAATTTTGTATGACTAAACCTATTCGGGATCTTGGATTTGTAACCCTTCTTAGAAGCCAACATTAAGGAGAATTGAGAGATCTTTCGGGATTTAAGGTAAGCTTCGGTATGTAGGCTATGGCATTCACCAAAGGCCATGATATGTATTATAAGTGGTGGTGATCTTTTGTGGGTTGTTTAAGGAATTTCGCAAAGTCTTAATCAAGTACGTCTTCGAGATTTGTTTGGAAACTAAATCCATTTAAGGTAAGAGCCTTTGGTATTAAGTTAATATGGCCGAATAGACCTATGACACTAACAGTGATGATTGGCCGATTATAGGGTCAAGAATCTAGCGACGTAGATCGGATCTTCGGGATCTAGGAATTTCGGTAGAAACAGGTGTGTAAAACTCTTTACACACTTTATTAATTAACAGTGCCATATTGTTGCCTTTTTATTTTTTGCTAGTTTTGCTTGTGGGCATAAGATCGGATTCCGGGTAAGTCCCCTATTATTTTGTTTATGAAATATGATTGAGTATGCCATCATATGCTGTTAAATGCATGATATATGAACTTGATATGTAAGCATGATATGGTGGGATTGATGAGAGGAGGGGGACGATTTTATGGACTGTCGCCAGTGGTTTTGACCACAAGATGGGTTGGCCCCATCAGATTATTTGTGACCTATGGTCATCAGTGGTTTTGACCACACCGATTGATAAATTATGCCTAAGTCCCAGTGGTTTGGTACCACCAGTGGTTTTGACCACACTTGATAAATTGTGACCTATGGTCATCAGTGGTTTTGACCACACGGGGTAGAAAAGGAGTATGGATGGTTAGTTGGGTTGCATGTGCATGTTTATTAATAAATTGTGTATAAGTTGTATTTTTCCGGTGGGGGATTTACACACTGAGTCTTGGTGACTCACCCCTTCCCTTACCATTTTGCAGATGAGTAGACCGCAGAGATGGAGCCGGAGAGGACTCGAGGCAGCCATGCTTATCGTTGGATTTGATTTATTTTGCTATTGTTAAAATTATTTATTTTCTAAGTCTTTTTATTTTGGGATTGTAATAAGGCCGCTATTATTATTTTGGATGTTCATTTTACTATTTTATTTTACTTATGCTATGTTGCAAACGAAGTTTTTAAATGTTAAGTGAACCGGCTAAAAGTAACTTTTCAACCTTAATAAACTTCTACGGGTTTTTAAAAGATGTTACCATCGGGTAACAAAAAAAATAAACCAAGTCAACTACAACTTTGATGATTTTAAAATGTACATGATCAAATGTTTTCAAAAGGGTTTATCAACACAACTATGTTTATAAAAAAAAAACCCAACTGAGTTTTCAAACACCGTTTTAATACCTTAGCCACATTTTAACAAATTTTCACCAGACACTCAAAGTAATTCAAATTATTTTACTCCGTGACATACCAGATTCGGTCAGGACTCATGGGCCGGGTTTGGGGTGTTACATGCAAAATAAATGAAATGTATAGACTTGTATGAGTGTAAGGAACATTCAGCCTAGGCATGATGTAGTCAAATTTTGCATGTTTTGTGTTTTATGCTAGAGGGACTAAATTATAAAAAGTTTAAAATATCAGGGTAAAATGTAATTTTCCCATTTATTTTTTTAAGACTAAATTGAATGAAAATACATTGAATAATCTTAATTTGAAATTTATTTAGATCAAGAACAAAAAGGATTAGGACTTGATTGGGGAAAAACGAAGTTGATCGAATAGTCGGGAAAACATAGTCTGTCGATACTCGAGGTAAGTTTTTAAGCAATTGGGTTGAATTGAATTTTTATCTATATTGATATACATGTATTTTAATAGAGGTAAGTATGTATAATCTCATAATGTCGAATGTGATATTGATTGAGAGATGTATTTAGCCAAATATGAGGTATACATATATGTTGATGATATAGCTATGTGAGACATTGATTTAAGAGATGAATATGGTTGAATGTGATGAATATTTGTATATCAATGGTATAGCCAAATGTGAATTGATATAGAAATGAAATAAGTTAATTTGTATATATATATGTATATGTATATGTAATTGAGGTTTAAGTTTTATATATATGTGTTTATTTAAAAGAGTAACAAGTTCGAGTAATGCACTATGTGTGCGAACGTAAATACCGAGCACTATGTTTGCGAAATCGGTCATTTGGCACTAACTGTGCGGGATATTAAAGGTAATGGCACTAAGTGTGCAATACGTTACGAACTTGGCACTAAGTGTGAGAAATGTTAATGTGACGGCACTAAGTGTGCGATATGTTACAGGGTTTGGCATTGAGTGTACGGGTTTTTTGATTCATCAAGGATATCGATTATTGGAAATATTAAGCGAAGTAAATTGAGCAGGTATGTGATGATATATCATAAATTGATAGTAAGGTAAGTTTTGGTTGTTGAAATGAAAATTATGTATTATACGTATTAATTTGTGATTTATATGGTTTGAAATGTAAGTAAGAAATTTAGTAGGTAATATATATAGACTTGTACAAATGTATATGTATTTGTTTTGAGATGTGGATTGGATTATAGGTCTATGTGAAAGCTATTACTGAATGTGGGGATATTCGGCCTAAGGGTCATGAAATGTGAAAATTTTCTTATATAATGTTTTAATGCATTGTTATATAATTGCTTATAACTTACTAAGCTATTAAAGCTTACTTGGTTCTTGGTTGCTCTCATGACTTAGATTTACTTCGGTGATCGTTATGTCTTCGGGGATTGTCGCTAAAGCTCGTCACAATATCATCAATATTTTGGTACCTTTTTTAGGTTAAACTTAAAGTTTATGGCATGTATAGGCCATATTACCATTTGAGTTGTTACAAATGATATGTATATATGTATTTATGTATATGCCATGCGAAAATGCCTAAATTGTGGTATTATGGTTTTATATAGATTCGGCCATGGTATTAATTTATTTTGGAGTATAAATCCTAATGTGTTTATGTTTGGTATTTGGTTATGAGGTTTGAATGAATTGATTTAAATCATAGTTGTGAATATTCGGTCATGGTATTTGTATGATATAGTAAATATACTTTCATGAGTGGTATGAATGGCATTATAGGTTAAGTCCTTGGGTTGTGCATATTCGGACATGATATGTATATGATTATGTATAGAGCTTGATTTTATATGTTTAAGTTATTGTAAAATATGTACGAATTTGATAATTTGGCTATGTTAATTATAAGAAATATGATCTATAGTATAGTTGAATGCTTTTGGTAATTGGTATGATTTTGGGTACATCCTAGTTTCGGTTAGGTAAGGTTTTGGTATATAGGTATATTTGGTCTTTAATAATTGAGAAATTGTTTAGCAAATTGATTATAAACATGAGCATATTCGGTTAATGAAATTTTAAATGACCAAATGAATAGTGACCTTTGCTAATTGTTGAAAAATGCTTGTATATATATATGTGTATTTGGTTGAATAGATTTTAGCTAAGTGCAAATATGTTAAGCATTCTTTGAAAGTATATCATTATTTACAATGTATTTGGTTATGGCTACTTAAATAGTAATTATTTGCTATGATCTGTGTTAAGTCTAGTAATGCCCTGTAACCCTAATCCGGCAACGGATACGGGTTAAGGGTGTTACACTCCTCCACCAAGAATGAAGATTCATCCACTAGTAGATGCATAATCTTTCAAACTTTTAATCCAACTAGCATCTGAATACCCTTCTAAAACTGGAGGATATCCATTATAACACAATCCATAGTTAATAGTTTTCTTTAAGTACCTAAGTACTCTATTTAAAGCTTGCCAATGCAAACTACTTGGATTACTTGTGTTCCTACTCAATTTCCCAACAGCATATGCAATATCTGGTCTTGTACAAGTCATTATGTACATAAGACAACCAATTAGACTTGCATATTTCAATTGATCAATTTTCCTACCAGCATTAGATACTAATTTTATTTGAGGATCCATTGGTGTAGATGCTAGTATGTAGTTGAAAAGATCAAACTTTTTAAGCACCTTTTCAATGTAATGTGATTGTGATAACGCTACAGTGCTTTCATCTTGAGTTATTTTAATCCCAAGAATAACATCTGCTACACCCATATTCTTCATAGCAAAGTTGTTTGACAAGAATTTCTTTGTGTTTTCTATTTGTTCCAAATCTGTGCCAAAAATAAGCATGTCATGAAACACCCCAAACCCGGCCCACGAGCCTTGACCGGATCTGGTATGTTCCCCGGTGTAAACCGTTTCAAATTCTTTTCTTACTTAGGAAAAACTTGTGTGATTTGGAAGAAAGATCGTTTTGGGTTGGGCTTGAGATGAAAACAAGTTTATTTCATTATTAAAATCCTTTACTTTAAGTGACAAAACGTTTGGGCTTTGTTTTAAAATAGATTTACTTAATCTTTTAATAAGTAAAAGTTTGTAAGCTTAATAAATAAAAAAGAATAAAATAATTCTACTAAGGCCTTATTACATCAAATAATTCCCAAAATTTAAATTCAAAATACTTAAAGTAAAATAGTCCAAATAAAAGAAATCGAACTTCACATGGCCTCCACTAAGCATCTCGTCAATTCCATCACCGGTCGTCACCGAAAAGTAATCCCACAACGGGTGAGTCAACAGACTCAATGTGTAACCAACACTAAAATTTAATATTTCGTGCATACAATGTCATACATGTTCATAAAGCATTTAAACAATAATGATACAACCCGAACCCAAACCTATATGCCATCCACTACACATCACCCGTACCATCTTGCACACCGTGGGGACTACTAAGTCAACCTCCATCCGCTACACACCATCGAAGCGTCATTGCAATGACGCGTGCTCATCGCCTCTTATAAAATTCGTGGTCTTAGGTTACCACATTCGGATATCGTGGTCTTAGGTCACCACATTTAGATATCGTGGTCTTAGGTTACCACATTCAGTTTTCGTGGTCTTAGGTCACCACATTCAGATATCGTGGTCTTAGGTCACCACATTCACTTCCCCTTTTCATATAACCCATATGCCCCATATTATACATATCATGCATTAACATGCCAAATTCTTATTTCACATTCTTATAATGCCATATGTGTGTCGTAACTGATATCTAACATAATCCTAGTAGGAGTAGGAAACGTACCTGAGTACTTTGTACCATAACATGGTACCTTAGCCATATTCACATTCTTATACACATACTTATATTAAACATTGCCATAAAACTTATTAAGAAATAGTGTGGGGTACATACCTGATACACTTTAGCAAGTTCACTCCAGATCCCGAAAAGCTTGATCTAATGCCTTAGATCTTAAATCTCTACATTTGATCAATCACTTAATACTTAGTAAAGAGCCATTCGGCCATAAAACCAGATCCCAGTAGGATTAGTACACTTAAATCCTTACCTAACTGTAGATTAATGTTTAATCAAATGCCGAAAACTTTGTATCCTTCTTTCTTGAAATCGGCAATCACTAGATTACTTAAATAGATTAGTTTTGGCTTTTAAATATTAATGAAACACATCTATTTACTCAATATGGCCTTGGCCGAATGCTATAGATACTTACCTTGTGGATTTTAAATCCCGAAACTCACCGAATAACTAGGGAACACGCGGCCTATGGTGTACCTTCGGGAAAAGAATTTCTCCTTCCTTGTAGTCGACACTTAGTAAATCCTGAAAGATCTCTTCAAAGTTTCGGAAACAAGATATTAATGGGGTTAGTCCTAGATTTCGGAAAATCTTAAAAGAAAAAGGATGAAACTGATTGAGATCTTACCCTTACTTTAGAGATCGGCAATCCTTGCTTGAACCTTTAGCAATATTCGGCTATGTAGGCTAGAAGGATCTTGATTTCGGCTTTTGATTGGTATAAAGAAATCGGCTAATGATGGTATCTTGAGGAGTTTATGGATTCGATTTTAATGGAGATCACAAAAGCTATGAAGAATTCGGCTAGGCTTACTTTAGTTTTCGGCTTTGGCTAACAAAAAGAAGAAGAAGAGATGCTCTAGGAAATTCACGAGAGAAGAGTTGAAAGAAGATATGATGAATGGCTCTTTTCCTCTAGTAGCCGAAATTACTAACTTAAAATCCTTTACTTGGCCATCACTCCTATTTTGATAACTTTATCACTTTAATTATCACCCATTCAATTTAGTAAAACTTAATCCAATATTTATCTCTTATCTCTTAATAAAAAAATAATAATAATAGTCCATCATTAATCCACCTATTTAGCTGAATTTTAAAGAGAATTAAACTCTTCCCCAAGTGCCTTGGTGCCGTCCAACTCCCTTGCTCCTTGCAGCAAAATAAAACTCTTTTATTTGCTTCCCACGTGACTCAAACCTAGGCTCCTTCCCCCTTGATTGTGGCGTCACTTTCTGGGCTTTAAGTGGTGCCTCCTAGCCACTTCTCCAAGCCCGATCTTGTGTCAAATTTCTTCTATTAATTTTCTTAAGACCTCATTGCCTTAGTTTCCTCTTTTAAACTTAACATTTCTAAAACATTTCCTTACATTTCCAAGTTTCCAAAATGTTCACTTTCCTCTTTTAAACTTAACATTTCTAAAATATTTCCTTACATTTCCAAGTTTCCAAAATGTTCACTTTCCTCTTTTAACATTTCTAAAACATTTCCTTACATTTCCAAGTTTCCAAAATGTTCACCATACATTCATAACACATAAGACATGCCATTTCAGATAATTAAATCAAAATGCATAGGCCCATTTTCGGGATGTTACAATTCTACCTCCTTAAAAATAATTTCGTCCTCGAAATTACTTACTATTGAATAATCGAACTTAACGCATCGCTCTACGCTTATCTCACAGACTCGATCTTAATAGAGCCATCATACTTCCTAGGCACAATTTTTTTAAGCTCACGTTCGAGAACTCATTTCTAACGTCGCGATTTAATCGATTAAAGAGTTTTATGCATTAGTACTTTGTTCCACTGCTTAACTGCGAGCAGCTTTATGAAAAGGAGTTTAATAGTGGTTCTTTCGATCAAACAAAGTCTCAGTTCAAGTTCACTATTCCAATTCGAGATTCACATTCACATTCACATTCATCCATCTCGAAAGAGACACATTCATTCACGACATTCACTTCACTACTTTGGGCATTCCCGATCATCCCCTGTGGGTAATTTCGTCATTTTTCCTATAAGGTATTTTGGTAATAAATCGGGTCACTTGAAAATAATCTTTATAAATCAAAAGTATTTGAATTTACAAAACTCGAGGTTATCTTGAAAATTTGTTTTCCAAATCAGTGGTGTTGCAGAAATTTCAGAAATCGGGGTTATTTCGGTAATTTTAGAAGTTAGGGCCATTTTCGTAAATTCTCCAAATCAGGGTATCTTGATATTTGTAAAACAAAAGTTTTTGGTATTTTTGTAAAGTAGAAACATTTTAGCAAAAGTCGAGGGTATTTTTGAAAATCTTAAAAACTAAGGGTATTTTATTAATTTACAACACAGGGGCATTTTAATTATTTTCCCAAATCAAAGTACCTTGAATTTTTCAGAAATAGAGTTTTTGGACACTTTTGCAAAATAAAGAAATTTTACTAAAATCGAGGAAATATGGTAATTTTAGAAACCAAGGGCATTTTTGTAATTTTACGACCGGGGTATTTTAGTAATTTTGGCAAATCAAAATTATTTTTTCGAGAAATTTTCAAAATAGATTTTGTTGCAAATCGAAGGGTTAATTTAAGGATTTTAAAACTAAGGTTTTTATAAAAATATGGCTAGTCCCTTTCGGGTTTTAATCATTGGTTTAGCCGATGACTAAGTCCTCTTGGTTAGGGTGAATTTACATTACGCACTGTGTAGGATTCGAGTAAAGAGGAGGTGAGTCGCTAGACCGCTTAAATACCAAGCTCTTCTTGAATCCACTCCTAGACATGCGCAACAGCTACCACACCCTAGCTCGGTGTCTTAATCACGTGTTTGTCTAATGGTCCTTAAGTCTTATGTACTTGTGTTTTTAGTAGACTAGTCCTAGGGTTCAATGGATCCTAGTTCATTAATCTACGTTGCCATAAAAGCCCATACATTTCACATATTAAATCACTTGAAGTCGAAGTACTTACCGGTGGATCAAGTGGGTTGGAGACTTAGGTGCCATGCCGAAAACCACGAAAATTTTTTCGAAAATTTCTTTTGGGCTAGATTTTGAAAATGTTTTAGGCCTTAAACCACAGGCCGAGTGTTTAATATTGGGCTCTGATACCAAACTAAAACACCCCAAACCCGGCCCACGAGCCTTGACCGAATCTGGTATGTTCCCCGGTGTAAACCGTTTCAAATTCTTTTGTTACTTAGGAAAAGCTTGTGTGTTTTGAAAGAAAGATTGGTTTGGGTTGGGCTTGAGTTGAAAACAAGTTAATTTTCATTACTAAAATCATTTACTTTAGGTGACAAAGCATTTAGGGTTTATTTTTAAATGAAATAAACTTAGTCGTTAATTTAAGAAAAAGTTCGTATCATAATAAAATAATTTATCGTGCATGCATAAAATAAAATTCATACTATGGCCTTATTACATTAAAACAACCCAAAATAAATTAAAGTGCTTAAATAAAAATTAAAATGTCTAAATAAATAATTTTCTTGCTGTGCATGGCCACCTTTAAGCTCCTACCGACCCGATCCATTATTGATCGTTACCTGAAAAATAATCCCACAAGGGGTGAGTCAAACAGACTCAATGTGTACACCAACACTATGTCCAAATAGATTAAGGCATATTATCACATCAAATACATAATCATATAGCAGATATAAAATAATGATGCAACCCGAACCCAAACCTATATGCCATCCGCTACACATCACCCGTACCATCCTGCACACCGTGGGGACTACTAAGTCAACCCTCCATCCGCTACACACCATCGAAGGCGTCATTGCGATGACGTGCTCATCGCCCTTATAAAATTTGTGGTCTTAGGTCACCAAATTCAGATATCGTGGTCTTAGGTCACCACATTCAGTTTTCGTGGTCTTAGGTCACCACATTCAGATATCGTGGTCTTAGGTCACCACATTCACTTCCCCTTTTCATATAACCCATATACCCCATATCATACATATCAAGCATTAACATGCCAAATCCTTATTTCATATTCTTATAATGTCATATGTGTGTCGTAATAGATATCTAACATAATCCTAGTAGGAGTAGGAAACGTACACAGTACTTTGTACCATAACATGGTACCTTAGCCATATTCACATTCTTATACACATACTTATATTAAACATTGCCATAAAACTTATTAAGAAATAGTGTGGGTACACACGGTACACTTTAGCAAGTTCACTCAGGATCTCAAAAGCTTGATCTAATGCCTTAGATCTTAAATCTCTACATTTGATCAATCACTTAATACTTAGTAAAGAGCCATTCGACCATAAAACCAGATCCCAGAGGATTAGTACACTTAAATCCTTACCTTCTCAGCCGATTGATGTCTAATCAAATGTCAAAACTTTGTATCCTTCTTTCTTGAAATTAGCAATCACTAGATTACTTGAATAGATTAGTTTCGCTTTTAAATATTAATGAAACACATCTATTTACTCAACATGGCCTTGGCGAATGCTATAGATACTTACCTTGTGGATTTTAAATCCAAACTCATCGAATAACTAGGGAACACGCGCCTATGGTGTACTTTCGAAAAGAATTTCTCCTTCCTTGTAGTCGACACTTAGTAAATCCCGAAAGATCTCTTCAAAGTTTCGCAACAAGATATTAATGGGGTTAGTCCTAGATTTGACAAATCTTAAAAGAAAAGGATGAAACCGAATGAGATCTTACCCTTACTTTAGAGATCGGTAATCCTTGCTTGAACCTTTAGCAATATTCGGCTATGTATGCTAGAAGGATCTTGATTTCGGCTTTTGATCGGTATAAAGAAATTGGCTAATGATGGTATCTTGAGGAGTTTATGGATTCGATTTTAATGGAGATCACAAAAGCTATGAAGAATCCTATTAGGCTTACTTTAGTTTTCGCTTTGGCTAACAAAAAGAAGAAGAAGAGATGCTCTAGGAAATTCGGCAGAGAGAAGAGTTGAAAGAAGATATGATGAATGGCTCTCTTTTCCTCTAGTAGCAAATTACTAACTTAAAATCCTTTACTTGGCCATCACTCCTATTTTGATAACTTTATCACTTTAATTATCACCCATTCAATTTAATAAAACTTAATCCAATATTTATCTCTTATCTCTTAATTAAAAAATAATAATAATAGTCCATCATTAATCCACCTATTTAGTGCCTTGGTGTCGTCCAACTCCCTTTTAAAGAGAATTAAACTCTTCCCAAAGTGCCTTGATTGTCGTCCAACTTGGGCTTGCTCTTGCAGAATAAACCCTTCCCCTCACTTCTTGTGTCAAATTTCTCTATTAATTTTCTTAAGCCCGTCCTTGCCTTTTCTTCTTTAAACTTAACATCTTTCCAAGTTTCCCAAAGTGCTCTTGTGTCAAATTTCTTCTATTAATTTTCTTAAGACCTCCTTGCCTTAGTTTCCTTTTAAACTTAACATTTCTAAAACATTTCCTTACATTTCCAAGTTTCCAAAATGTTCACTTTCCTCTTTTAAACTTAACATTTCTAAAACATTTCCTTACTTTCCAAGTTTCCAAAATGTTCACTTTCCTCTTTAACACTTCTAAAACATTTCTTACATTTCCAAGTTTCCAAAAATGTTCATTCACAACACATTAATTTTCTTAAGACCTCCTTGCCTTAGTTTCCTCTTTAAACTTAACATTTCTAAAACATTTCCTTACATTTCCAAGTTTCCAAAAATGTTCACTTTCCTTTCCTTAACATTTCTAAAACATTTCCTTAAAAACATTTCCTTACATTTCCAAGTTTCAAAATGTTCACTTTCCTCTTTTAACACTTCTAAAACATTTCCTTACATTTCCAAGTTTCCAAAATGTTCACCATACATTCACATTCATAAGACATGCATGTCATCTACATATAAACAAATTATGACACCTTTTCCATTTTCAAATTTGCTATATATATACTTATCAAATTCATTTATTTTATAGCCATTAGCAAAAACAACATTGTCAAACTTTTGGTGCCATTGTTTTGGTGCTTGTTTAAGTCCATATAAAGATTTAACAAGCTTACATACCTTATGCTCTTGTCCTGGAACAACAAATCCTTTCGGTTGTTCCATGTACACTTCCTCTTCCAATTCACCATTTAAAAATGCAGTTTTAACATCCATTTGGTGAATAGCCAAATTATATATAGAGGTAAGTAATATTGAGAGTCTAATTGTAGCAATTCTTGCTACTGGAGCATAGGTCAAAGTAATCAATACCTTGTTTTTGTGTAAAAGCTTTGGCTACCAACCTTGCTTTAAACTTATCAATTGTTCCATCGACCTTCATTTTTTTTTGAAGATCCATTTACAACCTATTGGTTTGGAACCCGGTAGAAGATCAACTAAGATCCAAGTTTGATTTCCCATTATTGAATCCATCTCATCATTTATTGCTTCTTTCCAAAAAGCAGAGTCTTGAGATTTCATTGCCTCTTCAAATGTAATAGGATCAGATTCCGTATTATAACAATAAGGTATCTTATTGCATATACTTTCACCTTTTCCTTCTACAAGAAACATAATGAAATTTGGTCTAATATCTTTGACATTTTTAATCCTCTTACTTCTTCTTAGTTCTTGACAAGATTCATCATTATTATCAATTTGTTCCAATGGAATCTCATTCTCATTTGAAGAATGAATCAATTGTTGTGGCTGTAATTGTCTTAATATAGAATTAAATCTATTTTCATAAAAAATAGCATCTCTTGATTCAATAACAATATTAATTGAAATTTAATCATTTGGTTCAATTACCATGAACTTATATGCCTTGCTATTATGTCCATATCCTATAAATATGCATTCAATTCCTCTTTCACCTAACTTTTTACATTTAGGTGTTGGAACTTTGACAATAGCTCTACAACCCCAAACCTTCAAATAATTAAGGTTTGGTTTCCTTTTCTTCCATTGTTCATAAGGGGTTATTTTAGTTTCCTTATTAGGAACTCTTTTCAATATATGACAAGCGGTTAGAACAGCTTCTCCCCAAAAACCTTGTCCAAGACTTGAATATGATAACATTGAATTTACCATTTCAGTCAATACTCTATTTTTCCTTTCAGCTACACCATTTTGTTGTGGTGTGTAAGGGGCTGAAACTTGATGGACAATCCCAGTGGATTCAAAATATCTTGGATTATAGTATTCTCCACCTCTATCCGATCTTAAGCACTTGATAAATGATTCACACTGAAGTTCAACTTTAGATTTATAAACTTTAAATTTATCAAGCGTTTCATATTTTGAATACAATAAATATAAATAAAAATATCTAGAACAATCATCAATAAAAGCAACAAAATATTTATTTCCACCTAATGTAGGAGTATTATACATGTCACATAAATCACTATGTATCAAATCAAGCAATTTTGTTTTTCTTTTAACCTTAGGGAAAAAGTTTCTTGTAATTTTAGTCAACATACATGTATTGTATTTTTCAATATTATTATTACAAACAGAATTAAATCTAACTTATACATGTCATTCAATTTTCTATAACTCAAATGACCTAATCTATAATTCCATAAACAAAAGATTCAACCATATAAGCGTAAATAGTATTTTTATTCTTATTAATAATATTCAGTTTGAACATATAGTATTTTTATTCTTATTAATAATATTCAATTTGAACATACTCTCATACATATACCTTTTCCCTACAAAAATCCCTCCCTTAGACAAAATAAACTTATCTTCCTCAAAAACAAGTTTGAAACTAAACTTATTTAACGGACTTCCAGACACTAAATTTTTTCTAACTTCTGGTACATAATATACATCATTTAAGGTTAAAACCTTTCCAAAAGTGAATTGTAGTTCAACAAACCCTTTGCCTTTGATTGGTGCGGTGGAAGAATTTCCCATGTACAAGACATTGTCATTTTCACGTTGTGTGAACTTTGTGAACATGCTTTTGTCTTTGCACACATGTTTGGTTGCTGCGGTATCAATCCACCATGTATTATCATCTTGTGCCATATTAATTTCAAATATCATTACAACGAACATTTCGTTATTATCAGCCTTAGAAGATGATTTCTTTTTTAAAAATCGACATTCATTCTTGAAATATCCCGGCTTACCACAATGATAGCATGAGCCCTTTTGTTTCTTTTTGAACTTAGGTGCTCTATCAGTCTGTTTGAAATTTCTCTTGAATGGTTTAGTAGTCTGTACTTCCTTCGTAACATGCACTTTGGCATTTTCAGAATTTAGATTCTGATCTTGTTTTCGATACTCTTCTTCAATACGAAGATAATTTACCAAAGCCTCAAGAGATATTTCCTCCTTCTTACGTTTTAGACTTCTTTTAAAGTCTTTTCAAGATGGAGGAAGTTTGTCTATTATGGAGGATACAACAAACATTTCATCCATTTTCATATCATATTACTTGAATTGATTCAGCATCTTTTCAATATCGCGGAATTGTTCCATAATAGAACAACCATCAACCATTTGATAATTATTGAAACGACTGGCAAGAAATTTCTTACTTGTAACATCTTCAGTCATGTATCTTGTCTCCAATTTGTCCCATAATTCTTTAGCGGTGACCTCGTTTTGGTAGGTGTCGAACAAACCATCAGATAAACCATTCAATATGTGGCCCATGCACATGTAATCAAGATTGTCCCATTTTGTCTTTCTCAGGTTGCGACAACATTCGTTTTCGGTCTCACGGTCTTGGAGTATCCAAAACATAAGCAATCTTCAAAGTTGATAATAAGAAGTGCATCTTTTTCTGCCATCGTCGAAAATTGCCACCATTAAACCGATCAAGTTTGACAAAATTGGAAGCCAACTCCCCTAGTGTTCCACTTTCATGAGTTGTTGTAGTCATCATGAAATATAACCTTAAAATTGTTAGTACAAATCTCTAGTGAGGAAAATCTCGAACACACGAACAAAACTCGAACACAAGAAGAAATGGGACAAGGCTCTAAAGCGTGTATCAAACCACTATCTTTAAGGTTATATTCACCCCCACCCATCTTTGGTGTGCAAACGAGTTCCAAGCAAATTAATCTCGATGATACAATGAAGCCAATGACTATTTGTGTTTTGCACTAACGAGAATAGCCCACTACACACTAAGCAATGTATGACAAGAAACTCAATTTCTATAAAGGATTTCTGCAGTAATACTTTATAGAATATTCTAATAATATTAGAAAATGAAGGAAGGAAAGAAAGAATATTAGAATTTGTTGGTATTTCTCCAAATGAAATCTCATTCCTATTTATAGGAATTTTCATATCTCTTCATACAGACATCTTTCATCAATAGATGTCTTTCTGAATAATAATGTCTTTAAAATAAACACATAATTATTCATTTAATTATAACTATTTAAATAATATTATTTAAATAGTTATAATTCTTTCAAAAATCAAATATTATAATCTTTTGATTAATTACACCCATTCATTTATAGTTATTAGAACACTATAAATATTTGAAAATGTTCCAACAATTTTAAATAAAAGTTTTAGTAGATACAAAATTCTTTTGTTAAAATTGAAAGTGTAACACTTGATTGACGACAATTTTAAATAATTAATATCACATTTAGATATTTAGAGACATCATCCGATCTAGAATCGTTCAATCACATGTTTAATCAATCAATTATCACATTTAAAATTTATGCCATAGCTATTTTTATCACAAAGCCATCAAAAAACAAAAATCAAGCGCTTTCTTGTTAATTTGTAACACTTTGATAAAAAAATATAGTAGAGGTATCAATACCAAAGGCTTAAGTATCAATACCTTGCAGATTTGTTGTACCAATGGGTTGATAAGGTATCAGTACTTGGATGCAGAAGAACTAACTTCCCCAGACATAATAACAAATTTCCAATCAAAATAGGAATTAAACATATCAGAAGAAACATTTATTAGGAATTTGCTTGGAATTTCAGATGTAAAGCACGCAACAACTTAAGCTAAACCATAAGAAGAAGAAAATAGAAATGAAAGCAAATTGTATTCGACAAAAAAGTTTTATGTTAAATAAAAAAAATCCAAATTCAATTAACGATCAAATCTCTAAGCTAAACATTGAATGATCACCAAAAATATAGCAGAGACTTGCAAGAAAGCACAAAGCTTAAAGAGAAACTGACAATTTTTTTTAATGTTGGTAGCAAAATGCAGGCAGCCACCTAGTATATATTTATAGGCAACTCTAAAAGTGAAATTGATTCATAGTTGAAGGTTGGAGTGCAATGATTGTTAAGTAAATTAATTATGATATGAATTAATACATTAAAGCATATGAAGTCAAGAAAAGTGACATGTACATGGCAAATGTCTAAATTATTAACGTGTTAAATTTTATAGTACTTTCAACACATACATTATATCAACAATTTTTCTCCAAATTAAACTACTATGAAAATTTATGCAAGTTAAGATAACATAAATACACAACAAAACAAGTAAATTGAGTCACTATGATAGGCTATACAAAATTTGATGCAATAAGAAATTATATGAATTTATAATACTTTAAATACTAGAAATTAAATAAACAAAAAAAACACAAACAAATTTTACTTAATGTATTTACAAATTATTAATTGATAAAGAAAGAAAGAATAAATATTTTGTAATTTACTTAAATTTTTATGATTTTAACTTAAAAAAATTTATTTTCCTTTTATTTTAGCCAATAAAAATTTTTAATATCAAAGAAACTAATAATCTTAATAGTAATTAATGTTTACTGAATTGAGTGATAAAAAGATTTGATACCTCTTAGTAAAATTTTAGGTCTAAATTTTCAATAAAGAAAACAAAATTGTGAGAGCTCGTTTCCCATTTACAAATTTAATTATACTAGATTTTGAATTTAATTGAAATTCAATGTGAGTACCAAATATCAAATAATGCCAACATCATAAAAGGCCATAATTAACATCCCTTTGATATCAAGTTTGAGTGAAAATTCTTTTGTACTAAAATTTAAATTATTTTTCAGAAAAAAATTTATGATAATTTATTGATCCATTGAAAACAATAATGATAATAATAAACCCTAGCTCTGGCTAACTTCATCGGATGCCTCAGGTAAAGAAATTGAGTATCACACACATACGAAAGATTCATAGTTTCTGCAATAATTCCAAATCGCCACTTGAAAGTTGAAAACAATGGAAATCCCCCTCATCTCTATTGCTTTAAGATACCAATCTACTTCGCTTAGACATGAAATATAAAGCAAACAAGTGATATTTGCCCGACAAAATTGTACTAAACAAGAATAAACACACCTCAAAGTTCAGTTTAACAAACACCAAACTAAATCCATCAATGTTTAACAAGCAGCAGAAGCAAAACCAATTTCCTGGCCATTGTTATTCTCTTCACAACTCATCTGCAAAAGGACAAGGCACGCAGATGGAATTATGTTGATGTTTTAGAAGATGAAGGTGAAGAAGAATTTGCCATGCCAAATACGAAATTGACTCAGTAGAATGAAAACCTACCCCAGCAAATTGAATTGTTCAGAAATCATTTTACCTTTAGTTTCTCGTCAAGGAACGCAATATATAATCGGGTTGACCAGTCGTCGTCATCATCTTCTTGTTGTTTAGAAAGACTAGCTACTGCTTGGATCCCTGGGAATTATCCTTATCAGCAACAATCTGCTGCTGATTCAAGGGACGTACACCACCTCGCTGCTGCCCAATCTGCTGGTAAAAGTGGCTAAAAGCTTGGGAATTAGACACTCCAAAATGCGGATCCTGTGAAAGCCCAAGCTCCAAACCTGGAACCTGGGGGTTACTACCGTTGAGCAGCGACGAAAAACTCACAAAACCCATATTCATATTTGGAAATTCAAGCCCCTGGAACCCATAGTTGTGGTGGATATGATTGGAGTTTTCATTCCCAAAATTTGAAGCTGATGTGGATTGCTCTGAAACTTGAACAAGCCCTGATCCAATTCCATTACTAGAAGACCATGCCCCACTTGGGATTTGGGATCTGCCTAAATTACCACCCAACATTGCCCAATTATTCCTATCTTTGGACGCAGTACATGCCCCCAGTCCCATTTTGGTATGCAAACCAGCAGAGACAGAGTTCCCCTGCGCACAAACAGAGGCTCCAGCAGCCGCCAGAGCTGAAGCGGGAATCGTCCCAGTTCCAGTTGCAGCAATGATAGATGGCTCCGATTGCTGCAACAACCACTGAATTGTCTCGCCATCGGATTTGTGACCCAATTCTCGGGTCAATTGGAAAATCCTGGCGGCGCACAGAGCAGGCATCCTTATTCTTCTACCTCTGCCATCTACTTTCTTGTGCCTGTCTTTGTTTGAGCTTCTCTTGGGAGCTAGTTGCTTCTTGTTATCATCTTTGCTCGCAATCATGATTTGCAAGTTTTTTATTTCTGCAGGTTTATTGTTCTCTGCTTTCTGAGGAGTCAAGCAGGTGGGCACCTCTTGTGGATGATGATTTGAGCCCTTGCCCTTAGGCTCCATGTAAACTCAATTATGGGGCCTCCTTGATTGGCGAAGGTTAACTCATTTGGACTTTTTCCTAGTTCCCTTTGAAATTTCAATGCTTCCCTTTGCTTTATTGTCCAAACGTTGGAACCACAAAATTTCAATTTAAAGTTACCACTCAATGATTTTATGTCAACTTTTTTCTCTTACTCACTAAGGAAAAAAAAAAGTGGACATGATATAATTATGAAAATGTATGTATAGAATAGGATAGGTATTGTTAATCACTCACAGCCTTGGTTTTCCCTCCCACTATATTATAGAATAAAGAAAATATAAGATTTTACCTAATTCAGGTGGGATGGCAAAAGGCAAAACTTAAAAACTCTAAACTCATAATTACATTAAAAAAAATGGTTTACTGCTGGAGACGCACATTAGGAATTAACCAACCTAAGGAATAGGAATAAGTATTAAATTAACCCACCCAAAAGGCGGGGTGGAGTTCTTCAATTGGATTTTAATAATAACCCTGCATAATTACCATTTAATCGGATTCCGAGGTCTATTTTATATTTTCAAATTATTATGTTTTTTATTATCTCAATTCTATCATTCTTACTTAATTTTAATTTGTTATCTAAAACTTTCACTCACAGGTGTCCCATAATCTAATACAGATATCTTATTATCTCTCATCTCATTAAAAATATAATTTAAAATTATTGTTTTACTTTGATAAAGTATAAAAAGTAGATTGAATCTCAATTAAATATATTTTTAATTTTTAGGGCTGGATTTGAAATCAATAAATTAATATTTGATTAAACTAAGTTAAGAGTAAATTAAATGGATAAATTTCAAAATCATATATGAACTTTGATTTATTTTAATTATACATAAAACTTTAATTTTGATTCAATCATACACGCTTAAAAAAATAAAATATCAGTTTATTTTATATTGGACAAATATTATTAGTAAACATAAAATGATGTCATATCAATAATTATATTAATAATTTATGAAAATTAAATAAAATTAATATATAATTTTAAGATTTTGAGGATAAGAAAAAGACCCCTGCTCCACTAGTTGCCTATCTCTAGGTACTGTAATACAATAAATCCCTCACAGTTTATTTCCCTATATTCAAATAGAAAACGAGTTTGGTGTGTGCAATGTATATATCCTTTAGTATGCTTGTAGTCGGTATAGTGGGATAATATAACTTATAGTATCTGAATTTAGTAATTAGATGTACATAAAATTTGATAATTATAAAAGTTTGATGACATTTTAAAGTGTCATGTTCAAGAAAATAGATTTAATTGTCAACTTTACATACAAAATTGATAAAAATAAAAGTAAAGTACCAAAATAAATTTAATTACTAAATATAGAGACTAAAAGTTATATTAACCTTATTGATATTCCTTTGTATCTATCTTAAGGTAAAAGGCAATGATGGAAATATTATATTATTTTGATTCGTATCTATCCTCGTTAAAATTACTGTTATTAAATTACAAATTTTATAAAATGAAAGTGAAATTAAAAATTTAGGGACATATAGTTTTTGATTTTTTTAAAAATTATTCATTAAAGTTTGGGCTACAGGAAGGCTTTGGATTAGGTTTAAAGATCTTTTACTTGATCCAATAAAAAGAAGTTGTAATATATTAAAATATTGTCAAAAGTTATTTTGATATTAAATAACAAATAAAGAAAATGAAATCAATAGAGATGGTAAAAAAGAAATATCTCAAATTAAGTTCTAAGTTCAATAAAATGTACCAAGAACCGTAAAAAAAGTGGGAGGAGGAAATGGGTCTGGCTGGCATTGCCCACCATGAGAGGAATAGGGATGAAGGAGTCCCCACAATGTACGTGGCGATGTTCAACCAATCATGGAAACTACAGTAAGTCCTTGTGATTTGTAATCCTATCATTAGAAATTTATGGCAATCACGCGTCCTTTGTGCCTAAAATTGATAATCCTATCTCTCTGAAACGCCGTAAGAGAGAGGATTATGCTTTGTCTCGAAAAATGAAGCAGAGGCAGTGGTCAGTTACTAATTCACTATCGGAGGATGAATGGGGTCCAAACCCGAAACCCACCTTGCTCGAGTTTAGCAAGTGGGTCCTTGAATCTTGTTTATCTCCCATGCATGCAAAACTCCATAACCAGGCTTTTTTATTTTTATGCTTCTTCTTAACCACATAATTGGAACATGGCGTATTGCTATAATGACATTTCATGGCATTGGCCTTGGCCCCTCACTTATTCAAAACCAGCTTTACATCTTTGCCTACAATTTTATATCCTGATGCTTTCCTAGAGACATATGTGAAGGAGTTGGAAAGCAAAGTTCAATAGTGAATCTCAATTATTTTGACACCAAGGGTATTGTTTTTTGCCCCATAAAACCAACCCAAAAACCACTAGGTTCAGTAAAAAGGGAAATGAAAATGATCTCAATAGCTCAACTAGTGATCGAGTAGAGCCAAGACTTTTGTTTGGATTGCAAGAAGAAAGTTATTAACTTCAAAGTTTTAAGATCATCCATACGTTTACTTGAGTTGCACCGGTTTTCTCATATTTGCTGCCAGCTTTGGGGACAAGGGGGCCCTCTAAAAAAGTTTGCTACTGACGTATCACCCAATTTCACTTAAATTTGAAGCTTCTACAAGGTTATCGTTTTCGTAGGTTTGAAAATTTGCTTCACAAATTCAGCATCCATCATAAATCTCTCTAGACTTATACGTGTTTTAGTTTTTCTCCGTACGAACGCCTTTGGTTTCATATTATTTGCTTCATTGATTCAGAACTACAGAATGAAATCTAGCTGTTCTCGATGAATTACTTCTTTCTTTGGCATGCCTGCCCGCCCCATTATGAAAAGTTATCAATTAAGCAGATCACAAGGTTGATTTTGGCGGTTGTTCAGTCATTAATTTGTCTCAAAATTCATATTTTCGGTTTATATAGTCAAAATTTGTATGCTTTAACCACCAACTTGTCTACTTTTTTTTTCCCGTTTTCTTTTTATATAGACTATTCGTGGATTTTATTTTCTTGGTGCCTAGTATTCTGGGTCCTATTCATTTTAAGGTTGCAAATCAATTCAGGTCTATTTCTTTGTAAAACCTACCCTAAAAACTAGTAGTTGAAAACATTAATAACCTTTCTGAAAGCGAATCTAACTCCTTACCCATAGTATTACTATATAAAATGAAATTTATTGTAAATAAAAGAGAAAATAATATTTTTGGTAATTCTAGTCCTTTACAAACTATAATATTTCTTATTATTTTCTTTATTTCATAAATAGGAATATGAGTGATTCATATCATAATATCATGTACCATATGAATATATGAATCTCATATGTACGTAAGTATTTAAGTCATCCATATCATATCATAAATACATGAAGGATAATATATTTCACAATATAATGTACCATCATATATATGAATTTGAGATGAATCATTTATATCATAATAGCCTTTTAAGTAGGGTGTATCTATTATAATATTTCTGATTGGATGATTATTCTATATGAATATATTTTATTAAAATTTTACTAAAACAATTACTATTTAAAACTCAAAATAGAAAAAAATACAATATTTATGGGAAGTTTCCCTAAAATTTATCCAATTATACAATGTATTTGATACCACACATTCCAATGTTATCCATATGCTTCTTAAAAATTAAAGTTGGCATTGTTTTTGTGAATAAATCTGTTGGAATACAATGGCGAATTTTGCAAATATTTATATCACATTTCTTCAAAAAATCATGTCTAGTAAACCTTTGGAAAAATATGTTTAGTCTTATCATCTTTTTTATAGTCACATTCAATTTGTGAAATGCATATTGCTTTATCTTCATGCAATATTGTAGGTTTGCCATTTTTCATAGACAATCCACATGTTTTTCTCCTGTGTTAAATCAAAGTCTTTAATCACATGCATTCACGAATTGCTTCATGAAAAATCTGTTGAGATCTGGTATCCTTAATGTAGTGATTTCGTCAGTAATGTTTGCAATAGTTCGAACGGATTGAATTTTTTTATATATGTGTCATTAATGGTTTTTGTGTGAAAAGAAAAATGATAAAGCAAATATCGGTTCACCAATTACTTAAGGTTTAACTAATATTAAGTAGCATTATGTGGTCGGATTGTGATGCAAAAGGCACATTATATTAGTAGGTAATCTAAATGGTTCGTAGTCTGAAGAATCAAATTTAAGCAAAATGATTCAAGAGACTACAATGTTGTCTATCATGTCCGAGTTCAAGTGGGGAGATACATTGTCTTGGGTATTAGAACGGATGACTTCTATAAAGCTAGAGACATAGGTGTAATTTTCTAGACTGACAATACATCTGAAAAGACCCAAGCTGAATTTATCCTGGATTTGTTTATAAATTTATTCACTTGTGACGTTCACGTTTTGACTTACCTGAATTTATTCACTTATGTATGGCATGGCTGCATTTACAACATTGAAATTCCTAGCTCGATAAATGGTAAATAAGATTCTCTCAATAGCATTGTATGGTTTATGGAAAAGAATTGTGACTACGAGTCATTTGTTTGAGACAAATAATTTTTATTACTATTTGTTAGTAATGATATTTTTCATGGTAGAAGTTGCAACCATGAAATAAAATAGGATCATCATACTAGGTGAATGAATTTTAATTTAAAGAGATTAAGGATATCCTATGAGTGCAGCACACTAATGACAATGTCATTGGACAAACAAAATTATAAGTTGCTTTCATAATTATATATAATAAGATAGAGTTTATTTCCGGTACTTTTAATAGATTGACTACATCACAAAATAATGTTGTAATTAATAGATGAAGAGTCAGAAGTTAATTAAAAATTATTTTATCCCTAATTATATATGTCTAATTGGCCCCTCCGCTAGTTAATACAACCTTGTTTGAATTGCAATTAGAATTGATATGTTGAGTGAATGGAAACAATGAAAAGAGAAATAGATTGCATGTATTTCTATCTACAGTAAATGCATTTTCTCAAGAGAAACAAAAGATAACTTGAAAATTAATTTAATTTCTTTGAATTAATATTTTTGAATTAATATTTAATTAATTGTAATTAAATAATTGAATCCAAATTGAGAATTAGGTTAATTAGTCATTGCAATTTTACTGAAAGAGACAATTAAATTTGTTTACTCATAAATTCTAGTACGATAAAGTCGTCATAATTTTTGTAGCGACGTAAAATTTTAATACGGGCGCTAATTGAGAAAATTATTGAACATTTGAAAATAGAGTTTCGAATTTATTAAAAAAGGGAGTCGTCACCGATCTTTTTTCTAGGTGTGATCGGACACCTAATAAATCCTCTTTTTTAAAGAAAAAATATTTTTTAAATTTTCTTAAAAAAGGCGAGTTTAGGTCTACATCAAAATTCCAGAGAAAAATAGGGTTCGGAGTCGATTCTGCTGAGGAAGGTATTAGCACCCTCGCGGACGCCCAAAATTGGTATCTCGTTAAACGCGTGTTGTCTTAATTTTTAAAAATACAAGTTCAATTTAATATTTAATCGTGATCTGATTGAAACGCGAATTTTTTTTTGAAAACACGAAAATTTTGAAATTGGAGAAATTTTTTTGAAACCCGAGAATTTTTGAAATACGAGAATTTTTAAAAACATGAAATTTTTTTAAAACACAGAAATTTTGAAAATACAAAAATTTTTTGAAACACGATTTTTTTTTAAAACACTAAAATTTTGAAATACAAGAATTTTTGAAATACGAGAATTTTTGAATGAAAATTTTTTAAACTCGAGAATTTTTTAAAACCCGAAAATTTTTGAAAACACGAAAATTATGAAACATTAGAATTTTTGAGAACACGATTTTTTTTTAAAACACGAAACTCTTGAAATACGACAATTTTTTGAAAACACAAAAAGTTTTGAAACTCTGAAATTTTTTTTTTAGATTTTTTGATTTTTTAAAAGGGCGTATCGTATTTAACACGAACCGATGATATTCACCCAACATAGCGATGAGATCAACGACTTATTGTCAAATTGATTCGTTGCCTTATTTATTAAAATTATTCGAATATATAAAAAGAAAATATAAATATAAATATAAATACAAAAAATGCTAAAAAAATTTCCAATAATATTAAAAACAAAATGTCATGAAAATATACGAAATAAATTACAAGTGGGTAAAAAGGAAATTACCGAAAAGCTCAAAATTACGGGCTTGTCGGTCTATTTTTTCTCTTTTTTTTTCTTTTCCCTTTTCCCTTTTTCTTCTTTTTTTTTTTTCTTCTTCTTCTTTTTTTTTTTTGCAGTTGGGCATGAGTTGAAATTTCTTTGGCCCTGGCACAGGTCTTCTTGGGCTGGCAGGCTCTTGTTGTGCTTGGGGCTAGCTGTTAGGTTTTTTGGCCTGCTTTCCTTTTTTTTTTGCTTGGGCTGTTTTTTTTTTTTTTTGCTCCTTTCTCTTTTTTTTTTTATTTTTGGGCCTGCTTCTTTGTTTTTTTTTTGGCTGCTTTTGTTTTTTTTTTGGTCTTTGGACTCGGGTCAGAAGGCGGGTTGTCGTCGGAGTAGCAGTTGACCTGATGATATTGTTTTTTTTTCTTTTTCTTTTCTTTATTATTTCTTTTCTTATTTCTTATTTCTTATTTTTCTTTTTTCCTTCTTTTTTTTCTTTCTTTCTTTCTTCTTCTTCTTCTTCCTTTTTCTTCTCCTTTCTTCTTCTTCTCCAAAACGCTATCACGTGGTCGCCTCCTCCACCGGTGTCGACTTCTTCTTCCTCTTCTTCTTCTCCTTCTCTTCTTTTTTCTTTTTCTTTTTTTTTTCTTTTTCGTGGGTTTTTTATTTTTTTTTTTTTTTGGGGTTCCTTCCTCCCGATTTTTGGTGGTAAGAGCCCTTTTATTGTTGTTTTTTGCAGGTAGCAGGTGGCTAGGGGGAAGGGAGGCCATCCCCTAGGCTGGTGGCCGGAAATCGTGGAGAGTAGGTGCCCAAATCTCGTGACTCTGCCAGAAGGACTAAATCACAAATGTAGTGAAACTTTTAGGGCCAAAACATAATTTTGGGAAAAATAAGGGGTTAAAATGTAATTTTAGAAAAGTTTAGGGGCCAAAGTATAATTTTAGAAAAGTTGAGAGGTCAAATGTAATTTTGGAAAAGTTGGGGGTTAAAATGTAATTTTGATTTTTTGTATTTTTTTAATAATTTTTTTAAAATTTTAATTTTAAACACGAAATTGAGCCGGACAAAATTTAGTGTTTATAATGCTTCTCTTGCTCATCATTTGAAAAGCAGAGATAGAAAGACTTAAAAGCACTAAATTTTGTTCGATTGTCCAATCTTTATTCTTTATTGAAAAATAGAAATCAAAAATAGCTCGCATGTGACCTGAAGCTCAACTCACCTTTCGGATTATGAGTTGATCTTTGAAAAAGCATAAATTGAAAATACCTCAGCGTGTGACCCGAGGCTTAACTCACCTCTCGCAATATGAGTTGTTTTTTTTTCTTTTTGAAAAACAGAAATTAAAAAATACCTCAACAGTGTGACCCGAGGCTCAACTCACCTCTCGTAATATGAGTTGATTTTTTTCAAAATCGAAATTAAAAAATACCTCAACAGTGACTGAGGCTCAACTCACCTCTGTAATATGAGTTGATTTTTTGAAAAGCGAAATTAAAAAAATACCTCAGCGTGTAACATGAGGCTCAACTCACCTCTCGTAATATGGGTTGATTTTTTTTATTTGAAAAATGTAATTTAAAAAATATCCCAAAGATGTGACTCGAGGCTCAACTCACCTCTCGTAATATGAGTTGATTTTTTGACAAATGAATTAAAAATACCTCGATCAGTGACTGAGGCTCAACTCACCTCTCGTAATATGAGTTGATTTTTGAAAACAAAATTAAAAAATACCTCATGGGACTGAGGCTCAACTCACCTCTCGTAATATGAGTTGATTTTTTGAAAATGAAATTAAAAATATCTCAACAGTGTGACTGAGGCTCAACTCACCTCTCGTAATATGAGTTGATTTTTTGAAAAATAGAAATTAAAAAAATACCTCAGCGTGTGACTTGAGGCTCAACTCACCTCTCGTAATATGAGTTGATTTTTTAAAAAAAAACAGATAAAAAATACCTCAGCGTGTGACCTGAGGCTCAACTCACCTCTCGCAATATGAGTTGAATTTTTTGTTTTGTTTTGTTTTGTTTTTGTTTTTTTTTTGGAAAAAAAAATCAGAATTTGAAAATACCTCGGCATGTGACTCGATGCTCAACTCACCTCTCGCATTATGAGTTGATTTTTTTGAAAAAGAAATTGAAAAATACCCCGGCGTGTGACCTGAGGCTCAACTCACCTCTCGCAATATGAGTTGATTTTTTTGAAAAATAGAAATGAAATAATTTATCAAAATTTCAAAACATATAATCTGGTTGAACTCGGATGTCTTCTTTTTTCTTGATTCAGCACAACTATCATCAAAATCTCTTGCTCTACTGGAGTACCTGTATATGTCATGCGTGATGTTATCATGATATGCACGTGTTTGTCTTAAATGCTTTCATGCCTACATGATCATGCCATGCGCATTGGGTTTATTTGTCATACATCCCCTTTTCGTTACGATTTTCATGATGACCTTTCAGGTTTTGTACTCGTCCTCGAGTTTTACGAGTAATCTGCGTTTCTCGTATATCACCCTTTTGCCCCCTGTTGAACTTTGTCCTTGCTTTGAGGTTCTTATACTTACCAAATTCTCATCCGAGTAATGCTCAACATTCCTTTTGTTTAGAGCACGTCATTTCACTATTTATCATTTAAATAAACCATAAATGAGATGCATGAAAATGGAAAAGTAGGTATGAAAAGGATACCTCACGTTCATATTTATTTCAAAAGCAACAAGCAAAGAAAATTGACAAGGAATAACCCAATAAAGAAAACATTATAAAGAAAGGAAAGCAGATTCAATGGACACAAATGCTCTAGACATTCAACGCATGAACTTCTCCACATTTCTTCATCCTGGATCTTTTCAAGCATGACTTCTTGTGTAGAAGATTTCGAGCTTCCGAGACTGCTTCAAATATTGTAATCTCACCACATGACTCCCCGTTCAAATCGTCCTGCTTCTTATGTCCGAACCCCCTTCATTAGGACGCCCTTTCAGGTTTTCACCCTAATCTTTTTTGTTTATCAAGACGCCCTTTCGGGTTTTCATCTTGATCTTTTTCTTTTTTTTCTTTTTTTTTATCAAGACGCCATTTTCGGGTTTTTATCTTGATCTCTTTTTTCTTTTCTCTTTTTTTAGGCATACTACTTTCTCACGACATCTGAGTTCACTGGATTAGGTAAATCCTTCTCATCCATCTCAGTGAGAATCAAAGCTCCACCTGAGAAAGCCTTCTTTACGACGTATGGCCCTT
Organism: Gossypium rotundifolium; assembly: GCA_025506655.1. Lineage (NCBI taxonomy): Eukaryota > Viridiplantae > Streptophyta > Magnoliopsida > Malvales > Malvaceae > Gossypium > Gossypium rotundifolium. Next base: position 19,469,304 of record CP106733.1, on the reverse strand, counting down.
CCCAATTTGGTGCCCATTTTCCTCGAAAGTCTTTTTGTATTGGGAGAATCTTTCTCAGTATGAGTTCTCCCTCACAAAATTCTCTTGGCCGCACCTTCTTGTCATGGGCTGTGATCATTCTCTTCTGGTACATTTGTCCATGGTAGATTGCCTTCAAGCGTTTTTCTTTGATGAGATTTAGTTGGTCATATCGAGCTCAAACCCATTCTAATTCTTCTAGTTTCGACTCCATTAAGACTCGTAGAGAGGGAATCTCAACTTCGATGGGCAGCACAGCTTCCATTCCATAGACCAGAGAGAAAGGAGTTGCTCCTGTAGATGTCCGCACAGATGTGCGATATGCATACAAAGCAAATGGTAGCTTCTTGTGCCAGTCTTTATATGTCTCAGTCATTTTCCCAATAATTCTCTTAATATTTTTGTTAGCCGCTTCTACTGCTCCGTTCATCTTTGGGCGATATGGTGAGGAATTATGATGCTTTATTTGAAATTGCTCGCACACTTCTTTCATCATCTTGTTGTTCAGATTTAAAGCGTTATCTGAAATGATTCTCTCAGGCAAACCGTATCGACATATGATTTCTTTTTTTAAGAACCTGCAAACTACGGTCTTTGTCATATTAGCAAACGAAGCGACTTTTACCCATTTTGTGAAGTAATCTATAACCACAAAAATGAATCGGTGTCCATTCGAAACTTTTGGGAAAATTGGCCCTATAATATACATGCCCAACATAAAAAAAGGCCACGAAGAAGTCATGACATGAAGGGGCGAAGGGGCTGGATGAATTTTATAGCCATAAATTTGACATTTGTGGCACTTTCTTGCGTAACTAATGCAGTCATTTTCCATCGTCAGCCAGTAATAACCGAGTCTCACAATCTGCCTAGCCATAGTGAAACCATTGGCATGCGTCCCACAAATTCCTTCATGGACATCTTCAAGTATTTTTCTGGCTTCAACAGAATCCACGCATCTCAGGAGCACTTGATCTTTTCCTCTTTTGTACAGGATATCCCCATCAAGGAAAAATCTCACTACCATTCTTCTGATTGTTCTTTTGTCGTTCTCATTTGCTTGCTCAGGATACCTTTGATTCTTGATATATTCTACGATATCATGGAACCATGACAGTCCATCCATCTCTTTTTCAATGCTAAAACAATGTGCAGGGGACTTTATATATGCTCATTTGGAGAGGCATTATTTTTGTTTCTCTGTTTGCTTTGAACATTGAAGCCAAAGTGGCCAGGGCATCAGCCAATTGGTTTCCTTCTCGTGGGAAGTAATTAAAAGTCACTTCTTTGAATTTTTTAATTAGTTCCACAACAACATCGCGATATTTAACTAATTTTGAATATCTCACTTCCCAATCTTCACGGATTTGGTAAATCACCAATGCTGAGTCCCCGTACACTTCTAAGATTTCGATGTTTCGTTCAATAGCTGCACGAAGTCCCATGATGCAAGCTTCATATTCCGCGACGTTATTGGTATAGAAGAAATTTGATCTGGCAGTGAGCGGATAATGGTTCCCTTCTGGTGACACTAAGACTGCTCCAATCCCATGCTGCAATGCATTCGATGCACCATTGAAGCTCATCTTCCATGATTTGTCTTTTGACGACTCACACCCTTTTTCCGTAATGCACATCAAGTCTTCATCTGGGAAATCAAATCTCAATGGCTCATATTCCTCCGTTGTTTGAGTTGCTAAGAAGTCAGCTATCGCGCTCCCCTTTATCGACTTTTGACTCATTTATACGATGTCGTACTCTGATAGTAGGATCTGCCATCGTGCCATTCTTCCTGAGAGTGTAGGTGATTCCATCATGTACTTTATTGGGTCCAGCTTTGAAATTAACCACGTCATATGATACAACATATATTGTCTGAGCCTTCGAACTACCCAGACCAGAGCACAACAGAAATTTTCAATTGACAGGTATTTTGCTTAATATCTTGTGAACTTCTTACTGAGATAGTAAATCACCCTTTTTCTTTTCCCCAACTCATCATGTTGCCCCAGTACGTAACCCATTGAGTTTTCAAACATAGTCAGATACAATATTAACGGTCTTCTGGGAGTTAGAGGTACTAGCACCGGGGGACTAGATAAATATTGTTTTATCTTGTCGAAGGCCACTTGGCACTCCTTGTTCCATTCTCCAGGATTGTGTTTTCGAAGGAGTCGAAAAATTGGGTCACACTGGTTTATAAGTTGAGCAATGAACCGAGCGCTGTAGTTCAACCTCCCTAAAAATCCTCTGACTTCTTTTTGTGAGCGCGGAGGTGGTAGTTCTTGTATAGCTTTTATCTTATCTGGATCAACCTCAATACCTCTCTCACTGACAATGAAGCCTAGTAATTTTCTCGAGGTAGCCCCAAACGTACACTTGGCTGGATTAAGCTTCAGCTGAAACTTTCTTAGTCTTTCGAACAATTTCCTGAGGTTTTCAACATGCTCCCTTTCCCCCCGAGATTTGGCAATCATATCATCGACATAGACTTCTATCTCTTTGTGCATCATGTCATGGAATAGCATCACCATTGCCCTCTGATATATTGCCCCAGCATTCTTTAATCCGAACGGCATCACCTTGTAGCAGAATGTGCCCCACATCGTTACGAAAGTAGTTTTTTTCCATATCTTCGGGAGCCATCTTAATCTGATTATAACCCAAGAATCCATCCATGAAAGAAAACAATGAATGTTTTGCTGTGTTATCCACCAACGTATCGATGTGTGGCAAAGGGAAATTATCTTTAGGGCTTGCTCGATTCAGATCGCGATAATCTACGCACATTCGCACCTTTTCGTCTTTCTTCAGTACCGGGACTATATTAGCTACCCATTCTGGATATTTAAAGACTTGTAAGAAGCCAGCATCAAATTGTTTCTTGACTTCTTCTTTTATTTTTAACAGTATTTCAGGTCTCATTAGTCTTAGCTTCTGTTGAATGGGTTTGCATTCTGGTTTTAATGGGAGTCTATGGACCACTACATCTTCGTTCAACCCTGGCATGTCCTGATATGACCATGCAAATATATCTTTGTACTCACGAAGTAAGGCGATCAAATCATGTTTAGTGTTTTCTGAAATGGAAGTCCCAATCTTCACTTCTTATCTCTTTTCTTCATTTCCAAGTTCACTGTCTCAACAGATTCTTGATGGGATAAAATCTATTTATCTTCTTGTTCTACCATCCTTAGTAAGTTAGGAGACGATACATAATCTTCAGCATTTTCCTCAACTTTGAATTCTCCTTAACAAATAGCTTTCTCAAAATCGATTTTAGGACCTGTAACGGGATTGTTCATGTCGTTGGTATCTGAGCACCTGAAAGGTGAATGGAAAAAAAAACTATAGAGGAGCATCAAAGTATTGGAACCAAACAAATATAATGTTATGGCATGATATGAGGTACATTTAAGGACAGGCTGTGAGAAGAGGGAATAATTATGAAGTTAGCAAGAATGAAAAGACTATGATAAAATGCATCTCCATTAATATTCATTTAAATGATAAAGAACAAACATAAGCTCTTACAAAAGAATCCCACTATTACTTAGGGGCACACAGAAAGAGAGTTAACATTGAACATTACTCTGGAGAGGACTTAGAAACTACAAGAAGATCCACAGCAGTCCAATTGCTCAAAATGAATCCAAGAGGACAAGGGTGTATCATTGAAACATCTTCAATTCCATCATCCCCTTTGTCAACAACATTTATACTGACGTTCTGAAGACCTCTTTCAATCCATAACATCGTGCTTTATGGATTATCTCGCCCTGGGTACATCATTCCTGTAGATGTAAATGTTTTTGACAAAGGAGGATACGCTATGGGCTCCCATTCCAATTCCCGACCTGAGGCTCTTGTAATCCTCCTTTTTTGATCTTTCTGCAACTGTTTTCTTCTTTTTTGCATATCCGGCTTGAATCTTAAATCGTATCGAGCCTTGTGATGTACTGGTTTTAATGCTCTAACTATCCCTTGTTGATTTCTTTCCAAACCTTTCTTCGCTCGGGCTCCCTTTCCCACAGTCAGTTTAATTCCCATTTTGGTATTCCTTGACAGTTTGGGTGTAGGAATGCTATTTCCTTCAGCAACGAATGTAGCATTGATAAATTCAAAGGAATGGAAGGAACATTCTACTGCATCTTTGTTTACTTCGATGTAGAGTGTGTCAGTAGAGATAGATGCAACAATGTCTTCTTCACCAGCGACCGTGATCAAGCGGCTATCCATGATGAACTTTACTTTTTGATGGAGAGATGAAGGAACTGCCCCATCAGAATGGATCCAATGCCTCCCTAAAAGGCAATTATACGAGGGCGTGATGTCTATGACCTAGAACTCGATATCATACATACATGGGCCCACTTCTAGAGGAATTTTGATCTTTCCCATGACCTCTCGTCGTTTCCCATCAAATGGCCTTACTGTAGGGTGACAAGGCCTCAGATAAGACATATCAATTGGCATCCTAGAAAGCATGGCCAAAGGCATAACATTGAGTGCAGACCCGTTGTCAATAAGCATATTCGGTATTATATAGCCTTTGCAACTGGTTGTGATGTGCAATGCTTTTACAAAGCCCCTACCGTTTGGTGGTATTTCGTCATCACTGAAAGAGATGAAATTGTCCGCATTCAAGTTGTTCACCCACCTATCAAGCTTTTCAACAGATACGTTGCTCGCCATATACGCTTGATTTAACACTTTCAGCAAATCATTCTGATGTGGTTCTGAATTCAATAGTAGGGATAATACCGAAATTCATGTCAGTTGCTTGTTCAACTGCTCCACAACATTATATTTACTGTGCTTGATGAACTTTAAGAATTCATGTGCTTCATCCTCATTCACAGGTCTTTTAATTTTTTGCTCAGATTGTATTTCAACATCAACCTCCGCATCATGCATTGGTGCCTTTCCTTTCTGATTCGAGTCACCAGTCTTCTTCTTTGGTTCAACCACCTCAGGAAAGTAACATCTCCCACTGCGGGTAAAGTGTCTCACTTCGCTAACAATTCCAGTCGTAGCTTTGGATTTTTCACCTTCGGGTATGATAATGTTGACATCATATTTTCATGGTACCGCCTTATTGTCCTTGTAAGGGAAAGGAGATGGTACTTCAATTATCATCTTTGGTTTCACTTTTTCTTTTTTTGCCTCGTAATAGATCACCAAAGGTCGATCGGTGCTATAAGGGGAACCTAATGATTGATTATTAGAAGCGTATATTTCTCCTTCATCGGCCTCTTCCATTCTATTAAAGATCTCGACCTCTTTGTTGTCCATCATGTCTTGAAGTAATCTTTTGAATTCCTCACAAGACTAGATGTAATGCTCTTCTATGCCATGGAAGACACAAAAGCTTTGACCTTTTTTACTTTCTTCCTTAAAAATTCTGTTGAGTGGACAGAGCAAACCCTTCATAGCCATTATTTCCCATACCTTCCACAAAGGTGTCTTTATTTCAGAAACACAACTTTTGGCTCGCCACCTGTCTTCTTTCGTCACCACACTTACGTTCCCTTCAGAATGATTAGGGAGCAGATTTTCAGCCATATTACTAGCACCATCAAATCGTAAAATACCTGCATCAATAAGACCTTGAACCTTCTTTTTAAAGGAAAGATAATTTTCTGTAGAATGCCCCTGGTTTCCAGCGTGGTACATGCAACTAGCATTAGGATCGTACCATTTTGGGTATGGAGGCTTCAGGGGTGTCATACAATGTGGGGATATTAATTATTTTTCCAATAGTTTTGGGCAGAGCTCTCCGTATGACATGGGAATAGGGGTTAATTGAGGTTTTTCAGGATTGGGTCTTGTTGGTCTTTGTTCATTTTTGGGTTGGCTTTGAGTAGGCATGGTATTTCGTGGGAACATGACGAATGGTCTTTGGTTATTTGTGGCGTAGACGGGGTAAGGAGGAGGTGCTTGATAGTAAGGGCTTTGAGGAGGAAAATAAAAGTTTAGAGGTGGGCCATATCGAGGTCGTGGTTGGTGCAGACTAGAAGTATAGTGGCTTTCAGTCCCTACTATATGGGTTTCTACCTCTTTTTTCTTTATAGGTACTGCCCTTTTCGAACTCTCGAGGCCTTCCATCCTTCCACTCTTGATGGCATTCTCTATAAGTTCCCCAGATATTACAATATCTGCGAAGTCTTTCATGGTGTTTCCTACCAATTTATCGTAAATCGGCACTTTTAAGGTGTTGATAAAGAGGACTGTTATCTTAGTAGTTAATGAGGGTTCTCTTGGGCCGAGATATCCCTCCATCATTACGCGTATTGCCTAAAAGTCTCCGTCAGCTATTTTTTCATCATCTGCAGGGTTAGTCGATCAGGCACTATGTCGGATACATGCTTGTATTGCTCACAGAATGCTAATGCTAAGTCTTTCCATGATCGAATCCTTTTTCTACTGAGTTGATTATACCATCGAAGAGCCGATCTGACCAAGCTGTCTTGAAAACAGTGTGTTAGCAATTTATCCTCATTTACGTAACCAAACATCTTTCGATAAAACATGATAAGATGCGCCTTTGGACATCTCGTCCCATCATATTTTTCAAAATCTGGCACTTTAAATTTCGGAGACAGAACCAGATCAGGCACCAAACTGAGCTCTTTGGCATTCAGTGCAAAGAAGACTTCAGTACCTTCTATCGCCTTGAGTCTTTCTTCCAGGCTCCTATACTTATCCTGGGTATTATTATCATCCATTTTCAACCTGGCTATTTCTACCGGATCATCCAAATCTAGAACAATTGGATCAGTAGGATTAGCTTCAGGGTTCGATACGAATATACCTTGCCTCTCTTGAGCAGGTGGTGCAGGTCGTTGCTCCAGGCCTGCAGTTCCCCTTGAGAATATCCTCTTTGCATTACATGGACGTGAGGTGGAGTGAATCCTAGAGGATAGAGTGGATCCTGATTAACTCTTGACTAGGGTTCTGTGATGTCGGAGCTCTGTATGGGTCCTTTTCCTTTGACCAAAGCTGTCATCATCTCTATCATTTTTGCCGTTTGATCCCTTTGCTCGAGCGATTCCTCTCGAGATCTTACCATCAGATCTCTTGCTTCCTGCTGTGACTTGGCCAACTGCTCTTGTAACTCTTTTTGGATCTTTTCTATCCTTTCAATTCTTTCGTTTAGTTTAGCATCCATAGTTCTAGCTCTTAGACGCGTCTTATAAGAATGACGTGATTCCAGATTTGTAGTGTCGCAACTGTGGATTATACAGTTTTAGCCTCAGTGAATGATTAGAGTGATATGCACATGTAATGAATGAATGAATGAATAAATGACAAATGAATGTTAATCATGAATAAATATGCAAGAATTTGGTGTTGATTTCAAGATAGCCCCATACTTAGGCATTTCATTAATCAAAAGAGTCTATTACAAAACGTTTTGCCATCTCTGATCTAACAGTTACACAAATTTCCTAGCCACATCGCCTTATTTTTCACTCGTTCTAGGAACTCCAACATGCTTGATCCTTGTCTCAGAGGGAATTGGTAACTGAGAGCTTCGGCTTCATCTGATAATTGCACGATCTGTACAGCCGCCTTACGAATTTCATTGATCAAAGTGTCGAGATGCATATGTTTTTCTTGGAGAGCTCTTTCGTAGGCACGAATGTCTCTGTCATGCTGACCATTCTTTTCTTCTAAGGTTTTTAGGAGAGTATCCAAATGTTGCTGATGAGCTTGCAGTATTTTCTAAATCTCGTATTTTCCTTCTTAGCTCTTGACGCTCAGACTAACTAGTCATTAATTCTGTAGACATGATTTTGTATTCAACATTCTTCTTCCTTAACTCTATCATAGCATGCGCAGCTTTTTCCTCTTCCTTCTTCACTTTCCCTCTCCAGAATTTCATCCTACCTTTGATGTTGCTTAGTTCTTCCTTCCATTCTGCCGATGATTTGCCCAGCCCACTAATCCTTATAGTGCCTCTTAATTTCATATTTTCCAAATGAAGATCCCTTAAGTCATTTCTCATGATCTCAACTTCTTTCTGGACTTTCTCAATTCTAGATTTTTCAATTTGAACATCGATTTTCAGTTGGTAGTTTCCCTCTTGAAGAGAATTAATATCCCATAATAGCTTGGCCTTTTCATGTTCAAATTCATGTCTTGCCATTTCTAGCTCGGATGGCATTTCTTCTGAGAAAGGATTTTGGAAAGTATAATCCGTCGGTGAGATTTGTTGACTATTCACTCGTCGTTGTCTCCATATGTCTTAATCTTGAGTGATAGTATCAGCATAGAGAGCTAACTCCATTAGGTAAATTTCCTTCCAAGACTTTGTAGTATCTCAGACTTTTTTCATGTAACCTTCACCTGTAAAAGCAAACTCAGACTGTGCCAATCCCCCTATAGTTGGTATGAACTATTGTGAAGTGAACTGCCTTTGAACCATTAACGGTGCATATCCAACTCCTCCCCATAATCCGAGTAAAGGCACCCAATCTTGGCTTCCACACTTGTATAATGTAACCGGGACGAATCCATGGTGCTCTCCAAGTTATATCTTGGTAGCGGAGGTTCGAAAAATCAAACCCAGTCTTTGTTGGGGACATCCTTTGGCCAGTCTTTTCCAAGGTAAGCTTCCAATAAAGAGAATGTTTTTGAAAACATGTGGAAAAGTATGCGCTCCACTTTCCAGAAGTGGCTCAGAATCCAAACATTAAGTAACTGCACGCATCCGATAAAATGTCCTTCCCCTTTCCTCCTACAACTTCTTAGAGATCTAAAAGTCTCGGCTAAGATAGTTGGGACGGGGTTGATTCCTTGCCTCAACTTTTCGAAGAAATCTACTACCGCAACTTCTATGTGCCCAAGGACCTTTGGGAAGATAATTAATCCGTAAATGGCCAAAGCAAACAAATCCACTATCTTCACAATATCTGGATGGTTTTGAGCTAAGTCTCGCAGAGAAAACCACGAAACACAACTGACTTCGTTCTTTTTCTTTATCTATTTTTCAGCCCATGTATCAGTCATTCCCGTTAACTTCATTAGCTTTTTCTTGTAGGTCGTTGGTTTGGGCTCCTTCACATATATCTTGCTGAATTGTGCATTGTCAATGCGAAGTAAGGCGACATACTCTTCTATGGTCGGAGTCATATCTTCTTGACTGAAAGTGAAACATTGATAAGCTGGGTCCCAGAATTGAACCATGGCTTGAATCAATTGTTCATCTACGTTAACGGTGATCAAGTGAGCTATATCCCCGTACTTTTCAGTGAAGATGCCCCTAGTGTCTGAGTCCCACTGTTTCCAAATCCTAGTCAAGTCTTCGAGGTTATTCCGACGAGCATTCATAGTCACATGCTCGGGAAGATTGGAGATACATCCTTCCTTTAAACTGTCTCCTTTTGCTTTCTGGGTTTTCAAAGACTAGTCTCGAACCACGACATTTTTCCCGGTTACTTGTGTAATTGACTCCTCCATCAGAAACCCATTTTTGGCAACCAATCTCTAATCAACACCTTCCTAATAAGATGCCTATCATGTATGATAAAATAAAAATAAAGACAAATAACCTTGGTTAGTAATCAAAACAAATATAAACAGAGAAAAACTATGGCAAATCTAACAAATTAAGCTATTTAATCGTGCATTTTAATGAAACCGACCTACTTTTTATTGCTATTTTTTTTTGTTTGTTTTTACCCCATCATACTTTACAAAATAAACTTACCCCACATGCTCATCAAATAATCTACCCGATCCAATTCTATTAAACAGACCTAATTCTCTTGCAAAAAAAATGTAAATGTTAAAGAAATAAAAGGTAAGATGCGTTTCTCCCATGTACTTATTTTGGTGACTATTAATGGATGAAGGTTCGGCATGGCTCTAGTCGGGTGGCTCATACGGTTCACTATATGCAGTTTCGGTTCTAAAAAGGTACTCGAATTGTCCGTATTGTCGCCTACTAAGGCTAGTACAGAGCCTCGGTTATCGCCCATCATAGGCTCGTGAGCTCAATTCGAGGGATTACATTTACTTATGCCTATGCGGAGGGACAAGTTAACTCACGAAAGCATAAGTCATATGTAACCCGAAAGTATTCACTAGCCTGTGCAGAGGGACGAGTTAACTCACGAAGACATAGCGTTTACTTCCACTTAAGCGGACGGAGCCCGGGTAGAGAGCTCATGTTATGCAAAAATGCAAGTGCACAGTGTGTGGGGAGAAACTCACAAACCTTTTCGTTTTTATTTTAAAACTAAAAAAAAAAAAAACTAAAACCGTAAAAACTTAGAGCTGAAAAACAAAAAGATAAAACAAGTTAGAAAAAAAATTTACAAAATAATGCAAATGCATGACTTTTCAAAATTTAAAGATCATGACTAAATATTAATTTGAACAAAGAGTTTTAAAAATTTTGACAACACGCGTTTAATTCCAGACTCAACTCTCAAAAAAAGTCCCTAGTGGAGTCGCCAGCTGTAGCGAGTAAAATTTTAGTACGGGCGCTAATTGAGAAAATTATTGAACATTTGAAAACAGAGTTTCGATTTTATTAAAAAAGGGAGTCGCCACCGATTTTCTAGGTGTGATCGAACACCTAATAAATCCTCTTTTTTAAAGAAAAATATTTTTTAAATTTTCTTAAAAAAAGGGGCGAGTTTAGGTCTACATCAAAATTCCAGAGAAAAATAGGGTTCGGGAGTCAGTTACGCGCGAGAAAGGTATTAGCACCCTCGCGACGCCCAAAATTGGTATCTCGTTAAACGCATGTTGTCTTAATTTTCAAAAATACAAGTTCAATTTAATATTTAATCGTGATCTGATTGAAGCACGAATTTTTTTTTGAAAACACGAAAATTTTGAAATTGGAGAATTTTTTTTGAAACCCGAGAATTTTTGAAATACGAGAAGTTTTAAAAACACGAATTTTTTTTAAAACACGAAAACTTTGAAAATATAAAAATTTTTTGAAACACGAATTTTTTTGAAAACACTAAAATTTTGAAATACAAGAATTTTTGAAATACGAGAATTTTTGAAAACATGAAAATTTTTAAACTCGAGAATTTTTTAAAACCCGAAAATTTTTGAAAACACAAAAATTATGAAACACTAGAATTTTTGAGAACACGAATTTTTTTTTAAAAAACACGAAACTCTTGAAATACGATAATTTTTTGAAAACACAAAAAGTTTTGAAACTCTGAAATTTTTTTTTTAGATTTTTTGATTTTTTAAAAGGGCGTATCGTATTTAACACGAACCGATGATATTCACCCAACATAACGATGAGATCAACGACTTAGTGTCAAATCGATTCGTTGTCTTATTTATTAAAATTATTCGAATATATAAAAAGAAAATAAAAATGTAAATATAAATACAAAAAATGCTAAAAAAATTTCCAATAATATTAAAAATAAAATGTCATGAAAATATACAAAATAAATTACAAGTGGGTAAAAAGGAAATTACAGAAAAGCTCAAAATTACGGGCTTGAAGAACGGGATACGTTATCCGGTCTATTTTTTCTTTTTTTTTCTTTTCCCTTTTCCCTTTTTCTTCTTTTTTTTTCTTCTTCTTCTTTTTTTTTTTCTAATGTTGGGCATTGAGTTGAAATTCTTTTGAAAATGGGCCTAGGTCTTCTTGGGCTGGCTCTTCTGTTGGGCTTAAAATTTGGTTGTTGGGTTTTTGGCCCGCTTTTTTTTTTTTTTTTGCTTGGGCTATTTTTTTTGGCTCCTTTCTTTTTTTTTTGGGCCCGTCTTCTTTTTTTTTTTTCTTTGCTTTTTTTTTTTTTTGGGTCTTTGGACTCGGGTCGGTAGTGGGTTAGGGTCGGGTCGGGTTGACCCGACTGATATTGATTTTTTTCTTTTTCTTTTCTTTCTTATTTCTTTTCTTTTTTCTTTTTTTCTTTTTTCCTTCTTTTTTTTCCTTCTTTCTTTCTTTCTTCTTCTTCTTCCTTCTTCTTCTCCTTTCTTCTTCTTCTCCAAAACGCTGCCGCCGTGGTCGCTGTCTCCTCCACCGGTGTGCGATGCCTTCTTCCTCTCTTCTTCTTCTTCTTCTCCTTCTCTCTTCTCTTTTCTCTCTTTTCTCTTCTTTTTCTTTCTTTTTTTTTCTTTTTCGTGGGTTTTTTTTAATTTTTTTAGGGGTTCCTTCCTCCCGATTTTCGGGGGGTAAGAGCCCCTTTTATTGTTGTTTTTTGTAGGTAGCAGGTGGCTAGGGGGAAGGGAGGCCATCCCTTAGGCTGGTGGCCGGAAATCGCGGAGAGTAGGTGCCCAAATCTAGTGATTCTGCCAGAAGGACCAAATCACAAACGTAGTGAAACTTTTAGGGCCAAAATGTAATTTCAAGAAAAATGAGGGGTTAAAAGTAATTTTAGAAAAGTTTAGGGGCCAAAATATAATTTTAGAAATGTCGAGGGGCTAAAATGTAATTTTGGAAAAGTTAGGGGTTAAAATGTAATTTTGAATTTTTTGTATTTTTTAATATTTTTTTTAATTTTAATTTTAAACACGAAATTGAGCCGGACAAAATTTAGTGTTTACAATTTTAATTCAATTAGAATTAGGTTGAAGAAATATTTTAATTTAAAGAATTATTTAAATTTATTTAAATTAATGAAATAAATGATATTATAGGAATAGAAAATTGATTATTGGGTTTGAGAATTTATGAGCTTGTTTTAAATTAAATAAAGATTAGATAATACATATAATTGTACTCAACACATGAGATAGGTCCAATACGCCCACAACATAAGGGGATGACGACATACTAGGTTTAGTAACCCAATAAGTGCCGCCCACCTGGTAGAATCCTAAGGGATTCTATGGTTTCTATTAAAATGTTATTTTTTATTTTTATTGTTGTAGTAAAACTCTTGTGATATTTCCATATATATAGGGACTATGGGTTAAGTCCAATATATAACATTACGGGGCGTAATTACTCTATCGAAAATTAGTGAGATTTTTTTCCCAAAAATAAATTATATTTTTTGCAAGAACTCAAGTTTTGACTTTGGTTTCTTTACCCATAAAGAGGATTAATTTTTCCCACTAGAAAGTTAAAGTTTTCATTCTATGTTTGATTCAAGAACTAGAGCCCACTTTCTAAGCAACCAAGGGTTCGAGAATAGCAAATAAGATCATTTTGGTTGAAAGCCAGGAATTAACCAGATCTTGCTAAGCTTGAAAAACAAGGTACTAACTTGTGGAGTGTGCCTCGAATTTACGAGTTGACATCGTGACTAGAATGTTAGATTTGTAAAATAAATTTGAAATAAAATTTAATAAACCAGGATCTATCATGTCAAATCATCAAGAATAAATGAAGAATAAAACTAAATGTGGAAGCATACCTAAATCCATGAATTCCTCATAGTTTTACCGGATTTTGGGGATTTAATTTTCCAAATTAGCACACAAGAAATTTAAAGAATATATGATCTCTCTTTCCTAATGATGGGATATTAGAAAAGACATCTTGTGTATAATTTGGGGACCATAACCCTACTATTTATAATTTTAGCATATTAGTTCTAATCAAATTCTAATTAGCCCATCATTAATTAGAATTTGATTAGAAGAGTATCTACACATATTTCACCCATACTTTATTTAATAATTAAAAGCCCAATAAAATTCTAACCAAATTAGATCACTTTTAATTTGGGCTAACCTACCACGATAGTAAATAATAACATGAAATTATCCTTATTATATATATGTGATGTCCAAATTTTTCAACAATCTCCCACTTGGACCATATATATATACTAATTACTTTATAATTACATGTCATTATATAACCTTATGAGCTCAAAATTTTACTATCATATCCAAAAGGTATTCCGAACAATCTTGTCTATTAATTATGTTAACATAGAACCAAGGCAAATTTCGTATATATATATATATCGTAACTAAATCCATCCATGATCACGTCTATTAACACAACCAAATGACATAGATCAAGTATGGATGTGTAGCATGGAAATTACATGCAATATGATCGAAACATGTCTATTTCCAACTGGTCCTCCTTAGTGAGATCAAACCTTACCAAAATCAGAGTGTGAATAAACCAAATAAACTTCATTTCTGCAGAAAATAAACTTAATAACTAAAAAAGTGTCTATAACATTAAAGCATTTAAAAATACAAACTCCCACTAAAACTAAATATCTTTTAAATGACAATACACTCATATGAGCAATGTGCTCTTATAAAACCGTAGGTGTAGTTCCTTAGTAAGCGGATCCGCAATCATGGAGTTTGTCCTAATATGCTTTATAAGCACCTAACCACTCTGAACTTTTACTTTAATAACCAGGAACTTAAAGTCTATGTGTTTTTACTTTGATGTGCTCATGTTGGTACTGGAATAAAAGAATGCAATTTGTTTTCACAATTTGCACCTTAGTGAAAAAATCTTATATCCATATTCCATCAAAATCAGAGTCTATATACCTGATGATCTCTAACTGATTAGACCTCCGATATGTGAGCATGTAATCTTTTGTTCTTTGAAAATACCTTATAACCCTCTTGGATGCTATCCAGTGGTCCAAATCAGGGTTGCTTAAAATATCTGCCTAACATCCCAATAGTGTACATAATATTCCAATGTATACAAACCTGAACGTACATTAGACTTTCCACTGCTAAAATGTAAAAAAATATAATGCAATTTTGTAATTTCAAAATCATTCTTAGGGTATTGATTGAGGCTATACTTATTATTAACAAGCAGTATGTCATTAACATATAAAATCAGAAATATGTACTTACTCCCATTAAATTTGTGATACACACAATCATCAACAATATTCATCTCAAAACTAAACGAAACAATTATTTGATGAAACTTATGGTACCATTGACAGGAAGCTTGTTTGAGTCCATAGATGGATTTTGTCAATTTGCAAACCATATTTTCTGAGTCTTCCGACTCAAAATTTTCTGGTTGCACCATATAAAATGTTTCTTCAATGTCGCCATTAAGAAATGCAGTCTTAACATCCATCTGATGTAACTCAAGATCAAAATGAGCAACAAGCGCCATGATTATCCTAAAGGAGTCTTTCAATGAAACTGGAGATAAAGTCTCTGTAAAATCAACACCTTCTTTCTGAGTATATCCTTTAGTTACAAGACGTGCCTTATACCTCTCCACATTACCATTTGCATCCCTCTTGGTTTTAAATATCCATTTACAACCAATTGGTTTTGCACCTTCAGGTAATGGGACACCTTCCCAAACTTTATTGTCTCGCATAGACTTATACTCATCTTTCATGGTATCAATCTACTTTTGAGAATTAAAAACTTTTCATGGCCTAATGAAAGTTGATTAGATCATCTTCCATCATTCCATTATCATCCTTATGTTCTTGGAGAAATACAACATAATCATCTGGAATAACATTTCTCCTTTCTCTTGTAAACCTCCATAATGGCACTTGTTCTTGAGGTTGTTGAGTTTGCTCTTCTGGAACAATTATCTCATTTAGAATGGGGAGTTGTTCAAAATTGTCTTGCAGAGGTTCTGGATTCACTTCTTGATCAATGATAGGTATAATAACCTGAACATCGTCAAAAGTGATAGTAGGAACTGAGTTAGAATCCAATTCATCCTCAAAAGCAATGTCTCTAACCTTATTTCTCCCCCCAAACTCAACATCCTCAAAAATGTTGCAGTTTTCGTCTCAAAAATATTCTTATTATGGGATCATAAAACTCATAGCCCTTAGATCGCTCAGAATTTCCTTAAGCCTTAACTTTATAGACATCAAAGAAGTCAGAAGTGATGTCATTTCAACCTTATCATGTTTTTTAGCAAAACGTTTCTTAATTTCGTCAAGGAAACTTTGGCCTGAGTAATCTTTTCAGATTCTATGCACCTAAAGGCTTCTAAAATGTTGTGCCTCGTGATCATTAGACTCTTGCAATTTGAACGATCCCACCTCTCAAAATCCCTTTTAATATAGGGGTTGCTTTCTGCAGTGAAAGGTGCGAGTAGTTCTTCCCTTAGTGCAAGGTCTATGTTCATAGAGCCAAGCACTATAAATAAGTGCCTTTTCCATTCATTGAAATTAATCCCATTAAGCATGGGTATAGAATTTATATTAGTAGATATTGTGGCAGTAGAATATGAATTAGCTGGATATAGAACAAAAAATAAATAAAGATAAGCTCACATCAATATTCATAAGTAAACAATAAATTCAGGATAATGGCTAATCTCATCTCAACATACCAAACACAACATTAATATCAAGTCTTTGGACAATAATATTAATAGTAAGCGGTACTCTTGTTGTAGCAATCAAACATTGACAATAAATTATGTCAAACAATTAATTAATCTTTGAACTAACTTATTACTCACATAAAATACCTTATAATTGTCACACATTTATCACCACAGATGTCGTTGAAATTCTGCCAAATATTAACTTACCTTTGGGTCAATTAATAAACGTATGAATCACAAAAACATATATATATAATCATCCCAATATTTCAAATAAACTAATCTACACAAAAGAGGTCACTTTGGCGACATTTTGTTTCAATTAATTTATTTAAAATATTAGACATTCTTAATTAAAAGCCAAAATATGATTTTATTTGTTTCAAAATATCTCTTTTAATTTCATCTTTCAATCAAATTAAAAGATAATAGTATATATATGTATATATATTTATCCCAAAACAACATGAAATGATGTTGGCAAAAATAATAGTTGAATAAATCATAAACCATAAATAACCTCACATAAGACTTCAAATTTAAACCAAAATAATTTGAATAAAGGTAAACCTCATCTTAAGATATCAGACACTCCATTAATATTTCATCTTTGGACAAAATATTAACTTGTAAGTGATATCTTGGTGTAGTAATCAAACATAGACAATAAGAACATGTTGAACAATAAATCTTCCTTTGGGCCGATTTATTACTCACATGTAAAACTGAATAATCGTCACATGTTTATCACCATAGTTGCACATGTAATATTATTAACCTTCATTTGGGCCGATCAATATCAACATAACTTAAGTTACATGCACACAAACTTTTATATTTTAAAACAAAATAATTTATACAAAAAAATCACTTTGGTGACTTATTGCTTCAATTAAGTTATTTTAAAAAATGTAAACATACCAATATTCAAAATTAAAGTTTCCCCAATAGTCAATTGTCAAAACTATATTTTTTTTATTGCTTTATAAACTCCAAAATAACCCCAAATAAGGTTGTCTTACTAATGCAATAAAAAACCGAAAACCTTAATTTTTGACTTTTTTTTTGTTCCGAAACCATATATATCAAAACCAAATAGAAATAATGTAGTGGTTCAAAGCCAAATAATTAACAAGCACATGTATTCATAATTTTGGCATGGATAAGACCACCAAAGCAATTCACGCATATACATGTATTCATAATCAAATAGAAAAACTTACCCTGAATTTACCATGTAAATTCAAAGTTGTATGACTAAACAGACATTCACATGAATACTTGAAAATAAAACTTCAAGTCAATATATCTCAGAATTAAAATTATAATAATTAACATATCCCATAATTCATACCATAGACCATATCATCATAATTTAACCAAATATTTGGAACCATAAGATGCCAAAACTTAAGATTATAGAATCAAACTTAAAACCAAATTATTTAAACACATATTTATGATTAACATCAATTTGCATCAAAATCTAATTTCATCATAATTAAACCATAAAAATATAACCCCGACCGACTTGCCTTACATATTCCAAGTAAATCCAAATTCAAAATATATGCTTAAACCGAATAGTATGAGAAGAATAAGCATATAAACTCAATAATAAATAATATATTCTATCAACTATATATTGAATTCAAGAATTAATGATTATAAAATTAAATTCAATTGTACAATTTTGAACCGAATTTGAATTAAAAAACGATTATAATGAAACCCTAAAATTGAATCGATAAAAAAATTAAAACTAACAAATATTACCATCAATATTAAGGATTCAACATATATAATGAATTCATTGATAAACAATCGGTATATAAGAGACACTTTACTCAAGTAATTTCTTTTACCAACCATATATCATCATGTAAAATCCTCGAACATAATTACTAAAGTGTCTTCAAAACAATATATATATATATATATATATATAAAAGCATAAAAAAAAAAAGATTAACGATTAACAATCTATCTACCGATATAATCAAATATATATCATAAAAAATTCTAATGAACCCAAACTCCATGACTTTTTAAATATTTATTAAAATTGTATAAACAACATAAAATCCTCAATTTTTTAATTCTCAATTAAAACTCAAATCTTTACAGATTATACGAAAATTAAAACCTTAAAAATTTATTTAAAACTTTAAAATTTTATTTAAAGAATTAAAACCAAAAATTTATCAAGAATATCAAAGATTCAACATAATATATAATTAAAATATCAAATCCATAAAATTAAAAAAGAAAACGAATCAATCCGTAAATAATAAAGAATCAATTCATTCTCAATGATTCAACATGACAAAGCTCGATGCCACTTGTTAGATTTGTAAAATAAATTTAAAATAAAACTTAATAAACCATGATCTATTATGTCAAATCATCAAGAATAAATGAAGAATAAAACTAAATGTGGAAGTGTACCTGAATCCATGAATTCCTTATAGTTTTACTGAATTTTGGGGATTTGATCTTCCAAATTAGCACACAAGAAATTTAAAGAATATATGCTCTCTATTTCCTAATGATGGGATATTAGAAAAGATATCTTGTGTATAATTTGGGGGCCATAACCCTAATATTTATAATCTTAGCATATTAGTTCTAATCAAATTCTAATTAGCACATCATTAATTAAAATTTCATTAGAAGAGTATCTACACATATTTCACCCATACTTTATTTAATAATTAAAAGCCCAATAAAATTCTAACCAAATTATATTACTTTTAATTTGGGCTAACCTATCATGATAGTAAATAATAACATGTAATTATCATTATTATATATATGTGATGTCCAAATTTTCCAACATAGAAGACCACGACATCCTGACGAGAAGATTGGCCACGTCCCGACGACATGAAGAATGACATCCGAACGAGGTGCATGCGACATTGCGACGTGGCGATGTGTTCCCCAATTCAACTGGGTTTTTTTCTCCTAGTTAAACTCTGCTATTGTTTTCCAAGTAAACTCTGATCAATTTAGGTTATTTTAGTCATATTTAATCTATGAATTTAGCCTATAAAAGCGGTTGTTGTAACCTAGAATAATAATCTTATCATATTTGAGATTGAGAAATCTTTGTGAGTTTTAAGGAATTTTGAGTTTTAGCCAGATTGCTTTGTTCTTTCGGGATTTAGGGTTGTTGAGATTATCTCCATCTTGTACTCTTTCGGTTTTTGCTCACTTAGTGAAGTCTCATTTGGAGAAATTTTTGAAATTGAGAAAGATTTAATTATTATTTTAATACCAATTCAATTTTAATTTAAAAAATTACCAAAAAAATTATTGAAAAGATTTAGTGGCGCTAGATATAAAAATGCCACAAATAAGGGGTAATAGTGGCGTTTTGTTTCAAAACGCCGCAAAAATAAAATAAATTCAATTGAAACGGCACCGTTTTTATTTCTCCTCTGCTTTTCCTCTAAGTCTTCTCCATTTCGTCGCAACAGAGTTCTCTTCCCCTAAATTTACTCAAGGTCTCAGCTCTTTTTTACCCTAAATTTTTCTGCTTCTTTTTTTAAATTAAACTTTTAGATTTGTACATCTGTTCCCTACTTTATAGATCTATCATATCATTTCTTTGTTTATAAGTTCGGTTGGCAGTAGGACTGAAGAAAAAAAGCGAAATGTTTAAAAGTTTTCTTCTTCTTCTTTTTTGGCATTAGGCACTTGTATCGAATGATAATCCAGTTGCAAGGTGCGTACAATGTTTTCTTAATTCGGTTAAAATGGAACTGGCGATTTTTCCCCATTTGTTTGATTATGAAACCTGGGTTTTATCTTTCCATAAATGTTTTTTTTTCTCTTTGTTTCTTTTTTTTCAGAAGAGAAAACTTTCCGAAATGGATGACATAATTCGAGATCAAGAAGAGAAATTTGTGAATTATGTGCGTGGTAAGTGTAGCTTCATGTTATTGTTAAATCCCTATTTTCATATTTCATGTGAATTGCAAAGTCTTACTCTTACCTTAGTCTTTATTTTCCTCTTCTGTGTTTGTTAGACATGTATATATCAAAGAAAATAAGTAATATCACTTCTCTTTGGCTCTTTCGTTAAACATAAGTTTGTGTTTTGACCTTTCTAATGAAAGGAAGGTAAACAAATAATGAATTATCTAATTCAAAACCATTTTGTCTTGTTGGTCAGTGTGTTAATGGTTTGTCTAATTTCATTTACTAATTATTTTATAGGTAGGTAGTGAGATGGTGGTACAAGAGTTTCGTCTTTGATCTTCCCTACATTGAATAATAGAGTTCTCCTCTTTGTATGGTGAAGCGTTGATTTTCTTAACGGGACTTGTTAACTTTGAAATTGGAAAATCAAGTATGTTTCTTTTTCCATGTTTTCATGGAAAAATTTAGCAAAACTTTTCATTTTGACGGATAAATTCCTATAGGTCTTTATGTTGAATTTTTTTTATCTGGTATTTGTTTGTTTTCTGCTGCTGTGTTTTAGTTGTTCAGGCGCACTAGTTTGCGAGATAAAATCTCAAATTTCATTCTTTATAAACGTCCTTTAATCACATGATTCAAACATGCACTACAAGATTTCTAAAGCTGCTTTAGATTTACTTGGAAGATTAAGTTCCTTAAAAGTTGTATATGTTTATTGTTAGCCTTGTTGGAGTTGAATGCTTGTTGTAGGCTTGATATTGTAATTTTGTAGCTGAACATTTGATTATAGTGGAGCTTTTGATCGGACTCTAAAGTCCCGTGGTTTTACCCTTGATTTAGAGGGTTTTCCACGTAAAAATATCGGTGTCTCTATTTATCATTTTTGTTGTGGTTGCATTGGTTGATTTGTGGTTGATAGGTTGCTAGAGAACATATTTTTGTGCTATTGTGCTTGCCATAATATTTGACAAGAGTTATAGGGAGAGAAAGAACATCGGTTTTGCTTAGTTTTGTTTCGGTTGTTCGGTTTCTTCCCAACAAACGGTATCGAGCTCTATTATTCGTCAAATAATTATGGAAATCAATACAAGCAAGATGATTATGTTGAATGGCACAAATTATCAACTTTAGCGGAATAAAATGAAGGACTTGTTGTTTGTGAAGGCTCTGATCTTAGGTATTTGCTACTCAAAACCCGATTCAAAAAGTGATGAAGAATGGAATTTGAGCATCAACAAGTATCTTGCTTTATTCGGCAATTTGTTGAAGAAAATGTTTACAACCACATTGATCAGAGACACATGCTCGAACATTGTGGGAGAAGCTTGAAAGCTTGTATGCTTGAGATCGGGCAATAACAAGTTATTTTTCTTTGAAGAAAATGATGGCGTTGAAATACAAAGAAGGAACGCTCATAGCGACCATGTGAGTGAATTTGAGCGTGATGAATCGGTTGCTTGGTATGGGTGTCAAATTTGATGACGAGATTTTAGGGCTTTGGTTGCTTGCTACTCTCCGGACTCTTGGGAGACTTTTCTAAGTTTCGCTCATTAATTACGCTTGAAAGGGTATTATTACCTTGGATTTGGCTAAGAGTGGTGTGTTGAATGAAGAGGTCGGAAAGACGATCTCGGGGTTCTACATCACATCGAGGTGTTGGTTACCGAGAACGGGGAAGGAACAGAGACAAAGATGGAAAGAGTAGAGATAAAGGCGAAGCAAGTCAAGATCGAGATACAAGAATCTTGAGTGTCATCATTGTGGTAAGAAAGGCCATATCAAGAAATATTGCTTCAAGTGGAAGAAAGAGAACAAAGGTGGTGATAAACACGGTCGGAATGATGATGAAAAATTGAGGCGTGTTACTCTGCTACTCGTGAAGATCATTGGTCATTCGTGATGAGAATTTGGTCAACCTAGCATGTGACGAGACTAGTTGGGTGATTGATCTTGGTGCATCACTTCATGTCACGTCGAGGAAGGATTTCTTCATCTTATACTCCCGGTAATTTTGGGGTATTGAAGATGGGTAATGACGGTTTGGTTACGGTTGTTGGTATGGGAGATGTTCACCGGTGAGTAACAATGGAACAAAGTTAATTCTCAAGGATGTCGACACGCACTTAGGATATTCGTTTGAATTTGATCTCTGCAGAAAGCTTGATGATGAGGATTACGTAACACCTTGATGAAGAGGCGTTGGAAGTTGACTAAAGGCTCCTTGGTTGTGGCTCGAGGAAAGAAGAGCTCAAATTTATATTTGATGCAAGCTTGACTTCTCGAGAGCAGTGAATGTGATGATGAATCACAACTCAACCGAGTTGTGGCATAAACGACTTAGTCACATGAGTGAGAAGGGCTTAATTGTTTAGCGAAGAAGAATCAATCGCGGTTTGAAGAATGCTACATCAAGGATTGTGCTCATTGTCTAGCAGTGTAAACAGAGAAGAGTTTCTTTTAGAAGCCGTCCTTCTCATGAAGATCGAGTTGCTAGAGTTGGTTCATTCAGATGTTTGTGGTCCGATAAAAGTAAGGTCACTTTATGGTGCACTTTATTTTGTGACTTTCATTGATGACTGTTCGGAGAAAGCTATGGGTTTACACTTTAAAGTCTAAAAATCAAGTCTTTGAGGTGTTTAAACAGTTTCAAGCATCAGTTGAAAGGGAAACAGGGAAGAAGTTGAAGTGCATTCGTACTGATAATGGTGGCGAGTACACAGGGCCATTTCATGAGTATTGTCTGCGACAGGGAATCAGACATCAGAGAACACCACCAAAGACTCCACAGTTAAATGGGTTAGCTGAAAGAATGAACCGAACATTGATTGAGAGAGTCAGATGTTTGTTATCAGATTCAAAGCTGCCAGGATCATTTTGGGCTGAAGCTTTGAATACAGTGACACATGTGATAAATTTGTCACCTAGTGTTCCTTTGCGAGGTGATGTGCCAGATAGAGTTTGGTTTGGCAAAGATGTGTCATATGATCACCTACGTGTGTTCGGTTGTAAAGCATTTGTTCATGTTCCAAAGGATGAAAGATCCAAGTTGGATGCCAAGACTAAACAATGCATCTTCATTGGTTATGGTCTAGATGGTGAGTTTGGTTATAGACTCTATGATCCCGTTCGGAAGAAACTTCGTGAGAAGCGAGATGTTGTCTTCATTGAGAATCGACCATCGATGACATTGATAAGACGGAGAAAGCGAATTCACAAGATAGTGGTGATTTGATCGATGTGAATCCAGTTCCCAAACTCTTCACCGGATCCTATCCGGGATGATGTGCATGGTGATGTTCTTGATGACCATCGGGATATAGGTGACTTTGATGCTCCCATGGATGATGTTGTGAATGATCAACAACAAGCACCTGTAGCTCCACCGGTTCCACTTGAAGGTCTTCCGAGATCGACGATCTTCGCGATATTCTTCGATGAATATGTTCTTTTGGTGACGGGGAGAACACAATGTTATGAAGAGGCTATGGAGAGTGAATGCAAAGATCGATTGGGTTGAAGCGATGAAAGACGAACTTCAATCCTTGCATGAGAACCATACCTTTGAGTTGGTAAATTGCCCAAAGGTAAAAGAGCCTTGAAGAATCGGTGGGTTTCTGAGTTGAAGCAAGAAGAGAAGTCTTCATCTCCACGATACAAGGCTAGATTGGTCGTCAAGGGTTATACTCGAGAAAAAGGGGTTGATTTTGAAGAAATATTTTCTCGGTTGTGAAGATGTCCTCTATCGAACTATCTTGAGTTTGGCAACTGTTATGACTTAGAAGTTGAACAAATGGATGTGAAACCTGCTTTTCTTCATGGTGACTTAGAAGAAGAGCTTTACATGGAGCAACGAGAGGGTTTGTTGCACAAGGGAAAGAAGACTATGTGTGCAGATTGAAGAAGAGCTTGTATGGTTTGAAGCAAGCTCCAAGGCAATGGTACAAGAAGTTTGAGTCTCATTATGGGGAGCAAGGCTACAAGAAGACTACTTGATCATTGTGTATTTATTAAGAGATTCTCCGTAACGATTTTATAATTCTTTTGCTCTATGTTGATGACATGCTTATTGTTGGTCGAATGCTTCTAGAATTGAGAAGTTGAAGCAAGAGTTGAGTAAATCCTTTGCAATGAAGGATTTGGGGCAAGAAAGCAAATTCTTGGCATAAAGTTGACACGTGATAGAAAGGCCAAGAAATTATGGTTATCACAAGAGAGGTACATCGAGAAAGTACTTCAAAGGTTCAAGATGGACAAAGCTAAAGCGGTGAGCACTTCCTTTGCTCGCGCCTTCGATTGAGTATTAAGCATAGTCCTTCCACGAAAAGGAGAAGGAAGAGATGCGAAAATTCCTTACTCTTCATGGTGGGAGTCCGATGTATGCAATGGTTTGTACGAGGCCGGACTTGGCTTATGCCGTTAGTACCATCGATCGTTTTCTTTCTAATCCAGCGAGAGCATTGGAATGCGGTGAAGTGGATTATGAGATATCTTCGTGGCACTTCCAACATGAAACTTTGTTTTGAATGAGAAACCTATTCTTGTTGGTTATACAGATTCAGACATGGCCGGAGATATTGACTCGAGGAGATCTACTTCAGGTTACTTGATCACTTATGCAGGGGGAGCTGTGGCATGGCAATCAAGATTGCAAAAGTGTGTTGCATTGTCTACCACTGAATCAGAGTTCATTGCAGCAACCGAAGCGTGCAAGGAGATGCTTTGGATGAAGAAGTTTATGCATGAGCTCGATTTTACTCAGGAAAAGTATGTCCTGTATTGATAGCCGAGTGCTATTCATCTTGGTAAGAATCCAACTTTTCATGCTAGATCTAAGCATATTGATGTAAGGTACCATTGGATCTGAGATGTTCTTGAAGCTAAGTCTGTTAGAGCTTGAGAAGATACATCTTGATGATAATGGTGCTGATATGTTGACGAAGGCTCTACCAAGAGGAAAATTTGAAGCATGTTGTTTGATCTCGGTATGGGCATTCCCACATAGTCGGAGGGGAGATTTGTTGGGAGGTACCACTATGTGGGAATCCTCAAAATCGCCATGCTTTATGGCATTTTTTATTTCCTTTTGTTTTTTTACGTGATTTATGGGCAGCCAATTTTAAATGAGAGAGAGAGAGCAAAAATCGATTTTAAGAGATTTTCAAGAGGGAAAAAGAGAAAAGCAGAGAGCTTTGAAGCAGAATTTTCTCATTTGCAGCTGTGATCATCTCTTCGATCGGAGGTCCATCCGTGGTTCGATTGAGCTGATTTTTGACAGCAGCTAGGCGACAGGGTGTTCTTGACTTTGTACGGTCGGATTTTTCATCTGAGACCTGTAGCGTCAGAAATACCCGTTTTACAGCAGCTTCGATTTTTTGGTGATGTTCTCCAATTTTTCTCTCTTTTGCTAAAGATTACATATTGTTAGCCTTGTTGGAGTTGAATGCTTGTTGTAGGCTTGATATTGTAATTTTGTAGCTGAACATTTGATTATAGTGGAGCTTTTGATCGGACTCTAAAGTCCCGTGGTTTTTACCCTTGATTTAGAGGGTTTTCCACGTAAAAATATCGGTGTCTCTATTTATCATTTTGTTGTGGTTGCATTGGTTGATTTGTGGTTGATAGGTTGCTAGAGAACATATTTTTGTGCTATTGTGCTTGCCATAATATTTGACAAGAGTTATAGGGAGAGAAAGAACACGGTTTTGCTTCCGCTTTGTTTGGTTGTTCGGTTTCTATATATTCTCGCGTAGTCTACTTCTCAAAACTTACTTTTGTGCATCGTTGCTTTCTTCTAATAGCACTATCATATGAACATTCCTTGAACCATGATACACCATTTATTTGTTTTAGCTACGTTACACGAATATTTCTTTTCCTTTATTAACTTTTTGTGTAAATTCTTTGTTTCTTTTTACCGACATATATTTGGACATTGAATACGTATAAATATAATGCTCCAAATATATGAAATTTTAGAAAGAAAAAAAGTTGATTGTGGTCGTGTCATAAGTACGTATACCAAAATGAAAAGTGTTGCTATGGTCATGGAATACTTTTGTATCTATGTTGTATTATTATAATGTTTGACTTTCCATTTCCATTGCCAGCTTGCTTTACTTAATGTATGTTATATCTATTTTAGGTCACGTAGTGCTGTAGGTCCCCTATAAAGATGGAGTCAAGAGTGCGAAGAGGGACCATCCAAAGGCTTATACTGGTATGCATCTACTATGAAATTTTCTAATATGCTTGTACTCATGAGTCTTATATTCATCTCTTATTTAAATTTTCTCTTATTTTCTAATGTGCATCTACTATGAAATTTTTGGAACTTTAAACACGTATAATACGAAATTCATCTAACAAAATGCACCTCAAAGAACAACTGCTCAAAGAGTTGGAGCGAATCCAATGCTCTCCATCTCTCAGAATTCGACCGTTTTTCGATTATTATTTTTTAAGAATAAATACAAAAATCAAAGAAAACCATTGAAGAGACCATACGACAATCGACAAAACCAAGTTTTAGTTTGTAAAAAGTTGACTAGGATTTTAGAAAGAAAGAAAAACTTGTTTATCTTTGTTTTTGCTAATGTATAAAAAAAATTGCTAACATTTATTTTTGGATTTAAATTTTAGTTTTCCTTTTTCCAAAATTATTTTGGGTTCCCAATTACTTGTCATGTTAGAATTTTGATTTTTTTAAATTGTTTTTAATTTTAAAGAGTATTTTTATAATTTTATTTAAAAATATGGATTTTAATATATATAAATTTTAAAACTTTGTGTTTTTATTTAAAATATGAAAAATTAATTTTTTAAAGGTTATTATTGAGCTTGAATTATTATTGAGCCCTTTGTTTAGTTGATTTAATTTTATTGGAGATCCCTTGATTTAAATGCTATTTCGATATTTTTAAATTAGTGCTAATTCTTTTTTTCTTTTGGTTGCGGGCTAGAATTTATTTTGGTTTATCGTGTTCGAATGGTTGTTTTCTTTCTTATCATACTGTAATTTATTTTGGGTAAGTTTTGTGAATCTAGAACTTCTATGAATTTTAATTCCACTTGTTATAATTCGGTTGGGGTGACGATTAATTGCTTATGTTATAAATTTGCTGAATAAAAATGTAGTTTAAATCCTAATGTGCATTGTCTTTTTATGTCATATTTAATAAGGAATTATTATATTGTTGTAGGTGATTTCAATTGAATTTGGAATTGGAAGCGGATTCAGTTCATTTAACTTAGAGTCGTTGGATATTGATAAAATTTTGGTTGGAGAGGTTTGAGAATGTACATTGCAGCAACCATAAAGAGATATCGTGCAGTTAAGGAAGTTGGGAAGATTAAAATGAGTGTTGGTGTTATTGCATACTATCAATTAGTTCAAGTTTGTCGTAATTTTGTTTTTCTTACCGCTTGATTTCGTGTCGCTATTGCAAGGTGTCCTTGGGAATGCATAAAAAAACTGTCTTAAATATATCCATGTGTGCCATGTCAACTGTGGTTTTATTACTAATTTTGCAAATCACATGATTTTATTAAGTTGATATGCCTCTTGGTTTTTAGTTTTTCTATTGACTGATTAGGAAAGTATGTCTTCTTAATTCACCCAAGTACACCGATCGTAAAATTTCGATTCGCTTGTTATGGAACTATAAAATGTTTTTTGCCCCACGCCTTTCTTTAAACAATCTTAGAAGCAATTGCAGGTGCTTGGCTGCAAAGGGTGAAGAGTCTAATCAACGTGAGAAATTTGCCAAATATTACCGTTCTCTTTGTCCTGGTGAATGGGTGAGTATACCTTGTTTTGTTATCATCATAAGTAAACCAAAGTTTGCCTTTTGCTTTTAGCTTGTAGTACCAAGCTCTATCGTTCACAGGAAAATATGCCTTCTATGCATCATGTCTTTGTTGATGAAGCTTTGTTACATATTCAATATTTTCGGATACCAAGTGATTCATATACATATATGTTTATATAAGGAAATAACTTAAGCTCGATATGAGGGCATAAGTAAATTATGTGTTTTTATTGCTCACTGTGTGCCCTTTATTGTGTTTATGTTGGGAATATAAACTTGTACTTCATTATTTTTCCTTCTCACCATCGAAGTGATGTAGCATATTAGCATCCTACAAGCTCTTCTATACGTCATATTGATAGGATTATCATTGATTTTGTTGATGATGTTTATTACAAATATGAAATAAGTGTCTACTTGAACATGTTATTAGTTTAGGAACAACTTTGTAAATTTTGTCGAGATATTAGACAGATAAGATTACCTTTACATAGTATATAAAAACAAATGTTTATGACCTGTTATCTACTATCATATCCTAAAGAGTAAAGCTTCATTGAAGGACTTTTGAACTCGTATATATTCCTAGGCAATCGTTGTCCACATGTAGAGACAGATAGGATGATCAAACTTGTATGTGATTTACGTGGACTAGATTGAAGGTCTTTTGATCTCATATATATATTCTAGGTACTGGAGTTATTAATGCTGTAATCTGTTACCTCATGTGTGCTCTCTCTTATTGGTGGGCTATAATTACGATCCTAGTTTTCACTATTTACATTCTACACATTTTATATTGTTGTGATTCTTCTTTAATAAAGCAGTTGGTCTGTACTATACCACTTTTTTATGTTTTAATCACCAAATTTGCTACTGTCTCTATCTGAATATAGATGATGAATGTTTTTCCCAATAGGTTGAGTAGATTCCTCTTCCTTTGTTGTTTATGCGTACAGTAGGACAAGCCATTGGTGCTTTTCCTGCACTGGTAAGGAATTTATTTCTGCTCAATTATTAGAATGTTTCTTCTATTGGCTGCTCTTTATCTCAAGAAAAGAAATAAACATGTTTAAAGAATTTAACATGATAAAAAAATATATTCACGACTTATTGATGACTTGATCACCCTAAATTTTGTAGGTGGAATTCATAATGGAGATTCTTTCTCCATGCTCAAGTTATGGTTATGGGGTTTTCTTCAAACTTAAATTTTAAGACCCAAACATGAAATCAAGTTATGGGGTCACTCTTTTCTCTTGTTTCTCTTCTTTTCACTTTTATCTTCAATTACAATGAAGCTACAAGCATGGCCCAAGTAAGTTACAAAAACCTTGCATTTGAATGCATAGATCCTTTTCCTTTCCATCTCAATGATTTTGAACTTTTTTTTGTGGATTCATAGTTGGTTTGTTTGTTTGAAGGTAAATGGGTCTTCGTAAATGTTCCCATTGGTGGAAGAGAAGATGTTGTTGTTCAATGAAAGCGAAGAAAGTTGGGGAGTTTCAGATATGTGCTGTTTGTACATGCTGTGGTGGAGCAAAAGGTGCTTGCTTACCTTCTCCTTGTTGCTATGCTATCAATTGCAACATTCCAAATAGTTTCTGTTCGTTCACTCCCAAAACTTGTAATTGCTTTGGATGCTATCTCTAGTTTAAACCTTTGTTTTATCTATAGTTCTTGCTCTTTTTTTTTTAAATTTAGGAGTTAAAATAAAAAAAAATATTGATTCTGATGCAAGTTTGAAAGTGGAGAAAGAGAATATCTGTTTACTTTCATTTGTTTGTTTATAAGTTTCATAGGAGTTTTCTCGCTTAAGGTTT
This sequence comes from Gossypium rotundifolium, assembly GCA_025506655.1. NCBI lineage: Eukaryota > Viridiplantae > Streptophyta > Magnoliopsida > Malvales > Malvaceae > Gossypium > Gossypium rotundifolium. The sequence continues at coordinate 19,439,479 of CP106733.1, read as the reverse complement.
TTGGCAATTTTGTCTATAATTTTTGTTCTTTTCAAGGCAATAACATTGCCTGGCATATGCTTGTTTACTGTTATCTTGTTTACCTTTTTTTAATTCATGTTTAATATACTTATTAGTGGGTGTATTGCATTATGCAACTTGGAACCATGTAATACCAATTTGTTTTTATTATTAAAGTTGAAGTAATGTTTGATGCTGCTTTAATTATGCTTCACACTTGATCTACCACAGTATCTTTAGTCAGTGTTGGTCAATAAACAAATAAATAAAATACTCTTGATGTTGGTGAGATGATGCTCAAGGGAAAGTGAATTGTTAGAACTATGTAGTTTGGCTTGTTGTGCCTACCACATTTTGATGAATTTTGTAGCCTTCACTTGAAAGGATAGTGGAAAGGGTCACAAATATTGAGATTTTCAATTATAGAAATATGTATTCTTCTATAATTTTTATTTTAATGTCTTCAAATTAAATTATATATTTTAATTGGATTTTTGGTGTTTTATAATATTATAATTTTTTATTTTTCAGACTTTTAGCGCTTTTGAAAAAAAACCGCTAAAAATATAATAATTTTTTATTTTTCATGACTTTTAGCGGCGTTTGTGGGAAAAGCTACTAAAGGGCAAGACTTTAGCGGCGTTTTGGGATAAGCGCCATAAAGGTCATGACTTTTAGCGGCGTTTGTGGAATAAGCGCCGCTAAAGGTCATGACTTTTAGCGGCGTTTGTGGGAAAAGCGCCGCTAAAGGGCAAGACTTTTAGCGGCGTTTTTGGGATAAGCGCCGCTAAAGGTCATGACTTTTAGCGGCGCTTTCCCAAAAACGCCGCTGAAGGTCATGACTTTTAGTGGCGTTTTTCCCACAAACGCCGCGAAAAGTCATGATCTTTAGTGGCATTTTTTGTTCATAAGCGCCGCAAAAATTTGTGGCGGTTGTTTTAGCGGCCTTTTTTGCGGCGCTTCTAAAAGCGTCGCAAACACTTTTAGTGGCTCTTATAAACGCCGCTAAAGGCAAAAAAAATGCCGCTAAAAGTCTGTTTTGCTGTAGTGTGTGTTTGATCTTCTCTACTTTTACTTTTTTTCTTCTTGCATATACAGTCGATCCCCAACATAATTTGATAAAGTTTATTGCTATAGATAACATAACACAATTCAATTTTATGAAAAAAAAAAATTAAAATTTCGTTGTGCAAAATTTTCAACAATTGCTATTGGAGCAACCTTGTGTTTTATATATGATGTAAAATGATTGTTACATTTTTCTACTCTATTTGATTGATTAAATTGATCAAAAGTGACATTTTAATCTTATGCATGTTTTTGGCTTATATATGTGATTGAATGTTTGAATATTATTTAATATTTATCATTATGTAATTTGTCAAAATTGTGGTTCCTAGAATTAAATCGATTGTATTTTTGGTTTGTAATTAGATCATGGAATCTCATCTCCATGTAAGTTTTTTTAGTTCTTATAAAATTAGAAAATTTTGTAAGCTAGAAATGGAATAGATTTTATTCGACCCAAAAGCGTTTTGGCAGAACCCAAGAAAGCATGGTGAACCTATAACCCAGATTTAACGGAGAATGAATGAATGATGGATGGAGGACCGTTGTGGCTAGCAGTCGACAAGCTGAAGCATAGGCATCACTGGACGAAGTGTCGCGGGGCACGCGGCTCATCGTGCAGGCTAGGTGCATGGGGAGTGCACGGCACCCTGGGCCTCGCGCCCTAACGGATACCTCATCTCACATGGCGCATGAGGTGCCGAGACCTCACGCTCCCATAGACACATGAAGTGTGCAACGTGGGCTAGGCATCACGCCCAATCAATGGCCAACCAAGCGAAAAGGTGAGTGATTTGTGTAAATTTCATATTTTAGTGATTTATTTTTACCTAAGGTAGGAAAGGTGAATGAGGATGAGTTCATACTAAGTGTACCTGGGTGAGGATATAATTATTTAAGGGTTAAAATAGACTGAGCTTAAATCATTGTTTGTACCATTAGTTGTGGAATTCTTCTCTGGACAAATCCTCGCAAATATAAATTAAATCTAAACTCAATTAACAATGTTCAATCGTTTATTCTTTTAAAATTTGCTTATAAATTTACCATATAGTATACGATTCAATGTACCACATCTCTTGGCACACCTCACTATCACCTACTCCTAATATAAAACCAATCTCAAATTGCATGGGATTGAAGGTAGTGTTAAATTAGAAGGGTAATTAATGAATAAAATTATAAGCAATGACTTTGAACACGATTATGGAAATTATTTAGATATTTTGTTACAAGATAAAAAATATGTATTTATGTAATAAGTATTTTATACTATTTTTATCCGTCAATAATTTGTTTTATGTATCTTTTACAAGTTATGTTTATGCTATTTTCTGGTATATTAGTTTTTAGTGTGTTTAAAATATCATGAAATTTGTATAATAATTTTTTATACATTATGATCCTATATTTATAGGATTATAAATTTATGTATATATTTATACTTTGTTTTATATAAATTTTGATAAGTCCATATTTGTAAGTCATGTTTTTGTTATTTTTGCATTATATCATGTTTTTCATAATTTATTATTCTAATTTATAGAATAATTTCAATTTAAGGGTGTAAAAAGTTCTTAAAATTTTTCAAAATTGCAATTAAGTCCCCTTTTTTTTTGCACTCAATTCGGTATTTTAACTTTCAAAATGCATCAAAAAGGCCCTCAAACTATTTTTAAAAAAAGCAATTAAGCCCCTATTTTTTTCACTCAATTGAGTACTTAGACTTTCAAAATGCATTAAAAACCTGCAAACTTTAAAAAAAAATTTAAGCCCCTGATTTTTTTGGCACTCAATTAAGTCTTTGAACTGTAAAATGCATCAAAAATACTTTTTGACCATTAACTTTAACAATTGACCATTAAAGTTAACTGCCCCTAATTTTTTTTAGTTAAAATCTCCCCATGTCACAACCACGGTGTGACATGTGGCAAAAATTGTAAAAAATTAAAATCAATAAAAGTTATAAAAAATTATTAAATTTTAATAAAATATAAAAATATTATTAAATTAGGAAAAAAATTATAAAAATCGTAAAAAATTTATAAAATATTGTAAAATTTATAAAAGTCATAAAAATTATAAAATGCATCAAAAAGACTAACGACCTCGGGTTTTTTCAGTTAAAGGCATCATGTGTCGCAACATAGTGTGACATGTGAAGAAAATGATAAAATTAAAATTATAGAAAAATTATAAAATGCTTCTTTTAGTACGATAATTTTATAATTTTTTTATGAATTTTATATTTCTTTACATTTTTATAATTTTCTTATGACTTTATAAAATTTTATAGTTGTTTTATATTTCTATATATTTTCTAATTTTTATGATTTTATAAAATTTTACAATTATATATATATATATTTTAAAATTTTCATATTTTTAATTTTAATAATTTTATATTTTTTATTAAAATTTAGTCATTTTATAACTTTTATTGATTTTTATTTTTATCATTTTTTGCCACATGTCACTGTGGTGGTGGCTTTATTTTTTGAGCAAAACGCTGTGGTGGCTTTAACTGAAAAAATTAGGGGTAGTTCAAGTCTCCAATTGAGTGCAAAAAAAAAAAGTAGGGGCTTAATTGCTTCTGCTTTTTTAAATAGTTTGAGGGCCTTTTTGATACATTTTGAAAGTTCAAGTATCCAATTGAATGAAAAAAATAAGGCAAGGGCTCAATTGCTTTTTTTTTTTTTTGAAAAAAAGTTTGAGGATTTTTTTGATACATTATGAAAGCTCAAGTACCTAAGTGAATTAAAAAAAACAAGGACTTAATTATTTTTATAAAAATTTAAGAATTTTTACACCTTTAAACCAATAATTTATTTATTCATGTCCTAATTCAAAGCATTTGTTCATATCATGTCCTAATTTAAAACATATTTATGCATAACTTGTTATAGTGATTCAATTTTAAAAAACAAATTAGGTGTTTGTATCGTGCTTTCATTACTTTTTCTTGTGTAAAGTAATATAAATTTATATAATTTTTACACATTAATAATTCATTTTAGATAAACTTTGATATACTATTATATTTGTTTTAGGATAATTATCTTATACGTAGTCAGTAAAATAAAAAACTTCACAAGTGGGTTTAAGTTGATGTCATTTATTTTAGAGTATAATTAAATGGTTAATATTTAATACATTGGAAGTGTATTTATTTTATTCCATAGGCAACATTTAAAATTGTTATGTCTCTTTTCTAAAAATATTTTTTAAATATTTGACTATATATTCATTAAGACACTTGTTAACCTCTCATATTACTTGTGAAGTCTAAAACTTTATTAGTAATTTACCAAATATTTTTATAATAAAATAATTAAAAAGACAGTTGACATCATCTTAAACTCGCTTGTAGAGTTTTTTACTTCACTAGCAAAGTGAACAAAATAATTACTCTTTGATTTATATGATTAATATTTTGGTGATATGATATCTTAAATGATTTGAATTGTTTTGTGTTATTTCAAATTTAATATTTTATTTAAGAACTGCACTACAAAACGTATTTAAAAGTTAATCCAACTTTAGGAAGCAAAATATATAAAAGTTGTCCTACACCAGAATTACAAAGAATTGTTGTCATCAATCCCTTCACAGATGACAAGTCAATGTTTTTTTCTTATCAATTATATATTTATATTGTATGTTTAAAATCATTTGTGTTAGAAATGTTGTAAATGTGTATAATTTGTTTTATGTTATTTTATATATTATGCTTCTGCTTTTCTCACTTTTTGTATGCTAGTAGCATTATACATGTATATATAACTTTTCATTCCTTAATAACTCCTTTTATATATGTAAGGCCCAATTTTAAACTCGGGGCTCAAAGCAAATAAAAGGCCCAAAATTTCAATCCAAAAAACACAGCCAACAAAATCCAAATAGAACAGAAATAAAAAAAAGAGAAGAAACCCTAGCAGTTGATCGGTAGCAAGAAGCCAAGAGCCCTACTCGCGATCGTATGCACCCCTCAACGCCGAGTCACGCCCACGTCATCATACTGCGAAAAAGGGGAGAAGAAAGGCAACAAAGAATAAATAGAGTTCTAGTTTTTTAGGGGATCTTCCGAAAAGGCTATAAAAAGCCTTCGAAATCATTGTAAAAGGGTTTTTTTTTTTTTACACGATTGGATACAAATACACGAGCAAATAAGTCTTTTAGGGGAAATCAATACAACAGAATCAAGAAAAGGTTTTCGTTTTTCCTTTTCATTCTTTTATTGGAATCTGTTACTTAGGTATAGTTTTTTTTTCCCTCGTTTCTATTTTTTTCTCTTTTAAAAAAAAAACCATTTGATATAATAGATTTACAAAAAAGAGAAGAAACTTACCGAGCCGTCGTTCTTACGCGTGGACGGTTGCCTGACCGGTGGTGACGAACGGCGAGGGAGAGATTGAAACCCTAACAAAGAAAATAAGAAAAGGGGGCTGGGGGTTTCTGGTTTTGTTTTGTGAAACAGAGAAATGAATGAGAAGGGTTTTGTTTTGTTTTTTTTTGTTTTAAGCATTAAAAGATGTGGGCCCCGCGCGTTACTTGCTTCTGCAGGTGAATGGACGCAAATTTATCCCTAGATGGGGAATTTGCACGCTAGGTCCTCCCTTTGCGCGTCCTTTTAATTGCATCCCCCTTCAGCTTTTTCTATTTTTTTTAAATTTGCCCCTGAAGTTTGTGCGCTGCTTCGATTTGGTCCGCATTCAGGCACAATATTTAAGGCTGGGAATAATTGCTTTTCAGTCCCTATCAGCTGGCACGCATTTCAATTTCATCCTTTTACCCTTTTATAAATATTATTACTATTGTTTTATTATTAACGCTATTATTATTCTTACTAATACTGTTGTTACCTCGTTACTATTAATATACTGTTATTTTATTACTATCATATTATTATTATTATTATTATTATTATTATTATTATTATTATTATTATTATTTCAATCTTATGCTATTGTAGTTTTTCATTTTTATTATATTCCTATGTATTATTATTTTGCTATTACTATTATTATTATTATTATTTTAACCTTTCATATTTCTATATTTACTATTATTTTTATTACGAATGTTACTATTATTTTGCAATTATTATTTTAACATCACCATTACCATACCTTTTAATTTTTTTTTTAAATTATTATGCCCATTAGATTTATTATCATTTTTTTTATTTGTCATTATTTATATATGTATATATTATTATTGTTATTATTATTATTAGGTTTATTGTTCCCATCGTTATTCTCTCTTATTATCATTGTGTTTACATTTCAATGTTTTTATTTTTGTTTTTAAAATTCATAAAAAAGGGGTTTTAAAGGTAATATTTCGTGTTTGGAACTTCGAGAAATCGTGCCCAATCGTGCTGGGCTTCGATTTTTTCGTTCGTCTAGATCACTAAATATCCTTTAAAGATTTCAATCGTATTTTTTTAAAATAAGGCAATGTTTCGTGTTTGGAAGTTCAAGAAATTCGTGCCCAATCGTGCTGGGTTTCGATTTTCTGTTCATCTAAACAACTAGATATCCTTCACAGATTTTTTTTATATTGTATTTCTTAAATAAATTAAAGGCAATATTTCATGGTTGGAAATCCAAGGAATCGTACCCAATCGTGCTGGGTTTCGGTTTTTAGTTTAGCCAAATAGTGAAATACCCTTTTCAAATTGCAATACATGTATTTTGGAAATCATGAAATGATCTTGGTATCGAGGATTTGAAACATCGTGTCCTATCGTCTTTGGATGCGTATGTCACCTTTTCGGGACAAGAGAATTTCGATATCAATTCGGGTTATCCAAACATTTTTAAAAGATTCATATTTTAAAATTTTTATGATATTAAGGACATTAATCAATCAATACGGTACCAATTTTGGGCGTTGAGGTGCTAATCCTTCCTCGTGCGTGAATCGACTCTGAGCCCATTCTCTTAAAATTCGTAGACCAAAATGTTTTCAAAAGTGGTCCAATCACACTTCAAAAAAGGATTGGTGGCGACTCCGTTTTTCCTTTTAAAGTCGGCCCATTTTCCAAACCAAAAATGGTTCCGACAGCTTGGCGACTCCACTGGGGACCAAAGAGAGTCAAGCCGTAAAATTGGTTGATTAATGTCCTTTTTATTGAAAATTCATTTTTCCATTTGCATGAGTTTTTGTCGCGTCATATGTTTGTCGTGGTTCGAAACCCATAGGATATTTCTGCATTCATATTGCATGCCGTTGTGGTCACATCGTTTAAGTGGGAGTGAGAAACTAAGCCTTCGTAGGGTTTTCACCTCTGCATTGGCTAGGGGACCGCTTCCGGGATACATCCGTACTTATGGTTCCGTGAGGTTTTCACCTCCGCATGGCCATAGGGAAATGTATTCCCCTGAATCGAACTCGATCTATATGAGCCTATAATGGGTGAGGATTGAGGAATCTGCTGGTTCAGGTACCCTTTTCTTTCTTTAGAACCAAACCACATATAGTGAACCTTAAGAGCCCACCCTAGGTAGAGCCATGCTAAACCTTCGTGGCTACCTATGTAGTGGTTAGACATTTTTTCACTTGCTTTGGTTACTTTTATGTGATACTAACTTGTTTTATTTTGGTCATATTTGCATGTCATTTCATACTTAAAAGGCGTCGATTCCTGTTTTAATTACTAAGTTAGAATGCTTGTTATGGAGGACGGATTCTTTGATAAAGTAGAGGATAATGCGGCTGTGCGTATATGGTCAGAGAAGACGCAGCTTGAGAAGGGGGATAGTCTAACCGAAGGGTACACATCAGAATTATTGGACTTCACTCGCATCAGTGTGACACAGAATGAGCTACAAGAACTAAGAGATATATGGGCTGGTTGGGATGAAGCAACTAGGCAACTGCTCTACATTAATTATGGTGATTTACCTTACTTACTCGACATCAGAGTGGACAAACACTTGTTTCGGGCTATCACTCAATATTGGAATCCCGCTTATAGCTATTTTACGTTTGGGGAAGTAGACTTGGTGCCTCTGGTGGAGGAATATCTGACTTTGCTTCGCGATCAAAGGGCTCGGGTCGACAAAATTTACTTGTAGGCTAATGCATCGACTTTTCTAAAAATCGATGAGTATCATTTGGGATGAGCTGAACAATTGGGTCATGGCACTAATTCACGAAGGGTGAAGGAAATGCATTCCTTGGGTAAGCTTGAGGGACTGATGGCGGCACCGGATGTGAAGAGGAAAGTCGACATTTTGCCTTAAGTATCTATGGTTTGGTAATTTTTCCCAAGGCTTTGAGGCATGTAGACGAATCAGTTATTGATTTGTTCAATCGTTTTGACAAAGGGGTTATGCCTTAAGTACCAGGCGATTCTCGTAAAACATTTAGATCTTTGAACTCGTGTCGGAGAGCAGGTGAGGGAAGATTCATGTGATGCGCACAACTGTTATTGGGGTGGTTCCATAGCCATTTCTGGAAAGTAGATAGAAATTCTTGTCGGGTCTTTTTTGCGAATTACTCCCCATTAAAGGAGTTGGCCGCCGCGCCTAGGAGAGATGACATATCAGAAGAGAACTGGATCGCGCTTTTTCAAAATCTTCAGGAAAAGGATGTGGAATGGAGAGCTCATTGGTTCGTTCCTGATGAAATCCTCTACCGGTGTGGGAGTTATGATTGGGTTCCTCTGTTAGGGATTTGGGGAGCTGTTGTGTATGCTCCTTTGCTCGTGCTAAGGCAATACCAATCGAGACAGTTTATACCGATAACGCATGGGTTAGCTCAATTTGAATTCTCGTATAGTGGGAATAATTATAAGAAAAGAGTTTGAAAAGTTTCGGATGCGTGAAAGCAGATCCACCGAATGAAAAGAGTTGCTATAAATCCAATGGCAACCCTCGAATATAACACATGGCGGGCGGGAGAGTGAACGATAATATCCCTGTGCCAAGCGGCGAGATCTTTCGATTGATAGAAGAATACTGTAAGTAGTCCCTTCGAGTTGGAGATCATGAGCGGGACTTTGAAAGTAAAAATTCGAGTTAGGGAAAAGATAGAACAACTGGAAGGGAAAAATGAACTGATGTTAGATATTGATATCCGTAAATCGAGGTCGGAGGTCGAGGAAAGGAAAAGGAAGGCCAAGAAGATTTGGATAGCTTGAAGACCGATTACAAGAAGTTGCATCTATCGATGAGGATCTCGCATCTATCGATGAGAATTGGGTAAAACCTCTAAACAATGGCGCCAAGAAGTTCGGAGGAGAAGACCAAGGTTGACCAAAGGAAGAAGAGATTTCATGGGGTTCAAGCACAAAAGAATGCCTTGAAAAAGATGGTGGGGGAGAGCCAAGGCGAAAATAAGATGCTAAGGGCTCAAGTAGCAGAATTAGAGAAGGCATTGAGTCAAAGTCATAACTCTACGGTGAAGTTAGAATCAAGCCTAGGTCAGATTGAAGAATTGAAGGGAAAGGTGGTGGAACTCGAAACAGTGCTGTAAAATAGTGAGCTCCGGATCCAACTATTAGAGGCAGATAACCAGCGAGGGAAAGAACAACTTCAATAATCTCAGAATCAAGTCAGAGAAAGAGACTACCTTATGGGCGAAGCTGTGGCTCAGATATGAGAAGTGGCCGATTATTTACAAACCCTAGCAGTTCAGGCTGATGTGTTATGTATATTTTATGAGTCAAAGTCAGACCAGGGTCGAGAGTTAGCCTCACTTCTTGAGAAAGTTAAAACTTTGGGCATAAGGGCTAGGTCGTATATGTGACTCTGTTTTATGTAAAGGATTTTGTCTTTTTCAATGAGTATTCTAAAAGAAATTGAATCAGAATCGACTCTTTTTATTTTTGCATTCATTCATTTGCATTACATTTCATGCATTGGCATTGCATCACAACATTTGCATTAAATATCATAAGACAACCCTATTAACTAGAGGTCATATTATAGTTATCCTGGAACACCGCTATTACACTCAAAAAAAGACGAGAGCAATGGATCAAAGGATGGAAAGGTTAGAGCAGATGCAGAAAGAGATGCAAGACCAACTGCAGGCTCAGATGCAAGAGCAGTTAGTCAAGATCCAACAGGATATGAGGGATCAAATACTGGAATCCCAGAGAAGCATGATGAGCCAACTAACACAGTTGTTGACTGGAGGGCTTGAAACGGAAAAAGGCCTATGGTCGATACCGGAGAAGATAATGAAGATTTTACTTGCCCTCCGGGCCTGGTCCCGACAAGTTCCCAAGTGCAACCACCAAGAGTGTCGGTCAATATCAAGCCTCAAAGACTAATCCGGTGCTCAAGATCGTAAATTTCCCCTGGCTCGAGCTCTAACCCCGAAGTCAATTTGGCAAAATCAATGGTCCCAGACTTCGATGAGGCGGCAGAAGGGGAGAAAGTAAAAGCAGAGCTTCCAAAAGAGTTCGAAGATCGATGCAAATGGCTGGAGGAGAAGTTTCGAGCATTGGAAGGTGCTGATCACCAATGCGAAGTGGATGCTAAGAAGCTAAGTCTAGTCCCAGATTTAGTACTTCCTCCGAAGTTCAAGATGCCAGAGTTTGAAAAGTACAACGGGACTAGCTGTCTTGAGGCCCATATTACGATGTTTTGTCAGAGAATGATAGGATATGTCAACAATGACCAGTTGTTATTACGATGTTTTGTCGGAGAATGACAGGATATGTCAACAATGACCAGTTGTTGATCCACTGCTTTCAGATACCGATTGGGGCTCTGAAGAAATGGTACAATCAGTTGAGTTGTACCCAATCAAATCCTGGAGAGATTTGGTGCAGGCTTTCATCAAGCATTACGACCATGTGACCGATATAGCACCGACAGATCACGCTGCAAAACATGGAGAAAAAGCCAAGTGAAAGCTTCGTAAAGTACGCCTAAAGATGGAGGGAGGTCGCCACACGTGTCCAAACCACCGCTGCTAGAAAAGGAAATGACCATGCTCTTCATCAATACCCTGAAGGCACCATTCATTAACCACATGTTAGAAGGCACGACTAAGAGTTTTGCAGACATGGTGATGTCAGGCGAGATGATAGAGAACGCGATCAGGTGTGGGAAGATAGAGGCCGAAGAGACTACAAGAAGAGCAAATACCAAGAAAAGAGAAGTCAAGTAGGAAATATAAGCTCAAGTTATCCTAAACCCATTACTATTACCCACCAGAGTCAGAGTCGTGGGTCAAGAGGTTCACCAAGACAAGAGCCCAACACAAGGTAGAGGACTGAGAAATTCCAATTTACTCCTATACCGGTGACGTATAAGGAGTTGTATAAGAATTTATTCAATGCGCACGTCGTGTCCCCATTTTATTTGAAACCGCTACAACCTCCATATCCTAAGTGGTATGACACAAACGCTCAGTGTGAGTACCATGCAGATGTAGTAAGTCACTCGATAGAGAACTGTGCTTCATTCAAAAGACTAGTCGAGCGACTTATCAAGGCGGGGGTGGTAGACTTCAATGACCCACCTGGTGGAGGAAATCCGTTACCCAGTCATGCTGATAATGGGGTAAACACGATAGTTGAAAATAGGGGGAGGAGGTTCAAACAGGAGATTGCTGAGGTCAGAACCCCATTGAGAATGGTTTGGAAAGAAATGTAAAAGGTTGGGTTAGTTCTGCAAGAGAATGTGAGCAGATCTCAAGATACAAGGAACTACTGTGAGTTCCATGACAAGGAAGGCCATGAAATCCAGCAATGTAACGAATTCAGAGCCCTAGTACAAGGGCTAATGGATAATAAAGAGCTGGAGTTTTTTGACTTGATGGAAAGAGAGGATGTATGTTCCACAGAAGGAGGGTCAGCAGAAAAGATCCTTAAAGTCAATCACCCACGTGTGATTATCACGCGGCCGGGGTCGACGGGGCTGGAGTGAAAGTGGCACCGAGGGTCGAAATTAAAAAACCCGTGACTTCTCTTTATAAAAGTACACTGATGGTTAGACCCGTAACTCCTCCTACGAGGATTGTAATTCAAAAACTGTGACTTTTCCTTATAAAAATGACAAGAGGGTGCCTTGGAATTACAATTGTACTATAACAGTTCTCGGGAAAGAGAATTCAGCCAGCACACCCGACCCAGAAGCTGAGTCTTCTGTGATGAGAAGGGGAGATAAGAAGACAGGATCACTGGTTAATGAGCCAGTAGCAGAGAGTGATGCTAGAGAGTTTTTGAAGTTCCTAAAGCACAGTGAGTACAGTGTGGTGGAACAATTACACAAGCAATGTAAGACGCACATCAAGATCGGCTTTGATTCTAAACTCAGAGGTACATCGCAGTAAGACTAATGAGAGTATTGAATGAAATTTATGTTGCTGAAGACATTTCGATAAAAAAACTAGACCGCCTCGTTAGTAACATAAGCGCAGACAATTTCATTTCTTTTAGTGATGATGAAATTCCGCCAGGGGGCATGGGGTCCACCAAGGCTTTACATATTATTACCCGATGCAAAGGGTATACATTACCGGGATATTGATCGACAACGGGTCAGCACTGAATATCTTGCCCCTATCTACACTAAACAGGTTGCCCATAGACAGCTCTCATATGAAAACATGCCAAAATATAGTGAGAGCATTCGATGGTACCGAGAGAAAAGTAATGAGGAGGATTGAGATACCCCTCCTAATCGGGCCAAACACGTACGAGGTAGACTTCCTCGTAATAGACATCAAGCCTTCCTATATCTGTTTATTAGGGAGGCCCTGGATCCACTCAGCAGGGGCTGTTCCATCGTCGTTATACCAAAAGGTAAAGTTGGTGATAGAGGGCCGTTTGATCACCATAAATGCGGAAGAGGATATTATCGCGTCCGTTACCAGTAATGCACCGTACATAGAGAATGATATGGAGGCTATAGAGTGTTCCTTTAGATCGTTGGAATTTGTAAATTCAACTTTCATAAGTGAAGGAAGCAAGATCCCAGTGCCCAAACTCTCTGAAGCAACAAGGATGGGCCTACAGTTGACAATGAGAAAAGGAGCACTGCCCGAGAGGGGGCTTGGAAAATATCTCCAGGGTCCAGTCAGAGTGCCAGGATTGGTTGACAAGCAGGATCGCTTCGGTTTGGGGCATATGCCAGATGTTGGATAGAGAAAGGAAGAGCTGGAGAGGAAACGTGAAAGACGAAGGGCACGATTGAATGGTGCTGAGATTGAGTGGGGTTCAATGACTTTTCCCTATATATCTAATACATTCGTGTCAGGAGGAATTATTCATTCAGGACAGGAGAACATGAATGAGGAAACAACTGAAGATATGATGAGAACTTTGAACATCAATATTGTGTCTGAAGGAAGTTCGAGGAGAGGAAACTTGGCGGGTATTCGCCCTTACGAGCCTGGAAGTGTTCTGGACAACTGGACTGCAGAAGAAATTCCTGTAGTTTTTAGGACTAAAATAGAGTAATGTTCAAAACACACTTGTTGTTTCAAGCCTAGGAACAATAAGAATTTTTTGTTAAATAGGCATGTTCACGCATCATTATTTTCAATAAGAAGTGCATTTTTCTTTCCATTCCGTGCAATTTTTCTTCTACCTCTGTTCCACTCCATTCATAATCATAACGCATAAATAAGTCGTCTTTAAATTCATTTTCATTGAATATTCTTTTATACCTACCATAGGTCCCCAGATATCGACGTCATGAGTGACACTGCTATGAACTCAGAATTCCCTTATGAGCAAGACACGTGCCTAGAGGGATCTCAGGACTTTACAGATGACGAGGATTATGATTTATCCCCAGATTTGTTAAGGATGGTAGAGCGAAAGGAGAAGCCGATTCTACCTCACGAAGAGACAATTGAAAATGTGCTTCTAGAGGATGGGAAAGAAGTGAAAATCAGTACCTGCATAACCCATGAAACAAGGCAGGACCTCATTAGACTTCTGCTAGAATTCAAAGATGTCTTCGCATGGTCATATCAAGACATGCCAGGGTTGAGTGCTGATATTACAGTACACCGTATTCCCATAAAAGGAGAGTGTAAGCCGGTCCAACAGAAGCTTCGAAGGATGAGACCCGATGTCACAGTAAAGATAAGGGAAGAAGTCAAGAAGCAATTTGATGCTGGGTTCTTACGAGTAGTAAATTACTCAGAATGGGTAACCAACGTGGTTCCTGTCCCCAAAAAGGATGGAAAAGTCCAGATGTGTGTCGATTACAGGGGCCTAAATAAGGCCAGCCCAAAAGACAACTTCTCACTACCTCACATTGACACTTTAGTGGATAACACGGCGGGGTTTTCATTTTTCTCCATCATGGACGGTTTCTCGGGATACAATCAAATAAAGATACATCCTGAAGACATGGTAAAGGCTACCTTCATAACCTTATGGGGAACCTTTTGTTACCAAGTGATGCCATTTGGGTTAAAGAATGCGGGAGCAACATACCAAAGGGCTATGGTAACCTTGTTTCATGACATGATGCATAAGGAGATTGAGGTCTACGTCGACGACATGATCGCAAAGTCTCGAACGGAAGGGGAGCATGTACAAGTATTGAGGAAGCTGTTCCTGAGATTGAGGAAATTTTAGCTGAAGCTCAATCCAGTCAAATGTACTTTCGGGGCTCGATCAGGTAAGCTATTGGGTTTCGTGGTCAGTGCAAAAGGAATCGAAGTAGATCCGGATAAAGTCAAGGCCGTACAAAAATTACCTTCACCGCGCACTCAGAAGGAAGTCTGAGGTTTCCTAGGGAGATTGAATTACATCGCTCGGTTTATTTCACAATTGACTGAGAAATGTGATCCAATATTTCGTCTTCTTAAGAAGCACAATCCAGACATTTGGGATGATGAATGCCAGAGGGCGTTTGACAAGATTAAACAATATTTGTCCAACACCCCAGTGTTAATGCCTCCCAGTCCTGATAGACCCTTGATTTTGTATCTGACAGTGTTCGATAATTCAATGGGATGTGTGCTAGGCCAACACTATGAGACAGGGAAGAAAGAAAGAGCGATATATTACCTCAGTAAGAAATTCACCGAGTGTGAAATGAGATACTCACCAATTGAGAAATTGTGTTGTGCATTGGTCTGGACAACTCGGAGGTTGAGGCAGTACATGTTGTACCACACGACTTGGTGAATCTCGAAATTGGACCCTTTGAAATACATGATGGAGTCGATCGCCCTGAATGGAAGAATGGCCCGATGGTAAATTTTCCTTTCTGAATTCGACATTGTCTATGTGAACCAGAACGCGGTGAAGGGGAGTGCAATAGCAGATTTCCTAGCCAGCAGGGCACTAGATGATTATGAGCCCCTTAATTTCAATTTTCCCAATGAAGAGTTGATGTTTGTAGCGGCGATTGAGGAAGGTATCCTAAAAGATCACCCTTGGAAGATGAACTTCGATGGAGCGTCAAATGCCGTTGGTAATGGAATTAGGGCGGTCCTGGTATCCCCAAAGGGAGAGCATTATCCATTCACTTGCAAGTTAGACTTCGATTGCACAAATAACATGGTAGAATACGAAGCGTGTATCATGGGGATCCGAGCAGCCATAGACCACAAAGTTAAGGTGCTAGAGGTATACGGAGACTCTGCCCTTGTAATATATCAGCTCAAAGGAGAATGGGAAACAAGAGATCCCAAACTGATCTGCTATCGAAAGTTAGTTTTGGAACTGATCGAGGAGTTTGATGATATCACATTCTTTTACCTCCCGCGTGATGAAAACCAGATGGCTGATGCCCTGGCCACTCTAGCTTCTATGATCAAAGTGAATGAGCAGGAGGGTATGAAGCCTATCCAAATGAGTATTTGCAAGGCTCCGACTCATTGTTTTAATATGGACAAAGAGGAGGAGAGAGATGATCATCCTTGGTACTATGATATTCTGCAATATGTGAAAAGCCGTGAATATCCTGATCAAGCGACTGAAAATAATAAGAAAACATTGAGAAGACTTGCCAGTGACTATGTCTTAGATGGAGAGATCCTGTATAAAAAAAGGAGGGATCAAGTGTTGCTCAGATGTGTGGATGCTGTTGAGGCTAGGAAAATCCTAGAAGAAGTCTATGAGGGTGTCTGTAGAACACATGCCAATGGGTTTACGATGGCCAGGCAAATCATGAGATTCGGGTATTACTGGTCCACGATGGAAGGAGACTGCATCCGTTATGCCAAGAAGTGCCATAAATGCCAGGTTTATGGAGACAAGATCCATGTGCCTCATTCACCTCTTCAT
This sequence comes from Gossypium rotundifolium, assembly GCA_025506655.1. Classification (NCBI taxonomy): domain Eukaryota; kingdom Viridiplantae; phylum Streptophyta; class Magnoliopsida; order Malvales; family Malvaceae; genus Gossypium; species Gossypium rotundifolium. The sequence continues at coordinate 19,423,191 of CP106733.1, read as the reverse complement.
GTTATGACTTCTCCATGGCCTTTCTCAATGTGGGGCATGGATGTCATTAATGATCTCACCGAAAGCTTCTAATGGACATCGTTTCATCTTCGTGGTCATTGATTACTTCACCAAATGGGTAGAGGCAGCTTCATATGCCAATATCAAGAAAACGACAGTTAGCAAGTTTTTGAAGAAGGAGATCATATGTCACTACGGCATGCCAGAAAGGATCATGTCTGACAATGCACTAAACTTGAACAATAAAGTGATAGCGGAAGTCTGCAGTCAGTTCAACATTAAGCACCATAACTCGTCGCCATATCGCCCGAAAATGAATGGAGCAGTCGAGGCGGCTAATAAAAATATCAAGAGAATTGTGGGGAAAATGGTTGAGACCTACAAGGACTGGCATGAAAAGTTACCGCTTGCCCTCTACGCCTATCGAACATCGGTTAGAACCTCTACCGGGGTAACTCTTTTCTCGTTGGTTTATGGGATGGAAGCAATCTTGCCTATTGAAGTTGAGATCCCTTCACTCCGGGTTTTGTCAGAGCTAAAGTTGGACGAAGCAGAATGGGTTCAATCTCGATATGATCAACTGAATCTAATTGAGGAAAAGAGGCTAAAAGCTATTCGCCATGGTCAATTGTACCAGAAGCGGATGATGCGAGCTTACAATAAGAAAGTCCGCCCTAGAGTATTCCATGAATGAGACTTGGTGTTGAAACAGATCCTTCCTATTCAAAAGGACTTCAGGGGAAAGTGGATGCCTAATTGGGAAGGACCCTATGTTGTAAAGAAGGCCTTTTCTGGAGGAGCTATGATACTAGCCGAGATGGACGGCGAAAGTCTGCCAAATCCAATTAACGCAGACTCAGTCAAGAAGTACTTCGCTTGAAAGTGGACCAAGATGAAAACCCACAAAGGGCATCTTGCGTTCAAAAAAAAAAAAAAAAAAAGAGAGGCCAAAGTGAAAACCCGCAAAGGGCGCTTTGAGACCAAAGGGGCTTTGAGTTGAAAACCCAAAAAGGGCGGCTCAAATTATGACCAACTCGTGAGGGGGCGTACAGTAGTTTCGCTATACTTGAATTAACAATGAGGAGATATGTTACGTCTTGGGACATCTACAAAGTACCATGGATATTCTAGACACATGTTGGACTCAGAGTGGTCTTCAAGAAGTACATACAGAAAAGCTCAGACTGTGATATCCGGGGCATCAATACCATTTTTACTCATGTTGCACCTTAATGAAATTTATTTTCCTTGTTCAACCCATTCTTCACGGGTTTTTATCCCGAATAAATTCCAGTTTTATTCATTTCTATAGTCTTGTTTCAAGCATTTTTCTTTGAAATAATGATTATTGAACTAATAATACTTTCACAAAAGAAGTTTTATGCACTACTTTGAAAGTTTCTAAAAAATACAAGAATCCGAAACAGGATAATTTTTTAGAACTAACCAGGCTTAAAAGGGCTCAGAGACTTGAGATAAGGGTTTAAGCAGTGACGACATCTTCGGATTAGTTGTTAGAAGTATCAGCTGAACAGAGAAGACATACGTCAAGGATCACCTTAATAAGCAGCAAGCAATAACAGCCCAAGTGTTAAAAATGAATCATTCTCATGACATTTTACATCCATTCATAACATTCATGATACATATGGTTAGGAGCATCTTGCATGACATCTTAATCATTTGACATATGCATAAACCCCATGAAATCACTTCTACAGGTAGGTTCCCTAGAGGACAATGTAGCAAAGTTGATGGGAGTTACAGAAGAGTACAGATCTTATCTCCACTGAGCAGGAGTGGAGCAGATCGAAGATTGAAGCCTTATCTCCACTGAGCAGGAGTGGAGCAGGCTAAAGATAGTAGATCCTATCTCCACCGAAAGGGGAGTGGAGCGGATTGAAGACAACAGATCTTATCTCTACCGAAAGGTGAGTAGAGCAGATCGAAGCAAGAGATCTTATCTCCACCGAAAGGTGAGTGGAGCAGATCAAGATTGAAGCCTTATCTCTACCGAAAGGTGGGCGGGCTAAAGATAGTAGATCCTATCTCCACCGAAAGAGTGGAGCGGATTGAAGACAACAGATCTTATCTCTACCGAAGCGGGTAGAGCAGATCGAAAGCAAGAGATCTTATCTCCACCGAAAGCGAGTGGAGCAGATCGAAGATTGAAGCCTTATCTCCACCGAAAGGTGAGGAGCAAAGCTAAAGATAGTAGATCCTATCTCCACCGAGGAAGAGTGGAGCGGATTGAAGACAACAGATCTTATCTCTACCGAGCGAGGAGTAAGCGGATCGAAAGCAAGAGATCTTATCTCCACCGAAAGGAGGAGCAGATCGAAGATTGAAGCCTTATCTCCACCGAGGGTGGAGGGAGCAAAGCTAAAGATAGTAGATCCTATCTCCACCGAAAGCGTAAGTGGAGCGGAGTGAAGGCAACAGATCTTATCTCTCGAAAGGGTAGTAGAGCGAGCAAAAGCAAGCAGATCTTATCTCCACCGAAAGGTAGAGCAGATCACAGATTATAGCCTTATCTTCACTGAGCAAGAGTGGAGCAAGTTAAAAAAATAGCAGATCTTATCTCCACTGAGCAGGAGTGGAGCAGATCGAGACAAAGTTCCTATACCACTAAAGATGCAGTGGGTCAATGCAATGCTACCTGAAGAAAAGGAAGCATCAAGAGGTCAAGATCCAACGAGATGAGCCAAAATTGGCCCTTCTAAAAGTCTTTGCTCTATTCTCGTTATACGACAATAAGCAAAGAGGGGCAGCTGTAAGGCCCAATTTTAAACTCGGGGCCCAAAGCAAATAAAAGGCCCAAAATTTCAATCCAAAAACACAACCAACAAAATCCAAATAGAACAGAAATAAAAAAAGAGAAGAAACCCTAGCAGTTGATCAGCGTCACAAGCCAGTAGCCCTACTCCGCATCGTGCGCACCCCCAACGCCGAGTCACGCCCACGTCGTCATACCTGCGAAAAAAGGGGAGAAGAAAGGCAACAGCAACAAATAGAGTTCTAGTTTTTTAGGGGATCTTCCGAAAAGGCTATAAAATGCCTTCGAAATCATTGTAAAATGGGTTTTTTTTTACACGATTGGATACAAATACACGAGCAAATAAGTCTTTTATGGGAAATCAATACAACAGAATCAAGAAAAGGTTTTCGTTTTTCCTTTTCATTCTTTTATTGGAATCTGTTACTTAGGTATAGTTTTTTTTCCCTCGTTTCTATTTTTTTCTCTTTTAAAAAAAAACCGTTTGATATAATAGATTTACAAAAAAGAGAAGAAACTTACCGAGCCGTTGTTCTTACGCGTGGACGGTTGCTTGACCGATGGTGACAAACGGCGAGGGAGAGATTTAAACCCTAACAAAGAAAATAAGAAAAGGGGGCTGAGGGGTTTCTGGTTTTGTTTTGTGAAACAGAGAAATGAATGAGAAGGGTTTTGTTTTTTTTTTTTTGTTTTAAGCATTAAAAGATGTGGGCCCCACGCGTTACTTGCTTCTGCAGGTGAATGGACGCAAATTTATCCCTAGATGGGGAATTTGCACGCTAGGTCCTCCCCCTTTGCTCGTCCTTTTAATTGCATCCCCTTCACTTTTTTCTATTTTTTAAAATTTGCCCTCAAGTTTGTCTACCGCTTGATTTGGTCCGCATTCAGCACAATATTTAAAGTCGGAATAATTGCTTTTCATCCCTATCACCGCACGATTTCAATTTCATCCTTTTACCCTTTTATAAATATTATTACTATTGTTTTATTATTAACGCTATTATTATTCTTACTAATACTTGTTGTTACCTCGTTACTATTAATATAATTGTTATTTTATTACTATCATATTATTATTATTATTATTATTATTATTATTATTATTATTATTATTATTATTTCAATCTTATGCTATTGTAGTTTTTCATTTTTGATTATTTTCCTATTATTATTATATTCCTATGTATTATTATTTTGCTATTACTATTATTATTATTATTATTTTAACCTTTCATATTTCTATATTTACTATTATTTTTATTACTTAATGTTACTATTATTTTGCAATTATTATTTTAACATCACCATTACCATACCTTTTAATTTTTTTTAAATTATTATGCCCATTAGATTTATTATCATTTTTTTATTTGTCATTATTTATATATGTATATATTATTATTATTATTATTATTATTAGGTTTATTGTTCCCATCGTTATTCTCTCTTATTATCATTGTGTTTACATTTCAATGTTTTTATTTTTGTTTTAAAATTCATAAAAAGGGTTTTAAAGGTAATATTTCGTGTTTGAACTTGAGAAATCGTGCCCAATCGTCTGGGCTTCGATTTTTTCGTTCGTCTAGATCACTAAATATCCTTTAAAGATTTCAATCCTATTTTTTTTAAAATAAGGCAATGTTTCGTGTTTGGAAGTTCAAGAAATTCGTGCCCAATCGTGCTGGGTTTCGATTTTCTGTTCATCTAAACAACTAGATATCCTTCACAGATTTTTTTTTATATTGTATTTCTTAAATAAATTAAAGGCAATATTTCATGGTTGAAAATCCAAGGAATCGTACCCAATCGTGCTGGGTTTCGGTTTTTAGTTTAGCCAAATAGTGAAATACCCTTTTCAAATTGCGATACATGTATTTTGGAAATCATGAAATGATCTTGGTATCGAGGATTTGAAACATCGTGTCCTATCGTGCTGGATGCGGTATGTCACCTTTTCGGGATAAGAGAATTTCGATATCCAATTCGGGTTATCCAAACATTTTTTAAAAGATTCATATTTTAAAAATTTTTTATGATATTAAGGACATTAATCAATCAATACGGTACCAATTTTGGGCGTTGCGAGGGTGCTAAACCTTCCTCGTGTGTAACCGACTCCCGAGCCCGTTCTCTTAAAATTCGTAGACCAAAATGTTTTCAAAAGTGGTCCAATCACACTTCAAAAAAGGATTGGTGGCGACTCCGTTTTTCTTTTTAAAGTCGGCCCGTTTTCCAAACAAAAATGGTTCCGACAATATACATTGGGCATTTTTTTTAATTGTGTTTTTTTATATAGATTGTTGTAGTGATTCAATTTTTTTTAAAAAAATTTGTATGCTGGTGTGCATTTTATTTTTATTACAAGTTTTATAAATTTTAACATATTCTATACAATTTATTTTAATATTTTATAATCTGGTTTCATTTTATATTTTGTATAACTTTCTGGGCTTATTACTCAAGGATTTTGTCTCACTACTCAAAATAATAATAAGAAAAGACAATTCAAGTTTTAAATTTGTTCTATAATTAATTAATGTAGATTTATTTTGGGCCAAAGTCGAAGATGCAAGCTGTTGTAAATTTTTTGAGTTAAAGAACAAAATTATAAGAAAGAATCTATTTTGAGAATTTTATTTTGATTTTATTTGTAAAATAAGTAAGAAAATAAAAATATTTTAATTTTAATTTATCCTATCTTTAGAATAATATTGTTATTTTCTAATATTTTATCTTTTATTTTATCTTTAGATAACTCTTCAATATTAGATTGATTTTTTTTAGTTTTTCAAGATACTCATTCGAGTGAGTTCAATGGATAATTCTCAACGTTTTGTCAATTCATTAAGAAAGTAAATATTGATTATGAATTTTAAAATTTTTCTATACTAAAAATTCGTAAAACGAAATATTAGAATTTTATATTTTAATTATATATGCACATAGAAAAGTGGGGGCGCCCTTGTGGCCTAGAATGGAATTCATTTTGAAGTTACCAATTTCTCTGTTCTATTTTTCTTTCTTTTGGTGAGTAGTTAAATTTCTCATCTACATTTAGGCCAATAGACAATTCGAGAGATAGCTGTGAGATTTGAAATTGCATTTAAAAGTTTTCATTTTTATATTTGTTATTATTTTTGTTTAGGAGATAGATATCATCGTTTCACAAAGTTGTATTAACACTAAGTAAAAAAAACTCGTTAATTCAGTATTGATAGGAGTAGAGTTGAAAGTATCAAATCGATCGTTTGTCATATTCAGTATACCAAAGAGCATATTAGCATGTCCAATTAAATAATTAGTTGGATCCATCAAGAAAAAAAGCAATTGGATCTAAACAGCCAGCGTGATTGAGGCTGTTGGTTCAAGTTGGATCATTCTAGTTTGCAAGGCCACTAAAGAGCTAAATCATGGATGTGTATTTCATGATTGTTTGTTCGATAAGGGTTAATTGTTGGGTGTTCCCTCAATTAATTTATATACGGAAAGGTTGGTGGTCTGAGGTGTCCTCAATCACTATAGTTGACTTATCAATTGAATGAGGAAATTTATTATCGAGGATCGGTTTGAAACCGTAACAAAAATCTAGCTTGAAGCTAGAACTTCATCATATCATTTTATTCAATTTATTTTTTTCTTTTTCTTTTTACTATTATTTTAATTTCAATTATCTCTATTACTTTTACTTTTATCATATTTAAATTCCCCTTTTTATTTTTACATAGATCATCATACGTCGTGGGCAAGGGCGAAGCCAGAATAATTTTTAGGGGATGGAAATTTAATTTTTTATAGTCTATATCTTTATAATTTGTAAAGGATTAAATCGAATTTTTATAATTTTAGGGGGCCAAAAGTACAATTTTACCTTTACTAATTTAAAATTTAAAAAAAAAAATTAAGGGCCTAAATAATAATTTTACATTTTAAGAGGGGTCAGGCCCCTGCCAGCCCTCTGGCTTCGCCTCTGGTCGTGGGCACAAAAGCTAGAGATGCTCATGGGTTGGGTTGGGTTGGGTCGGATCTAAGTATGATATAACATTCTTTGTGCTTGCCCAAGTCTGGCCGACCCGAAATCTGGACCTAGAATTTTGTCCAAACTCGACCATATTTGTAAAAGGCTAACCTAAGCCTATTTTAGGCCCGCCCATATTATTTTTAAAAATTTTAAAATATATTTATTTTATTTTAATATTTAATTATTTTATACATTTTTAGTTATTGAATTTTTTATATAGTCATACATTATTTCAATGTTTACATTAGAGTAGTATTATATATTAGTATAGGTTTATTTTTCTAATGTGTTCTAAATTAAATAATATATAAAAATAACATAATATAAAGTATTATAAACTTAAAACAGGTCGGGCTCGAGCCTTAAATGTTCATGCACAAGCCCAACCCATATTTTAGACGGACTTAATTTTTATACCCAAACCCATTTTTCGAGCCTAATATTTTTGCCCTAACCCTCCCAAATTTTGAGTGGCTTGACCTATGGATAGGTCTAATAACAGTTGCCTGGCGTACAACCTAGTTAAATCAATACGACAATTTTAAATATCTAAGTCTCTATGAGATCGACCCTACTTCTTATATTTCTATTTATTTATTATTTTAAGAGGATTCGACACCCTTTAAAATACCTTTCTCCAACTTTAACATTGATAAAAGATGTAAAAGAAAACAAAAGTACGTGAAAGAGTTAAACCGAAGAAAAGTCAAGGAACAATACATCACATTCCTACAAATTAACTAATCTCAAATCAATCAAACTATATGTATGTTAGCTAGTGTAGGTGAATCATGAAAGGTCTTGGTCATGGAGAAATTCCCTTTTCTCTGATTTAAGTAACATAACATTTTTTGGCAATTCCCGGAAAATAACAAACGAGGCATGTGATGGCTGGTTCTAAGGAAGATGCATGTTGCACAAAATTACAAAAGCTAGCCATTACTTTTGATAGATGGTGTTCCTCAACAGTCGCTCGTGACCCATAGTGCCTTTCTTACTTAGTGTAAAGTAAACTAGCGAAGCCAGAATAATTTTTTAAGGGGTCAGATGAAATTTTAATTTTTTATAATTTATATTTTTATAATTTATTAAGGATTAAATCGAATTTTTATAATTTTAAGGGGAGCCATAGTGCAATTTTATCTTTACTAATTTAAAATTTTTTAAAAATTTTAAAAGTTTAAATAATAATTTTACATTTTAAAAGAACCGGGGCCTTGCCAGCCCCACCGGCTTCCCCACTGACCCTATGTATACATACATATATGTTCCTCTACAGTCACAAGATCAGACAACAATTTGTACCATAACTTAGCTTTCCCTTACCTACTCCTGGAGCAAAGACAGAAAACCTCTGTATTAGTGTTGATTGGTTGGGCTTTCACATAGTTTTAAGACAAACAAAACTGTCCTAGTAATTAAAATGGTTGCTTTAGCATGAATGGAAATAAAAGGCCCAAAAAACGAGTTGAGTAAAAAATTACATTTAAGTGAATGAAAAATAAAGCTAAAATATTGATTGATAATACATATTGTATTCTTAAAAGAGAGTATAAATTTAAATCTTAAAAATAATATTATTAAAAGAAACAATTACCAACTCCAAATTTAAATAGGAACATAAATATTTTACTTCCTGTTTTTAAAGGGAAGCTCTCTCATGCTTTTACTCATTTCAAGTAACTATGACTTCAAATTTTAATTTTTAATACGTGATTGAAAAAGGTGACAATAAATTTTTAATTCTTGAATGAAGTTAGAACGTAAGTTGTAAGTACATGGCAACCCAATGGCATCAGTTCTCAATTACTGTTATATTGATCGATTAAATGATGGCTAATTCTTAACCCAATTAATTATTAATTATAGAAGATTCAGTTGGGCATGCTTAACTTTCTTAGCCCAATTTTATGAACTGTCTTCGGTTTCAATAGTTATCCCCCAGATAATGTTTGACGGTTAATCAAAAGATATTTTACTATTCTTAAAAAATTTTATTTATCTAAAAAGGCCTATTTCCAAGCAAAATTACAGAAATGGGTCAATTAACACATTATTTACGGAAAATAGTCAATTCTGGAAAAATGCGCCTACGTGGTTGCGTTTTAGGGAGAAAAATCTAACAAAGCGCGTCCTTGGGGGAGCACTTTGTGCCACATCAGCAAATCGCGCCTACGTGGACGCGTTTTGCTGACGTAGCACAAAGCGCTTCCCTAGAGGTGCGCTTTGCTTGCAGCAACGTCTATTTTTTTTTGGATTTTTTTGACCGTTGGGGGGCTCCAATAGTAAAAAAAACAAACTATAAAACCCTCTTTTTATATTTCACACTTAATTTCTTCAAAATTTAGCTAAAAATCTCTAAAAAATCTCTAAAAATTCTCCCTAAAGCTCTCAAATTTCTCATTAAATTTCTCAAAGCTCTTTATAATTAGTTATTTACTTTATTTTTTAAATTAATATTATTTTTTATAATTTCAAAAATATTTGATCGTGTTAGCAATGGCCGAGGAATTAATTCGTCTCGATCATAAACATATCTCCGTCGAACAAATGAAAATGGTAACGGTTTATTTTAAATGTTGAATATTATTTAATATTTTTTTATTTATGTAATTTTAATTAATTTGTATTTTATAATTTTTTATAACAATGTGTAGATCGAGTGTTACAATTTTATATTCGTAATATGTCTGGTCCGCCATCACCATTGAAAGAAAATTACTTAAGGGAAATGAGTTTTTGGCACGCGGCTACTATAGGCACAGGGTGCAAGTTGGACCCGAAACTTATCAGCGCGTTAATAGAGAAGTGGAGACCTGAGATGCACACATTCCATCTTCCATGCGGAGAGCGTACTATCACTTTTGAGGACGTCCAGTTACAATAATGATTGTCAGTGAATGTGTCCGCACTCACCAGGTCTGTTCAATCTACTGATTGAGGAGCCATACGTTATGATCTTTTGGGTGCGATTCTGAATAATATTTACGAAGGTCAAATTGAGATGGACTGGTTACGAGACACATTTTCGGAGCCGGGGAATGATTCGACTGAAGGTGAAAGAATACGATATGCTCAGTCATACATCCTTGAGATGATTGGAGGTTATCTGATGCCAGACTTGTAACGAAACCTCGTACATCTAAGATGGCTGTTAAAACTCGTTGATTTTAAAGCAATTGGAGAACTTAGTTGGGGGTTTTCCGTGTTGGCTACATTGTATTGGAAGATATGCGGGGTGACGCGACCAAATAAAGCCAAAATCGGAGGTTTTCTATCACTACTACAATCATGGGCTCGGTTTCGTTTTCCATTTTTATGTCCTCGAGTGAACTACCCATGTACATTCCCACTCATAACGAGGTAAAATTTTTATTTGATTTTATAATTATTCTATAGATTTAAAATAAAATTGTATGCTGAAAATTTATTTAATTAGGTGGAACCATCCGACGAGTTATATTGGAATACCTACTGCTCTTGAAGATATACGACTTCTATTAGACCAAAGGCCAGAAGTGCAAGTAAGAATTAAATAAAATATATATACATAAAATTGTCGTTTCATATTTAGTACTTAGTATTTAGTATTTAGTATTATGTATATAACTAATATTTTTATCCTGTTGATATAGTTTCAATGGACACCATACGAGGATCCGACAATACGGGCAGTAATTCGGGAAGAATTCTTTCAAAATTTGAACATTTGGCATGTTAAGGTCCCATTGGTCAACTATGCTATTGTCGAGATGCACCATACGGATAGAGTGTTGCAACAATTTGGATTCCGACAACTGATTCTTGAGGAACCTGAGGTGCTCGATGACCAGCACTGAATCGACTTACGGCAAACGAATATGAATTAGCCGGTATTCTGGTTCGAATATATCAAAATTTAGGAAAACCGGTATGATCATATACCTGATCGCGAACCGATCATCGTCCCAGAGTTAGCGTGCACCCCGGATTACATGCAATGGTTTAGGATCCATGGCAACCATATTTGCTGTCGGAAGAGCAAGAGTAGAGGCATCGGCAAATTCATGTGGAAAGGGAACGACGGGACCCTTTAAATCCAAGGGAACGACGGCTCATCAACAGCACCCACACAATCACCGGTTCTATCAATAGTGCCCACACAATCACCGGGCCCACCAACAGTACCCACACAATCACCGGGGCCAATGCCTCAATTGACGACACCCATATCACAGCTCTTTCAGATTATGCCAGGTGCGTATCCTAGCCCTTATATGTATCCTAACCCTTATATGTTTCCTTTTCCCAGTCCTATGGCAGGTTGGAATGCATGGCCCTATGCATCTCCTTTTCCGATGACTCCGACGACTCAACCGATGATATATAGGCCATCGTCGCTGGAGGGATCGCACGAGGCAACGTCGACGAGCTCATTTCATTACCATTCTCCATCGCCGTTATGGGATTCAAACACGTCCACATTCTTTATTTTACTAAGGTGGGTCATCCTCCTAACACTCACAATCAGAGCAACCACAACCCCCGCCGGAGTAACTAAGGAGGAATCCAGCGCGTAATTGTCATCCACCCCCATGTGGCATTGATTCCGATCGGCCTATATATTATTTTTTTAATATATTTGTAAAAGTTTTTCCTATATTGTTTCATTTAATAAAAAAGGAGTTGTTTTTAATATTTTAATTATAAATTAATTTTATATTTTTAATAAAATGTAAGTTCTTTTGAATAAGGCGGAATAAAAATAATGCAACATCATTTCATTACAGCAATAATCAACTATTTCAGTTTGGACATGATCGAATTGTATGACCTGGGTTCCTACACCATCCACACAAATTTCGTTGGTACGTTCTTTCCCGGATATCCATATTATTACGTATTCTACTCGAGCAAGGTCGACCTTTTGGTTTGCGACGCAATTCTCTATCCGGTAACAGCTTAATCAGAGCAAGCGATACAGACGGCCACCTACGTTCATCTGGGACTGGTGGAAATACGTGTCTCCACACATTGTACATGTTTTCTATTTTGTACACTTCGTCGACATATCTCATGGGATCCAAACGGAGATTCTGACAAGCTGCAATTGCATGAGCGCATGGGTAACGAAGTGCGTCAAACGTCCCACAGTCGCAAGTTCTATTTATCAGGTGTACACGATATTGCCCACCGGTAATACATTGGCTCAGCCTGTCAAAATCTGTCAAATGAAACCATAGGTTGTCACGATCGTGACACACTGTGTGCATAGTGTTGGCCCGCACCTTCACCTTGTTAATATCTTACAATACCTTCGGGGATCATACATGGCCTCCTTGCATTTGCCCTTTATAACTTGCTGTTCGCTTTGGAAATAGTTCAGCCAAACGAAAATATGTCTTTCGCACAACTGAGGTTATCGGCAAATGTTGCGTTCCTTTTAGAACAAAATTTATGCATTCAGCCAGGTTTGTGGTCATATGACCATATCATAGGCCATCGTCGTATGCTTGTGTCCACTATTCAAAAGGTATGTTATAGAGGTAGTCTACACTTTGATCGTTAACTGAACGCAAATTCTCCAGCATCTCATAAAAACGGTCCTTATTGATCTCGTACCCTGCCAATATAAGTTGATAGCGAAAATTACATACCAATATTCCATTCAGAATAAATTGAATATTACAACCAAAAGTATATTAATAGAGATTAAATACCTATGTTGGTCACTTACTTTCTTTCAATCGTAGACCAATATTACTCGTAGTAGTTGGACATAACGTGCCTTAGACAATACCGATGCTGTGTGCGATCCCATAGGCTTCCATATCGCTCAATTGCTGCTAGTATTCCAGTGTCCGAATCTAATATAACGTAGATATCAAGTTTAGGGTATACATGCCTCCTAAACCTAGAAAGAAATAAATCACAGTCATCAGCTGACTCCCCTGGTGTTATTACAAATTCGAAAGATTCTCCCACCGCCATCTTGTGCCACAGCTAGCAATAGCCGATGGGTATATCTACTATACATAAATGTACCGTCAATTTGTACCAATGGCTTGCAGTACAAGAATGCATCTTGACATTGTTTAAAGCTCCAGAACAGACGTTTGAACACTTGACATCCACGAAGCAATCGGTCGTTGTAGTACGTAGGGACTGTTTCAAGGTTTGTTATGCAACCTGGGACGTACCTCTCCAACACCTGACACCACTGCCAAACCTCATTATATGAAGCATATATATGACACAGAAGTTTTGGGATCCGCCGTCAACATCGGTAGTATTAAGGTAGCTATCATGCCTGAATCCATCTTGGGATGATCTTGTGAAACACCTATCAATAAAGTACATTAAATAATGTAACATTAAGTAATAACATTATTATTCAAAACCTTATACACCCAGTGATATTGTACCGGCAACACAAGTATGTGGACTTGGTATTTTCTTATCTCCCACAAGCCTGTCTTTTTCCTAAGATAAGCCATGATTTTTCATGAACATGTACCGTTTTGCACTGCACACTTGGCCTCGAACTTCTCAGATTTGGATTTAACCACATTGTAGATAACCTCGTGATTGATGCTATATTGTTTCAAAGCACCAAGAAAGCTATCCTTACTGGAAAACTCCTTACCAACTTCCAAACCACCTGAATCGAATAATGAACTTGTACGGTCATGGGTTCTATGTGGTAGCTCTGGAAACTCCAACACATCATCTGCCGATATGTCAACATTATACATGTGGGTTGAAGACTAGTACGACCTAAATCGCGGATCTTCTTCTTCTTTACCTGAACCCCCTTCAACGTCTTCAAGTTTAGATGGAACAGGCTCCGGTTTAGAAAATAAAGTAACTTTTGCACCATCGAGGCCAGACTCTCGAGGTAGATCCATATCGGACTCATCATCCAACCCACCATGATCTGCAACGTACGAGGTCCCCTCACCAGTGGACGTCGTAGGGAGTACATCGTCACTTATTATGGACGTTTCGTAACGTCCCCAATCAGATGTGGATTGCCAACCACTAGAAGTTGATGTCATTCCCCAATACGTATTTTTAGCATCGAACATCGACCCACCGATGTACGTGTCCCATCCACTAACCGAGTGTCGTGCAGGAGTTGTGTTTTCCATACTACCACCAAACACGGGTGCGTCTATATTTTGCCTTCCACTAACGAAATGTCGGCTAGGGGTCGTGTATTCGAACAACAGTTGATGTTGAAGTCGCAAATGTTTCATTTAGCGATGAAAATTGAACATATATCTCAAGATAGGGTGATCCATTAGCGAGATGAGTTTGCACCATCTCTTCAAAGCTACGAACACCTTTGATATTAACTGTATCATATGTCATGGGATCAATCAAAGCACAAAATTGGTACTTAATAGAAGAAACCTTACTTGGCGTCGTTCTGAAGATTTCTTTTACAAAATTTTGTAAAATCTATACTCTAGTTAAAAACCATTCACGCTGTGTTCTCTGATAAAAAAACAACACCGTTCTCGGTGTCACGGACTTCACCATCATAGTAAATAATAGCACTAATACATTTACTCATCTTCAATTTCTATTTTGCTTAGCCTCTCTAATTTTTCTTGCTGTAACTTATGCAACCTGAGAATGAGATTTGCCTCGTTTATAGCCTAAGGCCAAGTATAAACTATTGTAGAAAAAGAGCATCCACGTGGGAGCTTTTTTTTTGAAATTTTACTGACAGTGCATCCTACTTGAAGCATTTTTGTCACTATTTGTTCAGAAACATCTTCTCAAAATTATTTTTTCAGGAACTACTGTAGAAAAAGAGCGTCCACTTGGGTGCTTTTTTCAGAAATTTTGCTGATAGTGCATCCTGCTTGAAGCGTTTTTGACACTATTTGTTCAAAAACGTCTTCTTAAAATTATTTTTTAGGAACTACTATAGAAAAAGATCATCCACGTGGGAGTTTTTTCTGTAATTTTGCTGACAATGCATCCTTCTTGAAGCGTTTTTGACACTATTTGTTTAGAAGCGTCTTCTCAAAATTATTTTTTGAAGGTCAAAATAGTCAATTTTGTTAATAAAATAAACAAAATGTTATTTTTTAAAAACTAAACCCTAATTTAATTAATTTTAACCTAAACCCTAATTTAATTTATTTAAAACCCTAGAACCCTAATTTAATTAATTTATTTAAACACCATAAACCCTAGTTTAATTTATTTAAAACCCTAGAACCCTAATGTACTTAATTTATTTAAAATCATAAACCCTAATTTAAATAATTTTTATAAAATAACACTAAATCTGATTTATTTTAAAAATATACTAAAACTTTAAACCGGACTTGTTTTTTAAAAAATAACCACTAAGCCCTAACTTATTTTAGTAAAACCCTAACCCTAAAAATTATAAGGACTAAAAATACAAATATCCCTAAATATAAAAACATGGAGCAAAGCGCGCCCCTAAGGGAGCGCTTTGTCCACGTCAGCAAAACGCGTCCACGTAGAAGCGATTCACTGACGTGGCACAAAGCACTCCCCCAGGGGCGCGTTTTACTGGAAATTTCCCCCTAAATCACTGCAACGTAGGCGCGTTTTGCATAAAACTGGTCCTTTTCTGTAAATAATGGTTTAGTTGGCCCATTTTTGTAATTTTATTTGGAAATGGGCCTTTTTGGGTAAATCGATCTTTAAAAAAGGATTAGTATGTATATCCTACCTTACAATGTGGTATTTAAGAGAAATTTTCTTAATGTAATTGTCAGACAAGTTAGCCCATGGCTTAACGGAACTTTGATATCACATTGCTTGCCTAATGGCATGCTAATTTTTTAATCTAGTGACATAATTTAACCCCACTTAAAATTGGTTAAAATTGAATTAATTAATCGAACTAAATTAATTTGATTAATTTGTTAATCATTAAAACTAATTTGGCAAACCTAGTTTAGCTGAGATTAATTAAAAGATTTTGAAATTTCAGTTATCGATTAATTTGATTAGAAAACGATTAATTAGCCAAATTAACAATTTAATTGAAATTTTAAATAATCTAAAATTTATTTAATAAATACTAGAAATTTCACCACACATGTATGTGTGTGGAAACAATGTATTTAGAACACAAGTAACATTTAAAAATAGCATATAATAAATAAAAAACCTTATGGTTTGAAACTAATAATAATACCATATATGCAATATATACAAAATAAAATATGCAATTATATGTGGGTGAAACCTTTTGTGTAATACTATATAAAATTTACCAAAAATTTAAAATGAAGCATTGGTTGTAGTGGTAAAGTTTAGGTTTTATGTATGTTGATGACATGTTTAAATATCAACATATGTAAATTTTATACTAGTTTTATTAAAATGAAAAACGATTTAATGTTTTCGATTTAGACCTTAGTTGGAACAGTGGTTTTGGAACCACAAATTCGAAGTCAAAAAAATAATTTTATATTATTTTTAATGTTTACAGTATAGTAAAGTATGTGTGAAAGTTTCGTTTGATAATTTTATTGTTTGTGTAGTTAATTTCGATAAAAGGACCTAATCGCATAAAATACAAAATTAGCATGTTATGTGTTAAAAGTGCTTAAATGCTATGCTTTGTGAAATCTGAGGTCCTTATTATATAATTGAACCATGGATAGTGGGATTGGTCATAAATGACCTTATATGGATGTTTTGATGTGTATATTATTAACGTTAATCTAGTAAAATGTTAATTAAGTTAATGATTAATTAAACAAAGCCAAATAATACTTCATTCATCTTTGTTTTTAACCGAAATATCAAGAAAGAATAGGGTTTTGAATGCTCAAACATTTTGGAAATAATATTAGGTGATTAAGGTATGGTTTTTGATCCGTTTTCGATGATTTCTATGTTTTTGTGATCATTGCTTTGAGTACTAGCTAGCCCATGCCTCAATTTCTGAATTTGATGAAGATTTTGAGTTATGCCATTGATGAAATTGTGAGCTTTGTGATGTTAGTTGATGAAAAATGAAAGATATGTGTTGGGTTAACATGTTTTGTAGTTGGATTTTTGATGAATTTGAGTATTATGGGCTAAATTATGAAAATGGAAAATTGACGGGTTAAAATGTGAAATAAATGTGAAAAATGGGTTGCTAGGGACTAGTATGAAATTCGGCCAAGTTTGGGTATGAGTAAATTACGTGTATTTTGTATAATTGTGAATAGGGATTAAAATGTCAAAATGTAGAATTATGAGGGCTAAAGTGTAAAATACTTTAAGTATGTGTTTGTGGATTGTTCTGGATGAAAAAGAGATTGAATGAGTTGAATTTGATATTATATAGATCAAGAAAAGAGAAATTCGAACCTAGATCGAGGCAAAAACAAAGTGCTCGATTGATCGACTAGTGTCATTGTTTCTACGTTCGAGGTAAGTTTGTATATAATACGTCTTGTTTAAACAATGCTTATATGTGATGAAATGAATAATGTGATTTCGAAGTTTAGTAACGTGAAATGTGAGTTCAAGATATGTAACACTAAGTGTACGTAAATAGAATAGTTACTGTATTATTTGGCACTAAGTGTGCGATACCGAGACAAATTTGGTTTAATGTGATGACACTCAGTGTGCGATATGATTATGGCTTCGGCTAATTAATTGGCACTATGTGTGCGAGTTCATTGAACATTTAAAGAGGATCAAATGAATTATGACATCAAGCATTGAGTGGTAAATGAGATAAATAAATACGTGATGATACAGGTATGTACAAAACCTATGTGGTTGAAGATATTGTGAATGAGATAGATAGAAGATTATGTGAATGAACGTTGAAAAGAGAGTTGGATTGAGAAGCATTATAAATGCTTGTACATGAAGCTGTAGATATGGTATGAAAATGAGTAATAGTCATGGGTGAGATTGAGTAGTGATGTGTATTGAACTAAGTGTTAGTTAATTTTGCATATTAAATTTGAATTGTTGAGTTAATTGTGTTATAATACGAACTTACTAAGCTTTCAAGCTTATTGTGTGAATTTTTCTCTGTTTTACAGTGGTAAATAAAGCTCACTCGGATCCGAGGATCGTCAACAAACCAATCACACTATTGGATATCTATTTTGGTACCTTTTTGGAAGTTGTATTTATGGTATATGGCATGTATAGGCTAGTGAGGCAGTAGAATGTTATGAGATGTATAAATCTTGCCATGTGATGTGGCTTGATAATGGAATGATGTTGGTAGATGTTTTGCTAAGTGAAAATGGTGTATGTGATGTGTATATATGGTCTTGTGTGAATGGTCATTATGGTGTGTTTCTGTAACACCCTAAAAATCCGAGTATATATATATTGCATGATTTGGTGTTTAGATTTTAAAGGAAAATTTCTTACTTTTATTTTCGTGTTTATTGAAGTTCTAAAGAAGAGTATAGCATAATTTGGGTAAGGAATAATTTTAATAATTGAGAATTTACTGAAGAAAAGCAAGTGTCATTAATACTTAAGTTAAATTAAGTGTTAATGAGTGACATAAGTTGAGTACATGGCATGGTGGTGTTGGCGCATGAGTTGTAGCATGAGGGGAGAGGTTCGAATCCCTTGTTTAGCATCTAGGTAAATTTTATTTTTAATTTTTCTGCACATGTATAGCAAGTGTCGGCCAAGAGCATATATGGTAAGTGTTGACCATGTTATTTTTGGTTAGTGTATCAAAGGATTAAGGAAATTGTTAACTTATGGCATGGAATCAAAAACTTAAGGAAAGATATGGGGACATAAGGCACATATCAAGGAAAAATTTTGGAAACAAAATCATGGCCAATTGACCATGCTTAGGGACGGCAACTTAGACTATAGAGGGAGCCGAATTTTTGGGGATAGTTGGCTAAGAAATGAATTTTCTCTTTAGTCATTCCTAGCAACCTTGTGCAGAATTTTTCATCCCTCTTCTCAATTTTCTCCTTTGGCCGAAATTGAACCTTGGTAAAGCCAAATTCTTTTGACCATTTGGTCACTTTTGTTCATCTTTTGAGTTTTCTCTTGTGCTTCTTCTTAGTGCCGAAATCATCTATACCAAAAGCCATTCTTTTTCTTTTCTTTTACCATGGCCGAATGTACCTAGCTCCTAAAATCCATCTTTTTCTTTTCTTCTCTTTGAAATCAAACAACATCATCACCATCTCTTCTTTCATATTTTATTTCTTTTCACTCAAAGTTTCTCCATTAAACTCTTTCATGGCCGAATGCTAGAGTGCCCATAGTCGAACCTTTCTTTTTCTTTCTTTGATCATACATAGCCGAAATCTTCATCCATCACAAACACCATTCTCAATCCTTTCTTTTTGATCGTGGAAAATAGGTAAGGGATTCTTCTTTTTCGTTTTCGATTAGTTAATAGTGTTATGGCCGAATATTGATGGTGTTATGAAGGACTATTTGGATCGAAATAAACATTCGTTCTATTAACGTTTTATTCGTTATTATATAGTGCAATAACGGAAGATCGAACTCAAGTGTTCGGGAGAATCGTAGAAACGTTGGAATCGATTTATCGTGGTAAGGAAATCACATCCTTTAAAGCCTCTAGTACTATTTCGAAATTATTTTAGATTTAACTAATATTCCTTTGATCTTGAAGACTTTCAAAATAGGGAAGAAAAGGGCGGTGTTTAGTCATATTAAGAGGGGCGGATCTGTAAATCCCCCATTTAAACGAAGAGCGGTTTCGGCAGTCCGGGATTTTCCATCGGGTTGCGGACCATCTTCCGAAGGAAGTCAATTATTTGAAGTGGTACGAACTTTCGAGCCTTTATACGTTGGTGGATTCTCGGCGACTAACGAATCATTAAACGAGGAGAAACCGAAAATCAAAGTGATTCAAAATCAAGAGGGTAAGATTTTGGATCTATTATCGATAAAGTATATTTATACGAAATAGTGTTCTAACGGATCAAAATATGTTTTAGGTGCCGAGGAGCGAGAAGGATTAGTACTCCCGGTATCGAGGTGTGTAACTTCACACTTTTTCTCGGGTTGGATGTCAATTTGGTATTGAAGTAAAATCGTAAAACGACTAGATCGGTATAAAACGTAACAACCGATATTTTGACGAAAATACATGAAAATGACTAAAATCATGAAAATTACGAAAATGCCTCTAGAAATTATTTGTTAATATGTAAATTGTATGTTTCGTGAAAATGGGCGTAAAATATGCTAGATCGATAATTGGTGAAAACTCATTAAATTGATAATCGGTTTGAAATCTAGTATGAATGTAAATTGGTAAATCTACTAGAAAACTCGTTAAGTTGAAAATCGGGCAAAATCTAGATGAATGTAAATTGGGCGAAATCTACGCTAGATCGATAAATGGGCGAAAACTCATTAAATTGAAAATCGGGCGAAATCTACGTATGAATGTAAATTGGGCAAATCTACGTATGAATGTAAATTGGGCAAATCTCGCTAGATCGATAAATGGGTAGTAAACTCGTTAAATTGTTAAATGGGCTAAAATACTTGCTAGATCGTAAAATTGGGCCTAGGTTGATAAATAGTTAATTAGGCCAAAATGCTATTTGTGGGCCTTAATAAAGATTTGGAAATATTAACTCTTGTTAATGGGCCTTTTAATAAAATTATTGTATGACCATAGTTTACTATTGCATACATATTGCATGGGTTGGGAAATGATGAAGAGAAGAAGGCTGTTGCCAAAAATCTAGTTCGGTGGCTCGCCACAAAATTATGGCTTTTGCCTCTAGTTCTGGCTCGCCACAAAAGTTATAAATGGCTATTTGCCTCTAGTTCGGTGGCTCGCCACAAAATAATAATTGGCTCAATACCTCTAGTTCGGTGACTTTGTCACAATCTAGTTCGGTGGCTATGCCACAAAATATAAATTGGCTAAATGCCTATGATTGGTGTGATGGCGGGGTGGGTTGACTTGATCCCCACAGTGTGATGGTTGGTACGGGGTGTGTAGCGGATGGAATTAGGTTTGGGAGGAAAATTCATTTTTACATGCATTCTATTAATTATGTTATTCATTATATTATTTTGCTTATGGGCTCAAGGCCCAAAACCCCATAAATTGAAAATCTGGCCCAGTGGACAAGTAAGTGAGTTATACACTGAGTTTTAAGTAACTCACCCCCTTAAATTTTTCCATCTCAGGTAATAGAAATTGACGTGGACTTGGGCCGAGGATGACTTCGTGGAGGTCATACTGCAAAACATGGGTTTATTAAACTCTGAACTTTTTAATAAGTATTTTACTATTTTGGGTTAATGTAATAAGGGCCTCTATTAATAATTTTATGGATTCTTATGTGTGTTTGGTTTTAAACTATACTTTGGACTTTAAATATGGGCTATGATCATATGATGTTTTTATTAAAATAAATTTGGGTTTTCAAATATATGAAATTCTTTTATAAATATTTTATTATTGTTAACTCTTAAATAAATTTCCTAAGGGTTTTTGATAATACAATGTTAATAATGTTTTTCAACTAATGTTTTCTAACATTTATCAAATTAAAATACTCTTCTAATTTTATTAAATCCTGTAAATAATATTGTAGTTTCCAACTTATTGAAGATTTTAAAAATAGCTCGATTCATGTAACAAGCCAAATCTAGTCTCAATGCATAGACCGGGTTTGGGGTGTTACAGTTTCATACTTGATTTGGTAGTAGAGAATGGTGAATAAATTGTATGTTATTTGATATTGGAATTGAGATGTAGAGATGACCCAAAATGGGTGGCAAATTGGTCTTGCAAATGGCCTATAATTGCCCACACGGGTGAGCACAGGGGCGTGTGTCTCTTCTGTGTCCATCACTATCCTTATTTGATGCAGGTCAAACTTGCACACAAGCCAGACACATGGGTGTGTGACAGGCCGTGTGACCATAGTCAGAGTTGCACACGGGGTAAGACATTGTCTAAGGCATGGCCGTGTGAGGCACACGGCCTAGCCACACGGGGCTTGTGCCCTGTTTTGAAAGAAAAATTTTAAAGTTTTGCAAAAGTTTTAAATGTGATCGGTTTAGTCCCGAACCACTTCTAAAGCATGTTTAAGGTCTCGTAGACCTTCTAAAGGGACTTTATGTTATTGATTAACTATGATATGCTGGTGAGTGAGTCGTGCTTGTTTAAATGTTATGATTTGACCTGTAATACCTCATAACCCTAGTCCGGCGATGGATGCAGGTTAAGGGTGTTACAAAGACAATAGTACCCTGTAAAAATATAACTTATTTCAAATATATAAGAGTAATTTAATAATTTCTCAATTGAGTTAGTGTCTAATTAACTTGTGCCACCAACTTAGTGAAGAGTTTAAATAATAGTGTAAATTAAATATATATTGAAACCCAATAGAAATTCAATTCCAATTTTCAAATAAAATGTCCAGCCCAATTGATTAAATTTATAATTTTAAAACTTAAAAGATTAAACGTTTCTAATTGTAACGAGTTCCAACCAAATCAAGAACACACCGTTTCTTAACCGTTTATATTGACTCTTAGCAAGTTGAGAATTCACTGGCTAGCAGTGTGCACTAATCTTTTTCGTAGGTATCATTAAACTTGATTTATCATTGTTGTGAAACTTGTTTAAATTCATATATTGACTTTTGAAATTTACACACTATATTACATTTTCCTTCAAATGAAAAACCTTTAGGTTGATCCGTATAGATTTTTTCCTTGATATCTCTATTTAAAAAAGGTTGTTGTCACATCCATTTTGGTGCAATTCTAAATCATAATGAGTCATCAATGTCATAATAATTATTAATGAGTCTTTCTTAGAAACTAGTGAGAAAGTCTCTTTATAATCAAGATCATCTTTTTAAGTGTAACATTTGACAATAAGTTTAACTTTATATTATTCAAAATCACCATTTGAGTTTAAAACCCATTAGCATCTAACTCATTTTGAACCTTTTGGTAATTTGAAAATATCTTAAGTTTTATTTTTGTTCACCAAATTTTCTCATACTTCATGGAATTTAACCATTTATAAGACACACCCATATTTATGGGCTGTGAAAATGATATTGGTGTTTATTGATACCTATAACAAAATCTGACTCGTACAAATAAATCACATTATATGTGCCAGTTACACTATCCATATGCAACTCTAGTTGCAACTTAGCTTACGTCTAAAAGGTTGTCATTGACTTGTTGTAGAGATGAAAGGAACATCAATTTTGAGACTCCTTATGTTGAATCGAACAAACTATGCCTACTTGAGGTAAGGATGAGGGCATTCATCAAGTCCATGGATAAAAAAGCCTAGTGATCGATTCTAACTAGTTGAGAGCCCCCAACAACTTATGTCAGTGGTGTGAAGACTTCAAAGCCTAAGGTTAAATATATTAGTGAAGAGGACAAGCTGGCCAATGCAAATTCTAAGGTCCATAATGCAATTTTTAGTGAAATTGACCCATTAGATTTTAGGCATATCTCCAAATGTACCGTTTCGAAGAAAGTTTGGATCATTCTCAAAACTAAATAGGAAGAAAGGAATATTCTTATGCAATCAATGCTTCAAATGCTAGCAATAATATTTGAGACCTTAAGGATGAAAGATAATGAGACCATGTCTGAGCTTTGTGCAAAGTTGTGCGACATTAGAGTTTAAGTTGTGCGACACAACAAATCAAGTGTTTGCACTCAATGAATAGTATTCTACACACTATAAAACTCCGGTGAGGAAAATCTCGAACACACGAACGAAAACTCGAACAGAAGAAGAAATAGGACAAGGCTCCAAGGCGTGTATCAAATCACTATCTTTAAGGTTATATTCGCCCCCACCTATCTTCGATGTGCAAACGAGTTTTAGGCAAATTAACCTCGAGGATACAATGAAGCCAATGGCTATTTACGTTTTGCACTGACGAGAATAGCCCACTACACACTGAGCAATGTATGACAAGAAAATCAATTTCTATAAAGGATTTCTGTAGTAATACTTTATAGAACAATCTAACAATATTAGATAATGAAGGAAGAGAGAAAGAATATTAGAATTTTTGTTGGTATATCTCCAAATGAAATCGATTCCTATTTATAGGAATTTTCATGTCTCTTCATTGAGACATCTTTAATCAATAGGTACCTTATCAATAATAATGTTTTTAAAATAAAACATTATTATTCATTTAATTATAACTATTCAAATAATATTATTTAAATAGTTATAATTCTTTTCAAAAATTAAAAGATATAATCTTTTAATTAATTATACCCATTCATTTATAGTTATTAAAAACTATAAATATTTGAAAATGTTCCAACAATCTCCCCATTTTCAAAATATTTAGATTTTGATATTCTTGGAAATCAATTTGCATAAATGAAGGTATCTTACGATTGAACCTTCACTTAGTGAAAACATGTTAAAGTTAATCGAAATTGCATGGTAGACTAAGCTTTGAACCAACTATTTCATTTGATTAACCAAACACATCTCACACAATGATTTCAACATCGGTCAATGCATAGGATCTAGGGACACTATTATGGCTATGTGTCCTGTCCTCTTTTCATGAGTCTTTGTCGAGCCAAGCCCTTGAGCTCCTAGAAATGCACCACACTTCCACTCACATAGGTAGATCCCATCAAAAGTGTTCCGTAATTATAACACTCTAACATATTTATGTTATGGGTCCATTAAGAGTACATTACTCATCCTTCCTTTATCATTAGGGTACCTAGCACTTTAATCTTAGGATGAATTTATTTATAGTGCTAACAG
Source organism: Gossypium rotundifolium (assembly GCA_025506655.1). Classification (NCBI taxonomy): domain Eukaryota; kingdom Viridiplantae; phylum Streptophyta; class Magnoliopsida; order Malvales; family Malvaceae; genus Gossypium; species Gossypium rotundifolium. The sequence continues at coordinate 19,398,633 of CP106733.1, read as the reverse complement.
TCACATACTAATGATGTACTTTGTCTCATTGAACTCAAGACTTGACGTTATACCAAGCGTTGAGTCGAGTTTCCATCATGAATGACTCTAATTAATGGGCTTGAGTCCCATCCCTTTTGAGGTCCTTTTTACTGCATCTCTAGCAAGACTTTTTGTCAAAGGATCTACCAAATTTTCACTTGACCTCACATAATTAATAGTGATCACTCCATCAGAGATTAATTGTCTGACATAACTATGTCTTAATCCAATGTGTCTAGACTTTCCATTATATACTTGGCTATATGCCTTTGCTAGAGTAGCCCCACTATCACAACGGATAGAAATAGGTGAAATTGGCTTAGGCCATAAAGGTACATCATAAAGCAAATTTCTTAACCATTCTGCTTCTTTAGATGCAGCAGCTAATGCAATAAATTCTGCTGCCATGGTGGAATCAATAATACAAGTTTGTTTCTTGGAACCCCAAGAAATGGCTCCTCCACTAAGAATAAAGATCCATCCACTAGTATATGCATGATCTTCCAAACTTGTAATCCAACTAGCATCCGAATACCCTTCTAAAACTGGAGGATATCCATTATAACACAATCCATAGTTAATAGTTTTCTTTAAATACCTAAGTACTCTATTCAATGCTTGCCAATGCAAACTACTTGGATTACTTGTGTACCTACTCAATTTCCCAACAGCATATGCAATATCTGGTCTTGTACAAGTCATTATGTACATAAGACAACCAATTAGACTTGCATATTTCAATTGATCAATTTTCCTATCAGATTAGATACTAATTTTATTTGAGGATCCATGGGTGTAGATGCTTTGGTATACTGATTGAAAAGATCAAACTTTTAAGCACATTTTCAATGTAATGTGATTGTGATAAAGCTACTGATGCTTTCATCTCGGGTTATTTTAATCCCAAGAATAACATCTGTTACACCCATATCTTTCATAGCAAAGTTGTTTGACAAGAATTTCTTTGTGTTTTCTATTTGTTCCAAATCCATGCAAAAAATGAGCATGTCATCTACATATAAGCAAATTATGACACCTTTTCCATTTTCAAATTTGCTATATATGCACTTATCGGATTCATTTATTTTATAACCATTAGCTAAAACAACATTGTCAAACTTTTGGTGCCATTGTTTTGATGCTTGTTTAAGTCCATATAAAGATTTAACAAGCTTACATACCTTATGCTCTTGTCCTGGAACAACAAATCCTTCCGGTTGTTCCATGTACACTTCCTCTTCCAATTCACCATTTAAAAATGAAGTTTTAACATCAATTTGGTGAACAACCAAATTATATATGGATGTAAGTGATATTAAGAGTCTAATTGTAGCAATTCTTGCTCTTTGGAGCATAGGTATCAAAGTAATCAATACCTTGTTTTTGTGTAAAACCTTTGGCTACCAACCTTGCTTTAAACTTATCAATGGTTCCATTGACCTTCATTTTCTTTTGAAGATCCATTTACAACCTATATGTTTGGAACCCGTGGAAGATCAACTAAGATCCAAGTTTGATTTCCCATTATTGAATCCATCTCATCATTTATTGCTTCTTTCCAAAAGCGAGTCTTGAGATTTCATTGCCTCTTCAAATGTAATAGGATCGATTACGTATTATAACAATAAGGTATCTTATTATATATACTTTCACCTTTTCCTTCTACAAGAAACATCATGAAATCGGTCCAAAATTTTGACCTTTTTAATCCTCTTACTTCTTCTTAATTCTTGACAAGATTCATCATCATTATCAATTTGTTCCAATGGAATCTCATTCTCATTTGAAGAATGAATCAATTGTTGTGGCTGTAATTGTCTTGATATAGAATTAAATCTATTTTCATCAAAAATAGCATATCTTGATCCAATAACAGTATTAATTGAAATTGAATCATTTGGTTCAATTACCATGAACCTATATGCGCATATCCTATAAATATGCATTCAATTCCTCTTTCACCTAACTTTTTACGTTTAGGTGTTGGAACTTTGACAATAGCTCTACAACCCCAAACCTTCAAATAATTAAGGTTTGGTTTCCTTTTCTTCCATTGTTCATAAGGGGTTATTTTAGTTTCCTTATTAGGAACTCTATTCAATATATGACAAGCTGTTAGAACAGCTTCTCCCCAAAAACCTTGTCCAAGACTTGAATATGATAACATTGAATTTACCATTTCAGTCAATACTCTATTTTTCCTTTCAGTTACACCATTTTGTTGTGGTGTGTAAGGGGCTCAAACTTGATGGACAATCCCAGTGGATTCAAAATAACTTGGATTATAGTATTCTCCACCTCTATCCGATCTTAAGCACTTGATAAACGATTCACATTGAAGTTCAACTTCTGATTTATAAACTTTAAATTTATCAAGCGCTTCATCTTTCGAATGCAATAAATATATATAACAATATTTAGAACAATCATCAATAAAAGTAATAAAATATTTCTTTCCACCTAATGTAGGAGTATTATGCATGTCACATAAATCACTATGTATCAAATGAAGCAATTTTGTTTTTCTTTTAACCTTAGGGAAAGGGTTTCTTGTAATTTTAGTCAACATACATGTATTGCATTTTCAATATTATTATTAAAACAGAATTAAATCTAACTTATACATGTCATTCAATTTTCTATAATTCAAATGACCTAATCTATAATTCCATAAACAAAAGATTCAACCATATAAGCGAAAATAGTATTTTCATTTTTATTGATAATATTTAGTTTGAACATACTCTCATACATATACCCTTTCCTACAAAATTCCTCCCTTAGACAAAATAAATTTATCGCCTCAAAAACAATTTGAAACCAAACTTATTTAATGACTTCCGGACACTAAATTCTTTCTAACTTCGGTACATAATATACATCATTTAAGGTTAAAACCTTTCCGTATGAATTGCAGTTCAATGACCCTTTGCCTTTGATTGCTGCGGTGGAAGAATTTCCCATGTACAAGACATTGTCATTTTCACATTGTGTAAACTTTGTGAACATGCTTTTGTCTTTGCACATGTGTTTGGTTGCTCCGGTATCAATCCACCATGTATTATCATCTTGTGCCATATTAATTTCAGATATTATTGCAACGAACTTTTCGTTATTATCAGCCTTAGAAGATGATTTCTTCTTTAAGAATCGACATTCATTCTTGAAATGTCCCGGCTTACCACAATGATAGCATGAGCCCTTTTGTTTCTTTTTAAACTTAGGTGCTCTATCAGTCTGTTTGAACTTTCTCTTGAATGGTTTAGTAGTCTATACTTCCTCCGTAACATGCACTTTGGCATTTTCAGAATTTAGATTCTGATCTTGCTTTTGATATTCTTCTTCAATACGAAGATGATTTGCCAAAGCCTCAAGAGATATTTCCTCTTTCTTATGTTTTAGACTTCTTTTAAAGTCTTTCCAAGATGGAGGAAGTTTGTCTATTATGGAGGATACAAAGAATCATTTCATCCATTTTCATATCATATTGTTTGAATTGATTCAGCATCTTTTCAATATCACGAAATTGTTCCATAACAGAACGACCATCAATCATTTGATAATTATTGAAACGACTGACAAGAAATTTCTTACTTGTAACATCTTCGGTCATGTATCTTGTCTCCAATTTGTCCCATAATTCTTTAGCGGTGACCTCATTTTGGTAGGTGTCAAACAAACCATCAGATAAACCATTCAATATGTGGCCCATGCACATGTAATCAGCATTGTCCCATTTTTGTCTTTCTCGGGCTGCAGCAACAGATTCGTTTTCAGTCTCCTCAGGTCTTGGGGTATCCAAAACATATGCAATCTTCAAAGTTGATAATAAGAAGTGCATCTTTTTCTGCCATCGTCGAAAATTGCCACCATCAAACTGATCAAGTTTGACAAAATTGGAAGCCAACTCCCTTAGTGTTCCACTTTCGTGAGTTGCGGTAGTCATTGTGGATATAACCTTAAAATTGTTAGTACAAAACTCCGGTGAGGAAAATCTCGAACACACGAATGAAAACTCGAACAGAAGAAGAAATAGGACAAGGCTCCAAGGCGTGTATCAAATCACTATCTTTAAGGTTATATTTGCCCTCACCTATCTTCGGTGTGCAAATGAGTTCCAGGAAAATTAACCTCGAGGATACAATGAAGCTAATGGCTATTTGTGTTTTGCACTGACGAGAATAGTCCACTACACACTGAGCAATGTATGACAAGAAAACCAATTTCTATAAAGGATTTACAGTAATACTTTATAGAACAATCTAACAATATTAGATAATGAAGGAAGAGAGAAAGAATATTAGAATTTTTGTTGGTATATCTCCAAATGAAATCGATTCCTATTTATAGGAATTTTCATGTCTCTTTATAGAGACATCTTTAATCAATAGGTACCTAACGAATAATAATGTTTTTAAAATAAAACATTATTATTCATTTAATTATAACTATTCAAATAATATTATTTAAATAGTTATAATTCTTTTCAAAAATTAAAAGATATAATCTTTTAATTAATTATACCCATTCATTTATAGTTATTAAAAACTATAAATATTTGAAAATGTTCCAACATTCTACACACTATAAAACCTTTTCCTACATCTTGTCTATGTTTTATGCATCAAGATTTTGGTACACTTTGTCTGAGTCTTATGCAAAGTTTACACAAAATATGCCATTTTCCTTGTATTGACAAACTTTTTGTTTGATCCATATAAACTTCGAAAAATGTTTTTTTCACATGCATTTGTTGCAACTCTAAATCATAATGAGTCACCAATGTCATAGTAATTCTTAAGGAGTCATTCTTGAAAACTAGTGAGAAAATCTCTTTATAATCATATAACCTTTGGCAACAAGTTTAAATTTATATCATTTTATATCACCATTTGAGTTTAACCTCATTGGCATCTAATGCATTTTAAACATTTTGGTAATTTGATAATATCCCAAAATTTGATTTTGTTTCATACAGTTATCTCATCTTTCATAACATTTAACCATTTATAAGACTACCCTCTATTTACAACTAGTAAAAAAAAATCAGTCTTTACGATACTAATATGAAAAATTAACTCTTAGAAATAAACCATATTGTTAGTTCCAGTTACATTGTCCATATGCAACTCTAATTGCAACTTAGATTGCATCTAAAAGGATATGTTACTTACCATATTTGGTTGGCATCTTTTGACTAAAAATCTTTGGACTCTATAAAAGCCCATCTTTGAAGATTTTTAGAAACACCTTATTGAAATAAAATGTGAAGAAATTTAAGTCAAGCAAGGATCCTTTGAAGACTTCCATTGTAACTAAAGTTTCCTTATGTGAAGAGATTTGTTTTCCTAAGAAGATTATACAGTGAAGATCTTTGATAATTCTATTCTATATTAAAGACTATCAATATGAATTCAAAGAGACAAAGATTCACATTGCTTGTAATTCTATTCTATAGAAATGGTGAAACAAACGTACCTAATCGACATGGATTTATTTTGTAATTACATTTGCATATATATATATATATATATATATATATATATATATGAAGGTGTCAATATTACAATTTTGTTCTTTTGTTCATTTGTTCATGGTTAATATCGGTTACAATTTAGTTCACGGATTGAATTTAAATCATTTTAAGATAACCTATTTGCAACTTTAATGACTTCCTTTCAAATTGCAAATTTAATTCAAATTGAGACTAATTAAATAAGGATAGTAATTTTATACATGAAGAAATAGATTGATGGATCTAGGATTCTTGTGAAATGGGAACCAATGATAGTAATTAATTAAGATAAATATTAAAATCATATATGAATTTTAATTTAATGTGTAATGTTATATATGAATTTTGATTTTGTGTAATTTTACACATGAAACTTTGATTTGATTCAGTTTTCACAAATTATTAACAACGTTATCAAATTAGCACCATTTTATGTTAATATATTGCATACACAAACAATTATATTAATCCAATGTAAATATATATATATATATTTATTTCTTTAAATGTATACAACTGAATCAAAATCAAGTTCCATGCATACATATCAACTACAATTCAAGCTTCACATGTATAATTACATAAAATAAAAAAATTATGTATTAAATTGTACATTAAGGCTGCCTTTGGTTGAGCGTTTAACATCAGTGTGGTGTAGTTGGGGTACCAACCTCACTGTACTGCTGTTTGGTTCAACATTCCAGTGCAGTGAAAATTAGTTTCAACCTCACTGCTGTGCTGAAACAGGACTGGAGATGAGAGCAGCAGTTAAAGGCAATTGGGGCAGTAAGTATTTTTAACAGACAAAAATACTCATTTTTGAACATCTCCTTCAAACCTATGATTTCCTCTTCAGATAAATTTTCTGCATCTAGGTAACTTTCCTCCTTCTACTTCCTCTGTTTGCTATTTTATGGAATATAGAATAATCTCTAAAGCAATTGTTCTTACCTTTCTCTTTGCTGCTTATTCTTATCATATATTTAATAAAAAGTCCATGGTTGCAGGTCTGGTTGCCTCTTCTTTTTCTTTCTTATGTTTTTACTTTGCTGATATCTCTAATCTGTATCTACTTTTCGAAGTCAGTTTTTTTTGCATTATTTTGTTAAAATTTTCATATTCTTAATAGGTTGAGAAAGATGACCTGGTCCCTGACTTGTTAAAACTCCCACCAAAATGTGTTCTTCATGATCACCCTTTGGTCATGAATGGAAGTGTGTTTATGCAAGTAAGTTATTAATAAGTTCATAAATAAGCGACTAATATAGTTGTCCACTGTTGGAATATTGTTACTATGCACTAATAGCAGTTTCTCAATTTCTTTTAGTTTTTTTGTTTGATTCAAATTTGCAATCATATAGGGGAAAGCAAGTTCTATTGTGGTAGCAGCTCTTGATCCTGAACCAGGATGGGAGGTTAGTTAATGGTCATCAGACATTGATTGTTTACCAAGTCTTCTCACTAGAGAAATCATTATTTTATCATTTTTATGTTGTACATGGTATATCGAGTCATTCTGACTTTGTGACTATATAAATATTCTGTACCCATGCAGATTTGTTTTGGTTGTGTGGTAGATATTCATAAGTTCTCTCCTTGAGTTTGATGTTGGCAACTATTTATAGCATGCTTACTTCCATATTTCTGTGAAGGTTCTTGATGCATGTGCAGCTCCAGGGAATAAAACTGTCCATCTCGCTGCTCTTATGAGAGGGAAAGGAAAGGTCATAGCCTGTGAACTGAACAAGGAAAGGATAAAACGTTTAGCAGACACTATCAAACTATCTAGCGCATCTAGTATCCTTGCAAATATCTTTTGATTGTTTAGATTTGTCTATTTAAGTACTACTCTTATTCTATATAACACTGGTTTTCATCATGGAGTAGCCTGCTATATACAACTTAAAATCTGTTCTCATTGTAAAGCATTTTTTTTCCTGTTATCCTTGTTTTATGATTCTTTGTTTTCATTTCAGTCAACTCCTCGCATATGTTGTTAATCATCATCCTTGCTTCTGAATTAAAATTTTTGTTGTGGTATGTTATTCTTAATTGGTTGTAGATATTGAAATTTTTCATGGCGATTTTCTAAGTTTAGACCCAAAAGATCCTCCAAACTCCAAGGTAAGCATGCACTCGTTTGTGTCCTGAGTTAAAATAGGTTAGACATGCCTTTTTCAAAAGGCAGATCTTTGTGCAATACTTAAACTTGTTTGAGTCTTAGAAGTGGAAACTAAATGAGTTTTAGTAGCATGGCTCTTTTGTTAGCCAGTTGTGCTTTCAATTGAAGCGTAAGCAGCTCACCTCAGCAGGGTGTGAAGTTCCATTCACTAGTTTTAAACATCGAATGTCTTTCTCCTTTAGCTTCTTTTAATGCTACAGTCTTACTTATTCTTCGAGTTCTCAAGCAAATTGACGTTGTAGGTCCGTGCCATTCTTTTAGATCCTTCCTGCTCTGGATCTGGTACAGTTGCTAAGAGATTGGACCATTTGCTTCCATCTCATGCTACAGGTAATTATGTGCATCTTTGTAGTGTGGTAATAGCTTGCTTCCTTAGTTTTTTTAGTGGTTATAGTAATTGTCTCTTCATTTTAGTTTTCAATTTGTTAAACATAGTGAGCTTTGGGGCTATCTCCTCAATATCTTTCCAATCATAAAATTTCTAGAAGCAAGTGTTACTGATGCGGACTTCTTATTTGGTATTGCTTATATTGTCATACCGAGTTAGTTTCCTATTTAAGTATTTATTATCAAATGAGTTTCACAGTTACAATTATTTCATTACAATGTGAAAATTATGCTGCTCATAGATTTTAACTCTGTCCAAATTGCTCCTTGTTTTCACTCTTATCTTCACATTAAATTATTCAGATCAATCAAGAAATGTTGATGAAACAGAGACTTACCAAGTGGCCTCCTTTCAAAAGAAAGCGCTAACACATGTAATCTGTCTCATTAAGTATATATATGTTTATGCTTTTATTTATGTGGCATTTAAATTATAGGTTGATTATATGTTTTACATTCTCAACTACAGCCCACAAGTTGAGAGAATAGTCTACAAAGACTTGTTCCATCCACCAAATTGGAAATGAAGATGTTGTCAAGTCTATTTTACCCTTTGTCGCATCTCATGGTTTTGACTAGCAACACCTTTTCCCCAAAGGCACCGCCGTGGTCTTCCTGTTCTAGAAGGCAGTAAATTGATGATTTATCCCACAATATCCATGTCGTGTTTAGTGCTTTTGGACATCAAGATCTATGTGTATTAATTAGTTAAAATCCATGCTGCGTTATTGCTTTGTAGTTGAACATTTGCTCCGGACTGACCTGGTTGAGGACAAACAAGGCTTTTTCATTGCTCTGTTTATCAGGGAAGAAGGATCCGTAATCCACCCATCGCTGAGCCCTGATTCATCTCATCTGTCACTTGTAGAGCGTACTAAAAAGAAAAATCTTAGCAAGAAAGAGGCGAGAATTAGAATACCAACCCTGTTTGGTGGAATGTTTAAAATGTTTTTATATTCTAATCCTAGTTTTAGGATTAACCTGAAATAACAGCTTGCTATTTGATTTAAATTTTTTTATCAACCCTGTTTTGTCATGTTACTTCCCAAGTTTTAAAACAATTTGCTGCAAGTCTTTCCCTTTCTCTTTTAGCCATAAATTTCTGCTTGGCATGAGGAATTCCATTGACCATTGTTAGCAAAAAACATATGTGATTAAAACCAGAGATGGAAAATACAAGAAAATACTAATGGTAACATCTGCATTTCATGATTTCATCACAACACGACATAAAACTCTGATATCAAACGTTTAACACACTCAGAAACCACCACGACAAATGCTAGAAACTACTTACAGGGCTAACCCCCAACTTATTTAAAGCCCCCATTGACAATTAACACAACACCAGTAGAAATAGAATTTTTCATTGGTGAGAAAATTGGCAGTGGGTTCAATGCAGGTATGCTTTTATCCTTTTGTCTTTGTCATGTGCTTTTTTTATACTCTTGGTAAAACATAACTCATTTTATCTTTTATCCCAATCTCTTTTATATTTGAAATTTTAGTTTTATTAAATTTAAAAATAATGTTTCATTATGATAATATTGTTTGTATTTTCATGATATTAAATACTATTTTAATTGGATTTTTATAAAAATTAATTATATAATTAATTAAATATTTATAATAAAATATCATAAGATACATTTAATATTTTATTAAATGAATTTATAAATTAACATATTTTTAATAATTTTGTAAAAGTTTATATATCAATTCTAATCGATGTCCTTAATAGTCATTTTATATTCTCACCTCATTGTTACAGCTGCGTTTGAATCCAAACACATATTCCACCATTATTTCTAATCTCACTGCTACAGTATCCAATCTCACTGCTACAGTTACTAATCTCACCGCCACCGCTATTTTTAATCTCACCGAAGATAAACACACCGCTCATCCAAACTAAGCCTAAATCATGTATAAATTTAATATTTATGCGTAATTAATTTCCAAAAAATGGTAAGTAGAAATAGGACAAAAGGAATCAATACAATTAAATGAATTGTAATCTGTATAATTTAATTTTTTAAGAACTCAAATAATCAACATCCATTTGTTGTTACTCAAACGGATCCCCTCGCCCAACTGCCATCATCCGTCTTCAAAACCGTGATTGGGTTTCTACTTTAATAATAATAATAAGCCATAATAATTTATTTGCCCCTTAAATTTTACTAAACTTGATTTATTTATCAAATCAATCTAAAATATATAGAAAATTTAATGTTTGTTAATTTTATTGACGTGGCATGCATGTGGATTGCCATGTAGATGTCATAACAACAATTAATTAATTTTTTAGAATTAAAAAAATTCAAAAAATATAAAAATATTTTTTTAATATTAAAAAATTTATTGATTGCTAACATGGCATACATGTGGATTGCCACATGGATGCTACATCAGCAAAGTTAACAAACATTAACTTTTCCATATATTTTAGAATGATTTGGCAAACAATAAAAGTTTAAGTACTAAAAGAAGTGAAAAATTAAATAAATGGCTAAAATGATTTTTTTTTGTAAAGTTGGAGGGTTAAATAAGTTATTATGCCTAATAATAATTTATATTATTAATAAAATCCTTGACTGAGTTGGTGTCACGTTTGATGAATTCCTTCTAAAAGTTCATATCAAAATAGCACTAGTTGATGAGAGTTACTTCGGAAACAAAAAAAAAAAAAAAAGTAAAGTCGAATTTTTTTGGTTATTCTCTCAATTCGAATAACATGCAACTAGATCTAGTATGCATGAGTTGGCGATCAAAATCTATATGGATAGAATTTATAGTGGGATCTCGAAAAAGAAGCAATTTCTACTGGGCTTTTATCCCTTTTTTTTTTCATTAGGGTTTTTTATTAGTTGGAACTTCTAGTTATCTTGGTAGGAATTTGATATCTTTATTTCCGTCTTGGGCACCAAATCGATTAAGAAAATTACAAAAATGCCCTTTCGTATTTAAAATAAATTATATTATTCGATGATATTTTAGTCTTTTCATTTTACTCACAGTTTAATCCTTTTTTTTTTAATTTTAATATCGTATATATTTCACATGCTATTATTAGTTAGTTTCTAATAATACATTTAATTATTTATTGTATTTATTCTTACACACTTCGTATTCTAAATACGTAATTTTCACACGATACGTGTGTGATAGGATTTCTAGTATTGATAATGTTTTTGATTGAGTTGGTGTCACAAGTCAATTTGACATTAACTCAAAATTAATGACAACACCATGATAACCAATTATAATGCATTTAGTACTTTTAATATGATGTATTTACTTGTTTAAATTTCATTTTACTCACAATTTAATCTATTTTTTCATTTTAATATCATGCATTTTTATGTGTTATTATTAATTAATTTTAAACCATACATTTTTTATTTGTTGTATGTTATATTCAAACATACATCTATGCTCTAAGTATATAGTTTCCATATGCATATAATTAATTTGATATCAACTCAAGATTAATGGCATCAAACCACACGTTTCATTATTTATTGTAAGTTGTTTTAAATCACATTTATGTGTTCTAAATACATAATTTCTACAGTGATAGAAATTCTAATAATGGTAAATTTGTGTTACATAGATGAGGAAGACCGATGGTAAAATTCAGTTTTATTTTTCATTCTCAAGTTTTGAATTTAATATTATAGTATAAATTATAAAATAAAAACAAATATGATTTGATTGCTTTCATAGTTTTCCTTGAGCAAATTGATGGAGGTGGAATGGATTTAGCATATATGATGAATTTTAGGGTGAGCTGACATAAGAGACATAAAAAGTTATTGTGAGACCAACACCAACCTCGTGCATTCAGTTTCATTTTTGTCTTTTTTCTTCTCTCCTTGAACGTTACATATATTCGGTCACCTCCTGTTTTTCATTTTTTGGTCTTCACTTAGTATAACACCCTCCTCCTTCCTTTACTTTTTCACCATTTCGTCAACATGGAGAGGAAGAACCTTTACACTCATCTGCTTATTCTTCTCGTCCTCATTAATCTGTCATCATCCCTAAACGTTCCAGCAATATTTATCTTTGGAGACTCAGTTTTTGATGCCGGAAACAATCATTTTATCAAAAACTGTAGCGTACAGGCAGATTTCCCACCTTATGGCTCAACATTTTTCCACCATCCCACCGGAAGGTTCACTGATGGCAGAACAGTTGCTGATTTCATCTGTGAGCTACCTCCTACTTAAGTTGTTGATTTCCTTTTATTTATTTTTAACTAATTAATTATTAGGATTGATTAAAATGGAATGCATGCAGCACAATTTATCGGCATTGGTTTGCAACAACCATACCTAGAGGCACAGATTGCAGTGATGAATGGTAGTAGAAAAGAGTATCCATCAAACGGACTCAACTTTGCTAGCGCTGGGAGTGGTGTTCTGCAAGGAACCAATAAAGACTGGGTATGTAACTCCCATACTTCTTTTTTTTCTAGTTTAAGTACATAAAAGCCAAATCATAATTAAAAATTTCGTACACTGAAATCCTAATGTTTAGTAACCAAAATGAAATATACCTTCAAAAAAATCCATGACGAAAGATTGAACAAAAAGATAATCAGAGTGAAAACAAACTATTTCACCCATAGTTCATTTGCTTTACAATATTAATTTTTTGGTTCCCAATTGTCTTTTCCAATGATGTTTTATTCAATTTAAACTTGATTTTTTTAAGAATTGTAATGTTTTTATCACAACAAATAATACTTGTTAATTTATTTATTATTTTTATAAAATTACTATTTTGCTCTTATGACATTAAACTCAATTCAAAGTATTTTTGCCAAGGCTATGTTTGCTAAAAAAATAGATGCTGAAAAATTAATACTAAAAATTAAGAGTTGAATTTAAGTGATAAAATTTGTTTGGTATATTACTTAAAATTAAATAATGATTATAATTAGATTGTTTGATAAATGATATTATAATCTTAAATAAAATAAAAAAATGAATTTATTCTCTTTTAATCTACTTATCATTTTTCACACTTTTTTGAAAAAAAAATATATCTACTAAATTTCATTGTAGGTTATCAAATGTGTTTAAAAATAAAGTTGCTAACAATATTAATTTTTAATTGATTAATTTTTTCAACAAATAGATAAAATAATATATACACATAAACGTGAGATTTATGTAAATCAAATGCTATATGATTTTTTATTCTGATCGTAATATTTAACACTTTATTTATGTAAATCGCGCTTAAATAAATTTTTAATACTAATTTATCTAACTACTTTTTTTTATTCATAATAACATCCATCTCCCAATTCATAATGCACAAAAAAAAAAACATTATTTTCATTATATGTAATAAAAATATCAAATCAATTCAAAACTTGAACTGTGCAACATATATGATTATACTGCTAAACGAATTGACCTTTTTATTTGGTGAACAAGTAAGAAATGTCAGTGCAACAAGAAGATTAACCAAAATCCCTTGTTAAAGGCTAAAAAAGGAGTAGACAACACTACAACTCGTACCTAAAGCTACGCAGGATTTCCTAATGAGGGCAATGTCCATCCTTGTTCATAATAAGAGTCAACGAGGATGGGGGCATTTCAGCCCAACCTTTTGGTATCATCCTATCCCTGTAACCTCTGCTACGTACCCAATTGTCAGCATCGTTGGCAGAATGCCTAGCCAAGGAGAATTCTTGGTTCAAGAAATGTTCCCTAAGTTGATAACCATTTTCAAGGGTTGGAGTGGTTCTCCATCTTCTACTAGACTTAGGTTTGCAACACTCCTTTATGATCGCTTTGGAATCTGATTCTACAATGACTGATAGCAATTTTAAACCTGAGGCCAACTAAACAACTTCCCTCACAGTTAAAGCTTTATCTTCCAATGCATCCTTCACACGTTGTTGTTTACCCCTACCTCCAACCAGCTTTCCATGGGAATCTCTTGCAAGTATACTCACTGCACCTCAAAGATTACCTTCCAAGATGGCACCATCACGATTCAGTTTAGTCCTATCCTTCTCGTAGGGGACACTATTTCCTTTTACCATTTTCCCGTCCTGTAGTAGAATGCATATCTTTCTTTGTCTTCAAAAAGTAAGCCCAACGTTTCAGAAACTACCGAAGCTTCAAAACAGTTCCTTGAACATCAACTTTCTTTTTTCCTGCCACAACATCTCACCTTCCTTTCCATATAAGCCAAATTGTAGCTCCCACTTTAATCTTATCCTCTATATATACCCTAGATGATAATTCCACAAATCACTCCTTAGAACTTTTAATTCCCAAAGTCCCAATTTTTTACCGAGCTCCAACGCTTCGTTCACCTCTTTCTGCAAAGCCTTGTTTCGATTAAGAAAGTCAAAATCGGATAATGACTCATTAGCAATTTTGCCTCCAAGAGATATGTTCATTGGTATATTATTCTTACTCTTTCTACGTTTCCCTTATTGTTTAAACCCCAATTTTGATGTTCTTTCTTCCTCAATCTCAAACAAGGATATCACTTTTCTTGTTTTAGATTTAGTGAGTGGTGTCTCAAGGCTGACTAAATCTTCAATGGTAACACCGGTGCCACTAGCATCCTCTCTGCAAACACTCTCCGAGCTCGTCTGTTAACTCATCCATTTGCGCTTGGTTACCAACCTTATCAATATAATGGCGTTTATATGAAACGTTTAAATATAATAATTAAAAATAAGATATTTAAATATTGAACTATAGTTTAAATAACATTTATTTATGAATCTATTTATAATTAAGTTGTTAAATAATATTTTTATAAATATTATTTTAATATTAATTTCTTTCACTCATATAATTGGTTGGAGTACATATTTATGATTATAAATTTATTTCGATATTATAAATATTACTATAAATTTTGTGATGTGCATATACTGAAATTTAGAGTTTTATGTTACTAACAGTTTGGTGATTGATGGCACACCACAGGGAGTGCTACCAATCCAAGAACAACTACGACAATTCAAAACATTAATAGAACTAAAAGCGATAAATCGAAGTGTAGTCGAGAGGTCTCTTTTCTTTTTGGAGTCAGGATCTAATGACATATTCAATTACTTCCTTCCTTTGGATACCCCGAAACTGGATCCAGACGCCTATGTAGAGGCCATGACCAAAGAAGTAACCAACCTAACTGACCAAATTTACAAAGTGGGTGCTCGCAGAATTGTTGTGTTTTCACTAGGTCCAGTAGGGTGCGTTCCAGCAAGAGCCCTCTTGCCTGCTGCCCCTATCAACCGCTGCTATGGAAAGATGAATGCAATGGTCAAGAAATACAATAAGGGATTGGAGAGCTTGGTAAATGATATCCCCACAAGGCACCCTGGTGCCATTGGTGTTTATGGAGCAGTTTATGACACTGTACAACACATCAGGGCAGCTCCAACTCTCTATGGTATGATTTTTATGTAAGCATATGGATTTATAAATGCTATGTATAATAACACGTTTGATTGAGCAGGTTTCTCTAACGTAAGTAGCGCCTGCTGTGGAGATGGACCTCTGGGAGGGCAGGTGCAATGCGGTAAGGAAGGATATAAAATTTGTCAAAATCCTCAAGGGTTCTTGTTCTGGGATTACTTCCATCCAACCCAACACACCTATGAACTTATCTCGAAAGCTTTATGGGAGGGTAAAAAATCTCGAATTAGGCCTATTAATCTAAAGACTCTAACCAATCTTACCCTCGCGCTTGTTTAATGTTATTTCTCATATATTTATTAATTGGTCTTAATTCTTTTCTCCTTGTTTCCTTAATTATTCATCCAAGGTTTTTAAGCTCAAGAATTATAACTTTGCTTTCCAAAATATTTAAGAGGTGTACTAGTTTTCCTTATTATTCGTCTAATAAGGGAAGATATTGTTGTTGTAATATAACCAAAACAGTTAATTGCAGCAGATATCAAACTATGATACTCATTTTAAATCAATTCTCAAACTTTAAAATATTTTAATTGCATTGTCAAATTATTAAGACTATATTAATTAGGTCTTTTCATTATAAAAGTCGTTAAATAACACGTCAAATATTATATAGGTAAATTTAAAATGATTTTTTAAAAAATACATTATGATATAACTTTTAAAAGTAAAAATAAAAATAAAATAAAATTGAAGAAAGAGAGAGTGGATGATAAAGCAGCCGTAAAAGCATCGAAAACTTTAAAACTAAGATTTTTACACCATCCATTTTAATAAAAAAATTCTTACATTTTTCATTTTAGATTATGTCGTATAAGATCTGATATACCATTTCTAATAACGAAAGGACGTGATTGATATAACACTGGTAGTTTAAACACTACAACAATTTGATTATTTTTGGCATCTAAAATATTGTCATATTTGTATTTGACAAACAACGAATTGTATTTGGTGACACGAAATTCATCGTCATCACGTTCAACACGTTAGGTGTGTCACTAAAGACTAAGAATGAGGATGTATTAATTTTCCTTATGTATTTTGAGAATATAGTATTCCGTGACAACAAAAATAGTGTTAGGGAATTATATAAGGTTTCCTCATTAATTATTCATGTTTAGATAAAATGGGTTTTGAGATTTTTATAATGAATAATTGTTAATCCTTTTATCTGAATGGTATTTTCTATATTTTGTACAATTGGTATAATTGTTATTCTTGTACATTTTAGAATATGATGTGTATGTTTTAACACAAAATACTAAAAGATCAAAAATGAATTACTCAAATCAAATTTATAATATTTAGTATTGTCATTTAGGCCTCATAAGTAAATTTGTCCATGCATTAGGTCCTAACAAAATTTTAGACCCGATTGATAGGCTCGAGCTCGACTCAAAAAATGGGTCTAATTTTGCCCAAGCCCGACTCAAATAAAAATGCTAAAAATTGGGTTCGATTAGCTCGTATTAAATTTTTTATATAAAAAAATTTTAAAAATATAATATATCAAATATACTAATAACATTAAAATAAATATTTCCCAACAAATTGAAAATAAATTAAAAGTTATTTATACTTAAATAACACTAAGAAAGATGCAACTTAACAAGCAAATGCCTCTAAAATAGTAGCAAAATTAACAATAAAACAAGAGTTATACAATATCCGAACAATAACTAGAAAATAGTAGCAATATAATAGTGAAATGATAGCTAAACAGTGGGAAAACAACAACAAAACAACATATTTTTTCTTTTACAAATTTGGGTTGGGTTGAGCCAAAAAAAACCTTACTCGAGGCCCAACCCGTTTTTCTAAACGGGCTTTATTTTTTTGCCCAAACCCTCCCACTTTTCCTACGAGCCTGACCCGACCCATGGACAACTCTACTCATAAGCGAGAATTGCATTTCCAAGCTCCATAAAGATGGATTCTTGATTTCACTTATTTTCAAACATTTTGAAGTTTGTAAATCTTGCTTATTGGGCAAAATGACTAAAACTCCTTTTAGGTCTGTTTGTTTTCCTGTAAAAGGTTTTACGGAAATCATTTTCTTTGTTTTCCCATTTTTGTTTGGTGGAAAATGAATTCCTACAGTAAATCATTTTTCAAAACACAAGAAAATGAGACATTTTTTTAGGAAAATGTCTTAATCTTTTTTGTCGATAAGACATTTTCCAATCTTTCTTGTAACACCTATAACCCGTATCCATTGTTGGACTAGGGTTACGAGGTATTACTATTCAAAACATAACATTTATACCATCTTGACTCACACATCAACACGTCATAGTAATCAACAACACAGAGTCCCTTTAGTAGGTCTATGAGACCTTAAAAATGCTTTAAAAAAGGTTCGAGACCAAACCGATCTCATTTAGAAACTCTATAAAACTTAGAAAATTTTTCATCTTAAACAGGGCACACGCCCATGTGGCTAAACCGTGTGCCTCATACGACCATGCCTTACCCGGTACGCAACTCTGACTATATTCACACGGCCTGTCACACGCCTGTGTGTCTGGCCCGTGTACAACCTTGACTTGAATCACACAACTGTCACATGCCCGTGTGTTTGGCCTGTATGCAAGTCTGACTTGCATCGAATAAGGACAATGATGGACACAGGCGAGACACACGCCCGTGTGCTCACCCGTGTGAACAATTATAGGCCATTTACAAGGCCAAATTGCCACTCAAATTAATTCATCCCTACATGCTCAATTCCAACTTCAATTAACATACAATTCATTCACTATTCTCAACTACCAAATTAAACATGAAGCATACCATTTCTATTTCACCAAAACATACCATAATGGTCATTCACACAAGACCATATATACATATCACATAAACCATTTTTACTTAGCAATACATGTACAAAAAAAATCATTCCACAACCTCACTAGCCTATACATGCCATATACCATATATACAACTTCCAAAAAGGTACCAAAATAGATGTCCGATAATGTGATTGAGTCATTGACGATCTCCAGATCTGAGCTAGCTTTAATAACACTGTAAAACAGAGAAAGACTTCACATAGTAGGCTTTAAAGCTTAGTAAGTTCGTAATATAACACATTAATTTAACAGTTCAAATTCAATATACAAAGTTAACTATCACATAGATTAATTCACATCACTATTCAATCTCACCCAAGGCCATTACTCACTTTCATACCACCTCTATAAGTTTATGTACAAGCATTTATAATGCTTCTCAATCCAATCCTTCTCTTCATTCATTCACATAATCATCTATCTATTTCATTCACGATATCATCAACCACATAGGTTCTGTACATACCTGTACCATTACGTATTTATATATATTGCATTTACCACTCAATGCTCAATGCCATAATTTGTTTGATTCTCTTCAAACGTTCGATGAACTCGCACACTCAGTACTGTTTAATTAGCCGAAACTACAATAGTATCGCACACTTAGTGCCATCACATTAAACCGAATATGTCTCGGTATCACACACACAGTGCCAACAAAAATAGCCGATGCATTTATTTATCTCACACAATTCATTGTAGTAATTATTCTATTTACGCACACTTAGTGCCACATATATTCGAATTCACATTTCCATTCATTTCATAACAGGTGAACATTATTTAAACAATTCATATTATACATGAACTTACCTCGGACGCAAAAATAACAACACTAGTCGATCAATCGAGCACTTTGTTTTTTCCTTGATCTAGGTCCAAATCTCTCTTTTCTTGATCTATATTGTAACACCCCTTACCTGTATCCAACGCTAGAACATGATACAATGCGTTACCGTACTTAACCTTGCTTGAACATGTATTATTGGGCTATAAAATTTTAGTACAACTTAAAACCTTTCATTCTTGATCATAACATGCATATTATGGGCTTACGAGGCCTTAATCTTACATCTGGAAGGTTTTGAAGTTCAACCAGAAACAGTCACACTCTTAGAAAATTTTTACCTAAACAGGGGTCACACGCCCGTGTGACATGGGACACGCCCGTGTGGGTAAACCGTGTGATCACACACGCCCATGTCCCAAACCCATGTGGAATTTATTTTCTTTTCGAACCTATAGGAGTTTTCATATGGCTGGACACACTCCCGTGTCTATAACCCGTGTCCTTCACACGACCTAGACACGCCTGTGTCCTCCGCCTGTGGAGTTCTCTGTTTATGACGTCATCAATCTCTTAAAAGCACACGGCACAGGCACACGCGTGTGCAGTCCGCAGACTGAATCAAATTCTCGTAAGTTGATGCAGGGGACACACGGCTTATTAACACACCCATGGGGCTGACTGTGTGTCACACACAGCTTAGGCACACACACATGTGTCTACCTGTGTGGATAATTAGAAGACTATTTTCCAAGCCAATTGCCACCCTGAAACATGAACACATATATTCCAACACAAGCAACACATAATATAGCAATAATGCACTATGAAAATATCCCTATGACATCATTTATAGAATTAATAAAAAAACTCATCATCATCAAGATATGGAACTTAACAAATATTGGCCAATTTCTTTGGCCATATACAAATAGAGTGAATAACCTTAATAGCCAACACTTTGGCTCCCATTATGACATAACTCAAAATGATCAAGTTTCTATACATGCCATACTCAAAATAAATCAACTTTGCTATACCAAAATAATGGTTGATAGTGTGATCTAGCTCCGACGTTCTACAATCCTCGAGCTAGCTTGGCGATACTACAAGGAAAAAGAAAAAAAGAGGGGTAAGCATATAGCTTAGTAAGTTTGCATGAAATTTATATAGCAACATTATTGCTCATAATTAAACTCTTCCATCTCACGAAACAATAGCAACATAAGTCTCAAATGCTTAGGCATACTTACTCATATTTACTTTTACCCATCACATATCACATTATGATTTCATAACTTGTATTTTACTCATGGTACTTGTATTCACTTAGTCACATAGTTTAGCACTTACGCAATTATAAACATAAGCTCAAAATTTTCATCATCCTTAACATAAATAGAGCTCAATGCCATCCTTGTATAACTTGGCTCTATATCATCTTTACATGCTTAGCTCTTTTATCACCTTTATATACGTAGCTCTTTTATCCGATGAATTACCCAGAATATCGGAGGATACTCAATCTCATCATGCATGTATCACGATGCCAATGCCACATCCAAATTTGGTCTTACATGGGATCACCTCTTGATGCCGATGCCATATCCCAAATATGGTCTTACACGAGACCTCTTAGCTTGATGTTGATGCCATGTCCCAGACATGGTCTTACACGAGATCTTCCTTTGGTGCCGAAGCCATGTCCCAAACATGGTCTTACACGGGACCTTTTTTGTATGGTGCCAATGCCATGTCCCAAACATGGACTTACACGGGACCTTCTTTATTTGATGCTAATGCCATATCCCAAACATGGTTTTATACATGATCTATGTTCGGTGCCGATGCCATGTCCAAAACATGGTCTTATACGGCACCTACATTCGGTGTCGATGCCATATCCCAGATATGGTCTCTTAGCATGATATAGGTATCCTCGTTATTCCGAGTCTTCAACTGGGACTTCAACTTACATGTTCTTATTCATTTTCTTACCAAGACATTATTAATCAACTTCATGGAAATAATAAGCATTTCAAAAAATAATAAGTAATTTAAACACAGTAACACATGTAACCTTAATTTCATGCAAACTTACCTCGATACTCAAAATGTATATAATGTTCAATTTAGTCCGCAACCTTGTTCTTGCCCCGATTCGGGTCCGAGCTTCGCGTTTCTTGATTAATAATGAAAATTTCACTTATTTAATACTCACATTGACTAAATCGACTCATTAATCACACTTTGGAAAAATTATAATTTTGCCCCTAAATTTTCTCATAATTACACTTTTACCCTTAGGCTCGTAAAATGATTTTTATTCAACTTCCTTATATTTTAAGCTTAGCCAAATTATTCTCTTAACTACAACAACCCTTAATTTCCACTATTTCACTCATGTATGACCAATTTTATAACTTTTACAGTTTGGTCCTTTTATGCATTTTTCATGAAAATCACTTAGAAAAAGATGTTTATCATACATCAAACTTTCATATTCTTCCATAAAACATCAAAATACATGCAAGTCATACATGGGTAAATTTTTGAACATAAACCCTAGCTCAAAATATAGCTAGAGATAGCTAAATCGAGCTATGAGGATCTCAAAAATACGAAGAACATTAAAAACGGGGCAAAGAGACACTTACAATCAAGCTTGAAAGGTGAACAAACCTTAGCTATGTCTTCCTTAGGGAATTTCAGCCAAGGAGAAGAAGATGGACACAATTTTGACTTCTTTTTCCCTTTTTAATATTTTATTTACCAAATGACAAAAATGCCCTTAATGATCTTTTCTTGAGATTTTTCCTTCCCATGTCTATTTTTGTCCATCTTAACATATAATGGTCTAATTTATAAATAAGGACTTCTAATAATTTTTATGACGCTATTTCATACTTAAACCTTCTAGATTCTCATATTTTCTAATCCTTGCAATTTAGTCTTAATGGACAAATTGTTTACTAATTAATAAAATTCCTTCATGAAATTTTCACACAATCATGCAAATACCTCGTAAGCCTCATAAAAATCATTAAAATACATATTTCTACTTTGAATTTGTGGTCTCGCACCACTATTCTGACTAGGCCCTAAATCGGGTTGTTATAATTCTCCCCCTTAGGGATTTTTGTCCCCAAAAATCTTACCAGCAAAAAGGTTTAGGTACTGTTTCTTATAGCCTCCTCGAGTTCCAATGTAGCCTCCTCTACCCCATGTCTTTGCCACAAGACTTTCACAAGAGTAATACTTTTGTTCCTTAACTGTTTGACTTCCCAAGCTAGGATCTTAATCAGTTCTTTACCATATGTCATGTCGAGTTGAATTTCAACCTCTGCCTGTGTAATCACATGCGAAGGGTCTGATCGATAGCGTCGTAACATAGACACATGAAATACATTATGAATCTTTTCTAACTTAGACGGCAAAGCCAATCGATAGGCTACTAGCCTTATCCTCTCGGTGATCTCATATGGTTCGATAAAATGCGGACTCAGTTTGCCATTCCGACTAAATCTAAGAACTTTTTTCCATGGCGACACTTTCAAGAATACTCTATCACCGACTTGATACTCAATCTCTTTTCGTTTCAAATCCAAGTAGGATATTTGTCTATCAGAAGTAGCTTTTAAAAAATCTCGAATCACCCTTACTTTCTCTTCAGTTTTTTTAACCAGATCAACCCCGTGAATCTGATTTTCCTTAAGTTTAGTCCAATATAAAGGCGTTCGGCACTTACACCCATACAAAGCCTCATAAGGCGCCATTTTAAAACTTGACTGAAAACTGTTATTATAAGCAAACTCTACCAACGGTAAATACTTTTCCTGTAACACCCCAAACCCGGCCTAAACATTACGACCGAATTTGGTATGCCACAAGGAAAGGTTGCTTGAAAGAACTTGGAATTTTAAGGAACCATCATAATTTTGAAAGCTTTTCATTTCGTGTTTCTATCTTGGAAATAACATTCAGTTTAAGGGTTTCTTACCAACTCTTATTTAAAAGAACTGTTAGTCGAAAATGGTTTGGTGATATAAAAACCAAAATTAGTGGTGTAATATCCCGGATTAGGGCTTATGCACTATTGCTAAATTATATGAAATAGCATGTCATATGTGTTATGAATGTGTTATGTGAATTTTAGAATCTTGAAACATAAGAAAAATGCCTTAGAAAAATATCGAGTTTTAAGTCGAAAAGAGGGAACTGAAGCAAAGTGGCCTTAAGAAAATAAATAAGGAAATATGACATATAATTGGGCTCAGTTTGGACTTTAAAACACAGGTTAAGTGGTGATAAATAAGTGTTAGTAGTAATTGATGTTGAATTATTAAATTAGTAGCAAGTTGGGCTTGCGACCCAAAAATTTAGTAATGCTAAATTGGGCATGAGGGTGGCGTTACTTAAGGGGATAACTTGGGCCTAGTATGGCCACATAAAGCCCAAAATAATGGGTTAAAATTTCGGCACTCCAAAGGTAAGGAGTTGGACGGCACCAGGGCTGGACTTTAGGAGTTTAAGTTGAAGTCAAATTCTCTTAGAATTCTGGCTAAGGTAGGAGAATAAAGTGTTGGCCAGCCAAGGGACTCCTTGGTGATCAATTTCAGTCCTAGCCGAATTACTAAAGGAAGGATTAATGGTCCTTTTCGGTTTATCTTACTTTCTCTAGTAGTGGTGCCGAAATTATTTTTGGAAGAGAGTCCATCTTTTTCTTCCTTCCTTAATCCCTTTTTGTCGAAATTTAGCTTTAGTGGGTGTGCTAAATCCTCTCTTTCTAAAACTTTTCTTTTCATCTTGATTATTGCCGAATTTGCACCTTATTTTTTCTTTGACAAAAGCCGAAAGTTAGATACATCTGTTTTCTCTCCTTCACATCTTTTTCTTCTTCACACACCCTTAAAGCCGAATTCTCCTAAGCTTTCTCTATTCTTCTTTTACTCTTCAAAGCCGAATCTCCTTGAGGTGTCAGGCAAAGGTGCTGTCGACTACAACATTAAGGGTAAGAACGGATGTTATTCAATTTCCATTCCTTCTTCTTTTAGCTAAAAATCTAGAACTAATCCCATCAATATTCTTGTTTGCCAAAATTTGGAAGGATTTTTCGGGATTTTTCAGTGTAGTCGACTATAAGGAGGATTATTCGGGAATTCAATATCCAAGGTAAAATCATGTGTATATTTGGCCAAGGGCTATTATTCTTGTGATTAAATGATAGAAATTGATCTAACATGTGTTTAAAGGGGGTTTCGACAGATACCAAGAGTAATTAGCAATTTCGAGATTTAGATTTATAAGGTAGGTGTACATGTACATTCGGCCAAGGCCATGTTTGGTGTTATAAATCTATTTCTTAATTATTCAAAAGCCGAAAACTAACCCTTTAAGTGATTTAATGTTGGCTGAATACAAGGTAGAAGGATTTCAACGATTCGAGATTTGATAAGTAGAGAAATCGGCACCAAGGTAAGAATTTGATTACAACAATCCTACTAGGATTTGGATTTATAGCTGAATAGCTTTTTACTAATAAGGTTAAGGTTGGCCGCATATAGGCAGTAAAGATCTAAAAAGAGATTGGATTTTCGGGATTTGGAGTGAATTTACTAAGTAAATTAGGTGTGTACCCCACACTAAATCTTGATAGATTTACGGCTTTACTTTATTAATATGTGCTAATATAAAAGTGTAAGATTATGGTTAAGGTACCATGTAATGGTACAAAGTACTCAGGTACATTTTCCTACTCCTACTATGAGTATGATAAGTTTTGCTATGGCATATACATGAAATTATAAGAATGTGAATAAGGAATATGATATGGTTAATGCATAATTGTATGACATGGGGCATATGGGTGATATGTAAAGGGGAAGTGAATTGGTGGTTTTATACCCCAATATAAGAATGTGGTGACCTATGTCACAATATAAGAATGTGGTGACTTTTGTCACAATATAAGAATGTGGTGACTTATGTCACGAATTTATATATGGTGGCTATGCCACGAAATAATAAGGGCAATGAGCACGTCGACTGCAGCGACTGCCTTCGATGGTGTGTAGCGGATGGAGGGTTGACTTAGTAGTCCCCACGGTGTAATGGTTGGTACGGGTGACGTGCAGCGGATGGATAACTAGGCTTGGGTACAAGATTGCATCATTTTATTTAAATGCTATATGATTATGTATGATTTGACATGCCTAAATCTAATTGAGACTTAGTGTTGATTGTACACATTGAGTCTGTTTGACTCACCCCTTGTGGGACTATTTTTCAGGTGATGATCAGTAATGGACCGGGTCGAGAGAAGCTCAAGGGTGGCCATGCTCAATTCGACGATCGTGATATTTTATTTTTATAGTTTTAAAATTTTCAATTTTTGAAATATTTCGGGTTTCCATTTGATGTAATAAGGCCATCAATACTAAATTGTTTATGCATGCTATTAAAGTTCTTAGTATGATATGATTTTTGTCATGTTACAGTTATAAGTAAAATTTTTCTTGAGTATAATTATTAAATTATTTTTATCACCTTATCAACACGAGTTCTTAATTCGAGCCCAACCCAAATCAAGTGTTTTCAAAAATACACAAGTTTTAGCAAAGATTCAAACAAGATTTGAATGGATTTTCTTTAGAAGCATGCCAGATCCGGTCAGGGCTTGTGGGTCGGTTTGGGGTGTTTCAGTTTGGTATCAGAGCCCGATTCAAAACTTGGCCTTGAGGGCTTTTTAGGGGCCAAAACATTTTCTGTCTTTTGAAAATGGACTTTTCTAAGAAATAAACAGGCTTTCTGGCATGGCACCTGAGTCTCCGACCCGAAGTCCACTAGGTAAGTTCTCCTAACCTCTTTGTGATTTGTATGTGGGGATATATAGGGACGTAGACTAGTGGATTAGGAATTAAACCCTAGGACTAGTTTACCCCAACAATTACATAAGGCTCTAATGCACAATTAAACAAACCCGTGTCTAAGTCGCCGAGTTAGGGTGTGGCAACTATTGTGCGCATGTCTAGGATTGGTTTCGATGGGAGCTTGGTATTTAAGCAGTCCTAGTGACTAACCTCCTCCCCACTCGAATCCTACCTAGTGCGTAGTGATGGTTCACCCTAACCAAGAGGACTTATTCACGGGCTAAACCCAATAACTAAAACCCGAAAGGGACTAGCCATATTTTTATGGAAACCCTAGTTTTAAAAGTCAACAAACTACCCTTTTGAAATTATGAAAATTATTATTTTGGAAAGACTTTCTAAGAATTTTTGATTTACAAAAATTACCTAAATACCCTTAGTGGTAAAATTACTAAAATGCCCTTGATTTTCCAAAATTACCATACTACCCCCGATTTCAATAACAATTTCTGATTTTGCACACTTTACAAAATATCAAAGACACCCTGATTTGGAAATTTTACAAAATTACCCCTAATTTGCAAAATGATCGAATTACCCCTAACCTATGCAAATAACCAAAATACCCTCAGTAAGGAAAATTACCGAAGTACCCTCAAATTAGAAACCTTTAAAAACACCCTTGTTTTAAAAAGTCACCAGGAACCATATTTTTGCAAAAAATTACCAAAATGACCCTGTCTTGTAAAATTACAAAAATACCCCTAGTGTATAAATTACTATTTTACCCTTGAAATTTTTCCAGCAAGTAATTTTAATTCTGTAAAATATCAACAATCTCTATTTTACAACATTTTCAAATACCCTAATTTGAAAAATTACCAAAATACCCCTATAGGATAAAATTACGGAAGTACCCCTAGATAGTGGAAAACAACAAACAACGACAACTACAACATTTCTCTATAATGAATGCAAGTTCATGTGTGTGAAATGAATGATGTGAGACTGTATGTGTATGAATCGAAAGAACAACTTCTTAAAACTATTGAACATAAAACTGTTCGTGATAAATCAGTGAAACAAAAACTAATTCATAAAATTCTTTAATCAGATAAACACAAGCGAAAGTATGAATTCTAGGGGATATGGTCGTAATGTGCGTGGCCGTGGAAGAGGTCGAATGACCGTGTCTGAACCCATTAGATCGGGTCAAGGATCTGAAAAATAAAATGCCACCACCACCCCCCAAATACCGATGTGGAATATCGGGACCGACGAGGATGACGAGTGTCACAAGCGATCTCGCGGGTCTTGGAAAGGTGGCGGGGAGCGGTGGAGGCATGGGAGCTCGAAAGTCGGTACCTGAGCGACTCTGAGCCAACGGAGCTGAAGTGTTCCACGGCTTGTCAAGAGTGGCACCCAATACCGCTGAATATTGGTTAGAGGTGACTGACCGGATTATGGATGAGCTCGACTTAACTGATGAGGAAAAGCTGAAAGGATTGGTGTCACTTCTTCGCGATGAGTCATAACAATGGTGGCTCACGGTGCAAGATGGTGCTACAGTTGAGGAACTCACGTGGGAGTATGCTAAGGCAGCATACCAGAAGAAGTATGTGGGCACTCATTATATTGATGCCCAAAGAAAGGCTTTTCTAGGACTAGTTCAAGGGAACAAGTCCGTAGCTAAGTATGAAACTAAATTCTTAAGGCTGAGCCACTATGCTCGGGGCATAGTGTCTACTGAGCATGAGCGGTGTGTCCAGTTTAAAGACGGACTAAGAGATGACCTGAGGTTATTGATAGCCCCGCAATAGGAACGAGAGTTTGCTGTGTTGGTGGAAAAGGCCAAAGTGGCCGAGGGTATCAAGGAATCCGTAAGGCAGAACTCCGATCGAAATAGGCAGAAGAGAGGATTTGGATCGTCAAGGCCATCCAGGAATGATCAAAAGAGGCCTAGAGTTGAAAGGCCGCAAGGTCAGCAAGTTGCTTCTGGAGGGCAGTACCCTACATGTGAACAATGTGGAAAGAAGCACTTAGGTGAATGTTGGAAAAAGACGGGAGGATGTTTTAATTGTGGGTCAAAGGACCATATGATTAAGGATTGTCCGATGAGACGGAGGGAATCAACCAAGAGCTCGTAATGTTAATCGGGTTGGTAGAGGTGACAAGCACCTCGATTGGGGTCGTGGTCCAATAATGAGGAAATGGTACCGGAAGAGGACGTGGAACACCGAGCCAAGGTGGTGGTAATACAGAGGTAAGACAGACGGGCTTGGTGTATGTGATTTACCGTAGGGAGGATGGTGACGCACCGGACGTCATAACCGGTACGTTTTTTATTTTTGGCAAACCCTATGTTGCTTTGATTGATGTGGGCTCGACCCATTCTTATGTTGCATGTAGAATAGTTGAAACTCTAGAAATAGCCTCTGAACTTTCTAGTAGAAATACCTAGTAAGCCCACTAGGTCAAACTAGTGGGAATAAGATGTTTTGATACCTTTGGAGCTTTAAGGAACGGTATTTCCAGCCGATTTAATGGAATTACCTTTTGGAGAATTCGATCTCATACTTGGAATGGATTGGCTAGTGGAGCATCGGGCTGTGTTGCATTGTACAGCCAAACGAATGGAGTTAAGGACCCTAGAGGATGAAGTGATAGTTATGATAGGAGAAAGACGAAACTACTTGTCTAACGTAGTTTCGACTTTAAAGGCAGATAAGATGGTTCGGAAGGGGTGTAAGGCGTTCTTGGCTTTCATTAGTGCATTGGATGCAAAGGAAGAAGGTGTTAGTGGAGTTCGAACTGTAGGAGACTTTGTGGATGTTTTTCCGGAGGAGTTACCAGGAATACCCCAGACAGGGAGGTGGAGTTTGGAATTGACTTACTGCCGGGTACAGCTCCTGTGTCCATTGCACCATACAGAATGGCACCAAAGGAGTTGGTTGAGCTTAAGGCTCAAATCCAGGAATTGCTTGACCGTGGGTTCATTCGACCCAGTGTGTCTCCATGGGGAGCACTGGTCTTGTTGTGAAGAAGAAGGACGAAACTATGCGCATGTGCATAGATTATCGTCAGTTGAATAAGCTGACCATCAAGAACAAGTATCCATTGCCAAGAATAGATGACTTGTTCGATCAGCTTAAAGGGGCCGCAGTATTATCAAAGATCGATCTAAGGTTTGGATATCATCAGCTTAAGGTGAAGGAGGCTGATATCCATAAGGCGGCTTTCCGAACAAGGTACAGGCATTATGAGTTTTTGGTAATACCGTTCGGTTTGACAAATGCCCCAACCGCATTTATGGACATGATGAACCGGGTTTTCCAACCCTATTTGGATAGGTTCGTCGTTGTGTTCATCGACGACATTCTTGTGTACTCCAAGATAGAAGAAGAACACGATGAGTACCTCCGAGTTGTGTGGCAAGTGTTGAGGGAGAAGAAGATTTACGCCAAATTCAACAAGTGTGAATTTTGGCTTAAGGAGGTTACATTTTTAGGACATGTAGTATCCGCTGAAGGAATAAGGGTGGATCCTCAGAAGATTGAGGAATTTTTGGATTGGAAACCTCCTAAATCGGTGACGGAAGTTTAAAGTTTCTTAGGATTGGCAGGCTATTATAGATGACTTGTGGAAGGGTTCTCGTAGATAGCCGTGCCTCTGACAAAGTTGTTAAGGAAGGAAGTGCCTTTCATATGGACTGATAAGCAACAGAAGAGCTTTGAGAAGCTTAAAAGGGTCTTGATCGAAGCTCCAATTTTGATTCAGCTGGAGGCGGGGAAGGATTTTGTAGTGTATTGTGATGCTTCCCATACAGGATTGGGAGGTGTCCTTATGCAAGATGGAAAAGTAGTCACTTATGCGTCTCAGCAACTAAGGCCACATGAGGTTAACTACCTGAGGCACGACTTGGAATTAGCGGCAGTGCTCTTTGCCCTTAAGGTGTGGAGGCACTATCTTTATGGAGAAAAGTCTATAATCTACACAGACCACAAAAGCCTCAAGTATCTGCTGACTAAGAAGGAGTTGAACCTGAGACAGCAAAGGTGGGTGGAACTATTGAAGGGCTACGGTTGTTCCATAGAATATCACCCAAGCAAGGCAAATGTAGTGGCGGATGCCCTAAGTCAGAAGGTAGTAACGGATCTGAGGGCGATGTTCACACATCTAAGTCTCTATGACGGTGGAAGTTTGCTAGCAGAGTTGCAAGTCAAGCCGACGTGGTTGAATGAAGTGAAAGAAGGACAGTTGGTGGATGAGGATCTAAGTGTTAAGTTGCGACAAGCGCAGAATGGAGAGTTGGAGGATTATGGTGTTAATGACGAGGGAGTATTGTGCTTCAAGGGTAAGGTCTGTATGCCAAAGGATATGGAACTTAGGCAAAGAATTCTTTGAGAATCGCATAGTAGCCCCTATGCTATGCATCCCGGAGGTAGTAAAATGTACAGAGATTTAAGGGAACAATTTTGGTGGCCTAATCTTAAGCGAAAAGTGACCAAATTTGTAGGGAAGTGCTTGACATGTCAGCAAGTTAAGGCTGAACACCAAGTTCCATCAGGATTGCTTCAGCCAATATAGATTCCTCAATGGAAGTGGGAAAGAATTACCATGGACTTCGTTAGTGGGCTTCCCCTTACACCTACTAAGAAGGACTTGGTATGGGTGATAGTGGATCGGCTGACAAAATCCGCGCATTTTATTCCAGAACGGGTTGGCTACTCCCTACAAAAGTTGGCAAGGTTGTATGTGGCAGAAATTGTAAGGTTGCATGGAGTGCCAATGTCAATTATCTCGGATAGGGATCCGAGGTTCACATCTAGGTTTTGGAAAGCACTACACCAGGCTTTAGGCACTAGATTGGATTTTAGTACGGCTTTCCATCCACAGTCAGACGGTCAGTCTGAACGAGTGATCCAAGTACTAGAGGATATGCTAAGAGGCTGTGTGATAGACTTCAGAGGAAGTTGGGAAGAATATTTGCCTCTAGCAGAATTTGCTTACAACAACAGCTATCAGGCCAGTATTAAAATGGCACCGTACGAGGCGTTGTATGGTCAGAAATGTCAGACTCCTACGTGTTGGACGAAGTTGCGAGAACGTCAAATTTTAGGTCCAGAGTTAGTAGCAGAATCGGAGGAGAAGGTTAGTATAGTTCAAGCACGATTGAAGGAAGCATCCAATAGAAAAAAGTCGTACGCAGATCTCAACCGGAAGGAGATTGAATTTAATGTGGGAGATCAAGTGTTCCTTAAGGTATCGCCTTGGAAGAAGGTGATGAGATTTGGTCGAAAAGGGAAGCTAAGCCCAAGGTTCATAGGACCCTATCGGTATTGAAGCGAATCGGACCAGTGGCATACCAATTAGAGTTGCCTCGAAATTGAAGCAGATGCACGATGTATTCCATGTTTCCACGCTACGTCGATACCAATCGGATCCATCTCACGTAGTTTCTGTTGAAGAGGTGGAGCTAAGGCCAGACCTGTCCTACGAGGAAGAGCCGATTCAGATCTTGGAGCGAGATGTAAAAGTATTACGAAGGAAATCGGTCCCCTTGGTCAAGGTATTATGGCGAAATCATGGATCGGAGGAAGCCTCGTGGGAGCCGAAAGAAGCAATACTACAACAATACCCCCACCAATTCCAGCCAGGTAATTTTGAGGATGAAATTATTTTAAGGGGGTAGAACTGTAATATCCTAGATTAGGGCATATGCACTATTGGTAAATTATATGAAATAGCATGTCATATGTGTTATGAATGTGTCATGTGAATTTTAGAATCTTGAAACATAAGGAAAATGCCTTAGAAAATATCGAGTTTTAAGTCTAAAAGAGGAAAGCAAAGTGTGGCCTTAAGAAAATAAATAAGGAAATATGACATATAATTGGGCTCAGTTTGGACTTTAAAACACAGGTTAAGTGGTGATAAATAAGTGTTAGTAGTAATTGATGTTGGATTATTAAATTAGTAGCAAGTTGGGCTTGCGACCCAAAAATTTAGTAATGCTAAATTGGGCATGAGGGTGGCGTTACTTAAGGGGATAACTTGGGCCTAGTATGGCCACATGAAGCCCAAAATAATGGGTTAAAATTTCAGCACTCCTAAGGTAAGGAGTTGGACGGCACCATGGCTAGACTTTAGGAGTTTAAGTTGAAGTCAAATTCTCTTGGAATTCCGGCTAAGGTAGGAGAATAAAGTGTTGGCCGGCCAAGGGATTCCTTGGTGATCAATTTCAGTCCTAGCCGAATTACTAAAGGAAGGATTAGAGGTCCTTTTCAGTTTATCTTGCTTTCTCTAGTAGTGGTGCCGAAATTGTCTTTGGAAGAGAGTCCATCTTTTTCTTCCTTCCTTAATCCCTTTTTGCCGAAATTTAGCTTTAATGGGTGTGCTAAATCCTCTCTTTCCAAAACTTTTCTTTTCATCTTGATTATTGCCAAATTTGCACCTTATTTTTTCTTTGACAAAAGCCGAAAGTTAGATACATCTATTTTCTCTCCTTCACATCTTTTTCTTCTTCACACACCCTTAAAGCCGAATTCTCCTAAGCTTTCTCTATTCTTCTTTTACTCTTCAAAGCCGAATCTCCTTGAGGTGTTAGGCAAAGGTGCTGTCGACTACAACATTAAGGGTAAGAACGTATGTTATTCAATTTCCATTCCTTCTTCTTTTAGCCAAAAATCTAGAACTAATCCCATCAATATTCTTGTTTGCCGAAATTTGGAAGGATTTTTCGGGATTTTTCAGTGTAGTCGACTATAAGGAGGATTATTCGGGAATTCAATATCCAAGGTAAAATCATGTGTATATTCGGCCAAGGGCTATTATTCTTGTGATTAAATGATAGAAATTGATCTAACATGTGTTTAAAGGGGGTTTCGACAGATACCAAGAGTAATTAGCAATTTTGGGATTTAGATTTATAAGGTAGGTGTACATGTACATTCGGCCAAGGCCATGTTTGGTGTTATAAATCTATTTCTTAATTATTCAAAAGCTGGAAACTAACCCCTTAAATGATTTAATGTTGGTCGAATACAAGGTAGAAGGATTTCAACGATTCGGGATTTGATAAGTAGAGAAATCGGCACCAAGGTAAGAATTTGATTACAACAATCCTACTAGGATTTGGATTTATAGCAGAATAGCTTTTTACTAATAAGATTGAGGTTGGCCGAATATAGGCAGTAAAGATCTAAAGCAGTAGATTGGATTTTCGGGGTTTGGAATGAATTTACTAAGTAAATCAGTGTGAACCCCACACTAAATCTTGATAGATTTAAGGCTTTACTTTATTAATATGTGCTAATATAAAAGTGTAAGATTATGGTTAAGGCACCATGTAATGGTACAAAGTACTCAGGTACGTTTTCCTACTCTTACTATGAGTATGATAAGTTTTGCTATGGCATATACATGAAATTATAAGAATGTGAATAAGGAATATGATATGGTTAATGCATAATTGTATGACATGGGGCATATGGGTGATATGTAAAGGGGAAGTGAATTGGTGGTTTTATACCCCAATATAAGAATATGGTGACCTATGTCACAATATAAGAATGTGGTGACTTTTGTCACAATATAAGAATGTGGTGACTTATGTCACGAATTTATATATGGTGGCTATGCCACGAAATCATAAGGGCGATAAGCACGTCGACTGCAGTGACTGCCTTCGATGGCTTGTAGCGGATGGAGGGTTGACTTAGTAGTCCCCACGGTGTGATGGTTGGTACGGGTGACGTGTAGCGGATGGATAACTAGGCTTGGGTCCGAGATTGCATCATTTAATTTAAATGCTATATGATTATGTATGATTTGACATGCCTAAATCTGATTGAGACTTAGTGTTGATTGTACACATTGAGTCTGTTTGACTTACCCCTTGTGGGACTATTTTTCAGGTGATGATCAGTAATGGATCGGGTCGAGAGAAGCTCAGGGGTGGCCATGCTCAATTCAACGATCGTGATATTTTGTTTTTATAGTTTAAAAATTTTCAATTTTTGAAATATTTCGGGTTTTCATTTGATGTAATAAGGCAATCAATACTAAATTGTTTATGCATGCTATTAAAGTTCTTAGTATGATATGATTTTTGTCATATTAAAGTTATAAGTAAAATTTTTCTTAAGTATAATTATTAAATTGTTTTTATCACCTTATCGACACGGGTTCTTAATTTGAGCCCAACCCAAATCAAGTGTTTTCAAAAATACACAAGTTTTAGCAAAGATTCAAACATGATTTGAATGGATTTTCTTTAGAAGCATGCCAGATCTGGTCAGGGCTTGTGGGCTGGGTTTGGGGTGTTTCAAGTGGTACTCCGAACGTGTCATTTTGAAAATGGTGTTTACGATTTTAAGTAAATCTCTGAATTGAGTTGTTAATCAGCATGTTATCCGCTTGTTAATATTTTGGAAAACTATTATTTATAATTTTAGGAAAATCTTGGGTTTAGCAGTTCATAATATATTAACATCCGCATTAAATCCAAAAAAAAAACCCCAAATTAATGTTATGGAGGCCTCATTACATAACAAAATCCCAAATTAAAATAAGTTTAAAGAAAGAAACGAAATTACGTAGGAAGTAATACATGGCCACCCCGAAGTCCACCTCGGCTCCAAATCCGCGACTAAGAGTAACCTGCAAGAATAAGCAGAGGGGTGAGTTACCAAGACTCAGTGTGTAATTTCCCTTACAAACGCAATCTGGCCTTAAGCCCACAGATTCACGTTGGCCTTAGCCCTCACAATATGGCCTATGAAAGGTATGTATGCAATGCAACCCAGCCCATCCTAGTTTTTCCAACTTTTACGTCACCGGAATCAGCCAAACGCCTGTGGCACCAAGACACTATGGTTCCAAACCACTGTGATACCAAATCACTATGACAGAGTCATGAAATATAATATGTGGGGCCAACCCACTATGGTACTAAAACATTGTGATAATTACTGATAGATATATGTGGGGCCAACCTACTGTGGTACGAAACCACTGTTATAATCACTGATAAATGCATATGTGTGGTGCCAAACCACTGTGGTACCAAACCACTGAGACATAGTCACGAAATATAATATGTGGGGCCAACCCTGGTACCAAACCACTATGACAATCACTGAATTGCAGTTCCCCTTTCAAGCATATCCCAAAGCCCGTGTAAGCATGTTATCAATATGTGATGTATGCAATCATATTTCCAATGTGAGCAGATAACTAAATTATACATGTTTTTAGATTATGCTATTCATAAAACTGAGTCATATAGGTATTTACCTGGAATCTCCAACCTTACCCACAAGGGTATCTTGACTGTCTATACAGTCGCTCTAGCTTTCAGCCAACACAGTTATTAGCACAAGATAATAAAGAGAAGTGTGAGCCTTACACACCTGATTACGCGCAAAACTAAACCCTTTAGATCGTCAACACTCTCACTAGCAGGATTGACTGCAATTTATCTATCCCAGACAGGCATCGGCTCTCTACCACAACCCGACGAAAAGTCTCGAACCGCCGACACAGCACGCCATTTGAACTTAGGAGCAGAGATTACGAGTTCACTCTCCTCAAGCTCCTTTAACGTTACCCGCTTGGTATGGCTAGCACCCGTATCCATGAAGAGAGCCTTGATCAATACTCAAAGAGAAACGTAGGTTGTCTAACAAGTGAATCTGATTAAGGCAACTACAAACGAAAGGAATATAATAGCCAAGAAACTGAAAAGATGGCTCCCTACCTTTAGAACCCAAATGGAATGGTAAAATTCGGTAATCAACAGACCTTCAGACTTCGGACTACCACACGTTTGGCTACTGGGATGTCCCGGAGTAAATGTTCCAAAACGAGAGAAGGAAAGGAGGGATTAGCTGAAATCTAAACATTACAAGAGATAGCCACTACGGCTAAGAACAACTTAAAACCAAAGAGAAATACAAAGATAAACACAATTGCCCTTACCTTGCGATTACGAAAGAGTTGAAGGAGAGAAGAGATTCTGCCAACCCAGTCACACCACTACGAGAGAAAAATGAAATAAGAAAGAGTGAGAAGATGGAGAGAATAAAAATGAAAAAAGACGATATGCCGCAAAAATCCAACTTTCTTGAGCCAAAATTCACTTTTGTTGAACTTGGCATACAACTGATTATCTCGTAAAATCTGTAAAACCATCCTCAAGTGCTCAACATGCTCATGCTAGATACTAATTTCATGCAAATGTATGAGTGGGTAGATCCCGAATCAATTAAAGCAACAACATTAGTATCATAGAGAGAAAATGTACCCGTAATTACATCAGGGGATGATGCCTCTTCACGAGCGCTAATGGCATAAGTCCTTACAGGTGCTCTTGTAACAGCCCAAACCCGGCCCAAATGTTTTGACCGGATTTGGTTTGCTACGGAGGAAAACTTTTTGAAACCCATTTTAAAACCAATTTAAGTTTTGTTGAAAACTTCTCATTTTTGGTTATCTTGCTGAAATCATACTTAGATTAAATTTGGAAATTTAATTGAAGTCAAGTTATTATACAAATTTCGAATGTGTCCGCTGACACGATAAAACATTTTCGTGTTAATTTAGGAAAACATGTGATTTTAATTTAATTTTAATAATGTAGCTTTAAACAAGTATCCAACATATGAGTAATAACAAAAATAAAGTTTATGGAGGCCTTATTACAACCCAAATAAAAAAAAACAAACTAATAATAAAGTAAAATAACTAAGTTTAAAGTTCATTTAATTCAAGTCCACTGCATGGCCACCCCGAGTCCCTCCGGCTCCATATCCGCGATCTATGCATCACCTGGAAAAAATAATAGAGAAGGTGAGTCACCAAGACTCAGTATGTAACCCTTCCCCCGGTTTAAACCAATCTCATACACAGATTATAACAATTAATATGCACAAGACAATGTACCCAACCTAGCCAACCAAACGCCTCAATCTACCTCGTTGTGGTACCAAACCACTGGTGGTGCCAAACCACTGGTGACATATAGTCACAGATGTCATGCCAAATCACTGGAGGTGCTAAACATCCGTGTCCATAGACACAATCAATTGATGGGGCCAACCCATCGTGTGATGCCAAATCACCGCGCCAATCCCATATCTCAAAGTGGGGCCAACCCACGGTGGTGCTAAGCCACAGGGGCGAGATGCGATGAGGTACCAAACCTCCGGAGGTACCAAACCTCCGGTGACCGTAGTCACGCAGTGTTACTAAAACACTTGGTGCCCGTCGGCACAATATCACCGCCCTCCGCTCATTTAACCCACAAAAGTCAAGTAATCATGATCGATCTCATACATTTATCACATGTATCATAAAACCATGCTTCCCAAAAGCATAATAATAATCTCATATTAAAAGAGACTTACCCGAATCCTCGCTTGTACCATTAAGGTACTATATCCGTATCTACATCAAGCAAATTTACATACAACATATATCTAGCACAGTTATTAATTGCTATAAGTGTGTATGTACACACCTGTCACCACTGGATAGTCTAAATCCCGAAAAGAAGAGTCGACCACTCTAGATCTCCCTGTACCTACATTCGCCAACCATGGGATTAGTACTATGGCCCATTCTACCAACCCAAGTAATTTAAAGGGTCATCTTCGAACCCGAATCCTTACCTAATCGCTTTTGGATACTAATCACAACACCGATTCTTAATCGCTTCACCAACTACCATCGGTTAGTAAATAAAACTACTAGCCTTCGGCTTTGAATACTTGCAAGTTAAATCCATGAAAATCGTTTCTTACCACCACTTACCACTCGATTGGCCACGAATGAAAGCTTAGTTTGACGATCTCAAAATCCCGAAGCACCTAGACAGATTTAATTCAACAAGTGATTAGCACCCTTATCGTCAATTGCCGAAACCAACTACTTACCTTTATCAAAGCCGACAAGAGAGGAAGAGAGGACATAGCATTCGGCCAAACACACTTACCTACCTTATGAACCGATTGAAGGGGAGTTTTTAGAGGAAGTTATCCTTATTTGCTTATTCGGCTAAGACTTGAAATATGGAGAGGGGAAATTCGGCTATGGTTTAGGGAGTAGGTTCGATTATCAAAGGAAAAGGAGGAGAATAAGGGATCAAAAAGTTGAGGGATTCGGCAATGGAAGAAGTAAAGAGGGTTTGACCAAGGTTTTGAGAGGATGGAATGATAAAAGAAAATTAGAGAGAAAGGTGTTGGGAATTTGACTAAGCAAAGCTGGAAAAAAGAAAAACAAGGTGATCAAATGGGTGCTTTTATAAGCATTCTAGCACCCCTCCCCTTAGTGTTTGCAGTCCACTCTTCTTTGAAGAGTTTGAAATTCATTCCATCACCTTAATTCATTCTAGGCCACATGTTTAAACCAATTCAAAATAATTTGAATTATCCCAAGGCCTAAATTCCCTCTTGCCAACTCTTGTTGATTATTCATGTATTAATCCAATTTATCTTAATAATATCTTTATCTATTATCTTATAATAAAAGAGTTTAAAGAGAGGAAGAACTCTCCTTCCCATGCCGTCCAAAATAAAAATAAAAGGAGAATTGTGACTCAACCAAGGTTCTCCTTGTTCCTTGATGGCGCCACATGTAGCTCCCAAATGGCCCTCCTTTTGCCACTCTTCCAAGGCTTATTTTGTGTCAAATGTTCCTTTATTTATTCTTATAACCCCTAACTACTAAGGCTTTTCACCTTTAAAGCTTATAAATAATATTTCCTACTATTCCGAGCCAACTCAAGGCCTTTAATTAAATCTTATCATGCCATAAATATTATCTTAGCCATTCCACACAAGCAAAATAATACAAATACAAATAACCCCATTTTTAGGATGTTACAGTTCTACCCCCTTAAAAGAATTTCGTCCTCGAAATTACCTGGTCAGAAGAGGTGGGGGTATTGCTGCCGCATCACATCCTCGGGTTCCCACGTAGCTTCCTCTGCACCATGGTTCCGCCATAGCACTTTCACTAAGGGCACTGACTTCCTACGTAGAACCTTCACGTCTCTATCCAAGATCTGAACCGGTTCTTCCTCAAAAGATAAGTCTGAGTTGACCTCGATTTCTGTCACAGGTACCACGTGTGATGGGTCTGACCGATACCGCCTAAGCATCGACACATGAAAGACGTTATGGATCGACTTAACTCCGTCGGCGATTCGAGTGATAAGCCACCGGTCCTACTCGCTTCAACATCAGATATGGGTCGATGAACCTTGGGCTTAGCTTTCCTTTTCGCCCAAATCTCAACACCTTTTTCCAAGGTGATACCTTTAGGAAAACCTTATCTCCTACATCATACTCCATTTCCTTGCGCTTCAGGTCAGCATAGGACTTCTGTCTATCTGATGCTTCCTTAAGACGATCCTGAATCACCCTAACTTTGTCCTCCATTTCTGCAACCAATTCTAGGCCCAACACTTGTCGTTTCCCCAACTCTGTCGAACACGTCGGAGTCCGGCATTTCCGTCCATACAGTGCTTCGGATGGTGCCATCTGGATGCTTGCTTGGTAACTATTGTTGTAGGCGAACTCGGCTAATGGTAAAAATTCCTCCCAACTACCTCGAAATTCCAAGACACAGCCTCTTAACATATCCTCTAGGATCTGTATAACCCTTTCTGACTGCCCGTCTGACTGTGGATGGAAAGCTGTACTGAAATCTAATCGCATACCCAACGCTTGATGCAACGCTTTCCAAAACCTCGAAGTGAACCTTGGGTCCCTATCTGAGATAATTGATACGGGTACACCATGCAATCTGACTATCTCAGCCACATATAACTTTGCTAGCTTCTGGAGTGAGTAATCCATTCTCACTGGTACGAAGTGAGCTGACTTGGTCAAACGGTCCACTATTACCCAAATTGCATCCTTCTTGCTGGGCGTAAGGGGTAGCCCACTAACGAAATCCATGGTGATCCTCTCCCATTTCCATTGAGGAATCTTTACCGGTTGAAGTAGCCCTGATGGCAACTGATGTTCAGCCTTAACCAGCTGACATGTCAAACACCTTCCTACGAACTCAGTCACTTCACGCTTCAACCCCGGCCACCAGAACTGTCTCCGTAAATCTCCGTACATTTTGCTGCCTCTTGGATGCATAGCGTATGGGCTGCTATGAGCATCTTGGAGAATTCTTTATCTCAATTCCACATCCTTCGGCATACAGGGCCGTCCTTGGAAACATAATACACCATTACCGGTCAATCCGTACCCTTCTAAACCACCATCCTGAACTTGCATCCTCTTAGCATTCAACCCTTCATCCACTAATTACTTTTCCCTAATCTCCTCAATCCAGGTTGGCTTTACCTGAAGTTCTGCCAAAAGACTTCCATCGTCATATAGACTCAAGCGAGCAAACATCGCTCTTAGATCTGACACCACATTTCTGCTCAACGCGTCAGCCACCACGTTAGCCTTACCCGGATGATATTCGATGGAACGATCGTAGTCCTTTAATTCAATCCATCGTGATTGCCTCAGATTCAGATCCTTCCGAGTCAAGATACCTCAAACTTTTGTGATCTGTAAACTATCGACTTCTCCCCATAAAGATAATGTCTCCATATTTTTAAGGCGAAGATGCTGCTGCTAACTCCAAGTCATGAGTTGGGTAGTTAACCTCATGCGGTCTTAATCGACGGGATGCATAGGCTACTACCTTCCCATCCAGATCAACACACATCCCAAACCAAAGGTGAGATGCATCACAATAGATCGTGAATAACTTCCCGCTCGGGTTGTACCAAAACCGGAGCTCACGTAATCTTCCTCAGCTTATCAAAACTTTCTTGCTGCTTCTCTAACCATACAAATGGAACACCTTTCCTTAGAAACTTAGTCAATGGCGCTGCGATCAGAGAGAACTCTTCCATAAACCTCCGATAGTACCCTGCTAGACCCAGAAAACTTCGTATCTCTACCACCGACTTAGGCGGTTTCCACTCTAACACCGCTTCAATCTTGCGGGATCCACCTAATCCTTCCACGACACCGCGTGACCCAAGAAAGCCACCTCTCTTAGCCAAAATTCATACTTACTGAATTTGGCATATAACTGTTTCTCCCTCAGTACTTGCAGAACTATTCGCAAATGCTTGTCGTGCTCCTCCTCCGTCTTTGAGTAAACCAATATGTCGTCTATGAACACTACGACAAGTTGGTCCAAGTACTATTGAAATACTCTATTCATTAAATCCATGAATGCCGCCGGTGCATTGGTCAACCAAAATGGCATCACTAGGAACTCGTAATGCCCATACCGAGTTCGGAATGCCGTCTTGTGAACATCGGCCTCCTTCACCTTAAGTTGATGGTAACCCGACCTAAGGTCTATCTTCGAAAACACCGACGCACCCTTCAATTGGTCAAACAAGTCATCGATCCGAGGTAATGGGTACTTGTTTTTGATCGTTAACTTGTTTAACTGACGGTAGTCGATGCACATCCGCATAGAACCGTCCTTCTTCTTAACAAACAACACAAAGCGCCCCCACGGAGATATACTAGGTCGAATAAACCCCTATCCAAGAGCTCTGAATTTGAGCCTTGACTCCACCAATTCCTTTGGTGCCATTCGATATGGTGCTATAGATACAGGTGCTGATCCAGGTAGCAAATCTATACCGAATTCGACTTCCCGATCTGGAGGCAAACCCGGAAGTTCCTCTGGGAATACATTAGCAAATTCCCCTACTGTTCGGACCTTTTCAACTGCTGACTCCTTAGCCTCCAAGGCATAAATTCAAACTATAAACGCCTCACACCCTTTCCTAACCATCTTTTCAGCTTTCAAGGCCGATACCACATTAGACAGGTAATTCCTTCGATTACCGATCATGACCACTTCATCCCCTTCGGCCATTTGAAGAACCATGCGCTTAGCAGCGCAATCCAACCTTGCTTGGTACTTAACCAACCAATCCATTCCAAGGATCAAATCGAACTCCCCAAACGGCAGTTCCATCAGATCAGCCACGAACACGACCCTTGGAGTTCTAGGGTATATCCCAAAAAGTTTGTTCACCACTACGAATGGCCTAAAGGGCTAATTACGATCATCTCCCTAGCGGCGCCTCGAGTCTAGGTTCAAAGTCTCTACCACACTACTCGCTACGTATGAATGTGTAGACCCCACATCGATTAATGTATAATAAGGAAGACCAAAAATTAGAAACGTACCGGTTATGACATCCGGTGCGTCACCCTCCTCATGACGCCTCATGCGTAGACTAAGCCAGTGCCTTGCCTCTGTATTGCTGTGCCTCGCCTTGAGTTCCGCGACCACGATTAGCACCATTTCCCCCTCTACCATTACCACAACCTCTCTGTGGTCCCACACTTCTATCTTGAGTACGGTTCTGCCCCTCTGACTGATTCCAAGCTCGTTTTTGGGGACAATCCCTCACGCGGTGTTCCAAAGACCCACATTCAAAACAACCCCTCTCACCGGTCCAACAACCTCCCCAATGGGACTTCCCACAGCGATTGCACTGAGCCGGTCTCTGATTAGTAGCTACGGGCCTTGCTGCCTGATTTGGCCCACTCTGCCTAGCCTTTTTCTGATCATTACCACTTGGCCCAAATGGCCCATAACCTCTCTTCTGCTTGAGCCTATCATAGTTTTGCCTCACCGTTGCCTTGATACCCTCGGCTACCTTAGCCTTTTCTACTAGGGACGAAAACTCACGAACCTACTACGGAGCAATCAGCAGCCTCAAGTCATCTCTCAGCCCGTCCTCAAAGCGGACACAGCGCTCATGTTCTGTAGCCACAATGCCTCTCGCATATCTACTCAGCCTTAGGAACTTCGCCTCATACTCCGACACGGACTTAGTTCCTTGTACTAACCCCAGAAAAGCCTTTCTCTGCGCGTCAGTATAGCCAGTTCCCACATACTTTTTCTGGAAAGTAGCCTTAAAGTAATCCCATGTAAGGTCATCCGCTGTGGCACAATCTCGAAAGGTGAGCCACCACTGATATGCTTCCTCCTTCAGAAGTGACACGGCTCTTTTCAACTTCTCCTCGTCAGTCAGGTCAAGATCGTCCATGATCCTTTCCGTGGACTCCAACCAGTATTCTGCTGCACTAGGTGCCACTCCCGACACACCCCGGAACACCTCAGCTCTGTTGGATCGAATTCACTCGGGAATAGATTTCTGAGCTCCCAAATTTCCACCATTTCACCACCAACTCGAGGACTCATGACATGACTTGCGATCTTGCCTCACCTCCCTGCTGCTCTTGCTCTTACGCTCCAAAAGTTGGAGGCGGTGGTGGCGGTGGTACCTCATTGTCGTAACCATGTCCCGACCTAACAGTTCGAGATGGTCATTCTTCCCTACCACGCCCACGTCGGCCACGTCCTCTAGAACTCATTCTATCTAACGCGCTTTAATCGATTAAGAAAAATTTTATGAATTAGTAATTTGTTCCGCTTAATTACCCGCGAAAAATTTTATGAAAGGTTGAATAAGGGTTCTTTCGATCAAACAATGTTTTAAGTATTCTACCCTAGTTCACAAAAAGGCCACATTCATTCCCTAGCACTTTCCATACCTATTCACTCCTCGGACATTTCATCTGTTTCTAACCTGGGTATTTTCGTCATTTCCTGGGGTATTTTTGTAATAAAATTGAGGATTTCAACCTTTGATAAAGCGTGTCACTTTGAAATTCCCAAAACCTGGAGGTATTCTCGGAAATTGGTAAGGTTTGAAGTTATGGTATCATTTTGGAATCGGGGTATTTTGGTAATTTTGTCAATCGGGGTAATTTTGTAATTTTTTGTAAATCAAGGGTGTTTTAATAATTGTAAAACTCGAGGGTCCTTTTGAGAATTTTTCCTTCTTAAAACAATGATGTTGCAAAAATTTTGTACTGTGGTCGCTTTGATAATTTTACAAGTTGAGGTATTTTCGGAATTTTCCAAACCAAAGTATTTCATTGATGATTTTCAAAGTTGAGTTGAATATTTGAGAAGTAGTTGAAATTTTTGGACAAAATCATTGAGTTAATGTTTTATGAACCAAGGGTATTTTAGTAATTTCACCCCAAGGGCATTTTTATAATTTTCACAAATCAAATATTTTTTTGGGAAAACATTGTAAAATGGTTGTTCTCATATTTGGAAGTGTGATTTTAAAATTTTGAAGAAATTAGGGTTTCGTTGTCTTCTTCTTTTTTCCAAAAAAAAACATGGTTAGTTCCCTTTCGGGTTTTAGTCGTTACGTTTAGCCTATGACCGAGCCCTCTTGATCGGGGTGAACCAAAGCTACGCACTGCAGTGGGTTTCATGTGGAGAGGAGGTGAGTCATGCGATGCTTAAATACCAAGCTCCCACCGAACCTTTCTAGACATGCGCAGAGAGTTACCACACCACCGAGCCCTCCAGGTTAGGGTGAACCCAAGCTACGCACTGTAGGATACTGCGAAGAGGTGGTGAGTCACTTGACCGCTTAAATACCGTGCTCTTCCTGGTTCCAATCCTAGACATGCGTCTGGGGTTACCACACCCTAGCTCATTGACTTGGTCATAGGTTGGTTGAGTTCATTAAGTCTTATGCTCTATCTATGTTTGAGTAGTCTAATCCTAGGGTTCAAATTCCTATAAGTCTTATTCTACGTTCCATGTCTCCTACCCTTCTACAGAAAATAAGTCATACAAAGTTAGGAACACTTACATGGGTGGATAGATGCCGGAGACTCAGTGCCATGCTATTCAAAAACCCAAAATTACCTCAAAAGGCCTACTAAAACATTTTTGGGCCTTGGGCCTCCAATGAGG
Source organism: Gossypium rotundifolium (assembly GCA_025506655.1). Classification (NCBI taxonomy): domain Eukaryota; kingdom Viridiplantae; phylum Streptophyta; class Magnoliopsida; order Malvales; family Malvaceae; genus Gossypium; species Gossypium rotundifolium. The sequence continues at coordinate 19,353,711 of CP106733.1, read as the reverse complement.
TTTTGAGCCTGGGCTCGATACCAATTTATAACAGCTTAAACCCTACCCAAATGTTTTGACCGGATTTGGTTTGCTCTGAGAGGAAAACTTTTGAAACCCATTTTAAAACCAATTTAAGTTTTGTTGAAAACTTCTAGTTTTTGGTTATCTTCTTTGAAATCATACTTAGATTAAATTTGGAAATTTAATTGAAGTCAAGTTATTATACAAATTTCGAATGTGTCCACGACACGATAAAACATTTTCGTGTTAATTTAGGAAAACATGTGATTTTAATTTAATTTTAATAATGTAGCTTTAAACAAGTATCCAACATATGAGTAATAACAAAAATAAAGTTTATGGAGGCCTTATTACAACCCAAATAAAAAAAACAAACTAATAATAAAGTAAAATAACTAAGTTTAAAGTTCATTTAATTCAAGTCCACTGCATGGCCACCCCGAGTCCCTCCGGCTCCATATCCGCGATCTATGCATCACCTGGAAAAAATAATGGAGAAGGTGAGTCACCAAGACTCAGTATGTAACCTTTCCCCCGGTTTAAACCAATCTCATACACAGATTATAACAATTAATATGCACAAGACAATGTACCCAACCTAGCCAACCAAACGCCTCAATCTACCCCGTTGTGGTACCAAACCACCGGTGGTTCCAAACCACCGTGACATATAGTCACGAGATGTGATGCCAAATCCTTTGGAGGTGCCAAACCTCGGTGTCCATAGACACAATCGATTGATGGGGCCAACCCATCGTGTGATGCCAAATCACTGGCGTCAATCCCATATCTCAAAGTGGGGCCAACCCACGGTGGTGCTAAGCCACAGGGACGAGACGCGATGAGGTACCAAACCTCTGGAGGTACCAAACCTCTGGTGACCGTAGTCATAGTGTGTTACCAAAACACTGGTGCCCGTCGGCACAATATCACTGCCCCCTCCGCTCATTTAACCCACAAAAGTCAAGTAATCATGATCAGATCTCATACATTTATCACATGTATCATAAAACCATGCTTCCCAAAAGCATAATAATAATCTCATATTAAAAGAGACTTACCCGAAATCCTCGCTTGTACCATTAAGGTACTATATCCGTATCTACATCAAGCAAATTTACATACAACATATATCTAGCACAGTTATTAATTGCTATAAGTGTGTATGTACACACCTGTCACCACTGGATAGTCTAAATCCCGAAAAGAAGAGTCGACCACCCTAGATCTCTCTGTACCTACATTCGGCCAACCATGGGATTAGTACTATGGCCCATTCGGCCAACCCAAGTAATTTAAAGGGGTCATCTTCTGAACCCGAATCCTTACCTAATCGCTTTTGGATACTAATCACAACACCCGATTCCCGAATCTGCTTCACCAACTACCATCGGTTAGTAAATAAAACTACTAGCATTCGGCTTTGAATACTTGCAAGTTAAATCCATGAAAATCGTTTCTTACCACCACTTACCACTCGATTGGCCATGAATGAAAGCTTAGTTTGACGATCTCAAAATCCCGAAGCACCTAGACAGATTTAATTCAACAAGTGATTAGCACCCTTATCGTCAATTGCCGAAACCAACTACTTACCTTTATCAAAGCCGACAAGAGAGGAAGAGAGGACATAGCATTCGGCCAAACACACTTACCTACCTTATGAACCGATTGAAGGGAGTTTTAGAGGAAGTTATCCTTATTTGCTTATTCGCTAAGACTTGAAATATGGAGAGGGAAATTCGGCTATGGTTTAGGGAGTAGGTTTGATTATCAAAGGAAAAGGAGGAGAATAAGGGATCAAAAGTTGAGGGATTAGGCAATGGAAGAAGTAAAGAGGGTTTCGGCCAAGGTTTTGAGAGGATGGAATGATAAAAGAAAATTAGAGAGAAAGGTGTTGGGAATTTTGGCTAAGCAAACTGGAAAAAAAGAAAAACAAGGTGATCAAATGGGTGCTTTTATAAGCATTCTAGCACCCCTCCCCTTAGTGTTTGCCGTCCACTCTTTTTTGAAGAGTTTGAAATTCATTCCATCACCTTAATTCATTCTAGGCCACATGTTTAAACCAATTCAAAATAATTTGAATTATCCCAAGGCCTAAATTCTCTCTTGCCAACTCTTGTTGATTATTCATGTATTAATCCAATTTATCTTAATAATATCTTTATCTATTATCTTATAATAAAAAGAGTTTAAAGAGAGGAAGAACTCTCCCTTCCCATGCCATCCAAAATAAAAATAAAAAGGGAGAATTGTGACTCGAACCAAGGTTCTCCCTTGTTCCTTGATGGCGTCACATGTAGCTCCCAAATGGCCCTCCTTTTGCCACTCTTCCAAGGCTTATTTTGTGTCAAATGTTCCTTTATTTATTCTTATAACCCCTAACTACTAAGGCTTTTCACCTTTAAAGCTTATAAATAATATTTCCTACTATTCCGAGCCAACTCAAGGCCTTTAATTAAATCTTATCATGCCATAAATATTATCTCAGCCATTCCACACAAGCAAAATAATACAAATACAAATAACCCCATTTTTAGGATGTTACAGCTCTACCCTCAGGCCTCGCAGCCTGCTCTCGGGGTGTGCCTGTACTACTCATTCCACTACCCGAGTTTCTTTGTTGTCTTCCTCTATTAGCGCTTCCTAATTTTGCATCTGAACCTTCTCTTTTTCAATCATCTCAGGGCATTCTCGAATAAAATGGTCCGGGAAACCACACTTAAAACAAACACTCTCATGTGCACGGCATTCACCGAGGTGTCATCTGCCACTGTGGGCATTCCGGTCTATGATTGAATGTTCCCAACACTACTGACTGATATAGTCTGAGCTTTATTCCCCGAGTACTGCTTACCCTTACTTCTATTTGAAAACCCAGCTAAAGTAGCTGATCGAGTAGAGAAGTCTCTTAACTTCTTGGATGAAGATTGAAACGACTTGTTCAATTGTCTCTTTCTTGAATCACGAGACTCCATCTCAGCTTTTGTTTTCTCTTTCACCAATTCCTCGACTTTATAAGCCCGATCCACTAGCATAACAAATTCTTTTAATTCGAGGACACCAACAAAGAATCTGATATCTTCATTTAATCTGTCATCAAACCGTTTACACATAATGGCTTCAAAGGATACACATTCCAGAGCGTATTTACTGAGCCTTACGAACTCACGCTCATACTCAGTTACTGTCGTCTTACCTTATTTCAGTTCAAGGAATTCCTTTTTTTTCTGATCAATAAACCTCTGACTAATGTACTTCTTCCAAAATTCTTCTTGGAAAAACTCCCATGTAATCCTTTCCCTTTGTACAACCGACATAAAGGTATTCCACCACTGATAAGCAAAATCTCTTAGAAGTGACACTACACATTTCGTGCACTCTTCAGGTGTGCAAGATAATTCATCAAATACTAGAATGGTGTATTCAAGCCAGAATTATGCTCTTTCTGGATCGTCATCTTTGCTAGCTCGAAATTCTTCATCCCTTTGTTTCTGGATTTTATCAACTAGAGGCTTTTCTCTTCTTACAACTTCTACCACTAGAGGGGCTACAGGGGTAGGTTGAGGAATAGGTGGGGGTGGAGGGGGTTGTGCATTCGGGTTCATGCGAACGAACTCCGTGTACCAGCATTCATCATGTGGAGAAAGGCTTCCCTAGCCTCTTCTCCTCCTCTCTGACTTACAGTCGTAGGTCTATTCTCATTTTCATTTGGCACCGTCCCTTCAGCGGGAGCCGGCTCATTACTTTCTACATCATCTGCCACAACTCCTTCGGGATCCATTTACTATATGAAGACACAATTTAAGTCGTCAGGAGTCGTCACACTATCATTATATAAATACTCATATGTATGGAATGTATAACTAGAATCATGCTTACACTACGTTAGTCTGAGAATCGACTAAACCGTAGCTCTAATACCACTAAATGTTACACCCCTTACCTGTATCCGACACTGAAATAGGATACGAGGCATTACCATACTTAACCTTGCTTGAACATGTATTATTGGGCTATAAAATTTCAGTACAACTTAAAACCTTTCATTCTTGATCATAACATGCATATTATGGGCTTACGAGGCCTTAATCTTACATCTGGAAGGTTTCGAAGTTCAACCGAAAACTTTCACACTCTTATAAAATTTTTACCTAAACAGGGTCACACGCCCGTGTGGGTAAATCGTGTGGTCACACATGCCCATATCCCTAACCCATGTGGAATTTATTTTCTTTTCGAACCTATAGGAGTTTTCACATGGCTGGACACACGCCCATGTCTATAACCCGTGTCCTTCACAGAGCCTAGACACGCATGTGTCCTTCACCCATGGAGCTCTCTGTTTATGATGTCATCAATCTTTTAAAAGCATACGGCCTGGGCACATGCCTGTGTACTGGCCCGTGTGACGAATCAAATTCTCACAAGTTGATGCAGAGGACACACGACCTATTAAGACACCCATGGGGCTGACCATGTGTCACACACGGTCTAGACACACGCCTGTGTGTCTACCCGTGTGGACAATTAGAAGGTTATTTTCCAAGCCAATTGCCACCCTGAAACATGAACACATATATTCCAACACAAGCAACACATAATATATCAATAATGCACTATCAAAAAATCCATAAGACATCATTTATAAAATTCATAAAAGAACTCATCATCATCAAGATATAAAACTTAACAAATATTTGCCAATTTCTTTGGCCATATACAAATAGAGTAAAGAACCTTAATAGCCAACACTTTGGATCCTATTATGACATAACTCAAAATGATCAAGTTTCTATACATGCCATACTCAAAATAAACCAACTTTGATAGTGTGATCCGAGCTTTAACATTCTACGATCCCCGAGCTAGCTTGGCGATACCATAAGGAAAAAGGAAAAGAGAGGGGTAAGCATATAGCTTAGTAAGGTTGCATGAAATTTATATAGCAACATCATTGCTTATAATTAAACTCTTCCATCTTATGAATCAATAGCAACATAAGTCGCATACTTACTCATACTTACTCTTACCCATCACATATCACATTATGATTTCATAACTTGTATTTTACTCATGGTACTTGTATTCACTTAGTCACATAGTTTAGCACTTACGCAATTATAAACATAAGCTCAAAATTTTCATCATCCTTAACATAAATAGAGCTCAATGCCATCCTTGTATAACTTGGCTCTATATCATCTTTACATGCTTAGCTCTTTTGTCACCTTTATATACTTAGCTCTTTTATCCGATGAATTACCCGGAATATCGGAGGATACTCAATCTCATCATGCATGTATCACGATGCCAATACCACATCCCAGATGTGGTCTTACATGGGATCACCTCTTGATGCCGATGCCATATCCCAGATATAGTCTTACACGGGATCTCTTAGCTCGATGTCGATGCCATGTCTCAGACATGGTCTTACACGGGACCTTCCTTATCTGGTGCCAATGCCATGTCCCAGACAGGGTATTACATGGGACCTTCCTTATTCGATGCTGATGCTATATTCCAGACATGGTCTTATACAGGATCTATGTTCGGTGCCGATGCCATATCCCAGACATGGTCTTATACGGGACCTACATTCGGTGTCGATGCCATATCCCAGATATGGTCTTATACGGGACTTTCCTTATCTCTTGGCATGATATAGGTATCCTCGTTATTCCAAGTCTTCAACCGGAACTTCAACTTACATGTTCTCATTCATTTTCTCACCAAGACATTATTAATCAACTTCATGGAAGTAATAAGCATTTCATAAAATAATAAGTAATTTAAACACAGTAACACATGTAACCTTAATTTCACACAAACTTACCTCGGTACTCAAAATGTATATAGATGTTCGATTTAGTTCGCAACCTTGTTCTTGCCCCGATTTCGGTCTGGGCTTCGCGTTTCTTAATCTATAATGAAAATTTCACTTATTTAATACTCATATTGACTAAATCGATTCATGAATCACACTTTGAAAAATTACAATTTTTCCCTTAAACTTTCTCATAATTACATTTTTACCCTTAGGCTCGTAAAATTATTTTTATTCAACTTCCTTGTATTTTAAGCTTAGCAGAATTATTCTCTTAACTACAATAGCCCTTAATTTCCACTATTTCACTCATGCATGACCAATTTTATAACTTTTACAATTTGGTCCTTTTATGCATTTTTCATGAAAATTAGTTAGAAAAAAATGTTTATCATACATCAAACTTTCATATTCTTTCATAAAACATCAAAATGCATGCATGTTATACATGGGTAAATTTTTTAGCATAAACCCTAGCTCAAAATATAGCAAGAAATAGCTAAATCGAGCTACGAGGATCTCAAAAATACGAAGAACATTAAAAACGGGGCAAAGAGACACTTACAATCAAGCTTGAAAGGTGAACAAACCTTAACTATGCCTTCCTTAGGGAATTTCGGCCAAGGAGAAGAAGATGGACACAATTTGGTCTTCTTTTTCCCTTTTTAATCTTTTATTTACCAAATGACAAAAATACCCTTAATAATGCTTTCTTAAGATTTTTCCTTCCCATGTCTATTTTTGTCCATCTGAACATATAATGGTCTAATTGCTAAATAAGGACTTCTAATAATTTTTATGATGCTATTTCATACTTAAACATTCTAGATTCTCATATTTTCTAATCCTTGCAATTTAGTCCTAATGGAAAAATTGTTTACTAATTAGTAAAATTTCTTCATAAAATTTTCACACAATCATGAAAATACCTCGCAAGCCTCATAAAAATCATTAAAATACATATTTCTACTTTGTATTTGTGGTCTCTCACCACTATTTCGATTAGGCCATAAATCGGGCTATTACATATATAATATCAAATTTAACTCATTCAATCACATTTTCATCCAAAATAATCCACAACACATAATTAAAACTTTTTACACTTTAGCCACCATAATTCCACATTTTGACATTTTAGTCCCTATTTCACATTTACACAAAATACACATAATTTATTCACAACCAAGCTTAGCCAAATTTCATACTAGTCCCTAGCATCTCATATCTTTCATTTATTTCACATTTTAACCCTTTAAAATTTCATTTTCACAAATTAGCCCTTAATAACAAATTTCATCAAAAATTCCAAATACAAGACATATTTATCATTCATCAAGCTTTCATATTTCACCAACTATCAACACAAAGCTCACATATTCATCAATGGCGCATCTCAAAATCATTATCAAATTTAGAAATTGAGGTATGGGCTTGATAGAACACAAAGAAACAATAACAAAAACATAAAAATTATCAAAAACCAAGCTCGAATCATACCTCAATCAAGAACAACAAGAGCCAAAACCTCCAAAGCTCGAGAACCCTATTTTCTTCTCTAATTTTAGGTGGAAAGATAATGAATAATGGATTTCATTTCTTTTGTTTTAATTAATAAACATTAATAATCAAATTACTATTTTATCCATTAATAAATTAACATGAAAACCATATAATACAAGCCCATTTATGTCAAATTCCACTATCAATGGTCTAATATCAACAATAAGACCTTTCATTTAATAAGCCATGGCAATTAAGCACTTTTACAACTAGAACACAGCCTTTACATTTTATGCGATTAGGTCTTTTTTCACCAATTAGCACACAGACGATAAAATTTTCACACAGAACTTTCACACATACTTTATCACATACTGTAAACACAAAAATAATATGAAATTACTTATCTGACCTCAGATTTGTGGTCCCAAAACTACTATTCTGACTAGGGTTTAAATCGGGTTGTTACATTTCTCCTCTTCACATCCCAACAAAGAAAAACCCTATTCCCCTTCCCCCTTCGTTGCGACCCCAACCCAATGCTTGCCTCCAACCAGCAACGCTTTCAGCACCAGTCACTAGCATTCATCTTTGATCTTCCCCCTTTCTACCTTTCATTGCCAAAATTTTCACTGCACCAGTCGATAAACAAACCAGAAAATTCACCACCACTCTTCCAACCTCGTCTTTTCTTCCTCCTATTTTACTTGCCCCTCCACCTAATTTGGAGTAGAAGTTGAGATTTCTTTGTTTTCATTGGTTTTCTATGCTTTCTTGCATCTGTTCTAAAATGTGTTTTTTAGTTCTTGGAGTAGAAGTTGAGATTTATTTATTTTCATTGGTTTTCTAAGATTTCTTACATTTATTCCGAAATGGGTTTTAATTCTTCTATTTCTTGGTGCTCAAATTGGTTTTTGATGTTATCTTTTTTCATATCATTGGATTTTAATCTCTTTTTTTTTTTTTGCTCTAATGATTGATAAGCCATAAAAGTAACATATTTTAATCCCACATTTAGCATATTTTTGGATGATTTATTCCCTGAATTATGTAAAATGGTGCTCTTAATCCTTTCTTTTCATGTTTTATACTCAAGAAAGCACCTAGGGATGAAAAGAACGAGAAACGGGCCTAAAAAGGACCAAATTGGGCCAAAGAAAAAATCGACACGGCCTGGGCCCAAGACCACATGGTCGTGCCTCCCTAATTTACTCTAACGCTGTCTGGACCCCAATCTACACAGCCGTGCCTCATTCAACAATCTCGAACATGGCCTGGCCTCGATTCACACGGGCATATTCCATTGGTGTGTCCCTGCCGCGGCCAAGAGGAGTTTTAATCAGAATAGGATACTTGGAGGCAAAAAAACACATTCCAAATACTATTCAAACACCCTAGTAGGAATTCTACTTGAATTAGGATACTTATGGGCCAAGTAAGGCATCTCAAAGTTTATATAAACACCTAAGGGGGCAACTTAAAGGGGGAGTTCAGCAGAAGCCTTCTGCCAGGGCTTTTAGCGGTTAGCTAGGCCAAGGAGCCGAGCCGAAAAGGTTAGATTTATGGGAATCACTCGAAGATAGCCAGTTGATCCATCTCAAGAAGCCGAAATTCTACTCAAGACGGCGGATTTCTCCTTCAATTCCTTCAGGAAGTTTTAGGGATTTCTTATGTTTTGTTTTATATTTTCTTCTGAGATGGTTTATTTTATTGTTATGAACTAAACCCTTCAGATACCTGAAGGGGATGAAACCTAAGACGGATCTTGTTATTTTTTTCTGAACTATATGATAAATATTTGATTTTTTCTTAATTATGTGAGCTTAATCCTTGTGTTAATATTTCTGGGATATTGATTCAAGTTGAATGTGCTTAGGTGGTGGAGCAAAAGTCCCTATCTAAGAGTAGATCTAGCATAATTAAGCGGAGTTGATCGTGCGCCTAGAGATAGGGTGACGAGATTTTGCCGGATTAGGGTGAAACCTAATATGGGAGTCCATAGATCGAGTTAATGCGATTCTAGGGGTTTTAATTAGAAAGAGATTTTAATTAATCAACCTAGAGTTAGACGTTATTCGCCTCGAGAGAGGGTTTAATATAAATTAGGAAATCCTACGGATCAAGTCAAGTGAATAAATCGTCTGGTTCAGTGTTAGATAACAAGTGAAGTCTAGGTGGATTCTTCCTAAGGGTATCGTTTTAATCAACTAAGTTTTCCCAACAGTATTTCCCTAATTCATTCTTTTTGTCTTTGCGTCTTTAGCTTAGTAGTTAGTTAAATTTAGATTAAACAAACAACTTCCCTTATTTTAGGCTAGATAATAAAAAGAAAGTTAATATTAGTACTTTTAGTTCCTTTGTGTTCGACAATCCGGTCTTGCCTAAGCTATACTATTGTTCCATAGGTGCACTTGCCTTAAGTCGTTGTCAGAGCTAGTTTCCAGGTTCGATCATTCTCATTATAAATTTTAAAACTCGACAAAACAACGATCAATAATCATTGGCTCTATTGCAATTGTTGCAACATTTGCGGGAGGTTTGCAACTTAGACATGTTTACATTATCTTTGTGCAAGTAAGATGCTCTATGAATTGCTGGTGTTATCATATTGTCTTGATTGTATATTATTACTTGTCGCTTAAAGAATTAATGGTATTCGGCAATTGGCTGGATATGATGCACGGATGGTTCTGATTTAACATATGCAGATGCTACTGATGAAGAAAAGATAAAGATAAAAGAACTCGTATAAGTGTAGGATAATTCTCTTTCCGTTTACTTTTCCTTTATCCTTTACTCCTTGCTTTTTAGTGATTGAATTCTTAAAACTTTTACCATATTGAACAGTAAAAAAAATATTATACCATACAAGCAGATGTAGTCGAAACCATTTTTTTTAAAAAGGTCGACTTTTTATTTTAAAATGAAAATGAGAGTCGCCACCAATCTTTTTTTTATGAGGTGTGATCGGATCACCTCATGATTTATCGTATTAATAAAATGTTTTGATTTACTAAAACAACGATTTTGGTCTACGAAATTCGAGAAAACAGGTTCGGGAGTCGATTACGTGCGAGGAAGGATTAGCATCCTCCTAATGCCCAAAATTGGTACCTAATTGATTAATTAATGCCTTAATGTCGAAATTTTGAAAACTTGAAATAATTTACAATACGATTCCTCTTTTTATTAATGTTAATTTTTTTAAAAAAAAGCTTGAATAAATTGAAACGATCGTTGAAGACCCTCTCGTCTCGAGATAACAAAATGTCACATCCCATGAGTTAGGACACGACATTTTGAACCCTCGAGAATAAGCTTGCTTTTAATATATATATATATAAAAAACTTGTATATTTTAATTTTAAAAGGATATTCGGATTTTTAGATTCAACGAGAAAATTGAAACCCCGTAAGTTAGGGTACGATTTCTTGAATATACAAAAAACAAAACATTGCTTTATTTTGAAAATTTTCTTTTTACATGCGTTGAAACCATTTTTTTTATTTTAGAAAACGGGGTCGACTTTTAAAAACAAAAATGGAGTTGCCACCAATCCTTTTTGCTTAGGTGTGATCGGATCACCTTATAAAACGTTTTATTTCAAAACATCAATTTTGGCCTACGAAATTCAAGAAAACGAGTTCAGGAGTCGGTTACGTACGAGGAAGGATTAGCACCCTCATAACGCCCAAAATTGGTATCTAATTGATAATTTCATGTCTTAATGTCGAAAATTCAAAAATATTTGAAAACATGATTTCTTTAAAAAACTTGAACAATTTGAGTTACAATTTGAGATTTCTTTGTTCGGAAAGAATACAAGCATCACATCCAGCACGTTAGGACATGGTATTTTAAACCCTCGTAACCAAAATCATCTCATGATTTACAAAATTTATTAAAAGGATATTTAGTTATTTAGTCAAACAGAAAATCGAAATCCAGCACGTTAGGGCACTATCCCCCTGAATTTCTAAATACAAAACATTGCCTTATTTTTTGAAATCCTTAGATAGCAAAAACGTCATATCCAGTAAGTTAGGACATGACAATTTTGAACTTTTGAGAATAAGTTTTTATTCAACCTTTAATAGGAAAGTAATAGGTTCTTTGGACTCGAAGGGGAAAATTGAAACCCAGTAAGTTAGGGTACGATTTCTTTCGAACCCTAGAACACGGAGTGTTTGCTTATTTTGAAAATATAATGTGATCATAACGAACTGGAAAATAAATTTTAAAATAAAATGTAAAACGATTTACAGTGCTGGCTTGTATAACAACATGATGTGATAAAGTATAACAACAATAATAAGAGTAAGAATAAAATACAATAAAGTAAAAGCAAGATAAACAAATGAAATAAAATAAAAGAGAATTGTATGATAATGGAGGCTATATACAATAATAACAACCATAAAATGATAATAATGGTAACAAAAATGTGATAATAACGCTAATATATATTAATAAATAAATAATAGTAAAAAATATAATAATAATAATTAAAAAATTAGTAATGAAAATAATAAAAAATAATTGGTAATAGTAATAAAATATATACAAAATAAAAAATCAAAAAATAACCAAATTAAAAAACAATGGGGATCTAATTAGGATTAAAGCAAAATTATGGGCTAAATTATAATAAATAAATATCTAAAAGGGATTAAAATTAAAAGAAGCAAACAAGCTGAGGACCAAAAGGGAAAAAATATCCTAGTTCTCGAAACGCGCCATTCCGCAGGACTAAAATGGAATGAATACCAAATTATTGGGCCAGCTTAAAAGAAAAAAAATGGAAATAGGACTAAATTAAAAAGACTAAAAATACAGAAGCACTACAGGCATAAATAGGCCATTTTTAAAAAACACGTGGATCCCTGGAGTGGTTCGGGTCAACACGCGGTCGTCTCCATACGGTGCCGTTTTGAGGCCACTGAAATAGGCCCTAAACGGCGCCGTTTTGGGCCCTTTATAAAAGCAAAATTTTTTTTTTTAGGAAAATCAATCTCCCCTTTATTTTCAAAAAGAAAAATAGAAAGGCAACCCCTTTCTCTCTCTTTGGGCGATTTTGGCCTGGCTCGACGAGGCCTCCCACTGATCGCCACCATGTCCCATGCCATGGTCAGTCAGTGGCCGCCACCATATCTGATGGCCAAAATTCAAGAAAAAGTAAGTTTTTTCTCTTTTTAATATTATATTTTTATATATTATGTAGTTTTTTTAAAAAATAAAAATCTCTATACATACATGCAATTACAGTTTCGCAAAGAAGAAGGAAAAAAATGTAAATGAAAGAAAATAATAAATCCTTGCGCCCTTTTTTTATACTCTGTATTTTTGTATATTCTCAATGTATTTTGCCTGAATATTTCTCTCTGTATGTATCTCTATCTCTGTGAAAAAAAATCGTGTCCTCTGTTACAAATTTTTTTGGGATTTTATAACCTAGAAAACATAAAAGGAAATACAAAAAATTGTGTCTCGTTTGCCTTTTTGTTGCTCTTTCTTTCCTTTTTTGTAGGTGAGAGGTGCAGATCTCAGTGTGGGGCGTCATTCGGGTGCGGATTGAGGCTGGACGAGGGACTGATTTGTGGCGCAAGGGGACGAGCTACTGAGGCTTGGGGCGCCTAGAGTTTCAGAAACCCTAGGCTTCTGAAACTGTTTTAGGTTTTAGGCCGTGTAGGTTGGGCTAGAAATTGGGCTAGATTAAGTTTGGGTTGTAACGGGCTTCAGGTATTTAGTTTTAGGTATTGGGTTCTGTTTTGGGTTTGGTGGTATTTAGGTTTAGGTCTATTTTGGGTTAGTTTGTTTAGGTTTTGGGCCTTTGGTAATATTTGTAAATTTGGGCCTGTAAAGTGATTTTGTAAATGGACTGTATTAATGGACATTTTGGTATATTTTGTTTTTTATTTTTATTATTTTCTTTTTGTTTTGGTTTTCACAGGCCCGGGCAAAATGAGCCGATTACAGCTGCCCCTTTTTGCTCATTGTCATGAAACGAGAATGGAGCAAAGACTATAAAAAGACTAATGTTGCCCGGTCTTGGTCGAGCCTCGACTTTTTAGTCCTCGTCTTCTTCAAATGGCTTCCAACTCCACTGCAAATTCACTGCAACTTCAGGAAGACAAGATCAGCTATCTTTAACATGCTTAGCTGCAACTTCAGGGAGGTCAGACTAGTATCTTTGATCTACTTCACTGCAAACTCAGGAAGACAAGATCCTTTGTCTTTTTGCTTGCTCCACTGAAAACTCAGAGAGCCAAAGCTAACATTTTCGATCTGCTACACTGCAACTTCAGGATCGCCAGATCTGCTATTTTAATCTGTTCCACTGCAAACTCAGGGATGCCAGACTGATGTCTTCGATCTACTTCGCTGCAATCTCAGGAATGCCAGATCTATTATGTTCGATCTACTCCATTGCAAACTCAAGGAGACAAGATCTATAATTTTTAGTCTGCTCCATTGCTACATCAAGAAGATAAGACCATAATCTTCAGTCTGCTCCACTACCATCTCGAGGGAACAAAATCTAAACTTTCCAATTTGCTTTCTTACTATCTCTGGAAGACTTCAATCTTTAGTCTGTTCCACTACCATCTCGAGGGAACAATATCTAAACTTTTCAATTTGTTTCCTTACTATCTCAGGAAGAATTCAATCTTCAGCCTGCTCCACTATCATCTCGAGGAAACAAAATCTAAACTTTCCAATTTGCTTCCTTACAATCTTAAGAAGACTTCAATCTTCATCCTACTCCACTACTGTCTCGAGGGAAAAAAATCTAAACTTTCCAATTTGCTTCCTTACAATCTTAGGAAGACTTCAATCTTCAGCCTGCTCCAATACCATCTCGAGGGAACAAAATTTGAACTTTCCAATTTGCTTCCTTACAATCTCAAGAAGACTTCAATCTTCAACTTGCTCCACTACCGTCTCGAGGGAACAAAATCTAAACTTTCCAATTTGCTTCCTAGCTATCTCAAGAAGACTTCAATCTTCAGCCTGCTCCACTACCATCTCGAGGGAACAAAATTTAAAATTTTCAATTTGCTTCCTTACTATCTCAAGAAGACTTCAATCTTCAGTCTGCTCCACTACAATCTCGAGGGAACAAAATCTAAACTTTCTAATTTGCTTCCTTACTATCTTAAGAAGACTTCAATCTTCAACCTGCTCCACTACCATCTCGAGGGAACAAAATCTGAACTTTCTAATTTGCTTCCTTACTATCTCAGGAAGACTTCAATCTTCAGCCTGCTCCACTACCATCTCGAGAGAGATAAGACTGATGGCTTAAATCTACTCCACTGCTTCATGGAGATAAAATTTGCCATTCGATCTTGTTCCACTACTGCTTAAGGTGACAAGATCTACAATCTTCGACCTATTCCCCTGCTGGTTAGGGCGATAGGACTGGTGAATTCACCGATGTTGCTACACTGCCCTCTGGGGGACATGTCCTATAGACTCAAATGTATTATGAACGACATTTGCATGAATGCAGAATATCATAAAAATGATCCCATTTTAATGTATAATGATTAGGATGCAATGATCGGAATGAATCTAATGCTCCTAACTAAATGATATTAAGGATGACATTTGCATGAATGTAGAATGTCATGAGAATGATATCCTACTTTTTCTTTTTCTTTTTTTTATGTACAATGATTGGAATGAATCAAATGCTTCTAATTGGAAGTGTATGAATGATATTTACATGAGAATGATCCCTTTTTAATGTTTGGGTTGTCATTGCTCATAGTTCATCAAGGCTTTATCACTAATGCGTTGCCCTATTTTCTCATTCGTCTAGTATCTTTGACAGAAAAAACAAAGAAATGATCATATTCTACTCAACAAGTTTGCCCTGCTGTAATTTCAGAGTCCATTCCCTTGAACCTTAGGACATAAAATTTGTACCTCCCACTGCAACTTTATGGGAATAACATTTGGTTTTTTCCATCCTTCCAGTTGCCACTCAGAGGTATGGAATTTGTATTATCTTCGATCAACTTGATCTGCTATACAATTCCCTGGGTGTAATGACCAGACGTATATGCCTAAAATTTACATAAATGCAGGGTATCTTTTTCTTTTCCCGAGAATAATCCCCTTCTACACTTGGGTTGACACTGCTCGTCATTTGTCGAGATGGTATCACTTAACGAAATGTCTTTTCTTTGTCCAACCAATAAAAAACCCAAAAGAGATAATCATCTTTTAATATTTCCAAACCCTTAGGCTTGGTGAGTTTTAAACAATAGTCCTGTTTCAGGTTCCTGTACTATTTAAAAGCTTCCAGAGTAATATGCGAAACTCCTTTTATGAAAGTATTATTAGTCCAAT
Organism: Gossypium rotundifolium; assembly: GCA_025506655.1. Classification (NCBI taxonomy): domain Eukaryota; kingdom Viridiplantae; phylum Streptophyta; class Magnoliopsida; order Malvales; family Malvaceae; genus Gossypium; species Gossypium rotundifolium. The sequence goes on along the minus strand of CP106733.1, from coordinate 19,338,016 downwards.
AATCATAATTTCAATATAAAATGCTTGAAAAAGATCACAACAATGGATGTAAAAGGAATTAATTAGGAGCATAGCTTGAAAAAAATAAGCTAATCAAGGCGATAAAAGAAAAATGATTGGTGTCTCCTAAAAAGAATAAAGTATGCAAAGGTAGCCAAGGCTATAAAAGAAAATTGATTAGGGTGTATCTTTGAAAAGAATAAAGTAATCAAAGATAACAAATTCAAAAATGGGTAAGATAGAAGCTAGGTGCCCCAGATATCGTAGCTTGATCTTCTCTGTACAAACTTTTTAAGGACCATTTTGAGCTCAATACGTGTTTAGAGGATCCGGAGTACTTTGTCAATGTCCAAGATGTAGTATACTTCCTCACTGTTAATTCAAGCATAGCAAGACTACCACATGCCCCATATTTGATCAAAATTTGAGCAGCCCTTTTCAAGTTTTCGGTTCAAAACCCTTTTGGTCTCAAAGCGCCCTTTGCGGGTTTTCGCCTTGGCCTCTCCTTTTATTTTTGAATGAATTTGAGCTCAAGGCGCCTTTTGTGGGTTTTCACCTTGGCCCTTCCCTTTTCAAGTAAAATCCTTCTTGACTGAACATGAATTCTCCGGATTAGGCAAGTCTTTGGTATCCATCTTGGTCAATATCAATGCTCCTCTAGAATAGACTCCTTCTTACTACATAAGGTCCTTTCCAGTTTGGCATTTGCTTTCCTCTGAAGATCTTTTGTATAAGAAGGATCTTCCTCAACATAAGGTTCCCCTCGTGGAATTCTCTAGGATGAACCTCTTTGTCGTAAGCTTGCATCATCTAATCGTGATGGATAGTTTTTAACCTTTTCTTCTATTAGGTTCAATTCATAAAAATGCTTCCAATATATAAACAAATGGATAAGATGTTGCCCCGGAAAAGGTCCTGGCCAATGTTCGATAATCATAGAGAGTAAATGATAGCTTATTATGCCAATCTTTACAAGTCTTGGTCACCTTTCATCTTTTTTTTTTGCTTTTTTTTCTTTTTCTATTTTTCTTTTGACAACCTTTGCTGCTCTATGATATTGCGTCTGATCTTCGAACAGACTACAAACTTTTGACACTGTCCTTTTTGGCATTCTTTGTCAGCGCCTGATCTTTATTTATTTATTTAAGAATTTGATGACTATCGACTCTGTAACATTGGCATATGAAGCTACTTCCACCCTCTTAGTGAAGTAAACAACGACCACGACAATAAATCAATATTGGCTAAAAGCTTTTGACGAGATTGGCCCCATCACATCCATGCCCCATGATAAACCGTAAAAGTAACATGTTTTAACACCGTATTTAGTATGCTTTTGGATGATTTAGCCCTTGATTTATGTAAAAAGGTGCTTTTAATCCTTGCTTTTCATGTTTATACTCCGAAAAGTACCCGAGGATGAAAAAAATGAGAAATGGGCTTAAAACGGGCCAATTTGGGCCAAAGAGGAAATCGACACGGCTTGGACTTCAAGCCACACAGCCGTGCCTCGTCAAATTACTTCACACGGCCATGCCAAAATTCACACGGCCGTGCCTCAATCAACAGAATCGACACAGGACCCGAAGTCAACTTACACGGGCGTGTGCCATGGTCGTGCCCTTGCCACGGGAAAGAGCAATGTCACTCGAATTTGGATGCTTAAAGGCAAAGAAACACATTCCTAAGTCTACTTAAACATCCTAGGAGGAATTATACTTGAATTAGGATACTTGGGAGCCAAGTAAAAGCATCTCAAAGCCTATATAAACACCCAAGGTAGCAACTAAAAAGGGGAGTTCGGCAGAAGCCGAAACAAGACGGCTTTTTGCAGACGCTTTTGCTGAAGCTTTCATCTTTTAGGGAATCACTTGAAGATAGCCAGTTGATCCATCTCAAGAAGCTGGAACTCTATTCAAGACGGAGGATCTCTCCTTAAATTCCTTCAGGGAGTTTTAGGGATTTCTTATGTTTTGTTTTATCTTTTCTCTTGAGATAATTTCTTATTTAGTTATGAACTAAACCCTTCAGATACTTGAAGGGGATGAAACCTATGATGAATTTTGTTATTTGATTTCTAAATTATATGATAAGTACTTAGTTTGTTCTTAATTATATTGCTTAATTTAATCTGATGTGCTTAGGTGGAGGAGGAATAGACCCTACCTAAGAGTAGATCTAGCATAATTGAGCGGAGTTGATTGGGCGCCTAGAGATAGGGTTACAAGATTTTGCCGAATTAGGGTGAAACCTAATATGGGAATCCATTGATCGATTTACTGCTTCCTTAGGGGGTTATTATAAGAGAACGAGAGTTCTACTAATTAACCTAAGGTTAGACGTTATTCACCTCGAGAGAGGGTTTAATATAGGTTAGGGAGTCTCACGGATCAAGCTAAGTAAAGAAATCATATGGTTTAGGGTTAAATAATAAGTGAAGTCATAGGTGGATTCTTCCTGAGGGTATCGTCTTCATCAACTGAGTTTTCCTAAAGTCTTTCTCCAATTCATTCTTTTGTCTTTGCATCTAGTTAAGTTTTTTTCATTAGTTGTATAAACCAATCACTCCATATTTTAGGCTAAATAATAGAAAGAAAGTGAGTAGTAGTACTTTTAGGTTCCTTTGGGTTCGATAAGATATTCTTGCCTAAACTATACTACTGCTCGATAGGTGCGCTTGCCTCTATCATTGTCATAGTTAGTCTATAGGTTCGACCATTCTTTTTATAAATTTAAAAACTCGACTGTTTGACACGATCAAGTTTTTGGCGCCGTTGCCGGGGAACACTAAAATATTATAAAAGCTCTATTTTTATTACTTTAGCTAATTTTTTATTACAATTTATTATTATTATTTTTTCTTTGCTAATTTTTTCCTCTATTTTGCTTTTGGTAGAAAATTTTAATCTACGGAAAAGATGGCACTGAATAATTATCAGTGGCAAGTCATGAGGACAATTCCTACTAAAACAGCCAGTGTCTTCAACCTCGACGTGGTCACTAGGTTATCTAATCAGTTAGAGATGATGAATAAAAAGATTGATGATTGGTATAGTCCCTTGTAGGAACATCCAGAAATACAATATGATTTGAATCTAGGAGGCGTGGCGAATCCTGAGTACCCACCCTATGGATATGACATGGAAAACGGGCAAGCTCACTATACAGGTAACTATTCTAGATATCAAAATAATTTTTATAGTGACACTTATAATGTAGGTTGGAAGTACCATCCCAATGTCTTGTGGGTTGATCAAAATAGCCAAAGATCAGAACTTCCTCCAGATTTTCAACAACCACCTCACCAACAAGAAGAGGAGTCGAATCTTAAAGAGATGCTGACGAAATTCATGGCAGCCACAGATTCTCATTTCCAATAACTGAAGCGGCACTTGATGAAAAACAAAAATCAATCAAAGGGATCGAGAATCAAGTTGGAGAACTTACTAGATCAGTGGGACATCTCGTAAAGCTAATGTTAGAACGACCGCTAAGACGTCTACCAAGTAGCACCGAGGTTAACCCAAAGGAACAAATTCAAGCCATCTCAGCTCAAGACAGTAAGGGGATAGATAAACCAAACTCAATACAAGAAAACAAGGGAGATGAAGGTAAGGTAGAGGTAACACAAGAAAAGCTGAAACCGATAGTCAAGGAGTACCAACCTCGCATACCTTATCCCGAAGCAATGAAAAGAGACGATTTAGAGGAACAGTTTGGTAAGTTTCTTAAACTCTTAAAGAAATTACATATTAACTTTCCTCTCTTGAAGCTCTTTTTCAGATACTAGACTCGAGGAAATTTTTAAGATAGCTCTTGTCCAACAAATGCAAATTAGACGAAGAGCACCACGTGGAGCTAAACGCAATGTGCTCAACAATTCTACAAAATAGACTACCACGAAAGCTAAAAGATCTAGAGAGTTTTACAATTCCATGTTTAATTGGTAGTTTATCTATTGATAATGCATTAGTGGATTTAGGGGCAAGCATCAATGTTATGCCTTACAAAATGTTTAAACAACTAGGTCTAGGGAAACCCAGACAAACTAAGATGAGTATTCCATTAGCTGATAAAACTATAAGAATTCCTAGGGGTATAATAGAAAATGTTCTAATCAAAATTGATAAATTCGTATTCCCAGTAGACTTTGTTGTTTTAGACATGGATAAGGACAACACGATTCCTTTAACTTTAGGAAAAACCCTTTCTAGCAACTGCCAAGACTAAAATTGATGTTGGTACAAGAGAACTCATTCTTCATGTAGGTGACGAATCAATTAGTCTACAAGCTTTTGACTCGGCCAGGACATCAAGTGATGAAGGAGAGAAAGTAAATTCAGTTCATAATCAAATTGTTCAACTTTCACCACAGGAAACACCACAAGGCTACAAACTTGAGCCGAATCATGGGACCCAAGCCGTACAAGCTTAGTGGAACTAAACCCAAGGAAAGAACCTGTGGTAAGAAAAGGTAAGGTAGAGGTGTGCCATGATTTACCAAAATCAGCAATTACAGAGTACCAACCTCGTGTGCCATATCCCGATGCAATAAAGAAAGACCACACAGAGAAAGAATTTGATGAACTCACACTTTGTGTACACGACGAAACAATCACTCTTCAAGCTCTTAACTCAGCTAGGACATTGAGTAATAAAGGTACGAACGTTAATTCTATTGATAATTATTTGGTTCAACCTTCTTTACAGGAAGCATCACGAAATCACTTAGCTGAGCTAGATCTTAAACTTCGTGCCAACAAAGAAGAAATACAAAAGGAACAAAGCCTTAGGGTTGACAAACTAAAAGAGCATGAAACACTAATCAAAGAGGAATAGGAGCCGCACGAAGTGAAACCAAAGGAAACCCCAGACGAGCTGATAGGAATAATAAATCACATCAAAATAGAGGATCAGGTATTGTTGAATAAGGAAGACCCTCGAATCACCAATTTAGAACTCAAGGCAAATGAAGAAATCACTTTTGAGGTACTTAATGTCTTCCTATACAGCACAGTCGAGGTAAGCAATCCTAAATTCAACACTTTTGAGGTAAACATTACTCGACTTAAACTTTATATCCATAACCGAGTTGATCGCATGAGAAAGGATTTCCACCTCTTCAAACCACCATGATTGTGCGTACAATAGGTAAGTCTAGCTCAAGACTTTAAACGAGCGCTTCTCGGGAGGCAACTCGAGTACTAACCGTACTAATTAGTTTGGTTTTATTTCTTTTCATATTTAGGCATAGGTTTCCATACCCACACGGCCTTGCACACGGCCGTGTGGACACCACAACTAGGCACATGAGCGTGGACCTTATCTCTATTTAATTATTTACTTTTATTCATATTTTATTTTTATTTTTATTTTTATTTTTATTTTTACTTCCTTTATTATTTTCTCCTTTTTCTCAATGGCATTTAGATTTAGCTTAGGATACAATAAAACCAAGCCGGTGACTTTGAGGATTCAATTTCAAACGGTTCGAGACACTTCCCCACTTTCACCTCCAATCTTATCCAGTTTCATCTCATAGACTTCATCCAAAAATTCAGGAAGTGTTACTTCTCCCCTTCTCTTTTGATTTTATTATTACATAATTGTTTATCTATCTTTGTACATTGATGGCAATGTACATCTTAAGTGTGGGGGGGTAAAAGTACCTAACGTTTTGCATTATTCTCAAATCCTGAATTTTAGTCTTGTCCATAAGAAATCTTCTCATATTATTAATTAGGTTGAAATTTCTAATGATTTATGATTGTTATTGTTATGTTTTAGAGTAAGTCATAGGTAATTGTGTATTGATGATTAAATTTGAAGAATACTAGAGAATCAGGCATGGTAAGTCTACTTTTTAAAAATTAAAAAATTAATAGGCCGTTGAACTGAATTTGAGTATCACCTTGAAATTTGGAATTTATAAGGATTGATGTCAAAAAAAACCCATAATTTTTGTGAGATTTTGAGCCTTATAGAGCATATATTCTTTTTCATGCTCACTTTATTGATTATGAGTGTGTCAACTTTGAACTGTTATTCTAGAACTTGTCTCGTTTATACATGTCGAGACCACACTCTTGATTTGATATACAGAGATGATAAAGGCACCTAGGATTTAACCCACTTACTCCATAAGAAGCCTACCTTCACAAATTAACCCTTAGTGAACCCCGTTGAATCCTAACAACCTTTTTATTGACTCACCCACTAATATTAACCCAAAACCCCTTTGTATTTATTATCACCCTTTCTTTTGACTACCCTTTAATCGAGGTTTGGTTTGATTAAGTTACAATATTATATTAGTTCACTAGTTACATTTATCATTTATGATGTAATATTTTAGTTTGTTTTAAAAAAAAAAAGCTCATATTATTATTAGTTTAAAGTTTCAATTGATGTAATCATTTATTTTCTAGTTCATTGTTTTTAGGTAACTTTTCCATTCATTCTCGATTCTAACCCTCTAATTTGGCCTGTATCCACACCCTTAACCTTAGCCCCATTACAACCCTGATAAAGACCTTTTAATCTGTGTATCATCTCATATACAGTGGTGGAGATTTGATTTTCAGGCAAGCCTATGGATTAACTTTTTAGGTTTGACTTATGAGTGCTTATTCTTGAACCTTAAACATTTTGAGTGATTTGAGTGAACCTTTAGTGAGGATGTCAATCCTTGTCAATTTTGAATTAAAGGTAATTATTCAGATAAGGGAGACACTTATGTTTTCATACTACAAAGGTATAGCTTATCGTGATTGAATCTTTAAGGTTCTTTGAGTTAAATTATCCATGTATAAATTATCTATGAATTATGATGAGACATTGTCGATAGGAATTATGAATTATGGAAAGTTCGTTTTAATTATAAGTTGAGAATTTTGCTTGAGGACAAGCAAAAGCTTAAGTGTAGGGGTATTTGATAAACCGTAAAAGTAACATATTTTAACCCCATATTTAGTATGCTTTTGGATGATTTAGCCCTTGATTTATGTAAAAAGGTGCTTTTAATCCTTTATTTTCATGTTTATACTCAGGAAAGCACCCGAGGATGAAAAGAACGAGAAATGGGCTTAAAACGGGCCAATTTGGGCCAAAAAGGAAATCGACATGGCTTGGACTTCAAGCCACACGGTCGTGCCTCATCAAATTACTTTATACGGCTATGCCACGATTCACATGGTCGTGCCTCAATCAATAGAATTGACACACGGCCTGAAGTCGACTTACACGGGCGTGTGCCATGGCTGTGCCCCTACCGAAGGAAAGAGCAATTTCACTCGGATTTGGATACTTGAAGGCAAAGAAACACATTCCTAAGTCTACTTAAACATCCTAGGATGAATTCTACTTGAATTAGGATACTTAGGAGCCAAGTAAAAGCATCTCAAAGCCTATATAAACACCCAAGGTAGCAACTAAAAAGGGGGAGTTCGGCAGAAGCCAAAACAGGACGACTTTTTGCAGAGGCTTTTGCCAAAGCTTTCATCGTTTAGGGAATCACTTGAAGATAGCTAGATCCATCTCAAGAAGCCAAACTCTATTCAAGACGGAGGATCTTTCCTTCAATTCCTTCAGGGAGTTTTAGGGATTTCTTATGTTTTGTTTTATCTTTTCTCTTGAGATGTTTTCTTATTTAGTTATGAACTAAATCCTTCAGATACCTGAAGGGGATGAAACCTATGATGGATTTTTTTATTTGATTTTTAAATTATATGATAAGTACTTAGTTTGTTCTTAATTATGTTGTTTAATTTAATCTGATGTGCTTAGGTGGAGGAGGAATAGACCCTACCTAAGAGTAGATCTAGCATAATTGAGCGGAGTTGATCGGACGCCTAGAGATAGAGTTACGAGATTTTTTCGAATTAGGGTGAAACCTAATCTGGGAATCCATTGATCGATTTACTGCTTCCTTAGGGGGTTATTATAAGAGAACAAGAGTTCCACTAATTAACCTAAGGTTAGGCGTTATTCGCCTCGAGAGAGGGTTTAATATAGGTTAAGGAGTCTCATGGATCAAGCTAAGTAAAGAAATCATATGGTTTAGGGTTAAATAATAAGTGAAGTCATAGGTGGATTCTTCCTGAGGGTGTCGTCTTTATCAACTGAGTTTTCCTAAAGTCTTTCTCCAATTCATTATTTTGTCTTTTCATCTAGTTTAGTTTTTTTCATTAGTTTTATAAACCAATCACTCCATATTTTAGGCTAATAAATAGAAAGAAAGTGAGTAGTAGTACTTTTAGGTTCCTTTGGGTTCGATAAGATATTCTTGCCTAAACTATACTACTATTTGATAGGTGCGCTTGCCTCTATCGTTGTCATAAATAATCTACAGGTTCAATCATTCTTTTTATAAATTTTAAAACTCGACTGTTTGACACGATCACCCTACATATAGAAAATTTGTGAAGAAATGGAGAAGGCACAGGAATCTTGTCTCCTTAAATAGGCATTTGCGGTATAACTAATGCAATCCCCTTCCATGGTAGACCAACAGTGTCTGATCCTCATGTTTCACCTGCGTCTTATCAGCCCAGACTTGTCTTGATATAATCGTGCGAAAACACCTTTGAATTTTTGAAAATAACCCAATGATGCCACGCCTTAGTTCTGTGATGAGCTAGGCTACAATCTTTACCTTTTTTCTAGGCTCATAATATCCAATGTCCCTTTGTAGAGTAGAGTCTATTTTTCATCCTGTTTTACCATCCTTAACAGATCAGAAGATAGGTTACAATCTCTGTCAGCTTCAAAGACCTGAGATTCCCCTAAACACATATCTTACTCGAAAGGAGACTTTGAGTCAGTGGCAGCGTTGCTCACATCGTTAATATCTGGAGACCGATTGTAAGTTCGAATTTTGATTATTTATATGGTCATGAATAAAGAATGAAATAATATTTGAAAGAAAGTCCAAAGAACAAACAAAAGAGAAAACTAAGAAAAAATTTTTGTACAATATAAAATGAAAAAAATAAAAGAATATTTGCTCGAAAGATGCATTTTATTGAAATAAAAATTCCGGACACAAGCCTATTTCACAAAAGAGTTCTTATTGCCTCTAGGCTTAAGGCAACAAGCATGTTTTGAATATTACTCAAGGTCCGCTTCTAAAAATACAAGGATCCCTTCGACAGTTCCATTGTTTAAAATCTTCCCAAGTATGTAAGGGCTTGGAAACTTTTATTTCCGATTCAGATATATCATTAGTGTTCAGATTCCCCAATGTTCCCACCGGGTCTTTGATCTCTAGAATTCGCGATGTTTACACCCTTGACAGAAAAATTGGGTAACAGAATTTCTGCACCAGAGGGATCATCAAATTTTATGATACCCAATCTAACGAATCTTTCAATTATCTTTTTAAAAGTGATGCAGTTCTCGATCGAATGTCCTGTGATTCCTCCATGGTATTCGCATTAGCTATTTACGTCGTACCATTTGGCGTATGGGGGCTTATTGGCTCTATATAAAAAGAGGATATGACATGTGCATTAAACAGAATTCGGTACAACTCCCTATACGTGATTGGAATGGGTGTGAATTGAGGTTTCTCTGAGTTTGATCTTGAATTGGGTTCTTGCCTTGTGGAGACCTGATGGCTGATAATTACCGTCCTTGGTTGGCTTACTGTAATCGGCTCTAAATGGCCCTTGTTATACCTTCTCATACTATTCGCTTTTATTTTCTTTTTTCTTCGAGGTTTTAAAATACACTTTCCTTTGTCTTTTGTTTCTGCCAGTACAACCGGTTTGAATCGATCATCATCCGGGTTAACACCTTAACCCATCGGGAAGTTCGATAGGGCTGAAGTATTAGTCTGACATTGGGGTCCAATAATGACGGGTACCCCATGCAAATGCACGTCTGGTTGAGTTGGGGCACCTATTGAAGAGTAAACGTTGTCTTCATCATTATCCACACTATTATCCACTAAGCCACTCCTTTTTTCAAGTCCTCCGGCTAGTAACTGGGTTAGCTGGCCCATCATATTCTTTTGGAATTCTAGCATTTGTTCTCACATTTCTTGTTGAATCTTGGTCAATTGTCCCTGCATTTGTATTTGCATTTTCTCTATTCTCTCCAACCTTTGTTCCATGTTTTCCAAGTTGACTGAAATATTTTTACCTAATTACGATCCTTTTGTAAAATTCTAATGCAAATGGTGCAATGTAATGCAAATGCATAAAATGCAATGCAAAGGAATGAAATGCAAAAAGAGAGGCATTGATTCTGAATTCAATTCCATTAGAAAAACTTTTCTAGAAAATAAATTTCTTTACACAAAACGGATTACATATGCGGCTTTGGCCTCATAGTCCAAGTGAAGACACCAATCTTTTTGTTCATATCTGGATGTTATGGTCGTGCCCCATGAACTTTCCTAATAGATGCCTCTTCTAGCTCCTTGTTGCTTGATCCAGGTTGTGACTCTTCACTCACTTATTTCCATAAAACTCGTTAGCCCTCTTCAAGAAAGCCAAGACAGGGTGATTCTCGAATAGTCTTTGTCAGCTTGAATCCTTGGGCAATAAAGTCTTGTATTCCTTCATGGACTATCAGTCTTCTCTCGTCATGTTTACTTGGACCATATTTGGACGACTGTATTATAATCCACTTTATTAAAAAATCCATTTTCTTATGATAAACTCTTCTATTTAGCAATCAAATTTGAATCAATACCTCTTTTCTATTATGTGAATGCAATGCAATCAAAACAAAAAAGAACAAGTTAGCACAAGAGAAATAAATAACAAAATAGGGCACCTATCTGGGTGACCACTAGGGTTTGACATAGTTCTACCTAGGGTAAGCCCTTAGGTTTTCTACATGTGGTTTATGTAACACCCTAAAAATTCGAGTAATTAATTGCATGAATTGGTGTTTAGATTTTTTTTTAAAGGAAAAATTTTTACTTTTATTTTAGTGCTTATTAAAGTCCTAGAGAGGTAAAGCATAATTTGGAGAAGAAATAAAATTTATTAAATTGAGATTTATTGTAGTGAAACAAAGGTGATTAAGACTTAAGCTAAATTATGTGCTAAAAGTGTCATAAAATGAGCATATGGCATGGTGGAGTTGGCGCATGGGTTCAAGTAAGAGGAAGAGGTTCGAATCCCTTGTATGGCACCTAAATGAATTTTTGCTTTTAATTTTCTGCTCATGACTAGGAAGTGTCGGCAAGGGACATATAAGGAAGGTGTTGACCATGTATTTTTGGTTAGTGTATCAATGGATTAAGGAAACAACTAACTTATGGCATGGAATCAAAGGTTTAAGGAAAGATAGGGGAACATAAGGCACATATCAAGGGAAAATTTGGAAAGAAATCATGGCCATTTGACCATGTCTTTGGGCAACAATATTGGTAAGGGAGGAGAGCCAAAATTTTGTTAGTTTGGCTAAAATCTCATTCTTTTCTCTTTGGTTATTCTTTGCACATTGTGCAGATTTTTCTTATTTTCTCCTTTCAACATCCCTCTTGGCGAATATTGCATTTGGCAAAGCCAAAATCTCTTGACCATTTGGTCACTTTCATCCACTTTGTTAATTTTCTTTTGTATTCTCCTTGTCTTAAAAATCACCCATACCAAAATCGGTTTCTTTCTTTTCTTTTGCCATGGCAGAATGCACTAAATCCTAAAGGTCTATTTTTTTTCATCTTCTTTTCTCTTTGAAATCAAACTATCTCATCACCATCTCTTTCTCATATTCTAATTATTTCAATCAAAGTTTCTTCATCTACACTCCCTTAGCGAATGCTATTGTGCCTATAAACCAAATATTTTTTTCTTTTCCTTGAACATACATAGCCGAATCCTTCATCATTTAGACACCATTCTCCATTCCTTCTTTTCGATAGTGGATTATAGGTAAGGGTTCTTTTCCATTTTCAATTTATTAAGGTACTATGGCGAATGGTAATGGTGATTTGAAGGACTTTTAGAATCAATATAACGTTCATTCTAATAACATTCTTTTCATTATTATTATTTAGTGCAATAACGAGATCGAACTCAAGTGATCGGGAGAAAGCGTTTGAAACGTTTTATTTTAGTAAGGAAATCAAATCTCTTTAAATCTCTAGTAACAGTTGATATTATTTTAGATCTAACTAAATTCCTTTGGATCTTGAAGACCGTCAAAATAGGGAAGAAAAGGCGTGTTAGGTTATCATAAGAGGGTGGATCTGTAAATCCCCATTCAAACGAAGAAGCGGTTTGGCGGTCAGGGATTTTCCACCGGGTTATGGGCCATCTTCGAAAGAAGTCCATTATTCAAGTAGTACGAACCTCTCGAGTAGTTATCGTTGGTGGATTCTCGTCGGCTAGTGAATCGATAAACGAAGGAAAACCGAAAATCGAAGTGATTCAAAATCAAGAGGGTAAGATTTTGGATCCATTACCGATTAAGATTATTTTTACGAATTAATTGTCTAACGAATCAAAATATATTTTAGGTGCCGAGGAGCGAGAAGGGTTAGTACTCACGGTATCGAGGTGTGTAATTTTCACACTCATTATTTTCTCGGTTGGATGTCAAATTTCGGTATGGTAGTAAATCGTAAAAACGATTAGATCGGTAAAAACGTAAAAAAATGATATTATGACAAAAATACGTAAAAACGACAAAATCGTGAAAATTACGAAAATGCCCTCGAGATATTAATTGTTATTACGTAAATACTCTAGTTCGTGAAAATGGGCCGTAAATACTCTAGTTAAGTGAAAATGGTAGTAAATACTCTAGTTAAGTGAAAATGGGCCGTAAATACTCTAGTTCGTGAAAATGGGCCGTAAATACTCTAGTTCGTGAAAATGGGCCGAAAATACTTTAGTTCGATAAATCGGGCCAAAACACTCTAGTTCGTTAAAATTTAGCCAAAACACACTAGTTTGGTAAATGGGCCAAAGCCCACTAAATTGCTAAATGGACAAATTGCTATATTTGAGTGCCAAATGAAATGTTATTGATAAACCCACCATGTTAGGTAATGTTAATAAATTTTATATTTTAAAGTACATGTATAATTGCATGGGTGGGATAAATGAAGAGAAGAATGGCCAGTTGCCACAATATCGGCTTATTGCCTCTAGTTCGTGGCTTTCGCCACAATATCGACTTATTGCCTCTAGTTCGGTGGCTCTTCACACAATATCGACTTATTGCCTCTAGTTAGGTGGCTATGCCACAATTATAAAAAGGCTTAATGCCTACGATTGGTGTGATGGCGGGGTGGGTTGACTTGATCCCCACAGGTGTGATGGTTGATGCAGGGGTGTTAGCGGATGGATATCAGGTTTGGGTTGGGAATTACATTTTCATGCATTATTAATTATTTTAAATTCATGATATATCGTTGAATTACGAATTGGGCTCAAGCCGACATAATATCTTGACAATCGGCCCAATAATGGTGGTAAGTGAGTTACACATCGAGTTCTAAGTAACTCACCCTTTAATTTCTTTCCATCTCGGGTAATGGAAACTGATGTGGACTTGGGTGAGGATGACTTCGTGGAGGCCATCTTGCTAAATATGGGTTATTTAAAACTCGAACTTTTAATAATTATTTTTACTATTTTAGGATGTTGTAATAAATGGCCTCTATAAATAACTTATGGATTTTATGTGTGTTTGGGATTTAAACTTTATTTTGGACTTTTAAATCATGGGCTATGATTATATGATGCTTTATAAAAATAAATTTGGGTTTTCAAGTATATGAAATTCTTTTATAAATAATTCTTTTATTGTTAACTCTTTAACAAATCTCCTAACGGTTTTTAATAATACAATGATTTTCAACTAATGTTTCAAATATTTATCAAAATCAAATACTCTTCAAATTTTAAACCTCACAGTATAAAATGGCGCTTTCAACTCATTAAAGATTTAAGAATAGCTCGAATCATGTAACAAACCAAATCTAGTCTCAACGCATAGGCCGGGTTAGGGGTGTTACATTTAGTGGTATCGAGCCAGTTTCAAAAACTTCAATGTGGTTTGGGTTCAAAATAATTTACGTATGAAAATGCTCAATGATATTTTTAGATCGGTATGGCACCACAAGCATCCGCAACAAGTCAAGTAAGTATTTATTGCTTAAATGATTACTATGATATGATCATAGGAATACTCTAGAACTTCTAGTTTTAGATGTGAAAAGCTGTAGAGATTGAGACTATAGGACACGTTACGAAAAACAACTTTATATCTCAAATCTCATAAATATCGTTAATAAACACCAAACAAAATTTCGATTCATAAAACTTGTAATCGGATAAGCGAACAAGCAATCATGAGTACAAGAGGGCGTGGTCGTGGGCGCGGTAGACGTGGCGTGGTAGAGGCCGAGGTGCTACTACCAAGCACCAAATCATATGCAGTAGTAGCGCACTGCGTCAATTGAAAGTGAGACCGGATCACGCGATCACATGGAAGAAGATCATGCATTGACTCAAGCAATGCTACGAGTCTTGGAAAGAATCGCTTGGAACTAGAATTGGGCCAACAACTCGTGGGTCAATTTGAGGCGACTTAAGGCAAATAATGCGAAGTTTTCGAGGAGTCTCGGTGTAGCCGAATGTGGCTGAATCTTGGCTCGAAGGCGTGGAGCGGATTATGGATGATATGGAATGCACTACCGAGCAAAAAGCGGAGGAGGCAGTATCCTTATTGAGAGATGAGGCGTGTCGGTGGTGGCTCATTGTTAGAGAAGGCTTGCCCGCACCGATTAATCGGGAATTCTTTAAAGGCGCCTTCCAAGGAAAGTGCGTCGAACGAGCTATGTAGACGCTCGAAGGAAGGAATTTCGAATCTTGTCCAAGGAAGTAAGACCGTGGCGACTTATGAAGGCGAGTTTTACGTCTGAGCCGTTATGCGGACAATTGTAGCAATGATCATGAGCGTTGTATGCGTTTGAAGATGGACTTAATGACGGTGAGGGTTACGATTGCTCATAACAAGTTAGAAATTTTTCCACTCGGTGGAGAAGGCCAAAATAGCCAAGAGGCTAAGAACTCGAACAGCGAGCAGAAAGATCCGAAACAAGAGAGAGACACAATGATCTGGTTCTTCCAAGAGATTCGGAAGAAACCCGAAATGATGAATCGGTTCAAGGCGTAACCCCAGTAGCAAATAATCGAAGTCGAGATTGCGAGTGTGGGAAAAGGCATTTTGGGGAATGTTGGAGGAAAACGGGTGCATGCTACAAATGCGGTTCAATGGAACATCGATACAAAAGTTGTCCTCGACGAATGGATACGACTCGGGAAGTCCGTAATAATGATGCCTGGTAGGTCGGGTAATCGGCCACCAAGGAGGTCGTGGACCAGTCATGGTGGTAATAGGGTTGGTCGTGGTCAAGGTGCACCGGTCAAGGAAATGGTAATAGAGAAATGCGGATGCTAGACGGCTGGATTGGTCTCTGTGATTAGACGCCGCGAGGACGGCAATGCACCGGATGTGATAACCAGATGCGTTCTTCATTTTCGATGTACTGTTATTGCCTTAATAGATATTGGCTCTACCCATTCATATGTATCTAGTGCCATATCCGGAAATCAATTTAAAATCAAATTACCGAAAATGAGATGATGATGTCATCCTTTAGAATGATCTGTAATGGTTAATAAAATATTTAAAGGCGTGCCCTTAAAAATCAAGAGGAAGTATTCTTAGCAAATTTGATGGAACTACCTTTCTGTGAGTTCGATCTCATTACGGGCATGGATGGTTGGTTAACCATCTATGAATTGGATTGTCTTGAAAACGAATGTCGATAAGGACCGGATGATAAGGAAGTCATAATGATTGGTGAGCGAAAGAACTATCGGCAAATGTGGTATCTCGCATTAAAAGCGGAGAAGTTGGTGCGGAAAGGATACGGAGCATTCCTAGCCTTTATCTGTGTTTTGGATGCCAAAGAATTATCCGTGAATGATGTGAGGACGGTGAAGGAATTTCCGATGTATTTCGAAGAACTTCTGGTATACCTCGGATCGGAAGTAGAATTTGGCATTGAGCTTTTGCTCGGGGCGGCTCCGGTGTCCATTGCTCCCTATAGAATGGCAATCAAGGAGTTGGCTAAGCTCAAAGCTCAAATTCAAGAATTCTTGGATCGAGTTCATTCGACCAAGTGTGTCTCCGTGGGGAGCACCGTTTTGTTAAATCAAGAAGAAGGATGGATCGATGCGTATGTGCATTGACTACGACAGTTGAATAAATTGACGATCAAGAATAGGTATCCTCTGAGAATTGGCGACTGTTTGATCAATTGAAGGAGCTTGATTTCTCAAAATTGATTTAAGGTCGTTATCACCACTTAAGGTGAAAGAAGCGGACATTTATAAGACAACATTTCGGACACGTTACGGACACTATGAGTTTGTAGTGATGCCGTTTGGATTAACCAATGCACCAGCTGCATTTATGGACATGATGAACCGAGTCTTTCAACCATATTTAGACCGGTTTGTGGTAGTGTTCATAGATGATATATTGGTTTATTCGAGAAGTGAGGAGGAACATGGCGACATTTGCGGATAGTATTACAACTACTTCGTGATAAGCAATTGTATGCCAAATTTGGTA
This sequence comes from Gossypium rotundifolium, assembly GCA_025506655.1. Lineage (NCBI taxonomy): Eukaryota > Viridiplantae > Streptophyta > Magnoliopsida > Malvales > Malvaceae > Gossypium > Gossypium rotundifolium. The sequence goes on along the minus strand of CP106733.1, from coordinate 19,321,405 downwards.
AATGCGAATTTTGGTTAAAGGAGGTGACTTTCCTTGGTCATGTAGTATCAGCCGAAGGAATAAGGGTGGATCCTCGGAAAATTGAGGCTATTCTGGATTGGAAACCACCAACATCGATGGCTGAAATTCGAGTTTCTTAGGCTTGGTGGATACTATAGGCGCTTTGTAGAGGGTTTTCATTGATTCTTTGCACCCTAACTAAAGCATTGCGAAAGGGAGCTCCGTATATCACGGACCAAAGCAAGAAGAGAGTTTTGAGAAATTAAAGAAGATCCTGACGAAGCTCCAGCTTTAATTCAACCCGAAATTTGGAAAAGAATTCACTTTTTTATTGTGATCGTCTCACACGGCCTGGGTTGTGTGTTGATGCAAAATGGAAAGGTGGTGGCCTATGCTTCTCGTCAATTGAGACCACACAAGTAAACTACCCTACTCATGATTTGGAGTTAGGCTGCCGTTGTCTTTGCTCTAAAGATTTGGAGGCACTATCTCTATGGTGAGAAGTCCATAATCTACACAGATCACAAGAGTCTTAAATACCTCCTTACCCGAAGGAGTTGAATTTGAGACAAAGAAGATGGGTAGAATTGTTAAAAGACTATGATTTCTCCATCGAATACCATCACGGAAAGGCTAACGTGGTAGGCGACGCGTTAAGTCGTAAAACAAGATGTCTGAATTAAGAGCTTTGTTTGCCCATTTGAGTCTCAGATGAGGATGGCGGTTTGTTAGCGAACTTGGTGAAACCTCGTGGTTGGAACAAATCAAGGAAAAATGCAGACATCGGATGAGAAGTTGGGACCTTCTTTGCGACAAGTTGAAAATGGTGAAATTGAGGATTTTGGAATAAACACGGAGGGTGTGTTGTGCTTTCGAGGAGAGTATGCATGCCTAAGGATCTAGATTTGAGGCAACTAATGCTACGGGGGCGCATAGTAGCCCTTATGCTATGCATCCGGAGGAAATAAGATGTATCGAGATCTCCGTGAACGTGATTGGTGGCGGGGGTTGAAGCGTGAGATTACGAGTTCGTGGGAAAATGTTTGACTTGTCGACAAGTGAAGCGAACACCAATTACCGTCTGGATTATTACAACCGATAAAGATTCCTCTTTGGAAATGGGAGAGGATAACTATGGATTTTGTTAGTGGGTTACTGTTAACACCTACTAAGAAAAATTCCGTTTGGGTAATTGTTGATCGGTTGTGAAGACCGCTCATTTCTTGCCGGTTAAATGCGGATTATTCATTGCGAAATTGGCGAAACTTTATGTATCCGAAATTGTGAGGTTACATGGGGTACTGTATCTATTATTTGGATAGGGACCTAGGTTTACATCACGATTCTGGAAAGCTCTGCACGAAGCCTTAGGGACAAAGTTGAATTTCGATCGGCTTTTCATCCTCAATCGATGGTCGATCGGAGAGTAATTCGGATATTGGAAGATATGTTAAGAGGATGTGTAATTGACTTGAGGGTAGTTGGGAGGATTATCTACCACTTGGCGAAATTTGCGTATAACAACATGCCTATCGATCTAGCATTCGGATGGCACCTTACGAGGCATTGTATGGTCGTAAGTGTCGCTCTCCTATTGTTGGACCGAGTTGGGCGAAAGATGATGTTAGGTCTGAGATGATATCGAGAACGAGGATAAGGTAAAAGTTATTCGAGCACGGTTGAAAGAAGCCTCGGATAGATGTAAGTCGACGCGAATCTGAAGCGAAGGGACATCGAGTATAGTGTGGGAGATCGGGTTTTCTTGAAGGTATCTCCTTGGAAAAAGATCTTGATTCGGAAGGAAGGGCAAGCTAAGTCCTAGATATATTGGACCTTATCGTGTCTTTGAAGCGTGTTGGTCGATGGCATATCGATTGAGTTACCTCGGAGTTAGATCAAATTCATAATGTCTTTCATGTTTCTATGTTGAGGCGTTATAGATCGGATCCTTTGCACATTATACCGGTAGAAGAATTGGAGTGAATTGATTTGTCCTTTGAAGAAGAACCGGTGGAAATCCTAGACCGAGATGTCAAGGTACTAAGGAAGAAAAGCGTGCTGTTGGTCAAAGTTCTATGGCGTAACCACGAATTGGAAGAAGCTACGTGGGAGCCAGAGGATGCAATTCGGCAACAATACCCTCACCTTTTTCAACGAGTAAATTTCGGGACGAAATTTTCTTTAAGGAGGGTAGAGTTGTAACACCCTAAAATTCGAGTAATTAATTGCATGAATTGGTGTTTAGATTTTTTTAAAGGAAAAATTTTTACTTTTATTTTAGTGCTTATTAAAGTCCTAGAGAGGGTAAAGCATAATTTGGAGAAGAAATAAAATTTATTAAATTGAGATTTATTGAAGTGAAACAAAGGTGATTAAGACTTAAGCTAAATTATGTGCTAAAAGTGTCATAAAATGAGCATATGGCATGGTGGAGTTGGCGCATGGGTTCAAGTAAGAGGAAGAGGTTGAATCCTTGTATGGCACCTAAATGAATTTTTGCTTTTAATTTTACTGCTCATGACTAGGAAGTGTCGGCATGGGGACATATAAGGAAGGTGTTGACCATGTATTTTTGGTTAGTGTATCAATGGATTAAGGAAACAACTAACTTATGGCATGGAATCAAAGGTTTAAGGAAAGATAGGGGGAACATAAGGCACATATCAAGGGGAAAATTTGGAAAGAAATCATGGCCATTTGACCATGTGCTGGACGGCAATATTGGTAAGGGGAGGAGAGCCAAAATTTTGTTAGTTTGGCTAAAATCTCATTCTTTTCTCTTTGGTTATTCTTTGCACATTGTGCAGATTTTTTTCTTGTTTTCTCCTTTCAACATCCCTCTTGGCCGAATATTGCATTTGGCAAAGCCAAAATCTCTTGACCATTTGGTCACTTTCATCCACTTTGTTAATTTTCTTTTGTATTCTCCTTGTCTTAAAATCACCCATACCAAAATCGGTTTCTTTCTTTTCTTTTGCCATGGCGAATGCACTAAATCCTAAAGGTCTATTTTTTTTCATCTTCTTTTCTCTTTGAAATCAAACTATCTCATCACCATCTCTTTCTCATATTCTAATTATTTCAATCAAAGTTTCTTCATCTACACTCCCTTAGCGAATGCTATTGTGCCTATAAACCAAATATTTTTTTCTTTTCCTTGAACATACATAGCGAATCCTTCATCATTTAGACACCATTCTCCATTCCTTCTTTTCGATAGTGGATTATAGGTAAGGGTTCTTTTCCATTTTCGATTTATTAAGGTACTATGGCGAATGGTAATGGTGATTTGAAGGACTTTTAGAATCAATATAACGTTCATTCTAATAACATTCTTTTCGTTATTATTATTTAGTGCAATAACGGAGATCGGAACTCAAGTGATCGGAGAAAGCGTTGGAAGCGTTTTATTTTGGTAAGGAAATCAAATCTCTTTAAATCTCTAGTAACAGTTGATATTATTTTAGATCTAACTAAATTCCTTTGGATCTTGAAGACCGTCAAAATAGGGAAGAAAAGGCGGTGTTCGATTATCGTAAGAGGGTGGATCAGTAAATCCCCATTCAAGCGAAGAGCGGTTTAATGGTCAAGGATTTTCCACGGGTTGCGGGCCATCTTCGAAAGAAGTCCATTATTCAAGTAGTACGAACCTCGAGCCGTTATCGTTGGTGGATTCTCGGCTGACTAGTGAATCGATAAGCGAAGGAAAACCGAAAATCAAGTGATTCAAAATCAAGAGGTAAGATTTTGGATCCATTACCGATTAAGATTATTTTTACGAATTAATTGTCTAACGAATCAAAATATATTTTAGGTGCTTGAGGAGCGAAGGGTTAGTACTCACGGTATCGAGGTGTGTAATTTTCACACTCATTATTTTCTCGGTTGGATGTCAAATTTCGGTATGGTAGTAAATCGTAAAAGCGATTAGATCGGTAAAAGCGTAAAAAATGATATTATGACAAAATACGTAAAACGACAAAATCATGAAAATTACGAAACGCCTCGAGATATTAATTGATATTACGTAAATACTCTAGTTAGTGAAAATGGGCCGTAAATACTCTAGTTCGTGAAAATGGGCCGTAAATACTCTAGTTCGTGAAAATGGGCCGTAAATACTCTAGTTAGTGAAAATGGGCCGTAAATACTCTAGTTAAGTGAAAATGGGCGAAAATACTTTAGTTCGATAAATCGGGCCAAAACACTCTAGTTCGTTAAAATTTAGCCAAAACACACTAGTTTGGTAAATGGGCCAAAGCCCACTAAATTGCTAAATGGACAAATTGCTATATTTGAGTGCCAAATGAAATGTTATTGATAAACCCACCATGTTAGGTAATGTTAATAAATTTTATATTTTAAAGTACATGTATAATTGCATGGGTGGGATAAATGAAGAGAAGAATGGCCGATTGCCACAATATCGACTTATTGCCTCTAGTTAATGGCTCTGCCACAATATCGACTTATTGCCTCTAGTTCGGTGGCTATGCCACAATTATAAAAAGGCTTAATGCCTACGATTGGTGTGATGGCGGGGTGGGTTGACTTGATCCCCACAGGTGTGATGGTTGATGCAGGGGTGTTAGCGGATGGATATTAGGTTTGGGTTGGGAATTACATTTTCATGCATTATTAATTATTTTAAATTCATGATATATCGTTGAATTACGAATTGGGCTCAAGCCCGAATAATATCTTGACAATCGGCCCAATAATGGTGGTAAGTGAGTTACACTTTGAGTTCTAAGTAACTCACCCTTTAATTTCTTTCCATCTCGGGTAATGGAAACTGATGTGGACTTGGTGAGGATGACTTCGTGGAGGCCATCTTGCTAAATATGGGTTATTTAAAACTACGAACTTTTAATAATTATTTTTACTATTTTAGGATGTTGTAATAAATGGCCTCTATAAATAACTTATGGATTTTATGTGTGTTTGGGATTTAAACTTTATTTTGGACTTTTAAATCATGGGCTATGATTATATGATGCTTTATAAAAATAAATTTGGGTTTTCAAGTATATGAAATTCTTTTATAAATAATTCTTTTATTGTTAACTCTTTAACAAATCTCCTAACGGTTTTAATAATACAATGATTTTCAACTAATGTTTCAAATATTTATCAAAATCAAATACTCTTCAAATTTTAAACCTAGCAGTATAAAATGGCGCTTTCAACTCATTAAAGATTTAAGAATAGCTCGAATCATGTAACAAACCAAATCTAGTCTCAACGCATAGACCGGGTTTGGGGTGTTACAGTTTAGCTCTAAAGTTGAGGTACTTGAACCAGCAAATTCCTCGATCCTCACCCATTATAGGCTCATACGAACCGAGTTCAACTCAGGGGAATACATTTCCCTATGGCCATACGGAAGTAAAAGCTTCACGAAGACATAGGTACAGATGTATCCCGGAAGCAATCCACTAGCCCATGCGGAGGTGAAAACCTCACGAAGGCATAGCTTCTCGCTCCCACTTAAAGGTGCAACCACAACGGTCATGCAATGTAATGCAGATATATTTTATAAAAATAGAACCATATGCAATAAAAAGATCATGGTTTTTCAAATTAGATTTTTAAATTTGAACAAAAGGACAAGAAATCAATTTTACGGCTTGACTCTCTTATTGGTCCCCAGCGGAATCGCCAAGCTGTCGAAACCATTTTTTTATTTTAGAAAACAGGGTCGACTTTCAAAAACAAAAATGGAGTCGCCACCAATCTTTTTTGCTTAGATATGATCGGATCACCTTATAAAACACTTTATTTCAAAACATTAATTTTAGCCTACGAAATTCAAGAAAACGGGTTCGAGAGTCGGTTACGTACGAGGAAGGATTAACACCCTCGTAATGCCCAAAATTGGTACCTAATTGATAATTTCATGTCTTAATGTCAAAAATTCAAAAAGATTTGAAAACATGATTTCTTTAAAAAACTTGAACAATTTGAGTTACAATTTGAGATTTCTTTGTTCCGAAAGAATACAAACATCACATCCAGCACGTTAGGACATGATATTTTAAACACTCGTAACCAAAATCATCTCATAATTTACAAAATTTATTTAAAGGATATTTAGTTATTTAATCAAACGAAAAATCGATACCCAGCACGTTAGGGCACTATTCCCCGAATTTCTAAATACAAAACATTGCATTATTTTCTAAAATCCTTAGACAGAAAAACATCATATCCAGTAAGTTGGGACACGACAATTTTGAATTCTTGAGAATAAGTTTTTATTTAACCTTTAAAAGGAAAACTCGAAGGGGAAAATCAAAACCCAGTATGTTAGGGTACGATTTCTTTCGAACCCTAGAACACAGAGTGTTTGCTTATTTTGAAAATATAATGTGATCATAACGAAATGCAAAATGAATTTTAAAATAAAATATAAAAGCGATTTACTGATCTTTGGCTTGTATAACAACATGATGTGATAAAGTATAACAACAATAATAAGAGTAAGAATAAAATACAATAAAGTAAAAGCAAGACAAACAAATGAAATAAAATAAAAGATAATTGTAACAATAATGGAGGCTATATACAATAATAAAAACCATAAAATGATAATAATGGTAACAAAAAAAATGTGATAATAACACTAATATATATTGATAAATAAATAATAGTAAAAATATATATTAGTAATAATAATATTAATAATTAAAAGAATTAGTAATGAAAATAAAAATAAAAATAATTACTAATAGTAATAAAATATATACAAAATAAATAAATCGAAAAAATAACCAAACTAAAAAACAATGGGGATCAAATTAGGATTAAAGAAAATTATGGGCTAAATTATAATAAATAAATAGCTAAAAGGGATTAAAATTAAAAGAAGCAAACAAGCTGAGGGCCAAAAGGGAAAGAAATCCTAGTTCTCGAAACGCACCGTTCCGCAGGACTAAAATGGAATGAATACCAAATTATTGGGCCAGATTAAAAGAAAAAAAGGGTAATAGGACTAAATTAAAAAGACTAAAAAATGCGGAAGGACTACGGGCATAAATAGCCCATTTTAAAAAAACATGCGGATTCTTGGAGCGGGTCGGATCAACACGCGGATCGTCTCCATACGACGCAGTTTCGAGGCCACTGAAACAGGCCCTAAACGACGCCGTTATGGGTACTTTATAAAAGAATTTTTTTTTAAAAAAATAAGTCTCCCCTTTATTTTCAAAAAGAAAAGCAGAAAGGCTACCCCTTTCTCCCTCGCCTAGGCAATTTTCGGCCCTAGGCTCCGACGAGGCCTCCAAATGATCATAATCTGTGTCCCCATGCATTTGTCATGGTATGGAATTAAAAAAGTAAGTTTTTTCTGTTTTTTAATACTATATTTTTATATATTATGTAGTTTTTTTAAAAATAAAAATCTTTATACATACATGCAATTACAGTTTTGCAAAGAAGAAGGAAAAGAATGTAAATGAAAGAAAATAATAAAATGTTGCGCCCTTTTTTATACTCTGTTTATTTTGTATATTCTCAATGTATTTTGCCTGAATATTTCTCGCTGTATGTATCTCTGTCTCTGTGAAAATAAAAATCGTGTCCTCTGTTACAGATTTTTTTGGGATTTTACAACCCAGAAAACAAAAAAAGAATACAAAAAATTGTGTCTCGTTTGCCTTTTTGTTTCTCTTTCTTTCCTTTTTTGCAGGTGGGAGGCGCAGACCTCGGCGTGGGGCGTCATTCGGCGCGGATTGAGGCTGGACGAGGGGCTGATTTACGGCGCAAGGGGAAGAGCTACTGAGGCTTGCGGCGCCTAGGGTTTTAGAAACCCTAGGCTTCTGAAACTGTTTTAGGTTTTGGGCCGTGTAGGTTGGGCTAGAAATTGGGCTAGATTAAGTTTGGGTTGTAACGGGCTTCGGGTATTTAGTTTTAGGTATTGGGTTCTATTTTAGGCTTGGTGGTATTTGGGTTTAGGTCTGTTTTGGGTTAGTTTGTTTAGGTTTTGGGCCTCTGGTAATATTTTTAAATTTGGGCCTGTAAAGTGATTTTGTAAATGGATTGTATTAATGGACATTTTGGTATATTTTGTTTTTTATTTTTATTATTTTTTATTTTTGGTTTTCACGGGCCCGAGCAAAATGGGCCGGTTACAACATGTTTGGATAAAAATTAATGTAAAATTTAATATGACATATGAATAAAATGTTACGTTAATGAATGACCACAATACAAATGTACTAATAAACAATTTATGGTACATATAGTGGCAATAATCACATAACATATATCACTTCAATACCAATATCAACAATCAAAGAAAAATAAAATAAATAATAACAATGATAAATAATCTAATTTTTGAAAGCAAAAGACAAAAATAAATATATGAATAAAAGAATGAAACAATTTTGCTTTAATATATAAAAGAAAATAATCAATAAATTGATAGATAAATAAATAATAAAGTGAGAATGAAAATAAAATAATACCTAAACATTATAAAATATAAAAATAATAAATAATAATGAATAGATAAATAAAAAATGAAATATACAAAATATATTAAGGGTTGAAAATTAAAAGGGGGATCTAATTGAAATTTAAACGAAAATAGGGGTCCAAAATTAAAAAAAAAAGGGCTACCAAGGAGTAAACTATAAAGCGATAAAAGGGCAAGGACTAAAAGGGGAATATCTCTCACCTTTATGCGTGTGTTTATTAGGTAGACCAAAATGAAATAGAAATAAAATTAAAGGGATAGATTGCAAAATGAAAAAAAAAATAAAAGGTTAAAATGCAACGCGCGACAGAAGATAGGGACTAAATGGAAAATTATTCCCTGTCCCCAAAACGACACCGTTTCAGGGGTTTGCCTGTTAAAAAGGTTCAAGGAATAAATTGAAACAAAGTAAACAATGCGTAGCAAAATTTTTTAAAAAAAGAAAAGGACCACATTGAAGTGCGTCGCAAAAGCGGAAGGACTGGATCTGCAAATAACTCATCAAAGCAAAAATGCGCGGATCTAGCCTGCGGGTCGGGTCAAGGCGCGGGTTAAGGGTCAAAACGACGTCGTTTTAGAGTTATAGAAGGCTGCCCTAAATGATGTCGTTTTAGGGCTTCAGAAGGCTGCCCTAAACGACGTCGTACGGGGGTGTATAAATACAAAAAAAGAATCCAAAAATCTTCATTTTAGCCACCTTTTTTTTTAAAAAAAAATTCAAAACTCTCTCAACTCTCTCCCTTTTCTCCCTCAGCCCCATGTCTGGCCTTGGGCTTCGATCGTCTTTCATCATCCATCCGTCGTACCCGCCAGTCGACAGCGGCGGTGGCCACCGTATATGGCGGCCGGAGTTTAAAAAAGTGGCCTTTTCGATTGTTTTGTCCCCTAACTTTGATCCAATGGTAAAATACCAAAAATCACCTTCCAAAAAAAATTGAAAATAAAATAAAAAAGTGGAAAAAATAAAGGGACCCTTCGGTTCCCTATTTGTAACACCCTAAATTAGGGGTTGTATGAAATTTACTTATTTTTTCCATGTGTGTGTGCTTGAGAGATATGTATGCTTGATTTCCTGATATATTTAAAAGGTCTAGTCATGACCCCGGACTAATTGGACTTAGGGCTAAAATTTATTTAAAGCACTTGAGAAGGGGGACGCTAGCTGAGATAGGGGATAAGAGGAATTTTGTGAGAAGTTTGACACAAAGAATTAAGTGGCAAGGTGGCTTTCATGCGCCACTTAAGATGTTGGAGGTGAAGATGGGCGCAGGTCATAGGTTCGAATGGCTAGGAGCAGCGTTTTTCGCGTTTTATTTTTATATATGCGGTGATGGGCTTAAGTAGGGAAGCTTTAAAAATTAAAAGGGTGAGGTATATGACATGAAAATCGGTTCGGTGGAGTGGCTTGGGGTGCCAATTAAGGGCCTTGGTATAAGGACTCGGGTTCGAGTCATGATGGACGCAAGAGTATTTTATTTTTGGGCTTTTTGGCGTTAAAGGAAAGGGGGCCAGGTAGGAAGGCTTTAAAGCTAAATGGAGGGGGTTCATGACATGAAAGTCAAATGGGAGAAATGGCACAGGCGTTAGAAGAGAGGGTCATGCGATGAAGGCGTGGGTTCGAACCAAAGAAACAGCATTTGGTTTTTATTTTTTTTGCAAGTTGGCGAGGGAGGTGATGGATTAATTTTGGACTCTTAAAAGTGATGAGGATGAGCTTAATTTTTGCTCTAAAATTCAGCTGGAGGAGTGGGAGTTAGTAGCCTATTTTCATTTAAATTGTTTGAGGAGATTAGGAGATAAATGAAAGATAAATTTTGTTTTATCTTTTGATAATTAAAAGTTGGAAATTATCACTAAAAAGAAGGTGATGGCCGACTTAATGACTCCTTGGGGGGCTGTCCACATTCGGTTTGTATAGCAAAGAAGTGCCAAGAATTTATCAAATTCTTTTCTTTTTTCTCTCTTCATTAGTGCTGGCCGAATTCTCCCATTGTTACATTGCCAAAATTTGCTCAAAACTTCCAGCTTCTCTTGCTTCTTCTTAGCCGAACCTACCCCTCTTCTAATCAAAATTTCCAACCCTTTCCAGCTTGTAACTAGCCGAATCTCCCCTCCCTAACCAAGGTGCTACCGATTTTGAAAGTGTGGTAAAGGATCTCTCTAAGTTTAATTCTTTTATTATTGTTTTGGCCAGCCGAAACCATGAGGCTTAACCATGTATTTTTGGGTTGGTCGAACCTTATTAAGACCTTGGGTTCACGTTTTGTTTTGTAGTCAAAGAGGATAGCATTAAAGGAGAAGGAGATCTTTGGGTTTGATTCCCCAAGGTAAAGAGGTAAGTGACATTCGGCCATAGGCCTTGATTATGAGTGATTGTGCAAGCTGATTTTTAACATGTGTTTTAGTAGGGATCTCGAATACTCAAGTGATAAATTTGAGATTTCGGTAAGTGGGGTAAGTGAATAAGACACATTCGGCCAAGGGCCATTTGTTAAAGAAATTTATGTTTAAATAACGAAACTAATATGTGCCATGGATTTAGGGGCTAATTAAGTCTTCGGGATTCGTTTGGGAACCAAATCCGTTTAAGGTCAAGAGATCTAGCGTCATAGATCGGATCTTCGGGATCTAGGATTCGTGGTGGTATCAGGTGTGTAAACTCTTTACACACTTTATTAGTAGACTTTGCTATATTGTTGCCTTTTTATATTTTTGCTAGTTTTGCTTGTGGGCATAAGATCGGATTCCGGGTAAGTCCCCTATTATTTTGTTTATGAAAATGATTGAGTATGCCATCATATCTTTATTAAATGCATGATATATGAAATTGATATGTAAGCATGATGATGGTGGGATTGATGAGAGGAGGGGATGATTTTATGGATGTCACGATGGTTTTGACCACAAGATGGGTTGGCCCCATCGATTATTTGTGACCTATGATCATCGGTGGTTTTAACCACATCGATTGATAAATTGTGACTAAGTCCGGTGGTTTGGTACCACCATGGTTTTGACCACACTTGATAAATTGTGACCTATGGTCATCGGTGGTTTTGACCACACGATGGGTTGGCCCCATCATTTATTTTGTGACACTAGTCACGGTGGTTTTGACCACCGATGGTTTTGACCACACGGGTAGAAAAGGAGTATGGATGGTTAGTTGGGTTGCATGTGCATGTTTATTAATAAATTGTGTATGAGTTGTATTTTTTGGTGGGGATTTACACATTGAGTCTTGGTGACTCACCCCTTCCCTTACCATTTTGCAGATGAGTAGAACGCGAGATGGAGCCGAAAGGACTCGAGGCGGCCATGCTTATCGTTGGATTTGAATTTATTTTGTTATAGTTAATATGATTTATTTTCTAAGTCTTTTTATTTTGGGATTGTAATAAGGCCGCTATTTATTATTTGGATGTTATTTTATTTTACTTATGTTATGTTACAAATGAAGTTTTTAAATGTTAAGTGAACTGGCTAAAAGTAATTTTTTTTTCAAACTTAATAAAGTCTACGGGTTTTTAAAGATGTTACCATCGGGTAACAAAAATTAAACCAAGCCAACTATAACTTTAACGATTTTAAAATGCTACATGATCAACCGTTTTCAAAAGGGTTTATCAACCCAACTGTATTTATAAAAAGCCCAACTGAGTTTTCAAACACCGTTTTCATACCTTGGCCAAATTTCAACAAGTTTTCACCAGACAAATCAATGTCTTTCAAATTATTTTACTCCGTGACATACCAGATCCGGTCAGGACTCATGGCTGGGTTTGGGGTGTTACATTTTTGGTATCAGAACCCGGTTCAAAACTCGACTATGGAGGGCCCAAGGCTCAAAAAGTTTTGGTTATGATAGTAGGCCTTATTAGAATGTTTTGAAACTATTTTTGGCTTGAACAGCATGGCACCGAGTCTCGGGCACCTATCCGCCTAGGTAAGTAATTCTATCCATTTTTGTGAATAATTGATGAGGGGTAGAAGGGTAAAATGGGAACGTAGACTATTGTTGAACCCTAGGGCTAGCATACCTCAACTATGCATAAGATTTAATAATCTCTTAAACAACCCTATGAGTTGTCACTAAGCAAGGGATGTGGCAATCGTTATACGCATGTCTAGGATTGGATTCGGTGGGAGCCTGGTATTTAAGCAGTCCTAGTGACTCACCTCCTACTCACTCGAATCCTACCTGGTGCGTAGTAACGGTTCATCCTAGCTGAGACGACACACTCACAGGCTTAACTCGATAACTAAAACCTGAAAGGGACTAGCCGTTTTATTTTGAAATAATTAAAACCTTGTTTTAAAAAGAAAAAAATGACCAAAATACCCCTCAATTTGAAAAATAACCAAAATACCCCTGGCTTGAAAATTACCAAAATACCCTCCGTAAGAAAATTTTCAAAATATCCCTCTTTTAAGAAATCAACTAGAACCAAATTTTGGAAATCTTTTTATGGAAAAAATTACTAAAATACCCCTAGTGGTGAAATTACAAAACTGCCCCTAACCAACAAAATTACCAGAATGACCCTGATTTTCAAAACTTTGTAATATCGCTGTTTTAGAAAATGCAATTCACAAAAAGAGCCCCCAAAGATTTACAACTTTTGAAATATCCCTGATTTCTTAAAATTTTACAAATTCACCCTGATTAGTGAAAAATTACCAAAATGCCCCTGAGGGCCAAAATTACCGAAATACCCCCGAATTTCAAAATTTTTCAAAATACCCCAGGAATTTAAGAGTTTCAAAATACTTTTTGACAAAATCATCCAAAAACTTTTATTTTTGAGAAATTACAAAAATACCCCTGTAGGACAAATTACGAAAATACCCCTGGGTAGTGGAAAAACAATCACAATGAAAACCACAACGTCTCTTTGAATGAATGAATAGAAGGACTGTGTGCTTGTATGATACGAAAGAACCACTCCTAAAACTCCTATCATAAAATTTCTTCGCGGATAATCAAGTGAAATACTAATGCATAAAATTCTTAAACAGATAAACGCAATCGTTAGAATGAGTTCAAGAGGTCGTGGACGTCCACCCCGTGGCCTTGGTAGAGTAGGATGGCCTTGTCCAAGCCAGCAGGTCCGAACATGGGTCTGAAATGAGAGGCGGATCTGCCCATGAGAGGCGAGTTCAAGATCGGTGGGTGGTAACGACGTAGTATCCCAGCATTTGCTCTGAGTGTTAGAATGAGTTCTTGAGGCGGTAGCGGTGCGGAGCCCGTAAATCTGTGGTTGAACGACTCCGGGCTAACGGAGCAGAAGTATTCAGAGGAGTTTCTGGAGTGGCACCCAGTGCGGCGAAATATTGGTTGGAAGCAACAGAAAGGATCATGGATGATCTAGATTTTACGGCTGAGGAGAAACTGAAGGGTATAATTTCTTTACTTCGGGATGAGTCATATCAGTGGTGGCTCACCGTAAGGGATGGAACGGTGGTAGAAAATCTCACCTGGGAATTCTTCAGGGATGCCTATCAAAAGAAGTATATCAAAACTAGCTACGTGGATGCACAACGGAAGGCTTTCTTGAATCTAGTTCAAGGCAATAAGACGGTGGCAGAGTATGAGGCTAAATTTCTTCGGTTGAGTAGGTATGCTCGTGGTATTGTGGGTACCAAGCATGAATACTGTGTTAGATTTGAGGATGGGCTTAGAGATGAGCTGAGAATGATGATAGCTCCACAATAGGAACGGGAGTTCGCGGTCTTAGTGGAGAAATCAAATGTTGCTGAAGGGGTAAGGCAGTCAATTAGGCGTGATCAGGATAGGAATTGGAATAAGAGGAGCTCTGAATCCTCAAGGTTCTCTGGTAATCAGCCGAAGAGGACAAGGTTTGGTGGGTCAGATTAAGCTGCTAAGCATGCTACTGCTGTTAATCCTCAATGGCCGCCACGGTGTGCTCGGTGTGGCAAGTCTCACACGGGAGAGTGTTGGAATAGTAATCGGGGATGCTTCGAATATGGGTCCTTGGAGCATCGCGTTAGAGACTATCTGAAAAAGACAGCTAGACTGAGATCAGAGGGTCAGGATCGTGCACCGAATAGGAGGGATAACCAAAAGCCACAGAGTGGTTGAGGTGCAGCTAGGGGTAATGGAAATGGTAACGGGCGTGGCTGAGGTGCTGAAGGTGCGGAGGCGAGGCAACCAAGGTTGGTTTATGCAATTGGCCGTCGCAATGAGGAAGATGTGCCAGATGTGACAACGGGTACATTCCTTATTCCTGGAATACCCTTAATTGCTTTGACTATTGTGGAATTTTCTTGTTTTGCTAGGGAAGTGCCTGAAACCTTGGTTGTGAACTTAGAGATTGTGGCTAGGAAGTAAGATAGTTTTATTAAGATCAGAGTGCGCAGCATAAGCTTAGTGCGGTGAGTTAGGATGTACGATTATTCGTTAGTAAGTATGTAACATCCCAAAAATGGGGGTGTTTGGAATTTAATTATTTTCTTATGTAAGAACTGCTATGTCATTATTTATGGAATAATAATGATTAATTTAAGGCTTTGTGTTGGCTCGATTTGGTGGGAAATTTTAGTTTTTAACTTTTAAGGTAGGGAGCCTTAGCAAGAGGGTGTTATAAGAATAAATGGGGATAATTTGGACATAAAATGAGCTTAGACCAAGTGGCAAAGCAAGCCCACAAAAGAGCTGCATGTGACGCCACCAAGGGAGCAAGGAGAGCCTTGGTTCGAGTCACAAAAATCCCTCTTTTTGGCAATGTGATGGACGGCACATGGGGGAGTTTCTCCTCTCTTTAAACTCTTTTATTATTTATTTATTGATGATAAATAATAAATTAAATTAAGGATAATAGGGGATTTTATTTTATGAGGATAATAGATGAATATTGAGGATTAATAAAGATTATTAGGAATTAAATTCAAATTAAATCATATTAGTTTGAATGGGTGGCCTAGAGTGATTTAAGGAAGATTGAGCAATCTTGGACTCCTTATTGAGGAGGAGTGGACGGCAAGGACTCATGAAAGGGGGGGGAGTTGCCGAATGCTTATAAATAGCATTAGCTTAGCATTTGTTTTGCTCTTTTCTCCATCTTTGCAACTGCCGAAACTCTCAAACCTCTCATCTTATATTTTTCTTTCTTTTACAACCTTTCCAAAACCTTGGCCGAATCCTCCACATCTCCCAAAGCCCCTCTATTTTCTTTTCTTCATAGATCAAAACCCTATTGTCCTACCTCCAAATAGCGAATCTAATATTCTCTTGAAGTGCCGAAACCTCACATTCCTCCTTGATTGCACTTTGGCCGAATAGTGTAGTGGTTCGGGATTTCTACTATATTTGATTGTTGCAAAGGTGAGTGATGGCCGAATACTATTTTCTTTCTTCTTCCCTTCTCTTGTGTGTCTCTGTCGACATCCATAAGGGGGGGGTAAGTGCCGATTTCAATAGTGTATTAACACCCTTGTGAAACCGATTTCTTTCTAGGGAACTCCGGATCTCAAAGCGAAAAGGCGGATCTTCCATTCCTTAGTCAATCGATTGGTAAGTAGGTGGTAAGGATGTATGGTAAATAGAGTGCTATTCTAGTAAGTCGGTTAATGATTAAAAGCAAGGCTATTGGTATTATTACTAATCGATGGTGGTTGGCGAGAGCGAATCGGAATTGAGTCTTGTGATTAGGAACCGAAAGGATAAAGGTAAGGTTCGGGTTCACAAGAATCCTCTCAAATTAATTGGTTTGGCGAATGGCCCATATCACTAACTCTATTATGGCGAATATAGGAACAAAGAGATATAAGGTGGCGATTGATTATCTTCTGGATTTAAGACTATCGTAGTAGCAGTGTGTACATACACACTATATAATATATTAAATATGCTTAACTTTGTGAATGCTCATCTTTTATGAATGTAGCATTGGAATGAATACCAAATCGGTATAAGTGGTGATTCGTAAGTACACGTAATGTGATTTATTATTATTAATGCTTTTGGTAAGCATGATGTGTTGACACATGAGATTTAAGAATGTGATGGCATGAAATATATGTATGTTTATCATTGTGGGATTGATGAGTGGAGGCGGTGAAATTGTGCCGACGGGCACCAGTCTTTAGTAGCACACCGTGACTATATGTCACCAGAGGTTTGGTACCTCCAGAGGTTTGGTACCTCAATAGCGACTTGTCCCTCGTGGTTAACACCACCGTGGGTTGGCCCCACTTGAGATATGGGATCGTCGCGGTGATTTGGTATCACACGATGGGTTGGCCCCATCACCCGATTTGTGTCTCACGGACACGGTGTTTTAGTAACACATTGTGACTATATGTCACCGGTGGTTTGGCACCACCAAGTGGTTTGGTACCACAACAGGGTAGAGCAGGGCGTATGGTTGGCTAGGTTGGGTACACATTATTTTGCATATTAATTATTATATGTTGTGTATGAAAATGTTTTAAAACGGGGAAGGGTTACATCTCGAGTCTTGGTGACTCACCTTCTCCATTAATTTTTCAGTGATGCTTAGAACGCGGACATGGAGCCGAGGGACTTGAGGAGGCCATGCGGTGGATTTAAGTTTAAATAGACTTTAATTCTTGTTATTTTACATTTGGTTTTTGGGTTGTTTTATTTTGGATGTAATAAGGCCTCATTAAACTTTACTTTAGTTACTTTCTTTTATGTTGGATATTTTATTAAAATTTGAATTACACGTTTTTTAAAATGGACACGAAAATGTTTTATCGTGCCATCGGGCACATCGGAAAAATTTGTGTAATAACTTGACCTAATTAAATTTTCAATTTGGACTCAAGATAATTTCTGCAAGATAACTTAAAATAAGCAGCCAACAAACTTAAGTGGATTTAGAAAATGGGTTTCAAAAGTTCTTTATCGTGAACGACCATATTCGGTCCTAACGTTTGGGCGGGTTTGGGTGTTACAAATTGGTATCGAGCCTGTTCAAAACTCATTGTGGGGCCCAAGGCCCAAAAATGTTTTAATAGGCCTTATTAATTGTTTTTTGGTTTTAAAGCGGCATGGCCCAAGTCTCCAAGACCGATCCGCCTGTAAGTACCTCTAAACCTCTTTGTGGATTATATTACAGAGAAGGGTAGGAAGCATGGAACGTAGATAGACTTATAGGAATTTGAACCCTAGGATTAGAATACTCAAACACACAAGCTAAACATAAGACTTAAAGAACTAAACCAATCTATGACTTGAACCTTTGAGCTAGGGTGTGGTAACCCACAGACGCATGTCTAGGATTGGAACCGGAAGAGCTGGTATTTAAGCGATCAGAGTGACTCACCACCTCTTCGCAGTATCCTACAGTGCGTAGCTCAGGGTTCACCCTAACTCAAAGGGCTCGGGGTGTGGTAACCTCATGCGCATGTCTAGAAAGGTTCGGTGGGAGCTTGGTATTTAAGCGAATCAGTGCGACTCACCTCCTCTCCACACGAAACACACTGGTGCGTAGCTTGGGTTCACCACGACCAAGAAGGCTCGGTCATATAGTTAAACCCAATGACTAAAACCCGAAAGGGAATTAGCCATGTTTTGAAAGGAACGAAACAACAAGAACCCTAATGTTTTCAAAATTTCGTAATAACTCTTTCAAATTGGAAAACATCATTTTACAACGCTTTCCTTGAAAAACTTGATTTGGAAAAATTACAAAAATGCCCTTAGGGTAAAATTACTAAAATACCTCGGTTCATAAAATATCAAATCAATGATTTTGTCCAAAATTTTAACTATTCTATAAATATTCAACAACTTAGCCTTGAAAATCATCAAGAAAATATTTGGTTTTGGAAAAATTACGAAAACGCCTCAACTTACAAAATTACCAAAATGCCCCCGAGTACAAAAATTTTTGCAACATCCCGCTTTTAAGAAGGAAAATTCTTAAAAGGGACCCTCGAGTTTTATAATGGTTAAAACACCTTGTTTTACAAAATTACCTCGACGGACAAAATTACCAAAATACCCCTGGCTTCAAAGTGATGATGTATCTTTAGAATTTTACAACTTTTTCAGAAAAACCCTCCAGTTTTGGGAGTTTCAAAAACAACCTACTCTACTAAAGTTTTAAAATTTCTTTACGAAAATACCCCTGTAGGAAAATGACGAAAATACCCCTGGGTTAGAAATGGGCAGGAATGTCCGAAGAGTGAATAGGTATGGAAAGCATTAGGGAATGGATGCAAGAACTTCTTGGTGTGAACTAGGATAGAAGATTGAAACCTTGTTTGCACGAAAGAATCTCTGGTTAAACTTTATCCATAAAATTTCGTCGCGAGTAATAAAGTGGAACAAATGCTAACGCATAAAATTTCTCTTAATCAGATTAAAAGCGCAGTAGATAGAATGAGTTCTAGAGGGCGTGGGCGTCGTGGGCCAGTAGGGGTAGGATGACGGTGTATGCGAACCCGTCAGTCGGGACAAGGTTCAAAACGATGTACCACCGCCACCACCACCTCCAACTTTTGGGTGAGGAAGCGAGATCGAGCGGAGGAGAGGCGATGCGCATGCGGTGTTGCGAGTCCTCGAATTGGTGGTGAATGGTGGAAATTTAGGAGCTCGGAAATCTGCTCCGAGCGGATTCGGTCCAACGAGCCGAGGTGTTCCGGTGTGTCGAGGGCACCAGTGAAGCGTGAGTATTGGTTGGAATCTCTGAAAGGGTAATGGATGAACTTGACCGACCGAGGAGGAAAAGTGAAAGGGCGGTGTCGCTTCTAAAGGATGAAGCGTGCAGTGGTGGTGACAGGCTCGGGATGGAGCCACAATGATGATCTTACGATGGGACTACTTTAAAACCGCTTTTCAAAAGAAATATGTGGGCACCGGCTACATGACGCCAGAGAGGAAGACTTTTCGAGTTTAGTACAAGGAACTAAGTCCGTGGCGAGTATGAGGCGTAGTTTTAAAGGTCGAGTAGGTATGCGGAGGAATCGTAGCCATCGAACACGAAATGTGTCCGCTTTGAGGACGGCCTTGAGATGATCTGAGGCTCTTGATTGCCCCGACAAGTTCGGAGTTTTCATCTCGGTGGAAAAGGCTAAAGTTGCCGAGGGGATCAAGGAGGCTGTGAGGCAGAATTATAGTAGAAATAATCAGAAGAGAGGATTTGGGTCAGCTGGATCCAGTGGTAATGATCAGAAGAAGGCTAGGCAGAATGGGCCAAATCAGGCAGCAAGGCCCGCAGCTAATAATCAGAGGCCGGCCAAGGTCAATCGCGTGGAAGTCCCATTGGGGAGGTTGCTCGACCGCGATAGAGGATGTTTTGAGTGTGGGTCTTTAGAACATCGGTCGAGATTGTCCCCAAAGCGAGCTCGGAATCGCCCGTAGGGCGTAACTGCATCAGGACCGAAATGTGGGACCGCAGAGGGTCGTGGCAATGGCAGAGGAAGCAATGGTCCTAACCAAGGTCGAGGAACTCAGGGCAGAGGTTCAGGCAACACAGAGGCTAGACAACTGGCTTAGTCTATCGGCAAGGCGTCATGAGGAGGGTGACGCACCGGATGTCATAACCGATGCGTTTCGATTTTGGTCTCCTTATTATGCATTAATTGATGTGGGGCTACACACACACGTAGCCGATGTGTGGTAGAGACTTTGAACCTAGACTCGAGGCTGCTGCTAGGGAGATGACCGTAGTGAGTCCTTTAGGTCACTCTGTAGTGGTAGACAAACTTTTTAGAGACGTACCCCTAGAACTCCAAGGGGTCGATTCGTATCGATCGATGGAACTACCATTCGGGAGTTCGATTTGATCCTTGGAATGGATTGGCTGGCTAAGTATCAGGCAAACTTGGATTGCGCGGCTAAGCGCATGGTTCTTAAGACGGCTGAGAATGGTGAGGTGGTTATGATAGGTGATAGAAGGAACTACCTATCCAATGTGGTGTCTGCCTTGAAGGCAGAGAAGATGGTCAAGAAGGGTTGTAAGGCGTTCTTGGTTCAAATCGGTACTTTGGAAGCTAAGGAGTTAGCGGTTGGAAGGGTCCGAACGGTTGGGGAATTTGTTGATGTGTTCCTGAAGAACTTCGGTCCGCCTCCAGATCGGAAGTCGAATTCGGTATTGACTTGCTACCCGGAACGACACGGTGTCTATAGCACCTTACCGAATGGCACCAAAGGAATTGGTGGAGCTGAAGGCTCAGATTCAGGAGCTCTTGGACAAGGGGTTTATTCGACCTAGTATATCTCCGTGGGGAGCGCCTGTATTGTTTGTCAAGAAGAAGGACGGTTCTATGCGAATGTGCATCGACTACCGTCAGTTAAACAAGTTAACGATCAAAAACAAGTACCCATTGCCTCGGATCGATGACTTGTTTGACCAGTTGAAGGGGGCGTCGGTGTTTTCAAAGATAGACCTTAGGTCGGGTTACCATCAACTTAAGGTGAAGGGGGCCGATGTTCACAAGACGGCGTTTCGAACTCGGTATGGGCATTACGAGTTTCTAGTGATGCCATTCGGGTTGACCAATGCACCGGCGGCGTTCATGGATCTAATGAATAGGGTATTTCAGCAGTACCTAGATCAATTCGTCGTAGTGTTCATAGATCGATATATTGGTCTACTCAAAGGCGGAGGAGGAGCACGACAAGCATTTACGGATAGTCCTACAAGTGTTGAGGAAAAATTGTATGCCAAATTGATAGTGCGAATTCGCTAAGGGAGGTGGCTTTCTTAGGTCACGTGGTGTCGTGGAAGGGATTAGAGTGGATCCCGCAAGATTGAAGCAAGATTGGAGTGGAAACCGCCTAAGTCGGTGGCGAGATCTGAAGTTTTACGGGGTTAGCGGTATTACCAAGATTTGTGGAAGGATTCTCTCGATCGCAAAGACCGTTAACCAAGTTGCTAAGGAAAGGTGTTCCGTTTGTTTGGTCGAAAAGCGAAAGGAAGCTTTGATAAGCTAAGGAAAATTTTGACTAAGCTCCAGTTTAGTGCAACTTTGAGGCGAAATTATTCACGATCTATTGTGATGCATCTCACACCGGTTTGGGGTGTGTGTTGATGCGAGATGGAAAGGTAGTAGCCTATCGTCCCGTCGCCTAAGGCCGCATGAGGTTAACTATCCAACTCATGACACGGAGTTAGCCGCAATGCTCTTCGCCTAAAAGTATGGAGACATTATCTTTATGGGGAGAAGTCGGTAATTTACACGGACCACAAAAGTTTGAGGTATCTTCTGACACAGAAGGATCTGAATCTGAGGCAGCGCCGATGGATTGAGCTGTTAAAGGACTACGACTGTTCCATCGAATATCATCCGGGTAAGGCTAACGTGGTGGCTGACGCGTTGAGCCGGAAGGTCGTGGCGGACTTAAGAGCAATGTTTGCTCAGTTGAGCCTATATGACGATGGAAGCCTTTTGGCAGAACTCCAAGTTAAGCCAACGTGGATCGAGGAGATTAAGAACAAACAGTTAGTGGATGAAGGCTTAAGTGCGAAGAGAATGCAAGTTCAGGATGGTGGTTTGGAAGGGTATAGTTTGACTGGTGATGGTGTGTTATGTTTTCAAGGACGGCCCTGTATGCCAAAAGATATGGAGTTGAGGCAGAAAATTCTCCAGGATGCTCATAGCAGCCCATACGCTATGCATCCGGGAGGAAGCAAGATGTATGGAGATCTACGGAAACAGTTCTGGTGGCCCGGGTTGAAGCGTGAGATAACGGAATTCGTAGGGAAGTGTTTGACGTGTCAGCAGGTTAAGGCTGAACACCAGTTACCATCGGGGTTACTTCAACCGGTTAAGATCCCTCAATGGAAGTGGGAGCGGATCACTATGGATTTCGTCAGTGGTCTACCCCCACGCCCAAAGAAGAAAGATGCGGTTTGGGTTATCGTGAGACCGTCTCGACTAAATCACCACTTCATACCGGGTGAGAATGGACTACTCACTCGAAACTAGCAAAGTTGTATGTGGCGAGATAGTCGATTGCATGGTGTACCAATGACGCTTATCTCGGATAGGGACCCAAGGTTCACTTGAGGTTTTGGAAAGCATTACATCAAGCGTTGGATGCAGCGGTTGGATTTCAAAGACGACTTTCCATCCTCGACGGACGGGCGATCCAAAGGTCATCTGATCTTAGAAGATATCTTTGAGGGTTGTGTCTTGGAATTCGAGGTAGTTGGGAGGAATTCTTACCTCTAGCTGAGTTCGCCTACAACAATAGCTACCAAGCGAGTATTCAGATGGCACCATCTGAAGCCTCAGATGGATGGAAATGCCGAACTCCGACGTGTTGGACGGAGTTGGGTGAGCGACAAGTGTTGGGCCCAGAATTGGTAGCAGAGACTGAAGACAAAGTCAAAGTGATTCGGTCTCGTCTCAAGGAAGCATCAGATAGGCAAAAGTCTTATGCCGATCTTAAACGCAAGGAAATGGAGTATGCTGTGGGAGATAAGGTCTTCCTGAAGGTGTCGCCTTGGAAGAAGGTGTTAAGATTTAGACGAAAGGGAAGTGAGCCCAAGGTTCATCAGACCATATCTGATATTGAAGCGAATAGGACCGGTAGCTTATCGCCTGAACTGCCGCAGAGTTAAGTCGATACATGACGTCTTTCACGTATCAATCTTTGAGACAGTGTCGGTCGGATCCATCACATGTGGTGCCCGTGATAGAAATCGAAGTTAACACGGACTTATCTTTTGAGGAAGAACCTGTTCGGATCTTGGATAGAGATATAAAGGTTCTACGTAGGAAGTCGATGCCCTTAGTGAAAGTCTTGTGGCGGAATCATGGTCTTTGAGGAAGCTACGTGGGAACTGAGGATGTAATACGACAATACCCTCATCTCTGTTTTAGTTATGTAATTTCGGACTAAATTTATTTTAAGGGGTAGAATCGTAACATCCCAAAATGGGGTGTTTGGAATTTAATTATTTTCTTATGTAAGAACTGCTATGTCATTATTTATGGAATAATAATGATTAATTTAAGGCTTTGTGTTGGCTCGATTTGGTGGGAAATTTTAGTTTTAACTTTTAAGGTAGGGAGCCTTAGCAAGAGGGTGTTATAAGAATAAATGGGGATAATTTGGACATAAAATGAGCTTAGACCAAGTGGCAAAGCAAGCCCACAAAGAGCTGCATGTGACGCCACCAAGGAGCAAGGAGAGCCTTGGTTGAGTCACAAAATCCTCTTTTGGCAATGTGATGGACGGCACATGGGGGAGTTTCTCCTCTCTTTAAACTCTTTTATTATTTATTTATTGATGATAAATAATAAATTAAATTAAGGATAATAGGGGATTTTATTTTATGAGGATAATAGATGAATATTGAGGATTAATAAAGATTATTAGGAATTAAATTCAAATTAAATCATATTAGTTTGAATGGGTGGCCTAGAGTGATTTAAGGAAGATTGAGCAATCTTGGACTCCTTATTGAGGAGGAGTGGACGGCAAGGACTCATGAAAGGGGGGGGAGTTGCCGAATGCTTATAAATAGCATTAGCTTAGCATTTGTTTTGCTCTTTTCTCCATCTTTGCAACTGACGAAACTCTCAAACCTCTCATCTTATATTTTTCTTTCTTTTACAACCTTTCCAAAACCTTGGCCGAATCCTCCACATCTCCCAAAGCCCCTCTATTTTCTTTTCTTCATAGATCAAAACCCCTATTGTCCTACCTCCAAATAGCCGAATCTAATATTCTCTTGAAGTGCCGAAACCTCACATTCCTCCTTGATTGCACTTTGGCCGAATAGTGTAGTGGTTCGGGATTTCTACTATATTTGATTGTTGCAAAGGTGAGTGATGGCCGAATACTATTTTCTTTCTTCTTCCCTTCTCTTGTGTGTCTCTGTCGACATCCATAAGGGGGTAAGTGCCGATTTCAATAGTGTATTAACACCCTTGTGAAACCGATTTCTTTCTAGGAACTCCGGGATCTCAAAGCAGAAAGGCGGATCTTCCATTCCTTAGTCAATCGATTGGTAAGTAGGTGGTAAGGATGTATGGTAAATAGAGTGCTATTCTAGTAAGTCAGTTAATGATTAAAAGCCGAAGGCTATTGGTATTATTTACTAATCGATGGTGGTTGGCAGAGCAGAATCGGGAATTGAGTGCTGTGATTAGGAACCGAAAGGATAAAGGTAAGGTTCGGGTTCACAAGGAATCCCTCTCAAATTAATTGGTTTGGCCGAATGGCCCATATCACTAACTCTATTATGGCCGAATATAGGAACAAAGAGATATAAGGTGGCCGATTGATTATCTTCGGGATTTAAGACTATCGTGGTAACAGGTGTGTACATACACACTATATAATATATTAAATATGCTTAACTTTGTGAATGCTCATCTTTTATGAATGTAGCATTGGAATGAATACCAAATCGGTATAAGTGGTGATTCGTAAAGTACATAATGTGATTTATTATTATTAATGCTTTTGGTAAGCATGATGTGTTGACACATGAGATTTAAGAATGTGATGGCATGAAATATATGTATGTTTATCATTGTGGGATTGATGAGTGGAGGCGGTGAAATTGTGCCGACGGGCACCAAGTGCTTTGGTAGCACAATGTGACTATATGTCACCGGAGGTTTGGTACCTCAGAGGTTTGGTACCTCAATAGCGACTTGTCCCTGTGGTTAACACCACCGTGGGTTGGCCCCACTTGAGATATGGGATCGCCTGCCTGATTTGGTATCACACGATGGGTTGGCCCCATCACCCGATTTGTGTCTCTGGACACCGTGTTTTGGTAACACATTGTGACTATATGTCACCGGTGGTTTGGCACCACCAAAGGGTTTGGTACCACAACAGGGTAGACAATGGCGTATGGTTGGCTAGGTTGGGTACACATTATTTTGCATATTAATTATTATATGTTGTGTATGAAAATGTTTTTAAAGCGGGGAAGGGTTACATCTTGAGTCTTGGTGACTCACCTTCTCCATTAATTTTTCAGTGATGCTTAGAACGCGGACATGGAGCCGGAGGGACTTGAGGAGGCCATGCGGTGGATTTAAGTTTAAATAGACTTTAATTCTTGTTATTTTACATTTGGTTTTTGGGTTGTTTTATTTTGGATGTAATAAGGCCTCATTAAACTTTACTTTAGTTACTTTCTTTTATGTTGGATATTTTATTAAAATTTGAATTACACGCTTTTTTTAAAATGGACACGAAAATGTTTTATCGTGCCATCTAGCACATCGGAAAAATTTGTGTAATAACTTGACCTAATTAAATTTTCAATTTGGACTCAGATAATTTCGGCAAGATAACTTAAAATAAGCGATTTTCAACAAACTTAAGTGGATTTAGAAAATGGGTTTCAAAAGTTCTTTATCGTAATTCGACCCATATTCGGTCCTAACGTTTGGGCGGGTTTGAAATTTTACAAAGTAATTTCGAGGACGAAATTCTTTTTAAGGGGGTAGAACTGTAACGCCCTAAATAAGGGGTTGTATGAAATTTACTTATTTTTCCCATGTGTGTGTGCTTGAGAGATATGTATGCTTGATTTCCTGATATATTTAAAAGGTCTAGTCATGACCCCGGACTAATTAGACTTAGGGCTAAAATTTATTTAAAGCACTTGAGAAGGGGGACGCTAGCTGAGATAGGGGATAAGAGGAATTTTGTGAGAAGTTTGACACAAAGAATTAAGTGGAAAGGTGGCTTTCATGCGCCACTTAAAATGTTGGAGGTGAAGATGGGCGCAGGTCATAGGTTCGAATGGCTGGAGCAGCATTTTTGGCGTTTTATTTTTATATATGCGGTGATGGGCTTAAGTAGGGAAGCTTTAAAAATTAAAAGGGTGAGGTATATGACATGAAAATCGATTCGGTGGAGTGGCTTGGGGCGCCACTTAAGGGCCTTGGTATAAGGACTCGGGTTCGAGTCATGATGGACGCAAGAGTATTTTATTTTTGGGCTTTTTGGTGTTAAAGGAAAGGGGGCCAGGTAGGAAGGCCTTAAAGCTAAATGGAGGGGGTTCATGACATGAAAGTCAAATGGGAGAAATGGCCTGGGGCGTTAGAAGAGAGGGCTGCGGCAGTAAGGGCGTGGGTTCGAACCAAAGAAACAGCATTTGGTTTTTATTTTTTTTTTTGCAAGCTGGTGAGGGAGGTGATGGCTTAATTTTGAACTCTTAAAAGTGATGAGGATGAGCTTAATTTTTGCTCTAAAATTCGGCTGGAGGAGTAGGAGTTAGTAGCCTATTTTCATTTAAATTGTTTGAGGAGATTAGGAGATAAATGAAAGATAAATCTTGTTTTATCTTTTGATAATTAAAAGTTGGAAATTATCACCAAAAAGAAGGTGATGGCCGACTTAAGGACTCTTTGGGGGGCTGTCCACATTCGGTTTGTATAGCAAAGAAGTGCCAAGGATTTATCAAATTCTATTCTTTTTTCTCTCTTCATTAGTGCTGGCCGAATTCTCCTATTGTTACATTGCCAAAATTTGCTCAAAACTTCCAGCTTCTCTTGCTTCTTCTTAGCCGAACCTACCCCTCTTCTAATCAAAATTTCCAACCCTTTCCAATTTGTAACTAGTCAATCTCCCTCCCCAACCAAGGTGCTTTGCCAATTTTGAAAGTGTGGTAAGGGATCTCTAAGTTTAATTCTTTTATTATTGTTTTGGCCAGCCGAAACCATGAGGCTTAACCATGTATTTTTGGGTTGGTAGAACCTTATTAAGACCTTGGGTTCACGTTTTGTTTTGTAGTCAAAAGAGGATAGCATTAAAGGAGAAGGGAGATATTTCGGGATTTGATTCCCCAAGGTAAAGAGGTAAGTGACATTCGGCCATAGGCCTTGATTATGAGTGATTGTGCAAGCCGAATTTTAACATGTGTTTTGGTAGGGATCTCGAAGACTCAAGTGATAAATTCGAGATTTAGGTAAGTGGGGTAAGTGAATAAGACACATTCGGCCAAGGGCCATTTGTTAAAGAAATTTATGTTTAAATACCGAAACTAATATGTGCCATGGATTTAGGGGCTAATTAAGTCTTCGGGATTTGTTTGGGAACCAAATCCGTTTAAGGTCAAGAGATCTAGCATTATAGATCAGATCTTCGGGATCTAGGATTCGGGGTGGTATCAGGTGTGTAAACTCTTTACACACTTTTAGTAAACTTTGCTATATTGTTGCCTTTTTATCTTTTTGCTAGTTTTGCTTGTGGGCATAAGATCGAATTCCGGGCAAGTCCCCTATTATTTTGTTTATGAAATATGATTGAGTATGCCATCATATGCTGTTAAATGCATGATATATGAAATTGATATGTAAGCATGATGATGGTGGGATTGATGAGAGGACGGGATGATTTTATGGATCGCCGCGATGGTTTTGACCACAAGATGGGTTGGCCCCATCGATTATTTGTGACCTATGGTCATCGTGGTTTTGACCACATCGATTGATAAATTACGACTAAGTCCCAGTGGTTTGGTACCACCAAAGGGTTTTGACCACACTTGATAAATTGTGACCTATGGTCATCAGTGGTTTTGACCACACGATGGGTTGGCCCCATCATTTATTTTGTGACACTAGTCACCAGTGGTTTTGACCACCAGTGGTTTTGACCACACGGGGTAGAAAAGGAGTATGGATGGTTAGTTGGGTTGCATGTGCATGTTTATTAATAAATTGTGTATGAGTTGTATTTTCCGGGTGGGGGATTTACACACTGAGTCTTGGTGACTCACCCCTTCCTTTACCATTTTGCAGATGAGTAGAACGCGGAGATGGAGCCGGAAAGGACTCGAGGCGGCCATGCTTATCATTGGATTTGAATTTATTTTGTTATAGTTAATATGATTTATTTTCTAAGTCTTTTTATTTTGGGATTGTAATAAGGCCACTATTTATTATTTGGATGTTATTTTATTTTACTTACGTTATGTTACAAATGAAGTTTTTAAATGTTAAGTGAACCGGCTAAAAGTAATTTTTTTTCAAACTTAATAAAGTCTATGTTTTTAAAGATGTTACCATCGGTAACAAAAATTAAACCAAGTCAACTATAACTTTAACGATTTTAAAATGCTACATGATCAACTGCTTTTCAAAAGGGTTTATCAACCCAATCAGATTTATAAAAAGCCCAACTGAGTTTTCAAACACCGTTTTCATACCTTGGCCAAATTTCAACAAGTTTTCACCAGACAAATCAATGTCTTTCAAATTATTTTACTCCGTGACATACCAGATCCGGTCAGGACTCATGGGCCGGGTTTGGGGTGTTACATTATTAGAGGTGTACATGGGCCGGGCCGAGCCCAAAAATTTATTTGGCCCGTTTTTCAGGCCCAGGCCCGGCCCGGCCCGAAATATGGGCCTAAAAAATTGTCCAACCCCGGCCCGACATAAAATTGGTAGGCCCGAGCCTGGCCTGGCTAATATTAATTTTTTAACTTATTTTATTAAAAAATAAAATATAGGAAATCAAATACATTTAAAAAATAAAAACAAATATCAATGGAGAAATTAAAGGGGTTGAGGCTCAGGGGTGCACTGAAATTGTAAAAGAGGATGAAAGGACTTGAAATATTTATTTATTTACTATTGTTGCACATTGATAGAGCTGTGTTGTCCCTTGAATTGGGGTAATTGACCATATATAAAGATCCTACTATATGTTTTTTTATTGTATTTGTAAGTATGTAGACCATGCAGGAAAACTTCAAATAAAATGCCTGCAAACGTGGGGTCTAAAACAACAGTTGCAATTCCCCTTATAGTTGGCCATTAATATGAAGTGGGACCAAAGTATTAAAATTCAAAAAGAAACCATTTGGAAAAATGCCCCTACAGGAGGACTAAAAAGTTGACTATCTATGTGCTCAACATTGACTAATCTCCATTCCTAGCAAATAAAATCAAGTCGCAAACTATAGGATCTCAAAGATTATATCGAAATAATATTAAAAACGCCAACAGAACAATAAGAAGTAGTTATATTAAAATTGAAACAACTTGTTTGAACTAAAATAATAACCAAATTGATAATAAAACAAAAGTTCAACAATATCGAAATAATATTAAAAACGACAACAGAACAATAAAATACCATAAAAGAATAATAAAGCAGCATCAAAACAGCACAAAAACAACACCAAAATAGCATCAAATAGCAACGTGCCAAACAGCATAAAAACAGCAGTAAACAGCAGAAAAACAACATCACCAACATCCCCAAAACAGTACCAAAAACCTGCAAAATATAATCAACCAACCAAATATCTATACATTAACCAATTAACATATTTAATTTTATAAGAAACTATAAATTGTAAGCTAAATTAAATTGTCAACAGTTAGAAAGGAAGGCAACCTAAAAAGCAACCGAAGAAATATCATCATCATCGTCCTCATCGTCCTCATCGTCATCGTCATCCTTGTCATCAATTTCTAACATGAAATAAGAATAAATAATTATATTATCAAATTGATAAAAAATAATATAAAATTAACAATAAAACGAGAATAATAATTACCCATTGAAAATCCCTTAGCTCGCAACAACGGCTTGAACCATTTTTGGCTTAAGTGACCTTCTCAAAGGTGTGATAACGTTCTTACCCATGCTAAAAGTAGACTCGAAAGCTACAGTCGATAAAGATCACGAGCCAATGAAAGCTCATTATATCGAACTGAACTTTTGCTTTAATAATCCAAAACATCTATTTGACTATTCAACTCAAGCTCCGGTTCTTCCAAATAAATGTCCAATTGTGATTTTCACTCTTAGTGCTAGATTCATTTAAATACCGTTTATAATCATCACTATGTAACACCCCAAACCCGGCCTAGATGTTAGGCCCGAATCTGGCGTGTCACATGGAAGTGTTTTTTTTTCTTTTCAAAACCATCTTTGCGATTGTTAAAAACTTGTTTGAGAATTACAGCCTCTTTGTTAAAACCCAAAACACATTAAGCAATTGTTATCTACTTGAAAACGTAATTATCTTTAAAAACCTTTTTGGTTGCAAAAGCATATTTGAAATAAGAATTTACAAAAATATGACGTTTGGAAATAGAGTTGCAGAAGCATTTTGAAAACATTACGGAAACGCAGATAAAATACAATATTTTTGAGAGGTTGATTGATGAGTCAAAAATCGAAGTGGTGGACTTTAAAATCAGGACTTTTGAAAATGACGTTGAAATTTTGAAAAAGAATCTGAGTTGAATTATTTGTAAATGTTTGCTATAAAATCCCATTTAAAATAATTTGAGTAAAATATAAACACGTCAAACATAAAGCAAAATAAAATAATCCAGAGGCCTTATTACTGTAACACCCTTAACCCGTATCTGTCACCGGATTAGGGTTACGAGTATTACTAAAACAATCACCCGTCAGTGTGCCTTATTGTAACATCCTGAAAATGGGCCTATGCATTTTTGATTTAATTATACGAAATGGCATGTCTTATGTATTATGAATGTATGGTGAACATTTTTGGAAACTTGGAAATGTTAAGTTTAAAAGAGGAAAGTGAACATCTTTGGAAACTTGGAAATGTCAAGTTTAAAAGAGGAAAGTGAACATTTTTGGAAACTTGGAAATGTTAAGTTAATGTCCTGGAAATGTAAGGAAATGTCTTGTCTTGGAAATGTAGGGAAATGTCCTGGAAATGTAAGGAAATGTCCTGGAAATGTAAGGAAATGTCTTGTCTTGGAAATGTAGGGAAATGTCCTGGAAATGTAAGGAAATCTTTTAGAAATGTTAAGCTTAAAAGAGGAAACTAAAACAAGGTGGCCTTAAGAAAATTAATAGAAGAAATATGACACAAGAACGGGCTTGGAGAAGTGGCTTGGAGGCACCACTTAAGGCCCAGGTAATGACGCCATCTACATATGCAATTGGGCTTGTGTTCGAGCCACAGGGAAAGCAAAAAGAAGTTTTATTTTGCTACAAGATAGGTAGAAGTGGACGGCAATAAGGCACTAAAAGGGAGGTGTTTTATTTTGTTAAAATTCGCAAATAAGATGGATAAGTGATGGGTTATTCTTAATAATTTTAAGTGAAGAGATAAAGAGAAAAGCTAGGAAAGGCTAGTGTTTGAGTGTTAGCCGAAAACTCATTCTCTTCTCATCTTTTTCATTTGTGCCGAAATTCTAAGCAAGAAGTGTCCATCTTTTTACTTTGTTTTCTTTTCATCTCTTTCTCTAGCCAAACCTTTACAAAGCAATTAAGCCTCTTTCTAATTTTCTTTTCTTTCTCTTCAAAGCCACCGCCTTTCTTTCTTTTGATTAGCCGAACCCTATAGCCTTGTTCTTTTCTTTTTCTGTTCATTTAAATCATCATCTACCCCAAGACCAATCTTTTCTCATTATTGACAAAAGCCAAAATCTGTCAAATATCTACTTAGTCCATAGCCGAATCTCTATAGGTGCAACAAAGAACAGTCGACTTCAGAAGTAAAGGTAAGGATCCTTTTATTATCATTATGTTTCTTTTCTTCAAAGACCAAGATTGAGATTCTAATGCTATTTGTATCCCTTGGCCGAAACTACAAAGGATCTTTCGGGATTTTGTCTATTGTCGACTACCAAGGAGAAGAGACTACTTTTCGGGATTTAAAGATTCAAGGTAAGACATGTGAATTGTAACACCCTAGTTCTGGGGGTTATGCATTTAGTGCATATCTCAGGTGTTAGTAGGCTTATGGTGAAGTTGGGTGAGTTTTAGGGGGGTTTGGAGAACCCTAGAAGGTAAGTGGTGCCTTAGGAAGTTTTTGATTTTTAGTGTTAAGTAGGGGAGCTTGGCTATTGGAGGTCTTAAGAGAAATATTTGGGAGGTTTTGACTCAAGAATTGCTTTGGAAGAGTGGCAAGGAGGCGCTACTTTAGGCCTTGGGAAGGTGACGCCTCATGGTGCAAGGGGCGTTGTTCGAGCTGCAAAGCGCTTTTTGCTTTTGTTTTGCGTCGGAGAGGGGGAAGGAGTTGGTTTCGGTTTGGCACCTTAAAGGAGGATTTTGACTTGTTCAAATTAGTTTAAATGGGTGGCTAGGAGGAGAGATGAGTTGGTTTTATTTTGAATTGGTTGAAGGGTTGGTGTGGAGTGTTTCTAGGAGGGAATTTAGGGATTTGAGGAAAGTAAGAGAGTTGGATGGCTGGGGGTGCTCTTGAGGGTATTTTCGGTCATTAAGGGTTGGGAAGGTGGTGAACTCTATTTAAAGGGTGTGAGCTTCCTTGTTGCTGAATTTTGGCTTGTGCTCCTAAAACTTTCACCCTTTTTCCTTCATTTTCTCCCTTGTCAATTGTAGTTTCTTCTTAAGCCTTCACACTTCTCTTATTCTAACCACACTAGAAACATTCCTCCTCCTCACCTGTGCACTTTGGCCGAATCTTCAAGGTCACTTAGCCGAATTTCCTACTTGTTTCTCTCCATTTCTCCTGAGCCGAAACCATTTCATCTTGTTTCCTCATACCTTCTCTTTCTTTCTCAAACCTCATTATCAAACCCTTGAGTAGAATCTCTCTCAACCTTTGCCAAACCTTCCTTGTTGTCTTAGTAGTTGGCCGAATATTAGGTGGAGGGGGTAGATCAATTTGGGTTCCTTTTTTTCAAGCGTTGGTGAAGGGTCTCCGGGGTCGCAAAGCAGTGGGTTTGATCCTTCATTCTCTAATAATCAGTTGGTAAGTGGTGGTAAGAAGCTATTCTGATAGTCTATCTCTTTAGTATTTATTTAGCCAATGCTTGGGTGATTAACCGCTCGATTAAGTGTGTTGATGGAGGCGAGTGCCGATCCAAGGTGGGCAAGGAAAGTCCCTATCTCAAGTTCAAGAAAAGGGCTGTCTCGGTGGTTCGGATTGGCCACGTGGTGTGGGCCAATGAGAAAGCAGCAGCTTAAGCGAGATCATTGTAGTTTCATTTAGCGATAGCTTTGAGATCGAGGTCTAGAACTTCAAGTGATAAGGTGCATAATCATCGCACTGTTTCTTCGGATAATTGCTTGCTAACATTTATACATATATGATGGGTGGTGGCCGATCATAATGGCTTAAGTGGTGAATACCATGTTTGGGTAAGTAGATGTCAGGTGAGTAAGGTTGTGATTTTAAGTTATTACGATGTATATATATATGTATGATGTGGTAATGATAGATGATAAATACTCACTCTATATGCTGTTTTGACATGATTTATTGACACATGGGCATGGGATTGGATTTGATCACGGAAGGACAGAGAGTACATGCTGATGTACGTGGCCTAATGTTAGCTTCGGGCTACATTAGCGCTTGATGAGTTGCTGTGTGCATCATCAAGGGAGATGTTGGCTAGGTGCCCATCTCGACGGTTGATAGCTGAGTGCATCACCGTAGGCGGAATATTGTTGGGATCACGATGTGATCGGTGGCTCTGCCATGGCCTTGTGCAGCAGGTCTGCCGAGGTAAGATGTATGGGATCACTCGATTGTGATCGGTGGATTAGCCACGGCCTTGAGTAGGGAGTCTGCTAAGGTTGGCGTATGGATGGACCTAGGTTGGGCTGTGATGCATGATTGCATGAATGGTTCGAGGATTGTATGGATATGGGCCAAGCCCATACGTGTGGAAATATGTGTTATGGTTATGCACTGAGTCTGTGGACTCACCCAGTTATTTTCTTAACATTTCAGGTGACTCTTGAGATTGGACCGGGATCGGAGAGGACACACGGTGGCCCATGCAGTAGGAAGAGTTTAAATATTTTTAAAGCTTATTTATATTAAGTATTTGGTTTAAATAATGGTTGTAATAAAGGCCTTTTTATTTATTTTTGGAATTATTTTATTATTATCTTTATTATGGTTTGTTTAAATTGAACACTATGTGGAGTTTGATTTTATTTTAATCAGCTTATTTATATGCTAAAGTTTTATTTTGGGCATTTTATAATATTTCATAATAACATCAAAGTTTTCATACAATATCAAATAGACATGGAATTTTAAAAGTTAGTATATTTTCCTGTTTATTTCTAAGTCAAAAAGTTTTTCAACCGTTTTTCCGCAGTGACATAACCAGATCCGGTCGTAGTGAATGCGTCGGGTTTTGGGATGTTACATGAATATTCGGCCAAGGCCTATTTTTGGTGTTTTAGATCTAGTTCATATTTATTCAACATAGCTGAAACTAACAAGTTAATAGATCTAAGGATCAGTCGACTACAAGGAAGGGGAAATTCTTTTCCCGAAGGTACACCATAGGCCGCGTGTTCCCTAGTTATTCGGTGAGTTTTGGGATTTAAAATCCACAAGGTAAGTATCTATAGCATTTGGCCAAGGCCACGTTGAGTAAATAGTTGTGTTTCATTAATATTTAAAAGTCGAAACTAATCTATTCAAGTAATCTAGTGATTGTCGATTTCAAGAAAGAAGGATACAAAGTTTTCGGCATTTGATTAGACATCAATCGGCAGCAAGGTAAGGATTTAGTGCACTAATCCTACTAGGATTGGTTTTGGTGGCCGAATGGGTTTTCATTAAAACTTTAATATGGGCCGAATGTAGGAGTTAAAATCTAAGGCGAGATCGGATTTGGGATTTCGTGAAATTGTTGTTTAATCGATGTGTACCCTACACTACTTTTTAATAAGATTTATGGCAATAATTAATATGTGCATGTTTATAAGAATGTGAATATGGCTAAGATACCATGCTATGGTACAAAAGTACTCAGGTACATTTCCTACTCCTACTAGGATTATGTTAAATATTTGTTACAACACATATATGACATTATAAGAATGTGAAATAAGAATTTGGCATGTTAATGCATGATATGTATGATATGGGGCATATGGGTTATATGAAAAGGGGAAGTGAATGTGGTGACCTAAAACCACGATAACTGAATGTGGTGACCTAAGACCACGATATCTGAATGTGGTGACCTAAGACCACGATATCTAAATGTGGTGACCTAAGACCACAAATTTTATAAAGGCGATGAGCACGTCGACTGTAGCGACTGCCTTCGATGGTGTGTAGCGGATGGAGGGTTGACTTAGTAGTCCCCACGGTGTGCAGGATGGTACGGGTGATGTGTAGCGGATGGCATATAGGTTTGGGTTCGGGTTGCATCATTATTTTATATTTGCTATATGATTATGTACGTGATGTGATAATATGCCTGAATCTATTTGCACATAGTGTTTGTGTACACATTGAGTCTGTTGACTCACCCCCTTGTGGGATTACCTTTCAGGTGACGATCAGTAATGGACCGGGTCGACAGGAGCTTAAAGGTGGCCATGCACAGCAAGGAATTTATTCAATTTGGTTTTTTTTATTTTATTAAGTACTTTGAATTTATTTTATTTTTTTGGGAATTATTTGGTGTAATAAGGCCATAGTAGAACTACTATACGTTGCTTTTATTTATTAAGCTTACAATCTTTTATTTATTAAAAGATTAAGTAAATTTGTTTTAAAACAAAGCCTAAACGTTTTGGTCACCTAAAGTAAAGGATTTTAATAATGAAATAAACTTGTTTTCAACTCAAGCCCAACCCAAAACAATCTTTCTTTCAAAACACACAAGTTTTTCCTAAGTAACAAAAGAATTTGAAACAGTTTACACCGGGAACATCCAGATCCGGTCAAGGCTCGTGGGCGGTTTTGGGGTGTTTCAGTTTGGTATCGAGCCCAATTTTAAACTCTCTACCTTGGGTTTAAGGCCCAAAACGTTTTCAAAGTTAAGCCCAAAAGGGATTTTGTGAATTAAGCGAGTTTTTCCGCATGGCCCACTAAGTCCTCGAATTCAAGTCCACCGTAAGTATCTCGATCATTTGTGTGATTTATATTATGATTTGTAGAAGGGTAGAAATGGAACGAGAATAAAGATTAAGTACTTGAACCCTACGACTAGTATACCCCAACAAGAACATAAGACTTAAATGCCTAACTAAACAAACCTGTGGTTAAGTCACGAGTTAGGTGTGGTAACCATGGTGCGCATGTCTAGGATTGGTTTTGGTGGGAGCTTGGTATTTAAGCAAATCATGTGACTCACCTCCTCTCCACTCGAATCCTACCAGTGCGTAGCTACAGCTCACCCTAACCAAGAGGACTTAGCTACGGGCTAAACCCCTAACTAAAACCCGAAAGGGACTAGCCGTATTTTTATGGAAACCCTAGTTTTAAAATTTCTAAATTACCATCTTGATTTGAAAAGATTATTTTTATAATTTTTCCTGAAATATTTCTGATTTACAAATTTACTAAAATACCCCTAGTGGTAAAATTACAAAAAATGCCCTTGGTTTATGAAAATTTCAAATACCCACAACTCTTATCAAAATTTCATTACTTTATAAAATGATCAAAAACCCTAATTTGCAAAATATCAGAATACCCTGATTTTAGAAAAAATTATGAAACTACCCCTACCCTGCAAAATTACCGAAATACCCCCGAGTTACAAAATTACCAGAATGACTCCCGATCTTCAAAAATTTCTGCAACAACACTGATTTTGGAAACAAATTCTCAGAAACAACCTTCAAGTTTTGTAAATTCCAAAATATCCTTGATTTATAAATTTACCCTGGTTTATTACTGAAATACCCCTATAATTTTAAAATTTCTGAAATACCCCCGGGATTTCAAAAAATTACCAAAATACCCTTATTAAAAAAATCACCAAGGAACCTTATTTTGACAAATTATGAAAATACCCCTGTAGGGCAAATTACAAAAATACCCCTCGATAGTGGAAAAACAACAACGATGAAAACTACAATATTTCTCTAAATGAACGAAAGTTCATAATTGATTGACGAATGTATGAATGTAAAGACTGTGTGCATGTATGAATACGAAGGAACCACTCATAAAATTCTTTTCATAAAACTTCTTCGCGGTTAATCAGTGAAACAATGGCTAATGCATAAAATTTCTTAATCAAATTAAAGCGCGGTTGTGGAAATGAGTTCTCCGGAACGTGAACTTAAAATGAAAATTGTGCCTAGGAAGTATGATGGATCTATTAAGATCAGAGTGCGCAACATAAGCGTAGCGCGGTGAGTTAAGATGTTCGATTATTCGATAGTAAGAAATTTCGAGGACGAAATTATTTTTAAGGGGGGTTGAACTGTAACATCCTGAAAATGGGCCTATGCATTTTTGATTTAATTATACGAAATGGCATGTCTTATGTATTATGAATGGATGGTGAACATTTTTGGAAACTTGGAAATGTTAAGTTTAAAAGAGGAAAGTGAACATTTTTGGAAACTTGGAAATGTCAAGTTTAAAAGAGGAAAGTAAACATTTTTGGAAACTTGGAAATGTTAAGTTAATGTCCTGGAAATGTAAGGAAATGTCCTGGAAATGTAAGGAAATGTCTTGTCTTGAAATGTACTGAAATGTCCCGAAATGTAAGGAAATGTCCTGAAATGTAAGGAAATGTCTTGTCTTGGAAATGTAGGAAATGTCCCGAAATGTAAGGAAATCTTTTAGAAATGTTAAGCTTAAAAGAGGAAACTAAAACAAGGTGGCCTTAAGAAAATTAATAGAAGAAATATGACACAAGAACGGGCTTGAGAAGTGGCTAGGAGGCACCACTTAAGGCCCGTAAGTGACGCCACCTACATATGCAATTGGGCTTGTGTTCGAGCCACGTGGAAAGCAAAAGAAGTTTTATTTTGCTACAAGATAGGTAGAAGTGGACGGAAATAAGGCGCTAAAAGGGAGGTGTTTTATTTTTGTTAAAACTCGGCAAATAAGATGGATAAGTGATGATTATTCTTAATAATTTTAAGTGAAGAGATAAAGAGAAAAGCTAGGAAAGGCTAGTGTTTGAGTGTTAGCCGAAAACTCATTCTCTTCTCATCTTTTTCATTTGTACCGAAATTCTAAGCAAGAAGTGTCCATCTTTTTACTCTGTTTTCTTTTCATCTCTTTCTCTAGCCAAACCTTTACAAAGCAATTAAGCCTCTTTCTCGTTTTCTTTTCTTTCTCTTCAAAGCCACCACCTTTCTTTCTTTTGATTAGCCGAACCCTATAGCCTTGTTCTTTTCTTTTTCTATTCATTCGAATCATCATCTACCCCAAGACCAATCTTTTCTCATTATTGACAAAAGCCAAAATATGTCAAATATCTGCTTTGTCCATAGCCGAATCTCTGTAGGTGCAACAAAGAACAGTCGACTTCAGAAGTAAGGGTAAAGATCTATTATTATCATTATGTTTCTTTTCTTCAAAGACCAAGATTAAGATTCTAATGCTATTTGTATCCCTTGGCCGAAACTACAAAGGATCTTTCGGGATTTTGTCTATTGTCAACTACTAGGGAGAAGAGACTACTTTTCGGGATTTAAAGATTCAAGGTAAGACATGTGAATATTTGGCCAAGGCCTATTTTTGGTGTTTTAGATCTAGTTCATATTTATTCAACATAGCTGAAACTAACAAGTTAATAGATCTAAGGATCAGTCGACTACAAGGAAGGGGAAATTCTTTTCCCGAAGGTACACCATAGGCCGCGTGTTCCCTAGTTATTCAGTGAGTTTCGGGATTTAAAATCCACAAGGTAAGTATCTATAGCATTCGGCCAAGGCCATGTTGAGTAAATAGATGTGTTTCATTAATGTTTAAAAGCCGAAACTAATCTATTCAAGTAATCTAGTGATTGCCGATTTCAAGAAAGAAGGATACAAAGTTTCCGGCATTTGATTAGACATCAATCGGTAGCAAGGTAAGGATTTAGTGTACTAATCCTACTAGGATTTGGTTTTGGTGGCCGAATGGGTTTTCATTAAAACTTTAATAAGGGCCGAATGTAGGGAGTTAAAAATCTAAGGCAGTAGATCGGATTTCGGGATTTTAGTGAAATTGTTAAGCGAATCAGGTGTGTACCCCACACTACTTTTTAATAAGATTTATGGCAATAATTAATATGTGCATGTTTATAAGAATGTGAATATGGCTAAGATACCATGCTATGGTACAAAAGTACTCAGGTACGTTTCCTACTCCTACTAGGATTATGTTAAATATTTGTTATGGCACATATATGACATTATAAGAATGTGAAATAAGAATTTGGCATGTTAATGCATGATATGTATGATATGGGGCATATGGGTTATATGAAAAGGGGAAGTGAATGTGGTGACCTAAGACCACGATAACTGAATGTGGTGACCTAAGACCACGATATTTGAATGTGGTGACCTAAGACCACGATATCTGAATGTGGTGGCCTAAGACCACGAATTTTATATGGGCGATGAGCACGTCGACTGCAATGACTGCCTTCGATGGTGTGTAGCAGATGGAGGGTTGATTTAGTAGTCCCCACGGTGTGCAGGATGGTACGGGTGATGTGTCGCGGATGGCTATAGGTTTGGATTCGGGTTGCATCATTATTTTATATTTGCTATATGATTATGTATGTGATGTGATAATATGCCTGAATCTATTGTACACATTGAGTCTGTTGACTCTCCCCCTTGTGGGATTACTTTTCAGGTGACGATCAGTAATGGATCGGGTCGGCAGGAGCTTAAAGGTGGCCATGCACAGCAAGGAATTTATTCAAGTTGGTTTTTTTTATTTTATTAAGTAATTTGAATTTATTTTATTTTTTTGGGAATTATTTGATGTAATAAGGCCATAGTAGAACTACTATACGTTGCTTTAATTTATTAAGCTTACAATCTTTTTTTTATTAAAAGATTAAGTAAATTTGTTTTAAAACAAAGCCTAAATGTTTTGGTCACCTAAAGTAAAGGATTTTAATAATGAAATAAACTTGTTTTCAACTCAAGCCCAACCCAAAACAATCTTTCTTTCAAAACACACAAGTTTTTCCTAAGTAACAAAAGAATTTGAAACGGTTTACACCGGGGAACATACCAGATCCGGTCAAGGCTCGTGGGCCGAGTTTGGGGTGTTTCAGTTTGGTATCAGAGCCCAGTTTTAAACTCTCGGCCTTGGGTTTAAGGCCCAAAACGTTTTCAAAGTTAAGCCCCAAAGGATTTTGTGAATCAAGCAGGTTTTTTTGGCATGGCCCACTAAGTCCCCGACCCGAAGTCCACCAGGTAAGTACTCCGATCCTTTGTGTGATTTATATTATGATTTGTAGAAGGGTGGAAATGGAACGTAGAATAGAGATTATGTACTTGAACCCTAGGACTAGTATACCCCAACAAGAACATAAGACTTAAATGCCTAACTAAACAAACCTATGGTTAAGTCGCCGAGTTAGGGTGTGGTAACCATGGTGCGCATGTCTAGGATTGGTTTCGGTGGGAGCTTGGTATTTAAGCAGTCCGCGTGACTCACCTCCTCTCCACTCGAATCCTACCTGGTGCATAGCTACGGTTCACCCTAACCAAGAGGACTTAGCTACGGGCTAAACCCCTAACTAAAACCCGAAAGGGACTTGCCGTATTTTTATGGAAACCCTAGTTTTAAAATTTCTAAATTACCCTCTTGATTTGAAAAGATTATTTTTATA
The DNA here is from genome assembly GCA_025506655.1 of Gossypium rotundifolium. Classification (NCBI taxonomy): domain Eukaryota; kingdom Viridiplantae; phylum Streptophyta; class Magnoliopsida; order Malvales; family Malvaceae; genus Gossypium; species Gossypium rotundifolium. The sequence continues at coordinate 19,280,469 of CP106733.1, read as the reverse complement.
AATTTTTCAGAAATATTTCTGATTTACAAATTTACTAAAATACCCCTAGTGGTAAAATTACAAAAAAATGCCCTTGGTTTATGAAAATTTCAAATACCCACAACTCTTATCAAGATTTCATTACTTTATAAAATGATTAAAAACCCTAATTTGCAAAATATCAGAATACCCTGATTTTAGAAAAAATTATGAAATTACCCCTACCCTACAAAATTACCGAAATACCCCCGAGTTACAAAATTACCAGAATGACTCCCGATCTTCAAAAATTTCTGCAACAACACTGATTATGAAAACAAATTCTCAGAAACAACCTTCAAGTTTTGTAAATTCAAAAATATCCTTGATTAATAAATTTACCCTGGTTTATTACTGAAATACCCCTATAATTTTAAAATTTTTGAAATACCCCTGGATTTCAAAAAATTACCAAAATACCCATATTGAAAAAATCACCAAGGAACCTTATTTTGACAAATTATGAAAATACCCCTGTAGGGCAAATTACAAAAATACCCTTGGGTAGTGGAAAAACAACAACGATGAAAACTACAACATTTCTCTAAATGAACGAAAGTTCATAATTGATTGACGGATGTATGAATGTAAAGACTGTGTGCATGTATGAATACGAAGGAACCACTCCTAAAATTCTTTTCATAAAACTTCTTCGCGATTAATCAGTGAAACAATGGCTAATGCATAAAATTTCTTAATCAGATTAAAGCGCGCTTGTAGAAATGAGTTCTCGAACGTGAACTTAAAAAAATTGTGCCTAGGAAGTATGATGGATCTATTAAGATCGAGTCTTGTGCACATAAGCGTGCGCTATGAGTTAAGATGTTCGATTATTCGATAGTAAGTAATTTCGAGGACTAAATTATTTTTAAGGGGTAGAATCAGAACATCCTAAAATGGGCCTATGCATTTTGATTTAATTATACTGAAATGGCATGTCTTACGATTATGAATGTATGGTGAACATTTTTGGAAACTTGGATGTAACATCCTGAATTAGGGGTTGTTTGAAAATTTAATTTAATTAATTTCCCATGTGTGTGCTTGAAGAAATAAATACTATGATCATTTGACATGTTTTAGGGTCTAGAAATAACCCCGAGCTAGGCCTGACTTAGAACTAAAAATTTCTTTTTAAGTGCTTAAAGGAGGGAAGCTAGGTGAGATAGGGGTTAAGAAAATTTTCGAAAGGAACTTGACGCAAAAAAAAAAAAAAAATTGGCTAAGTGGCTTCCATGCGCCACTTAAGAGCTGGAGGAGAAGAGGGGCGCAGGTCACAGGTTCGAGTGGCTGGAAGGGCGCTTTTGCTTTTGTTTTTATATGTGTGGTGATGGGCTTAAGTAGGAAGGCTTTATAAATAAAAGGTGTGGTTTTATGACATGAAAGTCGGGTTGGAAGAAATGGCATGGGGCGTTGGAAGAGAGGGCTGCGGCAGTCACTCCTCTAGGTTCCAGGTTCGAACCTAAGAGGCAGCAAATGTTTTTATTTTTATTTTATGAAGCTGGCGTGAAGGAGAATGAGAGCTAATGGTCTGTTTTTTTTGGACTCTTAAATTGATAAGGATAAAAGCTTATTTTTTTGCACATATTCGGCTGGAGGAGTAGGTGTTAGTAGCTTATTTTCATTCAATTTGTTTGAGGAGATTAAGGGATAAATGTTATATTTTCTTGAGTGATAATTAAAGCTGAATTATCACAAAGAGGGGGAGGAATTGGCCGATTATAGGACTCCTTGGGGGCTATCCACTTTCGAGTTTGATATAGCAAGGAGTGCCGAAATTCTTCAAAAGTTTTCTTTCTTTTCCCTCTTGATTGCTGCCAAATTCTCCCTAGCCTCTCTTGTCAAAATTCTTCAAAAGTTCTTTTCTTCTCTTGTTTCTTCTAAGTCGAACCTACCCCTTTCTTCTTCTCAAAATTCCAGCCCTTCCATCTTGTGATTAGGCCAATCTCCCCTCCCTAACTAAGGTCATGTCGATTTTCATAGTGTGGTAAGGGATCTCTCTAAGTTTAATCTTTATTCTTATTATGGCTAGCCGAAACCATGAGGTTTAACCCTAAATTCTTGTGTATAACCGGACCTATTCAGGGTCTTGGATTGGAAATCCTCACTAGAAGCCAGCGTTAAGGAGAATTGAGAGGTCTTTCAGGATTTGTTGTCCAAAGGTGAGTTGGTAAGCACATTCGACCAAGGGCCTTTTGATAAAATTTTATTGCTTAAATGCCGAAACTAATGTGTGCCATGGATTTAGGGGCTAATTAAGGCTTCGAGATTTGTTTGGAAATCAAATTCATTTAAGGTAAGTGCCGCAAGAGCCTTTGGTAATTCTTTTAGTTTGGCCGAATAGGCCAAAGCCACTAATCATGTGTTGGCCGATTGTAGGAGGAACCAACATCTCGGGATTTCGCTCGTATATTCGGGATTTGCTAGTAAATAGGTGTGTAAAAACTCACTACACACTTTATTAATCTACATGACTTTATTGTTTGCTTTTTAATCTTTTTGGTTGTGATTAGCTTGTGGCATAATCATGGTTGCCGGGTAAGTCCCCTAACGTGTGATCTATGATATACGGTTGAGCTTGCCATCACATGCTATGTTGTACATAATGCATGATATATATGGGATTATGATATTGTATGTAAGCATGATGATGGTGGGATTGATGAGAGGAGGGGGATGATTTTATGGACTGTCGCCAGTGGTTTTGACCACAAGATGGGTTCGCCCCATCAAATTATTTTTGACCTATGGTCATCAGTGGTTTTGACCACACCGATTGATAAATTGCGACTAAGTTCCAGTGGTTTGGTACCACCAATGGTTTTGACCACACTTGATAAATTATGACCTATGGTCATCAGTGGTTTTGACCACACGATGGGTTGGCCCCATCATTTATTTTGTGACACTAGTCACCAGTGGTTTTGACCACCAGTGGTTTTGACCACACGGGGTAGAAAAGGAGTATGGATGGTTATTTGGGTTGCATGTGCATGTTTATTAATAAATTGTGTATGAGTTGTATTTTCCGGGTGGGGGATTTACACACTGAGTCTTGGTGTCTCACCCCTTCCCAAACTATTTTGCAGATGAGTAGTTCGCGGAGATGGAGCCGGAGAGGACTCGAGGCTGCCATGCTTATCAGAGGATTTGAAATTTCTTTGTTTTAGATAATCTTATTTATTTTTGTAAGTCTTTTATTTTGGGATTGTAATAAGGCCGCTATTTACTATTCGGATGTTATTTTACTTTACTTGTGTTATGTTACAAATGAAGTTTTTAAATGTTAAATGAACCAGTTAAAAGTAACTTTTTCAATCTTAATAAAGTTTACGGGTTTTCAAAGATGTTACCATCGGGTAACAAAAATTAAACCAAGTCAACTATAACTTTGACGATTTTAAAATGCTACATGATCAACTGTTTTCAAAAGGGTTATCAACCCAACTATATTTATAATAAGCCCAACTAAGTTTTCAAACACCATTTCAAAAACCTTTGCCATATTTTAACAAGTTTTCACCAGAAAATCAATGTCTTTCAAAACGCTTTTACTCCGTGACATACCAGATCCGGTCAGGGCTCATGGGCCGAGTTTAGGGTGTTACATTTTCTATATCAGAGCCCGGTTCAAAACTTGGCTGTGGGGGGCCCAAGGCCCAAAATGTTTTGTTTTTGTTAGTAGGCCTTATTAGAATGTTTTGGAAAATTGTTTATGGGTTGAACAGCATGGCACCGAGTCTCCGGCACCTATCCACCCAGGTAAGTACTTCTATCCATTTTTGTGAATATTTGATGAGGGGTAGAAGGGTAAATTGGGAACGTAGACTATTAGAATAAGAAATTATTGAACCCTAGGGCTAGCATACCTCAATTATGCATAAGATTTAATAATTACCTAGACAACCCTGTGAGTTGTTACTAAGCAAGGGATGTGGCAATCGTTATACGCATGTCTAGGATTGGATTCAGTGGGGGCCTGGTATTTAAGCAGTCCTCGTGACTCACCTCCTACTCACTCGATTCCTACCTGGTGCGTAGTGACGGTTCATCCTAGCTGAGATGACACACTCACAGGCTAAATTTAATAATTAAAACCCGAAAGGGACTAGCCGTCTTGTTTTTGAAGTAATTAAAATCTTGTTTAAAAAATTAACTAAAACACCCCTCAGTTGAAAAATGACCAAAATACCCCTGATTTGAAAATTACCAAAATACCCTCTGTATGAAAAAATCTTAAATAGAAAATTTTCAAAATATCCTTCTTTTGTGAAATCAACTAGAGCCAAATTTTGGAAATCTTTTTATGAAAAATTACTAAAATACCCCTAGTGGTGAAATTACAAAATTGCCCTTAACCAATAAAATTACCAAAATAACCCCGATTTTCAATTTTTTTTTGCAACATCACCGTTTTAGAAAATGCAATTCTCAAAAAAAGCCCTCAAAATTTTACAACTTTTGAAATATCCCTGATTTGTGAAAAATTATCGAAATACCCCTGAGGTCTAAAATCACCGAATTACCCTCGAATTTCAAAATTTTCAAAATACTTCTTGACAAAACCATCCGAGAATCTTAATTTTTGAAAAATTACAAAAAATACCCCTGTAGGGTAAATTATGAAAATACCCCTAGGTAGTGGAAAAACAATCACCATGAAAACTACAACGTCTCTTTGAATGAATGAATGGAAAACTGTGTGCATGTATGATTGCAAAAGAACCACTCCTAAAACTCTTGTCATAAAATTTCTTTGCGGATAATCAAGTGAAACAAGGTACTAATGCATAAAATTCTTAAACACATAAACGCAATCGTTAGGATGAGTTCAAGAGGTCATGGACGTCCGTCGCGTGGCCGTGGTAGGGGTAGGATGACCTTGTCCGAGCCAGTAAAGTCTAGTCACGGGTTTGGAAATGAGATACCGGATCTGCCGGCGGTAGGAACTGAGTTCCAAGTTCAGACGGGTGGCAATGATGTAATATCTCAAGTCAGACACGGTATTGGAACGAGTTGTTGAGGTCGGCACGGGTGCGGAACCCGTAATCAGGGTTGAATGACTCAAGCTAACGAGCGTAAGTATTCGAGGAGTTTCGGAGTGGCGCCCAGTATGGCAGAATATTGGTTGGAATCCACTGAAAGGATTATGGGTGACTTGGATTTCACAGCTGAGGAGAAGTTGAAGGGTATCATCTCTCTGCTTCAGGATGAGTCATATCAGTGGTGGCTCACCGTGAGGGATGGAACGGTGGCAGAAAATCTCACCTGGGAATTCTTCAGAGATGCCTATCAGAAGAAGTATATCGGAACTAGCTATGTGGATGCACAGCGGAAGGCTTTCTTGAACCTGGTTCAAGGCAATAAGATGGTGGCAGAGTATGAGGCTGAATTCCTCTAGTTGAGTAGGTATGCTCGTGGTATTGTGGGTACCGAGCATGAGGTATGTGGTCGATTGAAGATAGGCCGAGAGATGTCGAGAATGATGATAGCTCCACAACAGGAATGGAAGTTTGCTGTCTTAGTGGAGAAGTCTAAAGTTGCTGAAGGGGTAAGATAGTCGGTTAGACGGAACCAAGATCAGAATTGGAATAAAAGGAGCTCGGGACCTTCAAAGTTTTTAGGTAATCAGCAAAAGAGGATGAGGTTTGGTGGGTCCAATCAAGCTACTAGGTCAGTTCTTCCGCCAAGACTCAATAGTCGCCACTTGTGCTCGGTGTGGCAAGTCTCACACGGGGGAGTGTTGGAATGGTAATCGGGGATGCTTCGAGTATGGGTCCTTGGAGCATCGAGTCAGAGGCTGTCCAAAGAAAGTAGCTAGACTGAGATCTGAAGGTCAGGATCGTGCACCGAATAGAAGGGATAACCAACAACCTCAGAGGGGTCGTAGTGCAGGAAGAGGAGGTAATGGTGCTGGCAGGGGTCGTGGGGCACCGAGGGGAGGTACCGGTGGTACTGAGGCTAGACACCCTGGTCTAGTCTATGCCGCGAGGCGTTAAGAGGAGGGTGACTCACCGGACGTCATAACCGGTATGTTCTTGATCTTTGGTGTGCCCTATAATACTTTGATAGACATTGGCTCAACCCGCTCGTACATTGCTAGTAGCGTAGTGGAAACTTTACACTTAGACTCTGAGCTTACTTCTAGGAAGATGACTATGCTAAGCCCCCTAGGTCACTCTATAGAAGTAAGTAAACTTTATAGGGACGTACCCCTAGAACTCTAAGGGGTCGTGTTCTTGGCTGATTTGATGGAACTATCGTTCTGAGAGTTTGACCTAATTCTCGGGATGGATTGGCTAGTGAAGTATCAGGCTAGTCTGGATTGCATGGCTAAGCGCATGGTATTAAAGACCGAGGAAGGTGATGAGGTGGTGATGATAGGTAAAAGGAGAGATTACCTGTCTAATTTGGCCTCGGCATTAAAGGCAAAAAGGATGGTTAGGAAGGGTTGTGAAGCTTATGTGGTGCATGTCTGTGCCTTGAAAGCTAAGGATGTTACTGTGGGTGATGTCCGAACTATAAGGGACTATGTCGATGTGTTTCCAGAAGAACTTCCGGGTCTACCTCCAGATCGTGAGGCTGAATTTGGGATAGATCTATTATCCGGAACCGCGCCAGTATCTATAGCTCCGTATCGGATGGCGCCGAAAGAATTGGTGGAGTTAAAGGCACAGATTCAGGAATTGTTGGATAGAGGGTTCATCCGACCAAGTGTATCGCCGTGGGGAGCTCCAGTGCTTTTTGTCAAGAAGAAGGATGGGACAATGAGGATGTGTATAGACTATCGGTAGCTGAACAAGTTGACAATAAAGAACCGGTATCCTTTGCCGAGGATTGACGATCAGTTCGATCAACTCAAAGGGGCATCGGTGTTCTCTAAGATTGACCTTAGGTCAGGGTACCATTAGCTTAAGGTGAAGGAGGCTGATGTCCATAAGACGGCATTCCGTACTCAGTATGGGCACTACGAGTTTCGGTAATGCCTTTTGTCCATTTAATACACCAAATTGCATTTATGGACATGATGAACCGGTTTTCCAACCCTATCTGGATTGGTTCGTCGTGGTCTTCATAGACGACATTTTGGTGTACTCGAAGTCTGAGGAGGAGCATGACGCACACCTTCATGTGGTTCTACAAGTTCTAAGGGAGAAACAGCTGTACGCTAAATTCAGCAAATGTGAGTTCTGGCTCAAGGAGGTAACTTTTCTACGGCATGTAGTTTCAGCTGAGGGCATCAGGGTGGATCCCTGTAAGATTGAGGCGGTATTGGAGTGGAAGCCACCAAAGTCAGTTACAGAAATCTGGAGTTTTCTAGGGTTGGCCGGATATTATAGGAGATTAGTGAAAAACTTCTCCTTAATCGCAGCACCGTTGACTAAGCTGTTGAGAAAAGGAGTTCCTTTTGTGTGGTCTGAGAAGCAGCAAGAGAGTTTTGATAAGTTGAAGAGGATCTTGACATAAGCACCAGTCTTAATTCAGCCTGAGGCCGAAAAGGAGTTCACGGTGTACTGTGATGCATCACATACAGGATTAGGGTGTGTATTGATGCAAGAAGGGAAGGTGGTCGCTTATGCATCACGGCAGTTGAGGCCTCACGAAGCTAACTATCCGACACATGATTTAGAATTGGCGGCAGTAGTTTTTGCCTTGAAGATTTGGAGGCACTACCATGCACGGGAGAAGCTCAGAGTGTACACAGATCATAAAAGTCAAGTACCTCCTGACTCAGAAAGATTTGAATCTGAGGCAGCGGAGGTGGATTGAGTTGTTGAAGGACTACGACTGCTTAATCGAATACCATCTGGGGAAGGCTAACGTAGTAGCTGAAGCTTTGAGTCGAAAGGTAGTAGCGGATTTGTGAGCGATGTTTACTCATCTAAGTCTCTATGAGGATGGGAGCCTTTTGGCAGAATTGCAAGTGAAGCCGTCTTGGATTAATAAGGTCAAAGAAAGGCAGATGACTGATGAAGCTTTGAATACACGAAGGTTGCAAGTACATAATGGTGAGGCTGAAGGTTTCAGCTTGGGTAGTAATGGGGTGCTATACTTTCAGGGGAGAGTATGCATGCCTAAGGATGATGAATTGAGGCAACAAATTCTTAATGAAGTTCATAGTAGTGCGTACGCTATGCACTGAAAAGTAGCAAGATGTATCGGGATTTAAGGGAGCAGTTTTGGTGGCCGGGTCTAAAGTGGAAGTAACCGAGTTAGTGGGCAAATGTCTGACATGCCAGCAAGTTAAGGCTGAGCATCAATTGCCATCGGGGCTATTTCAGCCAGTAAAGATCCCACAGTGGAAGTGGGAGGAGATTACTATGGATTTTGTAAGTGGGCTTCCCCTTACGTGCTGTAAGAAGGATGCAGTTTGGGTGGTAATAGACCGGTTGACAAAGTCGGCTCACTTCATACCGGTAAGGGTTGACTACTCGCTTCAAAGATTAGCCAAGTTGTACATCGCAGAGATAGTACGGTTGCATGGAATACCTATGTCCATTATCTCGGATCGGGATCCTCGGTTTACGTCGAGATTTTAGAAGGCCTTACATCAGGAGTTAGGCACGAGGTTAAATTTCAGCACGACTTTTCACACACAGTCTGATGGACAATCTAAGAGGGTAATCCAAGTGTTTGAAGACATGTTGAAGGGCTGTGTTTTGGACTTTCATGGTAGTTGGGAGGAGTATCTACCTTTGGCAGAGTTCGCTTATAACAATAGTCATCAAGCGAGTATTCAGATGGCACCATATGAGGCACTGTATAGTCGAAAATACCGTACCCCTACATGTTGGACGGAACTAGGAGAATGTCAGATGTTGGGTCCAGAATTGGTGGCAGAGACAGAGGATAAGGTTAAAGTAATTCGGGCTCATCTCAAAGAGGCATCGGACAGGCAAAAATCCTACGCCGATCTTAAGCGCAGAGAGGTTGAATATGCAGTGGGTGATAAGGTCTTGTTGAAGGTATCACCTTGGAAGAAGGTGCTGAGGTTTGGCCAGAAGGGCAAGCTAAGCCCTAGATTCATCGGACCGTACACAGTGTTGAAACGTGTGGGACCGGTAGCTTACCAACTTGAGTTGCCAGCAGAATTGAGCCAGATCCATGATGTCTTCCATGTTTCAATGCCGAGGCGCTATCGATCAGATCCCTCACACATTGTGCCGGTTGAGGAAATTGAAGTAAATCCGGACTTGTCTTTCGAGGAGGAGCCAGTACAAATTTTGGATCGTGATGTCAAAGTTCTACGTAAGATGTCAGTGCCATTGGTAAAGGTGTTGTGGCGAACCAAGGTACGAAGGAGGTCACATGGGAACCCGAGGATGTGATGCGATAGCAATACCCCCAACTCTTCTGATCCAGGTAATTTCGAGGCCAAAATTCTTTTAAGGGGGTAGAACTGTAACATCCTGAATTAGGGGTTGTTTGAAAATTTAATTTAATTAATTTCCCATGTGTGTGCTTGAAGAAATAAATACTATGATCATTTGACATGTTTTAGGGTCTAGAAATAACCCCGAGCTAGGCCTGACTTAGAACTAAAAATTTCTTTTTAAGTGCTTAAAGGAGGGAAGCTAGGTGAGATAGGGGTTAAGAAAATTTTTGAAAGGAACTTGACACAAAAAAACTAATTGGCTAAGCGGCTTCCATGCGCCACTTAAGAGCTGGAGGAGAAGAGGGGCGCAGGTCACAAGTTCGAGTGGCTGGAAGGGCGTTTTGCATTTTGTTTTTATATGTGCGGTGATGGGCTTAAGTAGGAAGGCTTTATAAATAAAAGGTGTGGTTTTATGACATGAAAGTCGGGTTGGAAGAAATGGCATGGGGCGTTGGAAGAGAGGGCTGCGGCAGTCACTCCTCTAGGTTCCAGGTTCGAACCTAAGAGGCAGCAAATGTTTTTATTTTTATTTTATGAAGCTGGCGTGAAGGAGAATGAGAGCTAATGGTCTGTTTTTTTTGGACTTTTAAATTGATAAGGATAAAAGCTTATTTTTTTTGCACATATTCGGCTGGAGGAGTAGGTGTTAGTAGCTTATTTTCATTCAATTTGTTTGAGGAAATTAAGGGATAAATGTTATATTTTCTTGAGTGATAATTAAAGCTGAATTATCACAAAGAGGGGGAGGAATTGGCCGATTATAGGACTCCTTGGGGGCTGTCCACTTTTGGGTTTGATATGGCAAGGAGTGCCGAAATTCTTTAAAAGTTTTCTTTCTTTTCCCTCTTGATTACTAAAGAATTCTCCCTAGCCTCTCTTGTCAAAATTCTTCAAAAGTTCTTTTTTTCTCTTGTTTCTTCTAAGCCGAACCTACCCCTTTCTTCTTCTCAAAATTCCAGTCCTTCCATCTTGTGATTAGGCCGAATCTCCCCTCCCTAACTAAGGTGCTACCGATTTTCATAGTGTGGTAAGGGATCTCTCTAAGTTTAATCTTTATTCTTATTATGGCTAGCCGAAACCATGAGGTTTAACCCTAAATTCTTGTGTATAACCGGACCTATTCAGGGTCTTGGATTGGAAATCCTCACTAGAAGCCAGCGTTAAGGAGAATTAAGAGGTCTTTCGGGATTTGTTTTCCAAAGGTGAGTTGGTAAGCACATTCGGCCAAGGGCCTTTTGATAAAAGTTTATTGCTTAAATGCCGAAACTAATGTGTGCCATGGATTTAGGGGCTAATTAAGGCTTCGGGATTTGTTTGGAAATCAAATCCGTTTAAGGTAAGTGCCGCAAGAGCCTTTGGTAATTCTTTTAGTTTGGCCGAATAGACCAAAGCCCCTAATCATGTGTTGGCCGATTGTAGGAGGAACCAACATCTCGGAATTTCGCTCGTATATTCGGGATTTACTAGTAAATAGGTGTGTAAAAACTCACTACACACTTTATTAATCTACATGACTTTTTTGTTTGCTTTTTAATCTTTTTGGTTGTGATTAGCTTGTGGCATAATCATGGTTGCCGGGTAAGTCCCCTAATTTGTGGTCTATGATATATGGTTGAGCTTGCCATCACATGCTATGTTGTACATAATGCATGATATATATGGGATTATGATATTGTATGTAAGCATGATGATGGTGGGATTGATGAGAGGAGAGGACGATTTTATGGACTGTCGCTAGTGGTTTTGACCACAAGATGGGTTGGCCCCATCAAATTATTTGTGACCTATGGTCATCAGTGGTTTTGACCACACCGATTGATAAATTACGACTAAGTTCCAGTGGTTTGGTACTGCCAGTGGTTTTGACCACACTTGATAAATTGTGACCTATGGTCATTAGTGGTTTTGACCACACGATGGGTTGGCCCCATCATTTCTTTTGTGACACTAGTCACCAGTGGTTTTGACCACCAGTGGTTTTGACCACACGGGGTAGAAAAGGAGTATGGATGGTTAGTTGGGTTGCATGTGCATGTTTATTAATAAATTGTGCATGAGTTGTATTTTTCGGGTGGGGGATTTACACACTGAGTCTTGGTGACTCACCCCTTCCCAAACTATTTTGCAGATGAGTAGATTGCGGAGATGGAGCCGGAGAGGACTCGAGGCGGCCATGCTTATCAGAGGATTTGAAATTTCTTTGTTTTAGTTAATCTTATTTATTTTTCTAAGTCTTTTATTTTAGGATTGTAATAAGGCCGCTATTTACTATTCGGATGTTATTTTACTTTACTTATGTTATGTTACAAATGAAGTTTTTAAATGTTAAATGAACCGGTTACTTTTAACTTTTTCAATCTTAATAAAGTTTACAGGTTTTCAAAGATGTTACCATCGGGTAACAAAAATTAAACCAAGTCAACTATAACTTTGACGATTTTAAAATGCTACATGATCAACTGTTTTCAAAAGGGTTATCAACCCAACTATATTTATAATAAGCCCAACTAAGTTTTCAAACACCGTTTCAAAAACCTTTGCCATATTTTAACAAGTTTTCACCAGAAAATCAATGTCTTTCAAAACGCTTTTACTCCGTGACATACCAGATCCGGTCAGGGCTCATGGGCTGGGTTTGGGGTGTTACATTGGAAATGTTAAGTTTAAAAGAGGAAAGTGAACATTTTTGGAAACTTGGAAATGTCAAGTTTAAAAGAAGAAAGTTAACATTTTTGGAAACTTGGAAATGTTAAGTTAATGTCTTGGAAATGTAAGGAAATGTCTTGTCTTGGAAATGTAGGGAAATGTCCTGGAAATGTAAGGAAATGTCTTGTCTTGGAAATGTAGGGAAATGTCCTAGAAATGTAAGGAAATCTTTTAGAAATGTTAAGCTTAAAAGAGGAAATTAAAACAAGGTGGCCTTAAGAAAATTAATAGAAGAAATATGACACAAGGACGGGCTTGGAGAAGTGGCTAGGAGGCACCACTTAAGGCCCAGGTAAGTGACACCACCTACATATGCAATTGGGCTTGTGTTCGAGCCACAGGGAAAGCAAAAAGAAGTTTTATTTTTGCTACAAGATAGGTAGAAGTGGACTGTAATAAGGCACTAAAAGGGAGGTGTTTTATTTTTGTTAAAATTCGGCAAATAAGATGGATAAGTGATGGATTATTCTTAATAATTTTAAGTGAAGAGATAAGGAGAAAAGCTAGGAAAGGCTAGTGTTTGAGTGTTAGCCGAAAACTCATTCTCTTCTCATCTTTTTCATTTGTGCTGAAATTCTAAACAAGAAGTGTCCATCTTTTTACTTTGTTTTCTTTTCATCTCTTTCTCTAGCCAAACCTTTACAAAGCAATTAAGCCTCTTTCTCGCTTTTCTTTTCTTTCTCTTCAAAGCCATCACCTTTCTTTCTTTTGATTAGCGAACCCTATAGCCTTGTTCTTTTCTTTTTTCTCGCTCATTCAATCATCATCTACCCCAAGACCAATCTTTTCTCATTATTGACAAAAGTCAAATCACAAATATCTCCTTAGTCCATAGTCAATCTCTCAGAGGTGCAACAAAGAACAATGACTTCGTAAGTAAGGGTAAGGATCTATTATTATCATTATGTTTCTTTTCTTCAAAGACCAAGATTAAGATTCTAATGCTATTTGTATCCCTTGGTCGAAACTACAAAGGATCTTTCGGATTTTGTCTATTGTCGATCACCGTGGAGAAGAGACTACTTTTCGGATTTAAAGATTCAAGGTAAGACATGTGAATATTCGGCCAAGGCCTATTTTTGGTGTTTTAGGTCTAGTTCATATTTATTCAACATAGCTGAAACTAACAAGTTAATAGATCTAAGCATCAGTCGACTACAAGGAAGGGGAAATTCTTTTCCCGAAGGTACACCATAGGCCTCGTGTTCCCTAGTTATTCGGTGAGTTTTGGGATTTAAAATCCACAAGGTAAGTATCTATAGCATTCGGCCAAGGCCATGTTGAGTAAATAGATGTGTTTCATTAATATTTAAAAGCCGAAACTAATCTATTCAAGTAATCTAGTGATTGCCGATTTCAAGAAAGAAGGATACAAAGTTTTCGACATTTGATTAGACATCAATCGGCAAAGAAGGTAAGGATTTAGTGTACTAATCCTACTAGGATTTGGTTTTGGTGGTAATGGGTTTTCATTAAAACTTTAATATGGGACGAATGTAGGGAGTTAAAATCTAAGGCGAGAGATCGGATTTCGGATTTCAAAGAAATTGTTAAGTTTAATCGGTGTGTACCCCACTACTTTTTAATAAGATTTATGGCAATAATTAATATGTGCATGTTTATAAGAATGTGAATATGGCTAAGATACTATGCTATGGTACAAAAGTACTCAGGTACGTTTCCTACTCCTACTAGGATTATGTGAAATATTTGTTACGACACATGTATGACATTATAAGAATGTGAAATAAGAATTTGGCATGTTAATGCATGATATGTATGATATGGGGCATATGGGTTATATGAAAAGGGGAAGTGAATGTGGTGACCTAAGACCACGATAATCGAATGTGGTGACCTAAGACCACGATATCTCGAATGTGGTGACCTAAGACCACGATATCTTAATGTGGTGACCTAAGACCACGAATTTTATAAGAGGCGATGAGCACGCCGACCGCAGCGATCGCCTTCGATGGTGTGTAGCGGATGGAGGGTTGACTTAGTAGTCCCCACGGTGTGCAGTGTGATGGTACGGTGATGTGCAATGGATGGCATATAGGTTTGGGTTCGGGTTGCATCATTATTTTATATTTGCTATATGATTATGTATGTGATGTGATAATATGCCTGAATCTATTTGGACATAGTTTTTGTGTACACATTGAGTCTGTTGACTCACCCCCTTGTGGGATTACTTTTCAGGTGACGATCAGTAATGGATCGGGTCGGCAGGAGCTTAAAGGTGGCCATGCACAGCAAGGAATTTATTCAATTTCATTTTTTTTATTTTATTAAGTACTTTGAATTTATTTTATTTTTTTGGGAATTATTTGATGTAATAAGGCCATAGTAGAACTACTATACGTTGCTTTTATTTATTAAGCTTACAATCTTTTATTTATTAAAAGATTAAGTAAATTTGTTTTAAAACAAAGCCTAAACATTTTTGTCACCTAAAGTAAAGGATTTTAATAATGAAATAAACTTGTTTTCAACTCAAGCCCAACCCAAAACAATCTTTCTTTCAAAACACACAAGTTTTTCCTAAGTAACAAAAGAATTTGAAACGGTTTACACCGGGGAACATACTAGATCCGGTCAAGGCTCGTGGGCTGGGTTTGGGGTGTTTCACTTATACTACTACTTCAAACTTTAATACGAACTGCTCTATATCGTCACGAATAAACATATTCATTCTTTCAAATTATCAAAATATCAACGAACATATCACCCATAATTATGTTAGCATCAATTAAACTAATTACTATAAATTAACATAACACTATCCATTTGTAATTAGGTGTCTTATAGCCGAATGAGTATATTAGTCGTAATTATTTTATATTAATCAAATAACTTTACTTATTATAGTCTATCACATGCACACCATATCTAATGTCTCACATCAATACTTACCATTTTAAAACCCCAATGAATAATATGACCATCAATTTAAAACACTACTATGGTCGAATACTTATAAGTTACATATTTCAACTTAATCCATAATATAATACAATCATTAGTCACCTATACCAATATGACTTGATTCTTTCATGATATGTATTGTACATACATACAAGTTTAAGCAAAATATATTCATTTACCAATAAGTACTATATACATTTTCGAAACAAGCTTATGATCTCACCTATCACATACATATCATAATTTGATATACCTCCAAGCTAAGGTTTTAGGGTATTCGAACACACCAATAATAAACCAAAATCATGCATGACTAAACCATAGTTAATTTAAATAAATTAACATCAATTTGCGTCTACTATATTCATGAAGCATCCATTCGAATTGCTTAGATTACATACCCTTTTTAAACTTCATGTATTATACAGACCAAAATATATATAAAGACCAAAATGTACAAACATATACATCAACTCAAGCATAACAAATTAACCCGAGTATAGAAGTGGAGCCATATTCGCACGGCATTTATATACATTTCTAAACAAAAGAAATCCATAATTACTATAAGCTTATACATGCCATAATTTCCCAAAGTCTTATACTAAGTAGAAGAAACAAAATACCAAAAGTATCTGATAATGTGATAGAATTCGACTAAGATCCCCAATTTCGAGCTTCAACCTTCCGATCTAAGACAAACAAACAACACACATCCGGTGTAACATCCTGATAATTAGGGGTTATGCATCTTACTTAATTGAATGATGTTGCATGCTTAATTATTATTAAGTGTATTTTGGAAGTTATTTGAGCTTCATTAATTAAGTGAATGCTTAGTAAAACTTTTAATTTCTAATAATTAAGAGAGAGAGCTAAGCAAATTAGGCTTTAAGAATTAATGATAAGAGGTTTTAGCATGAGTTGAGTAATTGGCAAGGTGGTTAAGATGCATGGATGTGTGCTTGAGGAGGGAGGTTCGAATCTCCTAACTAGCATAAGGGAGGATTTTATTTTATTTTATTTTTTTGTTTTCTTCCCTATAAGTGTCAGCCAAGAATGTTCTAGAGTGGATGAGTGTTCTCTTAATTTTGGCTATTTGACCAAGTGAAAAAGGAAGCTAAGAACTTATGGTATGGAATTATAAGTTGATGATAAGATGAGGGGGACAAAAGGCATAATATTGGGCAATGTTTTGGGAGTGTGTTCATGGTCATTTGACCATGAACCTAGAAGGCATGAAGGGTTAAGGGAGTGGCTTAATTGTGTAGCAAATTTTGGATATGATGGGGAAGAAACAAGGAGGAAAAAGGGGAATGATGTTGGCTAGGTTGACCGAAAATTTGTGTAGCCATTAGGGTGCTAGTTGGCCAATAATCCTAGCAAAATTGTCCATCTTTTCTCATTTCTCCAAAAATTCTCCTCTTAGCAGAATCTTGCTTTGGGAATTAGGAAAAACTTCTCTTTGTTTTGGTTCTCATTTTGACCATTTGGTTAAAATTCCTCTCTCTCAAAATTCTTGTCAAAAGCCTCAAAAGTTGGAAAGCCTTTCTTCTTTTCTTCCTTTTCTCTCATTGCCGAAAGTACCAAAAGGTTCAAGCACCATTTTCTTCTTCATTTCTCCGTCTTGGTCGAATGCATCTAAGCCCCAAAACCAATCTCCTTTCTCTTTGATCAGTTCTCCTTTTCTTTTCTTTTCATTTTAATTCTCTCTTTCTTTCCCTCTTTCAAAACTACAAAGGATCAAGAACCATTTTCTTCAATTTTTACCTCTTTGGCGAATGTGCATAGGCCTCTAAACCTATCCCTTTTCTTTTCTTTATCATCATCTTTTCTTTCTTCTCTCTATAGAAACTATTTTCTTTTAAACCAAGAATCATCAACCCTTCTCTTCTTTTTGATTTAGGCCAATCTTCAAGAGAGTAAGTAAAACTTTACATTCATAGTTTTCATTATTTCTTTTACTAATAGTTGATTTTAGAAACATGATCTCTTATTTTCTCTCTCAGGCTGAATCCTTGGAAGGGATTTTTAAGGATCCTTGTTGAAGAAGACTTTTAAGAAGTGATCTTTCGGATCATCTAAGGTAGGATTATTCCCTTTTGGTTATATCAAATATTTTTGAATGGATCACTAATCAACGTTATTTTAGGGACGATTTAAGATCAACAAGATAGGTAAGAAAAGGGCCGTACGGAGTGTTTGGAAGAGAGGAGGCATTCATTTACCATCAAACTTCAAACGAAGGGCGATATCGTGATTAGAGACTTTCCACGGGTTGTGGACCATCCGTTAACGAGGATCGGTTATTTGAAGTAGTCGTATAACCGAACCACTTTACGTTGGTGGAATATCACCGGTTTTGATCCATCTAGTGGAGAAAACCACAAATAACTGCGCTCGAGAATCCAAGGTAAGGATTTAGATCCCTCATCAATAAGTACAATTTTATTAGCAATAGTGCATACTAACCAAGTCTCATTAATCAAATAGGTGTTGACGAGCGAGAGAGTATTGTTCTTACTGTCACTAGGTGTGTAACCT
This sequence comes from Gossypium rotundifolium, assembly GCA_025506655.1. NCBI lineage: Eukaryota > Viridiplantae > Streptophyta > Magnoliopsida > Malvales > Malvaceae > Gossypium > Gossypium rotundifolium. Next base: position 19,262,894 of record CP106733.1, on the reverse strand, counting down.
TACATTAAAAATCTCATAAGATTTACATATATTTAAATGTGACTATATGACCATGTATATGATTGTGATTTTGGATACCATTTAGTAGTATACGATATTCAGGTATGTTTACCCCAATATTTTGTTCATTTTGCTATTTGCATAAAAGTGAAATAAGCATGACTATATTATGTTTTGTGGGGTAAATAGCATGAAAATCTGATTTGATATGTATGTGCATGGGCATATGGATATTATTGATAAAGGAGGAAGTATTCTGGTGGTTTTACCACATTTCTGGTAACTTCGGTCACATATTTGACTCGGTGACTTGGTCACATATTTGACTCGGTGACCTCGATCACATATTTGAACTCCGTGACTTGGTCACATATGTGAATCTGGTGACTTCGGTCACGTATTTGAAATTTGGACTTCAGTCAGGTGACTTCGGTCACATCTGTTTTGGTGGCTTTGCCACAACATTATAAGGGCGATGTGCATGTTGACTACAGCAACTGCCTTCGATGGTGTGTAGCGGATGGAGGGTCAATTTAGTAATCCCCACGGTGTGTTGGTTGGTACGGGTGGTGTGTAGCGGATGGATATTTAGGTGGGCCAGGCTTGCATTTCATTTCATGTACATAACCATGTAATATTGAATGACTATTATTTGATCTGCTATGAAATGGGCCTTTGGGCTAAACATGAGCTAAATGGGCCTTTGGGCTAAATATGAGCTAAATGGGCCTTTGGGCTAAATATGAGTTAAATGGGCCTATGGTCATATGTGAAATTTTTGGACTTAAAGCATATGATAAAATGGACTTTTTAGTGTATGTGTTATACATTGAGTTTATGACTCACCCTTTTGTGGGATAAACTTTTCAGATAATTCATAGTGCGATGGATCGAATTGAAGAAGGATTTCGAGGTGGCGGTGCTTTCAGTATCAAGTATTGTGGAGATTTCCCAACTTAAACTTATTAATTTAAATTTTATTACTTAGACTTTATTTTGGGTTTGCTATTTTTGTAATAAGGCCACTATAAACTACTTTTAAATTTTGTGTTTGGATTTATTTTAAATTCGCCATGAACAATTATCAATTAAATAACTAAATGGTTTTCGATAAATATTTTAAAAGGTTTTTGTCAATATATATATATATATATATATATATATGTTTTAAGAAAATATAAATCTATTTTTCAACTAAGCCCAACTCGATCTTTAAGTTAATCCGTTTTACTTAAAATCATCAAGTTTTCTTGAACAAAACGAGATTCCACTAAAGTTTTACTCGAGGAACATACCAAATCCGGTTAGACTTTTTAGGCCGGGTTTGGGGTGTTTCAGCTTGGTATCGAGCCCGCTTTAAACTCTCGGCCTTGGGTTTTGAAGCCCACAACGTTTTCAAAAGTTGGCCCAAATGACTTTTTGAAAGTTTTCTTAAGTTAAATAGTTTTATAAGAGCATGGCACTCGAGTTCTCGGCCCAGATCCATCAGGTATGTACTTTATCGATATGTGATATGTATGATAGTTTAAGCATAAACTACACTTTAGAGACATGGACCTTAGGTGTTTGTGTGCTACTACGGAAAAACTACTGAATATATGTTTCATAAAACTTTCCTTTAATAAGAAGTGAAAAGACTCTAATACATAAGACTTTTTCGTAAAAACAGATAATACGCGTAGTAGACATGAGTTCTAGGGGACGTGGTCGTCGTGGACGTGAAAGAGAAAGAATGACTGTTTCAAAACCAGTTCGATCTGGTCAAGGTTCCGAGAATGAAGCTCCGCCACCGGCTGTTGGGGTGGACTTTCAAGAACAAAATGAAGGAGGTGACGCAGTATCACAAGCTATGTTGCGAGTTTTGGAACGAGTAGCAGAAGCTAGTTCTGGAAATGGGTCTCGAAAGTCAGTAGCTGAGAGACTTAGATCGAATGGAGCTGAGGTTTTCAGAGGAGTATCTGGAGTAGCTCCAAATGTAGCTGAATATTGGTTGGAGGCAATCGAGAGGATCATGGACGATATAGACTGCACTGATGAAGAGAAATTGAAAGGTGCTATTTCACTTCTCCGTGATGAAGCCTATCAGTGGTGGCTCACTATCAAGGAGAGAACCCCATGGATCGTCTGGATTGCGGGTATTTTAAGATTAAATTCGAAGGAAAATACGTTGGAGCTAGCTACATCGACTCCCAGAGGAAGACATTTCTGAATTTGGTCCAAGGAACAAGTCGATAGCTGAATATGAAGCAGAATTTTTGTGACTTAGCCGTTATGCCAGAGGGATAGTGGCTACGGAATATGAACGGTGTATCAGATTTGAAGATGGACTTAGAGATGAGCTAAGAGTGATGATTGCTCCACACCGTGAAAGAGATTTTGCAATCTTAGTGGAAAGGGAAAGAATTACCGAAGAGGCTAAACGGACTGAGAGACAGAACCGGGACAGAGGCCAGAGCAAGAATAAGAGAAGCTTTGGGTCCTCAGGGTCGTCCGAGAATTTTCAGAAGAAATCAAGAAGTGATGGTCCGCGAAATCAACAGACTACTACGGGTGGACAAAATCGTACTTGTTCTCAGTGTGGGAAAATACACTCGGGAGAATGTTGGAAAAAGACCGGCGGATGTTTCAAGTGCGATTCGAAGGATCATATGATCAAAGATTGCCCGATGAATTCGGAGAAGAACCGTCCAAAGAAGTCGTGGTGCTAATCAGTGATGAGGTGGACAGCAGCAGATAAGAGGCCGTGGCCCAAATGGAAGGGCAATGGTTCTAGTAGGGTCGCGGAACTTCGTGTAGAGGCGATGGTAGCTCGAGGCGAGACAACCAGGTTTGGTGTATGCGGTTAAATCGCAGAGAAGACGATGGCGCACCGATGTTATCACGCACGCGTTCGATTTACGGTTGCCCTTTATTGCTTTGATAGATATAGGATCAACTCATTCCTATATCGCTAGTGAAGTATCCGAGACTTTGCATGTGACTTCAAACGCACCTAGGAAGATGATCATACTTAGTCCTTTAGGACAGACAGTAGTTGTAGATAAACTTTTTAAGGAAGTGCCTTTAGAAGTTCAAGGGATTCAGTTTCCGGTTGATCTAATGGAGTTGCCATTTGGAGAATTCGACCTAATCTTAGGCATGAACTGGCTTGTGAAGTACCGTGCAAATGTGGATTGTGCTGCTAAGAGAATGTCCTTAAGAACTTTTGATGACAAGGAAGTTGTAGTGTTGGGCAAGAGACGAAACTACTTATCTAATGTAGTATCCGCTCTTAAGGCGGAAAAGATGGTTAGAAAGGGATGTGAAGCTTTCCTGATGTTAGTGAATGCTTTGGAGGCTAAGGAGACAAGCTGTTAATGAAGTCGAGACAAAGAAGGAATTTGTAGATGTTTTTCCTAAGAACTTCCGTGTTTGCCTCCGGATCGTGAGGTAGAATTCGGATAGATTTATTACAGGCACGCGCCAGCTTTCTATTGCTCCATATAGAATGGCACCGAAGGAGTTGGTTGAGCTTAAGGCTCAAATTCAGGAGTTACTTGATCGTGGATTCATTCGACCTAGTGTGTCTCCATGGGGAGCACCGGTCCTATTCGTGAAGAAGAAGGATGGATCGATGAGGATGTGTATAGACTACCGGCAGTTGAATAAGCTGACCATCAAGAACAAGTATCCTTTGCCAAGGATCGACGACTTGTTCGATCGACAAGGGCTGCGGTATTCTCAAAGATTGATCTAAGGTCGGGTATCATCACTTAAAGTGAAAGAAGCGGATATCCATAAGACGGCTTTCCGAACTAGATATGGGCATTATGAATTTCTGGTAATGCCTTCGGATTGACGAACGCCCCAGCTGCGTTTGTGGATATGATGAACCGAATTTTTTAGCCCTACTTGGATCAATTCGTCGTGGTATTCATAGACGACATCCTGGTGTATTCTAAGTCCGAAATGGAACATGATGAGATCTCCGAATTGTGTTGTGAGTTTTAAGGGAAAAGAAGCTGTATGCCAAATTCAGCAAGTGTGAATTTTGGCTGAAAGAAGTTGCATTTTTAGGCCATGTAGTATCTGCGGAAGGGATAAGGGTGGATCCTCAGAAGATTGAGGTGTGCTAGATTGAAACCACCTAAGTCCGTGAATCGAGGTTCGCAGCTTGGGTTTAGCGGATACTATGTAAGATTCGTTGAAGGATTTTCATCGATAGCTGCACCTTTAACGAAATTGTTGAGAAAGGAAGTACCTTTCGTGTGGACTGATAAGCAGCAAGAGAGTTTTGAGAAGCTCAAGAAAGTTTTGACTGAAGCTCCGGTTTTGATCCAGCCTGAGGCAGGGAAGGATTTCGTCGTGTATTGTGACACTTCTCACACCGAATTAGGATGTGTTCTGATGCAAGGCGGGAAGGTAGTTGCATATGCGTCTCGGCAGTTGAGACCGCACGAGGTTAATTACCCGACGCATGACTTGGAGTTGGCAGCTGTAGTCTTTGCTCTTAAGGTTTGGAGACATTACTTATACGGGGAGAAGTCAGTGATATACACGGACCACAAAAGTCTGAAATATCTACTGACTCAGAAAGAACTGAATTTGAGGCAACGAAGGTGGATAGAGTTGTTGAAAGACTTCGACTGTTCCATCAAGTACCACCCGGGCAAGGCGAATGTGGTGGCGGGGCGCCTAAGTCGAAAAGTGGTGTCGATTTAAGGCGATGTTTGCACATCTTAGTCTTTACGATGACTAAGCTTGTTGGCGTAACTTGAGTTAAGCTTCGACATGGTTAAGTCAAGTGAAAGAGAGGCGATTAGTAGATGAAGATCCGAGTGAAAAGCTTGGCAGTCAGAGTGGGAAATTGGAAGATTTTGGTATTAATAAAGGACGGGTATTGTGTTTTAAAGGTAAAGTCCAGATGCCAAAGGATCGGGAGTTGAGGCAAAGATACTTGAGAATCGCATGGTAGCCCCTATGCTATGCATCCCGGAGGAAGTAAATTATACCGAGATTTGCGAGATCAATTTTGGTGGCCTGGACTTAAACGGGAAGTTACGGAGTTTGTAGGAAAGTGTTTAACGTGTCAGCAAGTTAAGACTGAACATCAAGTACCTTCGGGATTGCTTCAACCGATAAAGATTCCGCAGTGAAAGTGGGAGAGAATCACCATGGACTTTGTTAGTGGGCTTCCTCTTACGCCTACTAAGAAAGACTCTATATGGGTGATAGTGGACCGATTGATGAAATCTGCACATTTTATCCCAGTTCGGATTGATTACTCTTTGCAGAAATTGGCGAAGTTATATGTGGCTGAGATTGTGAGATTGCATGGAGTGCCATTGTCGATTATTTCGGATAGAGATCTGAGATTTACGTCGCGATTTTGGAAAGCATTGCATCAGGCTTTGGGCACTAGATTGGATTTCAAGACGCATTTCATCCTCGATCGGACGGTCGACCGAAAGAGTAATCCAAATCTTAGAAGATATGTTAAGGGATGTGTGATAGATTTCAAGGGAAGTTGGGAGGAATTCTTACTGTTGGCAAAATTTATGCGTACAACAACAGCTTCCAATCCAAAGATACTGGATGGCACCATATGAAGCACTATATGGACGAAAGTGTCGCACTCCTACGTGTTGGATGTAATTAGGGAACGTTAGATTTTGGGTCCGAGATAGTGGTTGAATCCAAGAAAAGGTTAAGATAATCCGGGCTCGGTTAAAGGAAGCATCCGATGACAAAAATCGTACGCAGATCTAAAGCGGAAAGAAATAGAGTATGCAATGGGAGACCAAGTTTTCCTAAAGGTTTCACCTTGGAAAAAGGTGATGAGATTTGGACGCAAAGGAAACTAAGTCCTGTGTTCATTGGACCTTATCGGATTGTGAAGCGGGTCGGATCAGAGCATATCGCTTAGATTTGCCTTCTAATTGAAGCAAATGCATGATGTGTTCCATGTTTCAATGTTACGCCGCTACCATTCGATCCATCTCATGTAGTGCCGCTTGAGGAGGTGGAATTAAGATCGATTTGTCATATAAAGAGGAACCAATTCAAATTCGAGCGAGATGTAAAGGTTTTACGGAGAAAGTCGGTTCCTCTCACAAAGTATTATGGCGTAATCATGGATCGAAGAAGCTTCGTGGGAATCGGAGGAAGCGATCGACACTATACCTTCACTTATTCCACCTGTAATTTCGAGGATGAAATTATTTTAAGGGGTAGAAGCGTAACATCCTCGATAATTAGGGTTATGCATCTTACTTAATTGAATGATGTTGCATGCTTAATTATTATTAAGTGTATTTTGGAAGTTATTTGAGTTTCATTAATTAAGTGAATGCTTAGTAAAACTTTTAATTTCTAATAATTAAGAGAGAGAACTAAGTAAATTAGGCTTTAAGAATTAATGATAAGAGGTTTTAGCATGAGTTGAGTAATTGGCAAGGTGGTTAAGATGCATGGATGTGTGCTTGAGGAGGGAGGTTCGAATCTCCTAACTAGCATAAGGGAGGATTTTATTTTATTTTATTTTTTTTGTTTTCTTCCCTATAAGTGTCAGCCAAGAATGTTCTAGAGTGGATGAGTGTTCTCTTAATTTTGGCTATTTGACCAAGTGAAAAAGGAAGCTAAGAACTTATGGTATGGAATTATAAGTTGATGATAAGATGAGGGGGACAAAAGGCATAATATTGGGCAATGTTTTGGGAGTGTGTTCATGGTCATTTGACCATGAACCTAGACGGCATGAAGGGTTAAGGGAGTGGCTTAATTGTGTAGCAAATTTTGGATATGATGGGGAAGAAACAAGGAGGAAAAAGGGGAATGATGTTGGCTAGGTTGACCGAAAATTTGTGTAGCCATTAGGGTGCTAGTTGGCCAATAATCCTAGCAAAATTGCCCATCTTTTCTCATTTCTCCAAAAATTCTCCTCTTAGCCAAATCTTGCTTTGGGAATTAGGCAAAACTTCTCTTTGTTTTGGTTCTCATTTTGACCATTTGGTTAAAATTCCTCTCTCTCAAAATTCTTGTCAAAAGCCTCAAAAGTTGGAAAGCCTTTCTTCTTTTCTTCCTTTTCTCTCATTGCCGAAAGTACCAAAAGGTTCAAGCACCATTTTCTTCTTCATTTCTCTCTCTTGGCCGAATGCATCTAAGCCCCAAAACCAATCTCCTTTCTCTTTGATCAGTTCTCCTTTTCTTTTTCTTTTCATTTTAATCCTCTATTTTCTTTCCCTCTTTGCCGAAACTACAAAGGATCAAGAACCATTTTTCTTCAATTTTTACCTCTTTGGCCGAATGTGCATAGGTCTCTAAATCTATCCCTTTTTCTTTTCTTTATCATCATATTTTCTTTCTTCTCTCTATAGAAACTATTTTCTTTTAAACCAAGAATCATCAACCCTTCTCTTCTTTTTGATTTAGGCCAAATCTTCAAGAGAGTAAGTAAAACTTTCCGTTCATAGTTTTCATTATTTCTTTTACTAATAGTTGATTTTAGAAACATGATCTCTTATTTTCTCTCTTAGGCCAAATCCTTGGAAGGGATTTTCAAGGATCCTTGTTGAAGAAGACTTTTAAGAAGTGATCTTTCGGATCATCTAAGGTAGGATTATTCCCTTTTGGTTATATCAAATCTTTTTGAATGGATCGCTAATCAACGTTATTTTAGGGACGATTTAAGATCAACAAGATAGGTAAGAAAAGGGCCGTACGGAGTGTTTGGAAGAGAGGAGGCATTCCTTTACCATCAAACTTCAAACGAAGGGCAGTATCGGCGGTTAGAGACTTTCCACCGGGTTGTGGACCCTTTGCTAACGAGGATCGGTTATTTGAAGTAGTGCGTACAATCGAACCACTTTACGTTGGTGGAATATCAGCGGGTTTTGATCCATCTAGTGGAGAAAACCACAAATAACTCGCTGCTCGAGAATCAAGGTAAGGATTTAGATCCTCATCAATAAGTACAATTTTATTAGCAATAGTGTATACTAACCAAGTGTGTTAATCAAATAGGTGTTGACAAGCGAGAGAGTATTGTTCTCACTGTCACTAGGTGTGTAACCTTACATTAAAAATCTCATAAGATTTACATATATTTAAATGTGACTATATGACCATGTATATGATTGTGATTTTGGATACCATTCAGTGGTATATGATATTCAGGTATGTTTACCCCAATATTTTGTTCATTTTGCTATTTGCATAAAAGTGAAATAAGCATGACTATATTATGTTTTGTGGGGTAAATAGCATGAAAATCTGATTTGATATGTATGTGCATGGGCATATGGGTATTGTTGATAAAGGAGGAAGAATTCTGGTGGTTTTACCACATTTCTGGTGACTTCGGTCACATATTTGACTCCGGTGACTTCGGTCACATATTTGACTCCGGTGACCTCGGTCACATATTTGAACTCCGGTGACTTCGATCACATATGTAAATCTGGTGACTTCAATCACGTATTTGAAATTTGGACTTCGGTCAGGTGACTTCAGTCACATCTGTTTTGGTGGCTTTGCTACAACATTATAAGGGCGATGTGCATGTTGACCGCAAAGAATCGCCTTCGATGGTGTGTAGCGGATGGAGGGTCGATTTAGTAATCCCCACGGTGTGTTGGTTGGTACGGTGGTGTGTAGCGGATGGATATTTAGGTGGGCGGGCTTGCATTTCATTTCATGTACATAACCATGTAATATTGAATGACTATTATTTGATCTGCTATGAAATGGGCCTTTGGGCTAAACATGAGCTAAATGGGCCTTTGGGCTAAATATGAGCTAAATGGGCCTTTGGGCTAAATATGAGCTAAATGGGCCTATGGTCATATGTGAAATTTTTGGACTTAAAGCATATGATAAAATGGACTTTTTAGTGTATGTGTTATACATTGAGTTTATGACTCACCCTTTTGTGGGATAAACTTTTCAGATAATTCATAGTGCGATGGATCGAATCACAAGGATTTCGAGGTGGCGATTTCGTATCAAGTATTGTGGAGATTTCCAACTTAAACTTATTAATTTAAATTTTATTACTTAGAATTTATTTTGGGTTTGCTATTTTGTAATAAGGCCACTTGTAAACTACTTTTAAATTTTGTGTTTGGATTTATTTTAAATTCGCCATGAACAATTATCAATTAAATAACTAAATGGTTTTCGATAAATATTTTAAAAAGGTTTTTGTCAAGAATATATTTATATGTTTTAAGAAAATACAAATCTATTTTTCAACTAAGCCCAACTCGATCTTTAAGTTAATCCATTTTACTTAAAATCATCAAGTTTTCTTGAACAAAACGAGATTCCGCTAAAGCTTTACTCAAGGAACATACCAAATCCGGTTAGACTTTTTGGGCCGGGTTTGGGGTGTTTCATCCGGTAAGCTATAATAGCTTAGTAAGTTCTAAGTAAAGGAAAATAAGCATAACCAAATATTATACAAGTTTTATTCAACTCAACTTAATCATTAATTTAACTTGTAGCTTCCACTCACATACCTAATTACCAATCATTCAATCACATTCTTTTAATCACCATGGTATCTCTGAATATTCACATATAAATCCTCATATCTCAAAGTATTACCTAACTTACCAATTTAACAATTTAACATACAATACATACATACCTGACACTCCCATGTACCTCCTTTAGAGATTTCATTATCTATAAAACATGCCAACCCATATACTTAAAGTAATTCCCGTAACGTATCACTCACATAGAGCCGTTACATAATATTTCGCACACACTGTGCCAACTTCCCGTAACGTATCGCTCACATAGAGCCGTTACATATCATTTCCGTACACAGTGCCAACTTCCCGTAACGTGTCGCTCACATAGAACCGTTACATAATATTTTCGCACACACAGTGCCAACTTCCCGTAACATACCGCTCACATAGAGCCGTTACATAATATTTTCGCACACACAGTGCCAACTTCCCGTAATATATCGCTCACATAGAGCCGCTACATATCATTTTCGCACACACAGTGCCAACTTCCCATAACGTGTCGCTCACATAGAGCCATTACATAATATTTCCGCACACAAAGTGCCAACTTCCCGTAACGTATAGTTTACATAGAGCCGTTACATATCATTTTTGCACACACAGTGCCAACTTCCCGTAAGGTGCCGCTCACATAGAGCCGTTACATAATATTTCCGTACACACAAAGTCATACAACCAATTTCATATTACTCATATGCTAAGGTTCATGTTTGGTATTCATGTCACACACATATACATATATTCGAATCGACTCTCCTTACTATATCTATCATCCCATTCGAACTCTTCCATATAATTACAAACATCACCTATTTGATGGTTCACACTTAGTTGTTAGCCCATCCATAATTTATATAAACAATCCAAATATATATATATATATATTTCCATTCATGATTCGCACAAAATCAACTTGTACATATATTGAATTTCATACTTTATTAGATTCGGCAATTTGTATACCAATATTCCCAATTCAACAAATCGAAAGGTATAATTAACCAACTACCTATATATACATGATAAACTTATATTCAATCAATACTTTTAAATATTTCATCTCTCATTCGACAATTAAGAACTTTATAAGCAAGAAAATTAGGATGAGAGTATGTATTTCACTGTAGTAATTAATTAGCTTAAATTCAATTACTTACAAACTTACCTCGTGATTGATGAGCTAAGATTTTTATTTCCGGCTAATCGTCCAATTTAGCTTTCCCCGATCTTTTTTCGGTTCTCTACATCCTTGATCTAAATGATTCAAATTGAAATAGTTCAACCACATATTTATTCAATTAAAAGTAAAATCACATATGTATACTATTTGCCAATCACCCCCTAACATTTACAATATTTATAATGAAATCCTTAAAATTCAAAACTCAAATTATCAAAAATGTAATTGTCCCTTTCAATTGCCGATTGCTCAACATCTCCCTACAAGTCTTTTTAAATCATTTATGTTATAATTTAACAAAATTAAATACAATAAGGTCAAATTTCACAAAATAAATTTCTTCTTCTCTTATGGCCGAATATGCTATCTCAATGTACACCTTCATATTTTTATTATTTCCAATACATAACCTAACATTCAGCAAGAATACTATAAACTCATCCCATAACTTAGCCGAATACAAAGAGTACTCCTATGCTCAAATCCAAGATAATTTCATAACATCCCTACACTTTAATCCACTACTCTCTATTTTATCTAAGAATTTTTTTTCAATCAAACACAACATTTCAAGGAAATCATCCATGGCCGATTCTTAACTTGCTTAACTCCCAAAATTCTAATATGATTTTAATAGCATGCAAGCAACTAACTTAAATATGCAAGGATTTTACCAAATCAAAGCTCAAGCACCTACCTTACTACCACATGCAAAGTCGAATGATAGAGGTTTAAGCTTCCTTCATCTCTTAGGAAGAAAATCGATAAAGAAGAAGATAGAAAATAAAAGATGAAAGAAAGAAAATGTTTTTCTTTGTTTAATAATATCTAAACCTATTATTATTATCTATATATATTTTTTAACATTCCACTAACCAAATAAATTATAAAATAAACAAACATTAATGCTTATCATCATGCTTGCTGTCCACTAACAATGATTTAGGGAAATTTGACATGCAAGTCCCTTGATACAAGAAGCAATTCAATTTAATCACTCATTTATAAAGATTAGCTATTTCACTAATTATGCACTTTAATCCTTTCAACTAAATTAATCACCCAAACACAACAATTAATACATAATAATTTAACACATGCTTGACCTCATAACATAAATATCAAAAAAATAATTAAAATACTTTTCTAATTTGGATTCGTGGTCCCGAAACCACTGTTCCAACTAGGGTCAAAATTGGGCTGTTACAACTCTCCCCCCATAAGAAATTTTCGTCCCCGAAAATCTTACCATCAAATAAGTGCAGGTAACGCTCTTTCATTGATTCCTCAGTGTCCCAAGTTGCTTCCTCAACTCCCTGCTTACACCACATAACTTTAACTAATGATATTTTCTTATTTCTCAATTCTTTCCCTTCACGAGCTAGAATGTGAATCGGTTCTTCTTTATAAGTCATATCGGACTGAATTTCCACTTTAGATGGACTAATCACATGAGAAGGTTCTGATCTATATCGTCGGGGCATTGACACATGGAAAACATCATAAATCTTGTTTAACTCATTTGGCAACTTTAATCTGTATGCAACCGGCCCGATGCGTTCAATAACTTCGTATGGCCCAATAAACCTCGGACTCAGTTTTCCTTTACGCCCAAAGTTGAGTATCTTTTTCCATGGTGATACTTTCAAGAATACTCGATCACCCACCTAAAACTCTATATCTTTTCGTTTCAGATCCGTGTATGACTTCTGACGATCTGATGCGACTTTCAAATTTTCTCGAATTACTCTAACTTTCTGCTCCGTCTCTCTGGTCAAATCAACCCCATGTATCTTGCCCTCAGTTAGCTCGGTCCAATACAGTGGCGTACGACATTTTTGATCGTATAATGCTTCATAGGGTGCCATTTTAATACTTGATTGGAAGCTACTGTTGTATGCAAATTCTATTAAAGGTAAGTATCATTCCCATGTACCCTCAAACTCGAGAATGCAACATCTCAACATATCCTCGGGTATTTGAATAACTCGCTTGGATTGACCATCCGACTGAGGGTGAAAGGCTGTACTAAAATGTAACTTGGTACCCAAAGCATCCTACAGTTTCTTCCAAAACTGCGATGTGAACCTCGGATCTCTATCCTAAACGATAGAGATAGGTACTCCGTGTAACCGAGCAGTTTGTGATACATATAACTCAGCCAGCTTATCAAGGAGAAATCCATACGCATGTGGATAAAGTGAGCCGCCATTAATCTATCAATGATAACCCAGATTGAATCTTTCTTATTTGGCGTCAAAGGCAAAACCGATACGAAATCCATAGTGACTCGATCCCACTTCCACTCAGGTATCATAATCGGCTGAAGTAGTCCTGATGGCACTTGATGCTCAGCCTTCATTTGTTGGCACACTAACCACTTCGATACATAGTCTGAAATGTCTTGTTTCGTACCGTGCCACCAATAATGCTGTTTCAAGTCGTTATACATCTTCGTGCTACCCAGATGAATCGACAATCTACTACTATGAGCTTCATCACAAATCATTCGAATCAATTTAGGATTCTTTGGTACACAAATCCGATTCTTGATCCGTAAACATCCTTCTGCATCAATTTGAAAATCTGAATCCGTACTCGAGCCACTACGACTTTTCTTTATTTTTAATTCATCATCAACTTCTTGGGCTTCTCGAATTTGCTGCTCAAACAATGGCTCACTTTCAATTCAGTAATAATCGCACCATCCTCGTTCAAAGCTATATCTGCATTCATTGCACGAAGAGCAAATAGTGACTTTCAGCTAAGTACATCAGCAACAACATCAGCCTTTCCCGGGTGATAATCAATCATGAGCTCGTAATCTTTCAATAGTGCCAACCATCGTTGCTATCTCAAATTCAGATCTTTTGAGTCATTAAATACTTTAGACTCTTATGATCTGAATAAATGTGGCATTTCTCACCAAAGAGATAGTGACGCCAAATCTTCAAAGCAAAGACTATAGCGACCAACTCAAGGTCATGCGTCGGATAATTCCTCTCGTGCAGTTTCAACTGTCTTGAAGCGTAAGCTACTACCTTTCCCTCTTTCGTCAACACACAACCCAACCCATTTAAGGATGCATTACTGAAAATAATAAATTCTTTACCCGATTCTGGCCATTCGAACTTAACATCCTTTTGCAACAGTTTTTTCATTGGGGCTGCTATCATAGAAAACCCTTTTAAAAATCGTCTATAATATCCGGCAAGTCCCAAAAAGCTACGAATCTTAGAAATATTCCGCGGGGTTTTCTAATCAAGTATGGTCGAAACTTTACTCGGGTCAACCTGAATGCCCGATGCAGAAACAACATGCCCCAGAAAGCTAACTTCATTCAACCAAAACTCACATAAAACTGGTATTGATTTGATCTTCTTTTCGGCTACTTTACTATCAATTACTTAAGCAAAGTAAGCTTCACAATTCTTTCTCAGATACTGTCGAGCCAACATCGAGGATATCACTGCTGGTAGCCCATTCAAGTCCACAGACTCTAATCGTACTATCTCATTATTCTGATATCTCAACTAAATAGTCTTTCGTCTACAATTTACTACCGCATCATGAACTATCAACCAATCCATACCAAGTATAGTGTCAAACTCATCGAAAGGTAATAGCATCTAATCGACCAAAAACACATGTCTCAAATCATCAAAGGATAGTTCTTGCACACTTTATCAACCAATACACATCGACCCAGAGGGTTTGAAAACTAAATCACAAATTCAGTAAACTCAACAGGTAAAGTCTTACTGGATACTAATGTTTCGCACACATATGAATGAGTTGAGCCGGGATCAATCAAAACAGTTACACTAGTATCAAAGAGAGTGAAAATATCGGTAATAACATCAGGTGACGAGACCTCCTCTCTAGCACGGATGATATAAGCTCTAGCTGGTACACGAGCATCTAAGCAAATAACCAAATCTGTAGTCCCCCTCTGTGCACCACTCCTACCTCCTCCAATCCGAGATGGTCTACCTCTAGTCAGAGTGCCGCTTAGGTCTCAGACTGAAAGCAAGACTTTTCACGGTCTCGGGCAATCCCGAATGAAATGATCCTGCGAGCCACACTTATAACAAGTGTGAGAAACAAATTTACCCTAACACTCTCCAAAATGTCGTCTACTACACTGTTGACACTTAGGATTGCTCGATCGAGCATTGCCAACACTAGCAACTGATGTAGCTCAGGAATTCATCGGTGGTCATTCTCGGATAGAAATCCTGGTATTAGGCTTGGATCGACTACCATCATTCTTGAACTTCTTCATCGTCATCTACGAGAATTTACTAGCAGATCTCTTCCGAACATCTCTAGAATCAAGCTTGGCTTTTCGCTTTTCTTTTCCTAACTCTTCTGCTTTACAAGCCCGTTCAACTAGTACAACGAACTCATTGATTTCAAGAATTCCAACCAGAAGCTTTATGTCTTCATTTAGGCCTTCTTCAAATCTACGGCACATAGTAGCTTCCGACGAAATGCACTCACGAGCGTAGCGACTAAGTCGCACAAATTTACGCTCATATTCAGATACAGTCATGCGATCCTGTTTAAGCTCAAGAAATTCTTTACACTTAGAGTCTATAAAGCGCTGGCTTATATACTTCTTGTGAAATTTCGTCTGAAAGAAGTCCCGTAACCCTTTCTTTTGGAACAATTGATACGAGTATATTCTACCAATAATAAGCGAAATCTCATAATAAGGATATGGCACACTTCAGACACTCATCAGTTGTGCAAGATAACTTGTCGAAAACACGAGCAGTATTGTGGAGCCAAAATTCGGCTCTCTCAGCATCGTCATCATCATCGGCTCTGAATTCCTGAGCTCCATGTTTTCTAATGCGATCAACAGGTGGCTTATTTCCTCTTTCAGATTGAACAACCGGAGGTACTACCGGTGTGAAAGGGGAAGCATTTTGATTTAAGGATGGTTGAGCAGCCGGATTAGTTTGTAAGTATTGTCTGAACCAATCATTCATTACCGAATAGAAGGCTTATCGAGCCCCCTCACCCGGATTACTCATAGATGGTCGAGATTCTTCTAGCGTAGTCCCTTGCACAGTAACAGGTGCCACACTCACAACGTCATCAGCTACCGCTCGTTCCGCATCGGGATCCATTACACTATAAAAACAAAAGAGAACTCATTTCATTGTCAGAAGTCATCATATTATCTTATTATAAAATATGGCATGTATAGCTAGACACTCACGCGCTACGTAAGTCCGAGAATTGACTAAACCATAGCTCTGATACCAATCAAATGTAACACCCCTAACCCGTATCCGTCACCAGATTAGGGTTGTATTACTAAAACAATCACCCGTCAATGTACCTTATACTACTACTTCAAACTTTAATACGAACTGCTCTATATCATCACGAATAAACATATTCATTCTTTCAAATTATCAAAATATCAACGAACATATCACCCATAATTATGTTAGCATCAATTAAACTAATTACTATAAATTAACATAACACTATTCATTTGTAATTAGGTGTCTTATAGCCGAATGAGTATATTAGTCATAATTATTTTATATTAATCAAATAACTTTACTTATTATAGTCTATCACATGCACACCATATCTAATGTCTCATATCAATACTTACCATTCTAAAACCTTCAATGAATAATATGGCCATCAATTTAAAACACTACTATGGCCGAATACTTATAAGTTACATATTTCAACTTAACCCATAATATAATACAATCATTAGTCACCTATACCAATATGACCTGATTCTTTCATGATATGTATTGTACAAACATACAAGTTTAAGCAAAAGATATTCATTTACCAATAAGTACTATATACATTTTCAAAACAAGCTTATGATCTCACCTATCACATACATATCATAATTTGATACACCTCCAAGCTAAGGTTTTAGGGTATTCGAACACACCAATAATAAACCAAAATCATGCATGACTAAACCATAGTTAATTTAAATAAATTAACATCAATTTGCGTCTACTATATTCATGAAGCATCCATTCGAATTGCTTAGATTACATACCCTTTTTAAACTTCACGTATTATATAGACCAAAATATATATAAAGACCGAAAATGTACAAACATATACATCAACTCAAGCATAACAAATTAACCCGAGTATATAAGTGGAGCCATATTTGCATGGCATTTATATACATTTCTAAACAAAAGAAATCCATAATTACTATAAGCTTATACATGCCATAATTTCCCAAAGTCTTATACTAAGTAGAAGAAACAAAATACCAAAAGTATCTGATAATGTGATAGACTTTGACTAAGATCCCAGATTTCGAGCTTCAACCTTCCGATCTAAGACAAACAAACAACACACATCCGGTAAGCTATGATAGCTTAGTAAGTTCTAAGTAAAGGAAATGACACCCCAAACCCGGCCCAAAAGCCTAACCGAATTTGATATGTTCCTCGAGTAAAACTTTAATTAAATCTCGTTTTGTTTATTAAGAAAATATGATGGTTTCGTATAAAATAGATAACTTAATGATCGCGTTGAAATCGTATTGTTAAATAAATTTGTATCTTCTTAAAACGTTTTTTTAAGAGAAAATTATAAGTTAAAAGAAAACCAAATTTAATGAAAAAAACTTATTATTTTTGTAAAAACCATAGACGTTTAGGTGTCAAAAATAGTTTAAGTTATTTTTCGAAAATCATTTAGTTATTTAGTAAATATTGTTCGGGGCAGATTAAAAATCTAAAATGCAAAATTAAAACACTTCGTAGCGGCCTTATTACAAAAATAACAAAACCCATAATAAATCCTAAGTAATAAAAATAAATTTAATAGGTTTAATTAAGAGAAACTCCGAAATACTTTGTTGAGCATTGGCCACCACGTAGTCCTCGTTGACCCAATCCATCGCGCTAAGAGTCACCTGAAATATATCCCATAAAAGGGTGAGTCATAGGCTCAATGTGTAACAAAACACTGAAAGCCCATTTGATCATAACTATTAAGCCCATTTAAGTCATATTTAACCATAAGCCCATTTTATATCAGATCAAAAAAAATCGATTAAATCATATGTATATACAAAATGAAATGCAATCCCGAGCCCACCTAAAAATCCATCTGCTATACACCACCCGTACCAACCAATCACAGCGGGGATTACTAAATCGACCTCCATCCGCTACACACCATCGAAGGCGCTTCTTTGCAGTCAACATGCACATCGCCTTATAATTTTGTGGCATGGCCACTCAAACAGTTAATGACCAAGTCACCGGATTCAAAATATGTGACCAAGTCACCGATTCAAAATATGTGACCAAGTCACCGGATTCATATATGTGACCAAGTCACCGATAATGTGGTAAAACCACCTAACACTTCCCTTTATCAATATCACCCATATGCCCATGCACATACATTTTATTTGGTTTTCATGCCATTTACCCCAAAATCATAGCGTAATCATACTTATTTCATATTTATGCATATAGCAATATTAACGAAGTATTGGGGGTAAACATACCTGAATATCGTGTACCACTGAATGGTACCCGCAACCATTATCATACATATTTTCATACAAATCATATTTATTCTAGATCTATGAGAAATTTAGTATAATGTTACACACCTTATAACAAAGGAGAACGATACCTTCCGCCGTTCGTCGACACCTAATTATTTATCACACTTGATTAGAACACACTAATACTTATAAATCTACACTATTGATGAATAATCTAATTCCTTACCCTCGGAATCTCAGACAACTGTTATATGTGGTTTCTCTCCGATAGATGGATCAAAACCCGATGACAAACCACGAACAAAAATTGGCTCGGGTGTACGCATGACTTCAAATAAACGATCTTTGTTAGCAGAGGGTCCACAACCCGGTGAAAAGTCTCGGATCCCCGATACAGCCCTTCGTTTGAAGTTTGAGGGTATAACAGAACCACCCCTCTTCCAAACACTCCTTACCGCTCTTTTCGAACCTATTTTGTTAATCCCAAAATCTTACATTTACGGGAAATGTCCGAGCGATAGAGTCCCCTAAAATAAAGTCGATTAGTAATCTTTCTAAAAATGATATAACTAATAATATGACAATCCTTACCTTGAATGATCCCGAATGATCTCTCCTTAATCGATGGCTATAAAAAGAATCCTTAAAATCCCCTTCAAAGATTCGGCCAAGGAGAAAATAAGAGAATTAGATTTCTAAAATCGGCTATTCTAAAAGAAAATAAAGAGAACGATTGATAGAAAATCCTTATTTGTAATACGGAGATTGATTCACCCTTACTTGAACTATTAGGAGATTCGGCCTTATCAATTTAGAAGAAGAGAAATGGTGATTTTGGCTTGGACAAAAAGAGAAGAGAAAAGATGGTGGTTTCGGCTATGGTGGGTTCAGTTTTTAATAAAAGAAAAGAAAGAAGATGGTGAAAATGGAGAATGATTTGGTTTTAACAAAAGAGAAGAAAGAGAATGGTGGTTTCGGTTATGGTGGAAGATGGTTTCGGTTAAGAGGAAGAAGAAGAAAAGAGAAAGAGAAAGAAAAGGAGAAAGAGAAAGAGAAAGAAAAGAAAAGATGAGAAATGCCCTTGATGATTTTGGCACTAGAGAGGAAGAAAAGAAAAGAGAATTGTCTTCTAAATTCTTTGGTGTTTTCGGCAATAGAAGAAAAGAATTTTGAGAGAATTGGTACCTAAGCCAAAATGGTCAAAAACAATAGCCAAAACAAAACTAAACTTACACCTATTGTAAGTGGCAAATTCGGCTAAGAAACAAAGTTTGGAGAAAAGGAAAAGATGCACAATTTGTTAAAGTTTTGGCCAACTTTCACCCCCTAATCCTATTTCAAAATTCGGACAACACACTTGCCAACATGATCCCCTTTTTCCTCCTCATTTCTTCCCCATCATTCCCTTAATTCCTATCACAATTAAACCAATCCCCCTTAGCCCCTTATGCCATCTAGGTTCATGGTCAAATGACCATGGAAAATCTTCCAAATCACCACCCACTCTTCAAGCCTTTTGTCCCCTTATCCTTCCATAACCTCATGATTCCATACCATAACTACTAACTTGCCTTTTCCCTATGGTCTACTATCCAAAAATAAAAGAAAGTCCATCCATACTAGATAAGGCTTGACCAACACTATAAGGAAGAAAGAAAAAAAAAATTAAAATCCTTCCAATTGCTAGCTAGGGGATTCGAACCTCTCCCCTCATACATTTACCCATGCGCCAACACCACCTTGCCAAATGACTTGTTATGCTTAAAACCTCTTGCCAATATTTCTTAAAACCTATCTTGCTTAGTTCCATCTTAAGTCTTAAAAATTTAATATTTCTCTAAGGCATTCTCTTACAAACCGAAGTTCCTAAAACTTCCAAAGCACACTCAACTACACATAGGCATGCAACAACATACAATTAAGTTAAAAATGCATAGCCCTTATATTCTGGATGTTACAGGAAAATAAGCATAACCAAATATTATACAAGTTTTATTCAACTCAACTTAATCATTAATTTAACTTGTAGCTTCCACTCACATACCTAATTACAAATCATTCAATCACATTCTTTTAATCACCATGGTATCTCCAAATATTCACATATAAATCCTCATATCTCAAAGTATTACCTAACTTACCAATTTAACAATTTAACATACAATACATACATACCTGACACTCCCATGTACCTCCTTTAGAGATTTCATTATCTATAAAACATGCCAACCCATATACCTAAAGTAATTCCCGTAACGTATCACTTACATAGAGCCGTTACATAATATTTTCGCACACACAGTGCCAACTTCCCGTAATGTATCGCTCACATAGAGCCGTTACATATCATTTCCGCACATACAGTGCCAACTTCGCGTAACGTATCACTCACATAGAGCCATTACATAATATTTCCGCACACACAGTGCCAACTTCCCGTAACGTATCGCTCACATAGAGCCGTTACATAATATTTCCGCACACACAGTGCCAACTTCCCGTAACGTATCGCTCACATAGAGCCATTACATATCATTTCTGCACACACAGTGCCAACTTCCCGTAATGTGTTGCTCACATAGAGCCGTTACATAATATTTTCGCACACACAGTGCCAACTTCCCATAACGTATCACTCACATAGAGCCATTACATATAATTTCCACACACACAGTGCCAACTTCCCGTAACGTGTCGCTCACATAGAGCCGTTACATAATATTTTCGTACCCACAAAATCATACAACCAATTTCATATTACTCATATGCTAAGGTTCATGTTAGGTATTCATGTCACATACATATACATATATTCGGATCAACTCTCCTTACTATATCTATCATCCCATTCGAACTCTTCCATTTAATTACAAACATCACCTATTTGATGGTTCACACTTAGTTGTTAGCCCATCCATAATTTATATAAACAATCCAAATATATATATATTTCCATTCATGATTCGCACAAAATCAACTTGTACATATATTGAATTTCATACTTTATTAGATTCGACAATTTGTATACCAATATTCCCAATTCAACAAATCGAAAGGTATAATTAACCAACTACCTATATATACATTCAATCAATACTTTTAAATATTTCATCTCTCATTCGACAATTAAGAACTTTATAAGCAAGAAATTTGGATGAGAGTATGTATATCACTATAGTAATTAATTTGCTTAAATTCAATTACTTACAAGCTTACCTCGTGATTGATGAGCTAAGATTTTTATTTCCGGCTAATCGTCCAATTTAACTTTCCCCCGATCTTTTTCCGGCTCTTTACATACTTGATCTAAATGATTCAAGTTGAAATAGTTCAACCACATATTTATTCAATTAAAAGTAAAATCACATACGTATACTATTTACCAATTTACCCCCCAAACATTTACAATATTTATAATGAAATCCTTAATATTCAAAACTCAAATTATCAAAAATGTAATTGTCCCTTTCAATTGCCGATTGCTCAACATCTCCCTACAAGTCTTTTTAAATCATTTATGTTATAATTTAACAGAATTAAATACAATAAGGTCGAATTTCACAAAATATATTTCTTCTTCTTTTATGGCCGAATATGCTATCTCAATGAACACCTTCATATTTTTATTATTTCCAATACATAACCTAACATTAAGTAAGAATAAATAGTATATAAACTCATCCCATAACTTAGCCGAATACAAAGAGGACTCCTATGCTCAAATCCAAGATAATTTCATAACATCCCTACACTTTAATCCACTACTCTCCATTTTATCTAAGAATTTTTTTTTTCAATCAAACACAACATGTCAAGGAAATCATCCATGGCCGATTCTTAACTTGCTTAACTCCCAAAATTCTAACATGATTTTAATAGCATGCAAGCAACTAACTTAAATATGCAAGGATTTTACCAAATCAAAGCTCAAGCACCTACCTTACTACCACATGCAAAGCTGAATGATGGAGGTTTAAGCTTCCTTCATCTCTTAGGAGGAAAATCAATAAAGAAGAAGATAGAAAATAAAAGATGAAAGAAAGAAAAATGTTTTTCATTGTTTAATAATATCTAAACCTATTATTATTATCTATATATATATTTTTTAACATTCCACTAACCAAATAAATTATAAAATAAACAAACATTAATGCTTATCATCATGCTTGCCGTCCACTCACAATGATTTAGGGAAATTTGACATGCAAGTCCCTTGATACAAGAAGCAATTCAATTTATTCACTCATTTATAAAGATTAGCTATTTCACTAATTATGCACTTTAATCCTTTCAACTAAATTAATCACCCAAACACAACAATTAATACATAATAATTTAAAACATGCTTGACCTCATAATGTAACACCCTAAATTAAGGGTCATTTGTAATTTAATTAATTTCCCATGTTATGCTTGTAGAAATAAATACTATGATTTCTTGGCATGTTCTAGGTCTAGGAATAACCCCGCTAGGCTTGACTTAAGGCTAAAAATTTCTTTTCAAGTGTTAAAAGAAGGGAGCTAGGTGAGATAGGGGTTAAGGAAAATTTTGGAAGGAACATGACACAAGGATTTATTTGGCACGATTGGCTTGGAGCGTCTAAGGGTGTTGCAAGGGAGGAGGTTCGAGTCTTGGGAGTTACAAGGGGGAGTGTTTTATTTTTGGGTTTTTTTTGGCGTTAAAGAAAAGGGGGCCAGGTAGGAAGGTCTTAAAAATTAAATGGTGAGGTTAAGTGACATGAAAGTCAAGGTGGTAGAGTGGTATGGGGCGTTGCAAGGGGGCTGTGGCAGTAAGGTCCTGGGTTCGAACCAAAGAAACTACAGTTGGGTTTTTATTTTTTTTGGAAGCTGGCGTGAATGGGAGAAAGAGTGATGGCCCGTTTATGGACTCTTAAGGTGATGAGGATAAGTTTAATTTTTGCACATTAATATCGACTGGAAGGGTGTGTGTAGTGGTTTATTTTCATTTGAATTGTTGAAGAGGTGGATAGGAGATAAATATTATTCTTTTGGGTGATAATTGTCGGAATTATCACCAAAAGTGGGGTGATGGCTTGTTATAGGACTCCTTGGGGGAGGGCCATCCACATTCGGTTTATCACTAAAGAGAGGGTAATTTCATAAAATTCTTTTCTTTCTCTCCAAATTGTTGTCAGCCAATTCTCCCTAGCCTCTCTTGCCAAAATTCTTCAAAAGTTCTCTTCTTCTCTTGTTTCTTTTAATTAACCTACCCCTCTTTTAGAGAAAATTCCAGCCCTTCCATCTTGTGTTAGCCGATTCTCTTAGGGGCTGTCAAATTTACTCTTGAAGTTCTTCAAGCGGCATAGTTTGGTAAGGGTAATCTTTTCTTCCCTTGACTTATTTTTGTGTAGTGACTAAACTTTACTACTCTTCTTTCTTTATTCTAAAATCTTAGTATTAAAACCCCGTTCTTGTTCTTTGAAGGAGCCGAAAGCTATTAACATCAATTAGGGGTGCTGAATATTGGTGTGACTTGCCGAATCCATCTTTAAGGTAAAGGTGCGGCAACTCTTTTTTCCCTTCCGGGATTTATGTTTTGGCCGAATAGCCTATGGCTCTTATTAACTTGATTAAACTGATTGTAGGGAGGCCATAACCGATTGAAGGGAGCTTTCGAGATTTAAGGTAAGACTTATACATCAATCGGCCAAGGGCCATTTGTTGAGAATTAGTGCCTAAAAGTTGAAACTAACATGTGCCATGGATCTAGGGACTATTCGGCCAAGGCCAATAAAGGCTTCCGGGATTTCAAATTACTTGGTAAGTGATGGTAAGATTTGGACTAGGGCCATATTTCGGTTATTGAGCGTGATTAATCCTTCGGGATCTCTAGTTTAGCCGATTGGCTAATAGATCTAATAATCATGTGTTGGCCGATTGTAGGAGGAAACAACGTCTTGGGATTTCGCTAGTATATTCGGATTTGCTAGTAAATAGGTGTGTAAAAACTCACTACACACTTTATTAGTTTACATGACTATATTGTTGTTTTTTTATCATTGTGGTAGTGTTTGTGGACATAAGCATGGATTTTGGGTAAGTTCCCTATCTCATGATCTATGATGTATGTGTATGCCGTCATATGCTGTTAAATGCATGATATATGATATTTGTGATTTAAGCATGATGATGGTGGGATTGATGAGAGGAGGGGGAGGATCTTATGGACTGTCACCAGTGGTTTTGACCACAAGATGGGTTGGCCCCATCAGTTTTATTGTGACTTCGGTCACCAGTGGTTTTGACCACACCGATGATAATTGTGACTAAGTCCCAGTGGTTTGGTACCACCAGTGGTTTTGACCACATTATGATATTTGTGACCTATGGTCATTAGTGGTTTTGACCACACGATGGGTTGGCCCCATCATTTAATTTGTGACTCTAGTCACCCGTGGTTTTGACCACCAGTGGTTTTGACCACACGGGGTAGTAAAGGAGTATGGATGGTTAGTTGGGTTGCATGTGCATGTTTATTAATGATTTGTGTATGAGTTACATTTCTGGGTGGGGGATTTACACATTGAGTCTTGGTGACTCACCCCTTCCCTTACCATTTTGCAGATGAGTAGATCACAGAGATGGAGCCGGAGAAGACTCGAGGCGGCCATGCTTATCGTTGGATTTGATTTTACTTTCCTATAGTTAAAATTATTTATTTTTTAAGTCTTTTTTATTCTGGGTTGTAATAAGGCCGCTAATTAATATTTGGATGTTTATTTTATTGTTTTATTTACTTATGTTATATCACAAATGGAATTTATAAATGTTATGTAAACCGGTTAAAAGCAACATTTTCCAACTTAATAACTTCTACGGGTTTTCAAAGATGTTACCATCGGGTAACAACATACACCAAGTCAACTATAACTTTGACAAATTTTAAATTTTACATGATCAAACGATTTCAAAGGGTTAAACAACCCAACCATGTTTATAAAAAAATAATCCCAGCTGAGTTTTATCAAACCCCGTTTTAAAACCTTAGCCATATTTTAACAAGTTTTCACCAGACACTCAAAATGATTCAAATTGTTTTACTCCGTGACATACCATGTATCACCCCAAACCAGGTCTATGCGTTAAGACGAGATTTGGTTTGTCACACCGATCGAACATCCATTTTATTTTCTAATGTTTAAAGTAAAATAATACTTCAACACCTTTTGAAAATAAAGTTTAATAAAAACTAAGACCAAAGATTTAAAAATTTGTAGATTAAGAAAATACTTTATTTGAAATCTTATCATTTAGAATATATTTATCAAAAACCTTAAAGTAATTTAAAAGAATTCAAAAGAAATTTAAAAGAAATAATTAAGGTGACCAAATTGTTATAAAACTCAATATTTTTAAGAAAACTTTATAGATTAAACAAAAGCCCAAAGCAAAAGTCTTAAAACAGAATTAAATCCATCCACACATAAAAATCCATAAAACATAATTAGAGGCCTTATTACATCAAACCCAAAATAGTAATTAAAATAAGAAATTTAAATAAAGTTCATAGTTTATAAACCCATGCTCGTAGTATGACCTCCACCAAGTCATCCCCAGCTCAAGTCCACATCAATTGCCATTACCTGAGATGGATAATAAAATAGGGTGAGTTACTAAGAACTCAGTGTGCAACTCACTTACCACCATTATTGGGCCAGATCATCGAGACATTAACTTGGGCTTGAGCCCAATTTCATTTTAACAATATAAAGTAAAATAAATAGAAATGTATGAAAATGAATTTCCCAACCCAATTTAATATCCATCCGCTACACACCCTGCACCAACCAACACACCTGTGGGATCAAGTCAACCCACCCCCCAAACACACCAATCGTAGGCATTAAGCCTTTAAAATAATTTTGTAGTGCACTCATCGAACTAGATTGTGACATAGTCACCGAACTAGAAGCATTAAGCCAAAATAATTTGTGGCAGAGCCACCAAACTAGAGGCATTAAGCCAAAATAATTTGTGGCAGAGCCACCGAACTAGATTTTTGGCAACAGCCATTCTTCTCTTCATCAAATACCCCCCCCATGCAATCATGTGTGCATAACAAAATATAGCCATATAATAATTTATCAAATAATCCATAATATAAATGGGTCTATAATTAAGCATTTCATTTGGGCCCATAAAACAAATTAGTACTTTGCCCATTTAGCAATTTAGCGAACTTTGGTACATATATCGAACTAGAATATTTTTGGCCCATATAACGAACTAGAATATTTTTGGCCCATATATCGAACTAGAATATTTTTGGCCCATTTTAACAATCTAATGGCCCATTTTAACAATCTAATGCCCAATTTAACAAACTAGCAATCTTTCTACCAATTTATCGATCTAGCGCTTTTCGCAGATTTCTCGATTTTAACTGCTTTCATGTATTTACGCAAGAGTATGAATTACTATGTTTTTTTTTTCCGATTTTGCTATTTTTACGATTTTATCACAATACTTACGGAGTGATATCTAACCCGAGAATGAGTGTGAAGTTACACACCTGGTTATAGTGAGAACTAGACTTTCCCGCTCGTCGATACCTATACGCATCACGATAAATTAAAACGCTATAATTTACTAACAAAACCAATCTTTGAATAAGATCTAAACTTTTACCCTCGGAATTTCGTACTACTTCTACTTGCGGTTTCTCCCGATTGATGGTTCATTGACCGATGAAAGTCCACGAACAAACAAAGGTTCGGAGTACGAACAACTTCAAACAATTGATTCTCCTCGATGAGCGTCCGCAACCCAAGTGGAAAATCTCGATTCCTAAATAGCCCTTTGCTTATAATTAGAGGAATTAACGGAACCTCCCTTCTTCCGAACACTATACACCACCCTTTTCTTCCCTATTTTGGATGTCTTCAATGACAAAAGATCATTAATCCAACCTAATAATATATCAAAAATAATACTAAAGGTTTTAAGGGTGAGATTCCTTACCACAAAGATCCTTGCTCCACAATATGAGAATCGACCAAAAATGTTCCCTTAACACCTTAAATCGATTTCAACGTTCTATGATACTCACGAGCACTTGAGTTCTGATCTTCTACTATCGCATTAAAATATAACAAAGAAAAGTTAATAGAAAAATGATTATTTCGATCCAAGAGATCCTTCTTACCACCATCAAGATTCGCCAAAACAACTATTAACTAACATAAACTAAAAAGAACTCTTACCTATTGTCCACGATTGAAAAGAAAGGATTGAGAAGGATGTCTAGATATGATGGAGAATTCGCTATGTATAACCAAAGAAAAGAGAAATGGTTCGACTATGGGCACACTAATATTCGCCATGAGAGAAATTATTGGAGAAAGTATTGATTGAAAAGAAATAAAAGAAAGAAATAAAAGATGGAAGAAAAGATGATGATGAGGATTCGATTTTCAAAGAGAAGAAAGAGAAAGACAAAAATGAGTTTAGGAGCAATGTATATTCTAAGAATGGGAGAAGAAAGAAAAGGAATGGCTTTTTGGTATTGGTAATTTTCGACTATGAGAAAAGGCATACAAAGAATACTAAAGTGATAGGAAAAAATGACCAAATGGTCAAAAGATTAAGGCTTACCAAAAGCTCAAATTTGGCCAAGAGAGAAAGGTTGAGAAAGAGTTGCAAAACTTGCACAAAAAGCTAAGAATGACCAAAACTAATTCCTAATCCTAGCCAAGCTACTAACATATTCTACCAACCTCCCCTAGCCACAATGTCAGTCCAAATTCATTGGTCAAATGACCATGAAATAATTTCCAAAACCTTTTCCTTGATACATGCCTAATGTCCCTTATCTTTCCAAAATTTCTTGATTCCTACCATAAGTTAACAATTACCTTATTCCTTTAGTCTACTTACCAAAATGAAAAGTCCAACCTTACCATATATATTGCTTGGCCGACACTTGCTATACTTGTGCAAAAATAAAATTATCTAGATGCTAACCAAGGGATTCAACCACTCCCTCATGCCACAACTCATGCGCCAACACCACCTTACCATTTACTCATCTTATGTTACATTTTGACACTTAAATTAACTTAAGTATCAATGTCACTTAATCCACTTCATTAAATTCTCAAAACTAAAATTATTCCATTCTGAATAATTCTATACTCTTCTTCGTGACTATAATAAACACGAAAAAGAAGTAAGAAAATTTTCCTTCATAATCTAAGCATCAAAAACATGCAATAAAAATCGATACTCGAATTTTAGGGTGTTACATACCAGATCCGATCAGGACTCATGAACCGGGTTTGGGGTGTTACATTTTGGTATTAGAGCCCAGTTCAAAACTCGACTGTGGGGGCCCAAGGCCCAAAATGTTTTGTTTTTGATTAGTATGCCTTATTGGAATGTTTTGAAACTGTTTTTGGCTTAAACAGCATGGCACCGAGTCTCCGGCACCTATCCGCCCAGGTAAGTAATTCTATCCATTTTTGTGAATATTTGATGAGGGGTAGAAGGGTAAAATTGGGAACGTGGACTATTAGAAAAGAAATTGTTGAACCCTAGGGCTAGCATACCCCAACGAACAATGCATAAGATTTAATAATTCCCTAAACAACCCTGTGAGTTGTCACTGAGCAAGGGATGTGGCAATCGTTATACGCATGTCTAGGAATGGATTCGGTGGGGGCCTGGTATTTAAGCAGTCCTCGTGACTCACCTCTTACTCACTCGAATCCTACCTGGTACGTAGTAACGGTTCATCCTAGCTGAGACGACACACTCACAGGCTAAACTCGATAACTAAAACCCGAAAGAGACTAGCCGTTTTGTTTTTGAAGAAATTAAAATCTTGTTTTTTTAATAAAAAAATGAAATGACTAAAATACCCCTCAGTTTGGAAAATGACCAAAATACCCCTAGCTTGTAAATTACCAAAATACCCTCCATATGAAAAATTTTCGAAAAAAATTTCTCCAAAATATCCCTCTTTTGTGAAAACAAGCAGAACTAAATTCTAGAAATCTTGTTCTAAAAAATTACTGAAATACCCTAGTGGTAAAAATTACGAAATTGCCCCTAACCAACAAACCTACCAGAATGACCCTGATCCTCAAAATTTTGCAACATCACTATTTTGGAAAATGCAATTATCAAAAAGAGCCCTCAAAGTTTTACAACTTTTGAAATACCCCTGATTTGTTAAATTTTACAAATTCACCCTGATTTGTGAAAAATTATCAAAATACCCCTGAGGTCTAAAACCCCCGGATTTCAAAATTTTTTAAAATACCCCGGGAATTTAAGAGTCCCAAAATACTTTTTGACAAAATCATCCGAGAACTTTTATTTTTGAAAAATTACAAAAATACCCCTGTAGGACAAATTACAGAAATACCCTTGGGTAGTGGAAAAACAATCACAATGAAAATTACAACGTCTCTTTGAATGAATGAATGGGAAACTGTGTGCATGTATGATTGCGAAAGAACCACTCCTAAAACTCTTATCATAAAATTTCTTCGCGGATAATCAAGTGAAACAGAGGTACTAATGCATAAAATTCTTAAACAGATAAACGCAATCGTTAGAAATGAGTATAAGAGGTCGTGGACGTCCGCCCCGTGGCCGTGGTAGAGGTAGGATGACCTTGTCAGAGCCAGCAAGGTCTGGTCATGGGTCTGGAAATGAGATGCCGGATCTGCCGGTGGCAAAAACTGAATTTCAAGATCGATGGGTGGTAATGATGTCGTATCTCAAGTCAGACACGGTATTGGAACGAGTTCTTGAGGCGGTAGCAGTGCGAGGCAAGCCCGAAATCGTGGTTGAACGACTCTGGGCTAATGGAGCAGAAGTATTTAGAGGAGTTTCTGGAGTGGCACCTAGTGCGGCGGAATATTGGTTAGAATCTACTGAAAGGATTATGGGCGACCTGAATTTCACAGCTGAGGAGAAGTTGAAGGGTATTATCTCTCTGCTTCGGGATGAGTCATATCAGTGGTGGCTCACCGTAAGGGATGGAACGGTGGCAGAAAATCTCACCTGGAAATTCTTCAAGGATGCCTATCAAAAGAAGTATATCGGAACTAGCTACGTGGATACGCAGCGGAAGGCTTTCTTGAACCTGGTTTAAGGCAATAAGACAGTGGCAGAGTATGAGGCCGAATTTCTTCGGTTGAGTAGGTATGCTCGTGGTATTGTGGGTACCGAGCATGAACGCTGTGTTAGATTTGAGGATGGGCTTAGAGATGAGCTGAGAATGATGATAGCTCCACAATAGGAATGGGAGTTCGCGATCTTAGTGGAGAAATCAAAGGTTGCTAAAGGGGTAAGACAGTCGGTTAGACGGAACCAAGATCGAAATTGGAATAAGAGGAGCTTTGAACCTTCAAAGTTTTTGGGTAATCAGCAAAAGAGGACAAGGTTTAGTGGGTCGGATTAAGCTGCTAGGCCTATTGCTGCTAATTCACAATGGCCGCCACGGTGTGCTAGGTGTGGCAAGTCTCACACGGGGGAATGTTGGAATGGTAATCGGGGATACTTCGAGTGTAGGTCCTTAGAGCATCGAGTTAGGGACTGTCCGAAGAAAGTAGCTAGGCTGAGGTCAGAGGGTCAGGATCGTGCACCGAACAGAAGGGATAACCAACAGCCACAGAGAGGTCGTGGTGCAGGAAGAGGAGGTGATGATGCTGGCAGAGGTCGTGGGGCACCGAGGGAGGTACCGATGGTACTGAGGCTAGGCAACCTGGTCTAGTCTATGTCGCGAGGCGTCAGGAGGAGGGCGACGCATCGGACGTCATAATCGTTATGTTCTTGATCTTTGGTGTACCCTATAGTACTTTGATTGACATTGGCTCGACTCACTCGTACATTGCTAGTAGCGTAGTGGAAACTTTGCATCTAGACTCTGAGCTTACTTCTAGGAAGATGACTGTATTAAGCCCTTTAGGTCACTCTGTAAAAGTAAGTAAACTTTATAGGGATGTACCCGTAGAACTCTAAGGGGTCGTGTTCTTGGTTGACTTGATGGAACTACCGTTTCGGGAGTTCGACCTAATCCTCGAGATGGATTGGCTAGTAAAGTATCAGGCTAGCCTGGATTGCACAGCTAAGCGTGGTATTAAAGACAGTGGAAGGTGATGAGGTGGTGATGATAGGTAAAAGGAGAGATTACCTGTCTAATGTGGTAGCTGATGCATTGAGCCAAAAGGTGGTAGCAGATTTGCGAGCTATGTTCACTCATCTAAGTCTCTATGAGGATGGGAGCCTTTTGGCGGAATTGCAAGTGAAGCCGTCTTAGATTAATGAGGTTAAGGAAAGGCAGATGACTGATGAAGCTTTGAATACTCGAAGGTTGCAAGTACAGAATGGTGAGGCCGAAGGTTTCAGCTTGGGCAGTGATGGAGTGTTGTACTTTCAGGGGAGAGTATGCATGCCTAAGGATGATGAGTTGAGGCAGCGAATCCTTAAAGAAGCTCATAGCAGTGC
This sequence comes from Gossypium rotundifolium, assembly GCA_025506655.1. Taxonomy (NCBI): domain Eukaryota; kingdom Viridiplantae; phylum Streptophyta; class Magnoliopsida; order Malvales; family Malvaceae; genus Gossypium; species Gossypium rotundifolium. The sequence continues at coordinate 19,231,180 of CP106733.1, read as the reverse complement.
ATACGCTATGCACCCGGGAAGCAGCAAGATGTATCAAGATTTAAGGGAGCAGTTTTGGTGGCCAGGTCTTAAGCGGGAAGTGACCGAGTTGGTAGGCAAGTGTTTGACATGCCAGCAAGTTAAGGCTGAGCATCAATTGCCATCGGGTCATATACAATGTAGAAAGATCCCACAGTGGAAGTGGGAGGAGATTACTATGGATTTTGTAAGTGGGCTTCCTCACCCAAAGAAGAAAGATGTTTGTTTGGGTGGTAGTAGACCGGTTGACTAAGTTGGCTCATTTCATACCGGTAAGGGTTGACTACTCGCTTCAAAGATTAGCCAAGTTGTACATCGCAGAGATAGTACGGTTGCATGGAGTACCTGTGTCCATTATCTCGGATCGGGATCCTCGATTTACGTCGAGATTCTAGAAGGCTCTACATCAGGGGTTAGGCACGAAGTTAAATTTCAGCACGGCTTTTCATCCGCAGTCTGATGGACAATCTGAGAGGGTTATCCAAGTGTTGGAAGACATGTTGAGGGGCTGTTTTGGATTTCCGTGGTAGTTGGGAGGAATACCTACCTTTAGCAGAGTTCACTTATAACAATAGTTATCAAGCGAGCATTCAGATGGCACCGTATGAGGCGCTGTATAGTCGAAAATGCCGTACCCTTACATGTTGGACGGAACTAGGAGAACGTCGGATGTTGGGTCCAGAATTGGTGGCAGAGATAGAGGATAAGGTTAAAGTAATTCGGGATCATCTTAAGGAGGCATCGGACAGGCAGAAATCCTAAGCTGATCTTAAACGTAGAGATGTTGAGTATGCAGTGGGTGATAAGGTTTTCTTGAAGGTATCACCTTGGAAGAAGGTGTTGAGGTTTGGCCTGAAGGGCAAGCTAAGCCCTAGATTCATCAGACCGTGGTGTTGAAACGTGTAGGACCGGTAGCTTACCAGCTTGATTTGCCAGCAGAATTGAGCCAGATCCATGATGTCTTCCATGTTTCAATACTGAGGCGCTATCGATCAGATCCCTCACACGCTGTGCCAGTTGAGGAAATTGAAGTGAATCTGGACTTGTCTTTCGAAGAGGAGCCGGTACAGATCTTGGATCGAGATGTTAAAGTTTTGAGGAGGAAGTCAGTGCCTTTGGTAAAGGTGTTATGGCGGAACCATGGTACGGAGGAGGCCACATGCGAACCCGAGGATGTGATACCGCAGCAATACCCCCAACTCTTCGGATCCAGGTAATTTCGAGGTTAAAATTCTTTTTAAGGGGGTAGAACTGTAACACCCTAAATTAAGGGTTGTTTGTAATTTAATTAATTTCCCATGTGTATGCTTGTAGAAATAAACACTATGATTTCTTGGCATGTTCTAGGGTCTAGAAATAACCCCGAGCTAGCCTGACTTAAGGCTAAAAATTTCTTTTCAAGTGTTAAAAGAGGGGAGCTAGGTGAGATAGGGGTTAAGGAAAATTTTGGAAGGAACATGACACAAGGATTTATTTGGCACGATTGGCTTGGAGCGTCTAAGGGTGTTGCAAGGGAGGAGGTTCGAGTCTTGGGAGTTACAAGGGGGAGTGTTTTATTTTTGGGTTTTTTTTAGCGTTAAAGAAAAGGGGGCCAGGTAGAAAGGCCTTAAAAATTAAATGGTGAGGTTAAGTGACATGAAAATCAAGGTGGTAGAGTGGTATGGGGCGTTGCAAGGGGGGCTGTAGCAGTAAGGTCCTGGGTTCGAACCAAAGAAACTACAGTTGGGTTTTTATTTTTTTTGGAAGCCGACGTGAATGGGAGAAAGAGTGATGGCCCGATTATGGACTCTTAAGGTGATGAGGATAAGTTTAATTTTTGCACATTAATATCGGCTGGAAGGGTGTGTGTAGTGGTTTATTTTCATTTGAATTGTTGAAGAGGTGGATAGGAGATAAATATTATTCTTTTTGGGTGATAATTAAGCTGGAATTATCACCAAAAAGTGGGGTGATGGCCGGTTATAGGACTCCTTGGGGGGCCATCCACATTCGGTTTATCACTAAAGAGAGGGGCCGAATTTCATAAAAATTCTTTTCTTTCTCTCCAAATTGCTGCCGCCGAATTCTCCCTAGCCTCTCTTGCCAAAATTCTTCAAAAGTTCTCTTCTTCTCTTGTTTCTTTTTAGCCGAACCTACCCCCTCTTTTAGAGAAAATTCCAGCCCTTCCATCTTGTGTTAGCCGATTCTCTTAGGGGCTGTCAAATTTACTCTTGAAGTTCTTCAAGCGGCATAGTTTGGTAAGGGTAATCTTTTCTTCCCTTGACCGATTTTTGTGTAGTGACTAAACTTTACTACTCTTCTTTCTTTATTCTAAAATCTTAGTATTAAACCCCGTTCTTGTTTTTTGAAGGAGCCGAAAGCTATTAACATCAATTAGGGGTGCCGAATATTGGTGTTACTTGCCAAATCCATCTTTAAGGTAAGGGTGCGGCAACTCTTTTTTCCCTTCCAGGATTTATGTTTTGGCCGAATGGCCTATGGCTCTTATTAACTTGATTAAACCAATTGTAGGGAGGCCATAATCGATTGAAGGGAGCTTTCGGGATTTAAGGTAAGACTTATACATCAATCGGCCAAGGGCCATTTGTTGAGAATTAGTGCCTAGAAGTTGAAACTAACATGTGCCATGGATCTAGGGACTATTCGGCCAAGGCCAATAAAGGCTTTTGGGATTTTGAATTACTTAGTAAGTGATGGTAAGATTTGGCCTAGGGCCATATTTCGGTTATTGAGCGCGATTAATCCTTCGGGATCTCTAGTTTAGCCGATTGGCTAATAGATCTAATAATCATGTGTTGGCCGATTGTAGGAGGAAACAACGTCTCAGGATTTCACTAGTATATTCGGGATTTGCTTGTAAATAGGTGTGTAAAAACTCACTACACACTTTATTAGTTTACATGACTATATTGTTGTTTTTTTATCATTGTGGTAGTGCTTGTGGACATAAGCATGGATTTCAGGTAAGTTCCCTATCTCATGATCTATAATGTATATGTATGCCATCATATGCTGTTAAATGCATGGTATATGATATTTGTGATTTAAGCATGATGATGGTGGGATTGATGAGATGAGGGGGAGGATCTTATGGACTGTCACCAGTGGTTTTGACCACAAGATGGGTTGGCCCCATCAGTTTTATTGTGACTTCGGTCACCAGTGGTTTTGACCACACCGATGATAATTGTGACTAAGTCCCAGTGGTTTGGTACCACCAGTGGTTTTGACCACATTATGATATTTGTGACCTATGGTCATCAGTGGTTTTGACCACACGGTGGGTTGGCCCCATCATTTAATTTGTGACTCTAGTCACCAGTGGTTTTGACCACCAGTGGTTTTGACCACACGGGGTAGTAAAGGAGTATGGATGGTTAGTTTGGTTGCATGTGCATGTTTATTAATGATTTGTGTATGAGTTACATTTCCAGGTGGGAGATTTATACACTGAGTCTTGGTGACTCACCCCTTCCCTTACCATTTTACAGATGAGTAGATCGCGAAGATGGAGCCGGAGAAGAGTCAAGGCGGCCATGCTTATCGTTGGATTTGATTTTAATTTGCTATAGTTAAAATTATTTATTTTCTAAGTCTTTTTATTTTGGGTTGTAATAAGGCCGCTAATTAATATTTGGATGTTTATTTTATTGTTTTATTTACTTATGTTATATCACAAATGGAATTTATAAATGTTATGTAAACCGGTTAAAAGCAACATTTTCCAACTTAATAACTTCTACGGGTTTTCAAAGATGTTACCATCGGATAACAACATACACCAAGTCAATATAACTTTGACAAATTTTAAATTTTACATGATCAAACGATTTCAAAGGGTTAAACAACCCAACCATGTTTATAAAAAAATAATCCCAGCTGAGTTTTATCAAACCCCGTTTTAAAACCTTAGCCATATTTTAACAAGTTTTCACCAGACACTCAAAATGATACAAATTGTTTTACTCCATGACATACCAGATCCGGTCAGGACTCATGGGCCGGGTTTGGGGTGTTACACCTCCGCTGCGAACTCTGATCTTAATAACACTAATTCGCTTTCTATCTCTAACCTTGGAAACTCTTCATATCATCAAATATTTAATCCCCAGAAGGAAACAAGTATTTATCGCCCATTCATAAAATTTTCTACATTCAAACATTACGTCCAACCAAGACATACCTGACCTGATAGTGATGGAACAATCTCGAGCCTTATGCTCCTTAGACCCGCATCTCAAACATGCTCCTGACCTCCTCCAACACTCGTCTGGATGACGCCTTCCGCAATAATTGCAAGCCAGAAAGTTTGGACGTGCCTTAACACACTTTACGGAACGAGACTGTGATCCACAAGAACCACGATCTCCTTTCTTTTTACAGTCCACAGACCTAACTCGAAGTGCTTCACTGATTTCCTTAACTTCCTTCAATACCTTCTTAACTATCTGAGTCAGCTCATCAACCTTAACTCGATCATGAGATCCCATCTCAGCCACTAACGATGTCCGCGCCTCTTTTTCAGGCACATGCCTTGGTGCCAAAGATCTAGCCCTAGCACCTCGACCTCTACCACATCTACGTCTACTGCGTCCGTGACTTCTAGCGCTCATGTTTACTAAGTCGATATAATCTGATTAAGAGTTTTATGAATCATTTGCTATTCGATGTTTATTAAACGATGTTTTATGGAGTATGAGTAGAAAAGTTATTTTCGAGAGTCAAATCCGCATCTTAGAGTCTCAGTCTCTATAGTTTCAACTCTTAAGACTAATAGTTCTAGAGTATTCTACTTTGTAGGATTTCCATATCATAAAAATTATAAAATGAAAACAAATACTTACTTGACTTGGTGCCGGATACTCGTGGTGTCATCCTTCCTTTAGAACATATTTTATAAACTAAAATTCTAAACAGCTTTAGAATATGCTTTTGAACCCAAACCACGATCGAGTTTTGCAACTGGGCTCTGATACCATAAAATGTAACACCCCAAACCCGGCCTAAAAGTTAGGCCCGAATCTGGCATGTCACATGGCAGTGTTTTTTTTTCTTTTCAAAATCATCTTTGCGATTGTTAAAAACTTGTTTGAGAATTACAGCCTCTTTGTTAAAACCCAAAACACTTTAAGTAATTGTTATCTACTTGAAAACGTAATTATCTTTAAAAATATTTTTGGTTGCGAAAACATATTTGAAATAAGAATTTACGAAAATATGACGTTTGGAAATAGAGTTGCAGAAGCATTTTGAAAACATTACGGAAACGCAGATAAAATACAATATTTTTGAGAGGTTGATTGATGAGTGGAAAATCGAAGTGGTGGACTTTAAAATCAGAAATTTTGAAAATGACGTTGAAATTTTGAAAGAGAATCCGAGTTAAATTATTTGTAAATGTTTGCTATAAAATCCCATTTAAAATAATTTGAGTAAAATATAAACACGTCAAACATAAAGCAAAATAAAATAATCCAGAGGCCTTATTACAACACATAACTCAAAATAGTAAAGTAATAAAGTAAACGAAGTAAGAAACTAAAGTCCAACTAAAACCATTTCTGAAGTATGACTTACACTGAGTCATCCATGGCCCCAAGTCCTCGTCACTGAGCATTACCTACAAGGGTTAAGAGAAAAGGGTGAGTTATAAGAACTCAGTGTGAAATTCCCTTACCATCATCCACTGGGTCGGAACACACGTAGTAATATTTTGGACCTAAGCCCATTTACAATAACAATAATGTATCAAATAGAACATGTGTATGAAATGCAATTTCCCAACCAAACCTAGTTTTCCTTCCGCTATACACCACCCGTACCAACCAACACACCTGTGGGGATCGAGTCAACCCACCCCGCCAACACACCAATCGCAGGCATAAAGCCATTTAAAATGTTTGTGGCTGAGCCACCCGAACTAGATTGTGACAGAGCCACCCAAACTTCTCTTCAATTTTATCCCAACCCATGCAATCATGTATACATATACAAGGCATAACAATATTCATATGATAATTTCAACATCAGGCCCATATTAAAATTTGGCCCATTACACAATTTGGCCTATTAAGCAATATAACAAATCGGCCCATATAACAATCTGTCAAAATGGCCCATCAAGCAATCTATCAATACGGCCCATTAACACATGAGGCCCATCTATCACTTATCACATTTGGCTCATATAGCAGATATCACATTTGGCCCATATAACAAATATCACATTTGCCTATTAATCAATATGTCCATTCGGCCCATAAGGCAATATGTCAATTCAGCCTATTAAGCAATTTCGTTTTTCGGCCCATTAACACTTTACAAATTGGTCCAATAGGGGCATTTCCATAATTCGGCCCATAAGGGCATTTTCATAATTTGGCAATCGTACTGCTAAGGGTATTTCGGTAATTTACCCTCTAAGGGTATTTCAGTAATTTCATAACCAAGGCTTAACTACTAATTTGGGGCATAAAAGTTTGAAACTGTCCATCTGCGTCATACTAACTAAATTGACTATAACTCATGTTAGGAATCTCGAAATCTAAATCCGTAAATTTTTCTTGAAACTAGACTCATATTTATTCTTACTACAATTTTTCCAGAATTTTTACCGTAACCATTTAGTACAGTTTATTCCTTAAAGTTTCCCTTGTTTCACTGTCCAACGATTCTGACCTCTCTTACCCAAAATCCAAATATCTCAATGTAAAGTTCTCATATACTGCTCCCACTTGTCTCTATTAATAATAGGCTCACTAAGAATCCATACATATAAATTATAACCCATAATTCACTTTTTAACAATTTTATACGATTTTTCCAAGATGTAATGTAATACCCCAAAGTCATTCGAACCGGTCTCACTAAAATTAACATATCTCGAATATAATATTCTTTTCCTTCTCCGTTTCTTCCATATTAAATTATACACAGAAGATTTAATCTGATATCTTACTCACTTTGTAATTCCTTTTATCCAATTTTTCATGATTTTCAAATACACATCACTGCTTTCGATCAAACTGTTTTATTACAAAACATGATTACCACAACGATCATACGCACGCTCGAGTGATCACAGATGCCGATTTCCGATTTTCTTCGGTATTTCTGCCGAATCACAGATTATTTCATGTAAACTTTCAGAGAGATGTGAGATTTACTCACCATTTCAAACATATATTCGGAAGGGTACGGGATTACACACCTTGATTACGAGTTGTGTTTTCTACCGGTTTCAATACCACGACTGCAATCTCCCTCGATGCACCAAAAATCGATCCTACCAACAATATCAATTAGCCAACATTCAATCCGATTAACTCAAAAACCAAATGGAGATATCGAATGGACTATGAAAGATCTTCCTTACCTTAATCGGTTATAATCCCATTTCTCACGATCGTCTTATGACTAGAGATGATTAGGCGATGTTGTGGTATTCAGCCTCCCTCTATATCACTACGAAGAAGAAAACGATCTCGTATGAGAGAAAGTAAGGTGATAGTCTCGGTCAAAATGGCCATCCAAAACCAAAGTATGGATTCGATCATAAGAGAAGAAAATAAAACATTGGAAAGAATACTTACCGATTGCTTAAGGAATGAGAAAGAAAGAACGATGGAAAGGTTTCAAGCATGGAGGAGAATGAACAAAGTGATATTCGGCTATCAAGGAAATTAGACAAAAGATGAATATGTGACCAATTCAAGAGAAGAGAAAATTGCACTATTGTGCTAGAAAATTTCGGTAAAGAAAGTAGCAAAAAGAGAGAAGATGACACAAAGGTTGCAATAGGATTTTTGGCCAAAACAAAGCCAAGACCTTACCAAATGTCAAGGTAAAATTTTCAGTCACCTATCTACCTCAAAACCGTCCACATGCATCCCCCCTTAGGATAAGATTTTGACCACCCAAGCTTTCCAAAACACCATCCACAAAATAAGCCTCTTGTCCCCCTTACTTAACTATTTCTCTTGATTCCTTTCCCCAACTTCAACCTTGCCATATTCTTATAGCCACCTTACAAAAAATAATGAAGTCAAGCTTTCCATAACTACCTCTTAGCCAACACTTAAAGAAAGAGTGCAAAAATATTAGCCAAACATTGCACACAAAGGGATTTGAACCTCTTCCCTCAATGTACTTCACTTAATGCCATAACCTCTTTACTAAGTGCTCACTTGTGCTAACCATTTATTCATTTATTTCAATAAGCCTTGAAGCTACTTTCCATCTCTCCTTAAAGTACTAAAATACCATATTTTTCCTAAGGCCCAATTAAACCCGAGACTTCATAGAAACCCCGTAAACTCTAAATTCACTTAACTAACAAGTCCAATTTGTAATAATGCCATTCTCTTGTTCTCAAAATTTTAAACATTCCTAGGCCCAAGGCCCATTGGGCCCAATCCTACTAAGCCCAATTTTGGGATGTTTCAATTCTACTCTCCTTAAAGAAATTTCATCCTCGAAATTTCCAACTATAGGAACAATCACAAATCCTAACCTAGCACCTTACACCTCTGCTGCGCACTCTGATCTTAATAACACTAATTCACTTTCAATCTCCAACCTTAGAAACTCTTCATATCATCAAATATTTAATCCCCAGAAGCAAACAGGTATTTATCGCCCATTCATAAAATTTTCTACATTCAAACATCACGTCCAACCAAAACATGCCTGACTGATAGTGATGGAACAATCCCGAGCCTTATGCTCCTTAGACTTGCATCTCAAACATGCTCCTGACCTCCTCCAACACTCACCCGGATGACGCCTTCCGCAATAATCTCAAGCCAGAAAGTTTGGACGTGCCTTAACACACTTTACGAAACGAGACTGCGATCCACAAGAACCACGATCTCCTTTCTTTTTACAGTCCACAGACCTAACTCGAAGTGCTTCACTGATTTCCTTAACTTCCTTCAATACCTTCTTAACTATCTAAGTCAGCTCATCAACCCTAACTCGATCATGAGATCCCGTCTTAGCCACTAACGATGTCTGCGCCTAGCCCTAGCACCTCGGCCTCTACCACGTCTATGTCTTTCGCGTCCGCATCTTCTAGCGCTCATGTTTACTAAGTCGATATAATCTGATTAAGAGTTTTATGAATCATTATGCTATTCAATGTTTATTAAACGATGTTTTATGGAGTATGAGTGGAAAAGTTGTTTTCGAGAGTCAAAACCGCATCTTAGAGTCTCAGTCTCTATAGTTTCAACTCTTAAGACTAACAGTTCTAGAGTATTCTACTTTGTAGAATTTCTGTATCAAAAATTATAAAATGAAAACAAATACTTACTTGACTTGGTGCCAGATACTCGTGGTGTCATACTTCCTTTAGAACATATATTTATAAACCAAAATTCTAAACAGCTTTAGAATACGCTTTTGAACCCAAACCACGGTCAAGTTTTGCAACTGGGCGCTCTGATACCATAAAATGTAACACCCCAAACCGGCCTAGAAGTTAGGCCCGAATCTGGCGTGTCACATGGAAGTGTTTTTTTTCTTTTCAAAACCATCTTTGCGATTGTTAAAAACTTGTTTGAGAATTACAGCCTCTTTGTTAAGACCCAAAACACTTTAAGTAATTGTTATCTACTTGAAAACGTAATTATCTTTAAAAACCTTTTTGGTTGCGAAAACATATTTGACATAAGAATTTACGAAAATATGACCTTTGGAAATAGAGTTGCAGAAGCATTTTGAAAACATTACGGAAACGCAGATAAAATACAATATTTTTGAGAGGTTGATAGATGAGTCGAAAATCGAAGTGGTGGACTTTAAAATCAGGAATTTTGAAAATGATGTTGAAATTTTGAAAGAGAATCCGAGTTAAATTATTTGTAAATGTTTGCTATAAAATCCCATTTAAAATAATTTGAGTAAAATATAAACACGTCAAACATAAAGCAAAATAAAATAATCCAGAGACCTTATTACAACACATAACTCAAAATAGTAAAGTAATAAAGTAAACGAAGTAAGAAACTAAAGTCCAACTAAAACCATTTCTGAAGTATGACCTACACCGAGTCATCCATGGCCCCAAGTCCTCGTCACTGAGCATTACCTACAAGGGTTAAGAGAAAAGGGGGTGAGTTACAAGAACTCAGTGTGAAATTCCCTTGCCATCATCCTCTGGGTCGAAACACACATAGCAATATTTTGGACCTAAGCCCATTTACAATAGCAATAATGTATCAAATAGAACATGTGTATGAAATGCAATTTCCCAACCAAACCCGGTCCACGCATCATACATCACCTGTAAGGTTTAATAAAAATTTGGGTGAGTCATACAGACTCAGTGTGCACTTAGTCCACTGAATTCCACCCACAAGTCAAACCACATACTTATCCACATAACAGATATTAATGCAACTTATTCACATGTTTTCACTTATTGGGCTTGGCCCATATCCTTATCAATAGAGTTCACATATTGGGCTTGGCCCATAACCATATCACATTCTTATAATAGTGTAATTAACCACATGTTTCCACATACTGGGCTTGGCCCATTACCACTTTAATCCACATCACATACTGGGCTTGGCCCATTTTCACATATATTCACATGCAAAATTATGCAATTATGAAACCCAACCCACTTAGGGTCCATCCTCTACACACCCCGTATCCAAATTTCTACCACACACGGGTGTAACACCCCAAACCGGTCAATACGCCACGAATCAATCGGTATGTCACCGAGGAAAACATTTTGAAAAGAATCAAATAACAATTAAATTTTTGTGAAAAACTCTTTGAAAATTCTATATTTGTAGAAATCAGGTGTATAATAAGTTTAAACTGATAATTTACTTTATAATGTCATAAATAAAACTTTAAAACGTAGTTGATATGTAACACCCCAAACCCGACCCATTAGTCCTGACCGGATCTGGTATGTCACGGAGTAAAACGATTTGAAACATTTTGAGTGTCTGGTGAAAACTTGATAAAATATGGTTATGGTATTAAAACAGGGTTTGATAAAACTCAGTTGGGATTATTTTTATAAACATGGTTGTGTTGATAAACCCTTTGAAAACGTTTGATCATGTAAAATTTTAATATCGTCAAGGTTATAGTTGACTTGGTGTATTTTGTTACCCGATGGTAACATCTTTGAAAACTCGTAGAAGTTACTTAATTTGAAAATGTTGCTTTTAATCGATTTACTTAACATTTATAATTTCATTTTGTAATATAGTATAAGTAAATTAAAACAACCCATTAAACAACCAAATAATAATTAGCGGCCTTATTACAACACAAAATAAGAATTTAATAAATAAACAAACTTTAAACTGTACTAATTAAATCCAAATCCAAGGAACAAGCATGGCCGCCTCGAGTCCTCTCGGCTCCATCTCCGCGATCTACTCATCTGCAAAATAGTTTGGGAAGGGTGAGTCACCAAGACTCAAAGGTGTAAATCCCCACCCTAAAATGCATCTCATACACAATTTATTAATAGACATGCAACATGCAACCCAACTAACCATCCGTACTCCTTTACTACCCGTGTGGTCAAAACCACCGGTGGTCAAAACCACCGTGACTAAAGTCACAAATCAAATGATGGGGCCAACCCATCGTGTGGTCAAAACCACCGATGACCATAGGTCACAATTTATCAAGTGTGGTCATAACCATCGTGGTACCAAACCACCGGACTTAGTCACAATTTATCATCGGTGTGGTCAAAACCATCGGTGACCAAAGTCACAATTAATCTGATGGGGCCAACCCATCTTGTGGTCAAAACCACTGGTGACAGTCTATCGAAATCATCCCCCTCCTCTTATCAATCCCACCATCATCATGCTTACATAACAAATGCCATAATCACATATATCATGCATTTATGTATAGCATAGCATCCAACAGCATATGATGGCATACAAAATCATGTATCATAGATCACGTAATAGGGGACTTACCCGGAATCCATGCTTAAGCCCACAAGCAAATCACTATCACAATGATTAAAAGGCACAATATAGCAATGTTAATTAATAAAGTGTGTAAAGAGTTTTACACACCTGTTACCACCGAAATTCCTAGATCCCAAGATCCGATCTACGACGCTAGATTCTTGACCCTATAATCGCCAACAACGGGGTTAGGGACATAGGCCTATTTGGCTAAACCAAATTAATACAAAAGGCTCTTTTGCGGCACTTACCTTAAATGGATTTGATTTCCAAACAAATCCCGAAACCTTCACTTGATTAAGACTCTGCTGAAATTCCACAATAAAAATCGGTCACCACATGAAGTACATAACATGGCCTTTGGCTGAATGTCATAACCTACATACCATGCTCACCTTAAATCCCGAAAGACCTCTCAATTCTCCTTAACGCCGGCTTCTAAAAAGGTTACCAATCCAAGACCACGAATAGGTTCGGTCATACACAAAAATACAAGGTTAAACCTCATGGTTTCAGCTGGCCAAAAAAGAATAAAAGAATTAAACTCAGAGAGAGTCCTTACCACACTATTGAAATCGGCAGCACCTTGGTTAGGGAGGATTCAGCTTAAGCCCCTTCTGGAAGAGACATTCGGCTAGCAACACAAATGGAAGGTAAAATTTTTAGTAAAGAGAGAGGGTAGGTTCGGCTAAGAAGAAGAAAAGAAAAAGAGAATTTTTGAAGGATTTTAGCAATTGTGGTTATGAAGAATTCGGCCAGCAACAAGAAGAGAAAGAAAAGAATTTTTTTATGAATTTCGGTCCCTCTCTTTAGGTGATAAAACCGAATGTGGATGGCCCTAATGAGTCCTTCATTTGGCCAACTCTCACCCTCTTTTTGTGATAATATCAGCTTTTAATTATCACTCAAAAATAACATTTATCTTTTATTTGTATTTCCTAGCCACTCCTCAAACAATTTAAAAGAAAATAAACCACTAACACTTACCCTTCCAGCCGAAATTAAGTGCAAAACTTGAACTTATCCTTATCGAGTTAAGAGTCCAAAAGTCAGACCATTAGCTCCATCTCCCATTCATGCCAGCTTTGAAAAAAATAAAACCCCAATTGCTGCTCCCTTGGTTCGAACATAGGACCTCAATGTCGCAGCCTTCTTATATCGCCCCATGCCATTCTTCCCATTCGACTTTCATGCTCTTAAATCTCACCATTTAATTTTTAAAGCCTTCATACCTTAGCCTCTTTCCTTAACGCCCAAAAAACCCAAAAACAAAATGCCTCCCCCTTGTAACTCCCACGACTCAAACCTCTCCCCCTTGAAAACTCCCTTTGACGCACCAAGCCAATCATGCCAAATAAATCCTTATGTCTTGTTCCTTCCAAAATTTTCCTTAACCCCTATCTCACCTAGCTCCCTTCTTTTAAACACTTAAAAAGAAATTTTTAGCCCTAAGTCAGGCCTAGCTCGGGGTTATTTCTAGACCCTAGAACATGCTTAGCAATCATAATATTCATTTCTTCAAGCACACACATGGGAAAATAATTAAATTACAAACAACCCCTAATTTAGGATGTTACAGTTCTACCCCCTTAAAAAGAATTTCAGCCTCGAAATTACCTGGATTAGAAGAGTTGGGGGTATTACTGCCGCATCACATCCTCAGGTTCCCATGTGGCCTCCTCTGTACTATGATTTCGCCATAACACCTTTACCAAAGGTACTGACTTCCTCCTCAGAACCTTGACATCTCGATCCAAGATTTGTACTGGCTCCTCCTCGAAAGACAAGTCTGGGCTTACCTCAATATTTGCAACCGGCACTACGTGTGAGGGATCTGATCGATAGCACCTCAGCATCAAAACATGGAAGACGTCATGTATTCGGCTCAATTCTGTTGGCAACTCAAGCTGGTAAGCTACTGGTCCCACGCGTTTCAACACTGTGTACGGTCCGATGAATCTAGGGCTTAGCTTGCCCTTCTGACCAAACCTCAGCACCTTCTTCCAAGGTGATACCTTTAAGAAGACCTTATCACCCACTGCATATTCAACCTCTCTTCGCTTAAGATCGGTGTAGGATTTCTGCCTGTCCGATGCCTCCTTAAGATGAGCCCGAATTACTCTAACCTTATCCTCTGTCTCCGCTACTAACTCTGGACCCAACATTCACCGTTCTCTGAGTTCTGTCCAACATGTAGGAGTACGGCATTTCTGACCATACAGTGCCTCATACGGTGCCATCTGAATGCTCGCTTGATAACTATTGTTATAAGCGAACTCTGCCAAAGGTAGGTACTCCTCCCAACTACCACGAAAATCCAAAACACAGCCCCTCAACATGTCTTCCAACACTTGGATTACCCTCTCGATTGTCCATCGATCAGGTGAAAAGTCGTCTTTGAAATTCAACTTCATGCCCAACTCCTGATGTAAGGCCTTCCAGAATCTCGACGTAAGCCGGGGATCCCGATCTGAGATAATGGACACTAGTACTCCATGCAACCGCACTATCTCAGTGATATACAACTTGGCTAATCTTTGAAGCGAGTAGTCAACCCTTACTGGTATGAAATGGGCTAACTTAGTCAATCGATCTACTACCACCTAAACTGCATCTTTCTTACTGGGCGTAAGGGGAAGCTCACTTACGAAATCTATAGTAATCTCCTCCCACTTCCACTGTGGGATCTTTACTGGCTGTAACAGCCCCGATGGCAATTGATGCTTAGCCTTAACTTGCTGGCATGTCAAACACTTACCCACAAACTCGGTTACTTCCCGCTTAAGACCCGGCCACCAAAACTGCTCCCTTAAATCCTGATACATCTTGCTAATTCCCGGGTGTATAGCGTACGGACTGCTATGAGCTTCTTTAAGGATTCGCTGCCTCAACTCATCATCCTTAGGCATGCATACTCTCCCCTAAAAGTACAACACTCCATCACTACCCAGGCTGAACCCTTCGGCCTCACCATTCTGTACTTGTAACCTCCGAGTATTCAAAGCTTCATCGGTCATCTGCCTTTCTTTGACCTCATCAATCCAAGATGGCTTCACTTGCAATTCTGCTAGAAGGCTCCCATCCTCATAGAGACTTAGGTGAGCAAACATTGCTCACAAATCCGCTACTACCTTTCGGCTCAATGCATCAACTACCACATTAGCCTTCCCCGGATGGTATTCGATTGAGCAGTCGTAGTCCTTCAACAACTCAATCCACCACCGCTGCCTCAGATTTAAATCCTTCTGAGTCAGGAGGTACTTTAGACTTTTGTGATCTGTGTACACTACTGACTTCTCCCCGTACAGGTAGTGCCTCCAGATTTTCAAGGCGAACACTATAGCAGCCAATTCTAAATCATGTGTCGGGTAGTTAGCTTCGTGAGGCCTCAACTGCCGTGACGCATAAGCGACCACCTTCCCTTCTTGAATCAACACACACCCTAAACCAGTATGCGATGCATCACAATACACAGTGAACTCCTTTCCTGCCTCAAGCTAAATTAAGACTGGTGCTTCTGTCAAAATCCTCTTCAGCTTATCGAAACTCTCTTGCTATTTCTCAGACCATACAAACAGAACTCTTTTCCTCAGTAGCTTAGTTAACGGTGTTGCGATTAAGGAGAAATTTTCCACAAATCTCCGGTAACATCCTGCCAACCCCAGAAAACTCTGAATTTTCATAACCGACTTGGGTGGTTTCCACTCCAATACTGCCTCAATCTTACGGGGATCCACCCTGATGCCCTCAGCTGAAACTACATGCCCTAGAAAGGTTACTTCCTTAAGCCAGAATTCACATTTACTGAATTTGGTGTACAACTGCTTCTCCCTTAGAACTTGTAGAACCACATGAAGATGTGCGTCATGCTCCTCCTCAGACTTCGAGTAGACCAAAATGTCGTCTATGAATACCACGACGAATCGATCCAGATTAGGTTGAAAAACCAGGTTCATCATGTCCATAAACGCGGCCGGTGCATTCGTCAAACCAAAAGGCATTACCAGAAACTCGTAGTGTCCATACCGAGTACGGAATGCCATCTTGTGGACATCAGCCTCCTTCACCTTAAGCTGATGGTACCCTAACCTAAGGTCAATCTTAGAGAACACCGATGCCTCTTTAAGTTGATCGAACAGATCGTCAATCCTGGGCAAAGGATACCGGTTCTTTATTGTCAACTTGTTCAGTTGCCGATAGTCTATACACACCCTCATTGTCCCATCCTTCTTCTTGACAAAAAGCACTGGAGCTCCCCAAGGCGATACACTTGGTCGGATGAACCCTCTATCTAACAATTCCTGAATCTGCGCCTTCAACTCTACCAATTCTTTTGGCGCTATCCAATACGGAGCTATAGATACTGGCGCGGTTCTGAGTAACAAGTCTATACCAAATTCAACCTCGCGATCCGGAGGTAGACCCAGAAGTT
Source organism: Gossypium rotundifolium (assembly GCA_025506655.1). Taxonomy (NCBI): domain Eukaryota; kingdom Viridiplantae; phylum Streptophyta; class Magnoliopsida; order Malvales; family Malvaceae; genus Gossypium; species Gossypium rotundifolium. Next base: position 19,214,767 of record CP106733.1, on the reverse strand, counting down.
CCTCTGAAAATGCATCAACATAGTCCCTTACAGTCTGAACATCTCTCACAGCAACATCCTTAGCTTCCAAAGCACAGACATGCACCACATAAGCTTCACAACCCTTCCTAACCATCTTTTCCGCCTTCAACGCAGAAACCAGATTAGACAGGTAATCTCTCCTTTTACCTATCATCACCACCTCATCCTCTTCCACAGTCTTTATTGCCATGTGCTTAGCTGCACAATCTAGGCTAGCCTGATACTTTACTAGCCAATCCATCTCGAGGATTAAATCGAACTCCCAAAATGGTAGTTCCATCAAGTCAGCCAAGAACACGACCCCTTGGAGTTCTAGGGGTACGTTCCTATAGAGTTTACTTACTTCCACAGAGTGACCTAAATGGTTTAATACAGTTATCTTCCTAGAAGTAAGCTCAAAGTCTAAGTGTAGAGTTTCCACTACGCTACTAGCAATGTATGAGTGGGTTGAGCCAATGTCAATCAAGGTACTATAGGGTACACCAAAGATCAAGAACATACCGGTTATGATGTCCGGGGCGTCGCCCTCCTCTTGACGCCTAGTGACATAGACCAACCCAGGTTGCCTAGCCTCAGTACCACCAGTACCTTCCCTCGGTGCCCCATGACCTCTGCCAGCACCATTACCTCCTCTTCCTGCACCACGACCCATCGCTGGCTGTTGATTATCTCGCCTATTTAGTGCACGATCCTGACCCTCTAATCTCAGCCTAGCTGCCTTCTTTGGACAATCTCTAACTCGATGCTCCATGGACCCACATTCGAAGCATCCCCGGTTACCATTCCAACATTCCCCATGTGAGACTTCCCACACCGGGCACACCGTGGCGGCCATTGAGGATTAGCAGCAGCAGCAGGCCTAGTAACTTGATCCGACCCACCAAACCTTGTCTTCTTCTGCTGATTACCAGAGAACCTTGAAGGTCCCGAGCTTCTCTTATTCCAACCCCTATCTTGATTCCGTCTAACCGACTGTCTTACCCCTTCAGCAACCTTCAATTTCTCCACTAGGACAGCGAACTCCTATTCCTGTTGTGGAGCTATCATCATCCTCAGCTCATCTCTCAGCCCATCTTCGAATCTAACACAGCGTTCATGCTTGGTACTCACAATACCACGAGCATACCTACTCAACCTAAGAATTGACCTCATACTCTACCACGCCTTATTGCCTGAACCGAGTTCAAGAAAGCCTTCATTGTGCATCTACGTAACTAGCTCCTATGTACTTCTTTTGGTAGGCGGCCTTAAAGAATTCCCACGTGAGATCCTCCGCCATCGCTCCATCTTTTACAGTGAGCCACCACTGATATGACTCATCCTGAAGCAGAGATATTATGCCCTTCAACTTCTCCTCAGCTGTAAAATCTAGGTCACCCATGATCCTCTCAGTCGATTCCAACCAATATTCTGCCGCACTGGGTGCCACTACGGAAACTCCTCTAAACACCTTTGCTCCGTTGGCTTGAGTCGTTCAACCACGATTTACGGGCTCCGCACCGCGCTGCCTCGACAACTCGTTCTAACACTCAGAAGACCGCTCGGATACTACGTCATTACCACCAGTCTGATCTTGGAACTCAGTTTTCGTCGCCAGCAGATCCGGCATCTCATTTCCAAACCCATGACCAGACATTGCTGACTCCGACAAGGTCATCCTACCTCTATCGCGGCCACGGGGTGGACGTCCACGACCTCTTGTACTCATTTCTAACGATTGCGTTTATCTGTTTAAGAATTTTATGCATTAGTACTTGTTTCACTGGTTATCCGCGAAGAAATTTTATGATAAGAGTTTTAGGGGTGGTTCTTTCGTATTCATACATGCACACAGTCCTCCATTCATTCATTCAAGAGACGGCGTAGTTTTCATTGTGTTTGTTTTTCCACTATCCAGGGGTATTTTCGTAATTTGTCCTACAGAGGTATTTTTGTAATTTTTCAAAAATGAAAGTTCTCGGATGATTTTGTCAAAAGTATTTTGGAACTCTTAAATTCCTGGGGTATTTTGAAAAATTTTGAAATCCGGGGGTATTTCGGTAATTTTGGACCTTAGGGGTATTTCAGTAATTTTTCACAAATCAGGGTGACTTTGTAAAATTTAACAAATTAGGGATATTTCAAAAGTTGTAAAACTTTGAGGGTTCTTTTTGGGAATTGCATTTTCCAAAATAGTGATGTTGCAAAATTTTAAAAATCAGGGTCATTCTGGTAATTTTGTTGGTTAAGGGCAATTTTGTAATTTTCAATAATCAAGGCATTTTCATAAAAAGATTTCCAAAATTTGGTTCTAATTGATTTCACAAAAGAAGGATATTTTGAAAATTTTCTGTTTGGAAATTTTCCACACGGAGGGTATTTTGGTAACTTTCAAGCCAGGGGTATTTTGGTCACTTTTCAAACTGAGGGGTATTTTGGTCTTTTTAAAAAAACAAGATTCTAATTACTTCAAAAGCAAAATGGCTAGTCCCTTTCGGGTTTTAGTTATCAAGTTTAGCTTGTGAGTGTGTCGTCTCAGCTAGGATGAATCGTCACTACGCACCAGGTAGGATTCAAGTGAGTAGGAGGTGAGTCACTAGATCGCTTAAATACCGTGCTCCCACCGAATCCAATCCTAGACATGCGTATAACGATTGCCACATCCCTTGCTCAAGGACAACTCACGAGTTGTTTAGGAATTATTAAATCTTATGCATTGTTTGTTGGGGTATGCTAGCCCTAGGTTCAACAATTCCTATTCTAACATTCTCGTTCACCATTTACCCTTCTACCCCATCAAAGATTCACAAAAATAGATAGAATTACTTACAGGCGGATTGGTGCCGAGACTCGGTGCCATCTTTGTTCAAGCCATAAACAATTTCCCAAAACATTCTAATAAGGCCTACTAACAAAACAAAACATTTTGGGCCTTGGGCCCCACAATCGAAGTTTTGAACCTGGTCTACGATACTAAAATGTAACACCCCAAACCCTACCTATTAGTCCCGACGGATCGGTATGTCATGGAGTAAAACGATTTGAAACATTTTGAGTGTCTGGTGAAAACTTGATAAAATATGGTTATGGTATTTAAACAGGGTTTGATAAAACTCAGTTGGGATTATTTTTATAAACATGGTTGTGTTGATAAACCCTTTGAAAACGTTTGATCATGTAAAATTTTAATATCGTCAAGGTTATAGTTGACTTTGTGTATTTTGTTACCCGATGGCAACATCTTTAAAAACTCGTAGAAGTTACTTAATTTGAAAATGTTGCTTTTAATCAATTTACTTAACATTTATAATTTCATTTTGTAATATAGTATAAGTAAATTAAAACAACCCATTAAACAACCAAATAATAATTAGCGGCCTTATTACAACCCAAAATAAGAATTTAATAAATAAACAAACTTTAAACTGTACTAATTAAATCCAAATCCAAGGAACAAGCATGGCCGCCTCGAGTCCTCTCCGGCTCCATCTCCGCGATCTACTCATCTGCAAAATAGTTTGGGAAGGGGTGAGTCACCAAGACTCAGTGTGTAAATCCCCCACCCGGAAAATGCATCTCATACACAATTTATTAATAGACATGCAACATGCAACCCAACTAACCATCCGTACTCCTTTACTACCCCGTGTGGTCAAAACCACTGGTGGTCAAAACCACTGGTGACTAAAGTCACAAATCAAATGATGGGGCCAACCCATCGTGTGGCCAAAACCACTGATGACCATAGGCCACAATTTATCAAGTGTGGTCAAAACCACTGGTGGTACCAAACCACTGGGACTTAGTCACAATTTATCATCGGTGTGGTCAAAACCATTGGTGACCGAAGTCACAATTAATGTGATGAGGCCAACCCATCTTGTGGTCAAAACCACTGGTGACAGTCCATCGAAATCATCCCCCTCCTCTCATCAATCCCACCATCATCATGCTTACATAACAAATGCCATAATCACATATATCATGCATTTATGTATAGCATAGCATCCAACAGCATATGATGGCATACAAAATCATGTATCATAGATCACGTAATAGGGGACTTACCCGGAATCCATGCTTAAGCCCACAAGCAAATCACTATCACAATGATTAAAAGGCACAATATAGCAATGTTAATTAATAAAGTGTGTAAAGAGTTTTACACACCTGTTACCACCGAAATTCCTAGATCCCGAAGATCCGATCTACGACGCTAGATTCTTGACCCTATAATCGGCCAACAACAGGGTTAGGGACATAGGCCTATTTGGCTAAACCAAATTAATACCAAAGGCTCTTTTGTGGCACTTACCTTAAATGGATTTGATTTCCAAACAAATCCCGAAATCGTCACTTGATTAAGACTCTACTGAAATTCCACAATAAAAATCGGTCACCACATGAAGTACATAACATGGCCTTTGGCCGAATGTCATAACCTACATACCATGCTCTCCTTAAATCCCGAAAGACCTCTCAATTCTCCTTAACGCTGGCTTCTAAAAAGGGTTACTAATCCAAGACCCTGAATAGTTTCGGTCATACACAAAAATACAGGGTTAAACCTCATGGTTTCGGCTGGCCAAAACAAGAATAAAAGAATTAAACTCAGAGAGAGTCCTCACCACACTATTGAAATCGGCAGCACCTTGGTTAGGGAGGATTCGGCTTAAGCCCCTTATGGAAGAGACATTCGGCTAGCAACACAAATGGAAGGTAAAATTTTTAGTAAAGAGAGAGGGTAGGTTCAGCTAAGAAGAAGAAAAGAAGAAGAGAATTTTTGAAGGATTTTAGCAATTGTGGTTATGAAGAATTCGGCCAGCAACAAGAAGAGAAAGAAAAGAATTTTTTTATGAATTTTAGCCCCTTTCTTTAGGTGATAAAATCGAATGTGGATGGCCCTAATGAGTCCTTCATTCGGCCAACTCTCACCCTCTTTTTGTGATAATATCAGCTTTTAATTATCACTCAAAAATAACATTTATCTTTTATTTGTATTTCCTAGCCACTCCTCAAACAATTTAAAAGAAAATAAACCACTAACACTTACCCTTCCAAATTAAATTAAGTGCAAAATTAAACTTATCGAGTTAAGAGTCCAAAATCAGACCATTAGCTCCTCTCCCATTCACGCCACTTTGAAAAAAATAAAACCCCAATTCTTGCTCCTTGGTTCAACATAGGACCTCACCGCCATGACCCTCTTATATCGCCCATGCCATTCTTCCCATTTGACTTTCATGCTCTTAAATCTCACCATTTAATTTTTAAAGCCTTCATACCTTAGCCTCTTTCCTTAACGCCCAAAAAACCCAAAACAAAACGCCTCCCCCTTGTAACTCCCACGACTCGAACCTCTCCCCCTTGAAAACTCCCTTTGACGCACCAAGCCAATCATGCCAAATAAATCCTTGTGTCATGTTCCTTCCAAAATTTTCCTTAACCCCTATCTCACCTAGCTCCCTTCTTTTAAACACTTAAAAAGAAATTTTTAGCCCTAAGTCAGGCCTAGCTCGGGGTTATTTCTAGACCCTAGAACATGCTTAGCAATCATAATATTCATTTCTTCAAGCACACACATGGGAAAACAATTAAATTACAAACAACCCCTAATTTAGGATGTTACATGATAAATCATAGGTTAGAAAACATTTATATCATTTTAAGAAAACTCGAATTATTACTTTGAAAACCATTTGCATTTTGAATGTAGAAACTTAATATTTGGAAATCATTAAAATTGTAGAAAACACTTAATCTATATTTTACTATCAAGCGATTTATATTACCCGATGGTAAGATTTTAAAACCATTATGTTTTTATTATTTTAGAAAACTTTGGGCTCAATTATTAAATTAACCAAATGATTTATAAGCCATATTTAAAACATATCCAAAGCATATAAATAATCCAAAAACATAATTAAAGAGGCCTTATTACAAACCCAAAATAAAACAAAAAACCAAATTAAAATAAATTAAAGTACCCCAAATCAAGTTCATGAAAATCAAATTTTATTGCATGGCCTCCTCGAGTTCATCCGGCTCCTCATCCGCGATCTCACGAATCTCCTGAAATGATAAGGGAGAAGGTGAGTCACCAAGACTCAGTGCATAAATCCTTCCCCCGATTAATGCAACATTCTTACACAATTTATAATCAAGCAACATATATAAATATATAATGCACCCAACCTAACCATCCTTAACTCCTTTTCTACCCCGTGTGGTACCAAACCACTGGTGGTGCCGAACCACTGGTGACCCAAAGTCACGATATCCAATAATGTGATACCAAATCACTGGTGACCAAAGTCACGAATAATCAAGTTGTGGGGCCAACCCACGTGTGATACCAAATCACTGGCGACGATCCCATATCTCAAAAGTGGGGCCAACCCACGGTGGTGCTAGACCACGAGACGAGTCGCTATGAGGTGCCAAACCTCCGTGTCCCAAAGACACAAATGTGATACCAAATCACTGTAGGTGCCAAACCTTTGGTGTCCAAAGACACAGATATCAAATCTTTTCCCTCCACTCATATTCCCAAACCAATGTATTAAGAGTATCAATCATGCCATCATACTTTGATATGATCATATAACATATTTAAATAATAGATCATGATATCAATCAACATATATTAACATCATATTGAAATGGACTTACCCGAATCCTTGCACATACCCATCACGGTATCTTATCAAAAATCTCATAGATTCCCACTTTAATAACATGTTTAGTTAATATGTATATAAATATGTAACCCGAATTATAAAGTGTATAAGAGACACACCTGACACTAATGCAAATACTAAAATTCGAAGATCCGATCTACCGTATTAGTTCACCTTGTCCTACAATCAGCCAATACTTAGATTATAAACAAAAGCCATTCGGCCAAACCACTAAATCCCAAAAGCCTATGGCTTTTCAACCATCAAAAGAGATGAAGAACCGACAAGAGTCCTTACCACTTGACTTACCAACTTTTGATTGCTAGAGAGATAGGGCTTAAATCAAATGCTTCCAAAGTCCCAAAGAGCCTATAAGAGTGATCGGCTCCTAATAATAGTTAGAATCTTGCAAATAATGCCCAAAAGTTCGGCCTTAGTCTACAAGAAAATGACATAGAAAAGAGAAAAGAAATAATAGGAAATTCGGCCATGAACACTTACCTATCTTCCAAAACCGATTGAAGAAAACCAAATGAAATCCTACCCTTGATGATATTCGCCAAGACAATTCAAAAGAGTATGGGAAGTTTCGACAATATGGTTAATTTGTAACAACAAAAGGATTCTTGCTAGAGTGGAGAAAGAGAAAGGAAAAGGAAGAAAAGAAAGAGATTTCAATGGGAGAGGGATGTTTATGGCTTTGAACAAAAATGAAAGAAAGTAAAGAGGAATGGGGAGAAGGAAGTTTCGGCCAAGAGAAAGTAGAAGAAATGTGGGTTGAACAAGTATGAAAGAATGGAAAAGAAGTTGTGAACAAAAGAGATTCGGCCAAGCACAATGATGGTTTCGATTTTTGTTTCACTTTGATGCACTAGGGAGAAACTTGCAAAAACTAGAAAGGATTTTCGGTTATGACACCAAAACAAATATTGAAGGCCAAAACTAACACCAAAAACTCACCTTATGCCCAAGACACATTCGGCTATAGGGAGTGTTTGTGGAGAGAAAAGAAATTGATGCTCAAATGCTTAGGAAAAATGGCCAACTAGCTACTAACCTACCAAAGCTTCCATCAAAAATCGGTCAAGCCCTCCCTTAGTCCAAAATGCCGTCCACATACATGAACTAAAGACCATAAAAGAGTTTCCAAAACATTCTCCATAACCCATGCCTTTTGTCCCCTCATCATACCATAATCTTAAGATTCTTATCCCAAAATACAAGCTTACCTTAAACTAATATTCAACTTGCCATAAAGAGAAATTGAAAGTCCAACCTTCCATATGTCAAGCTTGACCGTCCATTAATGCTAGGATACATAAAAATAAAGTCTTCAAAATGCTAAACATGCTACTCGAACCACTTCCCTCAAGCAACACTTCATGCATTCTAACCATCTTGCTACTAGCTCCTCATGTGCTAAATTTAACACTTAAATTAACTTAAGTGTCAAGTTCACCTTATCCACTTCACTAAATTTTTAATACTAACAATTATTCTAGCTTCATTAATAAAAACAAGCCTACACCATACTATGCTAAACACACAAAATTCATACCCAAGCCAACACAAATAATAAAATAATATTCTAATTTTTAGGATGTTACAATTCTACCCCCTTAAGAAAATTTCGTCCTCGAAATTACCTGATCAAAAGAGTTGAGGAAACTGCTGCCTCATCGCATCCTCCGGTCCTCACGTAGCTTCTTCTATGCCGCCATAAGACCTTCACTAAAGGAACTGACTTCTTACGTAGAATTTTTACGTCTCGATCTAGAATCTACACAGGTTCTTCTTCTACTATCAAATCTGGACTCACCTCTAATTCCTCCACTAACACAACATGCGATGGATCAGAACGATAGCGTCTAAGCATGGAGACATGGAACACATCGTGAATCTGACTCAGCTCTGCTGGCAATTTGAGCTAATAAGCTACTGGTCCCACTCGTCTCAACACCTTAAACGGCCCAATAAACCTTAGACTCAACTTGCCTTTTCTCCCAAATCTTAACACTTTCTTCCATGACAAGACCTTCAAAAAGACCTGGGCACCCACGGCAAACTCTATATCCCTCCGCTTGAGATTGGCATATGACTTCTGCCTATCCAAAGCTTCCTTCAGATGAGCTTGAATCATCTTAATCTTATCCTCAGTCTCTACAACCAACTCTGGTCCTAACATTTGACGCTCACCCAACTCTGTCCATGTAACACCCTGGATTAGGGGTTATGCGTTTGGAGCATAACTCGAGTGTTTAGCAAGCTTATAGTCAAGTTGGATAAATTTTAAGGGTTTGGAGAACCTTATGACTTAGGAAATTTTTGGTTTTAGGTGAAAAAAGGGAGGTTGGCTAGGGAGGCCTTAAGATTAATTTTAGGTGATTTTGGACATAAGTGCCTTGGTAAAGTGGCTAAATTTAACAGTAGGGGCTTGGGTTGAATCAAGGTGTTTTATTTTTGGGTGGTGGCGTTAAAATGAAGGGGCTGAGTTAAGGAGGGTTTAAAGCATTTTTTGGGCATTGGTGGACAAAAAAGTCAGTCCGGTAAAGTGGCTTGGAGCGTTGTAAGGAGGGCTTGGTGCAGGTCGTGAGTTCAAGGCGCAAGGGAAGCAAAATTTTGGATGTTTATTTTGCAAGCTGGCGTTAAAGATAGAGAGGGCTTAAAAGAAGCTGGGGCGAGTCTATGACACAAATGGTGCCTTGGCAAAGCGGCTGGCAGCGTGTGGAGGTTCCAGCTGGTCTTAGGTTTGAGTGGCATGAGCAGTAAATGGGGGTTTTATTTTAGTTTTGGCGTTAAGGCAAGGGGGAACCAAGGAAGGAGGCTTTAAAAAAAAATGGGGCGAATTTATATCACAAAGAGCGCCATGGCAGAGTGGCCTGGGACATGGCTTGCAGTTTGCTGGAGTAGGGCCTATGTTCAAACCATAAGGACAACAACTTGGAGTTTGTTTTTTTACAAGTCGGCTTGAAGAGGTGGGGTGAATTAGGCACACATTTTATTTTATTTTTGTTTATTAGAAGATAATGGTGGCCTTTATTTCTAATTATTTTTTTTTTTGAATAGGGGATAAAGATATAAAATAGGAAAGGAATTTGGGTTATAATTAAAGAGGAATGGTGGCCTGCCAAAGGTATTTGGTGGTGTTTAAATTCGGCTGGAAGGGTGGTCTTTTAGTATTGTATTTTGTATTTTTTTAAATTGAAGAGGTGATATTGGATAATAGTTGGTTTTTATTTTTATTATTTGAATGGATTGGGAGGAGTAAAGTAAGGGATTTGGCTAATTCAAATTGGTTTGAATTAGTGGCCATGAGTGATGGCCGAATCTTGGTTTCTTCATGTGGGAGGAGTGGCCGAATTCTATAAATGGGGGTATGCTCTTCCTTTAGCTGAATTTTAGCCCTTTACTTCTAAACCTTCATCATTTATTTTCTTTCCATACTCTACCAACATCAATAACGTCCCTCCTTTTTACTTGTTCACTATGGTCGAACCCTCTTCTTCCTTTTATTTAGTATTGGCCCAAAGTTCAAGCAAGGGTGGTCTCTTCTCTTTTTCTTCAATCGGGTTTTTAGAGGAAGGTTGGTGTTCAAGGCCGAATGCCTTATGTTCTGCTCTCTGTTCTCCGTCGACTTTTACAAAGGTAAGAGTTGATTTCGGCATTGGTTTGGAAGTGTGTTAATCGATTATTTTGGAACTATTTTATTATAGGGTCTCCGGGACTTGGAAAGCAATCAAGCGTAGCCTTCTTTCTCTGTTGATCGGTAATAGGTGGTAAGGATTTATTATAGTAGTCTATTTCTTTTTAGTGTGCAAAGCCGAAGGCTATTGTTATAGATTTTGATGACTGCCGATTGTAGGGAAGTGAAGCGGGAGCACATAACGTGTGGTGGCTTGTGTTCAAGGGGCGATAGGTAAGGTCTCGGGTTCCAAGTGTTAACCCTCAAGTTGTTTGGGTTGGCCGAATGGCCTTGGTGTTAATCTTTGTTGGCCAAATATTCTTAGGCCCTTAATATCGTGTTTCTTTGTGTATAGCCAGCGGGGAGGAGCAGTAAAGTGGGGCTTTTAGGTTTGATTCATCAAGGATTTCGACAGGGTTGGAGGAGTAACTGGGATTCGAGATATTTTGTCAAGGAGGACAAGGGAAAGTCCCTATCCCGAAGTTTAAGAAAAGAGTTGTCTCGGCAGTTCGAGATTGGCCACCGGGGTGTAGGCCAGCAACGGCAGAAAACTATAGACAGATAGCCATAGTCTCGCTTAGCGATAGCATCGGGATCGAGGGTTTAGAGCTTCAGGTTATAAGGTGTGTAGCTAGCCTACTATTTTCGGGATTCATATTTGCATGTGTAATGTGTTTACTAACAAGTGCAGTGATAAGTGTGATATTGATACCCTTCAAGGGTATGACGATGACCAGGTTAGTATCAAAGCTGTTGAAATATGATTATTGGCTTGTATGTGAGTATGCTTATGGTTATGAATAACATGTGCATGCATCATCATGGCACTATTTTATGTTGCATGTGCATGGGTGGGTTATGAAAGAAGGTACGGGTGTACTTCGAGTACGTGGTTTGATGAGTAGCTATGTGCCTCATCGTGATTGATATCGGCTATGTGCCATATCGTGGATTGATGAGTGACTATGTGTCCCATCGTGATTTTGGTGTTAGCTACGGCTACATCGTGGATTGGCGCTGACTGAGGTCGCGTTGTGGATTTTATGCTTAATTGCACGTGGATGGCATTGAATACCTTTGTGGAGTTAAAAGGAGAGGGTGATTTAAATCCCTTGGTGTGTGGTAGGCTGGATAAGGGGGTGTGTAGAGGATGGACCTTAGGCTTGGGTCGGGTTTTCATTATTGCATAATTGTGGTATGTGAATACATGTGATTGTGGACTTAAAATGAAAATGGGCTAAGCCCAGAATGTGGAGGGTATGTGACTAATTACCCTTACACGATAAATGTTATGAGTATGGGCCAAGCCCGAATGTGATATGATCCAACATGATATATGATATCGATGCATGGGTTATTATGTGGTTAGCATGTGGGTGGAATTCGGTGGTTAATTACGATCGAGTCATGTGACTCACCCAACTTCTTAAACATCGCAGTGATTCGTGATTAATGGACCAAAGTTGGAGTGGATACAAAGGTGGCCATGCGTAAGAAGATTTTCATGTAGAAGTTGTTTTTCATTATTTAATAGAATTTATCATTTTCATATTTTAAGTATTTGAATAAGTTTTTATTGTAATAAGGCCCAAATAAATTATTTGAGTATTTATGTTATGTTAAAACAAAATGACGATTAAACTATTAGTTTGAAATCAGTTTATTTTCGACAAACTATATCTTAAAACATAAATTAAGGTTTTAATTCGGATATTTTATATCAAACTTATATTATTCAATCATTTTTATATGGACATGATTTTTGAATAAGTGCAAAATTTTCAAGTTCCACCACAAGTAAGAATATTTTTAAACGTTTTTCCGCAGTGACATATCAAATTCGATCAGGACTTGTGGGCCGGGTTTAGGGTGTTACAGTTTGGTATCAGAGCCCGATTCAAAACTCGGCTTTGAGGGTTTGGGCCCAAAACATTTTCAAAATGGTTTTTTTTCAAATATGGGCTTTTATAAAAGTTTTCGAGTTATTCGGCATGGCACTTGTACCTCATTCAAGTCCACCAGGTAAGTACTTGGACTTGATTTGTTTATGTGAATTATTATGGGCTTAGTTTGGGCTCATAGATTAGAATATTATGATTATTGGACCCTAGGATTAGTCTACTCAAACACATGCATAAGACTTAAGGACTATTAAACAAACACAGAAGTAAGTCGCCGTTAAGGTGTGGTAACCATCAGACGCATGTTTAGGAATGGCATTCAAGAAGAGCTTGGTATTTAAGCAATCCTAGTGACTCACCTCCTCTTTACTCGAATCCTATCTCAGTGCGTAGCTACTGCTTCACCTTAACCAAGAGGACTTGTTCATAGCTAAACCGATTATTAAAACCGAAAGGGACTAGCCATGCGCTTTATAAAATTCCTAGTTTTAAAATCCTTAAATTACCCTTTTCTCGTAGTAAAAGATTCTTGTGAAAATTTTTCTAAAGTATCTCCGATTTACAAAATTTACCAAAATGCCCTAGTGGTAAAATTTCAAAAAGCCCTCAGATTGTAAATTAATGCATTACCCTTAACTTTTGTTAAAATGATTTTACTTTGCAAAAAACCAAAATCTTTAGTTTTCAAAGTATCAGATACTATGATTTGGGGGAAAATTTACGAAAATACCCATGTGTTAAAAATTACTAAAATGCCCTTGACTTTTAAAATTTTCGGTTTAACCCCAATTTTAATTTCTCTACTTTGCAAAAGTATTCAAAATTCTGGATTTCAGAATAATACCCTGACTTTGGAAATTTACAAAATTACCCTGATTGATAAAATTACCAAAATACCCCTGGTTTTCAAAATCTTGTTATACCTTCAATTTGTAAAATTTTCGAAAATACTCTTCAGTTTTGGGAATTTTAAAAAGATCCTAACTTATTAAAGTTTTCGAAATCGCTTTGATTTATTACCAAAGTACCCTTATAGGAAAATACCGAAAATACCCCTGGGGTAGAAACGGGCAGAAATGTCCGAATAGTGAATGTGTGTGGTAGATACCACTGAATGAATATGTTGATGAATGAATGTGTCTCTGTTTATGAACATGAATGTGACTCCCTGTATTAAGGTAGCGAACCTGAACCGAACCTTGGTGTGATCGAAAGAACCACTTCTAGAATCTCTTTTCATAAAATTGTTCGCGGTTAAATAGCGGAACAAATACTAATGCATAAAACTTCTTAATCAGATTAAATCGCGATGGTAGAGATGAGTTTTAGGGGACGCGATAGAGGTAGAATGGTAGCAACGGAACCGGTAGGGTCTGGCCATGGGTCAGAAAGTGAAGTGCCGCCAGCAGTGGACGTGGAGGAGCAAGATCAGACCGGAGAAGATGACGCAGTATCGTGGGCCATGTTACGAGTGCTAGAACGAGTAGCAGGAGTTAGTAAGGGAAATGGAACTCGAAAGTCAGTGTCGAAAAGGCTTAGATCGAACGGAGCCGAGATCTTTAGAGCAGAGTATTGGCTAGAAGCAATCGAAAGAATCATGGACGATTTGGACTACACCAATGAAGAAAAGTCAAGGGTGTTTGTTTCGTTGCTTCGTGATTTAAACTTATCGTTGGTGGCTCACTGTGAAACAAGGTGTACCGACAGATCGACTGGATTGGGATTACTTTAAGGCCAATTTTGAAGGAAAGTACGTAGGAGCCAGTTATTTGGACTCGCAAAGGAAAGCGTTTCTAAATCTAGTACAAGGGAATAAGTCGGTAGTGGAATATGAAGCTGAGTTTGTGCGACTAAGTCAGTACGCCAAAGGAATCGTGGCTACTGATTATGAAAGGTGTGTTCGATTTGAAGATGGGCTACGAGATGAGTTGCCGGAGTTGATCACTCCGCAGAGAGAAAGGGATTTCGCCATTCTAGTGGAGAAAGCTCGGATCGCTGAAGAGGTTAAGAAGACTATAAGAGAGAACCGAGAGAATAATAAGAACAAGAATAAGAGAAGTTTTGGATCGTCAGCATCGTTGGGTAATGCCCAGAAAAGACCAAGGATCGAGAATCCTGTACGTACACCAATTGATGTGAGTCGGAATCATTCCAGTGTTAAGTGTGGGAGAACTTATTCAGGAGAGTGTTGGGGAAATGGTAAGAAATGTTTCCGGTGTGGGTCAAAGGCCCATTTGGTTAAGAATTGTCCTCAAGCAATGAGAGGTCGAGGTGTGAGCCATGGAGGAGATGGTACCAGCAGAGGTACTAAAGGATCGGATGCGAGTCAGCCAAGGACTTGATATCAGGTACGTTTCTTATTTTGGGACACCATTTATTGTCTTGTTAATGTGAAGTTAGCTCATTCTTGCATGGCTAGTGAAGTGTAGGAACTTTGGATGTGAACCTTAAGACTGTGTCTAGAAGGCAGGATAGATTTATTAAGATCAGAGTACGCAGCAGAGGCGTAGAGTAGTGAGTTAGGATTGTATGGCAGTAAGTAATTTCGGGGACGAAATTATTTTAAGGAGGGTAGAGTTGTAACACCCTGGTTTAGGGGTTATGCGTTTGGAGCATAACTCGAGTGTTTAGCAGGCTTATAGTCAAGTTGGATGAATTTTAAGGGGTTTGGAGAACCCTAGAAGGTAAGGGATGACTTAGGAAATTTTTGGTTTTAGGTGAAAAAAAGGGAGGTTGGCTAGGGAGGCCTTAAGATTAATTTTAGGTGATTTTGGACATAAGAAATGCCTTGGTAAAGTGGCTCCCATGCGCCACTTAGGGGGCTGATTCTAACACTAGTAGGGGGCTTGGGTTCGAATCAAGGTGGCAGCAAGGTGTTTTATTTTTGGGTGGTGGCGTTAAAATGAAGGGGCTGAGTTAAGGAGGGTTTAAAGCATTTTCTGGGCATTGGTGGACAAGAAAGTCGGTCCGGTAAAGTGGCTTGGGGCGTTGTAAGGAGGGCTTGGTGTAGGTCGTGAGTTCAAGGCGCAATGGAAGCAGAATTTTGGATGTTTATTTTGTAAGCTGGCGTTAAAGATAGAGAGGGCTTAAAGGAAGCTGGGGCGAGTCTATGACACAAACGGTGCCTTGGCAAAGCGACTGGCAGCGTGTGGAGGTTCCAGCTGGTCCTAGGTTCGAGTGGCATGAGCAGCAAATGGGGGTTTTATTTTAGTTTTGGCGTTAAGGCAAGGGGGAACCAAGGAAGGAGGCTTTAAAAGAAAATGGGGCGAATTTATATCACAAAGAGCGCCATGGCAGAGTGGCCTGGGGCATGGCTTGCAGTTTGCTGGAGTAGGGCCTATGTTTGAACCATAAGGACAACAACTTGGAGTTTTTTTTTTTTTTTTACAAGCTGGCATGAAGAGGTGGGGTGAATTGGGTGGCACATTTTATTTTATTTTTGTTTATTAGAAGATAATGGTGGCCTTTATTTCTAATTGTTTTTTTTTGAATGGGGGATAAAGATATAAAATAGGAAAGGAATTTGGGTTATAATTAAAGAGGAATGGTGGCCGGCCAAAGGTATTTGGTGGTGTTTAAATTCGGCTGGAAGGGTGGTCTTTTAGTATTTTATTTTGTATTTTTTTAAATTGAAGAGGTGATATTGGATAATAGTTGGGTTTTATTTTTATTATTTGAATGGATTGGGAGGAGTAAAGTAAGGGATTTGGCTAATTCAAATTGGTTTGAATTAGTGGCCATGAGTGATGGCTTAATCTTGGTTTCTTCATGTGGGAGGAGGGTCAATTCTATAAATGGGGTGTGCTCTTCCTTTAGCGAATTTTAGCCCTTTACTTCTAAGCCTTCATCATTTATTTTCTTTCCATACTCTACCAACATCAATAACGTCCCTCCTTTTTACTTGTTCACTTTGGCCGAACCCTCTTCTTCCTTTTATTTAGTATTGTCCGAAAGTTCAAGCAAGGGTGGTCTCTTCTCTTTTTCTTCAATCGGGTTTTAGAGGAAGGTTGGTGTTCAAGGTCAATGCCTTATGTTCGCTCTCGTTCTCCGTCGACTTTTACAAAGGTAAGAGTTGATTTCGCATTGGTTTGGAAGTGTGTTAATCGATTATTTTGGAACCATTTATTATAGGGTCTCCGGGACTTGGAAAGCAATCAAGCGTAGCATTCTTTCTCTGTTGATCGGTAATAGGTGGTAAGGATTTATTATAGTAGTCTATTTCTTTTTAGTGTACAAAGCCAAAGGCTATTGTTATAGATTTTGATGACTGTCGATTGTAGGGAAGTGAAGCGGGAGCACATAACGTGTGGTGGCTTGTGTTCAAGGGGCGATAGGTAAGGTCTCGGGTTCCAAGTGTTAACCCTCGAGTTGTTTGGGTTGGCCGAATGGCCTTGGTGTTAATATCTTTGTTGGCCGAATATTCTTAGGCCCTTAATATCGTGTTTCTTTGTGTATAGCCAGCGGGGAGGAGCAGTAAAGGGGGGTTTTAGGTTCAATTCATCAAGGATTTCGATAGGGTTGGAGGAGTAACCGGGATTCGAGATATTTTGTCAAGGAGGACAAGGGAAAGCCCCTATCCCGAAGTTTAAGAAAAGAGTTGTCTCGGCAGTTCAGGATTGGCCACTGGGGTGTGGGCCAGCAGCGGGAGAAAACTATAGGCAGATAGCCGTAGTCTCGCTTAGCGATAGCATCGGGATCGAGGGTTTAGAGCTTGAGTTATAAGGTGTGTAGCTAGCCTCATCGCTTCCGGATTCATATTTGCATGTGTAATGTGTTTACTAACAAGTGCAGTGATAAGTGTGATATTGATACCCTTCAAGGGTATGACGATGACCAGGTTAGTATCAAAGTTGTTGAAATATGATTATTGGCTTGTATGTGAGTATGCTTATGGTTATGAATAACATGTGCATGCATCATCATGGCACTATTTTATGTTGCATGTGCATGGGTGGGTTATGAAAGAAGGTACGGGTGTACTTCGAGTACGTGGTTTGATGAGTAGCTATGTGCCTCATCGTGATTGATATCGGCTATGTGCCATATCGTGGATTGATGAGTGACTATGTGTCCCATCGTGATTTTGGTGTTAGCTACGGCTACATCGTGGATTGGCGCTGACTGAGGTCGCGTTGTGGATTTTGTGCTTAATTGCACGTGGATGGCATTGAATGCCTTTGTGGAGTTAAAAGGAGAGGGTGATTTAAATCCCCTGGTGTGTGGTAAATTGGATGAGGAGGTGTGTAGAGGATGGACCTTAGGCTTGGGTCGGGTTTTCATTATTGCATAATTGTGGTATGTGAATACATGTGATTGTGGACTTAAAATGAAAAATGGGCTAAGCCCGATATGTGGAGGGTATGTGGTTAATTACCCTACACGATAAATGTTATGAGTATGGGCCAAGCCCGAATGTGATATGATCCGAACATGATATATGATATCGATGCATGGGTTATTATGTGGTTAGCATGTGGGTGGAATTCGGTGGTTAATTACACATCGAGTCTATGTGACTCACCCAACTTCTTAAACATCGCAGTGATTTGCGATTAATGGACCGGTTGGAGTGGATACAAAGGTGGCCATGCGTAAGAAGATTTTCATGCGAAGTTGTTTTTCTTTATTTAATAGAATTTATCATTTTCAGATTTTAAGTATTTGAATAAGTTTTTATTATAATAAGGCCCAATTAAATTATTTGAGTATTTATGTTATGTTAAAACAAAATGACGATTAAACTATTAGTTTGAAATCAGTTTATTTTCAACAAACTATATCTTAAAACATAAATTAAGGTTTTAATTTTCAAGTATTTATGTTATATGGACATGATTTTTGAATAAGTGCAAAATTTTCAAGTTCCACCACATTTAAGAATATTTTTAAACGTTTTTCTGCAGTGACATACCGGATCTGGTCAAGACTTGTGGGCCGGGTTTGGGGTGTTACAGTCCAGCATGTAGGTGTACGACACCTCCTACCATACAACGCCTCATATGGTGCCATCTTAATGCTTGCTCGATAACTATTGTTGTATGTGAACTCACCTAATGGTAAAACTCTTCCCACCGCCTCAAGTCCAAAACACATCCTCTCAACATATCCTCTAAGATCTCGAATAACTCTTTCCGATTGCCCGTCGACGACCGTGGATGAAATGCCGTACTAAAATCCAACCGTACCCAAAGCCCGATGTAACGCTCTCCAAAACCTTGACGTAAATCTAGGATCTCTCATGCGAGATGATCGACACTTTGGTACACCGCAACCTCACTATCTCCGCCACATACAACTTAGCTAACTTATGAAGCGAGTAATCCACCCTTACGGAATGAAATGAGTGACTTAGTCGACGATCCACAATCACCAAATCGAGTCCTTCTTACTAGGCGTAAGAGGTAATATCTTGACAAAGTCCATAGTGATCCTTTCCCACTTCCATCGTGGAATCTTCACCGGTCAAGTAATCCAGACGATGAATCGATGCTCGACTTTGACCTGGCGACACATCGACATTTACCCACAAACTCGCCACCTCCGCTTGCACACAGCCACCAAAATTGCTCTCTTAAATCACAATACATCTTGCTACCTCCAGGATGCATAGCGTATAGGCTGCTATGTGCGTCCTGAAGAATCCTTTTCCTCAACTCAACATCTTTCGGCATACAAGCTCTCCCTTGAGAACACAACACTCCATCACTGGACAAACTATAATTCTCTAAACCACCATTCTGAACCTGCAATCTCCGATCATTCAAACTATCATCCTCTAACTGTTTCTTCTTGAATTGCTCTAACCAAGTCGGCTTGACTTGCAATTCTGCTAAAAGACTCCCATCGTCGTATAAACTAAGACGAGCAAACATTGATCTTAAATCTGGTACAACCTTACGGCTCAACGCGTCTGCCACCACATTAGCCTTGCCGGATGATACTCAATCGAACAGTCGTAGTCCTTCAGCGACTCAATCCATCTACGCTGCCTCAAATTTAAATCCTTCTGAGTCAAAAGATACTTTAGACTCTTGTGATCAGTGTAGACTATCGACTTCTCACCTGTACAATTAGTGTCTCCATATCTTCAAAGCGAAAACCACTGCAGCTAATTCTAAGTCATGCGTCGGATAATTAACTTCATGTGGTCTCAACTGTCGAGATGCATAAGCCACTACTTTCCCTTCCTGCATTAGCACACATCCCAAACCCGTATGTGATGCATCACAGTAAATCGCGAATTCCTTGCCTGCCTCATATTCTGATACGGACTTACTCCCCTGGACTAAACTCAGAAATGCTTTACACTGCGCATCAACGTAACCAGACCCAATATATTTCTTCTGATACGCTGCCTTGAAATAGTCCCAAGTAAGATCTTCTGCCGTGGCACTATTCCTCACCATGAGTCACCACTGATATGACTCATCTCGAAGAAGTGACACTATCCCTTTCAGCTTTTCTTCAACATTCAGGTCCAAGTCATCCATGATTCGCTCCGTCGCCTCTAGCCAATATTGGGTCATACTGGGAGCAACACCCGAAACACCTCGAAATACCTCAGCTCCATTGGCTCGGAGTCACTCAGGTACAGATTTTCGAGCTTTCGTGCCTCCACCTATTCTAGCTACTCTCTCAAGAACTCGCAGCATTGCTTGAGACACTGCGTCGTCCCCCGTTTGATCCTGAAACTCAACTCCAACCGCTGGTGGTGGGGGTGGTGGTACCTCATTCTCGGATCCTTGACCCGACCTCACTGGCTCAGACACAGCCATCCTACCCCTACCGCATCCACGCATAACAAGACCTCGACCTCGAGTGCTCATGTCTAAAGTCTCAACTTATCTGAATTAAAAGTTTTATGCATAAGACATCATTCCACTATCTTTAAAACACAGTTTTATGAAAATTTTTAATAAAAAGTTGTTTTCGCGAGTACATCCAACCTATATTTTTGGGTTTCTAGAGTAGTTCCTACTACTATACAATCATACCATCATCATATCAAAAATCAACAATTTGAAGTACTTACCCAAAGGGTCAAGGTTTGAGACTTCGGTGCCATGCTTTTCCAACCATATAATTTTAAACAAAAACAACTTAAAACTATACTTTAAATCATTTTGGGCCTTGGGCCCACAGTTGAGCTTTTGAACTTAGCTCTGATACCAATTTGTAACACCCCAAACCCGGTCAATACGCCACGATTGAATATGGTATGTCACTGAGGAAAACATTTTGAAAAGAATCGAATAACAATTAATTTTTTGTGAAAAACTCTTTGAAAATTCTATATTTATAGAAATCAGGTGTATAATAAGTTTAAACTGATAATTTACTTTGTAATTTCATAAATAAAACTTTAAAACGTAGTTGATAAATCATAGGTTAGAAAACATTTATATCATTTTAAGAAAACTCTTTGAAAACCATTTGCATTTTGAATGTAGAAACTTAATATTTAGAAATCATTAAAATTGTAGAAAACACTTAATTTATATTTTACTATCAAACGATTTATATTACCCGATGGTAAGATTTTAAAACCATTATGTTTTATTATTTTAGAAAACTTTGGGCTCAATTATTAAATTAACCAAATAATTTATAAGCCATATTTAAAACATATCCAAAGCATATAAATAATCCAAAACATAATTAAAGAGGCCTTATTACAAACCCAAAATAAAACAAAAAACCAAATTAAAATAAATTAAAGTACCCCAAATCAAGTTCATGAAAAATCAAATTTTATTGCATGGCCTCCTCGAGTTCATCCGGCTCTCATCCGTGATCTCACGAATCTCCTGAAATGATAAGGAAGAAGGTGAGTCACCAAGGCTCAGTGCATAAATCCTTCCCCCGATTAATGCAACATTATTACACAATTTATAATCAAGCAACATATATAAATATATAATGCACCCAACCTAACCATCCTTAACTCCTTTTCTACCCCGTAAGTATCAAACCACCGGTGGTGCTAAACCACCGTGACCCAAAGTCACGATATCCAATAATGTGATACCAAATCACCGGTGACCAAAGTCACGAATAATCAAGTTGTGGGGCCAACCCACGTGTGATACCAAATCACTGGCGATGATCCCATATCTCAAAAGTGGGGCCAACCCGGTGGTGCTAGACCACAAAGACGAGCCGCTATCGGTGCCAAACCTCCGTGTCCCAAAGACACAAATGTGATACCAAATCACCGGAGGTGCTAAACCTCCGTGTCCAAAGACACGGATATCAAATCTTCCCTCCACTCATATTCCCAAACCAATGTATTAAGAGTATCAATCATGCCATCATACTTTGATATGATCATATAACATATTTAAATAATAGATCATGATATCAATCAACATATATTAACATCATATTGAAACGGACTTACCCTAATCCTTGCACATACCCATCACGGTATCTTATCAAAAATCTCATAGATTCCCACTTTAATAACATGTTTAGTTAATATGTATATAAATATGTAACCCGAATTATAAAGTGTGTAAGATACACACCTGACACTAACGCAAGTACTAAAATCTGAAGATCCGATCTACCGCACTAGTTCACCTTGCCCTACAATCAGCCAATACTTAGATTATAAACAAAAGCCATTTGGCCAAACCACTAAATCCCAAAAGCCTATGGCTTTTCAACCATCAAAAGAGATGAAGAACCGACAAGAGTCCTTACCACTTGACTTACCAACTTTTGATTGCTAGAGAGATAGGGCTTAAATCAAATGCTTCCAAAGTCCCAAAGAGCCTATAAGAATAATCGATTCCTAATAATAGTTAGAACCTTGCAAATAATGCCCAAAAGTTCGGCCTTAGTCCACAAGAAAATGGCATAGAAAAGAGAAAAGAAATAATAGGAAATTAAGCCATGAACACTTACCTATCTTCCAAAATCGATTGAAGAAAACTAAATGAAATCCTACCCTTGATGATATTCGACCAAGATAATTCAAAAAGAGTATGGGAAGTTTCGACAATATGGTTGATTTGTAACAACAAAAAGGATTCGGCTAAAGTGGAGAAAGAGAAAGGAAAAAGGAAGAAAAAGAAAGAGATTTCAATGGGAGAGGGATGTTTATGGCTTTGAACAAAAATGAAAGAAAGTGAAGAGGAATGGGGAGAAGGAAGTTTCGGCTAAGAGAAAGTAGAAGAAATGTGGGTTGAACAAGTATGAAAGAATGGAAAACAAGTTGTGAAAAAAAGAGATTCGGCCAAGCACAATGATGGTTTCGCTTTTGTTTCACTTTGATGCACTAGGGAGAAACTTGCAAAACTAGAAAGGATTTTCTGTTATGACACCAAAACAAATCTTGAAGGCCAAAACTAACACCAAAACTCACCTTATGTCCAAGACACATTCGGCTATAGGGAGTGTTTGTGGAGAGAAAAGAAATTGATGCTCAAATGCTTAGGAAAAATGGCCAACTAGCTACTAACCTACCAAAGCTTCCATCAAAAATCGGTCAAGCCTTCCCCTAGTCCAAAATGCCGTCCACATACATGAACTAAAGACCATAAAAGAGTTTCCAAAACATTCTCCATAATCCATGCCTTTTGTCCCCTCATCATACCATAATCTTAAGATTCTTATCCCAAAATACAAGCTTACCTTAAACTAATAATCAACTTGCCATAAAGAGAAATTGAAAGTCCAACCTTCCATATGTCAAGCTTGACCGTCCATTAATGCTAGGATACATAAAATAAAGTCTTCAAAATGCTAAACATGCTACTCGAACCACTTCCTCAAGCAACACTTCATGCATTCTAACCATCTTGCTACTAGCTCCTCATGTGCTAAATTTAACACTTAAATTAACTTAAGTGTCAAGTTCACCTTATCCACTTCACCAAATTTTTAATACTAACAATTATTCTAGCTTCATTAATAAAAACAAGCCCACACCATACTATGCTAAACACACAAAATTCATACCCAAGCCAACACAAATAATAAAATATATTCTAATTTTTAGGATGTTACAAGGGGATTATTAAATCACCCTCTCCTTTTTACTCCAACAAGGCAACAAATGCCGTCCACGCGAACTTAATCACAAATAATCCGCAACGCGACCTCAGTCAGTGTCAATCCACGATGTAGCCGTAGCTAACATCAAAACCACGATGAGCATAAAGCCATCAGTAACCACGATATGGCACATAGCCTATATCAACCACGATGAGGCATAGAGCCATTCATCAAACCACGTACTCGAAGTACACCCTGTCCATCTTTTATATCCCACCCATGCACATGCAACATAAAATAATGATATAATATAATGATGCATGAGCATGTTCATCAAACATGTTATCACATATTCATATTAAAAATCACATTTTATCAGATTTGGTACTTACCGGATTATCGACATACCCCTTGAGGGTATCCATATCACAATTTCCACTGTACTAGTTAGCACATTCATAACACATGCACATATCACATACATATCATTTACCCAAAAACGGTAGGCTAACTACACACCTGATCACTTGAAGAACTACGCTTTTGATGCTGATGCTATCACTAAGCGACACTACGGCTATTTGCCTACTCTCCTGTTTTGACACTGGCCCACACCCCGGTGGCCAATCCTGAACGGCAGAAACCGATCTCTTCTGAAACTTCGGGATAGGGGCTATCCCTTTACCTTCTCGACTGGCATCCATGTCCATCGACGAACACTTAAATCAAAACCCATTAATACGAACTCTTAAACAAATGACCAAATCACAACTTAACAATCTTACCAAAAATTGGATCACGGTCCCGAAAGCTCCTCTTAACCACTGTCGATTTACCCCTAAACATCAAAGTTAGAATCGGCTAACTTAAATACCAAATATGGCCTATGGTCGAATACCATGAATCACTTACCTTGCTTACCGAAATCTTGAATTACCACTTGTCTACGAAGTTGACGAAATCCCTGCATGTTAGGGGTTATGTTTGGCTCTAACACATGAACACTTATGGATATATCCCTTGGCCAAAACTACATTACTTACCTTGGTTACTCAAATACTTCTTCCAATGTTGGCTACAAGAATACCGAAAAACCTCCTTTAATGATCCCTGTCGTTGGCACAAACAAAAGAAACACTAGATCATGGCTTATGAATATTTGGCTAACCTTAGATTAAATCCCTTTTAAGGTTCGGTCAACCAAAATACCAAGCCAACCCTTGATTTCGACATACTAGCTGAAGAAGAAGAGAAACCGATTGCTAAGGAAGATCATAGTTACCACTATGTCGCTTGAGAGACTATAAGAGAAAAGTCGACAGCCCCCTAAAGATTCGGCTTCAATGGAATAGAAGAAAGACTAGCCTTGAGATTCGGCCTTTAACAAAAAGATGAAGGGAGTATGAGACTTAATAAAATTCGGCAATGACTATGTTTAAGAGTGATTTCGGCTCAAGCAAAAGAAAAGAAAAGATGTGAAAGAAGAAAGAAAATCTCTACACAAAAAGGTTCTAACTTTCGGCTTTTATCAAAGGGAAAAATAAGGTGCAAAAGTTTGGCAAAACACAAAGATGAAAAAGGGAGAATTTAACACACACAAAGACTAAATTCGGCACACCCTACCACCTCTTCAAAATCGAAAATATTCACCAAGAGAGTCCCTTGGCCGGCCACCTTATCAACTCCTTATCAAATCCTCATATTTCTCTTTTATCACCTTAATAAATAAAAATAAAATAATCTATCACATAATCCCTTATCACACCCCTATAATATCTCTTATCTTACTCCTTTAAAATAAATGAAATAAATAAAATAACATTTATCCTACCTTAGCCAAAAATTAAAAGGAAAAATAAGCTTAATCCTTATCTTCCAAAGTCCCAAAGCTGTCCAACCTCCCCCCTCTCTACCTTGACGAAAAAGAAAAATAAAACACTCCCCAAGCTGCCAACAAGGCTCGAACATGGGACCTGCTGGAGCCCTTGGACGCAAGCTGCCCTACTCCTCAGGTAACGCCCCAAGCCACTTTGCCAAGGCGCTTTTTGTGACATGAT
This sequence comes from Gossypium rotundifolium, assembly GCA_025506655.1. Taxonomy (NCBI): domain Eukaryota; kingdom Viridiplantae; phylum Streptophyta; class Magnoliopsida; order Malvales; family Malvaceae; genus Gossypium; species Gossypium rotundifolium. The sequence goes on along the minus strand of CP106733.1, from coordinate 19,189,443 downwards.
TCACCCAGAATTTCTTTTAAGACCTCTTTAGCCAAGTGCCTTCTTGACGCAAAAATAAATACTCCTTCCTGCTTCCTTCGCAACTCGAACCAAGGCCCTTAAGTGGCACCTTGTAGCCACTTTACCACATGATTTCTTGTGGCAATAATCCCCTAAAAATTCCTTTAAAGCCTCCTTAGCCCAGTCCCCCTCTTCGACGTAAAATAAAAGTCTTTAATGCTTCCCACGTTGCTCGAACCTCTTCCCACCTGCACTCCCTTTGACGCAAACTCCCCAGCACTCTAGGTTGCGTCCCTTGCCACTTTACTGCTGGTTCTTTTATGCCATAAACTCCCCACAATTTCCTTTAAGACCTCCTTTACCGAGCTTCTCCTTTAAACTTAAAATTCCAAAATTTTTCCAAGACTTCCTCCTACATCCTTGGGTTCTTAAAACCCTTAAAACACCTCCAAACACACTTAAAGCCTACTAACACTTGAGTTATGCTCCAAACGCATAACCCCTAATCTAGGATACTACAGTTCTACCCTCCTTAAAAATAATTTTATCCTCGAAATTACTTACTATCGAACAATCGTGTATCCTTATCTCATCACACTTCTCTACTACTATGCACTCTGATTTTAATAATACTATCACACTTCCTAAGCACAGTCTCTAGGTTCACACCCGAGTTTTCAGGAACTTTACTAGTAATACAAGAACGAACTAACTTTATATCAATCAAGGCAATAAATAGATTCCAGGAATAGGGAACATACCCGATCTTACTTGGTCCAACTTCCTCCTTGCTACGACTGATTGCCTAAGCCATCCTTGGTTGCCTCACATCTGAACCTTCAGCACCTCTGCTTGGGGTTCCACGACCTTGGCCTCGAGCCCTATCCATCACTTGAGGACATTTCTTAACCAAATGAGCCTTAGATCCACACCGAAAACATTCCTTACTATTTCCCCAACATTCCCCTACATGAGCTCTCCCACATTGAGCACATAGATGACTCCGATTCTCTGCAACTGGTATAGGTACACGTACAGAATTCTTAATCCTTGGCCTTTTCTGAAAACCTTCAGATGATTCCGACGATCCAAAACTTCTCTTATTCCGGTTCCTATTCTTTTCTCGATTCTGTCTCACAGTCCTCTTAACTTCTTCAGCTATCCGAGCCTTCTCCACTAGAATAGCAAAGTCTCTTTCTCTTTGCGGAGCAATCAACACCCGCAGCTCATCCTGCAATCCATCTTCAAATCGGACACACCTTTCGTAATCAGTGGCCACGATTCCTTTAGCATACTGACTTAACCGTACAAATTCTGCTTCATACTCTGCTACCGACTTACTTTCTTGTACCAAATTTAGAAACGCCTTCCTCTACGAGTCTAAGTAACTAGCTCCAACGTACTTTCCTTCAAACTTGACCTTGAAATACCCCCAATCCACTCGATCTGCAGGGGTACCTTGCCTGACAGTGAGCCACCATCGATAAGCTTCATCTCGAAGCAACGAGACAGCACCTTTCAGCTTTTCTTCCTCCGTTAGATCCAAATCATCCATAATCCTTTCAACTGCTCTAGCCAATACTCCGCCATGTTCGGAGCTACACCAGACACTCCTCTAAAAATCTCAGCTCCGTTTGACTTAAGTCTTTCAGGCACTGATTTTCGAGTTCCATTGCCCACATTAGCTCCCGTGACTCGCTCTAGCACTCGCATGAGATAGCCAATGATACTATGTCATCTCCTCCACCGATCTTGATCCTCCATACCACTCTTGGCATGCATGGCACATCACTTTCTGACCCATGGCCAAACCCTACTAGTTCCGACACTGTCACTCTACCTCGACCACGTCCATTAGAACTCATTACTAACTTCGCAATTTAATCTGATTATAAATTTTTATGCATTAGTACTTTGTTCCACTTGCTTATTCATGAATGCTTTATGAAAAGGAGTTTAATAGTGGTTCTTTCGATCAATCATAGTCTTAGTTTCAAATTTACTATTCTAATTCAGAGATTCACATTCACATTCACATTCATCCATCTCAATAGAGACACATTCATTCATCATTAACATTCAATCACACTTCCATGGGCATCTTTGACCATACCTAACCCAGGGGTAATTTCGTCATTTTTCCTACAAGGGTATTTTGGTAATAAATCGGGGTTAATTCAAAAATATTTTACAAATCAAAGGTATTTCAGTATTTACAAAACCTCGGGGTTATCTTGAAAATTTGTTTTCCAAATCAGAGGTGTTGCAAAAATTTCAGAAATCGGGGTTATTTCGGTAATTTTGGAAGTCAGGGGCCTTTTCGTAATTTTCCAAATTAGGGTATCTTGATATTTGTAAAACAGAAGTTTTTGGCATTTTGTAAAGTAGAAACTTTTTAGCAAATGTCGAGGGTATTTTTGAAAATCTTAAAAACTAAGGGTATTTTAGTAATTTACAACATATGGACATTTTAGTAATTTGGCAAACTGGAAAAATTTTTCGATAAATTTTCAAAATTGATTTTGTTATAAATTGAAGGGGTAATTTAAGGATTTTAAAAACTAAGGTGTTTATAAAACAGTATGGCTAGTCCCTTTCGGGCTTTAATTATCGGTTTAGCCTGTGAATAAGTCTTCTTGGTTAGGGTGAACCGTAGCTACGCACCAGGTAGGATTCGAGTAAAGAGGAGGTGAGTCACTAGGACTGCTTAAGTACCAAGCTCTTACCGAATCCACTCCTAGACAAGCGCACAATGGTTGCCACACCTTAACTCGGTGACTTAGACACAAGTTTGTTTGATTGTCCTTAAGTCTTATACATGTGTTTGAGTGCCCTATCCCTAGGGTTCAACAGATCCTAGTTCACTAATCTACGTTCCCAAATATGCCCATAACATTTCATATACAAATCACTTCAACAATTAGGGGTACTTACCTGGGGGACTTCGGGTTGGAGATACAGGTGCCATGCCAGATTAAACCTGAAAAATTTCACGAAAATCCATATTTTTGAAAAGCCCTTTTTGAAAAAAATGTTTTTGGGCCCCACAACCCTCAAAGTCGAGTTTTAAATCGGGCTCTGATACCAAACTGTAACACCCCAAACCCGGCCCATTCACTATGACCGAATTTGAAATGCCACTACGAAAAATGTTTGAAAATATTCTTACTTAAGAGCAAAAACCGTTAAAAATTTGTCGCCTTTGATAAAACATTTTCGTAATTTAAAATATTCTAAGTAAAAATTAAGTTGTTATAAAAATACAAGATTCAAAACTTTAATATGACTTTTGAGCTTTAAATAGCTTTTAAAATTAAAACTTACATAATTTTAACTTAATTATAAATACAACTGAAATATAGCAAAAATCCAAATGCTTTGAGTGGCTCTTATTACATTAAATAATAATTCATAATTATTGGAGATATAAAATAATTAAAACAAGCAAAACTTCTTCTGCATGGGTGACCTTGTATCCACTCCAAACCCGGTCCACGCATCATACATCACCTGTAAGGTTTAATAAAAATTTGAGTGAGTCATACAGACTCAGTGTGCACTTAGTCCTCTGAATTTCACCCACAAGTCAAACCACATACTTATCCACATAACAGATATTAATGCAACTTTTTCACATGCTTTCACTTATTGGGCTTGGCCCATATCCTTATCAATAGAGTTCACATATTGGGCTTGGCCCATAACCATATCAAATTCTTATAATAGTATAATTAACCACATGTTTCCACATACTGGGCTTGGCCCATTACCATTTTAATCCACATCACATACTGGGCTTGGCCCATTTTCACATATATTCACATGCAAAATTATGCAATTATGAAACCCAACCCAGCCTAGGGTCCATCCTCTACACACCCCTGTATCCAGCCTACCACACACTAGGGGATTATTAAATCACCCTCTCCTTTTTACTCCAACAAGGCAACAGATGCCGTCCACGCGAACTTAATCGCAAATAATCCACAACGCGACCTCAGTCAGCATTAATCCACGATGTAGCCGTAGCTAACATCAAAACCACGATGAGCATAAAGCCATCAGTAACCACGATATGGCACACAGCCTATATCAACCACGATGAGGCACAGAGCCATTCATCAAACCACGTACTTGAAGTACACCCTGTCCTTCTTTTATATCCCACCCATGCACATGCAACATAAAATAATGATATAATATAATGATGCATGAGCATGTTCATCAAACATATTATCATATATTCATATTAATAATCACATTTTATCAGATTTGGTACTTACCGGATTACCGACATACCCCTTGAGGGTATCCATATCACAATTTCCACTGCACTAGTTAGCACATTCATAACACATGCACATATCACATACATATCATTTACCCGGAAAACGGTAGGCTAACTACACACCTAATCACTTGAAGAACTACGCTTTCGATAGTGATGCTATCACTAAGCGACAGTACGGCTATTTGACTACTCTCCTGTTCTGATGCTGGCCCACACCCCGGTGGCCAATCCCGAACGGCAGAAATTGATCTCTTCTTAAACTTCGGGATAGGAGCTATCCTTTTACCTTCTCGACTGGCATCCATGTCCATCGACGAACACTTAAATCAAAACCCATTAATACGAACTCTTAAACAAATGACCAAATCACAACTTAACAATCTTACTAAAAATTGGATCAAGGTCCCGAAAGCTCCTCTTAACCACTGTCGATTTACCCCTAAACATCAAAGTTAGAATCGGCTAACTTAAATACCAAATATGGCCTATGGTCGAATACCATGAATCACTTACCTTGCTTACTAAAATCCCGAATTACCACTTGCCTATGAAGTTGACGAAATCCCTGCATGTTAGGGGTTAGGTTCGGCTCTAACACATGAACAATTATGGATATATCCATTGGCCGAAACTACATTACTTACCTTGGTTACTCAAATACTTCTTCCAACGTTGGCTACAAGAATCCCGAAAGATCTCCTTTAATGATCCCTGTCATTGGCACAAACAAAAGAAACACTAGATCATGGCTTATGAATATTCGGCTAACCTTAGATCAAAGCCCTTTTAAGGTTCGGCCAACCAAAATACCAAGCCAACCCTTGATTTCAACATACTAACTGAAGAAAAAGAGAAACCGATTGCTAAGGAAGATCATACTTACCACTATGTCGCTTGAAGGGACTACAAGAGAAAAGTCGACAGCCCCTTAAAGATTCAGCTTCAATGGAATAGAAGAAAGACTAGCCTTGAGATTTGTCCTTTAACAAAAAGATGAAGGCAGTATGAGACTTAATAAAATTTGGCAATGGCTATGTTTAAGAGTGATTTCGGCTCAAGCAAAAGAAAAGAAAAGATGTGAAAGAAGAAAGAAAATCTCTACACAAAAATGGTTCTAACTTTAGGCTTTTATCAAAGGGAAAAATAAGGTACAAAAGTTCGGCAAAACACAAAGATGAAAAAGGGAGAATTTAACACACACAAAGACTAAATTCGGCACACCCTACCACCTCTTCAAAACCAAAAATATTCACCAAGAGAGTCCCTTGGCCGGCCACCTTATCAACTCCTTATCAAATCCTCATATTTCTCTTTTATCACCTTAATAAATAAAAATAAAATAATCCATCACATAATCCCTTATCACACCCCTATAATATCTCTTATCTTACTCCTTTAAAATAAATGAAATAAATAAAACAACATTTATCCTACCTTAGCCAAAAATTAAAAGGAGAAATAAGCTTAATCCTTATCTTCCAAAGTCCCAAAGCCGTCCAACCTCCCCCCTCTCTACCTTGACGAAAAAGCAAAATAAAACACTCCCCATGCTGCCAACAAGGCTCGAACATGGGACCTGCTGGAGCCCTTGGACGCAAGCTGCCCTACTCCTCAGGTAACGCCCCAAGTCACTTTGCCAAGGCACTTTTTGTGACATGATTCACCCAGAATTTCTTTTAAGACCTCCTTAGCCAAGCGCCTTCTTGACGCAAAAATAAATACTCCTTCCTGCTTCCTTCGCAACTCGAACCAAGGCCCTTAAGTGGCATCTTGCAGCCACTTTACCACATGATTTCTTGTGGCAATAATCCCCTAAAAATTCCTTTAAAGCCTCCTTAGCCCAGTCCCCCTCTTTGACGCAAAATAAAAGTCTCTAATGCTTCCCACGTTGCTCGAACCTCTTCCCACCTGCACTCCCTTTGATGCAAACTCCTCAGCACTCCAGGTGGCGTCCCTTGCCACTTTACTGCTAGTTCTTTTATGCCATAAACTCACCAAAATTTCCTTTAAGACCTCCTTTACCCAGCTTCTCCTTTATACTTAAAATTTTAAAATTTTTCCAAGACTTCCTCCTACATCCTTGGGTTCTTAAAACCCTTAAAACACCTCCAAACACACTTAAAGCCTACTAACACTTGAGTTATGCTCCAAATGCATAACCCTAATCTAGGATACTACAGTTCTGCCCTCTTTAAAAATAATTTCATCCTCGAAATTACTTACTATCGAACAATCGTGTATCCTTATCTCATCACACTACTTTACTACTGCGCACTCTAATTTTAATAATACTATCACACTTCCTAGGCATAGTCTCTAGGTTCACACCCAAGTTTTCCAGTACTTTGCTAGTAATACAAGAACGAACTAACTTTATATCAATCAAGGCAATAAATAGATTCTAGGAATAGGGAACATACCCGATCCTACTTGGTCCAACTTCCTCCTTGCTATGACTGATTGCCTAAGCCATCCTTGGTTGCCTCACATCTGAACCTTCAGCACCTCTGCTTGGGGTTCCACGACCTTGGCCTCGAGCCCTATCCATCACTTGAGGACATTTCTTAACCAAATGAGCCTTAGATCCACACCGAAAACATTCCTTACTATTTCCCTAACATTCTCCTACATGAGCTCTCCCACATTGAGCACATAGACGACTCCGATTCTCTGCAACTGGTATAGGTACACGTACAGAATTCTCAATCCTTGGCCTTTTCTGAAAACCTTCAGATGATTTCGACGATCCAAAACTTCTCTTATTTCGGTTCCTATTCTTTTTTCGATTCTGTCTCACAGTCCTCTTAACTTCTTACTATCCGAGCCTTTTCCACTAGAACAGCAAAGTCTCTTTCTCTTTGCAGAGCAATCAACACCCGCAACTCATCCCGCAATCCATCTTCGAATCGGACACACCTTTCGTAATCAGTGGCCACGATTCCTTTAGCATACTGACTTAACCGTACAAATTCCGCTTAATACTCTGCTACCGACTTACTTCCTTGTACCAAATTTAGAAACGCCTTCCTCTACGAGTCTAAGTAACTAGCTCCAACGTACTTTCCTTCAAACTTGACCTTGAAATACCCCCAATCCACTCGATCTGCAGGGGTACCTTGCCTGACAGTGAGCCACCATCGATAAGCTTCATCTCGAAGCAACGAGACAGCACCTTTCAGCTTTTCTTCCGTCGTTAGATCCAAATCATCCATAATCCTTTCAACTACTTCTAGCCAATACTCCGCCATGTTCGGAGCTACACCAGACACTCCTCTAAAAATCTCAGCTCCGTTTGACTTAAGTCTTTCAGGCACTGATTTCTGAGTTCCATTGCCCACATTAGCTCCTGCGACTCGCTCTAGCACTCGCAGCATAGCCAATGATACTGTGTCATCTCCTCCAGTTTGATCTTGATCCTCCGCGCCCACTGCTGGCGGCGGCACATCACTTTCTGACCCATGGCCAGACCCTATTGGTTCTGACACTGTCACTCTACCTCGACCACGTCCATTAGAACTCATTACTAACATCGTGATTTAATCTGATTATAAAGTTTTATGCATTAGTACTTTGTTCCACTGTTTATTCGCGAAAAGTTTTATGAAAAGGAGTTTAATAGTGGTTCTTTCGATCAATCATAGTCTTAGTTTCAAGTTTACTATTCTAATTCAGAGATTCACATTCACATTCACATTCATCCATCTCGATAGAGACACATTCATTCATCATTAACATTCAATCACACTTCCATGGGCATCTTTGACCATACCCAACCCAGGGGTAATTTCGTCATTTTTCCTACAAGGGTATTTTGGTAATAAATTGGGGTTAATTCAAAAATATTTTACAAATCAAAGGTATTTCAGAATTTACAAAACCTCGGGGGTTATCTTGAAAATTTTTTTCCAAATCAGAGGTGTTGCAAAAATTTCAGAAATCGGGGTTATTTCGGTAATTTTGGAAGTCAGGGGCATTTTCATAAATTTTCCAAATTAGGGTATCTTGATATTTGTAAAACAAAAGTTTTTGGTATTTTGTAAAGTAGAAACTTTTTAGCAAATGTCGAGGGTATTTTTGAAAATCTTAAAAACTAAGGGTATTTTAGTAATTTACAACACATGGGCATTTTAGTAATTTGGCAAACCGAAAAAATTTTTCGAGAAATTTTCAAAATAGATTTTGTTACAAATTGAAGGGGTAATTTAAGGATTTTAAAAACTAAGGTGTTTATAAAACAGTATGGCTAGTCCCTTTCGGGTTTTAATTATCGGTTTAGCCTGTGAATAAGTCCTCTTAGTTAGGGTGAACCGTAGCTACGCACCAGGTAGGATTCGAGTAAAGAGAAGGTGAGTCACTAGGACTGCTTAAGTACCAATCTCTTACCGAATCCACTCCTAGACAAGCGCACAATGGTTGCCACACCTTAACTCAGTGACTTAGACACAAGTTTGTTTGATTGTCCTTAAGTCTTATACATGTGTTTGAGTGCCCTAGCCCTAGGGTTCAATAGATCCTAGTTCACTAATCTACGTTCCCAAATATGCCCATAACATTTCATATACAAATCACTTCAACAATTAGAGGCATTTACCTGGTGGACTTCGGGTTGGAGATACAGTGCCATGCCAGATTAAACCTGAAAAATTTCACGAAAATCCATATTTTTGAAAAGCCCATTTTGAAAAAAATGTTTTTGGGCCCCACAACCCTCAAAGCCGAGTTTTGAACTGGGCTCTGATACCAAATTGTAACACCCCAAACCCAACCCATTCACTATGACCGAATTTGAAATGCCACTACGAAAAACGTTTGAAAATATTCTTACTTAAGAGCAAAAACCGTTAAAAATTTGTCGCCTTTGATAAAACATTTTCGTAATTTAAAATATTCTAAGTAAAAATTAAGTTGTTATAAAAATACCAGATTCAAAACTTTAATATGACTTTTGAGCTTTAAATAGCTTTTAAAATTAAAACTTACATAATTTTAACTTAATTATAAATACAACTGAAATATAGCAAAAATCCAAATACTTTGAGTGGCTCTTATTACATTAAATAATAATTCATAATTATTGGAGATATAAAATAATTAAAACAAGCAAAACTTCTTCTGTATGGGCCACCTTGTATCCACTCCAAACACAGTTCACGCATCATACATCACCTGTAAGGTTTAATAAAAATTTGGGTGAGTCATACAGACTCAGTGTGCACTTAGTCCACTGAATTTCACCCACAAGTCAAACCACATACTTATCCACATAACAGGTATTAATGCAACTTATTCACATGCTTTCACTTATTGGGCTTGGCCCATATCCTTATCAATAGAGTTCACATATTGGGATTGGCCCATAACCATATCAAATTCTTATAATAGTATAATTAACCACATGTTTCCACATACTGGGCTTGGCCCATTACCACTTTAATCCATATCACATATTGGGCTTGGCCCATTTTCACATATATTCACATGCAAAATTATGCAATTATGAAACCCAACCCAGCCTAGGGTCCATCCTTTACACACCCCCGTATCCAGCCTACCACACACCAGGGGATTATTAAATTACCCTCTCCTTTTTACTCCAACAAGGCAACAAATGCTATCCACGCAAACTTAATCGCAAATAATCCACAACGCGACCTCAGTCAGCGTTAATCCACGATGTAGCCGTAGCTAACATCAAAACCACGATGAGCATAAAGCCATCAGTAACCACGATATGGCACATAGCCTATATCAACCACGATGAGGCACAGAGCCATTCATCAAACCACGTACTCGAAGTACACCCTGTCCTTCTTTCATATCCCACCCATACACATGCAACATAAAATAATGATATAATATAATGATGCATGAGCATGTTCATCAAACATATTATCACATATTCATATTAATAATCACATTTTATCAGATTTGGTACTTACTGGATTATCAACATACCCCTTGAGGGCATCCATATCACAATTTCCATTGCACTAGTTAGCACATTCATAACACCTGTACATATCACATACATATCATTTACCCGGAAAACGATAGGCTAACTACATACCTAATCACTTGAAGAACTACGCTTTTGATATTGATGCTATCACTAAGCGACACTACAGCTATTTGCCTACTCTCCACATTACGACTTTGCCTTGACTCTCTTAAACTTGGGATTTCAATACGACCGACCCGCCCACGATTAAATTTTGTGAAAAACCCTTTGAAATTCTATATTTGTAGAAATCCAATCTCGAAAACGACAAAATTGATCTCTTTGAAAACCATTTGCAAACTTTGGGATCAAGGGAGTTCATCCGGCTCCATTTCGCGATCTCACGAATCACCGAAAATATAAGGGAGAAGGTGAGTCACCAAGACTCGATGCATATTCCCTCTCCGGGTAAATGCCACATACTTACACAATTTATAACAAAGCAATACATATGCATAATGCACCCAACCTAGCCATCCATAACTCCTTTTCTACCCGTGTGGTACCAAACCACCGGTGGTGCCAAACCACCGGTGTCCAAAGACACAATTGTGTTACCAAAACACCGGTGACCAAGTCACAAATCAAGTGATGGGGCCAACCCATCATGTGATACCAAATCAACGCGACGATCCCATATCTCAAAAGTGGGGCCAACCCACGGTGGAATTAACCACGAGGGACAAGTCGCTATGAGGTGCCAAACCTCACGGTGTCCAGAAGACACGAATGTGATACCAAATCACCGGTGGTTCTAAACCACCGGTGTCCAAGACACAAATCGAATGATGGGGCCAACCCATCGTGTGATACCAAATCAACGGCGTCAATCCGTGTATCTCAAAGTGGGGCCAACCCACGGTGGTGCTAAGCCACGAGGACGAGGCGCTATGAGGTGCCAAACCTCTGAGGTACCAAACCTCCGTGGCCGTAGTCACAATGTGTTACCAAAACAACGGTGTCCGTAAACACGAATATCAATCTTCCCTCCTCTCATCATACCCATGCAATATGACATAATAATTCGTGTATGCGGTATGTTATGTATGCTAGACATATATCAAATAACGTATGAAGCAATTACCATCATAATCGAATAATAATATACAAAATAATCGGGTTAACCAACCTCTAAGGGTATAACATAATTTTACCTACCAAGGGTATTTTCATAATTTACCTACCAAGGGTATTTTCGTAATTTACCCACCAAGGGTATTTTAAGTAATCTACCCACCAAGGTATTTTAAATCTACCCACCAAGGGTATTTTCAGTAATTTACCCACCAAGGGTATTTTTAATTTACCCACCAAGGGTATTTTCAGTAATTTACCCACCAAGGGTATTTTCAGAATTTACCCACCAAGGGTATTTTCAGAATTTACCCACCAAGGGTATTTTCGTAATTTACCCACCAAGGGTATTTTCAGTAATTTACCCACCAAGGGTATTTTCATAATTTAGTACATGGAATGGCCTTTCTAAAGGTGCGATGTAAGCCTTGAGCGACTCAAGCGCCATTTTCGATCTTCTTGAATTGTTGGGCACTAAACCCATTTCGGCCCATTCTAGCCCACACGCTTCGTGTGGCCCACCTAACACAAATCTATCCACGTATATAAGTTCCGCCTAGTCTAGTTCACTATATACTATATCATCATACAATTTATTCCAATTGGGCTTACGGGCCCATTGGGCCCACTTCTACCATCGCATTGGCGACCCTAACCCACAAGAATACTCTTGATGGCCTCAACTATCGGCGTTGAAGCCCTACACGTCTTCATGCGCTTCGTGTAACTACTATTGCCGTAATGAAGCTTCTTGGCATTCTTGCGCTCTACAACTAGAGTAGAGAGTTACACACGATAGGACTCGGTGCTAAACACATTGCGACCACTCCATGCCCAACGCCCACCAAGGTATGTTAACCCTTCTCTGGCATGCTCTTTATATAGCTAGCTCTTCACCTTCATTCCTTGTATCTTTCCGATGTGGGATCCTTCACAAGAGAGTTTAAATTCAAGCTGAAACTCTTACCGTCCACTCATAAAATAAATACTCCCTTGCTTCTCATGAGATTCGAACCCAGGCTCCCTTATAACATAATCCACACTGCTAGCCACTTGGCCACAAGCTCCTCTTGTGCCTCAAACCATGCGCAATTAAATATAACCCTATGGCCAAGGTCTAAATTCATTTAATAAAAATAATCTAAAAGGAATGCAAACGCTACAACTAGAACCTTGGACCTCCTTCCTTCCTTGTGGTGTCACTTTGCCACTACACCACACACACCACTTGTGTCATTTTCCTCCACATTTTATTCTTAAGGCCTACCCGCCAACCTCCAAGGTTTTTTCACCTAAAACCAAAATTTCCCCAAAGCCAATATTTGATCCGGGACTTCATGAAGCCTCTAACCTTCAAAATCACTTATCCAATAGGTCTAACTTGCATTTAAGCCGATCTCTTATTCTTTTAAAAATTTAAACGCTACTACGCCTAAGGCCCATTGGGCTCAATTCTCCTAGGCCCAATTTTGGGATGTTACAAATCTACCCTCCTTAAAGAAATTTCGTCCTCGAAATTTCCAACTAACTACAGTTGCACATCCTAACCTACCACACTACGCTCTTGCTGCGCACTCTGATTTAATAACACTAATAAACCAAATCTCGAAACTTCTTTCTCATAACTAGATAACTAAACACAAAAGCAAATCGATATTTATACATACAATTTCTATATCCAAACCAGCACACACAAAATAAATACCAAAAATACAGTCATAACATTGTCTTAACAAACATAAAATAAGGAACTTACTTGATTTGGATGCGGAGACTCAAGGTGCCATACTTCCAAACAACATGTATTTTCAAACAAACTTTTTTTGAATCCCATAACCCACAGCCGAGTTTTTGAAACCTAGGCTCTGATACCAATTTGTAACACCCCAAACCCGGTCAATACGCCACGACCGAATCTGGTATGTCACTGAGGAAAATATTTTGAAGAAAAATGAGTTAACGATTAAATTTTTGTGAAAAACCCTTTGAAATTCTATATTTGTAGAAATCAAGTGTATAATAAGTTAAAACTAATAATTTACTTTGAAATTACGTAAAACTTTAAAATAAATGAATAAATCATAGGTTAGAAAACGTTTATATCATTTTAAGAAAACTCAAATTTAATACTTTGAAAACCATTTGCATTTGAATGTAGAAACTTAATATTTGAAAATCGTTTAAATTATCGAAAACACTCAAGTTGTTAAAATTATCAAATGATTTATGTTACCCGATGGTAACGTTTTAAAAACCATCGCGTTGTGTAGTTTAGAAAACTTTGTGCTCAATTTATGCTCATAATCAAGAAATTTATAAACCATATTTTAAACATATTCAAAGCATAAATATAATCCAAAATCATAATTTAAGAGGCCTTATTACAACTTAAATAAATATAAAACCAAATTTAAATAAATTAAAGTTCTCAAACCAAAGTTCACGTAGAACCCAAATTTATTGCATGGCCTCCTCGAGTTCATCCAGCTCCATTTCATGATCTCACGAATCACTGAAAATATAAGGGAGAAGGTGAGTCACCAAGACTCGATGCATATTCCCTCTCTGGGTAAATGCCACATACTTACACAATTTATAACAAAGCAATACATATGCATAATGCACCCAACCTAGCCATCCATAACTCCTTTTCTACCCAGTGTGGTACCAAACCACCGGTGGTGCCAAACCACGGTGTCCAAAGACACAATTGTGTTACCAAAACACCGGTGACCGAAGTCACAAATCAAGTGATGGGGCCAACCCATCATGTGATACCAAATCAGCGCGATTTATCCCATATCTCAAAAGTGGGGCCAACCCACGGTGGAATTAACCACGTGGACAAGTCGCTATGAGGTGCCAAACCTCCGGTGTCCAGAAGACACGAATGTGATACCAAATCACCGGTGGTTCTAAACCACCGGTGTCCAAGACACAAATCGAATGATGGGGCCAACCCATCGTGTGATACCAAATCACCAAGGCGTCAATCCAGTATCTCAAAGTGGGGCCAACCCACGGTGGTGCTAAGCCACGAGGGACGAGGGCGCTATGAGGTGCCAAACCTCCGGAGGTACCAAACCTCTGGTGGCCGTAGTCACAATGTGTTACCAAAACAACGGTGTCCGTCATCGACACGAATATCAATCTTCCCCTCCTCTCATCATACCCATGCAATATGACATAATAATTCGTGTATGCGTTATGTTATGTATGCTAGACATATATCAAATAACGTATGAAACGAATTACCATCATAATCGAGAATAATAATATACAAAATAATCGGGTTAACCAACCTCTGAGGTATAACAGAATTTTACCTACCAAGGGTATTTTCATAATTTACCTACCAAGGGTATTTTCGTAATTTACCCACCAAGGGTATTTTCAGTAATCTACCCACCAAGGGTATTTTCAGTAATCTACCCACCAAGGGTATTTTAGTAATCTACCCACCAAGGGTATTTTAAGTAATTTACCCACCAAGGGTATTTTAAGTAATTTACCCACCAAGGGTATTTTAAGTAATTTACCCACCAAGGGTATTTTAAGTAATTTACCCACCAAGTGGTATTTTCGTAATTTACCCACCAAGGGTATTTTAATTTACCCACCAAGGGTATTTTCGTAATTTACCCACCAAGGGTATTTTCATAATTTAGTACATGGAATGGCCTTTCTAAAGGTGCGATGTCGCCTTGAAATGACTCAACCGCCATTTTCGATCTTCTTAGATTGTTGGGCCTAAAACCCGATTTCGGCCCATTCAGCCCCTGCGCTCGTGTGGCCCACCTAACACAAATCTATCCACGTATATAAGTTCCGCCTAGTCTAGTTCACTATATACTATATCATCATACAATTTATTCCAATTGGGCTTCACGGGCCCATTGGGCCCACTTGACCCGTCGCATTTCAAGCGACCTAACCCACAAGAATACTCTTGATGGCCTCAACTATCGCGTTGAAGCCCTACACGTCGGCATGCTTCGCGCTTCGTGTAACTACTATTGCGTAACTGGCCACTTCGACATTCTTGCTCTACAACTAGAGTAGAGAGTTACACACCGATAGGACTCGGTGCTAAGCTGCTGCGACCACTCCATGCCCAACGCCCACCAAGGTATGTTAACCCTTCTCTGGCATGCTCTTTATATAGCTAGCTCTTCACCTTCATTCCTTGTATCTTTCCGATGTGGGATCCTTCGTCGAGAGAGTTTAAATTCAAGCGAAACTCTTCCGCCCACTCATAAAAAATTTATCCTTTTACCTTCTCGACCGCATCTATGTCCATCACTTAACACTTAAATCAAAACCCATTAATAATTTAACTCTTAAACAAATGACCAAATCACAACTTAACAATCTTACCAAAAATTGGATCAAGGTCCATCGAAACTTAAATCAAAACCCATTAATCTCCTCTTAACTTAACAATCTTACGATTGGATCAAGGTCAAAGCTCCTCTTAACATTAAAGTTAGAATCGGCTAACTTAAATACCAAATATGGCCTATGTTTGAATACCATGAATCACTTTCCTTACTTACCGAAATCCCGAATTACCACTTGTCTATGAAGTTGACGAAATCCCTGCATGTTAGGGGTTAGGTTCGGCTCTAACACATGAACACTTATGGATATATCCCTTGGCCGAAACTACATTACTTACCTTGGTTACTCAAATACTTCTTCCAACGTTGGCTACAAGAATCCCGAAAGACCTCCTTTAATGATCCCTGTCGTTGGCACAAACAAAAGAAACACTAGATCATGGCTTATGAATATTCGGCTAACCTTAGATCAAAGCCCTTTTAAGGTTCGGCCAACCAAAATACCAAGCCAACCCTTGATTTTGACATACTAACTGAAGAAGAAGAGAAACCGATTGCTAAGGAAGATCATACTTACCACTATGTCGCTTGAAGAGACTACAAGAGAAAAGTCGATAGCCCCTTAAAGATTCAGCTTCAATGGAATAGAAGAAAGACTAGCCTTGAGATTCGGCCTTTAACAAAAAGATGAAGGGAGTATGAGACTTAATAAAATTAGTCTCATAAAATTTGGCAATGGCTATGTTTAAGAGTGATTTCGGCTCAAGCAAAAGAAAAGAAAAGATGTGAAAGAAGAAAGAAAATCTCTACATAAAAATGGTTCTAACTTTCGGCTTTTATCAAAGGGAAAAATAAGGTGCAGAAGTTTGGCAAAACACAAAGATGAAAAAGGGAGAATTTAACACACACAAAGACTAAATTCGGCACACCCTACCACCTCTTCAAAATTGAAAATATTCACCAAGAGAGTCCCTTGGCCGGCCACCTTATCAACTCCTTATCAAATCCTCATATTTCTCTTTTATCACCTTAATAAATAAAACTAAAATAATCCATCACATAATCCCTTATCACACCCCTATAATATCTCTTATCTTACTCCTTTAAAATAAATGAAATAAATAAAACAACATTTATCCTACCTTAGCCAAAAATTAAAAGGAGAAATAAGCTTAATCCTTATCTTCCAAAGTCCCAAAGCCGTCCAACCTCCCCCCTCTCTACCTTGACGAAAAAGCAAAATAAAACACTCCCCATGCTACCAACAAGGCTCGAACATGGGACCTGCTGGAGCCCTTGGACGCAAGCTGCCCTACTCCTCAGGTAACGCCCCAAGCCACTTTGCCAAGGCACTTTTTGTGACATGATTCACCCAGAATTTCTTTTAAGACCTCCTTAGCCAAGCGCCTTCTTGACGCAAAAATAAATACTCCTTCCTACTTCCTTCGCAACTCGAGCCAAGGCCCTTAAGTGGCGCCTTGCAGCCACTTTACCACATGATTTCTTGTGGCAATAATCCCCTAAAAATTCCTTTAAAGCCTCATTAGCCCAGTTCCCCTCTTTGAAGCAAAATAAAAGTCTCTAATGCTTCCCACGTTGCTCGAACCTCTTCCCACCTGCACTCCCTTTGACGCAAACTCCCCAACACTCCAGGTGGCGTCCCTTGCCACTTTACTGCTAGTTCTTTTATGCCATAAACTCCCCACAATTTCCTTTAAGACCTCCTTTACCTAGCTTCTCCTTTAAACTTAAAATTCCAAAATTTTTCCAAGTCTTCCTCCTACATCCTTGGGTTCTTAAAACCCTTAAAACACCTCCAAACACACTTAAAGCCTACTAACACTTGAGTTATGCTCCAAATGCATAACCCCTAATCTAGGATATTACAATTACACACCTTGATTACGAGTTGTGTTTTCTACCAATTTCAACACCACGACTGTGATATCCCTCGATGCACCAAAAATCGATCCTACCAACAATATCAATTAGCCAACCTTCAATCCGATTAACTCAAAAACCAAATGGATATATCGAATGGACTATGAAAGATCTTCCTTACCTTAATCGATTATAATCTCGTTTCTCACGATCATCCTATGACTAAAGATGATTAGGCGATGTTATGGTATTCGGCCTCCCTCTATATCACTACGAAGAAGAAAATGATCTCCTATGAGAGAAAGTACGGTGATAGTCTCGGTCAAAATGACCATCCAAAACCAAAGTATGGATTCAATCATAAGAGAAGAAAAAAAAACATTGGAAAGAATACTTAACGATTGCTTAAGGAATGAGAAAGAAAGAACGATGGAAAGGTTTCAGTTATGGAGGAGAATGAACAGTGATATTCGGCTATCAAGGAAATTAGACAAAAGATGAATATGTGACCAATTCAAGAGAAGAGAAAATTGCACTATTGTGCTAGAAAATTTCGACAAAGAAAGTAGCAAAAAGTTAGAAGATGACACAAAGGTTGCAATAGGATTTTTGGCCAAAACAAAACCAAGACCTTACCAAATGCCAAGGTAAAATTTTTAGCTACCTATTTACCTCAAAACCGTCCACATGCATCCCCCCTTAGGATAAGAGTTTGGCCACCTAAGCTTTCCAAAACACCATCCACAAAATAAGCCTCTTGTCCCCCTTACTTACCTATTTCTCTTGATTCCTTTCCCCAACTTCAACCTTGCCTTATTCTTATAGCCACCTTACCAAAAATAACAAAGTCAAGCTTGTCATAACTACCTCTTAGTTGACACTTAAAGAAAGAGTGCAAAAATATTAGCCAAACATTGCACACAAAGGGATTTGAACCTCTTCCCTTAAGGTACTTCATTTAATGCCATAACCTCTTTACTAAGTGCTCACTTGTGCTAACCATTTATTCATTTATTTCAATAAGCCTTGAAGCTACTTACCATCTCTCCTTAAAGTACTAAAATACCAAATTTTTCCTAAGGCCCAATTAAACCCGAGACTTCATAGAAACCCCGTAAACTCCAAATTCACTTAACTAACAAGTCCAATTTGTAATAATGCCATTCTCTTGTTCTCAAAATTTTAAACATGCCTACGCCCAAGGCCCATTGGGCCCAATTGTACTAAGCCCAATTTTGGGATGTTATACACTCTCATCAAAATCTCCCCCAAAACCAACACTATTAACATTGTATTGATGTAAACTAGAATCAACGGGATCTTTATCTGAGACATTAGAATTCTCCACCAAAGAGGAAGACATGGATTTGGATTTCTTAGCATACTCATCAAGCAAGAGTCTAAGATTGCTAAGAATGGTTTCAACAAAACCTGAAGCATGAATACCATATGCTGTAGTAAAGCAATACTGCACATAATTCAACTTGTAACGAGGATCTAAAATTGCAGCACATGACAATATCAACAAATACTCACCCAATATTTATTAAATTTCTCTTACATTTGCTTAACCATTGGAGTTAAAAAAGAATAAGGACCTTTAACCGTATCAAGCAAGACTTTGTAAACCTTCCAAACCCCTCTGAATTAAAGATTGGCCGTCGGATAATTAGAACCAAAAAAAATACAAGTCACATCATAAAAGACTTTCAAAAATTTGCAAAGAACAACAACATTTCTCCGCTCCTCGTTAGAAAGTGCAAACATTTTATAGTCTTTATCTTGTTGGCCCTAATAATCTAGCACATCCTTATAGTACAGAGAAGATTCAAGCATCAAATAAGTAGAATTCCATCTCTCACATACATCTTGACGCAACTTTTTGGTCACATTCAAATGAAAAATTTTGTTGGTCACATCATAAAATATTTTCCTACGAATTCCTGACTTTTTTATGTACTTAATTCCATTTCGAATCTTACCAACAACATCATCAGCAAGTTCCAAACCAGCTTTAACTATAAGATTCAAAATATGTGCACAACATCTAACTTGAAAAAAAACACCATCACACAAAATAGCTCTGTTCGCACGAAAACGATTTTTAAGACAAGAAACCAACACATCATTATAAGAAGCATTATCCAAAGTGATGCTAAAAATTTTCTTGTCTATACCCCATTGAGATAAATATAAAAAAAGTTCATCCGCTATGTTCAAACCATCATACGGAGGAAATAAAGCTCTAAACCTTATGATTCTCTTTTGTAGCTTTCAATCTTTATCAATCCAATGAGCAGTAATGCAAATATATTCATCATTAGTATGCTCTGAATTCCAATTATCAGAAGTTAGACAAATTAAACCGGGTGCTTTACCTAACTCTTCTTTGACATGATCTCTCTCTTTTGCATAAAACATTAGGACATCCCTAGCAGCTGTAAATCTACTTATATTTTTAAAATTAGGACTAGCAATTCTCATCATGTATCTAAATCACGGTTCTTCAACTGTCCTAAATGAATGCTTGCCACACATAAGAAAAGTAGAAACAGCTCGACGACACTCATCAACATCAAACTTGTAGTTTTTTATAGATGGACCACCTCCTAATGATGGTTGATTGGCTATGGTGTAGTAAGTGATGTCCTTATTAAATTTTTTCAAACATTGATTTAGATGATGTCTTAAATGAGAAGTTCCACTAGAAGATTTAGCAGAAAAGATACTCTTACAGTGATTACATTGTGCCTTCAATTCATTTTTGTCATCGCATTCAAGCTTTGCCATTTCATCCCACACCTTTGAAGTGGTAGACTATTGATGTTTGGTAGCAATTCCATACTCATTAAACCCATCATCCACAGGTATAGGAGTGTTCGAACTAGCCATAGTCATAAAAATTCAAGTCCTAGAATCCAAATAAACCAAAAGTTAATATAATTGTTAAACAATTATATATAATATATGAATCATTCCATATTATTATTTACTACTACCATAAAATGTTAGCTAAAATTAGCCCAAAATATTTCGGCCAGAAATTCAATTAGAAGCCATTACAGTGGGAAGCATTGAATTCTCCAAAAAAAAACACTTTAATGTTTCAAAACTAAGATTCAAATGGTATGGATAAGACAAAATGTGCCATATGCTGCTAAACTTGAAACTGGAAGTATGAGAAAAAACTCTTGTAAAGAAATAAAACATCTTCAAAATAAGCAAAAAATTTCTACCTCTTGCCAAATATAAATCATAAAATAGCTAAATATTACTTATTAAAATTAATTTATTACTAAATTATATACTAAAAGATGAAGAAAAATAATAGTCCTACACAAACGCAACATAAATAAAATGAATGAGTAAATATCTAATATAATGATTTTTAGCATTTGTTTCACAAATAATATTTAATAAATGCATCTATTTTTTTAAAAATAAATTAATTCTTAACTTCGATCGTTAATTAATTATACTTGAAGACATATTGCAACGATGTGGATACAAATTAAATTATGTAATCAACAATAAATGTACTTTTATAAAAGCAATAAAATGTTTTTGTTTTAAAGTTAGCATATAACTACTATAGTTTTAAATAATTATAATTATATAACAAAAGATTATAAAGTAAAAATAAACTGAAAATCGGAAATCTAATCAAAAGAAAATAGGAAAACCACAAGATAAATTAAATTTAAAATAAATATAGAGAAAGTGCATGCAAATTGATTCCAACTTAAATAATAAAGATTTCATGTGATTAAGTGAAAGCTTCATTCGAACAATAAAATTATTTAAAAGGATAAATGATTTTAATGAAGAACGTTGGAAAATTAGAAATGATGAAAAATTAAATGAAACATTAAATGGACAATTATTTTGTGAAGAAAGATACAAAATAACAGAAGAACAATGGAAAATCAGAAATGATGAAACATTAAATGAAACAAAAAAGGAAGAAAACCTAAAAGCACTAGAAAGCCAATATAATTTATTAAGCTATTTTAGACAATTATTTTGCGAATTATGACCTTAAAACCTTAAAAAGATCTTATAAAAGACTTACAAATTAGAAAAAATTTCATTAAGTGATAAACTTAAAGAAGAAGAAGAAGAAGAAGAAGAAGAAGAAGAAGAAGAAGAAGAAGAAGAAGCTTACAGCATGGGTAGAGAAAATGAGCTTAGCTTGAGGTGGATAGTGGAGGTGAATGGGTGTTCGGGCTGGATCGGAGTTGAGCTGCGTCGTGAGGTGGGACTTGGGAGCCTGAGACAAAAAGTTGAAAAGAGGGAAAAATGAAGTCAGGGCTAATGATGGATATGAAGGTAAAGGTAAAGGTAAAGGTAAAGGTAGAAATGAATTAATGAAGTCAGGGAAATTGAAGGTAAAGGTAAAAATAAAAAAAGGATTTAAAAATAAATTATTTAATATGTATTTTGGGCCGAGCCCAGGCCAAGAAATTCTTACCCGAGGTCACATTTTCTACCCAAGCCCATTTTTTGGGCCTATATTTTTACCCGAACTCTCTCATTTTTCGGGCGGGCCTTCGGGCTGGGCCACTCAGCTCTATTCCCTATCAACGCCGATGATATTTTTGGCAAACCAAAAGGTTCGGCCGTTCTTTTGCCTGGAGAAAAAAAAAACTCCGACCAGGGCGATAAAGGTAAACGATTTCTTTACCTTTTTTATTTTTTTTTTGCTATTAACTTGCTTCAAAAAAGAAAAAAAAGAAATAAAAATAAATCTGATATAAGAACTACCTTATGAAAATATCCACTTTCTTTTTTATTATTCACTATTTTTGGGTGTTCGAAAAAATTACAAAATGACTGCCATAGCTTTTATAGCCAGATTACAAGATTCGTTTTTATTTTCTTGTTTTTCGTCTGCTACTGTTATTTGTTTTTTTCTTTGTTTTCCCTTTTTGCTTGTGTGTTTTTCTTGCTTTGCAGGTGAAAGAGAAGCGTCAGAGGCGTGTGGAGAGGTGGTGGCATGCGGCGGCGGTAGGTATGGGCAAGCTTAGGTGCGGCGCACCTAGGGTTTATTTTCTGTTTTTATTTTTATGGTGGGCTGGTAATGTTTTTGGGCTAGGGTTAGTTTTGGTTTGGGCTGTTATGCTGGTTGGGCCTGATATGTAAATGGACATTAGTATTTGGAATTTGGATTGTTTAATTATTTTTATTTTGGTCCTTGTTTCCTTTTTTTATTTCTGATTTTGTTTGTTAGGCCTGGGCAAAAATGGGCTTTTACAGCACATGTAACTAGAACGGAGCAAAGACTTTAAAGAGGGCCAATTTTGCCCGATCTTGCTGAATCTCAACTTCTTTGGTGTCTCTCTTCTTCAAATAGCCTCATTCAATTCCACTGCATCTTTAGGGGTATAGGAATTTTTGCTTCGATCCACTCCACTGCAACTGCAGAGAGATAAGACTTGTAGCTTTAATCTGCTCCGCTGTAACTTTAGGGAGATAAGATTCGCATCTACAATCTACTCCACTGCAACTTCAGGGAGATGAGATTTGTAGCCTATAGCTTGAATCTTGTTCCAATGCAACTTTAGGGAAATAAGATTGACGGTTTTCAATCTGTTCCATTGTAACTTCACGAAGGTAAGATTTGTAACTTGTAGCTTTAATCTTGTTCCACTGCAACTTCAGGAAAATAAGATTCGCTGTCTTCAGTTTGCTCCACTACAACTTCAGGGAGATAAGACTTGTAACTTCAACCTACTCCGCTGCAACTTCAGGGAGATAAGGTTTACAGCTTTAATCTACTCTACTGCAACATCAGAGAGATAAGATTTGCTATCTTTGACTTACTCCACTGTAACTTCAGAGAGATAAGATCTATCACTTCAATCTACTCCACAGTAATTTTAAGGAGATAAGATTTGTAATTTGTGGCTTTAATATGTTCTAGTGCAACTTCAGGGAAATAAGATTCACTATCTTCAGTTTGCTGCACTTCAACTTCAGGGAGATGAGACTTGTAACTTTAACCTGCACCACTGCAACTTCAGGGAGATAAGATTGGTGGCTTCAATATGCTCCACTACATCTTTAAGGAGATAAGATTCGCCATTATGATTTTAATCCATCCTATTGCAACTTCAAGGGTATAGGATTTGTGGCTTAATTGATTTGTTACACCTTCTCTAGGGAACATGACCTGCAAAATCCAATTCATGGGTCTCTATTTATGCCAAATGATTAGGATGTTATGATCCAAATAAATCCAATGCTGCTAACTAGATGTGTATGAATGATGTTTGCATGAATGCAAGATGTCATTTTTTCGAGAATGATCCTTTTTTTAAAGCTTGGGTTGACATTGCTCGTTGTTCATCAAGGTTCTACCACTGACGCATTACTTTGCCTTCTTGTTCAGCTAGTATATTTAATAAAAAAAACCAGAAGAAATAATCACAATTTGGGCTATTCTTTCCCAAATGTTTCCAACTCTTAAATTTGGTTAGTTCTGACTAGCGGTCCCATTTTAAGTCCTTGTACTATTTAGAAGCCTTTCAGAGCAATATGAAAAAAAAAACTTTCATTTTGAATATTACTAGTCCATTAATTGTTATTTCAATGAAAAATGCTTGAAAAAGATCGTAACAATGGGCAAGATTAAAATCGATTAGGAGAAGAGCTCGAAATGAATAAATTAATCAAAGATAGAAAATATTGCTAAAATACAATATGAGTAAGATGAAAATTAGGTGCCCCATATACTGCAGCATGAACTTTTCTACACAAATTTCTCGAGGACCATTTTGAGCCTGATATGTGTTTAGGAGATCTAGGGCATTTTGTTGATGCCCCAAGATGTAACATTCCTCCACCTTATTAATTCTGAGGAGACAAGACTACCACCTGCCCCATCTTCGATCAAAATTTGAATTGCCCTTTCTTGGGTTTTCAACTCAAAACCCCTTGTGCTCTCAAAGCGCCCTTTGTGGGTTTTCTCCTTGGCCTCTCTCTCTTTTTTTTATTTTTAGGTGAACTACTTTTGACTAAATCTGAATTCACAGGATTAGGTAAGTTTTTGCCATCCATCTCAGTCAAAGTCAACGCTCCGCCAGAAAAGGCCTTCTTTACCACATAAGGTCCTTCCCAATTTGGCATTCATTTCCCTTTGAAATCCTTTTGTATAGGGAGGATCGTTTTTAATACTAGGTCTCCCTCATGAAATTCTCTGGGGCGAACATTTTTGTTATAAGCTCGTATCATTCGCTTTTGGTACATCTGACCATGACGGATAACTTTCAACCTCTTTTCTTCAATCAAGTTCAGTTGATCATGACGAGACTGGATCCATTCTGCTTCATCTAACTTTAGTTCTGACTAAACTCAGAGAGAAGGAATCTCAACTTCAATAGGCAGTACCGCATCCATTCCATAAACCAAAGAGAAAGGCATTGCCCCATTGGAGGTCCTGACAGACGTTCGATAAGCATAGAGGGAAAATGGTAACTTCTCATGCCAATCTTTATAAGTCTCAGTCATTTTTCTCACGGTCTTCTTGATGTTTTTATTGGCTGCCTCCACTATACCATTCATTTTTGGGCGATATGGTAACGAGTTACGGTGTTTGATCTTGAATTGACTACAGACCTCCGCTATTGTGATGTTGTTTAAATTCAGTGCGTTGTCAGATATGATACTTCCTGGCATTCCATATCGACATATGATTTCTATCTTTAAGAACTTGCTAACTGCCGATTTCATGACATATGAAGCAGCTTCCACCCATTTAGTAAAGTAATTAATGACTATAAAGATGAATCGATGCCCATTAGAAGCTTTTGGAAAGATCAACCCAATGACATCCATGCCCCACATGGAGAAAGGCCATGGAGAAGTCATAACATGAAAAGGTAAAGGAGGCACATGAATTTTGTCTCCACAAATTTGGCACTTATGACATCTATTGGTGTAATTGATACAATCTCCTTCCATGGTGGACCAATAATACCCGAATCTCATGTTGCCTGGCCATTGTGAAACCATTAGCGTGTGTTCTACAAACGTCCTCATGAACTTCTTTTAGGATTTTCCTAATCTCAACAGCGTCCACACATCTTAGAAGCACTCGATCCTTTCTTCTTTTGTATAGGATCTCCCCAACTAAAACATAATCACTAGCCAGCCTTCTCAACGTCCTCTTATCATTCACAGTTGCTTGGTCAGGGTATTCACGATTCTTCACATATCGTAATATATCATGATACCGAGGGTGATTATCTTTTTCTTATTCTTCGTTGATGTTGTAACAATGAGCCGGAGCCTCATAAATACTCATCTGGATAGGTTTCATATCCTCTAGTTTGTTTACTCTAATCATAGAAGCTAAAGTAACCACGGCGTCGGCCATCTGATTTTCATCTCGCGGGAGGTAACAGAATGTGATGTTGTAACACCCCAAACCCGGTCAATACGCCACGACCGAATCTGGTATGTCACTAGGAAAACATTTTGAAAAGAAACGAATAACAATTAAATTTTTGTGAAAAACTCTTTGAAAATTCTATATTTGTAGAAATCGGTGTATAATAAGTTTAAACGATAATTTACTTTGTAATTTCATAAATAAAACTTTAAAACTTAGTTGATAAATCATAGGATAGAAAACATTTATATCATTTTAAGAAAACTCAATTATTACTTTGAAAACCATTTGCATTTTGAATGTAGAAACTTAATATTTGGAAATCATTAAAATTTTAGAAAACACTTAATCTATATTTTACTATCAAACAATTTATATTACACGATGGTAGATTTTAAAACCATTACGTTTTATTATTTTAGAAAACTTTGGGCTCAATTATTAAATTAACCAAATAATTTATAAGCCATATTTAAAACATATCCAAAGCATATAAATAATCCAAAAACATAATTAAAGAGGCCTTATTACAAACCCAAAATAAAACAAAAACCAAATTAAAATAAATTAAAGTACCCCAAATCGAAGTTCATGAAAAATCAAATTTTATTGCATGGCCTCCTCGAGTTCATCCGGCTCCTCATCCGCGATCTCACGAATCACCTGAAATGATAAGGGAGAAGGTGAGTCACCAAGACTCAGTGCATAAATCCTTCCCCCGATTAATGCAACATTCTTACACAATTTATAATCAAGCAACATATATAAATATATAATGCACCCAACCTAGCCATCCTTAACTCCTTTTCTACCCCGTGTGGTACCAAACCACTGGTGGTGCCAAACCACTGGTGACCCAAAGTCACGATATCCAATAATGTGATACCAAATCACTGGTGACCAAAGTCACGAATAATCAAGTTGTGGGGCCAACCCACGTGTGATACCAAATCACTGGCGACGATCCCATATCTCAAAAGTGGGGCCAACCCACGGTGATACTAGACCACAGGGACGAGTCGCTATGAGGTACCAAACCTCTGGTGTCCAAAGACACAAATGTGATACCAAATCACTGGAGATGCCAAACCTCTGGTGTTCAAATACACGGATATCAAATCCTTCCCCCTCCACTCATATTCCCAAACCAATGTATTAAATAAACAAATCATGTCATTATACTTTATTAGGAAATCACATAAAAATTCCATATCATAAATCGTATCATCATGCATCATATTGCAAAAGTCATATCGAAACGGACTTACCCGATTCCTTGTTTATGCCCATCATGGTATCATATCAAGATCTCATAGTTTTCAGCTTTAACAACATGAATAATTATTTAACACACATATATACATATTACCGAGTTATAAAGTGTGTAAGGTACACACCTTTCACCAACGCAAATACTAACTTCCAAAGATCCGATCTACAGTACTAGATCACCTTGTCCTACATTCACCAAACCACAATACTTTAATCAAGACCATTCGCCAACATCATATCTTAATCCCAATAGCCTTAGGCTTTCTCAACCAACTTAAAGAATATTGAATCCTTACCACTTGAATTACCAACTTCGATTGCTAAATGAATGGGGCTTAGATCGATTGCTTCCGAAGTCCCAAAGAGCCTAAAAGAATGATCGATTCCTAAAATTGGTTAGAACTTTGCAAACAATTGCCAAAAGATTCGGCCTTTGTCCACAAGAAAATGACTTAGAAAAGAGAAAGAAATAACGAAAATACAGCCATGAACACATACCTATCTTCCAAAACCGATTGAAGGAAACCCAAAGATTATCTACCCTTATTGATATTCGGCCAAAACAACACCAAAAGAGAGTGGAAAGTTCGGCAATATGGTTGATTTGTAACAACAAAAAGGATTCGGCTAGAGTGGAGAAAGAGAAAGGAAAAAGGAAGAAAAAGAAAGAGATTTCAATGGGAGAGGGATGTTTATGGCTTTGAACAAAAATGAAAGAAAGTAAAGAGGAATAGGGAGAAGGAAGTTTCGGCCAAGGGAAAGTAGAAGAAATGTGGGTTGAACAAGTATGAAAGAATGGAAAAGAAGTTGTGAACAAAAGAGATTGACCAAGCACAATGATGGTTTGGTTTTGTTTCACTTTGATGCACTAGGGAGAAACTTGCAAAAACTAGAAAGGATTTTCGGTTATGACACCAAAACAAATATTGAAGGCCAAAACTAACACCAAAACTCACCTTATGCCCAAGACACATTCGGCTATAGGGAGTGTTTGTGGAGAGAAAAGAAATTGATGCTCAAATGCTTAGGAAAAATGACCAACTAGCTACTAACCTACCAAAGCTTCCATCAAAAATCGGTCAAGCCCTCCCTAGTCCAAAATGCCGTCCACATACATGAACTAAAGACCATAAAAGAGTTTCCAAAACATTCTCCATAATCCATGCCTTTTGTCCCCTCATCATACCATAATCTTAAGATTCTTATCCCAAAATACAAGCTTACCTTAAACTAATATTCAACTTGCCATAAAGAGAAATTGAAAGTCCAACCTTCCATATGTCAAGCTTGACTGTCCATTAATGCTAGGATACATAAAAATAAAGTGTTCAAAATGCTAAACATGCTCCTCGAACCACTTCCCTCAGGCAACACTTCATGCATCTTAACCACCTTGCCACTAATTCTTCATGTGCTAGATTTAACACTTAAATTAACTTAAGTGCCAAGTTCACCTTATCCACTTCACTAAATTTTTAATACTAACAATTATTCTAGCTTCTTTAATAAAAACAAGCCTACACATACTATGCTAAACACACAAAATTCATACCCAAGCCAACCCAAATAATAAAATAATATTCTAATTTTAGGATGCTACAATTCTGCCCCCTTAAGAAAATTTCGTCCTCGAAATTACCTGATCAAAAGAGTTGAGGGTACTGCTGTCTCATAATATCCTCTGGTTCCCACGTAGCTTCTTCTACGCCATGGTTTCGCCATAAGACCTTCACTAAAGGAACTGACTTCTTACGCAAAACTTTCACGTCTCGTTCTAGAATCTGCACTAGTTCTTCTTCCACTGTCATATCTGGACTCACCTCTAATTCCTCCACTGACACAACATGCGATGGATTAGAACGATAGCGTCTAAGCATGGAAACATGGATCACATCGTGAATCTGACTCAGTTCTGCTAGTAACTCGAGCTGATAAGCTACTGGTCCCACTTGTCTCAACACCTTAAACGGCCCAATAAACCTTGGACTCAACTTGCCTTTTCTCCCAAATCTTAACACTTTCTTCCATGGTGAGACCTTCAAAAAGACCTGGTCACCCATGGCAAACTCTATATCCCTCCGCTTGAGATTGGCATATGACTTCTGCCTATCCGAAGCTTCCTTTAGACGAGCTTAAATCATCTTAACCTCATCCTCAGTCTCTGCAACTAACTCTGGTCCTAACATTTGATGCTCACCCAACTCTGTCCAGCATGTAGGTGTACGACACCTCCTACCATACAACGCCTCATATGGTGCCATCTTAATGCTTGCTCGATAACTATTGTTGTATGCGAACTCATCTAATGGTAAAAACTCTTCCCAGCTGCCTCTGAAGTCCAAAACACATCCTCTCAACATATCCTCTAAGATCTGAATAACTCTTTCTGACTGCCCGTCAGACTGTGGATGAAATGTCGTACTAAAATCCAACCGCGTACCCAAAGCCTGATGTAACGCTCTCCAAAACCTTGACGTAAATCTAGGATCTCTATCTGAGATGATCGACACTGGTACATCGAGCAACCTTACTATCTCCACCACATACAACTTAGCTAACTTATGAAGCAAGTAATCCACCCTTACCGGAATGAAATGAGCTCACTTAGTCAGACGATCCACAATCACCCAAACTGAGTCCTTCTTACTATGCGTAAGAGGTAATCCACTGACAAAGTCCATAGTGATCCTTTCCCACTTCCACTGTGGAATCTTCACCGGCTGAAGTAACCCAGACGGCAACTGGTGTTCAGCCTTAACTTGCTGACACGTCAGACATTTACCCATGAATTCGGTTACCTCCCGCTTCAAACCTAAGAAACTCCGAATCTCAGCCACTGACTTAGGCGACTTTCAGTCCAACACTGCTTCAATCTTCCGAGGATCCACTCTAATCCCCTCGGCTGATACAACATGACCCAAGAAAGTCACCTCCCAAAGCCAGAACTCGCACTTACTAAATTTAGCAAAAAGCTACTTTTCCCTCAGAATCTGCAACACTACTCGCAAATGCGCATCATGCTCCTCCTCTGTCTTAGAGTATACCAAAATATCGTCTATAAATACTACGATAAACTGATCCAAAAATTACTGGAATACCCGATTCATCATGTCCATGAATGCTGCCGACGCGTTAGTCAACCCAAACGGCTTTACCAGAAACTCGTAGTGCCCATACCGAGTGCGAAATGCCGTCTTATGGATATCAGCCTCTTTCACCTTTAGCTGATGATATCTAGACCTTAAATCAATCTTGGAGAAAACTGCTGCCCCTTTAAGTTGATCAAACAAGTCATCTATCCTCGGCAAAGGATACTTGTTTTTGATCGTCAGCTTATTCAACTGGCGGTAGTCAATACACATCCGCATCGTACCATCCTTCTTCTTGACAAAAAGTACCGGTGCTCCCCAAGGCGAAACACTTGGTTGAATGAAACCTCGATCCAACAACTCTTGAATCTGAGCCTTCAATTCCATCAATTCCTTCGGTGCCATCCTATATGGAGCTATAGACACTGGTGTCGTTCTGGGTAACAGATCTATACCAAATTTGACTTCACGATCCGGAGGCAGTCCCGGAAGTTCTTCTAGAAATACGTCAGCATATTCCTTTACAGTTCAGACATTCCCCACAGTAGATTCTTAGCTTCCAACTCATACACACGGACTACATATGCCTCACAGCCCTTCCTGACCATCTTCATAGCTTTCAACGCAGATACCACATTAGATAGATAATCTTTTCTATTACCTATCATAACCACCTCTTCTCCCTCAGCTGTCTTCAAAACCATACGCTTAGCAGAGCGATCCAAACTTGCCTGGTACTTGACCAACCAGTCCATCCCAAGAATTAGATCAAACTCCCCAAACGGCAGTTCCATCAGATCAGCTACAAACACTACCCCTTGGAGTTCTAGGGGTACATCTCTATACAGCTTATTTACTTCTACAGAGTGACCCAGAGGGCTAATTACTGTCATCTCCCTAGAAGTAGTCTCAGAGTCTAAGTTCATGGTCTCTACTATGTTACAAGCAACATACGAATGCATTGAACCCACATCTATCAAAGCAGTATATGGAACTCCAAAAATTAAGAACGTACTGGTTATGATGTCCGGTGCATCGCCCTCCTCTCGATGTCTTGCAGCATACACTAAACTAGGTTATCTTGCCTCAGTGCTGCCTGTACCTCTGCCCGATGATTTGCGGCCTTGACCAGAACCATTACCTCCTCTACCATTACCACGACCTCTCTACGGTGACGGTCCCTCCTTTTTGAACTAAGTATGACCTTGACCCTCTGACTGATTCCTGGCTAGCTTACGTGGACAGTCCCTCACACGATGATCCAGCGAGCCACACTCGAAACATCCTTTTCCTCTGGTCCAACATTCGCCCCAATGAAATTTTCCACATCGCCATACCTCATGTCTTTGGTCTCGATTAGTAATGTGAGCCTTCCAGATTGATTCGGCCCACTCTGCCTAACCCTCTTCTGAGAATTACCGGCTGACTCAGATGATCTAAAACCTCTCTTATGCTTATTCATGTCGTAACTCTGCCTTGCAGATTCCTTTATTCCCTCAGCAATCTTAGTCTTTTCAACCAATGCAGCAAACTCTCGCTTCTGATGTGGAGCAATCAGCAACCTCAGCTCATCTCTCAAACCATCCTCGAACCGGACACATCGCTCGTGCTCCGAAGCCACGATACCTCCAGCATACCGACTCAATCTTAAAAATTCTACCTCATATTCTGATACAGAATTACTCCCTTGGACCAAACTTAGAAATGCTTTACGTTGTGCATCAATGTAACTAGACCCAATATATTTCTTCTGATACGCTGCCTTGAAATAGTCCCAAGTAAGATCCTCTGCCGCAGCACTGTTCCTCACCGTGAGCCACCACTATTATGACTCATCCCGAAGAAGTGACACTATCCCTTTCAGCTTTTCCTCAGCATTCAGGTCCAAGTCATCCATGATTCGCTCCATCGCCTCAAGCCAATATTCAAGCTGTACTAGGAGCTACACCCGAAACACCTCAAAATACCTCGGCTCCATTGGCTCGGAGTCGCTCAGGTATAGATTTTTGAGCTCTCGCGCCTCCACCTATTCCAGCTACTCTCTCAAGAACTCTCAGTATTGCTTGAGACACTGCGTCGTCCCCCGTTTGATCCTGAAACTCAACTCCAATCGTTGGTGGTGGTGGTGGTACCTTATTCTCGGATCCTTGACCCGACCTTACTGGCTTAGACATAGCCATCCTACCACGACCGCATCCACGTATAACACGACCCTTACCTCGAGTGCTCATGTCTAAAATCTTGACTTATCTAAATTAAAAGTTTTATGCTTAAGACATCATTCCACTATCTTTAAAACACAGTTTTATGAATAATTTTTAATAAGAAGTTATTTTCGTGAGTACATCCAACCTATAGTTTTGGGTCTCTAGAGTAGTTCCTACTACTATACAATCATACCATCATCATATCAAAATCAACAATTTGAAGACTTACCTGGGCGGATAAGTGTCGGAGACTCGGTGCAATGCTTTTCCAACCATATAATTTTAAACAAAAACATTTTAAAACTATACTTTAAATAATTGTGGGCCTTGGGTCCACAGCCGAGCTTTTAAACTTGGCTCTAATACCAATTTGTAACACTCCAAACCCGGTCAATACGCCACGACCATGTCACTGAGGAAAACATTATGAAAAGAATCGAATAACAATTAAATTTTTGTGAAAAACTCTTTGAAAATTCTATATTTGTAGAAATCAGGTGTATAATAAGTTTAAACTGATAATTTACTTTGTAATTTCATAAATAAAACTTTAAAACTTAGTTGACAAATCATAGGATAGAGAACATTTATATCATTTTAAGAAAACTTGAATTATTACTTTGAAAACCATTTGCATTTTGAATGTAGAAACTTAATATTTGGAAATCATTAAAATTTTAGAAAACACTTAATCCATAGTTTACTATCAAACAATTTATATTACCCGATGGTAGATTTTAAAACCATTGCGTTTTTATTATTTTAGAAAACTTTGGGCTCAATTATTAAATTAACCAAATAATTTATAAGCCATATTTAAAACATATCCAAAGCATATAAATAATCCAAAAACATAATTAAAGAGGCCTTATTACAAACCCAAAATAAAACAAAAACCAACTTAAAATAAATTAAAGTACCCCAAATCAAGTTCATGAAAATCAAATTTTATTGCATGGCCTCCTCGAGTTCATCCGGCTCCTCATCCGCGATCTCACGAATCACCTGAAATGATAAGGGAGAAGGTGAGTCACCAAGACTCAGTGCATAAATCCTTCCCCCGATTAATGCAACATTCTTACACAATTTATAATCAAGCAACATAAATAAATATATAATGCACCCAACCTAGCCATCCTTAACCCTTTTTCTACCCCGTGTGGTACCAAACCACTGGTGGTGCCAAATCACTGGTGACCCAAAGTCACGA
Organism: Gossypium rotundifolium; assembly: GCA_025506655.1. Lineage (NCBI taxonomy): Eukaryota > Viridiplantae > Streptophyta > Magnoliopsida > Malvales > Malvaceae > Gossypium > Gossypium rotundifolium. The sequence continues at coordinate 19,155,689 of CP106733.1, read as the reverse complement.
TATCCAATAATGTGATACCAAATCACTGGTGACCAAAGTCACGAATAATCAAGTTGTGGGGCCAACCTACGTGTGATACCAAATCACTGGCGACGATCCCATATCTCAAAAGTGGGGCCAACCCACGGTGATACTAGACCACAGGGACGAGCCGCTATGAGGTACCAAACATCTGGTGTCCAAAGACACAAATGTGATACCAAATCACTGGAGGTGCCAAACCTCTGGTGTTCAAAGACACGGATATCAAATCCTTCCCCCTCCACTCATATTCCCAAACCAATGTATTAAATAAACAAATCATGTCATTATACTTTATTAGGAAATCACATAGAAATTCCATATCATAAATCGTATCATCATGCATCATATTGCAAAAGTCATATCGAAACGGACTTACCCGATTCCTTGTTTATACCCATCATGGTATCATATCAAGATCTCATAGTTTTTGGCTTTACCAACATGAATAGTTATTTAACACACATATATACATATTACCGAGTTATAAAGTGTGTAAGGTACACACCTTTCACCAATGCAAATACTAACTTCCAAAGATCCGATCTACCGCACTAGATCACCTTGTCCTACATTCTGCCAAACCACAATACTTTAATCAAGACCATTCGACCAACATCATATCTTAATCCCAATAGCCTTAGGCTTTCTCAACCAACTTAAAGAATATTGAATCCTTACCACTTGACTTACCAACTTCGGTTGCTAAAGGAATGGGGCTTCGATCGATTGCTTCCGAAGTCCCAAAGAGCCTAAAAGAATGATCGATTCCTAAAATTGGTTAGAACTTTTCAAATAATTGCCAAAAGATTCGGCCTTTGTCCACAAGAAAATGACTTAGAAAAGAGAAAGAAATAACTGAAATACGGCCATGAACACATACCTATCTTCCAAAACCGATTGAAGGAAACCCAAAGATTATCTACCCTTATTGATATTCGGCCAAAACAACACCAAAAGAGAGTGGAAAGTTTCGGCAATATGGTTGATTTGTAACAACAAAAGGATTCTATTAGAGTGGAAAAGAGAAAGGAAAAGGAAGAAAAAAAAGAGATTTCAATGGGAGAGGGATGTTTATGGCTTTGAACAAAATGAAAAAAGTAAAGAGGAATGGGGAGAAGGAAGTTTCGGCCAAGGGAAAGTAGAAGAAATGTGGGTTGAACAAGTATGAAAGAATGGAAAAGAAGTTATGAACAAAAGAGATTCGGCCAAGCACAATGATGGTTTCTATTTTTGTTTCACTTTGATGCACAAGGGAGAAACTTGCAAAAACTAGAAAGGATTTTCGGTTATGACACCAAAACAAATATTGAAGGCCAAAACTAACACCAAAAACTCACCTTATGCCCAAGACACATTCGGCTATAGGGAGTGTTTGTGGAGAGAAAAGAAATTGATGCTCAAATGCTTAGGAAAAATGACCAACTAGCTACTAACCTACCAAAGCTTCCATCAAAAATCGGTCAAGCCCTCCCCTAGTCCAAAATGCCATCCACATTCATGAACTAAAGACCATAAAAGAGTTTCCAAAACATTCTCCATAATCCATGCCTTTTGTCCCCTCATCATACCATAATCTTAAGATTCTTATCCTAAAATACAAGCTTACCTTAAACTAATATTCAACTTGCCATAAAGAGAAATTGAAAGTCCAACCTTCCATATGTCAAGCTTGACCGTCCATTAATGCTAGGATACATAAAAATAAAGTCTTCAAAATGCTAAACATGCTACTCGAACCACTTCCCTCAAGAAACACTTCATGCATCTTAACCACCTTGCCACTAATTCCTCATGTGCTAGATTTAACACTTAAATTAACTTAAGTGTCAAGTTCACCTTATCCACTTCACTAAATTTTTAATACTAACAATTATTCTAGATTCATTAATAAAAATAAGCCTACACATACTATGCTAAACACACAAAATTCATACCCAAGCCAACACAAATAATAAAATAATATTCTAATTTTTGGATGTTACAGATGTCATCAAACTCCTCAATTAACTCCAGAACTAGCTTTCAGTAATTGATCAATTTGGGGTCTCTTATCTCCCATTCACTTTTGAGCTGATAGATCACTAGTGCAGAATCCACATATATCTCTAGCACTTTAAGTTTACGTTCAATGAGTGCACGGATACCCATAATGCATGCTTCATACTTCGCCATGTTATTTGTACAATCAAAATCTAATTTACTAGTAAAGGGATAATGACCTCCATTTGGGGATACCAAAATTGCCTCGATTCCGTTGCCCACAGCATTTGAGGCTCCGTCAAAATTTAGTTTCCAAGGATGGCTTTCTTGAGAGTCTTCTTCAGGGGTTGCAACATACATTAGATTTTCATTTGAGAAATCAAAATTCAAAGGTTCATAATCTTCTAAAGCTCTACTGGCTAGAAAATCTACTATTGCACTCCCTTTTACCGTCTTCTTGTTCACATAGACTATATCAAACTCGAAAAGTAGAATTTGCCATCAGGCCATTCTTCCATTCAAAACGGTTGACTCCATCATGACTTTAGAGGGCCCAGTTTTGAGATGAGCCAAGTTGTGTGGTACAACATGTACTGTCTTAGTCTTTGAGTTATCCAAATTAAGGCGTAACACAACTTCTCAATTGGTGAATATCTTGCCTCATACTCAGTGAACTTCTTACTGAGATAGTATATCGCTCTTACTTTTCTTCCTAACTCATCATGTTGGCCCAGTATGCATCCCATGAAATTTCCAAATACTGCAAAGTATGGTATTAGTGGCTTATTTGGACTGGGTGGCATCAACACAGAGGCATTATATAAGTAATTTTGACTTTATCAAAAGTCTTCTAGAACTCCTCATTCCATACACCCAAATTTTGTTTCTTAAGAAGAAGGAATATAGGGTCACACCTCTCTGTTCACTACAGTAAAATAGACTTTTAGCGGCATTTTTTAGGCCTTTAGTGGCATTTATAAACGCCACTAATAGTCTTTGTGGTGCTTTTAGAAGCGCCACAAAAAAACGTCGCTAAATCAAACGTCACAAACTTTAGCGGCACTAATGAGAAAAAAACGTTGCTAAAGATCATAACTTTTAGCGGCGCTTTTCCCACACTTTTAGCGGCGCTTTTCCCACAAGCGCTGCTAAAAGCCATGACTTTTAGTGGCGCTTTTACCACAAACGCCGCTAAAAGCATGACTTTTAGCGGTGTTTTTTTTACAAATGCTTCTAAAAGCCATGACTTTTAGCGGTGCTTTTCCCACAAACGCCACTAACTTGTACATATTTACAATGTACAATTTGTCCAATATCATACCCCTCCTGTACTAAAACCAACCAATTACATCAAATATAGTATATAATTTCAACCCAAAACAACAAATGTAGCATAAAATCACACCAAATGCATTAATTCTAAATGACATTTGAAAATGAATAAAAGATATATGATATAAATTAATGAATGAATTATAATTGAAAATATTCTTACAATAATGTTAAATGTAATAATGTTAAAAATCATCTTACAACAAGAAAATAAATGTCTAAGATGGCGGCCTCTGCGGCTGCTGGAACATCTTTATCATAGTCTGAAGCTGTAGCTGGAGTTCTTCATACTTTCTGTTCTGCTCTGCCTCCCTCGCTGCTACCTCTGCTCTAAGTTAAGAAATTTGCTCTGCCTCCCTCGCTGCTGCCTTTTCCTCCCTCGCTACTGCCTCCGCTGTAAGTTGAGAAATTTGCTCAATCGTGCTCGCTTACATCTGAGCTATTTGGTCTTTTAGCCTCTGAACTTGACGACGAGATTGACTCATGGAAGGCATGTATTGCTGGGAGCCGGATCCAAAATATTAGGTCAGGGTAACACCAAATCCTTGAAGTCGAACCCGACCATACCTTTCAAGACCCAAAACATCAGTGATAATTCTGTTATAAATATACTCAAGATTAACAGAACTATCACTCAAGCGATTGCACCTTTCAGGACCCAAAACATCGATAATAATTACATTATCAATATCGTGAGATTAACGAACTATCATCAAGCGACCGCTTCATACTCCGCCTTCTTCTCCTTTAGTTTATCCTAATAAATCAATGAAAGAGTTAGAAACGAAATATATAATAAGAAGGAATGCAACATAACTTAACATTACAAATTTAAAACTACAAACGATGAATTAAACTATTATAATTAGACATTATAAATATTTATAATAAATCAAATTTTATTAAGTAAATATACCATAATTTACTGACTTGGATGTCATCGGAGATCCATCCTTCTTCCTATGATTAATGTCAAAAAGCTAAAGGCGTCCAACTTTTGACCAGATGAGGCTTCCTACCAGAGCGAAGAAAAATATAATTTAATAGTATAAAGTCATTAATATTTGAAAAAATTAATAAATTATAATACCTCCGCCTCACCTACACAAGCAAAACTTTTGGACCACATGGGTATGCGTGAATTTTGTTTCTATCTCTGCTTGTTCCAACTCGCTCACGGTCCTACATAATGAAATTTGTATTACGATATAGTAAATACTATAAATAGAAAAATTTTTAAGACTTTTTAGAAGTACGTAATACCTCTCCTTTCTTTGAATTCCAGAATCTAACTTGATCTTCCCATTGGTACCTCAACATTCTCGGTGGGACATTTCTTAATTTTTCGTCGAGGCTTATGTCTTTCTTAAAATATTGCTTTTTTAGCGTGCTTTTATTGTCTCTCTATTTTTTACCCAATGTCTTCTTGATATAGTCATGGAGACCTCTAAAGCAAATCTCTCTGAAAAACATAAGTTTAAAAGTTAATATAAATGAAAGTTAAACCAAAGTATTATAAATTACATTCACATTTTGTTACCTTAATATTATCGAGAGCACGATTTTGTTGGCATCGGGCATGTGATGCCATGATTCGAGTTAATGGGCAACATATTGGCATTTCGTGCTATAATGCCCAAATAACTCTAGCAATCGAGCTTTAGATCCAACAGGCTGGCCATGATTGTTTCTCCTTACTTTAACACGCTCGACAGGATCTAGGTCGTATAAAACTTTAAGTTGTGTACGTCCCCGACCTCTTCGCGTCCCACCACCTTCAGCTGAAAAATGATATATTATTATATTAAATTGAAAAATGAATCAATAATAAAATTTAACATGCATGTAAAATAAACTTAACATTACTTTGAAATTCTGCAGCTCGCCATCTATATACGACACACTAGAAGATCCAACAAGCATTTCTTTGTTCACTATTTGCTTCTTCTAAATTTGGAGTATTGTGGACAATACTTAACTCTCGTAATCGTCTTCTAGGCATTTTTCCCGCAATACACATAAAATAGTTAAAATTTTAGTAACAAATAACAACAATAATAGTACATTAAAAATAGTTAAATTATATAACATGACCAACATTAAAATTATAATATTACATATAAATAATAAATCGTAAAATCTTACTACATCATATTTCGTAAATATCTTCGTCCACATCCTGACGAACCCATTGAAATTGTTGACTAGTACTAAAGATATTTTCATTTAAGTTTTGTTCTGGAAAAGGCAAAGTTTCTAATCTTTCGACTATGTCATCTCTACTTCCATTGCCCATGTCAAACAAGTCTCTAGGGGTGTTCCGGAGTACAACGTACCAACCCTTATCAGGTGGATCTTTTGAGTAAAAAAACTTGTTTCACTTAAGAAGAAAATACATATGGCTCGTCCATCAATTGTTCTCTAGTGTGAATCAATCGAGAAAAATTCACCATTGTAAAACCATATTGATCGTTTTTAATTCATGAAATGTATTCACATCAGCCCAATCTCCTCGAAATAAGACAACTTTTCATCCGCCATAATAGTCCAACTCAATTATGTCAGAAGAAGTCCGTAATACTCCACATTCCCCTCGATAGGATTATTGTCCCTAGCACTAGCATAACTTGTAATTGAAGAATTAACAACAATTCCACAATATACTTTGTATGAAATCTGAATCCGTTGATGAAGAAGGCACTATATCTTTTCACTATTCTATTTGGACCTTGTGATAGCCATTTAACTTTGCCATTTACTTCATTTCGACTCCAAACCTATTGAATCGAAAGTAAATTGAGTAATTATAAATGTTATGAGAAAACATTATTACTTGACAATGAAAACTTCAATTGCATACCGTTTGGCTTAACCATTCATGAAATGATTCTGTGAACAACTTATTAATTTCTCATTGTTGTAATCTTTGGGACCGTGAACGAGCTCTCAATATTTGTTTGTACTCACTACGTTAGAAAAAAGGTTTACTTTGTTAGAAGACATACAAATTATAATTGATGAATATTTATCAAATTCTAGAACTTACTTGCGTAATGGTTCTATTGACTCATGATGAAAAAGAACATATCGATGTGCTTGGACCCACGATCTATAATCTAATTTTGTAAATTTCGGCTTTGCCAATTGGTTCTTCAAAACTTTGAAATAAATAAGTTTCGGCCAAGTTATGATCTGTGAGCCCAGCATTTCTACTTGGTCTGTTCATTCTTGTTTCAACATCTTCCAAATACCTTGAACAGAAAGTCATACATTCCTCTGCCAAGTAGTCTTCGGCAATTGACCCTTCCGGATAATGTTTATTGTGGCAGTAAGAGTTTAATTTGGATAGGAACCTAAACACGGTATAAAACATTATCAAAAGTTGCAATTAAAGGCATTTAGGTGAATGAAGGAATAATTTAAAAATAAATTAAGACCTTTCAATAGGATACATCCATAGATAGAAAATGGGTCCACTAAGTATTGCTTCACGAGGGAGATAAATTAACAAGTGCACCATAATTGTGAAGAATGAAGGCGGGAAGATCTTCTCCAGACTGCATAAAGCCAGTGCGGCTCGATCTTGTAGTGTCTCAAGTTCTTGAACATCCAAAACTTTGTCACAAATTCCTTTCATTATATTGGACAGTTCAATTACACAAGACATCACCTTTTTCGACATACAACACCGCATAGCAACTGGCAGTAAGTCTTGCATCAAGATGTGATAGTCATACGATTTTAAGCCATATAGTCTTCAATCTTTAAGACTCACACATCGAGATATATTTGGTGCATACGCATTTGGGAGCTTTATATCCTTCAACACCATGCAGAACACTTCTTTCTCCGTCTTCGGCATTGAATAAATAGCAGGCGGCAACCGATATTTCATATTCGAAAGTGCTTGGGGATGAAGCTCACGCCGAATCCCATGTGGACTAAATCAAGTCAAATCTGAAGATTGTCTTTCGATTTTCCATCAACATTCAAAATAGTCCCAATGATGTTCTCGTAGACATTTTTCTCAATGTGCATGACATCAAGATTATGGCGTAAAATCTGATGCTTCCAATAAGGCAACTAAAAAAATACTTCTTTTTTTCCACAAATTCGCCTAATTAGAATCATTCTTTTCATCAGATTCATCCCTTGATCGCTCTATTTCTTTGCATGTTGGCGGTTGATTCATCTTTCCATAAATGAAATTCATATCTTTCAACATGAACAATATTTCGGATCCACGATGCATGAAGGAGCTTCTCGAACTCTTCATACCATCAAACCGAGTACTCGATTTTTGGTAACCACCGCGATGCCCCATGTAAGAGAACTTCTTCCCATTATATAACCATTATGAACATGTTCGACAAAGACAACAAGGACAAGCATAACGTCCTTTGGTACTCCAACCAGATAAATTGGCGTGACGTCGAAGTCATTAATAGTCCACATCAAAGCCACACGTAAATTTAAGTTCTCCTTTCTCAGCACATCGTATGTCTCAACACTAGCCCATAATTGTTTTAACTCTTCAATAAGTGGCTGCAAATATATGTCAATATCATTCCTGTGCCCTTTCTCTCCAGGGATAATCGTAGACAAGATAAAGGATGATTGTTTCATGCAAACCCATGGAGGCAAATTATAATGAACAAGCACCACAGGCCAAGTATTGTACGCAGTGCTCATGATTTTGTAAGGGTTAAATCCATTAGCTGCTGGCCGCAGCCTCACTCTGAGGATCACTTGCAAAACTTGAAAATTTAGAGTCAAATGATTTCCATGCTAAAGAATCTGCAGGATGCCTTAACAATCTATCATCGGTTCGTCCATCATGGTGCCACGTCATTGACTCAGCTGTCTTCGACGACATGAAAAGCCTTTGAAGCCTTGGTATTAGTGGAAAATACCGCAAAATCTTAACTAGCTGCTTCCTTGACTGTGTATCATTTTCATCCTCGTTACCATCCTCTGTATTTCCATTCGTCCAACGGGATTGACCGCATACATGACAGCACTATTGGTTTTTTCGGTCGCCCCAATACAACATGCGGTCATTTGGGCAACTATGAATTTTGTTGTAGCCAAGGCCCAAATCTTTGATTAGTTTCTTCATGTCTTTGGAAGATTGAGGGATTTTTGCAAATGGGAACATTTCTCTCAAAAACTCTAACAACATTGTCAAAGAGCTTCTGGTCCACCCTCCCAAACATTTTAGGTGAAAAAGACGAATACAGAAAAACAATTTTGAAAATTTAGATCCCTCATGTAGTTCTTCTTTCATTTCACCAAGTAAAGAGTAGAACTTCGCCGCTTCTTCATTTGGTTGATCATCAGGTACACTTCTTCCCCTTTCGATGAAAGTATTTCCACCAAAATTGCAATCATCAATTGCACCCAAGTCATGTGGAAATGATTGCAAACCATCACTGTGCATATTAAAAGCATCCCGCAACATGCCTTCTATGTTATCTTCGCTAACATTTTGATTATACCAACTATGAGGATAACCCATATTCATCAATGAAGATGCTCCACTAGATGTACACTCTCCATGAAAAATCCATTTTTTATACCCCCAGACAAAGCCATCAACAACTAGATGTTCGTAGACAACTTCACAATAATGCCAATTATATTGCAACACTTCTTACATGGGCAAAGAATCATATTCTCTTGGCTTGCATTTTGAAATGAAAAATTCAGAAAAGTTTCTACCCCATTTCGATAGCCGTTGCTTACCCTTGACAAATTCATCCAAGTCCTATCCATTTCGTAGTTGTTGAAGTCTAAAGTTGGCAATAAATTACACACTAAATTGTTAATTTATAATTTATGTAAGTAATGATATGATCATTTATATAACCTAGTACTATGTAAGTTATGTAAATTATGTAAGTTATGAAGTTTGATCTTAAAATTATGTAAGTTATGAAATTTGACCTTAAAATTATGTAACTTATGAGATTTGATCTTAAAATTAAGTAAGTTATGTATTCTTTAAGATTCATCATACGTGGCATTGTTACACATAGGAGGATCCATTATATCTAACAAAGGAGATATAAGGCAACCTGTCAGTTTCAACCTATATACTTTGAATCTTTTTTTAAAAGAATTTGATTTTAAATCAATTTTTTAGATTCATCATACATGGCATTGTAAGTTATGAAGTTTGATCTTAAAATTATGTAAGTTATGAAATTTGATCTTAAAATTAAGTAAGCTATGTATTCTTTAAGATTAGTCATACGTGGCATTGTTATACCTAGGAGGATCCATTCTATCTAACAAGGTGAGATATAAGGCAACCCGTCGGGTTTCCAAATTATATACTTTGAATCTTTTTTTAAAGAATTTGATTTTTAAACAAATTTTTTTAGATTCATCATACATGGCATTGTAAGTTATGTATTATGTAAGTTATGAAGTTTGATCTTAAAATTATGTAAGTTATGAAATTTGATCTTAAAATTATGTAAGTTATGAAATTTGATCTTAAAATTAAGTAAGTTATGTATTCTTTAAGATTCATCATCGTGGCATTGTTACTCTAGGAGGATCCATTATATCTAACGATGAGATATAAGGCAACCCGTCAGTTTCCGACCTATATACTTTGAATCTTTTTTTAAAAGAACCTGATTTTAAATTTTTTTTTTAGATTCATCATACATGGCATTGTAAGTTATGTATTATGTAAGTTATGAAGTTTGATCTTAAAATTATGTAAGTTATGAAATTTGATCTTAAAATTATGTAAGTTATGAAATTTGATCTTAAAATTAAGTAAGTTATGTATTCTTTAAGATTCATCATACGTGGCATTGTTACACCTAGGGAGGATCCATTATATCTAACAGTGAGATATAAGGCAACCCGTCAGGTTTCCAGCCTATATACTTTGAATCATTTTTTTTAAAGAATTTGATTTTTTAAAAAAAAAATTTAGATTCATCATACATCGCATTGTAAGTTATGTATTATGTAAGTTATGAAGTTTGATCTTAAACTTATGTAAGTTATGAAATTTGATCTTAAAATTATGTAAGTTATGTATTATGTAAGTTATGAAATTTGATGAAAGTTCTAAAATTTGATCTTTAAACTAAATGCTTATATTTTAATTATTACATTAAACTACATGTATTATGTAAGTTATGTAAGTTATGTTATGAAACACCCCAAACCCGGCCCACAAGCCTTGACCGGATCTGGTTTGTTCCTTGAGTGAAACATTTCAGAAACTTGTTTGTTATTTTGGAAAATTTGGGTGGTTTTGAGGAGATATTGATTTGTGTTGAGTTCGAAGGAAAACGGTGTTGTTATTGAAGACTAGATTTTATTAAAACCTTATTATTATATTTCAAAAACTATAAGTTAAAAGAAATACCGAGTTTTTAGAGTTCACCATTAAATTGGAAATCGTTGGTGTTCAAGTGTCAAAACATTTAGAATTTATTTTAAAGAAAATTTATTTAACCTTTTGTTTGATAACAATCGTATCATGATAAAAATAATAAAATGCATGCATAAAAGGTTAATAGTAATGGCCATATTACATCAAAGCAAAACCCAAATAAATCAAAATTAAATATAAAAGTCCAAAATGAAAATAAAACATCGAAATGAGCATGGCCACCACTAAGCTCCTACCGACCCAGATCTATTCTTGAGTGTCACCAAAAGATATCCCAGCAGGCGAGTCAATGACTCAATGTGTAACAACCAACACAAACTCCCAACGATTTAGGCATACAAATCATATATACAAAACATATATAAACAATGATGCAATCCGAACCCAAACCTAGATAGCCATCCTCTACACATCACCGTACACGCCATCACACCGTGGGATTACTAAATCGACCCTTCATCCGCTACACACCATCGAAGGCGTCGCTGCAGGGCGACTTGCACATTGCCCTTATAAATTGTGGCATAGCCACGGATAATGTGACAAGGTCACCAGATAACATTTTGTGACATAAGTCACCACATTCGATTATGTGACATGAGTCACCAGATATTATGGTAAAAACCACCAGATCACTTCCCCTTTTCATAGTCACCCATATGCCCATGCCCAATACAATACATGCAAAATCATGCCATATATCTTATTCCATGTTCATAACGAATTCACATATATGTCATATTCAATATTCATAACACTATTAACATGGTATTAAAGGTGAACGTACCTGAGTACTCTGTACCATCGTATGGTACCTTTAGCCACATCTTTCATATTTTCATTAACACATATATTAAATCAATACCATAAATCTATCAAGAATTAGTGTGGGGCTACACACCTGGTTACTATCGTGTTCACTAAATCTCAAAAGTCTACCGGAACAGATTGTAGTCCTTCCTAATAACCAATGTCAGAATCGACTAGTCACTAAAACTTAATATAGCCTTAGCCGAATATTCATATTCACTTACCTTGCGGATCTAAATCCCGAAAGCCACTACTTGTCTATGGAGTTGATGAAATCCCTGCTTATCAACTGTTAGAATCGGCTTTAATACAAGAATACTTATGAAAGTGGCCTATGGTGGGACACTATACCCTACCTTGAGTAGTCGAATCCAAGAGACTCCTTTCTTTGTTCCTTCATGTTGGCTACATTCGGATGAAACACGAGATTATGGCTTAATGAACATTCGTTATCCTTAGAAATCAAGGCCAACCCTTGATTTCAAAGACACCAAAAGAAAGAGAAGGAAAACCGATTGCTAAGGAAAGAAATACTTACCACCCACGTTGCTTTTGAAGACTAAGAGTAGTCGACAACAACCAAATCTCGAAATCTCCTTCTTAGTTTCGGCCAAAGAACAGTAAAAGGGGCTAGATTCCAATCTTCGGCTAAAAGAAAAAGGAAGGAAATCGAATAATCATTTGAGCTTACCCCTACAATAGAAATCGACTGCACCCTTGCTTGTACCCACAGAGAGATTCGGCTATAGGCTAGATGTTGATCAATAAGTTTCGGCTTTTGAAAATAATAGAAAAGGAATGGTTTCGGGAAAAGGTGATAACACAAATTGAAAGAAAGAGAAGAGAACTATCATCCACTTCGGCTTTTGAAAGAACCGTGAGAGAAAAGAAGAGAAGAAGAGGTTGAGAAATTCGGCAAAAAGATGGACACTCTCACTAACTAAAATTCGTCACTACCCCCTACAATACCCCATAGCCGCACATACACATCCCCTAGAGTCCTATATTCGGCCACCACCCCTTCCTCCTCTCATATCCCTTCTTTTGCTCCTATTTTTCCTCTTTTTTACTCATTTAAAATAATTTGAATGAGTCAAGCATTATCCTTGCCCTTAGCTGAAATTTTAAAAAGAATTTGACCACATCTAATGCTCATCCTCTTAAAGTCCCTGTGCTGTCCACTACCTCTCCTCCTTGCTGCAAATTAAAACTCCCATTTGCTTCCCTTGTTGCTCGAACCTAGGCCCTATTACACAGCTTGTGGTGTCACTTACTAAGGCTTTAAGTGGCGCCTCCTTGCCACTTTAACTAGCCCATTTCCATGTCCAATTTCCCTTACAATTTTTCTTAAGGCCTCATTTGCCTTGCTCCTCCTTAAAACTTAAAAGACAATATTTCTAAGGCATTCACCTACATTCTCAAGTTCCCAAAATCTATCAAACACATTCAAAACACACATACACATGCTTTCACATATTTTTAAGCAATAATACACCACCCCTAAATCTCGGATATTATAGTTCTACCCCCTTAAAATAATTTTGACCTCGAAATTACCTGGCTAGAATAGGTGAGGGTATTGCTGTCGCATTGTTTCTTCCTGCTTCCAAGAAGCTTCTTCCGATCCATGATTACGCCATAGCACTTTGACCAAAGGAACGAATTTCCTCCGTAGTACCTTCACATCCCGTTCTAGAATCTGAATCGGCTCCTCCTCGTACGACAAATCTGGTATCAGCTCCACCTCCTCAACCGACACTATATGAGATGGATCCGATCGGTATCGGTGTAGCATCGATATGTGGAACACATCGTGCATCTACTTCAACTCCGAAGGCAACTCTAACTGGTATGCCACTGGTCCAACTCACTTTAATACCCGATAAGGTCCTATAAACCTGGGACTTAACTTTCCTTTGCGACCAAATCTCATTATCTTCTTCTAAGGTGAAACTTTAAGAAACACATAATCTCCCATAGCAAACTCAATCTCCTTCCGCTTAAGATATGCGTACGACTTCTGCCTATCAGATGCCTCCGTTAACCGTGCTCGAATTACCTTAACCTTCTCTTCCGATTCTGCCACAATTTTCGAACCCAAAATCTGACGTTCCCCCAATTCCGTCCAACATGTAGGAGTCCGACACTTCCGTCCATATAGCACTTCGTACGGTGCCATCCTAATAGTTGCCTGATAGCTGTTGTTATACACAAATTCCGCTAAAGGCAAATATTCTTCCCAACTTCCTCTGAAGTCTATCACACAGCCCCTTAACATATCCTCTAACACTTGGATCACTCTCTCAGATTGACCGTCCAACTGCGGATGGAATGCCGTACTGAAATCCAACCTGGTACCCAAAGCTTGATGTAGCGCCCTCCAAAATCGAGACGTAAACCTCAGGTCCCTATCCGAGATAATCGACACCGGCACTCCATGCAACCTCACAATTTTTGCCACATATAACTTTGCCAACCTTTTCAACGAATAGTTAACCCACACTGGGATGAAATGCGCGGACTTTGTCAACTGATCCACTATCACCCATACCGAGTCCTTCTTAGTAGGCGTAAGGGGAAGCCCACTAACAAAGTCCATGGTAATTCTCTCCCACTTTCATTGCGAAATCTGTATCGGCTGAAGCAATCCCGATGGAACTTGGTGTTCAGCCTTAACTTGCTGACACGTTAAGCAGTTCCCTACAAATTTGGTAACTTTTTGCTTAAGACCAGGCCACCAGAACTGTTCCCGTAAATCCTTGTACAACTTACTACCTCCAGGATGCATAGCATAAGTGAAACACCCCAAACCCGGCCCACAAGCCCTGATCGGATCTGGCATGCTTCTAAAGAAAATCCATTCAAATCTTGTTTGAATCTTTGCTAAAACTTGTGTATTTTTGAAAACACTTGATTTGGGTTGGGCTCGAATTAAGAACCCGTGTCGATAAGGAAATAAAAATAATTTAATAATTATACTTAAGAAAAATTTTACTTATAACTTTAATATGACAAAAATCATATCATACTAAGAACTTTAATAGCATGCATAAACAATTTAGTATTGATGGACTTATTACATCAAATGAAAACCCAAAATATTTCAAAAATTGAAAATTTTAAAACTATAAAAACAAAATATCACGATCGTCGAATTGAGCATGGCCACCCCTGAGCTTCTCTCGACCCGGTCCATTACTGATCATCACCTGAAAAATAGTCCCACAAGGGGTGAGTCAAACAGACTCAATGTGTACAATCAACACTAAGTCTCAATCAGATTTAGGCATGTCAAATCATACATAATCATATAGCATTTAAATAAAATGACGCAATCCCGGACCCAAGCCTAGTTATCCATCTGCTACACGTCACCCGTACCAACCATCACACTGTGGGGACTACTAAGTCAACCCTCCATCCACTACACACCATCGAAGGCAGTCGCTGCAGTCGACGTGCTCATCGCCCTTATGATTTCGTGGCATAGCCACCATATATAAATTCGTGACATAAGTCACCACATTCTTATATTGTGACAAAAGTCACCACATTCTTATATTGTGACATAGGTCACCACATTCTTATATTGGGGTATAAAACCACCAATTCACTTCCCCTTTACATATCACCCATATGCCCCATGTCATACAATTATGCATTAACCATATCATATTCCTTATTCACATTCTTATAATTTCATGTATATGCCATAGCAAAACTTATCATACTCATAGTAGGAGTAGGAAAACGTACCTGAGTACTTTGTACCATTACATGGTACCTTAACCATAATCTTACACTTTTATATTAGCACATATAATAAAGTAAAGCCGTAAATCTATCAAGATTTAGTGTGGGGTACACACCTGATTTACTTAGTAAATTCACTCTAAATCCCGAAAATCCAATCTCGCTTTAGATCTTTACTTTGCTATATTAAGCCAACCTCAACCTTATTAGTAAAAAGCTATTCGGCTATAAATCCAAATCCTAGTAGGATTGTTGTAATCAAATTCTTACCTTGGTGCCGATTTCTCTACTTATCAAATCCCGAATCGTTGAAATCCTTCTACCTTGTATTCGGCCAACATTAAATCACTTAAGGGGTTAGTTTTCAGCTTTTGAATAACAAAGAAATAGATTTATAACACCAAACATGGCCTTGGCCGAATGTACATGTACACCTACCTTATAAATCTAAATCCCGAAATTGCTAATTACTCTTGGTATCTGTCGAAACCCCCTTTAAATACATGTTAGATCAATTTTTATCATTTAATCACAAGAATAATAGCCCTTGGCCGAATATACACATGATTTTACCTTGGATATTGAATTCTCGAATAATCCTCCTTATAGTCGACTACACTGAAAAATCCCAAAAAATCCTTCCAAATTTTGGCAAACAAGAATATTGATGGGATTAGTTCTAGATTTTCGGCTAAAAGAAGAAGGCATGGAAATTGAATAACATCTGTTCTTACCCTTAATGTTGTAGTCGACAACACCTTTGCCTGACACCTCAAGAAGATTCGGCTTTGAAGAGTAAAAGAAGAATAGAAAGCTTAGGAGAATTCGCTTTAAGGGTGTGAAGAAGAAAAAGATGTGAAGGAGAGAAAATAGATGTATCTAACTTTGGCTTTTGTCAAAGAAAAATAAGGTGCAAATTCGACAATAATCAAGATGAAAAGAAAAGTTTTGGAAAGAGAGGATTTAGCACACCCACTAAAGCTAAATTTCGCAAAAGGGATTAAGGAAGGAAGAAAAAGATGGACTCTCTTCCAAAGACAATTTTGGTACCACTACTAGAGAAAGCAAGATAAACTGAAAAGGACCTCTAATCCTTCCTTTAGTAATTCGACTGGGATGAAATTGATCACCAAGGAGCCCCTTGGCCGGCCAACACTTTATTCTCCTACCTTAGCCAAAATTCCAAGAGAATTTGACTTCAACTTAAACTCCTAAAGTCTAGCCTTGGTACCGTTCAACTCCTTACCTTAGGAGTGCCAAAATTTTAACCCATTATTTTGGGCTTCATGTGGCCATACTAGGCCCAAGTTATCCCCTAAGTAACGCCCTCATGCCCAATTTAGCATTACTAAATTTTGGGTCATAAACCCAACTTGCTACTAATTTAATAATCCGACATCAATTACTTACTAACACTTATTTATCACCCACTTAACCCGTGTTTTAAAGTCCAAACTGAGCCCACTTATATGTCATATTTCCCTTATTTATTTTCTTAAGGCCACCTTACTTCAGCTTCCTCTTTTAGACTTAAAACTCGATATTTTTTTCTAAGGCATTTTCCTTATGTTTCAAGATTTTAAAATTCACTTAACACATTCATAACACATAAGACATGCTATTTCATATAATTTAGCAATAGTGCATAAGCCCTAATCCGGATATTACAATAAGGGCTACTATGCGATTCCCGAAGAATTTTTTCCTTAACTCCTTATTCTTTGGCATACAAGCCTTACCCTTGAAGCACAATACTCCATCACTGTTAACACCATAATCCTCCAATTCCCCATTCCGTACTTGCCGGTTCACCGCACTTAGATCATCATCCACCAACCGACTCTCTTTCACCTCATTCAACCATCGACAACTTGTAACTCGCTAAGACTTCCATCATCATAGAGGCTCAAATGTGC
Source organism: Gossypium rotundifolium (assembly GCA_025506655.1). Taxonomy (NCBI): domain Eukaryota; kingdom Viridiplantae; phylum Streptophyta; class Magnoliopsida; order Malvales; family Malvaceae; genus Gossypium; species Gossypium rotundifolium. The sequence goes on along the minus strand of CP106733.1, from coordinate 19,138,451 downwards.
GAACATTGCCCTTAACTCCGTCACTACTTTCTGACTTAGGGCATCTGCCACCATATTCGCCTTGCCCGGGTGATACTCTAAAGAACAATCGTAGTCCTTCAATAATTCCACCCACCTTCGCTGTCTCAGGTTTAACTCTTTCTGAGTCAGTAGATACTTAAGGCTCTTGTGGTCTGTGTAAATCACTTACTTTTCTCCATATAGATAGTGCCTCCATACCTTAAGAGCAAAGACCACTGCCGCCAATTCCAAATCATGCGTCGGGTAGTTAACTTCATGTGGCCTTAATTGTCGAGACGCATAAGCAACTACCTTCTCGTCCTACATCAAAACACATCCCAAACCTGTGTGAGAAGCATCACAGTACACCACAAAATCTTTCCCTGCCTCAGGCTGAATTAAAACTGGAGCTTCAGTCAAGACCCTCTTAAGCTTCTCAAAGATCTCCTGTTGCTTATCTGACCATACAAAAGGTACCTCCTTTCTCAACAACTTCGTTAAAGGTACGCCTATTGATGAGAACCCTTCTACGAATCTTCTATAATAGCCTGCCAATCCCAAGAAACTATGAACTTCTGCCACAGACTTAGGTGGTTTCCAATCTAATACTGCCTCAATCTTCCGAGGATCCACCCTTATCCCTTTAGCGGACACCACATGCCCTAAAAACGTAGCTTCCTTCAACCAAAATTCGCACTTGCTAAACTTGGCATATAGCCTTTCCTCCCTTAACACTTGCAACACGACTCGTAGGTGCTCATCATGTTCTTCCTCTGACTTAGAATACACTAAGATATCGTCTATGAACACAATAACGAATCGGTCCAGATAGGGTTGGAAAACCCGGTTCATCATGTCCATGAATGCGGCTGGGGCGTTTGTCAATCCAAACGGCATTACCAAGAACTCATAATGCCCGTACCTTGTCTGAAAAGTTGTCTTATGGGTATCAGCCTCCTTCACTTTAAGCTGATGATATCCAGACCTTAGATCTATCTTTGAGAATACCGCGGCCCCCTTAAGCTGATCAAACAAGTCGTCTATCCTTGGCAACGGGTACTTGTTCTTGATGGTTAGCTTATTCAACTGACGATAATCTATGCACATACGCATAGTTCCATCCTTCTTCTTTACAAACAAGACTGGTGCTCCCCATGGAGACAGACTGGGTCGAATAAACCCACGATCAAGCAACTCTTGGATCTGAGCCTTGAGCTCAACCAACTCCTTTGGTGCCATTCATGCAGGGGCAATTGACACGGGGCTGTACCTACTTTGCAAGTCAATTCCGAACTCTAGTTCCCTATCCGGGGGTATTCTAGGTAACTCCTCTGGAAAGACATCCACGAATTCTCTTAGTGTTCTAACTCCAATAACTCCCCCTTCTTTCGCATCCAACGCACTAATGAAGGTCAAAAATACCTTGCACCCTTTCCAGACCATCTTATCAGCCTTTAAAGCAGAGACTACATTTGATAAGTAGTTTCTTCTTCCTCCTATCATAATTATCGCCTTATCCTCCAGCGTCTTTAACTCTATTCGCTTAGCTACGCAATCCAATACAGCCTGATGTTCCACTAGCCAGTCCATGCCAAGAATGAGATCAAATTCTCCGAAAGGTAGTTCCATCAAGTCAGCAGGAAATACCACTCCCTGAATCTCTAGGGGTACACTCCAAAAAATCTTATTCACCACTATAGTTTGGCCTAATGGGCTTACTACAGTCATCTCCCTAATAGACAGTTCAGAGGCTATGCCTAGTGTTTCAACTACTCTACATGCAACATAAGAGTGGGTAGAGCCAACATCAATTAAAGCAAAGTAAGGCTTGTCATTATATAAAGCGTCACGGTTATGACGTCCGGTGCGTCTCCATCCTCCTCCGTTGAATCGCATACACCGACCCATTTGTCTTGCCTCTGATACCAACACCTCTTGATGTTCCCGTCCTCTTCTGGAACCATTACCTTGCCATTCAGACCACGACCCCATGGTGGCTGCTGTCCACCTCTTCCAGCCTAAATATAGCCCTCGACCTGTGGTCGACTTCCATCTGCTTTTCATAGGATGGTCCTTAATCATGTGGTCCTTGGACCCACACTTGAAACATCCCCTCTTCTTCCAATACTCTCTAGATGCATCTTCCCACACCGAGCACAAATGCGATCTCGCCTCCGTAGCAGCTTGTTGACCTTACGACCCATCAACTCTAGGCCTCTTTTGCACATTCCTGGATGACCCTAATGATTCAAAACCTCTCTTTTGCCTATTTTGGTGCAGATTCATCTCCTGATTCTTTAATCCCTTTGGCTACCTTAGCCTTTTCTACCAACATGGTAAATTCTCGCTCCTACTGTGGAGCTATCAACAACCTCAGGTCATCCCTCAGTCCGTCCTCAAACCGGACACATCGCTCATGCTCTGTAGCCACTATACCTCGAGCATAACGGCTTAACCTTAGAAATTCTGCCTCATACTCCGCTACGGACTTACTTCCCTAAACCAGCCTTAGAAATGCCTTCCTCTATGCATCCACATAACTGGTCCCAATGTACTTTTTCTGGTATGCTGCCTTAAAGTACTCCCAAGTGAGATCATCTGCGACAGCACCATCCCAAACCATGAGCCACCATTGATATGAATCATCGCGAAGGAGCGATACTATCCCTTTCAGTTTCTCCTCGACAGTCAGGTCCAAATCATCCATAATTCACTCCGTCGCTTCCAACCAATACTCAGTCGTATTGGGTGCCACACCAGATATACCACGAAAAAACTCATCTCCATTAGCTCGAAGTCGCTCAGTCTGACTTTTCGAGCTCCCATGCCTCCACCTACTCTAGCCACCTTTTGAACTCGCATGATCGCCATGCGATCTTGCATCATCCGTCGTCTGATCCTGATATTCCACATCAGCGGCTGGTGGTGGTGGCATTTCATTTTTGAACCCTTGACCAGACCTAATGGGTTCCGACACGATCATTCGGCCTCTACCACGGCCATGCACACTACGACCACGTCCTCTAAAATTCATGCTTCTGAATCGTGTTTATCAGATTAAAGAATTTTATGAATTAGTTTTTATTCCACTGATTTATCGTGAACAGTCTTATGTTCAATAGTTCTAAAGAGTAGTTCTTTTGAATACACACACACAGTCTCAAATTCATTCATTCATTCATCACATTCATGAACTTGCGTTCATTACAGAAAAGTGTTGTAGTTGTCATTGTTGTTGTTTCCCACTACCTAAGGGTATTTCCGTAATTTTATCCTATAGGGGTATTTTGGTAATTTTTCAAATTAGGGTATTTGAAAATTTTGCAAAGTAGAGATTTCTGGTATTTTTACAAAATTGAAATACTTGGTAAGAAGATTCAAGGGTAATTTGGTAATTTTATAATCTGGGGGTATTTTTGTAATTTTTACAAGCCAGGGGCATTTCGATAATTTTGTAGAATGTGGTTCCCGGTGACTTTTCAAAACATGGGTATTTTTGGAAAAAAAAATTTAATTAAGGTATTTGGCAACTTTCCATCTTGAGGTATTTTAGTAATTTGCACGGAGTTAGGGGTAATTTGGGCAACTTGCAAACCGAGGTATTTTGGTCATTTTAAAATCAAGGGTACTTTGGAATTTTATAATCATGGTTTGACTTTAGAATTTCACAAAGCAAGGTGGTGGTCCTTTCGGGTTTTAATTATTGAATTTAGCTTTGTGATTGAGTCCTCTTGGTTAGGGTCAACCGTCACTACGCACTGTAGGATTCGAGGAGAGGAGGTGAGTCACTAGGAGTGCTTAAATACCAAGCTCCCCTGAATCCAATCCTGACATGCGCTGTGGTTGCCACACCTTTAACTCAATGACTCGATCCACAGGTTTGTTTTGTTAGACTTTAAATTCTATGTATTTGGTGTTGGAGTAGACTAATCCTAGGGTTTAAAAATTCCTAATCTACTAATCTACATCCATATAATTTCCTACATACAAATCACAAAAAGGGGTTAGGAGTACTTACAGTGGACTTGGTAGGAGACTCAAAGCCATGCGGAAAACCTGCTCATTCCTTAGTAAAATCCAATTTCAAAAAAAAGAAACATTTTGGGCCCAAAAAGCCCTCAAGGCTGAGTTTTGAACTGGGCTCTGATACCAAACTGTAACACCCCAAACTCAGCCCACAAGCCTTGACCGGATCTAGTTTGTTCCTTGAGTGAAACATTTCAGAAACTTGTTTGTTATTTTGGAAAATTTGGGTGGTTTTGAGGAGAAATTGATTTGTGTTGAGTTCGAAGGGAAAACGGTGTTGTTATTGAAGACTAGATTTTATTAAACCTTATTATTATATTTAAAAAACTATAAGTTAAAAGAAATACCGAGTTTTTAGAGTTCACCATTAAATTGGAAATCGTTGGTGTTCAAGTGTCAAAACATTTAGAATTTATTTTAAAGAAAAGTTATTTAACCTTTTGTTTGATAACAATCGTATCATGATAAAAATAATTAAAATGCATGCATAAAGCGGTTAATAGTAATGGCCGTATTACATCAAACCAAAACCTAAAATAAATCCAAAATTAAATATAAAAGTCCAAAATGAAAATAAAACACTGAGCTGAGCATGGCCACCACTAAGCTCCTGCCGACCCGGTCTATTTATTGAGTGTCACCTGAAAAGATATCCCACAATGGGGTGAGTCAACAGACTCAATGTGTAACAACCTACACAAACTCCCAATGATTTAGGCATACAAATCATATATACAAAACATATATAAACAATGATGCAATCCCGAACCCAAACCTATCCTCTACACATCACCCGTACCTGCCATCACACCGTGGGGATTACTAAATCAATCCTCCATCCGCTACACACCATCGAAGGCAGTCACTGCAGACGACTTGCACATCGCCCTTATAAATTGTGGCATAGCCACTAGATAATGTGACAAGGTCACTAGATAACATTTTGTGACATAAGTCACCACATTCAGATTATGGGACATGAGTCACCAGATATTGTGGTAAAAACCACCAGATCACTTCTCCTTTTCATAGTCACCCATATTCCCATGCACAATACAATACATGCAAAATCATGCCATATATCTTATTCCATGTTCATAACGAATTCACATATATGTCATATTCAATATTCATAACACTATTAACATGGTATTAAAGGTGAGCGTGCACGAGTACTACTGTACCATCGTATTGTACCTTTAGCCACATCTTTCATATTTTCATTAACACATATATTAAATCAATACCATAAATCTATCAAGAATTAGTGTGGGGCTACACACCTGGTTACTATCGTGTCCATGAAATCCCAAAAGTCTACCGGAACAGATTGTACTCCTTCCTAATAACCAATGTCAGAATCGGCTAGTCAGTAATACTTAATATAGCCTTGGCCAAATATTCATATTCACTTACCTTGCGGATCTAAATCCAAAGCCACTACTTGTCTATGGAGTTGACGAAATCCACCTTATCAAGCTGTTAGAATCGGCTTTAATACAAGAATACTTATGAAAGTGGCCTATGGTAGGACACTATACCCTACCTTGAGTAGTCGAATCCTAGAGACTCCTTTACTTTGTTCCTTTACGTTGGCTACATACAAATGAAACACGAGATTATGGCTTAATGAACATTCGGCCATCCTTAGAAATCAAGGCCAACCCTTGATTTCGACACACCAAAAGAAAGAGAAGGGAAAATCGATTGCTAAGGAAAGAAATACTTACCACCCATGTTGCTTATGAAGACTAAGAGAGAGTCGACAACAACCAAATCCAAATCTCCTTCTTAGTTTGACCAAAGAAACGATAAAAGGGTTAGATTCCAACACATGGCTAAAAGAAAAGGAAATTGAATAATCATTTGAGCTTAACCTACAATGTAAATCGATGCACCTTTGCTTGCACCCACAGAGAGATTCTACTATAGGCTAGATGTTGATCAATAAGTTTCGATTTTTGAAAATAATAGAAAAGGAATGGTTTTGGGAAAAGGTGATAACACGAATCGAAAGAAGGAGAAGAGAACTATCATCCACTTCACTTTTGAAAGAATCGTGAGAGAAAAGAAGAAGAAGAGGTTGAGAAATTCAAAAAATGGACACTCTCACTAACTAAAATTGGCACTACCCTTACAATACCCCACACAAGACATACATCCCCTAGAGTCCTATATTCGCCACCACCCTTCCTCCTCTCATATCCCTTCTTTTGCTCCTATATTTCCTCTTCTTTACTCATTTAAAATAATTTGAATGAGTCAAGCATTATCCTTGCCCTTAGTCAAATTTTAAAAAGAATTTGACCACATCTAATGCTCATCCTCTTAAAGTCCCTGTGCTGTCCACTACCTCTCCTCCTTGCTACAAAATAAAACTCCCCTTTGCTTCCCTTGCTGCTCGAACTTAGGCCCTATTACACAACTTGTGGCGTCACTTACTAAGGCTTTAAGTGGCGCCTCCTTGCCACTTTAACAAGCCCATTTCCATGTCCAATTTCCCTTACAATTTTTCTTAAGGCCTCATTTGCCTAGCTCCTCCTTAAAACTTAAAATACAATATTTCTAAGGCATTCACCTACATTCTCAAGTTCTCGAAATCTATCAAACACATTCAAAACACACATACACATGCTTTCACATATATTTAAGCAATAATGCACCACCCCTAAATCCCGGATATTACATGTTAATTTTGTGAGTTATATAAGTTATGTAAGTTATGTATGTTGTGTGAGTTATGTCAATTATGTAAGTTATTTAAATAATCATCATTATTATTATATTGATAAAAATTTATAAGTTTTAAATTACTTATGTAAGTTTTAAATAATAATTATTTATTTAAATAATAATTATGTAAGTTTTAAATTTTCATTTTAAGAAGTTTTAAATTACTTTTTTTAAAAAATTCAATTTTATTTTAAAAATATTTAAATAATGATCATTATTATTATATTGATAAAAATTATAAGTTTTAAAACATTTAAAAATATTAAATATTGAAATCATACATTACTAGTATAAAAATTAGTAATTTGATTTTTATATTAAAATATATTTAAATAATGAAAAACCATTTTAAGAAGGTTTTAAATTACTTGTTTAAAAAAAGAATTGATTTTTATATTAAAAATATTTTAATAATGGTCATTATTATATTGATAAAAATTTATAAGTTTTAAAATATTTAAAAATATTACATTTTGAAATCAAACATTATTAATATAAAAATTAGTAATTTGATTTTTATATTAAAATATATTTAAATAATGAAAAAACCATTTTATGAAGTTTTTAAATTACTTTTAAAAAAAAAGAATTGATTTTATATTAATAAAGAATTAGATTTTCTATTAAAAAGAATTTTATGTTGGGGTTTGACTAAAACAAAACTGATTTCTAAAAAGAAATTTAATTTTAGCATATTCAATATTTAAGATGTTGGTATCAAATTATAAACCAATGTTGTTTTCATAAAATATCGAAGCTTTATCACTATCAAAATATTCATGGATCATAATTTGTTTGTTATCTTAATTGATTTTTATATTAAAAAAAAACCGTAAGAAAACTATCTAAAATGCTTAACATCAAATTTTATAATATATTGCTTAACATCATAATCCCAAATGGATAATGAGCTAACTAAATATATTGCTTGAGTACTAGTTGAAACAATATAATAAACAACAATTTTTCCAAAATCATCATGCTATAAACAGCGTATAATAAACAATATAATAAACAATATTTTTTTGGACAGCAATATAATAAACAGCATATATACCAACCAATCAGGATAATAAACAACAATTTGGATAGAAAATCTTTAAGATTCATCATATGTGGCCTTGTTACACCTGGGGAGGATCCGTTATATCTTACAATGAGAAGGCAACCCATTAGGTTTCCAGCCGATATACTTTGAATCTTTTATTTTATTGGATAGCAATATAATAAACAACATATATACCAACCAAGTAGGATAATAAACAGCAATTTGGACAGCAATTTGAACAAATTCATCATGATATAACTCTTATTGATCAGAATTTTGAAGTAAAACATACCTTAATAATTTCAATACGCTGGTCTACTCCACTCGCACCAAGAAACAGAGGCTGCAGTCAGAAATTAGAAACATATTTCAAAAACCAACACATAGGAAAAAACTCTCTTAGTTTCATAATTCCACACCAACTTAGAGATCAAATTAGCAGTATATAGCAACATGCATGTTTTATATAGGAAAAAACTCTCTTAGGTTTTATATAGCAACATATAGGAAAAAACTCATTTGGACAGCAATTGATACGAATCATTGACAAAATTAAAAGGTGTAAAATGGTGTAAAATCATTATTCAACGATTCAATGTGTTTGATACTTACCGGTAATTACTGACTTTTGTCAATCTGTAGAACTTAAGCTTGATTACTATATAAAACCCGCAAAGGAGGCAGTTGAATTAGAATGAAAGCTTATATTGCATAAACGCCAAAAGAACAAACAACAGCATTAAACAATGTCTCGGGTTAGATTTTCTAAGTTTTTCCATGTATTAAACCAATTTTTAGCATACTTACGTGCTAACTGTAGAAGGCCTATAAGTCGAAGACTAAACCAATTTTCAGCAACAATTCTGTCAACAAGTGGTATAACATAGCCTGTGGGTAGCCATTAAAAGTCATGAGATAGTGGCGGGGAGAAACATAAGAAGAAAATTGGGTAATAAGTTGATAACGAAACAATGTGTCGATATCAGCAAACCTTCAAGGCCAGCGATAAATGGTACAAGCTCAGCTAAGATTTAAAAGTAAAACAATATAGAATAAGAAAAAAATCAAAATTTCTATATGTAATATATTTTAATAAAATAACAGGATAAGTATTAGATACGAAACTTGATTTATATATTGGCTAAAAATCAATTTGAGTAATACCCAAAGCTGCAAACAATCTTCTTCAAATATTGAATTTGTCAATACTCAATTTTAAGAGTATTTACCTGAATAGAACTCCACCCAACAAAGCAACTTTGCATCAAATTAGATATAAACTTAGTTATAGCGGTTGAAATCGGTAGTGATTTCACAGAGGATAGAAAATCTGAGATTATCTTAGTGCAAGTAACACTTTTCTCACGAATCCTATACAACTTCGGTGGCTAAGATTTTGAAACACCAACAAGCTTGGTTTATTGACACATACTCAAATAAAGAAAGAAAGTACAACTTTCTTACCTGAGATAATATGGATTGAAGCTAAGAAAACTGGATTGCAGATAACAGAGATTTGAAGGCAGAAAATTGGATGACAAATATGTAAAATAAAGTAAGCATAACTTACAAATTATTTATTGGCATCTAAGCAATGGAAGACAGCCAAAACTTGATGAATTAGTAATTATTCCTTAGGGACCATATAGTATATTTATATTATCCGGACAATCAATTCATCTTTGACGCATTAATAAATTAATAAATTATTATGGAAAGTAACTCTTAAATCAACCAGAAACTGGAGGAAAACCCACAATAGTTATTTATGCTGGGGCAGGAAGTATGTGGAGATTATTAGTATTCTTTGCAATTGCAATGTGAGATAACAAGCCAGTTAAAAAAAATCTAGTAGAAAATAAGGCTAACAATAGCATCATCTATAAGAATAACACCCATAACAGATACTTTACCTTGAATAAAATGTTGTATCTTTTACACGATCCCTACAATTCCTGATGCGGCCAAGTATCAGAAACTCTGCTATTCCAAGTGTTTGTGCTCTCTGTTAACCAGAAGATTAAATGTCAGATGGTTCAATCACACAACTCCTATACAAAAAAAGGAAACCCTACATAATGAACCAAAAAGAAACCTTTCCTGCAGCAACATTCATGGAGAATAAAACATAAGTTAATTTTTCCTTTACCTCAATAAGATATGTGATAAACCGTAAAAGTAACATATTTTAACCCCATATTTAGTATTCTTTTGGATAATTTAGCCTTTTATTTATGTAAAAAGGTGCTCTTAATCCTTTCTTTTCATGTTTTTACTCAGGAAAGCACTCGAGGATGAAAAGAACAAGAAACAGGCTTAAAACGGGCCACTTTGGGCCAAAGAAGAAATCGACACGGCCTGGACTTCAAGCCATATGGCCGTGCCTCAACAAATAGCTAAGACACAACCATGCCATGATTTACACACCGTGCCCCAATCGACAGAATCGAGACACGGCCTAAAAATGATTTATTCGGGCATGTACCATGGTCGTGCCCCTACCACGAGAGAGAGCAATTTCACTCAGATTTGGATACTTTGAGGCAAAGAAACACATTCCAAAGCCTATTCGAACATCGAGTAGGAAGTGTACTTGAATCGAGACACTTAGAGCCCAAGTAAAGCATTCCAAAAGTCTATATAAACACCCTAAGTGTAACCTGATAGAAGGCAGTTAGCTAGGCTAAGGAGCCGAGCCAGAAAGGCTAGATTTGTGGGAATTACTCGAAGATAGCCAATGGATCCATCTCAATGAGCCAGAATTCTATTCAAGACGGTGGATTTCTCCTTCAATTCCTCTAGGGCTTTTAGGGATTTCTTATGTTTTGTTTTATCTTTTCTCTTGAGATGTTTTCTTTATTTGTTATGAACTAAACCCTTCAGATACCTGAAGGGGATGAAACCTAGATGAATCTTGTTATTGATTTTTGAATTATATGATAAATACTTAGCTTGTTCTTAATTATACATGCTTAATCCAAATCTAATGTGCTTAGGTGGAGGAGGAATAGACCCTTCTTAAGAGTAGATCTAACGTAATTAAGCGGAGTTGATCGTACGCCTAGAGATAGGGTGACGAGATTTTGTCAGAATAGGGTGAAACCTAATATGGGAGTCTATAGATCGATTTACTACTATTCTAGGGGCTTATTATAAGAGAATGAGAGTTCCACTAATTAACCTAGGGTTAGATGTTATTCGCCTCGAGAGAGGGTTTGATATACGTTAGGTAGTCTTACGGATCAAACTAAGTGAATAAATCATGTGGTTCAGTGTTAAGTAACAAGTGAAGTCTAGGTGGATTCTTCCTGAGGGTATCATCGTGATCAATTGAGTTTTCTTCAAGTTGTTTTCCAATTCGTTCTTTTTGTCTTTGTGTCTTTAGCTTAGTAGTCGTTAATTTAGATAAATCAGCTAATCACTCCATATTTTAGGCTAAATAATAAAAAGAAAGTGAGTATTAGTACTTTTAGCTCCTTTGGGTTCGACAATCCAATCTTGCCTAAGCTATACTACTGTTCGATAGGTACACTTGCCTTAATTCATTGTCAGAGTTAGTTTCCAGGTTCGATCATTCTCTTTATAAATTTTAAAACTCGACAAAACAACGATCAAGTTTTTGGCGCCGTTGCCGGGGAACTAAAATATTAAGAAAGCTCTATTTTATTACTTTAGCCATTATTTTTATTTTTACTTTTATTTTGAAATTTATTATATTTTATTATTTTTGCTAATTTTATTTTTTCCTAGCAGGTACCTCTAGTTTATGACTAGAAGGAACCCGACAGGACCTTTAGTATACAATAGTGAAATTGAAGCTACCGCTCGAAAGAATCGCAGAGAAATTAGGCGAGCCCTAAATTATACGAAAGAAGAGCGAGAAGACAGATCCAATCTTACTAAAGGGATGGACAAGAATAATCTACCACGAGATGTGGAAGAAAATAATGCTCCACGTATTATGTATGATTATGCTAAACCTCATTTAACAGAAGCTGAATCTAGTATTGTTAGGCCTGCTATAGCTACTAATAATTTTGAACTAAAGCCTAACACAATACAAATGATTCAACAATTTGTTCAATTTGATGGTTTGTAGGACGAAGACCCGAACACTCATATAGCTAATTTTTTAGAGTTCTGTGATACTTTCAAAATAAATGGCATTTCTGATGATGCCATTCATCTTCGATTATTTCCCTTTTCATTAAGAAATAAAGCCAAGCAGTGGTTGTACTCGTTACCACGAGGTTCAATTGCTACATGGGATCAAATGACCAAAAATTTTTTATTAAAATATTTCCCACCGGCCAAAACGGCCAAATTATGGAATGATATCTCTTCTTTTGTGCAGATGGATTTAGAGACATTATACGACGCATGGGAGAGATACAAGGATATCTTGAGAAGGTGTACACACCATGGTCTACCTTTGTGGTTACAAGTCCAAATTTTCTATAATGGTGTAAACCCCTCAACGAGGCAGCTAATTGATTCAGCCGCCAGTGGAACCCTGAACAATAGAACTCGTGAAGCAGCCTACTAGTTCATTGAAGAGATGTCACTGAATAACTATCAGTGGCAAGTTACAAGCACAAAACCGATAAAATTAGCCAGAGTTTATAATCTCGATGCAGTGACCATGCTTTCAACACAGGTAGAGATGATGAATAAAAAGCTTGATAGTTTGTGTTCTTTGCAGGTACATCTAGTCATGCATTGCAACGCAAGTGGAACTGTGGCGAATCCTGAGTACCCACCCTACCAACCGGACGTAGAGACCGAACATATGAACTATATAGGTAATAATTTTAGATCCAATAATAATCCTTATAGTAATACTTACAATCCAGGTTGGAGAAACCACCCAAATTTTTCATGGGGAGGCCAAGGAAATCAAGGGAATCAAAGACACCAACCTCTTCAAAACTTCCAAAATTAGCCATATCCACAAGAGAAGAAGCCAAACCTCGAAGAGATGCTGACAAAATTCATGGCAAACACAGAAAACCATTTCCAAGAAACAATTAAAAGCAACGAGAACCGAATCGGAAAACTTACTAAGTCAGTCAAGGAAGCCACTAATACAGTTGAACAACTCGCAAAGCTAATGTCAGAATGATCGCAAGGACGTCTACCAAGTGACACCAAGATTAACCCAAGGGAGCAAGTTCAAGCCATCTCAGCTCATAACAGTAAGGGGTTAGATGAACCCAATCCAATACAAAAAAAAAAAGGTAGACAAAGGTAAGGTAGAGGTAACACAAGAAAAGGCAAAACCGATAATCAAGGAATACCAACCTCACATACCTTATCCCAAAGCGATGAAAAGAGATGATTCAGAATAACAGTTCTGTAAGTTTCTTAAACTCTTAAAGAAATTACATATTAATTTACCTATTCTTGAAGCTCTTTTCGGATGCGGACTAGAAAATTTTAAAAAGCGACTCTTGACTAACAAACGTAAATTAGACGAAGAGTACCACGTGGAATTGAACACAGCATGCTCAGCAATGTTACAGAATAGACTACCACGAAAGCTAAAAGATCCAAGGAGTTTTACAATTCCATGTTTAATTGGTAGTTTAGCTATTGATAATGCGTTAGCTGATTTAGGGGCAAGCATAAATGTCATGCCTTACACATTATTTAAACAACTAGGTCTAGGGAAGCCCAAACAAACTAGGATGAGTATACAATTAGCTGATAAAACTGTTAGAATTCCTAAGGGCATTATCGAAGATGTTCTTGTTAAAATTGATAAATTTGTTTTCCCAGTAGATTTTCTTGTCTTAGATATGGATGAGGATAATACAATCCCCTTAATTTTAGGAAAACCTTTTCTAGCAACTTCCAAGACTAAAATTGATGTTGCCATAGGAGAACTCATACTTTGTGTAAGTGATGAATCAATCAAACTTCAAGCTCTTGACTCAGCCAGGACAACAATCGATGAAGGTAAGAAGGTCAATACAGATGATAATCAAATTGTTCAACCTTTATTGTAGGAAACACCGCAAAGACACAACACTGAGCCAACTCATAGATCCCAAATCGACAAAGAAGAATCAAAACCGCACGAAGTAAAACCAGAGAAACCACCAGAAGAGCTCGTAAGAACATCCAATCACTTTAAAATAGGAGATCAGGTACTATTAGACTAAACAGATTCCCACATCATCATAACAGGCCTGAAGGAAAAAGGAGAAACCATTCTTAAGGTATACAATATCTTCCCACACGAAATAGTCGAGGTAAGTGACCCAACATTCAACACTCTTGAGGTAAACACTTCTCAACTTCAACTTTGTCAAGAAAATAGAACTTTAAGCAAGAGGGAAGATATCCAAACCTTTAAACCTCCCTGATTCAAGTACAAGGAAAAGTCTAGCTTAAGACTATAAACGAGGGCTTCTGTAACATCCTTAAATCTGGGTCTCTGCATTTTTTCATATTCGCATGTGTTAGTATGATTGTTGTGCTAGTTTAGGGTGTTTTGGGGTCTTCGCATGAGCTTGGGATAGGCTTGAGCCATTGCAAAATTTTTTGTTTTGGGTACTTAGAAGGGGGAGCCAAGGGAGTTAGGTGTTAAGGGATGTTATTGGAGTAATTTGACCCAAGAAGTGCCTTGGAAAAGTGGCAAGGGAGGCGCTACTGAAGGCCTGGAGAGGTGACGCCTCAAGGAGCTGAGAGGGCCTTGGTTCGAGCTGCAGGAATCTCTTCTTGTGCATTTATTTTTGACGCTAGGTGCAAGGAGGAGATGTGCTCAGGAAGGGCTCTGTTGGATGGGTGTTGAAGGAGTCAACACATTTGAATTGGATGGAGAGGAGTGAATGTAGGAGCTTGACTCATTCAAACAATTTGAATGAGTGGAAGGGAGTAATTTAGGAAGAAATGAGGGGGATGGCTTAGAGGTTGAAGGGAGTGAGAGTATGTAGCCGAATTTGGCAGTGGCTAAGGGGTGTTGGAGTTTCAGTTTTGAGCATAGGGAGGTGTGCCAAATTTTATTAGTAGTCTTAGAAGTATTTTGACAAGCTAGAGAAGGCAGTTAGCTATTTCTTTTCTTTTTGGAAAAATCAAAAGACCCGTAGTATCCTTGTTGCGTTTTTGTTTCTCAGGTACCAAAATCGAAACCTATTTCCCTAGCTCTCTTCTCATTTGTTTTTCTTTTTCACTTCTTTACTTCTTTAATGCTTGGCCGAATCCACCTTGCCTATCACTTAGCAGTTGCGATTCTTTCTTTTGCCAAACCTTAAGAACTTAAATCTCATAAGCCATTCCTCCTCTTCATTTTTCCACTTTCTATTCTTATTGTTGTTAGCTGAACCCTTCTTGAAGCTTCATTCCTTACCGAAACCTCTGCTACTTTTCTCTTTTCTTTCCAACACGTTGGCCGAATATCAACTATTAGAGATCACTCTCTCTTCATCTTTTCATTGGCACTTTGGCCGAATATCTCTTATCTCTTATCCCTTCTCTCTATCATTTTCTATAGATGGTGAAGTCAAATTTCTTTGGCACTCATAAGTGTTCTTTTAGGTTTTGTGGCAGCAGAGCGTCGTTGGTTATTCTTCCTTATTTTTCCAATCGGTTTGCTAGTATTATGGTAAGTGTCCCTTTCGCCAATCATCTCTTATTTTGTTATGTGCTAAAGGTAGGGATCTAGTGTATGTGATGTTTGGCCGAATGCAGTGTGGTGGTGACATCATTTTGTGGAGACTTCAGAGATTCGTTGATTGTGAGTCACGTTTAGAGCCTCGGGGTTTTGTCGATTTAGGTAAGGGATTTAATTTCGGGTCTTGATTCCTTACAATTTGTTTCACTGCTTTGATTCGGTTAGTGACTAAGGTGTGTTATGGACTCGAAGGCTAATCAATCACTTGGTGTGGTTGGATCTAGAACCCCAGCCCTCAAGTTCAAGAAGAGGGCAGTGTCGGCTGTTCGTGATTGGCCACCTGGATGTGGGCGAACACCTGAGCAACGCAGTAGTCAAATAGTGGTGGTGTCGAATAACGACAGTACTGACGTAGAGAGCATCGTTTTACGAGTAATCAGGTGTGTAACTCTTACACACTTCATTAGTTAATTTTCTAGTTATGTTTACTGATAAAATTCGTAATAGCTATTGACAACGGTGTGTTACCCTTGTGGGTATGAGCGTGGACTCCGGGTAAGTCCCCTGTGGATTGGCTATCGATACATGCTGATATATTATTTTATGCTATGCTATGTGATATTTGCATTACAAACATGTTAATATGCCACGTAAAATGTGTTCATGATGATGGGTATGTTGAGAGGAGGGGAAGGATGACTTAGATCGCTCACGATGGTTTTGACCACACGATTGGGTTGGCCCCGCTTTCCTTATTATTTGTGACTAGTCTCGATGGTTTTGACCACCAATGGTTTTGACCACGGGATATTATTTTTGACTACGGTCACGGTGGTTTTGACCACCGTGGATTATTGTGACTCATCCCGTGGTTTGGTACCACGATGGGTTGGCCCACATGTTGATTCTGGGATTGTCATCGATGGTTTTGACCACAGGGGTGAACCACGGAGTTCGGTTGGTTAGGTTGGGTTTGCATGATTTGCATAGTGACTTATGAAATGTGTAAGTGCCTTGTTATTTTTGGGATGGGGATTTATACACTGAGTCTCGGTGACTCACCCCTTCCCTTACATTTTTACAGATGAGGCATAGATCGCAGATGTGGAGCTAGGGTGGACTCGGGGTGGCCAAATGCTATGTCTTCGGATTTTATTTCAATTACTATTTTGGGTTAATTTACTTTTAGATTTGGTTTTGGATTTGTAATAAGGCCGCTAAATTTTTATTATTACGGGTTTTTTGATTATCTACTTTAAGTTTTATCATATTGTGCTTAAGTTAAATAACATAGCATGTTCTAATAACCTGTAAAATCAACGTTTTGAAAAAATTGTACAACTTATCGGGTTTTCAAACTTTACCATCGGGTAATACTAAACAAATGAAGTCAACAAACTAATTCAGATTTTCTCCAAACTAAGTTTTTTTTCTTTATGTTCAGATACAAAGGGTTTTTAACTTAATTATTTTAAACTCACTCGGGTTTTCATAAAACCAAATGATCTTCTCAAGGGAGTTTTCTTCTAACCTCAAAACGACATAAATATTTTTGATAACAATCTTTTTCCACAAAAGTAAACCTGCAACTTGTTTTCTTCAAAATATTTTCACTCTATAACATACTGAATTCGGTTGTGGTTTGTTGATTGGGTTTGGGGTGTTACAATTTTGGTATCAAAGCTAAGTTCAAAAGCTCAACTGTGGACCTGGGGCCCAAAAATATTTTAAAAATGGGTTATGAAAGGTTGTTGTGGGAAAGGTACGATTGGAAAAGCATGGCACCGAGTCTCCGGCACCGATCTGCCCAGGTAAGTACCGCTATTTGTGTAAATATGTTTGTAATGATGAATTTATCACTAGTAGTAATAGAGAATTACTTTAGAGACTTAAACCGTAGTATTGTGTGAACTTACGAAAATAATCCCCGTATTAAACTATTCATAAGACTGTGCTTAATAACAGTGGAATAAGCCTAACGCATAAAAATGTTAAATCAGATTAATTCGTATTGGCAGTCATGAGTGCACGAGGATGTGGGCGTAATATATGTGGATGAGGTAGGGGTATGACGACAGTGTCGGAGCCGATAGGGTCTGAACATGGGTCAGAGAACGAGGTACCACCACCGCTTGATTGGGGTGCGAAATTCTAAGATCGACGGTTGGTGATGGCGTGAGTGTCACGAGCAATCTTCGGAGTTCTAGAAAGAGTCGTGGGTGTAGGCGTCGAAACGGGAGCTCAAAAATCTATGTCTGAACGACTCCGGGCTAATGGTGCATAGGTATTCAGAGGTGTATCGGGTGTGGCTCATAGTACGGTGAAATATTGGCTGGAGGCGACAGAACGTATCATGGACAACCTGAATTTTACGACTGAGGAGAAGCTAAAGGGTATAGTATCTCTTCTCTGAGATGAGTCATATCAGTGGTGGCTCACGGTTAGGGATGGAGCAGTGGCCGAAAACATCACTTGGGATTTCTTTAGGGTAGCCTATCAGAGGAAATACGTTGGGGCCAATTACATCGATACGCAGCGTAAGGCATTCCTAAATTTGGTTCAGGGAAATAAGTCAGTATCGAAATATGAGGCAAAATTTCTTCGATTAAGTCGATATGCTCGGGGCATTGTGGGCACGGAACATGAGCGCTGTGTCAGATTTGAGGATGGGTTGAGAGATAGCTGCGGATGTTGATTGCTCCACAGCAGGAGAGAGAATTTATAGTCTTAGTAGAGAAGGCCAAAGTTACTGAGAAAGTGAAACTGTTAGTGAGACAGAATCAGGTTAAGGGTTGAAATAAGAGGAATTCATGGTCATCTGGGTCTACCGAGAATCAACAGAAAAGGGCTAGATATGGTGGGCTGAATCCAGCTACGAGGCCTGCTGCTATTACTACTCAGTGGCCGCCACGGTGTGCTCGGTGTGGGAAGTCTCACACGGGAATGTTGACAGAAATAGAGGGTGTTTTGAGTGTGGGTCAATGGGACACTGAGTGAGGGATTGTCCGCAGAGGTCACTAAGGCTTGATCTGGGAATCGAGGTCGATATCTGATTCGGGAGGGATGGTCGAGAACCACGGAGGGGTCGTGAGTTCGGCCGGGGAGGTATGATTCTGGGCGAAGTCGCAGAGCACTTGGTAGAGGAGCTGGGAGCACAGAGGTGAGACAGACCGGGTTGGTCTATGCAGCGAAGCGTCGAGAGGAGGGCGACGCACCGGACGTCATAACTGGTATGTTCATAATTTTCAGACTACCTTATACTACTTTGATAGATGTTGGTTCGACACACTCGTATGTTACCAATAGTATAGTAGAAACTATGAACTTAGACTTTGAGATTACTTCTAGGGAGATGACAGTAATAAGCCCTTTAGGTCACTCTATAGAAGTAAATAATCTATATAGAGATGTACCCCTAGAACTTCAAGGGCTAGTGTTTTTGGCTGATCCGATGGAACTGCTGTTCGGGGAGTTCAATCTGATTCTTGGGATGGATTGGCTAGTGAAGTACCAGGCCAGTTTGGATTGTGCAGTTAAGCACATGGTTTTAAGGACAGTTGAAGATGAAGAGGTAGTAATGATAGGTAATAGAAAAGATTATCTAGCTAATGTTGTGTCTGCTCTGAAGGCCAAGAAAATGGTGAGGAAGGGTTGTGAGGCATTTATGGTGCATGTTTGTGCCTTAGAGGCCAAGAAATCAGTTGTGAAGAATGTTTGAATGGTGAAGGAATTTTTCGATGTATTTCCAGTAAAACTTCTAGGTCTGCCTTCGGACCGTGAAGTTGAGTTCGGTATAGACTTGTTACCCAGAACCGCTCCAGTGTCTATTGCCCCATATAGGATGGCGCCGAAGGAATTGGTGGAACTGAAGACACAGATTCAGGAATTGTTGGACCGTGGTTTCATTCGGTCGAGTGTATCACCTTGGGGAGAGCCTATGCTCTTTGCCAAGAAGAAAGACGGTACAATGCAGATGTGTATAGACTACTGCCAGCTAAATAAGTTGACAATCAAGAACAAGTATCCGTTGCCCAGGATAGACGACTTGTTTGATCAGTTTAAGGGTGCGTCAATTTTCTCTAAGATAGATCTTAGGTCGGGGTATCATTAACTCAAAGTGAAGGAGGCGAATATCCATAAAATGGCATTTCGTACTCGTTATGGGCACTATGAGTTTTTGGTAATACCGTTCGAGTTGACTAATACACCGACAGCGTTCATGGACATGATGAATAGGGTGTTTCAACCGTACTTGGATCGGTTCGTCATGGTGTTTATAGACTACATTTTGGTATACTCAAAATCTGAGGAGGAACATGTCGTGCATCTACGGGTGGTTCTACAGATTCTGGGGGAGATGCAATTATTCTCAAAGTTTAGCAAATGAGAGTTCTGGTTGAAAGAGGTAACCTTCTTGGGTTATGTGGTGTCAGCTGAGGTAATTAGAGTGGATCATCGAAAGATTGAGGCGGTGTTGGATAGGAAGCCACCTAAGTCAGTAGCAGAGATTCGGAGTTTTCTAGGTTTGGCAGGATATTACAGAAGATTCATGGAAGGTTTTCTTTGATTGCAAGACCTTTAAACTAAGTTGTTGTGGAAAGGGTTCCATTTGTGTGGTCGATAAGTAGCGTGAAAGTTTCGACAAGTTAAAGAAGATTCTGACAGAAGCTCCAATTTTGATTCAGCCTGAAGCTTGGAAGGAATTCACGATTTACTGTGATGCATCGCATACTGGTTTGGGGTGTGTACTGATGCAAGAGGGGAAAGTGGTGGCGTATGCGTCTTGACAGTTGAGACCTTATGAAGGTAATTACCCGACACATGATCTGGAATTGGCTGCAGTGGTTTTCGCCCTAAAGATTTGGAGGCATTACTTGTATGGGGAGAAGTCTATCGTCTACACGGATCATAAGAGTCTGAAGTATCTGTTGACACAGAAAGAATTGAATTTAAGGCAGCAAAGGTGGATCGAGTTGTTGAAGGACTACAACTGCTTGATTGAATACCATCCGAGTAAGGCTAATATAGTGGCTGACGCGTTGAGCCGCAAGGTAGTAGCTGATCTGAGAGCAATGTTTGCTCGTCTCAGTCTATATGACGACGAGAGTCTATTGGTAGAATTACAGGTAAAGCCAATGTGCATGGATCAGGTCAAGGAGAGGCAGCTGATGGATGAGGTTTTGAGTGCTCGGAGGTTGCAAGTGTAGAATGGTGAATTGGAGGGTTACAGCTTGGGCAGTGATGGAGTGCTGTGTTTTCAAGGGAAAGTATGTATGCCGAAGGACGTTAGGTTAAGATAGTAGATCCTTTAGGAAGCTCATAGCAGCCCATATGCTATGCATCAGGAGGTAACAATATGTATCGATTTACGGAATAGTTACGGTGGCGGGTCTTAGCGAAATGGCGAATTCATGAGTAAGTGTCGATATGCCAACAAGTCAAAGTTGAGCATCGATTATCATCGTGTCATTGCGGTAGGTAAAGATTCCGATGGAAGTGAGAAAGGATTACGATGGTCTTCGCCATCCTGGGCTACCCTTACGCCTAGCAAGAAGGATTGATCTGGTGATTGTTGATCGTCGACAAAGTCGACCCATTTCATACCGATTTGGATTGATTATTCACTCCAAAGGTTGGCTAAGTTGTATGTAGCGGAGATAGTACGGTTACATGGGGTGCCAGTGTCGATTATTTCAGATAGGGATCCCAGATTCACATCAAGGATCTAGAAAGCTTTGCATCAGGCGTTGGGTAGGAGGTTGGATTTCAGCATGGCTTTTCATCTGCAGTCAGACAGATAGTCTGAAAGGGTAATTCAAATCTTAGAAGATATGTTAAGGGGCTGTGTTCTGGATTTCAGCGGTAGTTGGGAGGAATATCTACCATTGGCAGAGTTCGCGTATAACAACAGTTATCAAGCGAGTATCCAGATGGCACCGTATGAGGCACTATATGGACGGAAGTGTCGTACCCCTACGTGTTGGATAGAACTAGGTGAACGTCAGATGTTGGGTCCAGAGTTGGTTGCTGAAATAGAGGATAAGGTTAAGGTGATTCGAGCTCATCTAAAGGAAGCTTCGAATAGGCAGAAGTCTTATGCCGACCTCAAGCGTAGGGATATGGAGTATGCAGTGGGTGACAAGGTCTTTCTGAAGGTATCGTTATGGAAGAAAGTGCTGAGATTTGGTCAGAAGGGCAAGCTAAGCCCTAGGTTCATCGGGCCATATAAAGTATTGAAGCGAGTGAGACCAATAGCTTATCAGCTCGAGTTGCCAGTAGAATTGAGTCAGATTCATGATGTTTTCCATGTCTCCATGCTTAAGTGCTATCGATCAGATCCGTCGCATATTGTGCCAGTGGAGGAAATTGAGGCGAGCTCAGACTTATTTTTCGAGGAGGAACCAGTGCAGATTTTGGATCGGGATGTCAATGTTCTGCGTAAGAAGTCAGTTCCTTTGGTGAAAGTATTATGGCAGAACCATGGTACGGAGGAGGCCACGTGGGAACCAGAGGATGTGATCCGGCAACAATACCCTCAACTCTTCTGACTAGGTAATTTCGAGGCCAAAATTATTTTAAGGGGGTAGAACTGTAACATCCTTAAATCGGGGTCTCTGTATTTTTGCATGTTCGCATGTGTTAGTATGATTGCTGTGCTAGTTTAGGGTGTTTTGGGGTCCTGGCATGAGCTTGGGGTAGGCCTGAGCCATGGTAAAAATTTTTGTTTTGGGTACTTAGAAGGGGGAGCCAAGGGAGTTAGGTGTTAAGGGATGTTATTGTAGTATTTTGACACAAGAAGTGCCTTGGAAAAGTGGCAAGGGAGGCGCTACTGAAGGCCTGGAGAGGTGACGCCACAAGGAGCTGAGAGGGCCTTGGTTCGAGCTGCAGGAATCTCTTCTTGTGCATTTATTTTTGACGCTAGGTGTAAGGAGGAGATGTGCTCAGGAAGGACTCTGTTGGATGGGTGTTGAAGGAGTCAACACATTTGAATTGGATGGAGAGGAGTGAATGTAGGAGCTTGACTCATTCAAACAATTTGAATAAGTGGAAGGGAGGAATTTGGGGAGAAATGAGGGGGACAGCTTAGAGGTTGAAGGGAGTGGGAGTGTGTAGCCGAATTTGGTAGTGGCTAAGGGGTGTTGGAGTTTCGGTTTTGAGTGTGGGGAGGTGTGCCAAATTTTATTAGTAATCTTAGGGGAGCATTTTCGGTAAGCTAGAGAAGGTAGTTAGCTATTTCTTTTCTTTTTGGCAAAACCGAAAGACCCGTAGTATCCTTGTTGATTTTTTGTTTCTCAGGTACCAAAACTGAAACCTTTTTCCCTAGCTCTCTTCTCATTTGTTTTTCTTTTTCACTTCTTTACTTCTTTAATGCTTGGCCGAATCCACCTTGCCCATCACTCAGTAGTTGCGATTCATTCTTTTGCCAAACCTTAAGAACCGAAATCTCATAAGCCATTCCTCCTCTTCGTTTTTCCACTTTCTATTCTTATTGTTGTTAGTCGAACCCTTCTTGAAGCTTCATTCCTTGCCGAAACCTCTGCTACTTTTCTCTTTTCTTTTCCAACACCTTGGTTGAATATTAACTGTTAGAAATCACTCTCTCTTTATCTTTTCTTTGCTTCGTGGGTCAACCTCGGTAAGTGGAGGTAAGTTCTTGGCACTTTGGCCGAATCTCTCTTATCTCTTATCCCTTGTCTCTATCGTTTTCTATAAATGGTGAAGCTGAATTTCTTTGGAACTCATAAGTGTTCTTTTGGGTTTTGTGGCAGCAGAGCGTCGTTGGTTATTCTTCCTTATTTTTCCATTTGGTTTGCTAGATTGTGGTAAGTGTCCCTATCGCCAATCATCTCTTATTTCGTTATGTGCCAAAGGTAGGGATCTAGTGTATGTGATGTTTGCCCAAATACAGGGGGTGGTAACGTCATGTTCTGGAGACTTTCGAGATTCTTCGATTGTGAGTCACGCTTAGAGCCTCGGGGTTTTGTCGATTTAGGTAAGGGATTTAATTTCGGGTCTTGATTCCTTACAATTTGTTTCACTGCTTTGATTCGGTTAGTGACTAAGGTGTGTTATGGACTCGAAGGCGGTGTGTTATAGACTCGAAGGCTAATCAATTGCTTGGTGGGGTTGGATCTAGAACCCCAGCCCCTAAGTTCAAGAAGAAAGCGGTCTTAATTTGTTTGTGATTAGCCACACAGGTGTTGGCGAACACTGAAATGATAGTCAAATGGCGGTGGTGTCGAATAACGATAGTACCGACATAGAGAGTGTCGTTTTACGAGTAATCAGGTGTGTAACTCTTACACACTTCATTAGTTAATTTGCTAGTTATGTTTATTGCAAAAAGTCGTAATAGCTATTAACAACGGTGTGTTACCTTTGTGGGTATGAGCTTGGACTCCGGGTAAGTTCCCTATGGATTGGCTATCGATACATGCTGATATATTATTTAATGCTATGCTATGTGATATTTTCATTACAAACATGTTAATATGCCACGGAAAATGTGTTCATGATGATGTGTATGTTAAGAGGAGGGCGAAGGATGATTTAGACTGTCACCAGTGGTTTTGACCACACCGTGGGTTAGCCCCGCTTTCCTTATTATTTGTGACTAGTCTCGGTGGTTTTGACCACGGTGGTTTTGACCACACGGATATTATTGTGACTACGGTCACGGTGGTTTTGACCACCGTGGATTATTGTGACTCGTCCCGGTGGTTTGGTACCACGATGGGTTGGCCCCACATGTTGATTACTGGGATTGCCATCGGTGGTTTTGACCACACGGTGGGTTAGCCCCACCATATGATTTGTGACTACGGTCACGATGGTTTTGACCACACTTAGATGATTTGTGACTACGGTCACGGTGGTTTTGACCACACGGGTGAACACAGGAGTTCGGTTGGTTAGGTTGGGTTTACATGATTTGCATAGTGACTTATGAAATGTGTAAGTGCCTTATTATTTTCAGGATGGGGATTTATACACTGAGTCTCGGTGACTCACCCCTTCCCTTACATTTTTACAAATGAGGCATAGATCGCGGATGTGGAGTCGGGGTGGCCATGCGCTATGTCTTCGGATTTTATTTCAATTACTATTTTGGGTTAATTTACTTTTAAATTTGGCTTTGGATTTGTAATAAGGCCGCTAAATTTTTATTATTTTGGGTTTTTTGATTATCTACTTTAAGTTTTATCATACTGTGCTTAAGTTAAATAACATAACATGTTCTAATAACTGTAAAATCAACGTTTTCAAAAAACTGTACAACTTATTGGGTTTTCAAACTTTACCATTGGGTAATACTAAACAAATGAAGTCAACAAACTAATTCAGATTTTCTCCAAACTAAGTTTTTTTCCTTTATGTTCAGATACAAAGGGTTTTTAACTTAATTATTTTAAACTCACTCGGGTTTTCATAAAACCAAACGATCTTTTCAAGGGAGTTTTCTTCCAACCTCAAAACGACATAAATATTTTCGATAACAATCTTTTTCCACAAAAGTAAACCTGCAACTTGTTTTCTTTAAAATATTTTCACTCTGTAACATACTGAATTAGGTCGTGGTGTGTTGACTGGGTTTGGGGTATTATAGCTTCTTGGGAGGCAACCCGAGCACTAACCCTACTTCTTTTTATATTTGTTTTCTTCTCTTTCTCTTTCCCTTTGTAACTTAACCAAAAGCCAAAAGTGTAGATTTCTAGGACACACGTCCTTACACACGGCCCTGTCCTTGGTCGTGTGGACCATCATAATCTCCGTACTGAATAGCGGAGGCCGTGCGAATCAATATGGCAAATCAAACTTGCAAATGTTATATCCAATTATAATATCAGGGTCCACTTCACGGATAAATTCCTGCATGCAAAACCTTCTCATTAAAAAAGGTAATAAAATTGAGGTAATAATGTAATGTAGAACTAGAGGAAAAAAAAAGGTACTAAAATAAGAGATAAAAGGAACACAATGATAAAAAAATTATATCTTCCTTCATTTGTATAAAAGAAACATGCAAGCATCGCCTTTTACAATAACTTCCACGACCCATGCATCAAATTATTACCCTTATTAAAAATTTTCTAAATGGATCCAATATTTGACAAATTATTACCATTTCTAAATGAAAGAATAAAATATTAAACAAATATTTGAGTTTGATTTTAAGATTTAATTTGATATCTAAATTTTTTTAGAAAGGATAATGGCATGTTTTATAATAATTTGATTTGCAACTTAACTCTAATTAAAATTGTCAATTAAATTTTACTCTTTTATATAAAATTAAAAAAGTTTTTGTTAAAAATTAAAGTGAAAGCATTAGGACTTGGGGAGTTCATATTTCAAATTCTCAAATATGCATGTTTTGTGCCTATGTGGCCTATATTAAAAATTGAGTCAGTAACACAGATAACTCATTCATTTAAAAGTTCTAGCAATCGAAAAATCTCTACCTTGGATAAAACATCAATGAAACAAAAATAGATTGAACAAATTTTCCTTCTTTTCCTTCTAAAGGGGAAAGAAACAATACCTAAACTATAACATTGTGTGTCACATCCTGAATTTGTGGGGCTTTGCATTTGATGTGCTGTGATGTGTTTTTATGCTTAATATGCTAGTTAGAGTGTTTTAGGGGTCCATAATGGGCTCGGAGTTGGGTCGAGACCTTAGCAAAAAAATTTTGTTCTTGGGCACTCTAGTGGAGAGCCAGCAGGGTTAGGACTTAAAAGATATAATTTGTTCTTTAAGACACAAAATGGGCTTGTAGCCCAGTGGAAGGTGGCGTCACACAGGGGCTATAAGGTGGCGTGAAGAGGTCCAAGGTTTGAGTCGCATGTTACCTTTTCATTTTAATTAATTTTGGCATTAGTAAGGAGCAGTAGTGGAGTTCGGCTTGAATGCTTGAAATTAGGGAATTGATTGAGGTGGATAATGCGGATAATGTGGTTGATAATGCGCTGATAAAGGGAGGGAGAGATGGCGTTATCCATGTCAGTTGTGGATGAAGGATCAGGTGATGATAAGGGAGAAAGTTTAGGAGTTATCGGCTGATCAGGGTGGTGGCCGAATTTCCAACTCTAAGGGGGAGGGGGAATCGATTTTGAGTGGCTTAGGGGTGTCAAAATTTCCCTTTTGATAGGTTGGGCTTTCAGTTTTCAAAATAGGCATTTTCAACATTTATTTAGTAAGTGCCAAAATTCTGTTTAAGTGAGGGGAGTACTTTTTCATCTTCGGCACTTGGGTTCTTATTCTCTTAATCTCTTCTCTCATTTTCTGCTAAATCCAAAAACCCCAAATCCCATTCTCTCATCTTCACTTCTATGCTTAAGCCGAAAGTCCCCTGTCCATTCTTTTTCTCTTTGCCGAATTCTTCATTAAGCCGAATCTCTATAGATCTCTTTGCATCATCTTCTCTTTTGGATTTTCTCAAAAGCTGAAATCTACTGGGAGTGGCCGAATCTTTTGGTGTTAAGGTAAGTGACGGTTTCTTTCATATGTCACCTTCCTCTTTCGATTTTTGTTTTTTTTAGATAAAGCCGAAAGGCTAATTAGCGTGGCGAGGTTATCTTTTGCATAACGTTTTGACTGTTCTTCTATTCTCATCTTGGGGCGACATTTCGGGAAATGAAGTAGATTAAATCATTTAGATCCCAAAAGCCAAAAACCGCTAGTGTCTAAGTCCCATATCTTTTTTCAAGATTTCAAGGTAAGGGTTCTCTTTAGATGTTCGTTAGGTTCGTTTATCATATTCATGATCTTAACCCTATGTTATAGATTAACAACCATATGTTATGATGGTAGCAACTGATAAGGTCTTTTGATGGAATCAAGTGTCGATCAGGAGAAGGAGGGGATTGGACCCGTAAACCCAACCCCTAAGTTTAAGAAGCATTCGGTGTCTGCCATCAGAGATTGGCCATCAGGTTGTGGACCGGCTACAGAACAAAACCATAGGCAGTTAGTAGTCATATCGGCTACTGACAATGTCGACATAGAAAGTATCATCTTATCTGTAATCAGGTGTGTAGATCTTTATCACATTAGTTTCTGTATTATACCTGTATGGGCTGGAAAGCCGAAAAAGGCTGTATGGATAGTCGAATAACCCATAGGGGTTAGGCAAGGGATGCCAGGTACGAAAACATAGCAAATTCTCTATGTGTATCAATGTATGTGATAACCTGTTATCTTGTAGATGGTATATTGTTCTTGCTTTTGCATGTATGTATGCATTGGATGGGGTTAATATGATGAAGGGGAAGAGCATGCTTAATAGGTCACTTAGTGATTGGTGGCTCTGCCACATTTGATTATAAGGTCACATGGTGATCGGTGGCTCTTCCATATTTGATTTTAAGGTCACATAGTGGTCGGCATTATAACTGACAACACGATTGTCAAGATGGCGTGTAGCGGATGGAGGGTTGATTGTAGAAATCCCCACGGTGTGATGGATGGTAAGGGTTGGCGTGTAGAGGATGGAATTTTAGGTTGGGTTGGGTCATATCGCATGTACTTGTTCTGCTGTCATTATGTGTGGGCTGAGGCCCAGTATGCGATTGTGGGCCTCAAGTCGTTTATGTGGCTCAGGGATTTGCACACTTAGTCTTGGTGACTCACACTTTATTTTTCTCAACTTTTCAGATGAGCAGTAGATCGTGGATACGGGAGCCGAGGAGAACTCGAGGGGCCATAAAGTCTTTTAATTAAGTAAACTTATTTTCGATTTTTTCTTTAGTTTTTAATTTTGGGTTTATTTTTGTTAGCATGTAACAAGGCTCTTAGCTTAAATTTTCGGTTTCTAGTGGTTAATGATTATGGATTATAAATTTATATTTCAAGGACTTAATTATAAGAGGTAATAAAAATGGGAGTTTCAAACACTCTTTACGCATAACAACAGTTTCCATCAAAAATCACTTATTTAACGGATATCAGAATAGGACAAACTAAGATTTTCAAACCCAACAAAGCAAAGTTTTCAACACAACGTGCTACTGAAAAGTCATTTTTTCAAATTCATGCTTTCTCCAAAGTAAACAGAGAATTGGAACTTTAATATTCAACCTGTAGCATGCCAGATCTGGTCGTAGCGTTTGGGCCGGGTTTGGGGTGTTACATTTTTTGGTATCAGAGCCCGGTTGCAAAGCTCAGGCTGTGAAATGGGTCCAGTAGTGTTTTATAATTGATGTGAATTTAAGAAAAATGCTTTGGGTTGAGATATGGCCTTCAAGTCTACTGGGACCTGATCTACGCAGGTAAGTATTCTAACTCTTGATAAGGTATGCATGTTGGGTTTAATGGGCTTTATGGGGACGTAGACTAGCATGTTAGGAATTAATGGACCTTAGGCCTAGTTTTAACAACTCTTCAAATTCATAAGACTTAATTTTTCTAACTAAACATGTCCATGAACAAGTCGCTGGGTTAGGGTGTGGCAACAGGCATACACTTGTCTAGGATTGGATCCAGGGAGAGCTTGGTACTTAAGCGGTCCTAGTGGCCCACCTCCTCTTCGCTAGAACCCTACCTGGTGCGTAGTGTCTGTTCACTTTAGCCGCGAGGACTTGTTAACGGGCCAAAGTTCATAACTAAAACCTGAAAGGGACCCAATACCCTATCTTTGTAAAATTACTAATATACCCCTATTTTTGTAAATTAACCAGAATACCCTCGATTTGTAAAAATTACTGAAATACCCTAGGTTTGTGAAAATTATCGAAATACCCTAGGTTTGTGAAAATTATCGAAATCCCCCCGGTTTGTAAAACTACCAAAATAACCCTACTTTACGAAAATACCAAAATACCCCTATTTTGTAAAATCACCAAGATACCCTATTTTGTGAGATTACAAAAATACCCTTGGAGGGTGGAATTACAAAAATATCCCTAGGTAGTGAAATGACGAAAATACTCTTGTGTGACGAAGGTGAGTTTATGGATGTTACTCGTATGTTTGATGCATTTATGTGATACTTTGCTTGGGATGCATATGGATGTTGAATATATATGGTTCCTAGAACTAAGAGATACAGACTTGAGACTGAACCTTGTAGATATAATTTTGAATTCAAAAGAACTACTATTGAAACTACTTTTCATAAGATTGTTTGTTATTAATCAGTGAAAGAAATTATTAATCCATAAAACTTCTAATCAGATAAAAGCGAATCGGTAGTATGAGTACAAGGGGACGAAGACGTCTTGTGCGTGGCCGTGGTAGGGGCAGGATGGCCGTGTCAGAACCAGTAGGATCTCGCTATGGGCCAGGAGACGAGATGCCAGTCCCACCAGCTGTGGAGGCAAAATTTCAAGACTAGACGGTCAGAGATGATACGGTATCTCAAGAGATGTTACGGGTTTTAGATAGAGTCACTGGGGCAGGCATGGGTATGGAAGCTCAAAAATCTGTGTCGGAGTGACTTAGAGCCAATTGCGTAGAAATGTTTAGGGAATTTCTAGTATAGCCCCGAGTACAACTGAGTATTGGTTGGAGGCAGTTGAGCGCATAATGGATGATCTGGATTTCACGAAAGAGGAAAAATTGAAAGGGGTTGTATCTCTCCTGCGAGATGAAGTGTATCAATGGTGGCTTACGGTTAAGGATGATGCGGTGGCTGACCGTATCACCTGGGGTTTCTTCAGAACGGTGTTTCAGAGTAAATACATTGGGTCGAGTTATGTGGATGCGCAGTTCAGGGCATTTTTGAATCTGGTTCAGGGAAGTAGGGCGGTGGCTGCGTATGAAGTGAAATTCTTACGCCTTAACCGTTATGCCCGAGGGATAGTAGCCACAGACCATGAACGTTGTGTTTGATTTGAAGACAGTCTGAGGGATGATCTATGTGTATTGATAGCCCCGCAGCGGGAAAGGGAATTTACTGTCCTTGTGGAAAAAGCAAAGATAGCTGAGGAGGTGAAGCAGACAGAAAAATTGAATCGGGATAGAGATAGGGGTGGAAGTAAGAGAAATTTTGGATCGTCAGGGGCAGCTGGGCGTACTCAAAAAAGACCTAGGTTAGATAGGCTGATTCGGGGTGAGAGACCTATTGCTGCTAGCCAGGCACAGAGGTGTGCTCGATGTGGTAAATTCCATTCAGGTGAGGGTTGGTCGAGCAGTGGGAAGTGTTTCAGGTGTGGATCTACAGACCATCAGATTAGAGATTGTCCACAGCCACGGGGCAGCGCAGGGCTCGCAAGTCAGGGGAATGCTCAGCGGGGTAGAGGAGGTCAGCAGCCACAGAGAGGTCATGGTCCAGCCAGGGGTGGTAACGGTTCTAGTCGAGGACGTGGAGCACCAGGCCGAGGGGCAGGAAACAATAAGGCGAGACAGCCAGGGTTAGTCAATGCTGCCAGACGTCGAGAGGAGGCCGACGCACTGGATGTCATAACTGGTACATTTTTAATTTTTGGTTTGCCTTACACTGCATTGATTGATATTGGGTTGACACATTCATATGTTGCTGGTAGGGTGTTTGGAACTTTAAGAATAGATTCTAAGATTTCCTCTAGGGAGATGACTGTAATTAGCCCGTTAGGACACTCTGTGGTGGTAAATAAGCTTTATCGGGAGGTACCTTTAGAAGTTTAGGGAATAGTTTTCCTAACTGATCTGATGGAATTACCGTTCAGGGAGTTTGATTTAATCTTAGGCATGGATTGGCTGGTGAGGTATCAAGCTAAAGTAGATTGTATAGCCAAACGTATGGTGTTAAAAACTCCCGAGGGTGGCGAAGTGTTGGTGATGGGTGAAAGGGGGAATTGTTTGTCGAATGTGGTGACTGCCCTAAGAGCGGAAAGGATGGTGAGGAAAGGATGCGAGGCAAATCTGATGTTTGTTCGGGCTCTAGAAGCCAAGGAATTAGCTATCGAGGATGTTAGGACGGTGAAGAAATTTCCTTATGTTTTCCCAGAAGAGCTTCCGAGATTACCTCCGGACCGTGAAGTAGAGTTTGGTATTGATCTTCTTTCGGGAACAGCGCCAATATCCATCGCCCCATACAGAATGGCGCCGAAAGAATTGGTGGAGTTAAAAGCGCAGATACAAGAGTTGTTAGATAGATGGTTTATTCGACCAAGTGTGTCGCCTTGGGGAGCGCTGGTGTTATTCGTTAAGAAGAAGGATGGATCAATGCGTATGTGCATTAACTATCACCATTTGAATAAGTTGACAATCAAGAACAAATACCCATTGCCGAGGATCGATGACTTGTTAGATCAGTTGAAGGGGGCTTCAGTCTTTTCAAAGATAGATCTGAGGTCAGGGTACCACCAGCTTAATGTTAAGGAGGTGGATATTCATAAGACGACTTTTAGGACTCGCTATGGTCACTACGAATTCATGGTGATGGCATTTGGATTGACCAATGTGTCAGCAGTGTTTATGGACATGATGAACCGAGTGTTCCAACCCTACTTGGATCGGTTTATCGTGGTATTTATAGATGACATCATGGTTTATTCAAGATCGGAGGAGGAGCATGATTCACACCTTCGAGTGGTTTTGATGATTCTGAGGGAGAAGCAGTTGTATGCCAAATTCAGTAAGTGCGAATTTTGGCTAAGAGAAGTTACTTTTCTAGGCCACGTTGTGTCGGTAGAAGGGATTAGAGTTGACCTCGAAAAATTGAAGCGGTGTTGGATTGGAAGCCGCCTAATTCGGTAGCAAAAATTCATAGTTTTCTTGGTCTAGTCGGGTATTACAGAAGGTTTGTTGAAGGATTTTCGTTGCTTGCAGCACCGTTGACTAAGTTGCTGCGGAAAGGGGTTCTGTTTGTTTGGTCTGATAAGCAGCAAGAAAGTTTCGAGAGGTTAAAAAGGATATTGATGGAGGCTCCAATGTTGATTCAGCCGGAGGCCGAAAAGGAGTTCGTGATTTACTGTGATGCTTCACACATGGGGCTAGGATGCGTATTGATGCAAGGTGGAAAGATTGTTGTGTATGCGTCTCGGCAGTTAAGATCGCACGAATCAAATTATCCCACCCATGATTTGGAATTGGCGGTAGTGGTTTTACCTTGAAGATCTAGAGACATTATCTGTACGGGGAGAAATCCATCATTTATACAGATCATAAGAGCTTAAAATACCTTTTAACCCAGAAGGAGTTGAATCTAAGACAAAGGAGGTGGATTGAGTTGTTAAAGGACTATGACTGCTCGATCAAGTATCATTCGGGTAAAGCTAACATGGTGGCGGATGCTCTAAGTCGTAAAGTAATCTCTGACTTGAGGGCAATGTTTTCTCACCTCAGTTTATACGATGATGGGAGTTTATTAGCTGAACTTCAAGTGAAACCCTCTTAGGTCAGTCAGGTTAAGGAGAAGCAGCAGACTGATGAGTTGTTAAAGGAGATGTTTCAGGTAGGATCAAGTGATGGATCAACAGAATTCGGTGTGAATGAGGAAGGGCTATTATGTTTTCGAGGAAGAATTTGCATGCCGAAAGATCCTGATTTGAGGCGTAAGATTTTACTAGAAGTGCATGGTAGTCCATACGCTATGCACCCTGGAGGGAGAAAGATGTATCGGGATTTGCGAGAATAGTTTTGGTGGCCGGGCCTGAAGCGAGAGCTGACCGAATTTGTAAGTTAGTGTTTCACCTGTCAGTAGGTAAAGGCAGAGCACCAGTTACCATCAGGGTTGTTGCAGTCGGTGAAGATTCCATAGTGGAAATGGGAAAGAATCACAATGGACTTTGTTAGTGGGCTACCTCTCACGCCTACTAAGAAAGATTCGATTTGGGTGATTGTTGACCACTTGACGAAGTCTGCCCATTTCATACATGTACGTGTCGAGTACTCTCCGCAGAGATTGGCTAGGTTATATATAACGGAGGTAGTGAGGCTACATGGAGTACCATTATCAATCATATCAGACAGGGACCCGAGGTTTACGTCACGATTTTGAAAGGCGTTGCATCAAATGTTGGGTACGAAATTAGATTTTAGTATAGTGTTTCATCCTCAGACCGAAGGTCAGTCTGAGCGGGTAATTCAGATCTTAGAAGACATGTTGAGAGGTTGTGTCATTGATTTCAGGGGTAGTTGGGAAGAGTTTTTACCGTTGGCGGAGTTTGCTTACAACAGCAGCTACCAGTCTAATATTCAGATGGTGCCCTATGAAGCATTGTACGGGCGAAAGTGTCGTACTCCTACCTATTAGACGGAGTTAGGGGAACGTCAGATTTTGGGGCCAGAATTGGTTACCGAGACAGAGGAGAAGGTTGAGTTAATTTGGGCTCGATTAAAAGAAGTGTCGGACAGACAAAAGTCCTATGCTGATTTGAAGCGTAAGGTCACAGAGTTTGCAGTAGGTGACAGGGTGTTCTTAAAGGTGCCGCCGTGGAAGAAAGTGCTAAGGTTTGGGCAGAAAGGTAAATTAAGTCCCAGATTCATCGGACCTTATCGGGTGTTGAAACGAGTGGGATCGGTAGCCTATCAGATGGAGCTACCTTCAGAATTAAGCCAGATTCACGACGTATTTCATGTCTCTATGTTAAGACGCTATCGTTCAGACCCATCTCATGTAGTGCCTGTGGAAGAAATCGAAGTAAGACTTGACCTATCCTTTAAGGAGGAACCAGTGGAGATTTTGGATCATAATGTCAAATATTGCGAAGGAAAACGGTTCCGTTGGTTAAGGTTCTGTAGCGGAATCACAGTTCTGAGGAGGCTACTTGGGAACCAGAGGAAGCAATGCGGTAGAAATACTCGCATCTATTTTGACCAGGTAATTTTGAGGCTGAAATTCCTTTAAGGGGGTGGAACTGTCACATCCTAAATTTGTGAGGCTTTGCATTTGATGTGCTGTGATGTGTTGTTGTGCTTAATATGCTAGTTAGAGTGTTTTAGGGGACCAGAATGGGCTCAGAGTTTGGCCAGGGCCTTAGCAAAAAAAAAATTTATTATTGGGCACTCCAGTGGAGAGCCAGCAAGGTTAGGACTTAAAAGATATAATTTGTTCTTTAAGACACAAAATGGGCTTGTAGCCCAGTGGAAGGTGGCGTCACACAGGGGCTATAAGGTGGCGTGAAGAGGTCCAAGGTTCGAGTACATGTTACCCATTCATTTTAATTAATTTTTGCATTAGCAGGGAGCAGTAGTGGAGTTCGGCTTGAATGCTTGAAATTAGGGAATTGATTGAGGTGGATAATGCGAATAATGTGATTGATAATGTGCTGATAAAAGGTGGAAGAGATGGCATTATCCATGTCACTTGTGGACGAAGAATCAGGTGATGATAAGGGAGAAAGTTTTGTAGTTATCCGCTGATCAGGGTGGTGGCCGAATTTCCAACTCTAAGGGGGGAATTGGTTTTGAGTGGCTTAGGGGTGCTGAAATTTCCCTGTTAATAGGATGGGCTTTTAGTTTTCAAAATAGGCATTTTCGGTATTTTTTTAGTAAGTACCGAAATTCTGTTTAAGTGAGAGGAGTACTTCTTCATCTTCCGCACTTGGGTTCTTATTCTCTTAATATATTCTCTCATTTTCTGCTAAAGCTGAAAACCCCTAATCCCATTCTCTCATCTTCACTTCTATACTTAAGCCGAAAGTCCCCTATCCATTCTTTTCTCTTTCTTTCAATTCTTCATTAAGTCAATCTCCATAGATCTCTTTGCATCATCTTCTCTTTTGGATTTTCTCGGTCAAATCTGCGAGAGTAGCCGAATCTTTTGGTGTTAAGGTAAGTGACGATTTCTTTCATATGTCACCTTCCTCTTTCGATTTTTGTTTTTTTGGAGGCCAAATCCGAAAGGCTAATTAGTGTGGCGAGGTTATCTTTTGCATAACGTTTTGACTGTTCTTGTGTTCTCATCTTGGGGTGACATTTCGGGAAATGAAGTAGATCAAATCATTTAGATCCCAAAAGCCAGAAACCGCTAGTCTTTGAGTCCCATATCTCTTTTCGGGATTTCGAGGTAAGGTTCTCTTTAGATGTTCGTTAGGTTCGTTTATCGTATTCATGATCTTAACCCTATGTTATGGATTAACAACCATATGTTATGATGGTAGCAACAAGTCTTTTGATGGAATCAAATGTCGACCAGGCGAATGAGAGGATTGGACCCGTAAACCCAACCCCTAAGTTTAAGAAGCGTTCGGTGTCTACCGTCAGAGATTGGCCACCGGGTTGTGGACCGGCTATAGAACAAAACTGTAGGTAGTTAGTAGTCGTATCGGTTACTGACAGTGTCGACATAGAAAGTATCATCTTATCTATAATCAGGTGTGTAAATCTTTATCACATTAGTTTCTATATTATACCTGTTATGGGCTAAAAAGCCGAAAAAGGCTGTATGGACAGTCGAATAACCCGTAGGGGTTAGGCAAGGGATGCCAGGTACGAAAACATAGCAAATTCTCTATGTGTATCGATGTATGTGATAACTTGTTATCTTGTAGATGGTATATTGTTCTTGCTTTTGCATGTATGTATGCATGGGATGGGGTTAATATGATGAAGGGGAAGAGCATGCTTAATAGGTCACTTAGTGATCGGTGGCTCTGCCACATTTGATTATAAGGTCACATGGTGATCAGTGGCTCTGCCACATTTGATTTTAAGGTCACATAGTGATCGGTATTATAACTGACAGCACGACTGTCAAGATGGCATGTAGCGGATGCATGGTTGATTGTAGAAATCCCCGCGATGTGATGGCTGGTAAGGGTTGGCATGTAGAGGATGGAATTTTAGGTTAGGTTGGGTCATATCGCATGTACTTGTTCTACTGTCATTATGTGTGGACTGAGGCCCAGTATGTGATTGTGGGCCTCAAGTCGTTTATGTGGCTCAGGGATTTGCAAACTGAGTCTTGGTGACTCACCCTTTATTTTTCTCAACATTTCAGATGAGCAGTAGATCGTCGATATGGGAGCTGAGGAGAACTCGAGGGGCCTTAAAGTCTTTTAATTAAGTAAACTTATTTTCAATTTTTTCTTTAGTTTTTAATTTTGGGTTTATTTTTGTTAGCATGTAATAAGGCCTCTTAGCTTAAATTTTCGGTTTCTAGTGGTTAATGATTATGGATTATAAATTTATATTTCAAGGACTTAATTATAGGGGGTAATAAAAATGGGAGTTTCAAACACGCTTTACGCATAACAACGGTTTCCATCAAAAATCACTTATTTAACGGATATCGGAATAAGATAAACTGAGATTTTCAAACCCAACAAAGCAAAGTTTTCAACACAACGTGCTACCGAAAAGTTATTTTTTTTTTTCAAATCCATGCTTTCTCCAAAATAAATAGAGAATTGGAACTTTAACATTCAACTTGTAGCATGCCAGATCTGGTCGTAGCGTTTGAGCCGGGTTTGGGGTGTTACATTGTGCATTTGAATAAGATTCTATGAAGTAGCAACACCTATCAATGAGCAATTCTTATAAAGTTCTTTATGAACCGATAAAACACTTGGATGAAAACTAACCATAATTCTAGCTTAATATAATAGATGAGTTCCGTATTAAAATTTCATTTCTTCACTGTTTTTGTTCTTTATTATGTTTTAAATAAATGGATTATCTAATACACATTATTTTCACCATTATAAGTAATAAATTTTCACCATTATAAGTAATAAAATTTTTCACTCACAAAATAAAAGCCAACATTTCCCTCCTAATTAACTAAACAAGCAAAGCAGATTCATTACCAAAACACCTTACGTCACATAACTCTGGCTAAAGAGAACCAAAACTAGAAAAATTAATGACAACCCAATATCAGTAAGTGGCAGAAAAACAAAAAGTTAACTTCAAAAACAATGACCAAGTAAAAAATATACCTATTTGAGAGATAAAGCTTACTATCAGAGAAAAACTGAAGGTGTTGTTTGGTGATAGAGGCTATTCATCATATGAAGAAGAACGAAAGCTGGCGCTTTAAATCCTTATCTTTGGTGAATAAAGGAAACAAGAAGAGGGTGAATAAAGCATCAGCGAAGGGTTATAAACTGTAGCAGCAGAAAGTTAGAAAGAAGAAGGGTACAAATATCTTCTTCTGCGTGATGATTGGGAAGAAATTGGAGCCCCTACCCCAAAAGGAGAAGTTGTTCCTACAGACATAGACAACATTAGCTAAAATAGAAGAACTTTGAAAATTTTTGCAACACATGTTGTGAGGTTGTAAGGCAAAACCAGAAAAAAACACGAAATAAATACCTATGTAGATTAAAGAAGAAAACTGGTGGCGCAAGAGGTTGTTCTCAATGATTTCCTTAACAGCGGAGGAGAGATCTAATATGACTTCACCGGAGCGAATTCTCGGAGTTAGGGATTTTGGGAGATTGAGTAAGAAGGTACTCAATTTTGGGAGATTGGGGAATAAATTGGGAATTTTAGAATTGGGGATTTAGGAAGTTAGGAAATTAGGGGAAAGAAATCAAGATTTCTGAACTGGAGGAAAGAGGGTAAGTGAAATGTAAAAACAAACAATAAAAACGACAGCGTATTGCGAACAGTTATCAATATTTGCGGCGTTTAAGCTAAAAATGCAAGTAATGTATAAACATATTGCAGCGTTTAGGATAAAACGCCACGAATAACCAAGCTAAAACGACAACGTTTACGATATTACTTTACAAATTTGAGGCCTTTTTTTTGTAAAACGCCGATAATTCAAAATATTTTGCGGCGTTTTCTAAAAAACACCACTAACATCGCACATGCGAAAACGGCACTGTCTTAATGATCACCATATTTTGCGGCGTTTTGTTTGAAAGCGCCACTAAAAAAAAGCTAAAAACGTCATCGTTTTTATACCCCGAAGCTTATTTGCGGCGTTTATAAGCAAAAACGTCACTAAAAGTACACATAAAACGATATCATTTTGCTGACTCTTTTGCGGCATTTTCATTAAAACGCCACTAAAATTGCTTAACTTCTCTATTTTTAAAATTTGAATATAAACCACTTCCTATATTTTAATTTTTAATATAAATAAAATATATATTTTATATACTTATATAGTAAATAATATGGGTATAGTACAAAATAAATGGCATGAATCTTAGTTAAGTCTAAATATTGCTTGAGCTTATCAACAAGATATATACATTAAAGCTCAAACCATAAACACTTGAGCTTTTAACACTATACCTTAAACCTCAAACCATAAACACACTCTCAACCCTAAGTACGCTTAAAACTTTAATTTTGATTTTATCGTACACATTTTAAAAAATAAATACATCGATATATTTTTATATTGAATAAATATAGGTATTTATGGATGCATATCTAGATATAATAAAATGGTGTTAATTAATTATATCAATATAATAATTGCATGTGTTAATATTTTACAATATCTCAGATCAAATTAAAGTATACAATTGCACATTAAACTATTGTTCATGTATGCCTTTGGGATTTAACCCATTAATTTTGATATATATAGATATTTTTAAAAATAATACTTTATATATATTTATCTTATTCAGATTTAACCCAAACCCCACTACATAACCCCAAATCCCAATACATAATCCCAAATCTAAACTTCAAACCCTAATCTCTAACACATATAACCCCAAACCCCAAACTATATAATAATAATTTTAATATTAAAATTCATATTATCTATTTTATAATTATATAATAAATTATTTAATATATAAATTAAGGATAAAAATTTGAACCTATTTTAAAGAAATAAACATTGGGGTAATGGATACATTCCACATTCGAGGTTATGGGAAGATAGTTTCACAATAAAAGGATGGATCGGTAAACGATGGTTGGATCCAATAGCTTCAGTGTTATAGGATTCTAGGGATTTTAGGGATTTGAATTACGGGAAACTGATCTGAAGGATTTTGGTTTCGGGATTTTGGCTCATATAGCCAAAACCCTAAACCCTAGACCCTAGACCCTAACTAAACCCTAAACATTAAACCATAAATCATAAACTCTAAACCTTAAACCTTAAACCCCAAACACTTAACCCTTAAACCCCTAAACATTTAACCTTAACCCCTAACCACTACCACTTAAACCTTAATATCGTTAAACACTAAGATCTTAAACCCTAAACAATAATAAATCCCAAGTAACAAACTTTAAAATACTAAACCCATATCCCAAAATAACAAACCCTAAACCATAAAATTAACATACTAAACATTAAACCCTAAATCAATTTTAATAGCTTAATTTGTAACTTAAATGAAAACTTCTAAATTGTTTAGTTAGAAATTTGTAACTTTTCATAATTAAGTAACTAAAATAAAACTTTCTCATTGCTTATAATAAGTGAATGTATCAAAATAAAATATAATTCAAAGCAAGAATAATAAAAAAATATGAAAATTAAATTGGATCAAATCGAAACGAGTCCCTACACAAAAATGGCTACTCAACTTTTAGCAGCATTTTGGTAAACGCCGCTATTGCTCAGTTTATAGCGGTGTTTTTACAAAAACGCTGCTATTACTCAGTTTATTAGCGGTGTTTGTACAAAAACACCGCTATTGTTCAGTTTATTAGCGGCGTTTTTGCTATTGCTTTGTTTATTAGCAGCGTTTGTACAAAAACACCGCTATTGCTCAGTTTATTAGCGGTGTTTGTACAAGAACATCGCTATTGCTCAGTTTATTAGCGGCATTTGTACAAAAAAGCCGTTATTGCTTGTTTTTAGCGGCGTTTGTCCTGAAAATGCCGCTATTGCCCAGTTTTTAGCGGCGTCTTCTTGCAAACGCCACTAATGTATAATCTTTGCAGCGTTTTTTGTCCAAACGCCACTAAAAACATCGCTAAAGCCCTATTTTGCTGTAGTTGTTAGTTCTAAAATGAAAGGAGCAATGTAATTTAATCTCCCTAAGAAACCTCAAACTTTTTTTTGGGGACGTGGCAGAGGCAACTCCTATATAGCCTTGAATTTTTTCAGGTCGATCTCAATCCCTTTTTCACTGACCACGAATCCTAGTAATTTTCTTGACCTAGCCCCGAAAGTACACTTTGCTGGATTGAGTTTTAGCCGGAATTTTATTAACCTTAAGAACAATTTCCTTAAGATTTGCACATGCTTCTTTTCTGTTTTGGATTTTGCAATCATTTCGTCGACATAAACTTCAATTTCTTTATGCATCATGTCATGAAAGAAGGTTACCATGGCTCTTTGATACTTTACTCTCACATTCTTCAGTCCAAATGGCATCACCTTATAACAAAATGTTCCCCACATGGTTACGAACATGGTTTTCTCCATGTCTTCAAGATGCATCTTTATCTGGTTGTATCCTGAAAAACCATCCATGAAAGAGAATAATGAGTAACCCGCCGTGTTGTCCACTAAGGTGTCAATATGAGGCAATGGGAAATTATCTTTCGGACTTGCTTTGTTCAGATCCCTATAGTCCACACACATTCACACTTTCCCATCTTTTTTAGGGATAGGGACGATAGTGGCTACCCATTCTGAGTATTTAACCCCTTGTAAGAAACCAGCATCGAATTGCTTCTTGACCTCCTCTTTTATTTTTAGCAAAATGTTGGGCCTTATCCTTTGGAGCTTTCATTGAACCGGCTTACACCTTTCCTTTATGGGGAGCCGGTGTATCACAATATCAGTAATTAACCCCGGTATGTCTTGATATGACCATGCGAAGACATCCTTGAATTCTTGGAGTAACTCAATAATGTCTCGCCTTGTCTCTGCAACAATGTAAGCTCCTATTTTCTCCTCTTTTCCTTCTCCTAAGCTCACAATTCCCACTGACTCTTTTTAAGGTAAGATTTATTTCTCATCTTGTTCCACCATCCTTAACAACTTAGAAGATATGTTACAGTTTCGATCATCTTTGAAATCTTGAGAATCCTCCATATACATATCATGCTCAAAAGGAGATTCTGAGTCAGTTTAGTGTTTCTCATATCATTAATATCTGGAGACCTGTTATAAGGGCAAAAAAGGTACAAAGAACAAAATAATCTAAGGATAATTATCTGTATGATTGGTTATGAATAATATGGAAAGAATAAAAGAATATTTGCTCAGAATGAGACACAAGGATGCATTTTATTGAAATAAAGATTTTGGACATATGCCTATTTCACAATAGGATTCTTATTGCTCCTAGGCTTAGAGCAATAAGTGTGTTTTGAACATTACCCTGAATTAATTCTAAAATTTACAGGGATCTCTTGTAACACCCCAAACCCGGCCCAAACACCACGATCGGATATGGCATGTCACTTGGAAAGAATTTAAAAAAAAAACTTCAAAAACTTCAGAAAATTTTTAAGTCTTTTTTTTTAAACTCCAAGTTAGTAGTTTGTTTGATACTCATTATTCATTTAAGGAAAAATTTTAATTAGCCCAATCCTTGTGTTTAGGTGACATTTGAAAACACATGTTGTTACATTAGATTAAACTAGAAGTTTGTCGTAAAAACCTATTTATAAAATCGTTAATTAAGTTATGAGAAAAACTTTCATTTGCATTATGTGAAAACATTTTATCGATTATTTTGTATTCAGAACGTCTAAAGTTTAAATTGAAATTAAACCAATTTAATAGTGGCCTTATTACATAACAGAATCCCAAAAATTAAAGAAAAATAAAGTTCTAATTAATAAAAATCGTGCATGGCCACCTCATAGTACTCTCCGGCCCAAATCCGATGCACTATGTATTACCTGCAAGAAGATAGGAAAAAATAGTGAGTCAAAGGACTCAGTGTGCAATCGCCAAGCACCATCACTAGGGCCGAGCCCATTAATTTACCATCTGGGCCTTAGCCCCTTTGCATAATCACATTGGGTGAAGCCCACTTGATATCGGATTGGGCCTTAGCCCTACAGCACAGTATAGCAGATATCATATGCAAAAATGATGCAAAACCCAATCCAGCCTAAATTTCCATCCGCTACACACCACCCGTTCCTGCCAATCACACCAGTGGGGATTTTTACAATCGACCCTCACCGCTACATACCATCGATGTCAGTCATGCTACAGTCGGCTGCTCATAGCCAAAATATGTGGCATAGCCACTGAAATAATGTGACAACGTCACCGAAATATGTGGCATAGCCACCGAAAAGCTGCCCCTTTCATCATTATCATATCCCCATGTCCATGCACATACGATCATAGTGGTATGAATGCAACATATAATGCAACATATAACAACGTACTTAAAATATTCAAAGCATATGCATATTCATGCCAACATCAATACTTATCAAGCATAATCAGAGAATAACTCACCTGGTGTTACGATTTTTACCCTCTATGGGTAACACAATAGTTGTTATTGCGTTTTCGGCTTTCCAAACGACATATATATTAACATACAAAAAAGGCGTGGGAATTACACACCTGTAAACACGGAGAACTAAACTCTCAATGGTGTCGACACTTTCAGAAGAGGAACAACCGTAATCTATCTATTCAGATTCGAATCCGATCCACAACCTGGTGGAAAATCTCGAACGGCTGACACTGCGCGCCATTTGTACTTGGGGCAGGGACTGCGAGTCCAACCCCTTCCCTTACTTGCTGGCATTTGAATCCATGACAAGATCTTGATCAGGCAATCTGGTTAAGGCATTGAAGAAAATCAAAGAGAAAATATATCCTCAAAACGAAGAAGTCTCTTACCAAAATCGACAGAATACCAAAAGCTAATAGACTTGGATTGAGGAATCGATTTAGTCCCTACACAATCACCATAATAGAATCGGTTCTCCAGATAGGTTAAAAGGAGTGGCCTTTCGGCCAAACAAGTTGATAAAGAATCCCTTACCACCATTCGGCCAACAACTACTTACCTAAATCCCCCTTGAAATGTGGTCACACGGAAAAGAGATGATGAAAACACCCCCTTCTACAATCGGTGCATGCCCAAAGAAGTGAGTCAAAGCTTCGGTTAAATCAAACCAAGAGAAGAAGGAAGATGAATGAGAAGAAAAAGAGGAGAAAGCTCCTTCCGAACCAAAAGATTGACGAGAGAAAATTTTACAATCAGCTACTAGCAAAACCGATAGGAAGGGTGCCCACACATGTCGTAACAAGAGGATTCAACCTAATTTCGGCTATGAAGAACAAGAAGCAAATGGCTAGGGAGATTCAGCTATGACCAAAAGAACAAGAAGGAGAAGAGAATAAGAGGGGTTTCGGTTATGTAGAAGGTGCAAGTCACAAATGGTGGAAAGAAAAATGAGGCACTAGGTTCGGTTGAAGAGAGAAAAGATGAGAGGGGAAGTAAACAAAAGAAGAATAGAATACCAAGAAGGGTTGAGGTTTTGATTCCACTACTCCCTCACAATGACCAAAAATGACCAAAAATGAATACTAAAAGCTCCTAAACACTTTCGGCACTTAACCACACAGATGTTATGGTTCACTTCAGCTCCCCACCTCCACTCTACCGAAATTTACCAACCCATTCACCCCTAGCCGAAATTCAACTCCACCAATTCCCCAAATTCGGCCAACTCTACCACCACCATCACCCCCATGATTCCCTTCTACTTTCCCTCTCCATCGCCCATTTGATTTAGTTTGACTCATTCAAACTCCCCAAAAGCCTCTCCACCACTTATTCAAATTATTTGACAAGGTCTTCCCTCTTTCCTTCAAAGTTT
Organism: Gossypium rotundifolium; assembly: GCA_025506655.1. Taxonomy (NCBI): domain Eukaryota; kingdom Viridiplantae; phylum Streptophyta; class Magnoliopsida; order Malvales; family Malvaceae; genus Gossypium; species Gossypium rotundifolium. The sequence continues at coordinate 19,094,418 of CP106733.1, read as the reverse complement.
GATCACCATCCAACCGCCTCCCTTACCTGAGCACAAAAAAAATAATACCCTCTTACGCTGCTTGAGGGAATCGAACACTCTTCCTCTCTGTTTCCCTTGTAACGCCACTCCCTGCATGCTAAGTGGCATCTTCTTGCCACTCTACCACTCATTTCCTTGTGTCATCAAATACAAGCAATGATCCTTAAAGCCTATCCCAGCTAGCTCCCCCCTAAAGTGCCCAAAAATAAAATTTTCACCAAGGCTTCATCTTAACCCCGAGCCTTCCCGGGCCCCTAAACACCCCCAAACAACAAGCAAAGTATACCACACATACAGAACCATAACAAATGCAAAGCCCCTAATTCTCAGATGTTACAGTTCTACCCCCTTAAAGAAATTTTGGCCTCAAAATTTACCTGGTCAAAAGAGATGAGGGTATTGCTGACGCATAACATCCTCTGGCTCCCATGTGGCTTCCTCTGAACCGTGATTCTGCCACCAAACTTTAACTAACAAAACTATTTTTCTCCGTAAAACTTTGACATCCCGATCTAGGATTTGAACTGGTTCCTCTTCTAAAGATAAATCAAGTCTTACATTGATTTCCTTCACTAGCACCACGTGAGATGGATCTGAACGGTAGCGCCTTAACATCGAGACATGAAATACATCATGTATCTGCCTCAATTTTAAAGGTAACTTAAGCTGATGTGCTACTGGTCCCACTCGTTTTAACACTCGATAAGGCCCGATAAACCTGGGACTTATCTTGCTCTTCCATCCAAACCTCAAAACTTTCTTCCAAGGTGAAACTTTTAGAAACACCTGATCCCCTACTGCAAATTCTATATCCTTACGCTTTAGATCAGCATAGGATTTATGCCTGTCAGAAGCCTCCTTCAACCGAGTTTGAATCAACTTAACTTTTTCCTCTGTCTCTGAAACCAATTCTGGACCCAACATCCGACATTCACCCAACTTTGTCCAGCAAGTAGGAGTACGACACCTTCGGCCATACAACACTTCATAGGGCGCCATCTGAATACTAGACTGGTAGCTGTTGTTGTATGCGAATTTTGCCAACGGTAAGAACTCCTCCCAGCTACCCCTGAAGTTAATGACACAACCTCTCAACATATCCTCCAAGATCTAAATTACCCTCTCGGACTGACCATCAGTCTGTGGATGAAATGCTGTGCTAAAGTCTAGTCTTGTACCCAATGCTTGATGCAGCACCTTTCAAAATCATGACGTAAACCTAAGGTCTCTGTCCAATATGATAGACACTGGTACCCCATGTAACCTTATAATCTCTGCCACATACAGCTTAGCCATCTTCTGCAATGAGTAGTTAATACGAACCGGTATGAAATGAGTGGACTTCGTCAATCGATCTACAATCACCCATACCGAATCTTTCTTAGTAGGCGTAAGAGGTAGCCCACTGACAAAGTCTATCGTTATCCTCTCCCACTTTCACTGTGGAATCTTCACCGGCTGTAACAATCCCAAAGCCAACTGATGTTCTACTTTCACCTGCTGACACGTCAAGCACTTTCCCATAAACTCGGTAATTTCTTGCTTCAACCCAGGCCACCAAAATTACTTACACAGATCCCGATACATCTTATTCCCACTAGGATGCATAGTGTATAGGCTACTATGCACCTCCTGAAGAATCATCTTTCTCAACTCAACATCCTTGACACGAAGACCCTTTTACAAAAACACAATACCCCATCACCGTTCAAACTATAATCCTCTACCCCACCATTCTGTACTTGCAGAAGTCGAGCACTTAAGACATCATCCGATAATTACTTCTCTTTAATCTAACTTATCCACGTCGGCTTCACTTGAAGTTCAGCAAGCAAATTCCCATCATCATACAAGCTGAAATGGGCAAACATCACCCTCAAATCTGCTATCACCTTCCAACTCAATGTATCCGCCACTACGCTAGCTTTACCCGGATGGTATTCGATCGAGCTGTCATAGTCCTTCAATAGCTCAATCCACCTTCGCTATCTTAGATTCAACTCCTTCTGGGTAAGGAGATATTTCAAGCTCTTGTGATCCGTGTAGATGATGGACTTCTCCCCATACAGGTAGCGTCTCTAGATCTTTAGAGCGAACATTATTGCAGCCAACTCTAGATCATGCGTGGGATAGTTCATCTCATGCGGTCTTAACTGCTGAGACGCATATGCAACTACCTTCCCTTCTTGCATCAGTACACACCCTACCCCTGTGTACGAAGCATCACAATAAACTACGAACTCCTTCCCCTTCTTAGGCTGAATCAATACTAGAGCCTCCGTTAAGATCCTCTTCAGCTTCTCAAAGCTTTCCTGCTACTTGTCAATCCAATCAAATGGTACTCCCCTACGCAACAACTTAGTTAAGGGTGCCGCAATTAAGAAGAATCCTTAACAAACCTTCTGTAGTACACGGCCAATCCCAAGAAACTTCGAATCTCCGCCACAGACTTAGGCGATTTCCAGTCCAACACAGCTTCAATTTTTCGATGATCAACACTAATCCCTTATGCAGATACAACATGACCCAGAAAGGTAACTTATTTCAACCAAAATTCACATTTACTAAATTTGGCGTACAACTACTTCTCCCTCAGAATCTACAGAACCACCCGAAGATGTGAATCATACTCCTCTTCCATTCTTGAGTAAACCAGGATGCCATCTATGAACACCATAACAAACTGGTCCAGATAGGGTTGGAATACCCCATTCTTTATATCTATAAACGTAGCTAGTGCATTCGTCAACCGAAACGACATCACTAAAAACTCATAGTGACCATAGCGAGTTTGAAATGCCGTCTTATGAATATCTGCTTCCTTGACCTTTAGCTGATGATATCCTGACCTCAAATCTATCTTCGAGAAGATTGAAGCCCCCTTAAGTTGATCAAACAAATCGTCAATCCTCGATAGCAGGTACTTGTCCTTAATCGTCAACTTATTCAACTGGCGGTAGTCAATACACATACGCATCGACCCGTCCTTCTTCTTCACAAACAACATCGGTACTCCCCACGGAGATACACTTGGTTGGATAAAACCACAATCCAACAGCTCCTGGATCTGAGCTTTAAGTCCTACCAGCTCCTTCGGCGCCATCCTATAAGGGGCGGTAAACAGTGGAGCTGTACCTAGAAGTAGCTCAATTCCAAACTCCACTTCACGATCTAGAGGCAACCTTGGAAGCTCCTCAGGAAAGACATCCACGAATTCCTTTACTGTTCTAACCTTATTAACAGATGCTTCTTTTGCATCCAAAGCACTGACAAAAGCTAGGAATGCCTTGTACCCTTTCCGAACCATCTTAACAGCCCTTATGTGGAAACAACGATGGACAAATAATTCATTCTTTCCCCTATCACAACCACCTCTTCGTCCTCTGGGGTACTCAACACCATTCGCTTAGTCGCGCAATCCAATTTAGTATGATATTTAACCAGCCAATCCATGCCTAAGATGAAGTCAAACTCTCCGAATGGTAATTCCATCAAGTTAGCCAGAAACAAAACTCCTTAAATTTCTAAAGGCACATCCCTAAATAATTTGTTCACCTCTACCGATTGTCCTAATGGGCTAGCCACAGTCATTTCTCTAGCAGCAATTTCAGATTCTATACTTAAAGTCTTAGATACAGTACAAGCAACATAAGAGTGGGTCGATCCAATATCAATCAAAGTAAGAAATGGCTTATCAGCTCTAAGAAACATACCGGTTATGACGTCCAGTACGTCGCCATCCTCTCACCGATGAGCTGCATAGACTAGACCCGACTGCCTTGTATCCGTATTACCGATACCTCTGTCTGGTGTTCTACGACCCCGACCAAAACCATTCCCTCTTCCAGCTAGACCACGACCTCTCGGGTTGCTGCCCACTTTTCCTGAACTGAGTAAAACTGTAATATCCCGATTTATGGCTTATGCATTATTACTAAATTGTATGAAATTACATGCCTGTGTGTGTTATGAATGTGTATTATGAATTTTTTGAACTTTATAAAATAGGAGAGTGCCTTAGAAATTATTAGATTTTAAATCTAATAAGGGGAAGCTAGGCTGAGGAGGCCTTAAAAAAATAAATAAGGGAAATTAGACACAAGGATGGGCTTGTCTAAGGGGCTTAGAGGCACTACTTAGGGCCTTTGTAAATGATGCCACCAATAGGTGTAAATGGGCCAAAGTTCGAGTCACAAGGGAAGCAAATTAAGGGAGATTTTATTTTGTCAGATAGTGGAGCAAAGAAGGGATGAAGACATGGACTCGGAGGAAGGAAGCATAGATTGGGTTGGAGTGTTAAAGATTTGGCTAAGGAAGAGTGAATTAGGGGATTTGATAAGAGAGGAAGTAGTGGCCGGCCTAAGGACTCTCTTGGGTGGTATTTTCGGCCAAAAGGGGAGAAGTGAGGCCATTCTTTTCTTTTCTCTTTTGCTTTCTGTCGAAATTCTCTAGTGAACCTCCTCTGTTCTCTGTTATTTTTTATTAAAGTCGAATATTTTCTTTCTCAAAATCCACCATTGCCAATTCTCTCTAAGACTTATGCATCCTCTTCTCTTTTCCTTTTGATTCCCCAAAAGTCGAATCTCAAGGTACTCTAGCCGATTTCTTCACCTTTTTTCTTCTTCTTTTCGCAAACTTCCAAAGGCCGAAAGCAAGTTCCTTCTAGGCCATAGTCGAATACTCAAAGTAGTCCTAGCTGAATATCTCTGTGAGTTTTGGTAAGGGTGCCGTCGCCTACAACATTAAGGGTAAGGATTCAATTGATGTCATATTATTATTATTTCTTTTAGCTGAAAAATAGGTGTCTAATCCCAATAATTCTCTATGGCTGAAACTTTGAAGGGTCTTTCGGGATTTGGTTGTGTCGACTACAAGTAGGAGATCACTCGGGATTTCAAAATCTAATGTAAGCAAAGTGTGGATTAGGCCGAAGGCCATTTATTCAAGTGTTAGGATTGGCTCTGGCATAGTGTTTGTAGGGATTTCGACATATATCAAGGACAAGTGATATTTTTGGGATTTTAGATTCGTAAAGGTAAGTAAATATACCAATCGGCCAAGGCCATATTCAGTGACTAGGATCTATTTCTTATTTATTTAAAAGCCGAAACTAACCAAGTCTAGTGACTTAGAATTGGCCTACTGCAAGAGAGAAGTATCACAAAGTTTTCAGGATTTGAGAAGTACTAAAATCGGCAAGCAAGGTAAGATTTCGATTACGTTTCTTCGGGATTTGATCATATGGCCGAATAAGTTTTGCTAATATGTCTAACAATGGCCGAATTTAGGAACTAAGATCTAAAGCGTTAGATCGGGATTCTTGGGATCTCAATTAAGCGCTAAGTAAATCAGGTGTGTACCCCACACTAAGCTTTAATTAATTGACAGTTATGTTTTAATTAATATGTTACAAGAATATGTTATGATGTGGCTAAGGTACCATGTAATGGTACGAAGTACTCAGGTGCATTTTCCTACTCCTACTATGAGTATGATAAAAATGACAATAGTGATAAGAATGTGAAATAAAGCATGATATTGCATGATATGTTTGACATGGGGCATATGGGTGATATGTAAAGGGGAAGTGAATTGGTGATTTTATACCCCAATATCTGAATGTGGTGACTTATGTCACAATATCTGAATGTGGTGACTTATGTCATGAATATTTATCTGGTGGCTATGCCACGAATTTTATAAGGGCGATGAGCACATCGACTGCAGCGATTGCCTTCGATGATGTGTAGCGGATGGAGGGTTGACTTAGTAGTCCCCACGGTGTGATGGTTGGTACGGGTGATGTGTAGCGGATGGTTAATTAGGTTTGGGTTCGAGTTTGTATCATTAATTATATATGTTATTATGTATGATTTGACATGCCTGAATTTAATTAAGACTTGTGTTGGTTGTACACATTGAGTCTGTTTGACTCACCCCTTGTGGGATTACTTTTTAGGTGACACTCAGTGATGGACCGGGTCGGCAGGAGCTCAAGGGTGGCCATGCTCAGCTTCGAGTCTATTTTATTTTATTTTGGGTTTTCTCTTTTTAAGTACTTTGAATTTAATTTGGGTTTTGATTTGATGTATTAAGGCCTTGTTTTGAATTGTTTACGCATGCATATTTACTTATTTAAGTATGACACGATCTTTATTAATTCAAAATTAAAGTCCATCTTTCTTAAGTATAAATATTAAATGTTTTGACACCTAATCAACACGGGTTTTAAATTCGAGCCCAACCCAAATCAACTGTTTTCAAAAACATGAAAAATTTTAGCAAAATTTCAAATAAGATCCGAATGGGTTTTCCTAGGAGCATACCAGATCCGGTCAGGGCTTGTGGGCCGGGTTTGGGGTGTTTCAAAAACCCTGACCTAATGGACGCACTTTATCCAACTCTTGTAGACAATCTCGAATCATATGGTCCTTAGACCCACACTTGAAACATCCCCCAATCCTTTTCCAACATTCTCCCGGATGCATTTTCCCACACTGAGCACATGGTCGAAACTGACCCACCACAGCAGACGTCAGAACTCGAGCTGGCCCATCAAACCTAGGCCTTTTTTGAAAACCCCCAGATGATCCCAACGACCCAAAACTTCTCTTGTTTTTACCTCGATCTTTATCCCTATTCTGTCTCTCAGTCCGCTTTATCTCCTCGGCTATTTTAGCTTTCTCAACCAATACGGCAAAGTCCCTCTCCCGCTGCGAAGCTATCAATACCATCAACTCATCCCATAGCCCATCTTCGAATCGCACACAACGCTCATTGTCAGTCATCACTATTCCTCGGGCGTAACGTCTCAAGAGTAGAAATTACGCTTTATACTCAGCCACAGATTTGCCCCATTGTACTAAATTTAGGAATGCTTTCCTCTAAGCATCCACATAACTTACCCCAATGTATTTCCCTTGAAATGCTGTCTTGAATAAATCCCAGTCAATTCAATCCACTGGAGTACCTTCTCTTACTGTGAGCCACCACTGATATGCCTTGTCTCGAAAAAAAGACACCGCTCCTTTTAATTTCTCCTCTACCGTGTAGTCTAGATCGTCCATAATCTGCTCGACTGCCTCAAGCCAATACTCAGCTACATTTGGGGCCACACCAAAAATACCCTTAAACATTTAAGCTCCGTTTGCTCAAAGTCGCTCAAGAATAGACTTCTGAGATACTGTCCCAGTGCTTGCCCTAGCAACTCGCTCCAACACACGCAGCATTGCTTGAGACAGGACATCATCCCTACTAGTTCTATCTTGAGATCCCGCTTCTGCCACAGGTGACGCTGGCGCTTCACCTTCAGGCTCATGCCTTGTTTTCGAGAACTTAGCCTCAACACCTCAGCCTCTACTACGGTCGCGTACAACACGTCCACATCCTCTGGCACTCATGTCTAATCTGGTTTACAAATTTTATGCATTAGCATTTCTTTTCAATACTTATTAACGAGTAGTTTTATGAGAATGGAGTTTTAAGTAGTTTTCCGAAAAAACATATATACCTAAAGGTTTCCATCTCTAAAGTAAAGTTCCTTAATTTTAGCTTCCTTAGCACAATATAACTACTCCATGCAATTCACCCGTTTCAGTCAGAAGGACTTACCGTATGGACTTGGTATCGGAGACTCAGGTGCCATGCTTCTAGAGAAACTTGCATACATATATATTCTAAATCACTTCTTGACCAATCTTCAGAAAACGTTTTGAACCCAAAACCCATGGCCAAGCTTTTTAACCTGGCTCTGATATCAAAATTGTAACACCCCAAACTCAGCCCAAACACCACGACCGGATCTGGCATATCACTTGGAAAGAATTTAAAAAAAACTTCAGAAAATTTTTAAGTCTTTTTTTTTTAAAACTCCAAGTTAGTAGTTCGTTCGATACTCATTATTCATTTAAGGAAAAATTTTAATTAGCCCAATCCTTGTGTTTAGGTGACATTTGAAAACATATGTTGTTACATTAGATTAAACTAAAAGTTTGTCGTAAAAACCTGTTTATAAAATCGTTAATCAAGTTATGAGAAAAACTTTCATTTGCATTCTGTAGAAACATTTTATCGATTATTTTGTATTCAGAACTTCTAAAGTTTAAATTGAAATTAAACCAATTTAATAGTGGCCTTATTACATAACAGAATCCCAAAAATTAAAGAAAAGTAAAATTCTAATTAACAAAAACCGTGCATGGCCACCTCGTAGTACTCTCCGGCCTAAATCCACTGCACTATGTATTACCTGTAAGAAGTTAAGCAAAAAGAGTGAGTCAAAGGACTCAGTGTACAATAGCCAAGCACCATCACTAGGCCCGAGCCCATTCATTTATCATATGGGCTTTAGCCCCTTTGCATAATCACATTGGGTGAAGCCCACTCGAAATTGGATTGGGCCTTAGCCCTAGAGCACAGTATAGCAGATATCATATGCAAAATGATGAAAAACCCAACCCAGCCTAAAATACCATCCACTACACACCACCCGTTCCTACCAATCACACTAGTGGGGATTTCTACAATCGACCGTCACCACTACACACCATCGATGGCAGTCATGCTGCAGTCAGCTGCTCATAGCCAAACTATGTGGCATAGCCACCGAAATAATGTGACAACGTCATCGAAGTATATGGCATAGCCAATGAAAATACTACCCCTTTCATCATTATCATATCCCCATATTCATGCACATACGATCATAGTGCTATGAATGCAACATATAATGCAACATATAACAGCATACTTAAAATATTCAAAGCATATGCATATTCATACCAACGTCAATACTTATCAAGCATAATCAGAGAATAACTCACCTGATGTTACGATTTTTACCCTCTATGGGTAACACAATAGTTCTTACTACGTTTTCGACTTTCCAAGCGACATATATATATTAACATACAAAAGAATGTGTGGGAATTACACACCTGTAAACACAGAGAACTAAAATCTTAATGGTGTTGACACTCTCAGAAGAGGGAATAACTGTAATTAGTCTGTTCATATTCAAATTCGGTCCACAACCTGGTGGAAAATCTCGAACGGTTGACACTGTGCACCGTTTGAACTTAGGGGCAGAGACTGCGAGTCCAACCCCCTCCCTTACTTGGCTGGCATTCGAATCCATGACAAGATCTTGATCAGGCATTGAAGAAAATAAAAGAGAAAATAGATGCTCAAAATGAAGAAGTCTCTTACCTAAATCGACAGAATACCGAAAGCTAATAGACTTGGATTGAGGAATTGATTGAGTTCTTACACAATCACCATAATAGAATCGGTTCTCCAGGTAGGTTAAAAGGAGTGGCCTTTCGGCCAAACAAGTTGATAAAGAATCCCTTACCACCATTCGGCCAACAACTACTTACCAAAATCCCCCCTTGAAAGCTGGTCACACAAAAAAAAGATGATGAAAACATGCCCTTCTACAATCGGCCCATGCCCAAAGAAGTGAGTCAAAGCTTCTGTTAAATCAAACCAAGAGAAGAAGGAAGATGAACGAGAAGAAAAAGAGGAGAAAGCTCCTTACCAAACCAAAAGATTAACGAGAGAAGAGTCTACAATCGGCTACTATCAAAACCAATAGGGAGGGTTCCCATACTTGTTGTAACAAAAGGGTTCAGCCTAATTTTGGCTATGAAGAACATGAAGCGAATGGCTAGAGAGATTCGACTATGACCAAAAGAACAAGAAGGAGAAGAGAACAAGAGGGGTTTCAGTTATGTAGAAGGTGCAAGTCACAAATGGTGGAAAGAAAAATGAGGCACTAGGTTCGGTTGAAGAGAGAAAAGATGAGAGGGGAAGTAAAGAAGAGAAGAAGAGAATACCAAGAAGGGTTGAGGTTTCGGTTTCACTACTCTCTTACAATGACTGAAAATGACCAAAAATGAATACTAAAAGCTCCTAAAGACTTTTGGCACTTAACCACACAAATGCTACTGTTCACTTCAACTCTCCACCTCCACACTGCCAAAATTTACCAACCCATTCACCCCTAGCCGAAATTCAACTCCACAAATTCCCCAAATTTGGCCAACTCTACCACCAACATCACCCCCACGATTCCCTCTTACTTTTCCTCTCCATCACCCATTTGATTTAGTTTGACTCATTCAAACTCCCCAAAAGCCTCTCCACCACTTATTCAAATTATTTGACCATGTCTTCCCTCTCTCCTTAAGAGTTTGATCACCATCCAACTGCTTCCCTTACCTGAGCATAAAAAAATAATACCCCTCTTATGCTGCTTGAGGGAATCGAACACTCTTACTCTCTGCTTCCCTTGTGACACCACTTCCCTGCATGCTAAGTGGTGTCTTCGTGCCACTCTACCACTCCTTTCCTTGTGTCATCAAATACAAGCAATGGTTCGTAAAGCTTGTCCCAGCTAGCACTTCCCTAAAGTGCCCAAAAATAAAATTTTCACCAAGGCTTCAACTTAACCTCGAGCCTTCTCGTGGCCCCAAACACCCTCAAGCAACAAGCAAAGCATACCAAACACACAGAAACATAACAAATGCAAAGCCCCTAATTCCCAGATGTTACATCTCCTCCGCGATCCACTTGTTCAAAACACTCCCGGTATGTAAGGGCAAATTCCTGATAAATTCTCTTCCCTAGTTCCTTCTTCAGATATAGCGTTAATGTTTAGATTTTCCAACATTTCTTTCATAGTCTCTTTTATTGACATCTTCTGTTCAGGGTGAATTGTTCCTCATGATACAAATGTTTTAGATATATAAGGAAAGATCATTGGTTCCTATTTGACCTCCTCACCGCTCAGTCGCGCTCTTCTTATTTCTTTATTTTTTTTCCAGCTCCTTCCTATTTTGCATCGCATCTGGCTTATATCCTAAACCAAAGTGATCTCATTTGTCTTTTAGCATCGGTCCCTCAGCCCTTCCTTGGAGGTATCTCCCGAGTCCTCTTTTCGGTAAGGCTCTTTTCCCAACCATCAGTTGCAAACCCATCCTTGTAGTCTTGGATATTTTGGGCATTAGGATCTTATTCCCTTAGATAATGGATGTTACGTTGACAAATTCCAACGATCAAAAGAAACATTCTATCACCTCATCGTCTGCCCTTATGTATGGCGTGTCATTGGTAACGGATGAAATAATGTCTTCTTCCGTGTTTATTGTTACCAGTCTACCCTCAGTTACCAACTTTAACTATTGGTGCAATAAGGACGACACTGCCCCCGCTAAGTGAATCCAAGGCCTTCCCAACAAGCAATTATAAGAAGGCTTGATGCCCATCACCAAAAAGTCTACTTCAAATGTGTTTCGACCAATCAAAAGAGGTATCTCAATCCTTCCCATTACCTTCCTTTTAATACCGTCAAATGCTCTTACTATGTTTTGGCATGTTTTCATATTAGAGCTATCCACAGGCAACCTGTTCAGTGTAGATAGGGGTAAGACATTCAAGACGATCTATTATCAATTAACACCCCTGGCAATGTGTATCCTTTACAGCGGGTGGTAATGTGCAGAGCTTTTGTAGATTCCATGCCTCCTAGCAATATTTCATCATCATTAAAAAAGATAAAATTATCAGCACTTATGTTATTGACCAGACGATCCAACTTGTTGACAGAGATATCATCTGCAATATAAGTTTCGTGCAGCACTTTCATCAATGCGCTACGATGTGTCTCTGAGCTTAAGAGTAAAGCCAGTACCGATATGCGAGCTGGCTGCTTGTGCAATTATTTTACAACACTATACTCGCTATGCTTTAGGAATTTCAAGAATTCTTTAGCCTCTTTCTTAGTTATAGGCTCATTGACAGGTGATCCAAGTTTGGCCGGCTTATCTTTCTTTTGTTCAGCCACTAAGGATTTTCCTTTAACAGGTTCAGCTTTTGTATTCGGGGAATCATAGCTCCTTCCACTCCACATGTAGAAACCCACATCCTGACCTTTTTCTGAAGTCCTAACCAGGTTTTCCTCTACCGGGATCGTCTCGTAGCAATCATAATTCCAGGAAACCCTTTTATTGTCCTTATAGAGAAAAGCTATGGGTTTTTGGATAATGACCCTTAGTGCAATTTGTTCTCTGACTTCATTAATTCTTGGTCGTGAGATATTACCACCTGGTGATTGACTCTATAGACCTTCTCTGTTGATCCTTCTTTTGAGGCATACACATCTTTTCCTTTTGGGCCTTTGGTATATACAAAGAATTCTAGCTCATTGTTATCCATCAGACCTTGTATTAGGGCCCTGAATTTAGTGCACTCTTGGATTTCATGACCCTCTTCATCGTGGAACTCACAGTAGTCCCTTACTTCTCCAAGTCTCTCCCTTAAATCCTGTGTGATTAATCATCCCTCTACCATTTTCTTCCAAACCCATCTCAGTGGGGTTTTCACTTCTGCTACATCCTTCTTAGTTCTCTTCCCTCCACTATTGATTATCGCGTTTACCCCTTTATCAGAATGACTAGCTAGTGAATTTTCTGCCATATTAGGTCCTGATGGATTATCAAACTTCACAATGCCCATCTTAATGAACCTTTCAATTAACTTTTTAAGAGCGATGCAGTTCTCGATTGAGTGTCCCATGATTCCAGCATGGTACTCACATTAAGCATTCGCGTCATACATTTAGGGAATGGATGTTGCATAGGTTTCAAGTAGAAAGGGATACCACATGTGCATCGAACAAATTTTGATGCAACTCCCTATATGTTATCGAGATAGGCGTGAACTAGAGTCTTTCTACGTTCAGCCTTGGATTGGATTCTTGCCTTGGGGCCCTGGTGGCTAGTAGTTACCGTCCTTAGCTGGCTTATAGTGATCGGTTTTGAATAACCCTTGTTCTACATACTTGCATTATTCACCTCATTTTTCTTCTTCCTCGGGGCTGATCTTTTGGCGCTTTCCCTTACGTTTATCTTCTCGCACCTTATTGTGTTTTCTATCATCTCTCCAGATATTACTATATCTGATAAGCTCTTAGTAGCTCTTAGTATTAATGAAAAGCATGGTTGTTTCGTTCTCCAAAAGAGGTGGTTGGACTTGCGTCGCTACCTCTTTCCATTTTTGGGCATACTGCCTAAAGCTCTCTTTTGGCTTCTTTTACATATTTTGTAGTGTGATTCTATCGGGTGTCATGTCTGGCACATGACTATACTACTTCATAAAAGCCTGTGCCAAATCCTTCTATTAATTGATTTTGGCACGGCTCAGTTGGTTGTACCATTTGGCTGCTGACCCGATCAAACTATCTTGGAAGCAATGAATTAATAATTGGTCATTATTAACATATCCTGTCATCCTTCGACAGAAAATCGTGATGTGAGCTTCAGGATAGCTAGTCCCATTATACTTTTTGAACTTTGGAGTCTTGAATTTTGGTGGGAGAACCAAATCTGGGACTAAACTCAAATCTATGACATCAATTCCCCAGTGGTAGTTAGTGTTTTTCATTGCTCTAAATTTTTCTTCTAATCATCTACACCTATCTTCAAGTTGCTTTGACAGTTCCACTCTTACTTTTTCCATTTCTGCCATATCATTTAGATCAGGAACAACGTGTTTGATTAGATTATCCTCTGGATTGGAGCTCAATCCCCATTGGGTAGTTCACTGGAGCCGAGGTACCGATTTGGTATTGTTGGGGTTTGATAGTAATGGGTACCCTTCGTGGACACGCCTTTGTAAAGTCTGGACAATTATCCAGGTACAACCTGAGGGATAGGTAGGGTCTTCATTATCATCCCCTGAGTTAACCGCAGTATTCTTCCTTTTTTCGTGTCTTCCAGTCAGCAACTGCATCAATTGGCTTATCATACTTCTTTGGGATTCTTGCATTTGATCCCTAATATCTTGTTGAATTTTGGCTAATTATTCTTACATATGTGCTTGCAATTGATCCTGCATATCTCTTTGCATTTGTTCTAATCTTTCCCATATTTGATCCATTGCTTTGGTTTTATGGCGGGTATTGTAGGTATATTTAGTTGGTAAACTATTGTTGGTTTCGAGGGTAACTGTCATAATTTTAATTAATTAGGGTCTTTTTTATGAAACTTGACGCATATGATGAAATGTAATACAGATGAATAAAATGAATGCAAAAAGAGGCATTGATTCTGATTCAATTTTATTAGAACAACTTTACTAGAAAGTAAATTTCTTTACATAAAATGGATTATATATACAGCTTTCCCCTAATACTCAAAGCCTTAACTTTCCTAAGAAGCCAAGCTAATTCTCGACCTCGATCTGATTCTGATTCATATAAGCTTAGTATGTCGACTTGAACTGCTAGGGTTTGCAAATGATCGGCCACCTCTCATACTTGAGCCATGACTTCACTCATGGTATGGTCTCTATCCTTGATCTGACCTTGAGAACAATGGAGTTTCTCTTTCCAATGTTCATTATTCGCTTCAAGGAGTTCAACTCGAAGCTCACAATTTTTTAGTGTAGTCTCGATCTCTTTTATCTTTCCTTTCAATTCTTCAATCTTGCTTAGGCTACCTTTCAACTCAATTGTGGAGTTGTGACTACGATGTTGATGAATTGACTTTTCTAACTCTGCCACCCGAGCTCTTAATCCCCCCATTTCATTTTGGCTTTCTAACAAACTCTTTTTTAGAGCATACTCATGTACTCGAGCATCTTGAAACCTTTTTTCCCACTGATCAGCTCTCATCTTTTCTTCTTTAATTTCTTGTCACCATTGCTCTAATATTTTACCCAAACTGGCAGTTCTTATTGACATACGCAGCTTCTTGTAATCCATTTTTAAATTATCTAAATCTTCTTCGGTGTTATTCTTTCCCTTCCTTAATTTCTCGGCTTCTAGCTTATGGATGTCGACATCTAATCCTAGCTGCATCTTTTCATTTCTAACTGTTCTATCCTCTTTCCCAATTCTGAATTCCTTTTCTCAAAGTCTTGCTTGATGATCTCTAACTCAAACGGGATTACTTGTAAGTGCTCTTCTATTGACCGAGTGATTTCTTGACTTAGCACACTGATGTTGTCGTTAACTCTTTTACCCCACCACCAATCATACTCGAAATTCATTATCAGACCTGCGGTGAATCTTTTCATTCTACGGGTTTGGTTCTAAGCAGTCGATATTTCACGAACCTTTTTCTTGTAGTTACCACATTTGTAAGAAAACCCACACTGAGCCAACCTTTGCGTTGCTGGTATGAACTGCCTCAATCTATACTATCTCAATACGAGCAAAGGAGCATATCCAATGGCTCCCTAAATCCCAAGTAGAGGAACCTAGTCAAAGTCTCCACACCGGTACAGAATCTCATTGGGGATCATCCAAGGGGCTCTCCATTCGACGTCCTTGTCTTGGAGACTTTAGAGAACTGCCATTCATTTTTCTTTCTAAATATCGACACGCCTCGGTGTAGCCACTAATTCTTTTAATGGAGACTAATTCCCAGAGAATACTCGATAAGAAACTTTTTCTACTTTCCAAAAGTGGTTGTGAAACCAAGCTAGCAAGATTTCTGCATACCCAATAAACCTTCCTTCAGTCGCTCTTCGGCATGCGCTCATAGATCTTAAGGTTTCAGCCAAGATTGTCGAGACGAGCGTGACCTTTTTGTTAAGCAGGTCAAATAAGTCTAAAACTGGCTCATCTGTATTGTAATAACCCGGTTTACACCCTAGTCAGAATAGTGGTTTTGAGAACACAAATTTGAGGTTAGAAAAATATTTTAAAATTATTTTTGGTCTTTATTATATTTGATATAGACTGTGTGAAAATTCTGTGTGGTAATTTTATCGATTGTGCACCGAATTAAGAAAAAGGAAGTGTAAAATGCTGTGTGCTGATTGTTAAGTGCTTAATTGTATTTGTCTTTATAATGAGGAGGCCTTATGTAGTAATTAAACTATTTCTAAGTTAGTGGATGAGTAATGGACGATTGTGCCACTCAAATGAATAAGTTTTATTTGTTATTAGTTAAGGGTAATTTAGTAAAAGGTGAATTAATATGTTAATATGATAAAACAACATATGATAAAACAACATGAAAGAAAAGCATAGTTATCATCTTTTTTGTCGAAAATCGGCAAAGAAAAAGAAGAAAGAATAAGCTAGGTTCGGCTAGCATTTGATTCAAATTAAGGTATGTTTTGACTTTGGTTTTTGATGATTTTTATGTTTTTGAGATTGTTGCTTAAACTATTATCAAGCCCACGTTGTAATTTGAGGAATTGATGATGTTTATGAGATGTGCCATTAATGAAATAGTGAGCTTTGTGATGAATATTGTTGTTAAATGGAAGATATGCGTTTAATGAACATGTTTTGTTCTTGGATTTGTGGTGAATTTAGCTAATTAGGGCTAAATTGTGAAAATGATAAATTGAATGACTAAAATGTAGAATAAATGAAATGTGTGGGCTTGTATGAACACAAGGAAAATTTGGCTAGGCTTGTGTGAAAAGAAATTATGTGAATTTGATGATTTTGTGAAATAGGGACTAAAGTGTTAAAATGTAAAAATGTGAGGGCTATTTTGTAAAATGCCCTAAATAAGTATGTATGGACTAAATTGAATGAATTGGTGATTTAATGGATTAAATTTGAATGTGTATAGACCAAGAAAGGAGAGGTTCGATTGAGATCGAGGCAAAGATAAAGTGCTCGATTAATCAACCGTTTCGATAGTTGACATCTGAGGTAAGTTTGGACATAATACGTATATTTAGTTATGTTTAATGCTAAGAAATGAATGGTATGATAATATTGAAATGTGAATTCTATGTGAGGGCTTGAGTTATGTGGCACTAAGTGTGCGTATTCGAAAATGTAAATGAGATGATTAGTAGTGTGTGTGCGAAATAATATAAGCTTCAACTTTGTGGTTTGCACTGTGTGTGCGATACCGATGTAAGATCAGTTTGGCATGGATGCACTAAGTGTGCGATGTTAATTAAGCTTTAGCTAACTATTTAGGTACTAAGTGTGCGATTGAATCGTAGAAGAGACGAAAGTTGATCGAAATGAAATAGTGAGTATTGAGTAGCAAATGTAATTGACAACTAAGTGTTGGTTAAGGTACGTTCCGAACCTATATGGTTGATGAATCTATGAATGAGATCATGAAATGTTAAATGAGCATATTAGCTTCGGATGGTATGATATATATAGATGTGAAATAATCTATATGATGGTTTGTTTTGGTTTAAATGTGTTATGTTATGAACTTACTAAGCTTTGGAAACTTACTGTGTGATTCGTTTCTCTACTTTGCAGTGTCAGTAAAGCTAGCTCGGATCTGGGGATCGTCAGTATCCCTATCATACTATTGGCAATCTATTTTGGTATTTTTGGAAAGATGTATATAGTTGAAATATGGCATGTATAGGCTAGAAGTTAAGATATGTTTTGAAGTATTTAATCATTGCCATGTGATTTGGCTTGGAAGTTGAATGATGTAGAATTTATGAATGACCTATGTATGTGGTATATTTCATGACTTTGTGGTTGATGAAAGATGTGATTTGAAGATGAATTATAGCATGAGTTACCAAATGCTTGATATATATATATATATATATATATATATATATATATATATATATATATATTTTGAGATTTACAATTGTTATTTTGAATGAACTTAGTGTGATGATATTAGGCATGGAAGTAAATGGCAATGTTAATGATTATTTGATGCATGAAATGGTATGGTTGAATGCAATTGAAAGCATGAATTGTTATTATATTGAATCTTGTTGATTAACCCTTGTGTGGGTGGCAAATTGGCCTTGCAAATGGCTTATTATGCATACATGGCTAAGAGACACGGGCGTGTGTCTCTGCCGTATGCTTTAAGGATCACTTTTAGGTGTGTCTGGACAGGGTACACGGTTGAGGGCCACGGGCGTGCATGGTGGCCATGTGATCAAGTCAGTAGCTAGCTTAGAAATACACGACCATGGCATATAGGCGCGCATAGTGTAACATCCTACAATAGGCGTGCATAGTGTTTGGCTGGTTCTGCTTGTTATTTTGGTGTGTTTGGGGGTCTTGGGAAGGCTTGGGGTCAAGCCAGAGTCTTGGTAAAAATTTTGTTTTGGGGCACTTTAGGGAGGAGAGCTGGTTGAGACAGGCCTTAAAAGTAATTTCTTGTGTGTGTTGACACAAGAAGGAGTGTGGTGGAGTGGCAAGGTGACGCCACTTAAGGAACAAGGGAGAGGCATCACGTGTAGGAGCAAAAGGGGAGGAGTTTGAATCACAGGAGCCTCAGTATGAAGCTTTATTTTTTTTTTGGCACTTGGATGGGGAGAAGGTGGATTCGGTAGGGACTCTTCAAGATGGTTGGTTGAATGAGTCAAAAGCATTTGAATGAGTGGTCATGAGGAGATGGTGGTGTTTGAATTGGTCAAATCGATTTAAACAGGTCATGGGGAGTGGAATTAGGAAGAAATCAATGTATTTGGTGAAGGGGGAAGGTGTTGGCCGAATTTGGGGAGCTTGGAGGGGAAATTTTGGCTATGAGTGGTTGTGACTAGGGAGTGATGGCATGGGGTGTGTGGGTTAGCAAAACCGAAGGCTTGGAAGAGTGTGTGCCAAAAATCACTTTTTGTTTCTTAGGCAATTTGGGTAGCATATTTGGTCATAAGAGAGAGGTAGTGTACTGCCGCATTTGCAAGTGTCATTTGAGAGAGGAGTAAAGCCGAAATCATCCAAAGAGCCTTCCCATTTCTTTTGCACTTTGGTTACTTTGTTCTTTTGTTACCAACGAAAAACCATAGCACTCTTTCTCTATTTTTCTTTCTCTCATCTCTTCTTCTTTACATCTTTTTCCTATAACCGAAACCCTCTTCTCCTCTGCTTCTTCTTTCTAGCCGAAACCTTGCAGCTTCTCCATTGACATCTTTTCTTTTTGTTCACTTTTCAGCCGAACAGCTCCTTTGGTCACAAGTGAATTGGTTTCATTCTGTTATTCGATTGTTAAAGGTAATGTTCTTCTTTTCTCTCTTTTGTTGAAAGCCGAACCTTTTTCTCCTTTTTTCGACTTATTTCTCTTTTCTTCTCTATTCTCTATCTCCTTCTTTACTAACCAAATCTCTGGTTCTTTTTCATCTCGAATCAATGTGCTCGTATAGCTTAAGGCGTGAAGGGCTATTTTTCTCTGCCGAATCTATTTTGGATTTTCACCATCAATAACGTAAGGACGAACCTTTGGTTCTCTCACAACTCATCTTTGATTCAGGGACAAATCAGTTGTTGTGCAGCTCATCATTTACCAAGGTAAAGGAATACTCTTTTTCCCATTTCCTTTTCTTTCTCTCGATTTTATATGGCCATGGTCGAATGGCTATTTGGCTTGGTGTTTAGATTTCGGCTAACCCCCCTCTTTTCTTTTCTTCTTCTTCTCTCGTTTAGAACGCTTACTCTAGGAAACCCATGTAGCCGAATGTTTTGAAGTGTGAAACTTGAAGGTCTGTTGACTGCCGAATCCTACCCTTCTATTCAGGTTCTTAAGGTAAGGAGCCCTCTTTTGTTTTTATGATCAGCCTATATTCTTTACTCTATCATAATCAACCCCTTGTTGGGGAAATCGTTGTTCACTATAGTCCGGTACTGATCAAGTCTCTTCATGGATGCTAGTGCTAGCCAATCTAATGAGGGGAGTGAACCCGTAGTCTCTGCTCTTAAATTCAAAAGACGTACTGTGTCAGCGATTCGAGACTTTCCACCGGGTTGTGGTAGTGAGCCGACGTCCGCCTAGGATAGATAAATTGTTGTTACCCCTGCTAGTGAGAGCGTCGACGTAGAGAGTATAGTTTTACGCATAATCAGGTGTGTAATGCTCACAGTCTACTGTATTAATCTATGTTAATGTTTGTGTTGGCTGAAAGCCGAACGACTGATTTGATAGTCGATATACCCTTGTGGGTAAGGTTGGAGACCACCGAGTAAGTTCTATTAATATGTCACTTGCAGATTATTGTATGTTTAAACTAATCATATGTTATACATTGAAAGTATGTTGCATTCATTACAGTATGTCAATATGCTGCATGGGCATTTGGGAAATGATTAAAAGGGGAAGTGTGATTATGTGACTTTGTCACGGTGGTCTGGAACCACGGTGGGCTGGCCCCATATATTTATTGAGTGACTATGTCACGGTGGTCTACGACCACAGTGGTTTGAAACCACGATATTTATTAGTGACTCATCTTGGTGGTCTAGAACCATGGTGGGTTGGCCCTACGTATACTATTCAGAGATCGTCACGGTGGTCTAGGACCATGGTGGGTTGGCCCTACGTTTATATATATTTTGTGACACTGTCACAAGTGGTTTGGGACCATGGTGGCAAAATGCCATGGGTGATTGGATGATTCAGGTGACCTAGAGGATGGAAAATTAGGTTGGGTTCGGGCAGCATTTCATGCATGATTATTTTGCTGTATGGTGTGGGCTAAGGCCCAATTGCCCTATGTTGGCTTAAAGCTGATTGCATTATAGGGGATTGACACACTGAGTCTCGATGACTCACCCCTTTGCTTAATTTTTGTAGGTAATCCTTAGATTGCTGCTTTGGGAGCCGAGGTGGACTTCGAGGTGGCCATGCAATATTTCTCGTAAACTCGTTTCTTTTTATTTAAACTTATTTTGAGTTTGGGATTTTATTATGTAATAAGGCCGCTATAACTTAAATGTGGGTTTTGATTTAATGCTGATATTATATGTTCTATAAACTATCGAACATGGGGTTTTTCTAAAGTTAAAACATAAACAAATAGTTTTCAAAGTGTTATCAAAAGACGGGTTACGAATAACTAATTAACTCGGAGATTTTATTAAAATCGCAACATCGTTTTCAAATGTCACATTTATGAATTTCCTTGATTTCGATTTTTTTAAAACAAAGTTGTTACAGCCTGTTTGATCAATTTAATATAAAGATGGTACGAAACCTTCAAACAAAAGTTTTAAATTATTATAATTTGAAGACACTCAACGAAATGTTTTCGGGGAATTCGATGTTTGGTTAAAATTTTCAAAAACCTCTTTTCCTGTAACATACCAGATTTGGTCGTAACGTATTGACCGGGTTTGGGGCGTTACACATAGTGACCGTGGGGATAAGTCAGTATGCTTTCTCTGTTTTGACACGGCCTAGACACATAGGTGTGTCTGGTAGCCGTGTGAGGCACACGGCCTGATTACATGGACGTGTGACCTCAACAGTAATAAAGAATATTTGAAATTTTAGGAAAAATTTTTAAGTGCTCGGTTTAGTCCCGACCTCTTTCTATCATATGTTAAAGGTCTCGTAGACCTAGATAAGATACTATATGTTTGTATTTGAGTATGTGTGATTGATGATTGACTTTGTACCGCGAAATAGATATGAAATGTTTTGATCGTTCAGTAATGCCTCCTAACCCTATTCCAGCGACGGCATCTGGTTAGGGGTGTTACATTTTATTGGTATCATAGCTACGGTTTAGTCGATTCTCAGACTAATGTAGCGCCTGTGAGTCTAGCTATAAATGCCATATGTGAAATTACGATAGTGTGATGAATCTTGACAGTTATAAATGTGTTTTTTGTATAGTAATGGATCCCAATCGAGCAGTTGCTGACGATATTGAAAGTAACGCGCCTGCTCCCGCTCAAGGGACCACCCCGACCACATCTAGGCCGAATGAAAGTAGTGAGGGAGGAGAGGCTAAGCAAGCCTTCTTCTAAATGATGAGTGAGTGTTTTTCAGAGTTCGTTCGAACGAATCTGGCTGCTCTACAACCTCCACCCCCACAAGTACCTGCTGTGCCACAAGCTGTAGATCCGATCCGGCTAAATAAGCCTCCTGTGGATAAGATTCGTAAGTATAGGGCCGAAGAGTTTAGAGCCACAGCTGATGACGATGCTGAGTGAGCCAAATTTTGGCTCGAGAATACAATTTGGGTATTCGATGAAATGTCGTTGACTCTTGAAGAGTGTATCAAGTGTGCAGTTTCTTTGTTAAGAGATACGGCATGCAAATGGTGGAAAACATTGAGATCTGTGGTTCCAAGAGAGAGAATCACCTGGGATTTCTTTCAAGCTAAATTACAAAAGAAGTATATCAGTCAATGATTCATTGACCAGAAAAGTAAAGAGTTTCTTGAGCTGAAACAAGGCCGTTTGTCAGTCACTGAGTACGAGCAAGAATTTGTGAGATTGAGCCAGTATGCATGGGAATGTGTTTCAACCGAAGCTACTATGTGTAAACGCTTCATAGAAGGATTGAATGAGGACATTAAGTTGTTGGTTGTGAAACTTGATATAAACGAATTTTTTGTATTAGTTGAAAGAGCATGCAAAGTCGAGGAGCTTAGTAAAGAAAAGAAGAAAGCTGATTCTGAAGCTCGTGAAGAAAGAAAAAGATCGATGAGTAAGTTTTTTCAACCTTCGACGAAGAGATTTAGAGATAAAGAAATCGATCAAATACTTCATTTGGACATTCGAATAGAGACCGCGCAAGACTAAGTGTTGGTCTGAGAACTCAAGCTCCAATAGAATCAAGTGTTGATAGTGCCAAAAGCAACAAACCTGAGTGTAGACAGTGTGGAAGACGACATGTGGGAGAATGCTGGGGTAAGTACAACAATAAATTTTGTTATAAATATGGATCACGAGATCACTTCATTCGAGACTGCCCAAAGATGGCTGCGGAAGAAAATATTCAGAATGTGAAATCGAGTAATGTAACGGTTAGGGGTAGACCACCCAAAAACACAGGAAATGTGAATGGAAGCCAAAGAGGGACTACCGATACGGTTGTGAGATCAGAGGCGAGAGCACCTGCCCGAGCTTATGCTATACGTGCGCGAGAGGAAACATCATTGCCAGATGTCATTACTGATACATTTACTCTATGTGATACTGATGTGATTAAATTGATAGATCTAGGATCTACTCATTCATATGTGTGTGTGAACTTAGTATCGAGTAAGACTCTACCTGTTGAGTCTATTGATTTTGTGGTTAGAGTATTGAACCCCTTAGGCAAGTGTATCTTGGTGGATAAAGTATGCAAGGATTGCCCATTAATGTTTTGAAATGTCTATTTTTCGGCTAATTTGATGTTGCTACCATTCGATGAATTGGATATCATTCTGGGTATGGATTGGCTCACTTTACATCATGCTATTGTGAATTGGAAACGAAAGAGTATTGAATTGAGATGTCAGAACGGTGAAATAGTTCGAATTGAATCTAGTGATATGAAAGGAGTACCAGCAGTTATATCCGCGATGAAAGCTATAAACTATGTGAGAAAGGGTTGCGAATCTTATCTGCAGATATGATTGATACAAAAGTGTCAGAAAAGAAAATTGAATATGTCCCTGTGGTTTGTGAATTTCCAGATGTGTTTCCTGAAGAACTACCGAGATTACCTCCGAATCGAGAAGTTAAATTTGGTATTGAATTAGTGCCGGGGACTACTCCTATTTCGATAGCTCCATATAGAATGGCACCAAAAGAATTGAAAGAGTTGAAGTCTCACTTGCAAGAGTTGACTGATAGAGGGTTTGCAAGACCGAGTTTCTCACCCTGGGGTGCTCCTGTGTTATTTGTGAAAAAGAAAGACGGTACTATGTGAATGTGTATTGATTACCGAAAATTGAACAAAGTGACGATAAAGAACAAATAGCCATTACCTCGTATCGATGATTTGTTTGATCAGCTGAGAGGAGCTCCAGTGTTTTCTAAGATAGATTTGAGATCGGGCTACTATCAGTTGAGAGTTAAAGAATCCGATGTGCCGAAAACTGCTTTCAGAACAAGGTACGGACATTATGAATTCATAGTGATGCCTTTTGGACTAACGAATCTCCTGGGGTGTTTATAGATCTGATGAATCGGATATTCAGACCGTATTTGGATCATTTCATTGTGGTGTCCATTGATGATATTTTGATCTACTCATGTAATGAGACGCAGCATGCCGAGCATTTGAGAATTGTGCTACAAACTCTGCGTGAGAAACAATTGTGTGCCAAATTTAACAAATGTGAGTTTTGGTTAGGTAAGGTTGGATTCCTGGGGCATATTGTATCAGCTGCGGGAATACGTGTTGATCCGAGTAAAATCTCTGCTATATTAGAATGGAAGCCTCCGAGAAATGTGTCTGAAGTCCGTAGTTTTCTGGGACTAGCGGGATATTATAGATGGTTTGTGAAAGGCTTCTCGATGATTGCAACTCCATTGACGAAGTTGCTACAAAAAGATGTTAAATTTGAGTGGTTAGAAAAGTGCCATTAGAGTTTTGAGCGGTTGAAAGTATTGTTAACAGAGGCGTCAGTGTTAGTTCAGCCTGAATCGAGCAAAGAATTTATAGTTTATAGTAATGCATCGTTAAATGGTTTGGGTTGTGTGCTGATGCAAGAAGGAAAAGTTATTGCTTTTGCTTTGAGGCAGTTAAAGCCGCATGAAAAGAATTATCCGACGCACGACCTTGAATTGACAGCAATTGTGTTCGCATTGATGATTTGGCGTCACTACTTATTTGGTGAAAAATGTCATATTTATACTGATTACAAGAGCTTGAAGTATTTGATGACTCAGAAAGAATTGAATTTGAGACAGAGAAGATGGTTAGAATTGTTGAAAGACTATGAACTTGTAATTGATTATCATCCGGATAAAACTAATGTTGTAGCTGATGCTCTAAGCCGAAAGTCTATATGCGCTTTGCGAATAATGAATGCTTAGAAAGATCTGTGTGATGATAGTGCAGTTTTGGCCGAGTTGAAAGTAAAGTCGATATTTGTACGTCGGATTTTTTATGCCCAGAAAAGTGATGTTAAAATGATGGCTAAACGAACTCAGTGTGAATTGAATGTTGATTCAGAATTTCGATTAGATAGTGATGATTGTCTAAGATGTAGAGATCAGATTTGTGTTCCAAGAAATTCAGAGTTGACTCAGATGATTTTGAATGAAGCTCACAATGGTCAAATGACTGTTCACCCGGGGAGTACAAAAATGTATAATGATTTGAAATAATTTTATTGGTGGCATGGTATGAAATGGGACATCTCTGACTTTGTGTCAAAATGTTTAATTTGTCAGCAAGTTAAAGCTAAACATCAGGTTTCGTCCAGTTTGTTATAGCCGATCATGATTCCTGAATGGAAATGGGAGAGAGTTACGATGGACTTTGTGTCAGGGTTGCCTTTATCTCCGGGAAAGAAAGATACAATCTGTGTGATAGTTGATAGATTGACGAAATCATCTCATTTTGTTTCGGTGAGAACAGATTATTCACTCGATAGATTAGTTGAATTGTATATTGCTGAGATTGTGAGATTGCACGGGGTGCCACTATCTATTGTATCTGACAGAGATCCAAGATTTACCTCACGATTTTGGAAGAAATTACAAGAGGCTTTAGGCACAAAATTGCATTTCAATACTGCATTTCATCCGCAAACAGATTGTCAGTCCGAGCGGATCATTTAGGTTCTCGAAGATATGTTGAGATGTTGTATACTTGAGTTTGAAAGTACGTGGGAAAGACATCTACCGTTGATTGAATTCGCATATAATAATAGTTTTTAATCTAATATCAAAATGGCAGCATATGAGGCTCTTTATGGACAAAAATGTCAAACACCATTGTATTAGACTGAACTGAGTGAGAATAAGATTCACGAAGTTGATTTTATTAAAGAAACTGAACAGAAGGTGAAAGTAATTCATGACAGTTTGAAAGCGGCCTCAGATCGTTAGAAGTCTTATGCGGACTTGAAACTAAAAGATATTGAATTCCAAGTTGGTGACAAAGTGTTTTTAAAAATATCTCCGTGGAAAAAAATACTTCTATTTGGCTGGAAAGGCAAGCTGAGTCCGAGGTTCATTGGGCCATATGAGATCATTGAAAGAGTTGGGCCGGTTGCTTATAGATTGATGTTGCCACCTGAGTTAGAAAAGATTCATAACGTGTTTCATGTGTCGATGCTTCGACGGTACAGATCTAATCCGTCTCATGTGATTGCTCCTAGTGAGGTTGAGATTCAGTCAGACTTGTCGTATAATGAAGAACTAATTCGAATCTTGGTACGAGAGACCAAAGAGTTGAGAAACAAAAGAATTTCCTTAGTGAAAGTGTTATGGCACAAACACGGAGTGGAAGAGGCTACGTGGGAGCCTGAGAACATTATGAGAGAGGAGTATCCACACCTATTCATAGGTAAGATTTTTGGGGACGAAAATCCCTAAGGGGGGAGAGTTGTAACAACCCGATTTAGACCCTAGTCGGAACAGTAGTTTCGAGACCAAAAATCTGAGGTCAAAAAAATATTTTAAAATTATTTTTGGTGTTTATTTTATGTGATATAGTCTGTATGAAAATTCTGTGTGGTAATTTTATCGATTGTCTCAGAATTAAGAAAAAGGACTTAATCGCATAAAGTGTAAAATGTTGTGTGATGATTGTTCAGTGCTTAATTGTAGTTGTCTTTATAATTAGGAGGCCTTATGTAGTAATTAAACTATTTATAAGTTAGTGGATGAGTAATGGACGGTTGTGCCATTAAAATGAACAAGTTTTATTTGTTATTAGTTAAGGGTAATTTAGTAAAAGGTGAATTAATATGTTAATATGATAAAACAACATGAAAGAAAAGCATAGTTATCATCTTTTGTGCTGAAAATTGGCAAAGAAAAAGAAGAAAGAATAAGCTAGGTTTGGCTAGCATTTGATTCAAATTAAGGTATGTTTTGACTTTAGTTTTTGATGATTTTTATGTTTTTGAGATTGTTACTTAAGGTAACACCCCAAACCCGGCCCATGCGTTATGACCGAATCTGATGTGTCACATGAGGAAAACATAAAAATCCTTGTGATTCGTACTAAAATAGATATTGATTTGTTATAAACAAGAAAACAAATTTGATTTGAAATATTTGATGAAATACAGAGTAAACAAGTTTGGATGTAAATATTTGATAAAATACAACTATTTTTGAGAGGTTGATTGATGAATCAAAAATCAAGGCAGTGAACTTTAAAACCGTGATTTTTAGAAATGTAATCAATAATTTGAAAGAAAGTTCGAGTTAAAATCATTTGTAAAAGTTTATTATAAAATCCATTTATTAATCAACTTTGGAAAAACCATTGGTTATGTTTTTAGAAAAATCTCCATTTTAAAAATAATTCAAGCAACATAATAAATACGTCCAAACATAAAACAAATTAAAGTTTACCCCAGAGGCCTTATTACAACTTTAAAACTCGAAATAGTAAAGGTAACAAAATAATACGGAAAAGTAGTTTACTAATGTTTGCAAACATCATTTATGAAGTATGGCCTCCGCCGAGTCATCCATGGCCCCAAGTCCTCGTCACTGAGCGTTGCCTAAAGGGATTAAGAAAAGAAAGGGGGTGAGTTACAAGAACTCAGTGTACAATCCCCTTACCGTTTTCACTGGGCTTGAACCGATTTAGCAAAAAATTGGGCCTGAGCCCATATAACAATAACTTGGGCCAAAGCCCATAAAGCATAATCTTGGGCCAAAGCCCATTTACAAAACAGAATATATCAAATGAATCAAATGAATGTAATGCAATCCCAAACCAAACCTAGTAATCCATCCGCTACACACCACCCGTACCAACCAACACACCTGTGGGGATCAAGTCAACCCACCCCGCCAACACACCAATCGCAGGCATTAAGCCATTTATAACAAATTTAATTGTGGACAAACCACCAGAATAACAGAATATATGTGGCATTGCCACTATACAGATTTGTGGCAGAGCCACCAAAATATGTGGCAGAGCCATTAGAACTTCTCCTCAACATTATCCCATCCCATGCAAAATCATGTATATAATGCATAACAAATCATGATTTTTACAATATAACAACAATAATTTATTTGGATATTCATTACAATAGTACGACCCATTATATCAATTTATCAAAAAGGCCCATTAAGGAAAATATCAGATTGGCCCATTTAATAAAAATGTCAGATCAGCCCATTTAGCAAAAATATCAAGTTGGCCCATCTAGCCATAATATCAGATTGGCCCATTAATCAATATGTCCATTCGACTCATAAGGCAATATGTCAATCCAGCCCATTAAGCAATTTAGTATTTTGGCCCATTAGGGGCAATTTCGTAATTCAGCCCATGAGGACCATTTTCTTAATTCAGTAATTTTAACCACTAAGGGTAATTCAGCAATCTTGCAACCCAGGAGTATTTCTGTAATTTTTACCCATCGAGGGTATTTTCAAAATTTCGCAACTGTGGACTTAACTACTAATTTCGGCATTAAAAATTGAAACTGTCCATCTGTGTCATATTGACTAAATTGATTATAAATTTAGTTAGAAATCTTTAAATCTAAATCCGTAAATTTTCCTTGAAACTAGACTCATATATCTTCTTATTACAATTTTTCTAGAATTTTTGGCTAAACCATATAGTACAGTTTATTCCATAAAATTTCCCTTGTTTCATTGTCCAACGATTCTGACCTCTCTTAACTTAATTTCAAATATCTCACTGTACGGTTTTCATATATTGCTTCCACTTATTTCTAATGAAAATAGGCTCACTAAGGAATCTATACATATAAATTATAATCCATAATTCACTTTATAAAATTTTATAATATTTTTCCAAGGCAGATAAGAGAACCACAAAGTCAATCAAAACCAGTCTCACTAAAATTAGAATATCACAGAAAATAAAATTCATTTTCCTTCTCTGTTTCTTTCATATCAAAATAGACACAGTAAATTTTATTCAATATCTTATTCAATTTCAAATTCCCTTTCTCGTATTTTTCATGATTTTTCAAAATCATGTCACTGCTACTGACCAAAACTGTTTCATTACAAAAATATGGTTACCACTATGAACCTACACACGCTCGAGTGATCACAGATGCCAGTTTCCAGTTTTCTTTCGTATTTCGACTAAATCACAGAACATTTCATGAAATTTTTTAGAGAAGTATGAGATTACACACCATTTCAAACATGTATTCAGAAAGTACGGGATTACACACCTTGATTAGGATTCCTGTAATACCCTGGGTGGGGGGCTATTTTGTTGTTGCATTGTTTGCATGTGTCTGGCCTGCAATGTTGTTGTTTTTGATGTTTTGGGGCTTAGTTGTAAGCCTGATGTAAGCCTGAGTGGTAGGAAAAAAATTTTAGTTTTTAAGCTTTAAGTGAATGGAGCTGAAGGAGCTAAGGGGTTATAGGTATTTTTAGGTGAATTTTTAGCACAAGAATTGAGCTAGTAGAGTGGCAAGGAAGGCGCCACTTAGAGCTTGTGTGTGACGCCACTTGCAAGGGGAGGAGGTCCTGTGTTCGAGCTGAAGAAGCGTCACATTTTGCTTCTATTTTGACGGCATGGAGGAGGAGAAGTAGTGTGTAGTTCAAACTCTGCCATGGACCAAGTCAAATATTTCAAATGGTGGGTTGAGAGGAAATTAAGGGATTTGACTAATTCAAATCAGTTTGAATTAGAGGCCATGGGTGAGCTTGGGAGGTGGCCGAATCTTAGAGTCATCATGGGGGAGTGGCCGATTTTGGTGGATAGGTGGAAAGTGCCGATTCTCTTAGGCATTTTTGGGTTTTTTTTTTTCTTTTCTTTCAGTCAGCTTGTGTCAAAGCCAAGTATTTTCTTTTGTCAATAGCTAGCCGAATTTGCAAGTAAGTCTCTCATTTTCTTTCTTGAAACCGAAAACCCCCAAGCAACATATACCTTGCCGAAACTTGCTTTGTTTTCTTCCTTCATTTTCATTGGCAGCTGAATGCTCTTTGAGTTCTCAAGCTTTTATTTCTTTTTGCTTTCTTTTTTTTTTTTATTATCTTTGGCCGAACCATATACCCTCCTACCTCTCTTTTACTTTTTCATTTGTGTTGTCAAATAATCATCTTCTTCCTCTCATACTTTGTCTTGCTTTCTTAAAAACTCTTGTGCCAAAACTCACTTTGCCTCCTTAGCCGAACCTTCCCTCTCACTTCTAAATCTCCCATAGACGATTTCTTCTTTTCTTTTGAATCACATTTCTTTTGTTTTAACCCTCCAAGGCTCTAGCCGAACCCTCTTCTTTCTTTTGTTTAGTGTTGGCCAAAGTCTCAAGCAAGGGTGGTCTCATCTCTTTTTCTCCAATCGGGTTTTAGAGGAAGGTTAGTGCTAGGTCAATGCCTATTTCTTCCCTCCTCGTTCTCGTCGACTTTTGCAAGGTAAGAGTTGATTATTGATTGAAGTGTGTTAATCGATTGTTTTGGAACCATTTTGTTATAGGGTCTCCGGATTTCAAAGGCAGCGAAGCCTCCACTTGTGAGTGATCGGTTGGTAAGTGGTGGTAAGGGTTGGTTTTATTAGTCTATTCTCTTAGTTTCGTTAAGCCAAAGTCTTCAAAGGATTAATTGTTCTTCTTAATAGGGTGTGGCCGATTGTCAGAGGAACCATCAGTTGGTTCGGATTTGGTAGGAAACCAAGTCGTTTGCAAGGTAAGGGTTCAAACGTTAACCCTTTGGGTTTATTTGGGTTGGCCAAATGGCCTTGGTCCTGATGTTCATGTTTGGCCGATTATAGGAACAAGGTAATCGAGGGCCTTAGATCGGTTCTTTAGGATTAAGGTTTGCGTTTTAACAGGTGTGTAAACTAACACACTATTTACTTAGTAATATGCTTAATAACCTGATTGTTTAATAAAGTCAAACAAGATGGTTGATTGATATGATACCCTATGGGGTATGCGCACGATTCGGGTAAGTCCGCTTCATTACGAAGTTCTTTATTGATATATGATATCATGATCTATGATGCATGTGTTGTTAGATGCAATATTAACATGTTAGCATGATTTGCATGATTGGCATACTTTACATGAGTCGGTATGACATGTCTATGGGTGATATGAGAGGAGGAGAATATGATATCCGTGTCTTTGGGACACCAGAGGTTTGGCACCTCCAAAGGGTTTGGTACCACAGATCGATTTATTGTGACTTTGGGTCACCGGAGGTTTGGCACCTCATAGCGACTTGTCCCAGGTGGCTATGTACCACGAAGGGTTGGCCCCACGCTTGATATTACGGATCGCCGCCATGATTTGGTATCACACGGGTTGGCCCCACAACCTGACTATTCGTGACTTTGGTCACCAGTGATTTGGTTTCACATTTGTGTCTTTGGGACACTAGAGGTTTGGCACCTCATAGTGACTCGTCCCTGTGGCTTAGTACCACCGTGGGTTGGCCCCACTATTGAGATACGGATCGCCGCCATGATTTGGTATCACACGGGTTGGCCCCACGATGGATTATTCGTGACTTGGTCACCAAAGGGTTTGTTACCACATTGATGGATATCGTGACTTTGGGTCACCAGTGGTTTGGCACCACCAGTGGTTTGGTACCGCATGGGGTAGGAAAGGTGATATGGATGGTTAGGATCGGGTGCATTAATTGTATTGCTTTGTTATGATGTGTGTTAGTATGTTGCATTCATCGGGAGGAGGTTTATGCATTGAGTCTTGCGACTCACCTTCTCCCTTATCATTTCAGGTGACACTTAGATCGCGGACATGGAGCCGGGTGGACTCGAGGTGACCATGCCAAAAAAAAAAATAAATTCGGAGTTGCACTGATTTAAAAACTTGGTACTATATTTCATATTTTCTTTTATTTGGTTTGTTGGGATTGTAAAAGGCCTTTTTAAAATTATACTTTGGTTATATATATGCTTAGATTTGATTTCAACTATGCCTTAACAAATTATTGGGTTAATAATGGATAAAACTTGGAAAGATAAGGTTTTTAAAGCTACAAAGCGATATGTTTTAAACTTTACCATCGGGTATCACGCTGTAATATAAAAATGGATGCAACTCAAATGTTTTCCAAACTTAAACTAAGTTCAAAATGTTTTTTTTTTGTAACTAAAAAGGAATGACTCGAATTTCCAAATGATATAAATTGGTTTTACTATTAGATCCAGCTAAGTTTTCAAAACTTCCGGGTTATCAAAATGCACTATCGATTTCAAACAATCATGCCCAAGATTTTTACAAAGTACAAATACAGCGAAGAGTTTTCATCAAACCTTTGTCCGAAAACCTAACCTCTCAAATGCGTTTTCCCCGTAACATACCAGATTCGGTCGTGGTGTATTGACCGGGTTTGGGGTGTTACAATTTTGGTATCAGAGCCTAGGTTCAAAGGCTCGGCTGTGGGCCCGAGGCTCAAAATGTTTTAAAGATTGGTTTAAGTGATGTTGTTTTTAAATAAATGGTTTGAAAGGCATGGCACCGAGACTTCGGTACCAACCCGCCCAGGTAAGTATCCCTTACTATTGCTTGAGATTTTTGGTGTGATGTGACTGAATGACTAGCTGTAGTAGATTACTTAGAAACTGAAATCGATAGGACTCTGTGGACTCACGAAACAAAACTTCTTTAATAAGAGATATTCATAAGAATCTTGCCTTTAAAGACAGTGGAATATTTACTAATGCATAAACTTCTAATCAGACAGGACGAGATTTTAGTCATGAATGCTCGGGGTGGCCGTGGTCGTGGACGTGGTCGGGGTAGGATGACAGTTTCTGAACCAGTAGGGTCTGGTCAGAGGTCCAAGAATGAGATACTGCACCACCACCACCGGAGGTGGCGAAGTTTCGAGAATGACCGGGGACGACGCAGTGTCACAGGCGATGCTACGAGTTCTAGAAAGGGTAGCTGGAGTAGGTGGAGGCGCGGGAGCTCAAAAATCTGTGCCTGAATGACTCCGAGCAAACGGGGCTGAGGTATTCTAAGGTGTGTCTAGTGTGGCTCCCAGCACGGCTGAGTATTGGCTGGAGGCGACGGAGCGGATCATGGATGATTTGGATCTGACTGCTAAAGAGAAGCTAAAGGGGATAGTATCACTTCTTCGAGATGAGTCATACCAGTGGTGGCTCACGGTTCGGGATAGTGTTGCAGTAGAAGATCTTACTTGGGATTATTTTAAGGCTGCATATCAGAAAAAGTACATTGGATCTAGCTACATTAATGATCAACGGAAGGCATTTCTGAGGCTGGTGCAGGGGAGTAAGTCTGTGTCGGAGTACGAGGCAGAGTTCTTGAGGCTGAGTCGGTATGCTAGGGGCATTGTGGCTACTAAACATGAGAGGTGTGTTCGATTCGAGGATAGTCTGAGAGATGAATTAAGGTTGCTGATTGTTCCACAGCAGGAGCGTGAGTTTACTGTCCTGGTAGAAAAGGCTAAGGTAGACGAAGGGGTTAAAGAGTCTGTGAGGCAGAACTTGGATAGGAACAGGTATAAGAGGAGTTTTGGATCTTCTGGGTCAGCAGGTAATCCTCAGAAAAGGGCTAGACAGTGGGCCAATCACCGTAGGTTCGTTCTTTGCGCTAATCGTGGACCGCCACAGTGTAACCATTGTGGGAAAGCTCATTGGGGAGGATGTTGGACTAGTGGAAGAGGATGTTTTGAGTGTGGTTCACTGGACCACCGCGTGAGGGACTGTCCGCGTAAGTTAGCTAGGATTCAGTCTGAGGGTCAGGGCCGTACTCAATTTCAGAATAGTGGACCGCCACCGCAGAGGGGTCGTGGTAACGGTAGAGGAGGTAATGGTTCTGGTCGGGGCCACGGAGCAGCGGGCAGAGGTGCGGGTAATTCTAAGGTAAGACAGCCTGGGTTAGTGTATACAGCGAGGCGCCGAGAGGAGCGCGACGCACTAGACGTCATAACCGGTACGTTCTTGATCTTTGGTTCTTCATTTACTGCTTTGATTGATGTGGGTTCAACGATTCATACGCTATGCAGTAGCATAGTGAAGACCATGGATTTAAACTCGAGATATCTTCTAGGCGGATGACCGTAATTATCCCTCTAGGTCACTCAGTAGTTGTAGATAAGTCAGATAGAGATGTACCCTAGAACTCCAAGGGTAGTGTTTGAGGTCGATCCGATGGAACCGCCGCTTGGAGAGTTCGATCCGATTCTTGGGATGGACCGTTGGTTAAGTACCGAGCAAGATTGGATTCTTGCGCGGCTAAGCGCATGGTTCTAAGGATGGCTAAGGGTGATGAGGTGGTCATGATAGGTAATAGAAGAGATTACTTATCCAACGTGGTGTCCGCTTTGAAAGCTGAGAAGATGGTCAGGAAGGGCTGTGAAGCATATGTGGTTCATGTGTATGCCTTGGAGGCTAAGGAGTCTGCTGTAGGGAAGGTTCACCAGTTAAGGAATTTGTTGATGTGTTTCCAGATGAGCTTCCGGGATTGCCACCGGATCGTGAGGTGGAGTTTGGAATAGATCTATTACCCGAAACTACGCCAGTGTCTATTGCTCCGTATAGGATGGCGCCAAAAGAGTTAGTAGAGCTTAAGGCTCGGATCCGTGAGTTGTTGGATCGAGGCTTTATCGTGCCAAGTGTTTCACCTTGGGGAGCGCCGCACTTTTGTCAAGAAGAAAGACGTACTATGCGGATGTGTATAGACCACCGCCATTGAATAAGTCGACGATCAAAAACAAGTATCCGCTGCGGGATAGATGACTTGTTTGATCACCGGGGTGCATGGGTATTCTCAAGATCGATTTAAGATCCGGTATCACCAGTTAAAGGTGAAGGAGGCGGATATCTACAAGACGGCATTTCGTACTCGGTATGGGCACTATGAGTTTCTGGTAATACCGTTTGGGTTGACTAACACGCCGGCAGCATTCATGGATATGATGAATAGGGTGTTCCAGCAGTATTTGGATCAGTTTGTCGTAGTATTCATAGACGACATCTTGGTGTATTCAAAGACTGAGGAGGAGCATGATGCGTATTTGTGAGTTGTGTTACAAATTCTAAGGGAGAGGCAGCTTTATGCTAAGTTTAGTAAGTGCGAGTTCTGGCTGAGGGAGGTAACCTTCTTGGGACATGTGGTGTCAACTGAGGGGATTAGAGTGGATCCTCAAAAGATTGAGGCAGTTTTGGATTGGAAGCCGCCTAAGTCAATGGCTGAGATTCGAGTTTTCTGGGCTTGGTAGGGTACTACCGAAGATTTGTAGAAGGATTTTCGTTGATCGCAGCACCGATGATCAAGTTGTTAAGAAAAGGGGTTCCGTTCATTTGGACTGAGAAGCAGCAGGAGAGTTTCGACAAGTTGAAGAAGATTTTGACTGAAGCTCCGGTTCTAATTCAACCTGAGGTAGGAAAGGAATTCACAGTATATTGCGATGCATCACATACAGGTTTGGGTTGTGTGCTGATGCAGGAAAGGAAGGTTGTGGCTTACGCATCTCGACAGCTGAGGCCACATGAAGTCAATTATCCGACGCACAACTTAGAGTTAGTAGAAGTAGTCTTCACCTTGAAAATTTGGAGGCACTACTTGTACGGAGAAAAATCGATAGTCTACACAGATCACAAGAGTCTGAAGTACCTTTTGACTCAGAAGGATTTGAATTTGAGGCAGCGTAGATGGATTGAGTTGCTAAAGGATTACGACTGTTCGATTGAGTATCATCCGGGCAAGGCTAACGTGGTGGCAGACGCGTTGAGCCATAAGGTTATAGCGGACTTAAGAGCGATGTTTACCCATTTGAGTTTGTATGACGACGGAAGTATTCTCGCGTAATTACGAGTTAAGCTTCACGTGGTTGAGCAGATTAAGGAGAAACAGTTAGAGGATGAGGTTTTGAAAGCGCAGAGGTCACAAGTGCAGAATAGTGGTTTGGAGGGTTACAGTTTGGCTAGTGATGGAGTGCTGTGTTTTCAAGGGAGAGCTTGTATGCCGAGGGATATCGAGTTAAGGTAAAAGATTCTTCAGGACGCACATAGCAGCCCCTACGCTATGCATCCTAGAGGTAGTAAGATGTATCGGGATCTAAAAGAGCAGTTTTGGTGGCCGGGTCTGAAGAGGGAAGTGACAGAGTTTGTAGGGAAGTGTCTGACATGTCAGTAGGTCAAGGCTGAACATCAGTTGCCGTCAGGGTTGCTTCAGCCAGTGAAGATTCCATAGTGGAAGTGGGAAAGGATAACTATGGATTTCGTCAGTGGATTACCTCTTATGCCTAGCAAGAAGGACTCAGTTTGGGTAATTGTGGATCATCTGACTAAATTAGCTCACTTCATTCTGGTGAGGGTGGATTACTCACTTTAGAGGTTAGCGAAGCTGATAGAGATCCCAGATTTATGTCAAGGTTCTGGAAAACGTTGCATCAGGCCCTGGGTACGCGTTTGGATTTCAGCACGGCATTTCACCCGCAGTCTGACGGGCAGTCGAAAAGGGTTATACAGATCTTAGAGGATATGCTACGAGGTTGTGTTCTGGACTTCAGAGGTAGTTGGGAAGAGTTTCTACCATTAGCTGAGTTCGCCTACAACAATAGTTACCAAACAAGCATCAAGATGGCACCATATGAGGCATTGTATGGTAGGAAGTGTCGCTCACCTACATGTTGGACGGAGTTGGGTGAATGTCAGATGTTGGAACCAGAGTGTCACAGAGACTGAAGATAAGGTTAAGTTGATTCAGGCTCGATTGAAGGAAGCTTTGGATAGGCAAAAGTCTTACGCTGATCTCAAACATAGAGATATAGAGTTTGCCGTGGGTGATAAGGTTTTTCTGAAGGTCTTGCCATGGAAGAAAGTGTTGAGGTTCGGGAGGAAAGGCAAGTTAAGTCCGAGGTTTATTGGGCCGTATAGGGTACTGAGACGAGTGGGACCAGTAGCTTACCAGCTTGAGTTGCCAGTAGAGCTAAGTCAGATTCACGACGTATTCCACGTTTCAATGCTTAGGCGATATCGTTCTGATCCATCGCATGTCGTAGCAGTGGAAGATATAGAGGTGAATCCGGATTTGACCATGGAGGAGAACCAGTGCAGATTCTAGATCGAGATGTGAAAGTCATGCGTAGGAAGTCAGTTCCTTTGGTAAAAGTGCTATGGAGGAATCATGGTGTGGAAGAAGTTACGTGGGAACCAGAGGATGCGATGAGGCAGCAGTACCCTCAACTCTTTTGATCAGGTAATTTTGAGGTCGAAATTATTTTAAGGGGGGTAGAACTGTAATACCCTGGGTTGGGGGCTATTTTGTTGTTGCATTATTTGCATGTGTCTGGCCTGCAATGTTGTTGTTTTTGATGTTTTGGGGCTTAGTTGTAAGCCTGGTGTAAGCCTGAGTGGTAGGAAAAAAATTTTAGTTTTTAAGCTTTAAGTGAATGGAGCTGAAGGAGCTAAGGGGTTATAGGTATTTTTAGGTGAATTTTTAGCACAAGAATTGAGCTAGTAGAGTGGCAAGGAAGGCGCCACTTAGAGCTTGTGTGTGACGCCACTTGCAAGGTGAGGAGGTCCTGTGTTCGAGCTGAAGAAGCGTCACATTTTGCTTCCATTTTGACGGCGTGGAGGAGGAGAAGTAGTGTGCAATTCAAACTCTGCCATGGACCAAGTCAAATATTTCAAATGGTGGGTTGAGAGGAAATTAAGGGATTTGACTAATTCAAATCAGTTTGAATTAGTGGCCATGAGTGAGCTTGGGAGGTGGCCGAATCTTGGAGTCATTATGGGGGAGTGGCCGATTTTGGTGGATAGGTGGGAAGTGCCGATTCTCTTAGGCATTTTTGGGTTTTTTTTTCTTTTCTTTCTATTGACTTGTGTCAAAGCCAAGTATTTTCTTTTGTCAATAGCTAATGAATTTGCAAGTAAATCTCTCATTTTCTTTCTTGAAACCAAAAACCCCAAGCAACATATACCTTGTCAAACTTGCTTTGTTTTCTTCCTTCATTTTCATTGGCAGCCGAATGCTCTTTGAGTTCTCAAGCTTTTATTTCTTTTTGCTTTCTTCTTTTTTTTTTTATTATCTTTGGCCGAACCATATACCCTCCTACCTCTCTTTTACTTTTTCATTTGTGTTAAGCCGAAATAATCATCTTCTTCCTCTCATACTTTGTCTTGCTTTCTTAAAAACTCTTGTGCCGAAATTCACTTTACCTCATTAGTCGAACCTTCCCTCTCACTTCTCTTGCCGATTTCTTCTTTTCTTTTGAATCACATTTCTTTTGTTTCAATCCTCCAAGGCTCTAGCCGAACCCTCTTCTTTCTTTTGTTTAGTGTTGGCCGAAAGTCTCAAGCAATGGTGGTCTCATCTCTTTTTCTCCAATCGGGTTTTTAGAGGAAGGTTAGTGCTAGGCCGAATGCCTATTTCTTCCCTCCCATTTTCTCGTCGACTTTTGCAAGGTAAGAGTTGATTCGCATTTGATTGGAAGTGTGTTAATCGATTGTTTTGGAACCATTTTGTTATAGGGTCTCCGGGATTTCGAAGCAGTCAAGCGAAGCCTCCACTTGTGAGTGATCAGTTGGTAAGTGGTGGTAAGGGTTGGTTTTATTAGTCTATTCTCTTAGTTTCGTTAAGCCAAAGTCTTCAAAGGATTAATTGTTCTTCTTAATAGGGTGTGGCCAATTGTCAGAGGAACCATCAGTTGGTTCGGGATTTGGTAGGAAACCAAATAGTTTGCAAGGTAAGGGCTCAAACGTTAACCCTTTGGGTTTATTTGGGTTGGTCGAATGGCCTTGGTCCTGATGTTCATGTTTGGCCGATTATAGGAGCAAGGTAATCGAGGGTCTTAGATCGGTTCTTTGGGATTAAGGTTTGCGTTTTAACAGGTGTGTAAACTAACACACTCTTTACTTAGTAATATGCTTAATAACCTGATTGTTTAATAAAGCCGAAATAGTATGGTTGATTGATATGATACCCTATGGGGTATGCACACGGATTCGGGTAAGTCCATTTCATTACGAGTTTTATTATTGATATATGATATCATGATCTATGATGCATGTGTTGTTAGATGCAATATTAACATGTTAGCATGATTTGCATGATTGGCATACTTTACATGAGTCGGTATGACATGCCTATGGGTGATATGAGAGAAGGGGGAATATGATATCCGTGTCTTTGGGACACCAGAGGTTTGGCACCTCCAGTGGTTTGGTACCACAGA
This sequence comes from Gossypium rotundifolium, assembly GCA_025506655.1. Classification (NCBI taxonomy): domain Eukaryota; kingdom Viridiplantae; phylum Streptophyta; class Magnoliopsida; order Malvales; family Malvaceae; genus Gossypium; species Gossypium rotundifolium. The sequence goes on along the minus strand of CP106733.1, from coordinate 19,055,399 downwards.
TCGATTTATTGTGACTTTGGGTCACCAGAGGTTTGGCACCTCATAGCGACTTGTCCCAGTGGCTTAGTACCACAGTGGGTTGGCCCCACAGTTGATATTACGGGATCGTCGGCAGTGATTTGGTATCACACGTGGGTTGGCCCCACAACCTGACTATTCGTGACTTCGGTCACCAGTGATTTGGTATCACATTTGTGTCTTTGGGACACCAGAGGTTTGGCACCTCATAGCGACTCGTCCCTGTGGCTTAGTACCACCATGGGTTGGCCCCACTATTGAGATACGGATCGCCGCCATGATTTGGTATCACACGGGTTGGCCCCACGATGGATTATTCGTGACTTGGTCACCAGTGGTTTGGCACCACATTGATGGATATCGTGACTTTCGGTCACCAGTGGTTTGGCACCACCAGTGGTTTGGCGCCACCAGTGGTTTGGTACCACACGGGGTAGGAAAGGTGATATGGATGGTTAGGATCGGGTGCATTAATTGTATTGCTTTGTTATGATGTGTGTTAGTATGTTGCATTCATCGGGAGGGGGATTATGCACTGATTCTTGTGACTCACCTTCTCCCTTATCATTTCAGGTGACACTTAGATCACGGACATGGAGCCGGGTGGACTCGAGGTGACCATGCCAAAAAAAAAATAAATTCGAAGTTGCACTGATTTAAAAACTTGGTACTATATTTCATATTTTCTTTTATTTGGTTTGTTGGGATTGTAAAAGGCCTTTTTAAAATTATACTTTGGTTATATATATGCTTAGATTTGATTTAAATATGCCTTAACAAATTATTGGGTTAATAATGGATAAAACTTGGAAAGATAAGGTTTTCAAAGCTACAAAGCGATATGTTTTAAACTTTACCATCGGGTATCACGCTGTAATTTAAAAATGGATGCAACTCAAATGTTTTCCAAACTTAAACTAAGTTCAGAATGTTTTTTTTTTTGTAACTAAAAAGGAATGACTCGAATTTCCAAATGATATAAATTGGTTTTACTATTAGATCCAGCTAAGTTTTCAAAACTTCCGGGTTATCAAAATGCACTATCGGTTTCAAACAATCATGCCCAAGATTTTTACAAAGTACAAATACAGCGAATAGTTTTCATCAAACCTTTTTCCGGAAACCTAACCTCTCAAATGCGTTTTCCCCGTAACATACCAGATTCGGTCGTGGTGTATTGACCGGGTTTGGGGTGTTACAATTCCCTAAAGAACCATTCTTCGTTGCCCCCTAAAAATAAAATTGATCAAAAGTTAGCCTCGATTTCTTAAAGTTTCCAAAAGCCTAAAAGTACTCACTCACAAGAGTCACTTACCACAATCGCGATCCTTCCCTACTAGATTCTAAAATCCGGCGTTGCACCTTGGCTATTGCAACGAGTCCCAATCAACTTTTGAAACCAAGGCTAAGAGAAAGATAAGTAGCAGCAAAGGATGGATTGATTCGGCCTTCATCAAAAGAGAATAAGAGGAGTTTAAAGTAACAAAAAGTGGCTAGGTTCGGCTTAGCCAAGGGATGAGAGTTTCGGTTTAGTCAAGTCAAGAGAAGAAATAACAAACAACATGAATAAGAAGAAAGAACCTTTACCTTAATAATAGGGATGAACCAAAATGAAGAACACGGTTTGGCACTAGTAGCAAGACAACAAAGAAGGATCGGTAGTTTCGGTTTTCAATAGAAGATGAGTGAAAAATAATTGATCACAAAGGCTAGGTGTTTTCGGCAAGACAAGAAAGAAAAGAGAAAATGTCCACTATTGTCTTGAAGTTGAAGCAATGGGAGGAGAAGTTGGAAGAATGAACACAAAGGATGCCAAAAGGAATTAGACCTAACAAGCACCAAAACTATCAAAATGCTCTCATCAAAATTTGGCTACCCTCTCCCTTTTCCAAACCATTATCATCTTTACCAAAAGATGAACATAGACCAAATAAAACCTTTCAAAAACATCCCCCACAAAAAATGCCAACATGTTCCCTATTCCTTCCCTTTTCTTTTACTCCTTTCCATCCAATTTTCCTTACCATATTTCCTTCGCCACCTTGCCAAAATTAAAAAGTCCACCTAACCAAAAATACACCCATGGCTGACACTTAGGGAAAGAATACAAAAAAATTAGTCAAAAATTTGCACTTGATGGGATTTGAACCTCTTCTCTCCATGTCCTCCACTTGATGCCATAACCTATTTACTAATTGCTCATTTATGTTAGCACATTACTCACTTATTTCTATAAGCCTTGATGCCACTTACTATCTCTCCTTAATAGGCTTAAACACAAAATTTTACTAAGGCCCAACTTAAACCCAGAACTTCCTAGAAACCCCGTAACTTTCCAAAATCACCCTCCCAATAAGTTCAACTTAAAATAAAGCCATTCTCTTGCTCTCCAAAAATTTTAAATGCTTTTGTGCTCAAGGCCCAATGGGCCCAATTCTACTAGGCCCAGTTTTGGTATGTTATACTTAGTCTATTATCAAGCCCATGTTGTAATTTGAGGAATTGATGATGTTTATGAGATGTACCATTGATGAAATAGTCATCTTTGTGATGAATATTGGTGTTAAATGGAAGATATGTGTTTAATGAACATGTTTTGTTCTTGGATTTGTGGTGAATTTGGCTAATTAGGGCTAAATTGTGAAAATGATAAATTGAATGACTAAAATGTGGATTAAATGAAGTGTGTGGGCTTGTATGAACAAAAGGAAAATTCGGCTAGGCTTTTGTGAAAAGAAATTATGTGAATTTGATGATTTTGTGAAATAGGGACTAAAGTGTCGAAATGTGAAAATGTGGGGACTATTTTGTAAAATGCCCTAAATAAGTGTGTATGGACTAAATTGAATGAATTGGTGATTTAATGGATTAAATTTTAATGTGTATAGACCAAGAAAGGAGAGGTTCGGATCGAGATTGAGGCAAAGATAAAGTGCTCGATTAATCGACTGTTTCGATAGTTGACATCCGAGGTAAGTTCGGACATAATACATATATTTAGTTATGTTTAATGCTAAGAAATGAATGGTATGATAATATTGAAATGTGAATTCTATGTGAGGGCTTGAGTTATGTGGCACTAAGTGTGCGTATTCGAAAATGTAAATGAGATGATTAGCACTGTGTATGCGAAATAATATAAGCTTCGACTTTGTGGTTTGCACTGTGTGTGCGATACCGATATAAGATTGGTTTGGCATGGATGCACTAAGTGTGCGATCTTAATTAAGCTTTAGCTAACTATTTGGGTACTAAGTGTACGATTGAATCGTATAAGAGATGAAAGTTGATCGAAATGAAACAGTTATTATTGAGTAGCAAATGTAATTGACAACTAAGTGTTGGTTAAGGTACGTTCGGAACCTATATGGTTGATGAATCTATGAATGATATCATGAAATGTTAAATGAGTATATTAGCTTCGGAAGGTATGATATATATAGATGTGAAATAATCTATGTGATGGTTTGTTTTGGTTTAAATGTGTTATGTTATGAACTTACTAAGCTTTGGAAAGCTTACTGTGTGATTCGTTTCTCTACTTTGCAGTGTCAGTAAAGCTAGCTCAGATCTGGGGATCATCAGCATCTCTATCACACTATCAGCAATCTATTTTGGTATTTTTGGAAAGATGTATACAGTTGAATTATGGCATGTATAGGCTAGAAGTTAGGATATGTTTTGAAGTATTTAATCATTGCCATGTGATTTGGCTTGGAAGTTGAATGATGTAGAATTTATGAATGAGCTATGTATGTGGTATATTTCATGACTTTGTGGTTGATGAAAGATGTGGTTTGAAGATGAATTATGGCATGAGTTACCAAATTCTTGATATATATATATATATAAGTATTGAGATATATAATTGTTATTTTGAATGAACTTAGTTTGATGATATTAGGCATGGAAGTAAATGGTAATGTTTATGATTATTTGATGCATGAAATAGTATGGTTGAATGCAATTGAAAGCATGAATTGGAATTGTATTGAAGCTTGTTGATTAACCCTTGTGTGGGTGGCAAATTGGCCTTGCAAATGGCCTATTTTGCATACATGGCTAAGAGACACGGGCGTGTATCTTTGCCGTGTGCTTTAAGGATCGCTTTTAGGTGTGTCTGGATAGGGTACATGGTTGAGGCCCACGAGCGTGCAAGGTGGCCATGTGATCAAGTCAGCATCTAGCTTAGTAATACACGGCCATGGCACACGGGCGTGCCTAGTGACCGTGGGGATAAGTCAGTATGCTTGCTCTGTTTTGACACGGCCTAGACACATAGGTGTGTCTGGTAGCCGTGTGAGGCACATTGTAGCACCCCTAACCTGAAACCATCGCCAAAATAGGGTTAGGAGGCATTACCGTACAATCAAATCATTTAACAACCCATTCACGACACAAAGTCAATCATCAGTATATCACATCAAAACATAAACATATAGTCCCTTATTGAGGCTTATAAGACCTTAAACACATGCTAGAGAAGGATTGGGACTAAATTGAAGCACATACAAAATTTCTCAAAAACATAAAAACTTATCCAAAATGCAGGGGATACACGCCCGTGAGAGCCAACCGTGTGCCCTCCACGGCTGCTAGACACACCTGTGTGTCCTCCTCATGGTCGAACCTAATTCTTCACCACGGCCACCAAGCACGCCCGTGTGCCCTGGTCGTGGTCAATCCTGCCAAAGCAACACGGTTACCAAGCAACCCCGTGTACTAAGGACGTGCACTACTAGGCCATATACTGACTTTCTCACACGGCTTCTAGGCACGCCCGTGTGCCATGGCCGTGTGACATTATAGGTCATTTGCAAGACCAAAATGCCACCCAAATCAGTCATACCTACAAGCAACATTTACCAAAACAACTCATGCACTTATGACTACCCAAAAGCATACCAAAATAATCATTTAAACCATGCATTCAATTAACTAGCCTATACATGCCATATTTAACTATGTACATCTTTCCAAAATACCCCAAAATAGATTGTTGATAGTGTGATTGAGATGCTGACGATCGCCAGATCCGAGCCAGCTTTAATGACACTACAAAGCAGAAAGACAAATCACACAGTAAGCTTTTCAAAGCTTAGTAAGTTCATAATTTAATACATATTACTCAATAATACCACATCATACACAATTAAATCATCACATAGATAAATTGCACAATTAGGTTCATCATCAATCTCAACCGTATGCTCAAGTGTCTATTCATATAACTATTAAGGCTATCATCAACCACCTAGGTTCAAACGTACCTTGATCAACACATAGTTACTCACAATTCATGCTACTAAATTGCTCGATATTACCTCTCGTTCAACCTTTGCTATTCTTTTTTACTATTTCGCACACTTAGTACCAATTTCATAACCGGATGATAATCGTCATCGCACACTTAGTGCCTAATCTTTCAACCGGCTTATCTCGATATCGCACACACAGTGCCAGGTCAATAAGCCGAAGCTTTCATATCATTGCACACACAGTGCTATTCATTTCTGTTTCGATTTCAATTTTGCACACTTAGTGCCATCAACTAAAATCTTGCACATAGTAACTCACTTTCATACACAAATACATATTCATTTCATAATGCTAAAACATATCTTAATAATATGTATCATATCCGAACTTACCTCAGATGTCGAACTATCGAAACAGTCGATTAATCGAGCACTTTTATCTTTGCCTTGATCTCGATCTGAACCTCTCCTTTCTTGGTCTATACACATTCAAATTCAATCCATTCAATCATCAAATCATTCATTTTAGTCCAAACACATATATTTAAGGTATTTTACACAATAGCCCTCATATTTTCACATTTTGACACTTTAGTCCCTAATTCATCAAATCACCAAATACACATAATTTTCTTGTTCTCAAGCCTAGCCGAATTCCCACTAATGTAACACCCCAAACCCGGTCTATGCGTTAAGACGAGATTTGGTTTGTTACATAGATCGAACTATCTTAATGATTAAGGTGAATCGGTAATTACAAAATCATTTTAAAAATAAAGTTTAATAAAACCAAGAGAACAATTTAAGTTCGATGAATATGAGAAAACATTAGTTGGAAATATCATCATTTAATATTAAATTGTCAAAACCCTAAAGTAATTTTTTATAAGAGTTAAAAGTATTTGAAAAGTAAGAATAGATAAGGTATCTCATATGTTTGAAAACCCAAAGTATTTTAAGGAAAACATTATAGGATAAACATAAGCCCATATTAATAGTCCAAAACATAATTTAAATCCATCCACACATAAAATCCATAAAACATTAATAGAGGCCTTATTACATCATACCCAAAATAGCAATTTAAAGAAAGTACTTATTAAAAGTTCAAAGTTTATTTAACCCATGTTTGCATTATGGCCTCCACGAAGTCATCCTCGGCCCAAGTCCACGTCAATTTCCATTACCTGAGATGAAAATTTTGATGGAGTGAGCTATTCAGAACTCAGTGTATAACTCACTTACTTTATCCACTAGGCCAGATCATCAAATCATTATTTTGGGCTTGAGCCCATAAAAAGATTTAGCAATGTAATAACTGAAATGTATGCAAAATGAAATTTCCCACCCAAACCTAATTTCCATCCGCTACACACCACCCGTACCAACCATCACACCTGTGGGGATCAAGTCAACCCACCCCACCAACACACCAATCATAGGCATAAAGCCATTTTTATAATTGTGGCAGAGCCACAGAACTAGATTGTGACAAAGTCACCGAACTAGAGGCATTTAGCCATTAAAATATTTGTAGCAAAACCACCGAACTAGAGGCAATGAGCCATTTAATTATTTTGTGGCAAAGCCACCGAACTAGAGGCAATAAGCCATTTAATTATTTTGTGGCAAAGCCACCGAACTAGATTTTGGCAACAGGCCTTTCTTCTCTTCATCATTAATCCCATCCCATGCAACATGTATGCAAAATAGTCTATACACCTATGGTGATTTTTGCAAAAGGCCTAATTTGTATGTGAGTCAATATTTCAGGTTTTTATTAAGGCCCATAATACAAAATATCATTTAGCCCATTTAACAATCTAGCAAATTTGGCCCATTTAACGATCTAGCAGAGATTTCGGCCCATTTAACAATCTATCAGGGATTTCAGCCCATTTAACGATCTAGTATAGATTTTGGCCCATTTAACAATCTATCAGGGATTTCGGCCCATTTAACGATCTAGCAGAGATTTTGACCCATTTAACAATCTATCAGAGATTTCGGCCCATTTACACATGAGACATAAAATTTACATTTTACCCACTAACTCGTCGAGGGCATTTTTGTAATTTTCACAATTTTAACCGTTTCCATGTAATTTCACCAAAAATACCAATTATTATGTATTGTACCGATTTTGTCATTTTTACGATTTTGCTAAATACTACGGTATGACATCTAACCCGAGATAAGTGTGAAGTTACACACCTTGATATCGTGAGTACTAAACCTTTCCGCTCGTCAACACCTAAACGTAACACGAACCATTAGAACACTTTCATTTATTAAAAATACACTATTGGTAAACGATCTAAATCTTTACCCTTTTGATTTTGAACCACTTCTATTTTTGGTTTCTCCTCGATTGTTGATTTGTTGCCTGATGAGAATCCACGAACGAACAAAGGCTCGGGAGTACAAATAACCTCGAACAATTGATTCTCCTCGGTTAAAGGTCCGTAACCCGGTGGAAAATCCCAGATTCTCGAAATAGCCCTTCGTTTATACTTAGGGGGATTAGCGGAACCGACCCTCTTTTGAAGACTATGGACTGCCCTTTTCTGCCCTATCTTGAATGTCTCTAAAGACATAAGATCATTAATCCAACTTATAAGTATCGAAATATGGCTAACGATTTATAAGATTTGAGATTTGGCTTACCACGATTATCTTCGTTCCTCGAAGAAACGATCGAGCGATTATGTCCCTAAAACGAAATAGATTAATAACTAGCTATACTAATATACTGAATAAAATGAGAACCCTTACAAGAAAATCTCATTACCTTAATTCTTGAAATCGATTCCAAAGTTCCAAAAAATATTCAAGAACACCTTGAGTTTTGACCCACCAAAATCTCGATTGAGAAATCATAATCCTTTAACAATTTTACCCATCTTCTTTGTCTCAAATTTAACTCCTTTTGGGTAAGGAGGTACTTAAGACTCTTGTGATCCGTGTAGATGATAGACTTCTCACCGTAGAGATAGTGCCTCCAAATCTTTAAAGCAAAAACCACTGCAGCTAACTCCAAATCATGAGTAGGGTAGTTTACTTCGTGCGGTCTCAATTGACGAGAAGCATAAGCCAACACCTTTCCATTTTGCATCAGCACACAACCCAATCCCATGTGAGACGCATCACAATAAACGGTAAATTCTTTTCCAGCCTCTGGCTGAATCAAAATTGGTGCTTCCGTCAGAATCTTCTTCAATTTCTCGAAACTCTCTTGTTGTTTTTCATTCCAAATATACGAAACTCCCTTTCGCAATAGTTTAGTTAGGGGTGCAGCAATCAACGAAAGCCCCTCAACGAAGCGTCTATAATAACCAGCCAAACCCAAGAAACTCCGAATTTCAGCTACCAATTTTGGTGGTTTCCAATCCAGTACAACTTCAATCTTCCGAGGATCCACCCTTATTCCCTCAGCTAATACCACATGACCCAAGAATGTCACTTCTTTTAACCAGAATTCACATTTACTGAATTTGGCATAAAGTTGCTTATCACGAAGCAACTGCAATACAATACGCAAATGCGTGTCATGCTCCTCATCATTTCTTGAATAAACCAAGATGTCATCTATGAACACTACCACAAATTGGTCTAAATATGGTTGAAAGACTCGATTCATCATGTCCATAAATGTGGCTGGTGCATTGGTTAATCCAAACGGCATCACCAAAAACTCATAATGTCCATAACGAGTTCTGAATGCCATCTTATAAATATCTGTTTCTTTCACCTTAAGCTGGTGATAACCCGATCTCAATTTAATTTTGGAGAAAACTGAAGCTCCCTTCAATTGATCAAACAGGTCATCAATTCTCGGCAAAGGATACCTATTCTTGATCGTCAATTTATTCAATTGTCTGTAATCAATGCACATACGCATCAATCCATCCTTCTTCTTCACGAACAAAACTGGTGCTCCCTACGGAGACACACTCGGTCGAATAAATTCTCGATCCAACAATTCTTGAATTTGAGCTTCAAGCTCTGCCAACTCCTTCGGTGCATTCTATAAGGAGCAATGGACACTGGAGCTGTTCCGGGCAAAAGCTCAATGCCAAATTTTACTTCCCAATCTGGAGGTATACCAGGAAGTTCTTCGGGAAATACATCTGGAAATTCCTTCACCGTTCTCACATCATCCACAGATAACTCTCTGGTATCCAAAGCACAAATAAAAGCTAGGAATGCTCCATCTCCCTTCCGCACCAACTTCTCTGCCTTCAACGTAGATACCATATTTGCCAAGTAATTCTTTCATTCGCCTAACATTATTACCTCCTTATCATCCGAAGTTCTTATTGACATCCGCTTTTCAGCACAATCCAAATGCGCCCGATGCTTAACTAACCAATCCATGCCCAGAATGAGATCGAACTTGCTGAAAGGCAATTCCATCAAATTTTCCAAACATACTTCTTCTTGAATTTCTAAGGGCACGTCTCTAAATAGTTTATTTACAATTACCGACTGTCCTAAAGGACAAATTACTGTCATCTCACTATCGGTAATTTCAGATTCTAGATTCAAATTTCAAGATATGGTGCTAGCAACATACGAGTGGGTAGAACCAATATCTATTAAAGCAGTAACAGGCATATCGAAGATGAAGAATGTACCAGTTATTACATCAGGTGCATTGCCATCCTCGCGACGTCTAACTGCATAGACCGATCTGGTCGTCTTGCATCCGTGTTACCTCTAGGACCATTACCTCGACCGGTACACCTTGACCACGCCCAAATTTCATTACCACCACGACCGGTCCACGACCTCTCGGTGGTTACCGAGTACCTCCGGCCTACTGCATCAAGATTACAAACTTCTTGAGTCGATCCGACGCGTCGAGGGCAATTTCTATATCGGTGATCCATTGAACCGTATTTGTAACAAGCGCTCGCTTTTCCTCCAAAGACTCTCCAAAATGCCTTTTTCCACATTCAGCACAATCTCGACTTTGATTATTAGCTATAGATGCTCTACCTTGAGCTGGTTCATCATTCCGAGGCCTCTTCAGAAACCTTTTGAAGAACCCGACTGCTTTAAATCTCTCTTGCTTCTAAAGTTTTCCCGATTCTGATGTTCTGAGTTCTTAGCCTCTTCGGCTATCTTGGCTTTCTCCACAAGCGTGGAAAAAGTTCTAACTTGTTGTGGGGCAATCAGAACCCGCAACTCATCATTCAGCCCATCCTCGAATTGTACACAACGTTCATGATCCATTGACACTATTGTCCGAGCATAGCGACTCAAGCGTAAAAACTCAACCTCATACGCTGCCACTGTCTTATTCCCTTGAATTAGATTCAGGAATTCCTTCCTTCGGGCATCCACATAACTTGTTCCTACATACTTCCCTTGGAAGGCAGCTTTAAAGAATTCCCAAGTAATCAATGTAGCCTCTGTGCCCTTTCGAACAGTAAGCCACCATTGATACTCCTCGTTTCTTAGCAAGGACACAGCTCCTTTCAGTTTCGATCGACAGTGCATTCCATATCATCCATAATCTGCTCCACAGCTTCGAGCCAATATTCTGCCACATTCGGAGCTACACCGAAAACTCCTCTAAAAACTTCTGCATTATTAGACTTGAGTCGTTCGGATATCGACCCACGAGTTGTTGGCCCAACTCTAGTTCCAGCGACCCTTTCCAGGACTCGCAGCATTGCTCGTGTCAAAGCATTATCTTCTTCCATATGATCATGTGATCCCGTCTCACTCTCAAATGACGCAGGTGCATCCATTTCTGGCATATGATTTGGTGCTTCAGTTGCACCTCTAACACCTCGTCCTCTACCACGGCCACGTCTACTGCGTCCACGACCACATCCTCTAGTGTTCATGATGACTAATTCAATTTAATCTGATTACAAGTTTTATGAATCAGAAAGTTGTTTCAGTGTTTATTAACGATGTTTTATGAGATTTGAGAGATAAAGTTGTTTTTCGCATACACATCCTATAGTCTCAATCTCTACGATTTTCAACATCTAAAACTAGAAGTTCTAGAGTGTTCCTATGATCATATCATCATCATAATAATTATTCAGTAATGAATACTTACTTGACATGGTGCCGGATGATTGTGGTGCCATACTAATCTTTAAAACATAATTGAAATAATTTCAGAAGTTATTTGTTGAACCCAACCACAGCCGAGTTTTGAAACTAGCTCTGGTACCATTAAATGTAACACCCCAAACCTGGTCTATGCGTTAAGACGAGATTTGGTTTGTTACATAGATCGAACTATCTTAATGATTAAGGTGAATCGATAATTACAAAATCATTTTAAAAATAAAGTTTAATAAAAACCAAGAGAACAATTTAAGTTCGATGAATATGAGAAAACATTAGTTGGAAATATCATCATTTAATATTAAATTGTCAAAACCCTAAAGTAATTTTTTTTATAAGAGTTAAAAGTATTTGAAAAGTAAGAATAGATAAGGTATCTCATATGTTTGAAAACCCAAAGTATTTTAAGGAAAACATTATAGGATAAACATAAGCCCATATTAATAGTCCAAAACATAATTTAAATCCATCCACATAAAATCCATAAAACATTAATAGAGGCCTTATTACATCATACCCAAAATAGCAATTTAAAGAAAGTACTTATTAAAAGTTCAAAGTTTATTTAACCCATGTTTCAATATGGCCTCCATGAAGTCATCCTTGGCCCAAGTCCACGTCAATTTCCATTACCTGAGACGAAAAATTTAAGGGAATGAGTTACTTAGAACTCAGTGTATAACTCACTTACTTTATCCACTAGGCCAGATCATCAAATCATTATTTTGGGCTTGAGCCCATAAACAAATTTAGCAATGTAATAACTGAAATGTATGCAAAATGAAATTTCCCACCCAAACCTAATTTCCATCCGCTACACACCACCCATACCAACCATCACACCTGTGGGGATCAAGTCAACCCACCCCGCCAACACACCAATCGTAGGCATAAAGCCATTTTTATAATTGTGGCAGAGCCACCGAACTAGATTGTGATAAAGTCACCGAACTAGAGGCATTTAGCCATTAAAATATTTGTGGCAAAACCATCGAACTAGAGGCAATGAGCCATTTAATTATTTTGTGGCAAAGCCACCGAACTAGAGGCAATAAGCCATTTAATTATTTTGTGGCAAAGCCACCGAACTAGATTTTGGCAACAGGCCTTTCTTCTCTTCATCATTAATCCCATCCCATGCAACATGTATGCAAAATAGTCTATACACCTATGATGATTTTTGCAAAAGGCCCAATTTGCATGTGAGTCAATATTTCAGGTTTTTATTAAGGCCCATAATACAAAATATCATTTAGCCCATTTAACAATCTAGCAAATTTGGCCCATTTAACGATCTAGCAGAGATTTCGACCCATTTAACAATCTATTAAGGATTTTGACCCATTTAACGATCTAGTATAGATTTCGGCCCATTTAACAATCTATCAGGGATTTCGGCCCATTTAACGATCTAGCAGAGATTTTGGCCCATTTAACAATCTATCAGGGATTTCGGCCCATTTACACATGAGACATAAAATTTACATTTTACCCACTAACTCATCGAGGCGTTTCATAATTTTCACAATTTTAACTGCTTCCATGTAATTTCACCAAAATACCAATTATTACGTATTGTATCGATTTTGTCGTTTTACGATTTTGCTCAATACTACGGTATGACATCTAACCCGAGATAAGTGTGAAGTTACACACCTTGATATCGTGAGTACTAAACCTTCCCGCCACAACACCTAAACGTAATACGAACCATTAGAACACTTTCATTTATTAAAATACACTATTGGTAAACGATCTAAATCTTTACCCTTTTGATTTTGAACCACTTCTATTTTTGGTTTCTTCTCGATTGTTGATTCGTTGTTCGATGAGAATCCACGAACGAACAAAGGCTTGAGAGTACGAATAACCTCGAACAATTGATTCTCCTCGGTTGAAGGTCCGCAACCCGTGGAAAATCTCGATTCTCAAAAAACCCTTCGCTTATACTTAGGGGATTAGCGAACCGCCTCTTTTGAAGACTATGGACGCCTTTTTCTCGCTTCTATCTTGAATGTCTCTAAAGACATAAGATCATTAATCCAACTTATAAGTATCAAATATGGCTAACGATTTATAAGATTTGAGATTTGGCTTACCACGATTATCTTCGTTCCTCGAAGAAACGATCGAGCGATTATGTCCCTAAAACGAAATAGATTAATAACTAGCTATACTAATATACTGAATAAAATGAGAACTCTTACAAGAAAATCTCCTTACCTTAATACTTGAAATCGATTCCAAAGTTCCAACAAATATTCAAGAACACCTTGAGTTTTGACCCACCAAAATCTCACTAATGCTCATGATTGGAAAGAAAATTGAGTGAGAATAATTATGTATGATGAAAGAAAATCGGTTATGATCAAAGAAAATGAAAGAAATTTTGGCACAAGAACATGTTAACATTCAGCCATGGATGAAAGTATTGGAGAGATTTTAATGAAGAAGAAAATGAAAGAATGGGCAAATGGAATGATATGGTTCGGTTCCTAAAGAGAAAGAGAGAAAGAAAAGAGAATGGAGTTTAAGAGAAAAGTGCATTCGGCATTGAGGAGGAGAAGTGAGAAAAATAAAAGAAGAAGAATCTTTGCTTGCCTAAGTGCTTTTGGTCACAATGAGAAGAAAAGTTTTGGGAGAGAAAAAGTTTCAAAAACTGAAATGGTCAAAAGAGAATGGCTCAAAAAAAAATGAATTGCTTACTTAAGTATGTTGGCAAATTTCGGCTAGAAAGAAAGATAGATGGAGAGAAAATACATTTTGCCTAAATGACCAAAATGGATGTGTTCTCCTAACATCCAAGCTTACAAAACCAACCATCCCCCTAGCCTCTATGCCGTCCAGATGCAATGGTCAAAAGGCCATTAGGGAGTTTCCAAAACATCTCCCTATACTTAAGCCTTATCCTCCTCCTTTTTCCTTAGTTGAAGAGAGAAAATCCCCCAATTCAAGCCCTTTTCTTTAGCTTTCCAAATCCTTAGTCTTCTTACCAAAATAAAAACAATCAAACTCATCCTAACCTTATCCCTTGCCGACACATGCTTATGTTAAAGCAAAAAAATAAAAATTCCTAATTGCATGCTAGGTGATTCGAACTCCTTCCCTCATGTCCAACTTATGGCGCCATCACCACCTTGTCACTAGCTCATCTTATGCGATCTTTTAGTACTTAATTAACTTAAGTTTCAAGGTCACCTAATTTATTTACTCTAAAGTACACTTAACTAATATTTTTTTTTAACTCCAAGTAAACCCGAACTAACATTTAGCAACATAATGATTTTTTAAATATTTAGGATGTTACAACTAATGTCTATATAAACCCACACATTTCATTTATTTCACATTCTAGTCCTTCAAATTACTATTTTCATAATTTAGCCCTAATTAGCTAAATTCAACAAAATTTCAAGAACAAAGTATGTTCATCTAGCTCAAATCTTCCATTTAACACCATAAATCATCACAAAGCTCAATATCTTATAATATGGCATATCTGACAAACACTATCAATACATAGAATTTGAGCATGGGTTTTGTAAAGCACAAAGCAACGATCACGAAAACGTAGAAATTATCACAAACTGACTCAAAATCATACCTCAATCAAGATGAACAATGGCCGAATATCACAAGCTTTTGCTCCTCTTTCCTTTTTGTATTTTTCGGTGAATAAAGATGAACATATTCATCTTGTTTTCATCTTTTATTTGATTATTAAACATATTATTATTCAAATTACTAAATTATCCTTTCATTACACATATAAGACAAAAATATAATAAGGCTAATATGTCATTTAACTTGCCACTAACTTATAAATGGTTTATTAACAACAATAGGCCTCCACCTTAAAAAGTCATCAAGAAATTGACACTTATGAATCAGCACACAGCTTTTACACCTTATGCAATTAAGTCCTTTTTTCAAAAATCAGCAAACAGTCGATAAAATTTTCACCAAAATTTTCACACAGGCTATATCACATACTATTCACACAGAAAATATCACTAAAATATTTTTACGACCTCGAATTTGTGGTCTCAAAACCACTGTTCCAACTAGGGTCTAAACCGGGCTATTACACAAACGGCCTGATTGCACGGGCGTGTGACCTCAACAGTAATGAAGAATATTTGAAATTTTGGGAAAAATTTTCTAAGTGCTCGATTTAGTCACGACCTCTTTCTATCATGTGTTTAAGGTCTCGTAGACCTAGATAAGGGACTATATGTTCGTATTTGAATATGTATGATTGATGATTGACTTTGTGTCATGAAATGGATGTGAAATGTTTTGATCGTTCTATAATGCCTTCTAACCCTATTTCGAGAGACGGTCTCGGGTTAGGGGTGTTACATATATGCCCTGGTGCTTAGGGGAAGACGACTAAATCGTAAATGCTTAAAACGAAAACATCAACCCTTTTCGTCATATCTAGATGTGCCAAGATTAAATCCCACAAATTCCTTCAAGGTATGCATTTACTATCTCCTTTTTGCTTAATCCGAGCTACAACCCATTGCTCACTCATCCCCGTGATGTCCATTAGCTTCTTCAAGAACGTCGAGACATTGGCGGCTCTCGATAGGCTTGGTCAGCTTGAATCTTCGGGCAACGAAGTAAGGTCGTGTACTCCTCCATGATGGGTACCAAATCAATTTTCCCAAAGGTAAAGCAACTATAGGCGGGATTCCAATACTAGGCGAGAGATCAGAATAAGCACTTGTCCACTTTCATATCGAGTAGATAAGGCATATCACTATAGTTACAGTAAAAAAGCTGCTTGATCTCATTATCCCATTGATCCCATATCTCTTTCAATTCTTGGAGATTATTCTGAGCCACGCTGATGCGAGTGAAGTCCCACAACTCTGACACATACCCCTTTGTAAGACTATCACCCTTCTCTTGCTATATTTTCTCGAACCAAATTTGGACGGCCGTATTATCCTCCACTTTATCAAGAAACCCCTTTTTCCATTATAAGCTCTCTATTTAGATACTAAACGTGAATCAACACCTTTTTTATGATGAAAATGCCATGCAATCAAAGTCAAAGCAAAAACAAACAAGTCAGTATTATTCACAAAGCTAGAATTCAAAGCAAACGAGAAATAAATAATAAAACACCTATTCGGGTAACCACTAAGGTTTGGTGTGGTTCTACCTAGGGTAGGCTCTTAGGGCTCATTATATGTGGTTTGGTTCTAAAGCAAAGGTACCTGAACCAATAGATTCCTCGATCCTCACCCATTATAGGCTCATATGGATCGAGTTCAATTCAGGGGAATACATTTCCCTATGGTTATACGAAGATGAAAATCTTGCGAAGACATAGGTATAGATATATCCCGAAAGCGATCCACTATCCTATATGGAGGTGAAGACCTCACGAAGGAATATTTTCTCAGTCCCACTTAAAAGGGTAAAATCGACCAATTTATGCGATGCAATATGCGGAGATATATCAAAAGGCTCGAACCAACAAATCAAACATATTATGACAAAGACCACGAAAATAACGGATGAAATGCAACGAAAGGACCGTAAAATTAAATCAAATTTTCAAATTTTGACAAAAACAGAAAATAATCAATTTGCAGCTTGACTCTCTTATTGGGTCCCCAGCAGAGTCGCCAAGTTGTCGAATTCATTTTTTTAAAAAAGATCGACTTTTTATTTTAAAATGAAAATGGGAGTCGCCACCAATCTTTTTTTTGAGGTATGATCGGATCACCACATGATTTGATCATCTTAATAAAATTTTTTGATTTACTAAAACAATGATTTTGGTCTACGAAATTCGAGAAACGGGTTAGGGAGTCGATTACGTGCGAGGAAGGATTAGCACCCTCGTAATGCCCAAAATTGGTACCTAATTAATTAATTAATGCCTTAATATCAAAAATTTGAAAACTTGAAATAATTTCCAATACGATTCCTCTTTTTATTAATGTTAATTTTTTTTAAAAAAAAAGCTTGAATAAATTGAAACGATCGTTGAAGACCCTCTCATCTCGAGATAACAAAATGTCACATTCCGTGAGTTAGGACACGACATTTTGAACCCTCAAGAATAAGCTTGCCTTTTATATATATATATATATATATATATATATATAAAACTTGTATATTTTAATTTTAAAAGGATATTCGGCTTTTTAGATTCAACTAGAAAATTGAAACCCCGTAAGTTAGGGTACGATTTCTCGAATATACAAAAATAAAACATTGTCTTATTTTGAAAATTTTATTTTTCCGTGTTTGGGTAAAAATTAATGTAAAATTTAATGTGACATATGAATAAAATGTTACGCTAATGAATGACAACAATACAAATGTACCAATAAACAATTTATAGTACATATAATGGCAATAATCACATAACATATATCACTTCAATACCAATATCAACAATCAAAGAAAAATAAAATAAATAATAGCAATGATAAATAATCTAATTTTTGAAAGCAAAAGACAAAAATAAATATATGAATAAAAGAATGTAACAATTTTGCTTTAATATATAAAAGAAACTAATCAATAAATGGATAGATAGATAAATAATAATAGTGAGAATGAAAATAAAATAATACCTAAACGTTATAAAATATAAAAAGAATAGACAATAATGAATAGATAAATAAATAAACAAAATATACAAAATATGTTAAGGGTTGAAAATTAAAAGAGGGATCAAATTGAAATTTAAACGAAAATAGGGGTCCAAAATAAAAAAAAAGGCTTACCAAGGAGTAAACTATAAGGCACTAAAATGGCATGGACTAAAAAGGGGAATATCCCCAGCCTTTATGCGCGTGTTTATCAGGTAGACCAAAATGAAATAGAAATAAAATTAAAGGGACAGATTGCAAAATGAAAAAAAATAAAGGGTTAAAATGCAACGCGCGACAAAAGATAGGGACTAAATGGGAAATTATTCCTTGTCCCCAAAATGACACCGTTTCAAGTGTTTGCCTATTAAAAAGGTTCAAGGATTAAATTGAAACAAAGTAAACAATGCGTAGAAAAATAAAAAAATAGAAAAGGATCACATTGAAGTGCGTCGCAAAAGCGGAAGGACTAGATCCGCAAATAACCCATTGTCGTAACCTTTTTTTTGAAAAATTGAGGTCGACTTTGGCTTTGAAAATGAAAATAAAACGGGAGTCGCCACCAATCCTTTTTTATGAGGAGTGATGAGGTCACCTCGTAAAACGATTATTTTCAATAAACAGTTTGATTTATCAAAACAATGATTTTGGTCTACGAAACTCAAAAAAATAGATTCGGGAGTCGGTTATGTACGAGGAAGGGTTAGCACCCCCGATATGTCCAAAATCGGTACCTAATTGATTAATTAATGTCCTAATGTCGAAAATTGGAAAAGATTTTAAAATACAAACCCTTTAGAAAATGTTTGGATAATTCGAATTGGATATCGAATTTCTCTTGTTCCGAAAAGATGAAATATCATATCCACCATGATAGGACACGATGTCTCAACCCTCAATACCAAGATCATTTCATGATTTCCAAAATTCATACATTGCAATTTTAAAAAGGGTATTCCACTATTTGGCCAAACCAAAAAAAATCAAAACCCAACACAATTGGACACGATTCCTCGGATTTCCAAACATGAAATATTGCCCTATTTAAGAAAACATGGTCAAAAGTCTTAAAACGATATTTAGTCATTTACACTAACAAAAATCGAAACCCGGCACGATTGGGCACGATTCCTTGAACTTCTAAATACAATATATCGATTATTTCAAAACTTGATGTATCGAATAAAGGTTAATGATAATAATAAAATAATAAAGAATGCTTAAAAATAAGAAATAGTAAAAAATGAAATAATATTAATGATACTAGTAAGAAAAAAAAATAATAATAGTAATAATAATGGTAATTAATAAACAAATAATAAATATATGCATATATAAAGTATAATGATAGTAATAATAATAATAATAGTGATGATGAAAATAAAAATAGTAGTAGTGATAATAATTAAATAATAAAAATAAAATAATGGTAATAATAAAAAATAGTAATACTAATAATAATAATATAGTATAGTAATAATAATAAATAATTAATAGCAATAAAATATCAAATAATAGTAACAATAATAAAAATTGCAAAATGATTAAAAAAAGAGGGCTAAATTGAATTTAAAAGAAAGTAAAAGGGCAAATTATATAAAATAAATAATAGAAGGACTAAACTGAAATGCGCGCGAAATGGCAAGGGACTAACAGGAGCAATATCCCTGGTCTTTTGTGCGCAACGTTTTGGGCCAAACTGAAGGATTAAATTGAAAACGGAATAAAACAAACAAGGTCAAAATTAAAAGAAAATAACTGGATTTTAAACCCTTTAAAAAGTGGAAAGACCAAAAGCGCAATAATACCCTTATTAAAAAACAAGTGGATCCTGAGGCAGGTCAGGTCAACGGGCGGATCCTAAGGCAAAACGACGTTGTTTTGGCGCTGAAAGGCTTGCCCAAAACGACGTCGTTTTGAGAGGCTATTTAAGGCCAAAAATTTTGAAAGATTTTATTTGTCACCTATTTTTTTTAAAAAAAAAAATTTACCTTTCTTTCTTTTTTTCTCTGCAAGTCTAGAACTCAGCATCGCTCCTACCACCAGAGGCCGCCACATCACTGTTCTTGCGGCCAAAATTCAAAAAACCCCCTTTTGGTCTCCTCCTTTTTTAGGTATTTATTTCCTCTCCTTTGTTAATACTTTATGTTTTACACATGCATAAACATAGAAGGAAGAGATTCGTAAATAAGGAAGAAATAAAAAAAAATACCTTAGGCTTCTGATTCAGATTTTTTGGTATTTTGTTTCTCTGATTTGGGGATGTTTTTTAATTTTGTAGTGTTTTTGCTTTTAAATCTATGGCTTGTATTTTTTGATTTGTTGTTTTTTTTTTTACTTTTTTGGATCCGAAATCCCTATTTTTTTTTGATCGAAAAATCCCCCTTTACAATGGCTTTTTATTCGGCTTATATAGTCATTTACAATACTATCTTTTTGCTTTAAGTCCTTTCTTGTTTAATGCAGTTACCAATGGCGGTGCAAGTGGGAGGGGCGGTGGCTAGTGGTGTCAAACTAGCAGAGTCAGAAGGCCAAACACCCTAGGTGCGGTGCACCTAGGGTTTGTTTTTGTTTGTATTTTCTGTTTATTGGGTTAGGGATGTAATGGGTTTTGTTAGGGGCTGTTTGGGTTTAAGGGTTTTTATTGGGCCTGGGTAGTTTTAATTTGTTTGGGTCTGGTTTGGCTGTTTATGGGCCTTTTGGGTTTTAATGTCTGTTTGGGGTCTTATTGGACCCGGGTCAAAATTGGGTTATACAGCTGCCCCTCTTTGCTCGTTGTCGTGTAACGGGAATGGAGCAAATACTTTTAAGAAAGACCAATTTTGCCAGGTCTTGCTGAGCCTTGATTCTTCGATGCTCTTATTCTTCAGGTAGCCTCATTCCAGTCCATTGCATCTTGTTGCTTCGATCCACTTCACTGCAACCTTGAGAGATGAGATTTGTAGTTAAAGTAGATTTGATCCAATATACTACAACTTCAAGGGTATAGGATTTGTTGCTTTAATTCACTCCACTGCAACTTCAAGAGATAGGATTAGTAGCTTCAATCTACTCCCTGCAACTTCAGGGAGATAAGATCTAATAAACCATAAAAGTAACATATTTTAATCCCACATTTAGCATACTTTTGGATGATTTATTCTTTAATTTATGTAAAAAGGTGCTCTTAATCCTTTCTTTTCATGTTTTATACTCAGGAAAGCACCTAGGGATGAAAAGAACGAGAAACAGGCTTAAAACTGGCCAATTTGGGCCAAAGTGGAAATCGACACGGCCTGGACTTCAATTTACTCGGTCGTGCCTCAATCAATAGAACCGAAACACGGCCTAACCATAATTTACACGGCCGTGCCTAAATCAACATAACCAAAACACGGCCTAAAGTCGATTTACATGAGCGTGTGACATGGCCGTGGACCTATCGTGGAAAAGAGGAATTTCACTTAGAAAAGGATACTTAGGGAGAAAGAAATGCATTCCAAGAGCCTATATAAAGACCCTGAGTGTAACCTGAAAAAGCATGGTCAGTTAGGCAGTCAGCTAGGCCAAGAAGCCGAGCCAGAAGGCCAGATTCGTGGGAATCACTCGAAGATAGCCAATTGATCCATCTCAAGAAGCCGAAATTCTACTCAAGACGGTGGATCTCTCCTTCAATTCCTTTAGGGGGTTTTAGGGATTTCATATGTTTTGTTTTATCTTTTCTCTTTAGATGTTTTATTTTATCATTATGAACTAAACTCTTCAGATACCCGAAGGGGATGAAACCTAAATCTTGTTATTGTTTTTTAAACTATATGATAAATACTTAGTTTGTTATTAATTATGTGTGCTTAATTCTTGTTTTAATATTTTCGAGATATTGATTCAAGTTGAATGTGCTTAGGTGGTGGAGCAAAAGTCTCTGCTTAAGAGTAGATCTAGCATAATTAAGCGGAGTTGATCGCGCGCCTAGAGATAGGGTGACGAGATTTTGCCGAATTAGGGTGAAACATAATATGGGAGTCCATAGATCGAGTTAATGCGATTCTAGGGGTTTTAATTAGAAAGAGATTTCAATTAATCAACCTAGGGTTGGACATTATTCGCCTCGAGAGAGGGTTTAATATAAATTAGGGAGTCTTACGGACCAAGCTAAGGGAATAAATCATCTGGTTCAGTGTTAGATAACAAGTGAAGTCTAGGTGGATTCCTTCTAGGGTATCGTCGTAATCAACTGAGTTTTTCTAAAAGCTATTTCTTCAAATTTGTTCTTTTTTCCTTTGCATCTTAGTTTAGTACTTAGTTAATTTAAACAACCAATCACTTAATATTTAGGCTAAATAATAGGAAGAAAGTGAGTATTAGTACTTTTAATCCCCTTGGGTTCAACAATTCGGTCTTGCCTAAACTATACTAATGTTCGATAGGTTGACTTGCCTTAAGTCGTTGTATAGTTAGTTTTCAGTCTCTATTATAAATTTTAAAACTCGACAATTCTAGACGATCAAGATCCATGATTCATAGCTTTCATCTATTCCACTGCAACTTCATGGAAATAAGATTCGCTATCTTCAGTCTGCTCCACTGCAACTTCAAGGAGATGAGACTTGTAACTTCATCCTCCTCCACTGCATCTTCAGGGAGATAAGGTTTGCTATGATCTTTGATCTGCTTCCTGCAATTTCAAGAATGTCAGATCTGTTATCTTTAATTTGCTCTACTGAAAACTCAAAGAGACAAGATTTGATATCTTCAGGCTGCTTCCTGCAACTTCAGGAATGCCAGATCTGCTATCTTCAATCTGCTCCACTGCAAACTTGAGGAGACAAGATTTGATGTCTTTGATCTACTTCCTACAACTTCAGGAATGCAGATCTGCTCCACTGCAAACTCAGGGAGACAAGATTTGAAGTCTTCGATCTGCTTCTTGCAATTTTAGGAATTCCAAATCCGCTACCTTCAATCTGCTCTACTGCAAACTTAGGGAGAAAAGATTTGATGTCTTCGATCTGCTTCCTGCAACTTCAGGAATGTCAAATCTTCTATCTTCAATCTGCTCTACTGCAAACTCAAAAAGACAAGATTTGATGTCTTCAGGCTGCTTCTTGCAACTTCAGGAATGCCAGATCTGCTATGTTCAATCTGCTCCACTGTAAACTCGAGGAGACAAGATTTGATGTCTTTGATCCGCTTCCTGCAACTTCAAGAATGCTAGATCTGCTTCACTGCAAACTCAGAGAGACAAGATTTGATGTCTTTGATCTGCTTCTTGTAATTTTAGGAATGCCAAATCTGCTACCTTCAATCTATTCCACTGCAAACTTAGGGAGACAAGATTTGATGTCTTCGATCTGCTTCCTACAACTTCAAGAATGTCAGATCTTCTATCTTCAATCTACTCCACTACAAACTCAAGGAGACAAGATTTGATGTCTTTGATCTACTTCCTGCAACTTCAGGAATGCCAGATTTGCTACCTTCAATCTGCTCCACTGCAAACTCAGGGATACAAGATTTGATGTCTTCGATATACTTCCTGCAACTTTAGGAATGCCAGATCTGCTACCTTCAATCTGCTCCACTGCAAACTCAGGGAGACAAGATTTGATGTCTTTGATCTACTTTCTACAACTTCAGGAATGCCAGATTTGCTATCTTCAATCTACTCCACTGCAAACTCAGGGAGACAAGATTTGATGTTTTCATTTACCCTACTACATCGTCCTCTGACCTGTAGAATGGGTATATGCTTATGCCAAATGATTAGGATATTGTGACCAAATAAATCAAATACTCCTATTCAACCACGCTATGATATGTGAATGCAAAAATGATATGAGTATGATTCTTATTCAATGTGGTATCACTCATTTATCCGTCAAGGTTTCATCCTCGTTCCCCTTGAAGTATCATTTTCTTGCTCAAACAATTTGTCCTCATGGAAATTTTAAGGCTCATTCCTCTTGAACCTCGGAACACGAGTCGTACCTCAACTTCAAACTATCCATCAAGGAATCACAACTTTTTCTGTCCGTCCTTATTGCAACTTAAAGGATAAGGACTTGTTTCAACTTCGATTAATTCCACCACAATTTAGGGCTTTTTAAATCAAACATTGGTCTTTCTGATCACTAAAAAATAGTCTAGTTTTAATAATTATAAAAGAGTGATCGAACCTGTAGACTGACTACGACAACGATATTGGCAAGCACACCTATTGAATAGTAGTATAGCTCAGGCAAGAATATCTTATCGAACCCAAGGAAACTGAAAGTAGTACTACTCACTTTCTTTCTATTATTTAGCCTAAAATATGGAGTGATTGGTTTATTAATCTAAAACAAATAAAATACTTAAACTTAAATACAAAGACAGAAGAACGAAACTTTGGGAAAAGACTTTGAAGAAAACTCAATTGATAAAGACGATACCTTCGGGAAGAATCCACCTATGACTTCACTTATTATCTACCTTTTCAATTCATATGATTTCTTTACTTAGCTCTATCCGTGAGACTCCCTAACCTATATTAAACCTTTTCTCGAAGTGAATAACGTCTAACCTTAGGTTAATTAGTGGAACTCTCATTCTCTTAAAATAACCCCCTAAGGAAGAAGTAAATCAATCAATGGACTCCCATATTAGGTTTCATCCTAATCCGACAAAATCTTGTAACCCTATCTCTAGGCGCTCGATCAACTCCGCTTAATTATGCTAGATCTACTCTTAGGCAAGGTTTATTCCTCCTCCACCTAAGCACATTTGATAAATTTAAGCAACATAATTAAGAACAACCTAAGTATTTATCATATAAACCAAAAGAATTAAATAAAAAAATCCATCATAGGTTTCATCCCCTTCAGGTATCTAAGGGGTTTAGTTCATAACTAACAAGAAAACAGCTCAAGAGAAAAGATAAAACAAAACATAAGAACTCCCTAAAACCCCTGAAGGAATTGAAGAGAAGATCCTTCATCTTGAGTAGAACTCTGACTCTTCGAGATGGATCAATTGGCCATCTTCGAGACAATCCCTGAACGAGAAAGGCTTGGCAGAAAACTCTGCTCAATGATCGACCCCTTGAATAGTCACCTTGAGGTGTTTTTATAGACTTTTGGGAAGCTTTACTTGTCTCATAAGTACTCATAATTCAGGTACAATTCATCCTAGGTGTTTGAATAGACTTAGGATTGCGGTTCTTGGGCTCCAAGCATCCTATTCTGAGTGAAATTGCTCTTTCCAGTGGCAGGGGCACGGCTAAGGCATACCCGTGTAAATTGAGGGTTAGCCCGTATCTCTATTCTATTGATTTAGGCACGACCGTGGCACGCTCGTGCAAGTCGAGGGTCAGGCCGTGTTGGGCTTTTTATCGATTGGGGCACAGCCATGCAAATCGGGGATAGGCCGTGTTGGGCTTTTTGTCGATGAGACATAGTCGTGTAAATTGGTGACAAGCCGTGTTCTAGGTGGATAGTAAGGCACTGCCGTGTGGAATAAAGCCCAGGCCATGTCGACTTCTTGGGTTGGCCCAATTTGATCCGTTTTAAGCCCATTTTACGTTCTTTTTATCCTTAGGTGTTCTCCTAGGTATAAGACATGAAAAGAAAGGATTAAGAGCACCTTTTTACATAAATCGAGGATAAATTCATCCAAAAGCATACTAAATGTGGGATTAAAATATGTTACTTTTACGGTTTATCAAATACCCCCACACTTAAGCTTTTGCTTGTCCTTAAGCAAAATTCTCAACTTACAATTAAAACGAACTTTCCATAATTCATAATTCCTATTAATAATGCCTCCTCATAATTCATAGATAATTTATACATGGATAATTTAATTCAAATAGCCCTAAAGTTTCAAACGAGATAAATCATGATTTTGTAGCATGAAAACATAGGTGTCTCCCCTTATCTAAGTAATTTCCTTTAATTCAAAATCGACAAGGATTGACATCCTCACAGAAGATTCACTCAAGTCACTCAAAGTGTTTAAGGTTTAAGAAATAAGCATTCTAAGTCAAACCTAAAAAGTTAATCCCATAGGCTTACCTAAAAATAAAATCTCCACTACTATATATGAGATGATACACAAATCAAAAGGTCTTTAATCGGGTTGTAACGGGGCTAGGGTTAAAGGTGTGGATACAGGCTGAATTAGTGGTTATAATCGAGACTGACTTGACAAATTACCTAATTAGAAATAATAAACTAAATATGAATATTGACTTCGAATGAAAACTAATAGTATCACTATTGATAATTACTCTATAGAAGGAGTTTTTGATAATACTTTAATACGAGCTTTTTTAACAATTGGAGTTTAAATGCTCTAAGCTCTTTTATATACTACTAATATGGAATATATATTTGCAATTTTTTTTAAGATTAAACTAAAATAATCATAATAGAAGGAACTTTGGTGATTAAAATAACCTAATTCGGCGATTGATCAAATCAATTCTCGATAAAGGGGTAGTCAAAGGAATGTTGATAACAAATACAGAGGCATTATGGGTTAATATTAGTGGGTGAGTGAATAAAAAGGTTGTTAGGATTCAATGGGGTTCACTATGGGTTAATTTGTATGGGTAGGCTTTTTAGCGTAGTGAACGGGTTAAAACCTAGGTGCCTTTATCATCTCAGTATATCAAATCATTAATGTGGTCTCGACATATATAAACGAGGCAAGTTCTAGAATAACAGTTCAAAGTTGACACACACATAATCAATTAAAGTGAGCTCGAAAAAGGGTACATGCTCTATAAGGCTCAAAATCTCACAAAAATTATGGGTGCTTTGACATCAATCCTTATAAATTTTGGACTTCAAGGTGATACTAAAATTCAGTTCAACAACCTATCAATTTTAATTTTTTAGAAAGTAGACTTATCATGCTCGATTCTCTAGTATTCTTCAAATTTAATTATCACTGCATAATTAACTAAGACTTATTCTAAAACATATCCATAAAAATCATAAATCACTAGAAATTTCATCCTAATTAATAATATGAGAAAAATACTTAAGATCAAGACTAAGTTCTAGGGTTTTGAGAATTATGCAAAAAGTTAGGCACTATTACCCCCACACTTAAGATGTACATTGCCCTCAATGTACAAAGATAGATAATGAAATTTATGTGCCAAACAAAAAGAGAAGTGGGGAAAGTAATACTCCCTGAAATCTGGATGATCCCTGGCATCTTTGGTGGCGGTGATGGTGTTTTCTATGGGCCTAGTGGAGTGGCTACCGATAAGCAATTTGCTAGATGAAGAAATTGGGTAGCCTATGAAGATATAGCCAAGAGATCTAGAGAAATAATAATATACTAATAATAATTTTAAAGATTAAGGAAATAAAAAGAAGGAGACTGAATAAAACTAAAATTGAAAGAAAAGACTAATGGACTAAGGAGTCCTTATTGTTGGATGGTTTGCGAAGTGGGTGTGACCTCGAAGGCTGTGGTGTGTGATTCCCTAGTAGCCTTTAGATCCTAAAACCAAGAAACTACTATGAAATAAATTAAATTAAGCAGAAAAGAAGTATAGATAACAAAAGTAAAGGAGACGAGAAAAGAAAAATAGAACCGAAAAGGTTCCCAAGAACCTTGGCGTGTCAATTAAGTGAAGCTGCCGGCATGAACTCATGTTGAGGTTTCCTCTAAGGAGATGATGCTTACATTTATTCGGCATGATCTTTGTGTTGCTCAAGAGTCTTAGACCTTTTCTTTGAATAGAGAGAAAATTTGGAAGAAAGAGAAGGAAGAAGGAATGTAGGAGAGAAGGGAAGGCTATGGGGATTTAAATAAAATTTCAAATCTGGCTTGTTCCCACGCCCGTGTGTCGAGGGTGTGTCCATTTACATGGTTGCCTAGCACGATCGTGGCTAATGGCGTATTGCTTCTTACATGCCCATTTCTTGGTCAGCCACGCCCATTTCGAGAAAGGCAGAATCCACACACAGTTCAGAGGCACATCCATGCTTATTTTGTCAGTACCCGTGCTTCAGGATGGTTGGACTGACTTGCACGGCCCTGCTCTTGTCAGTGTGGCGGTTCTAGTGGTCCACACGGCCACGGACACGACCGTGTATAAGGCCGTGTGGTCTGTAAATCTGTACTTTTGTGTTAGTTTCCAACTATATACTTAGGAAAGAAAGATGGAAAGAAAAGAAACTGAAAACAAGTTTGAAAATAAATAGTGTTAATGTTCGGGTTGCCTACCGAGAAGTGCTCGCTTATAGTCTTAAGCTAGACTATCCTCATGTTTGAAAATTTCAGGGAGGTTTAAAGGTTTGAATGTCTTCCCTCATGCTTGCAATTTTATTTTCATGACAAAGTTGGAGTCGAGAAGCATTTACCTTGAATTTATCGAATTTTGGGTTACTTACCTCGACTGTGTTGTGGGGGAAGATTTCGTGTACCTTGGGAAGAATTTCTCCCTTTGCCCTCAAGTCTGTTGAAGTGATGTGAAGATCGGCTTTATCTAACAGCACCTGGTCTCCTATTCTAAAGTGATTTGATGTTCCTATGAGTTTTTCTGGTGGTTCCTTAGGTTTTGCTTCGTATGGATCTGGCTTTTCTTTGGTGTATATCTTCTACTCTTCTAAAAACTTGATCGTATGATTTTGTGTTGGCTCAGTTTTGATGCTTTGAGATGTTTCCTGCGATGAAGGTTGAATAATTTGATTATCTATTGAAACGACGTTCTTACCTTCATCTTCTGTGGTTCTGGCTGAGTCGAGAGCTTGAAGATTGACTGATTCATCTCTTACACGAAGTATGAGTTCTCCTTTGGCAACATCAATTTTAGTCTTGGCAGTTGCAAGAAAAGGTCTTCCTAAAATTAAAGGGATTGAATTTTCCTCATTCATGTCTAAAACAACAAAATCTACTGGGAAAACAAATTTATCGATTTTTACTAAAACGTCTTCAATAATGCCCCTAGGAATTCTAACAGTTTTATCAGCTAGTTGGATACTCATCCTAGTTTGTTTGGGCTTCCCTAGACCTAGTCATTTAAACAGTGTATAAGGCATGACATTTACACTTTCCCCTAAATCAGCTAACGCATTATCAATAGTTAAACTACCAATTAAACATGGAATCGTAAAACACCCTGGATCTTTTAATTTCTGCGGTAGTCGATTTTGTAGCATTGCTGAGCATGTTGCATTAAGTTCCACATGTTGCTTTTCATCTATTTTGCGTTTGTTTGTTAAGAGCTGTCTTAAAAAGTTCCTTGCATCGGGCATCTGAAAAAGAGCTTAAAGAAGAGGTAAGTTAATGTGTAATTTCTTTAGAAGTTTTAAAAACTTATCGAATTATTCTTCTGAATAATCTTTTTTCAATGCTTCGGGATAAGGTATTCGAGGGTGGTACTCTTTAATTACCAGTTTTTCTTGTGCTACCTCTATTTTACCTGTTTCTTCCTTGGTTCCTTGTACTGGGGTGGGCTTGACTACCTTTGTATCCTCTTGAGATGTGATGGCTTGTATCTGTTCTTTTGGGTTTATTTCTATGTTGCTTGGTAGACGTATTTGTTGACTTTCTGAAACAAGCTTTGTGAGTTGTCCCACTGACCTAGTGATTTCCCCGACTTGTTCCTTGATTTCTTTTATCGATATTCCTTGGTTATCAAGCATTGTATCAGTTTTTTAGAGACGGGCATCTGTATCTGCCATAAACTTTTTCAAAATCTCTTCAAGACTCAGCTTCTTTTCCGGTGGATAAGGTTGATTTTGGTTATTTGGAAGAGGTTGCTGCCTTTGATTTCCTTGTCCTCCCCGTGAAAAATTTGGGTGGTTCTTCCAACCTAGATTGTAAGTGTTATTATAAGGATTATTATTAGATTTGAAATTGTTACCTATATAGTTTGTCTGCTCGTTTTCTACTCCTGGTTGGTAAGGTGGGTACTCAGAATTCGCCACATTCCCGCTCGCTTCGCATTGCATGATTGGATGTACCTGTGAAGAACATAAATTATCAAGCTTTTTATTCATTAACTCCATTTGTGTTGACAACATTATCACTGCGTCTATGTTAAAAACTCCGGCTGATTTTGTCGGTTTAGCCCTTGTAATTTGCCATTGATAGGTGTTCAATGACATCTCCTCAATAAAATCGTAAGCCGCTTCAGGAGTTTTATTATTCAGAGTTCCACCGGCTGATGAATCAATCATTTTCCTTGTTGGAGAATTCACACCATTGTAAAAAGTTTGGACTTGAAGCCACATAGGTAATCCGTGGTGTGGGCATCTCCTTAGGAGATCCTTATATCTTTCTCATGCATCATATAATGTTTCTGCATCATTCTGCACAAAAGAAGATATATCATTCCTAAATTTGGCCGTTTTGGCTGGTGGAAAATACTTTAAAAGAAATTTTTCGGTCATTTGATCCCATGTGGTGATTGACCCTCGTGGTAACGAGTTAAACCACTACTTTGCTTTATTCCTTAATGAAAAAGGAAATAACCGAAGATGTATGGCATTGTCAGAAACGCCATTTATTTTGAAGGTATCACAGAATTCTAAAAAATTAGATATATGAGTGTTTGGATCTTCATCCTGCAAACCATCAAATTGAACAAATTGTTGAATCATTTGTATTGTGTTAGGCTTTAATTCAAAATTATTAGCAGCTATAGCGGGCCTAACAATACTAGATTCTGCTCCTGTTAAATTAGGTTTAGCATAATCATACATAGTACGCGGAGCATTTTGTTCTTGCACATTTGGTGGTGGATTGTTTTCATCCATCCCTTCGGTAGGATTGGATCCTTGCTATTCTCCTCTTTGATAGTCTAGGGCTCGTCTAATTTCTCTGCGCTTTCTATGAGCGGTAGCTTCAATGTCACTTTCGTATTCTAATGGTCCTCTCGGATTTCTTTTAGTCATAAACTAGATGTACTTGCTATGAAAAGAACGGAAGAAATTTAGAAAAACAAAAATATATGTATAAAAATAAGAAAATTTTAAAAATAAAAATAATGGCTAAAGTAATAAATTGCAATAAAAAAAGAATTTGGCTAAAGTAATAGAAATAGAGCTTTCTTAATATTTTAGAGTTCCTCGGCAGAGGCGCTAAAAACTTGATCGCTGCAAAACAGTCTAGTTTTAATATTTATAAAATAGTGATTGAACCTGTAGACTGACTACGACAACGATAGAGGCAACTGCACCTATCGAATAGTAGTATAGATCAGGCAAGAATATCTTATCGAACCCAAGGAACCTAAAAGTACTACTACTCACTTTCTTTCTATTATTTAGCCTAAAATATGGAGTGATTGGTTTATTAATCTAAAACAAATGAAATACTTAAACTTAATTGCAAAGACAGAAGAACAAAACTTTGGGAAAAGACTTTGAAGAAAACTCAATTGACAAAGACGATACCTTCGGGAAGAATCCACCTATGACTTCACTTATTATCTACCTTTTCAATTCATATGATTTCTTTACTTAGCTCGATTCGTGAGACTCCCTAACCTATATTAAACCTTCTCTTGAAGAGAATAACGTCTAACCTTAGGTTAAGTAGTGGAACTCTCGTTCTTTTATAATAACCCCCTAAGGAAGCAGTAAATCGATCAATGGACTCCCATATTAGGTTTCACCCTAATCTGACAAAATCTCGTAACCCTATCTTTAGGCGCCCAATCAACTCTGCTTAATTATGCTAGATCTACTATTAGGCAGGGTCTATTCCTCCTCCAGCTAAGCACATTAGATAAATTTAAACAACATAATTAAGAACAAACTAAGTATTTATCATATAAACCAAAAGAATTAAATAACAAAATCCATCATAGGTTTCATCCCCTTCAGGTATCTGAGGGGTTTAGTTCATAACTAAACAAGAAAACATCTCAAAAGAAAAGATAAAACAAAACATAAGAAATCCCTAAAACCCTCTGAAGGAATTGAAGAGGAGATCCTCCGTCTTGAGTAGAACTCTGACTCTTCGAGATGGATCAATTGGCTATCTTCGAGACAATCCCTGAATGAGAAAGGCTTGGTAGAAAACTTTGCTCAATGATTGACCCCTTGAATAGCTGCATTAGGGTGTTTTTATAGACTTTTGGGATGCTTTACTTGTCTCCTAAGTACTCATTATTCAGGTACAATTTGTCCTAAGTGTTTGAGTAGACTTAGGATTGCGTTTCTTAGGCTCCAAGCATCCTATTCTGAGTGAAATTGCTCTTTCCAGTGGCAGGGGCATGGCTAAGGTACGCCCGTGTAAATTGAGGCTCAGCCCGTGTCTCTATTCTGTTGATTTAGGCACAGCCGTGGCACGCCCGTGCAAGTCGAGGGTCAGGCCGTGTTGGGCTTTTTGTCGATCGGGGCACAGCCATGCAAATCGGGGATAGGCCGTGTTGGTCTTTTTGTCGACGAGACACAGCCGTGTAAATTGGTGATAGGCCGTGTTCTAGGTGGATAGCAAGGCACGACCGTGTGGAATAAAGCCCAGGCCGTGTTGACTTCTTGGGTTGGCCCAATTTGATCCGTTTTAAGCTCGTTTTACGTCTTTTTTATCCTTAGGTGTTCTCCTGAGTATAAGACATGAAAAGAAAGGATTAAAAGCACCTTTTTACATAAATTGTGGATAAATTCAACCAAAAGCATACTAAATGTGGGATTAAAATATGTTACTTTTACGGTTTATCACTTTCATACCATTCTCCAAATGACCCGATGACATTGTTTGTCACAACCACTTAATTGGACAAAGAATTCAGAGACATAGTCTCCATCAAGACTCTTCTGTGTCAAAATATCTCCAATCTCTGTATATGGAAATTCTTAACAATTGTCTTGTTTCAGTTTCTTGTTTTATCTAGAAATTTCCAAAGTAATATGTAGAACTTCTTTTGTGAAATTATTAGTTCATCAATCATTATTTCAATGCAGCATGTTTATAAATAGTGGGTAACAAATAAATTGATCTCAAAAAGTGTTAAATGAATTATCAAAAATTCAATGAAAATTAACTCAGAACATACCTTTGAGAAGAAGAAGAAAAATCCAAAGATAAAAATGAAATAGGACAAAGATCAGATGCCCTAGATATCGCAGATTGGACTTTTATATACAAACTCCAAGAAGATTGATTTGTGCTTAACATGTGTTTAGAAGACCCAAAGTACTTTTTTGATGCCCCGATATGAAATATACTTCATTTCTTATTGATTCAAGTATAGCAAGATGATTGCGTGTCTATTCAGAATTTGAGCCGCCCTTTTCGGGTTTTCAACTCAAAATCCCCTTTGGCTTCAAGGCGCCCTTTACGGGTTTTCTTCTTGGCCTCTCCCTTTTTGTTTAGATGTCTCAAAGTGTCCTTTGCGGGTTTTCACATTGGCCTCTTCTTCTTTTCAAGCAAAGTATTTTTTGATTGAATCTGAGTTCACAGGATTGGGTAAGCTTTTTCCATCCATTTTAGTCAGAATCAGCGCACCTCCAGAGAAAGCTCTCTTCACCACATATGGTCCTTCCCAATTTGGCATCCATTTTCCTCTGAAATCCTTTTGTATGGGAAAGATCTTTTTCAGTACAAGGTCCCCCTCATGAAACTCTCTTGGGCGAACTTTTTTATTATAGGCTTGCATCATTCGTTTTTGGTACATCTAACCATGACAAATAGCCCTTAGCCTCTTTTCTTCAATTAAGTTCAACTGATCATACTGAGCCTAGATCCATTCAGCGTCATCTAGCTTTATTTCTGACAAAACTCAAAGAGAAGGTATTTCCACTTCAATAGGTAGAACTGCCTCCATCCCGTAGCCCAACGAGAAAGGTGTTGCCCCAGTAGAGGTTCTGACGGACGTTCGATAAGCATAAAGTGCAAACGGTAGTTTCTCATGCCAATCCTTATAAGTCTCGGTCATCTTCCCCACTATCTTTTTTATGTTTTTATTGGCCGCTTCCACTGCCACATTCATTTTTGGATGATATGGAGATGAGTTGTGGTGTTTGATGTTGAATTGACTACAAACTTCTACTATTGTGCTGTTGTTCAAGTTTAATGCCATGTCTGATATGATCCTCCCAGGCATTCCATATCGACAAATGATCTCCTTCTTTAAAAACTAACTGCTGACTTAGTGACGCTAGCATATGAAGCAGCCTCTACCCATTTCGTGAAGTATTCAATGACCACAAAGATGAATCGATGCCTATTTAAAGCTTTTGGTGAAATCGGTCCAATAACATCCATGCCCCACAT
Source organism: Gossypium rotundifolium (assembly GCA_025506655.1). NCBI lineage: Eukaryota > Viridiplantae > Streptophyta > Magnoliopsida > Malvales > Malvaceae > Gossypium > Gossypium rotundifolium. The sequence goes on along the minus strand of CP106733.1, from coordinate 19,021,204 downwards.
GGAAACAGGCCATGGGGAAGTCATAACATGCAAGGGTGACAGAGGCATATGAATTTTTTCTCCATAAATTTGGCATTTATGACATCTCTTGGTGTAGTTGATACAATCTCCTTCCATAGTGGACCAATAATATCCAAACCTCATTATCTGCCTAGCCATTGTGAATCCATTAGCGTATGTTCCACAAACGCCCTCATGAACTTCCTCTAGGATTTTCCTAGCCTCTATAGCATCAACACATCTCAGTAATACTTGATCTTTTCTCTTTTTATACAAGATATCTCCATCTAAAATGTAGTCAGAAGCCAATCTTATTAGTGTCCTTTTCTCATTCTCAGTTGTATGCTCTGGGTATTCACGATTTTTTATGTATCACAATACATCATGATACCAAGGGTGATCAACTCTTTCCTCCTCTTCCACATTATAACAATGAGCTGAAACTTCGAGAATACTCATCTGAATGGGTCTCATATCTTCTGGTTTATTCACTTTGATCATAGAAGCCAAGGTTGCCAAAGCATCTGCCATCTGATTTTCATCGCGTGGGAGATAATTAAAAGTGATGTTGTCAAACTCCTCAATCAATCCCAAAACTATCTTTTGATAATCGATCAGTTTGGAATCTCCCGTCTCCCATTCACCTTTAAGCTGGTAGATTACTAGGGCAGAATCTCCATATACATCTAGCACTTTGATCTTGTGCTTCACAGCCGCTCGAATTCCCATGATGCATGCTTCATATTCTGCCATGTTATTCGTACAATCAAAATCCAATCTGCATGTAAATGGATAATGATCACCACTAGGGGATAACAAGGTTTCCCCAATTCCATTTCCCATAACATTTGACGCTCTATCAAAATTTAGCTTCCATGGACATTCTTCAGTATTTGCCACATACATCAACTCTTCATTGGGAAATCAAAGCTCAAAGGTTCATAATCCTCTAAAGCTCTACTAGCCAAAAATTCTGCCACTGCACTCCCTTTTATAGCCTTTTGGTTCACATAGACTATATCAAATTCAGGCAGCAAAATTTGCCATCTTGCCATCCTTCCATTCAAAGTAGTTGACTCCATCATATAATTTAATGGATCAAGCTTCGAAATTAACTAGGTAGTATGATATAGCATATACTGCCTTAGTATTCAGGTTGTCCAAATCAAAGTGCAACACAAATTTTCAATCGATGAATACCTCATTTCATATTCAGTGAACTTTTTACTAAGATAGTAAATCGCCCTTTCTTTTCTTCCTGATTCATCGTGTTGACCAAGCACACATCCCATAGAGTTATTGAACATTGATAAATACAGTATCAATGGTCTATCTAGATTAGGCGGAGATAGTACTGATGCATTTGATAGATATTGTTTGACTTTGTCAAAAGCTCTCTAGCATTCATCGTCCTATACACATTGGTTGTGTTTCTTGAGAAGGCGAAATATGGGATCACATTTCTCGGTTAACTGTGAAATAAACTAAGCGATGTAATTTAACCTCCTAAGAAAACCTCAAACTTCCTTTTGAGTGTGCGATGGAGGAAATTCTTGTATAGCTTTGACCTTATTTAAGTCAACTTCAATTCCTCTCTCGCTGACCACAAAACCCAGTAACTTCCCTGACCGAGCTCCGAAAGTGCACTTTCCTGGTTGAGCTTCAATTGAAATTTCCTCAATCTCAAAAATAACTTCCTCAAAACTTCAATGTGTTCCTTTTCTGTTCGAGATTTGGCGATCATGTCATCAACATATACTTTAATCTCTTTATGCATCATGTCATAGAATAAAGTTACCATGGCCCTTTGATATGTCGCCCCTGCATTCTTTAGCCCAAATGGCATTACTTTATAGAAAAGGTACCCCACAACTTTATGAAAGTGGTTTTCTCCATATCCTCAGGGTGCATTTTGATCTAATTGTATCCGAAAAAAGCATCCATGAAAGAAAACAATGAGTATTTTGTCGTATTAACCACCAACGTGTCAATATTAGGCAAAGGGAAATTGTCTTTTGGGCTGGCTTTATTTAAGTCCCCATAGTCTACACACATCTGGACCTTTCCATCTTTCTTAGAGATAGGAACAATGGTGGCAACCCACTCTGAGTATTTGACCACTTGTAGAAAACCAGCAACAAACTGTGTCTTGACTTCTTCCTTTATTTTCAACACCACGTCAAGCCTCATCCTTCATAGCTTTTGCTGAACTGGCTTACATTCTTCTTTTATGGGAAAGCGATGCACTACAATATCAGTACTTAGACCAGGCATATCTTGGTATGACCATGCAAAGACGTCCTTAAATTCCCGTAGCAACTTAACAAGGCCTTGTTTTGTCTTCTTGGCTATGCGCGTTCCTATTTTCACCACATTTCCTTCCTCTAAGGCTATGTTCTCTACTTCCTCTTCATGGGGTAAAATTTGTTTCTCCTCTTGCTTTACCATTCTCAACAAATCTGGAGACAAGTCACAATCTCTGTCACCTTTAAAATCCTGAGATTCCTCTAAACACATGTCTTGCTCAAAACGGACCTCTGGATCTGTAGTATCGTTGCTCATGTCATTAATGTCTAGGGACCTGTGATGGGAACCAAAGGATGTACAAAGAACAAATGAATTTGAGGACAACTATTCGCATGATATGAATGGGAATAAAAAATTAGAAAAAAAGAAAGAGAGAGAATATTTAGTCAGAATTGGTCATTAAAGATGTATTTCATTGAAACAAAAATATCTAAACATGAGACTATTTCACAAAAGAAATCTTATTCTTCCTATGCTTAAAAACAACAAGTGCGTTCTGAATATTGCTCTATATAATCTCTAAAAACTATAGGAAGTTCCTTTGCAGTCCAATTGCCCAAAACGCTTCCAGGTTTATACGAGTGAATGCCCAACAGGTTTTCTTGCTCAGTTTCTTCATCGTGTATGGCATTGATGTGAGGATTTTCATTTTTCAATAATCCTCTTTCTAGGTGAATTATCCCTCCTGATACAAAGGTCTGGGATATGTGGAGGAATGTCATCGATCCCCACTTTATGTCTTCCCCATTAAACCATGCCCTTCTCCTCTCTTGCTTTTTCTCTATTTCTCTCATCTTTTGTTTAGCATCTAGCCTGAAACCCAAGCCAAAACGGTCTCTCTTCTTCTTCAGTATCAGAACTTGAACTTCCCCTTGGAGATGTCTGCCCAATCCTTTCCTGGTAGGTCTCCTTTCCCTATCATCATTTGTAAGCCCATCCTCATGGTTCTGGATATCTTAGGCACTGGAACTTCATTCCCTTCCAAGATGAATATTGCATTTACGAACTCCAAATATCGAAAGGAACATTCAGTGGCCTCCTCATTTGTCTCTAAATACGGTGCCTCATTGGTAGCAGTCGCTATGATGTCTTCTTCTGCGTTTATAGTTACCAGCCGATTCTCTGCTACTAGTTTTAGTTTTTGGTGCAGCGATGAGGGCACTGCCCCCTCCGAATGAATCCAGGACCTTCCCAACAGGTAGTTATAGGAGGGCTTGATATCCATCACCAGAAAGTCCACTTCATATGTGTTAGGCCCGATCAATAATGGTATGTCAATTCTTCCCATCACTCTTCTTTTAGTGCCATCAAATGCTCTCACTATGTTCTGGCATGTTTTCATGTGATAACTGTCTATAGGCAACCTCTTCAGCGTAGGCAAAGGTAAGACATTTAGAGCCAATCCATTATCTATTAACACACTTGGCAGAGTGTATCCCTTGCAACGAGTAGTGATGTGCAAAGCCTTTGTTGATCCCATGCCCCCGGGTAGGATTTCATCATCACTAAAGTAAATGAAATTGTTAGCACTTATGTTACTAATCAGACGATCCAGCTTGTTAACAGATATATCCTTAGTAACATAAGTTTCATTCAGCACTTTAATCAGTGCTTTGCGATGCACTTCTGAGCTTAAAAGCAAGGCTAGCACTAATATACGAGCCGATTGTTTGCGCAGTTGTTCCACCATGCTGTACTCGCTGTGCTTCAAGAATTTCAAAAATTCTTTAGCCTCTTCCTCCTTCACAGGTGCGTTGATAAGGGCCTCAGGTTCTTTTTTTTCGTTCGACTGCCATAGTCTTTGATTTCACTCATTCACCTCTAACGTTTCCTGGATCATAACGCTTCCCACTACGTGTGTAGGACCCTTCATTTTGGACCTCATCGGAAGTGCTAACTGAGCTTTTCACCCCTGGCATTGTCACATTACAGTTGTAATTCCATGGTACCCTTTTGTTATCCTTGTAAGGAGAGGAAACAAGTCTCTGGATTACAACTTTTGGCACCAGTTGTGTTCTGCCTTCTGTGTTTCTTGGTCGGAAGATAATGATCCTCGGATAATTGACTTCTTGCTTCGTCAATTCTCCTTCGACTGCATGTATGTTTCCTCCCTCTAAGCTTTCTTTATAAAACTTCAGTTCCTTGTTGTCCATAAGTGAAACACCCCAAACCCGGCCCACGAGGCTTGACCGGATCCGGTATGTTCCCTGGTGTAAACCGTTCCAAATTCTTTTGTTACTCAGGAAAAACTTGTGTGTTTTGAAAGAAAGATTGTTTTGGGTTGGGCTTGAGTTGAAAACAAGTTTATTTCATTTTGTAAAATCCTTTATTTTAGGTGACAAAGCATTTAGAGTTTAGTTTAAGATAAATTTACTTAGTCTATTTTTTTTTAAAAAAAATATTTTGTAGCATGATAAATGGATGTAAAGTAAAATAAATCAACTAAGGCCTTATTACATCAAATAATCCCCGAAAATAAATTCAAGTACTTAATATAAAGAGAGTCCAAAACAAAGAAAATCAAAACTTCACATGGCCTCCACTAAGCTCCCCGCCGACCCTACCCATCATCGATCGTCACCAAAAAGTAATCCCACAAGGGTGAGTCAAATGACTCAATGTGTAACCAACACTAAAATTTAACAATTTAGGCATATGTTCACATATTACATGCATATTCATATAATAGATAGGAAATAGTGATGCAACCCGAACCCAAACCTATATGCCATTCGCTACACATCACCCGTACCATCCTGCACACCGTGGGGACTACTAAGTCAACCCTCCATCTCGCTACACACCATCGAAGGCGTCATTGCAATGACGGCGTCATCGCCTCTTATAAAATTCGTGGTCTTAGGTCACCACATTCGGATATCTCGGTCTTAGGTCACCACATTCGGATATCGTGGTCTTAGGTTACCACATTCGATTATCGTGGTCTTAGGTCACCACATTCACTTCCCCTTTTCATATAACCCATATGCCCCATATCATACATATCATGCATTAACATGCCAAATTCTTATTTCACATTCTTATAATGTCATATATGTGTCGTAACAAATATTTAACATAATCCTAGTAGGAGTAGGAAACGTACCTGAGTACTTTGTACCATAACATGGTACCTTAGCCATATTCACATTCTTATACACATGCACATATTAATTATTGCCATAAATCTTATTAAAAAGTAGTGTGGGGTACACACCTGATTTGCTTAACAAATTCACTGAATCCCGAAATTCGATCTACTGCCTTAGATCTTTAACTCCCTACATTCGGCCCACATTAAAGATTTAATGAAAAACCCATTCGGCCACGAATCCAAATCCTAGTAGGATTAGTACACTTAAATCCTTACCTTGCTGCCGATTGATGTCTAATCAAATGCCGGAAACTTTGTATCCTTCTTTCTTGAAATCGGCAATCACTAGATTACTTGAATAGATTAGTTTCGGCTTTTAAATATTAATGAAACACATTTATTTACTCAACATGGCCTTGGCCGAATGCTATAGATACTTACCTTGTAGATTTTAAATCCAAAACTCACCGAATAACTAGGGAACACGCTGCCTATGGTGTACCTTCGGAAAAGAATTTCTCCTTCCTTGTAATCGACACTTAGTAAATCCCGAAAGATCTCTTTTTGTAGTCGATAACTACTAAATCTCAAACCACCTTCCAAGATTCGCCAAGATGGAAATACCATTGGGTTAGTTCCTAGATTTGAAAAGTCTATAATTAAAGAATGAAACCCAAATGATAACTAGCTCTTACCCTTAATATCAAGTCAATTTGCTCTTTGTTTGAACCCACAGAGATTCGGCTATAGACTAAGTGTGATCAGCAAATTTCGGCTTTTGTAACTATGAAGAAATCGGCTAATGGCTACCTTGAGGGTTCGACTTTGATTGAATTTTGCAAAAGAAGGAGAGTAGCTTGATGTTTGAAGGTTCTATTTTTGGTGAATCAAAAAGGAAAAGAGGATGATGATTTGCAGAGAAAGAGAGAATTCGGCAGAGTCTTAGAAAAGAATGAAGAATGAATAATGGCCTAAGTTCCCTCCTTTGGCCGAAATTATCACCTAAAGGAGCCCCCCAATCGGCCAACTCTATCAATTCCCTAGCTTTCCTCTTTATCTTTTCATAAGAATAATCCAAAAATAAAACATCCATTATCTACCACCATAGCCGATTTTATTAACAGAATTTAATCCAACCTTAAACTCCTCCCTTTTAGTTCCTTAATGTCGTCCACCTCCTTTGCTTCTTGTAGCAAAAATAAAATCCTTTATTTGCTTCCCACATTGCTCGAACCTAGGCCCATTTGCATAGCTTATGGCGTCACCTACTTGGGCCTTAAATGGTGCCTCCAAGCCACTTAAACAAGCCTATGTTTGTGTCAAATTTCTTCTATTAATTTTCTTAAAACTACCTTGTTTTAGTTTCCTCTTTTAAAGTTAACATTTCTAAAACATTTCCTTACATTTCCAAGTTTCCAAAAATGTTCACTTTCCTCTTTTAACTTAACATTTCCAAGTTTCCAAAATGTTCACTTTCCTCTTTAAACTTAATATTTCCAAGTTTCCAAAATGTTCACCATACATTCATAATACACAAGACATGCCATTTCAGATAATTAAATCAAAATGCATAGGCCCATTTTCGGGATGTTACAGTTCTACCCCCTTAAAATAATTTCGTCCTCAAAATTGCTTGGCTAGAATAAATGAGGGTATTACTGTCGCATTGCCTCTTCTGGCTCCCACGAAGCTTCCTCTGATCCATGATTACGCCACAACACTTTGACTAGGGGAACTGATTTCCTCCGTAATATTTTCACGTCTCATTCCAAGATCTGATTCGGCTCTTCCTCGTAGGATAAGTCTGGCCTTAGCTCCACTTTTTCAACTGGTACTACATGAGATGGATCTGATCGGTAGTGACGTAGCATGGATACATGGAATACATCGTGCATCTGCTGCAACTCTGGTGGCAATTCCAACTGATATGCCCCTGGTCCAACTCGCTTTAGCACTCGATAGGGTCCTATAAACCTTGGACTTAGTTTCCCTTTGCGACCGAATCTCATCACCTTCTTCCAAGGCGAAACCCTAAGGAATACTTGGTCACCCACATCAAATTCGATTTCCTTCCGTTTAAGATCTGCGTATGACTTCTGCCTATCAGATGCTGCCTTCAACCGTGCACGAATTATCTCAACCTTCTCTTCAGACTCTGCTACTAATTTTGGTCCCAAACTCGACGTTCTCCCAATTCCGTCCAACATGTAGGAGTCTGACACTTCCGACCATACAGCGCTTTATAAGGTGCCATTCGAATACTTGTCTGATAGCTGTTGTTGTAGGCAAACTCTGCTAAAGGCAAATACTCCTCCCAACTTCCTCTGAAATGCATCACACAGCCCCTCAACATATCCTCCAATACTTGGATTACCCGTTCAGATTGCCCGTCCGACTATGGATGAAAGGCCGTAGTGAAATCCAACTTAGTGCCTAAAGCTTGATGAAGTGCCCTCCAAAACCGAGACATAAATCTTGGGTCTCTATCCGAAATGATAGACACCGGCACTCCATGTAGCCTCACAATTTCTGCCACATATAATTTAGCCAATTTCTGAAGATAATAATCAACTCTTACCGGGATATAGTGCGCGGGCTTGGTCAGACGGCCCACTATTACCCATACTGAGTCCTTCTTAGTAGGCGTAAGGGGAAGCCCACTAACGAAGTCCATGGTAATTCTTTCCCACTTCCATCATGAATCTTGATTGGTCAAGCAATCCCGATGGAACTTGGTGTTCACCTTAACTTATCGACACGCCGACATTTCCCCACAAATTCAAGAACTTTCCACTTAAGATCGTGCCACCAAAATCTGTTCCTTAGATCCTCAGACAGACTTGGTGCCTCCGGATGCATAGCATAAGGGCTACCATGCGCTTCCCAAAGAATCTTCTGTCTTAACTCCTCATCCTTCTAAGATACTGACCTTTCCTTTGAAGCACAATACTCCCTCATTACTAACACCATAGTCCTCTAACTCCCCATTCTGTACTTGTTGTAACTTAACACTTAGGTCTTCATCCACTAATTGACTTTCCTTTACCTCATTCAACCATGTTGGTTTGACTTGCAATTCTGCCAGTAGACTTCCATCATCATACAAACTAAAGTGTGCGAATAATGCCCTCAGATCCGACACCACCTTCCGGCTTAGGGCATCCGCCACTACATTTGCTTTGCCCGGGTGATATTCTATCGAATAGTCATAGTCCTTCAGCAATTCAACCCACCTTCACTACCTCAAGTTTAACTCCTTCTGAGTTAGCAAATACTTAAGGCTCTTGTGGTCTGTGTAGATCGTTGACTTTTTGCCATAAAGGTAGTGCCTCCATACCTTAATAGCAAAGACCACTGCTGCTAATTCCAAGTCATGCGTCGGGTAATTCACCTCATGTAGCCTCAACTGTCGGGATGCATATGCGACTACCTTTCCGTCTTGCATCAATATGCAACCCAAACCTGTATGGAAAGCGTCACAATACACCATAAAATCCTTTCCTGCCTACGACTGAATCAAGACTGGAGCTTCCATTAATACCTTCTTAAGCTTTTCAAAGCTCTCCTGCTGCTTATCCGACCATACAAAGGGTACTTCCTTCCTCAACAACTTTGTCAAAGGCGCAACTATTGACGAAAATCCTTCTACGAACCTTCTGTAGTAGCCTGCCAATCCCAAGAAACTACGAATCTCCGCCACTGACTTAGGTGGTTTCCAATCTAACACTGCTTCGATCTTCCTAGGATCCACCCTTATTCCTTCAGCAGACACCACGTGCCCTAAGAATGCAACCTCCTTAAGCCAAAATTCACACTTACTAAATTTAGCATAGAGCTTTTTCTCCCTCAACACTTGCAGCACAATCCAGAGATTCTCATCATGCTCCTCTTCAGTCTTGGAGTATACGAGGATGTCGTCGATAAACACCACGACGAACTGATCCAAGTAAGGTTGAAAAACCTGGTTCATCATATCCATGAACGCGGCTGGGGCATTTGTCAACCCAAACGGCATTACCACAAACTCATAGTGGCTGTATCTTGTCCTAAAGGCAGTCTTATGGATATCTGCCTCCTACACCTTCAACTGATGATATCCTGACCTTAAGTCGATCTTTGAGAACACTGCCACCCCCTTAAGCTGATCGAACAAGTCATCAATCCTTTGTAAAGGATACTTGTTCTTGATGGTCAGCTTATTCAACTGACGATAATCTATGCACATTCGCATAGTTCCGTCCTTCTTCTTCACAAATAGGACCGGTGCTCCCCATGGAGGCACACTGGGTCGAATAAACCCACGGTCAAGTAATTTCTAAATTTGAGCCTTGAGCTCAACTAACTCTTTTGGCGCTATTCGGTATGGAGCGATTGACACAGGAGCCGTTCCCTGCAGTAAGTCAATTCTAAATTCCACCTCCTTATCTGGGGGTATTCCTGGTAATACCTCTGGGAACACATCCTCAAAGTCCCTTACAGTTCTAACTCCACTGACACCTCCTTCCTTTCTATCTAACACACTTACAAAGGCTAAGAACGCCTTGCACCCTTTACAAACTATCTTCTCCGCCTTTAATGCCGAAACTACGTTAGACAAGTAGTTTCTTCTTTCTCCTATCATTACTACCACTTCATCTTTCGGGGTCCTTAGTTCCATTCATTTAGCCGCACAATCCAACACGGCTCGGTGCTCTACTAACCAATCCATACCAAGTATGAGGTCAAATTCTCCGAAGGGTAACTCCATTAAGTCAGCCCGAAAGCTCACTCCTTGAATTTCTAGGGATACACTCTGAAAGATCTTATCCACCACTACAGTTTGGCCTAATGGGCTTACTATAGTCATCTCCCTATCAGCAAGTTCAGAGTCTAGGCCTAGTGTTTCCACTATATTACATGCAACATAAGAATGGGTCGAGCCCACATCAATAAGAGCAAAATAGGGCTTGCCATGAATGAGGAACATATCGGTTATGACGTCCGGTGCCTCTCCATCCTCCCTAAGGCGAACTGCATAGACCACACCCACTGTCTTGCCTCAGTATTAGTAGTATCTCAGCCCGATGTCCCACGTCCTCTACCAGTACCATTTCCTCGATTATTTGGACCACGAACTCGCTGAGGCTGCTGTCCACCTCTACCAGCCTGATTAACATTCTGAGCTACTGGTTGCTTTTCATCTGGTCTCTTTGGACAGTCTTTGATCATATGGTCCTTTGACCCACATCTAAAACATCCACCTGTCTTCTTCCAGCATTCACCTAAGTGTTTCTTCCCACACTGCTCACAAGGATGATGCTGCCCTCCTGTTCCAACTTGCTGACCCTGCAGCCCATCAGCTTTGGGCCTTTTCTGTACATTTCTCGATGATCTTGATGACCCATAACCCCTCTTGGGTCTATTCCTATCAGAGTTCTACTTAACCGAGTCCTTGATCCCCTCGGCTACCTTAGCCTTTTCTACCAACGTGGAAAACTCCCTCTCTTGATGTGGAGCTATCAATAACCTCAGGTCATCCCTTAGTCCGTCCTCAAACCGAACACACCGCTCATGCTCTGTTGCCACTACTCCTCAAGCATATCGGCTTAACCTCAGAAATTTAGCTTCATACGCTACTACTGACTTGTTCCCTTGAACCAGCCCCAAAAACGCCTTCCTCTGCTCATCAATATAACGTGTGCCGACGTATTTCTTCCGATATGCCGCCTTAACATATCCTGTGTCGATCCTCACCGTGGCACCATCCTCGAATCGTTAACCACCATTGATACGCTTCATCGCGTAGCAGTGCCACCATTTCTTTCAACTTCTCCTCAGAGGTCAGATCGAGCTCATCCATAATTCGCTCGGTTGCTTTCAACCAGTATTTAGCTGTACTAGGTGCCACACCAGATACTCCATGGAACACTTTAGCTCCGTTGGCTCGGAGTCACTCGGGTACAGATTTTTGAGCTCCCATATTCCCTTCAAAGACCACCCACCATTTTAAGAACTCGCGACCGCGACTGCGATCTAAAGATCATCCCCCGTCGAGCCTCTTGCTCGACACCAACAGTTGGGGGTGGTGGTGGCGGTGGTAACTCATTGTCAGACCCTTGACCCGATTTAACGGGTTCTGACACAGTCATTCTTCCTCTACCGCGTCCATAACGACCGCGTCCTCTAGAACTCATATCTAACAACGCGCTTTAATCTGATTAAGAAATTTTATGAATTAGCCTTTATTCCACTGATTAACCGCGAAGAAGTTTTATGAAAAGAATTTTAGAAGTGGTTCTTTCGTATTCATACATGCACATAGTCTTTACATTCATACATCCATCAATCAATCATGAACTTTCGTTCATTCAGAGAAATGTTGTAGTTTTCTTTGTTGTTGTTTTTTCACTGCCCAGGGGTATTTTTGTAATTTTCCCTCTGTGGGTTTTTTTTGTAATTTGTCAAAATAAGGTTCCTTGGTGATTTTGTCAATAAGGGTATTTTGGTAATTTTTGAAATCCGGGGTATTTCAAAATTTTAAAATTACTGGGTATTTCAAGAATAAACCGGGTAAATTTATAAATCAAGGATATTTTGGAATTTACAAAACTTGAAGGTTGTTTCTGAGAATTTGTTTTCCAAATCAGTGTTATTGCAGAAATTTTTGAAGATCGGGGGTCATTCTGGTAATTTTGTAACTCAAGGGTATTTCGGTAATTTTGCAGGGTAGGGGTAATTTCGTAATTTTCCAAAATCAAGGTATTTTGATATTTGGCAAATTAGGGTTTTTAGACATTTTATAAAGTATTGAAATTTTGATAAGAATTGTGGGTATTTGAAATTTTCATAAACCAATGGTATTTTTGTAATTTTACCACTAGGGCATTTTTGTAATTTTTATAGATCGAAAATATTTCAAGAAAATTTATAAAAATAATCTTTTCAAATCAAGAGGGTAATTTAGAAATTTTAAAACTAGGGTTTCCATAAAAAATACGGCTAGTCCCTTTCGGGTTTTAGTTAGGGGTTTAGCCCGTGTGTAAGTCCTCTTGGTTAGGGTGAACCGAGGCTACGCACCAGGTAGGATTCGAGTGGAGAGGAGATGAGTCACGTGGACTGCTTAAATACCAAGCTCCCACCAAAACCAATCCTAGACATGCGCACCATGGTTGCCACACCCTAACTCGGCAACTTAATCACAGGTTTGTTTAGTTAGGCATTTAAGTCTTATGTTTTTGTTGGGGTATACTAGCCCTAGGGTTCAAGTACTTAATCTCTATTCTACGTTCCATTCCATTTCTACCCTTGTACAAATCATAATATAAATCACACACAAAAGATCGGAGTACTTACCTGGTGGACTTCGGGTCGGAGACTTAGTGGGCCATGCCAGAAAATCCTGCTTAATTCACAAAAATTCTTTTGGGCTTAACTTTGAAAACGTTTTGGGCCTTAAACCCAAGGTCGAGAGTTTAAAAACTGGGCTCTGATACCAAATTGAAACACCCCAAACCCGCCTACTGAGTCTTGATGGATCTGTATGTTCCCAAAGTGTAAACTGTTTCAAATTCTTTTGTTACTCAGGAAAAACTTGTGTGTTTTGAAAGAAAGATTGTTTTGGGTTGGGCTTGAGTTGAAAACAAGTTTATTTCATTTTGTAAAATCCTTTACTTTAGGTGACAAAGCATTTAGAGTTTAGTTTAAGATAAATTTACTTAGTCTATTTTTTAAAAAAATATTTCAGTAGCATGATAAATGGATGTAAAGTAAAATAAATCAACTAAGGCCTTATTACATCAAAAAATCCCCAAAAATAAATTCAAGTACTTAATATAAAGAGAGTTCAAAACAAAGAAAATCTGAACTTCACATGGCCTCCACTAAGCTCCTGCCAACCCGGCCCATCACTGATCGTCACCTGAAAAGTAATCCCACAAGGGATGAGTCAAACAGACTCAATGTGTAACCAACACTAAAATTTAACAATTTAGGCATATGTTCACATATTACATGCATATTCATATAACAGATAGGAAATAGTGATGCAACCCGAACCCAAACCTATATGCCATCCGCTACATATCACCCGTACCATCCTGCACACCGTGGGGACTACTAAGTCAACCCTCCATCCGCTACACACCATCAAGGCGTCATTGCAATGACGTGCTCATCGCCTCTTATAAAATTCGTGGTCTTAGGTCACCACATTCAGATATCTGGTCTTAGGTCACCACATTCAGATATCGTGGTCTTAGGTCACCACATTCAGTTATCATGGTCTTAGGTAACCACATTCATTTCCCCTTTTCATATAACCCATATGCCCCATATCATACATATCATGCATTAACATGCCAAATTCTTATTTCACATTCTTATAATGTCATATATGTGTCGTAATAAATATTTAACATAATCCTAGTAGAAGTAGGAAATGTACCTGAGTACTTTGTACCATAACATAGTACCTTAGCCATATTCACATTCTTATACACATGAACATATTAATTATTTCCATAAATCTTATTAAAAAGTAGTGTGGGGTACACACCTGATTTGCTTAACAAATTCACTGAATCCCGAAATCCGATCCACTGCCTTAGATCTTTAACTCCCTACATTCGGCCCATATTAAAGATTTAATGAAAAACCCATTCGGCACGAATCCAAATCCTAGTAGGATTAGTACACTTAAATCCTTACCTTTCTACCAATTGATGTCTAATCAAATGCCGGAAACTTTGTATCCTTCTTTCTTGAAATCGGCAATCACTAGATTACTTGAATAGATTAGTTTCGGCTTTTAAATATTAATGAAACACATCTATTTACTTAACATGGCATTGGCCGAATGCTATAGATACTTACCTTGTGGATTTTAAATCCCGAAACTCACCGAATAACTAGGGAACACGCGGCCTATGGTGTACCTTCGGGAAAAGAATTTCTCCTTCCTTGTAGTCGACACTTAGTAAATCCTGAAAGATCTCTTTTTTATAGTCGATAACTACTAAATCCTGAAACCACCTTCCAAGATTCGGCCAAGATGGAAATACCATTGGGTTAGTTCCTAGATTTCGACAAGTCTATAATTAAAGAATGAAACCGAATGATAACTAGCTCTTACCCTTAATATCAAGTCAATTTGCTCCTTGTTTGAACCCACGAGATTCGGCTATAGACTAAGTGTGATCTGCAAATTTTGGCTTTTGTAACTATGAAGAAATTGGCTAATGGCTACCTTGAGGGTTCGGCTTTGATTGAATTTTGCAAAAGAAGGAGAGTAGGCTGATGTTTGAAGGTTCGGCTTTTGGTGAATCAAAAAGGAAAAGAGGATGATGATTTGCAGAGAAAGAAAGAATTCGGCAGAGTCTTAGAAAAGAATGAAGAATGAATAATGGCCTAAGTTCCCTCCTTTGGCCGAAATTATCACCTAAAGGAGCCCCCCAATCGGCCAACTCTATCAATTCCCTAGCTTTTCTCTTTATCTTTTCATAAGAATAATCCAAAAATAAAACATCCATTATCTACCACCTTAGCCGATTTTATTAAAAGAATTTAATCCAACCTTAAACTCCTCCCTTTTAGTTCCTTAATGCCGTCCACCTCCTTTTCTTCTTGTAGCAAAAATAAAATCCTTTATTTACTTTCCACATTGCTCGAACCTAGGCCCATTTGCATAGCTTGTGGCGTCACCTACTTGGGCCTTAAGTGGTGCCTCCAAGCCACTTAAACAAGTCTATGTTTGTGTCAAATTTCTTCTATTAATTTTCTTAAAACCACCTTGTTTTAGTTTCCTCTTTTAAAGTTAACATTTCTAAAACATTTCCTTACATTTCCAAGTTTCCAAAAATGTTCACTTTCCTCTTTTAACTTAACATTTCCAAGTTTCCAAAAATGTTCACTTTCCTCTTTTAAACTTAATATTTCCAAGTTTCCAAAAATGTTCACCATACATTCATAATACACAAGACATGCCATTTCGTATAATTAAATCAAAAATGCATAGGCCCATTTTCAAGATGTTACAATAAGGCTTTGTACCAGGATCCTAAACTCAACACATTCCTGGATCCCATGCCCCTCCGCTTTGTGGAACTTGCAGTAGTCCCTTATTCCTCGACATCCTTTCACAGAATCTAATTCTACCAATCCTCTTCTTATCATTTCTCTCCAAACCATTCTCAATAGGGTTTTCACCTCCAAGATATCCCCCTCAATATTTCTCACGACCTTTTCACTGATCGCATTTATCCCTTTATCCCCATGGTTGTGTAATGGGCTCTCTGCACTGGGCGTATCATCAAGTTTTACAATCCCCATCTTGATTAGCCTATCGACTTCCTTTTTTAAAGCAGTGCAATTTTCTATTGAGTGCCCCGCTATTCCCGCATGGTAATCACAGTGTGCGTTTGAGTCATACCATTTAGGATATGGGGCCTGCAACAGCTGTAGAAAGAATGGAGACACAACGTGCGCGTCAAATAAACTTTGGTATAGCTCTTTATACGTCATTGGGATTGGCGTAAATTGGAGCTTTTTAAAATTTTGTCTGGTGCCTGATTCCTGTCTTATTGACCCTTGTTGCCTGACTGTAACCGCCTTTGGCTGGCTAACAGTGATTGCCTTTGAGTACCCTTTGTTGTATGTACTCGTATTATTCACCACATTGTCCTTTTTTCTAGGAACAGCCCTTCTAGTGTTTTCCCCTGCTTCAATCTTGTCACCCCTTATGGCATTTTCAATCATTTCTCCTGCCATTATTATATCAGCAAAGCTCTTGATGGTACTCCCTATCATATGGGTGATGAATGGAGCTTTCAGGGTGTTGATAAAAAGCATGGTAGTTTTCTTCTCTAGGAGAGGTGGTTGAACTTGCATGGCCACTTCCCTCCATCTTTGCACGTATTGCCTGAAGCTTTCATTTGATTTCTTTTCCATGTTTTGTAAGGTGGTTCTGTCAGGCGTCATGTCCGTGACTTGATTGTATTGCTTCATGAAGGCTTGGGCTAAGTTTCTTCAGGAGCTAATATTAGCATGGCTAAGTTGATTGTACCATCTGGACGCTGCCCCCACTAAATTTTCTTAGAACCAATGAATCAAAAGTTGATCATTGTATACATAGCCAGTCATTCGTCTACAGAATATAATGATGTGGGCTTCAGGGCAGCTGGTCCCATTGTACTTCTCAAATTCTGGCATCTTAAACTTATGAGGAAGCACCAAATTTGGAACCAGACTCAAGTCTTTCGCGTCAATACCATGGTGACGATCGACATTTTCTAAAGCCTTAAACTTTTCCTCCAACCATCTACAGCGATCCTCTAACTGCCTCGAGGATTCAACTCTTGTCCCATCCCTCTCTGCTATATCCAAATCAGGAACAACGGGATTAGCTGGGCTGTCTCCTGGATTGGATCCTGAGCCAACGTGGAATTTCATGGGCGGTCTAGTATCAACTTGCCCTTGATGAGGCCTAATCGTGACAGATAGCCTTTGAGGATACTCTTCAGGCTGTATTTATGCATGTGGTGGGGTAAAACCTGGGGAAATGCCTTCGCTATATTCTCCAGCCATAGCTATGGGACCTTTTCCTTTGTCTGTTGCCCCATTCAGCATCTGCGTCATTTGAGCCATCATGTTTCTTTGAGCTTCCAACATTTGGTCTCTCATTTTTTGTTGGAGCTTTGCCAATTGCTCTTGCATTTGGTCTTGTATGTCCTTCAAGTCTTTGATCCATTTTCTTTGTTTTGGCACGTGTACCGTAATAGTGTTCAGCTTCCAGTTTTTCTTCTCTTTTTCTCCCTCTCTCTCTCTAGTAATTTCAACTAATTAGGCTCTCTTTATAGACTTAAATGCATATGGTATGATGCAATGCAAATGCATGAATGCAAAAAGAAGGCATCGATTCAGATTCAACTTTATTTTAGAAAACTTTATTAGAAAACAAAACCCTTTACATAAAACGGACTACAAATATGCTTTCACCCTCAGGCCTAGAGTTTTGATTTTCCTAAGCAAAGAGTTTAGCTCTTGACTATGATCTGACTGCAGCTCATACTTTATGCTCAATATATCAGCCTGTGCTGCCAAAGTCTATAGGTGATTAGCTACCTCTCAAATCTGAACTATTGCTTCACCCATGAGGTAATCCTGATTTCTAATTTGATCATGAGAATGGTGAAGTTCTTCCTCCCAGCGCCCTTCTTTTGTTTCAAGAAGCTCAATCTGAAGTTCACAACTGTGCAATGCTGATTCTAATTCTTCAATTCTACCCTTCATTTCCTCAATCTTGTTTAGACTTGATTTTAGTTTGATTTTAGAATTACGACTTCGGTGGTGATAAAGAGACCGCCCAAGTTCAGCCACTCTAGCTTTTAATCCCTTTTTCTCTTTTTTACTTTCTGCCAAATTCTTCTCTAAGGCCTCGTTTCACGCTTGCATTTCTTGAAACTTCCTCTTCCAACAGTTAGCTTTGGATTTTCTTCTCGAATCTCTTGTTGCCACTGTTCCAGAGTTTTTCCTAATCCAGCGTTCTTCATCGTCGGACGTATCTTCTTATATTCTATCTTCAAACTGTCTCGATCTTCCTCTATCTTTCACTTTTCTTTTCTTAGTTTCTCGGCCTCTAATTTCTGAACATCCGTATCTAATTTCAGGTGTATTTTTTCTTCTTCCAACTTTTCTATCCTCTTTCCAAGCTCTGAACTCATCTTTTCGAAATCTTGTTTCACAATCTCTAACTCTGATGGGACCACTCGCAAGCATTCTTCTCTTGATCAGGCGCCCTCTGGATTCGGCTTAGGGATGTTATCATTAATTCTAATCATCCATCCACTGTATTCTAAGGTCTTCATTGGGCCTACAGATAATCTCTTCATTCTACAAATCTAATTTCAGGCACTAGAAATCTCCTTAACCCTCTTCTTATAGCTTTCCCCTCTGTATGAGAACTCATATTGAGTCAGCCCATATGTCGTTGGTACGAACTGTCTTGAACCATACTACCTCAGTACAAGCAAAGGGGTATACCCAATGGCTCCCCAAATTTTGAGTAAAGAAACCCAATCGAAACTCTCACATCTATAAAGGATTTCATTGGGAACCATTCAAGGAGCCCTCCACTTGATGTCCTCTTCTTGAAGATTTTGAAGGAGCGCCATCCAGCTTTCTTCGGACACGTCTTTTCTTCTTGGTGTAGCTACTATCTCTTTTAACGGAGAGTAATTTTTAGAGAAAACTCGATAAGACACTTTCTCCACCTTTCAGAAATGACTATGGAACCAAGCCAACAGCAACTACACACATCCAATGAACCTGCCTTCACCTGTTCTTCGACATGCATTCAAAGATCTAAACATCTCGGCTAAGATCGCGGGTACAGGTGTGACCCCTTTGTTAAGTCAGTCGAATAAATCAATAACTACTTCATCTATATGTCTTAGAGCTTTAGGGAAAATTACCAAACCATAAAAACATAAGGCAAAGATGTCGATCTTCTTCTTTACATCTGGATATGCTAAGATTAGGTCCTCAAACTTATCTAGGGTATGCACTTACCCTCACCTTTCTCTTGGATTCTGGCTGCAATCTACCGTTCACTCATCCCCGTGATACTCATTAACTCCTTCACAAAAGTAGGGGCATTGGCAGCCCTAAAATAAGCTTTGTCGGCTTGGACCCTTGAATAGCGAAGCAAGGTTGTATATTCCTCCACCGTGGGCACTAAATCTACTTTCCTGAAAGTGAAGCAACTATAAGCAGAGTTCCAAAACTAAGTCATAGCCCAAAATAGATGCTTATTTAGCTTAATGTTGACCAGGTAGGGTAGGTCACCATAAGTGCATAGAACAGTTGTTTTGCCTCATCATCCCACTGGGTCCGTATCTCTTTTAACCCATGGAGCTCATTTTGTATGACACTGATACTAGTGAAATCCCGTAGTTTCGATACATACCCCTCAGCTAAGCTATCCCCTTTCTCTAATTGGCTTTGCTCTGACCATATGCAGACGGCTGCATTTTCTTCCACTTTATCAAGGAATTCGTTCTCCATAACTAGCTTTCTAACTTAGAAACTATCCATGAATTGATTCCTCTTAAAATATGAAATGAAATGCACAAAATAAAACATAACCAGTTAGTACCACAGAATGAATACAAAGCAAGTAAAATAAACAAACACCTATCTGGGTAACTACTAAGGTTTAACATAATTTGACTTAGGGTAGGTTCTTATGTTCTCTACGTGTGGTTTAGCTCTAAAGTTCAAGTACCCGAACCAGCAGATTCCTCGATCCTTACCCATTATAGGCTCATACGGACCGAGTTCGGTTCAGGGGAATACATTTCCCTATGGCCATGTGGAAGTGAAAACTTCACAAAGACATAGGTATAGATGTATCCCGAAAGCAATCCACTAGCCCATGCCGAGGTGAAAACCTCACGAAGGCATAGCTTCTCGCTCCCACTTAAAGGTGCGACCACAACGGTCGTACAATGCAATGCCAAAGTTTTTTATGAGGCTCGACATTATTACAATTATAGCTTAAAAATGCATTAAAAGGAACATGAATTTTCAAGGCAATTTTCCAAATTTTTAATCAAAATGACAAAAATTAATCAATCTATGGCCTGACTCTCGACGCGTCCCCAGTGGAGTCGCCAAGCTATCGTAACCATTTTTTTGAAAAATCGGGGTCGACTTTGGATTTGAAAACAAAAATAAAATGGGAGTCGCCACCAATCTTTTTTTATGAGGTGTGATCGGGTCACCTCATAAAATGGTTATTTTCAATAAACAGTTTGATTTATCAAAACAACGATTTTGGTCTGCGAAACACAAAAAATGGATTCAGGAGTCAGTTACATACAAGGAAGGGTTAGCACCCCCGATACGTCTAAAATTGGTTCCTAATTGATTAATTAATATCCTAATGTCGAAAATTGGAAAAGATTTTAAAATACGAACCCTTTAGAAAATGTTTGGATAATTCAAATTGGAAATCGAAATTCTCTTGTTCCGAAAAGATGAAATATCGCATCCAGCACGATAGGACACGATGTTTCAACCCTCGATACCAAGATCATTTCATGATTTCCAAAATTCATACATTGCAATTTTAAAAAGGGTATTCCACTATTTGGCCAAACCAAAAACACCGAAACCCAGCACGATTGGGCACAATTCCTCAGATTTCCAAACATGAAATATTGCCCTATTTAAGAAAACACGGTCAAAAGTCTTAAAACGATATTTAGTCATTTAGACGAACGAAAAATCGAAACCCAGCACGATTGGGCACGATTCCTTGAACTTCAAAATACAAGATATCGATTATTTTAAAACTTGATGTATCGAATAAAGGTTAATGATAATAATAAAATAATAAAGAATGCTTAAAAATAAGAAATAGTAAAAAATGAAATAATATTAATGATACTAGTAAGAAAAATAATAATAATAATAATAGTAACAATAATGGTAATTAATAAACAAATAATAAATATATATATAAAAAAGTATAATGATAGTAATAATAATAATAATAATAATGAAAATAAAAATAGTAATAGTGATAATAATTAAATAATAAAAATAAAATAATGGTAATAATAAAAAATAGTAATACAAATAATAATAGTATAGTATAGTAATAATAAAATAATAATATTAATTAATTAATAGCAATAAAAATATCAAATAATAGTAACAATAATAAAAATTGCAAAATGATATAAAAAAAAGGGCTAAATTGAATTTAAAAGAAAGTAAAAGCGGCAAATTATATAAAATAAATAATAGAAGGACAAAACTGAAATGCGCGCGAAATGGAAAGGGACTAACAGGAGAAATATCCCTGGTCTTTTGTGCGCAGCGTTTTGGGCCAAACTGAAGGATTAAATTGAAAACGGAATAAAACAAACGGGGTCAAAATTAAATGAAAAAAAACTAGATTTTAAACCATTTAAAAAGTGGAAGGACGAAAAGCGCAATAAGACCCTTATTAAAAAACACGCGGATCCTGAGGCGGGTTTGGTCAACACGCAGATCCTGAGGCGTGTCGGGTCAACGCGCGGATCTAGAACTCCGGCATCGCTCCGGCCACCGAACCGCCACGCGCCACCGATTCAAAAGAACCCCCTTTTCGATCTCCTCCTTTTTTAGGTATTTATTTCCTCTCCTTTTTTAATACTTTATGTTTTACACATGCGTAAACATAGAAGGAACAGATACGTAAATAAGGAAGAAATAAAAAATAAATAAATTATCTTAGGCTTCCAATTCTGATTTTTTGGTTTTTTTGGTTCTCTGATTTGGGGATGTTTTTTTTAATTTTATAGTGTTTTTGCTTTTAAATCTATGGTTTGTATTTTTTGATTTGTTGTTTTTTTTTTGCTGCTTTTTGATTTGTTGTTTTTTTTTTTTGCTTGTTTGGATCTAAAATCCCTATTTTTTATTGATCGAAAAATCCCCCTTTACAATGGCTTTTTATTCAGCTTATATAGTTGTTTACAATACTACCTTTTTTCTTTAAGTCCTTTCTTGTTTAATGCAGGTACTAGTGGCAGTGCAAGTGGGAGGGGCGATGGCCTGTGGTGTTAGACTGGCAGAGTTAGAAGGCTAGACACCCTAGGTGCGACGCACCTAGGGTTTACTTTTGTTTGTATTTTCTGTTTATTGGGTTAGGGTTGTAATGGGTTTTGTTAGTGGGTTGTTTGGGTTTAAGGGTTTTAATTGGGTCTGGGTAGTTTTAATTTGTCTGGGTCTGGTTTGGTTGTTTATAGGCCTTTTGGGTTTTAATGCCTGTTTAGGGTCTTATTGGACCCGGGTCAAAATTGGGTTGTACACCCATCAAAGCGAAAACACGTAGATCTAGCTTGTGGGTCAAGTCAAGGCGCGGGTTAAGGGTCAAAAAGATGTCGTTTTAGGGCTTCAGAAGACTGCCCTAAACGACGTCGTAAAAAAATCCTAAAATCTTCATTTTAGCCACCTTTTTAAAAAAAAATTCAAAACTCTCTCAACTCTCTACCTTTTCTCCCTCAGCCCCATGTCTAGCCTTGGGCTCCGGTCATCGATCACCGTCCGTCCGCCATAGCCGTTTGTCGGCGGAGGCAGTGGCCATCGTATACGGCAGTCGGAGTTTAAAAAAAGTGGTCTTTTCGACTATTTTGTCTCCCTAACCCCAATCCAAGGGTAAAATAGCGAAAATCACCCTCTAAAAAAATTTGAAAATAAAAGAAAAAAGGGGAAAAAAATAAAGGGACCCTTCGGTTCCCTATCAATGCCGATGATATTTTCAGCGAATCAAAATGTTCGGCCACTCTTTTGCCTGGAGAAAAAAAAAACTCCAACATGGCGATAAAGGTAACCGATTTCTTTACCTTTTTTATTTTTATTTTTTGTTATTAACTAGCTTCGAAAAAGAAAAAAAGAAAAGTAAATAAATCTGATATAAGAACTACCTTATGAAAATATCCACTTTCCTTTTTATTATTCACTTTTTTTGGGTGTCCGAAAAAATTACAAAATGACTGCCACGGCTTTTATAGCCAGGTTACAAGATTCGTTTTTGTTTTCTTGTTTTTCGTCTGCTACTGTTATTTGTTTTTTTTTTCTTTGTTGTCCCTTTTTGCTTGCATGTTTTTCTTGCTTTGCAGGTGAAAGAGAAGCGTCAGACGCGTGTGGAGAGGCGGTGGCATGTGGCGGCGGTAGGCATGGGCAAGCCTAGGTGCGGAGCACCTAGAGTTTCTTTTCTGTTTTTGTTTTTATGGTGGGCTTGTAATGTTTTTGGGTTAGGGTTAGTTTTGGTTTGGGCTGTTATGCGAGTTGGGCCTGATATGTAAATGGACATTAGTATTTGGACTTTGGATTGTTTAATTATTTTTATTTTGGTCCTTGTTTCCTTTTTTTTATTTCTGATTTTGTTTGTTGGCCCGGGCAAAAATGGGCTTTTACAGATGTGATTGAACCAACTTGACTTTGAAGATTGCTTCGTCACATATCAAATTGAGAGGTAGATGCCCCTTGATTTCCTTACGGATCTTTAATAAGTTTTTGTGATTATTTTTCATGAATTTAGATAACATTGGGTTTGTTTATATCTATATGAAGTAAACAATCATAGGAAATATCATGATTCTGTTTAGCAAAAATTTGCAAAATGTGTTATGTCTGAATTGCTTTTAGGGAGAGAGTAATCGAAGATTAAGCATATTGAAATCAGACTTTTGTCACATAATGTGAGTTAATTATGTCAGAATTCTGGGAGGTGTCGTTACTCCTGCATGTCTTCCTCTATGTTCCATTTATGTTGTAAATTGAATTATAGTTACCAAGAATTTGAATCTGCACATGGACAATGAAGGCCTTGGATTTAATTTTACTAGCTTTAACCTCCCTCCTTGTTATGTGTTTATGATTCAACATTGATCGTGATTGGCAAGTTTGCATATTGTGATGCGCAGTTACCATATGAGAATTTGAGAGAACCTTTTCCATGTCTAATTTTGGTATGCTAATACTTTGTTGTTCATATGTCTAATTCTTTGTTGGTGTTTGTCTTTGTTTTTTTGGAAGATTGAGATTGTGGTAGGAAAAGCTGAGAATCTTGGTGTTATCAATGCAGATGTAACCTCAAAGAAAGTTGTTGATTAGAAGGCATATATATTAAAGAAAAGCAGTAGCATTGGAAATTCACTACTTGTCATGGATGATCTTTCCATGAAATAGAAGATTAAACCTTTTTGTCTGTGTGTGTGTTTTTCTTCTTTTATCTATCTTGTATAATATTCGAGTATCAATCTACTGTATAGTTTTTACAGAAAATTTTTAAAAGGATGTATTCTGTGAATACCATTTTGAGCATAGCTGCATTGTCATCTCAAATCTCAATACTACATTATGATCTCATCTAAGGGCCAGTTCTTCATTGCTTTTCAAAAGCACTTCTGGCTCCAAAAGTACTTTTGGAAGAAAAGCTGTGCAGAACAAGCTACTTTTGGCTGGAATTTTTTGCTTTTCATAAGTGCTTTTCAAAAGCATTTCTAAAAAGGAGAAGTTAAAATTTTTAGCTTTTCCTTTCCCAAAAGCACTTTTAGTGCTTAATTACTTTTTCACCCCTCTAATAACATAGTACTTTTCTTTTTTTTGTGGGGCTTAATTACAAATGTGTTAAAATCATTAATTAAAAATAAAAAAATATTTTTAAAATATTAATTACAAATATTTAATGGTTATATTTAAATATTTAAAATGTAGTTTATATATTCTAATTAAATTTTATAACTAATTAATATTTATTACTTACAAATATTTAAAATTAAAATTTATATTTCATATATTAAAATATTAACAAGTTATAGTAATTTTTATATTCTTACTAAAATATAATAATATTAACTAATTTAAATTTATTTAAAATAACATGTCTAAAATAGACATTTTATTTCTCAAAAGACTTTTGACAAAGAATGCTAAACACTCAAATTTTAAAACAAACTTTTCAAAAGTACTTCTCAAAAGTACTTTTCCACAGCACTTTTCAAAAGCACTTTTCAAAAGCATTGCCAAACTAGCCCTAAGTCGAATTCATACAGAAGCAAGCATTGTTATTCTCTTAGCACTTTCTATATTAAGCAGAAAAAAAGAGAAGAGTTATGACGGATAATTAATATGTTCACATTGGTATTAATAAATTCAATTAAATAATGAAAAGATAAAAAAAAATCTAAAATATATATTTGTTTCATTGAAAACAATTTTTATAAAGTATTTTCAAGAAATTTGTCAAATAACAGAAAATATATTACATAGATTCATCTAAATACCAAAAAATATTAACTTTTTCAAAAGAAGTATATTTATTTTTCAAAATTTATTTTTCGAAAGCTATTTTCAATCAAACAAACGGAACCTTACTAGTAAAAGTGAGCGAACTGGTGATTTATTGGGCCTAATACATAGTGATGTATATAGACCAATGGATACATAGAATAGAGATGGTTTTCAGTACTTCATAACCTTTACTAATGATTTCAATAGGTATGGGTATATTTTTTCTCACACATCATAAATTTGAAATCCTTGAAATGTTTAATGAATTTATAAATAAAAATAAAAACCCAACTAAGCAAAAATATCAAGACACTTTGATCAGATCAAGGTGGAGAGTTTTTAAACTTAGAGTTTGATGAACTTTCAAAGAAATTTAAGATGAACTTACTCCTCATGATACTCTACAATGGAGTTGAGCTTTTGAGAGAAGAAATCAAACTATGTTAGACATGGTTTGATCAATAATGAGTCATGTTGATCTTTCGATGTT
Source organism: Gossypium rotundifolium (assembly GCA_025506655.1). Taxonomy (NCBI): domain Eukaryota; kingdom Viridiplantae; phylum Streptophyta; class Magnoliopsida; order Malvales; family Malvaceae; genus Gossypium; species Gossypium rotundifolium. Next base: position 18,995,495 of record CP106733.1, on the reverse strand, counting down.
TTTTAAGGACGTGCACTAGATACATCTATTGCATCTACTTTTACACTTAATTTTGTTCTATTTAAATTGGTTTAGAAGATTCCACATGATATGTGAATTAGGAAACATCCTCGTATGTCTTTTATGAATATCTAGGGTTATGAAGCTTATGTTAGATATTAAACATCTATTAAACATGAACCCAAATCGACCAAAAAAAAAAAAAAACAGCTTTGTGGGATCTTTTAAAGAAACTAAAGGATATTAGTTTTTTTAATTTCATTGAAAATAAAAGGTTTATTGTTCGAACAAGTGTCTTATTAAAAAAAGAGTATCTTTAAAAAATGAAGTAAGAGAAAAATTGAACTCGAAAATATTAAAGAACCACAAAATATCTCTGATAACATATTTCATAAGTTGTTAAGAAATAGACAACTATTGAAAAAACACAATCATCACATAAATTTGTAAGAGAATTCCATGCTACTGAGATATATGGATTTCTCATTACAACACATGATGACTTTCTGTCTATGGATTAAGGTAATCCCAAGACTTATCAAGAATCAATGACAAGCTAAATTTTTGAAATGACTTGAAGCCATGAGATGGATTCTATGTATATTAATCAAGTATGGATCTTGAGTGACCCGCTTGAAGGGTTAAAGCCTATAGAATGCATGTGAGTTTATTCTGTCACACAAATTGACCCTTTTATGTAATAGCATTAAAATGAAGTATGCAAGACTTTTAGACAATAGTAATGAGATACGTGGCAAAAGAATTCCATATGTATACTTTTATTTATTTGTGTGAATTAAGAAACAAATTTATTAAATTTAAAAATTTTACCAAATAATAGTTAAAATACTTTTTCTTTTATATTCATCTACCTTCTCTCTCTCTCTCTCTCACAAACCACACCTTCTTCTCCGGCCTATGGTTTCATCATCATCAACCATCTTTCTTAATGGTTTGGACTTTTATGTGAATCTACAATTTTAAACAAATTTATTAAATTAAAAGACTGAACAACCTTCACCCCATTCCATTCTCTCATCTTCTTTAAACCCCTTTTAACTCTTTCAACTCTGTTACCTTATCCTTCCTAACTTCTTTTTCGCACCATTAAATTGACGTCGACAAACCACCTAATTACCCAGTTTAGTCGAATTGAAAGTCTAATTTTTTTTTCTTTGAAAAACCTAAAAATTATGTTGGAAAATAAAACAATATCAGAGCAAATGCTCCGAAAAAGATTAAAATTTTGAAAATAGAAAGAAGAAAAAGAAAGTATGAGCAGAAAACTAAAAAGGAAAATATGAGTTTTGTTGGTCTTAATCTTCATCTGATGCTGAAATTGAAGAGATGGGTTTTGGGTTTTGTTGGTCTTCTTCTGATGTTGAAATTGAAGAGATGTTATTAATGGATTTTGGGTTTGCTTCCTCAACATGAAATTGAAGAAATTATTATGTGGATTTTCTTTTTGAAATTAATTGTTGGAGGTTTGGAAGAAATAAACATGTTTTGCATTTTTTTAATTTGAGTGTTTGAAAATTTAAGTGTTATAAAAATTGTTAAATTTTATAAGTATTGAATTTATATTAAATAATTGTTTAGTAAAATAATAATATAATTATATTGTTTGATAAAATAGATATTAATTTTAAAATATTATTGATTTTTAATTTTAATTTTATTAATATAATATTTTATATTATTTTAAATAAATTTAGATGAAAGATAAATATAGTAATCAAAATATCTCATTTTAATAATAAAATAAAATCAACTTAATATTTTTTATATTTCACTTTTAATGAAATAAAATTTTCAATAGTTAATTAAATACACCTTTAATAAAAATCAATTTATTTTTAAAATTTTTATTTCAATTAAAATAAATTCCACATCAACATTGACTTGTAAAAATTGATGCCACATGTTACGATTTCATTCATCTAAAAGAGCCACATACGTTTTTTTAATGGTGTTACATAAAAGGGTCAATTTGTGTGACCGAATAAAACTTTGAGGACTACTTATAGTAATAAAAAAAACTTTTGGGCTGAATATGGGAATAAGAATCATTTTATTATTAAAGCCTTATAAATGTAATTAAATAATAATTTGTTGTAAATATTTTCATTGGTGGATGTTGCAATAATTATGGAGAAAACCTTCCAACTCTTAAAACTAATGAGTGCCCTAATTTGATTATTTATGTATTTTGTAATATATTGTGCACAACACCAAAATAGACTTTTAGCGGCGTTTTTTAGCTTTTAGCGGCGTTTTTAAGCGTCACTAATAGTATTTGCGGTGCTTACAAAAGCGCCGCAAAAAACGCCGCTAAAGAAAGTGCCGCAAATTTTAGCGGCGTTTATTGTGAAAAAACACCACTAAAGGTGGAGACTTTTAGCGGCACTTTTTTAAGAAATGCCGCTAAAGGTGGGGACTTTTAGCGGCGCTTTTCTAAGAAACGCCGCTAAAGGTGGGGACTTTAAGCGGCGCTTTTCAAAGAAACGCCGCTATAGGTGGGAACTTTTAGCGGCGCTTTTCAAAAAAATGTCGTTAAAAGTGATGACTTTTAGCGGTATTTTTAACACAAACGCCGCTAATTTGCACAGATTTGCAATTCTCATTTTCTCCAATATCCTACCCTCCCTGCATTAAAACCAACCAAAAACAGCAGCAATTGCATATAATTTCAACCCAAGACAGTAAATAAAACATTTAAATCTCACCAAAAGCATTAAATCTAAACGATACTTCAAATTTAATAAAAGATATATGATATACATTAATAAATGAAGTATAATTCAAACAATTCTTACAATAATGTTAAATGTAATAATGTTAAAAATCATCTTACAACAAGCAAACAAATGTCTAAGATGGCAGCCTCTGCGACTACTGGAACATCTTCATCATAGTCTAAAGTCAGAATGGAGTTCTTCATACTTTATGTTCTCGCCTCCTCCTCCTTCGCCTCCGCTCTAAGTTGAGAAATTTGCTCACCGTGCTCGCTTCAACCGAGCTATCTCGGTCTTTTAGTCTCGAACTTCAAAGACGAGATTGACTCCTAAGGCATGTATTATCGGGAGCCGAATCAAAATATTGGGTCTGGGTAACCCCGGATCCTTGACATCGAACCCGACCATACCTTTTAAGACCCAAAACATTAGTGATAATTATGTTATAAATATACTCAAGATTAACAGAACTATCAATCGAAGCAGTCGTACCTTTCAGACCCAAAATATCGAATAATTACATTATCAATCAGCCGAGATTAACAGAACTATCACTCGAAGCAACCGCTTCATACTCCGCCTTCTTCTCTTTTAGTTAATCCTAATAAATCAACGAAAGAGTTAGAAACAAATTATATAATAAAAAGGAATGCAACATAACTTAAAATTATAAATTTAAAACTACAAACGATGAATTAAACTATTATAATTAAACATTATAAATATTTATAATAAATCAATTATTAAGTAAATATACCAAAATTTCTGCAGCTTCGGATGTCATCGGAGATCCTTCCTTCTTCCTATGCGTAATGTCAAAAAGCTGAAGGCGTCCAACTTTTTGACCAACGAAGCTTCCTATATTATAGCAGAAAAAAATATAATTTAATAGTATAATGTCATTAATATTTGAAAGAAATAATAAATTATAATACATCGGCCTCAGCTACACAAGCAAAACTTCTGGAACCTGCAGTGTGTGTGAATTTTTGTTTTTGTCTGCTGCTTGTTCCAACTCGCTCACGGTCCTACATAATGGAATTTGAATTATGTATATAATAAATACTATAAACCGAAAAATTTATAAGACTTTAAAAGTACGTAATACCTCTCCTTTCTTTGAATTCCAGAATCTAACTTGATCTTCCCATTGGTATCTCAACATTCCTGGCAGAACATTTCTTAATTTTTCGTCGAGGCTTATGTCTTTCTTAAAATATTGTTTTTTCAGCATGCTTTTATTGTTTCTCCATTTTTTACCCAATGTCTTCTTAACATAGTCATCGGAGACCTCTAAAGCAAATCTCTCATGAACAAAAAAAGTTTAAACAGTTAATATAAATGAAAGTTAAATCAAAGTATTATAAATTACATTCACTTCTTGTTACCTTAATATTATCAAGAGCCTAATTTTTATTGGCATCAGGCATGTGATGCCATGATTCGTAGTTAATGGGCAACATATTGGCATTTCGTGCTATAATGCCCAAATAGCCTACTAACAGTCAAGCTTCAGATCCAACAGGCTGGCCAAGATTGTTTCTCCTTACTTTAACACGCTCAGCAGGCTCTAAGTCGTAGAACTCTTTAAGCAATGTACGTCCCCAACCTCTACGCGTCCCACCACCTTCAGCTGAAAAATGATATATTATTATATTAAAATTAAAAAATGAATCAATAATAAAATTCAACATGCATGTAAAATAAACTTAACATTACTTTGAAATTTCGCAGGGCTCGCATCTATGTCCTAGAGACTAGAAAATCCAACAACTGTTTGTTGTTCACTATTTGCTTCTTCTGAATTTGGAGTATTGTGGACAATGCTTAAATCTCGTAATCGTCTTCTAGGCATTTTTCCTGCAATACACATGAAATTGTTCAAAATTTTAGTAACAAATAACAATAATAATAGTACATTTAAAATAGTTAAATTATATAACATGCCCAACATATATATTATAATATTACATATAAATAATAAATCCTAAAATCTTACTAAATCATATTTCGCAAATATCTTCGTCCACATCCTGACGAACCCATTGAAATTGTTGACTAGTACTAGGGATATTTTGATTTAAGTTTTGTTCTGGAAAAGACAATGTTTCTGATCTTTCGACTATGTCATCTCTACTTCCACTGCCAATGTCAAACAAGTCTCTAGGGGTGTTTCGAAGTACAATGTACCAACCCTCATCAGTTGGATCTTCCGAGTAAAAAACTTATTTAACTTGAGAAGAAAACACATACGGCTCGTCTATCAGTTGTTCTCCGGTGTGAATCAATCGAGAGAAATTCACCATTGTAAAGCTATATTGATCGTTTTTAATTCCGCGAGCCATATTCACATCAGCCCAATCACCTCGAAATAAGACAACTTTGCATTTTCCGTAATAATCCAACTCAATGATGTCAGTAATAAGTCCGTAATACTCCAAATTCCCCTCGATAGGATTACTGTCCCTAGCACTAGCATAACTTGTAATTGAAGAATTAACAACGATTCCACAATTTTGGGTTCTCCTTAATCTCTCGTGATACCTTGTATGAAATCGGTATCCGTTGATGAGGAAGGCACTATATCTTTTCACTATTCTATTTGGACCTTGTGAAAGCCATTTAACTTCGTCATTAACTTCATTCCGACTCCAAATCTATTGAATCGAAAGTAAATCGAGTAATTATAAATGTTATGAGAAAACATTATTACTTGTCAATGAAAACTTAAATTTCATACCATTTGGCTTAACCATTCGTGGAATGATTCTGTGAACAACTTATTAATTTCTCGCCAATTTAATCTTCGGGATCGTGAACAAGCTCTCAATATTTATTTGTACTCACTACGTTTAAAAAAAGTTTACTTTGTTATAAGACAAACAAATTATAATTGATGAGTATTTATCAAATTATAGAACTTACTTCCGAAATGGTTCCATTGAATCGTGATGAAAAAGAACGTATCGATGTGCTTGGACCCACGATTTATCGTCTAATTCTGCAATTTCGACTTTGTCGATCGGTTCTTCAAAACTTTGAAATAAATAAGTTTTGGCCAAGTTATGATCTGTGAGCCCAGCATTTCTACTTGGTCTGTTCATTCTTGTTTCAACATCTTCCAAATACCTCGAACAGAAAGTCATACATTCCTCTGCCAAGTAGCCCTCGCCAATTGATCCTTCTGGATAACACTTATTACGGCAGTAAGACTTCAATTTGGATAGGAACCTAAACACGATATACAACATTATCAAAAGTTGCAACTAAAGGCATTGAGGTGAATGAAGGAATAATTTGCAAATAAAGTAAGACCTTTCAATGGGATTCATCCATCGATAGAAAATGGGTCCACCAAGTATTGCTTCACGCGGGAGATGAATTAACAAGTGCACCATAATAGTGAAGAAGGAAGGCGAGAAGATCTTCTCCAGATTGCATAAAGTCAATGCGGCTCGATCTTGTAGTGTCTCAAGTTCTTGAACATTCAAAACTTTACCACAAATGCCTTTCATTATATTTGACAGTTCAATTACACAAGACGTCACCTTTTTTGACATACAACACCGCATAGTAACTGGCAGTAAGTCTTGCATCAAGATGTGATTGTCATGCGATTTTAAACCATATAGTCTTCGATCCTTAAGACTCACACATCGAGATATATTTGATGCATACGCATCTGGGACCTTTATATCCTTCAACACCATACAAAACACTTCTTTCTCCGTCTTTGACATTGAAAAAATAGCAGGCGGTAGACGATATTTCATATTCGGAAGTGCTTGGGGATGAAGCTCACGCTGAATTCCCATGTAGACTAAATCAAGTCGACTCTGAAGATTGTCTTTCGATTTTCCATCGACATTCAAAATAGTCCCAATGATGTTCTCGCAGACATTTTTCTCAATGTGCATGACATCAAGATTATGGCGTAAAATCTGATGCTCCCAATAAGGCAACCCAAAAAAATACTTCTTTTTTTTCCACAAGTCCGCCTCATTAGGATCGTCCTCTTCATCAGATTCATCACCAGATTCATCCTTAGATCTTCTATTTCTTTACGGGTTGGCCAGTTGATTCATCTTCCCATAAATGAAATTCATATCTTTCAATATTAACAATATTTCGGATCCACCGGTCTGCGAATGAGCTTCTCTAAACTCTTCAATACCGTCAAATTGAGCACTCTGAAATCTAAATCTATGATTTTTCGGTAACCACCGATGATGCCCCATGCAAGAGAACTTCTTCCCATTATATAACCATTGTGAACATGTCTACGCAGCACAACACGGACAAGCATAACGTCCTCTAGTACTCTAACCAGATAAATTAGTATAAGTCGAGAAGTCATTAATAGTCCACATCAAAGCCACACGTAAATTAAAGTTCTCTTTTCTCATTGCATCGTATGTCTGAACACCAGCCCATAGTTGTTTTAACTCTTCAACAAGTGGCTACAAATAGAGTCAATGTCATTCCCGGGCCCTTTCTCTAGAGGTATAATCATAGACAATATAAAAGATGATTGTTTCATGTAAACCCATGGAGGCAAATTGTAGGAAACAAGCACCACAGGCCAAGTACTGTACGTTGTGCTCATGAGTTTGTAAGGGTTAAATCTATCAGATGCTAGCCCAAGCCTCACACTTCGAGGATCACTTGCAAAGATTGGAAATTTGGAGTCAAATGATTTCCAAGCTAAAGAGTCTGCAGGATGCCTTAACAATCCATCATCGGTTGGTCCATCATGGTGCCACATCATTGAATCAGCTGTCTTTGACGACATGAAAAGCCTTTGAAGCCTTGGTATTAGCGGAAAATACCGTAAAATCTTAACCGGCTGCTTCCTTGACTGTGTATCGTGTTCATCCTCGTTACCATCATCTACATTTCTATTAATCCAACGGATCGATCGCAGACATGACAAAGACTGTTGGTTTATCAGTCGCCTAATACAACATGCGATCATTTCAAGAACTATGAATTTTGTGTATCCAAGGCCCAAATCCTTTATCAGTTTCTTCATGTCTTTGGACGATTGAGGGATTTTCACAAACAGGAACATTTCTTGCAAAAACTCTAACAACATTGTCAACGAGTTTCTAGTCCATCCTCCCAAACATTTCAAGTGAAAAAGACGAATACAAAAAGACAGTTTGGAAAATTTTGATCCCTCATACAGTTCTTCATTCATTTCACCAAGTAACGTGTAGAACCTCGCCGCTTCTTCATTTGGTTGTTCATCAGGTACACTTCTTCCCCCTTCGGTGAAAGTATTTCCACCAAAATTATAATCATCAGTTGCACCCAAGTTAGGTGGAAATGACCCGAAACCATCACTGCGCATATTAAAAGCATCCCGCAACAGGCCTTCCATGTTATCATCTCTAACATTCTGATTGTAAGCACTATGAGGATAACCTAGATTCATCGATGAAGATGCTCCACTAGATGTACACTCTCCATGAAAAATCTATTTTTTGTACCCCCGGACAAAGCCATCAACAACTAGATGTTCGTAGACAACTTCAAGATAATGCCAATTGATATTGCAACACTTCTTACACGGGCAAAGAATCATATTCTCTTGGCTTGCATTTTGAAATGCGAAATTCAGAAAAGTTTCTACTCCATTTCGATAGTCGTTGCTTACCCTTGACAAATTCATCCAAGTCCTACCATTTCGTAGTTGTTGAAGTCTAAAGTTGACAATAAATTACACGGCTAAATTGTTAATTTATAATTTATGTAAGCAATGATAATTTCATTTATATAATCGAGTACTATGTAAGTTATGTAAATTATGTAAGTTATGAAGTTTGACCTTAAAATTATGTAAGTTATGAAATTTTATCTTAAAATTATGTAAGTTATTTATTCTTTAAGATTCATCATACGTGACATTGTTACACCTAGGGAGGATCCATTATATCTAACAGTGAGATATAAGGCAACCCGTCAGGTTTCCAAATTTATATACTTTGAATCTTTTTTTTTATCTATACAAGTATTTTGTAAGTTATGTATTATGTAAGTTATGTAAGTTATGTATTGTGTAAGTTAAATAATTTTATATAAGTTATGTATTATGTATTATGTAAGTTAAATTAAAATTTCAAATCGAGAATCGGTTGAGGTGTGAACATATATGGCATGCATTACATTGTAGTTTTTTTAAATATTAATTGGTTTTAGTTTTTCGTTTGAGGTTGGTGCAAATATTGAAAATATTGAAAAAATAATTTATTTTTATAATAAAACCATTTTGGAAAACATTAAAATTATTAAATATTAAAATAAAAATGTTAATCTTTTCTTAACTTGCAAATATTTATTACAATATGAAATTTATGTTAAAATATTTATTAAAATATAAAATTTATGTTAATCTCTTATCTTAACTTGCAAAATTCAACTTTGTATTATCATTTTATACCATCTTATATGCATGATTTTAGACATTTTATTTTACAAATTTTAAAATTTAGGTATTATTATTATTATTATTATTATTATTATTATTATTATTATTAAATTAAAGTTAATCAAAACGTAATTTTTACATTTTCAATTTAACAACAATTAATTTAACAATAAATGGTATAAGAGTTAAATTTAAAATGTAAAAAATTATAACATATTTTAACAATTAACTTTTATATTTTGTTTATGTTATTTTTTATATCGCACTGCACCTTAAATTTTAAAAATAATACACGGAGCTTGTAAAAATCTAAGCGGCATGATTAGATAGCAATTTGGAGGTTGTTCAAACATTATTAATAATAAACAACAATAATAAACAAGAATTTAGATGTAAATTCTTTAAGATTCATCATACATGGCAATTTATTACACCTCGGAGGATCCGTTATATCTTACAAGAAGATATACTTTGAATCTTTTTTTACAAAGAATGGAACAAACAGATATATACCAACCAAGCAAGTTAATAAATCGCAATTTAGACAAAGAATTTGGACAAATTCATCATGATATAATCATTCTCGATCTGAATTTTGCACTAAAACGCATACATTAATAATTTGAAGAAGGTGGTCTACTCCACTCTCACCAAGAAACAAAATCGCAATGTAAATACAAAAGATTAATAATCTTGACTAACAATTGGATATCTAATGTTTTTCTATCAAATGAATATAAATCAGAAAAATGAATATAAATAAGAATAATACTGATTTCATACCTGTTAAGTTATTACCAAAGAAATCTAATCCGACGATTCAGGGAGCAGAGGAAGCAATAATTGAAATACAAACAACATAAAAAATTTAGCAAATTAAATATACATAATTCTTTGTCCGTTGCCACATGAAAATGATAGTACTACGCTATATATCTGAACTAACTTAAAAGTAGGACTAAAGAAAAAAAATCGAAAATGGTTTTGAGTAGTGATGTTGATATTATTTTTTAGTTTAAGTTAAAAAGGTTTAATATAGTATTTGGTGCTAAAATTCCACATTTTATTTTAATGTGATATTTATGTTATTATTATTTTATTTTATTTGGTATTTGTATTTAATAAATGTTATATATTTTAGTATTTAAAAATAATGTTATTAATTTTTTAATGTTTAATTCAGATTTTAGAATTGATTTGATTAAAAATGTTATTAATTTTTTTAATGCTTAGTTTGTTTACATAATGTTCATGCATCTGACTTTTTTGAAATTAAAACCTCAAGCTTCATTTTAATTTTAATCACTTTTGTGGTGAATTTAAAAATTGACCATTTCTACATTTTTACCTGTAAAACTTTCAATGTTGAGGTATATGTCGAAGGTCTACCAATTCCAAGCTCCTCTAGTTTCTTAACCTTTAAAATGTAGCATTAGGAAGTTAAGGCCGGCCCATTGCATAAGAAGAAAAGTGAGCATAATTGATTAACTGTTTCGCTTCCTCAGCCCGTGTTGCGTGCACTCAGCAAGAAATAAATAGGATGATATTTAGATAATTTATATCAACACCAAAGAAACATATATGAAGGAAAGAAAGAACAGAATATTTGAAAAATAATTGTGGATACTTCGTCCAAAAGCTGAAAGTATCTTAGTGTACTTTATATGATAGCACCTAGACATCATACTTCAAAGGCAATGGTCAAGCATGATTACATTGCAATTAATCGAGTAAGAAAATTGCTAGCAAGAAGTAAGTTGAGAAGATGTACCAAAGACACTTCAGAATACCGTGGTGGTGCCTGAGTATGATTCAGCTTGATTTCTACTTCACCAATAGATAATTGATCCCCCTTCTGCAAAACAGATTAGTTAGTGATGGCACAAACTGAAAAAGGAACACAAAAAATTACCAACACTTTCAAAATCATAGCGACACATTAACTTCAAGAGTTCTCTTTTTTCTTTTTTTATTGTTCAACCTATCTTGGTAAGGGTGTCCTATGGAAGGAGTGTCAATACGAATTTCGTGTTCGATTAATAGTTTGGAAAGAAGTTCATTTCGAACAAATTCATTCCCTTTATTTTTTATTTTCTCACTAACATTTTGAAGAAACCAATGACTTTCAAACATTGGAGAGACTTCCTTATATAGTTTTGCCAATACCACCCATTCCCAAAAGTCCTATTACACGACTGTCTGCTTGCTCAATCAACGCCAAAAGCTTCCTTTTTTGATCATCTATTCCGACGAATTCTTCAGAAACACTTTCACAATTACTATTCAACTTTAAAGTTTATAGAAGCATGCTATGTCAAGAAATATTTTCTTCTCTAAATCACACAGCATAAGTATATATTCTTCTCAACTTACAAGAAGCATAAGTATACATTCTAGAAATAAGCACACAGACAAGGGAACAAAAACATAAGAAATTCAGGCAGATTAAGCATGTTAGAGTTATAATATGGCAGTGTGACAATAGTAACCTAAGCTTCCAAAAGCACTTGATTGAGTGGGAGTAGATCCCAAACCAAATGTTGGCTTCTGACTAAAACCAGAAGGCCCTATGAAAAACAAAGTCATCAGTTAAACACTGAGGACAAGACACCAAGTTCCCAAGAGCTTATGGCTAAAAAGTCAAAAAAAAGCATAAAATTAAAAGCAGATTACTAATAAAACACTAAATTCTTCCAACATCAAGAAATAAGAGTGCAACTAATTGAAACATAAATATACTTGTAGAGGTATCTAATTAAAATATAACTATATTCATATAAGCGTGTATCTAGACACACAACAACTTAATGATCTTCACATATTTGGCATTAGAACACTAAAGCACCATAAAATACCAAAAGACAGAATGCATTACAATCACATTCTTTATTATAGTTAACTAGAACAAAAAGAATGTAAAATGAAGAACTCAATTATAATGATAGGATAAAGATTGAAAAACTTGGAGATAAGTCCTCTCGGCTAACCAGCTTAAAAAGCTTGGAGATAAGTCCCTATTTTCTTTTGTTATAACATAAATATTGGATGAATATGGTTACAGAAACTAGAAACATTTGTGCAAGAAACTTCATGGTCTCTCTTAGCAGTAGAGCCTGATTGCTAAAGTAGACACGGAAATATAGTCTGCCCCCAAACACCATAGTGTATTCACTGGAAAAATCCATATTGAAATTAAAAAATATATCAATTTGCTATATGTCTTCTTGTCATGCCTTTGTACCAATCAAAATTAAGAACTTCCTAAGGTCTATACTGGAGCAAAGCAATAAGATACGTAAAGTTTTAACTAGGATTGGAATAGGATGAAGAAAAATATCACTGAAAATGAGAGACTTCTCCCATTTTTCTTATACTTAGAAACATTTGAGCAAGAAAATAGTTCTTCCTCCCATGCATTAAAGAAACGGGACACCTCATATATAGGGAATTAGAGGAGGTGATACTCAACTCTTTTACGCTAAATGATTACTCAAACAAAATGAGTAATCGAAATCTTTGTAGACAAAGAAGAGAATCAATGTTGTTAGCCTCCTATTCATATATTACATTTAAGTTTCTTTCGTTTCAAGAGAAAAGAAATGGGTTTGTTTCAATATTTCATTAGGTTCACACAAATGGAGTAATCATACTATCTAAACAAGCTAGAGAACAAAAGAAAATGGGATTCTTGTTGGCTTTTCTATTCATAACTCTTTAACACATTTTCTATTTGATGCAACTTACTCTGTTCAACATATTTTTTTTGGGGGGGTTATACAAATTTACAGAAATTGATGAATTTTATACAATTCATACTTCACTTAAACCTGTATTTACTTCCCCTCGAATTAGAACAACTACATTTTGAAAGGAACCAACACCATTAAATAACAAAAAAGAAAAAGGGTTGTTTACTCGTCACCCAATTTTTTTAAAGTATCGCGTTGATTGATTAATTTCATGACAAGAATATAAGACTTAAAAAAAAGGGTAATGGTTCATATTTCAGGGGGAAAGTTCATTTGTAACATTGTTTTCAGCAAACAAACTTAAACAACATACAAATCGAAAAATACCTAACCACATTCAAACCAAAATCGAAACAACAAATAAATAAAGAAATCGAAGTATTGATTAAGATGACCTTTGAATTGGTAAAGGCTTGGATTTCGGACAACGATTAATATCGCCTGCGATGCAAAATCAAGATGGAAATCGGAGAGGACTAAAAAGCCAGACCTTAGAAAAAACCAGCAACGCGAGATTATCAAATCAGAGATTTTAGAGGACTAAAATTGGACATGCAAAATCAATTTAGGGATTTCAGAGAGCAAACGCGATGTTTTTCCTAAAATAATTCAAGCATTGCGGCGTTTATCAAATCGCGGCACTAAAAACATACATATTGCGGCGTTTAACTAAAAAAGGCCACTAAAAAACTATAAAACCACGCCTTTTAATTAAAGTACAGTAACATTTTTTGCGGCGTTTTGGTTTAGCGCCGCTATATCCCACCTTTTGCGTGTTTTTTTGTTAAAACGCCACTAAAAAATAAACAAATAATTTGCGGCGTTTCTTAACAAACGCCACTATAACATATACTATTGTGGCATTTTTGTTAAAACACCACTAAAACCCTGATAAAACGGCAGCGTTTTCAGTCTCGGAGAACATATTAGCGGCGTTTTTTATGAAAACGCCACTATTCTCAAATTTAATTTTTTTTCATTTTTTACTTTTTTTTCTTTCAAAATTTTTATTTTTTAAAAATTCTAAATATTAAACTTTTAAGAAAATTTGAATTTTTTGAAGATTTTTATAATTTTAAATTAACATATAAAATTTTTATTTTAATTTTTTCCAATTTTAATTTTAATTTTTTCAATTTTAATTTTAATTTTAATTCTAATTTTAACCTATATTTTCTAAGTTTTTCTTTCAAAATTTTTTCTTGACATTATCATTTTTTCAATTTTTATTTTTATTATGTTTTGAGTATTGAACTTTTTAACTAAAATATTAAATATCTAGTTTTTACGTTTTTAATTTTTATTATTAAAATTTAAAATTTTAATTACCATTATCAACTCAATTTCCTTTTTCTTTCTTTTTACACCAACATTAGTTGTTTAGATTTTTATATAAATGGCATTCAATTATATGTATACACCTAAATTTTGATATAGATACATCTCGTAATTATATATGAATTTTGGTTTAATGTGTAACTCTATATGTGAATTTTAATTCGGTTTAAATGTATAGTTCAAACTTTAATTTTCATTTAATTATACACATTATTTTAAAATATAAATACATCAATATATTTTTATATTGAATAAATATAACTTTTATATATGGATGCAATATATAAATAAAAATGATGTTAATTATATCAATAATTGTGTTAATATTTTACAAGATCTCGAATCAAATTAAAGTTCGTGTATACAATTGCACACTAAACAATTGTTCATGTATGCTTTTGGGATTTAACCCATTTTGATATATATTTTTTTAAATTAATAATTTACATTTTATCTTATTTTGATTTATATTCTAAAAAATCCAATATTAATCCCTAAATCATAAACCTTAGACTCTAAACCTTAAACAATAACCCACAAACAGCAAGCCCTAAACCCCAATCTCAAAACCCTAAATTTTAAATACTAGACCATAAAACTCGAACCCTAAACTCTAAACTACAAATCTTAAACCATAATCCGAGACCAACTTTTTTGGAATTCACGTGGCCAATGTTAGTGTAGTACAAAACATATATTTTAATAGCTAACACATTTATCATAAATTCCTCATGAGGGATTTCGGTTTTCGGGATTTCAGGTCATATAGCTAACACCCTAAATCCCAAACTCTAAAAAATCCTAAACTTAAACCATAAACCCTAAACTCAGAAACCTAACACATTAACCATTTCCTTCCAAACCCCTAACCCTAAACCTATAAACCATAAATCATAAACCCTGTAACAGTCCGAATTTGACCATAATCGGAACGGTGGTTTCGGGACCACGAATCTGAGTCCAAAAAATTTTTAAATATTATTTTTGGTGTTTATTATATGTGAATTATTATGTGTGAAAGTTTCGTATGAAAATTTGATTGTTTGTGTGTTTAATTTAACAAAAGGACTTAATCGCGTAAAGTGCAAAAGTTACTAACTATAGTGAAAGGTGCTAATGTGATAGTGGCTTTTTAATATGTGGTACTAAAAGGGAAATTAGTCCTTTTTACTTATAGCGGACGGCAAAATTATTTTACACCATGTTTTTATATGTTATTTATTTTAGATTAAAGTTATATTATATATTATAATTAATAATAAAAACAACATTGGTTTTATCATCCTTTATATTTGTTTCTTCCACCAAAACACAAAAATAGAAAAAGAAAGTTTGAAGCTTCATATTTCGGCACTTACAAGCTTAAATTCAAGGTTAGATTTTGTTCCGTTTTTGATAATTTCTACGTTTTTGTAATCGTTGCTTCGAGAGCTTTAAAACACATGTCTTAATTTCATGAATTGGTGATGTTTGTGAAAAATGCCATTGATGTTATGTTGAGTTTTGTGATGTTTTTGGTGTTAAATGATAGATATGTAATTGATGAACATAATTTATTCTTGAATTTTTGATGAATTTGGCTAAATAGGGCTAAATTGAGAAAATAAATTTTTGAGGAGGTTAAAATGAAAAATAAATGAAATAAATGTACTTGTATAGTCTCTATAAATATTTTGCCCTTAGGTTGTGAAACCAAATTTTGTGTATTTTGTGTTTTGTGCAAATAGGACTAAATTGTAAAGGTGTGAAACATTAGGGGTAAAATGGTAATTTGTCCATTTAAGTGTTTTAGGACTAAATTGAATTGAAATGTGTTTGAATGAGCTTAAATTAAACATGTTTAGATCAAGAACAAAGGAAAAAGGATTTGGATCAGGGAAAAGTGAAAGTTAACGAATAGTCGGTCTTCGTTGTCTGTCGATAGTCGAGGTAAGTCTTTAAGCAAGTTAATACGATAAGTATCGATTATAACCTAGTATACATCCTGAATTGTGAATTGGTGGATTGAAATGTGACAAAGCCGAATGTGTTAAAGTAATTTAGTAATGAAATGTAGTTGTATAAATTGAGTTTACTATGTGTAAGTGGTGTGAATTATATATGATATATGTGATATTACTAATGTGTAATGTAAATGAGTTGGCTCAGTAATATGAATATTCGGGCTTATTGCCTAGTAGGCCTTGTTCCGGTGAACTATATCGGGCTTATTGCCTAGCAGGCCTTGTGCCGGTGAATTATATCGGGCTTATTGCCTAGTAGGCTAAATACCAGTGTTTAAATTTTAGACCCCAGGTCTAGCAGGCCTAGTGCCGGTGTGTGATTCAGGCTGACATCTAGCAGGTTTAATACCGGTGATAGAATATTAATATGTGGCTTATGAGAGTTCAATGTGATATGCTTATGGAGCAAGTAAGTTGTTATTATGAGATATTTATTTTTGGTCATACAGGTAAGTGCCTATAAGATATTTAATTGAGTTCCTATATCCGATCAAATAAGTAGGCATATATGTGTGTGTCATTTGAGCAAGAATGTGGCTATATACTGTATATGCATATTCGGCCTTTAGTATGTGATTATAATATTTTTACATGTATATTAAATACTTAGTTATTCAAATGTTGAATGGATAAGTATATATATATGTTCTTGTATGTGGCTTCAATGAATGATGTGCACATGAAATAAGTATATGGCTGAAAGTTTATAAGTACTATTAGATCTTGAATCGAGATAGTAAATTATTTGTTTAAGGTAAGATAATAAAGTATGCGTGGCTAAATAATGCATTGGAGTTCGGCAATGTAATACCATATGAGTTTTTGTTAAAGTTTAGTGGATATTAAATGCTTGAATTACTTTTAATTGCTTAAGACTTACTAAGCTAGTAAGCTTACTCGTGTGTTTTCACTGCTTTTATAGATTTAACTCAAGCTACGAGCTCAGGGGATCGTCACCGAAGTCATCCACACTATCGACCTATTTTGGTACCTTTTAAGCTGGAATTTTTAAGTCTAAGGCATGTATAGGCTAGCTTATTGTTTAAATGATATTTCGTCGATGTATATAAGCCATGCAAAAATGGCTTGCCTTATTATTAAATAATCTAAGGTTATGCAAGACTTGATGAAGGTATGAAAGCAAGTTTTATTTGAATGATGAATATGGGTGAGTATAAAATCATGCTATGCATAATGGTTGTATACGTATGTTTGATATGAAATTACATGGATGAATTTTTGCTAGTTCTTTGGAAAGTGAATCTATATATATACATGAGATGGTATGTTAGGTTATGAATGACATTGGGTATGTGTATTTTTTAAATTCAATTGATGTGATTCGATGATGAAATGATCAAATTATGGTGCTATGGTTCGGTTGTATTCGGTCTTGTTGCATGATTTTTAAACAGGTAAATTCGGCATAGTAAGCAAGTATATTTTATAGTACATTGTTCATGATTATGTTTTAGTTAGTTATATATATATATATATATGCTTGAAGTGTGACATATTTTTGTGCATATTCGGACATGATAGAAGTTTGTTAAAGTATAGGTAATTTATGAAATTTTGATAGAAATATTATCCATAAGTTTAAGTAGATATTACATGCACGTTTAATGAACTTAACTTAAGAGTTGCTACATGTTATGTTATGTGCATTATATGGGTATTGACTTGGTTGAATAAGGTTATAATGCATTATGGATAATAGATAAATTTTCGCTTGATTTGCACGCACTTATAAGACAAAACATGAAAGAATAAAAGAATTTGGTGTATTAATGATCTATTGGATTTATACTCATTTTTGAAATATTCATTTGTGGCATGAACTTAGTTGGCATTATAATTATTCTGGATTTCTTATAAACATATTTATATAATCGGTCAAGAAAATTTAAAGGGTAAATCATTGATGTGAATAACTAATTATGTTTGCATGTGATTGAATATACATGTGGTAAATTGGTTGGTGTAAGTTGACTTTTGATAATCTGTTTATATTCAGCCACACTCTTTAAAATGACCAAATGAATAGTACTCTGTGGTTTGAATGAGATTACTTATTTTATATTATATAATGCAATTGATATTAAATTTGTGATGATTTGCTTATCGTAATATCATTTCTTAAGTATTATGATTCAAGTGATTGAATGAACTTGGTGGTTAGTTGAGTAACACCTCGTAACACTAATTCGACGACGGATAAGGGTTAGGGGTGTTCCATTTGATTGGTATCAGAGCTTATGATTTAGTCGATTCTAGGACTACCGTAGCGCGTGTGAGTCTAGCTATACATGCCTTAATTTATACTAACGATAGTGTGATGACTTCTAACGTCTAAATTGTTATTTTATATATAGTAAATGGATCCCGACAGAGTCGTGGTTGATGATGTTGAGAGCGTAGCGCCTTATCTTGCTCATGGGTCAGCGTCGATAGACTCTCGACCTGTCTCGAGTAGCCATGAGGGGGAGGCTAAGCAAGCCTTCTACAAGATGATGAAAGAATGGTTTACTCAGTATATCCGGACTAACCCGGCTATGCAACAACCTCCACCCCTGAATAATCCATCTCCGATACCTTCAGCACCTCCGATGATAAATTCGATCAGATCTAGTAGGCCTCTTGTTGATAAAATCAGGAAACACGGGGCTAAAGAATTTAAAGTTAATGATGATGATGACGCGAAACGAGATGAGCTATGGCTTGATAATACTATCCGTGTGCTTGATGAGTTATCATGTACTCCAGATTAATGCTTGAAGTGTGCTATATCCCTATTATGGGACACCGCATATCACTGGTGGAATACACTAGTATCGGTAGTTCCGAAAGAAAAAGTGACTTAGGATTTCTTTCAGATCGAGTTCTGTAAAAAATATATCAGTCAGAGATTCATTGATCAAAAACGAAAATAATATCTGGAATTGAAACAGGGTCGAATGATCGTGACTGAGTATGAACGAAAATTTGTCAAACTGAGTCGATATGCCCGTGGATGTGTGTCAACTAAAGCCATTATGTGTAAAAGATTTGAAGACTGTCTGAATGAAGATATTAAGTTGCTAGTCGGCATACTCGAGATTAAAGAGTTCATGGTACTTGTCGAACGAGCTTGCAAAGCCGAAGAGCTTGGGAAAGAGAAAAAAAAGGCTAAAATGGAAGTTAGAGACATTCGTAAAAGGTCATCGAGTAAGACATTTCATTCGGTGTCCAAGAAGTTCAAAAATGAATCTGGTCGACATAGAGCTACTTCAGACTTATCTAGACGAGATTGACCAGCTGTGGGTTCTCGAGCTACTTCGATGGCCAGTGTTGGTAATGTCCAGCAGAATCGGGTTGAATGTAGGCCTTGTGGTAAATGGCATTCTGGGAGTTGTAGATTTCGTGATCGATCCTGCTTTAAATGTGGATCATCGGATCATTTTATTCGGGAGTGTCCGATGCTAGCCGAGCAAAATTACGACTCAGAATATAAGACCGAGTAATGTATTAGTGCAAGGCAGACCACCTAGGCATTCAGGAAATGTAAGTGGCAGTCAGAAAGGAACCAAAGACACTGCAATTCGGTCAGAGGCTCATGCACCTGCTAGAGCATATACTATATGTGCTAGAGAGGATGCTTCTTCCCTAGATGTTATCACTGGTACTTTCACCCTTTATGATACTATTGTGATTGCATTGATTGCTTCGGGTTCGACTCATTCATATGTGTGTGAAACTTTAGTATCCAATAAGACTCTGCCTGTTGAGTCTACTGAGTTTGTGATTCGTGTATCAAACCCCTTGGGTCGATGTGTTCTGGTTGTTAAAGTAGGTAAAAGTTCCCATTGATGATTTGGGATTCATGCTTCCCAGCTGATTTGATGTTATTGCCTTTTGATGAGTTCGATATAATTTTGGGAATGGATTGGTTGACTTTGCACAATGTTGTTATTAATTGCAAAAGAAAGACCATTAATTTGAGATGTCAGAACGGTGAAATCATTCGGATTGAATCTAATGATCTGAATGGATTACCAGCAGTAATATCTTCGATGTTAGCTCTGAAGTATATGAGAAAAGAGTATGAAGCTTACTTTGCTTATGTGCTTGATAGTAAAGTGACTGAGAAGCAGATTGAATCCATACCAGTTGTGTGTGAGTACTCAGATGTGTTCCCTGAAGAACTACCGGGTTTGACACCTATTCGAAATAGAGTTTGGCATTGAATTAGTACCGGGGATGACTCCGATTTCAATAGCTCCATATCGGATGGCACCTACAGAATTCAAAGAGTTGAAAGCACAATTACAAGAGTTAACAGATAGGGGCTTTGCACAACCGAGCTTCTCTCCTTGGGGTGCACCAGTTTTATTTGTGAAAAAGAAAGACGGGACTATGCGAATGTGCATCAATTATCGACAGCTTAATAGGGTGACTATAAAGAATAAATATCCGTTACCATGGATTAACGACTTAGTTGATCAGTTGAAAGCTCTTTTAACCGAAGCTCTAGTGCTAGTTCAGCCTGAATCGGGTAAAGATTTTGTTGTTTATAGTGATGCTTGTTTGAATGGTTTGGGTTGCATTTTGATGCAGGAAGGCAAAGTTGTAGCCTACACTTCGAGAAAATTAAAGTCGCATGAAAGAAATTACCCGACACATGATTTGGAGCTAGCAGCTATTGTATTCGCGTTAAAGATTTGGCTCCATTACTTGTTCGGGGAGAAAGGTCATGTCTATTCAGATCACAAAAGTTTGAAGTATTTGATGACTCAGAAAGATCTGAACCTGAGACAACGCTGATGGTTAGAGCTATTGAAAGATTACGAATTAGTGATTGATTACCATCCGGGGAAAGCCAATGTTGTTACAGATGCTCTAACCCAAAAATCATTATTTGTTCTTTGTGCGTTAAACGCACATATGGCTACTTCTGATGATGGTTTGATAGTAGATGAATTAAAATCAAGACCGTCATTTATTCAACAAATTAGGGATGCCTAGAAAGTTGACAACGTTCTAGTAGTAAGACGAGTTCAGTGTGAGAATAGTGTTGAGTCAGAATTTCGAATAGATGAAATGGTTGTTTAAAGTTTAAAAATAGACTATGTGTTCCGAGAAATGTGGAGTTGATTCTGATGATATTGAATAAGGCTCACAATAGTCGTGAAACACCCCAAACCTGGCCCACGAGCCTTAACCGGATCTAGTATGTTCCCTGGTGTAAACCGTTTCAAATTCTTTTGTTACTTAGGAAAAACTTGTGTGATTTGGAAGAAAGATCGTTTTGGGTTGGGCTTGAGTTGAAAACAAGTTTATTTCATTATTAAAAATCCTTTACTTTAGGTGACAAAATGTTTAGGCTTCGTTTTAAAAATAGATTTACTTAATCTTTTAATTAATAAAAGTTTGTAAGCTTAATAAATAAAAACAGAATAAAATAGTTCTACTAAGGCCTTATTACATCAATAATTCCCAAAATTTAAATTCAAAATACTTAAAGTAAAATAGTCCAAATAAAAGAAATCTAAACTCCACATGGCCTCCACTAAGCATCTGTCGGCCCGATGCATCACTGATCGTCACCTGAAAAATAATCCCACAAGGGGTGAGTCAAACAGACTCAATGTGTAACCAACACTAACATTTAATAATTCAGGCATACATTATCATACATGTTCATAAACAAATAGCAGAAAATAATGATGCAACCCAAACCCAAACATATATGCCATCCGCTACACGTCCCCTGCACTCAACCTCGCACACCGTGGGACTACTAAGTCAACCCTCCATCCGCTACACACCATCGAAAGCGATCATTGCAATGACGTGCTCATCGCCCTTATAAAATTTATGGTCTTAGGTCACCACATTCAGAAATCATGGTCTTAGTTCACCACATTCAGTTATCGTGGTCTTAGGTCACCACATTCAGATTTCGTGGTCTTAGGTCACCACATTAACTTCCCCTTTTCATATAACCCATATGCCCCCATATATCATACATATTATGCAAAATCATGCCCTAATTCACATTCTTATCACTTTTCACATGTTAAAAATAACATATATTCATAATCCTAGTAGGAGTAGGAAACATACCTGGGTACTCTGTACCATTGCATGGTACTTTAGCCATATTTTCACATTCTTAATAACATATTTAATTTAAATCATAGCCATGAACATATTAAAACTTAGGGTAGGGTACACACCTGATTCGCTTAACAATTACACTTGAATCCCGAAAATCCGATCTTAGATCTTTAACCCCCTACATTCGACCCATATTAAAGATTTAATAAAAAACTCATTCGGCTATAAAACCAAATCCTAGTAGGATTTGTGCACTAAAACTTACCTTAATTCCGATTTGCTTATCTCTCAAATCCCGAAAACTTTGTTATTCTCCTTCTTGTATTCGGCCAAACACTGGATCTCCACATAGGTTAGTTTCGGCTTTTTAAACAAAGTAAGAGATAGATCTAGATATCCAAAATAGGCCTTGGCCGAATATACCTATGTGCTTACCTTCCAAATCTTAAATCCCGAAAATAATCTTTTGTCTTAGGTGCCTGTCAAAATCCTTATAATCATATGTTAGATCGATTCTTAACACTTAATCACTATTAAATGGCCTTTGGCCGAATGTCAAAGAGTGACTCACCTTAGATCCTTGAAATCCCGAAAGCACTATTTGACTATGGAGATGTCGACAATAGCAGAGATCCCGGAGAACCTTCAAGTTTCGTCCAAAGATCACTAATAGGATTAATACCTTGATTTCGACAATACTAAAAGTAGAAGAATGGAAACCGAATTTTTGATCTTACCCTTACTTGAAGAAATTGACAGCACCTATGCTTGGAGCTCCTCAAAGATTCGGCTATGGAGTCTTGAAGACTAGTCGACTATGGCCTAGAGGTGTGTCAACACTTTTGATTCTTGAGGCTTAAAGAATCAGCAATGGTGGATAAAGAAGAAGTAGATTTCGGCTTGACAAAATAAAAAAGAGAAGAGAGAGAATATTGCTTAGGGAATTTGGCAGAGAATAGGAGGGAAGAAAAAATGTGAAGAATGGCCTTGTTTTCTCCTATTTGCTGAAACTATTACCCCAAGAGTCCCCCATTCGGCCATCTCTTCCATAACTTGATAAATTTTATCTTTTATTTATCACCTTAATTAATCTCATCAATTATCTCTTCTTTAATCCACTTAAAATAATCTAATATTAAATCACCATTTATCTACTATTTATCCTAAAATTTAAAGAGAATAAAACTCCTCCTTCAAGTGCCTTAATGCCGTCCAACTCTCTTGTTCCTTGCACCAAAATAAAATTCCTTTGTTTGCTCCCCAAGTGACTCGAACCTAGGCTCCTCCCCCTTGACTGTGGCGTCACCTACCGGGCTTTAAGTGGTGCCTTCAAGCCACTTAAACAAGCCTATATTTGTGTCAAACTTCTTCTATAAATTTTCTTAAAGCCACCTTGTTTTAGTTTCCTCTTTTACTTAACATTTCTAAGTCATTTCCTTACATTTCCAGGTTTCCAAAAATGTTCACTTTCCTATTTTAACTTAACATTTCCAAGTTTCCAAAATGTTCACTTTCCTATTTTAACTTAACATTTCCAAGTTTCCAAAATGCTCACTTTCCTATTTTAACTTAACATTTCCAAGTTTCCAAAATGTTCATCATATATTCATAATACATAAGACATGCCATTTCGTATAATTAAATCAAAATTACATAGGCCCATTTTCAGGATGTTACAATTCTACCCCCTTAAAATAAATTTCGTCCTCGAAATTGCCTGGCTAAAATAAATGAGGGTATTGCTATCGCATTGCCTCTTCTGGCTCCCACGAAGCTTCTTCCGATCCATGATTGCGCCACAACACTTTGACTAGAGGAACTGACTTCCTCCGTAATATTTTCACATCCCGTTCTAGAATCTGAATCGGCTCTTCCTCGTAAGACAAGTCTGAACTTAGCTCTACTTCTTCAACTGGTACCACCTAAGATGGATCCGATCGGTAGCGACGTAGCATGGATACATGGAATACATCGTGCATCTGCTGCAACTCAGGTGGCAACTCCAACTGATAAGCCACTGGTCCAACTCGCTTCAACACTCGATAGGGTCCTATAAACCTTGGGCTTAGCTTCCCTTTCTGACCAAATCTCATCACTTTCTTCCACGGCGAAACCTTAAGGAATACTTGATCTCCCATATCAAATTCGATTTCCTTTCGTTTGAGATCTGCGTACGACTTCTGCCTATCAGATGCTTCCTTCAACCGTGCATGAATTATCCCAACCTTCTCTTCAGACTCTACTACTAATCCTGGTCCCAAAACTCGACGTTCTCCCAATTTCGTCCAACATGTAGGAGTCCGACACTTTCGACCATACAACGCTTCATAAGGTGCCATTCGAATACTTGCCTGATAGCTGTTGTTGTAGGCAAACTCTGCTAAAGGCAAATACTCCTCCCAACTTCCTCTGAAATCCATCACACAGCCCCTCAACATATCCTCCAATACTTGGATTACCCTTTTAGATTGCCCATCCGACTGTGGATGAAAGGCCGTAGTGAAATCCAACTTAGTGCCTAAAGCTTGATGAAGTGCCCTCCAAAATCGAGACATAAATCTTGGGTCTCTGTCCGAAATAATAGACACCGGCACTCCATGTAGCCTCACAATTTCTGCCACATATAACTTAGCCAATTTCTGAAGAGAATAATTAACTCTTACCAGGATAAAGTGCGCGGACTTGGTCAGAAGGTCCACTATTACCCATACCGAGTCCTTCTTAGTAGGCGTAAGGGGAAGCCCACTAACGAAGTCCATGATAATTCTTTCCCACTTCCACTGCGGAATCTCGATTGGCTGAAACAATCCCGATGGAACTTAGTGTTCAGCCTTAACTTGCTGACACGTCAGACACTTGCCAACGAGTTCAGTAACTTCCTTTTTCAGACTAGGCCACCAAAACTGTTCCCTTAGATCCCTGTACAGCTTGATGCCTCTGGGATGCATAGTATAAGGCTACTATGCACTTCCTGAATGTCTTAATTCCTCGTCTTCCGACATACAGACCTTTCCTTTGAAGTACAATACTCCCTCATCACTAACACCATAGTCCTCAACTCTCCGTTCTGTACTTGTTGTAGCTTAGCACTTAAGTCCTCATCAGCCAACTGTCCTTCTTCCACTTCATCCAACCACGTCGGCTTGACTCGTAATTCTGGCAGCAGACTTCCATCATCATATAAACTCAAGTGTGCGAACATTGCCCTCAGATCCGACACAACCTTCCGGCTTAGGGCATCCGCCACTATATTCGCCTTGCCCGGGTGATATTCTATCGAACAGTCATAGTCTTTCAGCAATTCAACCCACATTCGCTGCCTCAAGTTCAACTCCTTCTGAGTCAGCAAATACTTAAGGCTCTTGTGGTCTGTGTAGATCATTGACTTTTCGCCATAAAGATAGTGCTTCCACACCTTCAAAGAAAAGACCACTGCTGCCAACTCCAAGTCAAGGGTCGGATAGTTCACCTCATGAGGCCTCAACTGTCGGGATACATATGCGACTACCTTTCCGTTTTGCATCAATACGTAACCCAAACCTGTATGGGAAGCGTCACAATACACCGTAAAATCCTTTCCTGCCTCCGGCTGAATCAAGACTGGAGCTTCAGTCAAAACCTTCTTGAGCTTTTCAAAGCTCTCCTGTTGCTTATCCGTCCATACAAAGGGTACTTCCTTCCTCAACAACTTTGTCAAAGGCGCGGCTATTGACGAAAATCCTTCTACAAACCTTCTATAATAGCCTGCCAATCCCAAGAAACTATGAATCTCCACCACCGACTTAGGTGGTTTCCAATCCAACACTGCTTCAATCTTCTTAGGATCCACCCTTATTCCTTCATCAGACACCACGTGTCCTAAGAAAGCAACTTCTCTAAGCCAAAATTCACACTTGCTGAATTTGGCATAAAGCTTTTTCTCCCTTAACACTTGCAGTACAATCCGAAGATGCTCATCATGCTCCTCCTCAGTCTTGGAGTATACGAGAATGTCGTTGATGAACACTACGACGAATCTGTCCAAGTAAGGTTGAAAAACCCGGTTCATCATATCCATGAACGCGGCTGGGGCATTTGTCAACCCGAACGGCATTACTACAAACTCAAAATGACCGTATCTTATCTTAAAGGCTGTCTTATGGATATCCGCCTCCTTCACCTTCAACTGATGATATCCTGACCTTAAGTCGATCTTTGAAAACACTGTCGTCCCCTTAAGCTGATCGAACAAATCATCTATCCTTGGCAAGGGGTACTTGTTCTTAATGGTCAGCTTATTTAATTGGCGATAGTCTATGCACATGCGCATAGTTTCGTCCTTCTTCTTCACAAATAGGACGGTGCTCCCCACGGAGACACACTGGGTCGAATAAACCCACAGTCAAGTAATTCCTGGATTTGAGCCTTAAGCTCCACCAACTCCTTTGGTGCCATTCTGTACAGAGCAATTGACACAGGAGCTGTTCCCGGCAGCAAATCAATTCCAAACTCCACCTCCCTATCTGGGGGTATTCCTGGTAATTCCTCTGGGAACACATCCTCAAAGTCCCTTACAGTTCTAACTCCACTGACACCTCTTTCCTTTCCATCTAACGCACTTACAAAGGCTAAAAATGCCTTGCACCCTTTACGAACCATCTTTTTAGCCTTTAGCGCCGAAACTACATTAGACAAGTAGTTTCTTCTTTCTCCTATCATTACTACCACTTCATCTTTCGGGGTCCTTAGTTCCATTCGTTTAGCCGCACAATCCAACACAGCCCAGTGTTCTACTAACCAATCCATACCAAGTATGAGGTCAAATTCCCCGAAGGGTAACTCCATTAAGTCAGCCCGAAAGCTCACTCCCTGAATTTCTAGGGATACACTCCGAAAGATCTTATCCACCACTACAGTCTGGCCTAATGGGCTTACTACAGTCATCTCCCTATCAGAAAGTTTAGAGTCTAGGCCTAGTGTTTCAACTACACTACAGACAACATAAGAATGGGTCGAGCCCACATCAATAAGAGCAAAATAGGGCTTGCCATGAATGAGGAACGTACTAGTTATAACGTCCGGCGCGTCACCATCCTCCCTACGGTGAACCGCATAAACCAAACCCGGCTGCCTTGCCTCAGTATTAGCAGTACCTCGACCCAGTTTTCCACGTCCTCTACCATTTCCTCGATTATTTGGACCACGACCTCGCTGAGGCTGCTGTCCCCCTCTACCAGTCTGATTAACATTTTGAGCTGCTGGGCGATTCTCATCCAGTTTCCTTGGGTAGTCCTTGATCATATGGTCTTTTGACCCACATCTAAAACATCCACCTGTCTTCTTCCAGTATTCTCCTAAGTGCTTCTTTCCACACTGATCACATGGACGATACTGCCCTCCTGCACCCACTTGCTGACCCCGCGGCCCATCAGCTCTGGGCCTTTTTTGCATATTTTCGACGATCCTGATGACCCATAACCCCTCTTGGGTCTATTCCTATCAGAGCTCTGCTTGACCGAGTCCTTGATTCCCTCAACTACCTTAGCCATTTCTACCAACGCGAAAAATTCCCGCTCCTGATGTAGAGCTATCAGTAACCTTAGGTCATCCCTTAAACCGTCTTTGAACAACAACCGCTCATGCTCCGTAGCCACTACTCCTCGGGCATATCGGCTTAACCTCAGAAATTTAGCTTCATATGCTGCTACAGACTTGTTCCCTTGAACCAGCCCCAAAAATGCCTTCCTCTGCTCATCTATATAGCGTGTGCCGACATACTTCTTCTGATATGCGGCCTTAACATATTCCCAGGTCAGATCCTCAGCTGGGGCACCATCTCGAACCGTTAACCACCATTGATACGCTTCATCGCGCAGCAGCGCCACCATTCCTTTCAACTTCTCCTCAGGGGTCAGATCGAGCTCATCCATAATGCGTTCGATTGTTTCCAACCAGTATTCAGCTGTACTGGGTGCCAGACTAGATACTCCACGAAATACTTCAGCTCCGTTGGCTCGGAGTCACTCGGGTATAGATTTCTGAGCTCCCGTATTCCCTCCAGCTCCAGCCACCATTTCAAGAACCCGCAAGATAGCTGCGACACAAAGATCATCCCCGTCCCGAGCTCGCCGACACCACCATAGTGGGGTGGTGGTGGCAGTGGTAACTCATTGTCAGACCCTTGACCCAATCTAACGAGTTCTGACACAGTCATTCTTCCTCTACCGCGTCCATGATGACCGCGTCCTCCAGAACTCATATCTAACGACGCGCTTTAATCTGATTAAGAAATTTTATGAATTAGCCTTTATTCCACTGATTAACCGCGAAGAAGTTTTATGAAAAGAATTTTAGGAGTGGTTCTTTCGTATTCATACATGCACACAGTCCTTACATTCATGCATCCATCAATCAATTATGAACTTTCGTTCATTCAGAGAAATGTTGTAGTTTTCATTGTTGTTGTTTTTCCACTACCCAGGGGTATTTTTATAATTTCCCCTACAGGGGTATTTTTGTAATTTGTCAAAATAAGGTTCCTTGGTGATTTTGTCAATAAAGGTATTTTGGTAATTTTTGAAATCTCGGGGTATTTCAAAAATTTTGAAATTATAGGGGTATTTCAATAATAAACCAGGGTAAATTTATAAATCAAGGATATTTTGGAATTTACAAAAATTGAAGGTTGTTTCTGAGAATTTGTTTTCCAAATCAGTGTTGTTGCAGAAATTTTTGAAGATCGTGGGTCTTTCTGGTAATTTTGTAACTTGGGGGTATTTCGGTAATTTTGCAGGGTAGGGGTAATTTCGTAATTTTTTCTAAAATCAAGGTATTCTGATATTTTACACATTTAGGGTTTTTTTTATCATTTTATAAAGTATTGAAATTTTGATAAGAATTGTGGGTTGTAACAGACCGAATCTGACCCTAATTGGAACGGTGGTTTTGGGACCACGAATCCGAGCCTGAGAAATATTTAAATATCATAATTAGTGTTTATTATATATGAATTTATATGTGTAAAAATTTCGTAGAAAAATTTTATCGTTTGAGTATTGAATTTGATAAAAAGGACCTAATCGCGTAAAAAGTAAAAGTTGCAAACTAAAGTGTAAGGTGTTAAATTGAGCATGGCTTTTTAATAGGAAGTATTGAAAGGGTAAATAACCCATTTTAAGGGTTAGTGGCCGGCCATGGACAAGTGTGTCCTTAAGTTAAAATGTTTAATTATTTTAAATATATGGTTAGTTTAGTAATTTGGTAAATATTTATTATATGTTAAAATAACAAAGAAAAGGAAAGCCATCATCTTTTTTGACTCATCCATGGCCGAATGTGGAGGAAGAAATAAGCTTTAAACTCTTTGAAATTTTGGCACTTTGAAGCCAAAAATCTAAGGTGAGTTTTAGTTAGTTTTCGATAAATTTTACGTTTTTGAGATCGTTGCTTCGAACCAGAATCCACCCATGTTGTAATTTTTGAATCTAAGCATGCTTGATGTTCGGTTATTGATAGATTTATATAGTTTTTTATGTTTGATGATGTTAGATAAAAGATAAGCTAAAGATTAGTATATTATGTATTGGAAGTTTTGAGGAAATTTTGTTTTTAAGGCCAAATTGTAAAAATAAAAATTTGAGAGGGCTTAAATGCAAAATAAATGAAAGAAATGGACTTGTATGGTCCTTATACATATTCGCCCTTGAGTGTTATGTTGAAATAATGTCTATTTTGTGTGTTATGCAAATAGGACTAAGTTACAAAGTTGTGAAATATTAGGGGTAAAATAGTAATTTACCCATTTATGTGCTTAGGGACTAAATTGAGATGAATTGTGCTTGAATGAGCTAAATTTTAATGTGTTTTAGATCAAGAGCAAAGAAAAACGGATTTAGATCGGGGAAAGACGAAGGTTCTCGAATAGCCGATTTGCACGGTCTATCGGCGACCGAGGTAAGTCCTTAAGCCGAAATATGTCAAAGAATTATTTATGAATCTATTAAATGATGATGTTCGATAAATTTGAAAGTAAATTATAGTAGTAGCCGAATGTATATGGTTGAATTGGTTTGAATGCATAAATTGATAATGTGATATGAATATGTGTCTTTGATATATTATTTGTGAAAAATGTGAAGTATGTGATTAGTTTATGAATTATTTCGGGCTTATTGCCTAGCAGGCCTTGTGCCGGTGATTTAATTCGGGCTTCGTGCCTAGCAGGCTTAGTGCCGGTGATATATTTGGGCTTCGTGCCTAGCAGGCTTAGTGCCGGTGACATATTCGGGCTTTAAGCCTAGCAGGCCTAGTGCCGGTGATTTATTTTGGGCTCCAAGCCTAGCAGGCCTTGTGCCGGTGTTACTTATCGGGCTTTATTGCCTAGCAGGCTTGATGCCGGTGATGTGTTTTATAAAGGATAAACTGAATATTATTTAAGGCAAATCATAACTAAGGTAGCTAGCTAACCGCGAGTAAGCACGTAAGGTATGTTATGTTTTATATTACTTGAGTTAAGTTAATATTATGGGAATTGTGTCATATATGTTTGAGGCTAAGATTGATGTGTATGAGTATTATATGATTGAATTCGAGTTTGAACGTAATGTTATGGAAATTCGGCCTTCAAGTAGAAATGCTAAGAATAAAGGAATTTTAGTGCGATAACATGGTTGGTATGAATGCGATACCTATACGAAATGGAACATGTGATTTGTAGTAATATACTTATCTGAGCTTCAAGGAGATGTAGGTTGAAGGAAATGAAGTACAAATACTTATGTTAATGAACTATTAGCATTCGGCCTTGTATAAATAAATATACTTATATGTTTATGTGAAATGTTATAAGTTGAATGTTTTTAATTGGTTAAATGTTTAAATGTTTAAATGTTATATTATCGTGAGCTTAGGACTTACTAAGCTAGTAAGCTTATTTGTGTGAAATGTTCTCCTCTATTTTACAGATTTTGGTTACGCTACGGGCTCGTGAAGGATCGTCAAGAAAGTCGCCCACACTATCAACTATTTTGGTACTCTTTTAGTTGTGTTAATTTAGATAAAAGCATGTATAGGAGGGATTTGAAAATGATTGTGTTTGAATGAAACCTTAATATTATATGTATTATAGCCATACGAATATGGCTTAAGTTTTATGTTTATTTGTGTGAAGATGCATGGTTTGATAATTTAGTAATGCTTATGAGTATATTATTATGATGAAAAAGTATTAGAAATGTTGTTTGGGCATATTCGGTTTTAATCTAGGTGTATATCGCTTTATATATATATATATAGGTTGGTCATGGCACCTATGTGTAATATGTTTAGTGGAGTAATATTTATCATATTAAATATGCATATTTTGTTTGAATGAGTAATATAAAGTTTATAATAATAAGAAATGAATATGTTTCTTGATGGGTTAGTTACAAATCCAAACTAATGGTGCCATAGTATATTCGGCCAAGGTGTAATATTATATATGTTGATTAGTATTTGATTATTGGTTGGTAAAATGGTTCACTTGATTTAATACATATAGGTATTATAGTATTACAAATGAAACTTAGCTTCTGGTAGCTGAATTTTGGTTGATACCCGATATATGTATATATCGTGAATGTTTAAGTTATGTGATTCAAACATTTGTGTGTATTAAGTACGGGTAGTAAAACTCGTCATACTTTTAATCTTTATTTATTTTTTTTAATTAGTAGTAATGTTATTCAATATGATAATGATTGCATTTCTTGTACTTGAATTCAATTGAAGTATACTTCGAAATTGAGTTTAAAGTAGTAATGCCTTTCAATCCCAATCCGGCGACGGATATGGGTTAAGGGTGTTACATGGGTATTTGAAATTTTTTATAAACCAAGGGCATTTTTGTAATTTTTATAGATCGGAAATATTTCAAGAAAATTTATAAAAAATAATCTTTTCAAATCAAGAGGGTAATTTAGAAATTTTAAAACTAGGGTTTCCATAAAAAATACGGCTAGTCTCTTTCGGGTTTTAGTTAGGGGTTTAGCCCGTGTGTAAGTCCTCTTGGTTAGGGTGAACCGAGGCTACGCACCAGGTAGGATTCGAGTGGAGAGGAGGTGAGTCACGCGGACTGCTTAAATACCAAGCTCCCACCGAAACCAATCCTAGACATGCGCACCATGGTTACCACACCCTAACTCGGCGACTTAACCATAGGTTTGTTCAATTAGGCATTTAAGTCTTATGTAATTGTTGGGGTAACTAGCCCTAGGGTTCAATGTACTAAATCTCTATTCTACATTCCATTCCATTTCTACCCCTCTACAAGTCATACTATAAATCACACAATGGATAGAAGTACTTACCTGGTGGACTTCGGGTTGGAGACTTAGTGGGCCATGCCAGAAAACCCTGCTTAACTCACCAAAATTTCTTTTGGGCTTAACCTTGAAAACGTTTTGAGCCTTAAACCCAAGGCCGAGAGTTTAAAACTGGGCTCTGATACCAAATTGAAACACCCCAAACCCGGCCCACAAGCCTTGATCGGATCTGGTATGTTCCCCGGTGTAAACCGTTTCAAATTCTTTTGTTACTTAGGAAAAACTTGTGTGATTTGGAAGAAAGATCATTTTGGGTTGGGCTTGAGTTGAGAACAAGTTTATTTCATTATTAAAAATCCTTTACTTTAGGTGACAAAACGTTTGGGCTTCGTTTTAAAAATAGATTTACTTAATCTTTTAATTAATAAAAGTTTGTAAGCTTAATAAATAAAAACAGAATAAAATAGTTCTACTAAGGCCTTATTACATCAATAACTCCCAATATTTAAATTCAAAATACTTAAAGTAAAATAGTCCAAATAAAAGAAATCTGAACTCCACATGGCCTCCACTAAGCATCTGCCGGCCCGGTCCATCACTGATCGTCATCTGAAAAATAATCCCACAAGGGGTGAGTCAAACAGACTCAATGTGTAACCAACACTAACATTTAATAATTTAGGCATACATTATCATACATGTTCATAAACAAATAGAAGAAAATAATGATGCAACCTGAACCCAAACCTATATGCCATCCGCTACACGTCCCCCGTACCAACCTGCACACCGTGGGGACTACTAAGTCAACCCTCCATCTGCTACACACCATCGAAGGCAGTCGCTGCAGTCGACGTGCTCATCGCCCTTATAAAATTTATGGTCTTAGGTCACCACATTCAGAAATCGTGGTCTTAGTCACCACATTCAGTTATCGTGGTCTTAGGTCACCACATTCAGATTTCGTGGTCTTAGGTCACCACATTAACTTCCCCTTTTCATATAACCTATATGCCCCCATATATCATACATATTATGCAAAATCATGCCTTAATTCACATTCTTATCACTTTTCACATGTTAAAAATAAAATATATTCATAATCCTAGTAGGAGTAAGAAACATACCTGGGTACTCTATACCATTGCATGGTACTTTAGCCATATTTTCACATTCTTAATAACATATTTAATTTAAATCATAGCCATGAACATATTAAAACTTAGGGTAGGGTACACACCTGATTCGCTTAACAATTTCACTTGAATCCCGAAAATCCGATCTTAGATCTTTAACTTCCTACATTCGGCCCATATTAAAGATTTAATGAAAAACTCATTCGGCTATAAAACCAAATCCTAGTAGGATTTGTGCACTAAAACTTACCTTAATGCCGATTTGCTTATCTCTCAAATCCCAAAACTTTGCTATTCTCCTCCTTGTATTCGGCCAAACACTGGATCTCCACATAGGTTAGTTTTGACTTTTTAAACAAAGTAAGAGATAGATCTAGATATCCAAAATAGGCCTTGGCCGAATATACCTATGTGCTTACCTTTCAAATCTTAAATCCCAGAAATAATCTTTTGTCTTAGGTGCCTGTCAAAATCCCTATAATCATATGTTAGATCGATTCTTAACACTTAATCACTATTAAATGGCCTTTGGCCGAATGTCAAAGAGTGACTCACCTTAGATCCTTGAAATCCCGAAAGCACTATTTGACTATAGAGATGTCGACAATAGTAGAGATCCTGGAGAACCTTCAAGTTTCGTCCAAAGATCACTAATAGGATTAATACCTTGATTTCGATAATACTAAAAGTAGAAGAATGGAAACCGAATTTTTGATCTTACCCTTACTTGAAGAAATCAACAGCACCTATGCTTGGAGCTCCTCAAAGATTCGGCTATGGAGTCTTGAAGACTAGTCGACTATGGCCTAGAGGTGTGTCAACACTTTTGATTCTTGAGGCATAAACAATCAGCAATGGTGGATAAAGAAGGAGTAGATTTCGGCTTGACAAAATAAAAAAGAGAAGAGAGAGAATGTTGCTTAGGGAATTCGGCAGAGAATAGGAGGGAAGAAAAAATGTGAAGAATGGCCTTGTTTTCTCCTATTTACCGAAACTATTACCCCAAGAGTCCCCCATTCGGCCATCTCTTCCATAACTTGATAAATTTTATCTTTTATTTATCACCTTAATTAATCTCATCAATTATCTCTTCTTTAATCCACTTAAAATAATCTAATATTAAATCACCATTTATCTACTATTTATCCAAAAATTTAAAGAGAATAAAACTCCTCTTTCAAGTGCCTTAATGTCGTCCAACTCTCTTGTTCCTTGCACCAAAATAAAATTCCTTTGTTTGCTCCCCAAGTGACTCGAACCTAGGCTCCTCCCCCTTGACAGTGGTGTCACCTACTGGGCTTTAAGTGGTGCCTCCAAGCCACTTAAACAAGCCTATATTTGCGTCAAACTTCTTCTATAAATTTTCTTAAAGCCACCTTGTTTTAGTTTCCTCTTTTACTTAACATTTCTAAGTCATTTCCTTACATTTCCAGGTTTCCAAAAATGTTCACTTTCCTATTTTAACTTAACATTTCCAAGTTTCCAAAATATTCACTTTCCTATTTTAACTTAACATTTCCAAGTTTCCAAAATGTTCACTTTCCTATTTTAACTTAACATTTCCAAGTTTCCAAAATGTTCACTTTCCTATTTTAACTTAACATTTCCAAGTTTCCAAAATGTTCATCATACATTCATAATACATAAGACATGCCATTTCGTATAATTAAATCAAAATTATATAGGCCCATTTTCAGGATTTTACAAGTCGATTATCTATACATCCTGGTAGCATGAAAATGTATAATGATTTGAAACAGTTCTATTGGTGGCTTAGTATGAAACGAGACATATCTGAATTTGTCTCGAAGTGCTTAGTTTGTCAGCAAGTAAAAGTCGAACATCAGGTGCCTTCTAGGTTACTTCAGCCGATCATGATACCTGAATGGAAATAGGACAGAATTTCTATGGATTTTGTATCTGGTTTGCCTATGACACCGAGCAAGAAAGATGCCATCTAGGTTATAGTGGATAGACTAACCAAATTAGCTCACTTCATTCCAGTTCGTATGGACTATTCGCTCGATAAGCTTGCTGAGTGGTATGTATCTCAAATTGTGAGATTACATGGAGTGTCTATTTCCATTGTTTCGGACAGAGGCCCGAGATTCACGTCGCGATTTTGGAAGAAATTGCAAGATGCTTTAGGTACCAAACTACACTTTAGCACAGCTTTTCATCTGCAGACAAATGGTCAGTCTAAACGAACAATTCAGATACTTGAGGATATGTTGAGATGTTGCATCCTCGAGTTTGAAGGTACGTGGAAACGATACTTACCTTTGATTGAATTTGCTTACAATAATAGCTTTCAATCTAGTATCAAAATGGCACCCTACGAAGCTTTGTACGGTCGTAAATGCCGTACACCTTTGTACTGGACTGAACTCAGCGAAAACAAGATACACAGGGTTGGTATGATTAAAGAGACTAAATAGAAAGTGGCTGTGATCCGTGATAGTTTGAAAGCTGCATCCGATCGATAAAAGTCATATGCAGATTTGAAACATAAAGACATTCAGTTTTAGATCGGAGACAGGGTATTTTTTTTTTTTGAAAGTCTCTTCGTGGAAGAAAATATTTCGATTTGGTCGTAAAGGCAAATTAAGTCCGAGGTTCATCAGACCGTATGAGATCATCGAACGTGTTAGGCCTGTTGCTTATAGATTAAATTTGCCCTCTGAACTAGAAAGGATTCATAATGTCTTCCATGTTTCGATGCTTCATAAATATCTATCAGATCCGTAACATGTGATTTCTCCGTCTGAGATTGAAATCTGATCCGATATGACGTACGAGGAGGAACTGATCTGTATTTTAGCTCGTGAAATGAAAGAGTTGAGAAACAAGAAAATTTAGTTAGCAAAAATATTAGAAGAGACTATGTGGGAGCCGGAGGATTTAATGAGGCGGCAATATCCAACTTTGTTTAACAGTAAGATTTTCGGGGATGAAAATCCCTAGGGGGAGAGTTGTAACAGTCCGAATTTGACCCTAATCAGAATGGTGGTTTCGGGACCACGAATTTGAGTCTGAAAAATTTTTAAATATTATTTTCGGTGTTTATTATATGTGAATTATTATGTGTGAAAGTTTCGTATGAAAATTTGATTGTTTGTGTGTTTAATTAACAAAATGACTTAATCGCGTAAAGTGCAAAAGTTACTAACTATAGTGAAAGGTGCTAATGTGATAGTGGCTTTTTAATATGAGGTACTAAAAGGGAAATTAGTCCTTTTTACTTATAGTGGACGGCAAAATGATTTTACACCATGTTTTTATATGTTATTTTTTTTAGATTAAAGTTATATTATATATTATAATTTATAATAAAAACAACATTGGTTTTATCATCCTTTATATTTGTTTCTTCCACCGAGACACAAAAATAGAAAAAGAAAGTTTGAAGCTTGATATTTCAGCACTTACAAGCATAAATTCAAGGTTAGATTTTGTTCCGTTTTTGATAATTTCTACGTTTTTGTAATCGTTGCTTCGAGAGCTTTAAAACCCACGTCTTAATTTCATGAATTGATGATGTTTGTGAAAAATGCCATTAATGTTATGTTGAGTTTTGTGATGTTTTTGGTGTTATTCTTGAATTTCTGATGAATTTGGCTAAATAGGGCTAAATTGAGAAAATAAATTTTTGAGAGGGTTAAAATGCAAAATAAATGAAATAAATGGACTTTTATAGTCTTTATAAATATTCAGCCCTTAGGTTGTGAAACCAAATTTTGTGTATTTTGTGTTTTTGCAAATAGGACTAAATTGTAAAGGTGTGAAACCTTAGGGGTAAAATGGTAATTTGTCCATTTAAGTGTTTTAGGACTAAATTGAATTGAAATGTGTTTGAATGAGCTTAAATTGAACATGTTTAGATCAAGAACAAAGGAAAAGGATTTGGATCGGGGAAAAGTGAAAGTTAACGAATAACCAGTCTTCGTTGTCCGTCGATAGTCGAGGTAAGTCTTTAAGCAAGTTAATACCGTAAGTATCAATTATAACCTAGTATACATGCTGAATTGTAAATTGGTGGATTGAAATGTGACGAAGCCGAATGTGTTAAAGTAATTTAGTAATGAAATGTAGTTGTATTAATTGAGTTTACTCTGTGTAAGTGGTGTGAATTATATATGATATATGTGATATTACTAATGTGTAATGTAAATGAGTTGGCTCAGTAATATGAATATTCGGTCTTATTGCCTAGTAGGCTTGTGCCGGTGAACTATATCGGGCTTATTGCCTAGCAGGCCTTGTGCCGGTGAATTATATCGGGCTTATTGCCTAGCAGGCTAAATGCCGGTGTTTAAATTTCAAACCCCAGGTCTTGCAGGCCTAGTGCTGGTGTGTGATTCAGGCTGACGTCTAGCAGGTTTAATACTGGTGATAGAATATTAATATGTGGCTTATGAGAGTGCAATGTGATATGCTTATGGAGCAAGTAAGTTGTTATTATGATATATTTATTTTTGGTCATACAGGTAAGTGCCTATAAGATATTTAATTGAGTTCCTATATCCGATCAAATAAGTAGGCATATATGTGTGTGTCATTTGAGCAAGAATGTGGTTATATACTGTATATGCATATTCGGCCTTTAGTATGTGATTATAATATTTTTGCATGTATATTAAATACTTAGATATTCAAATGAATGGATAAGTATATATATATATGTTCTTGTATGTGGCTTCAATGAATGATGTGCATATGAAATAAGTATATGGCTGAAAGTTTATAAGTACTATTAGATCTTGAATCGAGATAGTAAATTATTTGTTTAAGGTAAGATAATGAAGTATGCATGGCTAAATAATGCATTGGAGTTCGGCAATGTAATACCATATGAGTTTTTGTTAAAGTTTAGTGGATATTAAATGCTTGAATTACTTTTAATTGCTTAAGGCTTACTAAGCTAGTAAGCTTACTCCGTGTGTTTTTCACTCTGTTTTATAGATTTAACTCAAGCTACGATCTCAGGGGATCGTCACCGAAGTCATCCACACTATCGACCTATTTTGGCACCTTTTAAGCTGGAATTTTTAAGTCTAAGGCATGTATAGGCTAGCTTACTATTTAAATGATATTTCATCGATGTATATAAGCCATGCGAAAATGGCTTGCCTTATTATTAAATAATCTTAGGTTATGCAAGACTTGATGAAGGTATGAAAGCAAGTTTTATTTGAATGATGAATATGGGTGAGTATAAAATCATGCTATGTATAATGGTTGTATACATATGTTTGATATGAAATTACATAGATGAATTTTTGCTAGTTCTTTGGAAAGTGAATATACATATGCATGAGATGGTATGTTAGGTTATGAATGAAATTGGGTATGTGTATTTTTTAAATTCAATTGATGTGATTCGATGATGAAATGATCAAATTATGGTGCTATGGCTCGGTTGTTTTCGGTCTTGTTGCATGATCTTTAAACAGGTAAATTCGGCATAGTAAGCAAGCATATTTTATAGTACATTGTTCATGATTATGTTTTAGTTAGTAATATATATATATATATATATATATATATATATATGCTTGAAGTGTGACATATGTTTGTGCATATTTGGACATGATAGAAGTTTGTTAAAATATAGGTAATTTATGAAATTTTGATAGAAATATTATCCATAAGTTTAAGTAGATATTACATGCATGTTTAATGAACTTAACTTAAGAGTTGCTACATGTTATGTTATGTGCATTATATGGGTATTGACTTGGTTGAATAAGGTTATAATGCATTATGGATAATAGATAAATTTCCGCTTGATTTGCATGCACTTATAAGACAAAAACATGAAAGAATAAAAGAATTTGGTGTATCAATGATCTATTTGATTTA
Organism: Gossypium rotundifolium; assembly: GCA_025506655.1. NCBI lineage: Eukaryota > Viridiplantae > Streptophyta > Magnoliopsida > Malvales > Malvaceae > Gossypium > Gossypium rotundifolium. The sequence continues at coordinate 18,955,860 of CP106733.1, read as the reverse complement.
TACTCACTTTTGAAATATTCTTTTGTGGCATGAACTTAGTTGGCGTTATAATTATTCTGGATTTCTTATAAACATATTTATATAATCGGTCAAGAAAATTTAAAGGTTAAATCATTGATGTGAATAACTAGTTATGTTTGCATGTGATTGAAAATACATGTGGTAAATTGGTTGGTGTAAGTTTACTTTTGATGATCTGTTTATATTCGGCCTCACTCTTTAAAATGACCAAATGAATAGTGCTCCGTAGTTTGAATGAGATTACTTATTTTATTATATATAATGCAATCGATATTATATTTATGATGATTTGCTTATCGTAATATCATTTCTTAAGTATTATGATTCAAGTGATTGAATGAACTTGGTGGTTAGTTGAGTAACACCTCGTAACCGTAATTCGGCGATGGATAAGGGTTTGGGGTGTTACAAACCCTAAACCCAAAACCCTAACCCATTAACCATTTCCCCTTAAACCCCTAAACCTAAACCTTAACCCATAACCATTAACACTTACACCTTAATACCGGCAAACACTAAGATATTAAACACTATACAGTAAACCCAAACAACAAACTTTAAAACACTAAACCCATACACCAAAATAACAAACCCTAAACCATGAAATTAACATACTAAACATTAAACCCTAAATCAATTTTAATAGCTTAATTTATAACTTAAATGAAAACTTCTAAATTTTTTTAGTTAACAAATTGTAACTTTTCATAATTAAGTAACTAAAATGAAACTTTCTCATTGCTTATAAGTGAATGTATCAAAATAAAATATCATTCAAAGCAAGAATAAGGGAAAAATATGAAAAACTTTTAGTGGCATTTTTTCAAAAGCGACACTAATGTTCGGGTCTTTAGTGGCGTTTTTCTAGAAGCGCCGCTAATGCTCAATTCTTTAGCGATGTTTTTTCAAAAGCGCCGCTAATGTTTGGGTCTTTCGCGGCATTTTTCTAAAGGCGCCGCTAATGCTCAGGCCTTTAGCGGCGTTTTTTCAAAAGCGCCGCTAATGGTTGGATCTATGGCGGCGTTTTTCTAAAAGCGCAGGTAATGCTAAGGTCTCTAGCAGCGTTTTTTAAAAGTGCAGCTAATGCTCTGATCTTTTGCGGCGTTTTGGAAAAAACACCGCTATATCTCATTTTTAGCGGCGTTTGTAAAAAAAACGCCGCTATTTCTCAACTTTTTGCGGCGTTTTAAATGATAATATTTGCGTTGTTTTTAGTTAAAACGCCGCTAAAAGTCTGTTTTGTTGTAGTGGTGGTTGAAGACCTATGAAATTTAAGTTAAGAACAGAAGAATTATTTTCTCATATTGTGTCTTAAATTTTTGTTTTACTATAATTTTCTTTAGTGTTATAATATGACATAATAATAAATTTAACTCTTAATATTTATTCATCTTGCCACTTCAACCCTTATTCTTATTTTGGGATCACTTTGATTTCAACATTCAAATTTTAGTCAATTTACTTTTTATGGATGGAAAAACAAGCTAAATTGTTAAAATTTTAACAACATTAACGTGACCACTCGCATGACAATTCATGTATAATTCATAATGTAAAAGCCCAATTTTGCCCGGGCCCAACCAAACAGAAATCAAACCAGAACAAAAATAAAAAATAATATGGTCCTGAGTCTATTTACAAATATTAGACCCAAATTACATCAAGCCCAAGTGGCCCAAACCAAAAAAAAAACCCTAAAGCCTACAACTATTTTCAAAAAAAAAAAACCCTAGCCGCCACACCCTAAATCCCTAGCTTCGGCGCCGCCACTGCTCCTACCCTCTGCCACCACCGACTCTTCTGCCACTGTCATTGACTCCAGAGGCACCTGAAAAAAAAAAGAGGAACAAGCAAAACACACAATCAACTGTGGAAAAAACAGTAGAAATAATAAAAATATATTGTAAAATCGGTTATAAAAGCCATGGTACCGATTATAAAAGGAGGTTTTTTTTGGAATAGAAATCGAAAAAAAAAAAACAAAGCAATCAAAAAAAAATAAAATGTGATCTCTCTTTTTTATTTTTTTTCTTTATGTTATTCTTTATATATAAAAATAACAAAATAAAAAGAAAAGAAAAAAACTCACCTATCTTTCGGTAATTTGCCGTCGAAAATCGAAGCGTCCTCCGCATTTTTTGCAGTCATCAGCGAGTCTTTGGTGAGCACCGACCCCAGATCTAGATTTTGGGAATCGAAGCGCCCAAGCTGGGAGTTTTTGGTTTTTTCGGCAACCGGGAACGGCGGAGCCTTCGCCGGCAACCGGTGGTCGTCGTGTGGACTCACCGAAATTGAAGGTCGGTCAAGGGACATTTAAAAAAGGGGGAGAGAGTTTCAATTTTTTTTATTTAAATAAGGGCATAAATGATTTTTTTGAAGGTTTAGTGGCTTAAATAGGTGATATAAAATAGCACCGTTTTGGGCTGATTTCCAGACGTCAAAACAATGTCGTTTTGGACCTGAAACGCCAACCCAACCCTTGAATAGGATCCGCGTGTTTTTGAAAAATGTCCTATTTTTGCCTTTAGCCCTTCCGCTTTTTAATTATTTTTCAATACAGTCCTTTTTTATTTTTAATTTATACCCTATGATTTTAATTTTATTTCATTTAGGTCCCTTACGGAACGACACGTTTTGGGACAGGGAATAATTTCCCAGTTAGTACCTCCTCCTTTACGCGCATTTTATTTTGGTCCCTTATCATGTTTTATTAATATTTTTACGATTTAGGCCCCAAAATTCCATTTAAATTTCGATTTATCCTTCATTTTTAATCTTTATTAAACTGTTTTCTTTTATATTTATTTACTTATTTATTTATTTATTCTTTATTTATTCTTTTTATATATTTAAAATTATTGTTTATATTCCTTTTATTTGTGTATATTGTTATCATTATTTTTTATTTTTAGTATATTTCTAATGTACTTAAATTTAATATTACTTATTTTATTTATTTCTTTATTAATTTATTCTTTTACTTTTTTAAATACTCAAATTTAATATTTTTTTGTCTATTTATTTATTTATTACTCTTTTATATATATATAAATTTGATATTACTTATATTTTCCTTCCATTTTATTTTTTATTTTTATTTTAAATTACTTTATTTTATTTTTATTTTACTTATTTATTTACTTATTTTGTTAATGCCATAAATTAATAATCCTATTATTGTCATATTTACATTATTATTATAACATTTATCCATGTGTATATTATGCCCGAATAAGTAAAATGCATATCGCTTTAAGCGTTACATTCGTTTCTCTCACGCTGCATAGAAAAGGAAATTTTTAAACCAAGGCAAATGTTCATTATTTTGGAATTAGAAAAGTCGTGTCCCTAACTTACGGAATATGGCTTCCTTCTAAAACTGAGATAATCGAATATTGTACAAGCCCATTTTGCCCGGCCCAAACCCAAAACCTAATCCTAAAACCCAATTACCCTAACCCTAGCCATAGCCACTTGCATCTGCTTTTGACCAGCCGCCAGTCAGACCTTCTGACGCTCTGCCACCGCCACCGGTCTTGTCCACCGTCCAGCACCGCCTAAGGTCCCTGCAAACATTAAACAAGAGACGACAGAAAGCAAACAAGTTGTAAAGGATTTTAGGCTATAAAAGCCAAAGTTTTTTCTTTGTAAAAGGGTCTTTTTCGATCAATAGAATACCAGAAAAGAAAAGTTTTTACAGTAGACTTTCAAGCACAATATAGGCATAGATTAAACACAAACAGAACTAGAGAGAAATAAAAGCAACAGGCAAAGATTCAACAAAAAAAAGAAGGCATAACAGAGGTCGAAAAGGTGAAATTTTTATCATTTTCAAACCTTTTTTTCACTCTCCTTTGTTTTAACATACATGTACACATACATATATTTTTAAAAAAAAATTTAAAATTTTTACCTTTTCCGGCCACCGTGCACGGTGGTCGGCGTGGTGGCGCGTCGTCGAAACGCCGGACCGGAGCTCGCCGGAATCCCTCCTCTCTGCAGAGAAAAAGAGAGAAGAAGGATTTTTTTTTTTTTAGACAAGCAGCTCAAATGATTTTTTTTCTGGGTTTAGGGCTTTATATAACCCCTCAAAACGACGTCGTTTTGGGGCTGGCTTTTAACCCCCAAAACGACGTCGTTTTGGTCTAACCCGCGTACAGACCCGACCCGCTCCTAGGATCCGCGTGTTTTCCATCGGAGGGGCTAATTGCACTTTTAGCCCCTCCGCTCTTTTATATTCTTGCAATCATTTTTTAATTTTAAATTTGCCCCAAAAGTCTATTTGGTTTGCAATTTGGTCCTTGTCAAGATGCTGCGTTTTAGGAGAAGGGCATAATTTCCATTTCGGTCCCCATCCTTTCACGCTGCTTCAATAAAGCCCTCCTCTTTTATTTATTTCAATTTTCCCCAATATTCTATTTTAATTCGATTTTGTCCTTTTTTGACTATTTCCACTTATTTATTACTAATTTTTTATATACTATTATACTTCATATTTAGTATTACATTTAATACTATATTATTATTATGTTTATTATTACTCTGTCATTATTATTACTATTATTATTATTATTATTGTTACTAATATTATTATTTTATGTATAATTATTGTTATTTGTTGCTTTCATATCTATTTTATCATTATTATTACTATTATTATATTTTTATATATGTATATATTTTCATTTATTTATTTTATATATATTATTTATTAATTGCCATCAATATTTTTTTATATATCATCATTATTATCTTCACTTTCTATTACTGCTAATATGCGACTATTATCGTAATACTTTTCTGTCACCACTACCTATATTCTCATCGTCATCTCACTATTTTTTTCGACATCTCAATCTTTATAACGACCAATATTTTCATGTTAGCACTTCGGGAGAATCGAGCCCTAACTTACTGGATTCTAGTTTTTCTCGTTTAAGCTAAACAACGGAATGTCCCTTTTAAAATCGTAATTCAAATTTTAAACAAAACTCTTAATCCCGAAAATTTGAAATGTCGACCCTAACTTACTAGACTCGACATCTAGATACTTTGGATAAGTTTTTTTAAAGTAAGGGGCAATATTCCTAATTTGGACTTTCGAGAACACGAGCCCTAACTTACTGGGTTCTGACTTCTCGTTTGACAAACTCATCAAATATAAAGCCAAGTTTTAAAAGGCGAGCTTAGTTTCGGGAATCTAAAGTATTGCACCCTAACTTACTGGACATGATGCTTTATCTCTTCGAAAATAAGAGAGTCTTAACGTCCCTTTCGATACCTTCAAGTTTTAGAAATCAAAAGTATCTATTTTCGAATCATTTCAAAGTTTTCAACATTAGGACATCGATCAATCAATTTGGTACCAATTTGGGCGTATCGAGGGTGCTAACCCTTCCTCGTGCGTAATCGACTCCAGAACTCATTTTCTAGATTTCAAAGACCAAAATCGTTGTTTTGATAAATCAAACTGTTTATTAAAAACAACCATTTTACTAGGTGGCCCGATCACACCTCATCAAAAAAGGTTGGTAGCGACTCCCTTCTTTTTCATTTTCAAAACCCGAGTCGACTGCCTCGTTTCCTGTTTTATCAAAAAATGGTTACGACAGCTTGACGACTCCACTGGGGAATCGAGGGCCAGGCCATAGATTGATTGATTTTTGTTCTTTTGATTAAAATTGGAAAATGGTTTCGAAAAATCATGTTTCTTTTAATGCACTTTCAATATTGGGTCTCGTAAATACTTTGGCATTGCATTGCACGACCGTTGTGGTCACACCTTTAAGTGGGAGCGAGAAGTTATGCCTTCGTGAGGTTTTCACCTCCGCATGGGCTAGTGGATTGCTTTCGGGATACATCCGTACCTATGTCTTCGTGAAGTTTTCACTTCGCATGGCCATAGGGAAATGTATTCCCCTGAACCAAACTCGGTCCGTATGAGCCTATAATAGGTGAGGATCGAGGAATCTGCTGGTTCAGGTACCTTGAACTGTAGAACTCAACCACATGTAAAGAGCCTAAGAACTCATCCTGAGCCGAACTATGCCAAACCTTAGTAGTTACCCAGATAGGCGTTTGTGTATTTTACATGCTTTATATCTCATTCTGTGGTACTAATTGATGATGTTTTATTTCCTCTACATGTCATTTCCATTTTTAAGAGGCATCGATTCACTGTCAGTTTTGAGTTAGAAAGCTGGTTATGGAAAGCGAATTCCTTGATAATGTGGAGGACAATACGGCCGTCCGTACATGGTCAGAGCAAAGCCAATTAGAAAGAGGGGACAGCTTAGCTGAGGGATATGTGTCAAAATTACGGGATTTCACCAATATCAGTGTCACGCAGAATGAACTCCAGGAGTTGAAAGAAATATGGGCCCAGTGGGATGACGAGACAAAGCAGTTGTTCCATAGTACCTACAGTGATCTACCATACCTGCTTGATGTCAAAATAGATAAGCACCTATTTCGAGCAATGACTCGCCTACGAATGTCGCTTATAAATTGCTTTCTCATTCAGGAAAGTAGATTTGGTCCCCACAGTAGAGGAATACACGACCTTGCTACGTTGTCTGAGAATTCAAGTTGATAAAGCTTATTCCAAAGCAGTTAATAGCCCAACTTTTGCGAGGAAATTGATGAATATCACGGGAATGAGCGAACAATGGGCCTCAGCTAGAATGCAGAAGAAAAGCGGGGGTAAATGCATACCTTGGATATATTTGAGGGACCTGATCCTAACGCATCCTAATGCAAAGAAAAAGATTGACATCTTGGCCTTGTGTATTTACGGTTTGGTGATCTTTCCAAAAGCTCTAAGGCATATTGACGAAGCAGTTATTGATCTATCCAGTCGATTAGATAAAGGGGTCACGCCTGTTCCCGCTATCTTGGCTGAAACGTTCAGATCCTTGAATGCATGTCGGAGAATAGGTGAAGGCAGGTTTATTGGATGTGTTCAGTTGTTATTGACCTGGTTCCATAGTCACTTCTAGAAGGTGGAGAAAGTGTCTTATCGATTTTTGTCAGAGAATTGCTCCCCGTTAAAAAAGATAGTAGCTACGCCTAGGAGAGAAGACATGTCCGAAATAAACCGGATAGTTCTCCTTCAAAACCTTCAAGAAGACGACATCGAGTGGAGGACTCCTTGGATGATTCCCGACAAGGTCCTTTATCATTGTGGAAACTTTGACTGGGTTTCTCTACTGGGAATTTGGGGTGCCACTGCATATACCCCTTTGCTGGTCATAAGGCAGTATAGTTCAAGACAGTTTGTACCAACGACATATGGGCTAGCTCAATGCGAGTTCCCATACGAAGGGGGAGCTATAAGAAAAAGGTTAAAGAGATCTCTAGTGCCTGGAATCAGATTCATAGAATGAGAAGATTATCCGCAAGCTCAAGGACGACCCCGGAATATAGTGAATGGGGGCTAAGAGAATCAATGATAACATCCCTGAGCCAAATCCAGAGGGCGCCCGATCAAGAGAAGAATGCTTGCGAGTGGTCCAGTCAGAATTAGAGATTGTGAAACAAGATTTTGAACGGATGAGTTCGGAGCTTGGAAAAAGGATAGAAAAATTGGAAGAGGAAAAGATGCTCATCCAATTAGAGGTAGACGGTCAAAAATCAGAGGCTGAGAAACCTAGAAAAGAAAAATAAAAGGTAGAGAAAGACCGAGATAACTTGAAGACTGAATACAAGAAGATGCGTCTGATAATAAAAAATGCTGGATTAGGGAAAACTTCGGAGCAGTGGCGACAAGAGATCCGAGAGGAAAAAGCCAGAGTTAGCAATTGGGAGAAAAAGTTTCAAGAAATACAAACGCAAAAAGAGGCCTTAGAGAAGGGCATGACAGAAAACCAAAAGGAGAAAAAGGGACTAAAAGCTAGAATAGTTGAGCTTGGGCGGTCTCTGCACCACTATCGAAGTCAAGACTCGAAAAGCAAACTGAAATCAAGTATGAACAGAATCGAGGAAATGAAGGGTAAGGTTGAAGAGCTAGAATCAGCATTACACAGTAGTGAGCTCCGGATTGAGCTTCTGAAAATAAGAGAAAGGCATTTGGAGGTGGAGCTTCGCCATTCTTGCGAGCAAGTTAGAAACCGAAACTACCTCATGGGTGAAGCGATAATCCAGATTCGAGAGGTAGCTGATCACCTACAGACATTGGCTGCGAAAGCTAACATATTAAGCGTGAGATATGAGCTACCGCCGGGTTATAATCAAGAGCTAATCTTTTGCTTGGGAAAATCAAAACCTCAAGCCTTAGGGCGAAAGCATATTTGTAATCTGCTTTATATAAAGGGTTTTACCTTATAATAAAGTTTTCTAAAATAAAGTTGATCAGAATCGATGTCTTCTTCTTGCATTCATGCATTTGCATTGCATCATATTACATGCATTTAAGTTTATAAAAATGGGTCTAATTAGCTAAAATTATCAGAAAGAGAGAGAGAGAGAGAAAAAAAGGAAGTGAAAGGAGAAAATCTGGAAGCGGAACATCACTACAGAACACGCGCTAAAACCAGGAAAATAGATCAAAGATTTGAACAATTCCAAAAAGAAATGCAGGAGCAAATGCAAGAACAAATGTTAAAACTCCAGCAGGAAATGAGAGATCAAATGTTGGAGGCCCAGAGGAATATGATGGCCCAAATGGCCCAAATGATGAACGGAGTAATAGATAAGGGGAAAGGTCTGATGCCTTCGGTCGAGGAAAGTAATGAAGGCATCCCCCCGGGTTTTACCCCGCCACACGCAAGAACAAGGCATGAGGAGTATATCCTAAGGCCACCAGTTGCGATCAGGCCCCAACAAGGGTAGGTCGACGCTAGACCTCCCATGAGCTTCCACGCAGGCTTCGGATCCCAACCAGGAGATAACCCGGCCAATCCTGTTGTACCCGATTTAGATATGGTAGAGAAAATGGGGTCAAGAGAAGAATCTTCAAGGTAGTTAGAGGATAGTTGCAAATGGCTGGAAGAAAAATTCAAGGCGCTAGAAAGTATCGATCATTATCATGGGATTGACGCAAAAGATTTAAGTTTGGTTCCAGATTTGGTGTTGCCTCATAAGTTTAAAATGCCTGAATTTGAAAAATACAGTGGGACTAGCTGCCCAGAGGCCCACATCACCATGTTCTGCAGGCGAATGGCTGGCTATGTGAACAATGATCAACTCTTAATCCACTGTTTCTAAGAAAGTTTAGTGGGCGCAGCCGCTAGATGGTATAACCAGCTCAGTCGGACCAACATTAGTTCTTGGAGAAATTTGGCTCGAGCATTTCTAAAGTATTACAGCTACGTTATGGACATGGCACCGGATAGAATTACTTTGCAAAACATGGAAAAAATACAAAATGAAAGTTTCAGACAATACGCGCAGAGGTGGAGGAAGGTCGCCATGCAGGTCCACCCACCCCTCTTAGAAAAAGAGACTATCATGCTCTTCATTAACACCCTGAAGGCCCCTTTCATAACTCATATGATAGGGAGTACAACTAAAAGCTTTGTCGACATAGTAATGGCGGGAGAGATAATCGAACATGCCATAAGAGGTGGCAAGATCGAGGCAGGAGAAAGCGCTAGGAGGGTCGCTCCTAAGAAGAAGGACGGTAAAGTAAATAACGTGAGCACACACAAGGTGATCACGGTTAATCGGCCATAGGCAGTCACCTCTAGACAACAAGGTCTGGCAAGACAGGAATCGGGAACCAGACCGAATATCAAAAAATTCAATTCACGCTTATTTCAATAACGTACAAGGAGCTATACCAGACTTTGTTCAAAGAGCATATCGTGTCCCCGTTCTATTTGCAACCATTGCAACCTCCATACCCTAAGTGGTACGACTCTAACACTCAATGTGATTACCATGCAGGAGTAGGGGGCATTTGATAGAGAATTGCCTCGCCTTTAAAAAGGTAGTCAAGAGGCTAATAAAGATGGAGGTCATAACACTCGACGATTTGATAAAAAAAGGGGAACCCACTACCCAATCACGAGGGTAGAGGGGTAAACACGATTGGTGAGGAGGTGGTGAGAAAAATCAAGAAGGACGTCACGGAGGTGAAAACCCCATTGAGAGTAGTCTGGAAAGAAATGGCAAAGAGAGGATTGACAGATTCGAATCTTACGGAAAATTGAAGGCATATAAAGAACTACTGCGAACTCCATAAAACAAAAGGGCACGAGATTCAACAATGTGCCCAGTTTAGAATCTTGGTGCAAAACCTTATGGACAACAAAGAACTAGAGTTTTATGAAAAAGGAGTAGAGGAAAGGAATGTATGTGTGACCGAGGAAGAATTGACGAGGCCTGAAGTCGATTACCCGAGAATCATCATCTCGAGAAATACGGAAGGTGGGGTGCGGGGAAGGTCAAAGATTATAATTCAGATACCTGCTTCTTTTCCCTACAAAGACAATAAAAAGGTACCCTGGGACTACAATTGTAATGTGATGATACCAGGGGCAGAAAGCTCCACTAGCATTTCTGAGGAGGTCAAGAATGAAGGGTCCTATACGCGTAGTGGGAAAAGTTACGACCCAAAAACAGAGGAGCGGAACCAGTGAAACCAAAGTCTATGCTGATTGGGCAGAAAAAGAACCCAAAGCCCCTATCAATGAACCCGTAAAAGAGGAAGAGGCCAAAGAATTCTTGAAATTTTTGAAACACAGCGAGTACAGCGTGGTAGAGTAGCTGCGCAAACAACCAACTCGCATATCCGTGCTAGCCCTGCTGTTAAGCTCAGAAGTGCACCGTGAAGCACTGATGAAAGTTCTAAATGAAAGTTATGTTACTAAGGATATATCCGTTAATAAGTTGGACCGTCTGGTTAGTAACATAAGTGCTGACAATTTTATTTACTTCAGTGATGATGAAATCCCACCAGGAGGCATGGGATCAACAAAAGCCTTGCACATAACTACTGTTGTAAGGGATACACTCGCGAGTGTGTTAATAGTTAATGGATCAGCTTTAAATGTCTTACCTTTGGCTACACTGAGGAGGTTGCCTATAGACAGCTCTCACATAAAAGCATGCCAGAACATAGTGAGAGCATTTGATGGTACCAAATGAAGAGTGATAGGAAGAATGGACGTACCATTATTGATCGAGCCTAACACATATGAAGTAGATTTCCTAGTCATGGACATCAAGCCCTCTTACAACTGCTTGTTGGGAAGGCCCTGGATTCATTCTGTAGGTGTTGTGCCCTCGTCACTGCACTAAAAATTGAAACTAGTAACAGAAAATCGACTGGTAACTATAAACGCTGAAGAAGACATCATAGCAACTGTTACCAACGAAGCGCCATATCTAGAAACAAGTGAGAAGGCCGTTGAATGCTCCTTTCAATCCTTAGAGTTCGTAAATGCTACTTTCATCTCGGAGGAGAATGAAGTCCCGGTGCTTAAGCTATCCAAGACCACAAGGATGGGTCTACGAATGATGGTAGGAAAAGGGGCTCTACCAGGAAAAAGGATTGGGCAAACATCTCCAAGGGAAAGTTCAGATCTCGATGATGAAAGAGAAGAGAGACCGTTTTGGCTTGGGCTTCAAACTAGATGCAAAACAAATGAGAAGGGAAATAGAGAAGAAACAAGAAATGAGAAGGGCAAGGTTGAACGGAGAGGACGTCAAGTGGGAATTAATGACATTCCCCCACATATCCCATACCTTCGTGTTAGGAGGAATAATCTACCCGGAGAACCTTCCTCACATCAATGTCATACACGACGAGGAAACTGATCAAGGAAACCTATTGGGCATTCGCCCGTACGAACCTGGAAGCGTTCTGAACAATTGGACTGCAGAGGAATTTCCTGTAGTTTTTAGAGATTATACAGAGTAATATTCAGAACGCACTCATTGTTTTAAGCCTAGAAACAATGAGATTTCTTTTTGTGAAATAGGCTCATGTTCGGATATTTTGTTCCAATGAAATACATCTTTAATTCTAACAAACATTTTCTCATTTCTTGTTCCCATTCATATCATGTGAATAGTTATCCTTTAATTTATTTATTCTGTGTGCATCCTTTGATACCCATCATAGGTCCCTAGCCATCAATGATATGAGCAATGATACTACAGATTCAGAGGTCCGTTTTAAGCAGGACATGTGTTTAGAGGAATCTCAGGATTTTAAAAGTGACAGAGAATGTGACTTGCCTCAAGATTTGTTGAGAATGGTAGATCAAGAAGAAAAATATATCCTACCATATAAAGAGTCAGTGGAAATGGTGAATCTGGGAGAAGGACAAGAAGTGAAGATCGGAGCTTGTATCACGACAGAGACCAAGCGAGACCTCATCGAGTTACTCTAAGAATTCAAGGATGTATTCACGTGGTCATATTAAGATATGCCCGGATTAAGCGCTGATATCGCAGTACACCGGTTGCCCATAAAAGAATAATACAAGCCCGTCTAACAGAAGCTTCGAAGAATGAGACCGGATGTTTTGTTAAAAATAAAAGAAGAAGTCGAGAAACAATTTAACGTTGGATTCTTGCAAGTGGTTAAGTATTCGAATTTGGTGGCTAATATCGTCCCTGTCCCTAAGAAAGATGGGAAAGTGCGCATGTGCGTAGACTACAGAGATCTAAACAAAGCTAGCCCAAAAGATAATTTCTCGTTGCCTCACATCGACACTTTAGTAGACAATACGGCGGGCTATTCGTTGTTCTCCTTTATGGATGGTTTCTCAGAATACAACCAAATAAAGATGCATCCTGAAGACATGGATAAGACAACATTTGTGACCATGTGGGGAACATTTTGTTACAAGGTGATGCCGTTTGGGCTAAAAAATGCGGGAGTGACATATCAGAGAGCCATGGTAACCCTATTTCATGACATGATGCACAGAAAAATTGAGGTTTACGTCGATGATATGATCGCCAAGTCTCGAACTAAAAAAGAACACGTGTAGGTCCTAAGAAACTTATTCTTGATGTTGAAGAAATTCCAGGTAAAACTTAATCCAGCAAAGTGTACCTTCGGAGCTCGGTCTGGGAAGTTACTCGGATTCATGGTCAGTAAAAAGGGGATTGAGGTTGACCCAAACAAAGTCAAGCATACAAGAGTTGCCTTCACCACGTACCCAAAGAGAAGTTAGAGGTTTCTTAGGAAGGCTAAATTACATCGCTTGATTCATTTCATAACTGATTGAGAAATGTAACCCCATATTCCGTCTTCTTAAGAAACACAATCCGGGTACGTGGGATGAAGAATGCCAGAAGACCTTTGACAAAGTAAAGCAATACCTGTCCAATGCCCCAGTATTGACACCGCCTCATCCAGGTAGGCCATTAATCCTTTATTTCACAATTCTTGATAATTCAATGGGATGTGTGCTTGGTCAGCATGACGATTCGGGAAAAAGAGAGAAGGCAATATACTACCTTAGTAAAAAATTCACTGAGTGTGAAATAAGGTACTCGCCAATCGAGAAACTATGTTATGCCTTGATTTGGACAACTCAGAGATTGAGGCAGTATATATTGTATCATACGACATGGCTCATCTCAAAGCTAGATCCTCTAAAATATATGATGGAGTCTACCGCTTTGAACCAAGGATGGCGGATGGCGATTCGCTTCAATTCGACATAGTCATGTGAACCAAAAGGCAGTAAAAGGGAGTTCAATAGCGGACTTTTTAACCAGTAGAGCCCTTGAAGATTACGAGGCTTTAGACTTCAATTTCCCTAATGAAGATTTGATATATGTGGCAAACACCGAAGAGGGTGCCTCAGAAGATTATCCTTGGAAACTAAATTTTGACGGAGCATCAAATGCCGTGGCAATGGAATTGGGGCAGTTTTGATATCCCCAAAAGGAGACCATTACCCATCTGCTTGCAAACCAGATTTCAGTTGCACTAACAATATGGCTAAATATGAGGCTTGCATCATGGGTCTCCGCTATCGAACGCAAAATTAGAGTATTGGAAGTGTATGGAGATTTTGCCCTGGTAATCTATCAACTTAAAGGGGAATGGGAAATCAGGGATCCAAAGTTGGTCATCTACAAAAGATTGGCCCAAGATTTGATTAGAGAGTTTGACGACGTCACTTTCCGTTATTTACCCAGAGAGGAAAACCAGATGGCTGATGCTCTGGCCACCTTAGTCTCCATGGCCCGAATAAATGAAAATGAGGATATGAAACCTATACGAATGAGCATTCATCAGGACCCAGCCCCTTACTACAATATTGAGGAAGAAGGGAAAACTGGCCTACCATGGTACCACGATATACTGCGATACGTGAAAAATCGTGAGTACCCGGACCAAGCAACTGAGAATGATAAAAAGACGTTGAGAAGACTAGCCTGTGACTATGTCCTGGATGGAAAGGTCCTATACAAGAAAAGGAAAGATCAAGTGCTGTTGAGATGTGTGGATGCCGCCGAAGCTATGTTAATCTTGGAAGAAATCCATGAAGGCATCTGCAGAACTCACGCCAATGGTTTCACAATGGCCAGACAAAAAATGAGGTTTGGATATTATTGGTCCACCATGGAAGAAGACTGCATCAACTATGCCAAAAAATGTCATAAATGCCAGATTTATGGAGACAAGATTCATGTGCCTCCGTCACCTTTACACGTTATGACTTCCCCATGGCCATTTTCCATGTGGGGCATTGATGTCATTGGACCAATCTCACCGAAAGCTTCAAATGGGCATCAGTTCATCTTCGTGGTCATCGACTACTTCACCAAGTGGGTAGAGGCCGCCTCATATGCTAACGTCACTAAGTCAGCGGTCAATCGGTTCTTGAAGAAGAAAATCATTTGTCGATATGGAATACCTGAAAGGATCATATCAGACAATGCATTGAACCTAAACAATAATACGATAGTGGGAGTTTCCAGCCAATTCAACATTAAACACCACAATTCGTCTCTGTATCGTCCAAAAATGAATGGGGTAGTGGAAGCGGCCAACAAAAACATCAAAAAGATAGTGGGGAAGATGACCGAGACTTATAAGGATTAGCATGAAAATTACCATTCGCTTATGCTTATCGAACGTCCGTCCGAACCTCTCTCGAGGCAACGCCTTTCTCATTGGTCTATGGGATGGAGGCGCTTCTACCTATTGAAGTGGAAATACCTTCTCTTTGAGTATTGTCAGAAGTGAAGCTGGATGAAGCTGAATGGATCCAGGCTCGATATGATCAGTTGAACTTAATTGAAGAAAAGAGATTGAGGGCTATCCGTCACGGTCAGATGTACCAAAAGCGAATGATGCGAGCTTACGACAAAAAGGTTCGCCCAAGAGAATTCCACGAGGGGGACCTCATGCTGAAAAAGATCCTTCCCATACAAAAGGATTACAGAGGAAAATGGATGTCGAATTGGGAAGGACCGTATGTGGTAAAGAAAGCTTTCTCGGGAGGTGCACTGATTCTGACTAAGATGGACAAGAAAAGCTTGCCCAATCCCATGAACTCAGATTCAGTTAAAAAGTACTTTGCTTGAAATGGAAGAGGCCAAGGTGGAAACCCGCAAAGGGCACTTTGAGACTTCAAAAAAAAAACGGAGAGGCTAAGGTGAAAACCCACAAAAGGGCACCTTGAGATCAAAGGGCTTTTTGAGTTGAAAACTCGAAAAGGGCGGCTCGAGTTTTGAATGGACACATCGCGATCTTGCAGCGCTAGAATCAACAGAAGAGGAAGCACGTTGCATATCAGGGCATCGACAAAATACTTTGAGTCTTCTAAACACAAGGCAGGCTCAAAGCAGTCTTCTTGAAGTTTGTATATGGAAGCCCAATTGACGATGTCTAGGGCATCTGATCCATGTTGTTTATTTTACTATTTTTGAGTTCTTTTTCTTTGTAAAAAAGGGGATATGTCCCCAGTCAATTTTTCTTTGTTTCATAGATAATTCATTTTAACTCTCCTTGAAATCGACCTACTGTTACCCATCATTAACATGCTGCATTGAAACAATAATTGATGAACTAACAATTTCACAAAGAAAAGTTCCACATATTACTTTGGAAATCTCTAGATAAAACAGGAAGTCGAGACAGGACAATTGCTTCGAATTTCCACGAACACAGGATAAAGACACTGGAGAAAGGGGGGTCTTAATGGAGACCATTTCTTCAAAGTTCCTCGCCCGATTCAGTAATCGTGACAGGGTAAATAATGTTACTTCGTCACTTAGAAAAGGTATGACAGGCCAATTTTCGATAAGAAAAGATTCAAAAACCCTAAATTGCTGAAGAACAAATCCAAAACAAACCAAGTCGGGTATTCTTCAAGTAGGAGTTGTGACTCCCGGGAAAGATAGCTAGAAGTCAATGCAGGCCCGTGTTTCGAGGCCTAAAATGGGATTTAAAATTTTCAAAGGGGCAAGTCATTCATGCGAAAACAGTTACTGCAAGGGAAATAAAGATAAAACCTTGACAAATAAATGAGTGATAACACCGTGAATAGGAATCATACTCATAACATCTTGACTCATTCTAATCATGGCATCCTAATCATTAAGCATGAGCATGTACTCATTCTGCAGGTTATGTCCTTAAAAGGACACTATAGGAACAGATGAGGGAATGGCAGATCTTGTCTCCCTGAAGTTGTAGGAAGCAGATCGAAGATATCAGTCTGGTGGTCCCTGAGTTCGCAGGGATCAGATTGAAGATAGTAGATTTGACCTTCCTAAAGTTGCAGGAAGCAGATCGAAGATATCAGTCTAGTGGTCCTTGAGTTTGCAGGCATCAGATTGAAGATAGCAGAGTTGAACTTCCTGAAGTTGCAGGAAGCAGATCAAAGATATCAGTCTGATGGTCCTTGAGTTTGCAAGGATCAAATTGAAGGTAGCAGATTTGACATTCCTGATGTTGCAGGAAGCAGATTAAAGATGAAAGATCTTGTCTCCTTGAGTTTGCGGTGGAACAGATCGAAGATGATAGGTCTGGCATTCCTGATGTTGCAGGGAGCAGATTGGAGATAGCAAGTCTGGCATCCCTGATGTTGTAGGGAGCAACTCGCAGATAGCAGGAGCAGATCAAAGATAGAAAGTCTGGCGTTCCTGATATTGCAGGGAGCAGATTGAAAATAACAGATTTGGCATTCTTGATGTTGCAAGAAGCAGATTGAAGATGGTAGATCTTGTCTCCTTGAAGTTGCAAGAGCAGATTCAAAACAAACCTTATCTCCCTGAAGTTGTAGTGGAGCAGGTTGAAGTTGCAAGTCTTATCCCCCTGAAGTTATAGAGAAGCAAACTAAAAATAGCGAATCTTATTTCCCTGAAGTTGTGGTGGAACAGATGGAAACTATAAATAAACAGATATTATCTATCTAAAGTTGCAGTAGAGCAGATCAAAACAAGTCTTATCTCCCTGAGGTTGCAGTGGAGTAGACTGAAGACAGTTAATCCTATCTCCCTAAAGTTGTAGTGAAGTGGATTAAAACAACGAATCCTATACCTCTGAAGTTGTAGTAGGTAGGACTAAATCAATTACAACTACAAACTTCATCTTTCAAGGCTGCAGTAAAGTGGATCAAAGCAATAAGATGCGGTGGACTGAATGAGGCTACCTGAAGAAAAGAGCACCAAAGAAGTTAAAGCCTAGCGAGACGAGGCAAAATTGGTCTTTCTTATGTCTTTGCTCTATTTTCGTTACACGACAATGAGCAAAGAGGGGAGCTGTACAAGCCCATTTTGCCCGGCCCAAACCCAAAACCTAATCCTAAAACCCAATTACCCTAACCCTAACCATAGCCACTTGCATCTGCTTTTGACCAGCCGCCAGTCAGACCTTCTGACGCTCAGCCACCGCCACCGGTCTTATCCACCGTCCAGCACCACCCAAGGTCCCTGCAAACATTAAACAAGAGACGACAGAAAGCAAACAAGTTGTAAAGGATGTTAGGCTATAAAAGCTGAAGATTTTTCTTTGTAAAAGGGTCTTTTTTTTATCAATAGAATACCAGAAAAGAAAAGTTTTTACAGTAGACTTTCAAGCACAATATAGGCATAGATTAAACACAAACAGAACTAGAGAGAAATAGAAGCAACAGGCAAAGATTCAACAAAAAAAAAGGCATAACAGAGGTCGAAAAGGTGAAATTTTTATCATTTTCAAACCTTTTTTTCACTCTCATTTGTTTTAACATACATGTACACATACATATATTTAAAAAAAATTTAAAATTTTTACCTTTTTCGGCCACGGTGGCCGGCGCGGTGGCGCGGCGCCGGAATGCCAGACCGGAGCTCGCCAGAATCCCTCCCCTCTGCAGAGAAAAAGAGAGAAGAAGGATTTTTTTTTTTAGATAAGCAATTCAAATGATTTTTTTTTCTGGGTTTAGGGCTTTATATAGCCCCTCAAAACGACGTCATTTTGGGGCTGGCTTTTAACCCCCAAAATGACGCCATTTTGGCCTAACCTGCGTACAGACCCGACCCGCTCCTAGGATCCGCGTGTTTTTCATCGGAGGGGCTAATTGCACTTTTAGCCTCTCCGTTCTTTTATATTCTTGCAATCGTGTTTTTTTAATTTTTAAATTTGCCCCAAAAGTCTATTTGGTTTGTAATTTGGTCCCTGTCAAGACGCTGCGTTTTAGGAGAAGGGCATAATTTCCATTTCGGTCCCCCTCCTTTCACGCGCGTTTCAATAAAGCCCCTCCCTCTTTTATTTATTTCGAATTTCCCCAATATTCTGTTTTTAATTCGATTTTTGTCTCTTTTTTTTGACTATTTCCATTTATTTATTACTAATTTTTTTATATACTATTATACTTCATATTTAGTATTACATTTAATACTATATTATTATTATGTTTATTATTACTCCTTTCATTATTATTATTACTATTATTATTATTATTATTGTTATTTGTTGCTTTCATTATTATAATTATCTATTTTTATCATTATATTATCATTATTATTACTATTATTATATTTTATATATGTATATATTTTTATTTATTTATTTTATATATATTATTTATTAATTGCCATCAATATTTTTTTATATATCATCATTATTATCTTCACTTTCTATTACTGCTAATATACGACTATTATCGTAATACTTTTCTGTCACCACTACCTATATTCTCATCGTCATCTCACTATTTTTTTCGACATCTCAATCTTTATAACGACCAATATTTTCGTGTTAGCAATTCAGGAGAATCGAACCCTAACTTACTGGATTCCGGTTTTTCTCGTTTAAGCTAAACAACAGAGTGTCCCTTTTAAAACCGTAATTCAAATTTTAAACAAAACTCTTAATCCCGAAAATTAGAAATGCCACGCCCTAACTTACTGGACTCGACATCTAGATACTTCGGATAAGTTTTTTTAAAATAAGGGGTAATATTCCTAATTTGGACTTTCGAGAACACGAGCCCTAACTTACTGGGTTTTGACTTCTCGTTTGACAAATGACGGGAGATCCTCTTCAAATATAAAGCCAAGTTTTAAAAGGAGAGCTTAGTTTCGAGAATCTAAAGTATTGCGCCCTAACTTACTGGATATGATGCTTTATCTCTTCGAAAATAAGAGAGTCTTAACGTCCCTTTCGATACCTTCAAGTTTTAGAAATCGAAGTATCTATTTTGAATCATTTCAAAGTTTTCAACATTAGGACATCGATCAATCAATTTGGTACCAATTCAGGCGACGAGGGTGCTAACCCTTCCTCGTCGTGTGAATCGACTCGAACTCGCTTTACGGATTTCAAGACCAAAATCGTTGTTTTGATAAATCAAACTATTTATTAAAATAAATATTTTACGAGGTGGCCCGATCACACCTCATCAAAAAAGGTTGGTGGCGACTCCCTTCTTTTTCGTTTTCAAAACCCGAGTCGACCGCGTCGTTTCTTGTTTTATCAAAAAATGGTTACGACAAATATCTATTTTAAAATATAAAAAAAATATTCTAGTGTTTTTTCTCGTTTTCAAGGATTTAAGGCGTTGTGTCCTAACTTACGGGACATAATCCTTTCTTCTCGATTAACATGAACGTTCATTTTTGCACAATGCATAAAAAAAGAATTTTTTAATTGAAGTAATATTCATTATTTTTGGAATTAAAAAGAGTTGTGTTCCTAACTTACGGAATATGGCTTCTTTCTAAAACCGAGATAGTCGAATATCTATTTTTTTTTAAGAAAAAAAGATTTTAGCATTTGTTCTTGTTTTCGAGGATTTAAGGCGTTGTGTCCTAACTTACGGGACATGATCATTTCTTCTCGATTAACCTGAAATAAGCTCTTTTTTGTGAAAACTAATTTAGTTAGGTAAAGTCTCAATAAGGGATCGTATTTTAAATTCTCTTCAAATTTTTAATTTTCGACACTAAAGACGTCAAGTAATCAATTAGGTACCAATTTTGGGCGTAACGAGGGTGCTAATCCTTCCTCGTACGTAACCGACTCCAGAACCCATTTTCTAGATTTTTG
This sequence comes from Gossypium rotundifolium, assembly GCA_025506655.1. Taxonomy (NCBI): domain Eukaryota; kingdom Viridiplantae; phylum Streptophyta; class Magnoliopsida; order Malvales; family Malvaceae; genus Gossypium; species Gossypium rotundifolium. Next base: position 18,935,387 of record CP106733.1, on the reverse strand, counting down.
TAGACCAAAAAATATTATTTTAATAAATCAAACATTTTATTAAAACGATTGAATTACGAGGTGATCCGATCACACCTCATAAAAAAAGATTGATAGCGACTCTCATTTTCGTTTTTATTCTAAAATAAAAATTCGATTTCAAAAAAAGGTTTCGACACATAAAAATTCAAGAAAAAATAAAGATAATTAAAAGTTCATAAAAAGTTTTTTTAAATTTTATTAATGTTAGTAATGAAATATACGTAAATTACCATTAGAGTTGCCATGTAAATGCCATTCAAATTTTAGCAGTTTATTCTTTTTTTTCTGTTAAAATAAAATAAATTGACTAAAATTTGAAGGTTGACTATCAAAGAAAAAAAAGATAAAGTGACAAAATAAATAAATATTAACAACTAAATTTATAATTATCCCTTATAACATAATTGGAATTTCAATTCTATTTAAATTTTTTGTGTGAATATATGAATTTCTTTTTTCTTCGAATTTGATTAGAACTTAAATCAAGGTATAATAATTTTTACTATAAATTGTGTGAATTTGGAAAGAAGAAATTTACGCCCACAACGGCCAATGATAGCATTTATTATGTGGGCACAATTCAATTAAAAATGGGACCACAAACGCAATTTATCTCCGTGGAACATATATTACCGGATTTATACAGAAAAATATCATCTTTAACTTATGATTCATAATGTTGAAGCTTTATGATATTATAATAAGCTAAACACCGTGAGGATACCAGCAATATACTGAACTCTCCCCATTAAAACACTTGTTGCTCTTAATTGTTTTCTTCACATACTCACACATAAAGACTTTTGTGGGTATGGGCTCCAACTTCTATTTAAAGTTAGTGATTCGTTTATGGTTTGTGGGATAAAAATAAACTTACGAGATATTAATGAAGAATTTAAAGTGTATATTAATGGCTTTTTTTTTAATGTTCTATTATGGTGTGCAAAAAAGTTACTGAGAAATGAGTCTCAAAGATGTAATATAGTTTAATAACTATCTATGTTTGATGGGTTCGAAACTAACTAATATTTCAACAAAGGCAAGCGCACCTATCAAACAGTAATATAGTTGTAGTGAGTCCGAAATATCGTATCCTCAAGGACTAAGGGCATGTTCTTCTGTGCTTAAAAAAACTTCTTACGAACAAAAGACTTTTGGAAGAAAAGCTCTGAAACAATGTTCGCTTTTGGATGGAATTTTAAACTTTTCGAAGATTTTTACGAGGAGGAGAAGCTAAATTGTTTTGCTTTTCCTCTCCCAAAAGCACTTTTAGTGCTTAATAAATTTTTCACCCTTCAATAATATAGTTCTTTTCCTTTTTTTTCTTTGTGCTTAATTACAAATATGTTAAAATCATTAATTAAAAATAAAAAATATTTTTAAAATACTAATTACAAATATTTAATGGTTATATTTAAATATTTAAAATGTAGTTTATATATTCTAATTAAATTTTATAAGTAATTAATATTTATTACTTAAAATATTTAAAATTTATATTTCATATATTAAAATATTAATAAGTTATAGTAATTTTTTTATTCTTACTAAAATATAATAATATTAATTAATTTAAATTTTATTTAAATGCATATTTATTACTTGATAATAACATGTCTAAAATGAACATTTCATTTCTCAAAAGCATTTTTTGACAGCAATGCTAAACACTCTATTTTTAAACTAAAGTTTTCAAAAGCGCACTTTTTAAAAGCACTTTTCAAAAGCATTACCAAACTAGCCCCAGTAATAACTATCTTTTTATTATCTAGCCTAAAAATTAAGGGATTTTTTTTTTTGTTCTAATCTAAAATTTAACTAACTAATTGACTAACTAAGTGACTATGAACGCGACAGTGAGTGAAAGAAGTAATCGAATAAACCAATGATAAAGACAATACCCAAGGAATAATCCACCTAAACTTCACTTATTATTCTGACTCTGAATTAAATGATTTATTCACTTGACTTGATCCGTAGAAATCCCTAAATGATTTATTCGAGACTAAAAACAACTGACTCTAGGTTGATTAATTGAAATCTATTTCTAATTAAAACCCCTATCATCGCATTAACTCGATCTATGGATTCTCTTATTAGATTTGACTCTAACCCGGCAAATTTATGTCGCCCTATTTCTAGGGTTGCAATCAACTCTGCTTAATTATGTTGGATCTACTCTTAAACAGGGACTTTTGCTCCACTGAATAAGCACATTAAACTTGAATTAATAATCCTGAAAATATTAAAAACAATGATTAAGAACACATGATTAAGAACAAGATCAAATATTTATCACCTAAGTCAGATTTATTGAATAATAAGATTCATCTAGGTTTCATCCTCCCTAGGTATTTAGGGAGTTTAGTTCATAATGATAGAGGGAAACATCTTAAAATAAGGAAAACTACAAAACATAAGAAAACCAAAAACTTCAAGAGAAATTGATAGGAGATCTTCAGTCTTGATAGGGATCCTTCTTCCAAGCTGCTCCCAATGATTGTCTTCGAGTATTTTCTACTTTCTCCTCTATGTGCTCTCTCCCTTAGGTCTTCTTCTGGCTCATGTTTATAGACTTTAGAAGGCTCAGAAACCCTAAAAATTGGCCATTTCCGCGTGAAAATAAAGCAGGGTGCAGTAGGGACACGGGCGTGTGCTCAGCCCGTGTGAGAGTCGCAGGCCGTGTGGGAATTTGGGTGAATCGCGATCGACACGGGCTGGCACACGGGCGTGTGTCCAACCCGTGTGGTTCTGGCTTGGCCTTGTGGATCCTTAATATGGCCCCTTTTTTCGGTTTTAGCCCGTTTCCCACTCCTTTTGCTTCCCTATGCTCACCTAAGTATAGAGATACAAATTTAAAGGATTAGGAGCATCGAATTCACCAAATTATATAAATAAACATCCAAAAACATGCTAAACATGGGATTAAAATGTGTTACTTTTATGATTTATCAACATTTTACAATGACAGAAACAGTCCATTGAATACTGCAGAAATTCTTTATATAACAATCTAGGAATATAAAAGATGATGAGACAATAGAAAGAAATTGTTTTTATGTTTTTTGAATGTGTCATACAAATGAAAGTTCACTCTTATTTATAGGAGGTCTCATGTCTCTTCATAGGGACATACTACCTAAATGGATAGTCATATAATTAACAATAAATATAATTATTCAATAGATATTGACTTAAATAATTATGACTATTTATTAATAATCAAATGACATAATTTTTCAATGTAAGAAACATAACTCATCACTATAAATAACAACAACTTTTAATTAATAACAAAGTAACATAACTTTTATTACTTAAATTTTTTTTAACTATTGAAATGAAAAAGAAAAATGCATATCTCTATGCTTATGTTTAATTTATTGAATTCCCTTGGCCGATTACCTACTACCGCTGTATATATAGAACCATTTATTTATATATAACCAAAGAATCATCTCATGTGGAAGTTGATATTATCTGTTAATTGTCTTTGAAGTAACCATCTTTAACAAACATCTACAAAATTAATATATGCATTTGCTGTTAGCTGTAATGATTTAGAACTTGTGCTGTTGTATCTCAAGGCAATACATGGGCTAAACTCCTTTGATTACATTGATGGGATGGCTTATCATTAAACTACACTACACCCACCCAATTCTATGCTCTTTACGACCGATATGAAAGGAAGGTAATTTTAGTTACCCCTTACAAAAACATTATTTACTTTTTACACATGATAAACATTGTCAAAATGATATTTTTGTCATTTCAATTTACGTGAAATCTAAAAATATGCGCTTGCTGGAATTCAAACTTAAAATACAATAAAATTCAATGTCTACCATTTTAACTAAAACTTCATTTGATCATTAATACAATAATTTCTTATAACATATGATCTCTTTTGCTGTAAAAGCATTCAAATGTCATACATGGATTATTTGTTGTGTGAATGCTCCCAAAATAGAAACAAAAAGAGTTGTATATGTTACAAAATCATTGCCTAAATATTATTTATCAGCACCAACATTTGATGTTGAAATAAGAGATGTTGCTAACGTTGTTTTTAGCTATATCAGCTAAGAATCATACATCAAGTTAGCAAGTTGATGAATGGAAAAGAAACTCTCATAATCAGCACTTGGGATGATAATTGAGAAACACCATGGGAGACTGCACTTAGTCCCTTTGCCTGATAAATCCCCAGCAACAGCAACGTGAGCAAAGAGCTAGCTAAAGCAGTAGCATGCCCTAACTGAAATGAAAGTGAAAGACGAACCTAAATGTTGATTACAACAAAGATTTATATTAACAAGAAATGTATGCCTAACTTAACAACCATGACAATAGCTCAAATGGGTTTTGATTGGAAGATTTACTCTCTTTTTTGTAATTCAGTTAGAAGGTTTGAAATTGGAGAAAAGGAGGTAGTTGTAGTTGTGATAAAGAAGCAAACTCTGAAATAAATTAAATATGATGCCTTGACTTGAATTGAAAATTTTGTAAAGCTCCCCCCTTTCACAAAATCACCTTCTCATTTAACTTCAATTCCAAGCAAGTTATACAATCGAATGCCTCTCTAACCGCAACCGCCCCTTGCATTTCATGTACCTTCACCTTCCCCAATTCCATATGTATTTATTTATTTACATATTCTTCCATTCAATAATATCATTTTCAAATTCATTCTGTGCTATTTTCTTTATTATTATACCCAACATTTATTTATCTTAATTCCATTATATTATCATTTAATTTATTACATAAAACTTTTGCCAATTTTAAAATATGGAATATTTATCTATCAATACATTATTTACGCTTCTTACTAATTTGGTTCTTGTGAATTTATTGAAAAAAAATCACCATTTATATAAAGTAATTTGAGCTTATTTTTTCATGTATATATATATTAAAAATACATACAAATAATGAAATTTGCACCCATGACCTTAAAATTTTCTTTGCTTTTAACTTTACCATTTGAACTAAAGTCACTTTTAATTTTCTTATCAATTTTTAATATATGAATTATTTGCATATCTATATTATATGTAAATAACTTATTGAATTCATGTCACTCTTTAATTAAGCAATTACCAAAAATCCTTCCTTATAAAAAATAATAACATTATTATAAGGATATTCTAGTCAATTCAAAGCATATTATCATTTTAAAACATATAAATTCTAAAAATGCAGTTGATGTCATTTGCAACCAAACCTCATACTTTTTTTATGTCTTTATCATTTCAATTAAATTTTATTTAACTTTTAAATATTTTTAAAAATATACTTCTTATATAAATATTTTTCATTGGAGTTATAATTTAGTATATATTAAATAAGTGATATAAATGAGTAAATTATAGTTCATCCAACCATCGGATTAAACATTCACGATTTGATGATGATTATCCCCCGCCCCCGGACCACTCTGGGCTGTTGAAACTTCAGGGATACTAAAAGGAAAAGTACCCTTAAGGCTATCGTGATAAATATAATCAAACCTAGAGAATATTTAGGTGATTTGATAATAACAAATTTACACAACAAAAATCACTTCAACAACAAATAAATATGTTAATAACTTAAAATTTATAAATTATAAATTATTAATATATCAAATTTTGCTTACAATAAATATTTTAATGATCCAACTATCAAATTTCATATCTCATTCATATAAATCATGTGTGTCAAATTTGACATAAATTTAAAATTTGTAACTATTTAATCTGTATAAAAAATTTAACTGCTCAATAAATATTAATATATACAACATTTTATATTAATATAATAGAGATATTAGATTGATTCAAAATTTACATACATAATAAATATAAGTATAAAAACATATTTCCCATCAAAATTTATATAAATAAAAGTACCTTGGTGAATTAAAAAATAAAATGTTTATATGGAAGAATAAATTGCTTACAAGAAAAGAAAAAAATGAAAATTTAAGAGTGGACATTATTTATTTTACAGTATAATTTATAATAAAGTAATTATGATTTGAAATGTTTATTATATTATTTAAATTATTAAACTAATTTCTATATCTAACATTAATTAAAAATAAAATATATATATTATTTTGTAAAATTAAAAAAAAAAAACTTAATATTAGGTGGAGTTCACAAACTAGTAATTTGTAAAAGGTGAAGAGTTTGGAGAAGTTCTTGGCCTGCGACTCTACCCTTGCTTAAGCATAATATTTGAGTTTTGAGTCAGAATTTTGTTGAATCTAAGATAAAACTCATTTATTGGGTAACAAACCCATTTTCATTCCAATTCACTGACTTGAAACTTAATTATTGGTGTTATAATATCTCTTTCACTTATCGCTCCTACTAATATATATAAAATTGTAACTGTAATTGTGAGTCTAACTTACAAACAGCGTTATTTTTATTTTTATTTATCATTTCAATATTTAATCTCAGTATCATCCAATAATAATTAAAAGCACCACCTATCTAAATTCACTATAAATTTCTCCTTCAAAGTTCAACCGTTGTCTCCAAACTTTTTTGATGAAATCAGACGACCCACTCCATCCAACGACGTTTAATCGATTAGAGAATCACAAATTAGATTAATCAAATGACTTAAATACCCTTAAGGAAATGCTTAATAATGGTTTGAAAATCCAATCGAGGGCAAAGGGTAATTCTGTTTAAACGGTTTTAGAAACCATCAACTTTTTCCTTCCCTCCAATTCTCTCTTGCTATAATAACCCAGTCTTCTTCTTCTTCTTCCACTTTCCTTTTCTTCTTTTGGCTCTCTCCAAACAAACAACAAGAATATATATATATTATATATATATCAAAAAAGAGATTCCTCACTCACTCTCTTTCGCTGTTCTGAAGAGAAAATCACTAGTGTTACAGTTAAGGTTCAGGTGAGCGTCTAATTTTCTCAATTTCAATGAAATCTACTATCTGATGTTTTTGATTCGATATCATTTTTTTTTTAGATTTTTTTTTTCTGTTATTCCTAAAAGCTTTTCCAAGCTTCGTTCGGAAATGCAAAACGACAATTTTGCAACCGTCTATGGCGACCTCGCAGCCAAGCAATCGAAAGATCACCAGAGCGACGGAGTTTTCTCTTCCTCCACCACCTCATCCTCAACTTCCGCCGCTTCTGTCTTCGCTCTTTACCATCCTCGCATCCTCATGCAACAACATCAAGATATGATCAACCGCCACAACCTCTGCCTCACTCGCCTCCGTGAAGCTGCAAAGGAAGCCGAGGCACTCCGCCAAGAGAATACCTCCCTTCGATCTGCCAACCGAGACCTCAACAAGCAACTCAGCGCACTGATCCAAGCCTCTGTGCAGAACCACTTTTCATCATCTGATTACAATACCACGCCGTTTGAGTTGGTGAACGCGTTGCGAGGACTTTGTCTCGGTAGTGGCGGTGGAGGAGAGGTAGATGTTTCTGATGAGAGTCCGACGAGTGTGATGGAAGGTGGTGCGGTGGACGTGGAGCGGGTCATGTTACCTAAGAGCATATCTGTTAGGTCTAATGGATATCTGAAGATGATGAATCAAGCTGGAGCGAGTCATCGTGGTAAAACTCGTGGACCAACTCGGACTGGAAATACCTCTCAACTCAGTGGAGCGGTGAGTTTGATTCTTTTTCTTTTTCTTTTTCTTTTTCTTTTTCTTTTTCTAGTTCTGCTTGGATGCAAATTCGTAATTGCCACTAGTAGTCCTTTTTGTTTTTATTTTATTTAATGAATGCCTTCTTTGGCTTTGCAATGAAGCATTAAGCTAACTAAATCAATCACGTTAAGACGCGAGTTTCATTATTTAAGACTACTCTCTTTCCTTTAATTTTTATTTTTTAAAATAAATAAAATTGTTTGGGGGCTTTGGCAAGAACCTAATTCAAACGAGTCAGTTACTGTCCTCTATTTTGGCACTATAAGATGACAATTGCATAGTTTAGACAATTTATTAAGCGAGTAAAACTAGGGTTCACATTTACTGTTAATTCAGAGAATTTAAACTCTTTTACTTCCAATCTCCGGATTCACGGGCAGCGTAACTGAAATCTAGTGAAACAGTCCCAAACTTGTTTCCCTTATCAAGAAATGTGCTTGGACATGTAAGGTTTGTGTATTTATGAACAGTCTTGTGGCCGCTGGCCGTAAATTAGAAATTAAAATGGAATTATTCATTTATATAAATAATAGTAAATGCGAACAGTAATAGGTTTACATTTGATTCTTGTTCTCCTTAAGTCCTTAAAATGGAAATGCTGACTAATCCTTTTAGGTGAATGTGCAGCAGAAGGTGTACGTTCAGGGCGGAAAGAAGGAGGAAGAGCCGCTTGAATTGGAAGTGTACAACCAAGGCATGTTCAAAACTGAACTCTGTAACAAATGGCAAGAGACTGGTGCCTGTCCTTATGGCGATCACTGCCAATTTGCTCACGGCATTGAAGAGCTCCGCCCTGTAATCCGCCACCCTCGCTACAAGACTGAGGTTTGCAGGATGGTCCTTGCTGGTGATGTCTGTCCCTATGGGCATCGATGCCATTTTCGCCATGCACTTACTGAACAGGAGAAGTTCATGGACCACCTCAAGCCCAGGAACAGGTAAATAATGGGAGAACAACATATTGGTTGCTTGTTGTAGAGATCAATGTTCATAATCATAATCATAATCCTGAACCCCCAAAAATTTGTTAAAAGTATTATATGCATAAGGTAGGAAGGAAGTTTACAGGTATGGTGGACGTATATACAATTGGAATAATTAGAATCATAAAAAACACACAAGTTAGTAGATGGAGATTGGAAGAGGCTTTGTGGTCCCGGAAGGTGGGAGATTTGTTGAGGTTATTAGAGGTATTCACTTTTTTTTTTTCTTAATATCATTGTTTCTTCAAGTATGATATTAAAGCATAATCCTTACTTGGGATGTTTGGTGTGCTTAAACCAATCCAATGTGGAACAAAAAGAAAAGCAATGAAAAGCATTAATAGTGATGATGTTCTTGATTCTGGCAAATTAAGCATCTTCTGTTTGGAGTCAATATGATATTGGTATTGTTAGTGTCATATAACTTTGATCGACCATTTTAAATGTGATACGGTTTTACTGTATGAACAACAATATAAAAAATTTTAAGTCTGGCAGAAAATTGAATTATGATTAAAAACTCCATTTATGTGATACGGTTTTACTGTATGAACAACAATATAAAAAAATTATGGCAGAAAATTGAATTATGATTAAAAACTCTTTTTTTAAGGAATTTTTTCCCATATGTTTGTGTCACGAGGCCATTATCATGATAAGCTTCTCTCGCATTTTTTACTATCCAGCCAGTAAGGAATTGAACAATAAAGGGCTGTTCATATACCACTTAACATAAGCAATACCTTCTTCCTAATTAAGAAACAGGTTTGATATGGAATGCACTCTCGCCTATATGCCAAAACCTCACTTTTTCTTCTTCGATGTGGAACTAATGTACTATAAGTCTTTTAGAGCCTTTGACATAACAAATGCTAGGTGACCAGTAGTTTGGTTATGCCCATGGAGTAATGGAGTTTTGAATTCAAAACTTTATATATACTAAAAATTGGGAGATCCACTTTGTTAATGAAAATTAATAAAATTTTCAAAAAATTTATAAAAGGGAAAATTTAGGAATATAAAAGGAGTTATTTTGGGTCTTTATTCTAAAAAATAAAAGAAATGTATAATATTGTAAAGAGAGGATCAAATTTTAGTTTTCTAAAATAAATATTATATTTGTACAAGCCCAATTTTGGCCCGGGCTTACAAGCCCAATCAAACCACAAACCCGGGGCCCATTAACAAAACCAAACCCAAAACAAAAATAAAAAAAAACTAGGCCCAAATGGCCCAAAACCAACCCAACTTTCAACCAAAACAGAAAAAACAAAAAACCTAGCCCTTTGCCTCTGCGCCGAACCAGCCCTCTGACCGGCAGTCCTGTCCCCGACATGCTCCACCATAGCCTGCAAAACAGAAAAAAAACACGCAACAGCCACAGCAAAGAGCAGGAAGCAATTTGTTTTCTTTATTCAATCTTGGCTATAAAGCCACAAGAAAACCATTGTAAAGGAGAGGTTTTTTCTGAGAGAAAAACGGAGAGAAAATCATAGCAGAAGGGGATTTTCAGAAATGAAAAAAACAGAGATTTGGAATACAAAAATTATTAGAAATCGAAAGCAAAAGCGTGAGAAGGTTGTTTTTAACACTTCCGCTTTTATTTTTATAATAAACTCACTTTTATTTCTTTTCATCTCATTATTGTTTCTTTTTTTGAAATTTTTTTACAAATAATAAAAGTAAAAGAGAAGACAAAACTTACCGAACCCTGTATGCGTCATCGGAGCGTCCTCTCCGTCGTCGGCCGAAATCGAGCAAAAGGGGGTTTCTTCTCTTAGGTTTTCAAACAAAATGGCTAGCCTTGAAAGGGGCTTGAATGGGATAAAATCCCATCCTCGTCCGCGGCCAACGGACGTTGTGATGGTGCGACGGATCGCCAAGCAAGGCCAATCGGTGGGGAAAAATGAGAGAAAAGAGGGTTTGGTGGTCGCTAATTTTTAAAAATTTTTAGGGTTAAAAATCGATTTTTGGGAAATATTGGGCTTTATAAGGATTTAGCAAAACGGCACTGCTTGGTTCAAAGGAGATCACATATCCCTTCAAGGGGTATTTGCGCGATGACCCTCTCCCTTTTCTACGTTTCGATTTCATTTAATTTAGCATTTTTCTTTTTTAAAATTTTACCCTATTATTTCATTTATGCTTTAACTTGGTCCACACCAAAACAGCAGCGATAGGGGACTCGTGATATTTTCCCATTCATCCTCGTGATTTTTCGCGTTATATTCGTGCCCTTTTGTTTTTACCATTTGCAATTTATACTTTTTAATCTCACTTAATTTTAATTTAATCCTTTTATTTAGTTTCAAATCCTATATTCTTATTAATTTCTTTTTTTTTTTGTTTATTTTACTTAGTTAACTACCATTTCTTTTCTCAATTTCAATTTTCGTATTCATTCTACAATTTATTTTGCTTTACTTTATTTATCATTTCATCATTATCTTTCTTTTATTGTCATTGTTATCATATTAGTGATCTATCTTATATTCTTTATATATTAAGAAGATTAATATTTCCTTTATTTACATACCCATTGGTCGTATTATTGCCACAATTATTTTATATATCTATCCATTTGATTTATGATTAATTTTCCTTGTATTTTGATTTTTTATCTCCACCTAACATTTTTATGAATTATTTATATATTATATTTGTTTGCTTATTCGCTTATTTACTTTTGATTATTATTTTAATAGTACATATATTGATATCACCTATCTCGTTATTATTTATTAATCTTATTATTATTACTATTTTTTACTATTATTTTTTATTGTTAGCATTATTACTATTATATTTTACCATTATTTTTATTTTTATTTTTATTTTTGCTAATACTATTATTATTATTATTTTCACTAATATTATTATTTTTCTTATTGTATTTTTCTTTGATCGTTTATAGTAGCATTAAAATAACGTACATTACCATCTATTGCTTTCATTAGCATATTCGTTATTGTCATTTCGTTAAATGCGGTATTTCATTCGCGTATCATTGTTTTGTACTGTCATTCGTCAACGTAATATTTTATGGTATTAATTCTCATTCGAATACGTCAACGAAACTTCTCAAAATAAGCAATATTTAGTGTTTGAAAATTCGGGAAGATCGAGCCCTAACTTACTGGGTTCCGATTTTTTCTCGTTCATGTTAAACAACGGGATATCCCTTCCAAAGTCACAAGTCCCGATTTCAAATTGACGTTCCGTATTAGCGATTCGAGTGAATCGAGCCCTAACTTACTGGGTTTCGATTTCTTCTCGTTTAATGCTAAACAACGGGATATCTCTTTTGAAGTTGCAATTTTAAAACAAAATACTTAATCTCGAAAATTCGAAATGTCGTGCCCTAACTTACCGGACTCAACACCTAGATTCTTCGAGACAAGCTTCTTTTTCTTCCAAAATAGAGGAAATATTACTAATTTGGATTTTCGGGAAAACAAGCCCTAACTTACTGGGTTCTAATTTCTCGTTTGACAAATGACGGGAGATCCTCTTTAAATAAAAACCAAGTTTCAAAAGGTGAGCTTAGTTTCGAGAATCTAAAGTATCGCGCCCTAACTTACTGGACATGATGCTTTATCTCTTCGAAAATAAGAGAGCCTTAACGTCCCTTCCAATTTTGAAAACAAAAAGCATTGTATTTTCGAACCCTTTCAAAGCTTACAACAAATAGGACATCAATCAATCAGTTTGGTACCGATTTTGGGCGTGTCGAGGGTGCTGATCCTTCCTCGCACGTAATCGACCTCCGAACCCGTTTTCTCAAAGTTCGTGGACCAAAAAGCACTGTTTTAGTAAATTAAGCGATTTATTAAAACAAAGGTGATCCGATCGCACCAAATAAAGATCGGTGGCGACTCCTTTCCTTTTCTTTTTAAAAAAAATCAAGTCGACCGCGTCGTTTACTATTTTATCAAAAAATGGTTACTACAGCTTGGCGACTCCGCTGGGGACTCGAGGGTCAAGCCATAGATTGATTGATTTTTGTCCTTTTAATTAAAATGGTTTTGAAAAAATCATGCTTCTTTTAATGCACCTTCAATATTAGTCTCGTAAATACTTTGGCATTGCATTGCATGACCGTTGTGGTCACACCTTTAAGTGGGAGCAAGAAGCTATGCCTTCGTGAGGTTTTCACCTCCGCATGGGCTAGTGGATCTTTGAAATACATCCGTACTTATGTCTTCGTGAAGTTTTCACTTCGCATGGCCATAGGAAATGTATTCCTCGAACCAACTCGGTCCGTATGAGCCTATAATGGGTAAGGATCGAGGAATCACGTTCGGTACCTCGAACTTTAGAACTAAGTCGCATATAGAAAACCCAGAGCCCACCTTAGGTAGAGCTATGGCAAACCTTAGTGGTCACCTAGATAGGTGTTTGCTTATTTTACTTGCTTTATATTCCATGGTACTAACTTGTTGTGTTTCTTTCTTTTGTGCATATCATTTCATATTTTAAAGAGACATCGATTCACTATGCATGCTTCGAGTTAGGAAGTCGGTTATAGAAAGCGAATTCCTTGATAAAGTGGAAGACAATGCGTCAGTCCGCATATGGTCGAAAGCAATGCCAAATAGAAAAGGAGATAGCTTAGTCGAAGGGTATGTGTCGAGCTACTAACTTCACCAATATCGTTGTCACGCAGAATCGAGCTCCAAGAGTTAAAAGAAATTTAGACTCGATGGGATGACGGTTAAGCAACTGCTTTATTGTACTTACTACGACCGCCTTTACCCGCTGAGGTCAAAATAGACAAGCACTGCTCGAGCAATGACCCAATTCGAATGCCGCTTATAGTCGCTTTCTCCTTCGAAGGTGGATCTGGTTCCCACAAGAGAAGAGTATACGACCTTGCTACATTGCCCAAGAATTCAAGTTGACAAAGCTTATTCCAAGGCGGTTAATGGCCCAACCTTCGCGAAGAAGTTGATGAATATCATCGGAATGAGCGAACAGTGGGTCTCAGCTAGAATGCAAAAGAAGGGCGAGGGTAAATGCATACCCTGGATATGTTTGAGAGACTTGATCCTGGCGCATCTCGATACAAAGAAAAAGATAGACATCTTGGCCTTGTGTATTTACGGCCTGGTAATCTTCCCGAAAGCTTTAAGGTACATTGATGAAGCAGTTATTGATCTATTCAGCCGATTGGACAAAGGGGTCACACCCGTTCCTACCATCTTAGCCGAAACATTTAGATCCTTGACTGCATGTCGGAGAATGGGTGAAGGCAGGTTTATTGGATGTGCACAGCTGTTATTAGCTTGGTTCCATAGTCACTTTTGGAAAATAGAGAAAGTGTCTTGTCGGTTCATGTCAGAAAATTACTCCCCGCTAGAAGAGATAGCAACTACGCCTAGAAGAGAGGATGTGTCTGAAGAAAATTGGATCGCGCTCTTTCAAAACCTTCAAGAGGACGACATCGAGTGGAAAGCTCCCTGGATGATTCCCGACAGGATCCTTTATCGTTGCGAAAGTTTTGACTGGGTTTCCCCTATTGGGAATTTGGGGTGCCACTGCCTACACCTCTTTGTTGGTCCTAAGACAGTATAGTTCAAGACAGTTTGTACCAACGACATACGGGCTAGCTCAATGCGAGTTCTCATATGAAGGGGGAAGCTATAAGAAAAGGGTTAAAGAGATTTCTAGTGCCTGGAATCAGATTCACAGAATGAGAAGATTATCTACAGGCCCGAGGATGACCACGGAATACATTGAATGGAGGGCTAGGAGAGTCAATGATAACATTCCTAAGCCAAATCCAGAAGGCGCCCGATCGAGAGAAGAATGCATGCGAGTGGTCCCGTCAGAATTAGAGATTGTGAAGCAAGATTTTGAACGGATGAGTTCGAAACTCGGAAAAGGATAGAAAGGTTGGAAGAAGAAAAGATGCTCCTCCGCTAGAAGTGGACGGTCATAAATCGAGGTCGAGAAACTCGTAAAAGAAAAATAGAAGGTAGAAGAAGACCGAGATAACTTGAAGACGGAGTACAAGAAGATGCGCTGATGATAAAGAATGCGGATTAGGGAAAACTTGAGCAAAGGGCAACAAGAGGTCGAGAGGAAAGAGCCAAAGTTAGCAGTTGGGAAAAAAGTTTCATGAAATACGAAGCAAAAGGAAGACTTAGAGAAGGCGGAGATGAAGACCAAAAAGAAAAAAGGGATTAAAAGCTAGAATAATGAGCTTGGGCGATCTCTACACCACTATCAAGTCGAGACTCGGAAAGCCAACTAAAGTCAAGCTGAATGAATAGAGGAAATGAAAGGTAGGGTTGAAGAGTTAGAATCGGTATTACATAATAGCGAGCTCCGGATTGAGCTTCTGAAAACGAGACAAAGACGTTGAGAGGAGGAGCTTCGCCATTCTTGCGAACAAGTTCGAAGTCGGGACTACCTCATGGGAGAAGCAATAATCCAGATTCGAGAAGTAGCTGATCACCTACAGACTTTGGCTGAGGAGGCTGACATATTAGGCATGAGATATGGGCTACCACCGGGGCATGATGAAGAGCTAATCTCCCTGCTTAGAAAAATCAAAATCTTAGGTCTTAGGGCGATAATATATTTGTAATCTACTTTATGTAAAAGGTTTTGCTTTCTAATAAAGTTTTCTAAAATGAAGTTGATCAGAATCGATGTCTTCTTCCTGTATTCATACATTTGCATTACAACATATTACATACATTAAAGTTTATAAAAAGAAGCCTAATTGGTTAAGATTAACAGAGAAACAAGAGAGAAGAAAGAGGAAATCTGGGAACTGAACATTACTACGGGACTCGTGCTAAGACAAAGAAAATGGATCAAAGATTTGAACAATTTCAGAAGGAAATGCAAGAACAGATGCAGGAGCAAATGATGAAACTCCAGTAAGAAATGAAGGACCAAATGCTGGAGGCTCAGAGAAACATGATAGCACAGATGGCCCAAATGATGAATGCAGTAACAGACAAAGGGAAAGGTCCAATACCTCCGGTTGATGAGGATAGCGAAGGTGCTCCCTCGGGTTTTACCCCGCCACATACAAGAGCAAAACCTGAGGAGTATGTCCTAAGGCCACCAGTTACGATTAGGCCCCAACAAGGGCAGGTGAACGCTAGACCACTCATGAACTCCCACATTGGCTCAGGATCTAATCCAGGAGATAACCCGACTAATCCTGTTGTACCCGATTTAGATTTGACAGAGAAAATGGGGGCGAGAGAAGAATTTTCAAAGCAGTTAGAGGATCGTTGTAGGTGGTTGGAAGAAAAGTTCAAGGCTTTAAAAAATACCGATCACCACCATGGAATTGACGCAAAAGACTTGAGCCTGGTTCCAGATTTGGTGCTCCCCCATAAGTTCAAAATGCTTAAATTCGAGAAGTACAGTGGGACTAGTTGCCCGGAAGCCCACATCACAATGTTCTACCGGCGGATGGCAGGGAACCTTAATAATGACCAATTCTTGATTCAACATTTTCAAGACACCGGCCGGGTCTGCCGCCAAATGGTATAATCACTTAGTCGTGCCTAGATCAAGACATGAAAGGACCTGGCACATGCCTTCATGAAACATTATGGCCATGTGGCTGATATTGCTCCTGATAGAATCAAGCTCCAAAATATGGAGAAAAAGTCGGGCAAAAGTTTTAGACAGTATGCCCAGCGATGGAGAGAGGTAGCAGTACAAGTTCAGCCACCGCTTTTGGAAAAGGAGACAACCATGCTCTTTATAAATACGTTAAAAGCTCCTTTCATTAATCATATGCTGGGAAGCGCCACTAAAAGCTTCTCAGACATCGTGATGTCGGGAGAGATGATAGAAAATGCAATCAGATGTGGCAAGATAGAAGTGGGAGAAAGTACCAGAAAAACAATCCCAAAGAAAAGAGAAAACGACGTAAATAACCTAAGTAAAGGTTATCCGAAGCCTATCACTGTAAATCAGCCCAAGGCCGTAATCGCCGATCATCAGGGCTCCTCTAGGCAGGAATCCAATATAAAGTAGAACACGGAGAAAATCCAATTCACGCCAATCCCAGTCATGTACAAGAAAATGTACCAGAACTTATTCGATGCACATGTTGTTTCTCCACATTACCTAAAACCCCTGCAACCCCCATACCCTAAGTGGTATGACGTGAACGCACAGTGCGAGTACCACGCAGGGATTGTGGGGCATTCAATAGAGAACTGTCTTGCTTTCAAAAAATTGGTAGAAAGACTCATCCAGATGGGCATTATAAAAGTAGACGACACCCCCAGCGGGGGCACCCGCTGCCTAATCATGAGGTCAATATGATAGGTGAGGACATGGGGAAGAGAGTTAAAAGGGATGTTGACGAGGTAAAGACTCCGATGAAACAAGTTTGGAAAGAAATGATGAAGAGGGGATTAGCTGCATCAAGTCCGGTAGGAAAGCATGAAAGAACAAAAAGGGGTTGCGAGTTTCATATTATGGAGGGGCACGAAATCCAGGACTGCATTGAGTTCAGAATTCTGGTACAAAGACTAATGGACAATAAGAAGTTGGAGTTTTTCGAGATTAATGAAGGCCGAAAAGAAAGAAGCATTTGCGTGTTGGAAGATGAATCAGCAACAAAAGTCGCGAAGGCTAGCTATCATTTGGTCATCATCTCGCAACCAAAGAACGACGGAATCAGGATAAAGATAACTCCGAAGATCGTGATTCGTAAATCGGTGGCCCATTCATGTGAAGACAACAAGGAGGTTCCCCAGAACTCTAACTGCAACTTGACGATTCCCGAAATAGGGGACTCGTCCCACACCACGAAAGGAAACCAGGAGCCTCCAAAGATTGTGATCCGAAGACCTGCAACCTTTTCGTATGAAGATGACAAAAAAGTTCCCTGGAACTACAACTGTAATGTGACAATTCCTGGGAAAGGAGACTTGTCCAGCACTGTAAAGGGAAACCAGGAAGTAGGCTCCTATACACGAAGCGGGAAACGTTACGACACGGCAAACCCACGGATCGAGCTTGCAAAAGGGAAAACATTGGTGGGCAAACAAAAGAGGGAAAATGCGACTAAACAGGAAACTCCTATAAATGCGCCAGTGAAGGAAGACGAGGCTAGGGAATTCTTGAAGTTTTTAAAGCATAGTGAATACAGTGTCGTGGAGCAGCTGCATAAACAGCCGGCTCGTATATCTGTGCTTGACTTATTATTAAGTTCAGAAGCGCACCGCAATACACTGATGAAAGTATTGAATCAAACTTATGTTGCTAATGACATCACCGTTAACAAACTGGACCGTCTAATTAGCAATATAAGAGATTCCGCCAGGAGGTATGGGTTCCATCAAGGCCCTCCACATTACTACACGTTGCAAAGGATACACATTACCGGGGGTACTAGTCGATAACGGATCGGCGCTTAATGTCCTGCCATTATCAACGTTGAATCGGTTACCCATTGATAGCTTTCACATGAAGGCCTGCTACAATGTAGTAAGGGCATTCGATGAAACTGAAAGGAAAGTCATGGGAAGGATCGAAGTACCTCTTTTAATCGGCCCAAGTACATATGAAGTAGATTTCATAGTGATGGATATTCGGCCGTCCTATAATTGTTTATTGGGGAGACCTTGGATACACTCAGCGGGAGCAGTCCCCTCATCCTTGCACCAAAAATTAAAATTAGTCATAGAAGGCCGTTTGGTAACAATAAATGCCGAAGAAGACATCATCGCAACAGTAACCAACGATGCACCATATTTAGAAGCAAATGACGAAGCAACTAAATACTCCTTTCGCTCTTTGGAATTCGTCAATGCAACATTCGTCATTGAGGGAAACAAGATCCCAGTGCCTCAATTATCCAAAACCACAAGAATGGGTTTGCAATTAATGGTCGAAAATGGGGCCGTACCCGGAAAGGGACTAGGAAAGTATCTCCAAAGAGGAATCGAAGTCCCGAGATTGAAAGAAAAAAGAGACCTCTTTGGCTTAGGATTCAAGCCGAACGCAAAGCAAAGGAAGAAGGAGTTGGAAAAGAAGCAAGAAAGAAGGAAAGCTTGCTTGAGTGGAGATGAGATTAAATGGGAACCGATGATAATTCCTCATATTCGTGAGACCTTTATATCAAGAGGGGTTATCCATCCAGGACGAGAAACGCAAAATGAAGAAATCATGCATGTCAACGCTATATCTAAGGGGGAGATTGAGGAAGAAAATCGGAATGGCATCCGCCTTATGAGCCGTGCGTTCTAAACAAGCTGGATCATGGAGGAAATTCCTATAGCTTTTAGAACTTATTCGAGTAATATTCGAACACACTTGTTGCTTTAAGTCTAGAAGCAATAAGAGTCCCTTTTGTGAAGCATGATTTTGTACAAGGCATCGTTATTTTAAATAAAATACATCTCCGCCATCTTTTGAGCAAATTTTCTTTTATGTTCATTTCATTCATTATCATTATTCTTTCTGTAGATATTCTTCTAAACATTTCTATTTTTCATTTATGATACCAATAAGCATACCTAGATTCTGTGATTCTATGAGCCTTTATTCATCTCCATAACAGGTCCCCAGGTATCAATGATTTGAGTAACACTACCGATGACTCAGAATGTCCTTTTGAGCAAGATATGGGTGCGGAAGATTTTCGAGATTTTGGAGATGACCAAGGCGTGATTTAGCTCTGAATCTGTTAAGGATGGTAGAATAAGAGGAGAAACAAATCGTACCTCACAAAGAATCAGTGGAAATAGTGAACCTAAGAGATGGGCAAGAAAAGAAAGAAGTGAAGATTGGAGCTAGCATCACCGCAGAGACAAAGCAAGACCTCATTGAGTTACTCCAAGAATTCAAGGATGTCTTCGCATGGTCATATCAAGACATGCCCAGGTTAAGCACTGATATCGTGGTACACCGTTTGCCCATAAAAGAAGAATACAAGCCAGTCCAACAGAAACTTCAGAGGATGAGGCCAGATGTTTTACTGAAAATAAAAGAAGAGGTCAAGAAGTAATTTGACGCAAGGTTCCTGCAAGTGGTTAAGTACTCGGAATGGGTAGCCAATATCGTCCCCGTCCCTAAGAAAGATGGGAAAGTACAAATGTGTGTAGACTATAGGGATCTAAACAAGGCTAGCCCAAAGGATAATTTTCTGTTACCTCATATCGACACCTTGGTGGATAATACGACAAGTTATTCATTGTTCTCATTCATGGATGGCTTTTCCGGATACAACCAGATAAAGATGCTCCCTGAAGACATGAATAAAACCACATTCATAACCATGTGGGGAACCTTTTGCTATAAGGTAATGCCATTTGGGTTGAAGAATGCGGGAGCAACATATCAGAGAGCCATGGTGACCCTATTCCATGACATGATGCACAAGGAAATTAAGGTTTACGTCGACGATATGATTGCCAAGTCTCGGACCGAAAAAGAGCATAACCAAGTCTTAAGGAAATTATTTTTGAGGTTGAGGAAAGTCCAACTGAAGCTTAACCCGGCAAAGTGTACCTTTGGAGCCAGGTCAGGGAAACTGCTAGGATTTATAGTCAGTGAAAAGGGGATTGAGGTTGACCCAGATAAAGTCAAGGCTATACAAGAATTGCCTCTGCCTCGCACGCAAAAAAAAGTTTGAGGTTTCTTAGGAAGATTAAATTACATTGCTCAGTTCATTTCACAACTAACTGAGAAATGTGACCCCATATTTCGCCTTCTTAAAAACACAATCCGGTGTGTGGACGAGGAATGTCGAAGACCTTCGACAAAGTAAAGCAATACTGTCCAATCCTCCCAGTATTGACAACGCCTAATCGGAGAAGCCTTTGATCCTCTATTTGACGGTGACTTGATAATTCAATGGGATGTATGCTCGGCCAAAGATGATGAGTCGGAAAGAAAGAAAAAGCAATATACTACCATAGTAAAAAGTTCACTGAGTGTGAAATAAGGTACTCACCAATTGAGAAAATATGTTGTGCCTTGGTCTGGACAACTCGGAGACTGAGGCAGTACATGTTGTATCATACGACCTGGCTCATCTTGAAGCTAGACCCACTGAAATACCTAATGGAATCAACTACTTTGAATGGACGGATGGCCCGATGGCAAATTTTACTTTCTGAGTTTGACATAGTTTATGTAAACCAAAAGGCGATAAAAGGAAGTGCAATAGCGAATTTTCTGGCTAGTAGAGCTCTAGCAGATTATGAGCCTCTGGACTTCAATTTCCCTAATGAAGACCTAATGTACGTAGCAACCACTGAAGAAGATACCACAGAAAGTTGTCCTTGGAAACTGAACTTCGACGAGGCATCGAATGCTATGGGGAATGGAATTGGGGCAGTTCTGGTGTCCCCAAATGGAGATCATTACCCATTCACTTGTAAATTGGATTTTGATTGCACAAACAATATGGCAGAGTATGAAGCTTGCATCATGGGTATCCGTGCTGCTATTGAACGCAAAATTAAGGTGCTGGAAGTATACGAAGACTCTGCATTGGTAATTTATCAACTTAAAGGAGAATGGGAGACGAGAGATCCCAAATTGGTCGAATACAAAAGATTGGTCCAAGAACTGATCAAAGAGTTCGAGGACATCACTTTCAGTTATCTACCAAGGGACGAAAATCAGATGGCTGATGCTCTAGCCACATTGGCTTCTATGGTACGAGCAAACAACAAGGAGGATATGAGGCCTATACAAATAAGCATTTATGAGGCCCCAGCCCATTGCTACAACGTGGAAGAAGAGGAGCAAAATGATCACCCATGGTATCACGATATACTACAATACGTGAAAGATCATAAATACCCCGATCAAGCAACCGAAAATGACAAAAGGACTTTGAGAAGACTTGCTTGTGACTATGTCTTAGACGGAGAGATCCTATACAAAAGGAGAAAGGATCAAGTGTTATTGAGATGTGTGGATAGCGCCGAGGCCAAACAGATCCTAGAAGAAGTCCATAAAGGTGTCTGTGGAACACATGCCAATGGGTTCGCAATGGCCAGACAAATCATGAGATTCGTATTATTGGTCTACCATGGAAAGAGATTGCATTGATTATGCTAAGAAATGTCATAAGTGCCAAATTTATGGGGACAAGATTCATGTACCACCCTCACCTTTACATGTTATGACCTCCCCATGGCCTTTTTCTATGTGGGGCATGGATGTCATTGGACCAATCTCACCAAAAGCTTCCAATGGACATCGGTTCATCTTCGTGGTAATTGATTACTTCACTAAATGGGTGGAGGCCACTTCATATGCCAATGTGGCAAAATCAAGATCAACAAGTTCCTAAAAAGGAAATCATATGTCGATATAGAATGCCCGAGAGGATCATATCGATAATGCGTTGAACTTGAACAACAAAGATGATTGCGTAAGTCTCAGAGGCAATTCAAGATCGACATCACAATTAAATCACCGACGCCCAAAGATGAACTGCAGTTGAAGCGACTAATAAGAACATCAAGAGGATAATAGGAAAGATGATCGAGACTTACAAAGACCGGCACGAAGCTACCATTTGCCCTTTTCGCTTATCGAATGCTCGGTCGAACATCCACCGGGCAACTCCTTTCTCATTGGTTTACGGAATGGAGGCGGTTTACCCATCGAAGTTGAAATTCGTCCCTTCGAGTATTGTCTCGAATTGAAATTGGATGAAGCGAATGGATCCAAGCTCGGTATGATCAATTGAATCGATCGAAGAAAAGAGGTCAAAGCTATCCGTCATGGTCGATGTACCAAAAGCGAATGATGCGAGCATATAACAAGAAAGTCGTCCAAGAGAATTCCACGAGGGAGACTTAGTTTTGAAAAAGATTCTCCCCATACAAAAGGATTTCAGAGGGAAATGGATGCCAAATTGGGAAGGACCTTATGTGGTGAAAAAGGCTTTCTCTGGAGGGGCACTAATCTTGGCTAAGATGGATGGGAAAAATCTACCCAATCCCATAAGTTCAGATTCAGTTAAGAAGTATTATGCTTGAAGAAGGGAAAGGCTAAAGTGAAAACCCGCAAGGGCACTTTACGGCCAAAAAAAAATGGAGAGGCCGAAGCGAAAACCCATAAAGGGCGCTTTGAGACTAAAGGGGCCTTGAGTCGAAAACCCGATAAGAACGGCTCAAATTAGCACGAAAAAGGAGGTATGTTACAATCTTTTTCCCCCAGAATTAGCAAAAGGAGGAATGTTACACCTCAGAACATCTACAAAGCACTGCAGATCTCTCAACGCCTATTCAAATCAAATGATCTTCTAAGGATCCGGTGGTGAAGCCAGTCATGATATCTGGGCACCTACTTTTTACCCATTTTTTGTACTCCAATAATGTTTACTTTTGTTGATTTAATCCAATTCCATTCTTTATAAATTCTATTGTTATTTTAAATCTTTGAGTTGTTTGCAATTGAAATAACGACCCATTGACCCATAATGCTTCCATAAAAGGAGTCTCGCCTATTACTCTGGAAGCCTCTAAACAGCATAGGAACCTGAAATAGGACTGTTGTTTAGTAACCAACACAATTAGGGGTTAGAAACGTTCGAGTAAGAGGAGTCTAAAATTATGACCATTTCTTCAGATTCACAGTCATAGATATCAGACAAGACGTTGCGTCTGTGCCGTGACCTTGACGAGCGAGTGAGCAATTACAGCCCTAAGCCTGTAAAAAGAGATCATTCCCATGACATCCTGCAATATCATTTAGCTAGGAGCATTCGATTTATTACAATCATTGCATCTTAATGGAAAATCATCATTCTCATGACATTCTGCATCCATGCAAATGTCATCCATATCACACGTAGTTAGGAGCATTTGAGTCATGCCGACCATAGCAGCCGCATCATTTGGCAGAAACACAAGCATATAAAATCGAGTCTACAGGATATGTCCCCAGAGGACGGTGTAGCAGCACTATTGAAGACTGTCCTATTGCCATCGACTAGCGGTGGAATAGGTTGAACACCCTCCTATTGCCACGGACCAGTAGTGGAATAGGTCAAAAATTGTAGATCTTGTCGCCCTAACCATTAGTGGGGCAAGATCGAAAGCGAATCTTGGCTCCCTAACCAGTAGGGAACATGATTTAGGCCACCCTCCTATTGCCACCGACCGGGTGGAATAGGCCAAAATTGTAGATCTTGTCGCCTCTAACCAAGAGTGGGCAAGATCGAAGCGAATCTTGGCTCCCAACCAAGAGGGAACATGATTTAGGCCACTGCCCCATGACCCGACCAAAGAAGTGAAATAGGTCAAAATTGTAGATCTTGTCACCCTAACCAAAGAGGGGCAAGACCAAGGCAAATCTTGGCTCCCTAACTAGTAGGGAACATGATTTAGGCCACCTTCCTATTGCCACCGACCAAAGAAGGAATAGGCCAAAATTGTAGATCTTGTCGCCTAACCAAGAGTGGGGCAAAATCAAGGCTAATCTTGGCTCTCTAACCAAAGAGGGAACATGATTTAGGCCACCGTCCTATGACCCTGACCAGCAGTGGAATAGGTCAAAAATTGTAGATCTTGTCACCCTAACCAAAGAGTGGGGCAAGACCAAGGCAAATCTTGGCTCCCTAACCAAGAGGGAACATGATTTAGGGCACCTTCCTATTGCCACCCACCAAAGAAGTGAATAGGCCAAAATTGTATATCTTGTCGCCTAACCAAGAGTGGGCAAGATCGAAGGCAAATCTTGGCTCCCTAACCAAGAGGGAACATGATTTAGGCCACCCTCCTATTGCCACTGACCAGTAGTGGAATAGGCCAAAAATTGTAGATCTTGTCGCTCTAACCAATAGTGGGGCAAGATCGAGGTGAATCTTGGCTCCCAACCAAGAGGGAACATGATTTAGGCCACCGCCCCATGTCCCCACCAAGAGTGGAATAGGTCAAAATTGTAGATCTTGTCACCCTAACTAGTAGTAGCAAGAAGACCAAAGGCAAATCTTAGCTCCCTAACCAAGTAGGGAACATGATTTAGGCCACTATCCTATGTCCCCACCAGCGGTGAAATAGGTCAAAAATTGTGATTCACGCCTAACCAAGAGGGAGCATGGTTAAGCTTGAGTCCTATTTGCCTTAACTAGCAAAGTGGAATAGGTCAAGACCAAGACCTCATCTCTCGAAGATGCAAGGAGCAATCTAAAATAAACAAGTCACATCCCATTGAAGTCGCAGCAAGAGCAAATTGAAGCCACAGATCCCATCTACCCGAAGAAGAAGAGCACCAAAGAAGTCAAGACCAGGGAGACCGGCAAAATTGGTCTTTTGAAAGTCTTTGCTCTATTCCCGTTGCACGACAATGAGCAAAGAGGGGTAGCTGTACAAGCCCAATTTTGGCCCGGGCTTACAAGCCCAATCAAACCACAAACCCGAGGCCCATTAACAAAACCAAACCCAAAACAAAAATAAAAAAACAGGCCCAAATGGCCCAAAACCAACCCAACTTTCAGCCAAAACAGAAAAAACAAAACAACCTAGCCCTTTGCCTCTGCGTCGAACCAGCCCTCTGACCGGCAGTCCTGTCCCCGACATGCTCCACCATAGCCTGCAAAACGGAAAAAAACACGCAACGGCCACAGCAAAGAGCAGGAAGCAATTTGTTTTCTTTATTCAATCTTGGCTATAAAGCCACAAGAAAACCATTGTAAAGGAGAGGTTTTTTTTCGGAGAGAAAAACGGAGAGAAAATCATAGCAGAAGGGGATTTTCAGAAATGAAAAAAACAGAGATTTGGAATACAAAAAATTATTAGAAATCAAAAGCAAAAGCAGGAGAAGGTTGTTTTTTAACACTTCCGTTTTTATTTTTATAATAAACTGTTACTTTTATTTCTTTTTCATCTGTTATTGTTTCTTTTTTTTTGAAATTTTTTACAAATAATAAAAGTAAAAGAGAAGACAAAACTTACCTGAACCCCAGGGCGCGTCATCGGAGCGTCCTCTCCGTCGTCGAAGCCGAAATCAGGAGCAAAAAGGGGGGTTTCTTCTCTTAGGTTTTCGAAACAAAATGGCTAGCCTTCGAAAGGGGGCTTCGAATGGGGATAAAATCCCATCCCCGCGCGTCGCTGGCCACCGGACGTTGTGATGGTGCGACGGATCGCCGAAGCAAGGCCAATCGGTGGGGAAAAATGAGAGAAAAAGAGGGTTTGGTGGCTGCTGATTTTTAAAAAATTTTAGGGTTAAAAAATCTAATTTTTTGGGAAATATTGGGCTTTATAAGGATTTAGCAAAACGGCACCGTTTGGTTCAAAGGGAGACTGCGCATATCCCTTCAAGGGAGTATTTGCGATGACCCTCTCCTTTTCTACGTTTCGATTTCATTAATTTAGCATTTTCCTTTTTTTAAAATTTTACCTTATTATTTCATTTGCGTTTTAACTTGGTCCACACCAAAACGCAGCGCATAGGTGACTCAGGATATTTTCCCATTCAGTCCTCGTGATTTTTCGCGCGTTATATTCAGGCCCTTTTTGTTTTTACCATTTGCAATTTATACTTTTTAATCTCACTTAATTTTAATTTAATCCTTTTATTTAGTTTCAGCCCTATATTCTTATTAATTTCTTTTTTTTTTTGTTTATTTTACTTAGTTAACTACCATTTCTTTTTCTCAATTTCAATTTTCGTATTCATTCTACAATTTATTTTGCTTTACTTTATTTATCATTTCATCATTATCTTTCTTTTATTGTCATTGTTATCATATTAGTGATCTATCTTATATTCTTTATATATTAAGAAGATTAATATTTCCTTTATTTACATACCCATTGGTCGTATTATTGCCACAATTATTTATATATCTATCCATTTGTTTTATGATTAATTTTCCTTGTATTTTGATTTTTTATCTCCACCTAACATTTTTTATGAATTATTTATATATTATATTTGTTTGCTTATTCGTTTATTTACTTTTGATTATTATTTTAATAGTACATATATTGATATCACCTATCTCATTATTATTTATTAATCTTATTATTATTACTATTTTTTACTATTATTTTTTATTGTTAGCATTATTACTATTATATTTTACCATTATTTTTATTTTTATTTTGCTACTACTATTATTATTATTATTTTCACTAATATTATTATTTTTCTTATTGTATTTTTCTTTGATCGTTTATAGTAGCATTAAAATAACGTACATTACCATCTATTGCTTTCATTAGCATATTCGTTATTGTCATTTAGTTAAACGCGGTATTTCATTCGCGTATCATTGTTTTGTACTGTCATTCGTCAACGTAATATTTTATGGTATTAATTCTCATTCGAATACGTCAACGAAACTTCTCAAAATTAGGCAATATTTAGTGTTTGAAAATTCGGGAAGATCGAGCCCTAACTTACTGGGTTTTGGTTTTTTCTCGTTCATGTTAAACAACGGGATATCCCTTCCAAAGTCACAAGTCCCGGTTTCAAATTGACGTTCCGTATTAGCGATTCGAGTGAATCGAGCCCTAACTTACTGGATTCCGATTTCTTCTCGTTTAATGCTAAACAACGGGATATCTCTTTTGAAGTTGCAATTTTAAAACAAAATACTTAATCTCGAAAATTCGAAATGTCGTGCCCTAACTTACCGGACTCGACACCTAGATTCTTCGAGACAAGCTTCTTTTTCTTCCAAAATAGAGGAAATATTCCTAATTTGGATTTTCGGGAAAACAAGCCCTAACTTACTGGGTTCTAATTTCTCGTTTGACAAATGACGGAGATCCTCTTTAAATAAAACCAAGTTTCAAAAGGTGAGCTTAGTTTGAGAATCTAAAGTATCGCGCCTAACTTCTCGGACATGATGCTTTATCTCTTCGAAAATAAGAGAGCCTTAACGTCGCTTCCAATTTTGAAAACAAAAAGCATTGTATTTTCGAACCCTTTCAAAGCTTACAACAAATAGGACATCAATCAATCAGTTTGGTACCGATTTTGGGCGTGTCGAGGGTGCTGATCCTTCCTTGCACGTAATCGACCTCCGAACCTGTTTTCTCAAAGTTCGTAGACCAAAAAGCACTGTTTTAGTAAATTAAGCGATTTATTAAAACAAAGGTGATCCGATCGCACCAAATAAAGATCGGTGGCGACTCCTTTCCTTTTCTTTTTAAAAAAAAATCAAGTCGACCGCGTCGTTTACTATTTTATCAAAAAATGGTTACTACAATATTTTTTTTATAAGTAAAAAACATTCAAAATGGAAAAGTGATCCATTTTATAAGTAAATATTATATTGTATAGATGGACTTTCTATAGGGCCTATTTTACTGATAGGATTTATCACCACTTTAGCGACTTTGGCAGCTTGGCCAGTTACTCGAAATTCGCTATTATTTCATTTCCTGAAGCTAGCAATGTAGAGTGGTCAAATAGGATCATTTTTTTCTCGAGACCTTTTACTTTTTTTCATCATGTGGGAGTTCAAAGTAATTCCCGTTTATCTACTTCTATCCATGTGGGGAAGAAACGTCATGCTTTCTGGCTACAAAATTTATTTTACACATCGCAATGGGTTCCGTTTTTCTATTAGTAGGAGTTTTGGGTCTCAGTTTATACAATTCTAATGAACCAACATTAAATTTTGAAACATTAGCTAATCAATCATATCATGTCGCATTGGAAATAATATTCTATATTGGATTTCTTATTGCTTTTGCAGTCAATTACATATGTGGATACCAGATACCCACGGGGAGGCCCATTATAGTACTTGTATGCTTTTAGCCTGAATTTTATTAAAAATGGGAGCATATGGATTGGTTCGGATCAATATGGAATTATTACCCCATGCGCATTCTATATTTTCTCCCTGGTTGATAATAGTGGGTACAATGCAAATAATTTATGCAGTTTCAACATATCTTGGTCAATGGAATTTTAAAAAAAAGAATAGCCTATTCCTCCATATCTCATATGGGTTTCATAATTATAGGAATTGGTTTGATAACTGATACGAGACTCAATGGAGCTATTTTACAAATAATATCTCATGGCTTTATCGGTGCTGCACTTTTTTTCTTGGCAGAAACAAGTTATGATAGAATGCGTCTTGTTTATCTCGACGAAATGGGCGGAATGGCTGTTTCGATTCCCAAAATATTTAGTAAACTTTCATGGCCAATCAAAAAAACAAAATCAATGTTCTAAGAACTAGATCGGAGATTGAACCAATCAAGTCTCGTGATTACCGGTTGAGCCTTTTCGATTATCAATTCAACCGATCAAACTGTTTGAATCAATTGGATCATTTTAAGAGTTTCTAAATAAAAGAATCATGTACATTCGAAATGATGATGAAAATTATTCTTGTTTAGAAAACAAATATGAAGATGCCCTATTCCAAAAAGAAGATGTCAAAATTAATCATGAAATTAAAGAAGAATTCTTTGAGGCATTTATTGAATAAGATGAATATTGTGATTCTCAAAGCTAATTGTGCACCACATGTTGAATGCATAAAAAAGGGGGACACAAAGAGATAATATATCCGTACTCGAAGCCTAATCCAATGTAAACTTTGTTCATTCATCTTTGATAGTGGAAGTTGTGCTAATGTGTTAAGTACACTCTAAGCCATACAATCTTCAATAGCTTAATTGAAGTTAAGGTAATTAAACATTCTTTAATTTCTTTTAAAATTGGATATTATACTTATGAGATTTGGTATGATGTAATTTCCATGCATGCTAGCCATCTACTTTTAAGGTTACCATGCCAATTTCAATTGAGATGTGGTTCATCATGGTAAATTGAATCGTTATTCTGTCATCTTCAAAGGAAAGAAACACGCTTTGTCTCCACTATCTCCTAAATATGTATACCGATATCAACTTAAGATCGTGATATTTTGTGAGAAGGTAAAGGGAAGTAAGGAAAACACTTTGAAAAAGGTTGACAAAAAAAGGGACCACTAAAGGAAAAAGGCAAAATAATGATCCAATGGTATGTGCATCCTCTTATGAAAAAAAAAAAAGCAGAGGACAAATAGATCAAGGTATTTTACTAAGGAAAGAGATGTTTGGAAAACCTTTATTTTGAAACAAACCTTTTTCCTACTTAGGTTCAAGGAAAATTTTCTAACTTTATCTAACCTTAACAAAAAAAATTCTAGTTTCTTTATATGTTTTTCATAGGATTATGCCGATAGGTTTCCCAAAGAGATGCCTAAAGGATTGCCACCTTTTCGAGATATTGAGCATCAAATTGACTTTATTCCTAGTTCCATTATTCCAAATAAACTAGCTTATCAAATTAATCTTGAGGAGACAAAGGAATTGCAAAAGCAAGTGGAAGAACTTTTGGAGAAGGGATTAGTTTGAGAAACCTTAAGCCCGTAAGCAATTATGATATTATTGGTACCTAAAACGAATGATAGTTTTTGAATGTGCATTGATTGTAGAGCTATTATTGGCACCATCAAATATATGTATAGTGTTTCTATTTTCATTAAGATAGATCTTAAAAAGTCGTTATCATTAAATTAGAATTAAAGAAGAAAACGAATGGACAATTGCTTTTAAAATTAACTACGAACTTTATGAATGGTTAGTTATGTCTTTTGATTTGACTAATACATCTAGTTATTTTTTGAGATAGTTGAATCGTGTTTTAAGGCCTTAGGGAAATTTGTTGTGGTTTACTTTAATGGTATACCAATCTATAGATACTTGTATTAATGATCATGTTGAACATGTTATTTTAATATTAAAAGTTTTAAGGGAACAACAATTTTATGCTAATCTTAAAAAGTGTACTTCTTTCATCGATAAATTAATCTTTTTAGGTTTTGTTATTAGTGCTAATTGTATCAAAGTTAAAGAATAAAATGTAAGAGTCTTTTGTAAGGCATGTTCCTTAGTCGATTTTTGAGGTGAGATCCTTCTATGGACTTGCTAGTTTTTATCATCGTTTTGTGAAAGATTTATCCATTGTTATTGCCCCTTTGATCGAAACAATTAAAAAGGATGTGGGATTTAAATCGAGCGAAAAGCAAGACATGACTTTCAACACCTTGAAAGTTTAATTATATAGTGCACCCATATTAAAGTAACATGTTTTTCTAACATTTTTTTAACTTGAATGTGATGCATTTAGTGTTGGGATTGGTGCAATTTTGATGTAAGAAAAGAGACCTATTTGCATTCTTTAGTGAAAAGTTGAATGACACTCATCTAAATTATTCTACCTATGATAGGGAACTTTATACCTTAGTTCGAGCATTTGACATATGGCAACACTACTTGCTTCCAAAAGAGTTTTTCATCTGTACTGATAATAAATCTTTTAATCACTTAAAAGGTCAATGTTAACAAAATACAAGGCATGCTAAGTTGGTCGATTTTATTGAGATTTTTCTATATGTAATTAAATATAAGTAAAATAATGATAATGTTGTAGTTGATGATTTATCTAGAAGATATTCCTTAATGGCTACTTTGAGTGTTGGCATTCTAGGATTTGAACATATTAAGGAATTATATGTTGATGATTCTAACTTCGCTTCTATATTTAATGTAGCGACCCAATTTTAACAGATGTCAAAAAATACTATTTTAGAACCCAAATCCATAAACCGAGTCCACGAGATAATAATAGAAGGATTTATGAAGTTAAAATGAATGTATATTAATGAATGATTGAGTAATTAAATCAAGAAAACCATTAATTAAAGTTCAGGGACTAAAATGTAAAAGTTAAATCATTATTGAATTTTAAATTGGAAAATGCTTGAGGACTCGATTGACAATTAACCAAAGGATCCAAATGGTTTTTAAACCATTGTTTTGTATAAGATAGTGGAAGTGGATGATGAAATCCACTTCATCATCTATTATAACTATAATATAGAAAATAAAATTAAATTTATTAAACAAAGCATGATTTGTTAAACTAATTAAATATTATTCTAAGTATATATATATTTATAAGTAAGAGATGACAACATTATCATCTTTCCCTTTGATTTAGTTATCCATGCCCTAAAAGAAGAAGGAAAACTTTTTTTTTTTTTTTCCATTGTGATCCAAAATTAATCAAGGTAATTAAGTTCTTTCCTTAAGATTTTTATGAAATTTGAATCATGAGAGCTTAATTTAGCTAACTCATGTATTGATTTCTTCAATTGTTAGAAGTTTAGAAAGTTATCATTAAAGTATAATTGATAAATTTAAACTTGAATTTGAAGAGATTATTAGTTAGTGAGCTTGGATTATGTTAAAGATTAAATTAGAAATTAAGTTAAGTTTTATAGATAATTTTATGACATTATGAGCCAAATTGAATAAACTGAAAGTTGTTAGGAAATTATGCTATAGACTAAAAGTGCAAGGTCCCTAATGAAAGAATATGAAATTAGATTTTTATTCAATGTTAAATATCAAAAAATACAAGTATTTCAGACATTAGGATTCAAAAGGGTTAAATAGGGTCATACATCTCATGACATTATTGTTGGTGAGCCATTGAATGGCTATGACATGTCTAACTTATTCCATTGATTGTGTGTCTATATACTTGTATAGAGAAAGAACATGAAAGAAGTGAAGCAAACAAAGGAAAGGCAAAAGTTGTTGATTAAGCCTTAAGAGAAACCTACTCATTTTTGTGTTTTACAAGGTAAGTTGTTGTGGAACTTTCTATCTTTCCTTGTTTGTTATGCATGCTTGTGTGAATTATTTAGTTAATAATATTAGTTGTATGTATCATGTTAAAAATAAATGAACTAGACATACTTGGCAATGAAACATTAATGAATTGTGAATAAGATGAAATGGACACTATGTGAAGTATGGAATACAAGTATGTATATATACGTAGTAAAATGCTTGTTGAGATATGCCTAAGAAAAGGGTCAATGATCTTTATTATGTTATATGATAAGTATATGTTCCATATAAAGCTACAACTTATGAATTATGAAAATTAAGATGTAATTGTTAGAACTAAACGTGTTATTATTAATGATATATGCCCATGTAAACTTGGTAGAAAGGATAGGATACAATTGGCATGCCAATAAGGTCATATGTACATTCTTGTACAGGTTTCGGTAGTGATATGAAGAATATTTTATGTCATTGGATGATTTAGCATTTGTTGTGGATCATCGAATACGAATTATCTCTAAGGAGACCTTGATGTGGTAGAGGGATGTATTTATGTATATATATGTCTTTGATGTGTTTGGGCCTTACACTTACGTGGCTTGGTGTGGTGTAGTTATTGCTCTTTTGAGCTATCTTGGTGTGGTGTAGTTCATACTTATGTCCCAGTCCATTTTTACTAAGGTTGCATTGGGTGAAACGTTAAATTGCATATGAATTTGAGTAGTGAAAAATGAACTCGATATGGCAGTTTATGAATCCCTCTAGATATAATTGTCATGGTATGAATGAGTAACCCATTGGATGGAATTGATAACTACATAAATACATAAGTAATGGCATGGTTCTTTAATGCTTTTGGTTGTAGTTATTATATTTTGAATGTATATATTTGCTTACGTACGCTTACCTTGCGTTGTAATGTTATGTGCCTTGTTTAGCTAGATTTGTGCTTAGTTCACTTGGCATTTAATATGCTCACCTATGACCAAGGTAAGTATAGTAAATTCCATTTTGAACATACTAACCATTGAATGCTTACCTACCATTTTTGTTTCTTTATGTGTAAATCCTCAACTATCGGAATTCTTGAAACTGGCTTGGGGCGAATACCACACTATCCATAAGACGATAAGAGTATGTTTATTTTTTTTTTATCAAATGTTGTGACATGTACATATCTTTTATAAGTAATTGTCAAACTTATGTATAGAAGTGTTAAGCTTGAAATTTTTATAAAATAGCTAAAAAATGTCTAGTTCTTTATTATATATTGTTGATCAAGTCCTTTTGTTATAATAAGCTTTATGATTTTCTTGTGTATAAGTTTAGTTGATATGGTAACAAGTTTATTGGATGGTAATTTGACATTTGAAATAATGCCTACAATGTATTGTGTTGAGTTTTTAGGTCACTTAGACCATTTGAGATTAGTATTTGGCAAGTTTAGAGAAAAAGATACAAAATTTAGGGACCTGTCCTTATAGTGGTGACACACTCTCATTG
Source organism: Gossypium rotundifolium (assembly GCA_025506655.1). Lineage (NCBI taxonomy): Eukaryota > Viridiplantae > Streptophyta > Magnoliopsida > Malvales > Malvaceae > Gossypium > Gossypium rotundifolium. The sequence goes on along the minus strand of CP106733.1, from coordinate 18,901,585 downwards.
GTGTCAGGACATTAAACCTTTGCCCCCATAGTCGTGACATTCCCCTGTTTGAAGTCGTGAACATCAACCCACTATCTTCAATGTCCCGACTTGCCTTTGCTGAAGTCATAACACTAAGCCTTCTACCGTCAATGCTCGCGACATTTTCCTTTTTAAGTCGTGACATCGGGTTACTATCTTCATGGTTGCCGCAACTCAACCCTTTTGAAGTTATGACATAAACATACTACCCACATTGTCGCAACACTACTCATTGATGCCACGATAGCACCCTCCTATTTTGATAGTTTTTACGTTTTAGTCCCTCAATTGTTACTGAAGATCATAAGAGATTTCATAAACTTGATTATCTTGTATAATTTGTCTTTTGAATATTGAAATGAAACCGCACTTGCTTTAACAATGAATGTGACATCTCATATCTTGAATTCGACGGTCGGGTCAACAGTAGGGTATTATATTTAATACATGTGAAAGTGGTGTTTTTGACCAATTGTATAATCGGTTAATATATTAATAGTTTATATATATGCATTAAGGTCGAGTGAGGTAATCGATTGATTTGTTTTGTCAATTCGGTTTTAGTTTTGAAATTCAAAACCATTTAAACCAAATTACCCAAATTTACACCTATTAAATATACCATATATTTAAACCCAAACATAACCCAAATATAAATTCAATACTAATTAAACCCAAACTCAAACCTAAGCCCAATTTAAACTTTATTTAAAATGCAACCTAAATAAAAATAAGCCCATTCCAATTTAAAATTAATATAAAGATAATAATATTAATAAAAATTTAATATCGATAAAAAAGTAAAATTTATCAATAAAAACTAACAGTAAAACCTAAATTCTCAAATCATAAAAAAAAAAAACTTAAAAGTAAAATCTAAATTCTCAAATTATTAAAATTAAATTTATTAGTAATGTTGATAAGTATAACACTAATTACCATATTATTAAATCATTAAATTAAAATATTATGTTATTATATATTTTATATTATTAAATTTAAATTTATAGGTTTAATAATTATTAATTTTATAAAATATAATTATAGTATTAAAATATTTTATAATCAATTAATTATTTTAAAAATTATTTCACTTCATAATTTAACATAAAATTTATTATTCATTACTTTTGCTATTAATAAAATTTTAATATAAATATCTAACGCTTATGAACACAATTTCATAAAATAAATAATTTCCATTTTATATTTTGTTTTAAGTAATATAATAAAATTATATTAGTTATTAATGTTTATTATGGATGTTTAGTTATAAATTCTGTCTTTTTTGGGCTTTGAGTCGGATTTATTTTAAATTCGAGACAAATCGATCCAAGACTTTGATTATTACAGGTTCAAGCTTTCTCGAGCTTTGTTTTTATCAAGTTCAAATTTTTTTTATCTCAAATTTTCTCGAGCTCGAATCTATTACGTGTTTGATGCTTTCTCAGACATAAATCGTTACAAGCTTAAATCAATAGGTGCAGACTTTGGGGGTTAAACCTATTTTACAAACTCTAATTTTGAGGGTTAAACTAAAATTGTTTAGAATGATATTAAACTTGGAAAAACCAAAATATATATATATATATATATATATATATATATATATATATATATATAGAAACTTGATATAACTTTTGATTTAGTTTGATTCAAGAAAGAAAAGTTTACGATATTTGAATTTTGAAAATTTCAGTTCTAAAATTATTTTCAAATCCTTGTATAAAATTGTGTTGGATTTGCACAAATCCAAAACCATACCTTTTATTGGATATCCAAATAAAGAATTTGAATTTGAAACAAGGCATTAAGTACTTTCACTTTAAAATATTGCCTTATAAGTCCTCTAATTATTGATAAAATTTAAAATCATCTTCCAATGTAATTATAGTTTTTAAATTTCAATTTCAGTACTTCTGTGTTTTTAAATTTTCTTTTAAAGACTTATGCAAATGTTTACACGTTCACTGATTTAAATATGTAATTGCAGCGTTTTTAAAAGATATAGAAATTATAAAAAAAATAGATATAACTATTACATATTAATACGAAAAAAAATTATTCCTAACACAGTTAACATATTGTTGTTAATTATATTTAAAAGTCAATTATGAAAAAAAACTATAAACTTTAAATATGGACAACAAACATAAAAATACTAAAAATATATAAATATTAACTGTAGGATTAAGCTACACATTAATACCAATTACTTATATGAATCATATTCCAGTTTACATTTTGTAGGGAAAGAAAGTGGTGAATACATAGCTTCAATATCCAATTTACATTTTGGAATATAATTTCTTTAGACAAACATATTTAGTAATTGACACAACTTTTGTCTTTAAACAATTCACAATATTTTTACAAAAAAATTTAAGTTATAACACACCAATTCATGAATTGAATCAAATGGGCCCTTTAAGAGCCCATGAAATAGGCGTAAGTATCCGATAAAAATGATAGGGATATTTTCTTTTTAATAAAAACAGGTAAATCTGTAATCTGCAGCTTGGTAAAACCTTCCCCTCCACCCACTATCCATCTTGAAATCGAGTTTTGCCTCCTTGCCGACCAAACCACCAATTTCCTCCAAAATTCGACACTTATAAAGAAACCCCAGCAATCCAGGTAACCGTATCCAAGCCATGACAGTACTGGGAAGGGTTAAAGAGGATTAAGGTTCAGAGTCCACGGGTTAAAGAGGTATTACCCAAAAATATTTCACGACCCCTGGGTAAGCACCTTCTCATAATTTTCTCTACTCTGAAATTTGACCAAACAGTATCCATTCTTGACATCCATAAGATGAAACGGATGGGAGGGTTTCCAAAGACTATAGATTTTGTTATGCAGAGTGGTATATGCTAAATTATGTCCCAATAATTTCACCACCACCGTGATCGCCATATCCCTTACCAGAATATGTTATATCCTCTCAAAGAAGTCTATCGCATGTATCCCATTAACAGTGAACCTTGTGATATCTCCCTCCATGAAATCCAAATCCTCTTTATAGACAGAATCGGAATAACCCCTCCCCAACACTTTATCCCTCCAGGTGACCGCCAGCGCTGAAGGCAAATCCATGGCCATGTCTTTGCCCGTATTCGCTTCCAAACCCTTGAACCGAACTTTCTTGGTGTTGCAATCCTCTTTCAAGGTATTGCCACCGCCATTCTCCGCCATTATTGGATATTATATTAAGAGTGGTAGAATTAACCAATTGAGTTTTAGCTTCTTTCATCTTTAATTCTCTTTGGTAATTAGGACAGGACGATTATTGAGTATAACTGTGAAGATATTATTGTTAGCTTGATGAATCAATCTCGATGTTTTGAATCCAAGAACATATTTCACCTATGCTTCACTCCTTTTCTAACGTTTGTTATTCTTTTTAACAAAATATTTATTCAAATTTAAAATATATCTAAGGGTCTGTTTGTTTGAGGGAAAATGTTTTCCGGAAAACATTTTCCAGATTTTCCGATGTTTGTTTTGTGGAAAATGAATTCCTAAAGTAAAATATTTTCCAAACACGGGTAAAATCCCTTCTCTATTTCTGGAAAACGTCTTACCGATTTGGAATCCGTAAGACATTATCCATTCCTTTCTCTACACTCTCATCCTCTCAGCTTCAAAATTTTCTTCACGTCTCATCAGTTGCACTTCCTACTCTGTCTCTCCCACTCGTCGAAGAGTTCAATTCCGGTGCTACTTCCGATGGCCTCCGACCCCGATCCTCCAAAGCCCAAAACCTCAAGGTCCCATTTCTCTCTAATCTTTTGATCGTTTATTTATGAGATGGGTTTGCATGTATTTTGACTATATTTTTCTTGATTTTGTATTTTGGATGTCTGATTTCTAAGTTCTTGTATTCACTGAATCAAGCTTTGCTGATTTTTTAGGGAAATTTTCTTTACGAAGTATTGGTTTAAGAGATTGGCTTTGGGGGAAAAGTTAAAATTCACATGAGCATTGAAATGCTGGTTTGTGTGTCTGTGCAGTGGGATTAGCAGAATTTTTTAGATATTTCTTTTCTTTTCTTTCTTTTTTGAGTTATGTTTCAATCAATTGCAACAAATTGTTTATGAGACTATGAGTGTTCTTGTTCCGGCAAAGTGTTGGCTTTGTTTATGGGAATCAACATTTGGCTTTATTCGACTCAGTTTTTTAGACTATTAAGCTTTGTGAAACAGAGATTTCCCATACTGCCATATGGAATCATTATAGATTTTTAGGGAATTTTGTGGATTCAAAGTCAGAAAGATATACTTTATCTTCATCTTTTCTCAAAGTTCAGAATTTCCTCTGCTAAAAATGGTGCTTCTATACATTGGATTTTGATGTGTTCATTCCTTAGTTGCTTTAGAAATTGTATATCGACACCTTAGTATGGAGGGTTTTTTCTGTTCTTTTTTTGATAGAAATAAATATGAAGTGTTAGGAGACTTGGTTATAGGTGTAGGCCCTGTCCTGGGTCCCTTTTGGAGACTTTCAGAACTTGTTCCACTAGAAGGTGTTAGAAGACAATTTAAAAAATACAGAGGAAAGCAAGTTGATCCCATAGAACCCTCTGCAGCTGACTCTACAACTGCTGCTCCAATTGAGGATGTAGTTGTTGGACCTCAGTTTCTTGAAATTCAAGAGGGCACTGATGGCATATCTCTTAAACCATTTGCTGACACTGATAATGGTGCATCAGATCCAGGATCTGGCAAGTTAACAGGAAAAAACAATGGTAGTGAGGACAACAATAAATGGCGTAGGGTGCCTTCCTTACCTTCATATGTTCCATTTGGACAGGTACATATTATGAAGGAATTCTTCAAACATTTGTTTCTTTGTCAATCATCTTATTTAGTGCATGAAGGTGGAGAATATTGATAATAATATGTCATTGTAGTTTATTTGTTGTGCATCAGTTAAATAGGCAATTTGAGATTGTTTAAAGGGACATTTGATAATCTTGTTGCTTTGGCACTCTGTGTAAGCTAATCCTGATTTGGACCGGTCCTGACTCCCAAGCTCTTAATTCTGCTGGCCAATCTATTTGAGGTTTAGAATTTGTGGCATGTTTGGTTCAATGTAATGGCATATCCATTACACTCCTATTCCGTGGGCCCACCCTAAACACCTGTTTGGTTTGATGGAATGCCCATTACGGGCTTATTCCATTACACCCCTATACAATGAAATTGCTTGATTTCTATTCCGCTTCCTCACCACCGATTAGTGATTCGGTGTTTAAGGAGACCTTCACCGCAAAAAAGATCCCCACTTTGCCCTCTCCCATTTCTCACCTGAAACACCAATTACGCTCCCCTAATCTCCACTTCACAACCCTGCCGTTGCCATTTTTGCTTTCATTTTCAACCTCAAAAAGAGTCCTTTTTATCTCAATTCCTACTAGTATCTGTTTTCCCTGTTTGCGGTTAATGGAAGTACTTAACACACTGCATGCCTGTTTCAACAAACTCATTAACGATGGCCATGAAACTCGCTTCCCCGTCTCCCTTTCTTCCCTTAAATTCATGACAATCCTCGCAGCGATTCCACTTTGTAAGCAAACTCCCCCCTTACCTTCCTTTCTTCTTAACTCTGGGGTTTCTCTACTTTTCTTGTAAGCACCTGTTTCTGAGTTTATTTTTTTATATTGGATTTCGTTTTATTCTATAAGTTGCCATTTTGCCAATGGTTTTATCTTTAACTTTTGGCTTATATATAATACGGTGGGGTGCTGTGGGTATTAGTTTTCACTTTTAGCAGTTCTTATATATAGTATAATATATGGTGGGCTGTGGGTATTAGTTTTAAGTGTTCACTTGCTTTGGAAATTAAGGATTTTTTATGTTCTCTGTCAACAGGTGAAATTACCAGAATTTCGCTTGTTTCAATTGTACTTTTTGGTCTTTGATTTGATTAGAAGTGGATTTAACATTTGTTTAGTTTGAATCCAGTTGCAGTTTTGTCCACATTTCTTAGCAACTTTCATGCCTTTTCTTCTTTTTTTGAAATAAACTTCCTTGGCTTTTAATTTTCAGAATATTGTAGTTGACCTTTAATATTTTAGTTATTGCTATTTATTGAATTTGTTGCTGTATTGTTGAACTGTGTATGCTTGAATTTTCTTTATTTTTGGACTTTTGTAAGTGTCTTTTAAGTGCCTAGAGTTTTGTTTTCCCTGCACAGGTTCTATAGATGGAAAATATGAAGGTTTTTTCAGTTAAGGTGGAGGATGGAAGGGAAGGACGAGATGGGAAGCCATCAGTTGGTCTCGTGTACCGTAACCTACTCGCCAAGCAAGGATACCCTCCACCTGATCCTGAGATGTCTACCACATGGACTCTTTTCAGGTAACTTAATATGTTGCACTTGTATTTTTACTTTTTGATGTAACAGTACAGGCTTTTACGTAGTATCATTAACATGCTAGAGTAGGAATTTGCATTGAAAATGCCTGCTGGAAGGCCTTTTTGCTTAACTGATTATACTAATACAGTTCTAGGTTATCCTTTCACGAACTAAATATCTTAGCATTCATGAATTTTGACAACAAGATGGATATTCTGCAGTTCATCTGTTGAGAAGTACCCTGGGAACAGGATGCTTGGATGGAGAAAATTCGTTGATGGCAAGGTTAAATTTATGTTCAATACAAGATTTCATAATTTGTACCAGATTTGTTCTAGCTGTTTCTCACTTTGTTTATCATTTAGGTGGGTCCTTATATCTGGAAAACATATAAGGGAGTTTATGATGAAGTTCTGCATGTTGGTTCTGCATTGCGAGCATCTGGTGTTGAACCTGTAAGCATAAACATATGTCATTTTTCTGATGCCTTGGAAACAAAGCGATTTTGTTGTTTAGTCTGAATCTTTCCTTGCTACAGTTTTACTCACATATTTGTTGCAGGGATGTCGGGTTGGGATTTATGGAGCAAACTGCCCGCAGTGGGTTATGGCAATGGAGGTCTGCTTTCAGATTTTGGCCATTGTATCAATTATGATAATGCTTTTAAAAGTAGTGACTTTTCAAGTTCCCTTTCGAAACTCGTTATAATGGTCCTTTAACAACTTTTTCCAACGTTTGTAGGCCAGCGGTGCCCACAGTTTGGTTTGTGTGCCTCTCTATGATACACTAGGTAATTGCCTCTTGAGAAATTTCCTTCTTTTGAAGCAAATTCTATGATCTCTCTTTGCTCAAGAAGCTTCTTTTTTTCCCTTAATTTAATGCCTAACATTTTAGATTCTTACCTTCCCCCATTGTCTATTGCCATTGCAGCAATGAAACTTTGGTGTTGGTATTTGATATAGTTAAGGTAATCATGCTTGTTTGTTTAAGCTTATTGTCGTAATGGATGTCTCTATTTTTGTTGCAAATGTAAATTATTGAATATTCTGTTGCTTGAGAGTTTTAGTCCTAAAAGTTAATCGCTGATGGTAGGTTGTGTTTTTATTTTTAAATATCTACGAGGTACACTGCATGCTTTCTGTGTTGTTTTGTGCAAAACAATATAGCTCCTCTTATTTATCTGTTGGACCGTTCATGTTTAACCTTTCACAAATAGGTTTTATGGCTACTTGTGGCGTACCTTGCTGTCATTCTCGTGGAAGCGCTTGAATTGATTCCTAGACTGTCAATCTTGGTAATACTACTTATCATCATTATCCTAATGCTTAACTTCTTGTAACACATAAAATGTGAGGAACAACCTCTGGCATCCTGTTACTGAGATCTTGTTGGCTTTGTTAGTGACACTTTCTTGTTAGAAACTATTGTTTGCAACAATATAGAGTCCACCTCCTTTGCATCTGAAGCTGTTTCCATTTTACATGATATGAAATTTATTCTATTTTGGAAAAGCTTTTTAATGTTTTTTTTTATGGTTTGTTATAATTTTTAAGTAGGATATGTTGAATTCATCTTAAACTCATCTCATGTTCCTTTTAGGCTGAAATTTACTTATGTGAAATGCTGGGTTGAGATATATGTATGGGATTAGTTGAAGTTCTGTGAACTAGTAGGATAAAATTCTATCTTTAACCTGTCCATGTATTTTCTATTGATGTTCCTATTGATGTTCTGGATATCCTCTTGGCTTGCTAGAATAGCAAGTTTTATGTTTGTTGGAACTACGTAATTTGGTGGAGAGAAACTTGCTGAATCTAAACTACACTCCCCTTTTAGTTGCTTTTCCAACAGTTCTATTCATTCTCATTTCGACATTACTTGTTCTCTTTAGGAAAGAGAAGGCCAAGCTTTTCTTTTGTATGGATCACCTGGGACCGGGAAGTCATACTTAGCCAAGGCTGTTGCTACTGAAGCAGTCTACATTTTTTTATTCAATAAATAAAAGAAAGACAAGTGTATGGTAAAGATATTTACTTATTATTTAAGTAAATATTTAATGTATTTATTATTATTAAATTGATATTATGTGATGAATAAATTAAATTAAGACAAATGTATGGTGCATATGGTGACATGTGCGATACTAATATACATATATTTGTAAAATACATGTATATATACTTATTATATAAGTATATTATTAAATTATATATTATTATTAAGTAAAAGTATATATTATATTTTGGTATCTTTTTGTGTTTGTAATATTTGGATGGAATAATGGCATGATAGAATGTCATTACAATGTTGTAACTTTTGATGTAAAATTTTAAAACATATAGATTATGACATATAAACTAATGAAATCATGTAACTTTTTGTTAATATATGAATATTATGCTTGGATTTGAAATATAATTCTCAAGTTAATTAATTACTTCTAATTTTTTTGTAAAATAATTAAATTATTTGTTTCATAATGATATTTTAGCACATATATGTATTGCGTTTAAAAATAATAAAATAAATTATATATATTTTATATTATTATATATTAAGATTTTTAATTCATATAATAATAATTATATTAAGCATGTTATTAAATTATATTTTTATTAAATTATATTTAATAATAATTATGTTAAAATATGATTAAATTATTTTATTAAATTATTTTCAATAATAACCTTATTAAAATTTAATAACAATAACAATAATCATCTACCTAAAAAAAATTCTGCTAAGGGTATTCTGGTCATTTTAGTTCTTTTCCTTATGCTATTACAACATCATTCCATTCAATCAAACACAAGAATTCTATTACAGCTCTATTCCATTCCATTCATCCAAACAGTTGAATTACTTATTACAGCTCTATTACATTACACCTCTATTCCATTACAGCGAACCAAACGTGCCATTGGAATTTCATGAAAGTTATGTAGCTTTCCTACTAAGCTGTTCTCTTAAATGTTACAGTGCATAATGGTTTCCACAAGTTTGTAGCACTGTCATTTCAATTATTTAGACAAATAAATTATTAACAAAATTTCACTCATAATGACTCTATCTCTTGGGCAATTCATCGGTTGAATCACTCTCAAAGCGAGTACTCAAAGTTGACATCGGTATGAGTTTCCTTTATTTATGCAGCTTAAGATTTGGAATTTTTTTAACTTCATAACTTAAGTGGCGCTATTTTCAGTGGCCATTAGCTTTTATGATTTTTGCACTGCAGATTTTGTCTTCTTTAGCTTCTCATTTTGTTTGCTTTCTTCTGGCAAAGACATTTTCAGGTCAGATCTGTGATTGTTGAATTAAAAGAGCGATTTCAATCTCATTCAATGTATTCGGGGAACAAAGATCACACTTTGTATAGAATCTAAAGTCACTATGTCAAGTTCAATCATGGATGAAATGCACAATGGCAAAGCTCAAAAAGCCGTTGCTATGGACAGTGAAATGGTTGGGGGTGGAAGTGATGGATTAATTGATCTTTGAGCTAGTGTAATGTTATTATGTGGTGTATTACTAATTATACATTTGGATAATATTATTAATTTCTAGTATTAATTTTGGTTTGGAAGCTAATTTATAATTATTCAATCCTTGTTTTTTTATTTTTTAACACAATTACAAATAATTTATTTGACTTTGGTTGTTTTCAATTTATGACGGTTAATATTGTAGCTTAATAATTGAGTATTATTATATATTTAAATTGATTTATTTATTTATAAATAAATCATCATTATAATATATGTAAAAACAATTTAAAATATAAAATTTATTAATATGTATATAAATTTATTAATATATGTAAAAATAATTTTTCAAAAATATTTTCAGAAATTTATCAAACAATGAAAATATTTTATACTGATTTATCCAAACATCGAAAATATTTTCTATAAATTATTTTTAGAAAATAAATTATTTTTCGTAAATCATTTTCGAAAATTATTTTATCGTCAAACAAACGAGCCTAAGTCATTAAACTAAAAAAAATTCAATAATTACATATTTCTTTCTTTTATTTTTTGTGTTAGTATTTAGTATACTGATAATATTTTTTTATATTTCACAAATAACCTTAAAAATTATCATGTGTATCTTTTAAAAAAATATTTTACTATACTCTTATAGAATATTTGTTAACCCGTTAATCCTTTTTGTGTAATCTAAAAACTCGCCATATATTTTTCCTTTTTTTTACAAATAATTAAATTATAAAGAAAAGAAAATGAATCTTGAATTTAATACCAATTAAACTTCAACTAATGAAAATTTTATCGATAAACCCATAGCGAGATTAGCTATTTCTTTTAATTTGACACTAGTTATTATTTAACTAAGTAATGTTAGCCCAACCTAATCCAAAAAGTGCATCTTATGGTCACACCAATTTGAAAGGCATATTGGCACTAAATTTTCTTCTTTCCAACTCTAACATAGCTTGATCCCACCTACCATCAATAATAACAGTAAAAGAAAAAAAAAATTGAAAATGGAGGGTGGGTCTAAAAAGTAGAATGAGGTGTGGTCATGCGGGATCCGAGGTTGGGAAGGGTGGTGGGGCGTGTTATCTTAGTTGGGCTTGAAACGACTAAAATGGGATAGCCGGGAATGGTCCCATTTTGTGATTAGTGTTCGAGGCCCATGCGCCGTTCTTTGTCCTCTGTTTGCTAGACAGTTGAAAACTTCCACACTTTTTAGGATTTCGCATTCAGACACTTTCGCATATACGGCCGTTCATTATCCAATCATTGATTATTTTATCTCCCATTGATTTTACCACTACTCTTTCCAAATCCAATCATAAATACACCAAAAAATAAGGGGGGCGGGAATCAGTGGTTTGTAAGTTATTTATTAACTACATATACCTTACAAAAAAAGTTACATAAGAATTTATCAGCGGTCATTTACATTCAAAAAATAATATAATTTATAATCAAATTAAAATTATCGATTTAATCTATAATTTTATACATAATATATGATTAATAATAAAATTTAACTAAATAAATTTAACTGTTATCATTTGAGCTAAGACTAAAATTTTAAAATTTAAAAACACATAAACTAAAATTAATTAATTTAAAAATTCAAAAGCTAAAATTAACCAAATTAAAGTATAGAAATTAAATCTACAACTTATACATTAAACTTATTCTAAACCCACAAAAATATCTCGCTTAAACTCAACTCGAGTTTAACCCACCAATAAAAATTAGATGGGTTCAACTTTTCAGACCAAGTTGGTTAATCAACTTTTTAGACAAATCTATTTACTCCTAACACTGGAGAAATTAGTTAGAATTCTAGTTAAATGTTAAAGAAAATTACAATTCAGCCAATGAGGCTTGATTAAGATTGATGCTCTCGATTTTTAAGTATTTAAGTTTGAATTGAATCATATGAAGTTATAATTGGTGAGTTTCGCATCTTAACATGTGTGTATATTTAGAGCAGTGTTTTTTGTCTAATTCTTTTCAATGCTTCATCCATTATACTTTGTACTGGTTTGATATTACATTATAATTACTCATATATATATATATATATATATATATATTGTATTTGTCATAGTGAAACTGTCAAAAAAATTTCTTTTGAAGAAAATTTGGTTTTAAGATAATTATTAATTATTTATATCATTAATATAAAATATAAATTTTACATAATTATGCATTTTATTGGTTAATTTAGATACAATAAAATTTTTATATCATTATAATTTTAAGTTGTAACTTAATTTCTAAATTTCAAAAAAATCCAATAAAATGAAATAAAAGTACAAAAATTAAAAGGTTTAAAATATGAGGGAAAAAAAATACATTCTAAACGAATTTCTGTCCAATATTGGATGGAAGCTTGTCGAAATTAATTTCATCAGTAATTCATTGAAAATAAATCTATCTTTGACGAAACTAAGAAAAATCATTTAAAAAACATATATAAATAATATTTAGGATTTTTATTGAGTTAGTGTTGCCTATTAACGAGTTACAATTTAGTTGTGAATTTACTAAAATTTATTATTTATACAAAATAATAAATATTATTTTTAGAGTATTTTTGTATTTTTATATTTTATACAAAATCTAAAAGTACATGTATATGTAAGAATTTGGATAGATGATATCATAACTGTCATTCAACTTTACCATTTCAACAAAAGCTATTGTTGATACATAATAGCAACGAAAGTGGAGAAGGTGGGGACAGTGTTGAAGGAGGTCGATTTACCTATTCTAGAATTGGGAGTTGGACAGGTAGAGGGACTAAAGATGAATGCTTAATGTATTAGGGATTTTAGTGGAGAGGAGTCCTCCTACAATGTTGATACCTTTGGGTATTTATAGGAGAGTAAGAGTTCATATCCAATTATTCCTCTCAGTAGGTCTTGGGTGGTGTAACACCCTTCACATGAGTCCGTTGCCGGATTAGGGTCACCAGGTATTACCAAACACAAGTGCAGATTCAAACATTCACACGAGTCAAATTCATATATATATATAAAGCAAATAGCTAATTAATATTAATCATACATTCTTATTTATATTATATATATAGATCGTACCTCTAAATTTACCCGTAACCATATCATGTATCTAGTCATATTATCAAGCAAATAAACATGCCACAAGCTATACAATTTATACATACTTTACAAAACACATAATTCAAATCATATGCATATCATCTTAATAATATTCAATACCTAACAAATATACCCAAATACTAATATTATCCATATATAAACAAGCTTATAACATTTTCATGTGATCAACCAAATCATACTATTTTATAACCGAATGAATACCTAGGCATAGCAAATTTTCACTAATAATTAACAAGTGTATAATAAGTTAAAACTAATAATTTACTTTGAATTAAAGTAGCCATATTGCTATTTGAATGTAGAAACTTAATATTTGAAAATCGTTTAAATTATCGAAAACACTCCGTGTGGTACCAAACCACCGGTGGTGCCAAACCACGGTGTCCAAAGACACAATTGTGTTACCAAAACACCGGTGACCGAAGTCACAAATCAAGTGATGGGGCCAACCCATCGTGTGATACCAAATCACCGGCGGGCGATCCCATATCTCAAAAGTGGGGCCAACCCACGGTGGAATTAACCACGAGGACAAGTCACTATGAGGTGCCAAACCTCCGTGTCCAAGACACGAATGTGATACCAAATCACCGGTGGTTCCAAACCACCGTGTCCAAAGACACAAATCGAATGATGGGGCCAACCCATCGTGTGATACCAAATCACTGGCGTCAATCCCGTATCTCAAAGTGGGGCCAACCCACGGTGGTGCTAAGCCACAGGGACGAGACGCTATGAGGTGCCAAACCTCTGGAGGTACCAAACCTCTGGTGACCGTAGTCACAATGTGTTACCAAAACACTGGTGTCCGTCGACACGAATATCAATCTTCCCCCTCCTCTCATCATACCCATGCAATATGACATAATAATTCGTGTATGCAGTATGTTATGTATGCTAGACATATATCAAATAACGTATGAAACGAATTACCATCATAATCAGAATAATAATATACAAAATAATCAGGTTAACCAACCTCTGAGGTATAACAAAGAAATTTTACCTACCAAGGGTATTTTCGTAATTTACCTACCAAGGGTATTTTCATAATTTACCCACCAAGGGTATTTTCGTAATTTACCCACCAAGGGTATTTTGTAATTTACCCACCAAGGGTATTTTTGTAATTTACCCACCAAGGGTATTTTCGTAATTTACCCACCAAGGGTATTTTCGTAATTTACCCACCAAGGGTATTTTCGTAACTTACCCACCAAGGGTATTTTCGTAATCTACCTACCAAGGGTATTTTCGTAATTTACCCACCAAGAGTATTTTCGTAATTTACCCACCAAGGGTATTTTCGTAATTTTGTACCTGGAATGGCCTTTCTAAAGGTGCGATTAAGCCTTGAGCGACTCAACTACCATTTTCGGTCTTTCTGAGACTTGTTGGGCCTAAAACTCGATTTCGGCCCATTCGAGACCACGCTCGTGTGGCCCACCTAACACAAATCTATCCACGTATATAAGTTCCACCTAGTCTAGTTCACTATATACTATATCATCATACAATTTATTCCAATTGGGCTCACGGGCCCATTGGGCCCACTTCACCATCGCAGCATTGGCATTTCAACCCACAAGAATACTATTGATGGCCTCAACTATCGCGTTGAAGCCCTACACGCTTCCTTGCGCTCGTGGTGCTACTATTGCCGTGGAATGAAGCTTCCGGCATTCTTTGCTCTACAACTAGAGTGAGAGTTACACACCGATAGGACTCTGGTGCTAAACCGCGCACTGCGACCACTCCTGTGCCCAACGCCCACCAAGGTATGTTAACCCTTCTCCTGGCATGCTCTTTATATAGCTAGCTCTTCACCTTCATTCCTTGTATCTTTTCGATGTGGGATCCCTTCGTCGGTAGAGTTTAAATTCAACTGAAACTCTTACCGTCCACTCCGCAAAATAAATACTCCCTTGCTTCTCATGAGATTCGAACCCAGGCTCCCTTATAACATAATCCACCTTTGCTAGCCACTTTACCAACTAGCTCTTTGTGCCTCAAACCATGCGTAATTAAATATAACCCTATGGCCAAGGTCTAAATTCATTTAATAAAATAATCTAAAAGGAATGCAAACGCTACAACTAGAACCTTGGACCTCCTTCCTTCCTTGTGGCGTCACTTTGCCACTACACCACACACACCACTTGTGTCATTTTCCTCCACATTTTATTCTTAAGGCCTACCCGCCAACCTCCAATGTTTTTTCACCTAAAACCAAAATTTTCCCAAAGCTAATATTTGATCCGGGACTTCATGAAGCCCCTAACCTTCAAAATCACTTATCTAAAGGTCCAACTTGCACTTAAGCCGATCTCCTATTCTCCAAAAAATTTTAAGCGCTACTACGCCTAAGGCCCATTGGGCCCAATCCTACTAGGCCTAATTTCAGGATGTTACAAATCTACCTCCTTAAAGAAATTTCGTCCTCGAAATTTCCAACTAACTAACAATCACACTTCCTAACCTACCACACTACGCTCACGCACACACTCGATCTAATAACACTAATAAACCAAATCTCAAAACTTCTTTCTCATAACTAGATAACTAAACACAAAAGCAAATCGACATTTATACATACAATTTCTATATCCAAACCAAGACACACAAAATAAATACCAAAAATACAAATCATAACATTGTCTTAACAAACATAAAATAAGGGAACTTACGGATTTGGGTGCGGAGACTCAAGGTGCCATACTTGAAACAACATGTATTTTCAAACAAACTTTTTTGAACCCCATAACCCACAAGTAGAGTTTTTGAAACACAGCTCGATACAAATTGTAACACCCCAAACCCGGTCAATACGCCTACGATAGAATCGGTATGTCCTTGAGGAAAATATTTTGAAGAAAAATGAGTTAACGATTAAATTTTTGTGAAAAACCCTTTGAAATTCTATATTTGTAGAAATCAAGTGTATAATAAGTTAAAACTAATAATTTACTTTGAAATTACGTAAAACTTTAAAATAAATGAATAAATCATAGGTTAGAAAACGTTTATATCATTTTAAGAAAACTCAAATTTAATACTTTGAAAACCATTTGCATTTGAATGTAGAAACTTAATATTTGAAAATCGTTTAAATTATCGAAAACACTCAAGTTGTTAAAATTATCAAATGATTTATGTTGCAGATGGTAACGTTTTAAAAACCATCGCGTTGTGTAGTTTAGAAAACTTTGTGCTCAATTTATGCTCATAATCAAGAAATTTATAAACCATATTTTAAACATATTCAAAGCATAAATATAATCCAAAATCATAATTTAAGAGGCCTTATTACAACTTAAATAAATATAAAACCAAATTTAAATAAATTAAAGTTCTCAAACCAAAGTTCACGTAGAACCCAAATTTATTGCATGGCCTCCTCGAGTTCATCCACTCCATTTCCGCGATCTCACGAATCACTGAAAATATAAGGGGAAGGTGAGTCACCAAGACTCGATGCATATTCCTCTCCGGTAAATGCCACATACTTACACAATTTATAACAAAGCAATACATATGCATAATGCACCCAACCTAGCCATCCATAACTCCTTTTCTACCCGTGTGGTACCAAACCACGGTGGTGCCAAACCAACGGTGTCCAAAGACACAATTGTGTTACCAAAACACTGGTGACCAAGTCACAAATCAAGTGATGGGGCCAACCCATCGTGTGATACCAAATCAGCGCGAGCGATCCCATATCTCAAAAGTGGGGCCAACCCACGGTGGAATTAACCACGAGGACAAGTCACTATGAGGTGCCAAACCTCGGTGTCCGAAGACACGAATGTGATACCAAATCACCGGTGGTTCCAAACCACCGTGTCCGAAGACACAAATCGAATGATGGGGCCAACCCATCGTGTGATACCAAATCATGGCGTCAATCCGTATCTCAAAGTGGGGCCAACCCACGGTGGTGCTAAGCCACGGGGGACGAGGGCGCTATGAGGTGCCAAACCTCGGAGGTACCAAACCTCTGGTGACCGTAGTCACAATGTGTTACCAAAACACCGGTGTCCGTCGACACGAATATCAATCTTCCCTCCTCTCATCATACCCATGCAATATGACATAATAATTCGTGTATGCGTTATGTTATGTATGCTAGACATATATCAAATAACGTGTGAAACGAATTACCATCATAATCGAATAATAATATACAAAATAATCAGGTTAACCAACCTCTAAAGGTATAATGATAATTTTACCTACCAAGGGTATTTTCGTAATTTACCTACCAAGGGTATTTTCATAATTTACCCACCAAGGGTATTTTAAATTTACCCACCAAGGGTATTTTGTAATTTACCCACCAAGGGTATTTTGTAATTTACCCACCAAGGGTATTTTAAGTAATTTACCCACCAAGGGTATTTTCAGTAATTTACCCACCAAGGGTATTTTCAGTAACTTACCCACCAAGGGTATTTTCGTAATCTACCTACCAAGGGTATTTTAGTAATTTACCCACCAAGAGTATTTTAGTAATTTACCCACCAGGGTATTTTCGTAATTTTGTACCGAATGGCCTTTCTAAAGGTGCGATGTAAGCCTTGCGACTCAACTACCATTTTCGGTCTTTCTGGATTTGTTGGGCCTAAAACTCGATTTGGCCCATTCGAACCCTGCACTCGTGTGGCCCACCTAACACAAATCTATCCACGTATATAAGTTCCACCTAGTCTAGTTCACTATATACTATATCATCATACAATTTATTCCAATTGGGCCTACGGGCCCATTGGGCCCACTTCACCCCATCGCATTAAGCATTGAACCCACAAGAATACTATTGATGGCCTCAACTATCGCGTTGAAGCCCTTAATTCGCCTATCACATTATACACATAAATAAGATCTAACCTTAAACTATCAAATTGACCATCAAATATCGACATTATACATCATGACATATACCTATTTATACCATTTCATATATCCAAACCTATGCTTTCACATTGTGACCGAACATGCCATATATATTATAACATTTTCTACTCAATATAAACTTGAATAAATCACTTCAATAACAGTTCTTTCTAAATCCATGAATCAAACACATTCACATGTATACAAACGTTAACCTCTCAATTGAACCCTTATAATACGAACTTCATAATGTCACCAACCAAAAGACCTTGCACAATTAACTTCATTCGATAACTATCTTCACATTTTGGTCAAACCATATGAACATCAATTCTAAAAATGTATTATTCACTATACTGATATAATGAGTTAATTACTAATCAGATGAATGATATGAATGTCATGATGATTAACTATACATCCATTCATGCAACCTCACATTACCGATTATACTACCATAAAGAACATGCATCATTGCCAGTTACATTTAAGATCAAAGTATCTTACCTTAGCCATTTTCGCATGGCTATACTTAAATACAAAATAAAACTCATTGGTTTTAAACTTAGTCTAACCTATACATGCCTTTGGTTCAAAAACTAAGCTTATAAGTACCAAAACAAGTTGATAGTGTGGATGACTTCGCTGATGAGCTCGTAGCTTGATCAAAATCTATAAAACAGAATTACAAATTCACAGAGTAAGCTACTTAGCTTAGTAAGCCTTAAGCAATTAGTACAATATAATCAACCATTCATTATTATACCCTACTTATTTTATAACATTAATTTAAACACATAATACACATTGATCATAGTAGCCAAATACCATCAATTTAATAGGTACCAGGTTAAACTTAATTCCATACAATCGAATATACACATAATTATAGAATTAATTCCACATATCTGAATACTTATCCATAAAATTTCCATATGGCCGAATATACTTATGTATCCATACACATACAGTCATTGATTACTCAAATGTTGGCCAATGAACAACATCAAATCGATATCAAATTATCCACATGTCCAAAATACCAAATGCATAATATATTATCTATAACTTACTTAATCAATAAACATCACATATAATCATATACTTAAGTCAATACATACCTTATGGCCAAATAATCTAATTCACATGAATAAGCTTTAGCTTTTTCATTTGTCACCATAACTCCGCCATTTTGTGAGCATAGTCTCGTATTATAAATCACCGGTATTAAGCTTGCTAAGCAACAAAGCCTGAAACACACACCAGCATTAAGCCTGCTAGACCCGAGGTCTAAAATTTAATCACCGACATTTAGCCTGCTAGGCAATAAGCCCGATACACTTCATCCAAGACAAGGCACGCTAGGCTCGAAGCTGATACACTTCACCAAAGACAAGGCTCGCTAGGCTCAAGGCCGAATATTGATATTATTCAACCATCTCATACACATTACATATTACCAATATCACATATATCACACATAATTCATATTACTATCACATATCAAATTCAAATAAATTTAACTACATTTCATTATTAAAACACTTATCACATTCGGCTTTGGCCAAATTCACAATTATAAATTCAAAATTCAGCATGTAATCCAGGTTATAACCAATATTAACGGTAATAAATTGCTTAAAGACTTACCTCGGATGTCATCGGATGACAAAAACCTACTATTCGATAATTTTCGCTTTTCCCCGATCCAAGACCGTTTTTCTTTGTTCTTGATCTAAACATATTCAATTTAAGCTCATTCAAACACATTTCATTACAATTTAATCCAAAAACACCTAAATGGGCAAATTACCATTTTGCCCCTAAAATTTCACACTTTTACAATTTAGTCCTATTTGCATAAAACACAAAATATGCAAAATCTCACACCACATAGTTAGGCCGAATCTTTCACATGACCATATAAGTCCATACATTTCATTTGTTTTGCAATTTAGCCCCTAAAAATTTATTTTTACCATTTAGCGCAAAATACTCAATTTCATCAAAAATCCAAAAACAAAACATATAAATCTATCACATATATTTTATAATCCATCGTTAAATAACATAAACAATCAACTATCAACAATGGCTCAACTCAAAATTTTCATCAAATTCAAAAATTAAAACATGGGTCTTGAACATTTCTAAGCAACGATCTCAAAAACGTAAAAATTATCAAAAACCGAACAAGAACTAACCTTTAATTTTGCTTAATAGAAGCCGAATGTGAGAAAGCTTCAAAAACTTTTCTTTCCTTTTTATTTTCGGTGGAAACAATGTATGAATGAATCCCACTATCATGTTTCTTTTAGTTTAATATAATTATATCTTATAAAATAAATATAATATAACATTTTAACTAATAAAATTAATAACATAAAGAAACATGTTATAAACCATGTTGCCGTCCACTTTGAATAATAATGGACTAGTTGTCCTTTAAGGACTTCACTTAAATAAAGCCATCTCAATTTAGCCAATAATCAATTAAGAGGCCACTTTTATCAATTATGCAATTTAGTCCTTTTGTCAAATTAAACACACATATAGTCAATTTAATTCACAAAAATTTAGCACATGATAATTCACATATCAACAACACAAAAAATAATATTAAAATATTAATTGGACTCGAATTTGTGGTCTCGAAACCACTGTTCTGATTAGGGTCAAATTTGGACTGTTACAACTCTCCCCCCTTAGGGATTTTCGTCCCCGAAAATCTTACCAGTAAACAGAGTCGGATATTGTTGTCTCATTGAATCCTCAGGCTCCCACGTAGCCTCTTCTATACCATGACTATTCCATAATACTTTTACTAACGAAATTTTCTTGTTTCTCAACTCTTTTACTTCACGAGCTAAGATATGAATCGGTTCCTCCTCGTACATCATATCAGATCGAATTTCAATTTCAGACGGGGCAATCACATGTAGCGAATCAGATCTATATTTACGAAGCATCAAAACATGAAATACATTGTGTATCTTTTCTAGTTCAAAAGGCAATATTAATCTATAAGCAACAGGCCCGACACGTTCAATGATCTCATACAGTCCAATGAACCTCAGACTTAATTTGCCTTTATGTCCAAATTGAAGCACTTTCTTCCACGGAGAAACTTTCAAAAATACCCGATCTCTGACCTGAAACTCAATGTCTTTACGTTTCAAATCCGCGTATGACTTTTGACGATCTGATGCAACTTTTAAACTATCTCGAATCACTGCCACTTTCTGTTCAGTTTCTTTAATCAAATCAACCCTGTGTATCTTGTTTTCATTGAGCTAGGTCCAGTACAATGGTGTACGACACTTGCGGCCGTACAAAGCTTCGTAGGGTGCCATTTTGATACTAGATTGAAATCTATTATTGTAAGCAAATTCAATCAAGGGTAAGTATCGTTCCCATGTACCTTCAAACTTAATGATACAACATCTCAACATATCCTCAAGTATCTGAATGATTCGTTCGAATTGACCATCTGTCAGTGGATGAAAAGCTGTGCTAAAGTGTAGTTTGGTACCCAAAGCATCTTGCAATTTCTTCCAAAACCGTGACGTGAATCTCGGGCCTCTATTCGAAACAATGGAAATCGGCACACCATGCAATCTCAAAATTTGAGATACATATAACTCAGCAAGCTTATCAAGCAAAAAGTCCGTACGAACTGGAACAAAGTGAGCTGATTTGGTTAGTCTATCCACTATAACCCAAATTGCATCTTTCTTGCTCGGTGTCATAGGCAAGCCGGACACAAAATCCATAGTAATTCTGTCCCATTTCTATTCAGGTATCATGATCGGCTGAAGTGACCCAGAATGCATTTGATGTTCAGCCTTTACCTGTTGACAAACTAAACACTTCGAGACAAAATCAGATATGTCTCGTTTCATACCAGGCCACTAATAGAACTGTTTCAAATTATTATACATTTTCGTGCTACCCGGATGTACAGACAATCGACTATTGTGAGCTTCATTCAATATCATCTGAAATAAATCTAAATTCCTCGGAACACACATTAAGTCTTTGAACTTCAAACAGTCATTCTCATCTATTCGAAACTCTGACTCAACATTGCTTTCACACTAAACTCGTCTTGCTAACAAATCTTTGTTAAATTTCTAGCCATCACAAATTTGTTGAATAAACAACGGTCTCACTTTTAATTCTGCTAATATCGAACCATCATCAGACGTAACTATATACACGTTCAACGCACGAAGAGCAAATAATGATTTTTGACTTAAAGCATCCGCAACAATATTGGCTTTCCCCGGATGATAGTCAATCACTAATTCGTAATCTTTCAACAGTTCTAACCATCTGCGTTGTCGCAGGTTCAAATCTTTCTGTGTCATTAAATACTTTAAACTTTTGTGATCAGAATAAACATGACATTTTTCACCGAACAGATAATGACGCCAAATCTTTAACGCGAATACAATAGCTGCTAGCTCTAAATCATGTGTCGGGTAATTTCTTTCATGCGGTTTCAATTGTCTCGAAGCATAGGCTACGACTTTTCCTTCCTCCATCCAAGCGCAACCCAAACCATTCAAAGAAGCATCACTATAAACAACAAATTCTTTTCCCGATTTTGGCTAAACTAACATTAGAGCCTCGGTCAAAAGAGCTTTCAACTGATCGAAACTTTTCTGACATTTTTTCGTCCATTCGAACTTAACATGTTTCTGTAATAGCTTTGTCAAAGGTGTGGCTATCATAGAAAAACCTTTCATGAATCATCTGTAGTAACCAGCAAGTCCCAGAAAGCTTCGAATTTTAGAAACATTTTTCGGTGGTTTCTAATCAAGTATAGCCGATATTTTATTTGGATCAACCCAAATGCCTGATGCTGAAACAACGTGACCCAAGAAATTGACCTCATTCAACCAGAACTCACACTTACTAAACTTTGCATACAACAGTTTATCTCGGAAAGTTTGTAGCACAAGTCTCAAGTGCTCAGCATGCTTGGTTTCATCTCTGGAGTAGATCAGAATATCATCTATAAACACTACCACAAACCGATCCAAATACTGTCTGAAAATCTGATTCATCATATCCATAAAAACAGCAGGTACATTAGTAAGTCCAAAAGGCATAACCAAAAACTCATAATGCCCGTACCTCGTTCTAAAAGCAATCTTTGGCACATCGGAATCTCTGACTCGCAATTGATAATAACCCGATCTCAAATCTATCTTTGAAAACACTAAAGCCCCTTTCAATTGATCAAACAAGTCGTCAATCCGAGGCAACAGGTATTTATTCTTTATAGTCACCTTATTTAGTTGTCAATAATCAATGCACATTCGCATAGTCCCTCTTTCTTTTTCACAAATAGAATTGGTGCTCCCCAAGGAGAGAAACTCGGTCATGCAAAGCCCCTATCTGTTAATTCTTACAACTGTGCTTCAACTCTTTTAATTCTGTAGGTGCCATCTTATACGGAGCTATTGAAATCGGAGTCGTCCCCGGTACTAATTCAATGCCAAACTCTATTTCTCAAACTGGTGGTAAACCCGGTAATTCTTCAGGAAACACATCTGGGTACTCACACACAACTGGCACGGATTCAATCTTCTTCTCAATTACTTTACTATCAAGCACATAGGCCAAATAGACTTCATACCCTTTTCTCATATACTTTCGAGCTAACATCGAAGATATTACTGCTGGTAACCCATTCAGGTCATTAGATTCAATCCGGATAATTTCACCGTTCTGACATCTCAAATCAATGGTCTTTCTTTTGCAATTAACAACAGCATCATGCAAAGTCAACCAGTCCATTCCCAAAATTATATCGAACTCATCAAAAGGAACAACATCAAATCAGCTGGGAAGCATGAATCCCGAATCATCAACGGACAACTTTTACACACTTTATCAACCAGAACGCACCGACCCAAGGGGTTTGATACTCTAATCACAAACTCAGTAGACTCAACAAGTAGAGTCTTATTGGATACTAATGCTTCACACAGGTAAGAATGAGTCGAACCAAGATCAATCAATGCAACAACAATAGTATCATAAAGAGTGAAAGTACCGGTAATAACATTTGGGGAAGAAGCATCCTCACGAGCACGTATAGCATATGCTCTAGTAGGTGCACGAGCCTCTGATCGAACTGTAGTATCTTTGGTTCCTTTTTGACTGCCACTTACATTTCCCGAATGCCTAGGTGGTCTACCACGCACTGGTATATTGCTCGGTCTTGTATTCTAAGCAATATTTTGCTCGACTAGCATTGGGCACTCCTAGATAAAATGATCCAACGATCCACATTTAAAACAGGACTGATCACGGAATCTACAACTCCCAAAATGCCATTTCCCACCATGCTTGCACTCTACCCGGTTCTGTTGAATATTACCAACACTGGCCATCGAAGTAGCTCGGGAACCCATAGGAGGTCGATCTCGTCTAGAGAAGTCTGAAGTAGCTTTATGTCGACTAGATTCATCTTTGAACTTCTTCGATACAGAATGAAAGGTTTTACTTGATGATCTTTTACGAATGTCTCTAGCTTCAGATTCGACTTTTCTTTTCTCTTTCCCAAGATCTTCAGCTTTACAAGCTCGTTCAACAAGTACCACGAACTCTTTAATCCCGAGTATGCTGACTAGCAACTTAATATCTTCATTCAGATAGTCTTCAAACCTTTTACACATAGTAGCTTCAGTTGACACACATTCACGGGCATATCGGCTCAGTCTAACAAATTTCCGTTCATACTCAGTCACAGTCATTCGACCTTGTTTCAATTCCAGAAATTCTTTTCGTTTTTGATCAATGAATCTCTGACTGATATATTTCTTACGGAACTCAGTCTGAAAGAAATCTCAAGTCACTTTTTGTTTCAGAACTACCGATACTAGTGTATTCCACCAGTGATATGTGGTGTCTCGTAATAGGGATATAGCACACTTCAAGCATTCATCTGGAGTACATGATAGCTCGTCGAGCACACGGATAGTATTATCAAGCCACAGCTCAGCTCGTTCTGCGTCGTCATCATCATTAACTTTAAATTCTTTGGCCCCGTGTTTCTTGATTTTATCAACGGAAGGCCTGTTAGATCTCATTGGATCTATCATCGGAGGTGCTGAAGGTATCGAAGATGAATTATTCGGGGGTGGAGGTTGTTACACAACCGGATTAGTCCGGATGTATTATGTAAACCATCCGTTCATCATCTGGTAGAAGGCTTGCTTAGCCTCCCCCTCATGGCTACCCGGATAGGTCGAGAGTCTACCAGTGCAATCTCATGTGCGGGATTAGGAGCTATGCTATCGACATCATCAGCTACGGCTCTGTTAGGATCCATTTACTATATTAAAACACAATTCAAATGTCAGAAGTCACCACACTATCGTATTATAAAATTAAGGCATGTATAGCTAGAATCACCCACGCTACGGTAGTCCTAGAATCGACTAAACCGTAAGCTCTGATACCAATCAAAAGTAACACCCTTCACCCGAGTCCGTCGCCGGATTAGGGTCACCAGGTATTACCAAACACAAGTGCAGATTCAAACATTCACACGAGTCAAATTCATATATATATAAAGCAAATAGCTAATTAAAATTAATCATACATTCTTATTCATATTATATATATAGATCATACCTCTAAATTTACCCGTAACCATATCATCTATCTAGTCATATTACCAAGAAAATAAACATGCCACAAGCTATACAATTTATACATACTTTACAAAACACATAATTCAAATCATATGCATACCATCTTAATAATATTTGAATACCTAACAAAAATAGCCAAATACTAATATTATCCATATATAAACAAGCTTATAACATTTTCATGTGATCAACCAAATCATACTATTTTATAACCGAATGCATACCTAGGCATAGCAAATTTTCACTAATAATTAACTCAATTAAAGTAGCAATATTGCTATTAATTCGCCTATCACATTATACATATAAATAAGATCTAACCTTAAACTATCAAATTGGCCATCAAATATCGAAACATATACATAATGACATATACCTATTTATACCATTTCATATATCCAAACCTATGCTTTCACATTGTGACCGAACATGCCATATATATTATAACATTTTCTACTCGATATAAACTTGAATAAATCACTTCAATAACACTTCTTTCTAAATCCATGAATCAAACACATTCACATATATACAAACGTTAACTTCTCAATTGAAACCCTTATAATACGAACTTCATAATGTCACCAACCAAAAGACCTTGCACAATTAACTTCATTCGATAACTATCTTGACATTTAGGTCAAATAATGAGTTAATTACTAATCAGATAAATGATATGAATGTCATGATGATTAACTATACATCCATTCATGCAACCTCACATTACCGATTATACTTCCATAAAGAACATGCATCATTGCCAGTTACATTTAAGATCAAAGTATCTTAACTTAGCCATTTTCGCATGGCTATACTTATATACAAAATAAAACTCCTTGGTTTTAAACTTAGTCTAACCTATACATGCCTTTGGCTCAAAAACTAAGCTTATAAGTACCAAAACAAGTTGATAGTGTGGATGACTTCGCTGATGATCCCTTGAGCTTGTAGCTTGATCAAAATCTATAAAAAAAAATGACAAATTCACAAAGTAAGCTACTTAGCTTAGTAAGCCTTAAGCAATTAGTACAATATAATCCACCATTCATTATTATACCCTACTTATTTTATAACATTAATTTAAACACATAATACACATTGATCATAGTGGCCAAATACCATCAATTTAATAGGTACCAGGTTAAACTTAATTCCATACAATCGAATATACACATAATTATAGAATTAATTCCACATATCCGAATACCTATCCATAAAATTTCCATATGGTCGAATATACTTATGTATCCATACACATACAGTCATTGATTACTCAAATGTTGGCCAATGAACAACATCAAATCGGTATCAAATTATCCACATGTCCAAAATACCAAATGCATAATACATTATCTATAACTTACTTAATCAATAAACATCACATATAATCATATACTTAAGTCAATACATACCTTATGGCCAAATAATCTAATTCACATGAATAAGCTTTAGCTTGTTCATTTGTCACCATAACTCCGCCATTTTGTGAGCATAGTCTCAGATATAAATCACCAAGATTAAGCACGCTAGGCAACAAAGCCTCAAACACACACCAAAGATTAAGCCCTGCTAGACACGAGGTCCGAAATTTAATCACCGACATTTAGCACGCTAGGCAATAAGCCCGATACACTTCACTCAAGACAAGGCACTCTAGGCTCAAGTCTGACATACTGATTCAAGACAAAGCTCGCTAGGCTCAAGCTTAATATTGATATTATTCAACCATCTCATACACATTACATATTACCAATATCACATATATCACACATAATTCATATTACTATCACATATCAAATTCAAATAAATTTAACTACATTTCATTATTAAAACACTTATCACATTCGGCTTTGGCCAAATTCACAATTATAAATTCAAAATTCAGCATGTAATCAAGGTTATAACCAATATTAACGGTATTAAATTGCTTAAAAACTTACCTCGGATGTCAAAAATCTATTATTCGATAATTTTCGCTTTTCCTCAATCCAAGTCCGTTTTTCTTTATTCTTGATCGAAACATATTCAATTTCAGCTCATTCAAACACATTTCATTTCAGTTTAATCCAAAAACACCTAAATGGGAAAATTACCATTTTGCCCCTAATATTTCACACTTTTACAATTTAGTCCTATTTGTACAAAACACAAAATATGCAAAATCTCACCACCACATAGTTAGGCCAAATCTTTCACATGACCATATAAGTCCATACATTTCATTTGTTTTGCAATTTAGCTCCTAAAAATTTATTTTTACCATTTAGCCCAAAATACTCAATTTCATCAAAAATCCAAAAACAAAACATATAAATCTATCACATATATTTTATAATCCATCCTTAAATAACATAAACAACCAACTATCAACAATGGCTCAACTCAAAATTTTCATTAAATTCAAAAATTAAAACATGGGTCTTGAACATTTCTAAGCAATAATCTCAAAAACGTAAAAATTATCAAAAACCGAACAAGAACCAACCTTTAATTTTGCTTACTAGAAGCCGAATGTGAGAAAACTTCAAAAACTTTTCTTTCCTTTGTATTTTCGGTGGAAAAAATGTATGAATGAATCCCACTATCATGTTTCTTTAAGTTTAATATAATTATATCTTATAAAATAAATATAATATAACGTTTTAACTAATAAAATAACATAAAGAAACATGTTATAAACCATGTTGCCGTCCACTTTGAATAATAATGGACTAATTTTCCTTTAAGGACTTCACTTTAATAAAGCCATCTCAATTTAGCCAATAATCAATTAAGAAGCCACTTTTACCAGTTATGCAATTTAGTCCTTTTGTCAAATTAAACACTCAGACAGTCAATTTAATTCACAGAAATTTAGCACATGCTAATTCACATATCAGTGACACATAAAATAATATTAAAATATTATTCAGACTCGGATTTGTGGTCCCAAAATCACTGTTTCGATTAAGGTCAAATTTAGACTGTTACAAGTGGCCCAACGGAGGGCCCAACTAGGTCCAAGTTGAGGTAAGTATATAACAATAGTCTCCTTAGTCAAAAGGTAGGTTATAAAATGATTGTGCCTTTAGACCATCTGCAAGTGTCTCCTTATCTACTAGCTTAATGTAAATAAAATAACAAGTGGTTAATTGGAGTGGTTCACCCTTATAAGGAGAAGATCCATCCCTAGTGAAGGGAAAGTGTAGAAGTGCTTCCATTTTAAAATTCCTAGAAAATTCAATTTGTGATTCGATGGGAGGTATAATGATTCTCGAGTGGTCCTGTCCTCAAGGAGGGTTTATCCGTTAATAGCAAATGGCTTAGTAGTGGGTTCCTAAGGGTGGTTAAGGATGGATAGTCCTTTTCATGGGGGCACGAGGCACGCAGGTTGTCAGTTACTAAGTGATCATCTGGATGGTACAAAGTGGATGGTCGTTCACGGCTATCGCTTTGGTTGTTTCTCATGTTGTTATGTGTCCCAATCCAATGGTGGTATAACAATAGTTCCCCCCAATCAAGAGGTAGGTTATAAAGTGACCTTGCCTTGAAACCATTTGCAAGTTAGCTTTAAGGATGGTAGTTGTTGCAAATAAGGTAACGAGATAAAAGGTACAATTATAGTCCCAACAACCTAGGAGTATACGATGTATTGCAAGGTTATTGAAATGCATGCATACCTTTTTTAATAACACATTGGCGGATGGTACTTTTATTCGTAGTTGACTTGTACAAGTTTTGCTTTGTGATTTGGTGGGTGGTATGCCCATTGGCTCGGCGATCAAAAAATGTATAATGTATACTCGAGTGGTGTATTTTTCAATTAAAGAATCCAAATTTATACAATAGAGATGTGTCATATGTATATTGTGGATGCAATAACTAGACATGTAAAATAAAAGAGGTTCAAGCCATCCATTGGCAATATAAAAGGTAAGAGGTGCGACTTGTTTGTTGGTAATACAAAATATAAGAAATGCATACTATCCATTGGCATAACAAAAACATACTATATGTTTGTGATATAAAATTTAAGCATTGCAAAATCGTTCATTGATGATATAAAATGCAAGAAGCATAAATCATCTATTGACAATATAAAATGGAATAAGTGTAAATCATTCATTAGTGATGTAAAATGAAATAGAAGGGAGGGATTAAATTAAAAAGAAAATAAATATAACTTTGATGCCTAAAGAGCAATATAACCAAACCTCTAAAGAGAGCCTATAGCTCATTGTTTATCACTTTCTTAACTATCTCATGCAACAAATGAGAAAATACTAGCTTATTTATAGTTTTCCTATGTCGGTTTATCCTTGTCATTTTAATTAGATACATGCATGTATTATTATTTTAATTAAATTATAGATAAGCTTAATACTAGATAAAGATAATAATAGATGGTGATAAACTTAAAAGTTCTCTACATACTCTCTTTTAAATTTATATATAAAGGAGCTATATATTATTTAAATAGAACAAGAATAGAATTTAATAGAATTCTCTAATTTCTAATTCAAATTTCAATCCTAAAGCTAAAATATTAATAATAAATAAACAGAGCTCTTGTTCTTATTCAAAATGTAGCGTGATCTTTAACCAATTTCGCTTCAATATAATTACCGAGAGTAAGCGCTTATAACTGTTTCCAATACTCAGTGGCTTGATCGAACCAAGCCTCCGCTATTTCAGAATCCCCCTGTCGAATGGCCTATTCTCCCCGGTCAAAATAGGCGGTTCAATTCCTTCCTTTAGAACCGTACTTGAGAGTTTCCTACCTCATACGGTTTGGCAGTCAATTATTTTGGTGTCCCATTTTTTTACCCTACCAAATATCCAATTGAATGAGATTTCTCATAAATCTGTCGATTTGTCTCGGGTTAACCAAAAGGGTTTAATTACATGAGTTTAAGCTAATGCAGCAAACAAAATCCAAACCATATGTCTTATAAATGTAATGACATATGACATGTATCTATTTCAATTTACAATTACTTATATGAATGAATCTTAAGCCGCAGAAATACCACCATTTTTTAAATAAATTATTTATATAAATTTCATATTACAAGCACGACTGTTAGGCCCCTAGGCATGATTTAGTAAGTTACCAATTCCAACCAAGGCAGATTCTAACAATTATAACTTTATCTCTATTCCAGCAATAAACTTACATATAAACAAAACATGGTAGAATAATCAAAACCTAAATCATGCAAGCTCATTTGATAAACTACACGAACCAACAGTAAAAATGCACCCTAATTATAAGACTCAACTATAAACAATCTTCTTTAAAAAAAACTATAAACAATCTTGCAAAGTAAAAACTACCCTTTAATTATAAAACGTGGGAATCATTATTAAAAATTATTTACCACTATTGAATTGGGTGATTGGATGCTTTCCTACCCAGCCCGTGACATTATTTCTACTTTTGTTTATACTTAAAATTACTTGAAACCCATAAGCAACGATGGTCTTTGTGAGCCATCCAACAGTGCCACTAGCAACCAATTCCTTTACAAATTAAGGCATCAATTCTGCAATCTTGTCAAAGAGCGGTAAAAGTAAATAGATTTAACACCCGGTTTCCAACAAACCTAGAAACTTGAAATAATTGGAGGACTAAATTGAAAGAGACCGCAAGTTGGCGACCTTTATTGAAAGTAAACGGGAAAGCTCGAAACAGAATTAAACATAGTTGAGAACCAAACCTAGTTCTGTTAGAATGGAACAAGCTAGTTCCATTATGGGAGACATAATGATTGAGAATACACGGTTCTCATAAGGTTGGTAATAGCACGGGAAGGGTTATAAATAGCTGGGAAACGACTTCCCAAGGATGATTTTCTTCTTGAATTAGTTTCATTTTCTCTTCTTCATTTTCTTCGATTATTTTAAAAGAAGAGGAGGCCATGGAAGGTTCTGCATGGAGCAGACTCCATAAGGATAGAGTTGGAAAAGTAGGGAAACCAACAAGTTGGTAAGGTTCTTATCCTTTCTGCGTATGTAAAAAATAAGAAAATGAAGTTATGGACTTCAGAACCACTTTAAGGGTTCTACATGTTTATAACCCATGATTTTTGGTTGTAATGTTTAGCTACCAGGACAACGAAAGCTTTAGCGTTTGAGAAAGGTAAGCTATAAAATGATTAAACTTCAGGTGAGTTCCTAAAACTCCATAGACGTTATGATTTATGTCGTTTGAGTATGCCATATTTGCATAAGCATGAAATATATGATATGTGCATGCAATGCATGATTGTATTAAAAACCGGCATGGGATAGACGAAGTTAGAAAAGGAAATGAAGAGTGACCCTATTAGATACCGTCTTGGGTTAATTTCCAGGCTTTGCGAAGGAACACTGCAATGTTCAAGCATCAAGGTTAGATGGTGTAAAGGAGGTAATGGGAGGAGGATTTGGGTAATATAAATTATAAAAAGGTATTTACCGCGACAGTGGTATTGACTAGTCTTTCGGGTGACACCATGACAATAGTATATCACGTAAGACCATGGATGAAAGATGCCATGGCGACACGATACAAAGTATAAGGTATATAGTGTGAGACCATAGATGAAAGATGTTACAGTAGCTAGGTATGGTGAGTAAGACCATGGATGAAAGACTCCATGGCATCCACAAAAATAGTCTATTGGGATAATAAACACAAATAAAGTCTGCCTGGATAGTAAACACGAGGTAAGTCCGCCAAAATGCTAAAAATGAGGTAAAAAAGGTGTAAGACCATAGATCGACTACGACATCCCATAAAGTCTGTCAGGAAACAAATGTGGAATGTCTGCCAGGACATTAAGTGAGGGCTATACTGCCAGTGCAATAAGTATAAGAAACCACACAGTAGGTAGAAGAGCTAAAGGAATGTGGAAAGGACAGGTGAGGTCCTAGGTTAGTCTTGTGCATAATGAGAGTTACAGGAAAGTAACCCAACCACTTATGACCTAATATAGGGTGAAGTTAGGGTAGGTTTGTCGAAGTGGTAAGGATCGCTATACGTTAGCTCAATATGGAAATGTCAAGAAGTCTTTCAGGATTATGGTATGTAAAGAGGGAGTATGCCAAGGACTTCTTCGATCATGAAATTCCATCAAAGAAGGTATGCCTTAAAAACCTTTGGGCGAAAAGGACGCAAAACCTATCGAAGAGTTACATTAAGGTAACAGGTGTACAACCAAGTCAGATAAAGGTAAATGAATACCCTAAGTAAGGGAAAGTGTAATGAATGAAGGATAGGAAGAAAAGATAGGATCCACTGATATGGAGAAGTATCTAGGACACAGTTGAATGGTGAGTTTGACCAGAGGAATGTCTTATAGTGAGTTGAGTAGCTCGGAGAATCAATTGGAGTCTACCACCATGATAAGTAACACTCACCTTGAGTGAGTTAGGAGTATTTATGTTTATTTTATCTTACCTTTATTACCTTCATACTATACGGTTCAATTACGTGTGACCTAGTGAAGGAACTCACTAAATTCATTTGAACTTACAGCAGTGTGACTGATACTCGTAGGACTTTCGAGGATGATTAAAGACTTAGATGAGAGACCAAGCCAAATGAAGTGGAGATCGGGGATCGTTGTTGGATCAAAGTCATGCAAATAGGAATGGGGTACCATTAGAGGCTTCACATTAGGATCAATCATGGTGTAATCAGAATACGTCTGTAGAGTCTTCGTTCTAAATTAGTTAACCCTAAGTTAAGGAAACTTTAAGCGTCTCTTTGTATACAAATAGTCTAATTAGAAACAGGAATTGTGAAGATATAAACATTTAGTGGCTTAAGGCCTTTGTTGTAGGAATTATTATTGATTTCATTATTAGATTGGTTTTATCATAGTCTGTTTATTTATAGTTAAGTTTGCAAAAATTAAGTATAGGTCCATTTGTAACGCTCCATACCCAGATTCGGTGGACGGGTCGAGCTTGGGTGTTACAATAGAAGTAAAAATAAAAAAGAGATTGATTTATTGTATTAAGACTATTATAATGAGCAAGAAACGCCAAAAGAATAACATAATAGAAAAGTTTTGTTTGTCGGCAGCCCTGTTGACTACAACAAGGAAACAAGATCCATACATCAATCACTTAAAAACGAACAAAAACTCTCGAACGATGACAATTTTTGAACGAATGTAGTTGAGTCATTTCGTTGAAAAATGGTAAGGCTCGGTCAGTCCACGCTCATCGCACCATTTTTTATACACGGACCAATGGAAGCGGAGAAAAATGAAGGTGCTGTGTTGAAGGAGGCCAGTTCACCCATTCTAGAGCCAAGAGTCGGATAGGCAGAGGGACTTAGGATGAATGCTTAGCTTATTAAGATTTTTAGTAGAGAGAAGTCCCCTTAAAGGTTAATACCTTTTGGATATTTATAGTAGAGTAAGAGTTCATATTCAGTTATTCATTTTAATGGGCCCTAGGTGGCTTAACGAAGGGCCCAACTAGGTCCAGTTGAGGTAAGGATATAACAAGCATATTTAATTTTTATATAAATTTTCATATATTTTTTACATAAATTTTTTATACACATCATGGGTGAATCATAATCTAATAAGAATTATTCTCTTATCCATCTTCATTGAGGATTTTCAATTCCACAAGTTAGGAAACCATATATTATATTTTAAAAAAAACCATATGATGATCTTGGCCACATACATGGCATGAACACTAAGTATGTGGATGCCATTAACTCCTAAACTCTTTTTAGCTTTTTTTTAAAATAAAGACACTTGACTAGTGCATCTAAGGCCTTTAGCTTTAAGTTTAAACCTTTCTAAAGGTATTGGTAACCATTCAATGGGATCGCTTCTAGATGATTATACGTTTCCTCTACTAATTTGGCCATCAACGGCCCCTTACAACTGTATCTATACTTAACCTAAGGTTACCCATTTAAACATTATAATCATTTAGACAACAATTCTTTGTACCTCCTTTATTCCTGATATAAAGTCCCATAATCATATTAAACAAATAATGTGATATTATTCCTAAGCATAGTTGTTTTACTAGAACAAAACTACTTAACAATAAAGCAGATAACTCGATCTTCCAATGTAGTTAAAGATACTTGCAAAGAGTGGTGAATTAGGACAAAATTTTACATATTCCTAAAAAAAAGAGGAAATAATCACAATATAATAGCATCCCTAGTAACACTGTGGTGTTTAAATGCACAACAAACCATAACAAAATTAGCTAGATAGGCATTGGAATCATCACTAAACAAGCCACTAAACTATGTTGATATTTAGGTCATTTGAAAAAAATTGTCATTTTAATGTCAAAGGTATTGGCTTGGATGGTGATATTCTCATAGTAGATTAAATTGCTCCTACCAAGGGCATTACATAATCCTTAAGACAACTCTTCTTAATATGTTAATCTATCATTGTAACTTCTAATAAATGAGTTTCTAGTCTTTCCTTTCCTTTTTTTTTTCTTCTCAAGGTTTTTATAATTTCTAAGCTAGGGGTAAGTGTAAGATTTTATTCCAATTATTGTGGACCCAATTAAGTCAAATAATGTGGACTTGATGGACATATTAGATTAAAAGTTAATCATTATAATTTGATCCTCCCTCTACCTATTAAGGTTACACATAATGATTATATTTGTCATCACTTAGGGTTTGTGTAATTAAGGGAAAAGGTCAAGGAGGAGAAATCAATTTATTGGGTGTTCTTCTTAGTCAACTCTAATGGCCAACTCTAATTCCACAGCAGATATTTCTCAAACTTGTGAAAATCATATCATTCTAAAGATCCTAAACAATTTATTATGCAATATTAATGATTTGGTTTGCATAATATTTAGATGTTAAAGATTTTACATGTGATACCATGAGCTTAGGTTAAAGAATATATGATTTTTCATTAAATTTCTTTATTATGTATTTGATTGTATATATTACCCTCAAAATTTTCTTGGCAACTCGAAGTTGTTATATTGGATTAACTAAATAAACTTGAATTAATAACCTTTTCAATTCTTATTTAGTTAAATCATTATGTTGGTGGGATTAAATGATTACAAAAATAGATTAATCATAAATAAGACAATTAGGTATTTTATCTTTATGTGTATGGGATGCATGTGGTTATCTTTTAACAATAATTCAACCTTATTTAATTATTTTGATTCACTTTGATGTTGGTACGGTTTTTTAATCTTTCATTATGTTTTAAAATTATGATGGTGTAACCTATATTATTTTAATCTTTATTGTTTTATTAAGGTTGGTTATTTATTATGCTAGCTTCTAGCCAAATGAGAGCTATCATTAATTTATCATGATGTAGGGATTCGTTTTTACCCAAACCACAAACCCAACTAAAGATTTCCTATCTTTGAGAAATCGTATGAATGCTCTGATTGAAGACATAGAGACTTATCATTTTATGCTGGATACTAGTTATCACTTAGACTTATTTCAGACTCTTTATGTAGCTTCAGTTTCTAATAACCTTATATCTACATCAAAACTTTATGTTTCTAGGTTTAAAGTTAAGTTTAGACATGATTGTTTCAGTTTATTTAAGAATATTATTGTTTTAGATTCAGAATCTTATTGATGGTTTATATAAATTGAAACATGATAATATCTTTTGAAATCCTTACTTTTTATCATAATGTTGGAATTAAGCGTAGTATGCTAAATGAAATTTTTGCTTGCTTGTGGCATAAAAGTTTAGGTCATGTATCCAAAGAAAGGTTAGAAAGATTAGTAAAGAATATGATTCTACAAAATATAGATTTTAGTAATATTTGAGTATGAACGGATTGCATTAAGGGAAAGAAATTCAAACATACTAAGAAAGGCGCCACAAGAAGTACATAGCTTCTTGAGATAATTCACACTGATAAATGAAGAACTTTTGATGTTCTATATTTTAGTGAAGAAAATTATTTTATCATATTTATTGATGATTTTTCACAGTATTGTTATATATATATTTTTGCTTGATGAAAAATCTCAATCAATAAATGTCCTTGAGATATACATTAATGAGGTTGAAAGGCAATTAGATAGAAAAGTGAAAATAGTCAGATCTGACAGAGGTGGTGAGTTTTATGGAAAATTTACTGAATCAAGACAATGTCCATGCCCATTTACTAAATTTCTCAAAAGTCATGACATATGTACGTAGTATATTATGCCAAACACACCTTAACAAAATAGTATTGCAGAAATGCATAATTGAGCTTTATTTGATATGGTTAGGAGTATGATGAGTAGCTCATCATTACCTATATCATTGTAGATGCATGTACTCAAAACCGTTGTATAAGGTAGTTCCAAAAACTCCTTTGAGATGTGGACTAGAAAGAAACCTAACCTAAGGCCCTTATATGTTTGGGGTTTCCAATGAAAAGAAGGAATATATAATCTACATGAAAGAAAACTAGATTCTCGTATGATAAGTGGATACCTTCTTGGTTATCCAGAGAAATCTAAAGGATATAGGTTTTATATACCAAATCATAGTCCAAGAATCATAGAAAACTAATAATGTTAGATTCCTTAAGATTGGTGAAGTTAGTGGAAGTGTTTTAAAACAACTTGTGGGGTATAAAAGAAATTAGAGTAGAATTTCCTACATCTATAAATGTTCTTTTATCCACAACTAGCACAAATGTTGGTCCAGCAATTAATGAATGCCTTAATAATGTTGATCATTTAAATAATAAAAAACTCATTGAAGAAACTAACTCATATAGGTTTAATGAAAATAAACCACAAATAATGCCATCAAAAGATCTGAAAGAGAGAGAAAATTAATCATTTCTGTAAACCCCTAACCCATATCCGTCACTAAAATAGGGTTACAGAGCATTGCCGGAGTTTAAAGATCAAATACAGTTAATTCATAACATTTACTATTCATATTCGAGATCAAACATATTCAATCATAATGTCCCTTATATGAACCCTCGAGGCCCAACTTATGCATTAGAAATAAGTCGGGACTAAACCGAGAACTCAGAGAATTTTTCGTAAAATTTTCAAAATTTTCCTTATGTGTAGGGTGTCCACGCCCGTGTGGCCAGGCCACATGGCCAAGTGACACACCTGTGTCTTAGGCCGTGTGGGCATTCGATGTGAAGCACACAGTTGTGTTCTAGCCCGTGTCCAAATTAGGTTGCATACTGACTTAGTCATACGGCCGAGCCACACTCCCATGTGCTAGGCTGTGTAAGCATACTGACTTGCATAATTAAGGTGCAGGGTTCACACGGCCAAGTCACACGCCCATCTGCCAGGCCATGTGACACACACGTTTGAGACACACGCCCATTTGATAATACCTGAGCATTCTGTTTTGAAATTTTAAGATGTAGGGGACACACGGCCGAAACACACGCCCATATACTAGGCCATGTGTCACACACGGCTGAGGCACATGCCCGTGTCGACAAAATTGCCCATTTCCAAGCCTTATTTTTCACCCAAACTTGTCTTCCACCTACATCAACATTTTAACATATTCATCAACCAATTCAAGACATTTAAACCAAGCCAAAACCAAGTCTTTTTCTTGGTGTTTTACACATAAAACCAATATACCCTTAGACTTCCCAATAGACAATTTATTATTATGTCATTCTTAAACTTACACTTACCTGGACACCAAATTCATATAGGTATTATCATATTCATACTTCAAACATGATAATACCATATATATATATATATCAAAACATGACCATTACAAGCCATTCCAATGGCCATTTACAGCCAAAACATGTATATGCCAACATTTGACCAATTTAACCTATACATGCCATTATATTCTAATTAAAAACTTGATATTTATACCAAAAAGAGTTGATGGATAGTGTGATCTTGCTCCGACCAACTCCAACCTTTATGAGATTTCCAGTACTATAAAATAGAAAAAATAAAAAAAAGTAAGCATTTAATGCTTAGTAAGTTCGTATAACGAAAAATTGACTTACCATTCATATTCATTTAAAATAAGCATTCAAAGTAGATCCAAATCAAATTAATCAATAACCTAACACATATACATCCTCAAGCAAGTTAGTCATGTATTTCAAATGCATTTCAAGTAACGGAGATGAGCTGATCGTATAAACATTTTTATGTATTTTCAAGTAGATAATTTTTTTAGTTCATTCAGATCTTATCTTAACTTATATCAAAACTTTCCTTGTTGGACCTTATGAAATATTGATGGACATCGGGTAGTACATATGAAGTGTACGAATTTGTAATTCATCAATTCATATTCAGGAGTGTTCATAAGAACACTTAAACGGGAAGCACTCTCTCGAGCCATATAACGTTGAGCTCATGTGAGTCATGTAACAGGAAGCCTATCCGGACTGTATAACGAGAAGCTCATAAGAGCCATATTCAGGAAGCTAATGTGAGCCAATAATGGGCAGCTCCGAAGAGCCATTAATCAAGAAGCTCCGAATAGCCATATATCGGGAAGCTCATAAAAAGCCAATTAACAGGAAGCTCACAAAGAGCCATAATCGGGAAGCTCACAAAGAGCCATATATCGGGACACTCATAAGAGCTATGGTGTGTCTACAACACATGCAAAATCACAACCAATTAGGATGCTCCGAAGAGCTATTAATGGGAAGCTCACTAAACTTTTGATAAACCATAAAAGTAACACATTTTAATCCCATGCTTAGCATGTTTTTGGATGTTTTATTATACAATTTTGTGAATTCAGTGCTCCTAAATCCTTTAAATTCATGTATCTATACTTAGGAGATCATAGGGAAGCAAAAGGAGCGAAAAATGGGCCAAAATCGAACAAAACAAGCCATTTTAAGGATCCACACGGACAAGCCAGTACCACATAAGCTGAGCACATGCCCTTGTGAACCACAAGGGCTGGACACACGCTCGTGTGCCAGCCCATGTTGATCACGAGCCATGAAAATTTACACACGGCTTGGGCATTCTCATACGGGATGATCACACACCCGTGTCCCTGTCGTACCCTATTTTATTTTCACTTGGAAAAAGCCAATTTTTAGGGTTTCTGAGCATTCTAAAGTCTATAAATACACACTAGAAGAAAACCTAAGGGAGCACGAAGAGTAGAACGAAGAAATTACTCGAAAGAAGTCATCGGAATCAATTCAGAAGCAGGATCTCATTCAAGATTGAAGATCTCCATTAATTTTCCTAAAAATTTTTTGGTTTTGGTTCTTTATGTCTTGTTGTTTTCTTTATTTTAAGATGTTTTCCTTTTATGTTATGAACTAAACTCCCTAAATACCTAAGGAGGATGAAACCTATGATGAATTTTATTATTTAATTATCTGAATTACATGATAAATACTTATTCTTGTTCTTAATTATGTGTTCTTAACCCTTTCTTTAATATTTTCAGGATATTAATTCAAGTTTAATGTGCTTATTCAGTGGAGAAAAGTCCATGTTTAAGAGAAGATCTAGCATAATTAAGCGGAGTTGATTGCAACCCTGGAAATAGGATGACATGAATCTACCTTATTAGAGTCAAATCTAATAAGGGAGTCCACAGATCGAGTAAATACGACGATAGGGGTTTTAATTAGAAAGAGATTTCAATTAGTTAACCTAGAGTCAGTTGTTTTTAGTCTCGAAAGAGATATTAACATAATTTAGGGATTTCTACTGATCAAGGAAAGTGAATAAATCATTTAATTCAAAGTCAGACTAATAAGTGATGACTAGGTGTATTCTTCCTTGGGTATTGTCTTTATTCATTGGTTTCTTCGATTATTTTATTCACTTTATATCGCGTTCATAGTAAATTAGTTAGTTAAAATTTAGATTAAAATAAATCCCCTTAATTATTAGGCTAAATAATAGAAAGATAGTTATTACTAGTACTTTTAGTCCTTGTGGATATGATATTCCAGACTCACCATAGTTATACTACTGTTTGATAGGTGCGCTTGCCTTTGTCGAAATGTTAGTTTTAGTTTTGAGACCATCAACCATAAAATGGGAAGCTGGAGAGGGATAATAACGGGATGCGCTTTCGAGTTATGGTGTGTCTGTAACATATGCAAGACTACAACCAATACAGAAAACTTATATCAATCGATTTTCATTTATTCAAACGGGACTTAACATTTATCGGGTATTTTTAGATATTTAATCACTTCCACATACTTGGTAGTTATATGATTCACATATATAACATTTAAATAAAACATATAAATATACACAATTTAGTTACACGAACTTACCTCGACACTTGCCCGTATACGAGAATCTACTAATCTGATACTTTTTGTTTTCCTTGATAGGTGTATTCTTCCTTGGGTATTGTCTTTATTTATTGGTTTCTTCGATTATTTTATTCACTTTCTATCACGTTCATAGTAAATTAGTTAGTTAAATTTTAGATTAAAATAAATCCCCTTATGTAACACCCCAAACCCGGCCCAAACACCATGACCGGATCTGGCATGTCACTAAGAAGATTTAGTAAAACATGTCGCATTTTTGGAACATTTGTCGAGTTTAAACATGTATTCCGGAAAACTTAATGATTTGATAATTTATAAAAGATATAAATTTTATATGATAATAAAAGCCTTAGTTTAATTAAAACATAAAATCTAAATGTCTAATAATAATAAAAGCCCAAAATAAAACCGAAAAAAAATATAAAGCTAGTGGCCCATGGCCTTATTACAGTAAACTATAAAACCCAAAATAATTTAACATTTTAAAGGGAAATTTAAATAAATGGCGTCTTTGCTGTAACAATTTGGACTCTTACATGGCCACCTTGTGCTCCCCTCCAGCCCGGTCCGATGCACTAAGTGCTACCTGGAAAAAAATGTTAATAACAGGGTGAGTCACAAGACTCAATGTGCAACCCTCGTGCACCATCAGACTGGGCCTTAGCCCCATAGAACAGTTAACAAAATGTAATATATCAGGAATTATACAAACCCAAACCTAATCCTAGGTTTCCATCCGCTACACACCACCCTTACCTGCCGATCACACCATTGGGGATTTCTACAATCAACCCACACCGCTACACACCATCGATGGCGGTCATGTCGCAATTAGTCGCTCATCGTCGATCATGGCAATAGCCACTACAATGATCATGGTAAAACCACTACAATGATCATGGCAAAAGCCACTACAATGATCATGGCAAAAGCCACTACAATGTAATACTTCCCTTTCATCAATCACCCAACCCCGTGCAATCACAAAAATCGGCATACTTATAAAACATATCATCTCAACAGAAACATTCACTTATGAAAGACAGAAATCACTAACCTGGTGATTCGCCTTTACCCTCCTTGGGTTTCAACGGGTATGCCGGGATTTTGGCATTTAACAGAATATAGCAGATTTATATACATGTACTAACAAACAATCTAAATGGTGTGAAAAGTTACACTCCTAATTAATCGCATTATCACACCCTCTACTTCAACACTATCGTCAATCGAGACTACTACTATCTGCCTACGATCTTGCTCCGATGCCGGCCCACAACCCGGTAGCCAATCTCGCACTGTTGATACTGCTCGCTTCTTAAACTTAGGGGCTGGGTTTACAGGTGTAACCCCTCCTAACGCTTGGCTGGTATTTGAGTCCATAAACAACCCTTGGTCACTAGACCGAATTAAAACGATGGAATCAAATCTAAGAGATTAACATAACATTTAAATTGAAACCCTTACCTAGATCGACAAATTCTGAAATTCTAGATTTATTTCCCAAGCCTGAACGAATCCCGAAAACCCTTAAGGGAGTGTCACCACCCCACCTACATTCGGCCAAGCATCAAACCATTAGATCAAGTAGCCATTCGGCTTAATAGGTAAACCCGAAAGAGATACCACAAAAAAGAAATCGTCCCATTACCTACCTGACAGATTCGATCACCTCCTAGCAAGATTCGGCTCAACAACACCCTAGAGATGATTTGGCAAGGGCTAGAATAAAGAGAACTAAAATAAAAAAAATCGAAAAGGAAACAAAAGTCTTCAATTGGATGCTTAGGAGTTTCGGCCCTTAGGGAGATTGAGAAAACACAAATGAAATTGGCTAAAAGGTTCGGCTATGGGAGAAGAAAATATGGGCAAGGGGTGTTCGGCTTTTGGAAAAATTTGAAGAGGAGAAGAGAGTTAGAGAGTTTCGATTCGAGAAGCAACGAGAGAAAGAGGAACCCAACAAGAGAAAGTGAATTTTGGCTTTGAGAGAGAAGATAAGAAAGGAAAAGAAAGAAAACTCATGAAAAGATGAACACTCTAGCCTTCAAATTTCGCACCCTAAACCGATTTTCTCCCCTCTCCGTAGTTTGATTTTCGGCCAACCCTACCTCCAAAAGATAGCTCTTATCCTCCCTTGTTATCTTAATCTACAACCTCTTCCAAAAAAGGCCTACTTAGCGCCAACTCCTCCCCCCATATAACAGTATATTATCCACA
Organism: Gossypium rotundifolium; assembly: GCA_025506655.1. Taxonomy (NCBI): domain Eukaryota; kingdom Viridiplantae; phylum Streptophyta; class Magnoliopsida; order Malvales; family Malvaceae; genus Gossypium; species Gossypium rotundifolium. The sequence goes on along the minus strand of CP106733.1, from coordinate 18,858,541 downwards.
TAATTAAAGCATTTAATCTCCTATTCCCTAGGCTCTATGCCATCCTCACCTAGCCTCCCTAAATGTCGAATTTGGCCCAAGAACATGGGCTCCAAGCGGCTACAAATTGGGCCCCTCCCTTTGCCTATTAACGCCATCTATAGCTCCCCTTTATCGCACCCCTTGCTGCTGGGCCACAAGCCCAATTTGTCTAAACAGAATATTTAATCAATTAAACTACCAAGACTTTATTTTAAGCCCTAGTGTCTAAATAGAATATTTAATCAAGGCCTCAGCCCAAACTTGAGCCCTATTTGTGCCTCAAATTCTCAAATTAACACATTAATCATGTCTACGTATTAAATGCATAAGCCCACTAAATCAGGATGTTACAGTTCTACCCCCTTAAAGAAATTTTGGCCTCGAAATTTACCTAATCAGAAGAGATGGGGATACTACTGTCACATAACATCCTCTGGTTTCGATGTCGTTTCCTCCGCACCGTAAAACCTTGACCAAAGGGACGGACTTCCTTCTCAACACTTTTATGTCTCGATCCAAGATTTGCACTGGTTCCTCCTCAAAAGACAAATATGGCCTTACTTCAATCTCTTCCACTGGCACAACATGCAATGGATCAGAATGATAACGTCTTAGCATCGAGACATGGAACACGTCATGTATCTGCTCCAACTCTGAAAGTAACTCCAATCGATAAGCCACTGGGCCCACGCGTTCCAGTACCCGATAAGGCCCAATAAACCAGGGACTTAGCTTACCCTTCCGACCAAACCTCATTACCTTCTTTCACGGTGATACTTTCAAGAAGACTTGATCTCCTATTGCAAATTCCATCCCCTTTCGTTTAAGATCCACATACGACTTCTGCCGATCAGACGCTTCCTTCAACCGAGCCCGAATTAACCTAACTTTCTCTTTCATTTCTGACACTAGTTCTGGGCCCAACACCTGATGCTCACCCAACTCTGTCCAACAAGTTGGGGTACGACATATCCTTCCGTATAACGCTTCATAAGGTGCCATCAGAATACTAGATTGATAACTATTATTGTACGCGAATTCTGCCAAAGTTAAATACTCCTCCCAGCTTCCCCTCAAATCGATGATGCAACCCCTTAGCATATCCTCCAAGATCTGAATTACCTCTCGATCGACCATCACCACGTGGATGAAAAGCTTTGAAGTCTAGCCTTGTTCCCATCGCTTGATAAAGAGCCTTCCAGAATCGTGACGTGAACCTAGGGTCTCTATCTGATATGATCAACATAGGTACACCATGTAGTCTCACAACCTCAGCCACATACAGCTTAGCCAACCTTTGCAGAGAAAAGTCGACACGAACCGGTATGAAGTGAATAGACTTTGTCAGCTTATCCATAATCACCCATATTGAATCCTTCTTAGTAGGCGTAAGGGGTAACCTACTAACAAAATCCATCGTGATTCTCTCCTATTTCCACTGCAAAATCTTTACCGGCTGCAACAACCCCGAAGACAACTGGTGTTCTACTTTCACCTGCTGCCACATCAAACACTTACTCACGAATTCCGTTATCTTTCGCTTCAGACCTGGCCACCAGAATTGTTCTCGCAAATCCCGATACATCTTAACCCTCTAGGATGCATAGCGTAAGGGCTACTATGCACCTCCTGAAGAATCATCTGCACTAACTCCACATCCTTTGGCATACAAACTCTCTTTCAAAAACACAGGACTCCATCATCATTCAAACTATAGTCCTCTCCTTCACCACTTTGCACTTACCGGAGTCGAGCATTCAAAACATAGTCTAGAAGTTGCTTCTCTTTGATCTGACTTATCCACATAGGTCTTACTTGGAGCTCAGCTACCAAACTTCCATCCTCATACAGACTAAGATGAGCGAACATCGCCCTCAAGTCCGCTATCGCCTTCCTACTCAGCGTATCTACCACCACGTTAGCCTTACCCGAATGATATTCGATCGAGCAGTCATAGTTCTTCAAGAGCTCAATCCACCTACGTTGCCTCAGATTCAACTCCTTTTGGGTAAGGAGATACTTCAGGCTCTTATGGTCCGTGTAAATAACTGACTTCTCCCTATACAGGTAGTGCCTCTAAATCTTCAGAGCAAACACTACCGCCGCCAATTCTAAATCATGCGTAGGGTAGTTCAACTCATGCAGTCTCAACTGTCGAGACGCATATGCAACAACTTTTCCATCCTGCATCAACACACACCCTAAACCTGTGTTTGACGCATCACAGTAGATGGTAAATTTTTTTCCCGCTTCTGGCTGAATTAACACTGGCGCTTTTGTCAAGATTCTTTTCAGCTTCTCAAAGCTCTCTTGCTATTTTTCGGTCCATATAAACGATACTCCCTTCCTCAACAACTTAGTTAAAGGTGCCGCTATCAATGACAACCCTTCAACAAACCTTCTATAATACCCGGCCAATCCTAAGAAACTTTAAACTTCTGCTTTAGACTTCGGCGATTTCCAATCCAATACGGCTTCATCTTCCGAGGGTCCACCCTAATTCCCTCTGCGGAAACTACATGCCCTAAGAAAGTCACTTCCTTCAGCCAGAACTCACACTTATTAAACTTTGCGTACAACTGCTTCTCCCTCAGAATTTGCAACACCACACGAAGATATGCATCATGCTCCTCCTCAGACTTGGAGTAAACCAGGATATCGTCGATGAACACCATGATGAACAGATCAAGATACGGTTGAAATACCCGGTTTATCATATCCATAAATATCACTGGCGCATTCGTTAACTCGAACGGCATCACCAAAAATTTGTAATGATCGTACCGAGTCCGAAACATCGTCTTATAAATGTCTCCTTCCTTTACCCTTAACTGATGATATCCCGACCTTAAGTCAATCTTAGAAAAGACCGAAGCTCCTTTGAGCTGATCGAATAGGTCATCGATTCTTGGTAGTGGGTACTTGTTCTTAACCGTTAGCTTATTCAATTGACGGTAATCCACACACATACGCATGGATCCATCCTTCTTCACAAATAGGACTGGGGCTCCCCACGAAGACACATTCGGTCGGATAAATCCATGATCCAACACTTTTGAATCTGGGCTTTGAGTTCCACCACTCCTTCTAGCCATTCTCATGCAGAGCAATAGACACTAGAGTCGCATGCTAAGTAGCTCTATTCCAAACTCTACTTCGCGATCCGAGGGTAATCCTAGCAATTCCTCAGGAAAGACATCTGTGAAATCCTTGACTGTTCAAACCTCATCGACAGTCACCTCCTTAACATCCAAAGCATTAATAAAGGCTAGATACGCGTTACATCTCTTCCGAATCATCTTAACAGCTTTTAATACGAACACTATGTTGGACAAATAATTCTTTCTTCCTCCTAACACAACCACCTCCCTGCCTTCCGGGGTACTCAACACCATGCGCTTAGTCTCACAATCCAACTTATCACAGTGTTTAGTCAACCAATCCATTCCCAAAATAAGGTCAAACTCTCCAAATGATAATTCCATTAAGTCTACCGGGAACACTACTCCTTGAGTCTCTAAAGGTACGTCCCTAAACAGTTTGTCCGCTACCCTAGATTGTCCTAAAGGGCTAACCACAGTCACCTTCCTAGTAGTTGTTTCAGAATCTAAACTTAGGGTCTCAGATACCGAACATGCAACATAGGAGTGGGTTGACCCAATATCAATCAAAGTAAGGTATGGGCTATTAGCAATAAGAAACGTACCGGTGCGTCACCATCCTCCTGTCGATGTGCTGCATAGACTAGACCTGGTTGCCTTGCGTCTACATTTCTAGCACCTCTACCAGGTGCTCCAGGACCCCGGCTGAATCTATTTCCTCCTCTGGCCGCACCACGACCCCTCCATGACCGGTGACCACCTCTCCTAACCTCGATCGAACCTCGTCTCGTGGGTCAGGCTCTCCCACTGTGGGCAGGTCCTTAATCATATGCTCAGTGGATCCACACCTAAAGCATCCACCGGTTCTCCTTCTACACTCCCCATAATGCACCTTCCCATACAAAGGACATGATCGATTCTGACCCGTCGGAGCACGAGCTGGCCCATCAGACCTAAGCCTTTTCAAAAAATTCCCAGATGATCCCATCGATCCAAAATTCCTCTTATTCTAATTTTGATCCTCATCCTTATTCTGCTTCTCAGTTTGCTTCACCTCCTCAGATATTTTAGCTTTCTTGACCAGAACCGCAAAGTCTCTTTCTCGCTGCGGTGCCATTAATACCCTCAATTCATCTCTTAGTCCATCCTTGAACCGCACGCAATGCTCATAGTTAGTTGCTACAATCCCTCGAGCGTAACGACTCAACCGTAGAAATTCAGTTTCATATTCTAACACAGGCTTACTTCCTTGTACCAAGTTCAGGAATGCCTTCCTCTGCGCATCCACATAGCTGGCCCCGATGTACTTTCCTTGAAACGACTCCTTAAAGAAGTCCCAATCAATATGATCTGTGGGAGTACCCTCCTTTACCGTGAGCCACCACTGATAGGCCTTTTCTCGAAGAAGAGAAATGACCCCCTTCAACTTCTCCTCTACAGTGAAGTCAAGGTCACCCATTATGCGCTCAGTTGCCTCTAACCAATACTCAGCTGTGTTAGGGGCTACGCTAGAAACTCCCCTAAACATCTCTACTCTATTGGCTCGGAGTTGTTCAGACACAGACTTCCAAGCTCCCGAACCCGTGCCTACTCCAGCCACTCTTTCAAGAACCCGCAGCATCGATTAAGACACTGCATCATCTCCACCCATTTGGTCCTAAAATTCTCCCTCAACAGCTGGCAGATCCGGCATCTTATTTCCTGACCCGTGGCCAAACCCTACTAGTTCAGACACGGTCATTCTGCCCCTACCACGACCACGCGGCAGACGTCCTCGACCCCTAGTCTCATCGTCCTAATATCACCTTTATCTGATTTAAAAAAATTTTATGAATTATTAACTCTTTCCATTGATCATCCATAAACAATTTTATGAAAAAGTAGTTTGATAGTGGTTCTCTCGAATTCGAAATTATATCTGAAGGTTCAGTCTCAAGTCTACTACCCTAATTCAGAGAATCACATACATTCACAATCAGCATACAGAGGGCATTCACAAACTTACGTTCATCACCTAGAGGAGTTTTTATCCTTTCACTTCCCAGGGCTTTTTCGTAATTTATCCTACAGGGGTATTTTCATAATTTTCAAAATAGGGTATCTTGGTGGTTTTACAGAATAGGGGGTATTTTAGAAATTTCTCAACCTGGGGGTATTTTGGTAATTCTGTAAACTGAGGGTATTTCGGTAATTTTATAAATTGGAGGTATTTCAGTGATTTTGAAAAATAGGGTGGCTGGTCTCTTTTGGGTTTTAATTATAAATTTTGGCCCGTCAACAAGTCTTCATGGCTAAGGTGAACAACCCCTATGTACCAGGTAGGATTCCAGAGAAGAGGAGGTGAGTCACTAAGACTGCTTAAATACCAAGCTCTCACTGGATCCATGCCTAGACATGCATATGTTGGTTGCCACACCTTAACTCAGCGACTTATTCACGGACATGTTTAATTAGGTTAAGTTTTATGGAGTTTATTGTTTGGTGTAAGCTAGGCCTAGGGTCCAATAATTCCTATCTTACTAACCTATGGCCCCATAAATCCCATTAGGCCCACATACATAACACACAATGGTTTAGAATACTTACCTGGTGGACTTGGGCCGGAGACGCAGATGCCATGCTGAGAGAACAATCCTGTATTACATGTTTCTAAAACCCATCTTTAGAAAATATTTTGAACCAAAAACTCCAAAGCCAAGTTCTAAACTGGGCTCTGATACCAATTTGTAACACCCCAAACCTGGCCCAAACACCATGATCGGATCTGGCATGTCACTAAGAAGATTTAGTAAAATATGTCGCATTTTGGAAAACATTTGTCGAGTTTAAACATGTATTCTGGAAAACTTAATGATTTGATAATTTATAAAAGATATAAATTTTATATGATAATAAAAGCCTTAGTTTAATTAAAACATAAAATTTAAATGTCTAATAATAATAAAAGCTCAAAATAAAACCGAAAAAAATATAAAGCTAGTGGCCCATGGCATTATTACAATAAAATATAAAACCCAAAACAATTTAACATTTTAAAGGGAAATTTAAATAAATGGCGTCTTTGCTGTAACAATTCGGACTCTTGCATGGCCATCTTGCGCTCCCCTCCAGCCCGGTCCGATGCACTAAGTGCTACTTGGAAAAAAATGTTAATAATAGGGTGAGTCACAAGGCTCAGTGTGCAGCCCTCGTGCACCATCAGACTGGGCCTTAGCCCCACAGAACAGTTAACAAAATATAATATATCAGGAATTACGCAAACCCAAACCCAATCCTAGGTTTCCATCCGCTACACACCACCCTTACCTGCCGATCACACCGTTGGGGATTTCTATAATCAACCCACACACTACACACCATCGATGGCGTCATGTCGATTAGTCGCTCATCGTCGATCATGGCAATAGCCACTACAATGATCATGGCAAAAGCCACTACAATGATCATGGCAAAAGCCACTACAATGATCATGGCAAAAGCCACTACAACAGATCATGGCAAAAAGCCACTACAACAGAACACTTTCCCTTTCATCAATCACCCAACCTCGTGCAATCACAGAAATTGGCATACTTATAAAACATATCATCTCAACAGAAACATTCACTTATTAATGACAGAAATCACTAACCTAGTGATTCACCTTTACCCTCCTCGGGTTTCAACGGGTATGTCAGGATTTCGACATTTAACAGAATATAGCAGATTTATATACATGTACTAACAAACAATCTAAATGGTGTGAAAAGTTACACATCTGATTAATCGCACTATCACACCCTTTACTTCAACACTATCGTTAATCGAGACTACTGCTATCTGCCTACGATCTTGGTCTGATGCCGGCCCATAACCCGGTGGCCAATCTCGCACTGCTGATACTACTCACTTCTTGAACTTAGGGGCTGGGTTTACAGGTGTAACCCCTCCTAATGCTTGGCTGGTATTTGAGTCCATAAACAACCCTTGGTCACTAGACCGAATTAAAACGATGGAATCAAATCTAAGAGATTAACATAACACTTAAATCGAAACCCTTACCTAGATCGACAAATCTCGAAATTCTAGATTTACTTCCCAAGCCTAAACGAATCCTGAAAACCCTCAAGGGAGTGTCACCACCCCACCTACATTCGGCCAAGCATAAAACCATTAGATCAAGTAGCCATTTGGCTTAACAGGTAAACCCGAAAGAGATACCACGAAAAAGAAATCGTCCCATTACCTACCTGACAGATTCCACCTCCTAGCTAGATTCGGTTCAACAACACCCTAGAGAAGATTCGGCAAGGGCTGGAATAAAGAGAACCAAAATAATAAAAATTGAAAAGGAAACAAAGGTCTTCAATTGGATGCTTAGGAGTTTTGGCCCTTAGGGAGATTGAGAAAACACAAATGAAATTGGCTAAAAGGTTCGGCTATGGGAGAAGAAAATATGGGCAAGGGGTGTTTGGCTTTGGGAAGAATTTGAAGAGGAGAAGAGAGAGTTAGAGAGTTTTGGTTTTGAGAAGCAACTGAGAGAAAATAGGGAACCCAACAAGAGAAAGTGAATTTCAGCTTTGAGAGAGAGAAGATAAGAAAGGAAAAATAAAGAAAAACTCATGAAAAAGATGAACACTCTAGTCTTCAAATTTTGGCACCCTAAATCGATTTTCTCCCCCTCTCCAGAGTTTGATTTTCGGCCAACCCTGCCTCCAAAAGATAGCTCTTATCCTGTCTTGTTATCTTAATCTACAACCTCCTCTAAAAAAGGCCTACTTAGCGCCAACTCCTCCCCCCCATATAATAGCATATTTTCCACATAATTAAAGCATTTAATCTCCTATTCCCTAGGCTCTATGCCGTCCTTCCCTAGCCTCCCTAAGTGTCGAATTTGGCCCAAGAACATGGGCTCCAAGCAGCCACAAATTGGGCCCCTCCCTTTGCCTATTGACGCCATCTATAGCTCCCCTTAACCGCGCCCCCTTGCTGCTAGGCCACAAGCCTAGTTTGTCAATTAAACTACCAAGACTTTATTTTAAGCCCTAGAGTGTCTAAACAGAATATTTAATCAAGGCCTCATCCCAAACCTGAGCCCTATTTGCACCTCAAATTCTCAAATTAACACATTAATCATGTCTACGCATTAAACGCATAAGGCCACTAAATCAGGATGTTACACCTTAATTATTAGGCTAAATAATAGAAAGATAGTTATTACTAATACTTTTAGTCCTTGTGGATACGATATTCTGGACTCACCATAGTTATACTACTGTTTGATAGGTGCGCTTGCCTTTGTCAAAACGCTAGTTTTAGTTTTGAGACCATCAACCATATAATGGGAAGCTCGAGAGGGATAATAACGGGATGCTCTTTCGAGTTAGGGTGTGTCTGCAACATATGCAAGACTGCAACCAATACAGAAAACTTATATCAATCGATTTTCATTTGTTCAAACGGGACTTAACATTTATCAGGTATTTTTAGATATTTAATCACTTCCACATACTTCGTAATTATATAATTCACATATATAACATTTAATTTAAACATATAAATGTACACAATTTAGTTACACGAACTTACCTCGACACTTGTCCGTATACGAGAATCTACTAATCTGATACTTTTTATTTTCCTCGATCCAATTCCGTACTAGGTATATTCGGATATATACAAGTAAATTTAACTCAATTTAATAAAATTCATATTCAATTCAATCGAATTCATATGTTAGGCAAAAGTATCATTTTGCCTCTATACTTTTAATTAATTCTAATTTCGTCCCTAGGCTTGGAAAATGAAAATCATGTAATTTAATCCTTATTCGAAGCCTAGCTGAATTTTTCAAATAACAATATCAGTCCATGTATTTCACAAAAATCAAAAAAATTTCATAAATTTTACATATTTTAAATTTAGTCCCTAAACCACAATTTCATGAAAATTTATTTTACAAAAGTTGTTTATCTATCAACAACCTTTCATTTCTACCATAAATTTCAAAATTTCAGCATACTCATCCATGGAAAATTTTTAATACTTTGATAGCTTTGCAAATTAATCCCCAAAATAGCTAAATTAGGTTATTACAATCTCGAAAATATAAAAATTACTAAAAACAGGACAAGAATACTTACCTAATTAAGCTTGCTTAAGTTCTTTTCTCTTATCTAGGGTTTCCATGGAAATAATTTGGGGAAGATGATGAAATAAGATGATATTTTATCTTTTAATTAATTATCATCTTTTATTATTTCCACTTTCCAATTTAGTCCTTTTCTTTTCTTAAATTTCCATGGATGAATCATCATAATTATCTACTAACTCCATTTAATGGTCTAATTACCATATAAGGACCTCAAGTTTTGAATTTCATAGCAATTTGCTACCCATAGCTACTAGAGCTCAACTTTTGCATTTCATGCAATTTGGTTCTTTTATCAATTAATCATGTAATCAGTAAAAAAAATTCTTAATGAAATTTTTATGCATCATTCCTATCATAATGTAGACCATGCAATACTATTAATTCTTTCTGACTGAATTTGTGATCCTGAAACCACTGTTCCGATTTCACTGAAAACGGGCTGTTACAATTCCTAATGATTATATGGTTTATTTGCAAGAGTTACACTTTGATATTGATCTAGATTCATTTTCACAAGCCTTAAATAGTGATGAGTCTGATAAATGGCTGAGTGCCATGAAAGATGAGATGAAATCTATGGAAGAAAACAAAGTCTTGGACATCGTTGAATTTCTAAAAGGTTCAAAATGATTTGGATGTAAATGAGTTTTTAAAATCAAACGTGACTCAAATGACAATATCGAATGATATAAATCTAGAGTTTTTGCCAAATGTGAAACTCAAAAAGATTGTATTGATTATAAAGAGTCTTTTTCACCAGTATCTAAGAAAGACTCTTTAAGAACTATTATGGTGTTGATGGATCATTATGATTTAGAGTTACACTAAATGGATGAGAAAACAACCTTTTTAAATGGAGATATTGAGGAAGAAATTTATATGGACCAAACTGAAGGTTTTAAAGTTGAAGGAAAATGTCATATTATGTGTAAACTTAAGAAGTCAATATATGGACTTAAACAAGCTTCACGAAAATGGTTCATCAAGTTTAATGATATCATAAAGTATTTTGATTTTCAAGAAAGCATCGTTGATCAGTGTACATAGAAAAAAAAATAGTGCGAGCAAGTTTATTTTCTTAGTTCTTTATGTTGATGATATTTCATTTGCTACAAAAGATTTTGGTATATTGTGTGAGAGAAAACTTTTTCTCTTGAATAACTTTGAAATGAAGGATATGGGAGAAGCATCCTATGTGATAGGTATTGAAATATTCCATGATAGGAATTGAAATATTCCATGATAGATCACAATAATTGTTAGGATTGTTTTAGAAAAACTATATCGAAAGAGTTTTAAAGAGAGTTAATATGCATAATTGTTCAGCAGCAGGAATTGTTCTTATACAAAAATAGGACAAATTTAGTCTCATGTAGTGTCCAAAGACTAATATGGAACAAAAGGGAATGGGATCAATTCCTTACACTTTTGTTGTGGGCAATTTAATATATGTCTAGACCGATACAAGACCTGACATTAGTTTTGTAGTTGGGATGCTTTGTAGATATTTTACGATACCTACAGGGAACAAAGAATTACATGCTCATGTAAGAGAGATTGTAGCATCCTAAATAATTGGGTATCATTATGTTGCTTAATGTTGGTTCGGGTTACTTGGAGATAGAATAAATATTATTATTTAAGTGTACATTTGAGTAAAGAAATTAAATGACCTTAAGACTTAAATTAATTAAGTGATAAGAGTTGGCATAAGTAAGCTAGTAGTAAAGAGGAGATGGCGCCATAAGTGTTCCGAGTTCGAAACACCTGGCAAGTAACAAGGAAATTTTATTTTTTTGCTTTAACCTATGCATGTGTCGGCAAGGGGATAAGGTTGGATGAGTTGTATTGTTTTATTTTTGGTAAGTAGACTAAAGGACAAAGGTAATTGTTAACTTATGGTAGGGAATCAAGAAAGTTTGGAAAGATAAGGGGACATAAGGCATGTATCAAGGAAAAGGTTTTGGAAATTATTTCATGGTCATTTGACCAATGAATTTGGACTGACAATGTGGCTAGGGGAGGTTGGCCGATTATGTTAGTACCTTGCTAGGATTAGGAATTAGTTTTGGTCATTCCTAACATCTTGTGCAAAGTTTTGCAATTCTTTTCTCAACCTTTTCTCCTTTGGCGAATTTGAGCTTTTGGTAAGCCTTAACCGTTTGACCATTTGGTCATTTTGCCTATCACTTTAGTACTCTTTTGTATGTTTTTTCAAAGTGCCGAAATCTCCAATACCAAAAAGGCCATTCTTTTCTTTTCTTCTACCCATTGCCGAATGTACTTTGCTCCTAAACTCATCTCTTTCTTTCTCTTTTCTTCCCTTTGAAACCGAAACAACATTATCATCATCTCTTTCTCTTATCTTTTAATTTCTTTTCAATCATACTTTCTCCAAAATATTTTCTCATGGCCGAATGTTAGTGTGCCTTTACCGAACCATTTTCTCTTTTCTTTGGTTATTCATAGCCGAATCTCTCTCTATTCATAAACATCCTTCTCAATCGTTTCTTCTCAACCGTGGACAATAGGTAAGAGTTATTTTAGTTAATTTTAGTTAATAATGGTTTTGGTAGAATCTTGATGGTGGTAAGAAGGATATCTTGGATTGAAATAATCATTCTTTCTATTAACTTTTCTTTGTTATATTTTAAGGCGATAGTAGAGGATCGGAACTCAAGTGTTCGTGAGTATCATAGAACGTTGAAATTGATTTAAGGTGTTAAGGGAATGTTTTTGGTCGATTCTCATATTGTGGAGCAAGGATCTTTGTGGTAAGGAAATCTCACCCTTAAAACCTTTAGTATTATTTTCGATATATTCTTAAGTTGGATTAATGATCTTTTGTCATTGAAGACATTCAAAATAGGGCAAAAAAGGGCAGTCCATAGTCTTCGTAAGAGGGGTGGATCCACTATTCCCCCTAAATATAAAAGAAGGGCTGTTTCGGGAATTCTAGATTTTGCAACCGGTTACGGACCATCAACAGAGGGAAATCAATTATTTGAAGTAGTTCGTACTCCCGAGCCTTTGTACGTTGTGGATTCTCAGCGAGCAACGAATCGATAAACGAGGAGAAACCGAAAATAGAAGTGATTCAAAATCATAGGGATAAGGATTTGGATCGAATCCCAATTGAATATTTTGATAAATGATAGTGTTCTAATAGATCGTATTATGTTTAGGTGTTGAAGAGCGGGAAGGTTTAGTACTCACGATATCAAGGTGTGTAACTTCACACTTTTCTTGGGTTGGATGTCATTCGTGGTTTTGAGTAAAATCGTAAAAACGACAAAATTGGTATAATACGTAATAATTGGTATTTCGGTGAAAATACATGAAAACGAATAAAATTGTGAAAATTACAAAAATGCCCTCAAGGAGTTAGTTGTTAATATATATATTTTATGTCTCGTAAAAATGGGCTGAAATCTCTGTCAGATCGATAAATGGGCCGAAATCTCTGCTAGATCGATAAATGGGTCAAAATCTCTGCTAGATCGATAAATGGGCCAAAATCTCTGCTAGATCGATAAATGGGCCGAAATCTCTGCTAGAATCGATAAATGGGCCGAAAAGCCTGATAAATTGTTAAATGGGCCAAACCTTTTGCTAGATCGTAAATTGGGTTTAAGATGCTAAATTGCTAAATGGGCTAAATGTTATTTTGAAATTTTGGGCCTTAACAAAAACTTGAAATATTGACTCTTATGTTATTTGGGCCTTTTTGATAAAATCATCATATGAACATAGACTAAAATTTTGCATACATGTTGCATGGGTTGGGATTAATAATGAAGAGAAGAAAGGGTCATTGCCAAAATCTAGTTCGGTGGCTCGCCACAAAAATAATTAAATGGCTATTTGCCTCTAGTTTGGCTCTATTTAATGGCTAATGCCTCTAGTTCGGTGACCTTGTCACAATCTAGTTTGGTGACTTTGTCACAATCTAGTTCGGTGGCTCTGCCACAAATATAAAATGGCTTAATGCCTACGATTGGTGTGATGGCGGGGTGGGTTGACTTGATCCCCACAGGTGTGATGGTTGGTACGGGGGTGTGTAGCGGATGGAAATTAGGTTGGGTGGGAAAATTCATTTTGCATGCATATCATTATTTATGTTGTTAATGGGCTCAAGCCCAAAACTATAACTTGATAATCTGGCCCAATGGATAAAGAAAGTGAGTTATACACTGAGTTCTAAGTAACTCACTCCCTCAAATTTTTCATCTCAGGTAATGGAAGTTGACGTGCACTTGGGCCGAGGATGACTTCGTGGGGGCCATACTGCAAAACATTGGTTTATAAAACTTCGAACTTTTTAATAAGTACTTTCTATGATTTACTATTTTGGGTTGATGTAATAAGGCCTCTATTAATATTCTATGGATTTTTATGTGTGGTTGGTTTAAAACTATGCTTTGGACTATTAATATGGGTTTATAATTATTTTGTTTTCTTAAAATAATTTGGGTTTTCAAATAATATGAAATTCCTCTATCATTTTCTTAAATATTTTGAACTCTTATAAAAATTTACTTAAGGATTTTGATAATACAATATTAATGATGTTTTCAACTAATGTTTTCTAATATACATCAAATTTAAAATACTCTTTTAGTTTTTATTAAATCTAGTAATTAAAAATGATTTTGAAGATTTTGATTTACTGTAACTATTAAGATAGTTCGATTTATGTAACAAACCAAATCTAGTCTTAACGCATAGACCGGGTTTGGGGTGTTACATTTAATGGTATCAGAGTCAGTTTCAAAAACTCGGCTGTGGTTGGGTTCACAAATAATTTCTGTATGAAATCATTCAATTATGTTTTAAAGATCAGTATGGCACCACAAGCATCCGGCAACAAGCCAAGTAAGTATTTATTACTTAAATGATTATTATGATGATATGATCATAGGAACACTCTAGAACTTCTAGTTTTAGATGATAAAATCCGTAGAGATTGAGACTATAGGATGTGTTGCGAAAAATAACTTTATCTCTCAAATCTCATAAAACATCGTTAATAAACACTGAAACAATTTTCTGATTCATAAAACTTGTAATCGATTAAATCGAATTAGTCATCATGAGCATTAGAGGGCGTAGTCGTGGACGCCAGAAGCGTGGCGTGGAAGAGGATGAAGTGTTAGAGCTAGAATCAAGCACCAAATCATATGTCGAAAATGGATGCACTGCATCATTTGAGAGTGAGACAGATCACGCGATCATATGGAAGAAGATAATGCCTTGACACAAGCAATGCTGCGAGTCCTAGAAAGGGTCGCTAGAACTAGAATTGGGCCAACAACTCGTGGGTTAATTTCAGAACAACTCAAGTCAAATAATGCAGAAATTTTTAGAGGAGTTTCCGGTGTAGCCCCGAATGTGGCTGAATATTGGCTCGAAGCTGTGGAACGGATTATGGATGATATGGAATGCACTGTTGAGCAGAAACTGAAAAGAGCTGTGTCCTTGTTAAGAGACGAGGCGTACCAGTGGTGGCTCACTATTGGAGAAGGCACCGAAGCTGCATTAATTACTTGGGAATTCTTTAAAACTGCCTTCCAAGGGAAATATGTTGGAACGAGTTATGTTGACGCCCGAAGGAAAGAATTTCTGAATCTTGTCCAAGGGAGTAAGACAGTGGCAGCGTATGAAGCTGAGTTTTTACGTTTGAGTCGCTATGCTCGGACAATAGTATCAACAGGTCATGAACGTTGTGTGCGTTTCGAGGATGAGCTTAATGATGAGTTGAGGGTTCTGATTGTCCCACAACAAGTTAGAACTTTTGCCACGCTTGTGGAGAAGGCCAAGATAGCCGCAGAGGCTAAGAACTCAGAACGTCAGAATCGAGAAAGATTTAGGAACAAGAGAGAGACACAGCAGTCGGGTTCTTCAAAGAGATTTCAGAAGAGGCCTCGGAATGATGAACCAGCTCAAGGTAGAGCACCTGTAACTAATAATCAAGTTCGGGATTATGCTGAATGTGGAAAAAGGCATTTTGGTGAATGCTGGAGGAAAACGGTGCTTGTTACAAATGCGGTTCAATGGATCACCAATATAGAAAATGCCCTCGACGTATGGATACGACTCAGAAAGTTCATAATAATGATGCACACCGCCGGAGGTACTCTGCGACCACCGAGAGGTCGTGACCGGTCGTGGTGGTAATGGGGTTTGGGCGTGGTCGGGTGCACCGTCGAGGCAATAGTCCTAGAGGTAACACGGATGCAAGATGACTGGTGGTCTATGCGATTAGGCGCCGCGAGGATGGCAATGCACCTGATGTAATAACTGGTACGTTCTTCATATTCGATGTACCTATTACTGCCTTAATAGATATTGGTTCTACCCACTCGTATGTTGCTAGTGCCATATCTGGAAACCTGAATCTAGAATCTAAAATTACCGATAGTGAGATGACAGTTATTAGTCCTTTAGGACAGTCGGTAATAGTAAATAAATTGTTTAGAGACGTACCCTTAGAAATTCAAGAGGAGGTATTCTTGGCGAATTTGATGGAATTGCCTTTCAGTGAGTTCAACCTCATTCTGGGCATGGATTGGTTGGTTAAACATCGGGCGCATTTGGATTGTGCTGAGAAACAGATGTCAATAAGAACCTCGGATGATAAGGAAGTCATAATGATTGGTGAACGAAGGAACTACTTGGCGAACGTGGTATCGGCGTTGAAGGCAGAAAAGTTGGTGCGAAAAGGGTATGGAGCATTCCTAGCCTTTATTTGTGCTTTGGATGCCAAAGAGTTATCTGTGGATGATGTGAGAACGGTGAAGGAATTTCCAGATGTATTTCTCGAAGAACTTCCTGGTATACCTCGAGATCGGAAGTAGAATTTGGTATCGAGCTTTTGCCCGGAACAGCTCCAGTGTCCATTGCTCCTTATAGAATGGCACCGAAGGAGTTGGCAGAGCTTAAAGCTCAAATTCAAGAATTGCTGGATCGGGGATTTATTCGACCGAGTGTGTCTCCGTGGGGAGCACCAATTTTTTTCGTCAAGAAGAAGGATGGATCAATGCGTATGTGCATTGATTACAGACAATTGAATAAATTGACGATTAAGAATAGGTATCCTTTGCCGAGAATTGATGACCTATTTGATCAATTAAAAGGAGCTTCAGTTTACTCCAAAATTGATTTGAGATCGGGTTATCACCAGCTTAAGGTGAAAGAAGCGGATATTTATAAGATGGCATTTCGGACTCGTTACGGACATTATGAGTTTGTAGTAATGCCGTTTAGGTTAACCAATGCACCAGCCACATTTATGGACATGATGAACCGAGTCTTTCAACCATATTTAGACCGATTTGTGGTAGTGTTCATAGATGACATTTTGGTTTATTCAAGAAATGATGAGGAGCATGACACGCATTTGCGTATAGTATTACAATTACTTCGTGATAAGCAACTTTATGCCAAATTCAGTAAATGTGAATTTTGGCTAAAGGAAGTGACTTTCTTGGGTCATGTGGTATCAGCTGAAGGAATAAGGGTAGATCCTCGGAAGATTGAGGCTATTCTAGATTGGAAACCACCAACGTCGGTAGCTGAAATTCAGAGTTTCTTGGGTTTGGCTGGTTACTATAGACGTTTTGTAGAGGGGTTTTCGTTGATTGTTGCACCCCTAACTAAACTGTTGCGGAAGGGAGTTCCGTATAATTGGACTAAAAAATAACAAGAGAGTTTCGAGAAATTGAAGAAGATCTGACGGAGCTCAGGTTTAATTGATATTGAGGTCGAAAAAAATTCACTGTTTGTTGTGATGCATCTCACATGGGTCTGGGTTGTGTACTGATGCAAAATGGAAAGGTGGTGGCCTATGTTTCTCGTCAATTGAGACCGCACGAAGTAAACTACCCTACTCATGATTTGGAGTTAGCTGCGGTGGTCATTGCTTTAAAGATTTGGAGGTACTATCTCTACGGTGAGAAATCTATCATCTACACGGATCACAAGAGTCTTAAATACCTCCTTACCCAAAAGGAGTTGAATTTGAGACAAAGAAGATGGATAGAATTATTAAAGGATTATGATTTCTCAATCGAATATCATCCTAGAAAGGCTAACGTAGTAGCTGACGCGTTAATTCGTAAGGCGGTATCGGATTTAAGAGCAATGTTTGCTCATTTAAGTTTGTATGAGGATGGTAGTTTGTTAGCAGAACTTCAAGTGAAGCCTCTGTGGCTGGAACAAATCAAGGAAAAGCAGACATCAGATAAAAAGTTGGGACTTTTATTTCAACAGGTTGAAAGGGGTGAAATAGAGGATTTTGGTATAAATATGAATGGAGTGCTGTACTTTCGTGGAAGGGTTTGTATGCCTAAAGACTCAGAATTAAGACAAATGATTCTACAGGAGGTGCATAGTAGCCCTTATGCTATGCACCCTAGAGGAAATAAGATGTATCGGGATCTTCGTGAACAATATTAGTGGCCAGGGTTGAAGCGTGAAATTTTAGAGTTTATGGGAAAATGTTTAACTTGTCAGCAAGTGAAAGCGGAGCATCAATTGCCGTCAGGTTTATTACAGCCGGTAAAGATTCCTCTTTGGAAATGGGAGCGGATAACAATGGATTTTGTTAGTGGGTTACCTTTAACACCTACTAAGAAAAATTACATTTGGGTAATAGTTGATCGTTTGACAAAGACCGCCATTTTCTTCCAATTCAGATCGATTATTCATTGCGAAATTGGCTAAGCTATATGTATCTGAAATTGTAAGGTTGCATGGGGTACCCGTATCCATTATATCAGATAGGGATCCTAGGTTTACATCATGGTTTTGGAAAGCTCTGCATGAAGCCTTGGGGACAAAGTTGAATTTCAGTACGGCTTTTCATCCTCAGTCTGATGGAAAGTCGGAAAGAGTAATTCAAATATTGAAAGATATGTTAAGGGGATGTGTAATCGACTTCAGGGGTAGTTGGGAGGATTTTCTACCACTGGCAGAATTTGCGTATAACAATAGCTATCGGTCTAGCATTCAGATGGCACCTATAAGGCATTGTATGGTCGTAGGTATCGTACTCCCACTTGTTGGACCGAATTGCTTAACGATGATGTTGGGTCCTGAGATGATATCTGAAATAGAGGAAAAGGTAAAAGTTATTCGAGCACGGTTGAAGGAAGCCTCAGATAGACAGAAGTCGTATGCAGACCTGAAGCGTAAGGATATCGAGTTTGCTGTGGGAGACCGGGTCTTTCTGAAGGTCTCACCTTGGAAGAAAATTTTTAGATTCGGAAAGAAGGGTAAGTTGAGCACTAGGTTCATCGGGCCATATCGTGTGATGAAGCGTGTTGGCCCAGTGGCTTATCAGATTGAATTACCACCGGAGCTGAGTCAAATTCATAATGTTTTCCATGTTTCCATGCTAAGATGTTATAGATCGGATCCATCTCATATAGTACCAGTTAAGGAAGTGGAATTAAATTCAGACTTGTCTTTTGAAGAAGAACCAGTGGAAATTTTAGACCGGGATGTTAAAGTGCTAAGAAAGAAGACTGTGCCATTGGTCAAAGTTTTGTGGTGCAATCACGGAGCGGAGGAAGCTACGTGGGAGCCTGAGGAAACTATTCGGCAACAATATCCTCACCTCTTTTAATCAGGTAAATTTCGAGGACGAAATTTTCTTTAAGAGAGGTAGAATTGTAGCATCCTAAATAATTGGCTATCATTATGTTGCTTAATGTTGGTTCGGGTTACTTGGAGATAGAATAAATATTATTATTTAAGTGTACATTTGAGTAAAGAAATTAAATGACCTTAAGACTTAAATTAATTAAGTGCTAAAAGTTGGCATAAGTAAGCTAGTAGTAAAGAGGAGATGGCGCCATAAGTGTTCCTAGAGGGAAGGAGTTCGAAACACCTGGCAAGCAACAAGGAAATTTTATTTTTTTGCTTTAACCTATGCATGTGTCGGCAAGGGGATAAGGTTGGATGAGTTGTATTGTTTTATTTTTGGTAAGTAGACTAAAGGAAAAAGGTAATTGTTAGCTTATGGTAGGGAATCAAGAAAGTTTGGAAAGATAAGGGGACATAAGGCATGTATCAAGGAAAAGGTTTTGGAAATTATTTCATGGTCATTTGACCAATGAATTTGGACGGAAATGTGGCTAGGGGGAGGTTGGCCGATTATGTTAGTACCTTGCTAGGATTAGGAATTAGTTTTTGGTCATTCCTAACATCTTGTGCAAAGTTTTGCAATTCTTTTCTCAACCTTTTCTCCTTTGGCCGAATTTGAGCTTTTGGTAAACCTTAACCTTTTGACCATTTGGTCATTTTTGCCTATCACTTTAGTACTCTTTTGTATGTTTTTTTTCAAAGTGTCGAAATCTCCAATACCAAAAAGGCCATTCTTTTCTTTTCTTCTTCCCATTGTCGAATGTACTTTGCTCCTAAACTCATCTCTTTCTTTCTCTTTTCTTCCCTTTGAAAACCGAAACAACATTATCATCATCTCTTTCTCTCATCTTTTAATTTCTTTTCAATCATACTTTCTCCAAAATATTTTCTCATGGCGAATGTTAGTGTGCCTTTGCAACCATTTTCTCTTTTCTTTGGTTATTCATAGCCAATCTCTCTCTATTCATAAACATCCTTCTTAATCATTTCTTCTCAACCGTAGACAATAGGTAAGAGTTATTTTTAGTTAATTTTAGTTAATAATGGTTTTGGCCGAATCTTGATGGTGGTAAGAAGGATATCTTGGATTGAAATAATCATTCTTTCTATTAACTTTTCTTTGTTATATTTTAAGGCAATAGTAGAGGATCGGGACTCAAGTGTTCGTGAGTATCATAGAACGTTGAAATTGATTTAAGGTGTTAAGGGAACGTTTTTGGTCGATTCTCATATTGTGGAGCAAGGATCTTTGTGGTAAGGAAATCTCACCCTTAAAACCTTTAGTATTATTTTCGATATATTCTTAAGTTGGATTAATGATCTTTTGTCATTGAAGACATTCAAAATAGGGCAAAAAAGGGCAGTCCATAGTCTTCGTAAGAGGGTGGATCCGCTATTCCCTAAATATAAAAGAAGGGTCATTTTGAGAATCAAGGATTTTCCACCAGTTGCGGACCATCAACCGAGGGAAATCAATTATTTGAAGTAGTTTGTACTCCCGAGCCTTTGTACGTTAGTGGATTCTCAGCAAGCAACAAATCGATAAACGAGGAGAAACCGAAAATAGAAGTGATTCAAAATCAAAGGGGTAAGGATTTGGATCGAATCCCAATAGAATATTTTGATAAATGATAGTGTTCTAATAGATCGTATTATGTTTAGGTGTTGAAGAGCGGGAAGGTTTAGTACTCACAATATCAAGGTGTGTAACTTCACACTTTTCTTGGGCTGGATGTCATTCGTGGTATTGAGTAAAATCGTAAAAAAGACAAAATCGGTATAATACGTAATAATTGGTATTTCGGTGAAAATACATGAAAACAAATAAAATTATGAAAATTACAAAAACGCCCTCAAGGAGTTAGTTGTTAATATATATATTTTATGTCTCGTAAAAATGGGCCGAAATCTCTACTAGATCGATAAATGGGTCGAAATCTCTGCTAGATCGATAAATGGGTCGAAATCTCTGCTAGATCGATAAATGGCCAAAATCTCTGCCAGATCGATAAATGGGCCGAAATCTCTGCTAGAATCGATAAATGGGCCGAAAAGCCTGATAAATTGTTAAATGGGCCAAACCTTTTGCTAGATCGTAAATTGGGTTTAAGATGCTAAATTGCTAAATGGGCTAAATGTTATTTTGAAATTTTAGGCCTTAACAAAAACTTGAAATATTGACTCTTATGTTATTTGGGCCTTTTTGATAAAATCATCATATGAACATAGACTAAAATTTTGCATACATGTTGCATGGGTTGGGATTAATGATGAAGAGAAGAAAGGCTTGTTGCCAAAATCTAGTTCGGTGGCTCTGCCACAAAATAAGTAAATGGCTAATGCCTCTAGTTCGGTGACCTTGTCACAATCTAGTTCGGTGACTTTGTCACAATCTAGTTCGGTGGCTCTGCCACAAATATAAAATGGCTTAATGCCTACGATTGGTGTGATGGCGGGGTTGGTTGACTTGATCCCCACAGGTGTGATGGTTGGTACGGGGGTGTGTAGCGGATGGAAATTAGGTTGGGTGGGAAAATTCATTTTGCATGCATATCATTATTTATGTTGTTAATCCGCTAATGGGCTCAAGCCCAAAACTATAACTTGATAATCGGCCCGATGGATAAAGAAAGTGAGTTATACACCGAGTTCTAAGTAACTCACTCCTCAAATTTTTCATCTCGGGTAATGGAAGTTGACGTGGACTTGGGCCGAGGATGACTTCGTGGGGCCATATCTTGCAAAACATTGGTTTATTAAACTTGAACTTTTTAATAAGTACTTTCTATGATTTACTATTTTGGGTTGATGTAATAAGGCCTCTATTAATATTCTATGGATTTTTATGTGTGGTTGGTTTAAAACTATGCTTTGGACTATTAATATGGGCTTATAATTATTTTTTTTCTTAAAATAATTTAGGTTTTCAAATAATATGAAATTCCTCTATCATTTTCTTAAATATTTTGAACTCTTATAAAATTTACTTAAGGATTTTGATAATACAATATTAATGATGTTTTCAACTAATGTTTTCTAATATACATCAAATTTAAAATACTCTTTTAGTTTTTATTAAATCTAGTAATTAAAAATGATTTTGAAGATTTCGATTTACTGTAACTATTAAGATAGTTCGATTTATGTAACAAACCAAATCTAGTCTTAACGCATAGACCGGGTTTGGGGTGTTACAGAGATCTAATCAGTTAGAAGTGATTGGATACTTGGATTCAAATTTTGTTGGATGTCTTAACAGTAGAAAATCCATTTTTGGCTATTTATTTTTATTTGCTGAAGGAGACATGTTATGTGATGGCTGTCGATTCCATCAAAAATAAACCTACACCTAATTTGCAAATTTAAGCAATATAAGGAGTAGGGTCGATCCCACAGAGACTGGGTTTACTGAAAATTATTTTTCTCTTGACCAGATTTATGTCTAGGCAGTTGTCGTGCCCACGAAGTAGGGGGTGTAAAATTGGAACCTGAAATAAACACAGGAAAAAAACGTAAAAAGTAAAAGATCCAATAAAAAAACAATGAAGTAATCTAAACAAAAATCAATTAAACTTAGCTCAGCCTTAAGCACGGGTTTTTTTGTCTTTGAATCGATCCTCGAAATTAGATGAACTCCTCTTTCCCAATAAGCTAGTTATAGCTACCAAGGACGCCTCGGACACCAACTCTTCCTTGTGTAAATTAGTTATGGAACGTCCTATAACTAACCCTTACCGATCGATCAACCTACGAAATGTTCGTGATTTAGAACTCCGGCAGCTTTACGTTCTAGAAGAGCCTAGCTCGAACCAATGCCCTCAAGCGCGTGGGACATTTAAATTCGGTTACTACTTCCCTTGATGGAATCAAACAGCAATCCCCACTTGGCATGCCAATGTGTTCACGGAAAACTGATTAGACAATCAATCCTTTCGGAATCCCAACTGTACATCTAACCACACTAACTCAAACGACGTCTTTTTTGACTTAGTGTTGATTTAACTTTGTGAGTTGACGAAGTCATACTCTTAATCTGGAGAAATAATAAATATTGGAAAGTAGGGGTTAAATAGCTCGGGTTCGTAACTCACGGGTCTTTGACGGGGTTAACAACGGCTTAAAGCTGAAAAGGGTTTAGTGTGGCATGAATTTAATCATGCTTGCGAGTTGTGGGTGGTGATGGGGTTTGTATGATGGATAATGGAAATTGGAAAGGAAAAGGGGCTTGGAAGGTAATTAAACCAATTTTGGAAAAGCAAATTGGATTGGAAATTGGCAGAATGTTTGACGCCAAATTGAAAAGAAAAAGAGAAATCCCACTCCAAATTGAAGTAGAAAAAGACAAAGAAGATAATTCAACTCCAAATAGAAATAGGAAAAGAAGTATTTGATTGATGATTTTCTAATAACAAAATGCCCCTATTTATATACATGAGGTTTACTAAAAATAGCCTAAATTAATTAATATAAAATCTAAAATAATAATAAAAATTAAAATAACCTAAAATAGGATTATCTATTTTTGTCTTTTTACAAAGTCAAATTATTTTATGTGTCCTTGGCTTCCTCCATCTTTTTGATTTGGCCCCATTTCCATGATTTTCTTTCAATTTGGCCCTTTTCAGCTTGCTTTTGATCAATTGCATCCCTGATAAAATTTAAATCATAAAAATACTAAATTAGTAGGGATTGATTCAGAAATAAACCAAATTAAACAAAAGAAATCGTGCAAATTAACATGTTATCAAATCCCCCCTACTTAGCTCATGCTTGCCCTCAAGCATATTGTTCTTTCAAACATTAGAATTGATTCTATAATTTACTAGAAATCGAGCCTCTTTTCAACATCCATTGTCAATGCAAACAACATAGGCAAAAATAAACAAATACTTAGAATATAGTTTAATCAACAAGTGTCATAAAATTTGAAATATGTGAACTAGATAATTTAATTAAATTGAGTTTAAATCTAATAATTTGCAAGGCATTGTTGATTAGCTAAGCTTTAGAAAAAATATTTTAGACATGGTCAAACCTTTTTACGCGAACTAGGATGACAACCCAAGCACCCTATGCAGGTTACTCAGTTCAAACAGTCTTTATTAGGCTCTGTTAGCGGAATGTTATTAAGTTATCGACTTGTCACTTGAACCTTTTTACGCGAGATGAGATGACAACCCAAGCACCTCACCCCGGTTACTCAATCCAATCACGTTTTTGAAACTTTCACTCATAACTTGAACCTTTATTTATTCATTTATTTAATTTTTATTTTCAAATAGGCACAAGCAAAAAAAAATTTCAAATAATTAATAAAAGAATCTAGCTACATATATCAACATTAAAACATAAGTGTCGACTAATCTATATACTTAAGTATTTAATTTCAAAAATTTTCCCATTTGTCCAAATTGACTAAGTATGAGATTAAAGGCTCAATGTCAAATAAACTATTGAATGAATTCAACATAAGATTGAACATATGCAAAAGATAAACATGCAGCCAAAATCAATTAACCATCTATACATACTAAGCCAAAATCAACCATCCATGCATACTACCATTTTTATATTTTTATCCCCCTACTTAATCTATGCTTGTCCTCAAGCATGTATCATATAATAGAAAAGAAAAACAACAGCTTGAATAACAAGTAAAAAGTTCAAAGTACTCCCCATGTGTCCTCAATGATTTTGTCAGTGTTGGGGATACTATCTTTGTAGGATATCAAGGATGGTGGAGACTTGATTTTCTATCGTTCCAAGTCTTGCCTCGATTTGGCCTGAACGTGCCTCCACAGATAGAGGTTGTTCCTCTTGCTCTCTAATATTGATGTGTGGACGTTGGCGAAAAACCATATTTTTTCGAATAGCCCGTGTACTTAGAGGAACAAAATAACACGAAGTAGGGGTGCCAGCAAGCAATCCCATAGAATCAAAACAATATTTATTGAGACTATCCATATTATATGCACATGTTAAGGTTGAGAAATCAATTTCAGATTGAAAAAGTCGAGAGGCTAAATTCAAGATATATGACCCAAGTATTAGTTGACGGTTGTAACGCAAAACTGCATGAAAATTTCGTGCAAACCAATATCCTAAATTAACTTTAGAACCCAAATGCATGCACCACAAAAAAAATAGTTCAGCCGTAGTTAGAGCAGATGATGAGTCATTTCTACCTGAAAAACTAAATGCCAAAAATTGGTGTATATATCTTAAAGCAAGTCCATGGACCAATAAGTCTTTTGTGGTATGATCAGAATTAGTTAAAACATGATAAACATGTTGAGCATCAAAGTTTCTCGGAATATCTAACAAAGCAGAGTGATAGGAATCGGATTGAATATCATCAGGGTCGACGAAACCCATGGCAATGTTAAATTCTGAAATTGACATACAAAAGTCCCTTCCAAGCAAATGAAAACATACAATATTTTGTGTTTCAATAGTTCGTAATGCATTTATTTCGAAGCTAAATATGGTGTAGAATACATATACTAATTCATAATATGCATTACAAGTAATATTACCAAATAAATTCCAACCAATAGCATCAAAGTAATAAAGCACAACATCATGAATATCTAAAAGTTCAAGAGTTGGAAAATCAATTTGCTTACAGATCGGGAGCAAGCGTTGTCGGATGGTGTCGTATCGTGTTTGATGCTCCGATGTCGAAAAGTCTAGAAATCCCCGCAGACGACTTTCGGTAGGAATAGTGTTTGCATGACTACGTCTGTTGCGTTGACTGTCTCGGGATGGTCGAACACGTTCGTTAGGCGAGTCGGGTGGGCTTGCACCTTCAGCAGCGTCAGTACTGCTGTTATTTTTCACCAAATTAGCATCTCGTGCCCGCGCCATCACTATTATCTAATTTTCGAAAAAATTCATGATCTCCATTTTGTTCCTAGAAACATAAAATCAACTGAATTAAATAAAAATTTATTTATTTACACCCTAAATCTTACTAAAACTTAAAATTAAATAAATGAAAAGAAATTTGGGTTGCCTCTCAAAAAGCACTTTTGTCTAACGTCGTTAGCTCGACGACCTTAAATGTTATCCGTTTGGCTTATTAAGAATTAATTTCTCCATCTTGTGTACATGGATGTCCATGCAGAAAGGTTTCGACCTTTTTCCACTATCCTTGAAGCCTTTCCCGGGTTCCTCTATCATTAGTGGATTGAGGAGTCTTTGAGCTTCTTCGTTCAAGTTTGCATTTTCTCTCTGTCAGAATACTTGTACGTTCTAGAAATGATTTCAGCTCTAATTTCGAGGCTTTAATGACAGCTTCACATATTGGTTTTTGGATTATCGATAATTCCTCTTGCTTAACATTAAGATCAACATTCCTGCAAGGCACAATTTGTAACTTATCATTGGGATATCCCATATCCTCATAAACATTAAACCTAACCACTTTACCATCAAATTCCATGGTAAGTGTTCCGCTCCAAACGTCAATTTTCGTTCGTGAGGTACTCAAGAATGGTCTCCCAAGAAGTATCTCAGACGAATTGGCTGAGTTGTTATCCTCCATGTCGATAATATAAAAGTTTGCAAGAAATATCAGCTCGTTTACCTTAACAAAAACGTCCTCCAGCACTCCTTCCGGATGCACTATGGATCTATCTGCAAGCTGAATAATTGCACTTGTTTCCTTTAAAGGACCCGCATTAAGTAGTTTATAAATTGACAAAGGCAAAACATTAATTGATGTGCCTAAGTCACACATGGCTTTTTTAATATTGACACTACCTATTTTGCAAGATATGGAAAACATACTTTGGTCCTTACATTTAGGTGGTATTTTTCTTTGTAAAATAGCGGAGACATTTTCTCCGACACTCCCTTTTTCATTGCAAATGAGTTTCCTTTTACTTGTGCATATTCTTTTAAGAATCTTGCATACTATGGAATTTGTTTAATCGCATCAATAAGAGGTATATTGATTTCTACCTTTCAAAAAGTGTCGAGGATCTCTTTCTCTTCTCGCTCCTTCTTACATTGGACTAGTCTTCTAGGAAACGGAGGTGGTACTACAAATGATTTTTGTGGTATTGATTCCACAAGAGTCTTTTTGTCAAGTTTCTTCTCATCACGACCAGCGTCGCGGGCACGACTCATGTTAGGTATGGGCTCTAAAACCTTCCCACTCCTTAACGTCATAGCATTTACATTGTGTCGAGGATTATGCTCAGTTTGGGACGACAACTTACCTTGGGACTCCAAACGATTAACTGCCATCGAGAGTTTACTAACATGATTAGTTAACTCTTGTATTGATGCGTCTGTCCTCTGTCGATATTTTACAGCATCAGTGGTAAGTCTTTCTATAACAGCTTCTAGAGATGTGCTCGGCTTGAGTTGTTGTTGTGGTGGTTGCAGAGGTCTCGATTGGTATGATGGATTATATCGGGGACTAACTCTGTAACTCAGGTTGAGATGATCCTTCCACCCGAGATTGTAAGTGCTGGAAAAAGGATCATAGCGTCTTTCCGGAGGTCCTAAAAATCTCTGACAGCATCAACATGTGCTGTTGAATTGTCGTTAAGGTTTGGGCACAAATTCGTCGGATGTTCAGATGTAATACAAATTCCACATAGTTGGGTCAGATTCTTCTTTTCTGTAAGCAAAGATTGAACAACATTAGTAAGCTTATCCAATTTATCTTCTAAGGATGAAATATTTACCCCATTAACCCATCTTGTGGGTTCCAAATTCGGCCGATATTGTTGAGAATTTACCGCCATGGTGGATATCAGTTCTCTTGCCCTTTGAGGAGTCATATTGACAAGCGCCCCTCCACTAGCAGATCAATCATCTTCATTTCCATATGGAGCAAACCCTCGTAGAAATATTGAAGAAGTGATTGTTCGATCAACCCGTGTTGAGGACAACTTGCACTTAGTTTTTTGTACCGCTCCCAATAGTCGTAGAGCAATTCACTTTCCATTTGGTGAATTCCCACTATGTCCCTCCTAAGTTCAACTGCTCGCGATGCTAGAAAGAATTTGTGAAGAAATACACGAGATAAGTCATCCCACGTTGTGATAGAACCGGGGGGTAAGTAAAATAACCATTCTTTTGCTGTATCAACTAAAGAAAAAAGAAAGGCCCAAGTTTGATTTCATCTTCGGTTACTCCCTGAGGTTTCATGCTTGAGCAGACCATGTGGAATTCTCTCAAGTGGGTGTGTGGATTTTCGATCTTCAAGCCTTGAAAAGTGGGTAAAAGGTGAATCAAGCCTGATTTCAACTCGAACGGGGTTCCTGCTGTTGGATAGTTGATGCATAACGGTGTTTGCTCATTGGGAGTAGGAGCTAGTTGACGAATGGTTCGATTTTCCATCCTTTCTGGTTCATAGAGGTTACCTTTCGATTCTTTTGTTCCAAAAAGTGGTTCAGTCTCAGGTTCAACCACTTCGACTTGTTTCCCACTTCAACTTGCCTCTGCACGAATTGCTTCGCTCAACTTTTCAACGTCGGATTTTAGGATCCCTTGTCCTAGTTCAACTTCTACTTTACTTGCACGCTTAAGAGCTTCTGTCTCTTTTCGTCGTGCTCGCGCTGATTTCTCAATCTTTGGGTCGCATTCGAGATCTCCTGATGAAGATCTGGTCATGAAGACGATTTAAACAATTATAAGTGTTGCCAGTCCCCGGCAACGACGCCAAAACTGATGGTTGTCGATTCCACCAATATAAACCTACACCTAATTTGTAAATTTAAGAAGTATAGGGAGTAAGGTCAATCCCATAGAGACTGGGTTTACTGAAAATTGTTTTTCTCTTGACCATATTTATGTCTGGGCAGTTGTCTTGCCCACGAAGTAGGGGTGTAAAATATGGAACCTGAAATAAACAGGAAAAAAATGTAAAAAGTAAAAGATGAAATAAAAAAAACAATGAAGTAATCTAAAGAAAAATCAATTAAACTTAGCTCAGCCTTAAGCACGGGTTTTTTCGTCTTTGAACCGATCCTCAAAATTAGATGAACTCCTCTTTCCCAATAAGCTAGTTATAGCTACCAAGGATGCCTCGGACACTAACTCTTACCGATCGATCAACCTACGAAACGTTCGTGATTTAGAACTCCGGTAGCTTTGCGTTCTAGAAGAGCCTAGCTCGAACCAATGCCCTCAAGCGCATGGGCCATTTAAATCCTATTACTACTTCCCTTGATGGAACCAAACAGCAATCCCCACTTGGCATGCCAATGTGTTCACGAAAAATCGATTAGACAATCGATCCTTTCGGAATCTCAACTGTACGTCTAACCACACTAACTCAAACAACATCTTTTTTGACTTAGTGTTAATTTGACTTTGTGAGTTGACGAAGTCATACTCTTAATCCAGAGAAATAATAAATATTGGAAAGTAGAGGTTAAATAGCTCGGGTTCGTAACTCACGGGTCTTTGACTAGGTTAACATCGGCTTAAAGCTGAAAGGGGTTTAGTGTGGCATGAATTTAATCATGCTTGCGAGTTGTGGGTGGTGATGGGGTTTGTATGATGGATAATGGAAATTGGAAAGGAAAAGGGGCTTGAAAGGCAATTAAACCAATTTTGGAAAAGCAAATTGGATTGGAAATTAGCAGAATGTTTGACGCCAAATTGAAAAGAAAAAGAGAAATCCCACTCTAAATTGAAGTAGAAAAAGACAAAAAAGATAATTCAAATCCAAATAGAAATAGGAAAAGAAGTATTTGATTGATGATTTTCTAATAACAAAATGCCCCTATTTATATACATGGGGTTCACTAAAAATAGCCTAAATTAATTAATATAAAATCTAAAATAATAATAATAATTAAAAAAACCTAAAATAGAATTATCTATTTTTGGCTTTTTACAAAGTCAAATTATTTTATGTGTCCTTGGCTTCCTCAATCTTTTTTATTTGGCCCCATTTCCATGATTTTCTTTCAATTTGGCCCTTTTCAGCTTGCTTTTGATCAACTGCATCACTGACAAAATTTAAATCATAAAAATACTAAATTAGCAGAGACTGATTCAGAAATAAACCGAATTAAACAAAAGAAATCATGCAAATTAACATGTTATCATTATGGGAAAGTGATAAACAATTTGCCATTGCATCTATGATGAAAACATAATTTATGGCATATTTTGATGTTTTATTCATACATTATGGTTGCGGAACTTTATTTCAAGACTTGGGAGGTAGTTGACACCATTACCAAGCCACTAAAAATATATTGTGATAACTTTGCAACAGTATTTTTCTCCACAAACAAAAAATATTCCAAAGGTGCAAAGCATAAGGAATTAAAATATTTTTTTGTTAAGGAGGAAGTTTAGAATCAAAAGTGTTTATAGAGCATATTAGAATTGATCTTATGATTGTAAATTCATTAACTAACGGCTTAAACCAAAGACATTTTTAAAGAACATGTACATAGAATGGGTTTTGGTTGTATTGATGAATGAAATTTTATGATGTCTTGACACTCTAAGCACAATTATGGCATTTCTGAAATAAAATAGACATATTTCCTGTTTATTATGTTTGTGTGCACATAATTTTTAAAAATTATTTAAAATAGGAAAATCTTTATAGTACTTAAAGACCTATTATATTGAGTTGTAATGTTACAGTATAGGAAAGGAAGTATGTGACTTAAACTATATACGACTACCATAACATACGTTTGCAATTCACTATAATATGGTAATTATGATGAATGTTATTTTTATGCGCGTTCAACGTTTATTCCATTAAAGTTTATGCTTTACCTCATTGGGCCAAGTGGGAGAATGTAAGATTTTAGCCCAATTATTGTGGACTCAATTAAGTCTAAAATAATGTGACCGAATTTAGAAGAGATAAGAGTTTTACTTTGAATAGAAATTAAATTCTATCCCTTTATTCGATTACTTGATGAACGTATCAGATTAAAAGTTTATCATTATAAATTGATCCTCCCTCTACTTATTAGTGTTACACAAACACCAAATTAAATGTAGAGATTATAGCCACCATCACTTAGGGTTTGTGTAATTAAAGGAAAAGGTTAAGGGGGAGAAACTAATTTATCGAGTGTTTTTCTTCATCAAGTATGATAGCCAACTCCAATTCCACATTAGGTATTTCTTAAACTTGTGAAAATCTTATCATTCTAAAGATCCTAAATAATTGATTATGCAATATTAGGGATTAGATTTGCATAATATTTAGATGTTAAAATTGTACAATAAGAACTCCCTGTCATCCTTTCTAACATACAAAAATGTAACTTCAATTCAACCCACAAATGAAGAATAACAAGACAATTAAACAATAAAAAGAAATCATTATATATAAAAATCAACTAGGATACCTATAAGTTTGGTTATTGAAAGTGTTGATTGTAGTGTTATTGGGAGTGTTGCCACTCTTCATACAACACTTTAAAAAATGAAAAAATGGTAAACATAAAAACACACAGTTGTTTATGCAATTATATGAACACAACTACATATGTGTGGCCTCACCTAGAGAAATAATCTACTAGAAAGTCAACAATACAATCACCAATTACAACCTAATCAACTCTAAGATTTTTATGGTCTTAGTGTCATATAATTCTAAGTGTACAAACTCAGGAAGCTTAAGTTCAACACTATTATGGCTTATCTTAGTTCAACTACTCAAGTCCAAAAGCATGAAATTCAGGTTCTAATTCATCCCTTTCTTCTCTATCATCTAAGCTCTTATTCAAGCGTAAAAATGCTTATAGGCCGAGCCATTGTTTGAAAGTTTTCTATTTTGCTTATCCAAGTTCATATGACATCTATTACCACTCTATTCATGAATAATATTCCTCCTTTCATATCCTGGAGAAGATTAAGGAGGATTGTTTTTATCACTTTTATCTCAAAAAAGAATAGTAAGAGTGGTAAGAGTGGTAAGAGGTTCGGATTAGTGAGATTAGCTAATGTGAGAATGGAGAGGATTGTTGCTTAATAAATGAATGGAACTTGGGTTATGGGTTATAAGCTTGGTGTCAAATTTTTAGGTTTAAGAGTCTTAAGTCATATTGGAGAAGGGTATGTCATAGCTCAGATAAAAAATAGTCAAAGGAGAAAAAAGAGGTTGGGAGAAGATTATTGATGAGGAAAAGATTGGTGACGAAGGTGAAAAGCCATATGGGGTTGATGATGTTGTAGTGTGTCGATTGAAAAGACGTCGAAAAATTTTCAATCACAGGGAGATGAAAAAATATCGTAAAAGATGGAGAGTCATAAGTCTATTGAGATTATTAATACTAACCAGATGCATGGTGTTTTGGTGTTCTCTGAAGATTACTAGCTTTTGCTTGATATCCTCCATCTTGTGTCCCTATTTTAGAACTTTTATTGTTAATAAAATTTTTGCTTAGTAAAAAAAACTCTTAAGAAGGAAGTAATCTTAGAATTGCATCAAGTAAACAAAATTACATTTTTCAAGAAAGAAAATAGTCCCCTTTTATAGACCCCTTAAATAGTTAGTCAATCACTTCATGTTATCCTTTTAATCAAATAAGATAGAGTTGCCAAAAGGTTATCCTTTGGCCATGACAATCTAATCCTTATTTAATCTATATCCTTAAATACGGAAAGAACAAATCACATGATCTTAGGACTCTCAAATAATCTAATTTCCATTACAAAAGGAATCCATATATTTTTTTAGAATATCACATAATAAATAATAAAGGGCAATTGAAAGTTAAAATTGTAAACTCAATCATGCATTTTCAAAGTGTTGTAACACTCTATGTAACACTCAGTGTAAGAGGTTTAATATTCTAACAATACGAGATGATTTTTTGACAACAAACTTATGCTATGAGGATGTTTTGGCACAGATAATCAGTTAGGCTATTCATGTCAAGTCTGACAACCACAAAGATAACAAACCACAAAGAACCTTTAGATACATTGGGTGCCTTCGCCTTTTGGCTAGATATGGTTAATATAGATAGAGTCATTAACTGAAGCTTGCAGAGAGCATCAATAAGAGAGGTCTCTTACATGACAACATGAGTCCTAGTTGCTAGGATTTAACAGGAATATAGGTACATGCTTAATAAGCTGGAGCTTTGGAGCATGTCTAATGGGCTGCACTTAGCTTGGGAGAGGGGGTACAGGAGACTGATCATTGAGAACAACAACATTTCAGTAGTACACATACATAATGTTGATGATGAAGCTGCCAAAAATTGTGTGCTTGTAAAGGGAATTAATGAGTTTGTCATAGGTAATGGGAAGTCAAATTATGCCACACTTTTCATGAAGCCAATAAAGCAGTTGATTTTATGTCAAAATGGCCTTGTACAACAGATTTTAGTTTCCAATTTTTTTAGGGTAAATTACACCAACAGTCACTCAATTTTGGGGTAGCTGAGAAAATAGTCACTCAGGTTTCAATTTAGTCACTCAACTTTCAAAAAATAACAAAACAGTCACCACTAACCGTTTTCCGTTACGTCTGTAATAGAGCTATCCTTCTTCGTTATTCACTTAACAGAAATACCATTTTCCATCCCTTTCACATCCCCCTCCATCTTCCCTACCATCCATCCCCTATCACAAACCCTTTTACTTTTTTGCAAACCTCTCCACCATTGCCTTCTCCCTCTCTTCCCCCTATTCCTTCTTCACCATCATCCCCAAGGAAAATGAAACTCAAGAAGGTAGCAAAAGTGTGGCCACAAAGACCGGACCTTTATGCCATATGCACCATGCTTGCACGCGGAATGTTACCACATTTCCAAATAAGCATGAAATGAAATTGGTCTCAATTACAAAGCTTCGATTTGCCAAAATGACAAAGCTAACATGGGGAGTTGCAATCTGCTTACTGAGTAGACCACAGAAATGAGCTCGATATCAAGACTCAACATCCAAGTGTTTGGGTCTCTTTCAAAATCAAAGTAACCAATGCAGATTGAATGGACCCAAAGAGGCAATAGAAGGAAACCAACATTATCTCTAATGGATACCCTTTTAAAACTGCAGCCTTAAAATTTAGTAGGGAAAGTATAAATTTGAAGTAGCCAAGCATAGTGGATTATGAATAGCATATTAAACTACCTGACCAACGATTTTTGCCGAAAGTGACAAAGAGGCAGTAGCGATGAAGAGGCCACCTATGAGCCAATTGTTAGATGTTGTTAACATGGTAGAAGGAGATGGGTGTAAATGCGGTTAAATTCAGGGAGAAAGTATTGGCATAGCAATAAAGATCAAAGACAGCTAATTATGCCTTATACTACAAAAACAAATGGCATAGCAGCAGAGACGAACCTGAAGATAACATCAAGCAAGAAAGTGAAAGCTGGGATTAAGTTGGCAAGAGCAGAAGTAAGCGTTGGAGAGCTGTATCTTACACCAATGATTACACAGTTCTGCAAAAAGTGATCCTGCAAAAAACTCGGTTTTATAACCCAATTTTTTCACCAATAAAGGAATTATTGAACTCTATTTAGACTTAATTACATATCCAGCAATGCTTAAGCAGAAAATTTTGCACAAAAAAGATAAAGTAATTAGTGGCTGCTTTTTCTTGCATATAAAGAAGTCCCAAAATAGAAATAAATACCATTAATTGCTCACCCATGGATTTAATTGGTAGATAGATGAGAACCTTGTGAAGAAAAAAGCTATTGGAAGAAGAATGAGAGAAGCCAGAGCATTTGAGTAGACGACAAGGACAAAGTGGCTCATTCCTTTGGACATGGCAGCTTTGCTGAGGGTTAGAGAAATGATGGTGAAGAAGGAATAGAGAGAAGAGGGGGAGAGGGCAATGGTGAGGAAGTCTGCAAAAAACTAAAGGTGCTTGTGATAGGGGGAGGGATGGTGGGGAAGAGGGAGGAGATGGGAGAGGGATGGAAAATGGCGTTTCTATTAAGTGAATAACGGAAAAGGATAGCTCCGTTACGTCTATAACGGAAAACGGTTAGTAGTGACTGTTTTGTTATTTTTTAAAAGTTGAGTGACTAAATTGAAGCTTGAGTGACTGTTTTATCAGCTACCTTAAAGTTGGGTGACTGTTGGTATAATTTACTTTTTTTTTTATACTCCTCCTTTAGGTGTTAATAATTATTGTTTGAAGATTTACTTGGCATCACTTATGGTAGGAATTGTGTTTTCTAATTGCTTTGCGTTTCGACGCCAAAGCTTCTTCACAATAAAAATAAGAATTCTCAAAATTAAGTCATCAAAAAGGATTTTTCTTTTTAAAAAAAAAAAATCATAATATCACATGAATAATCTATGATATAGCAGTACAATGTAACATCTAATCAACACATCATCTTTATCATTAGTCTTTAATAAAAGACCTAAACTTTGAATTTCTAGATTGATATTTTTATAGTTGGGTAATAGGAAAAACTTGGAAATTATGTGAAAACCAAAGGCAATTCAGGGCCCCCAATAGAAAATTTTCAATTTAATTTTTCATAAATTGTAAAATTATAAATTAATATATCTTACAACTAAAAATAAAATATTTTTGTTTATTCTTTCAAAAATAATTTATTATATGATAAAATTATATTTTTTAACTTTTAAAACTTATAATTCTATTTTAATTCTTTGCCCTTTCTAAAAACCTACGTAATTTATTGCAAGTACTTGTAAAAATTCTTTCAGGCAAACATGGCGTCTTGATGACGTTAAAATATTGTAAAAGAAGATATTCGCATATTAACATTTACAACAATGAAAGGATAAAAAAAATTCAACAGCACTTAAGGAAGTGGAGCTCCCATTTGTGACTGAAAGCTATTCTTTAAATATTCTGATTTTCTAGGTCAATGAGCTTGAAAACTATTTCTTATGGCTCGAAAGGCTGAAAGTCTTTCGGGTTTCGTGTGATGGACCCTTCTATTATTGCCCTATCATTGAGTTTAGTGGAGTGGAAGGTCAGTGATGAAATTGAAAACATTAATTTGTAAGATAAAAATATTTGGTTAAATTGTGCTATCAGTCCCTTTACTTTCTAAAATTTATGGATTTAGTCATATATTTTTTTAGTCATTTTTAGTCTCGTACTTTCCTATTTTTGAAATTTTAGTCCTCACCAAACAATAACAGTTAAATTGATTAAGTAAAGATATGTTATTTTTAAAATCGATGCGCTAAACATATTATCATATGTGTAATACAATATCGACTTATTATTTTCACATATTACTCACTAAAATTAATTAATGAACTAATGACTATCACTTGCATCAAGACTAAAATTTTAAAATTTGAAAAGTATAGAATTAGAATGATCTAATTGGAGAAAATGGACCAAAATTATAATTGTATACATAATACAATACTAGTAATTAAATTTAACTAAACGAATTTAATTGCTACTATTTAGGTCTGGATTGAAATTTTAAAATTTGAAAAGTACAGAGCTAAAAGTGACCAATCCGAAAAGTACAGGGACTAAAATCAATCAAATAAAAGTACAAAGACTAAATCTACAAATTTTGCAAAGTATAAAGACTAATAAAATAATTTAACCATTGTTTTTAAACACTATTCTTTAATTTTTTCAAATTCATCTTAAATTCTTTCATCTTTAAAATTCATTGATGCTATGTGTTGACATGCATGGCGTAATATTAAAGCATAAAAATATTTTTTTTGGTAGAAAAAAAAGCATAAAAATAAATTTAGTTGTTGCTATTTATTAATTTATTATTTTACTCAACTTTTAATTTTTAATTAAATTATTTATTTAAATAGAAAAATTAATTAAATTGTTAAATCTTTAATGGCATTAACTTGACAATCCTGGTAGTCCACTTGACAATATACGTACACGTTATTGATGGCATGAATAATTTTTTAATTTTTTTATGAACTTTTTTTTTAAATTTTTTATAAAGTATTGTAAATTGTTACACGTGTTGTCGGTTGTCACATAGTACCGTTAAAATTTTAATGGTCCAATTATTTTTCATTTAAAAAACAATTTAATTAAATTTTAAGTGTTGGGAGCTAAAGTGATCCAAAAACGAACTAGAACCAAAGTGACAGAAAGAGTAAACGTTAAGGGCTAAATATACGATTATGCCTAACATTAAAGATGCAAGTTTGATAATATTTTAATAATCGTTAAATGTCACAATGATAAATTTAGCCCTTAATGTTTAACTCTTTTATCACTTTAGTCCTATTTTTCTTTTTCTCTTTTTATTATTTTGGCCCTTAACCTTCAAATTTTAGTGAAATTATTTTTTTAGATGAAAAAGTTGATTGAATAGTGAAAATTTTAATGGCACTAACATGTCAACTCAAGTGGTAGTCCACGATACTTCATAAAATTTCAAAAAAATATTATTACAAAATGAACAAAATAAAAAAAGTTCATAAATTTTTTACAAAATTTTTATACATAAATTACCATGTGGATGCCACATTAATGCTATTAAAATTTTAAAAACTTAATCAATTTTCACATCCAAAATAAAAGAATTTGACTAAAATTTAAAAATTTGGGGCAAAGTGATCAAAAAAAAAAGAGTTAAGGTCATAGTAGCAAAAATGATAAGATGAAATGTATGATTATGCCTTAATAAAATGAATGAAATTAATATATATAGTCATGAAAAATTTTAAAAAATTCAAATGTATTTGTTCTTACCTTAATTTAATTAGAAAAGGTATAAATATTTTAAGTAGTTGTTTTTTACTATTTGAAAGCCAATAATTTAATCTCTTTCAAAATAAATATATATAATGTAGGACCTTAATCTTTTAAAAAAGTTAAATAATTTTTATTAATGGAAATGTTGATTAAACATTAATTTTTAATGATATTGGTGTGGCAACAAGCATGGCAATCTATGTGCACATTATGTTAACATAACACTATTTGTCTCACAACAAATAATTCAAAAATTATAAAAAATTAAAAATTAAAATTATATAAAATTCAAAAAAAAAAACAAGCATAAAGTATACTTGAATTGTTATGTAGGTTGTTGTGTTTAAAATATAACATTT
The DNA here is from genome assembly GCA_025506655.1 of Gossypium rotundifolium. Classification (NCBI taxonomy): domain Eukaryota; kingdom Viridiplantae; phylum Streptophyta; class Magnoliopsida; order Malvales; family Malvaceae; genus Gossypium; species Gossypium rotundifolium. Next base: position 18,820,630 of record CP106733.1, on the reverse strand, counting down.
TAGTTAAGTGTTCTCGCTAAACAAAAGCATTTCAAATTTTTTCAAAAGATTAATAGTCAAATTTGAATTTTTTAAAAATTGAGGGTTAAATTTAACTAAAAAAGAATTAAATTGATAAAATGTAAATGTTAAAGACTAAATTTAATATTGTGCCTAAAATTTAATTTAATCTTTTTTACTTTTGAACGTAAATAAATAAAAATAATTGAAGATAACGTTAAATATTTCTATTAATACATGACACATGTCCAATTATAATTGGTTGAATTTTAACAAATAAAACAATTACATAATATTAAAAAATATAATAATTTAAAAATAAAATTATATATAAATTGTAAAATTATATTTTTTTCCAAAAAGTTTCAAACAGTTCTATAAAAGAAAATATTTTTCTAGAAAAGTTCAAATTTCTAAAATTGTAACAATTTTAGCAAAAAAAAAAAAAAGGAGGTTGTCAATTTTTTTCTTAAATAATTATTACTCAATCAGTATTCTTTCGATTGATATTTAGTTTGAAGTGCAATTTTCAACAAGCATTGGTAAAAATAACATTTTTTTGGTTAAAATTAAAAATTTAAAAGTGATGCAATGCCACTCACAAAAATAATGACAAAAATTTACTCTTTTGAAAAATTTTCGTACTTCTTTTAAAAGTTTTGAACTTTTATAAATTTATAAGATTTTAGATTCTTTTTAAATTTGTGAATAATTTTTTATTTTTTTAATTTTCTCGAAACTTTGGAATTTTTTATTAATTTCCAATTTTAAATAGTAATTCTAGAATTTGTTTTCAAGGATCTGTTAGTAATTTTCCAATATTTTAGAAATTTTATTATTTTTGGATTTTAGGTATTTAAATTTGTAATACTATTCAAATTTTTAAAAATAAAATAAAATTCAATTATTGTTATTGGACACGTTTTGGATCATCACTAATTGTGGCTCATTAATAAAAAAAAATTATATGAAATTATGATTACATGTTATTCTTATTTATTGTTTAAGAAAAGATATTTTAATATCTTTTAGTTACTTAACTTCTAACAATACAAGGGTTAAGTCACCTGTCACATTATTCGATAAACTTGTATGGATTTTAAGTTTATTAATAGGAAATGTAGAAATTGATTTTTTTTTTTTTTCTCCTTCCCATTATAATGTACTTGTTCACCAACAAAACGGAACAAAGCGAGGAAATCAGACTTCAAAGGGCTAAACCAGGCATGGCAGCAAATTATCATGTGTTGATTCTGGCTCCCCAAAAGGTTTCTATTTTGACCAATATGACAATCCAAGTTTATCAACAAATAGAACCATTCCGAAGAAAAGGAAAACCTAAACATAAAACATTTAAAACAGAGTAAGGGGCAGCAATTAGGATGGCAGTGACACCACTCAACCAGCACCTATGGTAACTGTTATTAACTCCGCTCATCGTGTTCTATTTATTTAAAAAAAATGTATATATAGCATTATGAGATCAAAGGGCAACTGAGGTCCCAAAGAAATTAAAGACTGAGAGGGTTGAAATGATGATGGCCAAGTGTTGCAGAATATATTATCACCAATCTCTGCGGAAATAAGTGTGAAAAACAAAAATGGCAAGCGTGGTGAGGCGGGGCCAATGTGAAAAGCGAAAGGAGAATCCCACCGCTGACTTCGGGATACAACAGAGGCTTTCATATCTCCACTTTTTCATTTTTCATGTCACCCAATTACTGCTTTCTTTGTTTTTGCAGTACTATATTTTTCTTTGGCTGCTTCTTCCATCAAACTCAAAAAAGGGTGTTTTCCTGTCGCTAAAAATAATGCAGTATATCTATTTCCCACTGTCAAGAATCGACAACCACTTTTGCAATTATTTCTTGAATTTCAAGTCACTGTGTATCCCCACTCAATTTTGTCAAATAAAAGTGTGCCATGATTTTAACTTTCCTCCCTACTTTTATTTTTTTTTAAAATACTTTCTTTCTATTACATGCAAAACTTTCTTATTCTCATTTCTTACAAAAATATGGTATCCAGAAAAAAAATTTGTTAGAAATATTAAATATAGTTGATTGAATATGGATTTGATACTCTATGGGTCTGATAAGAGTGATGCATTAAATTAATTTATATTAGTGATCACAATGATGTGTGAACATTTAGATTGGAAATACTGCAGTAAATAAATATATAATTAAACAATGGTATCCACATGTATACAAGTCAAATTGTAATATAGATTTACAACGAAACACTTTAGAAAGCATTTCAAGATCGTATTTAAGGGAGGTTGAATTAAATCTAAATTAATTCTCTTCACTAATAAGTCTAAATAGTACCGATTTAAGATTATATTATGAAAACCAAATTAAAATGAATTAATTAAACTAACATAAAAGTACCTAAAATTAAATTCAGCCAATTAACAATCGAATAAATCCAATAAAACAAGTATCAACTCACTTCAATAACCCTAATTAACTTCAAAATTTGGATTTTATCAAGTTAGCTATTAATTAACCAGTTATTACCTCTCGATCTCTAACTAATTAACTAATTGACCAATACACGCTTACCTCTTGGTCTCACTTTCTTGACCGGGATAAATTACGGTTTACTTGGTAAATTTATCTCTCGATCTCGTTTATCCTAAATTACTTCCTAGGGTTTAATCGCACATAATTTAGACCAATTAACCTGGATTTCAAACCCTAATTCATTCGTTAATTATTCACACATTTGTTCGTTAATCTCCCTAAGAAAATTACCTACTCATGGATCAAAATGCAATAATCCCTAAATTCATATTTAACATGTAAAGAAGCAAATTAAATAAAAGTAAGGAGTAGAGAAATAAGTCTATTTTTTATATCGATTTGAGCTTGGAAGTAAAATTTCCTTTAACAGTCGCGAAGATCACTTCGATTGCAATTGGAATCAACAACGAAATAATGAAAAACTATTATATTAAAGCCTTGTATTAAAATCGAATCCAAGTTAAAACAAGAATAAAAGTATTTAAAGGACTAAATCAAAAAGAAAATAAAAATTAAACTAAAAGCCTAAAATAACTAAACAGCTCACTTGGTCAAGCCTTCTCAAATGAGACTTAACATGAACAGTGTGGCGACGCTACAGTCGTCCTTCGCCTTCTAAGCCTAAAAATAGTGTCTTACATACTAGATAAAGTTGTTAGACCATCTTTAAACCCACAGTGGCCCATTAGGTCATAACTAAAAATTGCATAAAAACACTTATTTTGTATAAATTAAGCATAAGATTAAAAACTGAAAAAAAAAATAAAAACATATGAAAACACTATAAAACAAGTTCGTTAAATGCTAAAGGACCTTAATTTGCCACAACAAATTGTGTTAGGTTAATTAGATTTTGCAATACTCATAATAAAAACATAATATTAGAAATGGTAAAGTGTTTATGGTTAAACATTTTTAGATTTGTTAAATCATTATACATTATATGTTTAGTTGATTTATTTAAAATTTTCAGTAAAAATAGTAAAAGATGAAAACGCTATTATATTAATAGTCAATGCTTTTAAGTAGTTTTTAATTGAATTGATTTGTGACTCCAACTCAATAAAGCACAATAGATATAGATAATAAAGTATGATAGGTCATTATAGATCTTTTAGATTATCTATCCAAAGAGAAGGTTTAGATAAGAACCCTATGTGATGGCTCGATAGTCAAGGGTGTTCACCGTCCTAATTATGGCCTGGGTTCAAGTTGTGCTAGTCGCGTTAATTGTTCTAGTTTTTCCTATTATTATAATTAGTAAAAAAAAAGTTTTAAATAAAAATAAAAAAATAAAAAAATGGCGAAGCCAAAAATTGAACTTAACTTTAAAATTGTTTAGAGAAGGTTTCTTGTATAAAATTGTTACTATTTAAAATTGGTTTATTAATTAAAATCGTTCATGAAACAATATTTGAAAGATATAAACAACTTTAAAAATAATATAATGTTTAAATAAAAATATTGAAATATATGCAAATAAATTTAATAGCGTATTATTCCCTTCAACATTGTCAAAGCCGGAGCTAAAAATAAGATTTTAAAAATATTGTAACGATGCTATAAAAGTAGAATTCTAAAAACTATGCATGTTTTAACTTAAATTATTTTATAATTTTTATAATTCAATATTAATTATATAATTATTATTTCAATATCATTTAATAATATTTTTAATCCTATTTATAATTCTATTTTGCATGCAAAAGTTCAGTTTGTAGTTTAATTATCTTATTAAATAGTTTTACAACTATAATTTTTAATGTTTATCATTTTAATTAATTTTAAACATAATTAAGTAAAATAGATTTTATTTTTAAATTTAATTTTAAACATTTAATAGTAATAAAAGTCGTTAGCACAATGAAATTAATGAAATGTGATATCTTCGTTCAAGAACTTTTAAAAGTATTTGAAATTTCAAAATTAAAAATAAAAAATAGTTTTTTCAATTTAATTTTTTAATTCAATTCTTAACAAAATGATAATTAATTATTGATGAAAATTATATATATTGATCAAATTGGATATGGGTTTCATTTAATTAATTTGTTTTATAGCTTAATTATCATAGTTTTTTTAAGAATTAATTATCATAGTTAACACATTTATAAATAAAATTAATATTTTATAATAACTATGATAAACAAAAAGAAGAAGTTTAAAACATTAATTAGGCCTATCCAGTCAAACAACACATTTGTTAAATAAATTTATGTAATATTAATTAAAATATGTTTTATATAGAAAATAATAATTTAAATTTTATATAAATATATATGACATATTTTAACTCAATTTTATAAAACAATTTATAATTTTAAATTATTATTTTCTATTAATTGGAAAACATATATATATATATATATATATATATATATATATATATTGTGTTGTCATGTCTTAACAAAACGTATGTCTTGTGTTAAAAATTAAACCTTTACATCGGCTTGGAGCCTAATCACATGTAAATGGATCAATTTAATTTCCATTCTATTAAAAAAATCAAATGAAATGAAATTAGAATAGAGTTAACATATATGGTTTAAATGACTATTATAGAAAATGGCAATACAAGTTATAAAATAATTGAGTACATTTAATATTCCTAATCACATGTATTTACCTATTTTTTTTAAAAATTATTTTCACTCACAATGTAAATTACTTTGTTTTATTTTAATTCCATACATATTGTTATTAATATTAGTTTCAAACCATATATTTTATTATTTATTAGATGATATTTTAAAACCAAATTTATGTTCTAATTATCGATTTCCACATATACGCTGCGTGTGATAAAATTACTAGTATACATATATATTTAATTAACTGTTACTTTATATAACCAATTATTTAAAATTGAATACTTTTGATCATTAAGAAATGCTTTATATAATTAAAAATTTCATTTTAAAAATATACTGAAATCAAAAATAATTTTATCCATTCAATATTTAAGCAAACTTTTTCAATTTAAAAGTTTTGCCGTAAAGTAAAATAAATTTTATTTGAAAAATTCACTTTTATTAAAAAAAAGTTAGTATATTGTTAGTGTACTTATTTTTAATTCCACAAGTAAACTTAAAAATTATCACATGCTCACTTCTTTTATATATTTATTTTTTAATATTTTATTATATTTCTATAGGACACTTGTAATCTTCCCGACTCTAGCTACTTGTGAAATCTAAAAGCTCCATGGGTGATGTACCAAATCTTTTCCCTTAAAAACATAAAAATATAAAAAAACTTTAAATTTATTTATTTCAAATTAAAAACAAAATATATCTAATTATAATTCAAAAATACCATATTTGTTATCTGGAGCCCCATAATATTAATTTAGCATGAATTATAATAAAATCAACTTTTATTTATTAGTCAAAATTTATTTTAAAAATTGTGAAAGATATTTAAAATTTAAAGTTGATCTCAAAATCTATTAAAACAGAAATTTTATTGTATTTAGCACAATCATACACTATTATTAAAGCTATCTTCGTTAAAAAGAAAAACGTAGAATATATGTTTTATTCTTTTAAATTTGTGCGATAATCATGTGCATGTATTCGTATTAAAATTTAAATATTTTAAAATATTTTTAATTCTAATCACAATAAAACTTCAAAAACTCATGCATCGCATAGATTGATTGTGCGTATTTGTTAAATTATGTTATGTTTATTTGTTAATTTTTGTACACTTTTTCAACATTTCATAAATAAAATGATTTTGAAAAGTGAAAATATTTATTTGATAAATAGATTTATCCATGAATCGAGATGAAGCTTGAATTTAAACTTTGGTCTCGACTCGTCCTAACCCATCTAAATAACTCATATCACTATTTTAAAAATGGATAAATCTTAAAATTGTACATAAACTTTAGTTTAATATGTGTAATTTTTATATGAACTTTGATTTACTAATGGAATCATTGAACAAAAACTTGAGACATAAAAACATGTTCCTTTAAAAATATATACTAATTCAAAATGTCTGCTTACAGTAACATGTTTTTTTCTCTCTTTGTCAGCTTACGGTAGCACATCGTCTTTTCTTTGCCTAATTTCTTTTCAATTTCTTTTTTCTTTTTAGGTCATCATCGTTTTTATTATCTTTGTTTCGAATAATGGAAAAAAATGTTGCTGATTTGAGTATAGAAGATGGTGAAGAGGGGGCTTGACAGTTTTCTGATGGAGTTGATTTGTAGAAAAAGGCATATGAGTTCAGCCTTGTTGGTTGTTTTTTACGATAAGTGTGAAACATCTTCCCGCGATGCGAAATACAATGGCAGATCTCTGGCATCCATTATGGGATTCTAATTTTAGATTGGGCGGAAATGTTTTTTATTCAAGTTTTTTCATGAGCTTTGTCGTAACCATTTTTTGGATAAAAACAGTAAACGATGCGGTCGACTCGGGTTTTGAAAATGAAAAAGAAGGGAGTCGCCACCAATCCTTTTTTTGATGAGGTGTGATCGGGTCACCTCGTAAAACAGTTATTTTTAGTTTGATTTATCAAAACAATGGTGTCGGCCTACGAAATCCAGAAAACGAGTTCGGGAGTCGATTACGCACGAAGAAGGGTTAGCACCCTCGATATGCCCTTAATTGGTACCAAATTGATTGATTGATGTCCTAATATTAAAAACTTTGAAATGGTTCGAAAAAACGATACTTTTTATTTCCACAAAATTGAAGGAATTAGAAGGTACATTAAGGTTATCTTATTTTCGAAGAGATAAAGCATCATGTCCAGTAAGTTAGGGCACGATACTTTAAACTCCCGAAACTAAGCTTGCCTTTTAAAACTTGATTTTTTATTTGAAGAGGATCTCCCATCATTTGTCAAATGAGAAGTCAGAACCCAGTAAGTTAGGGCTTGTTTTCTCGAAAAGCCAAATTAGGGACATTGCCTCCATTTTAGGAAAAAAGAGCTTGTCTCGAAGTATCTAGATGTCGAGTCTAGTCAGTTAGGGTGCTACATTTCAAATTTTCGAGAACAAGTATCTTATTCAAAACTCGTATTGCGATTTAAAGGGGGTATCCTGTTGCTTAGTTTAAACGAGAAAATTCGGAACCCAGTAAGTTAGGGCTCGATTTTCTCGAATCACTAATACCGGATATTGGTCGTTATGAAAACCGAGACATCGAGGAAGATTAGTTCGACAAGAGATAAGGATATTGATAATAATAACAAGAAGGAAAAATAATAATAGGTAAAAATAATATTAGTGATGTTAATGAAAATAACGGTAATAATAATGGTAATAACATAAAAATAATAGTAAACAAATAATAGTAAAAATACATATATAATAGTAATAATAATAACATACAAATAATAATAATAGCAAAATGATGATGATAATAAAATATCAATTAGCAAACAAAATAATAGTAATATATATATATTATAAAGAAAATATAATGATAGTAATAATAATATAAGGAATGGTGATAATAATATATTCAATAATGATAATAATAATAATAATAATAATAATAATAATAATAATAATAATAATAATAATAAGTAATGAATAATATAGTAATAATAATATGCTAAATAATGGCAAAAGAACCAAAATCGTAAATTAACTAAAAAAGGATCAAATTGAATTAAAAAACGGGATTTTGGGGTCAATTTGAAATAAAAAAAGGGAAAGGACCGACTTAAAACGCGCGAATTATATGGGGGACCCAAAGGGAAATTTTCCCTACCCTCTCAAAACGCAGTGTTTACTGCGGGACCGAGTCGCAAACCGCAAAAAATTCTTGGGCCAATGTTGCAATAATTAAAAGTTTGATTTTAAAAATTGAAAATGCGGAAGGACCAATCGCGCAATAAACCCTCGACTTAAAAAACACGCGGATCTTGAGGCGGGTCGGGTCAACACACGGATCTTGTAGGCAAAACGACGTCGTTTTGGGCATAAATGGCCAGCCTCAAAACGACGTCGTTTTGAAGGCTATTTAAGGCCCTAGAACCCCAAAAAACATCATTTTAGCTGTTTGCTTTCAAAAAAATTTTTTTGCTCCCCTCTCTTTTCTCTCTGCAGACCCGAGAGACAGAGTCTCCGGGGGAGCTCCGGTCGTGGTCGTCATTGTCAAGACCGCCACCACGTCATGGTGGTCGGAAGGTAAAAACCTTTGTTTTTTATTATAATTATTTGTTAAATATATATATGTGCACGTATGTGTTAAAATGGAACCAGAAACGGAAGGGGGGATTTCGGAGAAAAATCACCTCGTAGTCTCCAATTTTGATTTTTTGTGGGGTTTTAATGCGCTTCTTGGTTGTTCTGTCTCTGTTAATATTCGAACCCTTTGTTTGTATTCTGGAATAGTTTTTCTATTTATAACAAAAAAAAAAATCCCCTACAACAATATTGTGAATCAGCTTTTATAACCTTGTTATTTCTCTTTACACGCATCCTGTCTCGTCTCTTTTAATGTTTACAGGGGCTCGGTGTGCAAGTAGGGCGGTGCTGCAGAGACAGTGGCAGGTGGCTGCAGAAGATAGAGGGTCAGAGACAAGTGGCGGTCAGAAGACCAGGGGTCAACGGTCAGTAGCTAAACGGTCACGGGCACAAAGGCTGCGGCGCTAGGTTCCTTAGGGTTCCTGGAACCCTAAGTTTATGTTTAGGCCATTGGGCTAACTGGTATTGGGCCAACGGGTATTAGGTGTAAATGGGTTAGAAATTATAACCGGGTAGGTCTTAGTGGGCCACTGATTTGGGCTTCGGGTTAGGTTTTGGATCTGGGGTTTAGGTTTTAGGTTATGTTTGTTGTAAAATAGGCCGGGCAAAATGGGTTTGTATGGTGCCCTCTTTTGCTCATTGTCGTAACTAAGCAATAGAGCAAAGACATAAGAAAGACCCATTTTGCCCGGTCTCGGTGGGTTTTAACTTCTTTGGTGCTCTTTTCTTGGTAGCCCCATTCACCCACCGCATCTTGTTTGTTTCGATCCTATTCCACCGCTGTTTCAAAGAGATAGGACTCAGAACTTCAATTTGCTCCCTGCAATCTCGTGGAGATAGGTTTAACTGCCTTCTATCTCGCTCCATCAGTAACTTTAGGGGGATAAGACTTGCAACTTCAACCCGCTCCACTGCAACTTCAGGGAGATAAGGTTTGTTTTGAATCTACTCTTGCAACTTCAAGGAGACAAGATCTGCACTCTTCAATCTGCTTCCTGTTATTTTCAATCTGATCCTTGCGAACTAGGGGATCACCAGACTGATGTCTTCGATTTGCTTCCTGTAACTTCAGGAATGTCAAATCTGCTATCTTCAATCTGATCCCAGCAAACTCGGGGATCACTAGACTGAATCTTCGATCTGCTTCTTGCAACTTCAGGTAGGTCAAATCTGCTATCTTCAATCTGATCCCTGCAAACTCAAGGACCACCAGACTGATATCTTCGATCTGCTTCCTGCAACTTCAGGAAGGTCAAATCTGCTATCTTCAATTTGATCCCTGCAAACTCAAGGACCACCAGTCTGATATCTTCGATCTGCTTCCTGCAACTTCAGGAAGGTCAAATCTGCTATCTTCAACCTGATTCCTGTTATTTTCAATCTGATCCCTGTAAACTAGGGGATCCCCAGACCGATGTCTTCGATTTGCTTCTTGCAACTTCAGGAATGTCAAATCTGCTATCTTCAATCTGATCCCAGCAAACTCGGGGATCACCAGACTGAATCTTCGATCTGCTTCCTGCAACTTCAGGAGTGTCAAATTTGCTATCTTCAATCTGATCCCTACAAACTCGGGGATCACCAGACTGAATCTTCGACCTGCTTCCTACAACTTCAGGAAGGTCAAATCTGCTATCTTCAATCTGATCCCTGTAAACTCAAGGATCACCAGACTGAATCTTCGATCTACTTCCTGCAACTTCAGGAACTTCGATCTGCTTTCTGCAACTTCAAGAAGGTCAAATCTGCTATCTTCAATCTGATCCCTGCAAACTTAAGGATCACCAGACTGAATCTTCGATATGCTTCCTACAACTTCAAGAATCTGCTATCTTCAATCTGATCCCTGCAAACTCAGGGATCACCAGACTGAATCTTCGATCTACTTCCTGCAACTTCAGGAAGGTCAAATCTGCTATTCCCTAACCTGTCCCTATAGTGTCCTTTTAAGGACATAACCTGCAGAATGGGTACATGCTCATGCCTAATGATTAGGATGCCATGATTGGAATGAGTCAAAATGTTATGAGTATGATTCCTATTCAAGGTGTTATCACTCATTTATCTGTCAAGGTTTTATCTTCGCTTCCTTGCGAGAACTGCTGCATGAATGACTTGCCTCTATGAAAATTCCAAAGCCCATTTTAGGCCTCAGAACACGGGCCTGCCTTGACTTCTAGCTGTCTTCCCCGGGAGTCACAACTCCTACTTGGAGAATACTCAAATTGGTTCGTTTTGGATTCGTTCCTCAACAATTTAGGGTTTTTGAATCTTTCCTTATCGAAAATTGACCTGTCATACTTTTTCTAAGTGACCAAGTAACATTATTCACCCTGCCACAATTACTGAATTAGGCGAGGAACTTTGAAGAAATGGTCTCCATTAAGACCCCCTTTCTCCAATGTCTTTATCCTGTGTTTGTGGAAATTCTAAACAAATATTTTGTTTCGGTTTCCTATTTTATCTAGAGATTTCCAAAGTGATACGTGGAACTTTTCTTTGTGAAATCGTTAGTTCATCAATTATTGTTTCAATGCAGCATGTTAATGATGGGTAACAGTAGGTCGATTTCGAAGAGAATTAAAATGAATTATCTATGAAATAAAAAAATTGACTGGGGACATATCCTTTTTTACGGAGAAAAAGAACCCAAAAATGGTAAAATAAACAACATGGATCAGACGCCCTAGACATCGCCAATTGGGCTTCTATATTCAAACTTCAAGAAGACTGCTTTGAGCCTGTCATGTGTTTAGAAGACTCAAAGTATTTTGTCGATGCCCGATATGCAACGTGCTTCCTCTTCTCGTTGATTCTAGTGTTTGTAAGATCGCGACTTGTCCATTCAAAATTGAGCCGCCTTTTCGGTTTTCAACTCAAAAGCCCTTTGGTCTCAAGGTGCCCTTTTGCGGGTTTTCACCTTGGCCTCTCTTTTTTTTGAAGTCTCAAAGTGCCCTTTGCGGGTTTTCACCTTGGCCTCTTCCATTTCAAGCAAAGTATTTTTTAACTGAATCTGAGTTCACGGGGTTAGGCAAACTTTTCCCGTCCATCTCAGTCAGAATCAGTGCCCCTCCCGAGAAAGCTTTCTTTACCACATACGGTCCTTCCTAGTTCGGCATCTATTTTCCTCTGTAATCCTTTTGTATGGGAAGGATCTTTTTCAGCACGAGGTCCCCTTCGTGGAATTCCCTTGGGCGAACCTTTTTGTCGTAAGCTCGCATCATTCGCTTTTGGTACATCTGACCGTGACGGATAGCCCTCAATCTCTTTTCTTCAATTAAGTTCAACTGATCATATCGAGCTTAGATCCATTCAGCCTCATCCAGCTTCACTTCTGACAATACCCAAAGAGAAAGTATTTCCACTTCAATAGGTAAAACTGCCTCCATCCCATAGACTAGTGAGAAAGGTGTTGCCCCAGTAGAGGTTCGGACGGACGTTCGATAAGCATAGAGCGCGAACGGTAATTTTTTATGCCAATCTTTGTAAGTCTCGGTCATCTTTCCCACTATCTTTTTGATGTTTTTGTTGGCCGCTTCCACTTCCCCATTCATTTTTGGACGATACGGAGATGAATTGTGGTGTTTAATGTTGAATTGGCTGCAAACTCCCACTATCATACTGTTGTTTAGGTTCAATGCGTTGTCTGATATGATCCTCTCAGGCATTCCATATCGACAAATGATTTCCTTCTTCAAGAATCGACTGACTGCTGACTTAGTGGCGTTAGCATATGAGGCGGCCTCTACTCACTTGGTGAAGTAGTCGATGACCACGAAGATGAATCGATTCCCATTTGAAGCTTTCGGTGAGATTGGTCTAATGACATCCATGCCCCACATGAAAAATAGCCATGGGGAAGTCATAACGTGTAAAGGTGACGGAGGCATATGAATCTTGTCTCCATAAATCTGGCATTTATGACATTTTTTGGCATAGTTAATGCAGTCTCCTTCCATGGTGGACCAATAATATCCAAACCTCATTATTTGTCTGACCATTGTGAAACCATTGGCGTGAGTTCCTCAGACGCCTTCATGGACTTCTTCTAGGATTAACTTAGCTTCGGCGGCATCCACACATCTCAGTAGCACTTGATCTTTCCTTTTCTTGTATAGGACTTCTCCATCCAGGACGTATTCACAAGCTAGTCTTCTCAATGTCCTTTTATCGTTCTCAGTTGCTTGGTCCAGGTACTCACGATTTTTCACGTACCGCAGTATATCGTGGTACCATGGTAGGCTAGTTTTCTCATCTTCCTCAATATTGTAGCAATGGGCTGGGTCCTGATGAATGCTCATTCGTATAGGCTTCATATCCTCATTCTTATTTATTCAGACCATGGAGGCTAAGGTGGCCAGAGCATCAGCCATTTAGTTTTCGTCTCTGGGTAAATAGTGGAAAGCGACGTCGTCAAACTCTCTGATCAAATCTTGGGCCAACCTTTTGTAGATGGCCAGCTTTGGATCCCTGGTTTCCCATTCCCCTTTAAGTTGATAGATTACAAGGGCAAAATCTCCATACACTTCTAACACTCTGATTTTGCATTCGATAGTGGCGCGGAGGCCATGATGCAAGCTTCATATTCAGCCATATTATTAGTGCAATCGAAATCCAGTTTACAAGCAAATGGGTAATGGTCTCCTTTTGGGGATATCAGAACCGCCCTAATTCTATTGCCCACGGCATTTGATGCTCCGTCAAAATTTAGCTTCCAAGGATGATCTTCTGAGGCACCCTCTCCAGTGTTTTCCACATACATCAAATCCTCGTTAGGGAAATCGAAGTCTAAAGGCTCGTAATCTTCAAGGGTTTCATCGGCTAAAAAGTCCGCTATTGCTCCTTTTACCGCTTTTGGTTCACATAGACTATGTCAAATTCGTAAAGTAGAATCGCCATCCGCCATCCTTCCATTCAAAGCGGTAGACTCCATCATGTATTTCGAGGATCTAGCTTGAGATGAGCCATGTCGATGATACAACATATAACGCCTTAATCTTTGAGTTGTCCAAATCAAGGCACAACATAGTTTCTCGATTGGCGAGTACCTTGTTTCACTCTCAGTGAATTTTTTACTAAGGTAGTATATTGCCTTCTCTCTTTTTCCGAATCGTTATGCTGACCAAGCACATATCCCATTGAATTATCGAGCACTGTCAAATAAAGGATTAACGGTCTACCTGGATGAGGCGGTGTCAATACTGGGGCATTGGACAAGTATTGCTTTACTTTGTCGAAGGTCTTCTGGCATTCTTCATCCCACGTGCCCAGATTTCGTTTCTTAAGAAGACGGAATATGGGGTCACATTTCTCAGTCAATTGTGAAATGAACCGAGCGATGTAATTTAGCCTTCCTAAGAAACCTCTAACTTTTCTTTGGGTACGTGGTGGAGGTAACTCCTGTATGGCCTTGACTTTGTCTGGGTCAACTTCAATCCCCTTTTTACTGACTACGAATCTGAGCAACTTTCCAGATTGAGCTCCGAAGGTACACTTTACCGGATTAAGTTTTAGCTGGAATTTCCTCAACCTCAAGAATAGTTTCTTAAGACCTGCACATGTTCCTTTTCAGTTTGGGACTTGGAGATCATATCGTCGACATAAACCTCAATTTCTCTATACATCATGTCGTGAAATAGGGTTACCATGGCCCTCTGATATGTCGCTCCCGCGTTTTTTAGCCCAAACGGCATCACCTTGTAGCAAAACGTCCCCCACATGGTCACAAATGTTGTCTTATCCATATCTTCAGGATGCATCTCTATTTGGTTGTATCCTGAGAAACCATCCATGAAGGAGAACAACGAATAGCCCGTCGTATTGTCTACTAAGGTGTCGATGTGAGGCAACGGGAAATTATCTTTCGGGTTAGCCTTATTTAGATCCCTGTAGTCTACGCACATTCGCACTTTCCCATCTTTCTTAGGGACAGGGACGATATTAGCCACCCAACTCGAATACTTAACCACTTGCAAGAATCTGGCGTTAAATTGTTTCTCGACTTCTTCTTTTATTTTTAAAAAAACATCCGGTCTCATTCTTCGAAGCTTCTGTTAGACGGGCTTGTATTCTTCTTTTATGGGTAGCCGGTGTATTACGATATCAGTGCTTAATCTGGGCATATCTTGATATGACCACGTAAATACATCCTTGAATTCTTGGAGTAACTCGATGAGGTCTCGCTTGGTCTCTGCCGTGATACAAGCTCCGATCTTCACTTCTTGTCCTTCTCCCAGGTTCACCACTTCCACTGACTCTTTATGCGGTAGGATATGTTTTTCTTCTTGCTCTACCATTCTCAACAAATCTGGAGGCAAGTCACATTCTCTGTCACTTTCAAAATCTTGAGATTCCTCTAAACACATGCTTTGCTCAAAACGGACCTCTGAATCTGTAGTATCGTTACTCATATCATTGATGGCTAGGGACCTATGAGGGGTACCAAGGGATGTACAAAGAACGAATGAATTGAAGAATAACTATTCACATGATATGAATGAGAACAAGAAATGAAAAAGTTTATTAGAATTAAAGATACATTTGATTAAAACAAAATATCTGAACATGAGCCTGTTTCACAAAAGAAATCTCATTATTTCTATGCTTAAAACAATGAGTGCATTCTGAATATTACTCTGTATAATCTCTAAAAACTACAGGAAATTCCTCTGCAGTCCAATTGTTCAGAATGCTTCCAGGTTCGTACGGGTGAATGCCCAATAGGTTTCCTTGACCGGTTTCCTCGTTATGTATGGTATTGATGTGAGGAAGATTCTTCGGGTAGATTATTCCTCCTGACACGAAGGTACGAGATATGTGGGGGAATGTCATTGATTCCCACTTAACGTCCTCTCCGTTCAACCTTGCCCTTCTCCTTTCTTGTTTCTTCTCTATTTCCTTCCTCATTTGTTTCGTATCCGGTTTGAAACCCAAGCCAAAACGGTCTCTCTTCTCTTTCAACATCGGGATCTGAACTTTCTCTTGGAGGCGTTTGCCCAATCCCTTTCCTGGTAGAGCCCCTTTTTCTATCATCATTCGTAGGCCCATCCTCGTGGTCTTAGATAGCTTAGGCACCGGGACTTCATTCCCCTCCGAGATAAAAGTAGTATTTACGAACTCTAAGGATCGAAAGGAACATTCAACGGCCTCCTCACTTGTTTCTAGATATGGTGCTTCGTTGGTAACAGTTGCTATGATGTCTTCTTCTGCGTTTATAGTTACCAACTAATTTTCTGTTACCAGTTTCAATTTCTGGTGCAGCGATGAGGGTACGGCCCCTGCCGAATGAATCCATGGCCTTCCAATAGGCAGTTGTAAGAGGGCTTGATGTCCATGACTAGAAAATTTACTTCATATGTGTTAGGCCTGATTAATAATGGCACGTCCATTCTTTCCATCACTCTTCTTTCGGTGCCATCAAATGCTCTCACTATGTTCTGGTATGCTTTCATGTGAGAACTGTCTATTGGCAACTTCTTAAGTATAGCCAGTGGTAGGACATTCAACGCTGACCCATTATCTATGAGCACGCTTGACAGAGTGTATCCCTTACAGCGGGTGGTTATGTGCAAGGCCTTCGTTGATCCCATACCTCCGGGTGGGATTTCGTCATCACTGAAGTAAATAAAATTATCAGCACTTATGTTACTAACCAGACGGTCCAATTTATTAACAGATATATCCTTAGTAACATAAGTTTCATTCAGTACTTTCATTAGTGCTTCACGGTGCACTTCTGAGCTTAACAGTAGGGCTAGTATGGATATACAAGCTGGTTGTTTTCGCAGCTATTCTACCATCACAGATCATTGTGTTTCAAGAATTTCAAGAATTCTTTGGCCTCCTCCTCATTTACGGGTTCGTTGTGAGGGCTTGGGTTTCTTTTTTTCGACCAACAAAGACAGATCTTTGGTTTCACTGGTTCTCCCCTTTGTTCTTAGGGTCGTCTGCTTTCCACTAGCAGCGATAGGACCTTTCATTCTTGACTTTCTCAGAAATGCTAGTGGAGCTTTCCGCCCTTGGTATCATCACATTACAATTGTAGTCCCAGGGTACCTTTTTACTGTCTTTGTAGGGAAAAGAAGGTGTCTGAATTATAATTTTTAGCCTTCCCTATACCCCGTCTTTCGTGTTTCGTGAGATGATGATTTTTGGGTAATTGATTCTAGGCTTCATCAATTCTTCCTCGGTCGTAGATACATCTCTTTCCTCTACTCCTTCTTCATAAAACTCCAGTTCCTTGTTGTCCATAAGGTTTTGCACCAAGATTCTAAACTGGGCACATTCTTGAATCTCGTGCCCTTTTATTTTATGGAATTCACAGTAGTTCTTTGTATACCTCCAGTTTTTCGTAGGATCTGAATCTGTCAATCCTCTCTTTGCCATTTCCTCTCAGACTACTCTCAATTTGGTCTTTACCTCCGTGACGTCCTTCTTAATCTTTTTCACCACCTCCTCGCCAATTGTGTTTACCCTTCTACCCTCGTGATTGGGTAGTGGGTTCCCCTTTTTTATCAAGTCGTCGAGTGTTATGACCTCTATCTTTATTAGCCTCTCGACTACCTTTTTAAAGGTGAGGTAATTCTCTATCGAATGCCTCGCTACCCCTGCATGGTAATCGCATTGAGCGTTAGGGTCGTACCACTTAGGGTATGGCAATTGCAATGGCTGCAAATAGAATGGGGACACGATATGCTCGTTAAACAAGGTCTGATATAGCTCCCTGTACGTTATTGGAATTGGTGTGAATTAAATTTTTTCAACATTCGGTCTGGTTCCCGATTTTTGTCTTGCCTGTCCTTGTTGTCTAGAGGTGACTGTCTTTGGCCGATTAACCGTGATCGCCTTGTGTGTGCTCACGTTATTTACTTCACCGTCCTTCTTCTTAGGAGCGGCCCTTCTAGCACTTTCTCCCGCCTCAA
This sequence comes from Gossypium rotundifolium, assembly GCA_025506655.1. Taxonomy (NCBI): domain Eukaryota; kingdom Viridiplantae; phylum Streptophyta; class Magnoliopsida; order Malvales; family Malvaceae; genus Gossypium; species Gossypium rotundifolium. The sequence continues at coordinate 18,802,970 of CP106733.1, read as the reverse complement.
TCTTGCCGCCCTTATGGCATGTTCGATCATCTCTCCCGCCATTATTATGTCGGCGAAGCTTTCAGTCATACTCCCTATCATATGAGTTATGAAAGGAGCCTTCAGGGTGTTAATGAAAAGCATGGTAGTCTCTTTTTCCAAGAGGGGTGGTTGGACTTGTATGGCGACTTCCCTCTATCATTGCACATATTGTCTGAAACTTTCATTTTGTCTTTTTTCCATGCTTTGCAAAGTAATTCTATCCGGTGCCATGTCCGTAATGTGGCTGTAATGCTTTAGAAATGCTTGAGCCAGATTTCTCCAAGAACTAATGTTGGCCCGACTAAGCTGGTTATACCATCTAGCAGCAGCGCCCATTAAAATTTCTTAGAAATAGTGGATTAAGAGTTGATCATTGTTCACGAAGCCAGCCATTCGCCTGCAGAACATGGTGATGTGAGCCTCCGGGCAGCTAGTCCCACTGTATTTTTCAAATTCAGGCATTTTAAACTTATGAGGCAGCACCAAATCTGGAACCAGACTCAAATCTTTTGCGTCAATCCTATGATAATGATCGATATTTTCTAGCGCCTTGAATTTTTCTTCCAACCATTTGCAACGATCCTCCAACTGCCTTGAAGATTCTTCTCTCGACCCCATTTTCTCTGCCATATCTAAATCAGGTACAACAGGATTGGTGGGTTATCTCCCGGTTGGGATCCGAAGCCTGCGTGAAAACTCGTGGGAGGTCTAGCGTCATCCTGCCCTTATCGGGGGCTGGTCGCAATTGGTGGCCTTAGGACATACTCCTCAGGTCTTGTTCTTGCATGTAGCGGGGTAAAACCCGGGGGAGCGCCTTCGCTATCCTCATCGACCGGAGGCATTGAACCTTTCCCTTTATCTGTTACTCCATTCAGCATTTGGGCCATCTGTGCTATCATGTTTCTCTGAGCCTCCAGCATTTGGTGCTTCATTTCCTGCTGGAGTTTCAACATTTTCTCTTGCATTTGTTCTTGCATTTCTTTCTGGAATTGTTCGAACCTTTGATCCATTCTCTTGGTTTTAGCACGAGTCCCGTAGTAATGTTCAGTTCCCAGATTTCCTCTTTCACTTCCTTTTTCTCTCTCTTTCTCTTTTTGATAATTTTAGCTAATTAGTCCCATTTTTATAAACTTAAATGCATGTAATATGATGCAATGCAAATGCATGAATGCAAGAAGAAGACATCGATTCTGATCAACTTTATTTTAGAAAACTTTATTAGAAGGCAAAACCCTTTATATAAAGCGGGTCACAAATATGCTCTCGCCCTAAAGCCTAAGGTTTTGATTTTCCCAAGCAAAGAGATTAGCTCTTGATCGTGACCCGGCGGTAGCTCATATCTCGCGCTCAATATGTCAGCTTTTACAGCCAAAATCTGCAAGTGATCAGCTACCTCTCTAATTTGGATTATCGCTTCACCCATTAGGCAGTTCCGGCTTCTAACTTACTCGCAAGAATGGCGAAGCTCCTCCTCTCAACGCCTTTCTCTCATTTTCAAAGCTCAATCCGGAGCTCACTATTGTGTAATGCCGATTCTAGCTCTTCAACCTTACCCTTCATTTCCTCGACTCTGTTCAGGCTTGACTTCAGTTGGCTTTCCGAGTCTTGACTTCGATAGTGGTGTAGAGACCGCCCAAGCTCAGCTATTCTAGCTTTTAGTCCCTTTTTCTCCTTTTGGTTTTCTGTCATGCCCTTCTCTAAGTCTTCTTTTTGCATTCGTATTTCTTGAAACTTTCTCTCCTAATTGATAACTCTAGCTTTTTCCTCTCGAATCTCTTGTCGCCACTGCTCCAAAGTTTTCCCTAATCTCGCATTTTTTATTGCCAGGCGCATCTTCTTGTATTCCATCTTCAAATTATCTCGGTCTTTCTCTACCTTCCATTTTTCTTTCCTGAGTTTCTCAACCTCCGATTTTTGACCGTCCACCTCTAATTGGAGGAGCATCTTTTTTTCTTCCAGTTTTTCTATCCTTTTTCTAAGTTCTGAGCTCATCCGTTCAAAATCTTGTTTCACAATCTCTAATTCTGACAGGACCACTTGCATGCATTCTTCTCTTGATTGGGCACCCTCTGGATTTGGCTCGAGAATGTTATCATTGACTCTCCTATCCCTCCATTCACTGTATTCTGGGGTCGTCCTCGGGCCTGCGGATAATCTTCTCATTCTGTGAATCTGATTCCAGGCACTAGAGATCTCTTTAACCCTTTTCTTATAGCTTTCCCCTTCGCATGAGAACTCGCATTGAGCTAGCCCGTATGTCGTTGGTACAAACTGTCTTGAACTAAACTGTCTTAGGACCAGTAAAGGGGCATATGCAGTGGCACCCCAAATTCCCAGTAGAGGAACCCAGTCAAAGCTTCCACAACGATAAAGGATTTTGTCGGTAATCAACCACGGAGCATTCCACCCGATGTTATCTTCTTGAAGGTTTTGAAAGAGCACGATCTAATTTTCTTCGGACACGTCTTCTCTCCCGGGCGTAGCTACTATTTCTTTCAACGGGGAACAATTCTCCGACAAGAACTGATAGGACACTTTATCCACCTTCTAGAAATGACTATGGAACCAGGCCAATAACAGCTGCGCACATCCAATAAACCTGCCTTCACCCGTTCTCCGACATGCATTCAAGGATCTGAACATTTCAGCCAAGATAGCGGGAACAGGCGTGACCCCTTTGTCTAATTGGCTGAATAGATCAATAACTGCTTCATCAATGTGCCTTAAAGCTTTTGGGAAGATTACCAGACCGTAAATACACAAGGCCAAGATGTCAATCTTATTCTTTGCATCGGGATGTGCCAAGATCAGATCTCTCAAACATATCTAGGGTATGCATTTACCTCCACCCTTCTTTTGTATTCTAGCTGAGATCCATTGTTCGCTCATTCCGGTGATATTCATCAATTTCTTCGCAAAGGTTAGGCCATTAACTACTTTGGAATAAGCTTTGTCAACTTGAATTTTTGGGCAATGTAGTAAGGTCGTATACTCTTCTACCGTGGGAACTAGATCCACCTTCCCGAAGGAGAAACAGCTATAAGCGGCATTCTAGAACTGGGTCATTGCTCGGAATAGGTGCTTATCTATTTTGACATCAAGCAGGTAAGGCAGGTCACCGTAAGTACCATAGAACAGCTGCTTCGCCTCGTCATCCCACTGAGTCCAAATTTCTTTCAACTCCTGGAGCTCGTTCTGCGTGACACTTATATTGGTGAAATCCCATAGCTCCGACACATACCCATCAAATAAGCTATCCCTTTTTCTATTTGGCTTTGCTCTGACCAGGTGCGGACGACCGCATTGTCCTCCACTTTATCAAGGAATTCGCTTTCCATAACCAGCTTCCTAACTCAGAAACAGACCGTGAATCGATGCCTCTTAAAATATGAAATGATATGCACAAAAAGAATGAAACACAACAAAGTTAGTACCATGGAATATAAAGCAAGTAAAATAAACAAACACCTATCGGGATGACCACTAAGGTTTGACATAGCTCTACCTAAGGTGGGCTCCTAGGATTTACTATATGCGATTTAGTTTTAAAGTTTGAGGTACCCGAACCAGTAGATTCCTCGATCCTCACCCATTATAGGCTCATACGGACCGAGTTTGGTTCAGGGGAATACATTTCCCTATGGCCATGCGGAAGTGAAAACTTCACAAAGACATAGGTACGAATGTATCCCGAAAGCAGTCCACTAGCCCGTGTGGAGGTGAAAACCTCACAAAGGCATAGTTCTCGCTCCCACTTAAGGGTGTGACCACAATGGTCATGCAATGCAATGCCAAAGTATTCAAAAGATCCAATATTGAAAGTGCATTAAAAAGGCATGATTTTTCAAAATCATTTTCCAATTTTGATTAAAAGGACAAAAATCAATCAATCTATGGCCTGACCCTCGGCTCCCCAGTGGAGTCGTCAAGCTGTCGTAACCATTTTTTGGATAAAAACAGTAAACGACACGATCGACTCGGGTTTTGAAAATGAAAAAGAAAGGAGTCGCCACCAATCCTTTTTTTGATGAGGTGTGATCGAGTCACCTCGTAAAACAGTTGTTTTTAGTTTGATTTATCAAAATAATGGTTTCGGCCTACAAAATCCAAAAAACGAGTTCAGGAGTCGATTACGCACGAGGAAGGGTTAGTACCCTCGATACGCCCTTTATTGGTACCAAATTGATTGATTGATGTCCTAATGTTAAAAAATTTGAAATGGTTCGAAAAAATGATACTTTTTATTTCTACAAAATTGAAGGAATTAGAAGGGACGTTAAGGTTATCTTATTTTCAAAGAGATAAAGCATCATGTCTAGTAAGTTAGGGCACAATACTTTAAACTCCCGAAACTAAGCTTGCCTTTTAAAACTTGGTGTTTTATTTGAAGAGGATCTCCCGTCATTTGTCAAATGAGAAGTCAGAACCCAGTAAGTTAGGGCTTGTTTTCTCGAAAAGCCAAATTAGGGACATTGCCTCCATTTTAGGAAAAAGGAGCTTGTCTCGAAGTATCTAGATGTCGAGTCCAGTAAGTTAGGGCGCGACATTTTGAATTTCCGAGAACAAGTATCTTATTCAAAACTCGTATTGCGATTTAAAGGGGGTATCCCGTTGCTTAGTTTAAACGAGAAAATTCGAACCCAGTAAGTTAGGGCTCGATTTTCTCGAATCACTAATACGGGATGTTGGTCGTTATGAAAACTGAGACATCGAGGAAGATTAGTTCGACAAGCGATAAGGATATTGATAATAATAACAGTAAAGGAAAAATAATAATAGGTAAAAAAATAATATTAGTGATGTTAATGAAAATAACGGTAATAATAATGGTAATAACATAAAAATAATAGTAAACAAATAATAGTAAAAAAATACATATATAATAGTAATAATAATAACATACAAATAATAATAATAGCAAAATGATGATGATAATAAAATATCAATTAGCAAACAAAATAATAGTAATATATATATATATATATATATATATATAAAGAAAATATAATGATAGTAGTAATAATATAAGGAATGGTGATAATAATATATTCAATAATGATAATAATAATAATAATAATAATAATAATAATAATAATAATAAGTAATGAATAATATAGTAGTAATAATAATATACTAAATAATGGCAAAAGAACCAAAATCGTAAATTAACTAAAAAAGGATCAAATTGAATTAAAAAAAGGGGATTTTGGGGTCAATTTGAAATAAAACAAAAGGGAAAGGACCGACTTAAACCGTGCGAATTATATGGGGGACCCAAAGGGAAATTTTCCTACCTCTCAAAACGCAGTTCATGGGACCGAAAGTCGTAAACCGCAAAAAATTCTTGGGCCAATGTTGCAATAATTAAAAGTTTGATTTTAAAAACTGAAAATGCGGAAGGACCAATCACGCAATAAACCCTCAGCTTAAAAAACACGCGGATCTTGAGGCGGGTCTGGTCAACACGCGGATCTTGGAGGTAAAACGACGTCGTTTTGGGCATAAATGGCCGACCTCAAAACGACATCGTTTTGAAGGGCTATTTAAGGCCCTAGAACCCCAAAAAAAATCATTTTAGCTGTCTGCTTTCAAAAAATTTTTTTTGCTCCCCTCTCTTTTCTCTCTGCAGACCCGAGAGACAGAGTCTCCGAGGGAGCTCCGGTCGTGTCGTCGCACAGTCAAGACCACCACCACGCCATGTGGTCGGAAGGTAAAAACTTTTGTTTTTTATTATTATTATTTGTTAAATATATATGTTTGCACGTATGTGTTAAAATGGAACCAGAAACGGAAGGGGGGATTTCGGAGAAAAATCACCTCGTAGTCTCCGATTTTGATTTTTTGTGGGGTTTTACTGCGCTTCTTGGTTGCTCTGTCTCTGTTAATATTCGAACCCTTTGTTTGTATTCTGGAATAGTTTTTCTATTGATAACAAAAAAAAAATCCCCTACAACAATATTGTGAATCGGCTTTTATAGCCTTATTATTTCTCTTTACACGCACCCTGTCTCGTCTCTTTTAATGTTTGCAGGTGCTCGGTGTGCAAGTGGGACGATGCTGCAGAGACGGTGGCAGGTGGCTGCGAAGATGAGGTCGAGGCAAGTGGCGGTCGAAGACCGTGGGTCACCGTCAAGAGTGAATCAGTCCACGGCACAAAGGTCTTCGCTTAGGTTCCTTAGGGTTCCTGGAACCTTAAGTTTATGTTTAGGCCATTGGGCTAACTGGTATTGGGCCAACAGGTATTGGGTGTAAATGGGTTAGAAATTATAATTGGGTAGGTCTTAGTGGGCCACCAATTTGGGCTTCGGGTTAGGTTTTGGATCTGGGGTTTAGGTTTTGGGTTATGTTTGTTGTAAAATGGGCCGGGCAAAATGGGTTTGTACAAGCTTGGTATAGATCAAGTGATCAATGACACCCCATGGACGTTCAATAATCAACTTTTGGTATTTCATCGATTAAAGGAGGAGGATGATCCGATGCAAGTCCCCCTGGTTTTATCATCTTTCTAGGTTCAAGTATATGATTTACATCCTCGATTATTTTCTGAAAATGTTGCTAGACAATTTGGAAATTTTATTGGAGTTTTTGTGGAGTATGACTCAAAAACAGCAAAGTCGTAGGTACAAAAACTTTATGAGGATCCGAGTTCAAGTAGATGTTCGACTTCTATTAAAGAGACAAAAGAAAATAAAGATTTCTCAATCAAACTTTGCTTGAATCAAGAAAGTTTCAGTGGATTAAATGAGCCCCATTTGATCAGTTGACCTCTATGGGATGGACTGTGTACATTCATCACGGGCTTTGATCCACAGCCCATGACACTTACATCTACTTGCCCCAGTATTCTAATCCCTATGTTACTCCCTATTTTTTTCGCTTGTTCATCTTGTAACCGTATCATAGAACTTCTAAGCAATTGAAACCCAATTGATATAAAGATAAACATTTATTGAAGACTCTAAATGAAAAGGAAATTTCAAGAAATATATAAAGGGGAAATTTCCTAGAAAAAATAAATCCATCGGCTAACTTAAAAAAGAGAGAAAAAACCAACAAAGTTTATATATAAAAAAATATTAAAAGCAAGATTTAGGCAAAGATAAATAACCCAAAAAAATTAAGAAAAACTATTTTAGGTAACTTAGTTTGATTTTGATAGTCATTTGGAAATTTAAGAGGACGGAAAGAAGAGGATATTTTGGTGCCTTTTTTGTCAGGCAAAGATCACCAAAGTAGGGGGTTGACAACAACGACCATGCAAACGAAAAAGTTTTTGGGAGAAGAAGAAAGAAAAGTGTGACATCTCACAACTGACCCGATCGTCAGGTCCAAATACAATATATCAAATTTGTTTCCAGAACAACTCAAACTAACTTTGTACTTTGAATTCCGTAAGAAAATTTCAATAGAACGTTTAAATAAAATCATTACCAAACTGTTAAATTTAATAATTAAGATTTTTAAAACAATTTAGAAACATTTTAAGACGATTTCTAAATGTTCAGAGGTATCTAGTGCCAAGTACGGGATCCTAAGGATTTATTTGCTACAAAAAAGAGTAGGTACCTTGTTAGAGGCTTAGGTATTGGTACATGTGGTCTTAGGTATTGGCACCTAACCTAGTTATTGTAGAGATTTGTATTTTGTCTTTTAAGTACAACTACCTAGAGAAGGGTACCGAATCCCTAACTCATGCAATCAACAATTAACCCTATAACTACTTATTTTGACCTTAGACACTATGATCGTCGGTGTGCGTATGTCGAAATATGCAAAAATATATGAATTGAAGTGCGGTGTGTACTACAAGTGTATATGTCAAATTGTAAATATATGTGTTACAATGGAACACTGGAAGTATCCCGAGGATCTAACCCAAAGAAAATTGAGCAATATAAAGCAAAGAATAAAACTAGCGTGCAAGAGAAAGGCTAACGAATTACTAAGGCAAAGAATTATTACGTTAGTCCAAAATAAGTATGTAACAGTCCGATTTTCAGTAGTGACGGAACAGTGGTCTCGGGATCACAAATTTCTGTCGTATCGACTCATAAATATTATTTTTAAAATATTTATAGATTCATTATAACCGTATTAAAATTTGGTTTAGAAATATTAACGTTTAGATAGTTAATTAAAGAAAAAGGACTAAACTGAAAAAGGTGCAAAAGTTAGTGATTAATTTAATTAAAAGACTAAATAGACTAATAACTACGTGAGGAGGTACCAATATAGTAATTAGTCCCTAATAGTTAGTGTTGGACGGTTAAACCAAAAGAAAATGACAATAAAGTGATTTTTTTAATGGCAAAATGGTAATTAGGTTAAAATAATAATAAAACAAATATGAAATTTTTATCTTCTTTAATCTTGTTGGTGATAACCGAATGCCATGGATGTTTAGCTTGGGAGAATCGTCCAAGCACAAATTATTTGCATGTGAGTGATTCTTAAGCCCGTTTCTTATAAATTTTATGTTTTTGATATCGTTGCAACTAAGTCCAACTAGCCTGTACACTCGTTTTTGATTCTATGAAAAATTTTGGAAGTTTCCATTGTTGAATATTGGATTTTTTTTTATGAATATCATGTATTTGTTGCTTTGATTTTGTTGTGTGATGATTTTGTAAAGTGATTTTTGTTAAATATTAATTTTTTAGGATTAAATCGTGAAAATACAAAAATATTAGGGTTTGATAGTGAATTTTAGGTTTATTAGGGGCTGCTTTAGGGCCTATAATATTTGGATAGATTATTGATTTCAGAAAAATAGTTAATTTGATGAATTTCGAGTTAATGGACTAAATTGTAAAAATGGTAAAAGTTTAGGGTAATTGTGCAAATTCAAAAAAAGGGTATTAATTTTAAAATGGATTGGAAATGAAATATATGCTAATAAATGAGTACTTTATATTTTAGATCAAGATCCCGTAGATACTCGTGGAAAAGGAAAAATAGCAGAATAGTCCCTAAACTTCTGCAATTACTACAATTCAGTCCAGGTAAGTTCGTACGGTTAAAATTCAACATTTTTATAAATTTATGATTGGTATGATGTATATATTCCATTGTTGGAAATGAATTATTTTTGAATTATAATATTGAATTGGATATTCGGTTTAAATTGAACGCGAGATTTGAGTACATTTGTGATTTGGTGTATGACGGGGGTTTGGAGTGGAGACGGTATTGAGGGAGATATCAGTGTTTTACCCAAGTAAACTAAGGTTCATCATTTGTTATGAACTCTCGTGTTTTACTTTTTTTGGCGTGATCGGATGGCTCAGCTCTTACGAGCTTCTGTTAAGCTTTTGAGTTTCTGTTGGGGTATTCGGGAGGATCAGCTCTTATGAGCTTCTATTGACGATGTACTCTTACCCGTAAGTCATTCTTCGAATGGAAAATCTCAGTAAGGTGATTTATCTAACGAATTTGAAGGATATGTTATTTATTTTTGTATTGATTTGAATACAGATGTATTTATCGATTGAAGTTGTGAATGACAGGGAGTTCTCTTGGATGATTTTTATTGTTTGATTTATTATAATTAGTTCAGTAAGATTTTCGTTTAACTCGTCAAACTTACTCAGCTTCATTAAACTTACTTGTGTTGTTTATTGTCATTATAGATTTTCAGAAGGTTGGATGATCGGATCGGCACTCAAGTCACACTATCCAGTTTATCTCGTTAGTTTTTGAAACATTTAAATTCGGATTATATGGCATGCATAGGTTCTTTTTCTATTTTGGGTTTGGCATTTTTAAATGTTATGAATGATATTTTGTGCAAATAACCAATTTGCAAATGGTATGAGAATGAGGTATAGTTGTTATGCTAGTATGTGTGGTTTATATATATTTGAATTGCTATGATTGTGGTAAATTTATTAGGTATATTGATTTGGTATTGCTTGAATGAGTTGATGAATTGAATTAATGTGTATTTTGAGGTAAAGTTGTATACAATTGTGGTACCAATGAGGGTACATTGGTTAGGCACATATTAGGTTGGTTTTGATGTGTTTTTTACCCGTTTAATGTCATTTTGATTTGGTATTTTGGTTAGTATTTGAGTTTCTTAAGGTCCAAGCAATTTAAAATGGTAAACTTGTGTTTTAAGGATCATCTTGAGGCCACACGGTGTGAGACACGGGCTTGTGTCTCAGCCATGTGTCCCCTGTAGGTTCAAGGCATGCAAGTCAAGCTGTTACACGGTCTAGCATACGGCCTGGCACACGAGCGTGTGAGATCATTTTTAAAGGTACACGACCTGGCACACGGGCTTGTGGCTTAGCCATGTGACCTTAGTGAATGAGTTACACTGGTACAGACATGGATAGGGACATGACCGTGTGTCCCTATTTCGAATATCCACATGGCCTGAGACATGGGCGTGTATCTCAGTCATATGAGTCACACGGTCGTGTGACCCCTGCAATCTAAAATTTTCAACTATTTCCTAAAATTTCCAAATGTTTCCAATTTAGTCCTGAACTGTTTCAATAGTAATTTTAGGGTCTCGAGGGCTCGATTAAGGAATATTATGGATGTATTTGAATGAAATTTGATTATGTTTGTATTAATGTATGATTTGATTGGTTTAATATTCCATTTGTCCAGTAATGCTCTGTAACCCTGTTTCGGCGATGGATACGAGTTAGGGGTGTTACAAGTGATTGTCTAAAAATTAATAAATGTAGTTAAACATAAAAACTTTCAATTAATGAAAAACAATATCTGTTAATTTTTATATTAGCAATGAATTTACACTTAAGGACTCAATTGACAATTTCCTCACTCAACAAATTTTCCCTTAAGGTCTCAATTTAATCGAATTGCCCTCTAAGTCTCACTCAATTAAATTGAACTAAATCAATTTTTATATCTATGTCCTTTATTGGCAAAAAAATTTCATACAAAAATTTTCATTTATATACTTTTCATCAAAATAGAAAGATTGTGATTTAGTCCTTATGCTATTACTTTTATTCAACTTAGTTCAATCTTGACTTCCTTCATACTAATAGGTACTTCATATCATCTACTTACCCACCAAATAATCGTCATTGACTCATCTTTTCTCTATTTGGTAAATTTTCACTTTAGCCTCACCCTTTTCCAACTCTTTCAATTTTGTCTCTCTTTTTTTTTTTTTTCTAATATTTCAAACTCACACTCGTACTCACTAATTTTTCTCTAAATATAGAACCAACTTAGTAAGAATATTCATTTAATAACTCATTTCAAATTTTCTTTAAATTTTTACTATGCACACTATTGGAATAGTACCATTCACTGTACCAAAAATTTTGGGCATTACAAAACCTCTCAATGGGCTTTCCAATGGCCTCCTTACTTATTGCTTCTATCATCTACTTACCATGCATAAGAGCTTACTGAATATATTAGGTGTTGACTCTGATACCAGTTGTAAGTATCTCTCATATTTTTTTGGTAATTGTAGTGGGCACAAAATTGTAATAACACAAAAAAAAACTTGTACAAGTCAATTAATAACGCAATTTTGCACATATGAAGTGAATTCTCTAAACTACTTTTTGAGCAATAGTAAGTGTAACTTAGTGTGCATGGGGCTTCTCTAAGAAAGGCCCCATGGACGTTGGTTACACTTACTATTGCTCATAACGTCCATGGGGCCTTTCTTAGAGAAGCCCAACCTAGACAATCTCAAGTTGTAATCTCACTTTTGTACATATGAAGTGAATTCTCTAAACTACTTTTGTACATATGAAGTGAATTCTCTAAACTACTTTTTGAGCAATAGTAAGTGTAACTTAGTCTCTTAATAGTGATATTAACAATAAAAATATTTCTCACAATGAATAAATGAGTTCATATTTGTTTCACTCAGTATTCAAAGTTAACATATGAATTTGTTTAAATAGCCAACCATGGTCTATAATAGAAATTGGAAGTTCTCAAACATGGTTATGAGCATTTGCAACTTAGACATCTTTACTTTTTATAGTTCCCTCATGAGCAAGTTTAAGAATATTATATGCTTCTTTAGCTAACACACACATTTAGAGATTCTCTTGAAAATTTGTGGCTCCACTCCATTGAAAATTGCATACAAGGCTTTGTTGTTAAATTTTTCTGCCTTGTCCTCCTCTATAGTACATGTTTCCTCAAGTTTCGAAGTTTTTTCAAGTGTTTAAGGGGTTCCCAGCCTATTAGCACAGCTTTCCACGCTTTCTCATCAATGGATTTATGAAAGCTCTCATTCTAGCTTTCCGATAGGAATAATTTGAATCATTTAAGAGAGGTGGCTTAGAGTTTGAACCTCTTTCTTTCATGTTTTTCATTTTATCAGATATATGATCTCCACCAAATGTGTTAAGTGGTTGTTTTGATACCAATCAAAGGTTAGTCTAGCTAGGTTGTGGGATGTTATGTGTGTGCAATTAAGGACACAACTACAAGAAAACAACATACTCAAGAAATGCACGCAATTCGAACTTAATCTACATTTACGGAACCTTTCTTAGTAAACATCTTTATAATATTCACAGTACAAAGTAAACTGATTTAAGCTCAACTCATTTATCTCAAGTTGCAAGCTCACATTTTTACGATCTAGCCTAAATTGTAACTTCTTAATCTAAAATCACTTAGCAAGAGTTTACAATAATCTAAAAAATGGTTCTATCTCACAAAAATAATAATTCCTTATTTGATCGAATCTCTCAATACAATCACCCTAAAACTCTTTATATCGAAAATATATTATTCCACATATTATAACTTGTGATAAAGTTATCTTTACCACTGAAAATAGACAACCCTCTTCAATTTTAAGCATTTCCTCTTATCTTATCTCATCCTATCTTATCAGTTAATTCGTCAAATAATTCAAGACTCTTTTCTTCTTCTTTTAAGAATCATGTATAAAGTCCCTTGAAATCAAACTTAGAAGCAACTTTCAATATGCGTTGATCCTGAACTTTAAAATACATAAAACATTGTTACAGATTTACAAGAATAAATATATACAAACAAAATAAAAAATTGTTGTAACACCCCTAACCCGTAACCATCGCTGGAATAGGGGTAAGGGGCATTATCGGACATATCGACACTTTTACAATCATTTCATAAACATACAATACACCTTCATCATATCATAGCAAAACATATACATAGAGTCCCTTTAAATGGTCTACGAGACCTTAAACATGCATTGGAAAGGGGTCGGGACTAAGCCGAGCACATTGTAACAGCCCGATTTAGATCCTAGTCAAAACAGTGGTTTCGAGACCACAAATATGAGGTCAAGAAAATATTTAATGTTATTTTCTGTGTTTACAGTATGTGATTAAGCATGTGTGAAAATTCTATGTGAAAATTTTATCGATTGTGTGCCGAATTATGAGAAAGGACTTAATTGTGTAAATTGTAAAAGTTGTGTGCTGACTGTTAAAGTGCTAATTTGACATGGCTTATTAAAGGAGAGGTCCTTATGTTGATATTATACCATTAAATAGTTAATGGATGATGATGGCATGGCAATTAGTGTTATTATTAAGATTCATTAAGGGTAAAATGGTAAAATGTTAATTATGTTATATTAAATAAAACAATAAGTAAAATACATGTTTGTTTCATCTTTTCTACCACTGATTGTTGAAGAGAAGAATAGCCATGGAAGAATTTTAGGTTTCGACACATCCATAAAGGTCCGTTTTTGTTCAGTTTTTAATAATTTCTACGTTTTTGTGATCGTTGCTTAGTGTACTATCAAACCCATGCTTAAATTTTAGAATTTGATGGTGATTTTAAGTTGTTCCATTTATGAGTGCTTGAGCTTTGTGATAGTTGGTGATGAAATATGAAAGATATGTGATAGATTAACATATTTGTCTTTGAATTTTTGGTGAATTTGGGTAATTTGGGCTAAATTGAGAAAAGTGTAAATTGAGGGACTAAAATGTGAAATGAATGAAATATATGAGCTTGTATGAGCATTTGAAAATTTGGCTAAGCATATGTGAATGAAAATTTTGTGTATTTTGTGGTTTGATGAATTAGGGACTAAAGTGTTGAAATGTGAAAATGTGAGGGTTATTTTGTAAAATGCCCTAATTATGTGTGTTTGGACTAAATTGAATGAATTGGTGATTGAATGAGTTAAATTTAAATGTGTATAGACCAAGAAAAGAGAGGTTCGGATCAAGATCGAGGCAAAGACAAAGTGCTTGATTAATCGACCGTTTCAGTATTTCGATGTCCGAGATAAGTTCAGATATAATACGAGTTGTTAATTTATATCTATGTGATGTGAATTAAATTATAGTTATTGATTTATAAATGTTATATATGAGATTGAGAAATGAGGCACTAAGTGTGCGAAATTAGAAATGAAGCAGATATGGTTAGCACTGTGTGTGCGAAAAAATAGAAGCTTCAGCTTATTGATTTGGCACTGTGTGTGCGATACCGATATAAGTTCGGTCAACAAATTGGCACTAAGTGTGCGATGACGATTATGTTTCAGCTACGAAACTGGCACTAAGTGTGCGAACAAGTCAAAAGAATAGCAAAGGTTGATCGAAATATAAAATCGAGCAATTGAATAGCATGAATGGTGAGTAACTAAGTGTTGGCAAAGGTATGTTTGAACCTATGTGGTTGATGATATTTTTAATGGTTGAATGAATAGATATTAAGCATTTAGTTGAGGATGATAATGTACCTAATTGAGCACTTATCTTTGTGATGATTTAATTATATATTGATTTTGCATTATTGAGTAGTATGTATTATATTACGAACTTACTAAGCTTTTGAAAGCTTACTGTGTGATTTGTTTCTCTGTTTTACAGTGTCAGTAAAGCTAGCTCGGATTCGGGAATCTTCAACAACTCTATCACATTATCAGCAATCTATTTTGGTACTTTGAAGATGTGTATATTTGAATATGGCATGTATAGGCTAGTCAATGTGGCATGTTTTGAGTTGTATAGCCTTACCATGTGATATGGCTTGGAATTTTGAATGTTGATAGTTTATATTTGAAGCTATGAAAATGATGATTTTGGTTTGATATAGTGAGACTGGAATTGGTATATTTCATGCTTGAATTGGTTGATGAGAATGGCATATTAAGTGTGAATTTGTAATATGATTAGATGATGCATAGTGATAATATTTGAGATGTGAAATTAGTTGTGTTTAGATGATGTATGGTTAGAGATGGTATAATTGATGATGAATTGGTGTCATTATTGGTATATTTGGATGCATTTTAAGGTATGATTTGGTATTGATTTGAGGTTATAGGTGATTCAATGTGTGGAAGGCAAATTTGGTCTTGAAAATGGCCTATAATTGCCCACACAGTTGAGCATACGGGCGTGTGGCTCGACCGTTTGTTTAAGTTTGTCAAGTGAAACAAGTCAGGCTCGACCACGGGCTGGGCACACGGGCGTGTGACTGACCGTGTGGTGCAAGTCTGTGTCGACCACGAGTGAGGCACACGGGCGTGTCTCAGACCGTGTGGACAAGTCAGTAGGTATGCCCTGTTTTGCCACGGCTTGGACACATGAGCGTGTCTGAGGCTGTGTGAGGCACACGGCCTACCCACACGGGCGTGTGACTTCTGTAACTTAGAAAAATGTTTGATTTTCAAAAATTTTTGTAAGTGTTCGTTTTAGTCCCGACCCTGTTCTAAAGCATGTTTAAGGTCTCAATGACTTCACTAAGGGACTATATGATTTTTTTTTTTAATATGATTGAATGATAATTGACTTGGTGTCGCAAAATGGATATGAAATGTTTTGATTGTTCGGTAATGCTTTTGAACCCTATTCCGGCGGTGATTTCGGGTTAGGGGTGTTACATACAAATTTTTTTTCGAAAACTTAACATTTTTCAAAGTTACAGAGGTCACACGACCATGTGGGTAGGCCATGTGCTGCACACGGAATCAGAACACGCCCGTGTGTCTTGGCTATGGCAAAATAGGGCATACATATTGACTTATCCACACGGCCACAAGACACGCCCGTGTGCTTGACCCGTGGGCAACACTGACTTAATTCACATGGCCTGTGTCATGCCCGTGTGTCTGACCAGTGTACGAGTCTGGCTTGTTTCGAATTACAACCTTAAGAGACACGGTCAAGACACACGCCCTTGTGTTTAACCGTGTGCTTAACCGTGTGGGTAAATAAAGGCCATTTGTAAGGCCAAATTGCCACCCAAAATTTGGGTCAAACCTACAAGCATCATACAAACTTCAATTCATGTTCTAAAGGCAACCAAATCATACAAAACATGCACAATTTGACTCTTAATAACATCATTCATTTCGATAAATAAATCTAACACAAACATACTAATTCTAAACACCAACTTCACAACAAAGACATATAAATCATACATCATTTTAATTCAATTCAATTCATGGCATTTCTCCTCATATAAATTTCCATATCAACCATAAAACTTACCTATTTATATACCATTTCATTTAGCCCTTTTTATGAGCACCTCATACATACCAACTTATACATCAATAAGCATAAACAAAACTCATTCATAAACATATCCATTAATAAGCCATATCACATGGCTATTTTTACACATCTCAAAACATACTCTAATACTTCTAGCCTATACATGCCATACTTAAATATGTACATATTCAAAAAGTACCAAAATATAATTTGATAGTGTGGTGATGATTCTCAACGATCCCCGAGCTTCTCGTAACTTTAATGATCTATAAACAATGAACAAACATGCACACAAAGTAAGCTATCATAGCTTAGTAAGTCATAAGCAAATAATAAACAATTAAGCATTTGCATTTTATCAACTAGCCCAAATCAAAACAAACATTAATAAATTCTACATTTAATATGCTTGCAACTCAAATATTATCACATTTTCAATAGCAATATAACATCAATGTTCAAATTCACATATACTCATAAACACATATAAATTTATCTTTTACCATGTCCAATTCATGTATTCATCACAAACATATACTTACCTTGCTATCATATACATAACATAAAATTCATACCTGAATCTTTTTGTTTGTTTTCACATTTGGCATCATCTCGATAATGCCTGTTGAACCATTCAAAATTAATAAGGATACTCGGATAGTCGGAAGGCTAGTACAATGCCAACGTCCTAGACGTGGTCTACCATGTAATCACATATCGATACCACTATCCCAGACAGGGTCTTACACGAATCAAATACGATGCCAATGTCCCAAACATGGTCTTACACGTAAACACAAATCGATGCCAATGTCCTAGACGTGGTCTTACACAAAATCACAAATCAGAATCCTATGTCATGACATATGTATCCTAACTATTCCTAAGGTCCGTACAGGGCTTTTGGACATCTTATCTCGATCATTTCAGGCTCGTAAATATTGCTCCCATGCTCAATTCATTTCAGCATATTCATTTACATAAAAAATAATTCAATTTGGCACTATTAAAATAGATGCAAAAGAATTTAACAATATTTATTTACTTATGAACTTACCTCGTACAGATATGAATGGATGGAAACGATTACTTAACAACTTTCAACTTCTCCCGATCTAAATCCGATTTCTTTCGTTCTTGATCTAAATAAATTTAAATTTAACTAATTTAATCACACGTTCATTCAATTTAATCCACAAGCACATAATTGGACCTTTTTACACTTTAGCCCTTATAATTTCACACTTTTACATTTTAGTCCTTATTTCATAAAACACAAAAAATGCAAAATTTCAATATTCCATACTTAGGCCGAATCTTCCTCATATTCATACAAGTCCATACATTTCATTTATTTCACATTTTAGTCCTTCAATTTATTATTTTTACAATTTAGCCCAAATTACTCAAATTTATCAAAAATCCAAAGGCAAAACATATTAATCTATCACATATCTTTTATTTTCCATCATCAAACAACAAAAATCACAAGCTATCATCAATGGAAAAACAAAAAATCATCATCAAATTCAAAAATTAAAACATGGGTTTGATATTTTTTGAAACAACGATCTCAAAAATGTAAAAATTATCAAAAATGAGACAAAAACCGTACCTTAATTGAACTTTAAAGCTTGGCCGAATAAAACCCTCAAAAATGGCTATTCTTCTTGTAACATTGGGCTAAAAAAATGAATGGAAGGAAAATTTGGCTTTTGTTTTATTATTATCAACTTTAATTACCTAATTACCATTTTAACCTTTAAAACATTTAATAATTTCAAAAATACCAAGCCAACAACCTCCACTATGTTAATAAAGGACTAATTACCATACAAGTACTCCTATATTTCAATTTCATAACTATAATGTGCTTTTAACAAGTAGAACCCTAATTTTAGACTTTACGTGATTTAGTCCTTTTTCACAAATTGAGTACTCAAAAGGTAAAATTTTCACACGAAATTTTCACACATATCAATTCACATGCTATAAACACAAAAAATAATATTAATATAATTTTACAATTTCGAATTTGTGGTCCCGAAACCACTATTATGACTAGGGTCTAAACCAGACTATTACAATTGTCAACTAAAATTGAGGTTGTGGCAGAAGTTGTGGCTCGAGATATAGTCACAATGTTTACCACAACTTATATCATAAACCTCTTTCCTAACAAATTTTATACAGAAATATAAAGGGACAAAAACATTTTCATAATAATATAAAACTTACTTTGTAAAAAAAATATTCTTTAAATCAATTCTCAACAAAATTGAAATCTAATTAATGAGTAAAATCAATTTAAACATTTAAAAAATAGTATATAACAATTTATTTTTAATAAACAAATAATACTAATCAAATTTGAAACAACTCCAACTAAGTGCAATCACAATTTATGATTTCTATGATGGTGATGAAAGTTTTGTATTTCATGTTGGTGTAATATCAATTTTAATTGAAAAAGTTGATGACAAATACTGTCACAGAATATTAATAATTTAATCACTTTCCCACTACTTAAGTCACTAATTTTATCATAGGAATGATTCACATTTAATGATTATATTCATGAGAACTCTACCACAAATCTTTTGTGACTGAGCTCTCTATAATTATTTTACAAGCCACTTCATTCTATGGATTTCATCCAATTCTAAATAATAACTATTCTATTAACATGAAGGAAAGCCTTGTAGAATTTAGGCGTGTATTCTTAACTATATATGTCATGTTCAATCTTAATTCAATTACTATTAGGGTATATACTAACATATTATTATTTAATTCATACGAAAATTCTCCATTTATATAGAATCTTGTTGCTTTAACTTAATCATTTGTACATACACTCATGAGTAGAGTTATCTAAGAGGGCAGGCTAGGTACATTTCGTATTTTCTTTTAAACTTGATAGGTCCATTTGGTATTTAAAATGTTACTATAATATATGTAAAAATAAAAAAATTATTTTCTTTTGAAAATAAACAAATTTCATTAATCAAAACCATGTAAACAAGTGACATAGGTAAAGGACAATCTAACTAAAATCAATAGGTTTATTCCATACACCCATCCTAAATCCTTTATTCCCATGATGCATTCTCAGAATCAACATCAATCAAAGTTCAAACGGTAGTGAAGAGAACATTCCATTCAATGTAGTTTACATGTAATAAAAAATATATATATTTTCTAAAGATTATTATCATGTTCATTGCTAGCAAATCTAAGATAATACCTTGTGTTTTAAAGTACAATAAAATAATGAAAGAAGACACTTGATACAACTCTAAACTCTATACTCTATTAGCGAATCTATGATGATACCATGTATTTTAAATAATGATAACAAATAACAAAAATAGAACTCTAAACTGGTTTGCAGATACTCTACCTTAAATAACCATGATTTTACTATTTTTAATATTAAAAATAATTAATAATCCATCAAATCATACCCTACCTTAAACAAGCATGATTTTACTATTGGAATATAACGTTGTGACTTGATCCATAACTTTACTCGTGATTCATGAATGAACCATTTGAAATCAGGTAGCAAAGCTTGACACCGTTTAGCAGAAGTCAACAACCACCAGCTATTTTTGTCCATTACTTAAAACCTTTGAAATTTTGATATCTAATTTCAGCGACATCCAAATTAAAGAGAGAAGCATGCCTTGAACCTGGGCTGACTAATGGTGTATTAAAGATGGAACAAAGTCAACAATCTTACCAACACCTTTTTTTCTTCTTTGCCAGAAAAGAATCCAACCCACCCAATATTAATGATTTTGTTTTAAAGTCGATACACTAATTTGATCTAAAGTCGGTCCATTCTGAACCCACCCCCCCACCCCCCCCAAAAAAAAAAAAAGAAACCAAAAGCAAAAGCTGTTTAATTTAATATTTTTGTTTGCCTAGGATAGGCATCTTTGTAAACCTAAAACATTGAACAGCCGTTGTCAATTCGTGTGGAAAGCTATTCACAGCATTTATATGCAGGAGGGTGTTAAGAAAACTAATTTAGCATGACTTGAACCCATATACAAGAGCCTGGCTGGGCTGAGTGAACCGTTTTAGGGTTTCCTGGCAGTTCATTCCAGCAATGCATCACACAAATTGAGATATCCTACAAAGTAAGTAATTGTTATTAAATTTTAATTTAAGCCCAATGGAAATGCTTAATGGTGCTCTTCCACATACATAATGATGCACAGCAATCCAGGCAATGACTGACCAAGTAGGCTCCTTTAACCCTACTCTCAATAATAGGGTAATAAAACTAAAAAGTTAGCCATGAAGAGACTTTTATTTATCTTGAGCGGAGTGAGCCATTTTCATTTATAAATGAAAAACCTAAATGGCAGCCAACAAGCCACGTTCACGTACCCACACAAACAAATCCCATCCCTCCCCACTTTTATTCTCGTCTATGAGAATAATATGAAAACTCCAAGAGCCTTGGAAATCGAGTTAGTGGAGTTATTTGCATTCCCCACAAACATGCCCTTCCCCCAGCTCCGACTGAGACTTTCAACATTCACTTTAACCCATATTAAAATTTTTTACTTAATGCATTTTTATTTTTATTTTTTTTAAATAAAGCAAAAAGCTATGATGTGGCCTTTATATACGACCCATCATGTCCCCTCATGCCTATATCCAATTTTTTCTTTACTAAACTATTTCCCCTCTTTGCTTTTGAGCAGCTACATATATAGCTTCACTTAGTTCACACATTGATTAAAGCAATGATGACTCCCGGAAACTTACGAGGATGTGTTGATATCGGCCGGGAACACAAAGGAAGTGGTGGTGGTTGGCAGTGCTGGTGGCATGACGACCAACGGTTCTTTTGTAAATACGGTTGAAAGAGATATTTGGCAAAAGAACAAACAAGGCTTTGCAATTGCGCTCTCCTGAGTTTCTAGCCTAGCCCCTACCAAAGAGGCAGAATCGGGAGAGCAGCATCGTTGCATTGCGGGGAATTGAGGGTAGCGGTCCGACTTTACTTAACTCTAGTTCTTTAGAATTCTTACTTTCTTTTTCCTTGTTTAAACTTCTGTCCTCTATGTCGTCTTCTTCTTTTTTGCCAGTACTTTCACTTTATTTGACTTTTTTTTTCCCCTTTATTTAGGACTAAGTAGTCTTAATTATGAGATGAATATGGGATGTAAGAGATGCATACGAGGTAGCTAGCTAGCATGTTTAAGGTTGGTTGGTTGGTATTGGAATGTAGGATTTGGGGTTTGAATAGTTTTTAAACATAAATGCTGCCGGGAATGCATCGCTTACACCTATCATGTACTTGCTGCAGTGTGTTGAATAAAGAAAAAGAACATATAACTCTGGTTCTTGTTCTCTCTTGCCTTGGTTATATTTCTTTGTGTATTAGTGCTTGATTTCTTATATGAAAAACCGATAGTGGGTGCAAACATCAGATTTCCATTTGTGAAATAGCTAACAGTAATCCACTTTCCAGTTTCCATCTTAATCATTGGCTCATAAAAGGACAAAAGAAAAAGAAAAACAATGTTTTGGCCGTGATTGATTACTAAGAAAAAGAATGCAGGGCACTGAGACGTCCTTTTCAGCGACGGAATCACTATGCAAAATGTTTGACTGCTGCTCCTGCTATCATTTTATTTTATTTTTTTCTCAAGCCTTTTGCAGAAGGATTCAGTTCCTGCCCCCTGTGGATAGTAGCACAGGTGTGTTCCACTAGTGACTGGGGGATTCTCTGTGGCCCTGCTTTGGAACTTTGGATTTTAATTGGCTAACCCCATTTTATTAGGGCATATAATGAGACCTAAATCCACATTAGCAGTATTATCTCAAACTATGTATCTACCAGTAAGAAGTTAAAACCAAAAAACAGGTGGGTTAGGCCTAGAGACATGGCTTTTAATCAAAACGAAGATACATCAACAAAACTAAATTGCAACAAAGTGAGGCTTTTGATTAAAACATGTTTGGCCCTGTCTCTCCGGTTTTAAAGTAGTGATCTCCATTCCATGTAACCCTTTTCGACGCTTTTGATTAAAACATTGAACATGGTTGGCCCTATCTCTCGGATTTTCAAGTAGTAATCTCCCCATGTAACCCTTTTTGGCTCTACGACAACCTAAAACAAGAAATAGAGTCATACCCCCAGGGCTTCCTTAGGAATTTTAAGCTAAATTTCCTTCTCCATTGAAACGCAGCTTTAAGTCCACTGCATTACTCTCACTTGTGCTAGAGGTAAAGGCTCTAATAATTATTGTTTTGCACATTATACTTTTTCTTATATTATTTATTTTATTTTTTTATATAAATTTAATTTTAAGTATTATTTAATCTATAATAATTTTGTTATATATTATTATTTAGTATAGTATAAATACTAATATTTTAATTATTTAATTTTTCATAATTTTAATTATAATTTAGCACAAATAGAACATAATTATAATTTTTTATTTACTTAAATACAATTTTTTATAGTTTAATGTGTATATATATATATATATTTAATGTCCTTAATAGTCATTTAATGTTTTTATCTCACCATCACAAATGCATTTGAATCCAAACACATATCCTACTACAAGTTTTAACCTTACTACCATAGTATCCAATCTCACCATCACCTTTATTTTTCGAGGCTGTTTAGTAAACAGAATTTTGGGCATTTTTAGCTGATTTGGGCATAAATGGAGGATTGGATTGTAAAACTCTCTAATTGTAATGTTTGGTGAATGAAGGTTTGTAAGAATTTGTTAAGCTAAAACCTACTGTAGGAACCCAAATTTGCCCAGCCCAAAATAAAATTACAAAAACCCAATTACTAAAATAAACCCAACAAACAAAATTAAAACCCAAAATAAAACCCAATCTCCCAAGCCCAACACCCATCAGCCCAATAGCCTAAACACCAACTTAGGGTTCCAGGAACCCTAAGAAACCTAGGTGCCGCCGCCCCACCTAACCACAGCCACCTACCCCCTCTGACCCTTCACCTGCCCTCCGCGCCGCACGATAGTCTCATCCGTCGCCTCCTCCACCTACTCCCCACGCCCTGCAAGAAGAAACAAACACGCAACAGAAGACCAGAGCAGGATAAAATACAAAAAAAATGCTTGTAAATGGCTATAAAAAGCCCACGAAAAATAGAAATGGGGGGGATGAAATAGAAGAAAAAGGAGTTTTTTTGAGAAGAAAAACAGATTCAAAAAAGGAGGCCTTGTATATTTTTTTTCTTCTTCCTTTCGAAATCAATACAAACAAAAAGGGAAGAAATTTCAAACTAGCAGATCCAATCGAAAGAGACTAAAAGCAAAGGTGATCTTTTTTTTTATTTTCGAAAAATATTTTTAAAAAAACTCACACCATCAATATTCATATATATATACATATATGATCTGAAAAAAAAACAAAAATATATAAAAATAATTTTTTACCTTCCTACCACTGTGGACGGTGGCTTGAAGGTCATGCCAAACACGGCCAATGGCCCCCGCACGGAATTCCCTCACCTGCAGAGAAAAAACACAAGGCCAAATCAGTTTTTTTTTAGAGAACTGAAAAAATGAAGTTTTTTGTAAAAAAAATTGATTTTATAGCCGGATCAAAACGACGTCGTTTTGGCCGGCGTCCAAAAGCCCCAAAACGACGTCGTTTCACCCTGGAGCAACCCGACCCGATCCGACCCGCCTAGGATCCGCGTGTTTTGCCAAAAGGATGGTCTATTTGCGCGCGCGGTCCCTCCGCATTTTTATAATTTTGCAATCAAGTCTTTATAATTTAAAATTAGCTCAATAGTTTACCCTGATTTGCGATTAGGTCCCTTTTTGCTGCTGTGCATTTTGACAAAAGGGGTTAATTGCTGTTTCGGTCCCCCTTCCTTTCACGCGCATACAAATAGCCCCCCTTTCTTTTACTCATTTTCGAATTGACCCCAAAACTTTTATTTTTAATGTAATTCAATCTTGTTTTAATTATAGTGCCATATTTTAATCTTTTGTTATTGCATTATTGTCATCATCCTTATTATATTTTTTTTTTGTATATGTTTTATTGTTATTGTGACCTTATTTATTATTATTATTTGTTATTATTATTATATTGTTATTATTTTGTCTCATGTTTTATTGTTATTATTATTACTTGTTATCTTGATTATATATTTGGTATCATTGGTTCACTATCATTACTTACTATCCCGATTGTATATGTCATTATTTATTTCTATTTTATTTTATTTCGTTATTGTGATTAAGATTATTATCTTATACATTATTATTATGTGTTGATTTCATTGTGATTATTGCTATCTGCTTTTATCATTCTTATCATTACTATTATTTTATGTATGTATATTAGTTTATTTATTTTATATGTATTATTTTAGTACCTATCTTTTTTATCATCGTTATTATTTTATTTTCATTTCAAGTATTCATCTTTATTATCTTGTCATCGTTATTTTACTTATTTATTTATTATTTCAATTTTTATTACTACTTTGTATTATTATAATATCATTATTATTATTACTATCATTTGTATTTTTATAATATTCACATCCATATTTATTATCCTTGATTTATATTATATTTTTGAACAAAACATCATTCGTAAGATTATCGTATTTCATCTAAAAATTTTCAAAATGAGGCAATGTTTTGGTATTTAGAAACTCGAGAAATAGTGCCCTAACGTGCTGGGTTGCGATTTTTCGATTGACTAAATAACTTAACATCTTTTTTACAAAGTTTTGCGAATCACGAGATGACTTTGATTACGAGAGATTAAAACATCGTGTCCTAACGTACTGGATGTGATGTTTATATCTTTTCGGGACAAAGAAATTTCAAAATTTGACTCAAGCCTTTTCTTAAATTCAATCCCATACGATGCATTTTGAAAAGTCGCTACACTCTGTTCAAAGATTTTTAAATAAAGGCAATGTTTTGTATTTAGGAATTCGGGAAATAGTGCCCTAACGTGCTGGGTTGCGATTTTCCGTTTGACTAAATAACTAAACATCCTTTTGATAAACTTCAAAACCATGAGATAGCTTTGATTACGAAGGTTTAGAGCATCATGTCCTAACGTCTTTGGATGTGATGTTCAGATCCTCTCGAGCAAAGAAATCTCAAAACTTTGGCCCTAATTATCCAAACATTTTTAGAGGATCAGATCTTAAAACCTTTTAAAGCTGCCGACATTAAGACACTAATTAATCATTTTGGTACCAATTTTGGGCGACGAGGGTGCTAACCCTTCCTCGTATGTAATCGACTCCGGACCCAATTTTTAAAACTTCATGACCAAAAACACTGCTTTAGTAAAGCAAAATGTTTTATTAAAATAAAGGTGATCCGATCACACCAAATAATGGTCGTGGCGACTCCGCTTTATTCCTATTTACAAAACCAAAGTCGAACCCGTTTTGTTTTCAAAAAAATGGTTACGACAGCTTGGCGACTCCACTGGGAACCGATTTAGAGAGTCAAGCCATAAATTGATTATTTTCTGTCTTTTGTCGGAAGTTTGAAAGCTCGATTTGAAAATTACAATCTTTTATTACGTGTTGTCTCAATTTCGGCATTGCATTGCATGACCGTTGTGGTCACACCTTTAGGTGAGAGTGAGAAACTACTCCTTCGTGAGGTTTTCACCTCCGTGCAGGATAGTGGATCGCTTTCGGGATACATCCGTACCTATGTCTTCGTGAGATTTTCATCTCCGTGCAGCCATAGGGAAATGTATCCCCGAATCAACTCGGTCTATATGAGCCTATAATGGGTGAAGATCGAGGAATCACTGGTTCAGTACCCTCCTTAGAACCAAACCTCATATAGTAAGCCCTAAAGAACTTACCCTAGGTAGAGCCATGCCAAACCCTAGTGGTTAACAAATTAGGTACTTTTATTCTTTGCCTATTGTGTATGAAATACTGATTTGCTTTATTTTTATTTTTGCATGGCATATTCATCAAAAAGGTGTCGATTCAGGTTCAATTGCCCAAATAGATAGCTTTGTCATGGAAAGGGGTTTCTTGATAGAGTAGAGGACAATGCAGCCGTCCGGATATGGGCCGAGACTGTGCAGCAAGCAAAAGGTGATAGTCTTACAGAAGGGCACGTGTCAGAATTATGGGACTTCACGCGTATCAGTGTCACCCAAAATAATCTCCAAGAGATGAAAGAGATATGGGGTCAGTGGGATCATGAGATCAAGCAATTATTCTACTGTCATTACGGAGATCTGCCGTATTTGCTCGACGTCAAGGTAGACCAGCACCTATTTCGAGCTATAGCCCGCTTTGGAATCCCACTTATAGTTTGCTTTTACTTTCGGAAAGTGGATCTAGTGCCTACTATAGAAGAATACACGCTTTACTTCGTTCGAAAATTCAAGCCGACAAAGTTTATACAAGACACATTAACGCTCCCACCTTCTTAAAAAGTTGATGAATATTACGGAATGAGTGAGCAAGGTTGCAACGGGATAAAACAAAAGGAGATTGTAAGTGTATCCCTGGAGAAATTTAAGGACTTGATCATAGCACACCGGATGTGAAGAAAAGGGTTGACATCTTTGCCTTGAGCATTTATGGATTGATTATTTTCCTAAAGCTCTAGGGCATGTAGATGAGGCGCCTCTCGCATCTATTCGACGGGTTGGATAGAAGAGTCACGCCTGCCTCGCGATTCTCGCCAAACTTTCGTGTCTCTAAGCGCGTCAAGAAGAACAAGCGAAGAAAGATTCACCGGTTGTGCACAGCTCTTGCTAGTATGGTTCAACAGTCATTTTTGGAAAGCGAAAAAGGTACCGGGTCGAATCTTCTCCGAGGATTATTCCCCGCTAAAGGAATTAGTAGCTACACCAAGGCGAGATGATCTTACGAAAGAAAAATGGGTGACGATTCTGTAAAACTTACAAGAGGAAGACGTGGAATGAAAAGCTCCTTTAATGATCCCTGATGAGATCCTGTATCGATGTGGAAATTTTGACTGGGTTCCTCTATTGGGGGTATGGGGAGCCATCGGATATGCTCCTCTCCTTGTGTTGAGACAAGACAGATCGAGACAGGTTTATACCAATAACACAAGGTCTAATTTAGTGTGAATTTGAATACAAAGGGATAATTGTAAGAAAAGAGTTCGTGAAATAGCAAGCGCTTGGAGTCAGACTCATAGAATGAAAAGGTTTGCCACAAACCCGATGACAACTCCCGAATACGACCGATGGAGAAGCTAGAGAGTCAACGACAATATTCCCACACCAGGCCAGGAAGACGCTCGATCAATGGAGGAACACCTACAGGTAATCCCATCAGAGCTCGAAATCATCAAACAAGATTTTGAGAAAAGGAATGCGGAATTAGGGAAAAGAATAGAACGGTTAGAAGAAAAGAAGATGCAGCTGGGTTTGGACGTCGACATTCAAAAGCTAGAGGCCGAAAAGTTGAGAAAAGGGAAAAATAAGGCTGAGGAAGATTTGGATAGTTTGAAGACAGACTATAAGAAGTTGCGAAGGTCAATGAAGCTTGCTGGATTAGGAAAAACATCGGAGCAATGGGGTCAAGAACTCAGAGAGGAAAAAAATAGAGCTAGCCAATGGGAAAGAGAACTCCGAGATACTCAAGCTCGAGAAGATACTCAAAAGAAGTCCGTAAAACCCAAAGCGAGAAAGAGGAATTAAAGGCTCGGTAGCGTAATTGGAAAGATCCTTGTATCAAGATCGTAGCCGCAACTCGCAGCTTGAATTAAAAGCTAGCCCGAGTAAAATTGAAGAAATGAAAGCGAGAATCAAGAGCTAGAGTCCGCTTTACATGGTTGTGAGCTACGGTGGAGCCATTGAAGTCAATGAGGAGCGTTGGAAGCAACAACTTCATCACTCCCAAAATCAAGTCGGGATCGGGATTACATCATGGGGAAGCCGTGGCTCAAGTCGAGAGGTCGTGAGCATTTGCAAACCTTA
Source organism: Gossypium rotundifolium (assembly GCA_025506655.1). NCBI lineage: Eukaryota > Viridiplantae > Streptophyta > Magnoliopsida > Malvales > Malvaceae > Gossypium > Gossypium rotundifolium. The sequence goes on along the minus strand of CP106733.1, from coordinate 18,774,489 downwards.
GGAGTCCAAGTGATGTACTAAGTTTATTTTATGAATCAAAGTCGAACAAGGACAAGAGTTAGCTAGGCTTCTTGAGGAAGTCAAGGCCTTAAGCATTAGGGCGAGGCCTTATATGTAATCCATTCTATGTAAAGAAACTTGTTTTCTAGAAAAGTTATTCTAATGGAAATTGAATCGAATTAATGCCTTTTTGCATACATTTCATGCATTAGCATTACATTGCATCATGTACATTAAATCTTACAAAAGAACCTTAAATTGTGATAAGCACCTCGAACATCGCTACAATCTGCGAGGTAAAACTAAAATTATGGATCAAAGGATAGAAAGACTAGAGCAAATGCAAAGGAAATACAAGAATGATGCAAGAATGATTGACCAAGATGCAACAAGATATGATAGAACGGATGCAAGAATCCCAAAACAACATGATAGGCGGTGGCGCAACTATTGGCTAGTGAACGAGGAAAGGCGCCATTGCTAGCTCAGAAATAATGACGACCACGCTACCCTCCGGATTTACCCTCACCAATACTCAAGCACCACCGAAATATGTCCCCAAAGGACGCTTGTTGTTATCGAGCCACAGTGCGAGTTGAGACCAGCAATGCCGCCAAGACTTCCGATTGGTTCAGCACTAATCCCGGAGAAGGTCCGGCTAACCCAATAGTCCCCGACTTTGATGAAATTGCTGAAATGGATAAGGCAAAAGTGAACCTTCCCAAACAACTCGAGGATCGTTGCAAATGGTTAGAAGAGAAGTTTAAGGAAATAGAGATCACGACCATCGCTACGGGTGAACGCTAAAGACTTGAGCCTAGTCCCGGATCTCGACTTCCTCCAAAATTCAAGACCCAGATTTTGAAAAATACAACGGGACCAGTTGCCCCGAAACGCACATCATAATGTTCTGTCGATGGATGGCGGGACATGTTAACAACGATCAACTGCTGATTCACTATTTTCAAGACAGTCTGGCTGGGTCCGCGCCAAATGGTACAATCACCAAACGGTAGTACCAGATCAAGTCATGGAAGGACCTAGCACAGCCTTCCTCAAATAATCTGAACGTAGTCGATATAGCGCTGATCGAATCACGCCCAAAACATGGAGAAGAAGCCAAACGAAAGTTTGAGCAATATGCCCAATGATGGAGGAAGTAGCCACACAAGTTCACCACCGCTTTTAGAAAAAGAGACGCCATGCTTTTTATTAATACCACAAGGCCCTTTCATAACTCATATGATAGGAGTACAACTAAGAGCTTTCTTGATATAGTAATGGCGGGGAGATGATCGAGCATGCTATAAGCGGTGGCAAAATCGAGACAGAGAAAGCACTAGGAGAGTCGCCCTAAGAAGAAAGACAATGAGGTAAATAATGTGAGTACATATAATAGAGGATACCAAGGCGATCGCAGTTAATCACCAAAGACGATTATAACCGGCAACTGTACAAGAAGACAGAATCGGGAACTAGACCAAATCTTGAAAGGATCCAATTTACGCCAATTCGATAACGCATAAAGAGTTATACCGATTTTATTCAATGAGCACATCGTGTCCCGCTTTTATTTACAACTATTGTAGCCCCATACCCTAAGTGGTACGACCCAAACGCTCAATGCGATTACCACGCAGGATAGAGGGCATTCGATAGAAATTGCCTCGCCTTCAAAAAGGTAGTCGAGAGGCTAATCAAAATGGGTGTTATAGCGCTTGATGACTTGGTAAGAAAGGGGAACCCATTGCCTAAGCATGAGGAAAAAGGGGTAAACGCAATCGGTGAAGAGATTGTGAGAAAGATCAAGAGAGACATCACCGAAGTGAAGACCCCATTGCGAATAGTCTGGAAGGAAATGGTAAAAAGAGGATTGATAGAGTCAGATTCTACAGGAGGCAAAATACATATAAAGAATTATTGCGAATTCCATAAGACGAGGGGGCACAAGATCCAAGAATGTGCCGAGTTTAAAATTTTGGTGCAAGGCCTCATGGACAACAAAGAGCTGGAGTTTTATGAAGAAGGAGTGGAGGAAGAGGAAATATGCATGACCGAGGAAGAATCGACAAAGCCCGGAGTTAATTACCCGAGAATCATCATTTCACGGAACACAGAGGGCGGGGTACAGGGAAGACCAAAAATCACAATTCAGAAACCTGCTTCTTTTCCCTACCAAGATAGTAAAAGGGTACCTTGGAATTATAATTGCAACGTGACAATACCAGGAGCGCAAGGTTCCACTAGTATTTCGGAGGAAGTCAAGAACGAAGGTTCCTATACGCGAAGTGGAAAGCGTTATGACCCTGAAAATAGGAGAACGGGAGCGGCAAAACTGAAGACTGTGTCGATTAGGCAGGAAAAAGAACCCGAAGCCGTTGTCAATGAACCCGTAAAAGAAGAAGAGGCTAAAGAGTTCTTAAAATTCTTGAAGCACAATGAATACGATTAATGGTGGAACAACCGCATGCATAACCAGCCGTATCTACGTGTTAGCACTACTTAAGCTCAAGTGCATCGCAAGCATTAATGAAAGTATTGAATGAGACCTATGTTACTAAAGATATATCCGTCAATAAGTTGGATCGTCGGTTAGTAACATAAGCGATAATTTCATCTACTTGAAGATGACGAAATCCCACCGGGAGGTATGGGGTCAGCGAAGGCATTACACATAACTACCCGTTGCAAAGGATACACCTTGCCAAGTGTGCTAATAGATAATGGGTCAGCATTAAATGTCTTACCACTAGCCACACTTAAGAGATTGTCGATAGATAGTTCTCATATGAAATCCTGCCAAAACATAGTGAGAGCATTCGATGGCACCGAAAGAAGAGTGATGGGAAGAATAGACATACCATTATTGATCGGGCCTAATACATATGAAGTAAACTTTCTAGTCATGGATATCAAGCCTTCTTACAATTGCTTACTAGGGAGGCCTTGGATTCATTCAGCGAGGGCTGTACCTTCATCACTTCACCAGAAATTGAAATTGGTAACAGAAAATCGGCTGGTAACTATAAACGCTGAAGATGATATCATAGCAACTGTTACCAACGAAGCGCCATACCTAGAAACGAATGAGGAAGCCATTAAATGTTCATTTCGATCCTTAGAGTTCGTGAATGCGACTTTCATTTCAGAAGGAAATAAGGTCCCGTCACCTAAACTATCCAAGACTACCAGGATAGGATTGCGAATGACAGTGGGAAAAGGAGCCCTACCCGGAAAAGGATTGGGTAAATATCTCCAAGGGAAAGTCTAGGCCCCGATGCTGAAGGAAAAAAGGGATCGCTTTGGTTTAGGTTTCAAACCGGATGCTAAACAAATGAAGAAGGAGATAGAGAAGAAACAAGAAAGGAGAAATGCCAGGCTGAATGGAGAAGACATTAAGTGGGAACCGATGACATTTCCCCACATATCTCGCACTTTCGTATCAAGAGGAATGATTTACCCGGGAAAAGAGTCTCCTAGAGGGGAATGTCCTTACACCAATGCCATACACGATGAGGAGATTGATCAAAGAAGCTTGTCGGGCATCCGCCCATATGAACCTGGAAGCACATTAGACAATTGGACTACAGAGGAATTTCCTGTAGTGTTTAGAGATTTTGCAGAGTAATATTCTAACACTCTTGTTGTTTTAAGCCTAGAAACAATGAGATTTCTTTTGTGAAATAGGCTTATGTTCTGACATTTTGTTTTAATAAAATGCATCTCTAATTCTATTAAATATTCTCTTATTTTACATTTCTACCATTTATTTTTTGTTCTCATTCATATCATGTGAATAATTGTCCTCAAATTCATTTGTTCTTTATACACCCTTCGATACCCATTACAGGTCTCTAGACATCAATGATATGAGTAATGATACTACAGATTCAGAGGTCTACTTTGAGCAAGACATGTGTTCAGAGGAATCTCAGGACTTTGGAAATGACACAGAATGCGACTTGCCTCCGGATTTGTTGAGAATGGTAGAGCAAGAAGAGAAACAGATCTTACCTCATAAAGAGTCTGTGGAAACGGTGAACTTAGGAGAGGGGCAAGAGGTGAAAATTGGAGCTTGTATTACTGCAGAAACCAGGCGGAACCTCATCGAACTACTCCATGAATTCAAGGATGTGTTCGCATGGTCGTATCAAGATATGCCCGACTAAGATCGATATTGCAAAGACAATCGCCCATAAGAGAAGAATGCAAGCCACCCAATGAAGCTCGGAAGAATGCGTCCGCACGTCTTGCTAAAGATAAAAGAAGAAGTCGAGAAACAATTTAAGGTCGGGTTCTTACAAGTGGTCAAGTACTCGGATTGGGTGGCTAACGTTGTCCCCCGCCCCAAGAAAGACGGAAGGTGCGAATGCGTGGACTACGAGAGACTGAATAAGGCCAGCCCGAAGGACAATTTTTCGCTACCTCACATCGACACTTTAGTTGATAATACAGCAAGATATTCGTTGTTCTCCTTCATGGATGGTTTTTTGGGGTACAACCAAATAAAAATGCATCATGAGGACATGGACAAGACAACATTTATAACCATGTGGGGAACATTTTGCTACAAGGTAATGCCATTTGGGCTAAAAAATGCAGGCGCGACATATCAGAGAGCCATGGTAACCTTATTCCATGACATGATGCACAGAGAAATTGAGGTTTACGTCGACGATATGATCGCCAAATCTCGAACTGAAGAAGAGCATGTGCAGGTCTTGAGAAAATTGTTCTTGAGGCTGAGAAAATTCCAGTTGAAGCTTAATCCGTCAAAGTGTACCTTCGGAGCTCGATCCGAGAAGTTGCTCGGGTTTATAGTCAGTGAAAAAGGGATTGAGGTTGACCCAGATAAAGTCAGAGCCATACAAGAATTACCTCCATCACGTACCCAAAAAGAAGTTAGAGGTTTCTTAGGAAGGTTGAATTACATCGCTCGGTTCATTTCACAACTGACCGAGAGGTGTGACCCCATATTCCGTCTCCTCAAGAAACACAACCCAGGCACGTGGGATGAAGAATGCCAAAAGACCTTCGAAAAGGTGAAACAATACCTGTCTCAGGCCCCGGTATTAATGCCGCCTCAACCAGACAAGCCCCTCATCCTTTATCTAACAGTACTTGATAATTCGATGGGATGCGTGCTGGGTCAACATGATGAATCGGGGAAGAAAGAAAAAGCCATATACTACCTCAGTAAGAAATTCACCGCATGTGAAATGAGGTACCCGCCAATCGAGAAATTATGTTGTGCTTTGATTTGGACAACTCGAAGGTTGAGGCAATACATCTTTGTATCACACGACATGGCTCATCTCAAAGCTAGATCCCCTTAAGTATATGATGGAATCTACCGCCTTGAATGGAAGGATGGCCAGGTGGCAGATCCTGCTTTCTGAATTTGACATCGTTTATGTAAACCAAAAGGCGGTAAAAGGGAGCGCAATAGCAGACTTTCTAGCTAGTAGAGCCCTTGAAGACTATGAGCCTTTAGATTTTGATTTCCCTAATGAGGACTTGATGTACGTGGCAGACATTGAAGAAGGTACCTCCGAAGACCATCCTTGGAAATTAAATTTTGACGGGGCATCAAATGCTGTGGGCAATGGAATTGGGGCAGTCCTGATATCCCCAAAAGGAGACCATTATCCATTCACTTGTAAACTGGATTTCGATTGCACTAATAATATGGTGAATATGAAGCTTGCATCATGGGGCTCCGTACCGCTATCGAATACAAAATCGGTGTTAGAAGTCTATGAAGACTCGCCCGTAATCTATCAACTCAAAGGAGAATGGGAAACCAGGATCCAAAATTGGTTATCTATAAAAGATTGGCCCAAGAACTTATCAAAGAGTTCGATGACATCACTTTCAATTACACCTTGAGGATGAGAATCGGATGGTCGATGCTCGCCACCACAGCTTCCATGGTCCGAATAAATGAGGCGAAGATTTGAAGCCAATACAAATGAGCATTCATTAAGACCCACCCATTACTACAATGTCGAGGAAGAAGGAAAATCGACCCACCATGGTACCACGATATATTACGGTATGTGAAGAATCGTGAGTACCACGATCAAGCCAACGAGAATGAAAAAAGACGCGAGAAGATTAGCTGTGATTACATCTTGGATGGAGAAGTCTTATACAAGAAAAGGAAGGATCAAGTCTTCTTTGAGGTGTGTGGACACCACCAAGCTAAGTTAATCTTAGAAGAAGTCCATGAAGGTGTCGTGGAACTCACGCTAATGGTTTCATAATGGCGGACAAATAATGAGGTTCGGATATTATTGGTCCACCATGGAGGAGATCAGATTAACTATGCCAAAAATGTCATAAATGCCAGATTATGGAGACAAGATTCACGTACCCCCGTCACCTTTACATGTTATGACTTCGCCATGGCCATTTTCCATGTGGGGCATGGACGTCATTGGGCCAATATCTCCGAAGGCATCGAATGGGCATCGATTCATCTTTGTGGTCATCGACTACTTCACGAAATGGGTAGAGGCTGCCTCATATGCTAACGTCACTAAATCAGCGGTTAGCGGTTCTTGAAGAAGAAAATCATTTGTCGATATGGAATGCCCGAAAGGATCATATCAGACAACGCGACTGAACTTAAACAATAGCACGATAGCAGGGGTTTGCAGCCAATTCAACATCAAACACCACAATTCATCACCAGACGCTCGAAAATGAATGGGGTAGTGGAAGCAGCCAACAAAAACATCAAAAGATAGTGGGAAAGATGGTCGAGACTTACAGAGATCGGTATGAGAAGTTGCCATTCAGACTCTATGCTTATCGAACGTCCGTCCGAACCTCTACTGGGGCAACACCTTTCTCATTGGTCTATGGGATGGAGGCAGTTCTACCTATTGAAGTGGAAATACCTTCTCTTCGAGTATTGTCAGAAGTAAAGCTAGATGAAGCTGAATGGATCCAGGCTCGATATGATCAGTTGAACTTAATTGAAGAAAAGAGATTGAGGGCTATCCGTCACGGTCAGATGTATCAAAAGCGAATGATGCGAGCTTACAACAAAAAAGTTCGCCCAAGGGAATTCCACGAAGGGGACCTTGTGCTGAAAAAGATCCTTCCCATACAAAAAGACCACAGAGGGAAATGGATGCCGAACTGGGAAGGACCGTATGTGGTAAAGAAAGCTTTCTCGGGAGGTGCATTGATTCTGACAGAGATGGACGAGAAAAGCTTGCCCAATCCCGTAAACTCAAATTCAGTTAAAAGATACTTTGCTTAAAATAAGAGAGGCCAAGGTGAAGACCCACAAAGGGCACTTTGAGACTTCAAAAAAAAAAAAACAGAGAGGCCAAGGTGAAAACCCGCAAAAGGGCATCTTGAGACCAAAGGGCTTTTGAGTTGAAAACCCGAAAAGGGCAGCTCAAACTTTGAATGGACACGTCGTGATCTCACAGCGCCATAATCAACAGAAGAGGAAGTACGTTGCATATCGGGGCATCGACAAAATACTTCGAGTCTTCTAAACACATGACAGGCTCAGAGTAGTCTTCTTGAAGTTTGTATATAGAAGCCCAATTGGCGATGTCTAGGGCGTCTGATCTATGTTGTTATTTTGCCATTTTTGAGTCCTTTTCTCCGTAAAAAAGGGAGGGGATATGTCCCCAATCAATTTCCTTTGTTTCATAGATAAATTCATCTTGATTCTCTTTGAAATCAACCTACTATTATCCATCATTAAACATGCTGCATTGAAACAATAATTGATGAACTAACGACTTCACAAAGGAAAGTTCTACGTATCACTTTGAAAATCTCTAAATAAAACAGAAAGCCGAAACAGAACATTTGTTTAGAACTTCCATGAAGACATTGGAGAAAAGGGGTCTCAATAAAGACCATTTCTATGAAGTTTCTCGCCCGATTCAGTAATCGTGGCAAGGGTAAATAATGTTGCTTGGTCGCTTTTAAAAAAAAATCTTTAAGACAGGCCAATTTTCGATAAGGAAAGATTCAAAAATCCTAAATGGTTGAGAGAAGAACAAACCAAGTCGAACATTCTTCAAGTAGAAGTTGTGACTCCAGGGAAGACAGCTAGAAGTTAAGGCAGACCTGTGTTTTAAGGCCTAAAATAGGTTTCGAAATTTCCACAGGGGCAAGCCATTCATGCGAAAAGTCCACCGAGAGGAAGCGAAGATAAAACCTTGATGCACAAATGAGTGATAACACCTTAAATAGGAATCATACTCATAACATTCGACTCATCATACTCATGGCATCCTAATCATTAGGCATAAGTATGTATTCATTCTACTGATTACGCCCTCAAGAAGGCGATGACGGTTGAGCGGATCTCGTCTCTCGAGTATGCGGTGGAGCGAGATCAAAAGCGATTTGACCTTCTTGAAGTTGCAAGCGGTCTAAGATAACAGATTTGACATTCACGAGTTACGGAAGCGGATCAAAGATTCATCCGGTGATCCTTGAGTTTGCAAGGATCGATTGAAAGATAGCGGATCGGCGTTCCGAAGTTGCGAGAACAAAAACCAATCCGTAATCCTTGAGTTTGCAAGGATCGATTGAAGAAAGCGACTTGACGCTCCCCGGTTGCGAAGCGATCGAAGACATCGGTCTGGTGATCCTTGAGTTTGCAAGGATCAGATTGGAGAAAGCCGATTTGACCTTCTTGAAGTTGCAAGAAGTAGATCGAAGATAACAGATTTGACATTCCTGAAGTTGCAGGAAGCAGATCAAAAACTCAGTCTGGTGATCCTTGAGTTTGCAAGGATCAGATTGAAGAAAGCAGATTTGACGTTCCTGAAGTTGCAGGAAGCAGATCGAAGACATCAGTCTGGTGATCCTTGAGTTTGCAAGGATCAGATTGAAGAAAGCAGATTTGACGTTCCTAAATTTGCAAGAGCAGATCGAAAATAAACAAGTCACATCCCATTGAAGTCGCAGCAAGAGTAGATTGAGGCCACATATCGGTGGAGTGGATCGAAGCAACAAGAGGCGGTGGACAGGAGCAACGCTACCTGAGGAAGAGCACCTGAGAAGTCAAGACTCAGCAAAACCGGGCAAATTTGGTCCCTTTTTATGTCTTTGCTCCATTCCCGTTACACGACAATGAGCAAAGAGGGGCAGCTGTAGGAACCCAAATTTGCCCAGCCCAAAATAAAATTACAAAAACCCAATTACTAAAATAAACCCAACAAACAAAATTAAAACCCAAAATAAAACCCAATCTCCCAAGCCCAACACCCATCATTGATAGCCTAAACACCAACTTAGGGTTCCAGGAACCCTAAGAAACCTAGGTGCCGCCGCCCCACCTAACCACAGCCACCTACCCCCTCTGACCCTTCACCTGCCCTCCGCGCCGCACGGCAGTCTCATCCGTCGCCTCCTCCACCTACTCCCCACGCCCTGCAAGAAGAAACAAACACGCAACAAAAGACCAGAGCAGGATAAAATACAAAAAAAATGCTTGTAAATGGCTATAAAAAGCCCACGAAAAACAGAAATGGGGGGGATGAAATAGAAGAAAAAGGAGTTTTTTTGAGAAGAAAAACAGATTCAAAAAAGGAGGCCTTGTATATTTTTTTTTCTTCTTCCTTTCGAAATCAATACAAACAAAAAGGGAAGAAATTTCAAACTAGCAGATCCAATCGAAAGAGACTAAAAGCAAAGGTGATCTTTTTTATTTTCAAAAATATTTTTAAAAAACTCACACCATCAATATTCATATATATATACATATATGATCCGAAAGAAAAAAACAAAAATATATAAAAAATAAATTTTTTTACCTTTTAACCACAGTGGGCCGGTGGCCGGAGGCCTTGGCGGCCAAGACGGCCAATGGCCCCCCCCCGAATTCCTTCACTGCGGAGAAAAACACAAGGCCAAATCAGTTTTTTTAGAGAAATGAAAAAATGAAGTTTTTTGTAAAAAAAATTGATTTTATAGCCGGATCAAAACGATGTCGTTTTGGCCGGCGTCCAAAAGCCCCAAAACGACGTCGTTTCACCTTGGAGCAACCCGACCCGATCCGACCCGCCTAGGATCCGCGTGTTTTTAGAAAGGATGGTCTATTTGTTGCCATGATCCCTCCGCATTTTATAATTTTGCAATCAAGTCTTTATAATTTAAAATTAGCTCAATAATTTACCCTAATTTGCGATTAGGTCCCTTTTTGTTCTTTGTGCGTTTGGCAAAAGGGTTAATTCTTTATTTCGGTCCCCTTCCTTTCACGCATACAAATAGCCCCCTATCTTTTACTCATTTTGAATTGACCCCAAAACTTTTATTTTTAATGTAATTCAATCTTGTTTTAATTATAGTGCCATATTTTAATCTTTTGTTATTGCATTATTGTCATCATCCTTATTATATTTTTTTTTGTATATGTTTTATTGTTATTGTGACCTTATTTATTATTATTATTTGTTATTATTATTATTATTATATTGTTATTATTTTGTCTCATGTTTTATTGTTATTATGATTACTTGTTATCTTGATTATATATTTGGTATCATTGGTTCACTATCATTACTTACTATCCCGATTGTATATGTCATTATTTATTTCTATTTTATTTTATTTCGTTATTGTGATTAAGATTATTATCTTATACATTATTATTATGTGTTGATTTCATTGTGATTATTGCTATCTGCTTTATCATTCTTATCATTACTATTATTTTTATGTATGTATATTAGTTTATTTATTTTATATGTATTATTTTTAGTACCTATCATTTTTATCATCGTTATTATTTTATTTTCATTTCAAGTATTCATCTTTATTATCTTGTCATCGTTATTTTACTTATTTATTTATTATTTCAATTTTTATTACTACTTTGTATTATTATAATATCATTATTATTATTACTATCATTTGTATTTTTATAATATTCACATCCATATTTATTATCCTTGATTTATATTATATTTTTGAACAAAACATCATTCGTAAGATTATCGTATTTCATCTAAAAAATTTTCAAAATGAGGCAATGTTTTGGTATTTAGAAACTCGAGAAATAGTGCCCTAACGTGCTGGGTTGCGATTTTTCGATTGACTAAATAACATAACATCTTTTTTTACAAAGTTTTGCGAATCACGAGATGATTTTGATTATGAGAGATTAAAACATCGTGTCCTAACGTACTGGATGTGATGTTTATATCTTTTCGGGACAAAGAAATTTCAAAATTTGACTCAAGCCTTTTCTTAAATTCAATCCCATACGATGCATTTTGAAAAGTCGCTACACTCTGTTCAAAGATTTTTAAATAAAGGCAATGTTTTGTATTTAGGAATTGGGAAATAGTGCCCTAACGTCTTTGAGTTGCGATTTTCCGTTTGACTAAATAACTAAACATCCTTTGATAAACTTCAAAACCATGAGATAGCTTTGATTACGAAGGTTTAGAGCATCATGTCCTAACGTCTTTGGATGTGATGTTCAGATCCTCTCGAACAAAGAAATCTCAAAACTTTGGCCTAATTATCCAAACATTTTAGAGGATCGTATCTTAAAACCTTTTAAAACTTCCGACATTAAGACACTAATTAATCATTTTGGTACCAATTTTGGGCCTATCGAGGGTGCTAACCCTTCCTCGTGCGTAACCGACTCCCGGACCCGATTTTTTAAAACTTCGCGGACCAAAAATACTGTTTTAGTAAAGCAAAATGTTTTATTAAAATAAAGGTGATCCGATCACACCAAATAATGGTCGGTGGCGACTCCCGTTTTATTCCTATTTACAAAACCAAAGTCAAACCCGTTTTGTTTTCAAAAAAATGGTTACGACACCTACAAAACAAAAAACGCAATGATGAACAACTTTTTTCACAGTTAATTGAGAATAACATATCTGACCATGCTTGCTAAAAATTTATTTCATTTGCCACATGCTCTCAAACCTAATAGAGATGTCAAGATATCAATAGCCTTCATGCTCTCAAACCTAATATTTATGAATATCCACAAGGTTAATATTTGTAAATAAAGAACTTAAGAAAATTGTTTATTTAAATTTTTAAAAATATTTACTAATTAATTTCCATAATGAACATTTTAATTCCTTGCTAATGGTGTTTTATTAATTTTATCCAATAATACTAAAGTATTATAAACAAATAAATATTTAACAATAAAATGTGACATGCATTTATTTGTCATTTTATATGTATTAACTTTCAACTTTCAGCTAAATTTTACCAAATATTTTTAAATAAATAGTTAATTAAATCAGTTGATCAAACTAACCACTGCAATCAACAATCAACTATGTATCAGCCAATTATCAAATAGGACCTTAATTTCATTGGAGCTAACATCCCCATCCAAAGAGAGTGAATCCATGGAGAAGCTGCAGCCTTTACATATAAAGTCTCTCTCTGTTTAAATAGTTAAATTGTTGTTCTAATCCTTTCAAAATATTTATAATTCAATTCAAATTTTTTAATACAGAATTTATCCATTTACTCCTTAAAAAAAATTATTTTATTTTAGCCATAAAAAATTCCGATCAGCAGTCCAAGTGGACTATTTCAAAAACTGGATTCAGGCCATATTTAAAGGGTTCTGGTTTCTTGATTTTCTTTTCAAAGGGATATCTAACGATTTAGGGTTTCAAGAAAACTTAAAGGCTTCTACTAAACAAAGAAAATCTTATTGGATTTGTTATTAATCAAGAAACAAGGGGAAAAGGTGTCTAGTTGTCAAACAATCATAAGGTTTGGTGATTTAATTAGATTAAGCTTATTAAATGTATCAACTTTTTTCGTCATTTTCTAATTTGGATTCAACTTATAACATTTTATGATTCAGTCCAATTTAAATTTATCAGATCAGATTTTCATATTTGGATAATAATTTACATGTCTAATTTAGAATTTATAGAATTTACCTTAAAGTTGAGATTAGATTAGGATTAGATTTAAATTAGTTAGAGTTAGTATTCATGTTTAGTAGAAGCCACAACCCTTTAAATTCGAATTAAATTGTTCTTTCTTCTAAATTTAACTTATCCTATGGATTTAATATAGCATTGTCATTAATAAGTATTCATCTTTTGGTCACCTAGTGTTAATTGTTCTACGCAGATTGTGTATATAATTAAATATTTCAAAAAAAATTATAAATAATATTATCATCTCAAATCCTAAAATTAAATCCTAAACCCTAAAATCATTAAATTTTAAATCCCCATTCTCATCTTTAAACTCGAACTCAACCCCTAAAACACAAAATCATTATACTCTATACCCCATTACAATCTCTAGCTCCAAAATCAAATCTTAAATCCCAAAATCATTAAACCCCAAACCTTATTTATCATTGCATTTATTTGATTTTCATTAACAACCCAATTATTTGTTTGAATATTGATGAAATGTGACTACAAAAGGGGTTTAGGATTTAATGATTTTGGTTTTGGGGTTTAAGATTTTGATTTCAAGTTTAAGAATGATAATTGGGTTTAATATTTAATTATTTTAGGATTTAGGGGTTGATTTCGAAGTTAAAAACAAAAATGTGAATTTATAATAAATTTTTTAAATATTTAAATATATACACAATTGATAAAAGAATTCGCAATACCTGACATCCTAATCAGCTTTCCATTTTGGCTTTAACAAATTAGTGACTAAAACATGAATACTTACTACTGAAATTCTACATTTGACAAAAAGGTAATTGGAGTACCCAAAACAGGATGAAGTAATTTTAGAGTAATTATCTAGGTGGTTTAACTTTATTTATATAAGTATTTGTTTATAAAAATTTAAATCAAATCAATAAAATTGCATAAAATTAAAGTTTGAAATGCCTGGCTAAAGTTTTTCTCTCATGACACATTTTAGCGGGGCTAACGAGAGCCGGCCGGAAGAAAATTTGTCAAAATCTTTTCATTTTCTTAGTTTGATTTTACAAATTTTCTCATTGAATCTCTTGTTTGTTCTTGGATTTCATGGATTTCTTAATTGTCTTTTCCCTTATTATTTTTTCTTGATTATGATGGCTGATTCAATTCTCTTGGGAGAGAAATGCTCATCGTCTTTATTAAAAATATCATATTTATGAAATAGAGTTTCCTTCGTTATGTATGCAATGTTCCAATTCTTTAGATTCTGTTATGAAGGCCATATCAAAGGGGGGAAAGGTTGGAGTTGAAACTGTGAAAGGCGAGACCGTGGCTACATCTTCTTCAGGTTTTCGAACAGGTAACCTTAGAAATTAGAAGTCTCTTTTTATTGTTAATCAATCCCTTCAATTTTTTCCATCTAAAGGAGATTGTGAAATGCATTGTCAAGCACCCTAAGGATGTTCTTGATGAGGGCTTGCTCAATGGAAGAATGTTATAGTTGGGCAATTTCTGGGAAAGGCTTCAAACTTTAGCCAATTCCAGAAATTAGCAAATATTTTTATAGGGAAGAAAAGGCAATGTTGAGATCAAACTTGTTGGCCCAAGTATCAATTTGATTGCTCCTAATAGAAAAAAAAAACTCGAGATTGGATTCTTGAATCAAAACAATGGCATATTCAACATAAAGCTATAATACTTTGTAAACGAAAGCCAGAAATGTACTCTTTACAATTTGATTCGGAAGACGACTGTTATTTAGACTAAACTTGGAAACTTATCTTTTGAGCATAGGAGTATGGTGGAAAATAGGCCTTATATTATCGTCGGTGATTTCAAAGCAATGTGCAGTCCCCAAAGATAGTTTAGATTTTAATGGCTTTAAAACTTTTACATCAGACATGAATGATTTCGTTGATTGTATGGAAAATTTGAAGGTTATTGATCACCCTTTTATAGGGACTCTGTTTACTTGCTGTAACATGAGACTGGAATCATCTCTCTTTAGGAAGTTGGATAGAGTATTGGTTAATTTAGCTTGGCACTCATGTTTTCCAGTCTCAGTAGTAGAGTTTCTTCCTCTTGATGTAACTAATCATTCATTGAGCTTGGTCAAGCTTAAATATGTTATTTCATGTCCTTTAAAGCCTTTTAAATATTTCTCTTTGTCATACCCCAATTTTGCCCGGGCCTGTTTTTAAACCCAAAAACCTACTACAAACCCAACCCAATATTAAAACCATAAACCCAAAATATCTCAAATTGGGCCCATTTTTACAACCCAAACCTATCAGCATAAACTCAATAACAGCCCAAAATTAATAATCCTAAACCCAATAACTAAAACCTAACCCACTAATCAGTCCAAACTTAAACCCAACAAGCCCAATACCATAAAATTATCAGAAAAACCCTAATCCCTCTAAACCTAGTGCCGCCCCTAAGCTCCTAGGCCTTCCCACCAGCCACCGTCCCACTGTCTGCCTTCTACCCCACTTGCCCTCTTTCGCCAAAGCTCACCCCACCGCCCACCGTCACACAAGACCACCTCCACTTGCTCCACTTGCACCTGCAAAATATTGAAAGAGAAATGACAGCAATAACAAGTTGTAATGGCTATATAAGTCATCAAAATCTGTTATAAAGGGATTTTTTTTTTTTTTGAGGGGGAGAGAATCGAAAACAACAACAGAGAAAAAAATCAGAAAAAGAAAAGATTCGAACCCATCAAAAATCGAATGTACAAAAGGGGAATTTTTGAAATAAAAAAAACAAGAATACGAATCTCCAGCAATCAAAGATACAATAGAGATATTAAAGGTTGATTTCGATTTGATTTCTTTTATCGTATACTATTTTTTTTAGTTTCTTTGTGTGTATTTTTTTTAAAACTTTGATAAAAGAAAATAACAAAAAAAGGAAAAAGAAACCTTACCTGAGTTCAAAAAAAAGAAAGATACAAAAATTTAACCTTTCCTGGCCACCATACGCGGTGGCCGGCAGCGACGGAGCCCACGGCGGACGATGACCGGAGCGGCGCCGGAGAGGAGACCCCCTGCAAAGAAAAAAAGGAGAGAATCAGAAATTTTTTTTAAAGCAAACAAGTGAAAATGAGTTTTTTTCTGAGTTTTAGGCCTTATATAGCCCCTTAAAACGACGTCGTTTTGGGGCTGGCTTTTAACCCCCAAAACGACGTCGTTTCACCTGGTCCGACCCGAATCCGAACCGTACCCTAAGAGGATCCGCGTGTTTTTAAACCAGAGGGGGAAATTGCGCAATCATCCCTTTCGCATTTTTAGTTTTTCAAATCAAATTTTCAGTATTCGCACATTAACCCTGAAATTTTGCACGATTTCGCGATTTGGTCCTCCCTCAAAGTGCTGCTTTTAATTTGCTGGGAAAGTTGCCCTTTTGATCCCCACCTTTTACGCACGTGTTTTTTCTAGCCACTGAACCTCTACTTTATTTACAAATTGACCCAAAAATTCCTTTTTTAATGCAATTTAACCCATTTTCAATTATTTTGCAATTTTACTATTTTTGCTTTATTTAATTTTTCTTATTATTAATTATTAATTATTATTTTATTATTAATCGATTATATTATTATTAGTATCACCATTATTATATTATTATATTCTTTGTATTTGTACATTTTGTGTGCTTATATTATGATATTTATTTATTTTTATTAGTATTACTATTATTATATTTTATATTTTATATATGCATTTTATTCGCTTATATTATTATTTTATTTATTTATTTTATTTGCATCATTATTACTATACTATTATGCACCATTGTTATTTTATTAATATTACTATCTTTGTTATTTTATTAACATCATAACCCTTCTTTACTTATTATTTAATAATTTGTTTATCTTTTACAATTATTATTTTCATACATATATTTATTATTATAATTACTATGTTATTATTATCATTATTTTTATTACTATTTGCTATTTCCATTGTTTTTATTATTATTATGTTTACTATTATTTTATTATTACATTTGCATGTTGCTATTCGTTCTTCTACTATTACTATTATCACTAATGTATTACTACCTTATTTATTATAATTTTATTATTTCCATCATTATCATTATTTTCTATCACCGTCAATATATATACTATTGTCATAATACTTTCCTTTTACCATTACTTATATTATTATTATTCATTATTTGTTATTATCAATATTCTCATCGTTCGTTTCACTAATCCTTCCCGACATCTCAATTTTTATAACGACCAATATTCTGTATTAGCGATTCGAGAGAACCAAGCCCTAACTTACTGGGTTCCGGTTTTTCTCGTTTAAGCTAAACAACGGAATGTCCCTTTTAAAATCGTAATTTAAATTTTAAACAAAACACTTAATCTCGGATATTCGAAATGTCGCGCCCTAACTTACTGGACTCAACATCTAGATACTTCGGATAAGTTTTTTTCTATTAAAATAGGGGCAATATTCCTAATTTGGACCTTCGAGAAAACGAGCCCTAACTTACTGGGTTTTGATTTCTCGTTTGACAAATGACGGGAGATCCTCTTCAAATATAAAACTAAGTTTTAAAAGGCGAGCTTAGTTTCGGGAGTCTAACGTATTGCGCCCTAACTTACTGGACATGATGCTTTATCTCTTCGAAAATAAGAGAGTCTTAACGTCCCTTCCGATCCCTTCAAGTTTTGGAAATAAAAAGTATCTATTTTTGAATCATTTCAAAGTTTTCAACATTAGGACATCGATCAATCAGTTTGGTTTCGATTTCGGACGTGTCAAGGGTGCTAATCCTTCCTTACACGTAATTGACTTCCTAACCCGTTTTCTCAAAGTTCGTGGACCAAAAAGTATTATTTTAGTAAACCGAGACGCTTTATTAAAACAAAGGCGACCCGATCACGCTAAATAAAGATCGGTGGCGACTCCCTTCCTTTCGTTTTTCAAACCTCGAGTCGACCGCGTTGTTTCCTATTCTTTTCAAAAAAATGGTTACGACAGCTTGGCGACTCCACTGGGGACTTCGAGAGTCAGGCCATACATTGATTAATTTTTTTCCTTTTAATTAAAATTGGAAAATGGTTTCAAAAAATCATGCTTTTTTTAATGCACTTTCAATTTTGGGTCTCGTAAATACTTTGGCATTGCATTGCATGACCGTTGTGGTCACACCCTTTAAGTGGAAGCGAGAAGCTATACCTTCGTGAGGTTTTCACCTCCACATGGGTTAGTGGACTGCTTTCGGGATACATCCGTA
The DNA here is from genome assembly GCA_025506655.1 of Gossypium rotundifolium. Taxonomy (NCBI): domain Eukaryota; kingdom Viridiplantae; phylum Streptophyta; class Magnoliopsida; order Malvales; family Malvaceae; genus Gossypium; species Gossypium rotundifolium. Next base: position 18,756,340 of record CP106733.1, on the reverse strand, counting down.
CCTATGTCTTCATGAAGTTTTCACTTCCGCATGGCCATAGGGAAATGTATTCCCCTGAACCGAACTCGGTCCGTATGAGCCTATAATGGGTGAGGATCGAGGAATCTGTTGGTTCGGGTACCTCGAACTTTAGAACTCAACCACACGTAAAGAGCCTAAGAACCCACCCCGAGCTGAACTATGCCAAACCTTAGTAGTTACCCAGATAGGCGTTTATGTATTTTACATGCTTTACATCTCATTCTGTGGTACTAACTGATGATGTTTTAATTCCTCTGCATGTCATTTCCATTTTTAAAAGGCATCGATTCACGGTCAGTTTTTGAGTTAGAAAGCTGGTTATGGAAAGCGAATTCCTTGATAAAGTGGAGGACAATGTAGTCGCCCGCACATGGTTAGAGCAAAGCCAATTAGAAAAAGGGGACAGCTTAGCTAAGGAATATGTGTCGAAATTACGGGATTTCACCAATACCAGTGTCACGCAGAATGAACTCCAGGAGTTGAAAGAAATATGGACCCAGTGGGATGACGAGGCAAAGCAGTTGTTCTATAGTACCTACGGCGATCTACCATACCTGCTTGATGTCAAAATAGATAAGCACCTATTCCGAGCAATGACTCAGTTCTGGAATGCTGCTTATAGCTGTTTCTCATTTGAAAAAGTAGATTTGGTTCTCACGGCAGAGGAATACATGACCTTGCTACGTTGTCCGAGAATTTAAGTTGATAAAGCTTATTCTAAAGTAGTTAATAGCCCGACTTTTACGAAGAAATTGATGAATATCACGAGAATAAGCGAACAATGGGTCTCAGCTAGAATGCAGAAGAAAGGAGGAGGTAAATGCATACCTTGGATATATTTGAGGGACTTGATCCTAATGCATCCTGATGCAAAGAAAAAGATTGACGTCTTGGCCTTATGTATTTACGGTTTGGTGATCTTCCCAAAAGCTCTAAGACACATTGACGAAGCAGTAATTGATCTATTCGGCCGATTAGACAAAGGGGTCACGCATGTTCCTACCATCTTGGCCGAAACGTTCAGATCTTTGAATACATGTCGGAGAATAGGTGAAGGTAGATTTATTGGATGTGCGCAGTTGTTATTGGCCTGGTTCCATAGTCACTTCTGAAAAGTGGAGAAAGTGTCTTATTGGTTTCTGTCGGAGCATTACTCCCCGTTGAAAGAGATAGTAGCTACGCCTAGGAGAAAAGACGTGTCCGAAGAAAACTGGATAGCGCTCTTTCAAAACCTTCAAGAAGATGACATCGAGTGAAAAGCTCCTTGGATGATTCCCGACAAGATCTTTTATCGTTGTGAAAACTTCGACTGGGTTCCTCTACTGGGAATTTGGGGTGCCACTGCATATGCCCTTTGCTAGTCCTAAGACAATATAGTTTAAGACAGTTCGTACCAACGACATACGGGCTGGCTCAATGCGAGTTCTCATACGAAGGGGGGAGCTATAAGAAAAAGGTTAAAGAGATCTCTAGTGCCTGGAATCAGATTCATAGAATGAAAAGGTTATCCGCAGGCCCGATGACGACCCCAAAGTACAACAGATAGAGGATTAGAAGGATTAATGATAATGTCCTTGAGCCAAATCTAGAGGGCGCCCGATCGAGAGAAGAATGCTTACAAGTGGTCCCATCAGAATTAGAGATTGTGAAACAAGATTTTGAACGGATGAGTTTGGAGCTTGAAAAAGGATAGAAAAGCTAGAAGAAGAAAAGATGCTACTCAAATTAGAGGTGGATGGTAAAAAATCGGAGGCCAAAAAACTTAAAAAGGAAAAATGGAAGGTAGAAGAAGACCGAGATAGCTTGAAGATGGAATACAAGAAGATGCATCTAACGATAAAAAATGCTGGATTAGGAAAAACTTTGGAGCAGTGGCAACAAGAGATCCTAGAGGAAAGAGCCAGAGTTAGCAGTTGGGAGAAAAGTTTCAAGAAATGCAAACACAAAACGAGGCCTTAGAGAGGGCATGGCGAAAAGCCAAAAGGAGAAAAAGGGACTAAAAGCTAGAGTGGCTGAGCTTGGGCGGTCTCTGCACCACTATCAAAGTCAAGACTCAGAAAGCAAACTAAAACCAAGTCTAAACAGAATCAAGGAAATGAAAGGTAAGGTTGAAGAGCTAGAATCGACATTACACAGTGGCGACCTCCGGATTGAGCTTCTAGATACAAGAGAAAGGCGTTGGAAAGAGGAGCTTTGCCATTCTTGTGAGCAAGTTAGAAGCCAGAATTACCTCATGGGTGAAGCAATAATCCAGATTCGAGAGGTAGCTGATCACCTACAGACTTTGGCTACAGAGGTTGACATATTGAGCATGAGATATGAGCTACAACCGGGTTGTAATCAAGAGCTAATCTCTTTACTTGGGAAAATCAAAACCTTAGGCCTTAGGTCGAAAGCATATTTGTAGTCTGTTTTATGTAAAGGATTTTGTTTTCTAATAAAGTTTTCTAAAATGAAGTTGAATCTGAATCGATGCCTTCTTCTTGCATTCATGCATTTGCATTACATCATTAAAGAAATGAGGTATTGATTAATATTCGGTTGCTAAATAGAAGAGTTTGTCATAAGGAAATGAATTTCTTGATAAAGTGGATTGTAATACGGTTGCCCAAATATAGTCCAAATAAACGGCGAGAGAAGGCCGATAGTCCATAGAAGAACGCAAGAATTTGCCCGATGATTCAAGCCAACGCAGATTATTCAAGAGTCCTCACGTCTCGATTTTCTTAAAGAAGCTTATGAATATCACGGAGGATAAGTGAGTGAAGAGGTATGGCCTGAACTGAGCAACAAGGAGCTAAAAGAAGCATCTATGGAGAAAGTTTACGGGACACGACCATAACATACAGATACGAAGAAAAAGACTGGTGTTTCCACTTGGATTATGATGACAAAATCGTATACGCAATCCGTTTTATGTAAAGAGCTTTATTTTCTAGAAAGGTTATTCTAATGGAATTGAATTTATAATTAGCGCCTATCTTTCTTTTTGCATTCTCTCTATGCATTTGAATGGCATTGCATCATCTTAGAAAGGAAGTGTTGATTCATATTCGGTTGCTAAATGGAAGAGTTTGTCATAAGGAAATGTGTTGCTTAATAAAGTGGATTGTAATACGGTCGTTCGAACATAAGGACATGGCCGTATATGCGATCCGTTTTATGTAAAGAAACGTATCTTCTAGAAAAGTTCTTTTAATGGAATCAAATTCATGATCAACACCTCTCTTTCTTTTTACATTTATGCGATGCTCCTGCATTGCAATTTATGCATTTGCATTACATCACGTTATATGCATTTGAGTCCAAAGAAAGAGCCTAATAAGTTAAAATTATAGAAGAAGAAAACAATTGCAGAAAGACCAAGAAAAGAGGATTGCGAGAGCCTCAGGTCGGGAATCGGAATGGGAATCTATAGTGTATCATCTTTTATCAAAAACATTTACATCTGCAGGAATGATGTACCCAGGGAGAGATAATTCATGAAGCACGTTGTTATGGATTGAAAGGGGTCTTTAGAACGTCAGTATAAATGTTGTTGACAAAGGGGATGATGCAACTGAAGATGTTTCAATGATACGCCCTTGTCCTCCTGGATTCATTTTGAACAATTGATTGCTGTGGATCTTCTTGTAGTTTCTAAGTCCTCTCCAGAGTAATGCTCAATGTTAACTCTCTTTTTGTGTGCCCCTAAGTAGTAGTGAGATTCTTTTGTAAGAGCTTATGTTTGCTCTTTATCATTTAAATGAACATTAATGGAGATGCATTTTGTCATAGTCTTTTCATTCTTGTTAACTTCATAATTATTTCCTCTTCTCACAGCCTATCCTTACATGTACCTCATATTATGCCATAACATTATGTTTGTTTGGTTCTAATACTTTGATGCTCCTCTATAGTTTTCTTTTCCATTCACCTTTCAAGTGCTCAGATACCAACGACATGAACAATCCCGTTACAAGTCCTAAAATCGATTTAGAGAAAGCTATTTGTTTAGGAGAATTCAAAGCTGAGGAAAATACTGAAGAAAATGTCTCGTCTCCTGACTTACTAAGAATGATAGAACAAGAAGATAAACAGATTCTACCCCATCAAGAATCTATTGAGACAGTGAACTTCGAAAATGAAGAAAAGAGGTAGGAAGTGAAGATTGGGACCTTCATTTTAGAGAAGACCAAACATGATTTGATCGCCTTGCTTCGTGAGTACGAAGATGTATTTGTATGGTCGTATCAAGATATGCCAGGGTTGAACGAGGATGTAGTGGTCCATAGACTCCCACTGAAACCAGAATGCAAACCTATTCAACAAAAGCTAAGACGAATGAGACCTGAAATGCTATTAAAGATAAAAGAAGAAGTCAAGAAACAATTTGATGCTGGCTTCATACAAGTCTCCAAATACCCAGAATGGGTAGCTAACATAGTCCTAGTACCGAAGAAAGACGGCAAGGTACGAATGTGCGTGGATTGTCGCGATCTGAATCGAGCAAGCCCTAAAGATAATTTTCCCTTGCCACACATTGATACGTTGGTGGATAACATAGCGAAACATTCATTGTTTTCTTTTATGGATGGATTCTCGGGTTATAATCAAATAAAGATGGCTCCCGAAAATATGGAGAAAACCACATTCATGATGATTTGGGGAACATTCTGCTACAAGGTGATGACATACGATTGAAGAATGCCAGGGCAACATATCTGAGGGCTATGGTGATGTTGTTCCATGACATGATGCATAAAGAAATAGAAGTCTACGTCGATGATATGATTGCCAAATCTCGGGGGGAAAGAGAGCATGTCGAGAACCTCAGGAAGTTGTTTGAAAGACTAAGAAAGTTTCAGTCGAAGCTTAATCCAGCCAAGTGTACATTTGGGGCTATCTCAGGAAAATTAGTAGGCTTCATCGTCAGTGAGAGAGGTATTGAGGTTGATCCAGATAAGATAAAAGCCATACAAGAACTACCACCTCCGCGCATACAAAAAGAAGTCAGAGGATTTTTAGGGAGGTTGAACTACATCGCTCGATTCATTGCTCAACTTACCAACCAATATGACCCAAGTGGCTTTTGATAAAATAAAATAGTATTTGTCTAGCCCCCCAGTGCTAGTACCACCAATTCTCGGGAGACCGTTAATATTGTATCTGACTGTGTTCGAAAACTCAATGGGTTGCGTGCTGGGGCAACATGATGAGTCAGGGAAAAAAGAAAGGGCAATTTACTACCTCAGTAAGAAGTTCACGAGTATGAAGCAAAGTACCGCCAATTGAAAAATTCCGTTGTGCTTTGGTCCAGGTAGTTCAAGGCTCGCATAATATATGTTGTATCATACGACGTGGTTAATTTCAAACGGACCCAATAAAATACATGATGGAATCACCTGCACTCTCAAGAAGAATGGCACGATGGCAGATCCTACTATCAGAGTACGACATCATATATGTGAGTCAAAAGTCGATAAAAGGGAGCGCGATAGCTGACTTCTTAGCAACTCGAACAACAGAAGAATACGAGCCATTGAGATTTAATTTCCCAGATGAAGACTTAATATGAATTACAGAAAAAGAGTGTGAGTAGTCAAAAGAGAAATCATGGAAGATGAGCTTCGACGGTGCATCAAATGCATTGGGGCATGGGATTGGAGCAGTCCTAGTGTCACCAGAGGGGAACCATTATCCGCTCATTGCCAGATTAAACTTCTTCTGTACCAATAATGTTATGGAATATGAGGCTTGCATCATGGGACTTCGTGTAGCCATTTAACGAAACATCGAAATCTTGAAGGTGTACGGGGACTCAACGTTGGCGATTTACCAAATCCGTGGAGATTGGGAAGTGAGAGATTCGAAGTTGGTCAAATATCACGATCTTGTTGCGGAGTTGGTCAAAAAGTTCGAAGAAGTGACTTTTAATTACTTCCCACGAGAAGAAAACCAATTGGCTGATGCCCTGGCCACTTTGGCCTCAATGTTCAAAGTAAACAGAGAAACGGAAATAATGCCTCTCCAAATGAGCATATATGAGGTCCCTGCACATTGTTTTAGCATTGAAAAATAGGTAGATGGACATCCATGGTTCTATGATATCTTAGAATATGTCAAGAATCAAACATATCCCGAGCAAGCAAATAAGAATGAGAAAAGAACAATCAGAAGAATGGCGGTGAGATTTATTCTTGATGGGGACATCCTATACAAAAGAGGGAAAGATCAAGTGCTCCTCAGGTGCGCAGATGCTATTGAAGCCAGAAAAATACTTGAAGATATCCATGAAGGAGTTTGTGGAACGCATGCCAATGGTTTCACTATGGCCAGACAGATTGTGAGACTCGGTTATTTCTGACTGACAATGGAAAGTGACTGCATTAGTTACGCACGAAAGTGCCACAAATGTCAAATTTACGGTGATAAAATTCATGCAGCCCCTTCGCCCCTTCATGTCATGACTTCTCCGTGGCCTTTTTCTATGTGGGGCATGGATGTTATAGGGCCAATTTTCCCAAAAGCTTCAAATGGACACCGATTCATTTTTGTGGTCATAGATTACTTTACAAAATGGATAGAAGCCGCTTCATTTGCTAATGTGACGAGGACCGCAGTTTGTAGGTTCTTAAAAAAAGAGATTATATGTCGATACGGTTTGCCTGGGAGAATCATTTCGGATAATGCTTTGAATCTGAACAACAAGATGATGAAGGAAGTATGTGAGCAATTTCAAATAAAGCATCATAACTCCTCACCCTATCGCCCAAAGATGAACGGAGTAGTAGAAGCGGCTAACAAAAATATTAAGAGGATTATTGGGAAAATGACCGAGACATATAAAGACCGCACGAAGCTACCATTCACTTTATCGCATATCGCACATCCGCGTACATACATCTACCGGAACAACTCCTTTCTCTCTGGTCTATGGAATGGAAGCTGTGCTGCCCATCGAAGTTGAGATCCCCTCTCTACGAGTCTTAATGGAGTCGAAACTAGAAGAATCAGAATGAATTCGAGCTCGATATGACCAGCTAAATTTTATCGAAGAAAAATGCTTGAAGGTGATCTGTCATGGACAAATGTACCAGAAGAGAATGATCACGGCCCATGACAAGAAGGTGCGGCCAAGAGAATTTCGTGAGGGAGAACTTGTACTGAGAAAGATTCTCCCAATACAAAAAGACTTTTGAGGAAAATGGGCACCAAATTGGGAAGGGCCACACGTCGTAAAGAAGGCTTTCTCAGGTGGAGCTTTGATTCTCACTGAGATGGATGGGAAGGAGTTACCTAATCTAGTGAACTCAGATGCCGTGAAAAAGTACTATGCCTAAAAAAAAGAGAAAGAAATCAAGATGAAAACCCGAAAAGGACATCTTGGTGAAAAAAAAAGATATTAGTATGAAACCCCGAAAAGGGCGTCTTGGAGAAAAAAAAAAGATCAAGATGAAAACCCGAAAGGGCATTTTGATAAACAAAAAGATTAGGATGAAAACTTGAAAGGGCATCCTAATGAAGGGGGTTCATACATAAAAAGCAAGACGATTTGAACAAAGAGTCAAAAGCCGAGATTATAATATTTGAAGCGGACTCGGAAGCTTAAAATTTTCTACACAAGAAGCTTTGCTCGAAAAGATCCAGGATGAAGAAACCTGGAGAAGTTCATGCGTTGGATATCTAGAGCATTTGCGACAATTGAACCTACTTTCCTTTTTTATAACGTTTTCTTTATTGAAATATTCCTTGTCAATTTTCTTTGCTTACTGCTTTTGAAATAAATATGAGTGTGAGATATCCCTTTCATACCTACTTTGTCATTTTCATGCATCTCATGTTTGGTTCATTTAAATGATAAATAGTGAAATTACATACTCTAAACAAAAGGAACGTTGAGCATTACCTGGATGAGAATTTGGTAGTGCAAGAGCCTCAAAGCAAGGACAAAGTTCAACAGGGGGCAAAAGGGTGATATACGAGAAATGTAGATTACTCGTAAAACTTGAGGACGGGTACAAAACCTGAAAGAAAAGTCAAGAGTCAAAGCAATGAATACAGGTCATCATGAAAGTCGTGACGAAAAGAGATACATGAAAAACAAGGCCAGGGCGCATGGCATAATCATGTAGGCATAAAAGCATTTAAGACAAACACGTGCATATCATGATAACATCACGTATGACACATACAGGCACACCAATAAAGCAAGAAGTTTTTATGATAGTTGTACCAAACCAAGGAAAAAGAAGACATCCGAGTTCCACCAGATGATATGTTTTGAAATTCTGATTACAAAATATCAACTCATAATATGAGAAGTGAGTTAAGCCTCGGGTCACACGCTGAGATGCTTTTCAATATTTATTTTTCAAAATATCAACTCATAATATGAGAGGTGAGTTGAGCCTCGGGTCACACACTGAGGTGTTTTTCAATTTCTATTCAAAAATCAACTCATAATACGAGAGGTGAGTTGAGCCTCGGGTCGCACGCCGACGTATTTTTAATTTCTGTCTTTCAATTTCTGTTCAAAAATTAACTCATAATATGAGAGGTGAGTTGAGCCTCGGGTCGCACGCCGAGGTATTTTTAATTTATGTCTTTCAATTTCTGTTCAAAAATCAACTCATAATACGAGAGGTGAGTTGAGCCTCGGGTCACAGGCCGAGGTATTTTCAATTCATCTTTCAATTTACTCAAAAATCAACTCATAATACGAGAGGTGAGTTGAGCCTCGGGTCACAGGCCGAGGTATTTTCAATTTCTGTCTTTCAATTTCTATTCAAAAATCAACTCATAATACGAGAGGTGAGTTGAGTCTCGGGTCACATGCCGAGGTATTTTCAATTTCTATTTTTCAAATTCTGTTTGTTTCAAAAATCAACTCATAATAGGAGAGGTGAGTTGGGTCTCGGGTTACAAGCCGAGGTATTTTCAATTTCTGCTTTTCAGTTTCTATTTTTCAAAAAATAAAAAAATAAAAATTAACTCATATTGCGAGAGGTGAGTTGAGCCTCGGGTCGCACGCTGAGGTTGAGATTACAAATCCCGTCTCTCTAAGTCTACAATGAGGATCAATCCTTATCTCTTTGAAGCAGGGAAGATTGAGTAGAGCGGATTAAAGCTACAGGTCCTATCTCTCTGAAGTTGCAGTGGAGCAGATTGAAGATAGCAGGTCTGGCATCCTTGAAGTTGCAGGAGCAGATTGAAGACATCACATCTTATCTCACTGAAGTTGCAAGTAGAGCAGATTAAAACGACGAATCCTATACCTCTGAAGCTGCAACAGTAAAGTGGATCAAAGCAACAAGATGCAGAGGACAGGAATGAGGCTACCTCAGTGGACCAGGCAAAATTGTTCCTTCTTTAAGTCTTTGCTCCATTCCCGTTACACGACAATGAGCAAAGAGGGGCAGCTGTCATACCCTAATTTTTTTCGGGCCTGTTTTTAAACCAAAAGACCCACTACAAACCCAGCCCAACATTAAAACCATAAACCCAAAATATCCCAAACTGGGCCCATTTTTACAACCCAAACCTATCAGCATAAACCCAAGAACAGCCCAAAATTAATAACCCTAAACCCAATAACTAAAACCAAACCCACTAATCAGCCCAAACTTAAACCCAACAAGCCCAATAGCATAAAATTATCAGAAAAACCCTAATCCCTCTAAACCTAGTGCCGCCCCTAAGCTCCTAGGCCTTCCCACCAGCCACCGTCCCACTGTCTGCCTTCTGCCCCACTTGCCCTCTATTCTGCCGAAGCCTGCAGCCACCGCCCACTGTTGCGTCAGCACCGCCCTCCACTTGCTCCACTTGCACCTGTAAAATATTGAAAGAGAAATGACAGCAATAACAAGTTGTAATGGCTATATAAGCCATCAAAATCTGTTGTAAAGGGATTTTTTTTTGAGGGGGGAGAGAATCGAAAACAAAAACAGAGAAAAAAATCAGAAAAAGAAAAGATTCAAACCCATCAAAAATCGAATGGACAAAAGGGGAATTTTTGAAATTAAAAAAAAAACAAGAATACGAATCTCTAGCAATCAAAGATACAATAGAGATATTAAAGGTTGATTTTGATTTGATTTTTTTTATCGTATACTATTTTTTTTCTTTGTGTGTATTTTTTTAAAAACTTTGATAAAAGAAAATAACAAAAAAAGGAAAAAGAAACCTTACCTGAGTTCAAAAAAAAGAAAGATACAAAAATTTTACCTTTTCCGGCCACCATACGCGGTGGCCGGCGGCGACGGAGCCCACGGCGGACGACGACCGGAGCGGCGCAGGAGAGGAGACCCCCTACAGAGAAAAAAAGGAGAGAATCAGAAATTTTTTTAAAAGCAAACAGGTGAAAATGAGTTTTTTTTCTGAGTTTTAGGCCTTATATAGCCCCTTAAAACGACATCATTTTGGGGCTAGCTTTTAACCCCCAAAACGACGTTGTTTCACCTGGTCCGACCCGAATCCGAACCGTACCCTAAAAGGATCCGCGTGTTTTTAAACCAGAAGGGAAAATTGCACAATTAGCCCTTCTGCATTTTTAGTTTTTCAAATCAAATTTTCAGTATTCGCACATTGGCCCTGAAATTTTGCACGATTTCGCGATTTGGTCCTTCCTCAAAGTGCTGCGTTTAATTTGCTGGGAAAATTGCCCTTTTGATCCCCACCTTTTACGCGCGTATTTTTTCTAGCCCCTGAACCTCTACTTTATTTACAAATTGACCTAAAAATTTCGTTTTTAATGCAATTTAACCCATTTTTGCAATTTTACTATTTTTTCTTTATTCAATTTTTCTTATTATTAATTATTAATTATTATTTTATTATTACTCGGTTATATTATTATTAGTATCACCATTATTATATTATTATATTCTATGTATTTGTACATTTTGTGTGCTTATATTATGTTATTTATTTATTTTTATTAGTATTACTATTATTATATTTTTATATTTTATATATGCATTTTATTCGCTTATATTATTATTTTATTTATTTATTTTATTTGCATTATTATTACTATACTATTATGCACCATTGTTATTTTTATTAATATTACTATCTTTGTTATTTTATTAACATCATAACCCTTCTTTACTTATTATTTAATAATTTGTTTATCTTTTACAATTATTATTTTCATACATATATCTATTATTATAATTACTATGTTATTATTATCATTATTTTTATTACTATTTGCTATTTCCATTGTTTTTATTATTATTATGTTTACTATTATTTTATTATTACATTTGCATGTTGTTATTCTATTCTTCTACTATTACTATTATCACTAATGTATTACTACCTTATTTATTATCATTTTATTATTTTCATCATTATCATTGTTTTCTATCACCGTCAATATATATACTATTGTCATAATACTTTCCTTTTACCATTACTTATATTATTATTATTCATTATTTGTTATTATCAATATTCTCATCGTTCGTCTCACTAATCCTTCCCGACATCTCAATTTTTATAACGACCAATATTTCGTATTAGCGATTCGAGAGAATCAAGCCCTAACTTACTGGGTTTCGATTTTTCTCGTTCAAGTTAAACAACGGAATGTCCCTTTTAAAATCGCAATTTAAATTTTAAACAAAACACTTAATCTTGGATATTCGAAGTCGCGCCCTAACTTACTGGACTCGACATCTAGATACTTCGGATAAGTTTTTTTCTATTAAAATAGGGGCAATATTCCTAATTTGGACCTTCGAGAAAACGAGCCCTAACTTACTGGGTTCTGATTTCTCGTTTGATAAATGACGGGAGATCCTCTTCAAATATAAAACTAAGTTTTAAAAGGCGAGCTTAGTTTCGGGAGTCTAAAGTATTGCGCCCTAACTTACTGGACATGATGCTTTATCTCTTCGAAAATAAGAGAGTCTTAATGTCCCTTCCGATCCCTTCAAGTTTTGGAAATAAAAAGTATCTATTTTCGAATCATTTCAAAGTTTTCAACATTAGGACATCGATCAATCAGTTTGGTACCGATTTCGGGCGTGTCGAGGGTGCTAATCCTTCCTCACACGTAATTGACTTCCGAACCCGTTTTCTCAAAGTTCGTGGACCAAAAAGCATTGTTTTAGTAAACCAAGACGCTTTATTAAAACGAAGGAGACCCGATCACGCCAAATAAAGATCGGTGGCAACTCCCTTCCTTTCGTTTTTCAAACCTTGATTCAACCGCGTCGTTTCCTGTTCTTTTCAAAAAAATGGTTATGACACTCTTTTTGGGATGGTCACCCTGATTTTGGCAAGATTGTCTAGCAATCTTGGTGTGAGCCTATTCATAGGGACCCAATGCAACGTTTTTTCTGCAAGCTAAAAAGACACAAAGTTGTCATAAACGAGTTTAATATCACTCATTTTAGTAAAGTATCAAGGAGAGTTGGAAAATTTGCAAATGAAAATGTTAAGTAAACCTACTAAAACACTGATTATGACAGAGAAAAAGGTTGCGAGAAGAACTTGCATTCTATTAGTAACAAGGGAAAAAATTTTATAGGCAAAAATCAAGAGTGCAAAGGGTGAAGGAGGGGGATCAAAATACTTCATTCTTTTCATAAGCAAGTTCAAATTAGGCTACTATTCAAACTCTCTTTGACTCTACTGGTAAGAAATTGGATTCCGTTTATGCCATTTCTAAGGAGGTGATTTGTTTTTTCAAGGATACATTAGGAACTAAGGATCCAAGAGCTACTAATTTCAGATGAGTTAATGGTTGTTTATTACAAGTTTAAGTGGTCAAAGAATTGAAGAATGCTCTTATTTCTCCTATCACTATTAAGGAAATTAAAATTACAATTTTCTCTATGCACCCTAAAAACCTCCTATCCCTGATGGTTAATTAGCTGGATTTTTTTGAAAAACTTGGAGGATTGTGGGTTCAACCTTTGTGGAAGTTGTTAGTTTTTTTTCACTACTGGAAAAATGCTAACTTTCTTTAATTCCACAATCATTATTTTAGTTCCCAAGGTTCCAAATCCTATTTACATGACAAACTTTAGGCCAATTTCCTACTGCTCCACTTTTTACAAATGTGAAAGAAAGATTCTAGCTAATCAGCTTAAGAAATGTTTTCCTAGCATCATCACTTAACCAATGAGCTTTCATGAAGGGGAGATATATGAATGATAATGTTTTATTAGCACAAGAATTGGTTAACAGTTAAAGTAGAAAGACTATTTCACCAAGATGTACACTAAAAGTGGACTTAAAGAAGGCTTTTGATTCTTGAAGTTGGGATTTCTTGTTACAAGTGCCAACGGTTCTTGGATTTTCAAGAAGTTTAGGAAGTGGATTGAAGCTTATATCACTAAACCAAAGTAATCAGTGGCTTTTAATGGTGTATATTTCTAGTAAAAAAAAAGGGTTAAACAAGGTGATCCCCTGTTCCCTTATTTGTTCATTTTAGGCATGAATGTTTTGTCTTGCCTTCTTAATGCAACTGGGAAGCACAAAATTTTGGAGTCTCCTAAGTGCAAAAATTTTTGTCGCTCCCATCTTTGTTTTGCGAATGACCTATTGGTTTTCACCAAAGGGAATTTGGCATCTAAACAAGCAATTAAAAATGTTCTTGGCTTATTTTATCAAGTCTCTATACTACAAATTGTTGAAGAGCTCAACGTAAACAAAATAATACTTCCTGCCTGTGTTATTAGTAGAATAGTTGGGTATTTAATGCAGTACAGTAACTGCTTTTACAACTGTTTACCAGCTTTACAACTGCTCACCAGCTTTAGTGAGTTAACAGACTAGCTAACCTACTCACTATGATTAGACATATCCTAACATGCCCCATGCTTATCGACTTCTTCCTTCTCGTGATAGCACTTCTCCCTTGGAAACAACATGCAATTTCTTCCTGAATTTATCAAATAAACCAACTGATAATGCTTTAGTCAATATATCAGCAACTTGATCTTGTCCAGACACATAACCAACTCCAAAAGAACCATCTGTAACTCTTTCTCTGACAAAGAACAAATCTAACTCCACATGTTTAAACTTTGAATGCATTACCGGATTGTTGGCCACAGCAACTGCAGTCGAGCTATCACACCAAAGCATGGCTTTAGTAGGAGTAGAGATACCAAGTTCAGACAGCAGAGATTTGACCCAAACCATTTCTGCAGTAACCTGAGCTAAGCTCCTGTATTCGCCTCTGCTGTGGAACGGGACACAACGGACTGTTTCCTACTTCCCCAAGAGACTAGATTACCTCCCAAGAAGACACAAAATCCTGAAGTTGATCTACGATCATCAGTGTCTGACGCCCAGCTTGCATCAGAGTATCCTTCAAGCAACAGTTTCGAGGTTTTTGTGAAATGCAGGCCAAACTCTAGTGTCCCTTGTAGATACCGCAAAATTCTTTTGACAGCTCGATAATGAGTATCCAACGGCCGATGCATAAATTGACAGGCTTTATTTACTGAGAATGCAATGTCTGGTCGTGTAACAACCACATATTATAAAGCACCCACAATACTTCTGAAAAGCTGAGCATCTTCAATAGGAGATCCATCATGATTTGACAGTTTGCTGGTGGTAACCATCGGGGTAGGAGAGGAGTTTGACTTTTCCATGGAAGCTCGATGAAGTAAGTCGAGAATATACTTCCTTTGACTCAAGAAGACACCATTTGGAGTATGAACAACCTCAATACCGAGAAAATAGCTTAGCTGCCCCAGATCTTTTAGAGAGAAATTAGTATCAAGTGATTTAACAAAACTGTTAATAGCATGGGAGTCACTTCTAGTAACTATTATGTCATCGACATATAAGAGCACATAGAGATGTTGTGTGTCTGTTTGTCGAATGAAGAGCGAACTATCAGCCTTAGAGACCACAAACTGATTATTGAGCAAAAAATCTCTCAACTTGGAGAACCAAGCCCGAGGGGCTTGTTTGAGACCGTAAAGAGCTTTTCTTAATCTGCACACAAGCTGTTTCCCATCAACACTATGCTGTTCAAAACCTGGTGGCTGTGTCATGTATATTTCTTCATGCAAATCTCCATTGAGAAAAGCGTTGTTGACATCCACTTGCTGAAGAGACCACCCTCGAGAAATAGTAAGAGCCAACACTACACGAATAGTTGTTGGTTTAACAACAGGACTATATGTCTCAAAGAAGTCGACACCAGCTTGTTGAAGATAACCTTTTACAACTAGTCTTCCCTTGTATCTAGCAATCAAACCATCTGCATGACGTTTGAGCTTAAAGATCCATTTACAATCAACTGCTCGACGTCCTTCGGGTAAGGAAACCAGATCCCACGTGTGATTTACTACTAAAGCATTATACTCAGCCCGTGCAGCAGCAGTCCAAGTTGGACTCTAAAAAGCTTCAGTTATTGTGGAGGGCTCGTTTTCATCCAAGACAAAGGTGAACATTTTTGTTTAAAAATACCATTTTTCGACCGTGTTTACATAGAGTGATGGTTGACAGGAGGCGGTGGTGACCTATTGACAGTATCTGACACACTATGCAAAGGTGCAATCATACTTTCAGTATCATTTCTAGTAGGGGAACACGAGTGTGTAGAGCTTGAGGCAGGAAAAGGAACATGAGGAGAAGTGCTTGGACTGTTAACAGCTGCACCGGAGTCCATCATATCAGAGTTAGAAGCGGGCAATATAACCACAAGGACAGGAGATCGATGATGGATGAACTTAACAGAACTGGACCCTTAACCACTTTTGAAAGGAAATTCCATTTCATCAAATATGACATGACGAGAGAGGAACACACGGCCATCAGAAGCAAGGCACCTAAACCCTTTTTGATGATATCCAAAGCCAATAAACACGCATTTGCTGGATCGAAATTGAAGCTTATGTCTTTGGAGAGGTCGAAGATGAGGAAAACAGGCACTTCCGAAGACCTTCGAAAGAGTATAATCAGGCTGAACCATATAGAGCTTCTCATAAGGAGAAACATGTTGCAACACTAGAGTAGGGAGTCTATTAATCAAATGAACCGCATGAGAGAAAGCATCAGACCAATAGGCTAATGGCATAGCAGCTTGTGTCAATAATGTCAACCCCAGTTCAATTATATGTCGATGTCGTCTTTCTACAACCCCGTTTTGTTGAGAGGTGTAAGGGCACGTTACACGATGGTGAATGCCAAGTCGACTAAGCTCAGGTGAAAGAACACTAAACTCACTCCCTCCATCAGTCTGTAACATTTTGATGTTTTGGCCAAATTGAACTTGAACCATTTTGTAGAACTGAGAAAAACATCTAGCAACTTGTGACTTAGTCTTGAGAAAGTACAACCATGTAAATCGACTATACTGATCGACGAAAGAAACATAATAAGAGTATCCACTGGACAACACATGAGCTGGACCCCAAACATCTGCTGTCACCAATTCAAAAGGAGCCGAATACACTATTGTTGAAGGAGAAAAAGGTAATTTATGGGATTTGCCTATTTTACAAGCTGTACACTTAACAGGCAGATCACTATTTTTAAAAGAAACATTACAAGAGCGTAATATACGATGAAGAGTGGCCATGCAAGGGTGCCCAAGTTTATTATGCCAAAGATCAAGAGTAGAGGAAGCCTCAACATTATGCACCAGAGGAGATCCTAAAACAGCAGCTGGACCAGATTTGCATGCTTCAGCTTGAGAAAAATCAAATCGATATAGGCCATTATGCATGTGGCCCTTGAGAAGAATCTTCCCTGTCTGAATATCCTTCATAAAACATAGCACAAGATAAAACTCAAAATAAACATTGTTATCTTTGGCAAATTGTCCTCCAGAGAGCAAACTTTTACATACTGTAGGCACATGCAACACACTCTTTAGATGCAGCAATCGAGAACCTGCTAGTATTTTAGAAGAGCCTATGTTAGAAATGGAAACAGACTCACCATTACCCATAGAGACTCGGCTTATACCCGTGTATGGAGAGACATCAGAAAGATTAGTCATGGTAGGGGTGACATGATTAGTGGCCCCTGAATCGGATACCAGGTGTTGAGTCACCATCGAAGCTTGTGGAGTTGGAGCAACTTGTGGAACAGTGGAAGAAGGTTGCGGCGCCACAACATTGAGATGACGAGCAGTAAGGTGAAGAAGGCTCATGTAGATGATGATAATTGACTGATGGTAAGGAATTGGAGCCAAGACCAGAGAAACTTTCATCAAAACAGTGATAACATGTCTGTACCATATGACCCACTTTGCCACATAATTGACATTGCGGTTTTGATCTCGACCATCCTCGACCGGAACCGCGAGTTCGGCCACGCGACCAGCCACGTCCAGTCCCTCTGTGGTTTTGATGTGCACCACGAAAGGAACCCGATCTTGACTTCATACTTTCACGATCATCACGTTGAGAAACTAGGTTAGCTTGTAAAGGGATATCAGTTAATACAGCCATTTGACGAGTTTCATAGTCTAGAAGCATCTCTGTAAGTAAGTCAAGACTCATAGGAGTAGCGGAAGCAAAAATGCGAATGGATTCAAATTCAATGGGAAGACCGGCCAAGATTATGCTAACCTGTTCTTGTTCTGAAACAAGACTCCCAGCAGCAGTCAGACTATCGCTTAGACTTTTAACCTTAGCTAGATAATCTTTGATCGAAAGATCTGATTTCTTGATCGAATACAAGGTATGGCGAATACTTAAAACTTTAAGATTTGACTTTGCACCAAACCGTCGACCAATTGTCGTCTAAATTTCAAGACTGGTTTTAGCTTCTGTCAGATGAACCAAAACATCATCCGTGACTGTGGATAAGAGCCAAGAAGCCAAGAACTTGTCTTGCTTCTTATGCACTAAGAACACCGGATTTTCTAGGAGACTCCCATCAGCACCAGATACAAACGAAGGGGGAGAAAGAACCGTGCCTAATACAAAACCTTCAAGTCCATAACCCTCAAGAATTAACAAAATTTGATGTTTCCATAAGAGAAAGTTGTTTTCATGAAGCTTAACAGTATCATGTTTGGTGAAATACTGAACACTCGAGGAGGCAAGATTACTTGAGCTTGGCGGATGAACTGTTTCGCCAACATTGACAGACCGGGGCGACTGAGCAAGAGGAGGAACACCATCACTGGCCATGAAGAGAAATAGAGAGAAGAAAGAGAGAAAAAATATCAGAAGAAAACAGCAAGAACCTGAGCTCTCGATACCATGTTGAAGAGCTCAACGTAAACAAAATAATACTTCCTGCCTGTGTTATTAGTAGAATAGTTGGGTATTTAATGCAAGATCAAGAATGCGCTTTTACAATGCTACGCTTTACAACTCTCACCAAATTTTAGTGAGTTAACAGACTAGCTAACCTACTCATTATGATTAGACATATCCTAACACAAATAAACTCATCTAAGAGTGAATTATTTAACACTAGTCTAAATAATTTTGAGGTGTAAGAAATTGTAGAACCTACTGGCCTGAAATTTGGACCTCTCCTAGTTAGGTACCTTGTTGTACCATTAGTAACTAGGAATTTGAGATAGAGTGACTTCCACCCTCTTGTTGAAAAGATTACAAGTAGGATTAAAAGTTGGGCTACTAGAAATTTGACATTTGCATTCAATTAGTTGTGTTTGGCATACAAATTCTTTTGTGTAGAAACTTGTTGCCTTCAAAGGTTATTAAGAAAATCACTTAGATCTCTAGTCAATTTAAAAACCTTTGGAGGATATTTACAACTGCTGGATCTCTACGG
The DNA here is from genome assembly GCA_025506655.1 of Gossypium rotundifolium. Classification (NCBI taxonomy): domain Eukaryota; kingdom Viridiplantae; phylum Streptophyta; class Magnoliopsida; order Malvales; family Malvaceae; genus Gossypium; species Gossypium rotundifolium. The sequence goes on along the minus strand of CP106733.1, from coordinate 18,737,602 downwards.
TGGCTTGGATTCAGACTTGTGTCTTCAAATTCAATTGCAAACCAACTGTACTTGAACTATAATGAAATTCCTTAAGCTAAGAAATTTAACTCCATTGCTTAGTGAGGTGCAATGAGGAATTCTAAAATGGAAATGAATTGGGGAGGGATATAAAGCTGTCAAGGCATGGGATCTTATCAGACAGAAAAGAGAGGGTACCATGGCATAGACTGATCGGAGGTCAACTTTCTATTCTCAACATTTTTCATATCATTGTTAGCCATGTTGGATCGACTTCCTATTAGGAGTAGGCTTTGCTCTTAGGGTTTTCAAGATTTTAATTATTGCATTTTGTGTGGAGAAGCTTTGGAAACTAGAGATCATCTTTTCATTACATGCTTTTTTTTTCTAAGCTGTTATGGGATGATATATTGAATGCATGCGGTTTCAATGAACAGGGATGATATATTGAATGCATGTGGTTTCATTGATGTTCATTGTACTTGGCGTAATAGAATTCAATGGTTAATGGTAAATGCAAAGGTAAAGTTTTAAAGCCACCATCCTTAGGTGGTTTGGAAAGAAAGAAATGGAAGAATATTCACAGTAGAAAGTAAAGGAATCTCAAGCTCTTCTTTTGCTAGTGAAAGGTTTTGTTAGAGATACAATTGAAAGGTTTTGTTAGGGATACGATAATTGGAAGTAAGATGGCCGAAAGATCTCTAAGCCAACAAACTTTATGCACAAAATGGGGATGGAGTGTAAATAGAATGTTTTTTTTTTTTTCATTATTTTGGTTACAGTACCCTACATTTTGTAATGTTGTAATTAGTCTTGAGTTATTATTTATCTAAAAATATATGTGCAACATTGCTTAAACCAATGTTCATGTTTAGTTTTGGTATTTATCCTTTAAATTGAAAATAAAATTTATCTTGATAAAAATCAAGGTTTTTTTTAATGCTTTTACTATTACAAATATATATATATATAAGCAATTATAACATGGAATCAAATTAGTATAAGACAGACATGACAAGCAAAAAATAAAAAATAACTGGAAAAAAAATAATCATCCAAGGCATACACACATGTTAAGATTAAAAAACCATACATCATAACTAACTGTATATGGTGAATCTCGAACCTATATGTTCAAGGGTCCAAAACTTTCGCCTTAACCAAGCCTCAAGGTTTAATTGTATTTAGGTTAAAATAAATTGGTTGTTTAATTAACTAGGTTTACATTAAATTAGAATTAATTTAGATAATTTAGGTTTAAGATCCTTAAGCACCTAGGTTGAAATCACACCATATATAATTACCATGTGTGGGTTATCCTCCCAACATACTTTGGTTTCAATGTAATTATGATTTGTGTTGGTTTTTACTTATAGTTGCTGGAGCTTATGCTATAATTATATTATAATTGTACTTATAATTAGATTTTTTTAAATAAAAGGAAAAGGAAAAGGAAAGTTTTGAGATATTGACAGTGGAAATTTTTAACTTCACAAGTGGAGGTCACGTATTTTATTTATTTATTTATTTATTTATTTAACAAATACAATTTATTGATGCATGAAAAATTTCAATTAACTTGTTTACTACTTGTATATCAAAGAATTTTAACTATTAAATTAATGGGTTTGGATTATAAAATAGGTTTCGGCTGTCAAAATTAAAATGCCTTGGGCTGTTTAGCTGTCAAAATTAAGTTGACTTTTGTTTTGTTGTTTAGCTAAATGGGCTTAGATTGTTTAGCTAAATGGGTTAGGTCTGTCAAAACTAAATCGATTTAGGTTAATTATAAGGAAAAATATCAAATTTGTTTGTTCCTCTTGGAATAAATTTAAGATTTATTAAAAGGTTGAAGTGATATTAGCAGTTTCTTTATACAATTCATGCTTTTAGTAAAATTGCAACTACAAACAAACTATTCCTTTTTAAAGATAAATTTGCATTTTCTATATATTAAAGATAAAATTCGTATATATATTATAATTTTTTTTATACAATATTAAAGGTAGGGATGGGGTAACACGGTTCGAACTTGTGTTCAACGAGTGTCTGATAAAAATTTTAACTACTACTCCATTCAAGTCAAGACTTATATATATGTATTATAAATCTTAACTTTTAATTAATTTTTTTAAAATATTAGAATAAAATTAATAACTATTTTTAATAAAAAGTCTTTTAATTCTATCTTTCTTTTAAATATTACAAATGATTATGGATGACTTTCAAACATATTCAAACCATTTTGAATCAATTTAGATATCTGGTTTTTATTATGTACATTTTATTTTAATTTAATTAAATGTAAACGTTTAAATTTTGAATTATTTCCATTACATCCCTGCAGGTGAAAATTGTATAATCATGTTGTTTTCTAAAAATAGCTTAATTGTACAAGAAATATGTAGCATAATGTCTGAGTAGCAGTAGCAGAATTAAATTAAAGAAAAGTCATGGTTTATGAAAAAGAAAAGAAGTGGTGAATCATATATAAATACATTGGAGATGAGGCAAGGCGAGGCGAGGCTCAGAGCAGACAAATTTGCAAAATTAGTTGATAAAAAAAAAAAAGGAAAATGAAATTCATTTGGAGGAGTAGCCCCCTAGCTTTGTTCCATGCCTAAAGTGGAAGAGAAAGAAAACAAAGGGTCATGAATTCCAACCCGTGACCCAAGTTGACTCGTAGCAGCAGCATGTCATGTGATTGCCATAATTAAAATAATTAAGTGAGTGAAGATTTTATGTTGTTGGGAGTTAAAAGCGCTGACGAATGGGTCATATTAAAATACACATTCATTCAATTTCCAGATTTCTTCGTCTTATAAGTATTAACCTTAAATATTTGTTCCCCACCGAATTCAGTCATTTTTTTCAGTGGATCTACTTCAATATTTAATGAATAAAAGCGTCCTCGAAATGCGACATTGATGTTGCTGTCGGGGTGTCGTGTAAGGCTATTAGGTAAATGAGTAATGATTTTGAAAGGGGAGGAATCTGGGCACCTTGCTTGCATGTCCATTCCTTTGGAACCAAAAATTTGGGGCTTTCATTAATTTATGCATTTTTGCTTTGCTGGGTATTAGATAGGAAATTGGAGTCAGATCACAAAGTGAGGGGTTGCTATTGTGTTATTGTCTGGAAATTAATTTTATAATGAAGCCTCCTCGTCGTTACACTGTATGAGTGCCGGAGTGTCGGGGTATGAAGCCAATCTAGATTGTGAAATACGAATTGATTTGACCCAATTAATTATAAAGTTAAAAGAAAATCCTGGTGCTATGCTATCTCGAGTCTCAACTTGGAAATGGAACTGACATGAGTTGGTTTGAGGACCCCTTGGTTGTTTCCTTTTGTGTGGATTGTTTTTGCAAAGGCATGCCCATGCCCATGGACAAATAACATAGGAGCAAAAGCTAAAGTTGATGGATGGAGATCAACATGTCCGGAGAACTCATGCTGCATCTTTCATCTGTCAACTTTGATGGACATAATTGCTTGCTTACCGTGTTCTCTTCACCAATATGGACATGGTTCTTGTTTCCACACATCCCACCCCATAAGGGTCCATCTGCTCTACACTTTAACAAACTTCAACTTCAATTTGAATTTGAATCACACCTATGTTCCCCTCCCTATTTCATTTTGTCGCCATCCGGCTTCCCTTTGACTTCCACACTCGGGCTAAGTACTTTTTAAAAAAATATCAAAAATTATTATTAAAATAAATTATTACAATCATATAAACGTTCATTAATTAATCAAATTCAAACTAGCAAACAATAAAACGTTTACATGAAGAATAATTCTCCAGCAAACTCACAAACACTGTGATGCATACGGTGTATTAATTCGGTTAACTGGTTAGTTAATCGAATTAATTCGATTGAGATCGGTTAATAATTTTTTAGAAGTTCGGTTAATGGTTAATTCGATTCGAAATCAATCGATTAACTGAATAAATAATATTATAATATATAAGTATTCAGTTGGTTTGGTTAACTTTTTAGAAATATAAATTAATCGGTCGGTTAATTTTGATAAGTTTTATACTTATTTTAACAAAAATAAAAAATATATAAATTTCGGTTAATCGACCGAATTAACCAAAAAAATTCGGTTCAGTTAATTTTTTTAGAAAAAAATTTAGTTCAGTTAACGATTAAGGGTTTAAAATAGTCAGTTAATTCGATTAATGGTAGTTCGGGTCGGTTAACCAATTGAACACCACAGAATCCCTTAAAATTAAAAAGGTGTATATTGAATTTAAATTCAATGCCACAAAAATTGAAGTATCAATTTTATAATTTCTCACGATCAAAATATATTGTAGAGAATTTCGTGATCAAAATTTGTAAATATAGAGAAGGGTTTAAAGGATAACAAAGTTAATTCAAAATAAAAATAGAGTGAAGCAGAAGGATGAAAACTCCATAACTTTGCTTTAAGTTTCTGAACTGATTATAGATTATGGATGCCTCCCCTTTCGATGATAAGCTAATTAAAGTGTTCAAGAAACAGTCTTAAACCACCAATTCTCTCTAGCGGTAAACTAATTGTTTCAATAGTTTGACGATGTGAAACAAACCACCTTAATATTAGCTCTTAACATTTAATTATCAAATAAGAAGAATTCGACTTTAATTAGTGATCTCAATTGCACAAATCATTTAAATTAGATTTCTAGTTCTCATGATGTCATCCAATTACACACTCAATCGAATCACATCAATTTATTTTCTAATAAAATATAAAAATAATTATGAATCGAGTTTTTTTATCAACTGTATATTTTTCAAATTATTGAACTCACTTTTTTTTTTTGATAAAATAGACAAAAAAATGATACTAAAAGACAATCTATATCTTTCTTATAATTAAAAAAGGAATATCAAGATAATCTCATAACTCCAACGCCAAACATTTATCACCCTTAAACTAAAACGAAATTTAGATGCTCCTAATGGAAAATTTAATAAAATTTAAAAATAATAAAAGAGATATTTTATATAAAAACTAAAAAGCAAAGCAAAATGATGGTGGAGAGAAGGCAATGATAGCACCAAAGAAACGAAACTTTTTATAAAGTAAAAATTCTAAATCTAACTTAATCTCATTCTTGGTGTGCCATATTCAAGCTTTTCTAAAGATAAAATCTACTATTTCTATTTATATTTTCAACAATTTAATTTTTTTAAATGTAGTTAATAACTCACAATAAAATTAACTAGATAAAATCTTTTTCCACAAAAAATATAGAAAATGATAAATAGATAAAACCTACTTATCACTTAATAGAGAATAAAGTTAATTGTTATATTTTCTTTATTCTATTTGATTTAAGATTATATTATCGCTTTATCAAACAATCTAATTATAATCAGTATTTAATTTTAGTAATACACCAAACAAATTTTATAACTTAAATTTAACACTTTATTTTCAATACTTATTTTTTAACATTTAATTTTTTGTTTTTCCTTAATTAAAAATAAATAAATTTACAGGACTTCTTTATTGCCATTGAAATAGGAACTCGTTACCTAGCTAAGCAAGTAAACTAAGTTAAGAGTGTAAGTTTTAATGTCTAAATTTTGACCATTAAAGTTGACAAATACTTTTAGCTAGAAAAGACAAGTAAAATGTTTTTGAATAAGTTTGAGGTAGTATTGTTGAAAATATAAAATATTTATTTTAAGAAAATGTGTATTTAAATTTATTAATATTATGATATATTGTATATAAATTTAATTATAATAAAAATATTTAAAGATAATTATTAAGTAATTAATTTATGATATATGAAAATATCGACCTAAATTCGTTAATATTATAATATATAAAATTTATAAACTTAAATTATAATATAAATTAGAATTGAGTCAAAGGTAAAGTACGTTTATTTTATGTGTTTTCTTATTGTTGTTGATGCTACCATGATGTCATGTTATTCTTATTTTGGTATTAATAAATATTTAATTTAGATTATAATATAAATATAATAAAACAATTTATGTTAATTCGTTGTTAATATTATGATTTATGAAATATAAATCTAAAATACTTTTTCAATAATCAATATAAATTGTTTGTAAAATTTAATTTGAATGTATAAATAATATATAACTTTTAATTTTTTATTTGGTTTAAAAATCTATTTTTAACATAAGAAGTAATGTAAAAACTGAAAAAATATTTTGACTTTTGCTATTGAAATTATGGATTAAAACTTTATTCATTATATTTTTGGTAGATATAAATCTTGGAATATTTTTAAATATATAAGCACTTTATTTTTCAACAAAAAGAGGCGAAACTACCCTTAATATGTAGGAATTAAGAATTGAGGCTTTTATAGCATGCATCTCTCATACTAATTATAAAAACCACTTGTTTTGTTTAATGGTCAATTAATGTAATGATTTAAAGAAGAATGTGAAATCCCTCCAAATTGGAAGATCATCTTTAAAGCTTTAGAAGTCAAAGGAATTTAGTGGAAACCATCTTATAATTGATATCATCATTAACATAATGGGTAAATCTAAAATAAAGTTGTCATATTTTTATTATTTCTTAACTTAATTTACTCACTTTAAATAAGATAATTGTATGGATTAGTCACTGGTGTTAAAATTTTTATTTTCATTTAACGGATTGCTAATGTGTCCATTGAGTGACCAATATGTAGCATTTTTTTTGTTGGCTTTTGACTAAAGTTTAGGGGAAAAGTTTTGGACTAATTTTAAAGAGGTCTCTAAGCTTTAATCAAAAGTCAACCAAAAATGTCATGTGTTAATTACTCAATATGCTAATATGCCACATCAGTACTCTATTAAAAGTATACGAAAATTTTAATGATAATGACTAATTAGCACAATTATTTTATTTGAAGTGACTAAATTAAAAAAAAAAATTGAAGTGATCATGATGTATTACAATGCATGGAAACAAGAAAGAAGAAGAAGGATGGCTTGGAATTCGAATAAATTCTTTAGTTAGAGATAAGCTAAGCTTAGTTGTATACACAGAACCAAGCAACAGCACTAGCAAAGCATTAAATTTGTTTTATATAATTACATTTCATTATTGGTATAATAGCATTATAATGGAAAAGGATTAATATCATAGCCAAAGATAAAACGTTTGGGTTGTCCCAGTAATTGCCCTAATTATATTAAAGAAAAGAGTGATAGATAGAAAGGCATTAGCATATGCATTGTGAATGATTAGGATTCCTGCTCCTAGTGTTAGTAGGCAAAAGCAGATTAGAGGTAGTGGGGGGTGGAGCCCTCCTCCATCCATAATTATTGAAGGGTTTTGGCATAAATAATACAAATTCATTCCCTTGGCTAGCATAGCACAGCATAGGTAAGTAGGTAGGTGCTAGCTGGATTATTCTATCTACCAACCAACGTCACTTATGTTTTCCTCGTTTAATTGCATCAACTTATATACTTCAGGTGCCGAAACTCAACATCACCACTACTATTCTATCCCAAGCTTGAGAAAAAGAAAAAAAGAGCTTTTCAATTTGCACCCAACATCTTATCTGCGGGGACACTCGTAAACTTGCTCATTATATATATATATATATATATATATCATTGAGAGGATGAATATTGTCTCTTCGTCTTTGTCTTTGCTTCTATCTCTCTCTCTCTCATGTTCATGTTGCTCCATGCATAATTAGGTTGGCCCATTTTAATAATGTCATATAAAATTTAATTTTTTATTTTATCCTCACAAAATCAGGGGCGAAGCCAGGGCTAGTATGGCCCCGGCCCTTTTAAAATATAAAATTATTTAAAAAAATTTAAATTAGTAAAGGTAAAATTACACTTTAGCCCTCTAAAATTATAAAAATTTGATTTAATCCTTTACAAATTATAAAGATATAAACTATAAAAAAATTAAATTTCATCCGGGCCCCTCTAAAAATTGTTCTAACTTCACTGCATAAAATAATATATTCTTTAATATTTCATATACATTCAATTGAAGTTTGGCATATGAATTATTCAGTATGTGTCATTTTAGTTCAAATTAGTTGACTTTTAATGAAGTATAAAGTTAAATAAAAATAATGTTTTAAATTAAACATTGTATAATCTAATTTAAAAAAATGTTGTGGTATCTGATTTTTTTTATATTCAGGCATATTTGTGTAGTTCTTTAATTCTAATATATATATGTAGTTAACTGAGTATTATATGTTGGAACATTAACTATTACAAGCTTATGTTGCATTCAAAGTTACTAAAAATGCAAAAATCAATCTGTCTTATGTGAGTCGCAATTTGATTTGTATATTTTGTAATATTTGATTTTGTAGTTCGCACAAATGTGCGAAATATTTGTAAATAAACAACTAGATAAAATATATATAGTTTTTGATGAATTGGTAAAATCACTATTTTTTTTTATGAAATGGTAAAAATATAATATTTAAGTTTCTACTTTTGAATTAGTTTGAAAAATATTTCATACTTGAATCTGGTAATAACTCTTACATTAGGGCTTGAATTTTTTTTTGTTCCAAGTTAGTCCCTGAATTTGGAAATTGTTTACATTCTGGGGCCTAACTAGGCAATTGTTCCCACATTGAGGCTTGAGTCTTTTTAATCAAGTTAGTCCCTAAATTTGACAACAGTTCACTTATGGAGGCCTCAACTTGATCATTGCTCCCATATTAGGGGCCTAAACTTCAGGGTTTTAAAGGAAATATCAAGGACTAATTTAGACAAGAAAAAGTTTAGGCTTCAAAGAATGATACACCGAACTAGGCCCAAGATTAATTAATTCTGAATCCATTTGTGAATTAATTCACTTGTGACATTCATGGTGTGATTTACTTAAGTCATGAGTTAGTCTCTGACCATGTGTATGTAACTCATGTGCTTTGATATAAGTGGAGGCTTATACTCTAAAAATGATCGAGTCGATAGTTGATATGTTGGGTACATGACTTATGTATGGCATGACTTTACTAGCAACAGTGAAATTCATATCTTAATGAAAGAGTTAACGATATCCGCTCATTAGCATTGTGTGGATTGATAAATATGGAACATGGCCACAGGTTACTCATTCTCAAACGAGCAATTTATCATAGTCATTTGTTGATAGTAATCATATTAATCATTAAAAAGACACAATGATGACAACGAGATAAAATAGGATCGTATTGAGTGAACAGGTTTAACTCAAAGGAATCAAAGATATCATATGAGGGTAACACACACGTGACGAGGTCATTAGACAAAGCAGTTGGATGATTATTTTCGTAAAAAGTATACGATAAGGAGTTTTCAATCATGGTACTTCTTGTGGACTGACTCCATGATTAAGTGATTGCGAATTATTGGAACGGTGCTTCTAAACATAATTGCATTGCTAGAGCCTAATTGTATATGTCTGATTGGTCCCTCCGCTAGCTCAAGAAAAGCTCGATCGAACTGCATTTGATTTAGAAGAAAATTCTACGACTTAGGAAATAATTTAATTGAGTTGATTTATTCAATATAAAATTAAATTGGGCGGTCGTAAGAATTGTTCAACTAGAGAATTTGATTAAACAAGTTTCTTGAAAAATTAATTTGGCAAATTTAAGTGATTTTTGGGAAAGTTAATTTTGATAAAGTAAAATCAAATTAATTAAAATTAATATAATATTTTTGTAAATTAATTTTCAAGTCAAACAATTGGCCCAATTGGTAATTGAACTTGAAAGTTGGACTTGAGATCGTAAATTGCGCCCGGGAGCCCAAAATCAAGACCAAGACCCAAAAACTAGTCGAAACGGGCTTGGTATGTGAAACTGGGCCGATGGTCCAACCAGTTGCTGGATCATATTTGTCGGGCCATCACTGGCCCGAATCTAACTGACAAAAATCGAACTAGCTCGGGGTGTCGGTGGCTACAACGGCAGCATTTTGGTGGCCGAAAAATGGCCAGTGATGGTGGGTCTTTGATGGTTGAGTGGTGGAAGAATTATACTCCTATTGGGACTTTACCAGAGAATTTGATTTCAGATTAAATATTCTAAAATAATATTATTTTAATAGATTTAATATTAAATTTAATTTAATACTTATCTTAATAGTATAAATATTATATTAATTTAATATTAAAGTGATTAAGTTTAATCATAGTTGAACTCTGTAAACTCTCCCTATATAAATAGAACATTGGGTCATTACTTACACACACACACTTGAATTCAAGATAAAGTTGTAAAGCGAAAATTTTCTAAAATTTTAGAAATTATTTTAGAAAATTTCTAGAGATATTTTTCTTATTTATAACTTGGCCTAAAAGTTTAGAGAAATTGCGAAATTACCCCACTAGTAATTTTTATGGAAAAATTTTATGATTCGAAGCAATTGAGGATAGCGGAGAAGACTAATCGGTCGAAGCGTTCATCCTAGACGAATCGAAAAGGTATAATTTTGATTAAGTGTTTTTTACTTTAGATGTCACAACCAAGTTCTTGTTTTGAATTTTTTTTAAAACTATAGTTTTTCCCTAAATCTATTTTCCGCTGCGTTTTCCAAACCCGATTTTCCAACAATCGAAATGTCTCGGATCAACAATGAAGTTAGATCTTGTTTGCACCCTCGTTTTGCATCAAATCAGTATAAGTTCGCTAGTCATTTCGAATCTGAAAATTCGTTAACGTGACATTGCTTTGGTAGGAACCCTTAGGAGTGCTTCAAGGCTAGTAATTAACCGTATTTTAGTGTATTAAGTGTTGTTTTTGCATTTAGACTCATCTAAGACTTAAGTGTGAAAGTGCAGATTTTACGAATTAGTGCTGTGGACTTGCGAAAATTAAGGTGTGGGTCTTTCCCTTTTCTAAATTAGTCAAAAAATCTTAAAATATGTTTTAAAATGGTTGTTATGCTTGCTGGTTTTGGCATGGTCGAATTGCCTAAGTGCTAATGAGTGGAATGCCAAGCAAGGTACGTATTTAAGTAGAAAGCTCGATTGTAAAAGGCCTAGTTGGGACCGATTGAATTGTGTATGAGCTATATGTAATGTATGACTTTGTGTTATAATTTGGTTGACTGCATGTTTGGTATGTCAGATCTTTGGCTACTAAATCCGTGGTGAAAATTGTATATTGAATTCATGTATAACATGTTGAACTCTGAAACACTGATTGATATGCATGTAATATGCCATGATTGACGTTGAGCTTGCATGTATTTAAATTACATACCATATGTGATATTAATTGTATGGAAAGTATGTACACATACCACTGTTACCGTTAAATGAAAGTATGTAAGGCATACATCGATACTGTATATTGATATGCATGTTAAGCATGTCATTGTACTAAAACTATTATTGAAAGCATGATGAGCTTACTGATTGTATGACATATAGCATCTGCATGGGGTAGGTATTTATGGTTGATGGAGGAGTTCCATGGAGTACCAACGACATTTAAAGTCCGCAATATTTTTGTCAGTGCACTGCACCGGAGTAACAAGGAGATTGGGAGGTTTAATTACATTATTTGTAGCTTGTCTGCAACATTGGTGGCTACTAGTCCACATTACTGACAACTTATTTGCATTTTTACTGGCAGTTTATCTACATTATTGTTACTGATGGTTTATCCACATCGAGCTTCAGCTCGCATTGTTGGAGTTCGGTAGACAAGTTCTGGGAACTTGTGGTGTGTAGCGAATGGTTGAGTAGGAACCTTTTGCATTGCATCATACAACATAACATGCTCATACACTGATTGGTAATTGCTACATAATGATGTGATTTGGTAATGTTGACTGTTATGTTCAATATGAAAGTATGCGTCTTGTATTGTATTTAGACTCACACTAAGCTTTCATAAGCTCACTCCCACACAGTGTTAAACTTTTCAGATAACCCTCGAGAATAGGACCAAACCTGGCATACGGAGCACCACCTCGGTCATCGGACTTTTTTCAAATAAAGTACTCTTAATAAGTTTTCTATTGATTTGGTTATGTAATTTTTTTTTATGTCTTTGGTTTGTGGCTTGATTATTTTTTATTTAGGGATTTTGTGTATGCATTATTCATTTGAGTAGTTTGAACTTAATAACCGGTAATTGCATGTTAGTGGCTTAAGTAAAACTGGCATTGTTCATCAATTTTTGCTGCGTTACAAAGGTTCGATTTTTGTAAAACAAAAAGTTAAATCAATTAGGTTTTTTTAAAAAAAAATTCACAAATAATGATTAAAAGGCTACAATACAAATGGTTTTCTAAAATATCACTATCGACAATAAATGAGTCCTAAGTATAGATAGCTTAAAAAGCAAATGTTTTAATCCAACTCGAAGCAACAAAATCAATGATTTTTCCTAAAATTAGTCGAATTAGGGTTTTTAAGAGATTAATTGATTTACTTAGTCATTTCAGTGGCTAATGTTGATTTGATTATAACGTCTAGGCCGAATTAGGAAGGTTACATAAATCATTGATTGTACTATGAGAAATATAGTGGATCATTGCTCTAGGCAAGGCCCCATAGACATAGACTATGGTCGAACTGTACAAACAATTTCGGTATTCATCTTTACGTTTTCGATTTTTGATTTCATGGTTGACCACAATTTCAAACACTACTTTAACCATAATTTTTGTTTCCAAAGCAAGTATCCCCTCGCTTCTACATATTACAACATGTTTACATTTCATTAGCGGAAAAATGTCAGACCATACTTCCTTTAGCTATTGGGCAATGTTTGATTGTTTAAAATTTTAAATACCAAATTGAAATTATTTTTCATTATGTATGATACTAAAATATAAAGTATAAAATATAGCTAAATCCCATACCAAATAAATCATGGAATGAATTTACACATACTAAATGATAAATTGTATATTTTATCAAATTTCAAAATGATAATTATAAGTAAAAACAAAAAATTAAGCACTATGGGATGTAACCTTTTTATCATTATGTAAATCTTAACCTTTCCTCGTCAAAGTTTCAATATCAAATCCTGATCCAATGATTTTGAAAAAATTTATTTAAGACTAATCATGACAGTAACCTTTTATTTGTATGTATAAATTAGATATGAAGGATGATTAGTTGTCAACGGTTTTTGTTGGTTGAACACTTTTCTATTACATCCATCTTATTTGATTATTGATTAGAAAGTGGAAAAGAAATGCATGTCAATCTACTTTTCATCATACAATCTTGAAAATCATTAAAGGTTCATTATTCTATGAAAACAGCAATTATAAATCACAATAGTTTAGCACTATATATTAGATCTCATATAATATCTCACATGCTTCTATCAATACAAAAAGCTTCTTCTTCTTCTTTTTTAATAATTTCAAGAAAATTTACTTATTATCCTAATAAGTATACTCTTTTATAATTATTATTTGGTGTTAAAATTCACTTTTAATTGTTAGGTGAGATGGTAAGATTCTCTCCTGTCTTAATCAGTAATTGAGGTGTTCGATCTTCGCCTTAGGTATAGTATGATTTTAAAATTCGTGATCAACATCCACCTCCTTAATAGGCCTACGGAATACAAAAAATTAGTTACTCAATTTGTTCCGATACATATCTTGACAATTAAAAAATTTTTACTTTTTAATTATTAAAATAAGTCAAAACGTATATCGAAATGTCTCACTTTTTCTTTAAGGTGGAAAGCACCATTAATATATAGATGATGGTTTTAGGCAAGGCTTTTCAAACTAAAAACATTGCTGACTGCGAGAGACATTTTACGTTCTACTTTTGTGGAGTTTAATAGTCACTTATGGGTTACAATTTCATTATGCGGGGTTTTTAGGTTCACTTGTATATAATTTTACGTATCTAATTTTTTGTTAATTTTTAAATGTATTTTTAATTAATGTAAGTAATTTATTTAAATTATTAAAATATATTAATTTATTTAAATATTTAAATAATAAAATTTTCTAATCACTATTAAAGCATTTATACAAACTATAAAAAATATTGATATATTGTAAACTAAACTCTTTTTAATTGATTTTATTTTTCTTAGTAGTAAATAATTTGATTATAATATTTCATAGATAATATATAATAAAATAAATATGATATATTATTTATAAAATTTTATATATGAAATATAAAATTGTCTATATAAATAATTAAAACTTGTTATTTAGAACTAAAGTAATACAAAATTTTCTTTTGTTTCCTTATTGGTTAAAGGAAACATAATAATTTAAATAAAATAAATTCAATATAAAATTTATTTATTTTGTTTATTATTATATAAACTCATTTATTAGAAGTCTTTTAATAGAATTAAAATTCTTATTTATAAATAAAATAAATTTTTATTAACTAAATATTTTAATAATTTTTTATTTATAAATGTGATAAATCTTTTAAATAATTAAAAATGAACTAAAATGATAATTTCAACAACAAGAGATGTGTCTCCCAAAATACCTTTAATGATTACAAAATAAATCAAAACCTATATATATATATATATATATATATATATATATATATGTTTATTTTGTTTAAGGTGGACAGCACCATAAAAAAGACTATGGTTTTGGGCAACCCTTTTAAAACTAAAATCATGGTTGAGAGCGGGAGACATTTTACCTTCACTTTTGAGGAGTTAGATCGTCACTTCAGAATGTGTGGTCAATATTGAGTTGAAGAGCAAATTTAGATAATATTGTATTTTAAAAATTACATTTTGAGTCTTTTACATTATTTTAAAACATGATAAATGAATATTTTTGTCTCTTAAGCTTACCAATATTTAAATCTTTGCCTTTTAAACTAAATTCTCCATTTTTATAATTTATTTCGAAGACCAATTATGTAATTTTAGAGTTTTCCAACCATTCATTTCAACTATAATTTAAATGTATTATTCAATATTCTTACCATTTACACATAATATTAAATTATTTTTATATTAAAATTAATTTTGGTATAATTGATTTAAAAGCATAAAATATAATCAATGATATTTTAGCTCAATGGCAAAATTGAGGCACTGAGAATTTTGAGATATCATGTTCTGAGTTTCAACTTACAAAAATTTATGAATTCTTATCTAGATTTATTTTAATTAATTAATTGTGTTTGAAATGATGTACAAACATTATCTTATCTTTTTTGTTAGAGAATATAAAATAAGATTTAATGTGTTGTTCATAGGAAAAATTCTTAAAAATATGATATTTTCTAATATTAAATTGATATTATAAAGTATTAAAATATTAAAATAATTACTAAATATTATAAAAATTAAAAACTTATAAAAATGGAGAAAATTATAAAAATTATTAAAAAAATTACAACTCTTATTTGTTTTCCCTCACAAACAACCCTCAATCCATCTTTATCAATTTCTCTCTCATCGCCTCTCCTCAACCCAAACTATTATGTACCCATCACTTACCTTAAACTACTAAGTACTAAATTCAACATCATTAAAACCATTCACTTAGCCCCACACAAGTTTGATCACCATCGCACATCAAGTTAGGGATGGCAAAATCCAAATCGCTAGATGAATTCTCAATTGATTCATTTTAAATAGAGCAAATTTTTCTTTTGAAAAATGGATGCGGGGTGGAAATTTTCTTTTTAATAGTGGGTATGGAGTAGTTATGGTAATTGATTGCCCCAATTCGATCGCTCCACTATACAAAATTACCATTTTATCCTTGTACATATAAAATATGTCACATCCCAAAAATCAGGTTAAAAGAAATTGGGTTAGTGAAATCAAGAGTGGTTACGTCCTATTTTGAGTTAAGATTGTGAAAATGTTGTCAAGTAAATTGATCTATTTCAGTGGATAAGTGCTCTGGATGTATGTTTGAGGCCTTGTGATCAAATCTATTTCTTTGAAATTTTTGCTATTTTTGTCCTATCTCTATCTCAGCATATTTGGCTTAAATTTAATTTTTGCGCAAGTATAGATAAGAATGAGCT
Organism: Gossypium rotundifolium; assembly: GCA_025506655.1. NCBI lineage: Eukaryota > Viridiplantae > Streptophyta > Magnoliopsida > Malvales > Malvaceae > Gossypium > Gossypium rotundifolium. The sequence continues at coordinate 18,721,636 of CP106733.1, read as the reverse complement.
TGTTGGTTTAATGACAAGGTGTTTTACCCTTTGGTTTTTGAAAATTTCCCCAAAAATATTCCTAGAATTTCTCCACTTTTCAACCGTCCCTCTCTCTCCATTTTCTTCTTTTCTTCTTTTTGTTCTTTGTTGGCTGCTAGAAAAACTCTCTCTGTTATTGTTTCTTTTATTTTCTTTTTTCCAGATATTTTCATTCTTGAGCTTCAAACTGACGTTAGCCTATTAGCATTACTGTTTTCTTGTGCTTTTGTGTTGCTCTCTTACGGTCGTTCTTTCCTTAGTTTTGTGAAGACTGTGTGTTATAGGATTATGGAGTTGAAGTGTTTCGATTGTCGGTAAGTATGATTTGTATGTACCTTTTCTCTATAGTAGTTTTGTGTATCTCTTCGTGTGCAAATAAGGTGATCTTAGTGGTTCAACGGTTTGCATTTTAACTGGTTCTATGAAACTATTAGGAGAAGTGTGAAGTATTATTGTATTGGAATTGAGTTATTTTGGATTAATTGATTGTGCGTTATGATCCTGTTTAGGTGAAGATTTGGTATCGATTAATCCATTGGTGAATTAAGGAATTGCTTGGTTGTTGTTCTTGGTAAGGAATTGAATTTCTTAAGTTGATTTTCGTTTTGTTGAGGATTATCGTTAGCGGTTGTGGCCAAATTAGTGATTAATCTCAATGTTTTGTTGCTAAAATTGTCGGTTTTAATTTTCATTCTAGGTTCTGAAATCCTCATTGTTGTGTGGTCAATCAAAAATAGTATCAGGTGTTTGATTCTAACCCGAAACATCGTTTAGAACTCGAAAAATCTACTAAAACAAAGGTTGTTTTCGAGATTGTTGTTAGTCACACAGCCATGTGGTTGGCTATGTGAAGCACACGGGTGTGTGCAATTATACGTGCAAACCATGTAGGCCGTATGGGCCCATTTTTTAAAAAATTTCACCTAGGCCCGTTTGACTCTGAAATTCGTAATTAGACCTTTCGTAGGGTCTGTTTGGCTTAAATAATACTTGAAATGTGACATCTGTTGATACGTGTCTGTATGTGATACAGGTAAGCTGTGTGAAACATATGTACGATTTTGTGTTCTGATAACTCTGAAAGCATGATTACGTATGAAAAGTACGCATGACATCTGTTTATAGAATTTATTTATGCATCTGTATTGGGATGAGTTTGATTTGTGATGGAGGAAGTGTATTTTGGCAGTATTATTGCAATTTTGGCGGTTAAATTGTAATATATGTCTGGCAGCTCAACTGTACCTTTATGAGTGACATACCACCACGACCTGGTGTGATTGTGATTGGATGGATGGACTATTGTAGTCCTAATTGGTGTAATTGGTTGGATGGAGTTGGTGTGTAGTGGATAGGGGTAGGATCTATGACTGTATCTATATCTGAATCTATGTTTGCATTTGTATCTGAATCTGAATATGCGTTTGTATCTGAACCTCAAAAATACATCTGATTCTATATATGATAATATGTCTGAATCTAGATCTGAAAACACATATGTTATTTATGTGTATCTAATTTATTGCTTGGGTTGTGTTACATACTGAGCTTGTAAAGCTCACTCTTTGTTTTTTATCTTCTCAGGTAACCAGCAAGTTTAGAATCGAACGGCATGTGGGAGCTCGAATTGATTTTCCATATAAGGTGGTTCAAATTATTTTAATTAAGATTTCTGGACTTTTGAATTTTTGTACCAAGTTTTCGGATTTGGTTTTTTTTTGGGTTTTTGATCTATTTGTCAATTTTTGGGTGATCTTAAACGTAAAACTGCAAAATCATATGAATTTGAAAAATTGGAATTTGGTTTTCAAAACTAAAAAAACTCTGAAAATATCCATGCAAAATTAAGTATCAAACTAAATGCTTTTCCGTAAAATGAGTAAGTTCTGAGCATGAGTTTTTTTAAATAGTAATGTACGAGTTTGCCAAAAATAAATATTTTCAAATCATGTGATTACTAAAGTTAGAATGCAATTTCTAAAAATTTTCGTTGTTTTTTTAAGTAAATTTTTACGAGATCATGTCGTGAAATAGGTGTTTTCAAGCTTGAGAATTTCTTGAAACTCGTATGAGCTTAGCTAAATTAAGTTTTCAGATCACACATTTTCTAAGCTAAATTTTAGTTTTTCAAACGAGTTGATGTAACTTCTCCAGATCCGGCCATACGGCTAGGCCGGGTTTGGGGTGTTACAAACTATTAAAAGGGTAAAAATGTAATAACATAATATACAAAAAATCCATATATTTTATATTTAAATATTTTTCCGAAGAATTATGTTTAAATATTTATTTGACTTTAAAAAGATTGAAAATATTTAAGATAAGTAGCAAAAATCAAATTGGAGCGAAGCAGGGTGCAATGGGATGGACGTATCCAATATCCATGGAGGTGGTAGTGGTTTTTAAAATTATACATGTGTAGTCGAGTGGGGCAGATGGTAGAGTAGAGCGTACCAACTGTGAAGCTGTGGTGAATTTAGTAACATTCTCCTACACCCTATTCCTTTACCATCCTTACTTCAAGCTCCCATTTACTTACTACCAAAACCAAATACTCTAGACTTGCATAATAGTATTTTTTAATGGATTTTTAATAATTTTTTCAAAAGTTAGCAATGTAAAAGTATTCTCAAAATTGATAAAATAAGTAAATATTAAGAGCAAAAATTATTATTTTACCAATCAAATCATGTATATTTGATGGAAAATATTAATACTATGATTAATTGTCTTTAGCTACTCATTTTTGAAATTAAAAAGATTAAATTATTTCGATATTTTTGAGAGACCAATTTATTCAATACTTTTTTTTTGAATAAAATCGACTAGTAATTTATTTATAATAAAGGGTGAAAACACAATTGGATTCAACAACTGGGTTTAGGCCTGTTAAATTTTCAGCATATTCTCGGTCTTTCCATTAAATAGAACAAAATTCAAAAGAAAACAAAACCTAGGGAAAGACAATTCATTTAATGCTACGAAAAAGGAAACCTAAAATAATTATTCTAGTCGATTTCAAGAACAGCTAGGCACCTCCTTCTATTGTCTTTTGACATCCTTTGTCCCATCTGTTCAGTCGATAGCTCTTCTAATATCTTGCTTAATCTGCTATCCGATTATTTTCTTCCTTCACAATACAAGTCTCAGTCTAGGTTCCATCTCCAACATCCCTTCAGATAGAATGGTGAAGATCTGTTGTCGCTTTGACCAGGTGCATTTCCTCTCCCTTCCTTAAAGTTTCTTCTACAATTTTGTGAGCATAGACGTTCTCTGTTCTGTTGATAAACTAGAAACTGATTTCTTGAAAACAAATCTTTTTACTTTGAATATCACTGATGATTGCCCTATAACTGATTTATCTTGCTTCATTGTTTGGCATTTCTTGATGACTGTGCGTGAATCCCCCATTAACGTTATTGAGAGAAAGCCCATCAAAATTTCGAGTTTTATAGCTTGTAGTCCTACATAAGCTTCTGCTGCAAATGGAGATGGAATATTTTTGTTCAAAATAGTCTTCGTTGCTAGGAGTTCCCCTGTCTGGTCCCAAACCACCAAGCCTGATGTCGATTTGAAATTTCCTTTGTCAAAGGATGCGTCGAATTGAATCGTCACCCTGGTATTAGCAACTTGTTGATTATGGCTTCTATCCGTGTTCAAGGTACTCTTTATTTCTATCAAACCTTCAAGTTCAGCCATATAACTTTGAACTTCTTGTGATAACTCTCTTCCTGTCTTTGATTTTCTTTTATGAATGAGTTTGTTCCTCGAGCCCCATATGAACCACAATCTGCTGTAAAAAGTTCAATACTGTTTAAAAGTGCTTCTCTTAAAGAACCAGGTAATCCAATTCCAGAAACTTTGAATCCTAGTGTTAATAACCCAAGAAAGATCTAACATTTGCCATACCTATGATGTTGTAGGACAATGCCGAAATACATGCATGTTGTATTCTTCATCGAGTTCGCAACGAGGACATAATGCATTATCAGCCACTCGTTTATACTTTAGATTGACTAGAGTGGGGATATAATTCCAGGATATTCTCCATATTGTAATTGTAATTTTTGAGGGCAGCTGTAGATTCTAGAGCTTTTTGTAGAAATCCTTTAAATCGGCCTGTATTAAAAAATTATTAGAATCCGAACTAGCATCTTGTAATAATTTGTAGGCACTTCTGACTGAAAATTCGCCAGATGGTTCTCCCTTCCACACTTTAAAGTCATCGGAAGGAGTTTTTGCAAGAGGGATCTGCAAAATCTTTTGAGCGATATTTGCTTGGAAGGTACTTTGAACTAAATCTATCTTTCAAGTTTTATTTGTGACATCAATTAAATCAGAAACTAACTTTACTCCTTCATTGTTGTTTCTATTGCTCCAATCTTCTATATCCTTTCCTGGGATCCATCGGTCATCCCAAACGGATATTCCATTTCCCTTCCAACTCTCCAACACAGTCCGTTCTTTAGCAAGCCCTTTGCTTCCCATACACTCTTCTAGGTAAGTGAAGGTAGGTTTCTTAATTGGGCATTAAGAAAATTTGAATGCGAAAAATATTTAGCTTTAAGAACTCTTGCTAATAAGGAATTCGGATGATTAATGAGTCGCCAACTTTGCTTGGCTAATAATGCGATATTAAACTGGCTAATATTTTGAAAATCGAGACCCCTGTTTTCCTTTAAAGTACAAAGGTTTCTCTATGCACACCAGTGTATTCCCCTCTTGCCTTGTCCCTTCTGCCACCAAAATTTAGCAATAATGCTCTCTAATTCAGCACATAACGGTTTAGGTAAAAGGAAACAGGCCATTGTATATGTTAGTATGGCTTGTAGAATAACCTTGATGAATACTTCCTTCCCGCCTTGAGATAGATGTCTAGTGCTCCAATCAATACGCTTCTTAATCCGATCTTTTAAATTCTAAACGACTCCTTTTTCTTTCTTCCAACCATGTTAGGTAATCCAAAATAATGCTCCGGGTCGTTTGAACTTCGCACTCCCAAAATATTGACCACCACTCGTCTGTCATCCTCTGATGTATTTTTGCTAAAATAGACAGTTGATTTATCGAAATTGACGCATTGCCCTGAGCAAGTTCTATATTCTCTAAGAATTCCTTTCAATTGAGTAGCTCATTACTAGTCGCCTCACTAAATAAGATACAGTAATCTACAAACAGTAAGTGCGATACCTGCGGACCACTTCTACTTGCTTTTACTCTTTTCAATAGCCCTTCTCTAGTTGCAAGTCGCATTAAACCAGATAAACCTTTCCCGTATATAAGAAATAAAAACGGACTCAATGGATCTCCTTGACGTAGTCCCCGTGTTGGTCAAAACTTTCCTCTTGTGAATCCATTAACTACTACAGAATAGGGGACATAGGTTATGCATTTCATAATAATTTCAATTCAGTTTATAGCAAAGCCCATTCGAACCATTATTTCTTTTATAAAACTCTATTCAACTCTATCATATGCTTTACTCATATCTAGCTTCACTACCATGAACCCTTTTTTCCCTAGCCTCTTCTAATTCAGTGTATGAAGGATTTCATAAGCTAGTAGTACGTTATCCGAAATCAATCTACCTAGTATGAAAGAGCTCTAAGCCAAATCAATACATTTCTCGATAACTCCTCTAAGCCGATTTGCAATAGCTTTTGCCAAAATTTTATAAATTACGTTGCATAAGATGATGGGTCTGAACTGCTTCATATTAAAGGGATTGACAATTTTTGGAATAAGTACTATATGAGTAGAATTGATCTGTTTAAGCTCCTTACCTTTATTAAGGATTTGTAAGAAAAATTTGATGACATCATCCCCAATAATGTGCCAGCACTTTTGATAAAATAAAGCCTAAAATCTATTTTCCCTAGGGCTTTTGTATGATCCATGTCAAACATTGCTTCTCTAATCTCTTCCTTTGTGTATAGCGCCATAAGTCTTTGATTATCCTCCTCAGAAATACATCTATCAATTCCGGACAGTAAATGATCATAGCTTCCTTTTGTTTCTGATGTAAATAAATTTTGAAAATAGGATCTCGCGATGTCTTCCATTTCCTGAATGAGCTTCGTTTCTCTCCTTTCCTCATCTTGCAATTTATGAATAAATTTTCTTCTTCGACGCTGCATCGCTTGGCTATGAAAGAATGCAGTGTTCCTGTCTCCAAATTTCAACCATTTATTCATGCTTTTTGTTTCCAATAGCGCTCATCCTTATCAATTTCAAAATTCAGTTGAATCTTCGTATCAATCAATTCAGCCAAATTGGAGTTATCTTTTTCAGCTTCTATAAGTTCTGATAACCTAGCTGTAAGAAATTTCTTTTGCCTTCATCTGTCAATTCGGATTCGACTAGCCCAACTTCTCAGACCATTATTCAAATTATCTAATTTCTGCAATAAATTTCCTGATGATGTCCCTCAAATGTTTTTAACTTCTTAACTAAATGACTCCTCCAATATCCACCAGGCTTTAAACTTAAAGGCTTTCTCAGTCGGCCATTTTTCAACCTTTTTCATATTAATTAAGAGGGGACAATGATCAGAGAAGGAATGTATTAAATGTAGAATAGTTACCTCAGGAAACATGGCCATCCATTCTTCATTTGCAACCCCTATATCAAGCCTCTCGCGAATATTTGTCTCAGGTAAATTTCCTGTCTCCCATGTAAACCAATTTCTAGAAAAACCCACATATATTAATTGACAATCCTCCAGAACATTGCGGAATAATTTCATTCTCCTTTCGTCCCGAGGTACCTCCTTTTCTCAAATCCATACATTATTTCGTTAAAGTCCCTACAAACAAACCAATGAATCAACTCATCAATGTATAAATTCCTCAACGCAACCTAAAATTATTTCTATCTTGTACATAAGGAGATCCATAAAAACCAGTGAATCTCCATTTACCTTTTACTTCATTATCATCAACCACCACATCAATATTTCTTTTTGAAAGTTTTGAAGTGTGGCACAGATGTAACAGTCCAGTTTAAACCCTAATTGGAACGAGTGATTTTGAGACCACTTAACCGAGTTAAAATATTATTTTTATTATTTTAATAATGTTTACAGTGTGGTAGTATTACTGTGTGAAAGTTTCGTAAAGAAATTTTACCGATTAAATAGTTAATTCGCTAAAAAGATTAAATCGCGTAAAACGAAAACTATGTGTGCCATAGTAAAATGACTTATTCGATAATGGCTTTATAAATGAGAGTCCTTGTATGGTAATTATACCACTTCATATTTGAGTGGACGGTAGTGGACCTTGAATTTCATAATTTATATGGTTATTAAACATGGGTATTTTGGTAAATTATGGAATAATGCTTAATAAAATAAAGCCATATGATATTTTTTATTATGTTTTCATCATCTTCAACCGAATAACTAAATAAAGAAAGGGTTTTGGAAGCTTTAACATTCGGCCATGGCTTTCTAAGGGATTAAGGAACGGTTTTTGATCCATTTTTAATGATTTCTATGTTTTTGAGCTCGTTGCAGCTCGGTTTAACTGACCCGTACCTCAATTTCTGAAATTGGTTGTGTTTTTGAAATGTGCAATTGATGAGTGCATGTTTGTTTTAATATTTCTTGTTAAATTATTGATGGTTGTTTATAGATATACAAGTTTTATAAAAAGATTTTTGATGAAATTGAGTATTTGGGATTAAATTGAAAAAGATAGAATTTTTGTGGTTAGAAATGTGAATAAAATGAAAATATGGGCCTTTTAAATACTATAGAAAAATTGGCTAAATACATGTATATTGGGATTTTGTGTATTTTTGCATAATTATGCATTAAGGACTAAATTGTTAAAGTATGAAAATATAAGGGCTATTTTGCAAAATGGCCAAAATACTTGTATATGTTTTTAATTGATTATTTTAGTGAATAATTGAGTTAAATTTGGTTGAATTAGATCAAGACAAACGAATTCAAGATTTTGATCGAGGAAAATCGGAAAGTAGACGAATAGTCGAAGGATATACGAGGTAAGTTCGCATGGTTAAAAATTGAATTATTAGCTACTGAAATTGTTTTAATTGATGTTAATTGTTTACATAATGAATAAATTACTAAAATTTATCGGCTCTATGAATCATTAGATCAACTGAATTATATGATTAAATTGATACAAATATATATATATATATATATATATATAATAAGAAATTATGGATAATCGGCCAAATTGTGAATATGTAATGGTAGATATGTTAAATGGCTTTGTACTTGATTATATTAATATTACATGATGATGGAATGCCATAATGTATATTTGGTCTTGTGTTTGGTAGTAATGAAGTACTTTGAAATTTGAGTAAATGTATATTAGAGTTAATTGAGCTTTAGTATATGATAAATTAAATGCCTTGTATGTGGTAAGTTACTAAGTAAATATTTGTTGTTGATTAAATTAAATACTATATATACATATGTGCCAAATTGAAATGTATAAAAAAGTTGAGGTTGCCGAATGCAAATAAAGTTGATAAATTTGAATTGATGAATATTGAATAATTGAATTTCGGCACAGAGGGTGCGAGTATAAAAGGTTACAGATGTAAAAATTGCACTAAGTGTGCGAGCCTGATTATTGAGCACTAAGTGTGCAAGCTTAAGTATCGAGCACTAAGTGTGCGAATTAGATATATAATGTTGAATAACTATTGGCACTAAGTGTGTGACTTTTTGAGTAATTGGAGATAGTTGAATGTATTTTTACCTTGAATTTCTTGAGAAGTATTTATGATTTATAAATTTGAATTTGAGCAGGTATCAAACCTATAGGGTTAATATTATTGATCGTAAAGTTATGTGATTGATAATGGTAAAGAAAGTTGCATGATAGATGTACAAATTGGATGAGTAAAATGATATGATTACATATATCTACATACGATACCATGTAGTAAGTTTATAAGTAACTAGATGTATTGAATTTTAATTAAATGCAAGTATTCATGTTGAAATGAAATATATGAAGTTATATATGATATTGCCAAATGGGTGATACCTTGTTAATCATGTTTAAGAAAATTACTTCAATTGAGTTTCGACATTTGGAAGTCCGTATGAATTATGATGAATACTTATGATTTTGGATATGTGAGTTATGTGCTGAATAAATTTCGTATTAGTGATATATCGGGCTAAAAGCCTAGCAGGCCTTGAGCCATTGAGTTTTATCAGGCTAAAAGCCTAGTAGGCCTTGTGCCATGAGATTTATCAGGCTGAAATCCTAGCAGGCCTTGACCGGTGAGTTTTATCAGGCTTATGCCTAGTAGGTTTATACCGTGTAATACTTTAGGCTCGATGCTTACAAAGTTGTGTGCCAATGTGGTACGAATGTGTAAGACGAGTTGGATGTCAGGTATGTCCTAATTTATTTGCTATTCAAAATTAGGTAATTAAGTAAAACGATTATTTGTTACAAATTATGAATTATTGATGTTACTGATGAGTTAATATTTATATGGGTATAATTCTGTTATCGGTTATATAAAGGTGTTACAGGTTATACGTAATGAAAAAAGTCGACCCAATGCTATGTGAATTTTATGATATTTATATTGTATTGGTGATATGTGATATAAATGGTTTAATTACATATATGGAACTTAGTATGCAAGATACAGGGTTTTCGACGTTGGTCTTAAGGGTTCAATTGTAAAGATGATGCTGCGAGAATAGAAATGATGATACAAATCAGTACATGTATACATGGTACACTTGACAAGCAAGTGACATTGATAAATTTATATGACTTGTGAGTAGATGTGATAAATTACACATGAATTACATGACTGTTAAGGAAATAAATATTGAATTAGATGAGGCTGGTTTAAAAGCAATCTTATTTCTTAAAATGACAAGCTTAATGTTAAATCTTTTATATAGTGTTGATAATTATACGAGCTTACAAAGCTTATTAGCTTAATCTGTCTATTCTCTGTATTTTACAGTGATTCGAATGCTTATTCAGGTTGGAAGTCATCGAAGATTTCATCACACTATCCAGGAGGCAATTGGTATTTCTGAACTCTTTGAAATTGGGTAATATGGCATATATAGGCTAGTTAATAAGTTGAATTATATGGTCACTTGTGTATATGAATGAGATATGATCTGTTGTATTTTGATCAAGCTATGTGATATGGCTTGAGTGAAAATGGTTGATTTGATATAAAAGTATTATATGATGTATTCATCTTGTGATAGTTTTGTTAAATGGCATTTTGGTATAGATGATATATATACTTGAACATGTTATGCAAATGATGCTTGTAGGTACATGTCATAAGAGCTGTGAAAATGGCTTAAACTAAGCCTATTTTGTGCCACATGGTCAGAACACACGAGCATGTGACTTGACCGTGTGACCCTATTTTGTAAGTTTTCTATATCTTTTATATGTTATTAAATTATTCCCCATTGTGTAATTAGAATTTTATATGCTCGTTTTAAGCATGCTATGAATATGAATTCTTGAAATTATTGAATTGAGATGATGATTGATAAAAGTTAAAATTTTATTGTTCCAAACTGTGTTACAAGTCCGGTAATGCCCCTTAACTATTCCGGTGACGGTTACGGGATAGGAGTGTTACATTTATTGGTATCAGAGCTACGATTTTGTCGGTTCTAGGACTACCGTAGTGTATACGAATCTAGCTATACATGCCATAATTAACCTGTGATAGTGTGATATCTTCTGATTCTAACAAGAATGGTTTTAATTAGATAGATATGCTTTCCAACAGAGTTAATTTTGATAGTACTGATTATGATGCGTGAATATCGAGTAAAATGTATGTGTGATGAGTTGAAAATCATAAAGATATGAATGTTAGTTTATAACATTATGTTATTGATCAATGTTATGTTATATGCGAATATAGGTGAGAGTCAAATTATGAGGCTTTACAACATTCACCCCTTTACCGGTATAGAGTTATAATGAAATTCATCTGATTTGGATTGAATAAGTTCCTAAGTATGAAATCAAAGAGCTTAAGGATTATATGATTTATAAAATAGTCAGATGAATGGATTAGAAAATAAAGACTGTCTTGAAAAAGATGGCAGATTTCTCAAGAGATCATTCAGATTATGTAATGCTACCGTTAAAGAAGAAATTTTACTTATTGACTGAATTATACAGGTATGTTAATTAAAGAAGGTATTACTAGAATATCTTCTGAATTGATTTTTAATAATGGATAAGATAATCTGGGAATAATGATGACAAGACTAGATAGTGAAGTAATAATTGAATTATACTGATAGTTGAGTGCAGCGATTATAATTGAAGTAAGTTACGATGATATCTTTCGGGTATTCTACTTGTCCATTTACCTTCAGAGGTATGTAAAGCTGTATATCTTGAGATGAAATTTTTATCATATGAAAATGTTATCTAAATATACTGATATATGAAAGCTTTGTTGGGCTATTCGGGTTATGATCGGCATTATTCTATTTTCTCTGGTATTCTATTATATTGTGTTGATAGAAGTCGACTATAAAATCTATATGATGTTGGTATTTTGTTTCTTTTGATTATTGTTCTGTTGAATATGCATGAAAATCTTATTGCTTCTGTTACTGTTGGTTCCAGTGTATATGAGTGATGCTTTAATTCTGGAATTTCTTTAACACATTACTGGGATATTTGCCATTTGATATGGGTGTTCTCTCCAAAAAGTTCAGTATAGTATTATATTTGGGATTACGGTATCTCAGCTTTCCTATGATTCTATATGGTTACATGTGAAATATATTTATAGAATGGATATAGTTATATTCACTTTGGTTATACAAATTCTGGATCTATAGAGATTGTGATTCTGCATTGGTTGTTATTGGAACTATATTGATTTCCCTTTTTGTTCCGAACAGCATTATTGATAGGAGAAATTGATTCATTTGATTAATTTAGTTGAGTTATCCGTTTGAAGGGTACTTAAATTTTGTGTACTTGGGTTATCCGTAGATTAAAAAAATAAATAAATAAACATATCTTGAACGCTTACAGGTGAATTGACGGGTAGTTTGAATGAAGAGTTCATATTCTAGAAGATATGAAACAGAATTATATTTATCGGATCAGATCTAATTCAGAAAGTGATTTTATAATAGCCAGGTTAAGAAGGTAAATTGATGATTATTCAGTAAATCTGTAGGACTCAGAAATAAGACAATGAATTGCCAGCTAAAAGAGTACAATGGGAGACATCTTCTAACTCTGTGTTTCGTATTAAGACTGATGATTTCTTATTATTTTGAAATAGAGTTTAAGTACTGAGAAATCCAAAGATTTTACAGTGATTGATATATGAAGCTCACAGTAGTAGTTAGCCTAATTTTCCAGGAAATATAAGATATTTAGTAATCTAAAATAGTTATATTGATAGACAGGTATGAAACAAGATATTTTTGACTCTACGCTTTGAAGTTTAAAGTATCAGTAAGATAAACTAATTGATATGTGTCTTCAGGACTATTATAGTCTGAGATGATATCAGAGTGAAAAATGGGTTAGTAATACGATGGGTTCTGTATTAGGATTGTTCTTACCAGCAAAACAGAAAGATGTTATCTAAGTTACTGTCGAATGTTTAAAAAGTCTGCACATTCATTTCTATACGTACAAATTTCTCTTTTAATAGACTTGTTGGGTGGTACATTTTAGAGATTTTCAGATTATACGGTGTGTCAGTCTCTATTATCTTGAGAACCCGAGGTTTTGTATTGCACTTCGGTAGAAGACTACAGTAAATTTTGAATATAAGATTGAATTCTAATATGGCATTTCATTCTCAAACTGATGGTCAGATGATTCAAACTCTTGGAAATTATGTATTATTTTTGTGTTTTAAAATATGAAGGTAACTGAGAAAAGCACTTGTTGTTGGTGGAGTTTTGTAATGGTTATCAGATTATACAGATGGCATTATATGAAGTATTGTATAGTTGCAATTACTGAACACCATTATACTAGATAGAACTGAGTGAGAAAAAGATACACGAGGTTGAATTGATCAGAGAAACCGAAGAAAAAGTGAAAGTGATTCACAACAGTTTAAAAGCAGCTTTTGATAGACAGAAATCATACGCAGATTTGAAACGTAAAGAAATAGAATTTCAGCTCGGAGACCGTGTATCCTTGAAAGTATCACCCTAGAAGAAATTCTCCGTTTTGGTCGTAAAGGAAAGTTAAGTTCGCGATTCATTGGGCTATATGAAATTGTTAAAAGAATAGGGCCAGTAGCATATCGACTCTTATTACCGTCTGAACTTGAAAAGATACATAATGTTTTTCATGTTTCGATGCTACGTCATTAACGATCTGATCCATCACATGTGATATCTCGTATTGATGTGGAAATACAATCGGATTTATCATACAATGAAGAACTGATCAAAATTATAGCTCGAGAGATTAAAGAGTTAAGAAATAAGCGTATCGCACTTGTGAAATTTCTTTGGTGTAAACATGTGATAGAAGAGGTTATGCGAAAACAAAATCCTAACCTGTTTACTAGTCAGATTTTCTGGGACGAAAATCCTTAAAGGGGGGAGAATTGTAACAGTCCAGTTTAGACCCTAATTGGAACAAGTGATTTCGGGACCACTTAATCAAGTTAAAATATTATTTTTATTATTTTAATAATATTTACAGTGTGGTAGTATTACTGTGTGAAAGTTTCGTAAAGAAATTTTACCGATTAAATAGTTAATTTGGTAAAAAGGATTAAATGGCGCAAAACGAAAACTATGTGTGCCATAGTAAAATGACTTATTTGATAATGGGAGTCCTTGCATGGTAATTATACCATTGCATATTTGAGTGGACGGTAGTGGACCTTGAATTACATAATTTATATGGTTATTAAACATGGGTATTTTGGTAAATTATGGAATAATGCTTAATAAAATAAAGCCATATGATATTTTTTATTATGTTTTCATCATCTTCAACTGAATAACTAAACAAAGAAAGGGTTTTGGAAGCTTTAACATTCGGCCATGGCTTTCTAAGGGATTAACGTACGATTTTTGATCCATTTTTAATGATTTCTATGTTTTTGAGCTCATTGCAGCTCGGGTTAACTGACCCGTACCTCAATTTCTGAAATTGGTTGTGTTTTTGAAATGTGCAATTGATGAGTGCATGTTTATTTTAATATTTATTGTTAAATTATTGATGGTTGTTTATAGATATACAAGTTTTATAAAGAGATTTTGATGAAATTGAGTATTTGGGATTAAATTGAAAAAGATAGAATTTTTGTGGTTAGAAATGTGAATAAAATGAAAATATGGGCTGTTTAAATACTATAGAAAATTCGGCTAAATACATGATTATTGGGATTTTGTGTATTTTTGCATAATTATGCATTAAGGACTAAATTGTTAAAGTATGAAAATATAAGGGCTATTTTGCAAAATGGCCAAAATACTCGTATATTTTTTTAATTGATTATGTTAGTGAATAATTGAGTTAAATTTCGTTAAATTAGATCAAGACAAACGAATTCAAGATTTTGATCGAGGAAAATCGAAAAGTAGATTTAATAGTCGATTTGACACACGAGGTAAGTTTGTATGGTTAAAAATCAAATTATTAGCTACCAAATTGTTTTAATTGATGTTAATTGTTTACATAATGAATAAATTACTAAAATTTATCGGCTTTATGAATATGTTGCGATCTACGAATTATATGATTAAATTTATATAAATATATATATATATATATGTATATATATGTTATAAGAAATTATGGATAATCGGCCAAATTGTCGGTATGTAATGGTAGATATGTTAAATAGCTTTGTACTTGATTATATTAATATTACATGATGATGGAATGCCATAATGTATATTTGGTCTTGTGTTTGGTAGTAATGAAGTACTTTGAAATGAGTAAATGTATATTAGAGTTAATTGAGCTTTAGTATATGATAAATTAAATGCCTTGTATGTGGTAAGTTACTAAGTAAATATTTGTTGTTGATTAAATTAAATACTATATATACATATGTGCCAAATTGAAATGTATAAAAAGTTGAGGTTGTTAGAATGCAAATAAAGTTGATAAATTTGAATTGATGAATATTGAGTAATTGAATTTCGGCACAGAGGGTGCGAGTATAAAAGGTTACAGATGTAAAAATTGCACTAAATGTGCGAGCCTGATTATTGAGCACTAAGTGTGCAAGCTTAAGTATCGAGCACT
This sequence comes from Gossypium rotundifolium, assembly GCA_025506655.1. Taxonomy (NCBI): domain Eukaryota; kingdom Viridiplantae; phylum Streptophyta; class Magnoliopsida; order Malvales; family Malvaceae; genus Gossypium; species Gossypium rotundifolium. The sequence continues at coordinate 18,706,352 of CP106733.1, read as the reverse complement.
AAGTGTGCGAATTCGATATATAATGTTGAATAACTATTGGCACTAAGTGTGCGACTTTTCGAGTAATTGGGAATAGTTGAATGTATTTTTGCCTTGAATTTCTTGAGAAGCATTTATGATTTATAAATTTGAATTTGAGCAGGTATCAAACCTATAAGGATAATATTATTGATCGTAAAGCTGTGTGATTGATAATGGTAAAGAAGGTTGCATGATAGATGTAGAAATTGGATGAGTAAAATGATATGATTATATATATCTACATACGATACCATGTAGTAAGTTTATAAGTAACTAGATGTATTGAATTTTAATTAAATGCAAGTATTCATGTTGAAATGAAATATATGAAGTTATATGTGATATTGCCAAATGGGTGATACCTTGTTAATCATGTTTAAGAAAATTACTTCAATTGAGTTTCGACATTTGGAAGTTCGTATGAATTATGATGAATACTTATGATTTTGGATTTGTGAGTTCTATGCTAGAATAAATTTCGTATTAGTGATATATTGGTCTAAAAGCCTAGCAGGCCTTGAGCTGGTGAGTTTTATCAGGCTAAAAGCCTAGTAGGCCTTGTGTCGGTGAGTTTTATCAGGCTAAAAGCCTAGCATGCCTTGAGCCGATGAGTTTTATCAGGCTTATGCCTAGTAGGTTTATACCGGTGTAATACTTTAGGCTCGATGCTTACAAAGTTGTGTGCCAATGTGGTACGGAATGTGTAAGACGAGTTGGATGGTCAGGTATGACCTAATTTATTTGCTATTCAAAATTAGGTAAGTAAGTAAAATGATTATTTGTTACAAGTTATGAATTATTGATGTTATTGATGAGTTAATATTTATATGGGTATAATTCTGTTATCAGTTATATAAAGGTGTTACAGGCTATACATAATGAAATAAATCGACCCAATGCTATGTGAATTTTATGATATTTATATTGTATTAATGATATGTGATATAAATGGTTTAGTTACATATATGGCACTTAGTATGCAAGATACAGGGTTTTCGATGTTGGTCTCAAGGGTTCAATTGTAAAGATGATGCTATGAGAATAAAAATGATGATACAAATCAGTACAGGTATACATGGTACACTTGACAAGCAAGTGCCATTGATAAATTTATATGACTCGTGAGTAGATGTGATAAATTACACATGAATTACATGACTGTTAAGGAAATAAGTATTGAATTTGATTAGGCTGGTTTAAAATCAATCTTATTGCTTAAAATGACAAGCTTAATGTTAAATCTTTTATATAGTGCTGATAATTATACGAGCTTACTAAGCTTATTAGCTTACTCTGTCTATTCTTTGTATTTTACAGTGATTTGAATGCTCACTCAGGTTGGAAGTCATCGAAGATGTCATCACACTATCCAGGAGGCAATTGGTATTTCTGAATTCTTTGAAATTGGGTAATATGGCATTTATAGGCTAGTTAATAAGTTGAATTATATGGTCACTTGTGTATATGAATGAGATATGATCTATTGTATTTTGATCAAGCTATGTGATATGGCTTGAGTGAAAATGGTTGATTTGATATAGAAGTATTATATGATGTATTCATCTTGTGATAGTTTTGTTAAATGGCATTTTGGTATAGATGATATATATACTTGAACATGTTATGCAAATGATGCTTGTAGGTACATGTCATAAGAGTGTGAAAATGGCTTAAACCAAGCCTTTTTGTGCCACTGCATTCGAGCACAGCGCAGTGACTTGACCGTGTGACCCTATTTCGTAAGTTTTCCTATATCTTTTATATGTTATTAAATTATTCCCCGTTGTGTAATTAGAATTTTATATGCTCATTTTAAGCATGCTATGAATATGAATGCTTGATATTATTGAATTGAGATGATGATTGATAAAAGTTAAAATTTTATTGTTCCAAACTGTGTTACAAGTCCAATAATGCCCCTTACCTATTTCGGCGACGTTTACGGGATAGAGGTTTTACAATAGATCTCATTCTTCCACGCCAGACATAATTCTCCTCTAGTACCCTCTGGATCAACTTCAATCCCATTAACAAAACCACAACTGTTATGAACTTTTTCCATCTGACTTTTGCATAATTTCGTATCCATAAAAAAGACCATTTGGGGATTTTGCGTCTTCAGCATATGCCGAAGTCTTCAAACTGTCCGTAGGCTCTCCAATCCACATACATTCCAGCTTAAAATTTTCATTGAGCCTGGCCGGCTTTCCTCTTGGCCATCGATGAAAGGTGATTAGTCTCCAACAATCTCTTGTTCCTTACCGCTAAGATGTTAATCTCTCCCAGTGTTATTGAATCCTCCATCTCCCCTCTATCCCTCTTTTTCCTTTCGCTTCAATTAAAACTCCATCTTCCATATCATGCTCCATATCAGTTAAAGCTTGATCTATTAATAGTTTTCCCTAGTGATTCAAAAAATCCTGCCGACCTTCCAGCCTGAATCCCAAGACTGGATCAAAACGCTGTCCATATCCTACTTTTTTGTCTTCAACAACCCACCAATTATTTCCTTTCATAGAACTATCCTCTCGGTTACCATTCAATCTCCCATCACCTTCTTCTCTCAACCACAAACTACTCATTGCTAAAGCCCTTCGAGATTAAGCTCGCAGCGATAAATCCTAGCCCATTTCAGTAATTTCCACACCTAGCGCCACCTTTGCTTCACAAAAAGAATCAGTATGGCCCAAGAGACCATGGTAAAAACAAAATAGTAACAGTCTTTCATAACTAAACCTCACATATGTAACACCCTAAAAATCCGAGTATTATTATATTGCATGAATTGGTGTTTAGATTTTTTTTTAGTGCTTATTGAAGTCCTAAAGAGGAGTATAGCATAATTTGGATAAGGAATAAAATTTATTAATTAAGAAATTATTGAAGAGAAGCAAATGTCATTAAGACTTAAGTTAAATTAAGTGTTAATGAGTGTCATAAGTTGAGTATATGGCATGGTGGAGTTGGCGCATGGGTTTTAGCAAGAGGAAGAGGTTCGAATCCCTTGTTTAGCTTTTAGATAAATTTTGTTTTAATTTTATGCACATCCATAGCAAGTGTCGGCCAAGGACAATTAAGGTAAGAGTTGACCATATTATTTTTGGTTAGTGTATCAAAGGATTATGGAAATAGAAAATATATGGCATGGAATCAAATACTTAAGGAAAGATAGGGGAACATAAGGCACATATCAAGGGAAATTTTGAAACAAATCATGGCCAATTGACCATGTGTTGGACTGACAATTTGGTATAGGGAGGGAGCCTAATTTTGAGTTAGTTTTGGCTAAGAATTTCTTTTCTCTCTTTGGTCATTCCTTGCACTTTGTGCAGAATTTTATTTCCTCTCCTTTCAACTTTCATCTTGGCGAATTTTGCAATTGGTAAAGCCAAAGTCTTTTGACCATTTGGTCACTTTTATTCATCTTGTGAATTTTCTTTTGTATTTCTCCTTGTGCCAAAATCAACCATACCAAAAACCATTCTCTTTCTTTTTTCTTTTTGCCATGGCCGAATGCCCTAACTCCTAAAAATCCATCTTTTTCTTCTCTTCTCTTTGAAATCAAACTACCTCATCACCATCTCTTTTTCATATTCTAATTCTTTCAATCAAAGTTTCTCCATCAAACACTCTCTTGGCCGAATGCTAGAGTGTCATAACCGAATTTATTTTCTCTTTTCTTTGGTTGCATAGCCGAATTCTCCAACTCTCACAAACACCTCTCTCAATCCTTTCTTTTCAATCGTGGAAATAGGTAAGGAATTCTTTTCATTTTCGATTTATTATTAGTGTCGTGGCGAATATCATTGGTATTATGAGGACCTTTTGGATCGATATAACGTTCATTCTAATAACGTTTCTTTCGTTATTATTTAGTGCAATAATGGAAGATCGGAACTCAAGTGATTGGGAGAATCGTAGAAGCGTTGGAAACGTTTTATTGTAGTAAGAAATCCCATTCTTTAAAGCCTTTAATCTTGTTTGATATTATTTTAGATCTAACTAATATTCCTTTGATCGTGAAGACTTTCAAAATTGGGAAGAAAAGGCGGTGGTTAGTCACGTTAAGAGGCGGATCTGTAAATCCCCATTCAAGCGAAGAGCGGTTTAATGCGGTCAGGATTTTCCACGGGTTGCGGACCATCTTCGAAGGAAGTCCATTATTTGAAGTGGTGCGAACTTTCGAGCCATTATCGTTGGTGAATTCTCGTGACAAGCGAATCAATAAGCGAGGAGAAGCCGAAAATCAAGTGATTCAAAATCAAGAGGGTAAGATTTTGGATCTATTATCGATTAAGAATATTTTTACTGAAATAGTAATCTAACGGATCGAAATATGTTTAGGTACCGAGGAACGAGAAGGATTAGTACTCACGGTATCGAGGTGTGTAACTTCACACTATTTCTCGGTTGGATGTCAATTTCGGTATGGAAGTAAAAATCGTAAAAATGACTAGATCGGTAAAAACGTAAAAATTGATATTTTGACGAAAATACGTAAAAAAAACGACTAAATCGTGAAAATTACGAAAATGCCCTCGAGAAATTACTTGTTATTATGTAAATTGTATGTTTCGATAAATTGGGCCAAATTACTCTAGTTCGATAAATTGGGCCAAATTACTCTAGTTCGATAAATTGGGCCAAAATACTCTAGTTCGATAAATTGGGCCAAAATACTCTAGTTCGATAAATTGGGCCAAAATACTCTAGTTCGATAAATTGGGCCAAAATACTCTAGTTCGATAAATTGGGCCAAAATACTCTAGTTTGATAAATGGGCCAAAGTCCACTAAACTGCTAAATGAGCAAATTGCTAAATTATTTTATGGGCCAATGAAATGTTTAATGATAAACCCACCATTGTTATGAATTAAATAAAAGAAATTATTATATGATTATATTTTGTTATATACATACGATTGCATGGGTGGGGTATATGAAGAGAAGAATGGCCAGTTGCCAAAAATCTAGTTCGGTGGCTCTGCCACAATTATGGCTTATTGCCTCTAGTCCGATGGCTCTGCCACAATTATGGCTTATTGCCTCTAGTTCGGTGGCTCTGCCACAAATATGGCTTACTGCCTCTAGTTCGGTGGCTTTGCCACAATCATAAAAAGGCTTAATGCCTACGATTGGTGTGTTGGCGAGGTGGGTTGACTTGATCCCCACAGGTGTGATGGTTGGTACAGGGGTGTTAGCGGATGGATATTAGGTTTGGTTGGGAAATTCATTTTACATGCATCTTTAAATTATTTTATTTTATGATATATTGAATTCTGTAATTGGGCTCAAGCCCAGCATAATATCTTGACGATCTGGCCCAATAATGGTGGTAAGTGAGTTACACACTGAGTTCTAAGTAACTCACCCCCTTTTAATTTTTCCATCTCGGGTAATGGAAATTGATGTGGACTTGGTAGAGGATGACTTCGTGGAGGCCATCTTGCAAAATATGGGTTATTTAAACTCGAACTTTTTAATAGTTATTTTTACTATTTTGGGATGTTGTAATAATGGCCTCTATAAATAATTTATGGATTTTATGTGTATGCTTTTAAACTATACTTTGGATTTTTTTAAATATGGGTTATGATTATATGATGTTTTATTAAAATAAATTTGGGCTTTCAAGTATATGAAATTCATTTATAATATTTATTATTGTTAACTCTTTAATAAATTACCTAAAGGTTTTGATAATAAAATAATGTTTTTCAACTGATGTTTTCTAATATTTATCAAATTCAAATACTCTTCTATTTTATTAAAATCATAAAATTTATATTGTAGTTTTCAACTTATTGCAAAATTTAAAAATAGTTAGATTCATGTAACAAACCAAATCTAGTCTCAACGCATAGACCGAAGTTTGGGGTGTTACATTTAGTGGTATCGAGCGATTTCAAAAACTCATTTGTGGTTTGGGTTCGTAAATAATTTCTGTATGAAATTGTACAATTATATTTTAAAGATCAGTATGGCACCACAAGCATCCGGCAACAAGTCAAGTAAGTATTTACTACTTAATGATTACTATGATATGATCATAGGAACACTCTAGAACTTCTAGTTTTAGATGTGAAAAACTGTAGAGATTGAGACTATAGGACATGTTGCGAAAAATAACTTTATATCTCAAATCTCATAAAATATCGTTAATAAACACCGAAACAAATTTTCTGATCCATAAAACTTGTAATCGATAAAAACAAACAAGCTATCATGAGCACTAGAGGGCGTGGTCGTGGGGCCAGAGAGCGTGGCCGTGGTAGAGGCCGAGGTGCTACGTTGAAGCACCAAATCATATCTTGGGAAGTAGACGCACTGCGTCAATTGAAAGTGAAACGGGATTACGTGATCACATGGAAGAAGATAATGCATTGACTCAAGCAATGCTGCGAGTCTTGGAAAGGGTCATTGGAGCTAGAATTGGGCCAACAACTCGTGGGTCAATCTCGGGCGACTTAAGTCAAATAATCGAGAATTTTTAGAGTCTCGGTGTAGCTCGAATGTAGTGAATCTTGGCTCGAAGTCGTGGAGCGGATTATGGATGATATGGAATGCGGTGAGCAAAAAGCGAGGAGGCTGTATCCTTATTGAGAGATGAGGCGTGTCGGTGGTGGCTCACTTTGTTCGAGAAAACAATGAAGTCAGCCGATTAATTGGGAATTCTTTAAAGTGCATTCCAAGGAAAATCGTTGGAGCGAGTTATGTAGGCCTTCGAAGGAAGGAATTTGAATCTTGTCCAAGGAAGTAAGACCGTGGCAGCATATGAAGTGAGTTTTTACGTCCGAGCCGCTATGCGGGACAATTGTAGCAACAGATCATGAGCGTTGTGTATGCGTTTGAAGATGGACTTAATGATGGTGAGGGTTACGATTGCTCATGACAAGTTAGAAATTTTTCCACTCGGTGGAGAAGGCCAAAATAGCCGAAGAGGCTAAGAATTTAGAACGGCGAGCAGAAAGATTTGAAACAAGAGAGACACAACAATGCGGTTCTTCAAAGAGATTTCGGAAGAAACCTCGGAATGATGAATCGATTCAAGGTAGAACCCGGTAGCAAATAATCGAGTCGAGATTGCACTGAGTATGGGAAAAGACATTTTGGAGAATGTTGGAGGAAAGCGGTAGCATGCTACAAATGCGGTTCAATGGATCATCGATACAAAATTGTCCTCGACATTTGGATACTACTCAAGAAGTCCGTAATAATGATGCACAATAGGCCGAGGTAATCGCAGACCACCGAGAATTCGTGGACGGTCGTGGTGGTAATGGGGCTGGTCGTGGTCAAGGTGCACCGGTCGAGGCAATGGTCGAGAGGAAATGCGAGATGCAAGACGACTGGTAGTCTATCACGATTAGGCGCCATGAGGGCGGCAATGCACCGAATGTGATAACCGATCGTTCTTCATTTTGATGTACTGTTATTGCCTTAATAGATATTGGCTCTACCCATTCATATGTAGCTAGTGCCATATCTGAAACACAATTTAGAATCAAAATTACCGATAGTGAGACAACGATAATTAGTCCTTTAGGACGATCGGTAATTGTTAATAAAATATTTAAAGGCGTGCCTTGAAAATCCAAGAGGAGGTATTCTTAGCAAACTTGATGGAACTACCTTTCAGCGAGTTTGATCTCATTCTGGTATGGATTGGCTGGTCAAACATCGGGCGCAATTGGATTGTGCTAAAAAACGAATGTCAGTAAGAACCTCGGATGATAAGGAAGTCATAATGATTGGTGAGCGAAGGAACTATCTGGCAAATGTGGTATCTGCATTAAAGGCAGAGAAGTTGGTGCGGAAAGGATATGGTGCATTCCTAGCCTTTATCTGTGCTTTGGATGCCAAAGAGTTATCTGTGAATGATGTGAGGACGGTGAAAGAATTTCTCGATGTATTTCCCGAAGAACTTCCTGGTATACCTCGAGATCGGGAAGTGGAATTTGGCATTGAGCTTTGCAGGGGCGACTCCGGTGTCCATTGCTCCTTATAGAATGGCAGAAGGAGTTGGTGAGCTCAAAGCTCAAATTCAAGAATTCTTTGGATTGAGGATTTATTCGACCAAGTGTGTCTCAAGTAGGAAGCACCGGTTTTGTTAAATCAAGAAGAAGGATGGATCGATGCGTATGTGCATTGACTACGACGAGTTGAATAAATTGACGATCAAGAATCGGTATCCTCTGCCAAGAATTGGCGACTGTTTGATCAATTAAAAGGAGCTTGATTTTCTCAAAATTGATTTAAGGTCGGGTTATCACCAACTCAAGGTGAAAGAAGTGGACATCTATAAGACAACATTTCGGACACGTTACGGACACTATGAGTTTGTAGTGATGCCGTTTGGACTAACCAATGCACCATTTGCATTTATGGACATGATGAACTGAGTCTTTCAACCATATTTAGACCGGTTTGTGGTAGTGTTCATAGATGATATATTGGTTTATTAGAAATGAGGAGGAACATGACCAACATTTGCGAATAGTATTGCAACTCTTGCGTGATAAGCAATTATATGCCAAATTTAGTAAATGCGAATTTTGGCTAAAGGAAGTGACTTTCCTTGGTCATGTAGTATCGGTAGAAGGAATAAGGGTGGATCCTCGGAAAATTGAGGCTATTACGGATTGGAAACCACCAACATCGGTGGCTGAAATTGGAGTTTCTTGGGTTTGGCTAGATACTATAGGCGTTTTGTAGAGGTTTTCGTTGATTCTTTGCACCCTAACTAAAGCTATTGCGAAAGGAGCTCAGTATATTTGGACCGAAAGCAGAAGAGAGTTTGAGAAATTGAAGAAAATCTCACGGAAGCTCCGGTTTGATTCATTGGAGGTCGGAAAAGAATTCACTTTATTATGATGATCGTCTCCTGCAGTGCAGGTTGTGTGTTGATGCAAAATGGAAAGGTGGTGGCCTATGCTTCTCGTCAATTGAGACCACACGAAGTAAACTACCCTACTCATGATTTGGAGTTAGGCTGCGTTGTCTTTGCTCTAAAGATTTAGAGGCACTATCTCTATGGTGAGAAGTCAATAATCTACACGGATCACAAGAGTCTTAAATACCTCCTTACCCAAAAGGAGTTAAATTTGAGACAAAGAAGATGGGTAGAATTATTAAAAGATTATGATTTCTCAATCGAATATCATCCCGGAAAGGCTAACGTGGTAGTGGACGCGTTAAGTCGTAAGACGATGTCGATTTGAGAGCATTGTTTGCCCATTTGAGTGCATGCGAGGATGGCGGTTTGTTATGAGAACTTGGTGAAGCCTCGTGGTTGGAACAAATCAAGGAAAAGCAGACATCGATGAGAAGTTGGGACCTTTACTTGACAAGTGAAAATGGTGAAATTGAGGATTTTGGAATAAACACGGAGGGTGTGTTGTGCTTTCGAGGAAGAGTATGTATGCCTAAGGATTCGGATCGAGGCAAATGATTCTACGGAGGCGCATAGTAGCCCTTATGCTATGCATCCGGAGGAAATAAGATGTATCGAGATCTCCGTGAAGCGATATTGGTGGCGAGGTTGAAGCGTGAGATTACGAGTTTGTGGGAAAATGCTTGACTTGTCAACAAGTGAAGCGAAACATCAATTACCGTCTGGATTGTTACAACCGATAAAGATTCCTCTTTGGAAATGGGAGCGGATAACTATGGATTTTGTTAGTGGGTTACCTTTAACACCTACTAAGAAAAATTTTGTGTGGGTAATTGTTGATCGGTTGACTAAGACTGCTCATTTCACTGCTGTTAAATCGGATTATTCATTCGAAGTTGGCGAAATTATGCGTATCCGAAATTGTGAGGTTGCATGGGGTACTGTATCTATTATATCGGATAGGGACCCTAGGTTTACATCACGATTCTGGAAAGCTCTGCATGAAACCTTGGGGACAAAGTTGAACTTTAGTACGGCTTTTCATCCTCAGTCTGATGGTCAGTCAGAGAGAGTAATTCAGATATTGGAAGATATGTTAAGAGGATGTATAATCGACTTCAGGGGTAGTTGGGAGGATTATCTACCACTGGCAGAATTCACGTATAACAACAGCTATCAGTCTAGCATTCAGATGGCACCTTACGAGGTATTGTATGGTCGTAAGTGTCGTTCTCCCATTTGTTGGACTGAGTTGGGCGAAAGACAGATGTTAGGTCCTGAGATGATATCTGAGACAGAGGATAAGGTAAAAGTTATTCGAGCACGGTTGAAAGAAGCCTCAGATAGACAGAAGTCGTATGCAGACCTAAAGCGAAGAGATATCGAGTATGATGTGGGAGATCAGGTTTTCTTGAAGGTATCTCCTTGGAAAAAGATCTTCAGATTCGGAAGGAAGGGCAAGCTAAGTCCTAGATACATTGGACCTTATCGTGTGCTGAAACGTGTTGGTCCAGTGGCTTATCAGATTGAGTTACCTCCGGAATTGGATCAAATCCATAATGTTTTTCATGTTTCCATGTTGAGGCGTTATAGATCGAATCTTTCGCACATTATCTGGGTAGAAGAATTGGGTGAATTGATTTATCTTTGAAGAAGAACGGTGGAAATCTTAGACCGAGATGTCAAGGTGCTAAGAAAGAAAATCGTGCCGTTGGTCAAAATTCTATGGCGTAACCATGGAGTGGAGGAAGCTACGTGGGAGCCCGAGGATGCAATTCGGCAACAATACCCTCGCCTCTTTCAACCAGGTAAATTTCGAGGACGAAATTTTTTTTAAGGAGGGTAGAGTTGTAACACCCTAAAAATCCGAGTATTATTATATTGCATGAATTGGTGTTTAGATTTTTTTTTAGTGCTTATTGAAGTCCTAAAGAGGAGTATAGCATAATTTGGATAAGGAATAAAATTTATTAATTAAGAAATTATTGAAGAGAAGCAAATGCCATTAAGACTTAAGTTAAATTAAGTGTTAATGAGTGTCATAAGTTGAGTATATGGCATGGTGGAGTTGGCGCATGGGTTTTAGCAAGAGGAAGAGGTTCGAATCCCTTGTTTAGCTTTTAGGTAAATTTTGTTTTAATTTTATGCACATCCATAGCAAGTGTCGGCCAAGGACAATTAAGGTAAGAGTTGACCATATTATTTTTGGTTAGTGTATCAAAGGATTATGGAAATAGAAAATATATGGCATGGAATCAAATACTTAAGGAAAGATAGGGGAACATAAGGCACATATCAAGGGAAATTTTGAAACAAATCATGGCCAATTGACCATGTGTTGGACGGACAATTTGGTATAGGGAGGAGCCTAATTTTTGAGTTAGTTTTGGCTAAGAATTTCTTTTCTCTCTTTGGTCATTCCTTGCACTTTGTGCAGAATTTTATTTCCTCTCCTTTCAACTTTCATCTTGGCGAATTTTGCAATTGGTAAAGCCAAAGTCTTTTGACCATTTGGTCACTTTTATTCATCTTGTGAATTTTCTTTTGTATTTCTCCTTGTGCGAAATCAACCATACCAAAACCATTCTCTTTCTTTTTCTTTTTGCCATGGCGAATGCCCTAACTCCTAAAAATCCATCTTTTCTTCTCTTCTCTTTGAAATCAAACTACCTCATCACCATCTCTTTTCATATTCTAATTCTTTCAATCAAAGTTTCTCCATCAAACACTCTCTTGGCGAATGCTAGAGTGTCATAACCAATTTATTTTCTCTTTTCTTTGGTTGCATAGCAGAATTCTCCAACTCTCACAAACACCTCTCTCAATCCTTTCTTTTCAATCGTGGAAATAGGTAAGGAATTCTTTTCATTTTCGATTTATTATTAGTGTCATGGCGAATATCATTGGTATTATGAGGACCTTTTGGATCGATATAACGTTCATTCTAAGAACGTTTCTTTCGTTATTATTTAGTGCAATAACGGAAGATCGGAACTCAAGTGATCGGAGAATCATAGAAGCGTTGGAAGCGTTTTATTGTGGTAAGGAAATCCCATTCTTTAAAGCCTTTAGTCTTGTTTGATATTATTTTAGATCTAACTAATATTCCTTTGATCGTGAAGACTTTCAAAATAGGGAAGAAAAGGCGGTGGTTAGTCACGTTAAGAGGCGGATCTGTAAATCCCCATTCAAGCGAAGAGCGATTTTGGCGGTCAGGATTTTCCAAGGGTTGCGGACCATCTTCCGAAGGAAGTCCATTATTTGAAGTGGTACGAACTTCCAAGCCATTATCGTTGGTGAATTCTCGTGAAGCGAATCAATAAACGAGGAGAAGCGAAAATCAAGTGATTCAAAATCAAGAGGTAAGATTTTGGATCTATTATCGATTAAGAATATTTTTACGAAATAGTAATCTAACGGATCGAAATATGTTTAGGTGCCGAGGCGAGAAGGATTAGTACTCACGGTATCGAGGTGTGTAACTTCACACTATTTCTCGGTTGGATGTCAATTTCGGTATGGAAGTAAAAATCGTAAAAGCGACTAGATCGGTAAAACGTAAAAATTGATATTTTGACGAAAATACGTAAAAAATGACTAAATCGCGAAAATTACAAAATACCTCGAGAAATTACTTGTTATTATGTAAATTGTATGTTTCGATAAATTGGGCCAAATTACTCTAGTTCGATAAATTGGGCCAAATTACTCTAGTTCGATAAATTGGGCCAAAATACTCTAGTTCGATAAATTGGGCCAAAATACTCTAGTTCGATAAATTAGGCCAAAATACTCTAGTTTGATAAATGGGCCAAAGTCCACTAAAGCGCTAAATGAGCAAATTGCTAAATTATTTTATGGGCCAATGAAATGTTTAATGATAAACCCACCATTGTTATGAATTAAATAAAAGAAATTATTATATGATTATATTTTGTTATATACGCACGATTGCATGGGGTGGGGTATATGAAGAGAAGAATGGCCGTTGCCAAAAATCTAGTTCGGTGGCTCGCCACAATTATGGCTTATTGCCTCTAGTTCGGTATATTGCCACAATTATGGCTTATTGCCTCTAGTTCGGTGGCTCTCGCCACAAATATGGCTTCTTGCCTCTAGTTCGGTGGCTTTGCCACAATCATAAAAAGGCTTAATGCCTCGATTGGTGTGTTGGCGGGGTGGGTTGACTTGATCCCCACGGTGTGATGGTTGGTGCAGGGGTGTTAGCGGATGGATATTAGGTTTGGTTGGGAAATTCATTTTACATGCATCTTTAAATTATTTTATTTTATGATATATTGAATTACGTAATTGGGCTCAACCCAACATAATATCTTGACGATCTCGCCCAATAATGGTGGTAAGTGAGTTACACATGAGTTCTAAGTAACTCACCCCCTTTTAATTTTTCCATCTCGGTAATGGAAATTGATGTGGACTTGGTAGAGGATGACTTCGTGGAGGCCATCTTGCAAAATATGGGTTATTTAAACTCGAACTTTTTAATAGTTATTTTTACTATTTTGGGATGTTGTAATAATGGCCTCTATAAATAATTTATGGATTTTATGTGTGTATGCTTTTAAACTATACTTTGGATTTTTTTAAATATGGGTTATGATTATATGATGTTTTATTAAAATAAATTTGGGCTTTCAAGTATATGAAATTCATTTATAATATTTATTATTGTTAACTCTTTAATAAATTACCTAAAGGTTTTTGATAATAAAATAATGTTTTTTCAACTGATGTTTTCTAATATTTATCAAATTCAAATACTCTTCTATTTTTATTAAAATCATAAAATTTATATTGTAGTTTTCAACTTATTGCAAAATTTAAAAATAGTTCGATTCATGTAACAAATCAAATCTAGTCTCAACGCATAGACCGGGTTTGGGGTGTTACAACATAAGTGCAAACAGCAAAACATAATCTACTTCTTCCTTTTTAATGGACGCCATACATCAATCTGAACTCTTATTCTCATATAATTCCTGTTCTCTTTCCCCAAATTCGATCCATCATATTCTACAAATTTCCCTATAAAGTTGCCCAATTGCACTGCCAAGTTTTCAGAAAAAAGGCCAATAGGGACATCATAGATCTGTACCCAAAAAGGTGTCAGGATTAAGGGAACTTTTAATAGGTCTTCCCCCTACTGTAATTTGTGTAACACTAGCAAATGATTATTAAATGTCCATGACGACCCTTTCAAAACCCTATCCATATCCACAACATGATAAAATTGGAACAAAAATTGTTTTTCTCCCAGATCTCTAATTTGAACACCCCAAATGTAATAACCCAAATTTCAGGGCACCGAAAAAGTGAGTTTAGGGCCTCTGTCTTAGGAAAACTAGTCCGTAAATATTTATTAAAAATATTTACGAAGTTAGTATGGGTTGAATTAGATTTTGATAAGTGAATTTAGTTTAATTAGAAGTAATTATTAAAAGGACTAAATTGAATAGAGCATAAAAGTTTAATTATAGAATAGAGAAAGGTAAAAGACTAAATTAGTAATTAAACCAAACTAGTGACATTTGTAAGTTAGAGAATAAATACATGTGTAACTAAAATATTACTACAAATGTATATTATATATGTATTTACTTATAAGTTAAGTAAAAGATTATTTTATTAGTATTTATTTATTATGTTTATTATATTATTTTGTTAAATAAATATGATAGTGTCAAATGTGTGGTGATAATTTATACATGTGTATTTGTATGTATTAATACACATGTAATATATATATTAGTAATTATATAGATATTTTATATTTAATAATTAAATAAAACAAATAAATGAAAAACAAAAGAGAGAAAAAGGAATAGAAAAGTTACAGAGAAACAAACGAAATTGGGGAAAGAAAGAAAAGAAAGAAAAGAAAAGAAAAGGAAAAAACTAGGGTTTTGAAGCTTGGAGATTATTTGGTAAGTTTAATTAAGTCCTTTTCATGTGATTTTAATGTTTTTGAAGTCCTAGAGTAAAATACTCTTGAATTTATGTGGAAATTTTGAAAAATGATAAAAAAAAAATTAGTAGGGTTTATGTTGAACAAATAATGGAATTAGGGATTAATTTGATAGAATTTGTGATTAGAATTGATTGGAGGACTAAATTGTAAACTAGGCTATAAGTTTTGAGTTTTATGGGATAAATTGAAAGAAACTTGAAATTATGGTTAAATGATGAAAATTTGATGGTTATATTGAAGTTTTGATGGAAATTGAATAAGGAAATGATATGAATTGTAAAAAGGAAGAAGGTGAAAATGGTTAGGACAAATTTGGAATTTAGGTAAAAGTTGCATGAAAAGTTATTATTTTCTATAAAATATGTCGAAACCATTTTTAAGTTTTTTTAAAAAAATGGGGATCGACTTTAAACACGAAAATGGAGTCGCCACCAATCACTTTTTGCTTAGGTGTGATCAGATCATCTTATAAAACATTTTATTTCGAAACATTGATTTTGGCCTACTAAATTCAAGAAAACGGGTTCGGGAGTCGATTACGTATGAGGAAGGATTAGCACCCTCGTAACGCCCAAAATTGGTACCGAATTGATTAGTAATTGTCCTAATGTCGAAAATTCGAAAAGGTTTGAAAACATGATTTCTTTAAAAACTTGAACAATTTGAATTGGAACTTGAGATTCCTTTGTTCCGAAAGAATACAAACATCACATCCAACACGTTAGGACATGATGTTTTAAACTCTCGTAGCCAACATCATCTCATGATTTACAAAATTCATTAAAATGATATTTAGTTATTTAGTCAAACGAAAAATCGAAACCCAGCACGTTAGGGCACTTTTTCCCGAATTTCTAAACACAAAACATTGCTTTATTTAAAAAAAACTTTTAGATAAAATGTAGTAATTAAAGGAGATAGATATTTTAAACAAAGATTAAAAAAAACATTTAGTTATTACAAAAGTGTAACACCTGGTTTAGAAATTTGGGCATGTTGGGTATAATTTAAGTCCTAGTAGGTTTTGGGTATGCTTGGTTGTGTTTTGGAGGTGTTGAGAACGCTCGGAGTAAATGGGAAGACTTTGGAAAATTTTGGATTTTTAGTGGAAAAGGGAATCGGGCCAAGGGAGGCCTTAAGAATAATTTTCGGTAATTTATGGCACAAGAATGGCACTGGCAAAGTGGCTTCATGCGCTGCTTAAGGGGGCTGGAAGTAGCGCCATTGAGGGCTTGGGTTCGAGTCCAAGCGGCAACAAAGGTGGTTTTAATATTTTTGGGTTATGGCGCTGAGGATAGAAGCCTTAAAAAGGAGTTAGGCGTGTTTTGACACAACGAACTCGTTAGTCAAGTGGCTAGCGTCGTCACTTAGTATTAGAGGGAAGAGAGAGCCTTGGTTCGAGGGTGGAGCAGCAGATTTAGGCGTTTATATTTTGCTTGTGATGAAATTTGAGGTAGGAAGGGTTTAAAATAAATGTGGGGCTTTATGTCAAGAAATTCAATGTGGTAAGTGGCACAGGCGTTGGGGAAAGGTGTGCGTGACAGGTCCGTGTTCGAACCTTGGAGGCTGCAATTGGTTTTATTTTATTTTCTTTGGCTTTTTGCTAGTTGGACGGCACATGGGTGTTGCAAATTGACGTTTTTTTTCTCTCTTGATGGACAGCAGCTGGTAGGTGTTAGACGGTTAGATGGGGGTAGTATTCTATTTTATCTGGTATTTGTTTTAGTGTAGGATAATCTCTATTTTTTTTATTTATTTTAATAGGTGGTTTAAGCATTTTTGAATTCGGCTGGTGGTGGCTTTTGTTATCTTTTTATTTTTGATAGACATAAGATGATTTTATTTAGTTTAAAATTAGTAAATAGAGATAATGGTTGCTGGTGGTTTAATTTTTGTTTAATATGATATGGATAAATTAGTTGGCTAATTCAAATCAATTTGAATTAGTGGCCTGGAGCTTTTGAAGTAGCAGCCGAAGTTGGGAGTCTTCAAGGGGGGAGCTTGTGCCGAATTTGCTATTTAATGGGCAGCCCTCTTCTTGAATTTCTTTTGACCCTTTTGCCGAATTCTTTTACTCCCCTTCCTGTTCTTTTATTTTCTTTCTGTCCAACCCCAAATCTATACTTTCTTCTTGTATAGTCAAATAATTCACCACTATTGGTAGCCATTGTCAACTACTCAAACAAAGAACCTCTCCCACTTTTCATTTCTTCTCTTATTGCTTGAGCCGATCTCTCCTTAGCTTTTGCCAAATCTTCCTTGATTGATCCGGAGTTGGTTGGTGAATATTAAGCAAAGAAGTGGAGCGCTTGGGTCTTTTCTCTAGTCGTTTGTGAAGGTCAACAAGGAGGAGCGGTAAGGAGGACTCTTAAGTCCGATTCTTCAAGGTGTTTCGGCAGAGTCTTAGTCAAACAAGTTTGGGATTTGATCGTTTGTGCTATTTAGGTGCGTAATCATCGCACTATTTCTCGGGTTGCTTGCTAACTATTAAACATATGTATTATGTGTGGAAGCCGATTATAATGGCTTAAGTGATGAGAACTGGTGATGGTAAGATTATTTGTGATATATTTACGTATGTATATATATTTTTATATACTTATGTGATACGATGACTTAACATGTAGCATCTACATATTTGCATGAGGTGGGGCTTGATTCGATGAAGGAGGAAGTGTACACAAGGTGTACGTGGTCTAATGATAGCTCCGGCTACATTAGCGCTTGAGGGTTTGCTGTGTGCTACCTCAAGGAGATGATGACTAGGTGCCCATCTTGGCGGTTGATGGCTATGTGCATCACCGTAAGAAGGCAGATATTGACGTTGAGATCATTTTAGTTGATCGGTGGCTCAAATACACGGCCTTGTCTGAATGAGTTGCCAAGGTAAGGTTTTGGATCACGATGTGATCGGTGGTGGTTTATCCACGGCCTTGGCGAGGAGTCTGCTAAGGTTGGCGTCACGGTTGGATAATGGGTTGGGTTGAAGTGCATCCTTGCATGGTTTGTTTTGAGGATTGTGTAGGTATGGGCCAAGCCCATACGTGTGAGGAAAATTTGTGTTGTGGTTATGCCTTTGAGTCCGTGGACTCACCCAATTATTTTCCTAACATTTCGTGTGATTCATGAGATGGACCGGGATCGGAGAGGACACATGGTGGCCCATGCCAAGGAGATGTTTTTGGTTATATTAAATATTAAGTATTTCATTTAAATGATGGTTGTAATAAGGATTTATTTTATTATTCGGTATCATTTTATTATTAACTCTATTATGGTTTGTTTAAATTGAAACACTATGTGAAAATGGTTATATTTTTATAACTTACTTATTCAAATATGGAATTATCAAACATGTGGCCATAATTTCAAAAGAACATGGTTTCCAAGAGCAAATAAATTTTTACTATTTTATTCTAAGTCAAAAATATTTTCACTAACATAACCAGATTAAATTAAGTAGTGAATGGGCCAGGTTTGGGGATGTTACAAAAAGTGCAATTTACTAAAGTTACCGGTCATATTAACAATTAGCACTAACATAAACAATTAAGCAAAAGAATGACAAGCAATAATAATAATGTTAAGGTAAATAAAGATAATGGAAAAATTTAAAAAAATGAACAATCAAAATAAAAATATATAGGTAGATTATAGAAATTTTAAAAGAATCTATGAAAAATTAAAAAAAATTATTCACAAGATTAAATTTATGTATAAAAATAATAATATAAGGTAAATAATATAACCAAAACAATTAATGAATATTATAACAATTTTAAAAAATAAAAAAGTATAAAATGATATGGATAAATAAAAAAGTTAAAAAACGCATAAGTCAACCTAACTCCTGCAATATGAGGATTCAACGAAATTCCTCCACCAAAATCTAACTCGAATGGAAGCAAGTCAAAAAGAAACGAAGAAGAACGAAGAACAAAGTAAGAACAAGCCACAGAAAATAAGAACGCAAAAGAGAGAGAAATTTGA
Source organism: Gossypium rotundifolium (assembly GCA_025506655.1). Lineage (NCBI taxonomy): Eukaryota > Viridiplantae > Streptophyta > Magnoliopsida > Malvales > Malvaceae > Gossypium > Gossypium rotundifolium. The sequence continues at coordinate 18,687,459 of CP106733.1, read as the reverse complement.
GTGAATGCTCTCAAAAATTTTTATTGCTCAAAACTCAAGTGTCTTTTACAATGAAGGAAGAGGTCTCTATTTATAGTTGAGCCTCCCTAAATCCAACGGTACAGATAAATTACATCAACGGTTAAGATTAAAAGGTATCTAAAAATTAAATATCTAAGATTACAAAATCATATCTTCTAAGATTGCATACCATATCTTCTATGATTGCATATCATATCTAAGATTGCATACCATATCTTCTAGGATTGCATATCATATCTAAGATTACATACCATATCTTCTAGATTTGCATATCATATCTAAGATTGCATATCCTTGAAGATTGTGTTCCCATATACATAGATGGACCTTCAATCTTTTAATGGGTCATTCCGATCGGGCCAAATGATATATTTTGGACTGGACTTGGACTTTGTTTTATTATTTTGGGTTTATTATTTTTGTATGGGCCCGGGCAAAATGGGATGATTACAAAATATGTGTGTTATTAAATAATTATAATTATGTTAATTTTCGTAGCAAATAAGAAAATCGAGACGTCTAATACGAAGGGGAAGGAAAAAGTGATCGAGGAGTAGCTCGAGAAAATATCGGTTTGTATTATCATAATTCAAGTTATTTATTACTACATGTTTAATTTCAATGTATGTGTGATAATACTTTAGAACGTCATGTTTTTATGTGCTAATTGCATATTTATTTTGAGTATGATTCTACTAATTTGGGCTTTTTACGGTATTTTTTTTATAGAGACTAAATTGGAAGCAGAAGAGAAATTAAATGCCAAAAGTGTGAAATTAAAGACAAAATGGGCCAATGTGCGATATAAGGAAAAGATTGGTGCCAAAAGTGCTAGCATGGAGGACAGAAGGGTTGAATTGCAAAAAGAAGAGATTTTTATTTTATCAAACTCTATTTTAATTATATTAGGATAATTAATATTAGGATAATTATTGAGGATTATTTATTTTCTTTATTTATCTCTATTTATCTTTAATTATTTGTAATTATCTTTGGGAGTTTGAGTAGGACTAGTCCACCTATCTTAGCACCATAAATAGCGGATGAAGTGACTCAAATGGTTGTTCATCTTTTTCTGTAACACTCTCCCCATAAGTCTTTGTTCTTTCATATTTCTTTTTAATAAAACCTCAATTTATATATCTATTTTCTTTTCCATCACAACCATGAGCTATTAAAACCCATCTAGCCAAAGGTTGCCGAAAATCCCCAAAAAGGGTTCTTGAGGTTTAGAATCCGTACTTAGCCTTCTCAACAGGGTATTCATCGTTTCTCACTTTTACTGAAATGGCGCTTGGTCCATGTCCCTTAAGAAGTAATCTTTTCAATGTTTGCAAGGAACGACCGCTTTGTATATTTTGAGAAGGTTGCACAGTCGGTTCGTTAGCTTACTGCGTCAGAGGTTGGCGAGCCCAAGAGACAAAATGGCATGGGATTCGCCATTGAGAAATGTTGATCTAGCATAGATGATCCCACAAGAGTGATTGTTGGCTAGAGTCAGGTTCCACCAAATTGAAGCCTAAATCCTTGGAGCTGGTGGTCGTAGGCATCCTTTTCCACTTTAACTGACTTATTTGAGTTGAGAAGGATCATCTAAAAGCCAAGGATTGAACCCAAGGCGGATCGAGGCAACTGGAGGCTGGAATCTCTCCACATAAGAAACTTTCTCCAAAACTCTTTCTTTTTATTTTCCTCATTTTAATTTTCGTAATTTATTCTCGTAATTTCAATTCGTTTAAATTCTATTTTTTTTTATTTTCCCAGATCAAACTTTTAATTCTGTTATTTTTACTTTTTTTAGGAACGCAGGTTTTCTTGGGCACGATTCTGCCCAGGATTTCAAGAAACAAGCATTCGTATAATCCGGTCCCTGAGGATTCGACCCTACTTCCCCTTTACTGTTATTTTTACTATTTTATAAGGAATAGAATATATTTGGTGCTTTCAACGATGCATCAAATTTTGGCGCCATTACCGGGGATCGGTAACGTACTAACCTTGTTTTTTGTTTTCTATGACCAGATCTGCTCTAGGCACTCTTGCGTTTGACTCAGAGATTGAAAAGACTGCAAAAGCTAATCGCAAGGAAACAAAACTAAGGAAAAAGCAGTCAGTGGTGGTTGGGACTCAAAGTAATCCACCGCCAGAAATCAGAATCAATAACGAAGCATAGTTTAGGGTTAACGAAAACCCTACTCAAACATTTGAAAGTAAAGTAGAAGAAGTCGATTCACCTAAGAGGTGCTTGAAACTAGGGTTGACGGAAACCCAAATTTAGCACATCAACCAATGGCTCAAACAATTCGGCAACTGGCCGAAGCTCCGACAGAACAATCGCCATTGTGCATCGCATATCCCATTATGGATACTAATTTTGAACTGAAGTCAGGGTTAATTCAGTTGCTGCCTACTTTCCGAGGGTTACAAAATGAAAACCCTCATAAACATTTGAAGGAGTTTCATATGGTTTGTCTGAGTATGAAACTTCAAGGCATAACTGAGGATCAAATTAAATTGCGCGCTTTCCCTTTTTCCCTAGCAGATTCAATTAGGGAATGGTTATTTTATTTACCTCCTAGATCTATTACTACTTGGGCTGATTTATCTCATTTATTTCTCAACAGGTTTTTTCCAGCATCTAGAGTAGCTGAGCTAAGGAGAGAGATCGTGGGAATAAGGCAAAAAGAAGCAAAGACTCTTTACGGCTATTGGGAGCAGTTTAAAAAGTTGTGTGCGAGCTGCCCACAACACGGTATTACAAAGCAATCTCTTCTCCAGTACTTCTATGAAGGTTTGAAACCAATGGAGATGAATATGGTAGATGCTGCTAGTGGAGGAGCGTTGGTCAACATGACTCCCCAACAAGCGAGGGACTTAATCTCCACAATGGCTGCAAATTCTCGTCATTCTGAGCTAATCCTGAACCCCCTAGAAGGGTTCACCAGCTAAGTAATTCTTCCATAGAAGATAGACTTGATAGACTCACTAATATTGTGAGCTCTCTTGTTGCAGAAAAAGCTAAACCAGCTCGGTTATGTGGAATATGTGCTACACCTGAGCACACAACTGATGCATGTCCCAGTTTGTGTGATGACTCTATGGCTCATTTAGATGCAATGGGAAATTTCCCTGGCCCACCACAAAGGCGATACGACCCCTACGCTAATACCTACAACCCAGGGTGGAGGGACCATCCTAACTTGAGTTTTGGGACTAGCCCACGGTATAACCAGCCATACCAAAATCAGCTTCCACAACAGCTTCGAGATTTAGGTAATTTCTTAGAAACTATGGTCAATAAATTAGCAGCTAATGTCCTTGATTTTCAACAGCAAACTCTTAATTTCCAAAGAGAAATGAAGGATTTTCAATAGAAAACTGAGGCTTTTATAAGAGAATTGACCATATCAGTTGAGAAATTAAACTCTCAAGGGAAGCTGCCGTCACAAACAAAACCGAATCTAAGACAACACGCAAATGTAGTGACGTTGCGAAGCGGTAAGGTACTGGAACCTATTCCTGACAGGAATCTTGGCCAAGAAATCGCACAGAAAAAACTTGAAAAAGATGAACAGGTCCCACCGAAACCTCCATTGCCTAAAATTCAACCTCCATTTCCAGAACGATTCAACTAGTGTCGAAGAGGTAAAGAGGACAAAGAAATCCTCGAAACATTTAGGAATGTCGAGATTAACATTCCATTGTTGGATGCCATCAAGAAAATACCGAGGTATGCTAAATTTCTTCAAGAGCTTTGCACCAACAAGTAGAAATTAACAGGTAATGAAAGGGTGAATGTTGGTGAAATGTGTCCACAGTGTTACAGCGAAAAATGCCGGCAAAATGTAAAGATAGGGGCATATTTGCAATACCATGCAAAATAGGTCATTTGGGAATTAAAAAGGCAATGTGTGATCTATGAGCCTCCATAAATGTAATGTTATACTCTATTTATGACTCACTTAACGCAGGTTTTTTGACAAAAACAAGGTTAGCATTCAATTAGCAGACAGGTCCGTTGTGCATCCCGAAGGAGTCCTCGAGGATGTATTAGTCAAAGTCAATGGACTTATTTTTCCTGCAGATTTTTATGTGATAAAAATGGAGGAGGATAATGCTTCCGGGTCTTCAGACATCTTGTTGGGGCGACCTTTCCTTAGTACTACAAATACTAAAATTGACGTACGAAGCGGAACCCTCACGATGGATTTTGATGGGGAGATTGTGAAGTTTAACATTTATGGCACAATTAGCCATCCAAGTGAAGTCTTGGGCGTAACAGTGTCGACATAATTAACTCATCGAGAAAAAAACTTTTGAGTCATCTTATGGAGATAAATCTAAAATGATGTTTGATGATTTTGAATTTATTAAAAAATTATTAGCTCCTATGGATACTAAACTTCTACCTTCTGTTGTGCAGGCATCAGATCCGAAATTAAAACCACTTCTCGAGCATCTCAAATTCACATTTTTGAAGAATGATAAGACCATTGCCAACTTAAAAGGGATCAACCCATTGGAGGAAAATATGAAACCAATGAAAAAGGCGCAAAGACGATTAAACCCAAATATGGTGGATGTGATAAAAAATGAGAATTTCCAAGCTCACACGATTAAAAAGATTTATTTTGAGCCACCGTAGAACCATTAAAGTCGTCGAGCTAATGACGTTAAACAAGCGCTTGTTGGGAGGCAACCCAATCCTTATTATTATTATTTTTTCATTATTATTATTATTTCTTATTTCTTATTTTCTTTTCTTTTCTTTTTAATTTAATTTATTTTTATTTTATTTAAATATTAATAAATTTCTCTTCTTCTATCTAGGTAAAATGGAGCAAAAATACTAAGAAAATGGAGACAATTTAGAACCAATCAGCCTCTATTCCAGATACTATTCCAGCCTAGAATACAATATCCCTGCAGCCAAACTACCCTATTCCTGCAGCCAACCACCCTTATCCCTGCAACCAGACATCCGCTTTCAGCCAAATAAAACCCCAAAACTTAATTTTTTTCCAAATTTCCTTCCCTAACTCCATTGCCGCCGAAAACTCACCCCTCTCCACCAACCACCGCTATTCGCAGTTTGCAATGGTGCAAACCCAAAGCCGCGCCGCCGAGCCTTCCTTCACCATCATCATCGCGCCATTCGACCTCCCCTTCCTCCTCTTCTCCCACGACACAAGCCACCAAGCCCTCCACAATCGACAGTAGCTACACGGGAGTTTTTCTAAACTTTTCTACCTATTTATTTCTTTTGCGTATACATTGAGGACAATGTGTTTCAAGTAGGGGGAGATACTTTTCGTATTACTGTTATCTTCTGATGTCATTTGTGTTTGCTACTTGAGGCTCTATTCTGTCCATTTTTTTCTAAGAATATTCTGTCGCTTTTCATGCCCAAGAATTTGACCACGACTTGCCACCGCTTAACCTACATGCATGATTCTTGCTCTTGAGTTAGTTATGATTTTGTCATTTGATTTTATCTCCTTTGTTTTATTTTTATTAGGCTAAAATAATTATGATTAATAAGTTAACTCTATCTTGCTTTTTGTAAAATTGATCAAGTTTAATATAAAGGGGACACTTAATACAATTGCATGCCTAAATTATGTTCATGTCTATTAGGTGGTTACTAAAACTTATTTTCGACACTTGATTATTTCTCTTAGGACCTCCAAAATTAAAATTTCATGTAAATTTTGTTTAATAAAAGTTTCCAAGGTTATGAGTGCAGCTTAGAATGTGACTGGCTGAGTAACCGGGGTAGGGTGCTTGGGTTGTCATTCTACTTCGCGTCAAAAGGTTGTGTGACGTGATAGGTAAAACTTCGCTAACCAAGGTTATGAGTGCGGCTCAGAACGTGACTGATTGAGTAACCGGGGTAGGGTGCTTGGTTGTCATTCTACTTCGCGTCAAAAGGTTGTGTGACGTGATGGGTAAAACTCTGCTAACCGAAAATAAATAATTTTTAGGAGTATGTTGGGCTAAGTAACCGGGGTGGGGTGCTTGGGTTGTCATCTCTCTTCGCGTCAAAAGGTTCAATATATTCCTAAGTAAATAAATAATAATAAAATAAAAAACAAAAAAAATAAAAAACAAAAAAAAAAAGAAAAGAAAAATAGTACTAATAAAATTGCAGTTGAGGACTAAAGGAGGAAATAAATAGAATGTCTTGGTAGGTTTGGTAATTCACTTAAATAGCATGAAATAATTCAAGACAATTTTAATTTTTTTGTGTGTTAATTGGAATACTTTTTCTGTTTTACTTAAAGCAAGCTTAGAAGTTCTCTTTATTTTTCATATGCTTTTTTTTTACTAATCTTTATAAAACTTTGGAGTAGAATTTCTTTCAGGATCTAATTTTCACAGTGGATAGGAACCATACTTGAGGGCAAGCATGGGCTAAGTAGGGGAGAATTTGATAATACTCTAGAACGTCATGTTTTTATGTGCTAATTGCATATTTATTTTGAGTATGATTCTACTAATTTGGGCTTTTTATGATATTTTATTTTATAGGGACTAAATTGGAAGCGAGAGAGAAATTAAAGGCCAAAAGTGTGAAATTAAAGACAAAATGGGCCAATGTGCGATATAAGGAAAAGATTGGTGCCAAAAGTGCTAGCATGGAGGATGAAAGGGTTGAATTGCAAAAGAAGAGATTTTTATTTATCAAACTCTATTTTAATTATATTAAGATAATTAATACTAGAATAATTATTGAGGATTATTTATTTTCTTTATTTATCTCTATTTATCTTTAATTAATTGTAATTATTTTTGGGAGTTTGAGTAGGACTAGTCCACCTATCTTAGCACTATAAATAGGGGATGAAGTGACTCAAATGGTTGTTCATCTTTTTCTGTAACACTCTCCCCATAAGTCTTTGTTCTTTCATATTTCTTTTTAATAAAACCTCAATTTATATATCTATTTTCTTTTCCACCACAACTATGAGCCACTAAAACCCATCTAGCCAAAGGTTGCCGAAAATCCCCAAAAAGGGTTCTTGAGGTTTAGAATCCGTACTTAGCCTTCTCAACAGGGTATTCATCATTTCTCAAGACTACTGAGTGGCGCTTACGTCCATGTCCCTTAAGAAGTAATCTTTTCAACGTTTGCAAGGAACGACCGCTTTGTATATTTTGAGAAGGTTGCACAGTCGGTTCGTTAGCTTCTCACGTCGAGGTTGGCGAGCCCAAAAGACAAAATGGTGTGGGATTTGCCATTGAGAAATGTTGATCTAGCATAGATGATCCCACAAGAGTGATTGTTGGCTAGAGTCAGGTTCCACCGAATTGAAGTCTAAATCCTTGGAGTTGGTGGTCGTAGGTATCCTCTTCCACTATAACTGGCTTATTTGAGTTAAGAAGGATCATCTAAAAGCCAAGGATTGAACCCAAGGTGGATCGAGGCAACTGGAGGTGGAATCTCTCCACATAAGAAACTTTCTCTAAAACTCTTTCTTTTTATTTTCCTCATTTTAATTTTTGTAATTTATTCTCGTAATTTCAATTCGTTTTAAATTCTATTTTTTTTATTTTTCTAGATCAAACTTTTAATTCTGTTATTTTTATTTTTTTCAGGAACGCAAGTTTTCTTGGGCACGATTCTGCCCAAGATTTCGAGAAACAAGCATTCATATAATCCGATCCCTGAGGATTCAACCCTACTTCCCCTTTACTGTTATTTTTACTATCTTACAAGGAATATGATATATTTGGTGCTTTCAACGACGCATCAATGTGTATGGAAAATAAAATTGAGGTAAGTATTGATATTTAAATTGAATGTGATTTGGATTTAATTGATGAATATATATATGTATGTATGTGTGAAATTAAATAGTATAATTGTAGTGAATTTGAAATGAAATTGAGTAGTGAATTTGAATTAAGGTTCGGAAACCCTATTAATTAGTCGGCTAAGTCGGATATAAATGGCATGCCATAGGATTGGAAGAGTTCAGGGATTCTTCGACCTTGAGTCGATGAGACACTGGGTGTCATTATTTACTTCGGATAGATTCAATGAGGAACTGGGTACCACTTTACTTCGCTAGGCTGATGAGACACTGGGTGTCACTATATTGCTTCGAACTATCTGATGAGGCACTGGGTGCCAGTATGGTATGTTTGGTTGGATCGGTGTATCCGCCAAAGGCTGAGTCATGTTAATAGGGGTAATTACGTGAAATGAGAAAATCATCTGAATTTTGATTATTTGAACCATTGAATGAATAGTGAAATATTGTGAAATGAAATAAGAAATGAAATTATGCTATGAGATTGAAGGCATGAATCAAAGGTTCATTAATGGTTCCTATTGAAATGTGAATTGAATATTTATATGTGATTGAGAGATGAACCAAAGGTTCATGAACAGTTGGAATTCTATGGATGAGATATTAATTCAAATATTGAAAATGTCACATTGGAAATATAATAACTTAGTATGAAATTATATGTATGATGTGTTATTTATCTAAGTATGTTTATGATATTTGATCATTGCTATAAATTGAATTATGATAATACCACTGAGTAGTTCCAATACTCAGTGTATGATTTATTTTCCGTGCGCAGATTAGGTCAAGATAAGTTTGACTCAGCATCTGATTCAATCCTGGCTTCAGCTCAATTTTGGTGATACATCAATTTTTGGTAAATGTGGCATGTACTAGGATTAGTGTTTGTCATTTGTAAATGTTTTATATTTTGATTGTAAATATGGTATAAAATCCTTAAGAAGTTTTAGGTATGATATAAGTAAATGATTGTGTATGAATTAGGTGTGTTTAGTATGTAAAAATAACCTAAAAATGGTGAAAAATGAAGTTTTCACACAGTTAAGTCACATGGACGTGTGCCCAGGCCGTGTGGAAAAATCAGAATTGCCCACAAGCTAGTCCCATGGCCATGTGTAGCAAGTCAGATTTGCCCACGGGCTGGCCCCACGGTCATGTGAGCCCCACGGGCAGGCCACACAGGCATGTCTCAGGCCACACGGACATGTGCCCCTATTCTCAAGAAAAAGTTTCCAAAGTTCCTGGTTTAGTCCCAAATCACTTCTTAATCATATTTTGGGTCTCGTAGGTCCATATTAGGGACTTAAAGATGAAATTTAAAAAATTTTAAATTGAAACACGAAATTATGTCTCAATTTACTCGTTTATTAGTGTTTAACTCTGGTAATACTTCGTAACCCTGTTCCGACAACAGTTTAGGGTTAAAGGGTGTTACACCGAATAGGGTGCCAAAAGTTTGCCATAGTACTTTTCATTGTTGGGAAGTGAATAATACTAATTGTTAAGAAACAACCCACTAACCCGAAAACCTCCTCATCTCTTTCTATATTCAGCTCTATTGAATTTGTAGGACTGTTTCTTCTTCTTCTTCATTAAGTGTTAATCCCGCTAATTCGATTTCCATTGATTTCAGTCGAAAGTTCCGATCTTGAATGCTGCTTTGCTATGCAAGAGATATGAGAATGTTTAGAGAGCGCCGCCGCCACACAAATAATCGACAATAACAAAGAAAAAAGAACCTAATAAACGTGCCAGAGACGGCAAACTATTTTGTGCTAGGGTAGCAAACTTGTTGATATTACATAAATTTCTAATTAGTAAATTTTACCCTTATAAATCTCCTTTACTCGCTTTGAGTCCAAAGGCCAAATTTATGCTAAGATGGCTTGGACATAATTTATTCAATACTTAAAATTGAAAGAGACTGAAGAGATACTTTTATCAGTAATTATCACATAATCATTTTTCATACAAAACTTCACATCAATTTCATATTATCTTTGTTGAAAATTTATAATTTAGATAATTGAGTATATTTCATAACTCAAAGGTTGAATTGATGTTGTTTTGTTTAGCAACTTAATTTATTTTTAATTATTTTAAAAGGGATTTTTGACATTTAAGTGCTTTTATAGAAATAAAATATATCTGGAAGTATATATGAGATAGAGAGAATTACCCTATATATATATTTGATAAAGAGGAGAGTGGGTTAGAGATTAATTTAAAATGAATATAAATTGATTTTTATTATATTTATTGTAATTAGTGTTTTTTAATAATATCATTATTAAGTTATGATTGTATTTGTTTTTAAATTCATGTTTTCTTACATTGGCAAAATGTTCATATTAATCGAGTTAAAAGTCTATATTATTAAAAAAGAGTAAAAAAAGAAAAAATCTTAGAAAAGAAAAACAAGGAAAAAGAGCATAAAGGAGTAAAAGATTAAAACCTGAATTAGATTGCACCCAGTCAGGAGGGTGTGAAAGTGAAGGGTAAAAGAGTGAAAGGGGTAGTTTAGGGGAGATGTAAATTAAACATTAAAAACAATAAATGAAAATAAGAAGTAAATATGGATCTTTCTTTCTCCCAGATGAGTTTCCGTATCCTAACAATAAAACATCTTAAAATCCAACTTTGACCACCAAAAAAAGAAGTACCCTCTCTCTCTTATTTAATACATATTTCCTTACTGAAAAACCTGGAATAAAATAAACAAATAAATAAAAACTTTCCATCCCTCTTACTTAATAATATCTATATGGTAAAATAGTAATAGTATATATAACATCATATTGTGTTTGTATCAAATTTCAATGAATAACAAACACATACTGTTCCATTTCTTTCTTTCTTTTATCAATTCCATATATATATAGATCGAGTGGTTGGATCCTCCCTTCGTTTTTCACTCTTTTCCGTCTTCCTCTTTGCCTTTGCCTTTGCCTTTGCCTTGACACGCAAACTCCAAGGGATCGGACCGCTGCCTATCTTCCATCCTACGGTTAGACCCTTTTCCTTCTTACGTCACTCTCTCTTTCTAACCCATCCTCCTGCTCTGCGCATTCCATTCTATTCCTTAATCTCAATCAATGCCGCTCTTTCTCTATTCGCTTTTTCCTGTTTTTTTCCATTTCCTTATTATCTCTCTTTCTCCCATTTCACCAATTTTCTCTGAATAATTGTTTCCTTTAAGTGCTTTCTATTGTTTCCTTTTTTTTTTTTTAAATTCCCTTTTGAAGATAATATTTTATCTTTTTAATGCTGTTTTGATTACATGCATAGAACTTTTTGAGATTTGTTTTTTTTTAAACCAATTCAGTTACGGGTTAATTTTATTTATGTACAGTTTATTTGCTTGCTTAGCTTAATAAAAAAGGATCCGCTACTTTTTATTCTTCAACTATACTAATTTTGTTTTTTTTTTCCCCTTTTAGAACTTCCAATCTTGCATCATGAGTTTGAAACTGTTATTTATTTGTGTTAAACCCTACAGTTGCTCTATTTAATTTATTAGAACAATAAAAAAAGATCAAGCAACTATTGTTGATCAATGGCTTATTTATTTATTTTTGATTTGGTTTATAAGTTTAATTATGAGTTGCATGTGACTCAAGTTTTACTCTTGTTCCCAAGCATTTCTGTTTTCTATGTTTCCTGACTTAAAGAGTTTGCTGATTCTGTATATTGAAAGTGATTAATTATTATTCTTTTCCCATTATAAGAATGGAATTGGCTTTTCTTTTTTTTTTTTTTTCTGCAGTGCATATCGAATCCTTACTGGGTGCTATTCCATTTGGTCAATATATTAATGCTTTAGTAGAGTTCTTATGAATGGTATTTACTTTTGCTTTCTAAAGTGTAAGAATTTGTGATGTGAAGCTGTTTGCTTAGTTATGGGTTCATCATTGTTTGCGTTCTAAGTTTTCTGAGACATAAATGCCTAGTTACAAACTGTTATTTTTTAAAGAGATTTTGTTAAGGTTGAAATCTCTCTTGTGGGTTATGAACGTATGGTTTAATGATACAGAAATGTTTTAATTTTAGTTCCATGTGAGGAGTATTTAATGCTCCTTGGTAAATTCTCTTCTCAAACCAAGTTTTTTAGAGGCACCTTAAAGTTTGGATCGTTTTTAATCTTGTCCTGCTATTGTTTTTTTTTTTTTTTTTTTTGCTTTTTGATGATTAAAATGACCATCAGCTTTGAATACTGTAAGGCTAATAAAGCAACTATTTTGATAATTATTATGTGGTAGATAGATTGCAATGTAGAATAGCACCTTTTTTTGTAGGAAAGTGGATTGTCACATCATATGAACTGGTGTTGCATATGAGTTTCAATCCTTGGCCAAGCTGTAGGGACCATAGCTTTAGAGATGGTTTACTGGTTTGCTTTCATCCTTAATAAGATTGTTTTTGACATCTTTCCTTACACCAGTGTACAATTTGTTTTGCTTAATTGGTTTTGCATTTTACGCATTCCTGCCCAAACATGTGGGTTGTCTTTGGTCATTCTGGAAATTCAATGTCTCCATTAGAATGCTTGTAGCTTTTGTAGTTACCAAATCTTCCCCTGCAGTTATGACAAAAAAGCTGGTTGCGCTACCTCAAAAATGTTACCAAAATTTTCATTTGTATGAAGAGAGATCTATATGTGTCTTCACCTATGAAATTCATGTAAATGTTTTAGTTAACATGGAACTTACGTTGCAGCTGTATAATCTCCCCTTGAAACTGCATGAGTTAATGGGAGGCAACTACCTTTTTGTATTTTTGAGAAACATTGCTCATTAAGAAATAGCTTGATATCTACTTTTGGGAAACACCCACTACAAGTTTCTAGAGAGAGAGAGAGAGACATATGTCCTTGATGATGCTGAATGTTGAATTATATCTTGGTATCAGACCTAATGAAAATCCTTCCCAAAGTTTTTTTCTTTTTCATTTTTCTCTTAACCATACGAAAATAGAAATAAAAGTGTCTTTTGGTGGTATATATATCTCTGATGATAAGAGTTCACCATCTCTTTTTTTTAAAGGTTATTTTTTTGAAGATATTTTAATGCATATTCTAGTTTGCACTCTTCTTTCTCATAAAGTTGGTTAATGATAGATATGGCGAATGAATTTATTATATTCATATTCATATATGCTGTCAACACTCTTTTTTTAGTATTGTCTGCGGTACTGCTCTTTTTGCATGTGTAACTTCTTAGGATTAGATTTTCTCTTACTGCTATTTGTAATATTGTCATTTTTTAAATTTCTCAAGCTCAATTCCCTGAATCTTACTTCTATTGGTGCACTGCAGTGTCTTTCTTAAACACTCAGAGCGTATGGAATCTAATGGTCATAGGAGGGTGAGGCGAAGAGAACATCTTGTCCGAGAAAATGGGGATACTGTTTTATCATATTCCATCGATGAACTGGATCCATGGACTGCATGGGCTTATAAACCTCGCACCATTTCATTATTATTCGTTGGTGCATGCTTTCTTATGTGAGTACACTGTTTAATATTTACTTCCTCTTAGCTTCAATTCAACCATAAAATTGTGCATTTCCCCCCTTGTTAGGTTAGCATACATATTTATGTTGTTAGTCATTTATCTTTCCTTGCATCTTCTTTCTGTCCAAGAACTATATTTCTCTTTGCAATTATGCTCATGTTTTTGTTGCAAATGACTGTCAATCTTTTTTTGGTTATCTTCAACTGTATGGTTGTCTGTGGGTCCTAATTGTGGAACTTGTTTCTGTTGCATGTACGTATGATCTGTAAAAGGTTTGCTAAGTAAAGGTTATTTCTTAGTTCCAATTAGTTTTTCTCCTAGTCTCCATCCCCACATATTCCTGAAGCTTTTATAGTGTCACCAACATGTCCAGTGAATCAAGGTTTTGAGTGAGGGATGGGGTCTGTTTTCTCAAAAGGACACTGTTGGTCACAATGATGCTATAGTGTTGGAAGTTATTTTAATAATTTAAATCTCATGGCAACCTAATTATTTGTTTTGCATCTATATTATTGAACAAATATTATGCAAATATAGTGGTTTCTGTTTTCTATTTCCATTTTGTCTAGTAAAGTATCTGAACTGTAAGGCAAACATTCTTTGATTATCTATTTGGCTAAAATGTAGCACCCTGGAATTATACATTTTACTTTCATTTAATATGAATGTAATTTCTTATGATAGTCTTCTATAAATGTTTTTTCTAGGTGGAACTTGTACCATGTCCTTAAGTTGCACCCTATTTTTTAGTTCTTTTACTTATGATACATTGCAGAAAACCTTAAAGAATATGAAAAATTTTCTTTGTTTTATTTAAAAGAATGAACCTCATTTTTTTTCTTTAGTTCTTCTCTCAATTCTTATATTACTATTTATTTATTGTCTGCATATATCTTCCAGTTGGGCAAGTGGAGCCCTTGATCCTGAGAGCAGTGAGTCTGGCGATCTTGTAACATCTGTAAAAAGGTTCCACCTTATTTCTGATGACATTTTACTGTCATCTTTTTACTTGCTAACACATTTTGAGTTTTTGTTCACGTGATTGTTTCTGTAGGGGTGTATGGGCAATGATTGCAGTTTTTCTAGCTTATTGCTTGTTGCAGGCTCCTTCTACGTAAGTTATAGTTTCATTTCTTCTGTAAAACTTGTTATGTTCAACTGTTTTTCGATGGATTCTCTTTTTTTTCTCTCTCTAAAGATTTGCTTGCGCATTCTTGTTATCTAGTGGTATGAATAGATTATTTTTCTCCAGTAAGTCACCTTGGTCTCTGTAGAAATCACTTTTAAAAATTTGGGAGTCCAGATGCCTGTGAAATTGGATAGGCTCATCGCTTTATATGAAGTAACATGGAGATGGAGTTAAGTATCAAAGGAGTCATCTCATTATCTTGGCTTTCAGTCCAATATTATATTTTCCTGTCTAGTTGGACCGTAAAAGCCTCAGTTATGTTTATCAACATTTTATGATTATGCTGGCCGGAGAAGATGGTGAAAGACATCTATGAATTTTGTTTATGGATACTTATAAAGTTTAATCTGTGTTCCTTCTATTTTAGTTTTATTTATTTATTTTGGTTTTGTGTGTAAATCTCTGTTTTAATCTCCAGAGTTTCTTTTTAGTATCGTTAGAGGACTGCCTGTTTTATTTCTCTAGAAGACTAAAGATCATGATTTTAACCTCTTTATAGGGTCCTTATTCGGCCACATCCTGCAATTTGGCGTTTAGTTCATGGGATGGCTGTTGTTTACCTTGTTGCACTCACATTTTTGCTTTTTCAGGTTAGTTTCCTTACGTTCAGATTTCCAACTTTATCTATACTGTTTGTCCATTGCAATGCTTATTCATTTATATTGTATGTGCATCTTTTTTGAGGAAATAGGTGCATATTTATATTCATCTATAGTAGCTTTTTTATGTGTTCTTGGCTGTACTGCACCTGGACTCTTTTAAATCTTATGACTCATGATTGTTAGAGTAACTACCACCCTAATACCCACGTCACAGTTTAAAGCTTTTGTCTTTTGATATTGTTAAGTGCTAATATGTCATCAGTTAAATAAACACTCACATACAACACACAAACTGTCATACATAGTTGAATATATTATTGGTGATAGTTACTCTCGACTCTGTTTTCCAGAAGCGTGATGATGCCAGGCAGTTTATGAAGTTTCTCCATCCTGACCTTGGTGTTGGTACTGCTTTTGACTCAAAGTCTTCTAGTTTCATGCTTGTTCTGCTATTATTAATATATATTGAAGTTTCTTGATTATTGTTTGCATCTTCATGCAGAGCTCCCAGAAAGATCCTATGGTGTTGATTGTCGCATATATATTCCTGAAAACCCCACAAGCAGGTTTAAGAATGTTTATGTATGGATCTTCTTTCTCCACTTGGCTTTTGTATTTTATCCTACTTCTTTTACCTCTTTTTCTTTAGTTTTTTATTTTAGTTGTATGATTGAGCCTACTATATGTTTCTTGATGTAAATTATGTGAACATATATTATTTCGTACTTCTAACTTTTGTTATGCATAAAAAAAATATTTCTAGGAAACACTATTTGATGAATTTGTAGTAGCCCACATCTTTGGTTGGTGGGGCAAGGCCATTTTAATCCGCAATCAGCCACTTCTCTGGGTCCTCTCAATTGGATTTGAGTTGATGGAGGTTAGTTTTTTGAATGGAGACACATTGTTTTTCCTTTTGTTCTCTCATTTCTCCTTGCACGTCCTTGCTGTCTGTTTTGCATCAATAAACTAACTACTATGATGGCATATACAGTTTACCTTCCGACACATGCTACCCAACTTTAATGAGTGCTGGTGGGACAGCATTATTCTTGATATTTTGACATGTAATTGGTTTGGTAAGATCCTGCATTGCTATATCTGTTCCCCTTTGTATTTTTTTGTTGTTTTGTTAATCTTTGTGCTGTAGGCTGTAGCTTACAGGACTGTCTGCTTTTAAATCATAGAAGTGCGCTCAAGCAACTGAATAATATATATAAGTTGATTGACCTGGTTTGGGAATTCTCTATTTTTAGTTCCATTTTATATCTATTCGAATGTTTGTTAGAAAGTTTGTACGTGATTTGATAAAATAAAATAATTTCTAGTTAGGAATCATATTTTCTGCTTTGATATTTTAAAGTAGGAAATTTCCTCTATTTCAGACCAGTTCTGGGGTTCCCAGCCCCCATTATTTTGGTCATTATTTGGTTTTGGTTGTATGATGAAAATTTTGCTACCAAACTATTTGGTTTTTCTGGTTCTGCTGATTTTTCATGGATTTCTTGATGCTTCTATGACAAATTCATAAACTGGTTCACAAGGTTGCGATGTATTAACACTTTTATCCATTACTGGAATAGTAGAACTGATGCACACCAACCACATCGGTGAAAGAGGAAAGGCAGTATTCTTTTTCATGGTAAAAAGGTAGTTTTAACCGAACAAGATAACACGTGATTAAAAAAGAACTTAAATCGGATCCCATTCATAGTACCTTAGGAAGGAAAAATGATTGAATAACTAGTATTATTATTTTTGGTGAGCCGTATAACTCTTATTTTAATTATGTTACTTTTTTCTTAGATTTTTATGTAATTTTAATATCCAAGTTTGTGTTACATAACTCTGTGACACAAAACTGTTACTCCTTGAATATAATAGTAGTATAAATGTGGAGTTGGGAACTCTTTTGTAGACCTTAATATGATAGTAGTTGTCTACTTCACTGTATTATTGTGATCTCACGGGTTAAGTCTGCTCTGCTTTTTGTTTTATTAGTTGCTGGTGTGGAATTAATTAGTTAATGATTTTTCAGGCTATCTTGTCAACATATTTGATTTGCTTGTAGGTATATGGGCTGGAATGCATACTGTTAGGTACTTTGATGGGAAAACTTATGAGTGGGTTGGTATAAGTCGCCAGCCTAACATTATTGGCAAAGTATGTTCCTTGCTGTGTAATTACTTTATAAATGTTAAAATTGCAACAATAACTGTGAAAATTATTTTATATATATTTTCAACCTCCTGTTTCTCATATTTTTCACTTGGCTTGGGTTAACCTTTTAAATGCCGCCTTGTTAGAATTTTTGAATCTTTCAGTAGGGCAAATATAGTTCAAAATTTTCCAAGTCATGCAATGGTCATTGCTGTTTGCTGTTGTCAGGTTAAACGAACTTTAGGACAATTTACACCAGCACAGTGGGACAAAGATGAATGGCATCCGCTGCTTGGTCCACTGCGATTCGTTCAAGTTCTGAGCCTTTGCATTGTGTTTTTGACAGTAGAACTTAATACATTCTTTCTGAAGTTCTGTCTGTGGATTCCTCCTAGAAACCCTGTGATTGTGTATAGGTTGATCTTGTGGTGGCTAATAGCAATACCAACAATTCGTGAGTACAACTCATACCTCCAAGACCGGTACTCTCCCTTTCTCTCCATTTGTTTTGGATGCACATATATATTGTGCCAGAAAAATGTTTGATAACCCCAATGCAGAAATTTCTTGTCTCACTTGAACACTTGGTCCTTTTTTTCTTTTTCCTTCCTTCCAGGAAACCTGTGAAAAAAGTTGGAGCATTTTGTTGGCTTTCCCTTGCAATTTGCATTGTTGAGCTTCTCATTGGCATCAAGTTTGGACATGGTATGTCCGAAAACCCATACATAGATATAGTCTTTGGATTATGTTAATTGTTCCTAAGTTTTTATTGTATGTCCGAAATCTCATCAGGTTTATATCCAAAGGCGATGCCACAATGGTTGGTAATATTCTGGTTGTCCATTGGAGTGACACTGGTTTCATTCATTCTGATTTGGTCATGGAAACTGCAGCGCAATTTTGGCAAAAAGAGAAGATAGTTTTGGGAATTTAGTAATACTATTACACTATTCTTTGGTTGTTATTTACTACTATCGGTATTGTATTGAGGTTTGTAAATACTGTGTATCAATCACTTGATAAATTGTATTGTAAATGCTTATTCTTAGTCTTAGTCAATAGGCAGTAAATCACAGATTCAAGTGCTAGTTCCATGCTATTTTGTTCTTTCATGTAACCCTGGATGGTCAACAGTTTCACCGATGTCAAAATCTTCCCAACTTCTCCCACTTCATAAAATGTTTCAGACTAAATAATACCCTCTTCATTATTTTTCCAAATTTGTAAAACCATTTTAGCTCCCTGCCACTTTTAAAAATAATTTATAATTTTTATACAATTAATAAATAAAAGTAAAAATAAGAAAACAGAGTGGGCAGACTTGGAAGGACGGTGTGGCTTTGAGTTCTAGTTAAGGAGCTCTTTCTACATAATCCCACAACTTTGTTCACTCTTGTTTCCACTTAGTTTTCCCTGAACTGAATACCATTGCTTGGCTTCTCAAGATGATCTCACATCTGGGATATTGACCAAATTAAGCCTGATGCCCTATGCTTGATTAATTATTTCCCTCCTGATATCTTTAATTAATAAATACTATTTTTATTGTTATTATAATTGTAAGAGGATCCACAAGTGTTAAAGACCCGTACAAATCTTTCTATTCCACCTGGTCCGTCCTCTTACAATCTCTTCATTTTGAGTCTCCCCTGTGGTTTGGAGGAGATGTGTAAATCCGCCGTACGTCAATGTGTTGATGTCCAGGGAGCCCAGGCGTCCATTTCCTCCCACCAACACCTTATTTGTAAGTAGATCCTGTTGCACTCCATTTGCGAAGCTTTCATCTTCATCTGGTTGGCAGAGTGATTGAACTACATCTGAACTCCCACATTCCCTTCTATATTCTAGTATAATACTAGATAGCTGATGACACTCCAAAAACTTGTCAGGGATTGTCTGCACCAATATATACAGTGATGAATATCAACTAGTTGATTTAAGGTAACTACAGTTAATATAAAATAGGCTGTCTTTTACCTCCAGCATCCATCTTACATACTTCACATTATTTACATGCTGGTTCATGTCCAAATCACTCCTCTTTGGCTACAACATGATGAATATAGAGTTAGTCTCTCTCTGCTCACCTGTTGAAGCATAATTGTAAATTGTACCTTCAAGTCAGAGTTCACATGTTTTGCTTTATCATCCAACTTGACAATTTTTTCGGGAACAGCTTCGTTGATTGCTTGTTTCTGTATAAACCAAGGAGAAATTTCGTCTCTCACTTCAACCGGCATCTTTGAGAGTCGCCGTGTTTGCTCGTTCATCATTACCCAAGTGCTGTTTCATCATTCATGCATGCATGCATGTTTTATTTATAAACACACAAATTAAAGAAGGGATGGTAACTTTGGCTGCAAACATACAGGTATAATACCTAGTGGCACGAGCGTAAGTGCTGCCGGTGGCTTGACTCCTGATTACCCAGTCTCGCCTCATCCCATTCTTCCCTGATGCTCCAACCCACGTGTCGATTTCAATTACCTCTCCCCTGAGCCAAGTACAATTGTAGTGCTTATGTAAGTACTCTAGTCAGTAAAATGTTGGCCAGGGCAGGAAGAGCTAGATGGGGTATAATTTAATCGAGATAAATAATAATTTTATTATCATCAGAAACGCTTTTAGTACGAGTGCATTATTTTATGATGAAAAGGCTGACCATATGGGATAGTGATCGACTTGGACGTGCATTCTTGAGACCACCCAAATGAGATTGTTCCTCATCATTCCATGTGT
Organism: Gossypium rotundifolium; assembly: GCA_025506655.1. Taxonomy (NCBI): domain Eukaryota; kingdom Viridiplantae; phylum Streptophyta; class Magnoliopsida; order Malvales; family Malvaceae; genus Gossypium; species Gossypium rotundifolium. The sequence goes on along the minus strand of CP106733.1, from coordinate 18,667,415 downwards.
GGCTCCAAATCCATTGCTTAGAAGTCCAGACATCCACACATGATTTAATGCTGTTTCCTACATAACAGTAGTATGTATTTCTGAATATTAAAAATTAATTAATTCCCAAGCCTTATAATGTGATTGAAAAGGACTTTGGTTGAAAGAGCAAAGAAGCATATATGATATATATATATATATATATATATATATATATATATGCATACAATTAGTATAATTAATCACCTGGAAAAGGTTGAGAAGGCTTTCCAATGTAGCAGTTTTATCAGGGCCAACTTCGTAAGAGCGGACGACTACCGTCTGTCTATACCCAACTCCCCTTTCAGTGATGAGGCCTTGATGGTATGGATCAACCAGCTGCTTCTGCCTCGGAATTCTCTGCCGAATCTTCTCTTCGCTTATGTGCCCGTTTTCAAGGAATTGGATAGCACTGAGTGAAGTGGAACCTTCTTTTACACCAACTTCATTCAATAATGTATGATGCTTAATGGGCCTCCTTGTACAACTACTCCCATTAACGTTGATATTCACTCTGTAATCTCCATGGTTTTGAATATTACCATTCGAACTGGAACAAGTGATGGAAAAGGAGACTGGACAAGAGATAGTAAACATTGCTTGTTTTTGTCTGCCCTAGGTGTGAAAAAAATTTGGAACAGAGTAGGTGCCACTGAAATATTTTATAGCAATTTCTTGGCGGACCTTTTCAAGACAGATTCCCGGCATATAGAGAACAAAGCGTAAGGAGCTTTGTTATAGTAATTCTCAGTACAAAGAGAAGACACCCATTTGTCTTATTTTGTGTGTCTGATGAGATGAGTTCCAACAAATTTAACACCCGCTGCATCATCCTAGGATCCATCACGAATGCTTGGAATGACATTCTTCTATTATATTTATGGTGCTTTTCTAATAGGCCATATTTGTTGTTCTATAATTTGTCAGGTTCCAATGAAGAATCTCATGTATATGCCATATTGCAAATTAGACGAAGAAACAAACAAGAAGTTGCACAAGCTTCTACTCTGATAGAGGTACACAAATTAAGGGGGTGTTCTTCACCATCCTATACAATGTTAAGAGTCTTTCTTGGGAAGCATTAGATCCTGATTCTCAACAATTACCACTGTCATCCCTGAGTTTGACACAGAAGAAAAAAGTTGGCAATTGTATGTAAGGAACTTGTGAGAATATTCGGTGTTGTACTCTTAATGATTTGTAAACCTCATTTAATGTGTAAATAAGATTTTCGGATTAAAATTTTTTTATGAACCGAAGAGAAATAAAGAGAGTAGAGAATAAATAACAAAAAAATATGCGGAGCAAAAGAAAAAAAAATTGATTAATAGGAGAGTTTTATAATGCTTTTTCAAAGTCTATATTTGTAGAGATAAGAAGTATAAATGAAATAAAACTACTTTTAACATGCTGCCTTATTAAAAACTTTACCAAGAAAATCCAATGACACAACCTCAATTAAGGGAAAAATAGTACAACACCTATTTACTCCATCTCATGACAACATCATATGATATCTGTAACACCTCTAACTTGTATCCATCGCTGGAATAGGGTTATGGAGTATTACCGGGCAAATAGAATATTAAACCATTCAAATCATATATTAATACAAATATAATCAAATTTCACTCAAATACATCCATAATGGTCCTTAATTGAGCCTTCGAGGCCTTAAAAATACTTTGAAAATAGTCCGGGACTAAATAAAAACATTTGAAAATTTTTGGAAAAACTTGAAAATTTTGAACTGCAGGGGTCACACAGCTGAGACACACGCCGTGTCTCAGGCCGTGTGTACATTCGAAATAGGGACACATGGCCGTGTCCCAGCTCGTGTAACTCACTGACTTGGGTCACACAGTCAAGCCACACGCTTGTGTGCCAAGCCGTGTACCCTTCGAAATGACCTCACACGCCCGTGTGCCAGGTCGTGTGCTAGGCCGTGTAATAGCCTGACTTGTATGCATTGAACCTACAGGGGACACACAGCTGAGACACACGTCCGTGTCTCAGGTCTTTGGACTCAAAATGAACCTTAAAACACAAGTTTACCATTTCAAGATTTCTTAGACCTTAAGAAACTCAAATACCAATTAAAATACCAATCCAAAACGACAATAATCAAGCCATAAACACGTCAAACCAACCTAAATAGTGTCTAACCAATGTACCCTCAATGGTACCACAAGTATATAACATTTTCACAACAAAATAAACATCAATTCAATTCATCAACTCTTTCAAACAATACCCAATCAATATACCTAACAAAGTTACCACAATCACTAGAATTCAAATACATATATATATCACACATACTAGCATCACAGTTATACCTCATTTTCATACCAATATTCAAGTTGGTTATATATACAAAATATCATTCATAATATTTACATAAGCCAAACATTGACCAAAAGTGCACAAAAGCCTATACATGTTGTATAATCCGAATTAAATGTTTCAAAAACTATTAAGATAAACTGGATAGTGTGACTTGAGTGCCGATCCGATTGTCCAACCTTTCGAAAATCTACAATGACATTAAACAACAAAAATAAGCTTAATGAAGCTTAGTAAGTTCAAAGAGTTAAACAAAAATCTTATCGAACTAACTATAATAAATCAAACAATAAAAATCATCCAAGAGAACTCCTTGTCATTCATAACTTCAATCGATAAATACATCCGTATTCAAATCAATACAAAAATAAATAACATGTCTTTCAAATTCATTAAATAAATCACCTTACCGAGATTTTCCATTCGAAGAATGACTTACGGGTAAGAGTACATCGTCAACAGAAGCTCATAAGAGCTGGTCCTCCCGAATACGCCAACAGAAGCTCGTAAGAGCTAATCCACTCAAATCATACCAAATAGAAAGTATAACGTGAGAGTTCGCAAAAAATGCTGAACCTTGGTTTACTTGGGTAAAATGCCGATATCTCCCACCAATACCATCTCCACTCCAAACCACCGTCATACACCAAATCACGAATGTACTCAAATCCCGCGTTTAATTCAAACTAAATATCCAATTCGATAATATAATTCAAACAATAATTTATTTCCAACAATAGAATATATACATAATATCAATCACCAATTATTACAAATGTTAAATTTTAACCGTACGAACTTACCTGGACTGAATTTTAGTAATTGCAGAAGTTTAGGGACTATTTTGCTATTTTTCCTTTTCCAACGAGTATCTACAGGATCTTGATCTAAAATATAAAATTACTCATTTATCAGCATATATTTCATTTCCAATCTATTTTAAAATTAATACCTTTTTTGAATTTGCACAATTACCCTAAACTTTTACAATTTTTGCAATTTAATCCATTAATTAGTTAATTCATCAAATTAACTAATTTTCTCAAATCAATAATTTGTCCAAAAGTTCTAGGCCCTCAAACAGTCCCTAATAAACATCAAATTCACTATCCAACCCTAATATTTTGACATTTTCACAATTTAATCCTAAAAATCAAAATTTAACAAAAATCACTTTACAAAATTATCACACAACACAATCAAAGCTCCAAATACATGATATTCATAAAAAAAAAAAAAATCTAATATTCAACAATGGAAACTTCTAAAATTTTTAACAGAATCAGAAATAAAGGTACGGGCTAGCTAGACCTAGTTGCAACGATCTCAAAAATATAAAAATTACAAGAAACGGGTAATAATTGAACTCACATGCAAGCTTCTATGCTCAACCGATTCTCCGAAGCTACTTCTATGGTGTTTCGGTAATGGTATAAGAATAAATGAAGAAGAAAAACTTATTTCTTCTAATTTGTTTTATTTAATTTCTATTTATTTACAATTATGCCATTAAAATCTCATTAATCTATCATTTTAATTTCTCTTGCCGTCCAACACTATCCATTAGGGACTAATTATTATATTCGTCCCTCCTCATGTAATTACTAAGCTATTTAATCATTTAATTAAACTAATTATTAACTTTTGCACCTTTTTTAATTTAGTCCTTTTTTAATTAACTATCTAAACGTTAATATTTCTAAACCAAATTTTAATACATATTTAATAAATTTATAAATATTCTAAAAATAATAATTACTAGTCGACACGATGAAAATTTGTGGTCCCGAAACCACTGTTCCGTCACCACTGAAAATCGGGCTGTAACGATATCTCAATTTTTACATATTTTATCTTGAATTCTAGCTTTTCAAATGGTCATTTGAATGTAATTTCTAAGCATTTATATCACCATTCTTTTAAAAGTGATGAGTGAGAAAATTTTTTGGGGAAATACATTTTGATCTCTTGAGGAGTTTCAACAATAATCATAGTTAACTTTGATCATAATCCTTCTATAAAAATACAAATAGGTATTTTGAATTACTTTATAATCTTACTTTAACTACTATTCACTGAGTCAAATTTACCACATATTGAATAATTTTCCAGGAATTTCTATACGCTTCTATCGTTCTAAATCCTTCAAGGATTTTAATATAAACTTCCACTATATAGTGATTCATATAAAAGGTTGTAACAACCATTAGACATATGTGAAATCTTTAATGAGATGCTAGAATAAAATATCTAAAAGTTATTGCATTCACCACAAAAGAATATTATACCTTTCATAATCAATACTAGAACTTATTGAAAAACTTCATTTTTCTTATTTCGTTTTCACAAAACTACGCCTTCATACCTTTAGATGTTTGGACTACTGGTCTAAAAACTTTACGAATTTAATTCTACTTGAATTGGGTCTTTCCATTTTGGCCAATTTATTTCATGTCTATATTCTTGACAAATTTACTCAAGATCCTTATTTTCTTTCATTCTTTCACCAATAATATTGCATGTAAAATCATTATCGACAAGTTTTCATTTGGTTCCATTTTTCTCTTACTGATATAACTTATCGAGATCTCTTTATTTTCATTATTTTCGTCGTCAATTTCAAGTACCTAAACCCTTTTGGAGTTTTAATAATTGGTTATATCTTGGATCTCTTCTGGAGCACATGCATCTATTATATGACCATCTTGATTTATTATTTTGTTTTATAAGAATTTCATCTTTGGAACCAATTGGTTTACCATGTTTTATGTAACATCCTGAAATTGGGCCTAGTAGGATTGAGCCCATTGGGCCTTGAGCACGGAAGCATTTAAAATTTTTGGAGAACAAGAGAATGACATTATTTCAAGTTGGACTTATAAGGAAGGTGATTTTGGAAAGTTACAGGGTTTCTAAGAAGTTTCGGGTTCAAGTTAAGCTATAGGAAAATTTTTGTGTTTAAGCCCTTAAGGGGGAGAAGGTAAGTGGCATCAATGCTTATGGAAATAAGTGAGTAAATTTCTAGCATAAAGGAGCATATGGTAAAGAGGATGTGACGTCACATGAAGGGCTTTAGGGGAAGAGGTTCAAATCCCATTTGGTGCAAATTTTGATTATTTTTTTGTGCTATTCATCCATAGTGTCGACCATGGTGGTATTTTAGGTAAGGAAGACTTTTAATTTTTGGAAAGGTGGCTAAGGAAATAAGGTAAGGATGAGTGGAAGGAAAGAAGAAAAAAAGAAAAGGAAAGAGTAGGGAACATGTTGGCCCAAAGTGAGAAAGATGTTTTGGAAAGGATTTGGTCAACCTTTTTCCTTTAGGCAAAAGGTAATATACAGTTTGTAGAGGGGAAGGGATAGCCAAATTTTCTTTAGGAAATTGGTAATTTTTGGTGCTTGAGAGGTTGTTTTCTCCTTAGCTTTTTGGTGTCATTTTCTTTCTCCAATTTTTCCTCTTAGCCGTAACTCCAAAGCCAAAAAGAGAGCATTCTTTCTTTATTTTGCTGAAACTTTCAAGCCATTCTTTGCTGGTACTTATCGTTCTCTTAGCCTTGGTTTCGAAGTTAATTGGTAAGGGAGTGATTAGGCCAAATATTGGTGGTAAGATGTTACTCTTTATTTCGATGTTTTACACCGCTCATGTGATTCTATTTTGTGGTGATGATATCAACTTCCTGCTCTTGTGGAAGGGCTGAATATTGGATGAAGGCTAACCCCTTTGGTACATCACTTATTTACTTTAGGAACTCGTTACAATAACCAAAGTGCAAGGCTGGATTTTAGAACCTAGTAGGGAAGGATCACGATTGTGGGGGCAACGAAGAGTGGTTCTTTAGGAAATCCAAATAAGGTGTGTAATCTCGTACCCTTCCGAATACATGTTTGAAATGGTGTGTAATCTCAAACCTCTCTGAATATTTGCATGAAATGTTTTGTGATTCGGTCGAAAGATCAAAAAATCAAAAATCAGCATTTGTGATCACTCGGGCGTGCGTATGTTCGTAGTAGGAACCATAATTTACGATGAAACAATTTTTGGTTAGCAGCAGAGACGTGATTTTGAAAAATCATGAAAAATAGGAGAAAGGGAATTAGAAAGTGAATAAGGTATATAATTAAATCTTATTGTGTCTATTTTTATATGAAAGAAACAGAGTAGGAAGAGGTATTTTATATTTTGTGATATTTTAATTTTAGTGAGACTGGTTCTGAATGACTTCGTGGTTCCCTATTCTGTCTTGGAAAAAAAGCATTCAAAATTGTACAAAGTGAATTATGAGTTATAATTTATATGTATAGATTCCTTAGTGAGTCTATTTTCAATAGAAACAAGTGGGAGAAATATATGAAAACTGTACAATGAGATATTTAGATTGAAGGTAAGAGAGGTCAGATCGTTAGTCAGTGATACAAGGGAAACTTTAATCAATAAATTGTACTAAACGACTAAGCCAAAAATTCTGGAAAAATTGTAGTAAGAAGATATATGAGCCTAGTTTCAAGAAAAAATTACGAATCTAAATTTTGAGTTTCCTAACGCGAGTTATAGTTAATTTAGTTAATATGACGCAGATGGACAGTTTCAATTTTTATGCCCCAAATTAGTAGTTAAGTCTGGGGTTGCGAAATTACCAAAATAACCTTGGAGGGTAAATTACGAAAATACCCTTATGGGCTGAATTATGAAAATGCCCATATGGGCTGATTTATCAAAAATGCTCTTATGGGCCGAATTACGAAAATGCCCCTATGGGCCGAATTACCGTGAAATGCCCCTATGGGTCGATTTGTTAAAATGCTTTAGTGGGCCAAATTATTATATTGCTTTAATGGGCCGATTCATTAAAAGTATTCAATAGATTAATGGTTGTTATTAATATGTGGATATTTTATGTTATTATGTATGTTGCATCTCTACATATTGCATTGGATGGGAAAATTGAATGAAGAGAAGTGTAGCCTGGTGGCATTGCCACAAAATTCTGATAATGGCTATGTGCCAACCTAAATATGGCTTTGTGCCATCGTGATTATAATACCGTATATGATGCTCTGGTGGCTCAGCCACAAATATTATGATAAATGGCAATTTGCCTGCATTTTGGTGTGATTGGCGGGGTGGGTTGACTTGATCCCCACAGGTGTGATGGTTGGTACGGGGGTGTGATGGATGGGTGAGTTAGGTTACATACATTGCACATATATATATTCTGTTATGTAAATGAGTTTCAGAAGATTATGCTACATGGGCTCTGGCCCAAGTTATTGCTAAATGGGTTTAGACCCAGTGGATGACGGTAAGGAGATTATGCACTGAGTTCTTGTAACTCACTCCCCTTCTTTCTTAATTCTTGTAGGTAATACTCAGTGAAGTGGACTTGGGCCATGGATGACTCGATGGAGGTCATACTTCAGAAATGGTGTTTTGAACTTTAAATTCTTCTCCGTTTATTTTAATCTTTTACTATATGGGTTTTAAAGTTGTAATAAGGCCTCTGGGATAAACTTTAATTTGCTTTATGTAACAGTTCGATTTAGGGCCTAGTTAGAATAGTGGTGCGAGACCATGAAACCGAGATGAAATTATGAGTTTTAAGGTTTATGTCATGTGTGCATGTTAGTATGAAGGTTTCATGAAGCAATTTCGCTAAATTGTGATTGAATGGTCCAAAAGGACTAAATTGTAAAAGTAGCAAAATATGAATTTCTAGAAGCTTTTTGTATGAAATAGCTTTAGAATAATAATTATGAACCCCTAGATAGCAATTTTCCCAAAATTTAATTTTTGGACAAAATTGGTCATGAGATAGTTTTATGGAAATTTTTAAAAAGAGGGGCATTTTGGTTATTTGCCTAATAAATGATTAAAATGGGAAAAAGATGACAAAAATCCATTCATCTTCTTCCCCAAGCTGCTGAAAATTCCAATAGCCATTGTTAGGGCTCTTTCAATTTTCCAAGCTTGCTAGTAAGTGCTCCTAAGCCCGGTTTTTGAATTTTTCGTATTTTTGAAGTCCTAGTAGCATGAGTAAGCTATTTTTAGCTATTTGATGAGCTATAATGGATGTTCAAAAATGTGGTCATGTATGACATGCATGTATTTTGATGTTCTATGGAATATTATGAAAGCTTGATGTAGTAGAAACATATTTTGTTAAGTAATTTTCCATGAAAATGAATGTAGGGACTTGATTGTGAAAATCTTAAGTTTGGTCATACATGTGTGATTTTGTGAGAATTGATGATTGGTATAGTTGAGATTATTAATCAGATAAGCATGTAGTTTAAGAAAGTTGTATAAAAATCATTTTACGAGCCTAGAGGCAAAAGTGCAAATATGAGAAAGTATAGGGGCAAAATAGTAATTTTTCTAAAGAATGAGTTATGAGTCAATTTAGTCAATATGATTATTAAATGGTCTATTTATGATTATAAATCAAGAAAAATGAAGCCCGGATCGAAGCCGAGGCAAGAACAAAGTCGAGGACTAAATTACATATCTACATACATTTTGTATATTGAAGTAAGTTTGTATGATTTCTAAGCTTTGTGATTTCTATAATTGAATTGCTTAGTATAATTTACATTGTTATCATGGAATGCTTAATGTTTGTTAAATAAAGAAATCAATGTGATTAAGTATGAACAAGTTATCATGTAAGTCCAAGGACCCAAGCTTGGCATTGAACAAGTTATCATGTAAGTCCAAGGACCCAAGCTTGGCATTGAACAAGTTATCATGTAAGTCCAAGGACCCAAGCTTGGCATTGAATAAGTTATCATATAAGTCCAAGGTAAGCTTGGCATTGATTCAAGAAGAGATATATCATGTAAGACCGTATCTAGGATATGGATTTGGCATTAAGTTACATGGGATGAGATTTAGTATCCTCGATTATTCGCAGAAATTCATCGAGTAAATGAGTAAAGTTAGAATGAGATAACAAGAAAGCTAAGTAAGCAAAGATATTACCAAGTTGAAATTGAGTATTATTTATGTTATGAATGATGGATTAGAGATCATGATTATTAAATTAAAGTATGTTGATTAATGTGATCAAGTGATACAGACACCATGTGTACCTCACAAGTATGAGGATAGTAAGTGTCATGAGACATGTGAGAATCAGTATGAGTAAGTAAGCTTTAAAGCTGAAATTATGATACCATTGTTATGTCAAATGGTTTATATTAAGCAAGTTTATTAATCTGTGTTTACATGCAAACTTACTAAGCTAAATGCTTACGTCTTTAATCCTTTCTTTCTATGTAGTCCCGCCAAGCTAACTTGTGGATCATTGGAGTTAGAGCTCGTAGCACATATCAATTCTTATTTTGGTATAGCCAAGTTATTTTACTAAGTATGGCATGTATAGGATGTATTCATTTTGAGAACATATTTTAAGAAGGGCCATTGTATAGGTTATCAAACCATTATTCTTTTGTATATGGCTAAGTGGTTAGCAAAAAGTTGGTTATATGTATGTTGCTGTATTCAATGAAGCATGTTGTATAGTTGAAATGTATTGGTTTGATTTTGATTTCCAGGTGGTAAATGGCTTGGTAAATAGCCTCTAAGTGCTCACACAGTTAGACACACGGGCGTGTGTCTAGGCCGTGTGAACCCTACACCTTATTATTATTAATCATGATAGGCCATGGTACAACCCCACGCAGTGTGTATGAGCCGTGTAGAATACATGGTTTGAACATGGGCGTGTGCCCATGCCGTGTGGATCAAGTCAGTATATCAAGGTTTATCACATGGTTTAAGCCCACGGGCGTGTTCAGGCCATGTGAAAATAGTCAGTAGCTCCCCACGGTTGATAACATGGGCGTGTCTCAAGCCACATGGGCGTGTGACCCCTACTTTAAAGAAAGATTTCGATTAAGTTCTGAAAGTTTTTAGATATGTGCTTAAGGCCTCATAGGCCCATATAATGTATGATTAGACTAATATAGAGAAGTTTTTAAGTCAGAACGAAATTTGACAGCCCATAAGTGTATGTTTTAATGAGTTCAAGCATGGTAATATCTCTTATCCAGTCCTAGCCTCAAGCTTGGGTATGGAGTGCTACATTTAGTGGTATTAGAGCCACGATTTAGTCGGTTCTAAGACTAACGTAGCTTTAGCATGAGTCTAGCTATACATGCCATACATAAGAATGTTTTAATAATGATAGTATGACGACTCTTGACTATTTAAATTATGTTTATACATATAGTAAATGGATCCCGAAGAAGTTATGGTGGATGATGTAGAAAGTAACGTGCCGACTCCCGCAGATGGGACGGTGCCAAACGAGAATGAGAATAGACCCATTATGGTGAGTCAAGAAGGAGGAGAAGAGGCTAGAGAAGCTTTCCTCCATATGATGAATGCCTGCTCCAATAGCCCCTAAAGTAGTGGAGGTGGTAAGAGGAGATAAACCTCCAATTGATAGGATCAGGAAACTTAGGGCAGAAGAATTCTGGGCTAGAAAAGATGATGATCTAGAAAGAACTGAATTCTGGTTAGAAAATACCATCGTATATTTAATAAGTCATCATGCACCCTCAAGAATGCATGAAGTGTGTAATCTCTCTTAAGAGACTCGCTACTAATGGTAGAACACCCTTGTATCGGTAGTACCGAGGGAAAAGGGTTACATGGGAATTCTTCCAATAAGAGTTCAAGAAAAAGTATATCAGCCAAAGATTTGTAGACCAGAATAGGAAGGAATTTCTAGATCTGAAGCAAGGCAAGATGTCAGTAACTGATTATGAGAGAGAGTTTGTACGACTCAGCAAATAAGCTCGTGAATGTGTATCCACTGAGGCCATTATGAGTAAAAGCTTTGAAGATGGATTAAATGAGGACATCAAGTTGTTTGTTGCTGTCCTAGAATTAAAGGAATTTGTTGCGCTAGTAGAAAAGGCTTGTAAAGCCGAAGAACTAGTAAAAGAGAAGAAGAAGTCTGAAATTGAGTCTCGTGACTCTAGAAAGAGACAGTGGAATAAGTCATTCCAATCTTCATCCAAAAAGTCAAGAGATTTCCCTACCCAATCGGCTACTTCCATTGGGCTTTCAAGGAAAGACAAGAGTAAACAGTATTCAGGGAATAAAGCACAAACTACTTCAGTTGCAAGTGTTGAGAATATTAGATCTGACAGACCTGAATGCCCATAGTGTGGCAGACGTCACCTCGGAGAATACCGAGCACATGAAAATGCATGCTTTAGATGTGGTTCTAAAGACCACTATATAAAAGATTGTCCAGAGATGATGAGAGAAGAAAGAGCTCAGAACCCGAGATTTGGGAGTATGGTCAGAGGCAGATCGCAGAGGAACCCGAGAAGTGGGGCAAGTGGAAGAGGTAACCCTATAGAACAGGCTGCGAGATCTGAGGGTAGAGCGCCTGCAAGGACTTATACCATTCGCACTCACGAAGAGGCATTTTCCCATGATGTTATTACAGGTACTTTTTCTCTTCATGATGTTAAAGTTATTGCTTTAATAGATCCCGGATCCACACACTCTTACATTTGCATGAAATTAGTATCAAGTTTGAGTATGCCTATAGATTCTACAGAATTTATGATTAAAGTGTCTAATCCTTTAGGTAAGAGTGTGTTAGTTGATAAAGTTTGTAAAGATTGTCCATTAATGATTAGAGGTCATTGCTTTAAAGCAAATCTTATGTTGCTACCATTTGATGAGTTCAACCTCATTCTTGGCATGGACTTGTTGACTACCCATGATGTAATAGTTAATTGTGGGGAGAAATATATTTAAATGAGATGTGAGGATGGGGATACTCTTCATGTAGAATCAGATGAACAAGGTAGATCACCGACAATGATTTCTCTTATGACGGTACAGAAATATATAAGAAAAGGGTATGAAGCATATCTGGCCTATGTGATGAATGATAGAGGAACAGAACTGAAGATTGAGTCAGTACCAATAGTACATGATTACGTGGATATTTTTCCCAAGGAATTACCAGGACAACCACCAGTTAGAGAGGTTGAGTTCAATATTGAGCTAACTCCCGGTACTGTACCGATATACATTACTCCTTATAGAATGGCTCCAACAGAGTTAAAAGAGCTAAAGTCACAGTTACAAGAGTTAACAAACAAAGGCTTTGCAAGATCAAGTTATTCACCATGGGGTGCTCCGGTTTTATTTGTGAAAAAGAAAGATGGCACCATGAGATTGTGCATAGATTACCGTCAACTTAATAAAGTGACAGTAAAGAACAAGTACCCATTGCCTAGGATCGATGATTTGTTTGATCAATTGAAAGGAGCCACTTTGTTTACCAAAATAGACTTGAGATCAGAGTACTATCAGTTTAGAGTGAAGGATTCAGATGTATCCAAGACCACCTTTCGAACGAGGTATGGGCATTATAAATTTTCAGTCATGCCCCTTGGGTTGACCAATGCTCCCGCGGTATTCATGGATTTAATAAACCGCATATTTAGACCATACCCCACAAGTTTGTAGTCATTTTTATTGACGACATACTGGATTTATTCCTGAGATGAGAATGATCATGTTGAACATTTACGGACAGTTCTACAGATTCTTCGAGAAAATCAGTTATATGATAAATTCAGTAAAAGCGAATTTTGGCTCAAGGAAGTAAGATTTCTTGGACATATTGTCTCGAAAGATAGAGTCTGAGTAGATCCAAATAAGATCTCGACCATAATGGATTGGAAGCCATCGAAGAACATCTCTGAGATTAGAAGTTTTCTAGGCCTAGCGGCTATTATAGACGATTTGTCAAGGGGTTTTCCATGATTGCAACCCCGATGAATAAACTATTATAGAAGAATGTGAAGTTTGAATGGTCAGAACGATGCCAACAAAGTTTTGAGAAGTTAAAAGCAATGTTGACAGAAGCTCCAGTTTTAGTACAACTTGAGTCAGGGAAAGAATTTGTGATTTACAGCGATGCATCCTTAAACGGATTAGGCTGTGTATCATGCAAGAAGACAAGGTGATTACTTATGCCTCAAGACAGTTGAAACCTCATGAGAAGAATTATCAAACGCATGATGTAGAATTAGCTACCATAGTCTTCGCTTTGAAGATTTAGAGACACCATTTATATGATGAAAGATGTCAAATTTTTACTGATCATAAAAGTTTGAAGTACTTGATGACGCAGAAAGAGTTGAACTTAAGGCAACGGAGATGGTTAGAGTTGATAAAAGACTATGAGTTGGTCATTGACTACCACCCAGGAAGGGCGAATGTAGTCACCGATGCTTTGAGCAGAAAGTCCCTTTTTGCATTAAGGGCATTGAATTCCAAGATATCTTTATCCGACGATGGTTCTATTATAGCCAAGTTGAGAGCTAGATCAATGTTTTTTCACGAGATCTTGGAAGCTCAGAAAGAAGATAGTGAATTGCAAGTCAAGAGAGCTCAGTGAATCTGACTTTCAGATTAATTCTGATGGATACTTAATGTTTAGAGATAGAGTTTGTATACCGAGAAAAGAGGAGTTGATTTAGAGAATTTTGTATGAAGCACATAACGAATGTTTGTCTATACATCCAGGAAGTACTAAGATGTATAATGATTTAAAGCAACAGTATTGGTGGCCGAAAATGAAGAAAGATATTTCAGAATTTGTTTTCAAATGCATGATTTGCTAGCAAGTAAAGGCTAAACACCAAGTACCTTCGGGTTTACTTCAGCCCATTTTGATTCTCGAGTCGAAATGGGACCGTATCACCATGAATTTTGTAACGGGGTTACCGTTGTCACCAAGCAAGAAGGATGCTATATGGGTTGTAGTTGATAGACTTACGAAGTCAGCCCATTTCATACCCGTATGATGGATTACTCCCTCGAAAAATTGACAAACTTGTATGTTTCAGAAATAGTAAGGCTTCACGGAGTTCCCTTATCGATTAGATCAGATAGAGATCCTAGATTCACATCCAGATTTTGGAAGAGGCTGCAAGAAGCCTTAGGTACAAGATTGAATTTTAGCACAGCTTTTCATCCTCAAACTGATGGTCAGTGTAACACCTCTTACCCGAGACCGTTGCCGGAGTCGAGCACGAGGCATTACTAGACTTAACTTACTAGATTAGGGCATAAAAATTGAAACTGTCCATCTATGTCATGTTCACTAAATTAACTATAAATTGAGTTACAAAACTCAAAATATAGATCCATAAATTTTCCTTGAAACTAGACTCATATATCTTCTTACTATAGTTTTTCCAGAATTTTGGTGTGACCAATTAGTACAGTTTATTAGTTAAAGTCTCCCTGTTACACGCTTAAGCTTCGACCTCTCTTCACTAAAAATCAATTATCTCATAATATTCAATTCTTTTTCCTACACCTTTTTTTATATAAAATAGACTCAATAAGATTTAATTATAAATCTCATGCACAACCTAATTCCATTTCTACTATTTTAGGCAATTTTTCAAAATCACGCCATCAAGGTCATCCAAACTGTTCCCTGCATATAATTACATAATTTCTTAAAATAACTATCAACTAGGCATTACATAACATCCAAAACATGTTTTTAATTAACCATTTTAATAGCTAATCATTACCAAACATTTACAAGCCAATATTAAGCCATATCATAAGGTCATACACACAAAATGGCTAAGTCCCTATACATGCCATAACTTAAAACATTTGAGTCACAAAATACCAATATAATCCTTTGATAGTGTGTAACGATCTCCGTCGTCCTTACGATCCCTGAGTTGGCTTGTAAAACTATGAAAAGAAAGAAAGGAATAGGAGTAAGCGTTAAGCTTAGTAAGTTTGCATGTAAATAAATAACAATATTCTTAATGCATTATCATATTCTTTTCTTATCAAAATTATTTAAGCCTTTAACTTAATATACTTAAGTCTTAAATTCTTACCTATACCTTTTTAGCTTGAACTTATCTTACCTTTCCTTTGGTATACTCTTTAAATTTTCCCGTTGAACCACTTAGAATACTAAGGATACGCGGGTACCTTTCCTTGTGAAACTTAACCATTGCCATGTCTTGACATGGTCTTACGTGGTATCCTTGCCTTATGAACTCACCAATGCCATGCCTTGGCATGGTCTTACATGGGACCTTTGCCTTATAAATTCACCAATGCCATGCCTTGGCATGGTTTTACATGGGACCTTTTCCTTATAGTAACTTATCAATGCCATGCCTTGGCATGGTCTTACATGATTTCCTTAAACCCTAATGTCATGACATTTGTATCCTACACATTCCTAAAGTTCAACCGAAACTTTTTGAGATTGTTTCTCTGTCAATTCATACTTTGAGTCTTTTAATAATAAATTTATAGAATAAATATGTAAATGCTGGAATTTAATAATATTAAATGTAAAATAATAGAATATTACATTTATTTACCGCAAACTTACCTCGAAACAAAATACGATAAACTATATCGATTTAGTCCACTATCTTTTTCTTTTCCCGATCTAACTCCGGATTTCATTCTTCTTGATCTATAATAGAAAATTTAGCTTATTTAATACTCACATTATCAAAATAGTCCTTAAGTCTAATTTTGTAAAATTATAATTTTGCCCCTAAACTTTTAATATTTACATATTTTCCCCAAAGCTCAAAAATTATACTTTATCCCTTATTATTATGTTTTATGACATGATGATCATTTTTTCCCTTCTATGACAACATCAAATTCTCACTCTAACATGTACTTATGAACATTAGGTATTTTTACCGATTAAGCGTTTTACTCGTTTTCACTTAAAATCACTTAGCAAAAGTTGTTTAACATAATTTCAGACTTCATATTCTATCATAAAACATCAAAATAAACACATTTTACCTATGGATATTTTTCCAAATATGAACCCTAGCATGAATTATTGATAGAAAAGATAAACCGAAGCTACGGGGCTTCAAAATGTAAAGAACATTAAAACGGGCTTGGAATCACTTACTATGGAGCTTGGAAGCTTGAAACAAACCCTAGCTATGGTGAACACTTGAAAATTCGGCCTAATGAAGAAGATGAATGTATTTTGCCATCTTTTTCCCTTTTTAATTTCTTTTTATTACCAAATGACTAAATTACCCTTCATTAAAAACTTTGGTTCTTTCTACCTATATATGTCCATTTTTGTCCATGAAAATATAATGGTCTAATTACCATTTAAGGACTCCTACTTCAAACCCCCATTTCAATCAAGTACTCTATAAATTAGAACCCCTATTTAGCAACTTTTGCAAACAAGTCCTAATAGGCAATTTAAGCATGAAATCAATAAAATTTCTTATCAATACTTTAACACATGTATTTAATCACTCGATAAATCATAATAACTAATTGTAATAAACTTTTATAGCTCAAATTCGTGGTTTCGCAACCACTGTTCCGTTTAGGCCCTATTTCAAATGTTACAGTCAGTCAGAGAGGTTAATTCAAGTACTCGAGGATATGCTCAGATGTTGTATTTTAGAATTTCAAGGTAGTTGGGAAAAATTTCTCCCATTGATAGAATTTGCCTATAATAATAGTTTTCAGTTGAGCTTAAAGATGGCGCCTTATGAGGCTCTATATGGGAGTAAATGCAGAACACCTTTGTTTTGGACTGAACTCAAGGAAAACCAAATTCACGGGGTCGATCTAGTTAAAGATGTAACACCCCAAACCCGGCCTATGCATTAAGCCCGGATTTTGGCATGCCACACAAATTAAATGTACATTCAAATCATTTAACAATGTAGAAATCAAATTCCAAAATGATTAAGGGAGTGACTTTATCGAAAAATCGAAGTTCATTGAAAACCATAATTAAAAACATAAGAATTTGTCATTTGATCTATAGAGTAGTAACTGATAAAAACTTTGGATTTATTTAGTCGAAATAATTCATCGAAAAGTTCTAAAAGAAATTCCTACGTTTCAATGATATTTAAGAAAAACCTTTATTTTATACGAGAGTTATAAAAAAAACATTTATAAAAACTAAACCAATCCTACTTAGGAAAACTAAAACACAATAAAATCCATCCACATAATAAAATCCATAATTAAAGAGGCCTTATTACATCGCCATAAAAATAGTACTTAATAAAAATTATTAAAGAAGTCTTAAAGTTTTATAAACCACCATTTGTAGTATAGCCTCCACACGAAGTCATCTCCGACCCAAGTCTCCATCAATTATTATTACCAGAGAGGGGTAAAAAAAATTGGGGTGAGTTACTTAGAACTCAGTATGTAACTCACTTACCATAGTCCACTAGGCCAAACCATCTAAGCATTTATTTGGGCCTAAGCCCATTTCAAATATAATAATTTAGCATGTATAAAATGAAAGTGATATGCAATTCCCAAAACCAAACCTAGATTTCCATCCGCTACACACCACCCATACCAACCAGCACACCTGTGGGGAGCTTTAGTCACCCACCCCGCCAACACACCAAAGTAGGCTTTAAGCCCAATATAATATTTGTGGCAACGGCCATTTAAATAATTGTGGTAGAACCACCGATCTAGATTTCGAGCAATGGCCATCGTGACAGAGTCACCTATCTAGAATTTTGGCATCAGGCCTTTCTTCTCTTCATCATTGATCCCAACCCATGCAATCATGTTTATGCATAACAAAATTATTTGTAAAAAAAAAAAAAAAACCATATTACAATTTATCAATTTTGGCCCATTAATAAAATAGCATTTTGGCCCATAAGATCACATATCACATATAACCCATTTATCAATTATCATAAATGGCCTAATTATCAAATATCACTTATGGCCCATTTATCGATTATCACATATGGTCCAAATTCTATCACAATATTCAAATATCATATGGCCCAAATATCACATATAGCCCAAATTGTCAAATATCACATATGGCCCAAATTGTCAAATATCACATATGGCTCAAATTGTTAAATATCACATATGGCCCAAATTGTCAAATATCACATATGGCCCAAATTGTCAAATATCACACATGGCCCAAATTGTCAAATATCACATATGTCCCACTTATCAAATATCACATATGGCCCACTTATCAAATATCACATATGGCCCACTTATCGAATATCACATATGGCCCACTTATCGCTTTTATCGAATTAGCTCGTTAAGGTCAATTTCGTAATTTTCATGATCTTAATACAATTTTCAAAATCTTATCTTTAAGATGATAATTATGTTATTCTTCCCGATTTCACTAACTTGTGATTTCATCCAACAATTTATACGATATAGTCATCTAACCCATGAGACACGGTGTGAGATTACACACCTGATTACGGTGAGAACTACACTCTCCCGCTCGTCGATATCTAACCACACATCACGAAGGATTAGAACACTAAAATTTAATATTAAACTATTCTAATATTAAGCGATCTAGATCTTACCCTCGGAATCTCGAACAACCACTATTTACGATTTCTCTCTGATCAAAGGTTCAGAACCACGAGTAAACAATGGTTCGGGGGTGCGTACGACTTCGAATAATTGATTTTCGCCGGATGAGGGTCCACAACCCAGTAGAAAGTCTCAGATTCTCGAAACAGTCCTTCTCTTGAATTTAGGGGGAATAATGGAACCACCCCTCTTCCGAACACTATTAACAACTCTTTTCGTCCCTATTTTGATTGTCTTCAAAGACAAGGAATTATTAGTCTGACCAATAAGTTATCGAAATTTCGACTAGAGGTTTTAAAGAGTGGGATTAACTTACCACAAATATCCTCGTTCCACAATATGATAATCGAGCGATAACGTCCCTAAAACGAAATCGATTAATAAACCATTTATAACCATATGTCGAGTAATAAGAAAATCCTTAATAGTCCCTTATCTTAACACCTTAAATCTAATTTCAATGATCTATGACGTTTATGAACACTTAAGATTTGGCCTTCTACTAAGTTTCGATTGATTAAAGTGTGAGTGGAAAGAAAAATGATTGAAAAGGAGATATGTGAGTTGTAGAAGATTCGGTTATGGAGGAAAAGTTAAAAGAAATGGTGCTTAGTAACATTCGGCCATGGTGAAGAATGAGAGAGAGGATGATGTTTGAGAGTCTTTCAAGAGAAGTAGAGAAGAAAAAGAATAGAAATGAAGGTTTGGATTTCGGTTCTCAAGAATAAAGGATGATCCAAAAGAGAACTTTGAATCAATGGACATTCGACAATGAGAGAAAAAGGAAGAAATGGTATTTGGTGTTTCTTGTATTTTCGGTCACAAAGAGGAGAGAAAGAAGATAATTTGGGAAGAAAGAACTCAAAACCGAAATGGTCAAAATGTGAAATGATTAAAGAAAAGCGAAGATGTTACCTATTGCTCAAAGTGCATTCGACTAAGGAGAGGAAAATGGAGAGAGAGATTTTGGAGAAAAGCACAAAAATGACCAAAAGAGAGATGTGCACAACTAGCTCCTATTCATCGAATGCCTTCAAAATTTCAGCCAACTCCTAGCGCCAAAAACCGTCCAAGTACATGGACATAAAGTCAAAGTTTTTGCCACACAAAACTTTCCAAAACATCTTCCTCAATATGTGCCTTGTGTTCCCCCTACATACCTTATTCAAATGATTCCTTTCCTAAGTTAACACTTGCCTTTTCCCATGGTCTTCTTGCCATAAAAAATTTAATCAAACTCATCTAATCCTTATCCATGACCGATACTTGCTAAGGAAAAGCAAAAAAATAAAAGCTTTCAAATTGCATGCTAGGAGATTCGAACCTCTCCCCTCAAGCAAACATACATGCGCCAACACCACCTTGCTACTAGCTCATCTTAAGCTAGTTTTTGTCACTTAAATCTACTTAAACCTCAAAGTCACTTGCTCCACTTCAATTAAATACTCCTTACTAAAATTTATTCTAATTTCGAATAGTTCTCAAGTCTTCTCAAGACTATACTAATCATGCAAAATTTAATTATACACAAGTTAAGCACCAAAACATGCATCATATCAATACTCAAATTTTAGGATGTTACAACTCTACCCTCCTTAAAGAAAATTTCGTCCTCAAAATTTACCTGGCTAAAAGAGATGAGGAAATTGTTGTCGAATTGCATCCTCAGGCTCCCAAGTATCTTCCTCCACTCCGTGATTACGCCATAAAACATTGACCAATGGTACGATCTTCTTTCTTAACACCTTAACATCTCGGTCTAAGATTTTCATTGGTTCCTCCTCGAAAGACAAATCTGGCCTTAATTCCACTTCTTCTACCGATACTATGTACGATGGATCCGATCTATAGCGTCTCAGCATTGAAATATGGAAAACACTATGAATCTGACTCAATTCCGGAGTTAAATCAAGTTGATAGGCCACTGGTCCTACAAGCTTCAACACACGGTACGGTCCAACGAACCTAGGGCTCAACTTGCCTTTCCTTCCTAATCTGAAAATCTTTTTCCACGGTGAAACTTTCAAAAAGGCCTGATCTCCCACCGCAAACTCAATATCTTTATGCTTCAGATCCGCGTACGACTTTTGTCTATCCGAAGCTTCCTTTAACCGCACTCGAATTACTTTTACTTTTTCTTCTCTCGGATATCGATTCAGACCCAACAACTGCTGTTCCCTAATTCAGTCCAACAAGTAGAGTACGACATCTACGACCATATAACGCTTCATAGGGTGCCATCTGAATACTGGATTGATAACTGTTGTTATACGCAAACTCTGCCAACGGTAGAAAATCCTCCCAACTACCTCTGAAGTCGATCACATAACCTCGTAACATGTCTTCCAAAATCTAGATTACTCTTTCCGACTGACCATCTGACTGAGGGTGAAATGCCGTACTGAAGTTTAACTTTGTACCCAGAGCCACAAGTAAAACTTTCCAAAATCGTGATGTAAACCTAGGATCCCTGTCCGATATGATAGACACTGGTACCCCATGTAACCTCCCGATTTCAGATACATATAGTTTAGCCAACTTCTGCTATGAGTAATCCGTACGAACTAGTAGAAAATGAGCAGTCTTCGTTAATCGATCTACTACCACCCAGATAGAATCTTTCTTAGTAGGTGTTAAGGGTAACCCATTAACAAAATCCATCGTTATCCGCTCCCATTTCCATAATGGAATCTTTACTGGTTGCAACAATCTCGACGGTAATTGATGTTCTGCCTTTACTTGTTGACAAGTCAAACACTTTCCCACAAAATCAGTAATCTCCCGCTTTAACTTTGGCCACCAATACTGTTCACGGAGATCCCGATACATCTTATTTTCTCTAGGGTACATAGCATAAGGGCTACTATGCGCCTCTAGAAGAATCATTTGCCTCAAATCCGAATCCTCAAGCATACAAACCCTTCCACAAAACACAGTACACCATTTTTGTTCAAACTAAAATCTCCTATTACACCACTTTCAGCTTGTTGTATTAAAGGACCCAACTTTTCATCTGATAATTGCTTTTCTTTGATTTGTTCTAAGCACAGAGGCTTCACCTGAAGTTTCGCTAGCAAACTGTCATCCTCATACAAACTGAGATGAGCAAACATTGCTCTTAACTCATATACAACCTTATGACTCAACGCATCTGCCACAACATTAGCCTTTCCAGGATGATACTCGATTGAGAAATCATAATCCTTTAACAACTCCACCCATCTCCGTTGTCTTAAATTCAACTCCTTTTGGGTAAGGAGATACTTAAGACTCTTATGGTTTGTATAAATAATTGACTTCTCACCGTAGAGATAATGCCTCCAAACCTTTAATGCAAACACCACTGCAGCCAACTCCAAATCATGTGTAGGATAATTGACTTCATGCGGCCTCAACTGTCTAGAAGCATAAGCTACCACTTTTCCACTTTGCATCAGTACACATCCTAAACCCGTGTGTGACGATCACAAGAAATGGTAAACTCTTTTGGCCTCTGGTTGAATCAAGATCTTGGCGCCTGTTAGAATCTTCTTCGCCTCAAACTTTCTTGTTGTTTATCGATCCATACATATGGTACTTCCTTCCGCAATGACTTAGTTAGGTGCAAGAATCAAAGAAAACCCCTCAACAAAGCGTCTATAATAACCAGCCAAACCCAAGAAACTCCGAATCTCAGCTACTGACTTTGGCGGTTTCCAATCCAACACAGCTTCTACCTTTCGAGGATCAACTCTTATTCCTTCAACTGACACTACATGACCCAAGAAAGTCACTTCCTTCAACCAAAATTCACACTTACTAAATTTGGCATATAGTTGCTTATCTCGCAAAATTTGCAACACAGTGCGCAAATGAGAGTCATGCTCTTCTTCATTCCTCGAATATACCAAGATGTCATCTATGAAAACTACTACAAACCGGTCTAAATAGGGCTGAAAGACTCGGTTCATCATGTCCATAAATGCAGCTGGTGCATTAGTCAAACCAAATGGCATCACTAAAAACTCATAATGTCCATAATGAGTTCGAAATGCCATCTTATGAATATTTGCCTCTTTCACCTTGAGTTGATGATAACCCGATCTCAAATCAATCTTGGAGAAGACTAAAGCTCCTCTTAATTGATCAAACAGGTCATCGATTCTCGGTAATGGATACCTATTCTTGATCATCAATTTATTCAATTGCCTATAATCAATGCACATACGCATCGACCCATCCTTCTTCTTGACAAACAAAACCGGTGCTCCCCACGAAGACGCACTTGGTCGAATAAATCCACGATCTAGTAGTTCTTGAATTTGAGCTTTAAGCTCCACTAACTCCTTTGGTGCCATTCTATAAGGAGCAATGGACATTGGAGTAGTTCCGGGCAAAAGCTCAATACCAAATTCTACTTCCCGATCTAGAGGTAGACCCAAAAGTTCTTCGAAAAAGACATCTGGAAATTTTTTCACTGTTTTCACAACTTCTACTGATAAATCCTTGGCATCCAAAGCACTGATGAATGCTAGGAATGCTCTATTCCCTTTCCGCACCAACTTTTCTACCTTCAAAGTAGATACCACATTTGCCAAAAAGTTTCTTCGCTCGCCTATCATGATTATCTCCTTATCATCCACAGTCCTAATTGACATCTGCTTTTCAGTATAATACAATTGCGCCCGATGCTTCACTAACCAATCCATGCCCAAAATAAGATCAAACTCACCGAAAGGTAATTTCATCAAGTCCGCTAGAATTACCTCTCTTTGAATCTCTAAGAGCACATCTTTAAATAATTTATTCACTATTATCGATTATCCTAAAGGACTAATTACCATCATCTCTCTATCGGTAATCTCAGATCTAATATTTAGTTTTCAGATATAGCACTAACAACATACGAGTGGGTAGATCCGATATCTATCAAAGTAGTAACAGGTACATCAGAAATGAAGAACGTACCAGTTATCACATCAGGTGCATCACCGTCTTCACGATGCCTGACAGCATAGACCAATCCTGACTATCTTGCCTCCGTGTTACCTCAACACCATTACCTTGACCGGTGCACCTTGTCCACGTCTCATAACATTACCACCACGACCGGTCCACGACCTCTTGGTGGTCACCGAAAGTACCTCTAATGGGTGAGCCTCGTGTTTACGAGCTTCTGGTCGTTTCAGTCCATCGAGGACAATTCTTAAACTGATGATCCTTGGATCCACATTTAAAACAGGCTCCAATTTTCTTCCAACATTCTCCGGATGTCGTCTTCCACAGTCGGCACATTCTCGGATCTGATTGGTAGTTACAGGTGCCCTAACTTGAACTGGCTCATCATTCTGTGGCCTCTTTTGAAACCTTTTAGAAGAACCAGAATACTTAAAATCCCTCTTGCCTCTTACTTTTTCCCGATTCTAGCATTTTGAATTCTTAGCCTCTTCGACTATCTTAGCTTTCTCTACAAGCGAGGTAAAAGTCCGTACTTGTTGTGGGGCTATCAAGACTCAAGAACTCATCATTCATCCATCCTCAAAGCGTACACGGTGCTCATGATTAGTCTGTACTATAGTAGAAGCATAATAACTCGAACGAAGAAATTCTGCCTCGTAGGCTGCCACAGCCTTACTTCCTTGAACCAAATTCAGGAATTCCTTCCTCCGGGCATCTACATAACTTGTCCCGACGTACTTCCCTTGGAAAGTAGCTTTAAAGAAATCCCAATTAACCAATGCAGCCTTGGTGCCTTCTCGAACAGTAAGCCACCATTGATACGTCTCGTCTCTTAGCAAAGATACAGCTCCTCTCAGTTTCTGCTCGACGGTGCACTCCAAATCATCCATAATTCGTTCTACAGCCTCAAGCCAATATTCTGCTACATTCGGAGCTACACTAGAGACACCTCTAAAACTTCTGCACCACTAGACTTGAGTCGTTCTGAAATTGATCCGCGAGCTATTGGCCCAGTTCTGGCTCTAGCTACTCTTTCTAAGACTCGCAACATTGCTTGAGTCAAAGCATTATCCTCATTGGCATGATCATGAGATCCAGTTTTGCTCTCAAATGATGCAGGTGCATCCATTTTCGATATATGACCCGGTGTTTCAGACGCATCACCTCGTCCTCTGCCACGGCCACGTCTACCGCGTCCACGACCATGTCTTCTAGTACTCATATTGACTAATTCACTTTTAATCTGATTACAAGTTTTATGAATCAGAATATTATTTTAGTGTTTATTAACGATATTTTATGATATATAAGAGATAAGGTTGTTTTCGTAATCACATCCTATAGTCTCGATCTCTATCATTTTCAACACCTAAAACTAGAAGTTCTAGAGTGTTCCTAAGGTCTCATCACAATAATAAATATTTAATAAACAAATACTTACTTGACTTGGTGTCGGATGCTCATGGTGCCATACTACCTTTAAAATGTAAAGTCTAGAAATTTAAATAGTTTTTAAACAAAAATCATTGTTGAACCCAAACCACAGTCGAGTTTTGAAATTGGGCTCTGATACCATAAAATGTAACACCCTAAACCCGACCTATGCATTAAGCCCGGATTTTAGCATGCCACACAAATTAAACGTACATTCAAATCATTTAACAATGTAGAAATCAAATTCCAAAATGATTAAGAGAGTGACTTTATCGAAAAATCGAAGTTCATTGAAAACCATAATTAAAAACATAAGAATTTGTCATTTGATCTATAGAGTAGTAATTGATAAAAACTTTGAATTTATTTAGTGAAATATTTCATCAAAAAGTTTTAAAAGAAATTCCTACGTTTCAATGATATTTAAGAAAAACCTTTATTTTATACGAGAGTTATAAAAAAAAACATTTATAAAAACTAAACCAATCCTACTTAGGAAAACTAAAACACAATAAAATCCATCCACATAATAAAATCCATAATTAAAGAGGCTTTATTACATCGCCATAAAAATAGTACTTAATAAAAATTATTAAAGAAGTCTTCAAGTTTTATAAACCACCATTTGTAGTATAGCCTCCACACGAAGTCATCTCCGACCGAAGTCTCCATCAATTATTATTACCTGAGAGGGGTAAAAAAAATTAGGGTGAGTTACTTAGAACTCAGTGTGTAACTCACTTACCATAGTCCACTGGGCCAAACCATCTAAGCATTTATTTGGGCCTAAGCCCATTTTAAATATAATAATTTAGCATGTATAAAATGCAAGTGATATGCAATTCCCAAAACCAAACCTAGATTTCCATCCACTACACACCACTCGTACCAACCAGCACAATTGTGGGGAGCTTTAGTCACTCACCCCGCCAACACACCAAAGTAGGCTTTAAGCCCAATATAATATTTGTGGCAACGACCATTTAAATAATTGTGGTAGAACCACCGATCTAGATTTCGGGCAATGGCCATCGTGGCAGAGTCACCTATCTAGAATTTTGGCATTAGGCCTTTCTTCTCTTCATCATTGATCCCAACCCATGCAATCATGTTTATGCATAACAAAATTATTTGTAAAAAAAAAAACCATTTTACAATTTATCAATTTTGGCCCATTAATCAAAATAGCATTTTGGCCCATAAAATCACATATCACATATAACCCATTTATCAATTATCATAAATGGCCCAATTATCAAATGTTACTTATGGCCCATTTATCGATTATCACTTATGGCCCAAATTCTCAAATATCACATATGGCCCAAATTCTCAAATATCACATATGGCCCAAATTGTCAAATATGACATATGGCCCAAATTGTCAAATATCACTGTACAAGCCCAATTCTGCCCAGGCCCAGACCCAAAATTAACCCCATTTTACAAACACTAAAAACCCAAATAAAACCCAAACTGTTACCCAAAATCAAGAGCCCAAAACGATTAAACCCAAACTAACTAAGCCCGATTAGCCCATACCCCAAATTAACCCTAATCAAAAAAGTGCAAAACAGGAGCCCTAGGTTCGCCTCACCTAGGACCACTTGCCAGTCTTCTGACCCTTGACTGTTCGACTTCTGACTTCTGACCAGGAGTCACGTCCACCGCCACAGCACCACCACCGCCTCGTCACATCTCCACCGCCCACACCACTTGCACCTGCATTAAAACAAGAATAGACAGAAAGTAGCATTGTAAATGGCTATATAAGCCGAATGAAATACCAGTGTAGGTCTCTTCTTTTTTTTTCGATCAAGTAAAAAAGGACAGATATTCAAACAAAAATAGATTTGCAAATACAAAAACAGAGGCGAACATAAAACTAGTGAGATTCGAACACCAAAGGACAGATTTAAACACCGAAACAAAGACCGAAAAGGTGACTTTTTTACTTTTAAATTTTTATTTTTCGCTAATACAAATCTTTCATTCACGCAAAAATACCAAAATACATAATCTGGTAAAGCATAAAATAAAAAAAGAGAAAAACATACATTACTTAATTTTCTACCACCATGCGCGTGTGGTGGTTTCGCTCGGCGTCGACGACGGCAATGACCGTCGAATCCCACCGACTTTCCCCATGAGAGAAAAAAGGAGAGAAAGGAAATGTTTTTTTTAACTCTCTGCACAGCTGATTTTTTTCAGAATTTTGGGCCTTTTATAGCCACCTGAAACGACGTCGTTTTGGGGTTGGCCCTAACGCCCAAAACGACGTCGTTTCGCCCCTATAACCCGCGCGTTGACCGACCCGACTGAAGGATCCGCGTGTTTTCTCTGAGTGGGCTAATTTCCCACTTGGTCCTTCCGCTTTTTTAGGGATTCAAAATCAGGTTTTTTGGTATTTTAATTGGACCTCAAAATTTTACGTATTTTTCAAATCGGTCCTCCTTCAGTCACGTGTCTTAGAGGGATGGGCTATTGCCCATTTTGGTCCCTGATGTTGGCTACGATCTCGAATAAGTCCTCTCCTTTTATTTTATTACAAATTTTCCCTAACAACTTGTTTTCAATACTATTTTGGTCCTTCTTCGATTATGATTAAATCAACCATTTTAACATTATTATTATTATTATTATATTATTATTATTATTATTTTATTGTATTTAGTATTGTTGATACTATATTGTATTTACCATTATTATATTTATTTAATATTATGATTACTATTATTATATTTATCACTTTATTCAATTATTAATTTACTTTATTTTATCTTACTTACTTATTTATTTTTCATATATATATATATATATTATTATTATTTCCATTATCATTATTATTTGGTTTTTATATATATTTATGTAATTTAAGTTGTTTTATTATTATTATTATTATAATAATTATCATTATTATTATTATTGTTATAAGTATTTTTATTTTTATTTACTATATTTGCACCTATATTTGTTTTCTCAGTTAAACAAAACACCTTTTGTAAAATCATCATGTTGCACCTAAAAGATTTTAAAATAAGGTAATGTTTTGTATTTAGAAATTCGGGAAATAGTGCCCTAACGTCTTTGGGTTGCGATTTTCCGCTTAACTAAATAACTTAACATCCTTTTTACGAAGTTTCGCGAATCACGAGACGACTTTGATTACGAGATTAAAACATCGTGTCCTAACGGATGTGATGTTTATATCTTTTCGGGACAAAGAAATTTCAAGTTTTGACTCGAGCCTCTTCTTTAAATTAATACGATACGATACATTTTGTAAAATTGCTACACTCCATTTATGTGTTTTAAAATAAAGGCAATGTTCGTATTTAAGAATTCGGGAATAGTGCCCTAACGTCTTCGGGTTGCGATTTTCGCTTGACTAAATAACTAAACATCCTTTTGATAAACTTCGTAAAATCATGAGATAGCTTTGATTACGAAGGTGTAGAATATCATGTCCTAACGTCTTGGATGTGATGTTTGTACCTCTCTAACAAAGAAATCTCAAATATCCTAATACCTTTTAAAGGATCCGTATTTTAAAACCTTTTCAAACTTCCGACATTAAGACACTAATTAATCATTTTGGTACCAATTTTGGGCGACGAGGGTGCTAACCCTTCCTCGTGTGTAATCGACTCCGAACTCATTTTCGGATTTCAGACCAAAATCGTTGTTTTGATAAATCAAACTGCTTATTAAAAACAACCATTTTACGAGGTGACCCGATCACACCTCAACAAAAAAGGATTGGTAGCGACTCCCCATTTTATTCTCATTTTCAAAACCAAAGTCGAACCCCATTTTTATTTTCAAAAAAATGGTTTCGACAGCTTGGCGACTCCGCTGGGGACGATTTAGAAAGTCAAGCCATAAATTGATTATTCTCTGTCTTTTGTCAGAAATTTGAAAGTTAGATTTGAGAATTACGATCCTTTTATTGCATGTTATTTTAATTTCGGCATTGCATTGCATGACCGTTGTGGTCGCACCTTTAAGTGGGAGTGAGAAACTTCGTGAGGTCTTCACCTCCGCGGTGATAGTGGATCACTTTGGGATACATCCGTATTTATGTCTTCGTGAGATTTTCATCTCAGTGCAGCCATAGGGAAATGTATTCCCTCGAATCGAACTCGATCTATATGAGCCTATAATGGGTGAGGATCGAGGAATCTGCTGGTTCGGGTACCCTTCTTTAGAACTGAACCTCATATAGTAAGCCCTAAGAACCCACCCTAGGTAGAGCCATGCCAAACCCTAGTGGTTACCAGATTAGGTATTTTTATTCTTTGCTTGCTATGTATGAAATACTGATTTGCTTCATTTTTATTTTTACATGGCATCTTCATAAAAAAAAGGTGTTGATTCACATTCAATTGCTAAATAGATAGCTTGTCATGGAAAGGGGGTTTCTTGATAGAGTGGAGGACAATGCGGCCGTCCGAATATGGGTCGAGACAGTGCAACAAGAAAAAGGTGATAGTCTTATAGAAGGCACATGTCAGAATTATGGGTCTTTACACGTATCGTTGTAACTCAAAATAATCTTCAAGAGATGAAAGAGATATGGAGTCAATGGGACGACGAGATCAAGCAACTATTCTCTTGTCATTACGGTGATCTACCTTATCTCGCCGACATCAAGGTAGACCAAAGACTTATTCGAGCTATAGCCCAATTTTGGAATCTCGCTTATAGTTGTTTTACTTTCGAAAGCGGATCTGGTGCCTACTATAGAAGAATACACGCTTTACTCGTTGCCCAAAAATTCAAACCGACAAAGTTTATGCAAGACACATTAATGTCCTTACCTTCTTAAAAAGTCGATGAATATTACGGAATGAGCGAGCAAAGGGTCGCAATGGATAAAACAAAAAGAGATTGTAAGTGCATCCCTTGGAGAAATTTAAGGGACTTGATCATAGCGCATCCTCGACGTGAAGAAAAGGGTTGACATTTTGCCTTGAGCATTTATGGATGATTATTTTCCCTAAAGCTCTAGGGCATGTAGACGAGGCGGTCTCGATTTATTCGATGATTGATAGAAGAGTCACACCTGCTCCGCAATTCGGCGAAACTTTCAGTCCCTAAGCGCATGTCAAGAAAAGCGGCGAAGGAAGATTCACCGATTGTGCACAACTCTTACTAGCATGGTTCAATAGTCATTTTTGGAAAACGGAAAAGGCATCATGTCAAATCTTCTCCGAGGACTATTCCCCACTAAAAGAATTAGCAGCCACGCCAAGGCGAGACGATCTTACGTAAGAAAAATGGATGATGATTCGCAAAACCCGCAAGAAGAAGACGAGAATGGAAAGCTCCTTTAATGATTCCCGATGAGATCTTATACCGGTGTGGAGATTTTGAGGGTTCCTCTCATCGGGAGTATGGGAGTCGTCGGATATGCTCCTCTCCTCGTGTTGAGACAGTACAGATCGAGATAGTTTATACCTGCAACACAAGGTCTAATTCAGGATGCGAGTTTGAATATAAAGGAGACAATTGTAAGAAAAGAGTTCGTGAAATAGCGAGTGCTTGGAGTCGAACTCACATAATGAAAAGGTTTTCCACTAACCCAATGACAACCCCCGAATATGACCGATGGTGGAGTCAGAGAATCAACGACAATATCCCTACATCAGGCTAAAAAAACACCCGATCGGTGGAAGAGCACCTGCAGGTAATCCCGTCGAAGCTCGAAATCATCAAACAAGATTTTGAGAAAAAGAATGTGGAATTAGGGAAAAGGATAGAACAATTACAAGAAGAGAAAATGTAGTTAGGATTGGATGTTGACATTCAGAAGCTGGAAGCCGAAAAGCTAAGGAAAGGGAAAAATAAGGCTGAGGAAGATTTGGACAGTTTGAAAATAGACTATAAGAAGCTGCGAAGGTCAATGAAAATTACGGGATTAGGAAAAACATCAGAGAAATGGCGTCGAGAACTTAAAGAGAAAAACATAGAGCCACCAATGGGAAAGGGAACTCCGAGATACTCAAGTTCGAGAAGCTACTCTGAAAAGAAGTTTGGTAGAAACTCAGAACGAGAAAGAGGAATTAAAGGCTCGGGTGACAAAAATGGAAAGATCATTATATCAGTATCGTAGCCATAACTCTGTAGTCGAATTAAAGGCTAGTCTAAGTAAAATTGAAAAAATGAAAGCAAGAATCGAAGAGCTAGAATCTACTTTACATGGTTGTGAGTTACGGGTGGAGCTTCTTGAAGTCAATGAGGAACATTGGAAGCAACAACTTCATCACTCTCAGAATCAAGTCAGAGATCGGGATTACATTATGGGGGAAGCCGTGGCTCAAGTGCGAGAGGTGGCGGATCATTTACAAACCTTAG
Source organism: Gossypium rotundifolium (assembly GCA_025506655.1). Classification (NCBI taxonomy): domain Eukaryota; kingdom Viridiplantae; phylum Streptophyta; class Magnoliopsida; order Malvales; family Malvaceae; genus Gossypium; species Gossypium rotundifolium. The sequence continues at coordinate 18,635,899 of CP106733.1, read as the reverse complement.
CAGTCCGAGCTGATGTATTAAGTTTATTTTACGAATCAAAGTCAGAGCAAGGTCAAGAGTTAGCTGGGCTTCTTGAGGAAGTCAAGGCCTTAAGTATTAGGGCGAGGCCTTATATGTAATCCATTTTATGTAAAGAAACTTGTTTTCTAGAAAAGTTATTCTAAAAGGAAATTGAATCAGAATTAATGCCTTTTTTGCACACATTTCATGCATTAGCATTACATTTCATCATGTGTATTAAATCTCACAAAGGAACCTTAAATTACGACAGTGACCCTGGAACATCGCTACAATACACGAGGCAAAACAAAAATCATGGATCAGAGAATGGAAAGACTAGAACAAATGCAAAAGGAAATACAAGAGCAGATGCAAGAACGATTAATCAAGATACAACAGGACATGATAGAACGAATGCAAGAATCTCAGAGTAACATGATGAATCAGTTGGCACAGTTGTTGGCCAATGAACATGAGAAAGGAAAGGGCGTTGCTACTAGTTTGGGAAACGATAATGACGACCCTGTTTACCCTCTGGGTTTTACCCCGCCTAATACCCAAGTGCCACCGGAGGTGCATTCCCAAAGGATGCCTGTTACTATTAGACCACAATATCATGTTGGTACTGCGATACCAGCCTACCTCCCGACTGGTTCGGATACTAACCCAAGGGAAAGTCCGGCTAACCCTATGGTCCCCGATTTCGATAAACTGGTAGAAATAGACAAGGAAAAAATAGATTTGTCAAAGCAACTTGAAAACCGTTGCAAGTGGCTAAAAGAAAAGTTTAAAGAAATAGAAACGACTGACCATCGTTACGGGATGGACGCTAAAGACTTAAGTCTAGTCCCGGACTTAGTCCTTCCACCAAAGTTCAAAACACCAGAGTTCGAGAAATATAACGGGACTAGCTGTCCTGAGGTGCACATCACAATGTTCTACCGACGGATGGCGGGGCACCTTAATAATGACCAGTTGCTGATTCACTGTTTTCAAGACAATTTGGCCGGGTCTACCGCTAAATGGTATAACCAGCTTAGTCGTGCCCAAATCAAGACGTGGAAGGACCTGGCACAGGCCTTCATGAAACATTATGGCCATGTAGCTGATATTGCTCTTGATAGAATCACGCTCCAAAAATATGAAGAAAAAGCTGGGCGAAAGTTTTAGACAGTATGCCCAGCGATGGAGAGAGGTGGTAATACAAGTGCAGCCACCGCTCTTGGAAAAGGAGACAACCATGCTCTTTATTAATACGTTGAAAGCTCCTTTCATCAATCATATGCTGGGAGGCGCCACTAAAAGCTTTTCAGACATCGTGATGTCGGGGGAGATGATAAAAAATACAATTAGATGTGGCAAGATGGAAGTGGGAGAAAGTGCCAGAAAGATAATCCCAAAGAAAAGAGAGAACGATGTAAATAAACTAAATAAAGGTTATCCGAAGCCTATTACTATAATCACCCTGTATGTAATCACGATCATCGAGCTCTCTAGGCGGAACCCAAAGACAAAGCAAAACACGGAGAAAATCCAATTCACGCCAATTTCAGTCACGTACAAGGAAATGTACCAGAACTTATTTGATGCTCATATTGTTTCCCCACATTACCTAAAACCCCTGCAACCCCCATACCCTAAGTGGTATGACGCGAACGCACAGTGCGAGTACCACGTAGGGATTGTGAGGCATTCAATAGAGCACTGTCTTGCTTTCAAAAAACTGGTAGAAAGACTCATCCAGATGTGCATTATAGAAGTGGATGATACCCCCAGCACGGGCACCCGCTGCCTAATCATGGGGTCAATATGATAGGGGAGAACATGGGAAGGAGAATTAAAAGGGATGTTGACGAAGTAAGGACTCCGATGAAACGAGTATGGAAAGAAATGATGAAAAGGGGATTAGCTGTATCAAGACCGATAGGAAAGCATGAAGGAACAAGAAAAGGCTATGAGTTTCATAACATAGAGGGGCACGAAATCCAGGACTGTATTGCGTTCAAAATTCTGATACAAAGGCTGATGGACAATAAAGAGTTGGAGTTTTTTAAAATTAACGAAGGCCGAAAAGAAAGAAGCATTTGCGTGTTGGAAGATGAATTAGCAATAAAAGCCTCGAAAACTAGCTATCCTTTGGTCATCATCTCACGGCCAAAGAACGATGGAGCTAGGATAAAGACAACTCCGAAGATTGTGATTCGTAAATAGATAGTCATTTCGTATGAAGACAATAAAGAGGTTCCCAAAATCTAATCGCAACTCGACGGTTCTCAAATAGGGACTCATCCCGACTACTTAAAGGAAACCAGAGCCTCAAGATTGTGATCCGAAGACCTACGGCCTTTTCATATGAAGATAACAAAAAGGTTCCCTGGAACTATAAGTGCAATGTGACGATTCCTGGGAAAGGAGACTAGTCTAGCACTGCAAAGGGAAACCAGGAGGTAGGCTCTTATAAACGTAGCGGAAGACGTTACGACATGGCAAACCCACGGATCGAGCTTGCAAAAGAGAAAATCTTGGTGGCCGAACAAAAGAGAGAAAGTGCGACCAAACAGGAAGCTCCTATAAATGAGCCAGTGAAGGAAGATAGGCTAGAGAATTCTTGAAGTTTTTAAAACATAGTGAATACAGCGTAGTGGAGCAGCTGCATAAACAGCCGGCTCGTATATCTATGCTTGACTTGCTATTGAGCTCAGAAGCGCACCGTAACGCACTGATGAAAGTATTGAATGAAACTTTTGTTGCTAATGATATCACCGTTAACAAGTTGGATCGTCTAATTAGCAATATAAGTGCTGATAACTTTATTTTCTTTAATGACGACGAGATTCCGCCGGGAGGTATGGGTTCCATCAAGGCCCTCCACATTACTACATGGTGCAAAGGATACACACTACTAGGGGTATTAGTCGATAACGGATCGGCACTCAATGTCCTGCCATTATCGACGTTGAATCGGTTACCCATTGATAGCTCTCACATGAAGGCCTGCGACAATGTAGTAAGGGCATTCAATGGAACTGAAAGGAAAGTCATGGGGAGGATCGAAGTACGTCTTTTAATCGGCCCAGGTACATATGAAGTGGATTTCATAGTAATGGATATCAGGCCGTCGTACAACTGTTTGTTGGGGAGGCCTTGGATACACTCAGCGGGAGCAGTCCTCTCATCGTTGCACCAAAAATTAAAATTAGTCACAGAAGGCCGTTTGGTAACAATAAATATTGAAGAAGACATCATCGCAACCGTAACCAATGGTGCACCATATTTAGAAGCAAATGACGAAGCAACTGAATGTTCCTTCCGCTTTTTGGAATTCGTCAACGCAACATTTATCATCAAGGAAACAAAATCCCAATGCCCTAGTTATCCAAAACCACAAAAATGGGTTTACAATTAATGGTCGAAAAGGAGCCGTACCCGGAAAGGGACTGGGAAGGTATCTCCAAGGAGGAATCGAAGTCCCGAGGTTGAAAAAAAAAGAGACCTCTTTGGCTTAGGATTCAAGCCAAACGCCAAACAAAAGAAGAAAGAGTTAGAAAAAAAGAAAGAAAGAAGGAAAGCGCGTTTGGATGGAGATGAGATTAAATGGGAACCGATGATAATTCCTCATATTCGTGAGACCTTTATATCAGGAGGGGTTATCCATCCGGGACGAGGAACGCAAAATAAAGAAATCGTGCATGTCAACACTATATCTGAGGGGAAAATTGAGGAAGAAAATTGGAATGGCATCCACCCCTATGAGCCAGGCAGTGTTCTAAACAACTGGACTGCGGAGGAGATTCCTGTAGCTTTTAGAACTCATTCAGAGTAATACTCGGAACACACTTGTTGCTTTAAGTGTAGAAGCAATAAGAGTCCCTTTTGTGAAGCATGATTTTGTATAAGGCATCGTTATTTTCAATGAAATACATCTCCGCCATCTTTTGAGTAAATTTTCTTTTATGTTCATTTCATTCATTATCATTATTCTTTCTTTAGGTATTCTTCTAAACATTTCTATTCTTCATTTATGATACCAATAAGCATGCCTAGATTCTGTGATTCTATGAGCCTTTATTCATCTCCATAATAGGTCCCCAAATATCAATGATTTGAGTAACGCTACCGATGACTCAGAGTGTCCTTTTGAGCAAGATATGAGTGCGAAAGATTTTCAGGATTTTGGAGATGATCAAGGCTGTGACTTATCTCCTGAACTGTTAAGGATGGTAGAACAAGAGGAGAAACAAATCGTACGTCACAAAGAGTCAGTGGAAATAGTGAACCTAGGAGATGGACAAGAAAAGAAAGAAGTGAAGATTGGATCCGGTATCACCGTAGAGACAAGGCGAGACCTCATCGAGCTACTCCAAGAATTCAAGGATGTCTTCGCATGGTCATATCAAGACATGCCCTGGTTAAGCACTGATATCGTGGTACATCGTTTGCCCATAAAAGAAGAATACAAGCCAGTCCAATAGAAACTTCAGAGGATGAGGCCAGACATTTTATTGAAAATAAAAGAGGAGGTCAGGAAGCAATTTGACGCAAGTTTCTTGCAAGTGGTTAAGTACTCGGAATGGGTAGCCAATATCGTCCCCGTGACTAAGAAAGATGGGAAAGTACAAATGTGTGTAGACTACAGGGATCTAAACAAGGCTAGCCCGAAAGACAATTTTTCATTACCTCATATCGACACCTTAGTGGATAATATGGCGGGTTATTCATTATTCTCATTCATGGATGGCTTCTCAATATACAACCAGATAAAGATGCTTTCTGAAGACATGGATACAACCACATTCATAACCATGTGGGGAACCTATTGCTATAAGGTAATGCCATTTGGGCTGAAGAATGCAGGAGCAACATATCAAAGAGCCATGGTAGCCCTATTCCATGACATGATGCACAAAGAAATTGAAGTTTATGTCGACGATATGATCGCCAAGTCTCGAACTGAAAATGAGCATGTCTAAGTCTTAAGGAGATTATTTTTGAGGTTGAGGAAAGTTCAGCTGAAGCTTAATCCGGTAAAGTGTACCTTTGGAGCCAGGTCAGGGAAACTGCTAGGATTTATAGTCAGCGAAAAGGGGATTGAGGTTGATCCAGACAAAGTTAAGGCTATACAAGAATTGCCTCCACCTCGCACGCAAAAAAAAGTTCAAGGTTTTTTAGGAAGGTTAAATTACATTGCTTGGTTCATTTCACAGCTGACTGAGAAATGTGACCCCATATTTCGTCTTCTTAAAAACACAATCCAGGTGTGTGGGACGAGGAGTGTCAGAAGACCTTCGACAAGGTAAAGCAATACCTGTCCAATCCTCTGGTATTGACACCGCCAAATCTAGAAAAGCCTTTAATCCTCTATTTGACGGTACTTGATAATTCAATGGGATGTGTGCTCGGCCAACACGATGAGTCAAGAAAGAAAGAAAAGGCAATATACTACCTTAGTAAAAAGTTCACTGAGTGTGAAACAAGGTACTCACCAATTGAGAAACTATGTTGTGCCTTGGTCTGGACAACTCGAAGATTGAGGCAGTACATGTTGTATCATACGACCTGGCTCATCTCGAAGCTAGACCCACTGAAATACCTAATGGAGTCAACTACTTTGAATGGACGGATGGCCCGACGATAAATTTTACTTTCTGAGTTTGACATAGTTTATGTAAACCAAAAAGCGATAAAAGGAAGTACAATAGCGAATTTTCTGGCCAGTAGAGCTCTGGCAGATTACGAGCCTTTGGACTTCGATTTCCCTAATGAAAACCTAATGTATGTAGCAACCATCAAGAAGGTGCCTCAAAAAGTCGCCCTTGAAACCGAACTTGACGGGCATCAAATGCTATAGGCAATGGAATTGGGGCAGTTCTGGTGTCCCTAAACGGAGATCATTACCCATTCACTTGTAAATTGGATTTCGATTGTACAAACAATATGGCAGAGTATGAAGCTTGCATCATGGGTATCCGTGTCGCTATAGAACGTAAAATTAAGGTGCTGGAAGTATACGGAGACTCTGCACTGGTGATTTATCAACTTAAAGGAGAATAGGAGACGAGAGATCCCAAATTGGCCTAATACAAAAGATTGGTCCAAGAACTAATCAAGGAGTTCGATGACATCACTTTCAGTTATCTACCAAGAGATGAAAATCAGATGGCTGACGCTCTAGCCACATTAGCTTCTATGATACGAGCAAACAACAAAGAGGATATGAGGCCTATACAAATGAACATTTATGAGGCCCCAGCCCATTACTACAGCATGGAAGAAGAGGAGCAAAATAATCACCCGTGGTATCACGATATACTACAATACGTGAAAGATCATAAATACCCTGATCAAGCGACCGAAAATGACAAAAGGACGTTGAGAAGACTAGTTTGTGACAATGTCTTACGGAGAGATCCTATACAAAAGAATAAAGGATCAAGTGCTATTGAGATGTGTGGATGGCACGGCTAAGCAGATCCTAGAAGAAGTCCATGAGGGTATCTGAACACATGCCAATGGGTTCGCAATGGCTAAATTCGGGTATTATTGGTCTACCATGGAAAGAGATTGCATTGATTATGCTAAGAAATGTCATAAGTGCCAAATTTATGGGGACAAGATTCATGTACTACCCTCACCTTTACATGTTATGACCTCCCATGGCCTTTTTCTATGTAGGGCATGGACGCTATTGGACCAATCTCTCCAAAAGCTTCCAATGGACATCGGTTCATCTTTGTGGTAATTGATTACTTCACTAAATGGGTGGAGGCCACTTCATATGCTAATGTGGCAAAATCAAGAATCAAGAAGTTCTTAAAAGGAAATCATATGTCGATATGGAATGCCCGAGAGGATCATATCGATAATCGTTAAACTTGAACAACAAAGATGATCGCAAAGTTTGTAGGCAATTCAAGATCAGACATCACAATTCGTCACCATATCGCCCAAATATGAACGGTGCAGTTGAAGCAGCTAATAAGAACATCAAGAGGATAGTAGGGAAGATGACTGAGACTTACAAAGATTGGCAAGAGAAGTTACCATTTGCCCTTTTCGCCTATCGAACGTCAGTCAGAACCTCCACCGGGGCAACTTCTTTCTCACTGGTTTACGGAATGGAGGCAGTTTAACCCATTAAAGTTGAAATTCTGTCCTTTTGAGTATTGTCCAAACTGAAATTGGATGAAGCAGAGTGGATCCAAGTTCGATATGATCAGTTGAATCTGATTGAAGAAAAGAGTCATGGTTAGATGTACCAAAAGTGAATGATGCCAGCATACAAAAAAAAGGTGCATCCAAGAGAATTCCACGAGGGAGACTTAGTTTTGAAAAAGATCCTCCCCATACAAAAGGATTTAAGAGGGAAATGGATGCCAAATTGGGAAGGACCTTATGTGGCGAAAAAGGCTTTTTCTGGAGGGGCACTAATTTTGGCCGAAATGGATGGGAAAAATCTATCCAATCCCATAAATTCGGATTCAGTTAAGAAGTATTATGCTTGAAGAAGGGAAAGGCTAAAGTGAAAACCCGCAAAGGGCGCTTTAAGACCTAAAAAAAAAAAAATTGAGGAGGCCGGGTTAAAACCCGTAAAGGGCGCTTTGAGACCAAAGGGGCTTTGAGTCGAAAACCCGATAAGGGTGGCTCAAATTTGCACGAAAGAGGAAGAGTATGTGAAGATTCTATTCTTTCGTAATTAATGAAGGAGGAATGTTACACCGTAACATCTACAAAGCATCGCAGATCTCCCAAATCTATTCACTCAAATGATCTTCAAAGGATTCGATGGTGAAGCTCAGGCTGCAATATCTGAGGCACCTACTTTTCTTTTTACCCATTTTGTACTCCAATAATGTTTACTTTTGTTAATTTAATCCAATTCCATTCTTCATAAATTCCATTGTTACTTTAAATCTTTAAGCTGTTTGCAATTGAAATAACGACCCATGAACCCATAATGCTTCCATAAAAGGAGTCTTGCATATTACTCTGGAAGCTCTAAACTGTACAGGAACCTAAAACAGGACTGTTGTTTAGGAACCACCACACTTAGGGGTTGGAAACGTTCAAGGAAGAGGAGTCTAAAATTATGACTATTTCTTCAGATTCACTGTCATAGATATCAGACAAGATGTTGCATCTGTGCCGTGACCTTGACGAGCGAACGAGCAATTACGACCCTAAGCTTGTAAAAAGAGATCATTCTCATGACATTCTACATTCATGCAAATATAGTCCATAATACATGTAGTTAGGAGCATTAGATTCATTCCGATCATAGCATCCTAATCATTTGGCATAAACACAAGCATATGAATCAAGTCTACAGCATATGTCTCCAGAGAATGATGTAGCAACACAGGTGGAAGATTATCCTATTGCCACTGACCAGCAGTGGAATAGGTTGAAGATTGTTCTATTACCACTGACCAGCAGTGGAATAGGTTGAAGATTGTTCTATTGCCATTGACCAGCAGTGGAATAGGTTGAAGATTATCTTATTGCCACTGACCAGTAGTGGAATAAGTTGAAGATTACACTATTGCCACTGACCAACAAAGGAATAGGTGGAATACCATCATATTGCCATCGACCAAGAAAGGGAATAGGTTGAAGATCGTTCTATTGCCACCCACCCAGTGATGGGATGGGTCAAAATTGTAGATCTTGTCGCCCTAACCAAGAGTGGGACAAGATCGAAGGCAAATCTTGGCTCCCAACCAAGAGGGAACATGATTTAGGCCACCGTCCCATTGCTACCGACCAGCAAAGGGAATAGGTCAAAATTGTAGATCTTGTCGCCTAACCAAAGAGTGAGGCAAGATCGAAGGCAAATCTTGGCTCCCTAACTAGTAGGGAACATGATTTAGGCCACTGTTCTATTGCCAACGACCAAAGCGAGTGAATAGGTCAAAATTGTAGATCTTGTCGCCTAACCAAGAGTGGGGCAAGATCGAAGGCAAATCTTGGCTCCCAACCAAGAGGGAACATGATTCAAAGCCACTGTTCTATTGCCACCCACCAGCGAAGGAATAGGTCAAAATTGTAAATCTTGTCACCCTAACCAAGAGTGAGGCAAGATCAAGGCAAATCTTGGCTCCCAACCAAAGAGGGAACATGATTTAGGCCACCGTTCTATTGCCACCCACCAGCAAAGTGGAATAGGTCAAAATTGTAGATCTTGTCGCCTAACCAAGAGTGAGACAAGATCGAAGGCAAATCTTGGCTCCCTAACCAGTAGAGAACATGATTTAAGCCACCGTCCTATTGCCACTAACCAGCAGTGGGATGGGTCAAAAATTGTAGGTCTTGTCGCCTTAACCAGTAGTGGGGTAGGATCGAAGGTGAATCTCAGCGCCCTAACTAGTGGGGAACGTGATTTAGGCCACCGTCCTATGTCCATGACCAGCAGTGGAATAGGTCAAAAATTGTAGGTCTTGTCACCCTAACCAGTAGTGGGGCAAGATCGAAGGCGACTCTTGGCTCCCTAACCAGTAGGGAACATGATTTAAGCCACCATCCTATGTCCCTGACCAGCAGTGGAATAGGTTAAAAATTGTAGATCTGGTCGCCCTGACCAATGGGGGGCAAGACCGAATGCAAATCTTGGCTCCCTAACCAGTAGGGAGCATGGTTAAGCTTTAGTCCTATTACCTTAACTAGCAGTGGAATAGGCTGAAGACCAAAGACCTCATCTCTCTGAAGATGCAGTGGAGAAATCTAAAATAAACAAGTCACATCCCATTGAAGTCGCAGAAGAGCAAATTGAAGCCACAGATCCCATCTCGTTGAAATAGCAGTGGAGTGGATCAAAGCAACAAGGTATGGTGGACTAAAACAAGGCTACCCGAAGAAGAAGAGAACCAAAAAAGTCAAGACTCGGTGAGACCGGGCAAAATTGGTCTTTTGAAAGTCTTTGCTCCATTCCCGCTGTACGACAATGAGCAAAGAGGGCAACAGACAAGCCCAATTCCGCCTGTGCCTGCACTCCAAAATTAACCCCATTTTACAAACACTAAAACCCAAATAAAACCCAAACTGTTACCCAAAATCAAGAGCCCAAAACGATTAAACCCAAACTAACTAAGCCCGATTAGCCCATACCCCAAATTAACCCTAATCAAAAAAGTACAAAACAGGAGCCCTAGGTTCGCCGCACCTAAGACCACTTGCCAGTCTTCTGACCCTTCACTGTTCGACTTCTTACTTCTAACTTCTGACCAGAGTCACGCCCACCGCCACAAAGACCACCACCGCCTCGTCACATCTCCACCGCCCATACCACTTGCACCTGCATTAAAACAAGAATAGACGGAAAGTAACATTGTAAATGGCTATATAAGTTTAATGAAATACCGATGTAGGTCTCTTCTTTTTTCCGATCAAGTAAAAAGGATGATATTCAAACAAAATAGATTTGCAAATACAAAAAGTGAGGCAACATAAACCAAATAGATTCAATACCAAAGGATAGATTTAAACACCGAAACAAAGACCGAAAATGTGACTTTTTTACTTTTAAATTTTTATTTTTTGCTAATACAAATCCTTCATTCGCACAAAAATACAAAAATACATAAACTAGTAAAGCATAAAATAAAAAAGAAAAAAATACATTACTAATTTTCACACGGTGGTGCGTGGTTTGCCGCGGCTTAAGACGACGGCAATGGTGGTCGAATCCCACCAAACTTCCCCCTGCAGAGAAAAAAAGAGAGAAAGGAAATGTTTTTTTAACTCTCTGCACAACTGATTTTTTTCAGAATTTTGGGCCTTTTATAGCCACCTGAAACGACGTCGTTTTGGGGCTGGCCCTAACGCCCAAAACAACGTCGTTTCGCCCCTATAACCCGCGCGTTGACCCGACCCGACTGAAGGATCCGCATGTTTTCTCTGAGTGGGCTAATTTCCCACTTGGTCCTTCCGCTTTTTCAGGGATTCAAAATCAGGTTTTTTGGTATTTTAATTGGACCCCAAAATTTTGCGTATTTTTCAAATCGGTCCCTACTCAGGCACGTGTCTTAGAGGGATGGGCTGTTGCCCATTTTGGTCCCTGATGTTGGCTACGCATCTCGAATAAGTCCTCTCTTTTTATTTTTATTACAAATTTTCCCTAACAACTTGTTTTCAATACTATTTTGGTCCTTCGTTTTCAATACTATTTTGGTCCTTCTTCGATTATGATTAAATCAACCATTTTTAACATTATTATTATTATTACTATATTATTATTATTATTTTATTGTATTTAGTATCGTTGATACTATATTGTATTTACCATTATTATATTTATTTAATATTATGAATACTATTATTATATTTATCACTTTATTCAATTATTAATTTACTTTATTTTATCTTACTTACTTATTTATTTTTCATATATATATTATTTCCATTATCATTATTATTTGGTTTTTATATATATTTATGTAATTTCAGTTGTTTTATTATTATTATTATTATTATTATTATTATCATCATCATTATTATTATTGTTATAAGTATTTTTTATTTTTATTTACTATATTTGCACCTATATTTGTTTTCTTAGTTAAACAAAACACCTTTTGTAAAATCATCATATTGCACCTAAAAGATTTTAAAATAAGACATTGTTTTGTATTTAGAAATTCGGGAAATAGTGCCCTAACGTGCTGGGTTGCGATTTTCCGTTTAACTAAATAACTTAACATCCTTTTTACGAAGTTTTGCGAATCACGAGACGACTTTGATTACGAGAGATTAAAACATCGTGTCCTAACGTGTTGGATGTGATGTTTATATCTTTTCGGGAAGAAGAAATCTCAAGTTTTGAGTCGAGCCTCTTCTTTAAATTAATACGATACGATGCATTTTGTAAAATTGCTACACTCCATTTAAAGGTTTTAAAATAAAGGCAATGTTCTGTATTTAGAAATTGGGAATAGTGCCCTAACGTCTTTGGGTTGCGATTTTCCGCTTGACTAAATAACTAAACATCCTTTTGATAAACTTCAGTAAAATCTTGAGATAGCTTTGACTATGAAGGTGTAGAATATCATGTCCTAACGTCTTTGGATGTGATGTTTGTACCCTCTCGAACAAAGAAATCTCAAATATCCTAATACCTTTTAAAGGATCCGTATTTTAAAACCTTTTCAAACTTTCGACATTAAGACACTAATTAATCATTTTGGTACCAATTTTGGGCGTATCGAGGGTGCTAACCCTTCCTCATGCATAACCGACTCCCGAACCCGTTTTTTGAATTTCGTAGACCAAAATTGTTGTTTTGATAAATCAAACTGTTTATTAAAAACAACCATTTTACGAGGTCACTCGATCACACCTCAACAAAAAAGGATTGGTGGTGACTCCCCGTTTTATTCTCGTTTTCAAAACCAAAGTCGAACCCTATTTTTATTTTCAAAAAAATGGTTACGAGAATCACATATGGCCCAAATTATCAAATATCACATATGGCTCAAATTGTCAAATATCACATATGGCCCAAATTGTCAAATATCACATATGGCCCAAATTGTCAAATATCACATATGGCTCAAATTGTCAAATATCACATATGGCCCAAATTGTCAAATATCACATATGGCCCAAATTGTCAAATATCTCATATGGCCCACTTATCAAATATCACATATGGCCCACTTATCAAATATCACATATGACCCACTTATCGAATATCACATATGGCCCACTTATCACTTTTATAGAATTAGCTCGTTAAGGGTAATTTCGTAATTTTCATGATCTTAATACAATTTTCAAAATCTTATCTTTAAGATGATAAATATGTTATTTTCCCGATTTCACTAACTTGTGATTTCATCCAATAATTTATACGATATAGTCATCTAACCCATGAGATACGATGTGAGATTACACACTTGATTACGGTGAGAACTACACTCTTCCGCTCATCGATATCTAAACACACATCACGAAGGATTAGAACACTAAAATTTAATATTAAACTATTCTAATATTTCGAACAACCACTATTTGTGATTTCTATCTGATCAAAGGTTCAGAACCATGAGTAAACAATGGTTCGAGGTTACGTACGACTTCGAATAATTGATTTTTGCCAGATGAGGGTCCACAACCCGATAGAAAGTCTCGGATTCCCGAAGTAGTCCTTCTCTTGAATTTAGGGGGAATAATGGAACCACCCCTCTTCCGAACACTATTAACAACTCTTTTCGTCCCTATTTTGATTGTCTTCAAAGACAAGGAATCATTAGTCTGACCAATAAGTTATCGAAATTTTGATTAGAGGTTTTAAAGAGTGGGATTAACTTACCATAAATATCCTCGTTCCACAATATGACAATCGAGCGATAACGTCCCCTAAAACGAAATCGATTAATAAACCATTTATAACCATATGTCGAGTAATATGAAAATCCTTAATAATCCCTTACCTTAACACCTTAAATCTGATTTCAACGATCTACGACGTTTATGAACACTTGAGTTTTGGCCCTCCACTAAGTTTCGATTGATTAAAGTGTGAGTGGAAAGAAAAATGATTGAGAAGGAGATATGTGAGTTGTAGAAGATTCGGTTATGGAGGAAAAGTTAAAAGAAATGGTGCTTAGTAACATTCGGCCATGGTGAAGAATGAGAGAGAGGATGATGTTTGAGAGTCTTTCAAGAGAAGTAGGGAAGAAAAAGAATACAAATGAAGGTTTGGATTTCGGTTCTCAAGAATAAAGGATGATCCAAAAGAGAACTTTGAATTAATGGACATTCGGCAATGAGAGAAAAAAGAAGAAATGGTCTTTGATGTTTCTTGTATTTTCGGTCACAAAGAGGAGAGAAAGAAGATAATTTGGGGAGAAAGAACTCAAAATCGAAATGGTTAAAATGTGAAATGATTAAAGAAAAGAAAAGATGTTACCTATTGCTCAAAGTGCATTCGACTAAGGAGAGAAAAATGGAGAGAGAGATTTTAGAGAAAAGCACAAAAAATGACCAAAAGAGAGATGTGCACAACTAGCTCCTATTCATCCAAATGCCTTCAAAATTTCGGCCAACTCCTAGCCCCAAAAACCATCCAAGTACATGGACATAAAGTCAAAGTTTTTGCCACAAAAAACTTTTCAAAACATCCTCCTCAATATGTGCCTTGTGTTCCCCCTACATACCTTATTCAAATGATTCCTTTCCCTAAGTTAACACTTGCCTTTTTCCCATGGTCTTCTTGCCATAAAAAAAATTTAATCCAACTCATCTAATCCTTATCCATGACCAACACTTGCTAAGGAAAAGCAAAAAAATAAAAGCTTTCAAATTGCATGCTAGGAGATTCGAACCTTTCCCCTCAAGCAAACATACATGCGCCAACACCACCTTGCTACTAGCTCATGTTATGCTAGTTTTTGTCACTTAAATCTACTTAAACCTCAAAGTCACTTGCTCCACTTCAATTAAATACTCCTTACTAAAATTTATTCTAATTCTGAATAGTTCTCAAGTCTTCTCAAGACTATACTAATCATGTAAAATTTAATTATACACAAGTTAAGCATCAAAACATGCATCATATCAATACTCAAATTTTAGGATGTTACAAAAGAAGTTGAAGAGAAAGTGAAAGTGATAAGAGAATGTTTAAAAGCTGCCTCAGACAGACAGAAATCCTATTCGGATTTAAAGAGAAAAGAGATAGAGTACCAAATCGGGGATAAAGTGTTCTTGAAAGTGTCACCATGGAAAAAAGTTCTCAAATTTGGTTGGAAAGGCAAATTGTGTCCACGTTTCATTGGACTTTACGAGATTACTGAGAGAGTTGGGCCAGTAGCTTACCGTTTGGCTTTGCCATCAGAATTGGAGAAGATACATGATGTGTTTCACGTGTCAATGTTGAGGCACCACAAATCAGATCCTTCACATGTAATTATCTCGTCAGAGATCGAGATTTGTCCCGACATGACTTATGGTGAAGAACCAATCAAGATTTTAGCTCGAAAAGTCAAACAACTGAGAAATAAAAGTATTTCCTTAGTGAAAGTATTGTGGCAAAGACATGGAATAGAAGAAGCTACGTGGGAAATAGAAGAGAATATAAGAAACCAGTATCCAAACCTTTTTGCTGGTAATATTTTCTAAGACGAAAATCCCTAAGGAGGGAGAATTATAACAGCCCGATTTAGGGCCTAGTCGGAATAGTGGTGTGAGACCACAAAATCAAGATGAAATTATGAGTTTTAAGGTTTATGTCACGTGTGCATGTTAGTATGAAGGTTTCATGAAGCAATTTCGCTAAATTGTGATTGAATGGTCCAGAAGGACTAAATTGCAAAAGTTGTAAAATATGAATTTCTAGAAGCTTTTTGTATGAAATAGGTTTAGAATAATAATTATGAACCCTAGATAGCAATTTCCCAAAAATTTAATTTTTGGACAAAATTGGTCATGAGTAGTTTTATGGAAATTTTTAAAAAGAGGGGCATTTTGGTCATTTGCCTAAGAAATGATTAAAATGGGAAAAAGATGACAAAAATCCATTCATCTTCTTCCCCAAGCTACTAAAAATTCCAATAGCCATTGTTAGGGCTCTTTCAATTTTCCAAGCTTGCTAGTAAGTGCTCCTAAGCCTGGTTTTTGATATTTTTCGTATTTTTGAAGTCCTGGTAGCATGAGTAAGCTATTTTTAGCTATTTGATGAGCTATAATGGATGTTCAAAAATGTGGTCATGTATGACATGCATGTATTTTAATGTTCTATGGAAGATTATGAAAGCTTGATGTAGTAGAAACATCTTTTGTTAAGTGATTTTCCATGAAAATGAATGTAGGGACTTGATTGTGAAAATCTTAAGTTTGGTCATACATGTGTGATTTTGTGAGAATTGATGATTGGTATAGTTGAGATTATTAATCAAATAAGCATGTAGTTTAAGAAAGTTGTATAAAAATCATTTTACGAGCCTAGAGGCAAAAGTGCAAATATGAGAAAGTATAGGGGCAAAATAGTATTTTTCCAAAGAATGAGTTATGAGTCAATTTAGTCAATATGTTTATTAAATTGTCTATTTATGATTATAGATCAAGATAAAAGAACCCCGGATCGAAGCCGAGGTAAGAACAAAGTCGAGGACTAAATTGTATATCTACATACATTTTGTATATTGAGGTAAGTTTGTATGATTTCTAAGCTTTATGATTTCTATCATTAAATTGCTTAGTATAATGTACATTGTTATCATGGAATGCTTAATGTTTGTTAAATAAAGAAATCCATGTGATTAAGTATGAACAAGTTATCATGTAAGTCCAAGGACCCAAGCTTGGCATTGAACAAGTTATCATGTAAGTCCAAGGACCCAAGCTTGGCATTAAACAAGTTATCATGTAAGTCCAAGGACCCAAGCTTGGCATTGAACAAGTTATCATATAAGTCCAAGGTAAGCTTGGCATTGATTCAAGAAGAGATATATCATGTAAAACCATATCTAGGATATGACTTTGGCATTAAGTTACGTGGGATGAGATTTAGTATCCTCGATTATTCGCAGAAATTCATCGAGCAAATGAGTAAAGTTAGAATGAGATAATAAGAAAGCTAAGTAAGCAAAGATATTACCAAGTTGAAATTGAGTATTATTTATGTTATGAATGATGGATTAGAGATCATGATTATTAAATTAAAGTATGTTGATCAATGTGATCAAGTGATACAGACACCATATGTACCTTACAAGTATGAGGATAGTAAGCATCATGAGACATGTGAGAATCAGTATGAGTAAGTAAGCTTTAAAGCTGAAATTATGATACCATTGTTATGTCAAATGGTTTATATTAAGCAAGTTTATTAATCTGTGTTTACATGCAAAGTTACTAAGCTAAATGCTTACGTCTTTAATCCTTTCTTTCTATATAGTCCCACCAAGCTAACTTGTGGATTGTTGGAGTCGGAGCTCGTAGCACACTATCAATTCTTATTTTGGTATAGCCAAGTTATTTTACTAAGTATGGCATGTATAGGAAGCATTCATTTTGAGAACATGTTTTAATAAGGGCCATTGTATAGGTTATCAAACCATTATTCTTTTGTATATGGCTAAGTGGTTAGCAAAAATTGGTTATATGTATGTTGCTGTATTCAATGAAGCATGTTGTATAGTTTTTTTGAAATGTATTGGTTTGATTTTGATTTTCGGGTGGTAAATGGCTTGGTAAATAGCCTCAAAGTGCTCATACGGTTAGACACACGGGCATGTGTCTAGGCCGTGTGAACCCTGCACCTTATTATTATTAAACATGATAGGCCACGATACAACCCCACGGCCGTGTGTATGAGTCATGTAGAATACACGGTTTGAACATGGGCGTGTGCCCATACCGTGTGGATCAAGTCAATATATCAAGGTTTATCACATGGTTTAAGCCCATGGGCGTGTTCAGGCCATGTGAAAATAGTCAGTAGCTCCCCACGGTTGATCACATGGGCGTGTCAAGGGGTACACGGGCGTGTCTCAAGCCAAATGGGCGTGTGAGCCATGCTTTAAAGAAAGGTTTCGATTAAGTTCTGAAAGTTTTTAGATATGTGCTTAAGGCCTCGTAGGCCCATGTAAAGTATGATTAGACTAATATAGAGAAGTTTTTAAGTCGGAACGAAATTTCACAGCCCATAAGTGTATGTTTTAATGAGTTTAAGCATGGTAATATCTCTTATCCAGTCCTAGCCTCGGGCTTGGGTATGGAGTGTTACACTTTATGCTTGGACATATTTATTATTTTTCTTAAATTATTTTAAATGGGGATTTTTTTATTAAAATCATTAATAATGGTTTTTCCAAAATAGATTAACAAATGGATTTTATAACTAACTTTTACAAATATTTTTAACTTGGAAATTTTCTCTTGAATTATCAACAATATTTTCAAAAGTCACGGTTTAATAAGATCTCTAGTTCAACTTATCAAATTATCAATCAACTTTCGAGGTTAGTAGTACTTTATCAAAATTTTTAAATCAAACTTGTTTTCTCGAATATAGACAAACAACTCCTATTTTAGTACAAATAAAAAGGATTTAACATGTTTTTCTTATGTGACATGTCAGATCCAACCATATCGCATGGGCCAAGTTTGGGGTGTTACATTTTATGGTATCAGAGTCTAGTAGCAAAACTCGATTGTGGTTTGGGTTCAAAAACATTTTCAAAGCTGTTTAAAATTTTAATTTGTACATGCATGTTCTAAAGGAAGTATGGCACCATGGGTATCCGACACCAAGTCAAGTAAGTTTATGTTTTCATTTTACGATTATTGTGGTATGACTGTAGAGATACTCTAGAAATTTTAGCTTTAGGAGCTGAAACTATAGAGATTGAGACTTTAGGATATGTTTTGCGAAAACAAACTTTACTTCCTATACTCCATAAAACATTGTTTAATAAACATTGATTAGTATAATGATTCATAAGACTTGTAATAAGATTATATCGACTTAGCAAACATGAGCGCTAGAGGACGAAGAGAGGTACACGTAGCTGTAGAAGAGGCCAAGGTGCTAGGACTGGATCTTCAGCACCGAGGCATCTGCCCGAAAGAGAGGCGTCGGCATCGCTAGTGGCTGATACGGGGTCTCATGATGGAGCTGGGACTATTGTGCTGACTCAATTGGTTAAGGAGGTATTAGAGGTGGATAAAGGAATCGGTGAGGCACTTCGAGTTGGGTGCGTGGACTGTAAGAAGAAAGGAGATCGCAGTTTTTTAGGGTCGTAGTCTCGTTTCGTAAAGCGTGTTAAGGCATGTCCAAACTTTCCAGCTTGCGATTATTGTAGAAGGCATCATCCGAATGAGTGTTGGAGAAGGCGAGGAGCATGTTTGAGATGTGGGTCTAAGGAGCATAAGGCTCGAGATTGTTCCATCACCACAAGTCGGGTACATTTTTATGGTGTTGAGCATAGGAAATTTTATGAATGAGTGATAAATACCTGTTTGCTTCTGAGGGTTAGATATTTGATGATGTGAAGAGTTTCCAAGATTAAGATAGAAAGCGAATTAGTGTTTTAGTATCAGAGTGCGCAGTGAAAGCATAGAGGTGTGACTTGAGCGATGCATTTAGTAGTTGGTTGGAAATTTCGAGGATGAAATTTTTTAAGGGGGTAGAATTGTAACATCCCGAAATTGGGCCTAGTAGGATTGGGCCCATTGGGCCTTGAGCATGGAAGCATTTAAAATTTTTGGAGAAGAAGAGAATGGCATTATTCGAAGTTGGACTTATAAAGAAGGTGATTTTGGAAAATTACGGGTTCAAGTTAGGCTATAGAAAATTTTTTGGGTTTAAGCCCTTAAGGGGGAGAAGGCATCAATGCTTATGGAAATAAGTGAGTAAATTGCTAGCATAAATGAGCATATGGTAAAGAGGATGTTGCGTCACATGAAGGGCTTTAGGGGAAGAGGTTCGAATCCCACTTGGTACAAATATTGATTATTTTTTTGTGCTATTCATCCATAGTGTCGACCATGGTGGTATTTTAGGTAAGGAAGACTTTTAATTTTTGAAAGGTGGCTAAGGAAATAAGGTAAGGATGAGTGGAAGGAAAGAAGAAAAAAAGAAAAGGAAAGAGTAGGGAACATGTTGGCCCAAAGTGAGGAAGATGTTTTGGAAAGGATTTTATCAACATTTTTCCTTTAGGCAAAAGGTAATACACGGTTTGTAGGGGGAAAGGGATAGCCGAATTTTCTTTAGGCAATTGGCAATTTTTGGTGCTTGAGAGGTTGTTTTCTCCTTAGCTTTTTGTGTCATTTTCTTTCTCCAATTTTTCCTCTTAGCCGTAACTCCAAAGCCAAAAAGAGAGCATTCATTCTTTATTTTACCAAAGGTTTCAAGCCATTCTTTGCTGGTATTTATCGTTCTCTTAGCCTTGGTTTCGGAACTTAATTGGTAAGGGGGTGATCAGGCCGAATATTGGTGGTAAGATGTTACTCTTTATTTTGATGTTTTACACCGCTCATGTGATTCTATTTTGTGGTGATGATATCAACTTCTTGCTCTTATGGAAGGGCCGAATATTGGATGAAGGCTAACCCCTTTGATACATCACTTATTTACTTTAGGATCTCGTTGCAATAGCCAAAGTGCAAGGCTAGATTTTAGAGCCTAGTAGGGAAGGATCACGATTGCGGGGGCAACGAAGAGAGGTTCTTTAGGAAATCCAATAAGGTGTGTAATCTCGTACCCTTCCGAATACATGTTTGAAATGGTGTGTAATCTCACACCTCTCTGAATATTTGCATGATATGTTTTGTGATTCGGTCGAAAGATTGAAAAATCAGAAATCGGCATTCGTGATCATTCGGGCGTGCGTATGTTTACAGTAGAAACCATATTTTGCAATGAAACAGTTTTTGGTTAGCAGAAGAGATGTGATTTTGAAAAATCATGAAAAATAGAAGAAAGGGAATTAGAAAGTGAATAAGGTATAGAATTAAAGCTTATTGTGTCTATTTTTATATGAAAGAAATAGAGTAGGAAGAGGTATTTTATATTCTGTGATATTTTAATTTTTGTGAGACTGGTTCTGAATGACTTCATGGTTCCCTGTTCTATTTTGGAAAAAAATCATTCAAAATTGTACAAAGTGAATTATGAGTTATAATTTATATGTATAGATTCCTTAGTGAGTCTATTTTCAATAGAAATAAGTGGGAGCAATATATGAAAACTGTACAATGAGATATTTGGATTTAAGCGAAGAGAGGTCAAAATCATTAGTTAGTGATATAGGGGAAACTTTAATGAATATACTGTACTAAACAGCTGAGCCAAAAATTCTGGAAAAATTGTAGTAAGAAGATATATGAGCTTAGTTTCAAGGAAAATTTACGGATCTAAATTTTGAGTTTTCGAACGCGAGTTATAGTCAATTTAGTAAATATGACGCAGATGGACAGTTTCAATTTTTATGCCCCAAATTAGCAGTTAAGTCCGGGGTTGCCAAATTACCAAAATAACCTTGGAGGGTAAATTATGAAAATGCCCTTATGGACCAAATTACGAAAATGCACTTATGGGCTGAATTATGCAAATGCCCTTATGGGTCGAATTACGAAAATACCCTTATGGGCCGAATTACCTAAATGCCCCTATGGGTCGATTTGTTAAAATGCATTAGTGGGCCGAATTATTATATTGCTTTAACGGGCCGATTCATTAAAAGTATTCAGTAGATTAATGGATGTTATTAATATGTGGATATTTTATGTTATTATGTATGTTGCATCTCTACATATTGTATGGGATGGGAAAATTGAATGGAGAGAAGTGTAGCCTGGTGGCATTACCACAAAATTCTGATAATAGCTATGTGCCAACCTAAATATGGCTTTGTGCCATCGTGATTATAATATCGTATATGATACTCTGGTGGCTCAGCCACAAATATTATGATAAATGGCAATTTGCCTGCGTTTTGGTGTGATTGGCGGGGTGGGTTAACTTGATCCCCACAGGTGTGATGGTTGGTACGGGGGTGTGATGGATGGATGGGTTGGGTTACATACATTGCACACATATATATATATATATATATATATTCTATTATGTAAATGGTTTTCAGCCCAAGATTATGCTACATGGGCTCCGGCCCAAGTTATTGCTAAATGGGTTCAGACCCAGTGGATGAGGGTAAGGAGATTATGCACTGAGTTCTTGTAACTCACCCCCTTCTTTCTGAATCCTTGTAGGTAATACTCAGTGAAGTGGACTTGGGCCATGGATGACTCGGTGGAGGTCATACTTCAGAAATGGTGTTTTGAGCTTTAAATTCTTCTCCATTTATTTTATTACTTTTACTATATGGGTTTTAAAGTTGTAATAAGGCCTCCGGGATAAACTTTAATTTGCTTTATGTTTGGACATATTTATTATTTTTTTAAATTATTTTAAGCGGGATTTTTTTTAAAATCATTAATAATGGTTTTTCCAAAATAGATTAACAAATGGATTTTATAACTAACTTTTACAAATATTTTTAACTTGGAAATTTTCTCTTGAATTATTAACGACATTTCAAAAGTCACGGTTTTATAAGATCTCTAGCTCAACTTATCGATTTATCAATCAACCTTCGAGGTTAGTAGTACTTTATCAAATTTTCAAATCAAACTTGTTTTCTCGAATATAGCAAAACAACGAATAAAAAGGATTTAACATGTTTTTCTCATGTGCCATGTCAGATCTGGTCATAACGCATGGGCCGAGTTTGGGGTGTTACATTTTATGGTATTAGAGCCCGATTACAAAACTCGAATGTGGTTTGGGTTCAAAAACGTTTTCGAAGCTGTTTAAAATTTTAATTTGTACATGCATGTTCTAAAGGAAGTATGGCACCACGGGTATCCAACACCAAATCAAGTAAGTTTATGTTTTCATTTTATGATTATTGTGGTATGACTCTAGAGATACTCTAGAACTTTTAGCTTTAGGAGCTGAAACTATAGAGATTGAGGCTTTAGGATATGTTTTGCGAAAACAAACTTTACTTCCTATACTCTATAAAACATTATTTAATAAACATTGAGTAGTATAATGATTCATAAGACTTTTAATAAGATTAAATTGACTTAGCAAACATGAGCGCTAGAGGATGAGGATGAGGTACACGTAGCTGTAGTAGAGGCTGAGGTGCAAGGACTGGATCTTCAGCACCGAGGCATCTTCCTAAAAGAGAGGCATTGGCATCGCTAGTGGCTAAGACAGGGTCTCATGATGGAGCTGGGGCTCTTGTTTTGACTCAATTGGTTAAGGAGGTATTGGAGGGGATAAAGGAATCAGTGAGGCACTTCGAGTTGGGTGCGTGGACTATAAGAAGAAAGGAGATCGCGGTTCATTAGGGTCACAGTCTTGTTCCATAAAGCGTGTTAAGGCACGTCCAAACTTTCCAGCTTGAGATAATTGTAGAAGGCGTCATCAAGGTGAGTGCTAGAGGAGGCGAGGAGCATGTTTGAGATGCGGGTTTAAGGAGCATAAGGCTCAGGATTGTTCCATCACCAGCAAGTCGGGTACATTTTTATGGTGTTTGAGCATAGGAAATTTTATGAATGAGTGATAAATACCTGTTTGCTTCTGAGGGTTATATATTTGATGATGTGAAGAGTTTCCAAGATCAAGATAGAAAGCGAATTAGTGTTTTAGTATCAAAGTGCGCAGTGAAAGCATAGAGGTGTGACTTGAGCGATGCATTTAGTAGTTGGTTGGAAATTTCGAGGATGAAATTTTTTAAGGGGTAGAATTGTAACATCCTAAAATTGGGCCTCGAGCACAAAAGCATTTAAAATTTTTGGAGAACAAGAGAATGGCATTATTTCAAGTTGGACTTATAAAGAAGGTGATTTTGGAAAGTTACGGGTTCAAGTTAGGCTATAGGAAAATTTTTGTGTTTAAGCACTTAAGGGGGAGAAGGTAAGTGGCATCAATGCTTACGAAAATAAGTGAGTAAATTGCTAGCATAAATGAGCATATGGTAAAGAGGATGTGGCGTCACTTGAAGGGCTTTAGGGGAAGAGGCTCGAATCCCACTTGGTGTAAATTTTGATTATTTTTTGTGCTATTCATCCATAGTGTTGACCATGGTGGTATTTTAGGTAAGGAAGACTTTTAATTTTCGGAAAGTGGCTAAGGAAATAAGGTAAGGATGAGTGGAAGGAAAGAAGAAAAAAAGAAAAGGAAAGAGTAGGGAACATGTTGGCCCAAAGTGAGGAAGATATTTTGGAAAAGATTTTGGTCAACATTTTTCCTTTAGGCAAAAAGTAATACACGGTTTGTAGGGGACGAAAGGGATAGCCGAATTTTCTTTATGCAATTGGCAATTTTTGGTGCTTGAGAGGTTGTTTTCTCCTTAGCTTTTTGGTGTCATTTTCTTTCTCCAATTTTTCCTCTTAGTCATAACTCCAAAGCCAAAAAGAGAGCATTCTTTCTTTATTTTGCCGAAACTTTCAAGCCATTCTTTGCTGGTACTTATCGTTCTCTTAGCCTTGATTTCGAAAGTTATTTGGTAAGGGGGTGATTAGGCCGAATATTGGTGGTAAGATGTTACTCTTTATTTCGATGTTTTACACCGCTCATGTGATTCTATTTTGTGGTGATGATATCAGCTCCCTGCTCCTGTGGAAGGGCCGAATATTGGATGAAGGTTAACCCCTTTGGTACATCACTTATTTACTTTAGGAACTCGTTGTAATAGCCAAAGTGCAAGGCTTGATTTTAGAAACTAGTAGGGAAGAATCACGATTGTGGGGGTAACGAAGAGTGGCTCTTTAGGAAATCCGAATAAGGTGTGTAATCTCGTACCCTTCCGAATACATGTTTGAAATGGTGTGTAATCTCACACCTCTCTGAATATTTGCATGAAATGTTTTGTGATTCGGTCGAAAGATCAAAAAACCAAAAACCGGCATTTGTGATCACTTGGGCCTGCGTATGTTCGTAGTAGAAACCATATTTTGCAATGAAATAATTTTTTGTTAGACGTAATTTTGAAAAATCATGAAAAATAGGAGAAAGATAATTAGAAAGTGAATAAGATATAGAATTAAATCTTATTGTGTCTAATTTTATATGAAAAAAGCAGTAGGAAGAGGTATTTTATATTCATGATATTTTATTTTTAGTGAGGCCGGTTACGAATGACTTCATGATTCCATTACATCTTGGAAAATATCATTCAAAATTGTACAAAGTGAATTATGAGTTATAATTTACATGTATAGATTCCATAGTGAGTCTATTTTCAATAGAAGCAAGTGGGAGCAATATATGAAAATTGTACAATGAGATATTTGGATTTAAGATAAGAGAGGTCAGAATCGTTAGTTAGTGATACAGGGGAAACTTTAATGAATAAACTGTGCACTAAACAGCTAAGCCAAAAATTCTGGAAAAATTGTAGTAAGAAGATATATGAGTCTAGTTTCAAGGAAAATTTACGGATCTAAATTTTGAGTTTCCTAACGCGAGTTATAGTCAATTTAGTAAATATGACGCAGATGGACAGTTTTAATTTTTATGCCCCAAATTAGTAGTTAAGTCCGGGGTTGCAAAATTAACAAAATAACCTTGGAGGGTAAATTACGAAAATGCCCTTATGGACCAAATTACAAAAATGCCCTTATGGGCCGAATTACAAAAATGCCCTTATGGGCCGAATTATGAAAATGCCCTTATGGGTCGAATTACGAAAATGCCCCTATGGGCCAAATTATCGAAATGCCCCTATGGGTCAATTTGTTAAAATGCTTTAGTGGGCCGAATTATTATATTGCTTTAATGGGCCGATTCATTAAAAGTATTCAATAGATTAATGGTTGTTATTAAAATGTGAATATTTTATGTTATTATGTAAGTTGCATCTCTACATATTGTATGGGATGGGAAAATTGAATGAAGAGAAGTGTAGCCTGGTGGCATTGCCACAAAATTCTGATAATGGCTATGTGCCAACCTAAATATGGCTTTGTGCCATCGTGTTTATAATACCGTATATGATACTTTGGTGGCTCGCCACAAATATTATGATAAATGACAATTTGCCTGTGTTTTGGTGTGATTGGCGGGGTGGGTTGACTTGATCCCTACAAGGTGTGATGGTTGGTATGGGGGTGTGATGGATGGATGGGTTGGGTTACATACATTGCACATATATATCCTGTTATGTAAATGGGTTTCGGCCCAATATTATGCTACATGTGATCCGGCCCAAGTTATTGCTAAATGGGTTCAGACCCAGTGGATGACGGTAAGGAGATTATGCACTAAGTTCTTGTAACTCACCCCCTTCTTTCTTAACCCTTGTAGGTAATACTCAGTGAAGTGGACTTGGGCGATGGATGACTCGGTGGAGCTCATACTTCAGAAATGGTGTTTTGAGCTTTAAATTCTTCTTCGTTTATTTTATTACTTTTACTATATGGGTTTTAAAGTTGTAATAAGGCCTCTGGGATAAACTTTAATTTGCTTTATGTTTGGACGTATTTATTATTTTTCTTAAATTGTTTTAAATGGGGATTTTTTTTTTTAAAATCATTAATAATGGTTTTTCCAAAATAGATTAACAAATGGATTTTATAACTAACTTTTACAAATATTTTTAACTTGGAAATTTTCTCTTGAATTATTAATGATATTTTCAAAAGTCACGGTTTTATAAGATCTCTAGCTTAACTTTTCGATTTATCAATCAACCTTCAAGGTTAGTAGTACTTTATCAAATTTTCAAATCAAACTTGTTTTCTCGAATATAGCAAAACAAACCTATTTTAGTACGAATAAAAAGGATTTAACATGTTTTTCTCATGTGCCATGTCAGATCCGGTCATAACCCATGGGCCGGGTTTGGGGTGTTATATTTTATGGTATTAGAGCCCGATTACAAAACTCGACTGTGGTTTGGGTTCAAAAACGTTTTCAAAGCTGTTTAAAATTTTAATTTGTACATGCATGTTCTCAAGGAAGTATGGCACCACGGGTATCCGACACCAAATCAAGTAAGTTTATGTTTTCATTTTATGATTATTGTGGTATGACTGTAGAGATACTCTAGAACTTTTAGCTTTAGGAGCTGAAACTATAGAGATTGAGACTTTAGGATATGTTTTGCGAAAACAAACTTTACTTCCTATACTCCATAAAACATTATTTAATAAACATTGAGTAGTATAATGATTCATAAGACTTGTAATAAGATTAAATCGACTTAGCAAACATGAGCGCTAGAAGATAAGGATGAGGTACACGTAGCTGTAGTAGAGGCTGAGGTGTTAGGACTGGATCTTCAGCACCGAGGCATCTTCCTGAAAGAGAGGCGTCGGCATCGCTAGTGGCTGAGACCGGGTCTCATGATGGAGCTAGGGCTGTTGTTCTGACTCAATTGTTTAAGGAGGTATTAGCGGGGGATAAAGGAATCAGTGAGGCACTTCGAGTTGGGTGCGTGGACTATAAGAAGAAAGGAGATCGCGGTTCTTTAGGGTCGTAGTCTCATTCCGTAAAGCGTGTTAAGGCACGTCCAAACTTTCCAGCTTGAGATAATTGTAGAAGGCATCATCCGGGTGAGTGCTAGAGGAGGCGAGGAGCATGTTTGAGATGCGGGTCTAAAGAGCATAAGGCTCGGGACTGTTCCATCACCAGCAAGTCGGGTACATTTTTATGGTGTTTGAGCATAGGAAATTTTATGAATGAGTGATAAATACTGTTTGCTTCGAGGTTAGATATTTGATGATGTGAAGAGTTTCCAAGATTAAGATAGAAAGCGAATTAGTGTTTTAATATCAGAGCTTGTGATGAAAGCATAGAGGTGTGACTTGAGCGATGCATTTAGTAGTTGGTTGGAAATTTCGAGGACAAAATTTTTTTAAGGGGGTAGAATTGTAACATCCCGAAATTGGGCCTTGAGCATGAAAGCATTTAAAATTTTTGGAGAACAAGATAATGGTATTATTTCAAGTTGAACTTATAAAGAAGGTGATTTTGGAAAGTTACGGGTTCAAGTTAGGCTATAGGAAAATTTTTGTGTTTAAGCCCTTAAGGGGGAGAAGGTAAGTGGCATCAATGCTTATAGAAATAAGTGAGTAAATTGCTAGCATAAAGGAGCATATGGTAAAGAGGATGTGGCGTCACATGAAGGGCTTTAGGGGAAGAGGTTCGAATCCCACTTGGTGTAAATTTTGATTATTTTTTTTTTTGCTATTCATCCATAGTGTTGACCATGGTGGTATTTTAGGTAAGGAAGACTTTTAATTTTTGGAAAGGTGGCTAAAGAAATAAGGTAAGGATGAGTGGAAGGGAAAAAGAAAAAAAGAAAAGGAATGAGTAGGGAACATGTTGGCCCAAAGTGAGGCAGATATTTTAGAAAAGATTTTGGTCAACATTTTTCCTTTAGGCAAAAGGTACTACATGGTTTGTAGGGGGGAAAGGAATAGCCGAATTTTTTTATGCAATTGGCAATTTTTGGTGCTTGAGAGGTTGTTTTCTCCTTAGCTTTTTGGTGTCATTTTCTTTCTCCAATTTTTCCTCTTAGCCGTAACTCCAAAGCCAAAAAGAGAGCATTCTTTCTTTGTTTTGCCGAAACTTTCAAGCCATTCTTTGCTGGCACTTATCGTTCTCTTAGCCTTGGTTTCGGAAGTTAATTGGTAAGGGGGTGATTAGGCCGAATATTGGTGGTAAGATGTTACTCTTTATTTCGATGTTTTACACCGCTCATGTGATTCTATTTTGTGGTGATGATATCAGCTTCCTACTCTTGGGAAGGGCCGAATATTGGATGAAGGTTAACCCCTTTGGTACATCACTTATTTACTTTAGGAACTCGTTGCAATAGCCAAAGTGCGAGGCTGGATTTTAGAAACTAGTAGGGAAGAATCACGATTGTGGGGGCAATGAAGAGTGGCTCTTTAGGAAATCCGAATAAGGTGTGTAATCTCATACCCTTCCGAATACATGTTTGAAATGGTGTGTAATCTCACACCTCTCTGAATATTTGCATGAAATGTTTTGTGATTCGGTCGAAAGATCGAAAAATCAAAAATCGGCATTTGTGATCACTTGGGCGTGCGTATGTTCGTAGTAGAAACCATATTTTGCAATGAAACAATTTTTAGTTAGTAGAAGAGACGTGATTTTGAAAAATCATGAAAAATAGGAGAAAGGGAATTAGAAAGTGAATAAGATATAGAATTAAAGCTTATTGTGTCTATTTTTATATGAAAGAAACAGAGTAGGAAGAGGTATTTTATATTCTGTGATATTTTAATTTTAGTGAGATTGGTTCTAAATGACTCCGTGGTTCCCAGTTCTATCTTGGAAAAAAATCATTCAAAATTGTACAAAGTGAATTATGAGTTATAATTTATATGTATAGATTCCTTAGTGAGTCAATTTTCAATAGAAACAAGTGGGAGCAATATATGAGAACTATACAATGAGATATTTGGATTTAAGGTAAGAGAGGTCAGAATCGTTAGTCAGTGATACAGGGGAAACTTTAATGAATAAATTGTGCACTAAACGGCTAAGCCAAAAATTCTGGAAAAGTTGTACTAAGAAGATATATTAGTCTAGTTTCAAGGAAAATTTACGGATCTAAATTTCGAGTTTCCTAACGCGAGTTATAGTCAATTTAGTAAATATGAAGCAGATGGACAGTTTCAATTTTTATGCCCCAAATTAGTAGTTAAGTCCGGGGTTGCAAAATTACCAAAATAACCTTGGAGGGTAAATTAAGAAAATGCCCTTATGGACCAAATTACAAAAATGCCCCTATGGGCGAATTATCGAAAATGCCCTTATGGGTCAATTTGTTAAAATGCTTTAGTTATCGAAATGCCCTATGGGTCAATTTGTTAAAATGCTTTAGTGGGCTGAATTATTATATTGCTTTAATGGGCCGATTCATTAAAAGTATTCAATAGATTAATGGTTGTTATTAAAATGTGAATATTTTATGTTATTATGTATGTTGCATCTCTACATATTGTATGGGATGGGAAAATTGAATGAAGAGAAGTGTAGCCTAGTGGCATTGCAACAAAATTCTGATAATGTCTATGTGCCAACCTAAATATGGCTTTGTGCCATCATGATTATAATACCGTATATGATACTCTGGTGGCTCAGCCACAAATATTATGATAAATGACAATTTACCTGTGTTTTGGTGTGATTGGCGGGGTGGGTTGACTTGATCCCCACAGGTGTGATGGTTGGTACGGGGGTGTGATGGATGGATGGGTTGGGTTACATACATTGCACATATATATATTCTGTTATGTAAATGGGTTTCGGCCCAAGATTATGCTACATGGGATCCGGCCCAAGTTATTGCTAAATGGGTTCAGACCCAGTGGATGACGGTAAGGAGATTATGCATTGAGTTCTTGTAACTCACCCCCTTCTTTCTTAACCCTTGTAGGTAATACTCAGTGAAGTGGACTTGGGCGATGGATGACTCGGTGGAGGTCATACTTCAGAAATGGTGTTTTGAGCTTTAAATTCTTCTCCGTTTATTTTATTACTTCTACTATATGGGTTTTAAAGTTGCAATAAGGCCTCTGGGATAAACTTTAATTTGCTTTATGTTTGGACGTATTTATTATTTTTCTTAAATTGTTTTAAATGGTTTTTTTTTAAATCATTAATAATGGTTTTTCCAAAATAGATTAACAAATGGATTTTATAGCTAACTTTTACAAATATTTTTAACTTGGAAATTTTCTCTTGAATTATTAACGATATTTTCAAAAGTCACGGTTTTATAAGATCTCTAGCTCAACTTATCGATTTATCAATCAACCTTCGAGGTTAGTAGTACTTTATCAAATTTTCAAATCAAACTTGTTTTCTCGAATATAGCAAAACAACACCTATTTTAGTACAAATAAAAAGGATTTAACATGTTTTTCTCATGTGCCATGTCAGATCCGGTCATAACGCATGGGCCGAGTTTGGGGTGTTACATTTTATGGTATCGGAGCCCGATTACAAAACTCGACTGTGGTTTGGGTTCAAAAACATTTTCAAAGCTGTTTAAAATTTTAATTTGTACATGCATGTTCTAAAGGAAGTATGGCACCATGGGTATCCTACACCAAATCAAGTAAGTTTAAGTTTTCATTTTATGATTATTGTGGTATGACTGTAGAGATACTCTAGAACTTTTAGCTTTAGGAGCTGAAACTATAGAGATTGAGACTTTAGGATATGTTTTGTGAAAACAAACTTTACTTTCTATACTCCATAAAACATTTTTTAATAAACATTGAGTAGTATAATGATTCATAAGACTTGTAATAAGATTAAATTGACTTAGCAAACATGAGCGCTAGAGGATGAGGATGAGGTACACGTAGCTGTAGTAGAGGCTGAGGTGCTAGGATTGGATCTTGACAAGGCATCTTCTGAAAAGAGAGGTGTCGGCATCGCTAGTGGCTGAGACGGGGTCTCATGATGGAGCTGAAATGTTGTTACGACTCAATTGGTTAAGGAGGTATTGGAGGGGGATAAAGGAATTAGTGAGGCACTTCGAGTTGGGTGCGTGGACTATAAGAAGAAAGGAGATCCCGATTCTTTAGGGTCGTAGTCTCGTTCCGTAAAGCGTGTTAAGGCACGTCCAAACTTTCTAGCTTGAGATTATTGTAGAAGGCATCATCCGGGTGAGTGCTAGAGGAGGCGAGGAGCATGTTTGAGATGCGGGTCTAAGGAGCATAAGGCTCGGGATTATTCCATCACCAGCAAGTCGCGTACGTTTTTATGGTGTTTGAGCATAGGAAATTTATGAATGAGTGATAAATACACATTTGCTTCGAGGTTAGATATTTGATGATGTGAAGAGTTTCCAAGATTAAGATAAAAGCGAATTAGTGTTTTAGTATCAGAGTCTTGATGAAAGCATAGAGGTGTGACTTGAGCGATGCATTTAGTAGTTGGTTGGAAATTTCGAGGACAAAATTTTTTTAAGGGGGTAGAATTGTAACATCCCGAAATTGGGCCTTGAGCACGAAAGCATTTAAAATTTTTGGAGAACAAGAGAATGGCATTATTTCAAGTTGGACTTATAAAGAAGGTGATTTTGGAAAGCTACGGGTTCAAGTTAGGCTATAGGAAAATTTTTGTCTTTAAGCCCTTAAGGGGAAAAGGTAAGTGGCATCAATGCTTACGGAAATAAGTGAGTAAATTGCTAGCATAAAGGAGCATATGGTAAAGAGGATGTGGCGTCACATGAAGGGCTTTAGGGGAAGAGGTTCGAATCCCACTTGGTGTAAATTTTGATTATTTTTTTGTGCTATTCATCCATAGTGCTGACCATGGTGGTATTTTAGGTAAGGAAGACTTTTAATTTGTGGAAAGGTGGCTAAGGAAATAAGGTAAGGATGAGTGGAAGGAAAAAGGAAAAAAGAAAAGGAATGAGTAGGGAACATGTTGGCCCAAAGTGAGGAAGATATTTTGGAAAAGATTTTGGTCAACATTTTTCCTTTAGGCAAAAGGTAATACACGGTTTGTAGGGGGGAAAGGGATAGCCGAATTTTCTTTATGCAATTGGCAATTTTTGGTGCTTGAGAGGTTGTTTTCTCCTTAGCTTTTTGGTGTCATTTTCTTTCTCCAATTTTTCCTCTTAGCCGTAACTCCAAAGCCAAAAAGAGAGCATTCTTTCTTTGTTTTGCTGAAACTTTCAAGCCATTCTTTTTGGCCGAATATTGGTGGTAAGATGTTACTCTTTATTTCGATGTTTTACACCGCTCATGTGATTCTATTTTGTGGTGATGATATCAGCTTCCTACTCTTGGGGAAGGGCTGAATATTGGATGAAGGTTAACCTCTTTGGTACATCACTTGTTTACTTTAGGAACTCGTTGCAATAGCCAAAGTGCAAGGCTGGATTTTAGAAACTAGTAGGGAAGAATCACGATTGTGAGGGCAACGAGGAGTGGCTCTTTAGGAAATCCGAATAAGGTGTGTAATCTCGTACCCTTCCGAATACATGTTTGAAATGGTGTGTAATCTCACACCTCTCTGAATATTTGCATGAAATTTTTTGTGATTCGGTCGAAAGATCGAAAAATCAGAAACCGGCATTTGTGATCACTTGGGCGTGCGTATGTTCGTAGTAGAAACCATATGTTGCAATGAAACAATTTTTAGTTAGCACCAGAGATGTGATTTTGAAAAATCATGAAAAATAGGAGAAAGGGAACTAGAAAGTGAATAAGATATAGAATTAAAGCTTATTGTGTCTATTTTTATATGAAAGAAATAGGGTAGGAAGAGGTATTTTATATTCTGTGATATTTTAATTTTAGTGAGACTGGTTTTGAATGACTCCGTGGTTCCTAGTTTTATCTTGTAAAAAAATCATTCAAAATTGTACAAAGTGAATTATGAGTTATAATTTATATGTATAGATTCCTTAGTGAGTATATTTTCAATAGAAACAAGTGGGAGCAATATATGAAAACTGTACAATGAGATATTTGGATTTAAGATAAGAGAGGTCAGAATCGTTAGTCAGTGATATAGGGGAAACTTTAATGAATAAACTGTGCACTAAACGGCTAAGCCAAAAATTCTGGAAAAATTGTAGTAAGAAGATATATGAGTCTAGTTTCAAGGAAAATTTATGGATCTAAATTTTGAATTTCCTAACACGAGTTATAGTCAATTTAGTAAATATGACGCAGATGGACAGTTTCAATTTTTATGCCCCAAATTTGTAGTTAAGTTTGGGGTTGCAAAATTACCAAAATAACCTTGGAGGGTAAATTATGAAAATGCCCTTATGGACCAAATTACAAAAATGCCCCTATGGGCTGAATTACTAAAATGCCCTTATGGGCCGAATTATGAAAATGCCCTTATGGGCCGAATTACAAAAATGCCCCTATGGGCCGAATTATCGAAATGCCCCTATGGGTCAATTTGTTAAAATACTTTAGTGGGCTGAATTATTATATTGCTTTAATGGGCCGATTCATTAAAAGTATTCAATAGATTAATGGTTGTTATTAAAATGTGAATATTTTATGTTATTATGTAAGTTGCATCTCTACATATTGTATGGGATGGGAAAATTGAATGAAGAGAAGTGTAGCCTGGTGGCATTGCCACAAAATTCGATAATGGCTATGTGCCAACCTAAATATGGCTTTGTGCCATCGTGATTATAATCTAGTATATGATACTCGGTGGCTCGACCACAAATATTATGATAAATGACAATTTACTGCGTTTTGGTGTGATTGGCGGGGTGGGTTGACTTGATCCCCACAGGTGTGATGGTTGAATGCGGGGTGTGATGGATGGATGGGTTGGGTTACATACATTGCACATATATATATATATATGTTATGTAAATGGGTTTCGGCCCAATATTATGCTAGATGGGATCCGGCCCAAGTTATTGCTAAATGAGTTCAGACCTAGTGGATGACGGTAATGAGATTATGCACTGAGTTCTTGTAACTCACCCCCTTCTTTCTTAACCCTTGTAGGTAATACTCAGTGAAGTGGACTTGGGCCATGGATGACTCGGTGGAGGTCATACTTCAGAAATGGTGTTTTGAACTTTAAATTTTTCTCCGTTTATTTTATTACTTTTATTATATGGGTTTTAAAGTTATAATAAGGCCTCTGGGATAAACTTTAATTTGCTTTATGTTTGGACGTATTTATTATTTTTCTTAAATTGTTTTAAACGGGGATTTTTTTTTAAAATCATTAATAATGGTTTTTCCAAAATAGATTAACAAATGGATTTTATAACTAACTTGTAACAACCTAAATTAGGGGTTATTTGTAATTTAAATATTTTCCCATGTGTGTGCTTGAAGAATTAGATTCTAGGATTTATTTGACATGTTTTAAGGTCTAAAAATAACCCTGAGCTAGGCTTGACCTAGTATTAAAAATTTCTTTTTAAGTGTGTAAAAGGAGGGAGCTAGGTGCGTTAGGGCTTAAGTAAAAATTTGGAGAAGCATGACACAAAGAATGGGCTTAGCACAATTGGCTTGGTGCGTCTAAGGGTGTTGCAAGGGAGGTCTTGGGTTCGATTCATGGGAGATACAAGGGGGAATTAAGTTTTATTTTTGCATTATGAATGGTTGGGCTAGGAAGGCCTTATAATTAAATGAAGGAGGTTTGTGACATGAAAGACAGGTTGGTGGAGTGGCTTGGGGCACCACTTAAAAGGCTTTGGTTTAAGGTCTCGGGTTCGAGACATAAAAGATGCAAGAGCATTTTATTTTGGGCTTGTTGGCGTTAAGGAAAAAAGGGGCCATGGATGAAGGCTTTAAAATTAAATGGTGAGGATATTTGACATGAAAGTCAAATGGGAAAGATGGCAAGGGAGTTTAAGGAGGCTACGTTAGTGAGGTTCGAGTTCGAACCAAAGTAGCAAAGCATCGTTTTTATTTTTTTGAAACCGTATGGGAGGGGAGTGATGGCATGTTTGTGGACTCTTGAATTGATAAAGATAAGGCTTATTTTTTGCACTTATTAATTTGGAAGGGAGTAGTATTAGTAAGTTTATTTTCATTTAAATTGTATGAAGAGAGGATAGGAGATTAAAGTAAGATAAATCTTGCATTATCTTGGATAATTAAAGGATGGAAATTATCACCATAGGGAGGGGTGTTGGCCGAACATTGGACTCCTTGGGGGGCTGTCCATATCAGATTTGTTTAGCAAAGAAGTGCCAAACTCATCAATTTTTCTCTCCAAATTGCTGCTGCCGAATTTCCCCTTGTTGTATTGCCTAAATTGTTCAAAAAAATTCCAGCTTCTTTGTCTTCTACTAAGCCGAAACCACCACCACTTCCCCTACATCTCTTCTTTCTCTTTTTCTAATTCCTATTAGCCGAACCTACCTCTTTCTCTTCTCAACATTCCAGCCCTTCAAACTTGAGTTAGCCGAATCTCTTCCATCCCCTTTTTGCCGAAATCTTTCCTCCTCCATTAGAGTTACTGTGGCTGAATATCAAGGGAACACAAGGTTCTTTTCGAGATTCTTTTTCAATCATTAGTAAGAGGTATGTGGACATGGCTGAATGGTTCTTTTTGAATCTATGATTATGGCCGAATGGCCTATGATTCTTACTAATATGATTAAAGCAATTGTAGGGAAGCCATAACCATTAAGGGAAGCTTTCGGGATTTATTCTCCTAAGGTAAGGTGGTAAGTAACATTCGGCTGTAGGCTTTGGTTATGTATAGATGTGCAAGCCAATTGTTAACAAGTGTTTTTGGTAGGAATCTCGACAGGACAAGTGACAAATACGAAATTCGGTGAGTTTGGTAAGTGGATAAGCCACATTCGGCCAAAGGCCATACTTTTGGTACAATTGATCCTTCGGGATCTCTAGTTTAGCCAATTGGCTAATAGATCTAAAAATTCATGTGTTTACCAATTGTAGGAGGAAACAACGTCTTGGGATTTCGCTAGTATATTCGGGATTTGCTAGTAAATAGGTGTGTAAAAACTCACTACACACTTTATTAATTTACATGACTTTATTGTTTACCTGTTAATCTTTTTGGTTGTGATTAACTTGTGGCATAATCATGGTTGCCGGGTAAGTCCCCTATTACTTTGGTTATAATATATGATTGAATTTGCCATCATATGCTACTAAATGATATGTTGTACATGATGCATGATGATGGTGGGATTGATGAGAGGAGGGGGACGATTTTATGGACTATCGCGATGGTTTTGACCATAAGATGGGTTGGCCCCATCAGATTATTAAGTGACCTATGGTCATCAATGGTTTTGACCACAAGATGGGTTGGCCCCATCGATTATTTGTGACCTATGGTCATCAGTGGTTTTGACCACACCGATTTATAAATTGCGACTAAGTCCTAGTGGTTTGGTACCACCAGTGGTTTTGACCACACTTGATAAGTTGTGACCTATGGTCATCAGTGGTTTTGACCACACGATGGGTTGGCCCCATCAATTGATTTGTGACTCTAAGTCATTAGTGGTTTTGACCACCAGTGGTTTTGGCCACACGGGGTAGTTAAGAAGTATGGATGGTTAGGTTGGGTTGCATATGCATGTTTATTAATGACTTGTGTATGAGTTACTTTACCGGGTGGGGGATTACACACTGAGTCTTGGTGACTCACCCCCTTTCCATTACCATTTTTGCAGATGAGTAGATCGCGGAGACGGAGCCGGAGAGGACTCGAGGCGGCCATGCTTATCAGAGGATTTGAAATTACTTTGTTTTAGCTAATCTTATTTATTTTTCTAAGTCTTTTATTTTGGGATTGTAATAAGGCCGCTATTATTATTTTGGATGTTTATTTTACTGTTTAATTTTACTTATATTATGTTACAAATGAAGTTTTTAAATGTTAAGTAAACCGGTTAAAAGTAACTTTTCAACCTTAATAAACTTTTATGGGTTTTTAAAAGATGTTACCATCGGGTAACAAAAATTTACCAAGTCACCAATAATTCAGACGATTTTAAAATGTACATGATCAAATGTTTTCAAAAGGGTTCATCAACCCAACTGTATTTATAAAAAGCCTAACTAAGTTTTCAAACACCGGTTTCATACCTTATCCAAATTTTATCAAGTTTTCACCAATTTTTCAAAATGAATTAAATTATTTTACTCCGTGACATACCAGATCCGTCAGGACTCATGGGTCGAGTTTGGGGTGTTACATTTTTGGTATCGAGCGGGTTCAAAACTTCGGTGTGGGGGGCCCAAGGCCCAAAATGTTTTGGTTATGATAGTAGGCCTTATTGGAATGTTTTGAAACGGTTTTGACTTGAACAACATGGCACCGAGTCTCGGCACTTATCCGCCTGTAAGTACTTCTATCCATTTTGTGAATATTTGATGAGGGTAGAAGGGTAAATTGGGAGCGTAGACTACTAGGTAGAAAGCTGTTGAACCTAGGGCTAGCATACCTCTACTATGCATAAGATTTAATAATTACCTAAACAACCACAGTGAGTTGTCACTAAGCAAAGGATGTGGCAATCGTTATACACATGTCTAGGATTGGATTCGGTGGGGGCCTGGTATTTAAGCAGTCCTCGTGACTCACCTCTTACTCACTCGAATCCTACCTGGTGCGTAGTGACGGTTCATCCTAGCTGAGACGACACACTCATGGGCTAAACTTGATGACTAAAACCCGCAAGGGACTAGCCGTTTTGGTTTTGAAGTAATTAAAACCTTGTTTTGAAAAAAAATGACCAAAATACCCCTCAGTTTGGAAAATGACCAAAATACCCCTGGCTTGAAAATCTCCAAATACCTCCATATGAAAAATTTTCGAATAGAAATTTCCAAAATATCCCTCTTTTGGGAAATCACTTAGAACCCAATTTTTGGAAATCACTTTATGGAAATACCCTGATTATGTGAAATTATTAAAATACCCTTAGGGGTAAAATTATGAAAATGCCCTTGAATTATGAAATTCCCAAAATACCCACGGTTTTAATAAAAAATTTCATCACATAAAAAGTGCCCAAAAACCTTAAATTGCAAAAGCATCATGATTTTAGAAAATTACAAAATTGCCCCTAACCGATAAAATTACCATAATGACCCTAAATTTCAAAAAAATTTTTACAATACCATCAATCTGGGAAATAAATTCTTAGAAAGAACCTTCAAAGTTTTACAACTTTTGAAATATCTCTGATTTGCTAAATATTATAAATTCACCCCGATTTGTGAAAAATTACCAAAATACCCCTGAGCTTCAAAATTTTCAAAATACCCCCAGAATTCAAAATTTTTCCAAACACCCTGGGAATTTAAGAGTTCCAAAATACTTTTTGACAAAATCATCCGAAAATTTTTATTTTTGAAAAATTACAAAAATACCCCTGTAGGACAAATTATGAAAATACCCCTGGGTAGTGGAAAAACAATCACCATGAAAAACTACAACGTCTCTTTGAATGAATGAATGGAAAACTGTGTGCATGTATGATTGCAAAAGAACCACTCCTAAAACTCTTGTCATAAAATTTCTTCGCGGATAATCAAGTGAAACAAGGTACTAATGCATAAAATTCTTAAACAGATAAACGCAATCGTTAGAATGAGTTCAAGAGGTCGTGGACGTCTGCTCTGTGGCCTTGGAAGGGGTAGGATGGCCTTATCTGAGCCAGCGCGGGGTTGGGCATGGAGTGCGGAAATGAGATCTGGGATCTGCCGGGTGGCCCGAGTTTCAAGATCGGGCCGGTGGTAATGATGTTGTATCACAAGTCGTATTACACGTATTGGAATGAGTTGCCAAAGGTGGCCTTGGTCTGAGAGGCTAAGTAAATCGTGGTTGAATGACTCGAGATAACGGAGCGAAGTATTGAGAGGAGTTTACGGAGTGGCGCCAGGTCTGTGAGTATTGGTTGGAATCCTTGAAAGGATTATGGGTGATTTGGATTTCACGGTGAGGAGAAGTTGAAGGGCATAATATCTTTGCTTGAGATGAGTCATATCGGTGGTGGCTTCTTGTAAAGGATGGAGCGGTGGCGAAAATCTCACCTGAGAATTCTTCAGGGACGCCTATCAAAAGAAGTATATCGGGACTAGTTACGTGGATGCACAGCGGAAAGCTTTCTTGAACCTGGTTCAAGGCAACAAGACGGTGGCGGAATATGAGGCCGAGTTCCTCTGGTTGAGTAGGTATGCTCGTGGTATTGTGGGTATCGAGCATGAACACTATGTTAGATTCGAAGATGAGCTGAGAGATGAGCTGAGGATGATGATAGCTCCACAATAGGAACGGGAGTTCACAGTCTTAGTGGAGAAATCAAAGGTTGCTGAAGGAGTAAGACAGTCAGTTAGACGAAACCAAGATTAGAATTGGAATAAGAGGAGCTCGGGACCTTCAAGGTTCTCGGGTAATGAGCAGAAGAGGACGAGGTTTGATGGGTCGGATCAAGCTGCTAGGCCTGCTGCTGCTAATCCTCAATGGCCGCCACGGTGTGCTCGGTGTGGCAAGTCTCACACAAGAGAATATTGGAATGGTAATCGGGGATGCTTCGAGTGTGGGTCCTTGGAGCATCGAGTTAAAGACTATCCGAAAAAGGCAGCTAGACTGAGATCAGAGGGTCAGGATCGTACACTGAACAGGAGGGATAACCAACAGCCACAGAGGGGTCGAGGTGCATCTAGGGGTAATGGAAATAGTAACGGGCATGGCCGAGGTGCTGAAGGTGCAGAGGCGAGGCAACCAAGGTTGGTTTATGCAGTTGGCCGTCGCGAGGAGGAAGATATGCCAGATGTGACAACGGGTATGTTCCTTATTTCTGGAATACCCTTAATTGCTTTGATCATTGTAGAGTTTTCTTGTTTACTAGGAAGTGCACGAAACCTTGGTTGTGAACTTAGAGATTGTGCTTAGGAAGTAAGATAGTTTTATTAAGATCGAGTCTTGACATAAGCGTAGTCTGGTGAGTTAAGATGTACGACTATCCGTTAGTAAGTAATTTCGAGGACGAAATTATTTTTAAGGGGGTAGAACTGTAACACCCTGAATTAGGGGTTATTTGTAATTTAAATATTTTCCCATGTGTGTGCTTGAAGAATTAAATTCTAGGATTTATTTGACATGTTTTAAGGTCTAAAAATAACCCCGAGCTAGGCCTGACCTAGTATTAAAAATTTCTTTTTAAGTGTGTAAAAGGAGGGAGCTAGGTGAGTTAGGGCTTAAGTAAAAATTTGGAGAAGCATGACACAAAGAATGGGCTTGGCACAATTGGCTTGGTGCGTCTAAGGGTGTTGCAAGGGAGGTCTTGGGTTCGATTCATGGGAGATACAAGGGGGAAATAAGTTTTATTTTTGCGTTATGAATGGTTGGGCTAGGAAGGCCTTATAATTAAATGAAGGAGGTTTGTGACATGAAAGACAGGTTGGTGGAGTGGCTTGGGGCGCCACTTAAAGGGCTTTGGTTTAAGGTCTCGGGTTCGAGACATAAAAGACGCAAGGAGCATTTTATTTTGGGCTTTTTGGCGTTAAGGAAAAAAGGGCCAGGGATGAAGGCTTTAAAATTAAATGGTGAGGATATTTGACATGAAAGTCAAATGGGAAAGATGGCAAGGGGCGTTTAAGGGAGGCTGCGTTAGTGAGGTTCCAGGTTCGAACCAAAGTAGCAGCAACTGTTTTTATTTTTTTTGAAACCGGCGTATGGGAGAGGGGAGTGATGGCATGTTTGTGGACTCTTGAATTGATAAAGATAAGGCTTATTTTTTTGCACTTATTCGGCTGGAAGGGAGTAGTATTAGTAAGTTTATTTTCATTTAAATTGTATGAAGAGAGGATAGGAGATTAAATTAAGATAAATCTTGCATTATCTTGGATAATTAAAGGCTGGAAATTATCACCATAGGGAGGGGTGTTGGCCGAACATTGGACTCCTTGGGGGGCTGTCCATATCAGATTTGTTTAGCAAAGAAGTGCCAAACTCATCAATTTTTCTCTCCAAATTGCTGCTGCCGAATTTCCCCGTGTTGCATTGCCTAAATTGTTCAAAAAAATTCCAGCTTCTTTGTCTTCTACTAAGCCGAAACCACCACCACTTCCCCTACATCTCTTCTTTCTCTTTTTCTAATTCCTATTAGCCAAACCTACCTCTTTCTCTTCTCAACATTCCAGCCCTTCAAAATTGAGTTAGCCGAATCTCTTCCATCCCCTTTTTGCCGAAATCTTTCCTCCTCCATTAGAGTTACTGTGGCCGAATATCAAGGGAACACAAGGTTCTTTTTGGGATTCTTTTTCAATCATTAGTAAGAGGTATGTGGACATGGCCGAATGGTTCTTTTTGAATCTATGATTATGGTCGAATGGCCTATGATTCTTACTAATATGATTAAAGCGATTGTAGGGAAGCCATAGCCATTAAGGGAAGCTTTCGGGATTTATTCTCCTAACGTAAGGTGGTAAGTAACATTCGGCTATAGGCTTTGGTTATGTATAGATGTGCAAGCCAATTGTTAACAAGTGTTTTTGGTAGGAATCTCGACAGGACAAGTGACAAATACGGGAATTCGGTGAGTTTGGTAAGTGAATAAGCCACATTCAGCCAAAGGCCATACTTTTGGTACAATTGATCCTTCGGGATCTCTAGTTTAGCCAATTGGCTAATAGATCTAAAAATTCATGTGTTGACCGATTGTAGGAGGAAACAACGTCTCGGGATTTCGCTAGTATATTCGGGATTTGCTAATAAATAGGTGTGTAAAAACTCACTACACACTATTAATTTACATGACTTTATTGTTTGCCTGTTAATCTTTTTGGTTGTGATTAGCTTGTGGCATAATCATGGTTGCCGGGTAAGTCCCCTATTACTTTGGTTATAATATATGATTGAATTTGCCATCATATGCTACTAAATGATATGTTGTACATGATGCATGATGATGGTGGGATTGATGAAAGTAGGGGGACGATTTTATGGACTGTCGCCAGTGGTTTTGACCATAAGATGGGTTGGCCCCATCAGATTATTCGTGACCTATGGTCATCAATGGTTTTGACCACAAGATGGGTTGGCCCCATCAGATTATTTGTGACCTATGGTCATCAGTGGTTTTGACCACACCGATTTATAAATTGCGACTAAGTCCCAGTGGTTTGGTACCACCAGTGGTTTTGACCACACTTGATAAATTGTGACCTATGGTCATCAGTGGTTTTGACCACACGATGGGTTGGCCCCATCAATTGATTTGTTACTCTAAGTCATCAGTGGTTTTGACCACCAGTGGTTTTGACCACACGGGGTAGTTAAGGAGTATGGATGGTTAGGTTGGGTTGCATATGCATGTTTATTAATGACTTGTGTATGAGTTACTTTACCGGGTGGGGGATTACACACTGAGTCTTGGTGACTCACCCCCTTTCCATTACCATTTTTGCGGATGAGTAGATCGCGGAGACGGAGCCAGAGAGGACTCGAGGCGGCCATGCTTATTAGAGGATTTGAAATTACTTTGTTTTAGTTAATCTTATTTATTTTTCTAAGTCTTTTATTTTGGGATTGTAATAAGGCCGCTATTATTATTTTGGATGTTTA
Organism: Gossypium rotundifolium; assembly: GCA_025506655.1. Classification (NCBI taxonomy): domain Eukaryota; kingdom Viridiplantae; phylum Streptophyta; class Magnoliopsida; order Malvales; family Malvaceae; genus Gossypium; species Gossypium rotundifolium. The sequence goes on along the minus strand of CP106733.1, from coordinate 18,593,334 downwards.
TTTTACTGTTTAATTTGACTTATGTTATGTTACAAATGAAGTTTTTAAATGTTAAGTAAACCGGTTAAAAGTAACTTTTCAACCTTAATTAACTTCTACGGGTTTTTAAAAGATGTTACCATCGGGTAACAAAAATTTACCAAGTCACCAATAACTCAGATGATTTTAAAATGTACATGATCAAATGTTTTCAAAAGGGTTCATCAACCCAACTGTATTTATAAAAAGCCCAACTAAGTTTTCAAACACCGGTTTCATACCTTAGCCAAATTTTATCAAGTTTTCACCAATTTTTCAAAATGACTTAAATTATTTTACTCCGTGACATACCAGATCCGGTCAGGACTCATGGGCCGGGTTTGGGGTGTTATTTAACTTTTACAAATATTTTTAACTTGGAAATTTTCTCTTGAATTATCAATGATATTTTCAAAAGTCACGGTTTTATAAGATCTCTAGTTCAACTTATCGATTTATCAATCAACCTTTGAGGTTAGTAGTACTTTATCAAATTTTCAAATCAAACTTTTTTTTTCGAATATAGCAAAACAACACCTATTTTAGTACGAATAAAAATGATTTAACATATTTTTCTCATGTGACATGTCAATCCGGTCACAACGCATGGGCCAGGTTTGGGGTGTTACATTTTAGGCATGCATTACTTTCAATTTCTAATAGATTTTCCTACTGAGACTTTGATTCAAATAAAAACATTAGCTAACATATAACATTTGGTTGTTCTCATTATGTCAGAAAATACATCTGACAATTTACTTGCAACAAAGTGAATTATCTTTTTAAGCTTCTGATTCAAATTACTTTCTATAAGGATATAAACAATGATAATCCATATTCAAAGTAATTATTTCATCTAGCTGTTATTTCTCTTCCCTAATGCTGAGAAAACTATCAAATCAAAATAGTAATCAAATTATGCTATAATTGAATCTCCAGTTCGTTCAAACCATCTAATAATAGAAGGAGATTCATAATTAACATATATTCAAACTTTCTTTGAATTCTCATTTTGTGCATTATGGTGGAGCAACTTATTAGAAGACTGAGTTTGGAAAATGCAGCACAAAATAAGTTTAAAAGAAAACCAGAGTTTTAAATAATTTTTCAAAAAGAAGAACTTGGCTTTTTTTATCTAAAGTAATAAACACTTAATCAAAATTGTACCTTTATGATTCATCTAGGGTGAACGATTCAATCGAGTAGTCTTCTCCACTATCCTTAAGCTCACCTCTGCCGAGTGTGGACTCCTTTCGAATTAGAAATTTTTTCACAAAATTACATGTAGGGCAATTCCGTAATTTCTCTAAACTTCTAGGGTGCAACGCCCTGATAATTTAAAACATCGAATTCTGCTTGTTCTGTCACAATTGCATGTTTGGTGTGTTGGTTAGGTGATTTAGGAGTGTTTGGGAGTGTCTGAGAAGTCCTGGGTTCAAGCCTTGGCTTTTGCAAAATCTATGATTTTTCTTTTTAATAAACCTTGGTGTTAGCTTGTAGGATTTAAAAAAAATTGTGAGGGAATTATGTCACAAGAGGAGCTTGTGGCTTAGTGGCAAGTGGCATCTGACACAGCTGACAGGTCTGAGGTTCAAGTCTTGGGGTGTGCAATGAGGGGATTTATTTTTTCTTGATTTGTGCGGTTAGAGTTTGTGGTGCATTAGAACTCTGATGGATGAGAGGGTGGAGGGATTGGAGGAGTTGATTATGGAGAAAATTGAGGAAGATATCAAGGAGGGATTTGGGGAAGGAAATTTAAAAGTTTGAATTGGAGAAGGTTGGTGCCGAAAATTTTCTTTGAGAGAGGGGAGTGTTCAATTTTGGTTACTCTGGGTGCTGAAGCCAAAATCATCAGTAGACAGTTGGGGTTACTCTTTTCTTTCGTGTGTTTTGTGTTTTGGTTCTTTTCTCTCGACCCTCTTTTGGTGTGTAGTGTTTCTTCTTACTCTAAAACATTTCTTCCACACTTTACCTATTCAGAGGTTTTCTCTTAGGTCAAATTGTGCTCCTTTTCCTCTCAACTTCTGTCGACTACCATTCTTTCTTACCATTTCTCCATTCGATTTTTTTTGCTCATAGCCGAACCTTTTCACTTTATTTTCTTTATTCTTGTTCGCCATCCCTATTTTTTTTTCATTTTCCTTCATCTTGGCCGAACAAAGTTCTTTTCCCTTCTTTAGAATTTCTTTTCATTCGGTTGCTGCTCATAGCTGATTGTTCCTTTTTCTTCTGAATTTGTAACAGCCCAAACCCGGCCCAAACGTTAGGACCGAATATGGGTCGTTACGAAGAAGAACTTTTTGAAACCCATTTTGAAATCCACTTAAGCTTTGTTGAAAATCGCTTTCGTTTTAAGTTATCTTCTTTGAAATTATACTTAGTCCAAATTCGAAAATTTAATTAAGTCAAGTTATTATACAAATTTCGGTGTGCTGATGGCACGATAAAACATTCTTGTGTTAATTTAGAAAAGCGTGTGATTCAAATTTATAGTTAAAAAAAACAAAATATCCAACAAATAAGAAAATAACCAAAGTAAAGTATATGGAGGCCTTATTACATCCAAAATAAAACAACCCAATAATAAAATTTATCATAACTAAATTAAAGTTCATTTCATTCTAAATTCACCACATGGCCACCTCAAGTCCCTCCGGCTCCTCATCCGCGATCTATGCATCACCTGAAAAAAATAATGGAGAAGGTGAGTCACCAAGACTCAGTATGTAACCCTTCCCCATTTTAAAACATTTTCATACACAACACATAACCATTAATATGCGAGAATATTAAATACCCATCCTAACCATCCAAGCGCCATTTACCCCGTTGTGGTGCCAAACCACCGGTGGTGCCAAACCACCGGTGACATATAGTCACAATGTGTTACCAAAACACTTGGTGTCCGTGACACAGATTATTTGATGGGGCCAACCCATCGTGTGATACCAAATCACCGCGATTTATCCCATATCTCAAGTGGGGCCAACCCACGGTGGTGTTAACCATAGGGACAAGTCGCTATGAGGTGCCAAACCTCTGTAGGTACCAAACCTCTGGTGACCGTAGTCACGGTGTGTTACCAAAACAACTTGGTGCCCGTCGGCACAATAATCTTGCGCCTCCACTCACTAATCCCACATCAGTCATATATACATATATATTTCATGCCATCACATGCTTAAATCTCATGCATCAATACATTATGCTTATCAAAAGCATCAAGTAACAAATACACATTTTCAGGGACTTACCCGAATTGCCAACTATACCGTTGTGGTACATTATCCAATGCTACATAAAAACCAAGATAGCATTCACAACAATCAGCATATTAACAAATTATATGTGTGTATGTACACACCTGTCACCACTGGATAGTCTAAATCCCGAAAAGAAGAGTCGACCACCCTAGATCTATTGCCCCTAGATTCGCCAAAACATGAGTCGATACCATGGCATATTCGCCAACCCAACTTATATCATAGAATTATCATTGAGATCCTTTACCTTGCTTTGATTTGGTTTCTAACAACCCGACTCCTTTTATGGGTTCCTAGCAATCGACCAACCAAACAAGATTAGTTCTGGCTTTCTCCAATTATTCACCGAAAGGTTTAGAAAGACTTGACTTACCTTCATTAAAGAGAGTTAATATCTTGTTATCAAGTGCCGAAATAGGTCCTTACCTTCCCCCTAGAAGTCGACAAGTGCTAGGGGTCAATAAAGAAAACATTTGATCTACTTACCTTAAAACCCGATTGAAACAATAGAGGAAATTCTATGCTTGAGATTCGCCAAGACTTGAAATTTAGAGAGGGAAATTGGCTATGGTTCGGGAGTAGGTTCGATTATCAAGGAAAGGAGAAGAAAAGGGATCAAAAGTTGGGAAATTCGCAATGGAAGATGCAAAGAGGGTTTGACCAAGGTTTTGGAGAGGATGTAAAAGAAAAATATAAGAAGAGGGTGTTGAAAATTCTAAACAAGCGGGAAAAAGAAAAATAAGGTGACCATATGGGTGCTTTTATAAGCATTCTACACCCCCTAGTAGCCTTGCCATCAACTCTTCAACCAAGAGTCCAAAATCCATCCCACTTCCTTAAATTGCTCCAAACCACTTGTTTAATTAAATTCAAAATAATTTGAATTAATCCCAATAAATCAACTAATAAATCAACTAATATCTCTTAATCCCTTTTAATCAAACAATTCTCTTATTATCCTTGGAATTATTATTAAACAAATTCCTAATTATCTCATAAAAAGAGTTTAAAAGAGAAGAAACTCTCCTTCCTATGCCGTCCAAAACATGAAAGCAAAAAGGAATTACATGACTCGAACCATGGCTCTCCTTGTTCCTTAGTGGCGTCAATTGTAGCTCCCAAGTGGCCTCCTTTGCCACTTATTCTAGGCTCATTTTATGTCAAATGTTTCCTTATTTATTCTTATAACCCCTAACCACTAAGGCTATCCACCTTTAAAGCAAATAATATATTTATTTCTACCATTCCGAGCCAACTCAAGGCCTTTAATTAAACTCTATTATTCCATAAATAATGTCTCAATAATTCATACATAAGAAAATGATTAAATTCCAAATAACCCCATTTTGGGATGTTACGATTCTACCCCTTAAAATAAATTTAGTCCAAATTACTTAACTAAAACAGATGAGGGTATTGCCAGTATCACATCCTCGTGTTCCCACGTAGCTTCTTCCACACCATGGTTCCGCCACACTTTCACTAAGAACACCGACTTCCTACGTAGAACCTTTATATCTCTATCCAAGATCTGAACCGGTTCCTCCTCAAAAGATAAGTCTGCGTCAACCTTGATTTCAGTCACATGCACCACATGTGATGGATCCGACCGATACTGTCTCAGCATCGATACATGAAATACGTCATGGATCGATTCAGTTCAGTGCCGGCAACTCTAGCTGATAAGCTACCGGTCCCACTCGCTTTACAACTGTATATGGGCCAATGAATCTTGGGCTCAGCTTCCCCTTTCGCCCAAATCTTAACACCTTTTTCCAAGGCGACACCTTTAGAAAGACCTTGTCTCCCACAGCATACTCCATTTCCTTGCGTTTGAGATCGGCATAAGATTTACGCCTATCGATGCTTCCTTGAGACGAGACCAATCACTTTGACTTTGTCTTCGCCTCGCTACCAATTCTGGGCCCAACACTTGTCGTTCTCCCAACTCCGCCCAACATGTTGGAGTTCGCATTCAATCCATCTGATTGCTTCGTATGGTGCCATCTCAATACTCGCTTGGTAGCTATTGTTGTAGGCGAACTCGGCTAAAGGTAAAAATTCCTCCCAACTACCTCGGAATTCCAAGACACAACCCCTCAGCATATCTTCTAAGATCTGTATGACCCTTTCGGATTGCCCGTCGACCGAGGATGGAAAGTCTTTGAAATCTAATCGCGTACATCTAACGCTTGATGTAACGCTTTCCAAAACCTCGAAGTGAACCTTGGGTCCCTATCTGAGATAAGCGATCTGGTACACCATGCAATCGACTATCTCGACCACATACAATTTTGCTAGCTTCGGGTGAGTAGTCCATTCTCACCGGTATGAAGTGAGTGATTTAGTCGACGATCTCGATTACCCAAATCGCATCTTTCTTCTTTGGGCGTAAGGGTAGACCAGCGACGAAATCCATAGTGATCCGCTCCCACTTCCATTGAGGGATCTTTACAGGTTGAAGTAGCCCCGATGGTAACTGGTGTTCAGCTTTAACCTGCTGACACGTCAAACACTTCCCTACGAATTCCGTTATCTCACGCTTCAACCCTGGCCACCAGAACTATTTCCGTAGATCTCCATACATCTTGCTGCCTCCTGGATGCATAGCGTATGGGCTGCTATGAGCATCCTGGAGAATTTTCCGTCTCAACTCCATATCTTTCGGCATACAGGGCCGTCCTAGAAAACATAACACACCATCACCAGTCACACTATACCCTTCTAATCCACCACCTTGAACTTGCATCCTCTTAGCATTTAACCCTTCATCCACTAACTGTTTGTCCTTGATTTCCTCGATCCATGTTGGCTTAACTTGAAGCTCTGCCAAAAGGCTTCCATCGTCATATAGGCTCAACTGAGCAAACATTGCTCTTAAATCCGCCACAACCTTAGGCTCAACGCGTCGGCCACCACGTTAGCCTTACCGGATGATATTCGATGGAACGATCGTAGTCCTTCAGCAGCTCAATCCATCGGCGTTGTCTCGATTCGAGATCATACGTGACGGTAAGATACCTCAAACTTTTGTGATCCGTGTAAATTACCGACTTCTCCCCATAAAGATAATGTCTCCATATTTTCAAAGCGAAGACATTGCGGCTAACTCTGTGTCGTGAGTTGGATAGTTAACCTCATGCGGTCTCGGTGACGGACGATAGGCTACTACCTTCCCATCTGCATCAACACACACCCCAAACCAAGCAGTGAGATGCATCACAATAGATGTGAATAATTTCCACGCCTCGGGTTGTACTAAAAGCCGAGCTTCGTAATCTTCCTCGACTTATCAAAACTTTCTTCGCTTCTCTAACCATACAAATGGAACACCTTTCCTTAGCAACTTAGTCAACGGTAGCTGCGATCGAGAGAACCCTTCCACAAACCTCCGATAATCGAACCTTGGGTCCTATCTCGAGATAAGCGACACGGGTACACCATGCAATCGACTATCTCGCCACATACAATTTTGCTAGCTTCGGGTGAGTAGTCCATTCTCACTTTGGTATGAAGTGGTGATTTAATCGACGGTCTCGATTACCCAAATCGCATCTTTCTTCTTTGGGCGTAAGGGTAGACCAGACGAAATCCATAGTGATCCGCCCCACTTCCATTGAGGGATCTTTACAGGTTGAAGTAGCCCCGATGGTAATCGGTGTTCGACTTTAACTCGCGACACGTCAAACACTTCCTACGAATTCCGTTATCTCACGCTTCAACCACGCCACGAACTATTTCCGTAGATCTCCATACATCTTGTCGCCTCCGGATGCATAGCGTATGGGTTGCTATGAGCATCCTGGAGAATTTTCCGTCTCAACTCCATATCTTTCGGCATACAGGGCCGTCCTAGAAAACATAACACACCATCACCAGTCACACTATACCCTTCTAATCCACCACCTTGAACTTGCATCCTCTTAGCATTTAACCCTTCATCCACTAACTGTTTGTCCTTGATTTCCTCGATCCATGTTGGCTTAACTTGAAGCTCTGCCAAAAGGCTTCCATCGTCATATAGGCTCAACTGAGCAAACATTGCTCTTAAATCCGCCACAACCTTCCGGCTCAACGCGTCAGCCACCATGTTAGCCTTACCCGATGATATTCGATGGAACGATCGTAGTCTTTCAACAGTTCAATCCATCGGTGACATCTCTCGATTCGAGATCATACGTGACAGAAGATACCTCAAACTTTTGTGATCCGTGTAAATTACCGACTTCTCCCCATAAAGATAATGTCTCCATATTTTCAAAGCGAAGACATTGCGGCTAACTCCAGTCGTGAGTTGGATAGTTAACCTCATGCGGTCTCGGTGACGGGGCGATAGGCTACTACCTTCCCATCCTGCATCAACATACACCCCAAACCAAAGTGTGAGATGCATCACAATAGACATGAATAATTTCCACGCCTCGAGTTGTACTAAAATCGAGACTTAATCGTAATCTTCCTCGACTTATCAAAACTTTCTTCGCTTCTCTAACCATACAAATGGAACACCTTTCCTTAGCAACTTAGTCAACGGCCGCGATCGAGAGAACCCTTCCACAAACCTCCGATAAGCGAACCTTGGGTCCCTATCTCGAGATAAGCGATACGGGTACACCATGCAATCGACTATCTCGCCACATACAATTTTGCTAGCTTCGGGTGAGTAGTCCATTCTCACCGGTATGAAGTGAGTGATTTAATCGACGGTCTCACGATTACCCAAATCGCATCTTTCTTCTTTGGGCGTAAGGGTAGACCAGCGACGAAATCCATAGTGATCCGCTCCACTTCCATTGAGGGATCTTTATCGGTTGAAGTAGCCCCGATGGTAACTGGTGTTCAGCTTTAACCTGCTGACACGTCAAACACTTCCCTACGAATTCCGTTATCTCACGCTTCAACCCTGGCCACCAAAACTGTTTCCATAGATCTCCATACATCTTGCTGCCTCCCGGATGCATAGCGTATGGGCTGCTATGAGCATCCTGGAGAATTTTCCGTCTCAACTCCATATCTTTCGGCATACAGGGCCGTCCTAGAAAACATAACACACCATCACCAACACACTATACCCTTCTAATCCACCACCTTGAACTTGCATCCTCTTAGCATTTAACCCTTCATCCACTAACTGCTTGTCCTTGATTTCCTCGATCCATGTTGGCTTAACTTGAAGCTCGCCAAAAGGCTTCCATCATCATATAGGCTCAAGCGAGCAAACATTGCTCTTAAATCCGCCACAACCTTCCTACTCAACGCGTCGCCCACCACGTTAGCCTTACCCAGATGATATTCGATGGAGCGATCGTAGTCCTTCAACAGCTCAATCCATCGTATTGCCTCGATTCAGATCATACGTGACGTAAGATACCTCAAACTTTTGTGATCCGTGTAAATTACCGACTTCTCCCCATAAAGATAATGTCTCCATATTTTCAAGGCGAAGACGACTGCGGCTAACTCCAGGTCGTGAGTTGGATAGTTAACCTCATGCGGTCTCGGTGACGGACGATAGGCTACTACCTTCCCATCTCAGATCAACACACACCCCAAACCGGTGTGAGATGCATCACAATAGATCGTGAATAATTTCCACGCCTCGGGTTGTACTAAAACCGAGCTTAATCGAATCTTCCTCGACTTATCAAAACTTTCTTGCTGCTTCTCTAACCATACAAATGGAACACCTTTCCTTAGCAACTTAGTCAACGGCGCTAGGATCAGAGAGAACCCTTCCACAAACCTCCGATAATACCCTGCTAAACCCAGAAAACTTCGTATCTCTGCTACCGACTTAGGCGGTTTCCACTCCAACACCGCTTCAATCTTGCGGGGATCCACTCTAATCCCTTCCGCTGACACCACGTGACCTAAGAAAGCCACCTCCCTCAGCCAAAATTCGCACTTACTGAATTTGGCATACAATCGTTTTTCCCTCAACACTTGCAGAACTATCCGTAAATACTTGTCGTGCTCCTCCTCCGTCTTTGAGTAAACCAATATGTCGTCTATGAACACCACGACGAATTGGTCTAGGTACTGTTGAAATACTCTATTCATTAAGTCCATAAACGTCGTCGGTGCATTGGTCAACCCGAATGGCATCACTAGGAACTCGTAATGCCCATACCGAGTTCGAAATGCCGTCTTGTGGACATCGGCCCCCTTCACCTTAAGTTGATGGTAACCCGACCTAAGGTCTATCATCGAAAACACCGACGCCCCCTTCAATTGGTCGAACAAGTCATCGATCCGAGGTAATGGGTACTTGTTTTTGATCGTTAACTTGTTTAACTGACGGTAGTCGATGTACATCCGCATAGAACCGTCCTTCTTCTTGACAAACAATACAGGCGCTCCCTACGGAGATATACTAGGTCGAATAAATCCCTTATCCAAGAGCTCCTGAATTTGAGCCTTCAGCTCCACCAATTCCTTTGGTGCCATTCGGTAAGGTGCTATAGACACAGGTGCCGTTTCGGGTAGTAAGTCTATACCGAATTCGACTTCCCGATCTGGAGGCAGACCCGGAAGTTCTTCTGGGAACACATCAGCAAATTCCCCAACCGTTTGGACCTTTCCAACTACTGACTCCTTAGCTTTCAAAGCACAGATTTGAACCAAAAACACCTTACAACCCTTCTTGACCATCTTCTCAACCTTCAAGGCAGACACCACGTTGGACAGGTAATTCCTTCGATTACCAATCATAACCACTTCATTCCCTTCGGTCGTTTGGAGAACCATGCGCTTAGCGGCGCAATCCAACTTTGCCTGGTACCTACCAGCCAATCCATTCAAGGATCAAATCGAACTCCCGAATGGTAGTTCCATCGATCGACCGAATCGACCCTTGGAGTTCTAGGGTACATCCTAAAAAGTTTGTCTACCACTATAGAGTGACCTAAAGGACTCACTACGGTCATCTCCTAGCGGCCAGTCTCGAGTCTAGGTTCAAAGTCTCTACCACACTACTTGCTACGTATGAATCGTAGAACCCACATCGATTAATGCATAATAAGGAAGACCAAAATCGAAAGCGTCTGATTATGACATCCGGTCGTCACCCTCCTCACGACGCCTTGCCGCATAGACTAAGCCAGTCGCCTAGCCTCGTGTTGCTGAACCTCGCTACGAGTTCCACGACCTCGGTTAGGGCTGTGTGCTTCCTCGGCCATTACATGACCCCTCCGTGGTCCCACATTTTATCTGAGTGCAGTTCGCCCTCCGATGATTCCAGAGCTTGTTTAGGGGACAATCTCGACCGGTGCTCTAAAGACCCACACTCAAAACATCCTCTATCATGGGTCGAACAATTTCCCCAATGGGTCTTCCCACGATTTACACTGAGTCGGCCTCGATTAGCGACTCTGAGCCTTCTTTGCTGATTTGGCCCACTCGCCTAGCCTTCTTCTCGATCATTACCACTGGATCCAAATGACCCAAATCCTCTCTTTGATTATTTCTACTATAATTTTGCCTTACGACCTCCTTGATCCCTTCGACTACCTTAGCCTTTTCCACTAGAGATGAAAATTCACGAACTTGTTGCGGGCAATCAAGAACCTCAAATCATCTCGGTCCGTCCTCAAAGCGGACACACGCTGCGTGTTCAAGAGCCACGATGCCTCTAGCATACCTACTCGATCTTAAAACTCCGCCTCATATTCCGCTCTCGACTTAGCTCCATGCACTAACCCCGAAAGGCTTTCCTCCGAGCATCGTATAACTGGTGCCCACATACTTCTTCGATAGGCGGTTTGAAATAATCCCAAGTCAAATCATCTGTAGTAGCGCCATCTCGAATCGTCGACCACCAATGACACGCTTCATCCTTTAGAAGCGTCTGACCCTTTCGCTTTTTCTCTCCTCGGTCGGTCAAGATCATCCATGATCCTTTCATTGACTCTAATCAAGATTTTGCTACACGGGTGCCACTCCGATACACCGGAACATCTCGGCTCCGTTGGACCAATTTGCTCGGAATGATTTCGAGCTCTAAATTCCACCACCTGACCACCAATTCGAGGACTCGCAACACGACTTGCGATCTTGCCTCTCCTCGTCGATCCGCTCCTCTGCTCCAAAAGTCGGAGGTGGTGGTGGCGGTGGTACATCATTTTCGAACCTTGTCCCGACTGACGGGTTCCGACACAGTCATCCTACCCCTACTGCGTCCACGGCATCCACGTCCTCTAGAACTCATTCTATCTCTCGCACTTTTAATGATTAAGAGAAATTTTATGTATTAGCGTTTGTTCCACTTCGTTACTCGCGAAGAAATTTTATGAAAAATTGAATAAGGGTTCTTTCGATCAAACAATGTTTTAAGTATCCTATCCTAGTTCACACAAAAGGCCACATTCATTCCCTAACACTTTCCATACCTATTCACTCCTCGACGGCTTCATCTGCTTCTAACCTGAGGGTATTTTATCATTTTCCTCTGAGGTATTTTTTGTAATAAAATTGAGAGATTTCAAACTTTGATAAAGCATGTCACTTGAAATTTCCAAAAGCAAGAGCATTTCAAAATTTGTAAAATTTGAAGATATGGCATCATTTCGGGAATCAGGAGTATTTTGGTAATTTTGTCCATCAGGGGTAATTTTGAAATTTTTGTAAATCAAGGGTGTTTTAATAATTGTAAAACTCTGAGGGTCCCTTTTGAGAATTTTCCTTTCTTAAAACGGTGATGTTGCAAAAATTTTGTACTCAGGGTCGTTTTGGTAATTTTATAAGTTGAGGGCGTTTTCGTAATTTTTCCAAAACCAAAATGTTTCATTGATGATTTCCAAAAGCGAGTTGAATATTTGAAAGTAGTTAAAATCTTTAGACAAAATCATTGAGTTGATGTTTTATGAACCAAGGGTATTTTAGTAATTTTACCCTAAGGGTATTATCATAATTTTCCACAAATCAAACTTTTAGGAAAACATTGTAAAAGAGTTGTTCTTACTTTTGAAGGAGTGATTTGAAAAGTTTTAAAACCAAGTTTTGTTGTTTCATTTTTTTTCAAAATCAAGGCTAATTCCTTTGGGTTTTAGTCATTATGTTTAGCCTATGACCGAGCCCTCTCGGTCGGGTGAACCTAAGCTACGCACTGGCGGGTTTAGGTGTGGAGAGGAGGTGAGTCACATGGATGCTTAAATACCAAGCTCCCACCGAACCTTTCTAGACATGGGCACGAGAGGTTACCACACCACTGAGCCCTCCAGGTTAAGGTGAACCCAAGCTACACACTGTAGGATACTGCGAAGAGGTGGTGAGTCACTCGACCGCTTAAATACCGTGCTCTTCCTGGATCCAATCCTAGACATGCATCTGGGAGTTACCACACCTAGCTCGGTGACCAAGTCATAGGTTGGTTTAGTTCTTTAAGTCTTATGTTACTGTTTGTGTGTTTGAGTAATCTAATCCTAGGGTTCAAGTTCCTATAAGTCTATCTCGTTCCATGCTTCCTACCCTTCTACTGAATATAATTCACAAAGAGGTTTAGATGTACTTACAGGCGGATCGGTCTGGGAGACTCGGGCCATCTTGCTTAAAACCCAAAATCAATTAATAAGGCCTACTAAAACATTTTTGGGCCTTGGGCCCCAGTAGGAAGTTTTGAATCTGGCTCGATACCAATTTGTAATGTACCCAAACCCTAAAACGTTAGGACCGAATATGGGTCGTTATTCTGAAGAAGAACTTTTGAAACCCATTTTCAAATCCACTTAAGCTTTGTTGAAAATCGCTCGTTTTAAGTTATCTTCTGAAATTATACTTAGTCCAAATTCGAAAATTTAATTAAGTCAAGTTATTATACAAATTTCAGGTGTGCCCGATGGCACGATAAAACATTTCTTGTGTTAATTTAGAAAAACGTGTGATTCAAATTTATAGTTAAAAAAAACAAAATATCCAACATATAAGAAAATAACCAAAGTAAAGTATATGGAGGCCTTATTACATCCAAAATAAAACAACCCAATAATAAAATTTATCATAACTAAATTAAAGTTCATTTCATTCTAAATTCACCACATGGCCACCTCAAGTCCCTCCTAGCTCATCCGCGATCTATGCATCACCGAAAAAATAATTGAGAAGGTGAGTCACCAAGACTCGAGATGTAACCCTTCCCGTTTTAAAACATTTTCATACACAACACATAACCATTAATATGCGAATACTAAATACCCATCCTAACCATCCAAACGCCATCTGCTTGTCTACCCCGTTGTGGTACCAAACCACCGGTGGTGCCAAACCACTTTGTGACATATAGTCACAATGTGTTACCAAAACACCGTGTCCGTGACACAGATTATTTGATGGGGCCAACCCATCGTGTGATACCAAATCACTGGCAGACGATCCCATAACTCAAGTGGGGCCAACCCACGGTGGTGTTAACCACAGGGACAAGTCGCTATGAGGTGCCAAACCTCTGGAGGTACCAAACCTCTGGTGACCGTAGTCACGGTGTGTTACCAAAACACTGGTGCCCGTCGGCACAATAATACTGCCCCCTCCACTCACTAATCCCACATCAGTCATATATACATATATATTTCATGCCATCACATGCTTAAATCTCATGCATCAATACATTATGCTTACCAAAAGCATCAAGTAACAAATACACATTTTCAGGGACTTACCCGAATTGCCAACTATACCGTTGTGGTACATTATCCAATGCTACATAAAAACCAAGATAGCATTCACAACAATCAGCATATTAACAAATTATATGTGTGTATGTACACACCTGTCACCACTGGATAGTCTAAATCCCGAAAAGAAGAGTCGACCACCCTAGATCTATTGCCCCTAGATTCGGCCAAAACATGAGTCAGTACCATGGCCTATTCGGCCAACCCAACTTATATCATAGAATTATCATTGAGATCCTTTACCTTGCTTTGATTTGGTTTCTAACAACCCGACTCCTTTTATGGGTTCCTAGCAATCGGCCAACCAAACAAGATTAGTTCCGGCTTTCTCCAATTATTCACCGAAAGGTTTAGAAAGACTTGACTTACCGTTAACTTACCAAATCTAGTTGATGGAGATTTGAACCGATTTCCTCAAGATCCCGAAACACCTAAACATAATCGGTTTCATTAAAGAGAGTTAATATCTTGTTATCAAGTGCCGAAATAGGTCCTTACCTTCCCCTAGAAGTCGACAAGTGCTAGGGTCAATAAAGAAAACATTTGATCTACTTACCTTAAAACCCGATTGAAGCAATAGAGGGAAATTCTATGCTTGAGATTCGGCCAAGACTTGAAATTTAGAGAGGGGAAATTCGGCTATGGTTCAGGGAGTAGGTTCGATTATCAAGGGAAAGGAGAAGAAAAGGGATCAAAAGTTGGGAAATTCGCAATGGAAGATGCAAAAGGGTTTGACCAAGGTTTTGGAGAGGATGTAAAAGAAAAATATAAGAAGAGGGTGTTGAAAATTCTAAACAAACGGGAAAAAGAAAATAAGGTGACCATATGGGTGCTTTTATAAGCATTCTAAGACCCCTAGTAGCCTTGCCGTCCAACTCTTCAACCAAGAGTCCAAAATCCATCCCACTTCCTTAAATTGCTCCAAACCACTTGTTTAATTAAATTCAAAATAATTTGAATTAATCCCAATAAATCAACTAATAAATCAACTAATATCTCTTAATCCCTTTTAATCAAACAATTCTCTTATTATCCTTGGAATTAATATTAAACAAATTCCTAATTATCTCATAAAAAGAGTTTAAAAGAGAAGAAACTCTCCTTCCTATGCCGTCAAAACATGAAAGCAAAAAGGGAATTACATGACTCAAACCATGGCTCTCCCTTGTTCCTTAGTGGCGTCAATTGTAGCTCCCAAGTGGCCCTCCCTTTGCCACTTATTCTAGGCTCATTTTATGTCAAATGTTTCCTTATTTATTCTTATAACCCCTAACCACTAAGGCTATCCACCTTTAAAGCAAATAATATATTTATTTCTACCATTCCGAGCCAACTCAAGGCCTTTAATTAAACTCTATTATTCCATAAATAATGTCTCAGCAATTCATACATAAGAAAAATGATTAAATTCCAAATAACCCCATTTTTGGGATGTTACAGAATTCCTTTCGATTCATCCTACTGGGTGGTGTTGGTCGAATGCTTCTATGCTAACTAATGGTGTCGGGGATTGTTTTTGCAAGGGTGTTATCAAATCGACAGGTATCCTTATGTTTGTTCTTTTAGTTTTTCGACCATTCTAGTATGTGTTCATTTGGTTCTTTGGGTTTGTTTTTGGAAGCCGAATGTGTTACTCTTATGACTTCTATTTGCGAATCTTTTCTTTTTCGCAATGGGTTCGAGGGACTTTCAGTGAAGTGAAGAAGCACTTACGTTTGGGAAGCAATCATAATCCATATCTCCATTAGGCAATAGGTAAATGGTTACCTTCATTCTTTTGAGAATAGGCCGAATGTGCCATTTGTCCTTATATCACAATATATGTGGATTTAAGCCACAATGGTGAGTGATTAATTTTGTAAGATCTGTTACATTTCAGATTTATGATAAGGGCGTGAACCGATTGGGGTCAGCGATCTTGAAGGGATCAAGGCCATTCGTTCAGACAAGGTAAGGAATGAGTATTTTGGATTATGTGTTAAAATGATTAACCCTATTGGACAGCTGACTAACAAATTATTCTGATTGGGTTGTAGGTTGGATAAGAGTAGGTTAATCGCACATCTCGCAAACAGGTGTGTTTTTCACACTGTATAGACTATAACAACAAAAGCCAAAATACTGAAATGTCGAGAAGTCGAAAAGTCGAAAGATTGGGCTTTTGGCCACATGGGTACGCGAACGCAAATGTGATCAGTTGAGCCCACGAAATGTGGACCTACATCGAGAAACGACCACCATGAGCAATTTCATGGGCTTGGGCTGAAATAGGCTGTACGGGCCTAATGGACCCGTGGGCCTGTACGAGTGAAACTTACCATTAGGTGGGTATTACTAGACTGGCTGCGACACACACATGGCTTAGGCCAATTTTGGGCTTGGTGGGCCACACAGTTGTGTGGGCCCATATGGGCCTACTTGATGGGCTTGGGCCCAATTCCACTGTTTGCACTATTATGGTTGCATGAGTCGCTCGAGACGACCGTGGGCTTATTGATGGGCCTAAGAGTACTTAGGACCAAACTGATAAAAATGATTGAAATACCCCTAAGGGGTAAAATAACCATACCCATATAGGTAAAATGTCTGTTTTGACCCTATATAATGTATGGATGATTATGTATGGCATGACACAACATATATATATGGTTATGATCTGAATACATGCATAACATTATAATATAGCATGTCACTGATGTATGTTTCATTGCATGGGGGTTGGGTATATATGATTGGAGGAAGTGTACTGTTTTGGCAGCTCTGCTGCATATCTCTGATGGCTTTTAGGCTATTGTACTAGCAACTCTGTTGTATATTTATGTTTAGTGCCACATCAGTACTATTATTTGGAGTGTAGGGATGGGTGGGTCGATATTATATCCCCACATGGAGTGTAGGGTTGGACGGAGATGGAGTGTAGAGGCTAGATGGGTAGGATTCTCTCATGCTTGATTATTATGTTACTGTACTGATTAGGGCTAACGCCCACACTGCTTTTGTTCAAAGTGCTTAGGCCCGATCGTCCCTCATTACTAAAATGGGCTTCACCCATCATTATTGTATGTTACTGTTATTATTATTGGGATTACACATTGAGTTTTCGTAAACTCACTCAACTGTTTTACTGTACAGGTAATCCCCAGGCATAGACGGTTCGGCGTTGCGAGGGACTTGGAGATGACCATACATTTAAAATTACTTTGGATTTGATTTACCTTAATTATTATTTTATATTGGGTTTGTAATAAGGCCTTTACTTAACTTTTAAACTTAATTACATTTTGAAGCTGATAGAACT
This sequence comes from Gossypium rotundifolium, assembly GCA_025506655.1. Taxonomy (NCBI): domain Eukaryota; kingdom Viridiplantae; phylum Streptophyta; class Magnoliopsida; order Malvales; family Malvaceae; genus Gossypium; species Gossypium rotundifolium. Next base: position 18,576,088 of record CP106733.1, on the reverse strand, counting down.
AGGGTGCGGTTTTCTTAAAAGATATCTGTTTTCAAAAACATCATGGCTTTCCAACAATTAATTTAAAAAGTAAGCTTCAGCAATGATCAAGTTTTCAGATGCAACTACAATTTTGTTTTGAATAAATAACTTAAAAAGGGCTTAATGAGTTTTAACTAAGAGGGCTATTTCAACAAGTTTTACGAGAACTACGTTTCCAAAATTGCACTTCAGTATGGCATTGTCAGATTCGGTCGTAACGTCTGGGCCAGGTTTGGGGGTGTTACATAGGGTCAAGTTGTTAATGACAAAAATATCTCTAGAAATTTTCTGAAATAATTTCCTCAGAGAATTTTTTCTCTATAACTTTTCTTGAATTCTAGTGTATGAGAATAATGACCCATGCTCTCTTTATATATGGAGAGTTTAGAGAGAGTTCAACTAGAATTAGAATTAATCACATTAATATTAAATTAATAAAATATTATCTAAATAAATATTAAATTAAATTAAATATAATATATTAATATCTAGATAAATATTAAATTAAATTAAATATTAAATTCATTAAAATATATTATCTTTGGAAAAGTTAATTTGAATTCAAGTTACCTGATAGAGTCCCACCAAGAGTCTAATTTTTCCACTGCTCTACTATCGAAGAACCACCGTCGCTGACCATCCATCGGCTGCCAGGTCGTCACTGTAACACCCCAAACCCGGCCCAGAAGTTAAGCCTGAAGCTGGTGTGTCACATTGAAGAAAACATATAAAGGATTTGTGATTCGTACTAAAATAAGTTTTGTTAAAATCAAGAAAAACAAGTTTGATTTGAGACATTTGATAAAATGCTACTAACCTCGAAGATTGATTGATATCGATAGATTTGAACTAATAATCTTATAAAACGTGACTTTTGAAAACGACGTTGAAAATTCGAAGAAGATTTTCGTGTTAAAAATATTTGTAAAAGTTTATTATGAAATCCATTTGTTAATTGATTTTGGAAAACCTTTATTTAAGTTTTTAGAAAATTCCCATTTAAAATAATTTAAGTAAAATAATAAGTATATCAAACATAAAGCAAATAATAAAATACTCCAGAGGCCTTATTACAACATAAAACCCAAAATAATAAAGTGAACGAAAATAGAAATCTAAAGTTCCAAAGTAAAACACCATTTCTGAAGTATGGCCTCCACCGAGTCATCCATGACCCCAAGTCCTCGTCACTGAGCATTACCTACAATGGTTAAGAAAGAAAGGGGGGTGAGTTACAAGAACTCAGTGTATAATCCCCTTACCGTTGTTCACTGGGCTTGAACCCATTTAGCAAAAATTTGGGCCTGAGCCCATCTAACAATAACTTGGGTCGAAGCCCATTAAGCATAATCTTGGGCCAAAGCCCATTTACAAAATAGAATATATCAAATGAATCAAATGAATGTAATGCAATCCCAAACCAATCTAATAATCCATCCGCTACACACCACCCGTACCAACCAACAAACCTATGGGGATCAAGTCAACCCACCCCGCCAATACACCAATCGTTGGCATTAAGCCATTTATAATAATTCGCAGGCCAGTGGCCATTTATAATCGTAGGCATTTAGCCATTTATAATATCAGAATTTGTGGCGAAGCCACCAGAATAACGGAATATACGTGGCATAGCCACCAGACAGATTGTGACAGAGTCACCAAAATATGTGGCAGAGCCACCAAATAGCTTCCTCCAATCATCAATATCCCAAACCCATGTAGAATTATGTGAATGCAACATTCATAGCAAATTATGATATTTACAATATAACAACGATAATTAATAACATCAGAGATTTATTACAAACAATTTGGCCCATTAACACTTTGCAAAATCGGCCCATTATGCCATATATCAAATTCAGCCCATTTAGCCATATATCAAATTGGCCCATTTATCCATATATCAAATTGGCCCATTTATCCATATATCAATTTGGCCCATTAAGCAATGTATCAAAATTGGCCCATTAAGGCAATCTATCAAATCGGCCCATTAGGGGCATTTTTGTAATTCGACCCATAAGGGTATTTTCGTAATTTGGCACATAAGGGCAATTTCATAATTTGGTAATTTTACCCACTAAGGGTAATTCGGTAATCTCACAACCCAAGGGTATTTTGGTAATTTACCCTCCAAGGGTATTTTTGTAATTTCGCAACCTTGGACTTAATTACTAATTTGGGACATAAAACTTGAAACTATCCATCTGCGTCATATTGGCTAAATTGACTATAACTTGGGTTAGGAAACTGAAAATTTAAATCCGTAAATTTTCATTGAAACTAAACTAATATATCTTCTTACTAAAATTTTTCTAGAATTTTGTCTTAACCAATTAGTACAGCTTTATTCCTTAAATTTTCCTTGTTACCTTTGTCCAACGATTCGACCTCTCTTACCTTAATTTCAAATATCTCACTGTATGGTTTTCATATATTGCTCTCACTTTTTTCTAATGAAAATAGGCTCAAAATCCATACATATAAATTATAACCCATAATTCACTTTGTACAATTTTATACAATTTTTCCAAAATAGATCAGGGAACCACGAAGTTAATCAGACCAGTCTCACTAAAATTAAGATATCTCAGATTATAAAATTCCTTTTCCTTCTCCGTTTCTTCCATATCAAAATAGACACAGTAAGATTTAATTTGATATCTCATTCACTTTCTAATTCCCTTCCTCATATTTTTTGTGATTTTTCAAAAATACATCACTATTTCTAATTGGGACTATTTTATTACAAAATATGGTTACTACTACGAATATACGCACTCCCGAGTGATCACGGATGCCAGTTTCCAGTTTTCTTCGGTATTTTGACCGAATCACAAAACATATCATACAAACTTTCAGAGAGGTGTGAGATTACACACCATTTCAAACATGTTTTAGGAAGGTACGAGATTACACACTTTATTCGGAATCCGTAACACGATATTCTCCATGGCACCTAAAGATACAATCGGTCAACAATTAGTCCAAAACCCAATTTACCACTTCAACCAAATATTGCGATTGATTTAACAATATCACTTACCAACAATCCGAGTCTCTTATTACGAGAGATAGGTGTTCGACTTTACCACTATTTTCGAAAAATCCACAAGTAGAGAGTATCGCGTGATTTCGTGCTTAACAACATAATCGATTAGCCAAACTTTCAATCCGATTAACACCATAACCGAATAGCAATATTGAATGCACTATGAAAAGACTCCTTACCTTAATCGATGATAATCTCGATTCCCACCAATTGGCTTATGACTACGAATGAATCCACAAGGATTTGGTTTTAGGCCACCCACTAGAACTCTACGAAAAAGAGTTGATCAAATATGAGAGTGATGGAGAGAGTGATATTTCGATAAGAAACAAAGTGGAATAGCCGTATACTGATAAACATACATATTTGGCTAGAAAGAGAAGAAATGAAAGGATTAGAAATAAAACCCCTTACCCGATTCAACCAAGGAGAGATGTCCATCACACAAAAATGGGGAAGATAGAAGATGATAGAAATTTGGCTATCAAAAGAAGATGAATAAAAGATGAATATTTGACTAAACAAAAGAGAAGAAAGATGCACAATTGTGCTAGGAGGTTTCGGCAAAGAGAATAGCAAATTGGAAGAAGATGACACAAAAGTTGCAAATAGGATTTTTGGCCAAAACAATACCAAGACCTTACCAAATGCAAAAGTAAAAATTTCAGCAACCTATCTACCCCCAAAACTGTCCACATGCATTACAATATTGGTCAAACATTTGGCCAACCACACTTTCCATAACATTCTCCCCTTTTTGTGCCAACATGTCCCCCATACTTGCCTTTTTCTTTTGATTCCTTTCCCCAACCTCAACCTTTCCTTATTTCCTTAGCCACCTTACCAAAAATAAAGAAATCCACCTTGCCATATATACCTCTTGGCCGACACTTAAGGAAAGCATGCAAAAATAATATTCCCAAAATTTGCACACAATGGGATTTGAACCTCTTCCCTCAAGGTACTTCATGTGGCGCCATAACTTCTTTACTAATTGCTCACTTATGCTAACAATTTACTCATTTATTTCTATAAGCCTTGAATCTACTTACCATCTCTCCTTAAAGTGCTACAAAACCAAATTTTTCCTAAGGCCCAATTTGAACCCGGAACTTCATAGAAACCTCGTAACTTTCCAAAATTACTTTCTTAATAAGTCCAACTTGAATAATGCCATTCTCTTGTTCTCAAAATTTTAAACACTCCTATGCCCAAGGCCCAATGGGCCCAATCCTACTAGGCCCAATTTCGGGATGTTATAGCCGCTTTTGTAGTTGTCGTTCTTGGCAATGCCATTGTCGGTGTCACTTATCCCCGACACCTCAATTGTCATTGTTTTGCCTGAAAAAGCTTGGTTGGTTCAACTTCTTCTAGTTCAGTTTAGCCCGGCGACGACCTAACCAGTCTGATCTAACCACCCGTTAGACTGTCGGTCCAATTTCATACACTGGGCCCGGTTCAACCTATAACACCCCAAACTCGGCCTGAACATTATGGCCAATATAGAAATGTTACGAAGAAAAATTTATAAAATGACTTCCTTGATATTTGCAATTCATCATAAACCGTTGTTAATTAGTGAGTTCGATTTTTTTGGAAAACTTATTGATATACTTGTTTGATTTAAAATTGTTGCTCATTATGTTTTTCTATTAAATCGAGGGTTTTGTAGCTGAGTTTCTTCAAAACATAATATTTTGGCAAATCATTCTTCTTCTTGAAAATAGTTGGTTTAGTAAAGTTTTCGTTTTCAGAAAAACCGTTTTATCAGTTGTGCTAGAAAAACCAAAATGAAATCAAAATCCAAAAACAGTCCTAAAAAGTCCAAAGAGAGCCCCAAAATTACAAAACTCTCAAAAACCAGAAAAGTTTAAATAATTTTTTTAAAAAATGAAACTTTTATTGAAAGTGGTCACCACTGAGCCTCTGTCTCACTGAGTCGCCTAAATTTGAGGGTTCCCTGAATAGAACAGACAAACAGAGAGTGAGTTTTGAAAACTCAGTGCATAACGCGTATGTAAACAGAAATTTAGACTCAATTTTATGACAAAACAGGCACAGGTGTAAATCTTCTACAGAATCAGAGTTATACAAAATCATACAAATACAAATATACAAAATCCTACCCTCATCCTCTACACACCAACTCTGACCATCCCATCACACCACGTGGGGTATAAAACACCCACCCAACCCTACACACCGCATAGTGTCTATACATCACTTTTAAAAATAATCGCAACAATGCTGCCAGTATAATGGCGAGGTATCGCCTCACACAAAACACTTCCTCCTCATAATACAAAACCCACCCGTAGCCAGATACAGACAGAATATAAAATAAAACAAATTAACAGATATCAGAATTAACATATCATGCATGCTCGTATATCATATATTACACATGCTTATACATAATAGAATAGATCATACATACCATATTTTATAATACTCATATTATTGTTCTTTTCTTCAATTTCAATCTAATAGAGTAGCAGGTTTCGTGCTTTAATGCTTATACCATACATACTGACCCTTTGGAAGGCCCACAATTGATCGAGACAACATGTACGACCCTAAGAAAAATTATGAAATTTGGGTCCACTTGCCCAAAATGGCCTTTGCCCGCGTTGCCTACACGGCAGGGCATACAACCCACATAACCCAAAATAGCCTACACACAGCCTCACACACACCCATCACACGGTCATGTGTCGCACACGGCCTACCGTATGGCCATGTGCCATTGACAGACCCAATTTTTGGCTTTCACCGGTCATCTTTTTTCGAGTTTCTCATTACACACCTGACTCGAATTTAATGCGAATGCTCCCACGACATAACTAAAACATAAAATTCATCAATAAAATGCCTAAAATCAATCTTAATTCCTAAATTTCAATCGAGTCACCACTCAAATTCTCTATTAACCAATAATCTGGAACCATTAACATGGACTACAACACAACCATAAATAATTTATACAAATAGATTGCACTCATAATCATTTCAAATGCTTACCCACATCCACGACAGCTCATAAACTTTAATATGCAATCAGAGAGCCTCGAATTTCTTGAATATCACCTGGTAAAATGGTACACAGACTCAACTTATACATCAAACTGAATACTAAGACATCAACAAAGATTTCTTCCAAAACCACAGTAAACCCTTACCTATGAAGTACATAAAAAAATTGAAGATTCGAAATGCAATGAAGAACAAGGATTTGTGACCAAAATCGATGAAAGTAGAAAAAAAAGGCAGAGAAACGAAGAGAGAAGAATGTTAATAGGGAAAAGAACTTTGGGGAAACAAAATAATATAATATAATATAATATAATATCCTAACTCCCACTCCCCATAACTAACAAATCCCCCAAAATCGACCCACTAACACTCATCCATTACCACAGAGTATCAGTTCCATCCAACTTTTACTACACAACCGGCGCACACTCACAGAAGTAAAAGTTAACATCATTGGCTCACACGGGGATTCGAACACAAGACCCCAAGGCAACCTAACACCGTACCACTTGAACTGTAATATCCGGGAATTAGGGCTTGTGCATTTTTGCTCAATTGCATGTACTTGTATGCCTGTGTATATTATGAATGTGCTTTATGAATTTCAGGAACAGTAAAATGTAGGAGAATGCTTTAGAAATTATTTAATTTTAAGTTTCAAAGAGGGAGCTAAGCCTAAGAGGCCTTAAGAAAATTAGTAGGGGAAATATGACACAAAAATGGGCTTGTTTAAGTGGCTTGGAGGCGCCACTTAGGGGCTCAGTATGTGAAGCCACAAGCAGGATACAAGAGCCTAGGTTCGAGCAACGTGGGAAGCAAATAAAAGAGTTTTATTTTCCTGCAACGAGGAGAGGTAGTGGACGGCACAGGGACACTTCAAAGATGAAGTGTAGATCAAGTTAAAAACTTAAAGATTCGGCTAAAGTAGAGTGAAAAGGGGGATTGAATGGAGAGAGGAAGAGTTGGCCGGCCAAGGGATTCTTTGGTGATCAATTTTAGTCATAGCCAAATTTCTAAAGGGAGGTTTAGAGGTTCTTTTCGGTTCTTCTTTCTTTCTCTAGTAGAGTGCTGAAATTTTTACCCTTTTTCTCTCTTGACCAAAAGCTGAAAGTTTGGAACCATTTGTGCATCTTTTCCTTTCTTCTTTCACACCTTATTTCTCTTTCACTCACTCCCTAGAAATCAAAACTTGCCCTCTCATCTTTAGCAAGGCTGAAACCTTTCTACCAATCTTCACCATTAAAGTGCCGAAACACCATCTCTACCTTGAAGACCGAATCTCAATCTTAGTGTGGGCCGATTCTTTGTTAAAGTCGAAAGGACCTATTATTAAGGTAAGGTGAAAGAAACTCCTCTTCATTTGGGATTTATGTGGTTGAATGGCCCTTTGATTCTTTAAAATGTGTTAAGGCCGATTGTAGGGGGAGGTACAGCCTAACGCAGGAGATCTTTCGGGAAGTTGATCATTATTGGTAAGTAGCATAGTGGTAAGTATTTCTCTCCTAGCAATCGATTTTGGTTCTCTTTCTTTTAAGTGTGCCGAATCAAGGATTAAGCCTTGGTTTAGGGATAGCCGAATATGCTTGTACCATGATATGTGTTTCTTGTGAAGGTAGCCAACATTAAGGAGCATTAAAGGAGAAGCTTTTGGGATTTGTAGTGATCAAGGTAAGTCAAAGTGGTATTCAGCCAAAGGCTATTCTCATAGATTTATGCTTTAAGCCGATTCTAACAGTGGTTAAGTAGGGATATCGACAACTTCAGGTGCAAGCAAGGATTTCGAGATTTAGACGAGCTAGGTAAGTGGTTGGTAACATTCGGCCATAGGCCATTTTATGAGTTTAAGTGATGATCAATTCCTAACTTTGGTTCTTAGGAGCAATCAACAGTAATAATGAGAGTTTCGGGATTGGGTAGACTGTGCAAAAAAGAAACTTGAGATCTAGAGGATTAGATCGGGACTTTCGGGATTTCAGTGAATTCGCTATGTAAATCAGGTGTGTAACCCACACTGAATCTTAATAGATTTATAGATTTAATTTATTATATATGTTAATAAGAATGTGAAAGATATGGCTTAAGGTACCATTCAATGGTACTGCATATTCAGGTATGTTATTCTCTAAAACTATGTTTACAATGTTGCGAATACCTGTTATGACACATATGTGAATATTGGTAAGAATGTGAAATAAAGAATGTGGCATAATCTTTGCATGATTTGTATGACATGGGGCACATGGGTGATTATGAAAGGGGAAGTGATTTGGTGGTTTTATACCACAATATCTGAATGTGGTACTTATGTCACGAAATCTGAATGTGGTGACTTATGTCACAAAATATTATCTAGTGGCTATGCCACGAAATTATAAGGGCGATGTGCAAGTCATCTGCAATAACTGCCTTCGATGATGTGTAGCAGATGGAGGGTCGACTTAGTAGTCCCCACGGTGTGATGGTTGGTACGTGTGATGTGTAGCGGATTGTAATCTAGGTTTGGGTTCGAGAATGCATCATTACTTATATTTGGTATCTGTACATGTTTGAACTGATATGCCTAAATTTGTTGGGACTTTGTGTTGGTTGTTACACACTGAGTCTGTTTCACTCACCCCGTTGTGGGATATTTTTTAGGTGACACTCAGTAATGGATCGGGTCGGTAGGAGCTCAGTGGTGGCCATGCTCAGCTTAGAGACTATTTTATTTTTTATTAGTTTTTATATTTAAGATTTGGATTTATTTCGGGTTTTCTTTGATGTAATAAGGCCACTAGTATAAAACTGTTTGTGCATGCATTTTAAAATTATTTTAGTAGGATACGATTTTTATCAAATTAAAGTTTAAGTAACTTTTCTTAAGAACAAAGATTAAATGTTTTGACACTTAATCAACACCGTTTTAAATTTGAACCCAACACCAAATCAAGTGATCTTCAAAATCACACAAAATTTTGGCAAAGTTCAAATAAGTTTTGAATAGTTTTCCTCAAGGAACATACCAGATCCGGTCAAGGCTTATGGGCCAGGTTTGGGGTGTTTCAGCTTGGTATCAGAGCCCAGTTCAAAACTCAGCCTTGAGGATTTTTTTTTGGGCCCAAAACTTTTTCTTTCTTTTGAAATTAGATTTTTCTAAGAAATAAGCAGGTTTTCTGGCATGGCACCTGAATCTCCGCCCAAAGTCCACCAAGTAAGTACCCTAACTCCTCTATGACTTGTATGGGGAAATCATAGGGCGTAGATTAGTAGATTAGAGATATTAAACCCAGGATTAGTCTACTTCAACACCAAGTTACATAAAACTTAAAGTCTAACCAAACAAACACATGTCTAAGTCTCCGAGTTAAAGGTGTGGCAACCACAGCGCATATGTCTAGGATTGGATTCGGTGGGAGATTGGTATTTAAGCGATCCTAGTGACTCACCTCCTCACCGCCGAATCCTACAGTGCGTAGTGACGGTTCACCCTAACCAAGAGGACTCGACCATAGGCTAAACCCAATAATTAAAACCCGAAAGGGACCGTCACCCTGTTTTGTGAAATTTCAAAGTTAAACCATGATTTTAAAACTCCAAGTGCCCTTGATTTAAAGAAGACCAGAATACCCCTAGTTTGCAATTGACCAAATTACCCTTAACCTATACAAATGACCAAAATACCCTCAGTATGGAAAGTTACCGAGGTGCCCTCAAATTAAATTTCTAAAAATACCCTTGTTTTGAAAAGTCATCAGGAACCATATTTTGTGAAAAAAAATTACCAAAATGCCTTTGGTTTGAAAAATTACGAAAATACCCTCAGTTTATAAAATTACCATTTTACCTTTAAAATTTCTTACCAAGTATTTTGATTTTGTAAAGATACCAAAAGTCTCCATTTTGCAACAATTTTAAATACCCTAATTTGGAAAATTACCGAAATACCCCTATAGGATAAAATTGCAAAAATTCCCCTGGGTAGTGGAAAACAACAAACAATGACAACTACAACATTTTTCTGTAATGAACGCAAGTTCATGAATGTGATTGAATGAATGAATTGAGACTGTATGTGTATGAAATCGAAAGAACTACTCCCTAGAACTATTGACCATAAGACTATTCGTGATAAATTAGTGAAACAAAAACTAATCTATAAAATTCTTAAATCAGATAAACGCGATTCAAAAGTATGAACTCTAGGGGACGTGGTCGTAATGTGCGTAGCCGTGGTAGAGGCTGAATGACCGTGTCAGAACCCGTTAGGTCAGGACAAGGGTTTGAAAATGAGATGCCACCACCACCAGTCGCTGATGTGGAATATCAAGATCAGATGGGGGATGATGCCGTATCACAGGTGATGCTGCGAGTTTTAGAAAGGGTGGCTGGAGCAGGCGGAGGCATGGGAGCTCAGAAGTTGGTACCTGAGTGACTTCGAGCTAATAGAGCTGAGTTTTTCGTGGAGTATCCAGTGTGGCACCCAATACGGCTGAGTATTGGTTGGAAGCGACGGAGCAGATTATGGATGACTTGGACCTAACTACCGAGGAAAAATTGAAAGGGATAGTGTCGCTACTTCGTGATGAGTCATACTAATGGTGGCTCACAGTTTGGAAAGGTGCTGCCGCAGACGATCTTACTTGGGAATATTTCAAGGCCACATATTAGAAGAAGTACATTGGAACTAGCTATGTTGATGCGCAGAGGAAGGCATTTTGAGGCTGGTTCAAGGAAATAAGTCTGTAACGGAATACGAGGTAGAATTCTTAAAGCTGAGCCATTATGCTCGAGGTATTGTGTCGACGGAGCATGAGCGGTGTGTTCAATTTGAGGACGGATTGAGGGATGATCTAAGATTGTTGATAGCTCCACAGCAGGAGCAAGAGTTTGCCATGTTGGTGGAGAAGGCTAAGGTGGCCGAAGGGATTAAGGACTCAGTAAGATAAAATACGGAATCGGAATAGGCAGAAGAGAGGCTTTGGATCATCAGGGTCATCGGGGAATACCCAAAAGAGGCCTAGAGTTGATGGGCCACGAGGTCAGTAGGCTGCTACGAGAGGACAGTACCGTACGTGTGACCAATGTGGGAAGATGCATCTAAGTGAGTGTTGGAAGAAGACGGGAGGATGCTTTAAGTGTGGGTCCAAGGACCACATGATTAAGGATTGTCCTATGAGAATGTAAGGGTCGACCAAGAAGCCAAGGTCCCAACCAGTGGAAGAGGTGGATGACAGACCTCAAAGGGGTCGTGGTCCGAATGGCGAGGTAACTGTCTTTGGAAGGGACGAGGAACCCCAAGCAGAGGTGTTAATAATACAGAGACAAGGCAACTGAGTTTGGTTTATGCAGTATGTCCGAGGGAGGACGGAGACGCACTGAACGTCATAACCGGTACGTTCCTTATATTTGGCAAGCCTTACTTTGCTTTGATTGATGTTGGCTCTACCCACTCTTATGTTGCATGTAGAGTAGTTGAAACTCTAGGAATAGCCTCTGAACTTTCTAGTAGGGAGATGATTGTAGTAAGCCCATTAGGTCAAACTATAGTGGTGAATAAGATGTTTCGGAGTGTACATTTAGAGCTTCAGGGAGCGATATTTCCTCCCGATTTAATGGAACTACCCTTCAGAGAATTCGATCTCATACTTGGTATGGACTGCTAGTGGAACATCGGGCTATATTAGATTGTGTGGCTAAGCGAATGGAGTTAAGGTCACCGGAGGATAAGGCGGTAATTATGATAGGAGAAAGAAGAAACTACTTGTCTAACGTAGTTTCAGCATTAAAGGCTGATAAGATGGTTCGGAAAGAGTGCAAGGCATTTTTGGCTTTTGTTAGTGCTTTGGATGCAAAGGAAGGGGGAGTTAGTGGAGTTAGAATCGTAAGGGAGTTTGTGGATGTCTTTCCGGAGGAATTACCTAGAATACCTCCGAATAGGGAAGTGGAATTCAGAATTGATTTGTCACCTAGTATGCGACTCGTGTCAATTGCCCGTCATGTAATGGCACCTAAGGAGTTGGTTGAGCTCAAGGCTCAGATCCAAGAGTTGCTTGATCGTGGGTTTATTCGACCCAGTGTGTCTCCATGAGGAGCACCGGTCTTGTTCGTGAAGAAGAAGGACGGAACTATGGGCTTGTGCATAGATTATCGTCAGTTGAATAAGCTGACCATCAAGAACAAGTATCCATTGCCAAGGATAGACGACTTGTTTGATCAGCTTAAGGGGGCGGCAGTATTCTCAAAGATAGATCTAAGGTCTGGATATCATCAGCTTAAAGTGAAGGAGGCTGACATCCATAAGACAACTTTCCGAACAAGGTACAGGCATTATGAGTTCTTAGCAATGCCGTTCGGATTGACAAATGCCCCAATAGCATTCATGGACATGATAAACTGGGTTTTCTAACCCTATCTGGACCGGTTCATTGTTGTGTTCATAGATGATATTTTAGTGTATTCGAAGTCGGAGGAAGAACATGATGAGCACCTCCGAGTTGTGTTGCAAGTATTAAGGGAGAAACAGCTTTATGCCAAGTTCAGCAAGTGTGAATTTTGGCTGAAGGAAGTTACATTCTTAGGACATGTGGTATCTGCTAAAGGGATAAGGGTGGATCCTCGGAAGATTGAGGCAGTATTGGATTGGAAACCACCCAAGTCTGTGGCTGAGGTTTGTAGCTTCTTGGGTTTGGCAGGCTATTACAGAAGGTTCGTAGAAGGGTTCTCATCGATCGCAGCACCTTTGACAAAGTTACTAAGGAAGGAGGTACATTTCATATGGACTGATAAGCAACAGGAGAGCTTTGAAAAGCTTAAGAGAGTCTTGACTGAAGCTCCAATGTCGATTCAGCCTGAGGCAGGGAAGGATTTTGTAGTGTACTGTGATGCTTCCCATATAGGATTGGGAGGTGTCCTTATGCAAGACGGGAAGGTAGTTGCTTATGCGTCTCAACAACTAAGGCCACACGAGGTTAACTACCTGATGCATGACTTGGAATTGGCGGCAGTGGTCTTTGCTCTTAAGGTGTGGAAGCACTACTTATATGGAGAGAAGTCCGTAATCTACACGGACCACAAGAGCCTGAAGTATTTGCTGACTCAGAAAGAGATGAACCTGAGATAGCGAAGGTGGGTGGAATTATTGAAGGATTATGATTGTTCTATAGAGTATCACCCAGGCAATGTGAATGTGGTGGCAGATGCCCTAAGTCAAAAAGTAGTGTCAGATCTAAGGGTGATGTTTGTGCATCTGAGCTTGTATTAAGATGAAAGTCTACTGGCAGAGTTGCAAGTTAAGCCGACGTGGTTGAATGAGGTGAAAGAGAGTCAGTTGGCGGATGATGATCTAAGTGCTAAGCTACGGCAAGTACAGAGTGGGGAGTTGAAGGATTATGGTGTTAACGGCGATGTGGTATTGTGTTTTAAGGGTAAGGTCTCTATGCCAAAGAATGAGGAGTTAAGGCAGAAGATTCTTCAGGAATCACATGGTATCCCCTATGTTATGTATCCTGGAGGTAGTAAGCTGTACAGAGACTTAAGGGAACAATTTTGGTGGCCTGGTCTTAAGCGGGAAGTTACCGAATTTGTAGGCAAGTGCTTAACGTGTCAGCAAGTTAAGGCTGAATACCAAGTTCCATCAGATTGCTTCAACCGATACAGATTCTGCAGTGGAAGTGGGAGAGAATAACCATGGACTTCGTTAGTGGGCTTCCCTTTACGCCTACTAAGAAGGACTCGGTATGGGTGATAGTGGATCGGCTGACAAAGTCCGCGCATTTCATTCCAGTACGGGTGGACTATTCTCTGCAGAAGTTAGCAAAGTTGTATGTAGCTAAGATCATAAGGTTGCACGGAGTGCCGGTGTCGATTATCTCATATAGGGATCTGAGGTTTACGTCTCAATTTTGGAAAGCACTACATCGAGCTTTAGGCACCAGATTAGACTTCAGTACGGCTTTCCATCCACAATCGGACGGTCAATCTAAACGAGTAATCCAAGTGTTAGAGGATATACTAAGGGGATGTGTGATAGACTTCAGAGGAAGTTGGGAAGAATATTTGCCTTTAGCTGAGTTTGCATACAACAACAGTTATCAGGCAAGTATTAAAATGGCAATCGCATCTAGGCGTTGTATGGACGGAAGTGTCGCACACCTACGTGTTGGACGAAATTAGGGGAACGTCAGATTTTTGGGTCCAGAGATTATGGCAGAATCCGAGGAAAAGGTTAAGGTAATTCGGGCACGGTTGAAGGAGGCATCGGCGACGAAGTCGTATCGATGCGATCTCAAATGGAAGGAAATAGAATTTGATGTGGGAGATCAAGTGTTTCTTAGAGTGTCGCCTTGGAAGAAGGTGATGAGATTTGGTCGAAAAGGGAAGCTAAGCCCAAGGTTTATAGGACCTTAGCGGGTGTTGAAGTGAATTGGACCGGTGGCATACCAGTTAGAGTTGCCTTCAAGTTGCAACAGATGCACGACGTATTCCATGTCTCTATGCTACGTCGATACCGATCGGATCCATCTCATGTAGTTCCGATTGAAGAGGTGGAGCTGAGACCAAATCTGTCTTATGAGGAAGAGCCGATTCAGATTCTGGAATGAGATGTGAAGGTGCTTCGAAGGAAGTCGGTCCCTCTGGTCAAAGTGTTGTGGCGTAACCATGGATTGGAGGAAGCTTCTTGGGAGTCGGAAGAAGCAATGCGACAGCAATACCCCCACCTATTCTAGCCAAGTAATTTCGAGGTCAAAATTATTTTAAGGGGGTAGAACTGTAATATCCGGAATTAGGGCTTGTGCATTTTTGCTCAATTGCATATACTTGTATGCTTGTGTATATTATGAATATGCTTTATGAATTTCGGGAACAGTAGAATGTAGGAGAATGCCTTAGAAATTATTTAATTTTAAGTTTCAAAGAGGGAGCTAAGCCTAAGAGGTCTTAAGAAAATTAGTAGGGGAAATATGACACAAAAATGGGCTTGTTTAAGTGGCTTGGAGGCACCACTTAGGGGCTCAGTATGTGACGCCACAAGCAGGGTGCATGGGCCTAGGTTCGAGCAACGTGGGAAGCAAATAAAAGAGTTTTATTTTACTGCAAAGAGGAGAGGTAGTGGACGGAACAGGGACACTTCAAAGATGAAGTGTAGATCAAGTTAAAAACTTAAAGATTCGGCTAAGGTAGAGTGAAAAAGGGGATTGAATGGAGAGAGGAAGAGTTGGTGGCCAAGGGATTCTTTCGTGGTCAATTTCAGTCATAGCCGAATTTCTAAAGGGAGGTTTAGAGGTTCTTTTTGGTTCTTCTTTCTTTCTCTAGTAGAGTGCCAAAATTTTTACCCTTTTTCTCTCTTGACCAAAAGCCGAAAGTTTGGAACCATTTGTGCATCTTTTCCTTTCTTCTTTCACACCTTATTTCTCTTTCACTCACTCCCTAGAAACTTGCCCTCTTATCTTTAGCAAGGCCGAAACCTTTCTACCAAACTTCACCATTAAAGTGCCTAAACACCATCTCTACCTTGAAGACCGAATCTCAATCTTAGTGTGGGCCGATTCTTTGTTAAAGCCGAAAGGACCTATTATTAAGGTAAGGTTGCGGCAACTCCTCTTCGTTTGGGATTTATGTCATGGCCGAATGGCCCTTTGATTCTTTAAAATGTGTTAAGGCCGATTGTAGGGGGAGGTACAGCCTAACGCAGGAGATCTTTTGGGAAGTTGATCATTATTGGTAAGCAGCATAGTGGTAAGTATTTCTCTCCTAGCAATCGGTTTGGGTTCTCTTTCTTTTAAGTGTGCCGAATCAATGATTAAGCCTTGGTTTAGGGATAGCCGAATATGCTTGTGCCATGATATGTGTTTCTTATGAAGGTAGCCAACATTAAGGAGCATTAAAGGAGAAGCTTTCGGGATTTGTAGTGATCAAGGGAAGTCAAAGTGGTATTCGGCCAAAGGCCATTCTTATAGATTTATGCTTTAAGCCGATTCTAACAGTGGTTAAGTAGGGATATTGACAACTTCAAGTGCAAGCAAGGATTTCGGGATTTAGACGAGCTAGGTAAGTGGTTGGTAACATTCGGCCATAGGCCATTTTATGAGTTTAAGTGATGACCGATTCCTGGCTTTGGTTCTTAGGAGCAATCAATGGGAATAAGGAGAGTTTCGGGATTGAGTAGACTGTGCCAAAGAGAAACTTGAGATCTAGAGGATTAGATTGGGACTTTCGGGATTTCAGTGAACTCGCTAAGTAACTCAGGTGTGTAACCCACACTGAATCTTAATAGATTCTGGATTTAATTTATTATATGTGTTAATAAGAATGTGAAAGATATGGCTTAAGGTACCATTCAATGGTACTGCATATTCGTGCACGTTTTCTCTAAAACTATGTTTACAATGTTGCGAATACATGCTATGACACATATGTGAATATTGCTAAGAATGTGAAATAAAGAATGTGGCATAATCTTTGCATGATTTGTATGACATGGGGCACATGGGTGATTATGAAAGGGGAAGTGATTTGGTGGTTTTATACCACAATATCTGAATGTGGTGACTTATGTCACAAAATATTATCTGGTGGCTATGCCACGAAATTATAAGGGCGATGTGCAAGTCGTCTGCGACTACCTTCGATGATGTGTAGCGGATGGAGGGTCGACTTAGTAGTCCCCACGGTGTGATGGTTGGTACGGATGATGTGTAGCGGATGGTAATCTAGGTTTGGGTTCGGAATGCATCATTACTTATATTTGCTATCTGTACATGTTTGAACCGATATGCCTAAATTTGTTGGGACTTAGTGTTGGGTACATTACACCGAGTCTGTTTCACTCACCCGTTGTGGGATATTTTTCAGTGACACTCAAGAATGGACCGGCCTCGGGGAGCTCGGTGGTGGCCATGCTCAGCTCAGAGACTATTTTATTTTCTATTAGTTTTTATATTTAAGTTTTGGGTTTATTTCGGGTTTCCTTTGATGTAATAAGGCCACTAGTATGAAACTGTTTGTGCATGCATTTTAAAATTATTTTAGTAGGATACAATTTTTATCAAATTAAAGTTTAAGTAACTTTTCTTAAGAACAAAGATTAAATGTTTTGACACCTAATCAACACCGTTTTAAATTTGAACCCAACACCAAATCAAGTGATCTTCAAAAACACACAAAATTTTGGCAAAGTTCAAATAAGTTTTGAATGGTTTTCCTCAAGGAACATACCAGATCCGGTCAAGGCTTGTGGGCCGGGTTTGGGGTGTTTCATGAACTAGCAGGCTCATTCTAGTATGAGCTGACTGAAAATATAAAATAAGCCAAGGAGCAAAAATAGAAAAATTTCCACAGTGGGACTTCAACCCAAGACCTCCAACACACAAAAAGATCACTTAGCTACTGAAGCAGATACTTAATTATGACAGAATTCATAAAAAAATATTAAATAAATCAGGGCGTTACACAACCAATTTTTGGGTTTTGGTTCTCGAGTTCAATTTTTGATATTGAGTCCAATTTTCAAATCCAATTATCCATCTGGCTAATTGTCTGACTTGAAAATTAATTTTCAAAAACATCATATTTATTTTAATTAATTTGATTAATTTAATTTTGTTTGATCAAAATTAGTTTTCCCAAAAATCACTCAAATTTTCAAATTAATTTTTAAAGAAAATTCTTTAATCAAATTCTCTAGTTGAACAATTTCACGATTGCCTAATTTAATTCCACATCGAATAATTTGACTCAATTAAATTATTTCCAAAGTCATAGAATTTTCTTTTACTTCAAATGCAGTCCGATCGAGCTTTTCTTGAGCTAGTGGAGGGACCAATTGGACATATACAATTAGGATCAAGTAATTACAATTATGTTCTAAAGCATCGTTCTAATAATTCACAATTTACTTAATCATGGAGTCAATCCACAAGAAGTACCATGATTGAAAACTCCTTATTGTATACTTTTTACGAAAGCAATTCATTCAACTGCGTTGTCTAATGATCCCATCATGTGTGTGCTACCCTCATGTGATATCCTTGATTCCTTTGAGTTAAATCCATTCACTTAATACAATCCAATTTTATCTCATTGTCGCAATTATGTATTCTTAATTATTAATATGATCACTGTCAACAAATGACTGTGATAAATTGCAAATTCGAGAACAA
The DNA here is from genome assembly GCA_025506655.1 of Gossypium rotundifolium. NCBI lineage: Eukaryota > Viridiplantae > Streptophyta > Magnoliopsida > Malvales > Malvaceae > Gossypium > Gossypium rotundifolium. The sequence goes on along the minus strand of CP106733.1, from coordinate 18,557,839 downwards.
GCAACCCGTTGCCACGTTCCATATTTTTTAATCCACACAATGCTTATGAGAGGATATCGTTAACTCTTTAATCAAGCAATGAATTCCATTGTTGCTAGTAAAGTCATGCTATGCACAAGTCATGTACCTAACATATTAGTTATCGACTCGATCATCGTTAGAGTATAAGCCTCCATTTATATCAAAGAACATGAGTTACATACACATGGTCAGTGAATAACTTAGGATTTAGGTAAGTCATATCATGAATATCACAAGTGAATTAATTCAGAACTGATTTTAGAATTAATTCAACTTGGGTCCAGTCTAATGCATCATTCTTTCAATGAGTACATCTTTGTCTCTACTCGTGGAGCCAACTGCTCCAATAACCAAGATCAGTCATCCCCCTAATTAGAATTATAGATGACATAATAATTCTTCTATGCATTTGAATCAAATGCTCACTTTGATTCTTTTACAAGATTATAGCAAGATTACAGACTCGTTTATATTATCTGCTGAAGTAAGTTGTCTTTCTTGCAATGTAAACATTCTTACAGTGCCACTTATCATCAACTTGAACTTAGACAGTCAATGAGCTAATATTTGTTTGTCACAATTTCACTATGTATGCAAAACATGAAAGACAAAAACAAAAAAAAAAGATATAATAGTGAAATGTGAAATTAACTTTTTTTTTATTTATCCATCGTTCGAATACTAGAAAATAGTTCTATGGTTAGTACAAAATGAGCACATTTCCTAACACAACTTAAACATATACCGCAAATTTAAACTAAAACGGTTTGTATTTGACTCTAACCAAAAACTAATTGTAATGAGGAATATTTATCATAACTTATTAGCATGATGCATGTTGATTAATGTAAAATATCATATCTTTATACATGTATATAAAAACTTTTCTTCTCAAAAGATACGATTTAGCTACTAACTGGAGGGATTGACTCATTAATTTTGCTAAACTATTTTATACATGAACATCAAGCTTTGTGATATTTACTTGCACCAACAATCTAACACATAATGATCATTGAAAGTTTGAAAAATAAACTCACCAACATTAGCAAGAATTGTCTTGATTGCATGATCTAAAAGTTTTTTTCTTAAACAAATATTAAACAAGTAATCTTGCAAACTACAACTTGTGCGTTGATAACTCAATTGTGATTATCTTTTAGATGCATTTACCAAAATATAAAAATATCCACTTATTGGATAAATGAACCCATATTTATTTTAGAAATGCAAGAGATTCAATATCAACTTTTGCTAGTGAGGTTTAATAAATCTTTTTTTGAGAACAAGCAACACTTGATAAATTAAGAATCCTCAAATTCTTCAATAAATATTCATGTAAATTCTTATTTTGTTGCATCATTATTGATCGGGATGGTCTAACCGATTATGCCAACTAATTAGTATATTTGGACTAATAAGCTTTTGGTTTATGATGCATATGATTCGACGATACTAATGTAAATTTCTGGTTTTGCCATATCATACGATTTAACCATTCTAATATATACATATTACCAATTGTTAGAGTGTAACATCCTGAAAATGGGCCTATGCATTTTGATTTAATTATCTGAAATGGCATGTCTTATGTATTATGAATGTATGGTGAACATTTTGGAAACTTGGAAATGTTAAGTTTAAAAGAGGAAAGTGAACATTTTGGAAACTTGGAAATGTTAAGTTTAAAAGAGGAAAGTGAACATTTTTTAAACTTGGAAATGTAAGGAAATGTTTTAGAAATGTTAAGTTTAAAAGAGGAAACTAAGGCAAGGTGGTCTTAAGAAAATTAATAGAAGAAATTTGACACAAGAACGGGCTTGGAGAAGTGGCTAGGAGGCACCACTTAAAGCCCAGTAAGTGACGCCACAATCAAGGGAGAATGAGCCTAGGTTCGAGTCACGTGGGAAGCAAATAAAAGAGTTTTATTTTGCTGCAAGGAGCAAGAGAGTTGGACGGCACCAAGGCACTTGGGAAGAGTTTAATTCTCTTTAAAATTGCTAAATAGGTGGATAATGATGGACTATTATTATTATTATTATTTATTAAGAGATAAGAGATAAATATTGGATTAAGTTTTATTAAATTGAATGGGTGATAATTAAAGTGATAAAGTTATCAAAATAGGAGTGATGGCCAAGTAAAGGATTTTAAGTTAGTAATTTGGCTACTAGAGGAAAAGAGAGCCATTCATCATATCTTCTTTCACTCTTCTCTCTCCATAATTTCCTAGAGCATCTCTTCTTCTTCTTTTGTTAGCCAAAGCGAAAACTAAAGTAAGCCTAGTCAATTCTTCATAGCTTTTGTGATCTCCATTAAAGCTGAATCCATAAACTCCTCAAGATACCATCATTAGCCGATTTCTTTATACCAATCAAAAGTCAAATCAAGATCCTTCTAGCCTACATAGCGAATATTGCTAAAGGTTCAAGCAAGGATTGCCGATCTCTAAAGTAAGGGTAAGATCTCATTCAGGTTTCATCCTTTTCTTTTAAGATTTGTCAAATCTAGGACTAACCCCATTAATATCTTGTTGCCAAACTTTGAATAGATCTTTGGGATTTACTAAGTGTCGACTACAAGGAAGGAGAAATTATTTTCCGAAGGTACACCATAGGCAGCGTGTTCCCTAATCATTCGGTGAGTTTCAGGATTTAAAATCCACAAGGTAAGTATCTATAGCATTCGGCCAAGGCCATGTTGAGTAAATAGATGTTTTCATTAATATTTAAAAGCCGAAACTAATCTATTCAAGTAATCTAGTGATTGCCGATTTCAAGAAAGAATGATACAAAGTTTCCGGCATTTGATTAGACATCAATCGACAGCAAGGTAAGGATTTAAGTGTACTAATCCTATTGGGATTTGGTTTTAGGGCCGAATGGCTCTTTACTAAGTATTAAGTGATTGATCAAATGTAGAGATTTAAGATTTAAGGCATTAGATCAAGCTTTTTGGGATTTGGAGTGAACTTGCTAAAGCGAATCAGGTGTGTACCCCACACTATATCATAATATGTTTTATGGCTACGTTTAATTAATATATGTGATATTAAGAATATGAAAGTGGCTAAGGTACCATGTTATGGTACAAAGTACTCAAGTACGCTTCCTACTCCTACAAGGATTATGAAATATGTTAATTGCAACATGAGAATAAGAATAAGAATGTGAACTCGGCATATTTATGCAAATTACTATTATATGGGGCATATGGGTTTATTTTGGGGAAGTGAATGTGGTGACCTAAGACCACAAACACGGTGACTTAAGACCGTGATATCTGAATGTGGTGACCTAAGACCACAGAATCGAATGTGGTGACCTAAGACCTCGAAATCTGAACGTGGTGACCTAAGACCACAAATCGGTGACCTAAGACCGCGATATGGAGTGTAGCAGAATGAGGTCGACTTAGTAGTCCCACTGTGTGCAGTTGGTGCGGGAGTGTAGCGGATGGCTTAATAGGTTTGGGTTTTGGGAATGCATCATAATTTGTATGCTATGATATGAATGTGTAATAATTGTTATGCCCGATTCGATTATGATTTAGTCTTGTGTACACATTGAGTGCATTGACTCACCCGTTAGGGACCATGTTCCGGTGATGAATAGTGATGGACCGGGATGGCGAGAACTTGTGGTGGCCATGCTCGACTTGGAAGTTTTATTTTTAATAGACATTTTATTTCATTTAAGTACTTTGAACTATTTGGATTTGTTTGATGTAATAAGGCCATAAGGCCATGGTGAACCATTTTATTTACATTTATTGTTTAATTATGTTACAAATTTTTATTGAGTTAAAGACTAAGAAATTCATTTTTTAATATACTCTATATGTTTTATCACTTAATATTAAAAGGGTTTTCAAAATAAAATTTAATCCGTTTCAACACAAGCCCAACCCAAAACAATATTTCTTCTTTAAAATCACACAAGTTTTCTCTAAGTTACAAAAGAACTTGAAACTAGTTTACTTGAGGAACATACCAAATCCGGTCAAGGCTCGTGGGCTGGGTTTGGGGTGTTTCAATTTGGTATCAGAGCCCAGTTTTAAACTCTCGGCCTTGGGTTTAAGGCCCAAAACATTTTCCAAAGTAAGCCCAAAAGGAATTTTCTGAAAAATTTTCAGGTTTTTCTGGCATGGCCGACTAAGTCTCGACCCATGATCCACTGTAAGTACTTTCGACTTGAAGTCATTTAATATGTGAAATGTATGGGCTTTTATGGCAACGTAGATTAGTAAACTAGGATCCGTTGAACCCCGTGACTAGTCTACTCAAAAACACAAGTACATAAGACTTAAGGACCATTAGACAAACACAGATTAAGTCGCCGAGCTAGGGTGTGGTAATGTTGTGCGCATGCCTAGGAGTGGATTCATGAAGAGCTTGGTATTTAAGCGGTCCTAGCGACTCACCTCCTCTTTACTCGAATCCTACCTGGTGCGTAGTAACCGTTCACTCTAACCAAGAGGACTTAGTCATCGGCTAAACCAATAATTAAAACCCGAAAGGGACTAGCCACATTTTTATGGAAACCCTAGTTTTAAAAAGTCAACAAACTACCCTTTTGAAATTATGGAAAATTATTATTTTGGAAAAACTTCCTAAGAATTTTCGATTTACAAAATTACCTAAATACCCTTAGTGGTAAAATTACTAAAATACCCTTAATTTTCCAAAAATTACCATACTACCCCTGATTTCAATAATAACTTCTGATTTTGCAAGAATGTCCAAAAAAATTTCGGTTTGCCAAAATTACTAAAATACCCCTAGTGGTAAAATTACAAAAAAGCCCTTGGTTTATGAAATTTCCAAATACCCACAGTTCTTATCAAAATTTCACTACTTTGCTTAAAGGAACCCTAAATTTACAAAATATCAAAATACCTTGATTATGGGAAAAAAATTTACGAAATTACCCCTAACCTATAAATTATCGAAATACCCCTGAGTTACAAAATTAGCAGAATGACCCCCGATCTTCAAAAATTTTTGCAACAACACTGATTTGGAAAACAAATTCTCAGAAACAACCTTCAAGTTTTGTAAATTCCAAAATACCATTGATTTATTAAGATTTATAAATTTACCTGTGTTTATTCTTGAAATACCCTATAATTTCAAAATTTCCAAAATACCCCCGAGATTTCAAAAATTACCAAAATACCCTTATTGACAAAATCACCAAGGAACCTTATTTTGACAAATTACAAAAATACCCCTGTAGGGAAAATTATGAAAATACCCCTGGGTAGTGGAAAAACAACAACAATAAAAACTACAACATTCTCTGAATGAACGAAAGTTCATAATTGATTGATGGATGTATGAATGTAAAGGCTGCGTGCATGTATGAATACGAAAGAACCACTATGAAACTCCTTTTCATAAAACTGTTCGTGGTTAAACAGTGGAACAAAGTACTAATGCATAAAACTCTTTAATCAGATTAAATCGCGACGTTAGAAATGAGTTCTTGGGAACGTGAACTTAAAAAAAAATTGTGCCTAGGAAGTATGATGGCTTTATTAAGATCAGAGTGCACAGCATAAGCGTAGCGCGGTGAGTTAAGATGTTCGATTGTTCGTTAGTAAGTAATTTCAAGGACGAAAGTATTTTAAGGGGGTAGAACTGTAACATCCTGAAAATGGGCCTATGCATTTTTGATTTAATTATACGAAATGGCATGTCTTATGTATTATGAATGTATGGTGAACTGTAACACCCTAAATTAGGGGTTATTTGTAATTTAAATAAATTACAAATGGGTTTCAAGAAATAAATAAATATGATTTTATTTGGCATGATTTAGGGTCTAGAAATAACCCTGGTTTAGGTTGGAGTTGGAATTAAAAAATCTCTTTTAAGGAACTTAAAAGGAAGGAAGCTAGGAGATAGGGATTAAGTAAAAATTCGGTAGAAGCATGACTAAAAGAAATAGGTGGCAGAGTGGCTAGCATGCGCCACTTAAAAGGCTTAGGGGACGGATAGGAGGTCATGGGTTCGATTACGGAAGAAGGAAATGCATTTTGTTTTAGGCTTTTTGGGGCGTTAAAGGGAGAGGCCAAGTAAGAGGGCTTTAAAGAATTTTTGGGCAAGGAAAGAGCATGAAAGGTAAGTTGATGGAGTGGCTTGGGGCGCCACTTAAGGTCCCTGGTGCAAGGACTCGAGTTCGAGTCGTAACAAACGCAAAAAACAATTTTAATTTTAGGCTTTGGCGCTAAAAGGAGAAGGGCCCAGGTATTAAGGTATTATAAATAAATGGTGAGGACATTTGACATGTAAGTCAAATGAGGAAAAGTGGCCTGGGCGTTAGAAGAAGAGGGCTGGGGCAGTGTGGTCTTGAGTTCGAACCAAGACAACTGCAGTGGTTTTTCTTTTATTTTTCCTGCTGGCAGTAATGAGGTGGTCTATTTTTTTTTGGACTCTTAAATTGATAAGGTTGGAGCTATTTTTTTTTTGCTCATATTCGGCTGGAAGAGGGGAGTTTAGTGTTTTATTTTCATTCAATTTGTTTAAGAAAGGATAGAAGATAAGTGTTATTATCTTGAGTGATAATTAATAGCTTAATTATCACAAAGAGGGGGAGGAATTGGCCAAGATTGGGACTCTTTTGGGGCTGTTCAAAGTTGATTTTTGTACAACAAAGGGGTGCCAAAAGTCCTTCAATTTTCTCTTTTCTTTTCTCCATAGTCTTTCTTAAATTTCCTCTCGCTTATATTGCTAAAATTCCAGCTTCTTTTCTACTTCTTCTTCATCCTCTTTTCCCTCAAAGTGAACCTTGATTGTTATCAAGCTTAGCTGAAATCTCTATCTCCTTTTTCCCATTATTTTCTTCCTCTAGCCGAATCTATTCCCTACCTATGTGCTGGAATTTCTTTCCTTCTATTTAACTCACCTTGGCCGAATATTAAGTGTGGTGTTGATCTCTTCGGGATTCCTTTGTCAATCGATTTTGGAAGGTATGTATGCATGGCCGAATGTTATTTCTTCTTTTTCCCTCTCCTCTGTCGACTTCTAGGAAGGTAAGAGCCAATTTTGGCATTTGATATCAAAGGTGATAATACTCTTTTGAAACCGACATATTGTAGGGTCTCCGGGATATTTGGAACAATCGATCTAAGCCCTATTCTCTGGCAGTCGACTTTGGTAAGTGTGGTAAGGGATCTCTCTAAATTAATTCTTTAATTATTATGGCCAGCCGAAACCTTGAGGCTCAACCATGTATTTTTTGGGATTGGCTGAACCTTATTAAGACTATGGATTCATGCTTTGTTTTGTAGTCAAGGGAGGATAACATTAAAGGAGTAAGGAGATCTTTCGGGATTTCGGTAAGAGGTTTTGGTAAGCAATATTTGGTAAGATTCGTTGTTTAAATTTATGGCTTGGAGGATTAACCGTGTGATCTGATTAAGTGTGTTGGTGGAGGCAAGTTCCAGTCAAGAAGGGCAAGGGAAAGTCCTTATTCTGAAGTTCAAAAAGAGATCAGTCTCGGCGGTTCGAGATTGGCCACCGAGGTGTGGGCCGATGTCGAAACGATGAATTAGGAAGATAGTCGTAGTCTCGGTTAGCGATAGCATTGGGATCGAGAGTGTAGAACTGCAAGTAATTAGGTGCGTAATTATCGCCTTGCTTTCTCTATTTTGTGTATTGATATATATGTACATATACTTGGTGCATGATGTGTGATAGCCGACAATAAAGGCTAAAGTGGTGGATACCCACGTTTGGGGTATTCGGATAACAGTCGATAATATGTGATATTAAATTATTTATGGTGCACTGTGATATGATAATGAGCATGTGATGTATATTCATTCTACATATTGATTTGATAAGATACATTAACATATATGCTTGGGGCTTGGATTTGATCAAGGAAGGATGGGTGTACATATTTATGTACGTGGTCTAATGTTAGCCTCGTGCTACATTAGCGCTTGATGATTAGTGTGTGCTTCATCAAGGAGATGTTGGCTAGGTGCCCATCTCGGTGGTTGAGGTGTGTGCATCACCGTAGTCGATTAATGTGAGGATCATCGATGTGATCGGTGGCTCACCACGACCTTGTGTAAAGCAGTCCGCCGAGGTAAGATATGTGGGATCACTCGATTGTGATCGGTGGATTAGCCACGACCTTGAGCAGGAGTCTGCTAAGGTTGGTGTAACGGATGGACCTAGGTTGGGTTGGGTTTAAGAATTGCATGGTTATTTGTATGATCTGTGTGGATATGGGCCAAGCCCATGTGTGGGGCATGTGTGATGATTATGCACCGAGTCTGTGGACTCACCCAATTTTCTCAACCATTTCGGTGATCGTAAACCTTGGACCGGGTTTGGAGTGGATACAAGGTGGCCCATGCAGAAAGAAGATATTTTAATTATTTTAAGCATTTTTAATATGGAGTATTTTGTTTTAAGTATTGGTTGTAATAAGGGCCCTACTATTATTATTTTCGGTATTATTTTAATTATGGTTTGATTAAAATTAAACTACTATGTGAAGATGATTTTATTTTAGCACTCTATTTATTCAAGATATATATATATATATATATATACTAAAGTTTTAACATGGACATTTTATAATAACAAAGTTTTACTTATAATTTTAAATGGACATGGTTTACAAAAGTTAACAAGTTTTCATGTTTTATACTAAAGTCAAAAAGTTTTTTTTTTCAACCGTCTTTTCGCAGTGACATAACCAGATCCGGTCAAGGCTCGTGGGTCGGGTTTGGGGGTGTTACAAAATTGGTATCAGAGTCAGGTTCAAAACTCGGCTTTGTGGTTTTGGGTCCAAAGTTTTCAAAAATAGACTTTCTATGAAATTTTCAGGTTTATTCTGGCATGGCACCTGTACCTCCGGCCCAAAGTCCACCAGGTAAGTACTTCTAGCCCTTGAAGTGATTTGTTTGTGTGATTTGTTATGGGCTTAATTGGGCTTGTAGATTAGAATATTAAGGCTTTTGAACCCTAAGACTAGTCTACTCAAACATATGCATAAGATGAAGGCTATTAAACAAACCTGTGAGGTAAGTTGCCGAGTTAAGGTGTGCAACCACTGTACGCATGTCTAGGAGTGGTATTCAGTAAGAGCTTGGTATTTAAGTAGTCCTAGCTACTCACCTCCTCTTTACTCGAATCCTACCTGGTGCGTAGCTACGGTTCACCTTAACCAAGAGGACTTGTTCACGGGCTAAACCCAGTAATTAAAACCCGAAAGGAACTAGCCATGCAGTTTTATAAAAATTCCTAGTTTTAAAGTTCCTAAAATACCCTTTTAATATTAGTAAAAGATTATTGTGAAAATTTTTCCAAACCATCTCCGATTTACAAAATTACAAAAAATGCCCCTATATTGTAAAACTACTAAAATACCCTTCGAGGTAAAATTTTGGAAACGCCCTTGATTTATGATATCTCCAAAATACCCATAGTTACAATCAAAATTTCCATTATATACAAAGTGCCCAAAAACCATACCTTGTAAGATATCAAAAACATCACGATTTTGTAAAATTACAAAATTGCCCTAACAAACAAAATTACCAAAATGACCTTGGTTTTCAAAATTTTGCAACACCATCAAAATGGAAGATAAATTCTAAAAAAATAACTCCTAAAGTTTTACAACTCTTTGAAACATCCTGATTTATCAAATTTTTCAAAATCACCCTGATTTGTAAAAAATTACCAAAATGCCCCTAAGTTCCGAACTCATCGAAATACCCCCGAATTTCAAAATTCTTTAAAATACCCTGAGAAATTAAGGGTTTTAAAATAATTTTTGACAAAATCATCCGAGAACCGGTATTTTTGAAAATTACAAAAATACCCCTGTAGGATAAATTACGAAAATACCCCCGGGTAGTGGAAAAATAATCATAATGAAATCAACAATGTCTCTTTGGATTGAATGAATGGAACACTGTGTGCTTGTTTGATTACGAAAGAACCACTCCTAAGCTCTTGTCATAAAATTTCTTCGCGAGTAAACAAGTGAAATCAAAGTACTAATACATAAAACTTCTTAATCAGATCTCGACGCTAGAAATGAGCTCTAGAGGACGTGGTCGTCGTGGAAGAGGTAGAGGAAGAATGACTAGGTCGAAACCCGTTAGATCGGGTCAAGGGTCTGAAAATGAAGTACCCCCTCCACCACCAGCCTTTGGTAATGAGCCGCAAGAGCAGACGGGGGATGATGCGATATCGCAGGCGGTGCTGCGGGTTCTGGAGATGGTGGCTGGAGCAGGTGGGAATATGAGAGCAAGGAAGTCTGTACCTGAGAGACTCCGAGCTAATGGAGCTGAGGTGTTTCGGGGCATATCAGGCGTGGCACCCAGTACGGCTGAATATTGGTTGGAAGCAACCGAGCGAATTATGGATGAGCTCGATTTGAGCCTTGAGGAGAAAGTAAAAGGAATGGTGGCACTGCTTCACTACGAGGCATATCAATAGTGGCTAATAGTTCGGGATAGTGCCACAGCTGAGGATCTCACCTGGGAGTATGTGAAGGCGGTGTATCAGAAGAAGTATGTTGGTACTCACTACATTGATGCGTAGAGGAAGGCGTTTCTAGGGCTGGTTCAAGGGAACAAGTCTGTAACAGAATACGAGGTGGAATTCCTAAGGTTAAGCCGATATGCTCGAGGAGTAGTTACTACCGAACATGAATGATGTGTCCGGTTTGAGGACGGACTAAGGGACGACCTGAGGCTGTTGATAGCTCCACATCAGGAGCGAGAGTTAACTGTGCTAGTAGAGAAGGCTAAGGTAACTGAAGGGATTAAGGACTCTGTGAGGCAGAACAGAGATAAGGAGAGGAATCGGGATAAGAAAAGTTTTGGATCGTCAGAATCGTCTGAGAACTTTTAGAAAAGACTGAGGGTCGAGAATTCTATTCGTGGCGCCAAGCCAACTACTGGAAATTGGACCGTCCGTGTGCTCAGTGTGGAAGGTATCATGTTGGTGAGTGCTGGAATCAGAATCGAGAATGTTTTAGGTGTAAGTCTAAGTCTCACCTGATTAAAGACTATCCTCAAGATCCGAACAGGGCTCGGACAGTAGGCCAAGGTGATGTACAGTCAGGTAGAGATGGTCAGCAAGCGACAAGAGGTCGTGGTCCGAACCATGGAGAAAATGGTTCAGGTCGAGGTCGTGGAGCACCAAACAAAGAGGCTAAAGGTGCAGATGCAAGGCGGCCAAGGTTGGTTTACGCAGTCGACCGTCGCGAGGAGGAAGAAGTGACAACAGGTACGTTCCTCATTTCTGGAATACCCTTAATTACTTTGATTATTGTAGAGTTTCCTTGCTTTGTTAGGGAAGTGCCTGAAACCTTGGTTGTGAACGTAGAGATTGTGCCTAGGAAGTAAGATGGTTTTATTAAGATCGGAGTGCGCAGCATAAGCGTAGTGCGGTGAGTTAAGATGTACGACTATTCGTTAGTAAGTAATTTCGAGGACGAAATTATTTTTAAGGGGGTAGAATTGTAACACCCTAAATTAGGGGTTATTTGTAATTTAAATAAATTACAAATGGGTTTCAAGAAATAAATAAATATGATTTTATTTGGCATGATTTAGGGTCTAGAAATAACCCTGGTTTAGGTTGGAGTTGGAATTAAAAATCTCTTTTAAGGAACTTAAAAGGAAGGAAGCTAGGAGATAGGGATTAAGTAAAAATTCGGTAGAAGCATGACTAAAAGAAATAGGTGGCAGAGTGGCTAGCATGCGCCACTTAAAAGGCTTAGGGGGACGGATGGGAGGACATGGGTTCGATTCTGGAAGAAGGGGGAAATGCATTTTGTTTTAGGCTTTTTTGGGCATTAAAGGGAGAGGCCAAGTAAGAGGGCTTTAAAGAATTTTTGGGCAAGGAAAGAGCATGAAAGGCAAGTTGATGGAGTGGCTTGGGGCGCCACTTAAGGTCCCTGGTGCAAGGACTCGAGTTCGAGTCGTAACAAACGCAAAAAACAATTTTAATTTTAGGCTTTGGCACTAAAAGGAGAAGGGCCCAGGTATTAAGGTGTTATAAATAAATAGTGAGGACATTTGACATGAAAGTCAAATGAGGAAAAGTGGCCTGGGTGTTAGAAGAAGAGGGCTGGGGCAGTGTGGTCTTGAGTTCGAACTAAGACAAGCTGCAGTGGTTTTCTTTTATTTTTCCCGCTGTTGGCGTGGAGGGAATGAGAGCTAGTGGTCTGTTTTTTTTGGACTCTTAAATTGATAAGGTTGGAGCTATTTTTTTTTTTGCTCATATTCTACTGGAAGAGGGGAGTTTAGTGTTTTATTTTCATTCAATTTGTTTAAGAAAGGATAGAAGATAAGTGTTATTATCTTGAGTGATAATTAATAGCTTAATTATCACAAAAGAGGGAGAGGAATTGGCTAGCATTGGGACTCTTTGGTGGGCGGTTCAAAGTTGATTTTTGTACAGTAAAGGGGTGCCAAAAGTCCTTCAATTTTCTCTTTTCTTTTCTCCATAGCTGCTGCCGAATTTTCTCTGCTTATATTGCTAAAATTCCAGCTTCTTTTCTACTTCTTCTTCATCCTCTTTTCCTCTCAAAGCCGAACCTTGATTGTTATCAAGCTTATCCGAAACCTCTATCTCCCTTTTTCCCATTATTTTCTTCCTCTAGCCGAATCTATTCCCTACCTATGTGCTGGAATTTCTTTCCTTCTATTTAACTCACCTTGGCCGAATATTAAGTGTGGTGTTGATCTCTTCGGGATTCCTTTGTCAATCGATTTTGGAAGGTATGTATGCGTGGCGAATGTTATTTATTCTTTTTCCCTCTCCTCTGTCGACTTCTAGGAAGGTAAGAGCCAATTTTGGCATTTGATATCAAATGTGATAATACTCTTTTGAAACCGACATATTGTAGGGTCTCCGGGATATTTGGAACAATCGATCTAAGCCCTATTCTCTGGCAGTCTATTTTGGTAAGTGTGTTAAGGGATCTCTCTAAATTAATTCTTTAATTATTATGGCCAGCCGAAACCTTGAGGCTCAACCATGTATTTTTTGGGATTGGCTGAACCTTATTAAGACTATGGATTCATGCTTTATTTTGTAGTCAATGGAGGATAACATTAAAGGAGTAAGGAGATCTTTCGGGATTTCGGTAAGAGGTTTTGGTAAGCAATATTTGGTAAGATTCATTGTTTAAATTTATGGCTTGGAGGATTAACCGTGTGATCTGATTAAGTGTGTTGGTGGAGGCAAGTTCCAGTCAAGAAGGGCAAGGGAAAGTCCTTGTTCCGAAGTTCAAAAAGAGATCAGTCTTGGCGGTTCAAGATTGGCCACCGAGGTGTGGGCCAGCGTCAGAACAGCAAATTAGGAAGATAGTCGTAGTCTCGGTTAGTGATAGCGTTGGGATCGAGAGTGTAGAACTGCAAGTAATTAGGTGTGTAATTATCGCACTGTTTCTCCTATTTTGTATATTGATATATATGTACATATACTTGGTGTATGATGTGTGATAGCCGACAATAAAGGCTAAAGTGGTGGATACCCACGTTTGGGGTATTCGGATAACAGGTCAGTAATATGTGATATTAAATTATTTATGGTGCCTGTGTGATATGATAATGAGCATGTGATGTATATTCATTCTACATATTGATTTGATAAGATACATTAACATATATGCTTGGGGCTTGGATTTGATCAAGGAAGGATGGGTGTACATATTTATGTACGTGGTCTAATGTTAGCCTCGTGCTACATTAGCGCTTGATGATTAGCTGTGTGCTTCATCAAGGGAGATGTTGGCTAGGTGCCCATCTCGGCGGTTGAGGGCTGTGTGCATCACCGTAGTCTGATTAATGTGAGGATCACTGATGTGATCGATGGCTCAGCCACGGCCTTGTGTAGTAGGTCTACCGAGGTAAGATTTGTGGGATCACTCGGTTGTGATCGGTGGATTAGCCACGGCCTTGAGCAGGGAGTCTGCTAAGGTTGGTGTAACGGATGGACCTAGGTTAGGTTGGGTTTCGTAATTGCATGGTTATTTGTATGATCTGTGTGGATATGGGCCAAGCCCATGTGTGGGGGCATGTGTGATGATTATGCGCTAAGTCTGTGGACTCACCCAATTTTTCTCAACCATTTCAGGTGATGCGTAAACCTTGGACCGGGTTTGGAGTGGATACAAGGTGGCCCATGCAGAAAGAAGATATTTTAATTATTTTAAGCATTTTTAATATGGAGTATTTTGTTTTAAGTATTGGTTGTAATAAGGGCCCTACTATTAATATTTTCGGTATTATTTTAATTATGGTTTGATTAAAATTAAACTACTATGTGAAGATGATTTTATTTTAGCACTCTATTTATCCAAGATATATATATACATGCTAAAGTTTTAACATGGACATTTTATAATAACAAAGTTTTACTTATAATTTTAAATGGACATGGTTTACAAAAGTTAACAAGTTTTCATGTTTTATACTAAAGTCAAAAAGTTTTTTTTTTCAACCGTCTTTCCTCAGTGACATAACCAAATCCGGTCAAGGCTCGTGGGCTGGGTTTGGGGGTGTTACATGAACATTTTTGGAAACTTGGAAATGTTAAGTTTAAAAGATGGAAGTGAACATTTTGGAAACTTGGAAATGTTAAGTTTAAAGAGGAAGTGAACATTTTTGTGAACATTTTTGGAAACTTGGAAATGTAAGGAAATGTTTTAGAAATGTTAAGTTTAAAAGAGGAAACTAAGGCAAGGTGGTATTAAGAAAATTAATAGAAGAAATTTGACACAAGAATGGGCTTGGAGAAGTGGCTAGGAGGCACCACTTAAAGCCCGGTAAGTGACGCCACAATCAAGGGAGAATGAGCCTAGGTTCGAGTCACGTGGGAAGTAAATAAAAGAGTTTTATTTTGCTGCAAGGAGCAAGGGAGTTGGACGGCACCAAGGCACTTGGGGAAGAGTTTATTTCTCTTTAAAATTCGGCTAAAAAGGTGGATAATGATGGACTATTATTATTATTATTTTTTATTAAGAGATAAGAGATAAATATTGGATTAAGTTTTATTAAATTGAATGGGTGATATTAAAGTGATAAAGTTATCAAAATAGGAGTGATGGCCAAGTAAAGGATTTTAAGTTAGTAATTTCGGCTACTAAAGGAAAAGAGAGCCATTCATCATATCTTCTTTCAACTCTTCTCTCTGCCGAATTTCCTAGAGCATCTCTTCTTCTTCTTTTTGTTAGCCAAAGCCAAAAACTAAAGTAAGCTTAGCCGAATTCTTCATAGCTTTTGTGATCTCCATTAAAATCGAATCCATAAACTCCTCAAGATACCATCATTAGTCGATTTCTTTATACCAATCAAAAGTCAAAATCAAGATCCTTCTAGCCTACATAGCCGAATATTGCTAAAGGTTCAAGCAAGGATTACCGATCTCTAAAGTAAGGGTAAGATCTCATTCAGTTTCATCCTTTTTCTTTTAAGATTTGTCGAAATCTAGGACTAACCCCATTAATATCTTGTTGTTAAAACTTTGAAGAGATCTTTCGGGATTTACTAAGTGTCGACTACAAGGAAGGAGAAATTCTTTTCTCGAAGGTACACCATAGGCCGCGTGTTCCCTAGTCATTCGATGAGTTTCAGGATTTAAAATCCACAAGGTAAGTATCTATAGCATTCGACCAAGGCCATGTTGAGTAAATAAATGTGTTTCATTAATATTTAAAAGCCGAAACTAATCTATTCAAGTAATCTAGTGACTGCCGATTTCAAGAAAGAAGGATACAAAGTTTTCGGTTAGACATCAATCGGCAGCAAGGTAAGGATTTAAGTGTACTAATCCTACTGGGATTTGGTTTTAGGGCCGAATGGCTCTTTAGTAAGTATTAAGTGATTGATTAAATGTAGAGATTTAAGATTTAAGGCATTAGATCAAGCTTTTCGGGATTTGGAGTGAACTTGCTAAAGCGAATCAGGTGTGTACCCCACACTATATCATAATATGTTTTATGGCTACGTTTAGTTAATATATGTGATATTAAGAATATGAAAGTGGCTAAGGTACCATGTTATGGTACAAAGTACTCAGGTACGTTTCCTACTCCTACTAGGATTATGAAATATGTTAATTGTAACATGAGAATAAGAATAAGAATGTGAACTCTGGCATATTTATGCAAATTTCTATTATATGGGGCATATGGGTTTATTTTTGGGGAAGTGAATGTGGTGACCTAAGACCACAAACACGGTGACCTAAGACCGTGATATCTGAATGTGGTGACCTAAGACCACAGTAATCTGAATGTGGTGACCTAAGACCACAAAAATCTAAACGTGGTGACCTAAGACCACGAATGCGATGACCTAAGACCGCGATATGGAGTGTAGCGGAAGGAGGGTCGACTTAGTAGTCCCCACGGTGTACAGGTTGGTACGGGGGAGTGTAGCGGATGGCTTAATAGGTTTGGGTTTTGGGAATGCATCATAATTTGTATGCTATGATATGAATGTGTAATAATTGTTATGCCTGATTCGATTATGATTTAGTGCTGTGTACACATTGAGTCTGTTGACTCACCCCGTTATGGGACCATGTTCCAGGTGATGAACAGTGATGGATCGGGACGGCAGAACTTGTGGTGGCCATGCTCAACTTGGAAGTTTTTATTTTTAATGGACATTTTTATTTCATTTAAGTACTTTGAACTATTTGGATTTGTTTGATGTAATAAGGCCATAAGGCCATGGTGAACCATTTTATTTCTGTTTATTGTTTAATTATGTTACAAATTTTTATTGAGTTAAAGACTAAGAAATTCATTTTTTTAATATACTCTATATGTTTTATCACTTAATATTAAAAAGGGGTTTTCAAAATAAAATTTAATCTGTTTCAACACAAGCCCAACCCAAAACAATATTTCTTCTTTAAAATCACACAAGTTTTCTCTAAGTTACAAAAGAACTTGAAACCAGTTTACTTGAGGAACATACCAAATCTGGTCAAAGCTCGTGGGCCGGGTTTGGGGTGTTTCATAGAGTATACCCAAAGATCAATCATGAGATGATTGTAATAACATACTTATTTTACCTCGTTATTAATATAAGGCATAACCATTATTATTTTAGTTTACTTTCTTGTATATAAATAATCTATTTTATAATAATGTCTTGAGAATAATATGATTATTCTTAAAAGGTCTTTAGTCGAGTACTATTGTGGACTTGGACAACAATAATGCATTAAGACTAACGTGTACTTAATTGATGACAAAGTGTTGTCATTGACATGAGATGTTAAAATCAACACATAAGTATGTGTGTTAGAGAACAATATATTGGACTGACCCGCTATGAGTATGTTTCTTGGATTATTATTTAATAGTCATAACATTACTCATAGTGATTACTATGTATATGATCCTCAGACTTGAGATCATCATTATCCCAACATTATGAGTCATATATTTTGATATAGCCAAACATACACCGTAACTGGTTGTTCTATAGAGGCTGATGTTGGATATACCACAATCTATGTAGTGGGATATGGTTGATCAATATAGAATTTGTCCTTCTTAAATAATGGGAGCAATATCCTAGACCACTTGGTTGAGTGAGACTAGAAATGCATGTCCATGCTCGAATAATTTGATATAAGATATCATACTTATTTGTTTTTCATAGTCTACTCAGGATATCAAGAAACATGAGATGGACTATGCAAGTGTGATTATTCCATGACTTGTGTCCATTCTAGATATAAATGACAAAATGATTTAATCCATGAAGTGTTAATCACATAGAGGTTATGTCAAATCATGACTTCTTGTAACTTAGGTAGCAATGATGCATTGCTAGATGCCACTCATTATTTGTAATATTAGAATCGTTCTAGTATTATTGCTAACATTACAATAACCTACAGGGTCACACCCTATGGTTGAAACGAACAGAATCCAAAAATAGTTGATATTGTGTTTAGTTGTCAACATAAATTAAATTGATTATAGAATTAATTTAATTAGACAGTTATATATCGAGCAATTATTTGTACAAGTATGTTGTACACATAATGAAAAATATAGTTAACTTAATATATGAATTTGATTAGTATAAAATTAACTAAAAAATTATTTACCAAAATCCTTGTTGTAATTATTGTAATTATAATTTAGGATCTAATATTATTATAATTACAAGAATTGTAATTTTTTGGTCAAACATTATTATAATTATGGTAATTATAATATTTGGTTAATTTTATGATTTGATTCATATCAAATATTAATGATTCCCGAATTAGGAAATATAGGGTTTTTGAGAAAAACCTAATATACCTGAAATAAGGGATGTGTGAGGTCTAGCAGTTGTAAAGTAGTTTTTCTCTCTGAAAAAGTTTTAGAGGGTGCTTATCATTTGTTGTCAAACCGGTGGATTATGTAGAGGCCAAAACATTTTCGTAGCGGCTTGAAATCGACATACAATTGTGTAATATGTTCTTTCGATTATTTAGACGATTAAAGGTAATCGTTCGTACCCTTTTCACACCGATTTGTTCCTTGCACATGGATCCCTAGATGTGATCATTGGATTTAATTTTCCGTTGCACCATGGGGTGCACTAGTGATCCAACACCAATGACCGCCTCCTGACATACTAACGTCTAGGGTGTAAATATTGCAAAGAAAGATATAGATTTGAGGCGGTGTCCGCAAGTATACGGGTCAGGTTGTAATATAGTTTTACAAAGAAGTAGGTAAGTAATCCGAGGATCATACCCAAGGGAGGCGAGTACTAAATTAAAGTTAACTTAGACGCAAATAGAATTAATTAGTAGTGTAAATAAATTATATTATGATAAAACAAAAGGAAAGATTTTTTCGGTATTTATAAATAAAGAATTAAAAGGGACTTTGGAAAACTAATTTCTAAACTCAATCAAACGAAAACATGGGTGATTAGCTTGTTTTGGTGATTATAACTAATTCCTATTTCGGGTTTCTATTCAATCAACTAGTCTTTACCCTAGTAGGATCTCTCGATCTTATAATAAAGTAATGAATCGGTAAAAACTACTTATCTCTCGACCTCACAGTCCAGATCGATTCGGGCTAAGGTGATCATGGATAGGCTATACCAATTTTGGTTTAATTCCTACCTAAATGACTTCCTAGTGTCGTCAACCCTAGGGTTTAAAGTCTTCCTTTCTTGAACAATTGATCCGGTAGAAACCATTAAATAGCAATTAATCAATCACACTTCCAATCGCTAATCCCCCATAAAAGGATTAGTTCCTCATGGAATCCATAAACATAGTAAACTTGATAATAAATATATGCATCAAAAAATAAATCAAGAATAAAGTTTAGAGAATCCTGATTGTATTCAATTGATGAAGTGTAGAAATACTCAAACGTTTGATTGCATCTACAAATTAAGTTCTTTGAAGAACACGAATGAAAAGAATTGAAAAGAAATCAAACCCTAAGAAAAAGAAAAAAATGAAAACTAAATTACAAAGAAAAACTTAGAATATCAAAATTTGTCCTTTAACAAGTGTTTAGGAGCCTATTTATAGAGTTAGGGTTGCCTTTATCCTCAACTCTAGTTTAACTAATGCTCTTGTGTTTAACTTTTGATTGTGCAGACCAAAAAACTCTTCGCTCGTAATTATCTCCTATACAGGGCTAGTGTCGCAACACCCTAGTGCCTGTGTTGTGACATTGAGGGCAATATGTATAGTTCAAGGATGGATTCAGGGGTATGTTGCGACATCTTATGGCTGTGTCAGGACACCAAAGGCAGTATGACAATCCTTACATTTTGCTACCTATGTTGCGAGCTCGAACTCCCGTGTTGTAATATAGCGATCAGTATTGAGTTCCTATGCCTTTGCATGGTCTCCTGCACACTAACTAAGTAAATTAGCTCGCCTTTAGGCTACATTCGGCCCCTAAGGTCAATAAAAGACTCAATAGAATTTTAATTGAATATAAACTAAACTATAAAAACTCAACTAGAACATAATAGAAGTGCTTGTATTCAAGCTCCTCAAGTACGAAAACTAGTTTAATCTGCTGCATCGTATTACAACAGATCAAAATCCCCGACACTTAAGTCATTTCTTGTCATCATTTAAAGAAAACAAAAATAAACAATTAAGAGACGACCTTTGAGAAAGTTTAGTACAACTTTGGCTTCGGATTATATAACTAGGTAATTAATATTTACGCATAATCTTGACATGATTTGTAGACGACTTACCACTTTTAATATCAAACACCTAAGTTTAGTATATTAAAAAGTATACAATCATTATGGTTTTCAAATGTATAGATCCATCAATAAATTATACAGGTAATTTATTATTCTAATAGAATACAAATGGTCATAAATGTAATTATTTGATATTATGTCAATTTATGAATAAGTCTACCTAGATCACATAGGGCTTTTTGGCTTGTAACGTTCTAAGGTTTATGACAGATATGGAATTCAAAAATAGTAAGAATCAATTTCAAGCACGAAAATAGTTTGGCACATCGTATTGTTCCCTATTCTCTCCCATTAGTGACCCTTACTCGCCCACCGCCTTATTTCTCCTCCTCCGCCTTCCTTATTTCTTCATATAGGAAGTCACAACATAATATAGCAACTATGACTAGCTCACGAGTTTTTGTGCACTAATGAACAAGTTTTCTTTTGTGACTTTGTCACATTTTTTTCTTTTTCATATGTCTTACTCACAAATGCTTTTATTTTTCTTTTTCAAGTACTTTTTCTACTCATTTTTCTTTTCTTTTTGTATTTTTCTTTTATTTGGCACATAATGGCTAACCTATAATCATTATATCACACTGTTTCTTCCTATTTCAGTCTTATTTTTACAAAATCCGCCTTGATGCATCTACTTAACTCTCAATTCGTATGGCCAGATGTCTATAGTCATGCAGTTTAGGACCAAGGAAAAAGGGTAAATACAAATTAGCATTTTTGGCTCGGGTTTTGTATGAAGGTTCATCAAGAAATGTATTCTGGCTCAAATATAGGTGCTAAAGATGAATAAATAGGGTTAACTTTTTGACTTTGGGTGTATACCAAACAATGCCTTAGGTCATCCCTAGGTATGGCAATATTCACAAATTTAATCAATCAAACAACCAAAAATTCAACTATTTATCATACATACTAGCATGCTTATTTCCTGTATTCTCTATATAATTTGGTATATCCAATTACTCAATGCCTATTTACAATGTAATATATAGAACTTAGTAGTTTAATTATAAAAATTTTAAATCATTCTCTATCATGCCAAGTTTATAGTAGATACAATCAACTTATATACATGCTTCTAAGCAATTACTTGTATTTCTACAAGCTCAAGCACACTTTGACAATAAAATTTAAAAGAAAAGCATAAAGATCAAAAGAAAAAGTTACAAAAAAATTTCCTATGTTACCCCCCACACTTTAGATAACATATTGTCCTTAATGTGCAGCCCTGAATAGATAAGAAAAGAAGTTACCTGATTGATCGTGACATTGTTGTAGTCTAATGGTGGGTGTTTCCTTCCTTTTTCTATTAAAGCTCGAACTTGTTGTGCTTCTTTCATGTGGAGTTCTTATATAAAAATTCAAAAATAGAAAAAAAATATAATTCTAATATTAATCCTACTCCTAAAACAATAAAATAAAAATTACCCAAATTAATTACAATCCTTAAAAATAAAAAGTTGAAGTTTAATCGTCCTACTCATTGAAATCCATCTCTTCCCCTTCTTCTTTCTCCTTCTTCATCCTCGTTCTCTTCCTCTTCATCACTTTCCTACTCCTCTTCTTGTAATATCCGGGAATTAGGGCTTGTGCATTTTTGCTTAATTGCATGTGCTTGCATGTCTGTGTATATTATGAATGCGTTTTATGAATTTTGTGAACTTCAGAATGTAGATAAATGCTTTATAAATTATTTAATTTTAAGTTTCAAGAGGGAGCTAAGCCTAAAAGGTCTTAAGAAAATTAGTAGGGGAAATATGACACAAAAATGGGCTTGTTTAAGTGGCATGAAGACGCCACTTAGGGCCTTAGAGTGTGACGCCACAAGCAAGGGGAAAGGGCTTGGGTTCGAGCCACTAGGGAAGCAAATAAAGGAGTTTTATTTTGCTACAAGATTGGGCAGTAGTGGACAGCAAAGGGGCTCTAAGGTATGAGTTTGAGATGTGGTCAATCCTTTTTAAAATTTAGCTAAGATAAGAGATAAATGTGGATTTATTTTTATTATTTTAAATGAAGTGATAAAGAGAGAAATAAGGGATTAGATAGGGGAAGAGTGTGGTCAGCCTAGGGACTCTTTGGTGGTGATTTTCGGCCAAGTCTAGTAAGGGAGAATAGCCGAAATTCATTAAGCATTTGAGTCTCTCTTTCAATTATTCTTTTCTCTCCAAAGCCATCACTTTTCTCTTCTTTTTCTTGTTCTAGCTGAAACCCTCTCTAAGGACCACCATTGTCGATTCTTCCTGAGTCCCATACCCTTCCTTTTCACTCTTGCTG
The DNA here is from genome assembly GCA_025506655.1 of Gossypium rotundifolium. Classification (NCBI taxonomy): domain Eukaryota; kingdom Viridiplantae; phylum Streptophyta; class Magnoliopsida; order Malvales; family Malvaceae; genus Gossypium; species Gossypium rotundifolium. Next base: position 18,535,282 of record CP106733.1, on the reverse strand, counting down.
AAGCCGATTTCTTATTAAGCTCCAAAAGCTGAAACTTAGTAGGCAACATCTAGTCTATAGCTGAATATCTCTGTGGATCTAAACAAGGGTGCCGTCGACTACAGTATTAAGGGTAAGGATTTTATTGTCATCGTTTTATTTCTTTTCTTAAAGCCGAAATCAAGATTCTAATACCATTTATGTCTCTTGGCCGAAACTATAAAGGAGGTTTCGGGATTTGTCTATAGTCGACTATAAGGAGGAGATCTTTGGGATCTCAATATCTAAGGTAAGGCATGTATTCGGCCAAGGGTTATTCATTATGATTAAATGTTAGAATTGGATCTAACATATGCTATAGCGATTTCGACAGATACCCCAATCAAGTAGCAATTTCGGGATTCAGATCCACAAGGTAAGTGCTTAAGATATTCGGCCAAGGCCCTATTTAGTGACTTAGATCTATTTCTTATTTATTCAAAAGCTGAGAACTAATCTGTGAAGTGATTTAGTGCTAGTCGATTGAAAGAAGGAAACACTACAAAGTTTTGGGATTTGATTAGTAATCAAATCGGCAACAAGGTAAGATTTTGGTTGCAATAATCCTTCGGGATTTGATCATTTGGCCGAATGGCCTTTAGCTAAAATGGTTAGTGTTGGTCGAATGTAGGAACTTGAGATCTAGAGGATTAGATCGGGACTTTTGGGATTCTAGTGAAAGCGTTAAGTGAACCAGGTGTGTAACCCACACTGAATCTTAATAGATTTACGGATTTAATTTAATATATGTATGTGAAAGATATGGCTTAAGGTACCATTCAATGGTATGGCATATTCAGGTATGTTATTCTCTAAAACTATGTTAACAATGTTGTGAATACCTGTTATGACACATGTGTGAATATTGGTAAGAATGTGAAATAAAGAATGTGGCATAATCTTTGCATGATTTGTATGACATGGGGCACATGGGTGATTATGAAAGGGGAAGTGATTTGGTGGTTTTATACCACAATATCTGAATGTGGTGACTTATGTCACAAAATCTGAATGTGGTGACTTATGTCACGAAATCTGAATGTGGTGACTTATGTCACAAAATATTATCTGGTGGCTATCCCACGAAATTATAAGGGCGATGTGCAAGTCATCTGCAGCGTCTGCCTTCGATGATGTGTAGCGGATGGAGGGTCGACTTAGTAGTCCCCACGGTGTGATGGATAGTACGAGTGATGTGTAGTGGATGGTAATCTAGGTTTGGGTTTGGGAATGCACCATTACTTATATTTGCTATCTGTACATGTTTGAACTGATATGCCTAAATTTGTTGGGGCTTAACGTTGGTTGTTACATACTGAGTCTGTTTGACTCACCCCGTTGTGGGATATTTTTCAGGTGACATTCAGTAATGGACCGGGTCGGCATGAGCTCAGTGGTGGCCATGCTCAGCTCAGAGTTTTTCTGTTTTCATTGTTTTATTTACTTTATTTAAGTATTTTGGATTATTTCGGGATTTGTTGTTGTAATAAGGCCACTAGTATGAAACTGTTTATGCATGCATTTTAATTATTTTAGTATGATACGATTTTTTTTGTCAATTTAAAGTTAAATTAATTTTTCGTAAAAATAAATGTTAAATGCTTCGACACATAAAGAACACTGTTTTCAACTTGAACCCAACACCAAATCAAATGATCTTCAAAAACACATAATCTTTTCCAAAGTTGAAAAAGAATTGAACTGTTTTACTCAAGGAACATACCAGATCCGATCAAGGCTCGTAGGTCGGGTTTGGGGTGTTTCAGCTTGGTATCAGAGCCCGGTTCAAAACTTGGCCTTGAGGGCTTTTAGGGCCCAAAACATTTTCTTTCTTTTGAAATGGGATTTTTCCTAAGAAATGAGCAGGTTTTCTAGCATGGCACCTGAGTCTCCGGCCCGAAGTCCACCAGGTAAGTACTCCTAACTCTTTTGTGATTTGTATGTGGGAAACTATAGGGACGTAGATTAGTAAACTAGGAATTAAACCTTAGGATTAGCCTACTTCAACACCAAGATATATAAAACTTAAAGTCAAACCAAACAAACTTGTGTGCGAGTCATGGAGTTAAAGGTGTGGCAACCATGCATGTCTGTTCAGGATTGGTGGGAGCTTGGTATTTAAGCAGTCCTAGTGACTCACCTCCTCTCCGCTCGAATCCTACCTGGTGCGTAATGACGGTTCACCCTAACCAAGAGGACTCAGCCACAGGCTAAACCCAATAATTAAAACCCAAAAAGGACCATTACCTTGTTTTGTGAAACTCAAAATTCAAACCATGATTTTAAAATTCCAAGTACCCTCGTTTAAAAAAATGACCAAAATATCCTTGATTTGCAAATTGACCAAATTACCCCTAACCTGTACAAATGACCAAAATACCCTTAGTGTGGAAAGTTACCAAAGTATCCTCAAATTAAAAATTTCTAAAAATACCCTTGTTTTGAACATTCACCAGGAACCATATTTTGTGAAAAAATTTACCAAAATGGCCCTAGTTTGAAAAAAATTATGAAAATACCCTCAGTTTATAAAATTACCATTTTACCCTTGAAATTTTCTTACCAAGTATTTCAATTTTGTAAAAATACCAAATATCTCTATTTTGTAACATTTTCAAATACCCTAATTTGGAAAATTATCGAAATACCCCTATAAGATAAAAATTACGGTAATACCCCTAGGTAGTGGAAAACAACAAACAATGACAACTACAACATTTTTCTGTAATGAACGCAAGTTCATGAATGTGATTGAATGAATGAATTGAGATTGTATGTGTATGAATTCGAAAGAACTACTCCTTAGAACTATTAAACATAAGACTATTTGTGATAAATCAGTGGAACAAAATTAATTCATAAAATTCTTTAATCAGATAAACGAGATTCAAAAGTATGAATTCTAGGGGACGTAGTCGTAACGTGCGTGGCCGTAGTAGAGGCTGAATGACCGTGTTAGAGCCCGTTAGGCCTGGACAAGGGTCCAAAAATGAAATGCCACCACCACCAGTCGCTGATGTGGAATATCAGGATCAGACGGAGGAAGATGCAGTATCACAGGTGATGCTGTGAGTTTTGGAAAGGGTGGCTGGAATAAGAGGAGGCATGGGAGCTCGAAAGTCGGTACCTGAGCGACTTCGATCTAATGGAGCTGAGTTTATCCATGGAGTATCTGGTGTGGCACCCAATACAGCTGAGTATTGGTTGGAGGCGACGGAGCGAATTATGGATGACTTGGACCTAACTGCTGAGGAGAAACTGAAAGGGGTAGTGTCGCTACTCCGTGATGAGTCATACAAATGGTGGCTTACAGTTCGGGATGGTGCTGCCACTGATGATCTTACTTGGAAAAATTTTAAGGCGGCATATCAGAAGAAGTACATTGGAACTAGTTATGTGGATGCGTAGAGGAAGGCATTTTTTATGTTGGTTCAGGGGAATAAGTCCGTAGCAGAGTACGAGGTTGAATTTCTAAGGTTAAGCCGATATGCTCGAGGAGTGGTGGCTACGGAGCATGAACGATGTGTCAAATTTGAGGATGGACTGAGAGATGATCTGAGGTTATTGATAGCCCCACAGCAGGAGCGAGAATTTGCTGTGTTGGTGGAGAAGGCTAAGGTAGTCGAAAGAATTAAGGAATCTGTGAGGTAGAACACGGATCGAAATAGGCAGAAGAGAGGCTTTGGATCAGCAGGGTCGTTTGGAAATGTGCAAAAGAGGCCTAGAGTTTCAGGGAGTGGTATTCCCTGCTGACTTGATGGAACTACCCTTCGGAGAATTTGATCTTATACTTGGCATGGACTGGCTAGTGGAACATCGGGCTGTATTGGATTTGCAGCTAAACGAATGGAGTTGAGGACCCTAGAGGATGAGGTGATAGTTATGATAGGGGAAAGAAGAAACTACTTGTCTAACATAGTTTTAGCCTTAAAGGCCGATAAGATGGTTCGGAAGGGGTGTAAGGCATTTCTGGCTTTCGTTAGTGCTTTGGATGCGAAATAAGGGGGAGTTAATAGAGTTAGAACCATAAGGGAGTTTGTGGATGTCTTTCGGAGGAGTTACAGAATACCCCAAATAGGGAAGTGGAGTTCGAATTGACTTGCTACAGTGCAGACTCATGTCAATTGCCCGTCTGAAAAGGCAAGAAGGAGTTGGTTAAGCAAAGGCTCAAATCCAAGAGTTACGAGATCGTGGGTTTATTCGACCCAGTGTGTCTCCATGGAGAGCACCGGTCTTGTTTATGAAGAAGAAGGATGAAACTATGCGCATGTGCATAGATTATCGTCCATTGAATAAGCTGACCATCAAGAACAAGTACCCTTTACCAAGGATTGTCGACTTGTTCTATCAGCTTAAGGGGGCTGCAGTATTCTTAAAGAAAGATCTAAGGTTTGGATATCATCAGCTTAAAGTGAAGGAGGCAGATATCCATAAGATAGCTTTTCGGACAAGATATGGGCATTTTGAGTTTGTTGTAATGCCATTCGATTTGACGAACGCCCCAGTCGCGTTCATAGATATGATGAACTGGGTTTTTCAACCTTACTTAGATAGGTTCGTTGTTGTGTTCATCGACGATATCTTAGTGTATTCTAAGTCCGAGGGGGAACATGATGAGCATCTCCGGATAGTGTTGCAGGTGTTGAGGGAGAAGAAGCTCTATGGCAAATTCAGCAAGTGTGAATTCTGGCTTAAGGAAGTCACATTCTTAGGGCACGTGGTGTCTGCAGAAGGAATAAGGGTGGACCCTAGGAAGATTGAGGTAGTGTTGGATTGGAAACCACCTAAGTCTGTGGCGAAAGTTTAGAGTTTCTTGGGTTTAGCAGGCTATTACAGAAGGTTTGTAGAAGGGTTCTCCTCAATAGTCGTACCTCTGAAGAAGTTGTTAAGAAAGGAAGTACCTTTCGTTTGGACTGATAAGCAACAGGAGAGCTTTGAGAAGCTTAAGAGAGTCTTGACTAAAGCTCCAGTTTTAATTCAGCTTGAGGCAAGGAAGGATTTTGTGGTCTGCTGTGATGCTTCCCATACAGGATTAGGAGGTGTCCTTATGCAAGACGGGAAGGTAGTTGCTTATGCATCTCGACAACTAAGGCCACATGAGGTTAACTACTTGACGCACGATTTGGAATTGGCAGCAGTGGTCATTGCTCTTAAAGTGTGGATGCACTACTTGTTTTGAGAAAAGTCAGTGATTTATACTGACCACAAAAGCCTTAAGTATCTGCTGACTCAGAAAGAGTTGAATCTGAGACAGCGAAGGTGGGTGGAATTATTGAAGGACTATGATTGCTCTATAGAGTATCACCCGGGCAAGGCAAATGTTGTGGTAGATGCCCTAAATCGAAAGGTAGTGTCGGATCTGAGGGCAATGTTCATACATTTGAGCCTCTATGATGATGGAAGTTTATTAGCAGAATTACAAGTGAAGCCGACATGGCTGAATGAGGTGAAAGGGGGACAGTTGGCTGATGACGATTTAAATGCTAAGCTACGGCAAGTACAGAGTGGGGAGTTGAAGGACTATGGTATTAATGGAGATGGAGTATTATGTCTCAAGGGAAAGGTTTGTATGCCTAAGGATAAGGAGCTAAGGCAGAAAATTCTTCAGGAATCGCATAGTAGTCCTTGTGCTATGCATCCTGGAGGCAGTAAGATGTATAGAGATGTGAGGGAACAATTTTGGTGGCCTGGTTTTAAGCGGGAAGTTACCGAATTTGTAGGCAAGTGCTTAACGTGTCAGCAAGTCAAGGCTGAACACCAAGTTCCGTCAGGGTTGCTTTAGCCGATTAAGATACCACAGTGGAAGTGGGAGAGAATAACCATGGACTTCGTTAGTGGGCTTCCCCTTACGCCTACTAAGAAGGACTCGGTATGGGTGATAGTGGATCGGCTGACAAAGTCTGCGCATTTCATTCGGTCTTGGGTTGACTATTCTCTGCGAGAGGTTAGAAAAGTTGTATGTGGCGAGATTGTGAGGTGCAGATACCGATGTCTATTATCTCGAATAGGGATCCGAGGTTTACGTCTCAGTTTTGGAAGGCACTACATCAGGCTTTAGGTACAGTTAGACTTGATCGTCATTTCATCCACAGTCGGACGGGCAGTCTGCGAGTGATTCAAGTGTTGGAGGATATGCTAAGGGGATGTGTGATAGACTTCAGAGGAACCTTTAGCAGAATTTGCGTACAATAACAGTTATCAGGCCAGTATTAAAATGGCACCGTATGAGGCATTGTATGGACGGAAGTGTCGCACTTTACATGTTGTACAGCATTGGGAGAACGTCAGATTTTGGGTCCGAAAATTATGGCAGAATTCTAGGAGAAGGTTAAGATAATTTGAACACGGTTGAAGGAGGCATCTGACAGGCAGAAGTCGTACGCAGATCTCAAACGGAAGGACAAAGAATTTGCTGTAGGAGATCAAGTGTTTCTCAAAGTTTCACCTTGGAAAAAGGTAATGAGATTTGGTCATGAGGAAGTTAAGTCCAAGGTTTATAGGACCTTATCGGGTATTGAAGCGAATTGGTGGTGGCATACCGGTTGGAGTTACCTCCTAATTGAAGCAGATACACAACATATTCCATGTCTCTATGCTATGTCGTTATCGATCGGATCCATCTCATGTAGTACCAGTTGAGGAGGTGGAATTAAGGCTAGATTTGTCTTACGAGGAGGAGCCGATTCAGATTTTAGAACGAGAAGTGAAAGTGTTACGGAGGAAGTCGGTTCCTCTAGTCAAAGTGTTATGGCGTAATCATGGATCGAAAGAAGCTTCTTGGGAGCGGAAGAAGCAATCGACAACAATACCCCACCTATTCTAGCCGGTAATTTCGAGTCGAAATTATTTTAAGGGTAGAAGCTGTAATATCCGGAATTAGGGCTTGTGCATTTTGCTTAATTGCATGTGCTTGCATGCCTATGTATATTATGAATGCGTTTTATGAATTTTGTGAACTTAGTGTGTAGATAAATGCTTTAGAAATTATTTAATTTTAAGTTTCAAGAGGGAGCTAAGCTTAAGAGGTCTTAAGAAAATTATAGGGAAATATGACACAAAATTGGACTTGTTTAAGTGGCATGAAGGCGCCACTTAGGGCCTTAGAGTGTGACGCCACAAGCAAGGGAAAGGGCTTGGGTTCGAGCCATAAGGGAAGCAAATAAAATTTTATTTTACAAAGATTGGGCGATGAGTGGACGACAAAGGGACACTAAGGGATGAGTTTGACATGTGGTCTAATCCTTTTTTTAAATTCAGCTAAGATAATAGATAAATGTGGATTTATTTTTATTATTTTAAATGAAGTGATAAATAGAGAAATAAGGGATTAGATAGGGGAAGAGTGTGGCCGGCCTAGGGACTCCTTGGTGGTGATTTTCGGCCAAGTCTAGTAAGGGAGAATAGCCGAAATTCATTAAACATTTGAGTCTCCCTTTCAATTATTCTTTTCTCTCCAAAGCCATCACTTTTCTCTTCTTTTTCTTGTTCTAGCTTAAACCCCTCTCTAAGGACCACCATTGCCGATTCTTCCTGAGTCCCATACCCTTCCTTTTCACTCTTGCTGAAGTTGATTTCTTATTATGCTCCAAAAGCCAAACTTAGTAGGCAACATCTAGTCAATAGCCAATATCTCGTGGATCTAAACAAGGGTGTTTCCGATTTCAATATTAAGGGTAAGGATTTTATTGTCATCGTTTTATTTCTTTTCTTAAAGTCGAAATCAAGATTCTAATACCATTTATGTCTCTTGGCCAAAACTATAAAGGAGGTTTCGGGATTTGTCTGTAGTCGACTATAAGCAGGAGATCTTCGGGATCTCAATATCTAAGGTAAGACATGTAGTCGACCAAGGGTTATTCATTATGATTAAATGTTAGAATTGGATCTAACATATGCTATAGTGATTTCGACAGATACCCCAATCAAGTAGCAATTTGGGATTCGGATCCACAAGGTAAGTGACTTAAGATATTCGCCAAGGCCTATTTAGTGACTTAGATCTATTTCTTATTTATTCAAAAGCGAGAACTAATCGTGAAGTGATTTAGTGCTAGCCGATTGAAAGAAGGAAACACTACAAAGTTTTGGGATTTGATTAGTAATCAAATCGGCAATAAGGTAAGATTTTGGTTGCAATAATCCTTTGGGATTTGATCATTTGGCGAATGGCCTTTAGCTAAAATGGTTAGTGTTGGTCGAATGTAGGAACTTGAGATCTAGAGGATTAGATCGAGACTTTCGAGATTCGATGAACTCGTTAAGTGAACGGTGTGTAACCCATCATTGAATCTTAATAGATTTACTGGATTTAATTTAATATATGTATGTGAAAGATATGGCTATGGTACCATTCAATGGTATGGAATATTTAGGTATGTTATTCTCTAAAACTATGTTAACAATGTTGTGAATACCTGTTATGACACATGTGTGAATATTGGTAAGAATGTGAAATAAAGAATGTGGCATAATCTTTGCATGATTTGTATGACATGGGGCACATGGGTGATTATGAAAGGGAAGTGATTTGGTGGTTTTATACCACAATATTGTGACTTATGTCACAAAATCGAATGTGACTTATGTCACGAATATGAATGTGGTGACTTATGTCACAAAATATTATCTGGTGGCTATCCCACGAAATTATAAGGGCGATATGCAAGTCATCTGCAGCGGGCGCCTTCAATGATGTGAAGCGGATGGAGGGTTGACTTAGTAGTCCCCACGGTGTGATGGATGGTACGGTGATGTGTAGCGGATGGTAATCTAGGTTTGGGTTCGGAATGCACCATTACTTATATTTGCTATCTGTACATGTTTGAACCGATATGCCTAAATTTGTTGGGACTTAACGTTGGTCATTACACTCGAGTCTGCTTGACTCACCCGTTGTGGGATATTTTTTCAGTGACACTCGATAATGGATCGAGTCGGCGGGAGCTTAGTGGTGGCCATGCTCATTTCGAGTTTTTTATTTTTCATTGTTTTATTTACTTTATTTAAGTATTTTGGATTATTTCGGGTTTTTTGTTGTAATAAGGCCACTTGTATGAAACTGTTTATGCATGCATTTTAATTATTTTAGTATGATACGATTTTTTCAATTTAAAGTTAAATTAATTTTCTTAAAAAAATAAATGTTAAATGCTTTGACACATAAAGAACACTATTTTCAACTTGAACCCAACACCAAATCAAATGATCTTCAAAACACATAATCTTTTCCAAAGTTGAAAAAGAATTGAACTGTTTTACTCAAGGAACATGCCAGATCCGATCAAGGCTCGTGGGCTGGGTTTGGGGTGTTTCAGCTTGGTATCAGAGCCCGGTTCAAAACTTGGTCTTGAGGGCTTTTAGGGCCCAAAACATTTTCTTTCTTTTGAAATGGGATTTTATAAGAAATGGCGGTTTTACGGCATGGCACTGAATCTCCTACCAAGTCCACCAGGTAAGTACTCCTAACTCTTTTGTGATTTGTATGTGGGAAACTATAGGGACGTAGATTAGTAAACTAGGAATTAAACCCTAGGATTAACCTACTTCAACACCAAGATATATAAAACTTAAAGTCAAACCAAACAAACTTGTGTCTGAGTCACCGAGTTAAAGGTGTGGCAACCGTTGTGCGCATGTCTAGGATTGGATTCAGTGGGAGCTTGGTATTTAAGCAGTCCTAGTGACTCACCTCCTCTCCGCCGAATCCTACACAGTGCGTAATGACGGTTCACCTAACCAAGAGGACTCAAACACAAAGCTAAACCCAATAATTAAAACCCAAAGGACCATTACCTTGTTTTGTGAAACTCAAAATTCAAACCATGATTTTAAAATTCCAAGTACCCTCGATTAAAAAATGACCAAAATATCCTTGATTTGCAAATTGACCAAATTACCCATAACTTTGTACAAATGACCAAAATACCTCTTAGTGTGGAAAGTTACCAAAGTATCCTCAAATTAAAAATTTCTAAAAATACCCTTGTTTTGAACAGTCACCAGGAACCATATTTTGTGAAAGAAATGTACTGAAATGCCCCTAGTTTGAAATAAAATTACGAAAATACCCTCAACTTATAAAATTACCATTTTACCCTTGAAATTTTCTTACCAAGTATTTCAATTTTGTAAAAATACCAAAAATCTCTATTTTGTAACATTTTCAAATACCCTAATTTGGAAAATTATCGAAATACCCCTATAAGATAAAAATTACGGTAATACCCATGGGTAGTGGGAAACAACAAACAATGACAACTACAACATTTTTTGTAATGATCGCAAGTTCATGAATGTGATTGAATGAATGAATTAAGGCTGTATGTGTGTGAATTCAAAGAACTACTCCTTAGAACTATTAAACATAAGACCTGCTCGTGATAAATCGGTGGAACAAAACTAATTCATAAAATTCTTTAATCGGATAAATGAGATTCTAAGCATGAATTCTAGGGGCGTAGTCGTAATGCTGCGTGGTAGTAGTAGAGGCCGAATGACCGTGTCGAGCCGTTAGGTCCGGACAAGGGTCCAAAATGAAATGCCACCACCACCACCGTGATGTGGAATATCGAGGATCGACGGGAAGATGCGATATCACGGTGATCTTTGTGAGTTTTGGAAAGGGTGGCTGGAATAAGAGGAGGCATGGGAGCTCGGAAGTCGGTACCTGAGCGACTTCGATCTAATGGAGCTGAGTTTATCCGTGGAGTATCTGGTGTGGCACCCAATATAGCTGAGTATTGGTTGGAGGCGACGGAGCGGATTATGGACGACTTGGACCTAACTGCCGAGGAGAAACTGAAAGGGGTAGTGTCGCTACTCCGTGATGAGTCATACCAATGGTGGCTTACAGTTCGGGATGGTGCTGCCACTGATGATCTTACTTGGGAAAATTTTAAGGCGGCATATCAGAAGAAGTACATTGGAACTAGTTATGTGGATGCGTGAGAGGAAGGCATTTTGATCTTTGGTTCGGGGAATAAGTCCATAGCGAAATCGAGTTTGAATTCCTAAGGTTAAGCCGATATGCTCGAGGAGTGGTGGCTACGAAGCATGAACGATGTGTCTGATTTGAGGATGGACTGAGAAATGATCTGAGGTTATTGATAGCCCCACAGCAGGAGCGGGAATTTATTGTGTTGGTAGAGAAGGCTAAGGTAGCCGAAAGAATTAAGGAATCTGTGAGGTAGAACACTGATCGGAATAGGCAGAAGAGAGGCTTTAGATCAGCAGGGTCGTCTGGAAATGTGCAAAAGAGGCCTAGAGTTAGTGGGTCGCGAGGTCGACAGTCGTCTGGGAGGACAAGATCTGCACTTGTGATCAATGTGGGAAGATGCACCTAGGAGAGTGTTGAAAGAAAACGAGAGGATGCTTCAAGTGTGGGTCTAAGGATCGTATGATCAAGGACTATCCTATAAAGATAGACGGGAGTCGACCAACAGGTCAGGGCTATAATCAGGCTGAAAGAGGTGGACAGCAGCCGCAGCGGGGCCATGGTCTGAATTGTAGAGGTAACGGTGCTGGAAGGGGACGAGGAACACTGGGCAGAGGTGTTAATAATATAGAGGCAAGATAATCAGGTTTAGTGTATGCAGTTCGTCGGAGGGAGGATGGAGACGCACCGAACATCATAGCCGGTACGTTCCTTATATTTGGCAAACATTACATTACTTTGATAGATGTTGGCTCTATCCACTCTTATGTTGCATGTAGAGTAGTTGAAACACTAGGCCTAGCCTCTGAACTATCTAATAGGGAGATGACTGTAGTAAGCCCATTAGGTCAAACTGTAGTGGTGAATAAGATATTTCAAAGTGTACCTTTAGAGCTTCAGGGAGTGGTATTCCCTGCTGACTTGATGGAACTACCCTTCGGAGAATTTGATCTTATACTTGGCATGGACTGGCTAGTGGAACATCGGGCTGTATTGGATTTGCAGCTAAACGAATGGAGTTGAGGACCCTAGAGGATGAGGTGATAGTTATGATAGGGGAAAGAAGAAACTACTTGTCTAACATAATTTTAGCCTTAAAGGCCGATAAGATGGTTCGAAAGGGGTGTAAGGCATTTCTGGCTTTCGTTAGTGCTTTGGATGCGAAATAAGGGGGAGTTAGTGGAGTTAGAACCATAAGGGAGTTTGTGGATGTCTTTCCGGAGGAGTTACCTGGAATACCCCCAAATAGGGAAGTGGAGTTCGGAATTGACTTCTTTCGGTCTGACTCATGTGTCAATTGCCCCTCATGTAATGGCACCAAGGAGTTGGTTGAGCTCAAGGCTCAAATCCAAGAGTTGCTTGATCGTGGGTTTATTCGACCTAGTGTGTCTTCATGGGAGCATCGGTCTTGTTTATGAAGAAGAAGGACAAAACTATGCGCATGTGCATAGATTATCGTCCGTTGAATAAGCTGACCATCAAGAACAAGTACCCTTTGCCAAGGATTGGCGACTTGTTCGATCAGCTTAAGGGGGCTGCAGTATTCTCAAAGAAAGATCTAAGGTCTGGATATCATCAGCTTAAGGTGAAGGAGGCAGATATCCATAAGATAGCTTTTCGGACAAGATATGGGCATTTTGAGTTTGTTGTAATGCCGTTCGGTTTGACGAACGCCCCAGTCGCGTTCATGGATATGATGAACCGGGTTTTTCAACCTTACTTGGATAGGTTCATTGTTGTGTTCATCGACGATATCTTAGTGTATTCTAAGTCCGAGGGGGAACATGATGAGCATCTCCGGATAGTGTTGCAGGTGTTGAGGGAGAAGAAGCTCTATGCCAAATTTAGCAAGTGTGAATTTTGGCTTAAGGAAGTCACATTCTTAGGGCACGTGGTGTCTGCAGAAGGAATAAGGGTGGATCCTAGGAAGATTGAGGTGGTGTTGGATTGGAAACCACCTAAGTCCGTGGCAGAAGTTCAGAGTTTCTTGGGTTTAGCAGGCTATTACAAAAGGTTTGTAGAAGGGTTCTCATCAATAGTCGCACCTCTGAAGAAGTTGTTAAGAAAGGAAGTACCTTTCGTATGGACTGATAAGCAACAGGAGAGCTTTGAGAAGCTTAAGAGAGTCTTGACTGAAGCTCCAGTTTTAATTCAGCTTGAGGCAAGGAAGGATTTTGTGGTGTGTTGTGATGCTTCCCATACAGGATTAGGAGGTGTCCTTATGCAAGATGGGAAGGTAGTTGCTTATGCATCTCGACAACTAAGGCCACATGAGGTTAACTACCCGACGCACGATTTGGAATTGGCAGCAGTGGTCTTTGCTCTTAAAGTGTGGATGCACTACTTGTATGGAGAAAAGTCAGTGATTTATACTGACCACAAAAGCCTTAAGTATCTGCTGACTCAGAAAGAGTTGAATCTGAGACAGCGAAGGTGGGTGGAATTATTGAAGGACTATGATTGCTCTATAGAGTATCACCCGGGCAAGGCAAATGTTGTGGTAGATGCCCTAAGTCAGAAGGTAGTGTCGAATCTGAGGGCAATGTTTGTACATTTGAGCCTCTATGATGATGGAAGTTTATTAGCAGAATTGCAAGTGAAGCCGACATGGCTGAATGAGGTGAAAGAGGGACAGTTGGCTGATGACGATTTAAGTGCTAAGCTACGGCAAGTACAGAGTGGGGAGTTGAAGGACTATGGTATTAATGGAGATGGAGTATTATGTCTCAAGGGAAAGGTTTGTATGCCTAAGGATAAGGAGCTAAGGCAGAAAATTCTTCAGGAATCGCATAGTAGTCCTTGTGCTATGCATCCTGGAGGCAGTAAGATGTATAGAGATTTGAGGGAACAATTTTGGTGGCCTGGTCTTAAGCGGGAAGTTACCAAATTTGTAGGCAAGTGCTTAACGTGTCAGCAAGTCAAGGCTGAACACCAAGTTCCGTCAGGGTTGCTTCAGCCGATTAAGATACCACAGTGGAAGTGGGAGAGAATTACCATGGACTTCGTTAGTGGGCTTCCCCTTACGCCTACTAAGAAGGACTCGGTATGGGTGATAGTGGATCGGCTGACAAAGTCCGCGTATTTCATTCCAGTACGGGTTGACTATTCTTTACAGAGGTTAGAAAAGTTGTATGTGGTGGAGATTGTGAGGCTGCACGGAGTACCGATGTCTATTATCTCGAATAGGGATCCGAGGTTCACATCTCAGTTTTGGAAGGCACTACATCAGGCTTTAGGTACCAGATTAGACTTCAGTACGTCATTTCATCCACAGTCGGACGGGCAGTCTAAGCGAGTGATTCAAGTGTTGGAGGATATGCTGAGGGGATGTGTGATAGACTTCAGAGGAACCTTTAGCAGAATTTGCATACAATAACAATTATCAGGCCAGTATTAAAATGGCACCGTATGAGGCATTGTATGGACGGAAGTGTCACACTCTTACATGTTGGACATCATTGGGAGAACGTCAATTTTGGGTCCGAAAATTGTGGCAGAATCCTAGGAGAAGGTTAAGATAATTTGACCACGGTTGAAGGAGGCATCTGACAGGCAGAAGTCGTACGCAGATCTCAAACGGAAGGACAAAGAATTTGCTGTGGGAGATCAAGTGTTTCTCAAAGTTTCGCCTTGGAAAAAGGTAATGAGATTTGGTTGCAAAGGGAAGTTAAGTCCAAGGTTTATAGAACCTTATCGGGTATTGAAGCGAATTGGACTGGTGGCATACCAGTTGGAGTTGCCTCCGGAATTGAAGCAGATACACAGCATATTCCATGTCTCTATGCTACGTCGTTATCGATCAGATCCATCTCATGTAGTACCTGTTGAGGAGGTGGAATTAAGGCCAGATTTGTCTTATGAGGAAGAGCCGATTGATTTTGGAACGAAGTGAAAGTGTTACGAGAAGAAGTCGCCTCTAGTCAAAGTGTTATGGCGTAATCATGGATCGGAAGAAGCTTCTTGGGAGCCAGAAGAAGCCATGCGACAGCAATACCCCCACCTATTCTAGCCAGGTAATTTCGAGGTCAAAATTATTTTAAGGGGGTAGAACTGTAATATCCGGAATTAGGGCTTGTGCATTTTGCTTAATTGCATGTGCTTGCATGTACATGTATATTATGAATGCGTTTTATGAATTTTGTGAACTTGAATGTAGATAAATGCTTTAGAAATTATTTAATTTTAAGTTTCAAGAGGGAGCTAAGCCTAAGAGGTCTTAAGAAAATTAGTAGGGGAAATATGACACAAAATTGGGCTTGTTTAAGTGGCATGAAGGTGCCAATTAGAGCCTTAGAGTGTGGCGCCACAAGCAAGGGGAAAGGGCTTGGGTTCGAGCCATAAGGGAAGCAAATAAAAGAGTTTTATTTTTTGCAAGATTGGGCGATGAGTGGACTGACAAAGGACACTAAGGGATGAGTTTGAGATGTGGTCTAATCCTTTTTAAAATTCGCTAAGATAAGAGATAAATGTGGATTTATTTTATTATTTTAAATGAAGTGATAAAGAGAGAAATAAGGGATTAGATAGGGAAGAGTGTGGCCGCCTAGGGACTCCTTGGTGGTGATTTTCGGCCAAGTCTAGTAAGGAGAATAGCCAAATTCATTAAGCATTTGAGTCTCCTTTCAATTATTCTTTTCTCTCCAAAGCCATCACTTTTCTCTTCTTTTCTTGTTCTAGCTTAAACCCTCTCTAAGGACCACCATTGCCGATTCTTCTCGAGTCCCATACCCTTCCTTTTCACTCTTGTTGAAGTGATTTCTTATTAAGCTCCAAAAGTCAAACTTAGTAGGCAACATCTAGTCTATAGCCAATATCTCGTGGATCTAAACAAGGGTGCCGTCGACTACAGTATTAAGTGTAAGGATTTTATTGTCATCGTTTTATTTCTTTTCTTAAAGCTGAAATCAAGATTCTAATACCATTTATGTCTCTTGGCCAAAACTATAAAGGAGGTTTCGAGATTTGTCTGTAGTCGACTATAAGCAGGAGATCTTCGGGATCTCAATATCTAAGGTAAGACATGTAGCCGTCCAAGGGTTATTCATTATGATTAAATGTTAGAATTGGATCTAACATATGCTATAGTGATTTTGACAGATACCCCAATCAAGTAGCAATTTCGGGATTCAGATCCACAAGGTAAGTGCTTAAGATATTCGGCCAAGGCCCTATTTAGTGACTTAGATCTATTTCTTATTTATTCAAAAACCAAGAACTAATCTGTGAAGTGATTTAGTGCTAGCCGATTGAAAGAAGGAAACAGTACAAAGTTTCAGGATTTGATTAGTAATCAAATCGGCAACAAGGTAAGATTTTGGTTGCAATAATCCTTCGGGATTTGATCATTTGGCCGAATGGCCTTTAGCTAAAATGGTTAGTGTTGGCCAAATATAGGAACTTGAGATCTAGAGGATTAGATTGGGACTTTAGGAATTCCAGTGAAAGCGTTAAGTGAACCAAGTGTGTAACCCACGCTGAATCTTAATAGATTTATGGATTTAATTTAATATATGTATGTGAAAGATATGGCTTAAGGTACCATTCAATGGTACGGCATATTCAGGTACGTTATTCTCTAAAACTATGTTAACAATGTTGTGAATACTTGTTATGACACATGTGTGAATATTGGTAAGAATGTGAAATAAAGAATGTGGCATAATCTTTGCATGATTTGTATGACATGGGGCACATGGGTGATTATGAAAGGGGAAGTGATTTGGTGGTTTTATACCACAATATCTGAATGTGGTAACTTATGTCACAAAATCTGAATGTGGTAACTTATGTCACGAAATCTGAATGTGGTAACTTATGTCACAAAATATTATCTGGTGGCTATCCCACGAAATTATAAGGGCGATGTGCAAGTCATCTGCAGCGACTGCCTTCGATGATGTGTAGCAGATGGAGGGTCGACTTAGTAGTCCCCACGGTGTGATGGTTGGTATGGGTGATGTGTAGCGGATGGTAATCTAGGTTTGGGTTCGGGAATGCACCATTACTTATATTTGTTATCTGTACATGTTTGAACTGATATGCCTAAATTTGTTGGGGCTTAGCGTTGGCAGTTACACATTGAGTCTGTTTGACTCACCTCGTTGTGGGATATTTTTTCAGTGACACTCAAGAATGGATCTGGTCGGTAGGAGCTCGATGGTTGCCATGCTCATTTCGAGTTTTCTATTTTATTGTTTTATTTACTTTATTTAAGTATTTTGGATTTATTTGGGATTTGTTGATGTAATAAGGCCACTATTATGAAACCTGCTTATGCATGCATTTTAATTATTTTAGTATGATACGATTTTTTGTCAATTTAAAGTTAAATTAATTTTTATTAAAAATAAATGTTAAATGCTTTGACACATAAAGAACACCGCTTTCAACTTGAACCCAACACCAAATCAAATGATCTTCAAAAACACATAATCTTTTCCAAAGTTGAAAAAGAATTGAACTGTTTTACTCAAGGAACATACCAGATCTGGTCAAGGCTCGTGGACCGAGTTTGGGGTGTTTCAGCTTGGTATCAGAGCCAGGTTCAAAACTCAGCCTTGAGGGCTTTTAGGGCCCAAAACATTTTCTTTCTTTTGAAATGGGATTTTTTCCTAAGAAATGAGCAGGTTTTCTGGCATGGCACCTGAGTCTCCGGCCTGAAGTCCACCAGGTAAGTACTCCTAACTCTTTTGTGATTTGTATGTGGGAAACTATAGGGACGTAGATTAGTAGACTAGGAATTAAACCCTAGGGTTAGCCTACTTCAACACCAAGATATATAAAACTTAAAGTCAAACCAAACAAACTTGTGTCTAAGTCGCCGAGTTAAAGGTGTGGCAACCGTTGTGCGCATGTCTAGGATTGGATTCAGTGGGAGCTTGGTATTTAAGCAGTCCTAGTGACTCACCTCCTCTCCGCTCGAATCCTACCTGGTGCGTAATGACGGTTCACCCTAACCAAGAGGACTCAGCCACAGGCTAAACCCAATAATTAAAACCCAAAAGGGACCATCACCTTGTTTTGTGAAACTCAAAATTCAAACCATGATTTTAAAATTCCAAGTACCCTCGTTTTAAAAAAATGACCAAAATACCCTTGATTTGCAAATTGACCAAATTACCCCTAACCTGTACAAATGACCAAAATACCCTCAGTATGGAAAGTTACCAAAGTATCCTCAAATTAAAAATTTCTAAAAATACCCTTATTTTGGACAGTCATCAAGAACCATATTTTGTGAAAAAATTTAACGAAATGCCCCTAGTTTGAAAAAAATTACGAAAATACCCTCAGCTTATAAAATTACCATTTTACCCTTGAAATTTTCTTACCAAGTATTTTAATTTTGTAAAAATACCAACAATCTCTATTTTGCAACATTTTCAAATACCCTAATTTGGAAAATTATCGAAATACCCCTATAAGATAAAAATTACGGTAATACCCCTGGGTAGTGGAAAACAACAAACAATGACAACTACAACATTTTCCTGTAATGAACGCAAGTTCATGAATGTGATTGAATGAATGAATTGAGACTGTATGTGTATGAATTCAAAAGAACTACTCTTTAGAACTATTAAACATAAGACTGTTCGTGATAAATCAGTGGAACAAAACTAATTCATAAAATTCTTTAATCAGATAAACGCGATTCGGAAGCATGAATTCCAGGGGATGTAGTCGTAACGTGCGTGGCCGTGGTAGAGGCCGAATGACCGTGTCAGAACTTGTTAGGTCTGGACAAGGGTCCAAAAATGAAATGCCACCACCACCAGTCGCTGATGTGGAATATCAAGATCAGACGGGGGAAGATGCAGTATCACAGGCGATGCTGCGAGTTTTGGAAAGGGTGGCTGGAACAGGAGGAGGCATGAGAGCTCGAAAGTCGGTACCTGAACGACTTCGATCTAATGGAGCTGAGTTTATCCGTGGAGTATCTGGTATGGCACCCAATACAGCTGAGTATTGGTTGGAGGCGACGGAGCGGATTATGGACGACTTGGACCTAACTGCCGAGGAGAAACTGAAAGGGGTAGTGTCGCTACTCCGTGATGAGTCATACCAATGGCGGCTTCTGCTTCGGGATGGTGCTGCCGATGATCTTACTTGGGAATATTTTAAGGCAAGATATCGGAAGAAGTACATTGGAACTAGTTATGTGGATGCGAGAGGAAGGCATTTTGAGGTTTGGTTCGGGGAATAAGTTCGTAGCGGAATACACGAGGTGAATTCTTAAGGTTAAGCCAATATGCTCGAGGAGTGGTGGCTACGGAGCATGAACGATGTGTCCAGTTTGAGGACGGACTAAGAGATGATCTGAGGTTATTGACAGCCCCACGCGAGGCGCGGAATTTGCTTGTGTTGGTAGAGAAGGCTAAGGTAGCCGAAGGAATTAAGGAATCTGTGAGGCAGAACACGGATCAAAATAGGCAGAAGAGAGGCTTTGGATCAATAGGGTCGTCTGGGAATGTGCAAAAGAGGCCTAGAGTTAATGGGTCGCAAGGTCGACAAGTCGACACGGAGGATAAGATCGTACTTGTGATCAATGTGGGAAGATGCACCTAGGAGAGTGTGGGAAGAAAACGGGAGGATGCTTCAAGTGTGGGTCTAAGGATTATATGATCAAGGACTATCCTATAAAGATAGACGTGAGCCGACCAATAGGTCAGGGCTATAATCAGGCTGGAAGAGGTGGACAGCAGCCGCAGCGGGGCCGTGGTCCGAATGGCAGAGGTAACGGTGCTAGAAGGGGACGAGGAACACTGGGCAGAGGTGTTAATAATACAGAGGTAAGACAACCGAGTTTAGTGTATGCAGTTCATCGGAGGGAGGACGGAGACGCACCGAACGTCATAATCGGTACGTTCCTTATATTTGGCAAACCTTACATTACTTTGATAGATGTTGGCTCTACCCACTCTTATGTTGTATGTAGAGTAGTTGAAACACTAGGCCTAGCCTCTGAACTATCTAATAGGGAGATGATTGTAGTAAGCCCATTAGGTCAAACTGTAGTGGTGAATAAGATATTTTGAAGTGTACCTTTAGAGCTTGGGGAGTGGTATTCCCTGCTGACTTGATGGAATTACCCTTCGGAGAATTTGATCTTATACTTGGCATGGACTGGCTAGTGGAACATCGGGCTATATTGGATTTGTAGCTAAATGAATGGAGTTGAGGACCCCAGAGGATAAGGTGATAGTTATGATAGGGGAAAGAAGAAACTACTTGTCTAACATAGTTTCAGCCTTAAAGGCCGATAAGATGGTTCGGAAGGGGTGTAAGGCATTTCTGGCTTTCGTTAGTGCTTTGGATGCGAAAGAAGGGGGAGTTAGTGGAGTTAGAACCATAAGGGAGTTTGTGGATGTCTTTCCGAGGAGTTACCTAGAATACCCCCGAATAGGGAAGTAGAGTTCGGAATTGACTTGCTGCCGGATACAGCTCTTGTGTCAATTGCCCCGTACAGAATGGCACCGAAGGAGTTGGTTGAGCTTAAGGCTCAAATCCAAGAGTTGCTAGATCGTGGGTTTATTCGACCCAGTGTGTCTCCATGGAGAGCGCCGGTCTTGTTTGTGAAGAAGAAGGACGAAACTATGCGCATGTGCATAGATTATCGTCAGTTGAATAAGCTGACCATCAAGAACAAGTACCCTTTGCCAAGGATTGGCGACTTGTTCGATCAGCTTAAGGGGGCTGCAGTATTCTCAAAGAAAGATCTAAGGTCTGGATATCATCAGCTTAAGGTGAAGGAGGCAGATATCCATAAGATAGCTTTTCGGACAAGATATGGGCATTTTGAGTTTGTTGTAATGCCGTTCAATTTGACGAATGCCCTAGCCGTGTTCATGGATATGATGAACCGGGTTTTTCAACCTTACTTGGATAGGTTCGTTGTTGTGTTCATCGATGATATCTTAGTGTATTCTAAGTCCGAGGGGGAACATGATGAGCATCTCCGGATAGTGTTACAGGTGTTGAGGGAGAAGAAGCTCTATGCCAAATTCAGCAAGTGTGAATTCTGGCTTAAGGAAGTCACATTCTTAGGGCACGTGGTGTCTGCAGAAGGAATAAGGGTGGATCCTAGGAAGATTGAGGCGGTGTTGGATTGGAAACCACCTAAGTCTGTGGCGAAAGTTTAGAGTTTCTTGGGTTTAGTAGGCTACTACAGAAGGTTTGTAGAAGGGTTCTCGTCAATAGCCGCACCTCTAAAGAAGTTGTTAAGAAAGGAAGTACCTTTCTTATGGACTGATAAGCAACAGGAGAGCTTTGAGAAGCTTAAGAGAGTCTTGACTGAAGCTCCAGTTTTAATTCAGCCTGAGGCAGGGAAGGATTTTGTGGTGTACTGTGATACTTCCCATTCAGGGTTGGGAGGTGACCTTATGCAAGATGGGAAGGTAGTTGCTTATGCATCTCCACAACTAAGGCCACATGAGGTTAACTACCCAATGCACGATTTGGAATTGGCGGCAGTGGTCTTTGCTCTTAAAGTGTGGATGCACTAATTGTATGGAGAAAAGTCAGTGATTTATACTAACCACAAGAGCCTTAAGTATCTGCTGACTCAGAAAGAGTTGAACTTGAGACAGCGAAGGTGGGTGGAATTATTGAAGGACTATGATTGCTCTATAGAGTATCACCCGGGCAAGGCAAATGTTGTGGCAGATGCCCTAAGTCAGAAGGTAGTGTCGGATCTGAGGGCAATGTTCGCACATTTGAGCCTCTATGATGATGGAAGTTTATTAGCAGAATTGCAAGTGAAGCCGACATGGCTGAATGAGGTGAAAGAGGGACAATTGGCTGATGACGATTTAAGTGCTAAGCTATGGCAAGTACAGAGTGGGGAGTTGAAGGACTATGGTATTAATGGCGATGGAGTATTATGTCTCAAGGGAAAGGTTTGTATGCCTAAGGATAAGGAGCTAAGGTAGAAAATTCTTCAGGAATCGCATAGTAGTCCTTGTGCTATGCATCCTGGAGGCAGTAAGATGTATAGAGATCTGAGGGAACAATTTTGGTGGCCTGGTCTTAAGCGGGAAGTTACCGAATTTGTAGGCAAGTGCTTAACGTGTCAGCAAGTCAAGGCTAAACACCAAGTTCCGTCAGGGTTGCTTCAGCCGATTAAGATACCACAGTGGAAGTGGGAGAGAATTACCATGGACTTCGTTAGTGGGCTTCCCCTTACGCCTACTAAGAAGGACTCGGTATGGGTGATAGTGGATCGGTTGACAAAGTCCGCATTTCATTCCAGTGCGGGTTGACTATTCTCTACAGAGGTTAGAAAAGTTTTATGTGGCGGAGATTGTGAGGCTGTACGGAGTACCGATGTCTATTATCTCGAATAGGGATCCGAGGTTCACGTCTTAGTTTTGGAAGGCACTACATCAGGCTTTAGGTACCAGATTAGACTTCAGTACGTCATTTCATCCAAAGTCGGACGGGCAGTCTGAGCGAGTGATTCAAGTGTTGGAGGATATACTGAGGGGATGTGTGATAGACTTCAGAGGAACCTTTAGCAGAATTTGCGTACAATAATGCTTATCGTGCCGAGCATTAAAATGGCATCGTACGAGGCATTGTATGGACAGAAGTGTCGCACTCTTACATGTTGGACGACATTGGGAGAACGTCAGATTTTGGGTCCGAAAATTGTGGCAGAATCCGAGGAGAAGGTTAAGATAATTCAGACACGGTTGAAGGAGGCATCTGACAGGCAGAAGTCGTACGCAGATCTCAAATGGAAGGACATAGAATTTGTTGTGGGAGATCAAGTGTTTCTCAAAGTTTCACCTTGGAAAAAGGTAATGAGATTTGGTCGCAAAGGGAAGTTAAGTCCAAGGTTTATAGGACTTTATCGGGTATTGAAGCGAATTGGACCGGTGGCATACCAGTTGGAGTTGCCTCCGAAATTGAAGCAGATACACGACATATACCATGTCTCTATGCTACGTCATTATCGATCGGATCCATCTCATGTAGAACCCTTTGAGGAGGTGGAATTAAGGCCAGATTTGTCTTACGAGGAGGAGTCGATTCAAATTTTGGAACGAGAAGTGAAAGTGTTACGGAGGAAGTCAGTTCCTCTAGTCAAAGTGTTATGGCGTAATCATGGATCGGAAGAAGCTTCTTGGGAGCCGAAAGAAGCAATGCAACAGCAATACCCCCACCTATTCTAGCCAGGTAATTTCGAGGTCGAAATTATTTTAAGGGGGTAGAACTGTAATATCCGGGAATTAGGGCTTGTGCATTTTTGTTTAATTGCATGTGCTTGCATGTCTGTGTATATTATGAATGCGTTTTATGGATTTTGTGAACTTCAGAATGTAGATAAATGCTTTAGAAATTATTTAATTTTAAGTTTCAAGAGGGAGTTAAGCCTAAGAGGTCTTAAGAAAATTAGTAGGGGAAATATGACACAAAAATGGGCTTGTTTAAGTGGCATGAAGGCGCTACTTAGGGCCTTAGAGTGTGACGCCACAAGCAAGGGGAAAGGGCTTGGGTTCGAGCCACAAGGGAAGCAAATAAAAGAGTTTTATTTTCTGCAAGATTGGGCAGTAGTGGATGGCAAAGGGACACTAAGGGATGAGTTTGAGATGTGGTCTAATCCTTTTTAAAATTCGGCTAAGATAAGAGATAAATGTGGATTTATTTTTATTATTTTAAATGAAGTGATAAAGAGAGAAATAAGGGATTAGATAGGGAAGAGTGTCGCCCTAGGGACTCCTTGGTGGTGATTTTGGCCAAGTCTAGTAAGGGAGAATAGTCGAAATTCATTAAGCATTTGAGTCTCTCTTTCAATTATTCTTTTCTCTCCAAAGCCATCACTTTTCTCTTCTTTTTCTTGTTCTAGCTTAAACCCCTCTCTAAGGACCACCATTGCCGATTCTTCCTGAGTCCCATACCCTTCCTTTTCACTCTTGCTGAAGCCGATTTCTTATTAAGCTCCAAAAGCTGAAACTTAGTAGGCAACATCTAGTCTATAACCGAATATCTCTGTGGATCTAAACAAGGGTGCCGTCGACTACAGTATTAAGGGTAAGGATTTTATTGTCATCATTTTATTTCTTTTCTTAAAGCCAAAATCAAGATTCTAATACCATTTATGTCTCTTGGCCAAAACTATAAAGGAGGTTTCGAGATTTGTCTGTAGTCGACTATAAGTAGGAGATCTTCGGGATCTCAATATCTAAGGTAAGACATGTATTCGGCCAAGGTTATTCATTATGATTAAATGTTAGAATTGGATCTAACATATGCTATAGTGATTTCGACAGATACCCCAATCAAGTAGCAATTTCAGGATTCAGATCCACAAGGTAAGTGCTTAAGATATTCGACCAAGGCCCTATTTAGTGACTTAGATCTATTTCTTATTTATTCAAAAGCCGAGAATTAATCTGTGAAGTGATTTAGTGCTAGCCGATTGAAAGAAGGAAACACTACAAAGTTTCGGGATTTGATTAGTAATCAAATTGGCAACAAGTTAAGATTTTGGTTGCGATAATCCTTCGGGATTTGATCATTTGGCCAAATGGCCTTTAGCTAAAATGGTTAGTGTTGGCCGAATGTAGGAACTTGAGATCCAAAGGATTAGATCGGGACTTTCGGATTCCAATGAAAGCGTTAAGTGAACCAGGTGTGTAACCCACACTGAATCTTAATAGATTTACGGATTTAATTTGATATATGTATGTGAAAGATATGGCTTAAGGTACCATTCAATGGTACGGCATATTCAGGTACGTTATTCTCTAAAACTATGTTAACAATGTTGCGAATACCTGTTATGACACATGTGTGAATATTGGTAAGAATGTGAAATAAAGAATGTGGCATAATCTTTGCATGATTTGTATGACATGGGGCACATGGGTGATTATGAAAGGGGAAGTGATTTGGTGGTTTTATACCACAATATCTGAATGTGGTGACTTATGTCACAAAATATTATCTGGTGGCTATGCCACGAAATTATAAGGGCGATGTGCAAGTCGTCTGCAGCGACTGCCTTCGATGATGAGTAGCGGATGGAGGGTCGACTTAGTAGTCCCCACGGTGTGATGGTTGGTATGGGTGATGTGTAGCGGATGGTAATCTAGGTTTGGGTTCGGGAATGCACCATTACTTATATTTGCTATCTGTACATGTTTGAACTGATATGCCTAAATTTGTTGGGGCTTAGTGTTGGTCATTACACATCGAGTCTGCTTGACTTACCCTTGTGGGATATTTTTCAGTGACACTCAAGAATGGACCGGGTTGGCGGGGAGCTCGATGGTGACCATGCTCACCTCGTAGGTTTTTTGTTTTCATTGTTTTATTTACTTTATTTAAGTATTTTGGATTATTTCGGGATTTGTTGTTGTAATAAGGCCACTAGTATGAAACTGTTTATGCATGCATTTTAATTATTTTAGTATGATACGATTTTTTTGTCAATTTAAAGTTAAATTAATTTTTAAAAAAAATAAATGTTAAATGCTTCACACATAAAGAACACTATTTTCAACTTGAACCCAACACCAAATCAAATGATCTTCAAAAACACATAATCTTTTCCAAAGTTGAAAAAGAATTGAACTGTTTTACTCAAGGAACATACCAGATCCGGTCAAGGCTCGTGGGTCGGGTTTGGGGTGTTTCACTTCTTCATGTTTTGGATTTGTTGGGCTGAACATATCTGGCGGTTAATTTGGTACTCTCATATTACTCTTTTTCTCATATTCTTGTAAAATTAGGATCGTCTTTTGCATCCATTTTATCATCCAATTGAATTTTGGATTGTTGCTTTTTCCAAATTCTTTGTCGAGATGTCAGATTTTCTTTTCGTTTACGCAAGGCTGGGACATCCATCTTCTCTTTTTGGCATTTTTCCCAATCCATGATTTTTTTCTTTGAAGTTTTGTGCGTTGCTTATATAGTGTATCCCCTATGATACTTTTGAAGGGCTTCATAAACTACTCAGTGGTCATCATTGGAACATGAGCTCTTTTGTACAAAGCTTTCACTAAATGGGGGAAGAAAACCCCGACTTTCTAGCCAGTGATGCACCGTTTCATGTAATGATAGATCCATGTCCCGATGCGCACTTGTTTCTTCTATAAAACAACATATTCAATCAAAGTTTTCATCCGTGTTCTCCCAGAATCTATGTTGAAGACTTGTTCTTTATTTATGTTCTAATAATATTTTGCCTCTCTCAGATTCCTATTGCAGATGTCGTTTGGGATAGGGAATCAGTCTCCATATTTGCAGATCGGGGGACTTTATCAACTTGGACTTTTAAGAAACTTTGCAGTAGTTGTTGGATCTGGTGCCTTAAATGTATTATTTTTGTTTATGTAAAATTGTATTTTTGAAAAAATTGGTTTAATAAAAACTCCTTTAATTACATTAATACCTTTTGTATATTATGCTCAATGTTTTTGCATGCAAAGCAAAATGGAAGCAAATATTGGCTCACTGGTTATCTAATGTTTAACTAATACTAAACGGCATTACGTGGTAGAATCATAATATGGAAAGACAACTTGTATTGATAGAAGAACCTAAACATGTCCTTAGTCTAATCGAAAATGAGCAAACTAATTGGAAGACTAATACACCATCTATCAAGTCCAATTGCGAAGATGCTTTGTCTTAAGCATTGAAGCAGATAATTCCCAGAAAATAGAAACATAGATGTGACTATCTGGACAGACAGTACATCAGACAAGACTCAAGTAGAATAGTTTGTAACATCCTAAAAATGTGAGTATCGATATGTTGCATGTTTTTGGTGTTTAGCTTGTGAATGATTTTATTTGTGTGCTTAATATAGTCTTGAGAAGGCTCGGGTTTATTGAGAGCTAGAATAAATTTTAGTAAAGAGTACTTTCTTGTAGAGGAATCGGTGACTTTGAAGTTTAAGTTAATTAAAGTGATAAAGGATAGCATGATTTGAGCTATTAGTGAAGGGATATCGCTACATGTATGGTCTTGAGGGAGAGGTTCAAATCTTCTAGCATGCAAATTGTGAGCATTTATTTTGCTCTTTCCTAGCAAGTGTCGCCAAGTTTCATTCATGGATAAGATGGACTAAATTTTTATGGAAAGATGGTTAAAGGTTATGGCAAACATGAATTAAGGGGTTGAATTTGCTTGATTTTAGGGATTGTTTTTAAGCATTTGGAAAGTGGAGGAATACAAGGCATGATACAAGAATGATAATTTGGAAACTTTTGCATGTCCATTTTAACCATGTATTTGGACGGCATTGTGGACTAAAGGGGTTGGCCGAATGTGGTTGTAGCTTGGCTAGGATTAGGAGTTAGTTTTTGGTCATTCTTAGCATATTTGTGCAAAATTTTCAATTCTCTTCAAAACTTTTCTCTTAGCAGAAATTGAGCATTTGGTAAGCTTAGTACTTTTCACCATTTCTTTTTCATGTTACCATTTGGGCACATTTTTGCCTATCATCTCAATACACTCTTCTCCTTATGCCGAAATACCAAAGCTAAAGACCATTCTTCTTTTTCCTTCCCCTCCCCCATTACCGAATGCATTTTTTTCGTAAACTCATCACTTTTCTCTTTCTCTTTTCTTCTCTTTGAAAACTGAATCATAAACACCTACTTCCCATTCTCTTTTACTCTCCATTTTTTTATCATTCAAACACTTTCTCCATCCTTTTCTCCCCATGGTCGAATGGTACTAATACCATTTTCTTCAATTTTCCTTCAAAGCCGAATCTTCTCTTCATCTATATTATTTTGTTGATTATTCCTTCAACCTTTGTTTAAGCAATCGATAAGAACTCTTTTCGAATCTTTTCTTTTCCCTTATTTTCTTAGCCGAATATATATAAGTTTAGGAGGGTCTTATGATCGATAATAATGTTCTTTTTCCTTAGACAATCTTTCATTTTTATAGTGTTATAAAGAAGGCCAAACTTGGAGTATTCGTTATCATCATGATTCATTAGAAATCGAGTCGAAGTGTTAAGGCAAGGGTTCTTATCAAGGAGCTATATACTACTCGACATATTGTTATAGATGAACTATTAATCGATTTTGTTTTAGGGGACGTTATCGCTCGATTTTCATCTTGTAGGACAAGGATATTTTGTGGTAAGCCAATCTCACCCTTCAAACCGTTAGTCATAATTTCCGATATACTTTTTAGTTGGACTAACGATCTTTTGTCAATGAAGAAAATGAAGATAGGGACGAAAAAGGTTATGAATAGTGTTCAGAAGAGGGGTGGTTCCCCTATTCTCCCAAAATTTAAGCGAAGGGCTGTTTTGGGAATCTGAGATTTTCCACTAGGTTGTGGACCCTTATCCGAGGAGAATCTATTATTTGAAGTCGTTCGTACTCCTGAGCCTTTGTTTGTTCGTGGCTATTCAATGGGTAACGAACCAACAATCGCGGAGAAACCGCATATAGAAGTTGTTCAAAATCCCAAGGGTAAAGTCTAGATCGTTATTTATAAGAATAGATTTATAAATAGTATTAGTGTTCTAAATTATCGAGATGCGTGTTTAAGATCGACGAGCAAGAAAGTCTAGTTCTCACTATAACCAGGTGTGTAACTTCACACTTATCTCTCGGGTTAGATACTATACCGTAAGTATTGGGATAAAATCGTAAAGATGACAAAATCGAGAAATACGAAATAATTAACACTTTTGTGCAAATACATGAAAATGGTTAAAGTCGTGGAAATTACAAAAATGCCCTCAATGTGTTAATTGATAAATAGTAAAATTTTATGTCTCATGTGATATATGGGCCAACAACTGCTAGATCGATATATGGGCCAAAAACTGCTAGATCGATATATGGGCCAAAGTTTGCTAGATCGTTAAATGGGCTAAAATGTTTTTTTGCCTTATGGGCCAAAATGAAAATTTGAGATATGGACCCACTTGTATTATGGGCCTTTTGTTAAATTTATTATGTGAATGTATTGTTATGTTTTATATATAAACATGATTGCATGGGTTGGAAAAAAATTGACGAAGAGAAGAAAGGCCTGTTGCCAAAAATCTAGTTCGGGTGGCTTTGCCACAATCTAGTTCCTTGGTGCACCACCATATTATTTAAAATGGCTTTATGCCTGCGATTGGTTGTTGGTGGGGTGGGTTGACTTTGGTACGGGTGGTGTGGAGCGGATGGAAAATTTAGGTTTGGTTGAGAATTTCATTCTACATGCATTATTATTATTATATTGTTAAATCCGTAAATGGGCTCAAGCCCAATATAATTTCTTGATGATTTGGCCCAGTGGATATGGTAAATGGGTTATACACTCAGTTCTGAGTAACTCACTCTGCTTTATTATCCTTCTCGTAATGGTAATTGATGGAGGCTTGGGCCAGGGATGACTTCGTGGAGGCCATACTTCGAACAAGGGTTTTATAAACTATGAACTTCAATTATGTATATTTATTTAATTACTATTTTGGGTATGATGTAATAAGGCCTCTATTATTATTATTTTATGGATTTTTATGTGTGGATGGATTTAATTATGCTTTAGACACTTAATTTGGACTAATACTATTTTAATAATATTTCCTTAAATATTTTGTTTTTAAACATATGAGATTCTTTAAATATTCTTGTTTTAGATTCTTTTGAACTCTTTAAAATTTACTTTAAAGTCTTTAACAATTAAATATTAAATAATAAGATTTCAAACTAGTACTACTTTATTCATCGATTTTAAATCAAATTCTTGGTTTTACTAAACTTCATTTTCAAAAGGTTTTGTAGAACTATTTTACCTAAATCATTAGATAATTAAATGGATGTTAGATTACGTGTGACAAATCAAATCTCTTCTTAACGCATAAACTTTGGTTTGGGGTGTTACATTTAATGGTATCGAGTCGGTTTCAAAACTTCTACTGGTAGGGTTCAACAAATAACTTTCGTTTGAAATTATTTTAATTATGTTTTAAAGGTTGTATGGCACCACAAGCATCCGCCACCAAGTCAAGTAAGTATTCATTACTGAATGATTATTATGATGATATGATCATAGGAACACTCTAGAACTTCTAGATTTAAGTGTTGAAAATTTTAGAGATCGAGACTATAGGATGTGTTTGCGAAAAATAACTTTATCTCATGAATCTCATAACATATCATTAATAAACACTGAAATAGTTTTCTAATTCATAAAATTTGTAATCAGATTAAAATGAGTTAGTTAGTATGAGCGCCAGAGGACACAAATGTGGTAGACGTGGCTGTGGTAGAGGCCGAGGTGTTAGAGCTGTGTTTGAGGAATCGGGACATATCCCGGAAATGGATGCACCGGCATCACCTGCGTTAGAAAATGAATCATAGGACCATAGAAGAGAAGATAATGCTTTGGCACGAGCAATGTTGCGAGTCCTTGAAAGGGTCGCTGGAACTAGAGTGGGCGGCTGACTCGTGGGTCGATATCGAGCGATCAAATCAAGTGGTCTTGAAGTTTTAGAAGTGTTTCAAGTGTAGCTCCGAATGTTACTGAATATTGGCTTGAGGCTGTAGAGCGAATTATGGACGATCTAGAGTGCACTGTAGAGTAGAAACTAAGAGGAGCGGTGTCCTTGTTAAGGGCCGAGGTATATCAATGGTGGCTTACTATTTGAGAAGGCACTGAAGTTGCATTAGTTACTTGGGAATTCTTCAAAGCGCCTTTCAAGGGAAATATGTAGGGACAAGTTATGTGGATGCTCGGAGGAAGGAGTTCTTGAATCGGTAAGGCGGTGGCGACTTATGAGGCGAATTTTTACGCTTGAGTCGTTATGCTCGAACTATAGTACCAATAGATCATGAGTCTTGTATACGCCTCGAGGATGGGTGAATGATGAGTTCTGGTCTTGATAGCCCCACAAAAGTAAGAATTTTGCCACGCCAGGAGAAAGTCAAGATAGTCGAAGAGGCTAAGTGCTCGAACGTCGAGAATCGGGAAAGAGTTAGAGGTAAAGAGATTTACAAGATATGGGTTCTTCAAAAAGGTTTCAGAAGAGGCCTCAAAATGATGAGCCACTCAAGGTAGAGCACCTATGGCTACTAATCGAGTTGAGATCTTGAATGTGGAAAATGACACCACGGAAGTCTTTGGAGGAAAACTGGTGCTTGTTATAAATGTGGTTCCAAGGATCATCAATATAAGAATTGCCCTCGACAGATGGATATGACTCAGAAAGCTCGTAACCCTGATGCTCAGTCGACCAGAGGGCTCAGCAGCCACCGAGAGGCCGTGGACCAGGTCGTGGTGGTAATGGGGTTGGACGGTGACAAGGTGCACCAGGTCAAGGCAATGGTTCCAGAGGTAATGCGGAGTAAGACAGCCAGGGTTGGTCTATGCGGTTAGATGCCGTGAGGATAGCAATGCAACTGATGTGATAACTGGTACGTTCTTCATCTTTGATGTGCCTGTTACTGCTTTGATAGATATTGGTTCTACCCACTCGTATGTTGCCAGTGCCATATCTGGAAACCTGATTATAGAATCTGAGATTATCGATAGTGAGATGATGGTAATTAGTCCTTTAGGACAGTTGGTAATTGTGAAAAAACTATTTAGAGACATGCCCTTAGAAATCCAAAGAGAAATATTTTTGGCGGATTTGATGGAATTACCTTTCGATGAATTCGATCTCCTTCTGGGCATGGATTGGTTGGTGAAGCACTGGGCGCATTTGGATTGTACTAAAAGTGATGTCAATAAGGACTTCGGATGATAAGGAAGTAGTAATGATAGGTGAACGAAGAAATTACTTGGCAAATGTGGTATCTGCGTTAAAGGTAGAAAAGTTGGTGTGGAAAGGGTATGGAGCATTCCTAGCTTTTATTTGTGGTTTGGATGCCAAGGAGTTATCAGTGGAAGATGTGAGAACGATGGAGGAATTTTCAGATGTCCTTCCCGATGAACTTCCTGGTATACCTCCAGATCGGGAAGTAGAATTTGGTATTGAGCTTTTGCCCGAAACGGCTCCAGTGTCTATTGCACCTTATAGGATGGCACCGAAAGAGTTAGCGAGCTTAAAGCTCAAATTCAAGAATTGTTGGATCGAGGATTTATTCAACCTAGTGTGTCTCCGTGGGGAGCACCGATTTTGTTGTTAAGAAGAAGGATGGGTCGATGCGTATGTGCATTGATTACAGGCAGTTGAATAAATTGACGATCAAGAATAGATATCCCTTACCGAGAATTGATGACCTATTTGATCAATTGAAAGGAGCATCAATTTTCTCCAAAATTGATTTGAGATCGGGTTATCATCAACTCAAAGTGAAAGAGGCAGATATTCATAAGACGACATTCCAAACTCGTTATGGACATTATGAGTTCTTAGTGATGCCGTTTGGGTTGACCAATGCACCAGCTACATTTATGGGCATGATGAATCAGGTCTTTCAACCTTATTTAGACCGGTTTGTGGTAGTGTTCATAGATGACATTTTGGTATATTCGAGAAATGAAAAGGAGCATGACTCACATTTACGTATAGTATTGTATTTACTTCGTGATAAGCAACTTTATGCCAAATTTAGTAAATGTGAATTTTGGTTAAGGGAAGTGACTTTCTTGGGTCATGTGGTGTCACCAAGGAATAAGGGTGGATCCTCGGAAGATTGAGGTCATTGGATTGGAAACCACCAAGTCGATGGTCGAGATTGAGTTTCTTAGGTTTGGTCGGATATTATAGACGCTTTGTTGAGGGTTTTAGTTAATTCTTGCACCCTAACTAAGCTATTGCGAAAGGGAGTACCGTATGTATGGACTGATAAACAACAAGAACGTTTTGAGAAATTGAAGAAGATTTTGACTAAGCACCAAGATCTTGATTCAACTTTGAGCACGGAAAAGAATTTATAGTCTACTGTGATGCGTCACACACGGGTTTAGGATGTGTGCTGATGCAAAATAGAAAAGTGGTGGCCTATGCTTCTCGTCAGTAGAGACCGCACGAAGTAAACTACCCTACTCATGACTTAGAGTTGGCTACGGTAGTGTTTACTTTAAAAATTTGGAGGCACTATCTCTACGGTGAGAAGTCTATCATCTATATGGATCATAAGAGTTTTAAGTATCTTCTTACCCAGAAGGAGTTAAACTTGAGACAAAGAAGGTGGGTGGAGTTGTTAAAGGATTATGATTTCTGAATCGAGTATCATCCTGGAAAGGCTAACGTGGTAGCAGACGTGTTAAGTCGTAAGGTGGTATCTGATTTAAGAGCAATGTTTGCTCATCTGAGTTTGTATGAGGATGGTAGTCTGCTAGTGGAACTTCAGGTGAAGCCTTTGTGGTTAGATCAGATCAGGGAAAAGCAGATATCAGATGAAAAGTTAGGATCCTTAATTCAGCAAGTTGAAAGTGGTGAAATAGGGGATTTTGGTATGAATAATGATGGAGTGCTATGTTTTCGTGGAAGAATTTGTATGCCCAAGGACTCAGATTTGAGACAAATGATTCTGCGAGAGGCGCATAGTAGCCCTTATGCTATGGACCCCATAGGAAATAAGATGTATCGAGATCTCCATGAACGGTATTGGTGGCCAGGGTTGAAGCGTGAGATTTTTGAGTTTGTAGGTAAATGTTTGACTTGTCAACAAGTGAAGGCAGAGCATCAACTGCCATCAGGCTTATTACAATCGATAAAGATTCCCCTATGGAAATGGGAATGGATATCAATGGATTTTGTTAGTGGGTTACCTTTAACACCTACTAAGAAAAATTTCGCTTGGGTAGTAGTTGATCATTTGACAAAGACTGCCCATTTTCTTCTAGTTCGTACGGATTACTTGCTGCAGAAGTTGGCTAAGCTGTATGTATCTGAGATCGTGAGGTTGCATGGGGTACTAGTGTCTATCATATCGGACAGGGATCCCAGGTTTACATCACGATTTTGGAAAGCTTTACATGAGGCGTTAGGAACAAAGTTAAACTTTAGTATGGCTTTTCATCCTCAGTCAGATGGTTAGTCAGAAAGAGTAATTCAGATTTTGGAAGACATGTTACGAGGTTGTATAATCGACTTGAGTGGTTGGGGGGATTTCTTATCGTTCGTAGAGTTCGCGTATAATAATAGTTACCAATCTAGTAAATGGCGCCTTATGAAGCTTTATACGGTCGTAGGTGTCGTACCCCTACTTGTTGGACTGAATTGGGGGAACAATAGTTGTTGGGTCCTGAGTTGATATCTGAAACGGAAGAAAAGGTAAAGGTGATTCGAGCACGGTTAAAGGAAGCTTCGGATTGACAAAAATCGTATGCAGATCTGAAGCGTAAGGATATTGAGTTTGCGGTGGGAGATCAGGTCTTTCTGAAAGTCTCACCTTGGAAGAAGATTTTCAGATTTGGAAGGAAGGGCAAGTTGAGTCCTAGGTTCATTGGACCATATCGTGTGATGAAGCGTGTTGGTCCAATGGCCTATCAGCTTGAATTACCTCCAGAGTTGAGTCAGATTCATAATGCTTTCCATGTTTCCATGCTGAGGCATTATAGATCGGATCCGTCTCACATAGTACCGGTAGAAGAAGTGGAGTTGAGATCAGACTTATCTTTTGACAAGGAACCAGTGAAAATCTTAGACCAAGATGTTAAGGTGGTAAGAAAGAAGACCGTGCCGTTGGTCAAGGTTTTATGGCGTAATCACGGAGCGGAGGAAGCTACGTGGGAGCCTGAGGATGCAATTCGGCAATAATATCCTCACCTCTTTTAATCAGGTAAAATTTTGAGGACGAAATTTTCTTTAAGGGGGTAGAATTGTAACATCCTAAAAATGTGAGTATCAATATGTTGCATGTTTTTTGGTGTTTAGCTTGTGAATGATTTTATTTGTGTGTTTAATATAGTCTTGAGAAGGCTCGGGTTTATTCGGAGCTAGAATAAATTTTAGTAAAGAGTACTTTACTGTAGAGGAATCAGGTGACTTTGAAGTTTAAGTTAATTAAAGTGATAAAGGATAGCATGAGTTGAGCTATTGGTGAAGGGGATATGTGCTACATGTATGGTCTTGAGGAGAGAGGTTTGAATCTCCTAGCATGCAAATTGTGAGCATTTATTTTTGCTTTTTCCTAGCAAGTGTCGACCAAGCTTCATTCATGGATAAGATGGACTAAATTTTCTATGGAAAGATGGCTAAAGGTTATGGTAAACATGTATTAAGGGGTTGAATTTGCTTGATTTTAGGGATTATTTTTTTTAAGAATTTGGAAAGTGGAGGAATACAAGGCATGATACAAGAATGATGATTTGGAAACTTTTGCATGGCCATTTTGACCATGTATTTGGACGGCATTGTGGACTAAAGGGGTTAGCCGAATGTGGTTGTAGCTTGGCTAGGATTAGGAGTTAGTTTTTGGTCATTCTTAGCATATTTGTGCAAAATTTTCAATTCTCTTCAAAACTTTTCTCCTAGCCGAAATTGAGCATTTGGTAAGCTTAGTTCTTTTGACCATTTCTTTTTCATGTTACCATTTGGGAACATTTTTGCTTAACATCTCAATACACTCTTCTCCTTATGCCAAAATACTAAAGCTAAAGACCATTCTTCTTTTTCCTTCCCCTTCCCCATTGCCGAATGCATTTTGTTCCTAAACTCATCACTTTTCTCTTTCTCTTTTCTTCTCTTTGAAAACCGAATCATAAACACCTACTTCCCATTCTCTTTTCCTCTCCATTTTATTTATCATTCAAACACTTTCTCCATCCTTTTCTCCCCATGGCCGAATGGTACTAATACCATTTTCATCAATTTTCCTTTAAAGCCGAATCTTCTCTTCATCTATATTATTTTGTTGATTATTCCTTCGACCTTTGTTTAAGCAATCGGTAATAACTCTTTTCGAATCTTTTCTTTTCCTTCTTTTCTTAGCCGAATATATATAAGTTTAGGAGGGTCTTATGACCGATAATAATGTTCTTTTTCCTTAGACAATCTTTCATTTTTATAGTATTATAAAGAAGGCCGAACTTGGAGTATTCGTTATCATCGTGATTCGTTAGAAATCGAGTCAAAGTGTTAAGGTAAGGGTTCTTATCAAGGAGCTATATACTACTCGACATATTGTTATAGATGAACTATTAATTGATTTTATTTTAGGGGACGTTATCGCTCGATTTTCATCTTGTGGGACAAGGATATTTTGTGGTAAGCCAATCTCACCCTTCAAATCGTTAGTCATAATTTCCGATATACTTTCTAGTTGGACTAACAATCTTTTGTCAATGGAGACAATCAAGATAGGGACGAAAAAGGTTGTGAATAGTGTTCGGAAGAGGGGTGGTTCCGTTATTCCCTCGAAATTTAAGCGAAGGGCTGTTTCAGGAATCCGAGATTTTCCACCGGGTTGTGGACCCTCATATAAGGAGAATCTATTATTTGAAGTCGTTCGTACTCCTGAGCCTTTGTTTGTTCATGGATATTCAACGGGTAACGAACCAACAATCGGGGAGAAACGCATATAGAAGTTGTTCGAAATCCCAAGGGTAAAGTCTAGATCGTTTTTTATAAGAATAGATTTATAAATGGTATTAGTGTTCAAAATTATCGTGATGCGTGTTTAGGTATCGACGTGCGGGAAAGTTTAGTTCTCACTGTAACCAGGTGTGTAACTTCACACTTATCTCTCGGGTTAGATACTATACCGTAAGTATTGGGATAAAATCGTAAAGATGGCAAAATCAGAGAAATACGAAATAATTAACACTTTTGTGTAAATGCATGAAAACGTTTAAAGTCGTGGAAATTACAAAAATGCCCTCAATAGGTTAATTGATAAATAGTAAAATTTTATGCCTCATGTGATATATAGGCCAACAACTGCTAGATCGATATATGGGCAAAAACTGCTAGATCGATATATGGGCCAAAGTTTGCTAGATCGTTAAATGGGCTAAAATGTTATTTTGCCTTATGGGCCAAAATGAAAATTTAAGATATGGACCCACTTGTATTATGGGCCTTTTGTTAAATTTATCATGTGAATGTATTGTTATGTTTTATATATAAACATGATTTTAAATCAAATTAAGTGGTTTTGCCACAATCTATTAAACTTCATTTTCAAAAGGTTTTGTAGAAAAATTTAGGTTTACCTAAATCATTAGATAATTAAATGGATGTTTGATGATTTGGCCCGTATGACAAATCAAATCTCGTCTTAATGCATAGATTATTATTATTTTATGGATTTGGGGTGTTACATAGTTCCTAGACTCGTTTATGTATTTATTCATTTGTGACCTTCATAGATACCATAATCTTGAGTGGATCACTGAGTTAAAATAGGGAGAAAAATTTGTTAACGGCGTTCCTAATCGTTTATGTATTTATTCATTTGTGACCTTCATGATACCATAATCTTGATTAAATTCTTAAGGATCAGCCGATATGCTTAAGGAATGGTGGTCACGAAACAAGACAAATGCGTATGATTTGAAACGGGCTACAATTTGACCTTAAGATATAGGTCGCTCCACGCTAGGAATGTAACACCCCAAACCCGACTGAGTAGGTTTGGCCCGAATCTGGCAAGCTACATTAGCCACCGAAGTGACTCTCCGTTAATTCAAACCAAACCTCCGACACACCACTTAATAATAGTAGATAATGTGTTAAGTTAAAACACAACAGTGGAATAATTCACACACAATGGAAAACATGCAAGCTTACAAAATCACAAAGGAAAAGTCTGCATGTTAAACAATAGAATGACTTAAGAGTTCACGTACATCGAATGACATAAGCTCACCTACAACATCCAACATGAATTTGCATATACAAAGTATGAGTTCACACAATAACATTGGTTTGCATGCAGTAGTATAGGTTCGTTAGATACCAATAGTTCGCATAATACCTAAGTTCGCTATAGGCAGTATAGTTTCGCAACAAAAAATCTTTGCGATAAGAGGTATCATTAAATGCATAATGGATAATCATGAGAACTTATTATAGGATTCTTTCAGTATGAGGCAAATAAGCCTAAATAGACTCTTTATTACCTTGGAAGTGTATTTACATTAGGATAACATTCTCCTATGGACACAGGCTATTGGGATTGACCCGATTAAGCAACAAGTAAAAAAATAGCTGAATAAATTGAGAAATTGAACACATAAATTTAACGTGGAAAAACCTCTCCAAAGAGGATAAAAACCATGAGCAAAGATAATTTTACTATAATGGCAAAAGAACGAAGAGTATAAAAGATGGAGATAAAAACTAAACCCCGAAACCCAAAAACAAAGAACCCTCAAAACATAAACACAAAATTCTCTTAAATGTGTTATGAGTTTTAATCTCTAATGGGTGTATTTTCTAAGGTTGTAAAAGAGCCTATTTATAGGCTAAATTCATAGGTAAAATAATAAAATAATCTAGACTAATCAGAGTTTGATTGAAACAAATAAATAGAGTTTAATTGAAAGATTATTTCTCAAATTTGGCTGAAATAAGAGTCATACTCAACATATCTCCACATTGACTCATATTTCCACAATGCCATCTTTGCCAAAGCCCGCCATGGGCCTATCTTGAACTATGCAGGGAATTAATTGAGTCGAATCTATGCTTAGAAATTAGAAGACTTCTAGCCTTCAACTTGTACACTGCAAAATTGAAACTAACCCGAGTCTGATTTTTATGAACACAGTGCCTTAACTTTTCAAAACATGTATCCAAAAAAGAACCTCTTTTCAATGAAATGGTCATACCTTTTTCCATCCTATGACTAAGTTGCCTCTGCTCCAAACGAGTTGAATTTGACTCCGTAACGGACGAGGGATGTTCAATTTCACTGGTCACTGTAGAACCTTCCAGAATATAATGACTGCCAGTTCTTTTACCTTTTAACAAAACGAGAGCTCCACGAGATACTTTAATGTCACTCAATTCAATGTTGATTCTGCATCCTTTCAAGTATAAAATACTCAAAGAGATGAGATTCTTTTGTAAATCAGCTACATACCTGATATCTGAGAGTGTCCTAATCGTCTCATCGTGTATCCTAATTTTAATAGTACCAATACTAATTACCTTACTAGATGAATCATTTCCCATGCGCAGAACTCCACCTTCAATCGAATAGTATGTGGAGAACCATTCTCTATTGAGACACATGTGGAAAGAACATCACGAATCTAGGATCCACTCGGACGTGAGCTTGGAGTTATCACTCATTGGCATTAACAAGAAATCATCTACATCTTCCTCGTTACTCTTAGCAGCTCTTTTATTTCGCAGTTTATAACAATCTGCTTTGATGTGACCTAACTTTTTATAATAGTGACACCTTTTGTCTCATTTCTTTGATGCTACCAAAACGAAAGCTTGCCTATCTGCCTTGCTATCCAAACCAAACTCATTGTCGAGTTTGTCTATACTCAACAAATGACCTTTCATATCTTCAAAC
This sequence comes from Gossypium rotundifolium, assembly GCA_025506655.1. NCBI lineage: Eukaryota > Viridiplantae > Streptophyta > Magnoliopsida > Malvales > Malvaceae > Gossypium > Gossypium rotundifolium. The sequence continues at coordinate 18,495,928 of CP106733.1, read as the reverse complement.
GAGAGTTTGTCTCTGCCATAAATCAGGATCTCTAAGAAGCTCACCTTTGCTCATGCGAAACGTAAATAGACATTGTTTCAACACTAAACGGGTAGCCAGAAACTTAGTCGCATAAAGAGTTTCTAACCTTTTCCACAAGGAGGATGAGGTCTTCTCTGAAACACCCTAAACTCAGCCTAGAAGTTTAGACCGAATCCGAGATGTTACATTGATCACCAAAGTGATTGTAGGTAAATTTTACAAAACAAGTTAACATGTCGAAACGTATCATTTAATCGATTAGAATTCAAATAAAAAATTACCGTTAAAAATATATTTATATAAAAGAATAAACGTATAAAACTTAAAACAAAATTTGTACCACATCTTTATAAAATTTTATATTCTAAAAATAGTTTAACCACATACAACTGGCAACATAAATCGATACTCTTTTATTTTCCACCAAGATTGCCCGAGACCTCCGCATACTGAGTCCAGTGTCAGAATCCAGAAAGGGTACCTGAAAAGAAATGCTAAGAGGGGGTGAGTTACTTCGAACTCAGTGTGAGTTCAAACAAAACTAAAATAGAATTACATAATCCAATTTAGAAGCGTAACAGATTTCCAGTACTCATAGTGTCAGAACACACCCTTGCAACTAACGTCTCAGAGATCTCAACAATCAGAACACACCAAGTTCACACATTAATCTCAACAAAAGTGCTAATCAAATTAACCAATTACATACAACCAGTCTTATAGTAAAAAATTTTCAGACAGATGTGAATGAAATACAGTCTAATAAAAACCCACCCATCCAGCCAACACACCTCTCCGTCCCCCATCACTCCTCATAAGAGCTGTTTGAGCTCATCCAACCAGTCACACCACATAGGACCTCGTAAGGCCCATCCATCCCTGCACTCCAATAATGCCCACGACCCTCAGGGTATTAGGGCCTATCGAGAAGTCAGACAATGCCATACTGATAAATCATCAGATAAACATGCAATATGAACTGTCAGGCCAAATAGTGGTACATAGCGTAGCTAATGTACATGTGGTATGATAAACTGTAAAAGTAACATATTTTAATCCCACATTTAGTATGCTTTTGGATGAATTTATCCTCGATTTATGTAAAAAGGTGGTCTTAATCCTTTCTTTTCGTGTCATATGCTTAGGAAAGCACCTAAGGATAAAAAGAACATAAAACGGGCTTAAAACGGACCAAATTGGGCCAACCTAAGAAATCGACATGGCACGGACTTCAAGCTAGCCATTCCATTCACTTCACACTACCATGCCACTATTTACACTACCATGCCCCAATTGACAGACTCAAGTAGGGCTCAGACTACCGCGGCGTGCGCCAGTGCCACACCGTGCCTAAATCAATGTAATAAAGACACGGGCTAGAAGACAACTTACACGGGCGTGCCATGACCGTGCCCCTGCTACGGGAAAGAGTAATTTCACTCGGATTAGGATGCTTGGAGCCCAAGAAACGTAATCCTAAGTCTACTTAAACACCTAGGGACGAATTATGCTTGAATTATGAGTATTTAGAAGCCAAGTAAAGCATCCCAAAAGTATATATAAACACCCCAAGGCGGCTATTCAAGGCGTCAAGTTTTAGCAGAGTTTTCTGCCAGAGCTTTACTCATTTAGAGAATTACTCGAAGATAGCTAGTTGACCCATCTCGAAGAGCCAGAATTCTACTCAAGACGGAGGATCTCTCCTTCAATTCCTTTAGGGGGTTTTAGGGATTTCTAATGTTTTATTTTATCTTTTCTCTTGAGATGTTTTCTTATTTAGTTATGAACTAAACCCTTGAGATACCAAGGGATGAAACCTATGATGGATTTTGTTATTGTTTTCTCAATTTATATGATAAATACTTAGATTGTTCTTAATTATGTTGCTTAATTTAATCGATGTGCTTAGGTGGAGGAGGAATAGACCTTTGAGAGTAGATCTAGCATAATTAAGTGGAGTTGATCGGGCGCCTAGAGATAGGGTTACGAGATTTTATCGGATTAGGGTGAAACCTAATATGGGAATCCATTGATCGATTTACTGCTTTCCTAGGGGGTTATTATAAGAGAATGAGAGTTCCACTAATTAACCAAAGGTTAGACGTTATTTTCTTTGAGAGAAGGTTTAATATAGGTTAGGAAGTCTCACGGATCAAGCTAAGTAAAGAAATCATATGGTTTAGGGATAAATAATGAATAAAGTCATAGGTGGATTCTTCCTGAGGGTATCGTCTTTATCAACTAAGTTTTCCAAAGTCTTTTCCCAATTTATTCGTTTATCTTTGCATTTTAGTTTAAAGTATTTCATTAGTTTTAGATAAATCAACCAATCACTCCATATTTCAAGCTAAATAATAGAAAGAAAGTGAGTAGTAGTACTTTTAGGTTCCTTGGGTTCAATAAGATATTCTTGCCTTAACTATACTACTATTCGATAGGTGTACTTGCCTCTATCGTTGTCATAGTTAGTCTACAGGTTCGATTATTCTTTATAAATTTTAAAACTAGGCTGTTTTGCAGCGATCAAGTTTTTGGCGCTGTCGGGAACTCTAGAATATTAAGAAAGCCTTATTTCTATTACTTTAGCCATTATTTTATTTTATTTTATTTTTAGATTAAATTTTATTTTTTACTAATTCTCTTTCTTTCGTTCTTAAACTTGCAAGGTACCTTTAGTTTATGACTAGAAGAAACCCTAGAGGACCATTAGAATACGAAAGTGATATTAAAGCTACCGCTCGCAGAAATCGCAGAGAAACTAGACGAGCTCTATTCTATCAAAGAGAAGAACAGTAATGATCCAATCCTACTGAAGGGATCGTCGAAAATAATCCACCTGATGTGCAAGAACAGAATGCTCCACGTACTATGTATGATTATGCTAAACCTAATTTAACAGGAGCAGAATCTAGTATTGTTAGGCCCGCTATAGCTGCTAATAATTTTGAATTAAAGCTTAACACAATAAAAATTATTCAAAAATTTGTTCAATTTGATGGTTTGCAGGATGAAGATCCAAACACTCATATATCTAATTTTTTAGAATTCTTTGATACCTTTAAAATAAATGGCATTTATGACGATGCCATACATCTTCGGTTATTTCCTTTTTCATTAAGGAACAAAGCAAAGCAGTGGTTGAACTCGTTACCACGAGGGTCAATCACCACATGGAATAAAATGACCGAAAAATTTCTTTTAAAATATTTTCCACCAGCCAAAATGGCTAAATTCAGGAATGACATATCTTCTTTTGTGCAGAATGACACAGAAGCATTATATGATGCATGGGAAAGATACAAGGATCTCCTAAGGAGATGCCCACACCACGGATTACCTTTGTGGTTTCAAGTCCAAACTTTTTACAATGGTGTGAATTCTCCAACTAGGCAAATGATTGATTCATCAGCTAGTGGAACTTTGAATAATAAAACTCCTGAAGAGGCTTACGATTTTATTGAGGAGATGTCGTTGAACACCTATCAATGGCAAATTAAAAGAGCTAAACCGACAAAATCAGCCGAAGTTTTTAACATAGATGCAGTGACAATGTTGTCAACACAGGTGGAGTTAATGAATAAAAAACTTGATACTTTATGTTCTTCACAGGTACATCCAGTCATGCAATGCAAAATAAGCGGGAATGTGGCAAATTTTGAGTACCCACCCTACCAACCAGGAGCAGAAAATGAGTAGACAAACTATATAGGTAACAATTTTCGATCTAATAATAATCCTTATAGTAACACTTATAATGCAAGTTGGAGGAACCACCCAAATTTTTCGTGGGGAGGACAAAGAAATCAAGGAAATCAAAGGCGGCAACCTTCTCCAAATTATCAAAATCAGCCATATCCACAGGAAATGGAATCAAACCTTGAGGAGATGCTGACAGAATTTGTGGTAGCTACAGACTCTCGTCTTCAAAAGGCTGAAGAAACACTTGATGAACAACAAAGATCAATCGAGGGAATCAAGACTCGGGTAGGAGAAATCATCACGTCAGTTGGACTACTTATTGAGATATTATGTGAAATACGGACAGAGATTTTCTCCAAAGGCACACAGTAGGTAAAGGCAGTTACACTAAGGAGTGGCAAAGAGCTAATTGAACCACAAAGAAAGACACCATATGAAGTTACCAAGAAAAAGAGTGTAGAAGATGAGAACGATAATCCATTGCCTACAGAGAATAAAGCACAAATTCCATATCCAGCAAAATTGAAGAAAGAACAATTGGATGCTTAATACGGTAAGTTCCTCGAACTCTTTAAACAAATACATATTAACTTACCTTTTGTTGAAGCAATTTCACAGATGCCAAAGTATGCAAAATTCTTAAAGGAACTTCTCACGAACAAAAGGAAGCTTGAGGAAGTATCAATGGTGGAGCTTAATGAAGAGTGTTCAGCCCTTCTCCAAAATAGACTACCACAGAAGTTAAAAGATCCAGGGAGTTTCACTATTCCTTACTTAATTGGTAGTTTAAACATCAAGAAAGCATTAACATACTTAGGCGCTAGTATCAACTTAATGCCTTACAAATTGTTTAAACGGCTAGATCTTGGGGAACCAAATCCCCCTAGGATGAGTATTCAGTTAGCTGATAGATCTATTAAATATCCTAGAGGAATTATTGAAGATGTCTTGGTAAAATTGATAAATTTATTTTCCTGTTGATTTCTTTGCATTAGACATGGATGAAGACATTAATGTTCCTTTAATCTTAGAGGCGTCCCTTTTAGCCATCGCTAGAGCTATTATTGATGTAGGTGATGGTAAATTAATACGAGAATAGGTGATGAAGAAATTATCTTTCAACTGTGTGATGCCATGCGATATTCTAAAGAACAAGATGATTCCTATTATTTTTTCGACACTACTGATCATATTATTAAAAATTCATTATAGGAAATTATATAGAATGACACAATAGAACTGTGTCCAGCTCAAGAAGAGGGGGAAGAAGATGAAGACAATGAGTTGAATTTGAATACGTCATCATTTAAACAAAGGAAAGAAGAAAGCATTGAGAATGATAATGAAATAAAACAAAAACCCTCCATCGAAGAGCCACCTAAATTGGAACTCAAACAGTTACCAAAACACTTAGAATATGCATTCCTTGGGGACAATTTTACACTACCAGTAATCATCTATTCAGAATTAGAATACAAGGAAAAGGAGGAGCTGATAAAGCTACTAAGAGAGCACAAAAAAGTCATAGCTTGGAAAATTTTTGATATCAAGGGAATAAGCCCCACATTCTGCACCCACAAAATTTTAATGGAAGAAGAATATAAACCGTGTGTGCAACCTCAGAGACGGCTAATGTAACACCCCAAACCCAGCCTATGCATTAAGCCCAAATTTTGGCATGCCACACAAATTTAACGTACATTCAAATCATTTAACAAAGTAGAAATCAAATTCCAAAACAATTAAGAGAATGACTTTATCGAAAAATCGAAGTTCATTGAAAACCATAATTAAAAACACAAGAATTTGTCATTTGATCTATAGAGTAGTAATTGATAAAAACTTTGGATTTATTTAGTCGAAATATTTCATCGAAAAGTTTTAAAAGAATTTCCTAAGTTTCAATGATATTTAAGGAAAACTTTTATTTTATACGAGAGTTATAGAAAAACATTTATAAAAACTAAACCAATCCAACTTAGGAAAACTAAAACATAAAAAAATCCATCCACATAATAAAATCCATAATTAAAGAGGCCTTATTACATCGCCATAAAAATAGTACTTAATAAAAATTATTAAAAAGTCTTAAAATTTTATAAACCACCATTTGTAGTATAGCTTCCACACGAAGTCATCTCCGACTCAAGTCTCCATCAATTATTATTACCTAAGAGGGGTAAAAAAAATTGGGGTGAGTTACTTAGAACTCAGTGTGTAACTCACTTACCATAGTCCACTGGGCCAAAACCATTTAAGCATTTATTTGTGCCTAAGCCCATTACAAATATAATAATTTAGCATGTATAAAATGCAAGTGATATGCAATTCCCAATACCAAACCTAGATTTCCATCCACTGACACCACCGTACCAACCAAAGACACCCTGGGGAGCTTTAGTCACCCACCCCGCCAACACATCGAAGTAGGCATTAAGCCGTATTTCAAATTCCGTGGTCAAGCCACCGAATTCATAGAGTTTACATGGCATTTTCCATTTTTCAGAATTGTGGCAGAGCCACCAAAATATTATAGCAAAACTACCAGAACTTCTCTTCATCAAATAGCCCAACCCATGCAATCATGTATATAATATGCATAACAATCCATTCATATAATTATTCCAACATAAGGACCATTACAAAAGTTATTACAAACTGGCCCATTTCACATTTGGCCCACGAAATCTCATATCACATATAACCCATTTATCAATTATCATAAATGGCCTAATTATCAATATCACATATGGCCCATTTATCAATTATCATATATGGCCCATTTATCAATTATCACATATGACCCAATTATCAATATCACATATGGCCCAATTATCAAATATCACATATGGCCCACTTATCAAATATCACATATGGCCCATTTATCAATTATTATATATGGCCCAATTATCAAATATCACATATGGCCCATTTATCACTTTTATCAAATTAGCTCGTTAAGGGCAATTTTGTAATTTTCATGATCTTAATACAAATTTCAAAATTTATCATTAAGGTGATAACTATGTTATTCCTCCCGATTTCACTAACTTGTGATTTCATCCAACGATTTATACTATATAGTCATCTAACCCATGAGATACGGTGTGAGATTACACACTTGATTACGGTGAGAACTACACTCTCCCGCTCGTCGGTATCTAAACACACATCACGATGGATTAGAACACTAATATTTAATATAAAACTATTCTAATGTTAAGCGATCTAGATCTTACCCTCGGAATCTCAAACAACCACTATTTGCAATTTCTCTCTGATCAAAGGTTCAGAATCACGAGTAAACAATGGTTCGGGGGTACGTACGACTTCGAATAATTGATTTTCTCTAGATGATGGTCCACAACCCGGTGGAAAGTCTCGATTCCTAAAACAATCCTTCTCTTGAATTTACGGGGAATAATGGAATCACCCCTCTTCTGAACACTATTAACAACTCTTTTCATCCCTATTTTGATTGCCTCCATTGACAAATAAATGTTAGTCAAACTAATATTCCCTTATCACCACCAATTGATTTTAAGAGCGAGATTGGCTTACCACAGGATTCTTTCGTTAAAAAGGTGGAAGTCGATTGATAGAGTCCCTATGATAGAATCAATTAAATCAATACAATCTTATCAAAATAGAAGGATAAAAAAAATAGAATCTCTTTTCAAAATAATCCCTTACCTTGACTAATGAAATCTCCTTTTTCACCCGATCTATAATAGCTATGATCAACTTAAGATGTAGAAAAGAAATCGGCACTCCACTATATCACATCAACATTCGGCCATGGTGAAATAAAAGGGAGAAAATTGTTTGAGAGATTTTTGTAGGGAGAAAGAGATGAAGAAGGGTAAAGGAAAATAAGATGTTTAGGTTTCGGTTCTTTTCAAGAATGGAAGATGAACAAAGAAATGAATTTGAGGCTTGTGTGCATTCGGCAAGGGTGAAAAGAAAAGGGAAGATGGCCTTCTAAGGTCTTGGTGATTTCGGCACTAGGAAGAAAGGTTTGAGAGAATAAACAAAATAAAACAGAAATGGTCAAAACTCAAATAGCCAAAAGAAAAGAAAAGAAAATGGTTACCTTTTGTCCAATATACATTCGGCTAAGAGGAGAGAATTAGAGAGAAACAAGCTTTGAGAAAAAAAAAACCAAATGCCCAAAAGAGAGAAGTGCACAACTAGCTCCTAATTCATCCAAATGCCTTCAAAATTTCGGCCAACCCCTAGCCCCAAAAACCGTCTAAGTACATTAGTCAAATGGTCAAACTTTAGTCACCCCAAACTTTCCAAAACATCACCCCTTGTTTTAAGCCTTATGTCCCCCTACATACCTTTTCCATATGATTCTTTTCCTTAAGTTAACACTTGCCTTTTTTCCCATGGTCTTCTTGTCATAAAAAAAATAATCCAACTCATCCAAATTCTTATCCATGACCGACACTTGCTAAGGAAAAGCAAAAATAAAAGCTTTTAAATTGCATGCTAGGAGATTCAAACCTCTCCCCTCAAGCAAACATACATGCGCCAACACCACCTTACTACTAGCTAATCTTATGGTAGTTTTTCTCACTTAAATTTACTTAAACCTTTAAGTCACTTGATCCACTTCAAATAAATACTCCTTACTAAAATTTATTCTAATTTTGAATAGTTCTCAAGTCTTCTCAAGACTATACTAATCATGCAAAATTTAATTATACACAAGTTAAGCACCAAAACATGCATCATATCAATACTCAAATTTTAGGATGTTACAGCTAAACCCCAACATGAAAGAAGTGGTCAAAGCCAAGGTAATTAAACTTCTAGATGCGGGAATAATTTATCCTATTTACGACAAAGACTTGGGTAAGTCCCGTAGGTAGTTCCAAAGAAAGGAGGAATAACGGTAGTACCCAATGAAAAAAATGAGTTAATTCCCACAAGAACAGTTACAGGTTGAAGAGTCTGTATAGACTATAGAAAATTAAATGATGCCACCAGAAAAGATCACTTTCCTCTACCCTTCATAGATCAAATGCTAGAAAGACTATCCGGGCATATGTTTTACTGCTTCCTGGACAGACTCTCCGGCTACTTTCAAATCCCCATAGCTCCTGAAGACCAAGAGAAGACAAATTTACATGCCCATATAGTACATTTGCTTATCGTAGAATGCCTTTTGGATTATGTAATGCTCCTGTTACTTTTCAGCGTTGCATGTTGGCAATTTTTGACGAACTCATCGAAGACATCATGAAGGTATTTATGGATGATTTCTCGGTATTCGGTAATTCTTTCCATCTTTGCCTTAAAAATTTAAAATGAGTTCTACTGAGATGTGAAGAAACAAACCTTGTTTTGAATTGGGAAAAATGCCGCTTTATGGTTAGAGAAGGGATTGTATTAGGACATAAGATTTCTAGTAAGGGAATTGAGGTAGATAGAGCAAAAGTTGAAACCATAGAAAATTACCTCCCCTAGTTCGCTTAAGGCTATTAGAAGCTTTTTAGGACATGCGGTTTTTATAGAAGATTTATTAAAGATTTTTCTAAAATAGCTAAGCCTTTGACAAAATTACTAGAAAAAGATGTTCCTTTTTATTTCAATTAGAAGTGTTTAGATGCATTCAATGTCCTTAAAGATAAATTAATAAATGTACCGATTATAATTGCACCGATTGGAACTTACCCTTTGAATTAATGTGTGATGCAAGTGACTTTGCGGTGAGTGCGATTTTGGGACAATGAAGAGACAAGCAATTTCACCAATTTACTACGCTAGCGAACATTAACAACCACCAAGAAAATTACACCACGATCGAGAAAGAATTGCTAGCTGTAGTTTTTGCTTTTGACAAATTTAGACAATATCTAATATTATCTAAAGTTGTTTTTTATACTGACCATTCAGCTCTTCATTATCTTTTAAACAAACCTGATGCAAAACCTAGACTCATACGATGGATTTCACTCTTTTAGGAATTTGACTTGGAAATACAGGATAAGAAGGGAGCTGAGAATCTAGTGGCAGATCACCTTTCAAGACTCGAAAATCCACGCACCAAAGAGCTTGATGAACATGAAATAAATGATTCGTTTCCCGAAGAACAGCTCTTTTCTATAACACATTCTGAAGTACCCTGGTTTGCAAATATTGCGAATTATTTAGCAGCTAACATCTTACCAAGAAAATTAACACATCACCAAAAGAAGCGATTCCTTGCTGATGTGAAAAATTATTTTTAGGAAGATCCCTTTCTTTTCTGCATATGTGCAGATCAGGTAATATGAAGATGCGTTACAAAGACAGAAGTAAGCAAAATCCTAGAATATTGTCATTCAGGACCATCAGGAAGACACTACAGTGGTATTAAGACAGCACAAAAAATACTCGAATCAGGTTTTTACTGGCCTACTCTATTTAAAGATGCCAACAGGTATGTTACCTCGTGTGACAAATGCCAAAGAACAGGTAATATTTCTAAACGTGATGAAATGCCTTAAACATATGTGTTGTCATGTGAATTATTTGATGTATGGGGTATTGATTTTATGGGACCATTTCCTAGTTCATTTGGAAATAAATACATCCTAGTAGCAGTTGATTACATGTCAAAATGGGTAGAAGCGGAAGCCTTACCTACCAATGATGCTAGGGTAGCAGTTAAATTTCTTAAAAAAGCTATTTTCCCGATTCGGGACACCTAGAGCCATAATTAGTGATAGCGGTACTCATTTCTGTAATACACAATTTGAAAAAGTTCTAAAGAAATATGGAGTATGCCACAGAACAGCCACCCGATCACCCTCAAACTAGTGGGCAAGTTTTGGTAGAAAACCGAGAGCTTAATCGCATTCTAGAAAAAAAAACGGTTGAATCAAATAGAAAAGATTGGGCAGTTAAAGTAGATGATGCTTTATGGGCTTACAGAACAACATTCAAAACACCTCTAGGGACATCCCCATACAAGCTCGTATAAGGGAAAAGTTGTCATCTACCATTCGAGTTAGAACACAAAGCTTTCTGGGCAATACAATTTTAAATCTCGACCTCGAACTTGCGGGAAAGAAAAGAATGATGCGTAAAAATGAGCTAGATGAATGGAGAACGAAAGCATATGAGAACTCAAAGTCAGTATAAGGAAGCAACAAAGCGATGTAACGATACTCGCCTCAGCGATCAAAACATTTTGAAGTAGGGGACCTAATTCTACTATACAATTCAAGGCTTAAACTATTCCCTGGGAAGTTAAAATTAAGATGGTCAGGCCCATTCATGATTAAAATAATATTTCGATATGGCACCATCGAGGTAACTAATCCCACTAAAGGCACATTCAAGGTAAATGGTCACCGACTTAAAATTTATAATGGTGCAGATTTTAGAGATACGAGAAAGGAGTTTATGCTCCATGATCCTTCCTTTAGAACTGAAAATAGGGAGAGTCTAGCTTAAGACTATAAACAAGCGCTTCTTGGGAGGCAACCCAAGCGCTAACACATTAACATTGTTGTGTAAAAGTCTAACAAAAATGCAGGATCATAAACACGGCCTTTAACACAGGCGTGCCAATAATCGTGTACAAACAGGGAAAACCTCTCTTCTTCAACACGGGCTGCGACAAAGAGACATGGCCATGCGGCATAACCGTGTGAGGCTACTGACTTGTCTAGCACGGGCATTGTACGATCGTGCCCCATGACCTTGTGAAGCTACTGACTTATTGAGCACGGCTAGCACATGGCCGTGCACCATGATCGTGCGAACATACTGACTTACCAAGCACGGACGTCCCAAATTGACACACGGACGTGCTAAAAACTATGAATCGCGCCCAATTTTAAGAAATCACAAAAAGCACTGGCATTTCAAATTAAACACGGCTGTGGCATAAGGCCGTGTTACCCTCCCTATATATTAAATTAACCGTCCCCTTCCCCAAACCCAAACCCTAAAACTTAGATTCCAAACCCCCCTTCTTCAATACGGCCACCAAATCATTTCCCTCCCTCCAACCCACCTCCTTCCGACCATTCTTCTCAAAATCCCAACCATAACTAACCACACGCCCGTAGTGCACGCCTTTACCAGGCCGTGCCCACACTGAAGAAACCAGCACCACCGCCGTGCACTCCACCGGTGCTCATCAAACACCACCATGCCTGGTTCCTTTTTCTTCACATTTTTTACATATTTCCTCCTTATTTATGTTTTTTTAATTTTAGACTTAAAAATCTCATTCATTTTGTTTAGTTTATTCATTTTTTAAGTACATTTGCTTTAATTTTCTTTTTGATTGTTTTATTAGTTGCTTCCTTCTATTTTCTTGTTGATTTCCATTTTTTTAATACATTTTCTATTTTAGCATTTATACATGTTGATTTTATTGGCTCCCCTCATTGAAAAATTGATGCTCTACTGCTAAACATAGTTAGCCTTTAAATCATAATTCTTATACACCATGTCTAGGTTCCAATGAATTCTTTGTATAGCTTTGTTATTATATTTAGTACTAACCATGATTTTAATTGGGAATTATTCTAATGAATAATGAGATTGTGTTTGCTGATTTTAGTATTTGTTCTTGAAGAAGCATTTTATTTTGGCTATTGAATTTTGATTATTGTTAGGAAAATTTTGGCTATATAAAAGGAAATGTTTTTCTTTTGATTATTTTTCAGGAATTATGTCATCATCACGTATCAAATGATCCGTTCCAAGCAAAAAAAGGAAGGGGCCCAGATCATCATCCGGAACTGCCTCCGTTGAACTTTGACACCTCTTCCTCAGATTCCCCCAAGCAACACAAGAAGAGCACTATATGGAGATCCGAAAAAGACCTATCAGGACCGGTAGATGCATTGATTGGGATGCCTTGGAGCATATCGGACTTGCTGGGGATGTTCGAGCTCTCATCTCAACAGAACCATGGGAGCAAATTTTACGATTGTAGAGCCCACATACTTGGAACTCACTCTCGAGTTCTGTACCACATTCACCTTACAGACGGTCATGACACAGTTTGATGACGCCGGTACAATCCAATTCCCCTAGGGGCAATGTACGTCGACTGAGCGTACCTTAATTCGGATTGGCACTCGGACTCTATACGCCAAAATTTATAGAGGAAAATCCACTCTCTGAGTTAAATAGAGAGCTCCACTACACCCCTATCACATGTTGGCACCACCTAAAACCGGCTAAATACGATTACAATTTGAGTTGCTCCAAAGCGATTGCCCTCCTCCCCGCTTTCAGGTACCTTCATGCCATTCTTGCCCATACTATTACAGGTCGCAAAGAAAGCACCGATGTCATCAACAAACAAGACGTCTATTTCTTGTCATGCATGTCCGAAGGACATGTCTTCAACGTGGCATATTTCATTGCATGCCCAATGCAGCATCAAACAGAGCAACACCGGAAAGGAATCCCATCAATGGGCCCTTACATCACGAGACTAGCCCGGCATTTCAATCTCTTCAACACCGACAATCAAATTGCATCCCTCACACTGATAAGGAATATGGCACTTCAAGGCATCCAGACAATGCTCCACATGAAAATGATCAAGATCAAGAGGCACCGATCCCCTCAGCACCAACTAGCGACACCTACAAACCAAAGAGGAAGCCGAGGACATTCCTGATAATGTCCCACCACCAGCAGAAGAAGCACAGACTCAGCACCACCAATACCGAGCATCACCTTTACTATCAGATATAAATGGTCAACTCGACCAGATCGAGTTATATTTTGTTGAAAACACTAGGCACCTCGAAGGGATAGAGGCCACACTTCAACAAATATGCCAGCACCTCAATATCTCACCAGCGAAACCATCGCAGAACCCGGGACATGATGAGGACCTTTGAGTTCTTCTCATTACATAATACTCGACTTTTGTTATTCACCATTTCATTCTATTTTTATTTTTATTTATATTTTTATTTCATATGTTTTAATTTAGAACTTTCCTTCATAGCATATTTTATATTAATCCTTATTTAGTTATCTAATCTTCGAATACGCCTAATATACATTTCATGGCAACACTAAATTATTTCAATAATGACTTCACAGTTACAAGCACACACTCCACCTACATAGCACTGGGAGTAAATCACTACTTCAACAAGTCATCAGAACAACTTTCGGAGCCATCCAAAAATCCAGCAAGTGTCACTTTCTCCCTTCTCTTTTGATTTTTGTACATTGAGGGCAATGTACACCTTAAGTGTGGAGGTAATAGTGCCTAACTTTTTGCATAATTCTTAAAACCTTGAATTTAGTCTTGATCTTAAGTATTTTCTCATATTATTAATTAGGTGAAATTTCTAATGATTTATTATTTTTATTGATATGTTTTAGAATAAGTCTTAGTTAATTGTGTATTGATAATTAAATTTGAAGAATACTAGAGAATCGAGCATGATAAGTCTACTTTCTAAAAATTAAAATTGATAGGTTGTTGAACTAAATTTGAGTATCACCTTAAAGTTCAAAATTTATAAGGATTGATGTCAAAACACCCATAATTTTGTGAGATTTTGAGCCTTGTAGAGCATATATATTCTTTTTCGTGCTCACTTATTGATTATGAGTGTGTCAACTTTGAATCTATTATTCTAGAACTTGCCTCGTTTATACATGTCAAGACCACATTAATGATTTGATATATTGAGATGATAAAGGCACCTAGGTTTTAACCCATTTCACTCACCTAAAAGCCTACCCATACAAATTAACCCCTAGTGAACCCGTTGAATCCTAACAACCTTTTATTGACTCACCCACTAATATTAACCCAAAATCCCTTTGTATTTGTTATCAACATTCCTTTGACTACCCTCTATCAAGAATTGATTTGATCAATTGTCAATTAGGTTATTTCAATTATCAAAGTTCCTTCTATTATGTTTGTTTTAGTTTGTTCTTAAAAAAATCCAAGTTTATTCAATATTAGTAGTATACAAAAGAGCTTAGAGCATTTAAACTCCAATTGTTGAAAAAGCTCGTATTAAAGTATTATCAAAATACTCCTTATTATAGAGTAATTATCAATAGTGATATTATTAGTTTTCATTCGAAGTCAATATTCATATTTAGTTCAGTGTTTCTAGTTAGACAATTTGTCAAGTCAGTCTCGATTCTAACCTTTTAATTCAGCCTTTATCCACACCTTTTAACCCAAGCCCCATTCCAATCTTGATTAAAGACCTTTTGATTTGTGTATCATCTCATATACAGTGGTGGAGATTTGATTTTCAGGCAAGCCTATGGGATTAAATTTTTAGGTTCGATTTAGAATGCTTATTCTTGAACCTTAAACACCTTTGAGTGATTTGAGTGAATCTTTAGTGAGGATGTCATCTTTAGTGAGGATGTCAATCCTTGTCGATTTTGAATTAAAGGAAATTACTTAGATAAGGGGAGACACCTATGTTTTCGTGCTACAAAGGTATGACTTATCGTAATTGAATCTTTAGGACTTCTTGAGTTGAATTATCCATGTATAAATTATCTATGAATTATGATGAGACATTGTCAATAGGAATTATGAATTGTGGGAAGTTCATTTTACTTATAAGTTAAGAATTTTGCTTGAGGACAAGCAAAAGCTTAAGTGTGGGGGTATTTGATAAACCGTAAAAGTAACATATTTTAATCCCACATTTAGTATGCTTTTGGATGAATTTATCCTCGATTTATGTAAAAGGTGCTCTTAATCCTTTCTTTTCATGTCTTATGCTCGTGAAAGCACCTAAGGATAAAAAGAACATAAAACAGGCTTAAACGGACCAAATTGGGCCAACCCAAGAAATTGACACGACTTGGACTTCAAGTTACACAAATGCGTTTTGCCATTCACTTCACACTGCCATGCCACAATTTACACTACTATGCCCCAATTGATGAGACTCGAACCGGTCAGACCTCAACGTGCAGGCGGTACACAACTGTGCCTAAATTAACAGTATAGAGACACAGGCTAGAAGATGACTTACACGGGCGTGCCATGCCCGTGCCCCTACCGCGAGAAAGAGTAATTTCACTCGGATTAGGATGCTTAGAGCCCAAGAAATGCAATCCTAAATCTACTTAAACACCTAGGGATGAATTATGCTTGAATTATGAGTATTTAGGAGCCAAGTAAAGCATCCCAAAAGTATATATAAACACCCAAGGCGTCAAGTTTTAGCAGAGTTTTCTACCAAAGCTTTACTCATTTAGGGAATTACTCGAAGATAGCCAGTTGATCCATCTCGAAGAGCCAAAATTCTACTCAAGGCGGAGGATCTCTCCTTCAATTCCTTCAAGGGGTTTTAGGGATTTCTAATGTTTTGTTTTATCTTTTCTCTTGAGATGTTTTCTTATTTAGTTATGAACTAGACCCTTCAGATACCTGAAGGGGATGAAACCTATGATGTATTTTGTTATTGTTTTCTAAATTTATATGATAAATACTTAGTTTGTTCTTAATTATATTGCTTAATTTTAATCTGATATGCTTAGGTGGAGGAGGAATAGACCTCGCTCGAGAGTAGATCTAGCATAATTAAGCGAGTTGATCGGCGCCTAGAGATAGGGTTATTTAGATTTTGCCAAATTAGGGTGAAACCTAATATGGGAATCCATTGATCGATTTATCGCTTCCTTAGGGGTTATTATAAGAGAATGAGAGTTTCACTAATTAATCAAGGTTAGATGTTATTCGCCGAGAGAAGGTTTAATATAGGTTAGGAGTCTCACGATCAAGCTAAGTAAAGAAATCATATGGTTTAGGGATAAATAATAAGTGAAGTCATAGGTGGATTCTTCTGAGGGTATCGTCTTTATCAACTGAGTTTTCCAAAGTCCTTTCCCAATTTATTCATTTATCTTTGCATTTTAGTTTAAAGTATTTCATTAGTTTAGATAAATCAACCAATCACTTCATATTTCAGGCTAAATAATAGAAAGAAAGTGAGTAGTAGTACTTTTAGGTTCCTTGGGTTCGATAAGATATTCTTGCCTTAACTATACTACTGTTCGATAGGTGCACTTGCCTCTATCATTTTTATAGTTAGTCTACAGGTTCGATTATTCTTTATAAATTTTAAAACTAGACTGTTTTGCAACGATCACGGTACAGTACAATGCGGTAATCCATTATACCTATAGGTTATAGTGAAACTGCCAGTTCAGTCAATGGTATGTAGTGTAGCTTTGCGTACATGCGGTATGGTGCAATGCAGTAATCCGCTATACCGCTATCAGTAAAGTCCACGACCCTCAGGGTTTTAGGACTGCCCATGTCCCTCTGGGTAATAGGGGTTATTAATAACCAGTAGATCATCTGCCAGTTCAGTAAATCTTCCTTCTCTTCAAAATCCCACCCAAAAATAGTATATGCATATGTATGTATGCGGTTAGATGTACATGATCAGAATACCAATTTTAGACAGTTAATCAGAAGCAGGCACTCACATCCCATTAGTCAGTTACAGAATCAGACATATGCACATTCATAACTCGAGTTTAGTGTCAAGCTTATCACACAACCAATCACAAATAACACACACATTAAGCCCATATCAGAGTCATAATTACCCTCAGTAAAGCTTAGTCAAGGGTTGAAACACATAGAGTTGCAATTACACTTAAATTTGACCTAAAATCATTATTTGGTGAGATAGGGCCACACGGCCGTGTGCTCCAGCCGTGTAGGGGTCCAAATGCCTATGTGAAGAGTAGCACACAGCTGTGTGAATAGGCCGTGTAACTCATTGTCTAATTTCGCTACAATAAGGTGTAGGGTAGACACGGCCATGTGAGGGTCTCACACGCCCGTGTGCCATCAAACATAGCCGTGTGTTCCAAAACACACGTCCGTGTGGGATCCTTAATCCCTAAATCAATCACACGGCTATGTGAACCTAAAACTTTGAATCCTTAATTTCCCAAAAACTCACACGCCCGTGTGCCCATGGGACACGACTGTGTGAATTTTGACAAAATCCTCAAATCAGCCACACGGCTGTATGGCATCCAATTTAGCCCGAAAACCCTAGTTCCCAAATCCACAGCGGTCGTGTGCCATGGCACACACCCGTGTAGTTGTCGAGGTGATCACGAAACCACCCTACATGTAATGCCCTAAAAATTTAGGGTCTTTAATTTTGCATGATCTGACACAAGTTGCTTGTTTGCTTTAATGGCTAAGTGATTTGAGTGTGTTTGGGAGTGTTTGAGAAGCCTGGGTTCAAGTCTTGGCTTTTACAGATTTTTTTAAAATTTACTCTTAAATGAATCTGGACTCTGGCACATAGGTCTTATTAATTATTGTGTTTGTTTTAAGTCACAAAAAGCTTATTGGTGCAGTGGTTGTGGTGGTACAAGTGTGACAAAGGGGTCTGAGGTTCGAGTGTTGGCATAGCATGAGGGAGTATTTATTTTGCTTAGGGTTCGACTAGTAGTTAAGTTGTAGTAAAATTCTGATAGATGAGAGGTTGGAGAGATTTGAGGAGTGGATTGTGGTGCAAATCATGGAGAGGATTGGGGAGAGGTTTTAAGAGAAAATCAAGGAGTTTGGTTGTGGGGAGAGTATTACCGAATTGGGCATCTAGCTACTCAAAAATTCAGTAAAGATTTCTTTTGGGTATAGTCTTTGTTCGAATTCTTTCTTTGGCATTCTATTTTCTTCTTTTTGTTTCTCCCTGGCCGAATTGTCCTTTAGTGTCTTGGCATCGTAAGTCATTTTGATCGATTCCTGGTAAGTCAAGTGCCTTTAGGTACATTTCAAGTTCCTTTTTTCTCTACTATTTTTCCTTTCAGCCGAATTCATTTTTCTCCCCTTATTTCTCCTTCACCTTTTCTCAACTTTTCCCCTTTCCTCTTTGACTGAGTGGTTGAATCCTTTTTCTTTCTGTGCTGTGCCAGTCGGTTTGGCAGTGGGTGGCGATCTCTTCTTTTGTTCATAACACTGTGGTAAGCCAAATCCTACATCTCCTCTTTTCCCCTCTCTTTTGTTTCTCTATTTTTCCAATATAGACTTAATATCATAAATATTATCTTGTTATTTCGAAACCATGTGGATGATAGTCTCTAACAATCGGTGGAACATTGACTACCTTGTTTCTCTACATATCTCTTGTCTACTTCGAATACCTCTTTGTCTGAATACTGTGGGGTAAGTAGGTTGTTTTGTAGTATTGGCCGAATACCCAATATGCTCTAACTTTAATTCTTTGGACTTTGGGCATTAATCCAAGCCTTGTATTAAACGATTATTACTAATGAAATCCATTATATACGGAGCAAATCGAGAAGAAGGGTGTGATCATTTTCAACCAGCGATCTAAGAGTAACAATCACAAAACTTTCAGTGAAGGTAAGTGGTGATATCAGTTTGAGGCTTTAGTGTTAATTATATAAAGAATGAAAGATTGATTGTGTTGGGATGATTGTAGGTTGATCACGCATGGGGTAATCTGTTTGTTACACAAACAGGTGTGTAGTCACACCCCTCTCTACTGTGAATCAGTGAAAGTCGACATTTGAGGCCTCACGAACATGCGATCTCTCGTGTGTAAATCCGAGCCCACAAATCATGGGCGATAGACTGTAGAGGCCTCCATGAGCATTCTCATGGGCTTAGGCCGTGTTGGGCCATGTTGGGTCAAAATGGGCCATGTGGGCCCAATGAGCTCGTAGGCCCACACGAATGAAATCCATGATTTATGGCATATACTGGAGTGGGATATTTAGGTTACATAGCAGTGGTGAAATTTGGGCTGAAAGGGCCGCACGAGCGTCTGGGCCTATTTGGGCCGAGTAATGGACTTTAGGCCCATTTATACTGTTATGACCGTTTAGGTTACCGAAGTCACTCGAGGCGACTGCGGACCTCCTAAGAGGTCGATATCTGCACCAATACCCCAAGTAGGTAAATGACCACAATACCCTTAAAGGGTGAAATGACTAATTTACCCCAATAGATGAAAATGACCATTTTATCCCTAATGGTAGGTTGATTGATGTGTTCATGATTTATATATGACTATTACTGAGTATAAAATTATGTATATACGTATGATCTATGACATGACATACTGCATGGGGTTGGGATACTATTATGGAGGAAGTATACTGTACTGGTGGCTTTACCACATATTCTATTACTGATAACTTTACTACGATACTGTATTGGCAACTTTGCTGCGATATTGGTGTGTTGACTGGGTGAGTTGATTTTATCCGCACATGGTGTGTTGGTGGTACGAAATGGTGTGTTGGCTAGATTGGGATGGGTTACATTATTACACTGTACTATTATTGTATTGGGCTAAGGCCCACACTTTTACTTTATTGGGCTAAGGCCCACACTATTACTGTATAGGGCTCAGGCCTAGACTGGTACTGCATGTTGCATACTAACTGACTGGTAGGGGATTACACACTGAGTTTTCATAAAATCACCCTTTCCTTTTTACTGTACAGGTAATCCTCAGCCATAGGCGATTTGGTGCTGGGATGGACTCGGAGGTGGCCACACTATTGCAAGTGTTTTACACTGCTTTTACTTAAATTTAAAATTTATGTTGGGTTTTTTTATGTAATAAGGCCATTGGTATTTGCTTAAGTTTTAATTGGGCTTTGTTTTCTTATTTTAAATTGCTAGTATAGGGAAGACGAGTTTTCAAAATAATTACCATTTTCAAAGACACGAAAATTTGGATATCAAATTTTTCAAAAGCTTCCGCAAATTTAACTCAACCTACAATAACAAGAGCAGCTAATAAGGGACACGTTTGACTAAATGATTTGTTAAATAATAATAAATAGGTTTTTTAACTTAGAAACAATTTTTTACCAAGACAAACTTTCGAAAGACACTTTAACGTGACATGCTAGATTCAGCCATAACGTCTAGGCCGAGTTTGAGGTGTTACATTTAGTGGTATTAGAGCCATGGTGCAAAACTCGACTGTGGAATGGGTTTTAAAAATATTTGGAATTTATAGAAAACTATTATTGAAATGTTTTGGAAGGTTTACAAGTGTGGCACATCGGGTATCCAGCGTCGAATCCGTAAGTTTTCTTTATACTATAGACTGCGTGAACTGAAATACACTGAGAGACTACTATAGATAGTATGACTATACTGTAACTCTTTAGTTAGAGTAAACTGAGACTATAGGAAACTAGAAACTGTAGGGAGACCTTGACTTGCGAAAACAAAATTTTGATTACTGCTTTTTATAAGACATCTGTTAGTAGTTACTGGAATTACAAAATGATACATAAAACTTCGTAAACATATAATACGTTATTTGATATGAGCATTAGAGGTACTCGTGGAAGGGGTACACGGGTCGCGGTAGAGGCCGAAGAAGTGCTCAGGTTAGGTTTTCGACATCGGGCCACATGCCTACTAGGGAAGCACCAACTTCATCGATAATTGAGATGGGGTCTTATGATCGAGCGACTGGGGATGATACCCTGTCCCAAGCTATGCTCCACATTTTAGAGAGGCTTGCTGGATCTAATACTGGTGCAGTGGGCCGATGGTTAATTTCAGAGTAACTCCGGTCTAATGGAGCGAAAATTTTCAGGGGTATTTCTAGAGTAGCCCCAAATGTGGCAGAATACTGGCTAGAGGTCACTGAAAGAATAATGGACAACCTCGACTGTATGGCGAAACAAAAGTTAAAAGGAGCAGTGTCCTTACTGCGAGACGAGGCCTACCAGTGGTAGCTCACCGTGAGGGAAGGTGCGCAGGCCGATCGGTTGACATGGGATTTCTTTAAGGCGACCTTTTAAAGGAAGTATGTATGCACAAGTTTTGTGGACGCCTGAAGAAGGGAATTTCTGAGTTTGACCCAGGAGAATAAAACTATGGCAGAATATGAGATAGAATTCCTACGACTGAGTCACTATGCTTATGGGATAGTGGCAACTGAATATAAACGCTGTGTGTGATTTGTGAATGGCCTCTGAGATGAGTTACGAGTCTTAATAGCTCTGCAGAGGGAGCGAGATTTTGCTACCCTTGTAGAAAAGGCAAAAATTACTAATATATAAAGCGCTCTGATTGCCAGAACCGCGAGAAAGATAAGGGCAAAATAATAGGGGTTCTAGGCTCTCAAGTTCTTCTAGAAAGCCTATAAAGAAGGCTAGGTTTGATGGGCCAATTTGGGCTAGAGTTTTTGCTGCTATTGCTAAACCGCAGCCTTACGCTGATTGTGGGAGGTCTCATCAGGGTGAATCCTAGAAGAGGATTGGGGCGTGCTTCAGATGCGGGTCCATAGATCATCAAGTTTATAATTGTCCTTAGAGGCCTATTCAGATGCAAGTTGTAGGATAGGATCATGTTCAGCCAGTGAGAGGTGGTCAGTAGCCACCAAGAGGCCGTGGGTAGGCCAAAGGTGGAAACGATATGGGATGAGGTCGTGGAGCACCAAGTAGAGGTGCTGGTAATACTGAGGCGAGGCATCCAGCTTTGGTTTATGCTGTTCATTGCCGAGAGGATAGTGACGCTATAGATGTCATAATCGGTACGTTCTTAATTTATAATATACCATACACTGCTTTAATTGATATCGAGTCTACACATTCGTACATTACATGTAATGTGTCTGGGACGTTAGGCACTCAGTTTGAAAATACTGTTAGTGAAATGACTGTGATAAGTCCACTTTGACAGTCAGTTAGGGTAAATAAGTTATTCAAAGATGTGCCCTTAGAAGTCCAAGGAATAATATTTCTAGCAGATTTGATGGAGCTACCGTTTGGTAAATTTGACCTAATCTTGGGGATGGATTGGCTGGTAAAACACCGTGCAAGTTTGGATTGTGCTGCTAAGCGTATGGTGTTAAAGACTACGGATGATGAGGAGGTGGCTATGATTGGGGAGTGAAGGGACTTCTATCTAATGTAATCTCTGCATTAAGGGCCAAAAAACTGGTTTGCATTGGTTGTAAGGCGTTTCTAGCCTATATTAGTATGTCTGATTCTGAGGGTCCTTCTGTTGGAGATATCAGAACGGTTAGGGATTTTCCTAATGTATTTCCTAATAAGCTCCCTGAGTTACCTCCGAATCGCGAAGTGGAATTTGGTATTGAGCTCTTGCCTAGAATAGCTCCAGTGTCCATCGCTTCTTATAGGATGGCACCGAAGGATCTAGTGGAGTTAAAAGCTCAAATCCAAGAACTACTGGATCGAGGATTCATTCGACCTAGTGTGTCTCCATGAGGAGCACCAGTGTTGTTCGTAAAGGAAAAGGATGGGTCTATGTGCATGTGCATCGATTATCAACAATTGAATAAATGACCATCAAGAATAAGTATTCTTTATCGAGGATAGATGATCTATTTGATCAGCTACAATGAGCTTTGGTTTTCTCCAAAATAGATGTTCATTCTGGGTACCATCAGTTGAGTGTTAAGGAGGCTAATGTGTATAAAATTGCATTTAGGACTTGTTATGGTCACTACGAGTTCCTAGTGATGTCGTTTTGGCTGACGAATGCACCATCTGCCTTTATGGACATGATGAACTGAGTATTCCAGCCCTACCTGGATCGGTTCATGGTGGTATTTATAGACAACATCTTAGTGTATTTGAGAACCGAGGATGAACATAATGCACATCTCTGAATTGTTCTGCAAAGTTTAAGAGAGAAACAACTATACGCTAAGTTCAGCAAGTGTGAGTCCTGGCTGCGATAAGTGACATTTTTGGGTCACGTAGTATCTTTTGAGGGGATTAGGGTTGATCCTCAAAAAATTAAAGCCGTAATGGATTGGAAACCACCTAAGATCATATCTGATATTTGAAGCTTTTTGGGTCTGGTAGGGTATTACAGACGTTATGTTGAGGGGTTTTCCTTGATTGCTAAACATATGACTAAGTTGCTGCGTAAAGGGGTACCTTTTAACTGGACTGATAAGCAGCAAGAAAGTTTTGAGAAACTGAAGAAAGTTCTAACTGAGGCCCCAGTTTTAATACAGCCAGAGTCTGGGAAGGAATTCACCGTCTATAGTGATGCATCACACATTTGTTTGGGTTGTGTGTTGATGCATGAGGGTAAGGTGGTTGCTTATGCATCTCGCCAGCTTAAGCCTCATGAGGCGGATTACCCTACTCATGACTGAGAGTTAGCCGTGGTGGTATTCGCACTAAAAATTTGGTGGAACTAGTTATACCGTGAGAAGTGTATTATCTACACAGACCACAAGAGCCTCAAGTACCTCCTCACGCAATAAGCCGTAAGGCTGTATCTAATTTGAGAGCAATGTTTGCTCGTCTCAACTTGTTTGATGATGGTAGCTTGTTGGCTGAGCTGCAAGTTAGACTGACGTGGACTGAACAGATTAAGGGTAAACAATTGTTGTGTAACAGCCTGGTTTAGACCCTATTCAGAACAGTGGTTTTGAGACCACAAATTCGAGCTCAAAAAAATATTTTAAAATTATTTTTGATGTTTATAATGTGTGATTGAGCCTATGTGAAAGTTTCGTGTGAAAATTTTATCAACTGTGTGTCGAATTGTGAGAAAGGACTTAATTGTATAAAGTATAAAATGTTGAGTGCTGATTGTTAAGTGCTTAATTGTTGTTGTCTTTATAATGTGGATGCCTTATGAGGAAAATAGTCCATTATTTAGTAAGTGGTTGGTTAAATGACAAAATAACCTTATTTTATATATATGTTTTATATGTTAAATGAAAGGTTATTTTTGTAAATGGATTAATAACATAATATTAATGAAACAAAAGGCTAAAAATAAGCCATTCTTATCATCTTATTACCGAAAATACACAGAAGAATAAAAGAAAAGAACAATAGGGTTCGGCTAGTTTGGAGCTTGATTAAGGTAAGAGTTTTGTTCGGTTTTTGATAATTTTTATGTTTTTGTGAGCGTTACTTCGTGCTCTTTCAAACCCATGCTTAAATTTTAGAAATTAATGGTGATTTTGAGATATGCCATTGATGAATGCTTGAGCTATGTGTTAGTTGATAGTGAAATATGGAAGATATGTGAAGGATAAACATGTTTAGTCTTTAAATTTTAGTGAAATTGAGTAATTTGAGCTTAATTGAGAAAAATGTAAATTGGAGGACTAAAATGTGAAATAAATGAAATGTGTGGGCTTGTATTAGCAAGGGAAGAATTCGGCTAAGCTTGTGTGGGTAGAAATTTGGTGTATTTTGTGATTTTGTGAATTAGGGACTAAAATGTCAAAATATGAAATGTGAGGGCTATTTTGCAAAATGCCCTAAATATGTGTGTGGACTAAATTGAATGAATTGGTGATTGAATGAGTTGAATTTGAACATGTATAGACCAAGAAAGGAGAAGTTCAGATCGAGATTGAGGCAAAGACAAAGTGCTCGATTAATCGGCCATTTTGGTATTTCGACGTCGAGGTAAGTTTGGATATAAGACCAGTTGTAAACTATATCTATGTGATGTGAATTGAATGAATGTGTATATATATAGCTATGAGATTAGAAATGCTATGTGCGAAATTGAATTAGAGGGCACTAAGTGTGCGAAATTAGAAACGAGACAGAGATGATTAACACTATGTGTGCGAAAAGATAGAAGCTTCTGTAACACCCAAAACCCGGCCTAGACGTTATGATTGGATCTAACATGCCACATCAAGTGATGTTTGAAAACTATATATTCATTAGAAAACCCTTCTATGAAACAAAACTTTCTACCCTTTAAAAATCCCGATTTACATTGTTCAATAACAAAACAAAATTTGCTCAAAGTCATTTCTTTGCAAAAAAAATATTATATTTTTTAAAACCTTGATCGTAGCGAAAGTCTGACTTAAACAGTTACGGAAACGTTATATTCTAAAAGCAGTAGTTATTGGTTTTTTTAAAACCTGTATATGATGGACTAGCTGTTTGTAATTAAAAGAAATACCAAATAAAAGTTAAAAAGAAAATCCCAATGGCCTTATTACAAAAATCATTAACCCAATAATTAAAATAAAGTCAATTTAAATTTGCTAAGTTCAGCTTTAAGGCATGACGGTCATGTGGCCACCTCTGAGTCCCTCGCAGCTCCAAATCCTCTACGACTAGGGATTACCTGCACAGTTAATGACAAAGGGTGAGTTACGAGAACTCAGTGTGTAATCCCCTATTACAGTCACAGACTGGGCCTAAGCCCATATGGTATCAGTCTGGGCCTAAGCCCTACTCAGTAGCAATCTGGGCCTAAGCCCTATTCGGTAACAATCTGGGCCTAAGCTCCAAATCATATCAATGCAATGGACATGTAACCCAACCCATACCAACCAAACTCTCCACCCGTACCAACCAAACTCTCTATGTGGGGGCCATGTCGACCCACCCAGCCAAACTCTCTAATGGTGTAGCCTAGCTGCTAGCAACGGTATATGTGGCTGGGCCACTAGAATCAGAATACGTGGCGATGCCACTATAATGGTACTTCCTCCAAATCAAAAAACCTAACCCAATGCAATACGTCATGTATGCAGTGTATCACAATCATATATAGTTATATAAATATCACATAATCATCATTTAAACTACCACTAAGGGCGTAACAGTCATTAGGCGATTAGGGGTAAAATAGACATTTTGCCCCGTAAGGGAATCTTGGTAATTTTACCCATCGAGGGTATTTCGGTAACTTTACCCATAGAGGGTATTTCGATAATTTTACCCGTGAAGGGTATTTCTATAATTTTACCCCTCTAATGGCCTCTCTGAAGGCCCACTGTCACTTCTGCGACATGGATACCCTTTTTAATCAAAACGGTGCAATTAGACGTAAAGCCCAATTTTGGCCCAAGCGGGCCCACACGCTTGTGTGGCCTATTTAGCCTATTTTCGATCACGATTTTACGGACTTCGCAGCCGCATCTATCAACCAACACTTACCATGGATTTTGCACTGTGGCCCTATTAGCGCATTGGGCCCACTTAGCCCACTTCGGCTCAATAAGGCCCATTACAGCCTCAGTCCCACGAGAGAGTTCGTGACACTCCCAACAGTCTATCGCCAACACTTGTGGCTCGGTTTATCTTTACGAGCACTCGCACGCTCAAGTGATCTCAGATGCTGATATTCTGGCTTATCGGTATTTTGGCTTTTAGCCGATTCACAGAACATCGCATTAACAGAATAAACAGAGGTGTGAGATTACACACCTTATCACGTAGAGTACTAAATAATCACAAGCGCCTTCACCTACACAAAACATAACACCCATTTAACTTAATTAGCAAAAGAATTGGGAGATCTCTATTCCAAACACCTAACCATGAGATTTACTATCACTTACCTTCACTAGAACGATCAACTGCGATTTGCCCAGTTAAACCAAAGTTTGATGCCGATGCCCTTCGCAACTAGGTGGAAAGTCCCAAACCGCTAACACCCTACGTCGCTTAAACTTGGGAGTGGAGGCTATGTGCACAGTCTCGGCTGACACCTTTACCACCCCCTATGGATAGAACCCCCTTTGCTCATCAAGAACACGATCTTACAGAACCAGAGTCAACACGAATGCTTAAATCACAACCAGAAAGTAACCAATCACCCTAATAGGAAGAAACAAGATAACGATGCGATTGGGCCTAGGGCCCATTCTCGACCCAAATGAGCCCACACGTTTGTGTGGCCCATTTAACGCAAATCTAGCCACAGTTATGAGATTCACATAGTCCAGTCCATATCTACTACACAATTATTCAACTTATCCGATTGGGCCCACAGCCCATTGGGCCCACATGGCCCATTTCAACCTATCATGTCCCAAATAGCCTAAACTCACAAGAACACTCATGATGGCCTCAACTATCACGTCAAAGATCCCACAAGTGCGCTCGTACACTTGTGTGGCTACCATCGCCATGTGACCAGCATTTCGGCATTTTCCGCTCTACAGCTAGAGTAGTGTGAAATACACACCTAATAGGAATATGGAGTTAATCCGTGCTCCGAACACTCCTATGCGTAAACGCCAACAAAGGTATGCTTACTCTCCTCATGGATCACTCTATTTAAAGCCAGCTTTTCACCTTCCCTCATGCTAGCTTTCCAATGTAGGATCCCTCCTTCAGCAGAGTTTAATTCCATCACAACCATCTATCGCCCGAACTTAAATATAAACCTATGGACCAAAGTCTAAATTCATTTAAAAGGAGATCAAAATGAATTGCAAGCATCAAGACTTGAACCTTGGACCCCTTGCTTCCTCTATGGCGTCACTTTCTTGTCTCTCATGTGACGTCATTTGCCATTAGGCCACAACTCATTTTGTGTCTTATTTTACCCCAATTTATTCTTAAAGCCTACTTACCTACTCCCAAGGTATATTCACCTAAAACCAAAATTTTTCCTAAAGGCTAGGTTTGATCCCGGGACTTCATGGAAGCCCCCTAACCTTCTAAAATCACTCACCTAATAGATCCAACTTTCATTAGTACCATTCTCTTATTCTCAATAATTTTAAACGCTCCTACGCCTAAGGCCCAATAGGCCCAATTCTATTAGGCCCAAATTCGGGGCATTACAAATTTACCCCCTTATAGAAATTTTGTCCTCAAAATTTCCAAATATAGGAACAATCGCACATCCTAACCTAGCACATTACGCTCTCGCTGCGCACTCTAATTCTAATATTCCTATCATATTTTAACTAGAATTTGGAACTCCCTACACATACTCAAAAGACCTAACCATTAAAGAAGATAGATATCTCATACGCAACCAATTTCTATATCCAAACATCATATCCAAACCAAACACACATAGAATAAATACCAAAAATACAATCCAATACCTAAAGAAATCACCATATTCTAACTCACTGTATTTAAATAGAAAAAAGTATTTAGAAAACTTACGGATTTGGTGCTAGAGACTCGGTGTACCACACTTTCAGAAAACGGTCAATACAACATTTCATAACTTCAAATCTTTTCAAGGTTTTTTGAAACAACACTTTCAGAAATTCAATTTTGAAAACCCATTCCACAGCTGAGTTTTGCAACTGGGCTCTGATACTACTAAATGTAACACCCCAAACTCGGCCTAGACGTTATGACCAGATCTAACGTGCCACATCAAGTGATTTTTGAAAACTATCTGTTCATTGGAAAACCCTTGTATGAAACAAAACTTTCTACCCTTTAAAAATCCCAATTTACGTTGCTCATTAACAAAACAAAATTTGCTAAAAGTCATTTCCTTGCAAAAATATTATATTTTTTAAAACCTTGTTCGTAGCGAAAGTCTGACTTAAACAGTTCTGAAACGTGATATTTTGAAAGCAGAGTTATTGGTTTTTTAAAACCTGTATGTGATGGACTAGCAGTTTTTAATTAAAAGAAATACCAAATAAAAGTTAAAAAGAAAATCTTAATGGCCTTATTACAAAATTCATTAACCCAATAATTAAAATAAAGTCAATTTAAATTTGCTAAGTTCAACTTTAAGGCATGACGGTCGTGTGGCCACCTCTGAGTCCCGCGCAGCTCCAAATCCTCTATGACTGGGGACTACCTACACAGTTAAGGACAAAGGGTTAGTTACGAGAACTCAGTGTGTAATCCCCTATTACGATCACAGACTGGGCCTGAGCCCATATGGTATCAATCTGGGCCTAAGCCTTATTCGGTAGCAATCTGGGCCTAAGCCCTATTCGTAATAATTTGGGCCTAAGCCCCAAAATCATATCAATACAATGGATATGTAACCCAACCCATACCAACCAAACTCTCCACCCATACCAACCAAACTTTCCATGTGGGGACCATGTCGACCCACCCAGCCAAACTCTCCAATGGTACAGCCTAGCTGCTAGCAACAGTATATGTGGCTGAGCCACTAGAATCAGAATACGTCACGATGCCACTATAACGATACTTCCTCCAAATCAGAAAAACACAACCTAATGCAATATGTCATGTATGCAGTGTATCATAATCATATACAGTTATATAAATATCACATAATCATCATTTAAACTACCACTAAGGGCGTAACGATCATTTAGGTAGTTTGGGGTAAAATAAAAATTTTGCCCCATAAGGGAATCTCGATAATTTTACCCATCGAGGGTATTTCGGTAACTTTACCCATAGAGGGTATTTTAGTAATTTTACCCCTCTAATAGCCTCTTCGAAGGCCATCTATTGCTTCTGCGACACAGATACCCTTTTTTGATCAAAACGATGCAACTGGGCTTAAAGCCCAATTTTGGCCCAAGTGGGCCCACACACTTGTGTGGCTCATTTAGCCCATTTTCGGTCACGGTTTTGTGGACTTTGCAGCTGAATCTATCAACTGAAACTTACCATGGATTTTGCCCCTGTGGACCCGTTAGCGCATTGGGCCCACTTAGCCCACTTCGACTCAACAAGGCCCATTACAGCCTCAGTCCCACGAGAGAGGTCGTGACACTCCCAACATCTATCGCCAACACTTGTGGCTCGATTTATCTTTACGAGCACTCGCATGCTCGAGTGATCTCAGATGCCGATATTTTGAGTTATCAGTATTTTGACTTTTAGCCAATTCACAGAACATTGCATTAACAGAATAAAAAGAGGTGTGAGATTACACACCTTATCACGTAGTACTAAATAATCACAAGCATTTCACCTATACAAAACATAACACCCATTATTAGCAAAATAATTGAGAGATCTCTATTCCAAACACCTAACCATGAGATTTACTATCACTTACCTTCACTAGAACGATCAACTGCGATTTGCCTAGTTAAACCAAAATTTCATGCCGACGCCCTTCTGCATCTAGGCAGAAAGTCCCGAACCACTAACACCCTACGCTGCTTAAACTTGGGAGTGGAGGCTATGTGCACAGTCTCGGCTGGCACCTTTGCCGCCCCGCTATGGCTAGAATCCCCTTTGCTCATCAAGAACACAATCTTACAGAACCGGAGTCAACTCGAATGCTTATATCACAACCATAAAGTAACCAATCACCCTAACAGGAAGAAACGAGATACGATTGGGCCTAGCACCCATTCTCAGCCCAAATAAGCCCACACGCTCCAGTATCCCATTTAGCGCAAATCTAGCTACAGTTATGAGATTCACATAGTCCAGTCCAATATCTACTATACAATCATGCAACTTATTCGATTGGGCCCACAGGCCCATTGGCCATCGTGGCCCAAATAGCCTAAACCCATAAGAACACTCATGATGGCCTCAACTATCGCACCGAAGCTCCCTCATGTATGCTCTGTAACAGCCCAATTTTGGGGCTAGTCAGAATAGTGGTCTCGGGACCACTAAACTAAGGTTGAGGAAAATTATTTTAGTGTTATTTTATGTATTATGGTATTAATATATGGCTATATGGAAATTTTGGTGCTTTAATTCTAGCAATAGCATGTTTAATTGTGAAAAAAAGACTAAATCGCATGAGATGCAAATGTTCTATTTTATAAGGTAGGGGTACCTAATAGCTATAGAATGTAATTTAGAGGATTTTAAAGGAAATTAGGCCATACTGAGGGTGTTATCCGGCCATAGGAAGCTAGGGGGACAAGAGCATTAATTTTAGTCAATTTTGGTGACATTAGGTAATAAAGGATGAATAAAAAAATGCTAAAGAGGAATGATATCATCTTTCACTATTCATTCTTCACCTCCACCAAAAATTCAAGCTTAGAGGGTTTTGAATGCTTTAAAATTTCAGCCATGTTATCTCCCTACAAGTAAGTGATTTTAGAGGTCTTTCTTGGTGATTTTTATTTTTTGGAGTCCCTAAAGCTTAAGCTAGCTAGTGAGGGACCAATTTGCAATATGGTTGAAAGTCTAGGGACTTGCCGTGAGAGTAGTTATGTTGTAAGCTGAGTTTTCATGGGAGAAAATGAATGTTAGGGAGGTGAGAAACAACTTTTGTGAAAAGTGTTAGCATGGAAACACCTAAATAGGACTTGAATGCAAAGGTTTAATTTGTGTCATAAATGTATGAAGTAGTTGGAATTTTGAGTAGTTGTAAGAGAAATAAATGTTCATCTAGGCTTTTTTATTGAGAAAATGTGTTAAAAAATAAATTACGAGCCTAGAGGCAAAATCGTAATTTTGCCAATGTACAAGGGCAAAATGCTCATTTTTGCACAAGTGTAGAATTTGATGTATTATGATCATAGAATGATTTAAATGAATGAATTTCATTGTTATAGATCAAGAAGAGCGTAGAATCAACCTTGACCGTGGGAAAGGCAAGTGATCGAGTAAATTGCTAATTAACACGTTTTGCACCGAGGTAAGTTTATGTGTAAACAATGCATATTTTTGTAAACATTATTATGCTAATTAGTGTATGGCATAATTGAGAACATATGTGATTCTAGTGGATTGAATGATTATTGTATGAATGATGAAATAATCATATAAATGTGTAAAGACAACGCTTGATGGTGGGCTAAGTGCGATTATTACAATGGGCTATGTGTGATTCCATCATCTATTTACCATTTGGTGGGCTATGTGCATTACCACCATAACTAATCTTTGGTGGGCTATGTGCGATACCAACGTAACTAATCTTTGGTGGGCTATGTGCGATACCACCGTAACTAATTTTTTGGTGGGCTATGTGCGATACCATCCTAATGAAGGCCGATGGTGGGCTAAGTACAAAACCACCGAGTAATTCGACGTGAGTGATGGAGTTAGATATAGAGATGAATTTTATTATGTGGCCTTGTGATGCTAAGTGCAAGGGAACTTGTTAATGAATGTATGCGGTATGCTTGTGATATGGTTGAAATGTAGGAATGGAGTAAGTAAGTAAGCATGATCATGAATATAGATTGTTTCTTGCTTAGTATATTAAGCTATGAAATTGTTGATTACATGTTAAAATGTTATATTGTTTACATGTAAACTTACTAAGCTTAAAGCTTACTCCACTTTCTTTCCCTTGTTTTATAGAGTTAAAGAGTCGAGCCGGGATACGTCGATAACCAAGAGTCCACCTATAGTATCTGCTCACCTCAGTATATTTAGACTTAGTGATTTTGTGTTTGGCATGTATAGGGGCTAGACTAGTTAGATTATTTTGTTATTTTGGCCAAAGATGTATTGGCTCTTGCTAAGACAATTATTTTGTAAATTGCCAAAGTTGATGGCTCACCTTATCATTTATGAAATTAAGAGTTACTTATGGGAGTTTATATTGAAATCATGAATTGTTTATTAGTATGATGAATAAAGTTATGTGGTATGAGATAGGGGAATGTAAAGAACTTGGCAAACAGCCTCGTTCTTGTCCATATGGGTAGGCACACGGGTGTGTGTCTAGGCCATGTGTGACACACGATCAGCCCACGGGCGTGCAACCTGGCCGTGTGTCCCCTACATGTTAGCATTTTAAGTCAGAATAGACCACGGACTATCCACACGGGCGTGTCCAGGCCATGTGAAATTAGTTAGTGTCGACCACGGGTGGAAGACACGGGCATGTCTTAAGGGTACACGGGCGTGTCTTATTCCATGTGGGCGTATGTCCTAGCCGAGGGACTTTGGCAGAATGATGGGGTTTTTAGGCACGGTTTGGGCACATGGGCATATGAGACTACACACGGGCGTGTACTCCTTGTTTAGTTGAGAAAGAAATTTTATGGATCATAGGAGTTTTCGATATAGTCTCAAGAGCCCTCAAAGTTACTAGTGAGGTCTCATAAGTCAAAACTGAAGTTGTTGCAGAGACTCAAGTGGAGTAGTCACGTTGAGCCTAAGTCGAGATCAAATAATTTTGTACAGTAACGCCTCATGCCTGATTTCAGTGGGGATTACATGTAAGCGGTGTTACATTTAGTGGTATTAGAGCTATGGTTTAGTCGGTTCTAAGACTACCGTAATGTGTGTAGGTGTTTAGCTATACATGCCATAAGCGTATAATGATAGTGTGATGGCTTCTGATGATTTTAAACTTGTTCTATGTAGTATATAGATCTCAATCAGTCGACTGCTGATGACGCAGCTAGTAATGCACCGACTCCGCGTAAGGGATCGCGCCTGTGCAGAGTGGACCCAAGACTAGGGGTCAAGGAGAAGAGGATCGGGAAGCCTTTCTTCAAATGATGAGTAACTGGTACACTGAGTATGTACAAACAAACCCCAATGCCCAACCTCTTCCACCTCCTCCTATACCTCAGCCCGTCCCTGTAGCTCCCCAAGGTGTAGAAATGGTGAGGATAACTAAGCCCCTGGTAGACAAAATTCTGAAGCAAGGTGCTAAAGATTTTTGAGCTAATATAGATGATGACCCCGAGCTGGCTGAGTTCTAGCTTGAGAACTCAATGATGGCTTTTGATGAACTCTCTTGTACACCTGAGGAAAGCTTAAAGTGTGCTGTGTCTTTGCTAAGGGACTCGGCATACCATTGGTTGAAAACATTGACCTCAGTGGTTCCTAAGGAGAGGGTAATGTGGGACTTCTTTTTGGAAGAGTTTCGAAAAAATTATATAAGTCAACGATTTGTGGATCAGAAATGGAAGGAATTCTTTGAGTTGAAGCAAGGAAAAATGACTGTGGGGAATACGAGCGTGAATTTGTTCGGCTCAGTAATTGTATACTCATCCTAGTTTGTTTGGGTTTCCTTAGACCTAGTTGTTTAAACATTTTATAAGGCATTACATTTATACTTTCCCCTAAATCACCTAAGGCATTATCAACAATTAGACTACCAATTAAACATGGAATTGTAAAACTCCCTGGATATTTTAAATTCCGTGGTAGTCTATTTTGTAGGATTGCTGAGCACATTCCGTTTAGCTTTACATACAACTCCTCGTCTAACTTACGCTTGTTCGTCAAGAGTTGTTTTAAAAATTTCCTCGAGTCTAGCATCTATGAAAGAGCTTCAAGAAGCAGTAAGTTAATATGTAATTTTTTAAAAGTTAAGTTAATATGTAATTTCTTTAAAAGTTTAAGAAACTTACCGAACTGTTCCTCTGTATCGTTTCTCTTCAATGCTTCGGTATAAGGTATACGAGGTTGGTTCTCTTTGATTACCAGTTTTGGCCTTTATTGGGTTACCTTAATTTTACCTTCTTCTACCTCACTTTTTTGTATTGAATTAGGTTCATCTAACTCTACATTTTCTTGAGATATTATGGCTTGGATTTGCTCCTTTGGATTAATCTCAATGTTGCTTGGTAGACGCCCTTGCTGTCGTTCGGACATTAACTTTGCAAGTTGTCCAACTGACTTGGTAACTTCCCTGACTGATTTGGTAAGTTCCCCGAATTGGTTCTTGATCCCTTCCATCAATGTTTATTGGTTTTTAAGTGTTGCCTCAGTGTCTTAGAGATGGTTTTCTGTGGCTGCCAAGTATTTTGTCAACATCTCTTTGAGGTTCGGCTTCTTTTCTTGTGGATATGGCTGATTTTGGAAATTTTGAAGAGGTTGTTGTCTTTGATTTCCTTGATTTCCTTGACCTCCCCATGAAAAATTTGGGTGGTTCCTCCAACCTGGATTGTAGGTATTACAATAAGGGTTATTATTAGATCTGAAATTATTACCTATATAGTTCATCTGTTCACTTTCTGTGCCTAGTTGGTAGGGTGGATACTCAGGATTCGCCACAGTTCCACTTGCGTCACACTACATTACTGGATGTACCTGCGAAGAACACAAACTATCAAGTTTTTTATTCATCATCGCTACCTGTGTTGATAGCATGGTTACTGCGTCGAGGTTGAAAACTCTAGCTAATTTTGTTGGTTTCGTCCTTGTAACCTGCCACTGATTATTCAGTAACATCTCTTCAATAAATTCGTAGATGGCTGCAGGAGTTCTATTGTTCAGGGTTCCACCGACGGCTAAATCAATTAGTTACGTCATTGAGGGGTTTACACCGTTATAGAAAATTTGAACTTTGAGCCACAAGGGTAAACCATGGTGTGGACACCTTCTCAAGAGATCCTTGTATCTCTCCCATGCATCGTATAATGTCTCTAAATCCATCTGCACAAAAGAAGAGATATCATTTCGTAATTTGGCCATTTTGGCCGGTGGGAAATATTTTAATAAAAAATTTTCGGTCATTTGATCCCATGTGGTGATTGACCCTCGTGGTAACGAGTTTAACCGCTGCTTGGCTTTATTCCTTAATGAAAAGGGAAATAACCAAAGATGTATGGCGTCATCAGAAATGCCATTTATTTTGAAGGTATCACAGAACTCTAAAAGATTAGTTATATGAGTATTTGGGTCTTTATCCTGCAAACCATGAAATTGAACAAATTGTTGAATCATTTGTATAGTGTTAGGCTTTAATTCAAAGTTATTAGCAGCTATAGTGGGCCTAACAATACTCGATTCTGCTTCTGTTAAATGAAGTTTAACATAATCATACATAGTACGTGGAGCATTATTTTCTGCCACATCTTGTGGTGGTGGATTATTCTTGTCCATCCCTTCAGTGGGATCAGATCTTCCTTCTTACTTTTCTTCTATGTAATTTAGGGCTTGCCTAATTTCTCTACAATTCCTTCGAGCGATAGCTTCAATATCACTATCGTATCCTAATGGTCCTTTTGGGTTCCTTCTAGTCATAAACTAGAAGTACCTACTAGGAAAAGAAAGAAGAAAAATTTAGCAAAGTAAAAATAAAAATAAAAGTAAAAGTAAATTGCAAAAAATAAATAAAAAATGGCCAAAGCAATAAAAATAGAGCTTTCTTAATATTTTAGTTCCCCAGCAATGGCGCCAAAAACTTGATCGTTGTT
This sequence comes from Gossypium rotundifolium, assembly GCA_025506655.1. Lineage (NCBI taxonomy): Eukaryota > Viridiplantae > Streptophyta > Magnoliopsida > Malvales > Malvaceae > Gossypium > Gossypium rotundifolium. Next base: position 18,459,455 of record CP106733.1, on the reverse strand, counting down.
TAGTCGAGTTTTAAAATTTATAAGGAGAAGGATCGAACCAGGAAACTAACTCTGATAATGACTTAAGGCAAGTGCACCTATCGAATAGTAGTATAGCTTAGGCAAGACCGGATTGTCGAATCCAAAGGAACTAAAAGTACTAATACTAACCTTTTTTCTATTATTTAGCCTAAAATAAGTGAAGTTGTTTAATCTAAAACTAACTAACTACTAAGCTAAAGACGCAAAGACAAAAAGAATGAATTGGGGAAATACTATTGGGAAAACTCAGTTGATTAAGACAATACCCTTAGGAAGAATCCACCTAGACTTCACTTGTTATCTAACTCGAACTGCATTTATTTATTCACTTGACTTGATCCGTAAGATTCCCTAATTTATATTAAACCCTCTCTCGAGGCGAATAATGTATAACCCTAGGTTGATTAATTAAAATCTCTTTCTAATTAAAACCCCTAGAATCGCATTAACTCGATCTATGGACTCCTATATTAGGTTTCACCCTAATCCGGCAAAATCTCGTCATCCTATCTCTCTGCGCGCGATCAACTCTGCTTAATTATGCTAGATCTACTCTTAGACAGGGACTTTTGCTCCACCACCTAAGCACATTCAACTTGAATCAATATCCCAAAAATATTAACACAAGAATTAAGAACACATAATTAAGAACAAATCAATTATTTATCATATAGTTCAGAAAACAGTAACAAGATTTATCTAGGTTTCATCCCCTTCAGGTATCTGAAGGGTTTTAGTTCATAACAATAAAAAAAACATCTCAGAAGAAAAGATAAAACAAAACATAAGAAATCCCTAAAACTCCCTGAAGGAATTGAAGGAGAAATCCGCCGTCTTGAGTAGAATTTCAGCTTCTTGAGATGGATCAATTGGCTATCTTCGAGTGATTCCCACAAATCTTACCTTTTTGGCTCAGCTCCTTGGCCTAGCTGCCCCCTCGAAGGTTATGCTTAGGGAGTTTATATAGGCTCTTGGAATGCTTTATTTGGCCCTGAAGTATCCTGATTCAAGTATAATTCCTACTCGGGTGTTTGAATAGGCTTTGGAATATGTTTCTTTGCCTCTAAGTATCCTATTCCAAGTAGAGCTTCTCTTGGCCGTGGCAGGGACACGCCCGTGTGAATCGATTTCAGGCCGTGGTTGAGTCTGCTAAAGAGACACGCCCGTGTGTTTTGGGGTCCAGGTCGTGTTCTAGTAATTTAGGGAGGCACGACCGTGTGGTCTTGGGCCCAGGTCGTGTCGATTTCGTGAGTAGGCCTAATTTGGTCCGTTTTGAGCATGTTTCTAGTTCTTTTTGTCCCTAGGTGCTTTCCTGAGTATAAAACATGAAAAGAAAGGATTAAGAGCACCTTTTTACACAATTCAGGGAATAAATCATCCAAAAGTATGCTAAATGTGGGATTAAAATATGTTACTTTTACGGTTTATCAAATACCCCCACACTTAAGCTTTTGGTTGTCCTCAAGCAAAATTCTCAACTTACAATTAAAACGAACTTTCCACAATTCATAATTCTCATTAACAATGTCTCATCATAATTCATAGAGAACTTATACATGGATAATTTAGCTCAAAGGCTCCTAAAGATTCAAACACTTCTAAGTCATATATTTGTAGCATGAAAATATAGGTGTCTCCCTTTATCTAAATAATTACCTTTGATTCAAAATTGACAAAGATTGACATCCTTACTAAAGATTCACTCAAAGCACTCGAAGTGTTTAAGGTTTAGGAAAAAGAACTCATAAGTCAAACCTAAAAAGTTAATCCTATAGGCTTGCCTGAAAATCAAATCTCCACCACTGTAATATGAGATGATATACAAATCAAAAGGTCTTTAACAGGTTGTAACGGGCTTGGGTTAAAGGTGTGGATAAAGGTTGAATTGTAAGGTTAAAATCGAGATTGAATTGACAAATTACCTAACTTTAGAAAAAGAATTGATAACCCGAATAATTATATCACATGAAAATTTAAAATACTAATAATACGAGCTTCTTCTTCAAGATGTTGAATTTAAACATGTAAGCTCACTTAATTACAGAACTAATACTGAATATACTTCAATTTTTTTAAAGAACAAATCAAGGAAATACATAATATAAGAAAGAACTTTATCAACTGAAATAAAGTAATTAGGCAACTGATCAAATCAATTCTCGATAGAAGGGTAGTCAAAGGAATGGTGATAACAAATACGATCGGGTTTTGGGTTAATATTAGTGGGTGAATCAATAAAAAGGGTTGTTAGGATCAATGGGGTTTACTAAGGGTTAATTGTGAAGGTAGGCTTTTTAGTGGAGTGAATGGGTTAAAACCTAGGTGCCTTTATCATCTCAATATATCAAATAAAAAATGTGGTCTTGACATGTATAATCGAGGCAAGTTCTAGAATAACAATTCAGTGTTGACACACTAATAATCAATAAAGTGAGCATGGAAAAGATATATGCTCTAAAAGGCTTAAATCTCACAAAATTATGGGTATTTGACATCAATCCCTATAAATTTCAAACTTCAAGGTAATATTCAAATTCAGTTCGACAACCTAGAAAATTTTTTATTATTGAAAAAATAGAATTATCATGCTTGATTCTCTAGTATCTTAAAGTATAAATCATCAATGCACAATTAATTATGTCTTACTCAAAAACATATCAATAAGAATCATAAATCATCAGAAATTTCATCCTAATTAGTAATATGAGAAAATTACTTAAGAACTAGATATAATTCAGGGATTTGAGAATAATGCAAAAAGTTAGGCACTTTTACCCCCCACACTTCAGATGTACATTACCCTCAATATACAAAGATAGATAAATAATCATGTGATACTGAAATCAAAAGAGAAGGATAGAAGTGACATTTCCTGAATTTTTTTCTGGGATCACTATTCTTGGCCTGATTTGGAGGAGGAGGTGGTGGTGCATGGTGAATGCCAATAGTCACTGTGCTAGATGAAGAAATTGGGAAACTCATGACGGATTAGCCAAGAATTATTAAGACACATTTAAAATAAACTAATTATGTATTTAAGGATAAGAAAAATAAAGAGAAGGAGACTAAGAAGGAAAATAAAAGTAAAAGAAAAAATTAATGGGCTGAAAAGTCCTTATTGTTGGATGGTTCACGAGGTGGGTGTGATTTCTAAGGCTGTGTTGAGCCGGTGGTAGTGGTTCCAATGTGATTCCCTAGCAGCCTGAAGAACCTAAAGCCAAGAAACTAGAATAAGATAAACTAAATTAAGCAGAAGAGAAGTAAAGATACGGAAATTGAAGTAAAAGAAAAAAGAAAAATAGAACCGAAAAGGTTTCGAAGACCCTTGGCGTGTTGGAAGGTTGAAGCAGACGGCATGAACTTATATAGATCGGTCTCCCATAGGGAGATTGTGTTTGAATCCTTCCACTTCTTTGACATCGTGATAGTAGAGCAGGGGCTTTAGCAGGGGCTTTGTTAGGAGAAGAATGGTGGGGATGAAGGGTAATGAGGGGAGGGGTGGGGGTTTAAATAGAGTTTTAAATTCTAACACCTCCCCATGCCCGTGGATTGTGGGCGTGTCGATTCACACGGTCGCCTCACACGGCCATGTTGAAAGGTGTGTTGTTTTCCCACACCTATTTTTTAGACTGCCATGCCCATTTTTGAGAAATCAGTGTACCATGGTTGCATCGCACGGCCGTGGTGTTCTATTGATGCCCATGGGTGGTGGTTGGAGTCCGTGACTCAAGATTTGATTCCCTCTGACTTGTACCTCTTTTGCGATTGTCAGTATAGAGATTCTGTACTTCTACATGGCCATGGCCACAGCCGTGTGCAAGGCCGTGTGACTTGGGAATCTGCGCTTTTGGTTAGTTTACAACTGGGTATTCAGAAAGAAGAAAAGAAAAGAAAAGAAAAGAACATAAAAAATGCAAAGTACTTAAGGTTAGTATTTGGGTTGCCTCCCGAGAAGCGCTTCTTTAAAGTCTTAAGCTGGACTTTCCCTTTGTTTGTATAATCATGATGGTTTGAAGGTTTGAACATCTTCTCTCATGCTTTCGGTTTTATTTTCATGATAAAGTTTAAGTCGAGAAGCGTTTACCTTAAAAATGCCTAATGTTGGATTGCTTACCTCGACTATTCCGTATGGGATGATATTGCGTACCTCAAGAGGGATTCCTTCGATTGTATTTAGGTTTGATGGGATGATTCGAGGATCTGCTTTGTTCGTCCATAACTTATCTCCTATTTTGAAGTGATTTGATGTTCCTACGAGCTCTTCTGGGGGCTCTTTCGGTTTTACTTCGTGTGGTTTCGATTCTTCTTTAAAGTGTGTTTTCCACTCGTCCAGTTCATCGACCTTAAGGCTTCATCCCTTATATAGTTTTTCTTTATTTGTATGAGGTCTATGATCTGGCTCAGGTCTGCGGATTTGTGGTGGATCCTATGGTGAAAGGTGAACAAATTGGTCATCTACGGATTTTACTTTATCACCTTCATCAAATGATGTCTTGGTCGAGTCAAGAGCTTATAGACTGATCGATTTGTCACTTACACGAAGAATGAATTCTCCTGTGCCAACATCAATTTTAGTCCTGGCAGTTGCTAAAAAGGGTCATCCTAAAATTAAAGGAATCAAATTATCCTCATCCATGTCTAAGACAAAAAAAAATCTACTGGGAAAACGAATTTATCAATTTTTACAAAAACATCTTCGATAATACCCCTAAGAATTCTAACAGTTTTATCAGCTAATTGTATACTCATCCTAGTTTGTTTGGGTTTCCCTAGACCTAGTTGTTTAAACATTTTATAAGGCATGACATTTATACTTGCCCCTAAATCAGCTAAGGCATTATCAACAGTTAGACTACCAATTAAACATGGAATTGTAAAACTCCCTGGATCTTTTAACTTCCGCGGTAGTCTATTTTGTAGGATTGCTGAGCACATTACATTTAGCTCCACATGCGACTCCTCGTCTAACTTACGCTTGTTCGTCAAGAGTTGTTTTAAAAATTTCCTCGAGTCTAGCATCTGTGAAATAGATTCAAGAAGCGGTAAGTTAATATGTAATTTCTTTAAAAGTTTAAGAAACTTACTAAACTGTTCCTCTGTATTGTCTCTCTTCAATGCTTCGGGATAAGGTATGCGAAGTTGGTACTCTTTGATTACGGGTTTTGGCCTTTCTTGCGTTACCTCAATTTTACCTTCTTCTACCTTACTTTCTTGTATTGAATTAGGTTCATCTAACCCTACATTTTCTTGAGCTGTTATGGCTTGAATTTGCTCCTTTGGATTAATCCTAGTGTTGCTTGGTAGACGCCCTTGCTGTCATTCAGACATTAACTTTGCAAGTCGTCCAACTGACTTTGTAACTACCCTGACTGATTTGGTAAGTTCCCCAACTTGGTTCTTGATCCCTTCCATCGATGTTTGCTAATTTTTAAGTGTTGCCTCAGTGTCTTGGAACGATTTTCTGTGGCTACCATGAATTTTGTCAACATCTCTTCGAGGTTCGACTTCTTTTCTTGTGGATATGGATGATTTTGGAAATTTTGAGGAGGTTGTTGTCTTTGATTTCCTTGATTTCCTTGACCTCCCCATGAAAAATTTGGGTGGTTCCTCCAACTTGGGTTATAGGTATTACTATAAGGGTTATTATTAGATCTGAAATTATTACCTACATAGTTCATCTGTTCGCTTTCTGTGCCCGGTTGGTAGGGTGGGTACTCAGGATTCGCCACAGTTCCACTTGCGTCACACTGCATTATTGGATGTACATATGAAGAACACAAACTATGAATGTAATAGACCGAATTTGACCCAAATCGAACGGTGGTTTCGGGACCACAAATTTGAGTCTGAGAAAATTTTTAATATTATATTTTGTGTATATTATATGTGAATTAATGTGTGTGAAAGTTTCGTACAAAAATTTAATCGTTTGTGTGTTCAATTTAACAAAAAGGACTTAATCGCGTAAGGTGAAAAAGTAGCAAACTAGAGTGACAAGTGCCTAATTGATTATGGCTTGTTAGTATGAAGTATTAAAAGGACAAATATCCCATATTAAGATTAAGTGGACGGTACATGACAAGTTTGTCCATAATATTATGTTATAATTTAAACTTTATTAATGGTTAAAATAGTAAATGATTTAAAATCATAATATATGTTAAATAAAACAAAAGAAAAGTTCATTATCATTTTGCATGTTCTTGGCCGAATATTAGAGAAGGAAGAAAGGTTTTATTTCTTTGAAAGTTCGACACCTATAAGCTTGATTTCAAGATCAAGAACAAAGGAAATCAGATTTGAATCGGGGAAAGACAAAGGTTGCAGAATAGCCGGTTTAAGTCGCTCTGTTGTTAATCGAGGTAAGTCCTTAAGCTAAAGTATGTTAAAGAATTATTTATGAATAGGTTCAATGAAATTATTTGATAAATTTGAGTATGAATATATGTGTTTGCCGAATGTAAAAGGCTTTAAAATGGATTAGATGTGTTTTTGTATATGTGATAAGAATTTGTACATTCGTTGTGATATGTGAATGTGAATTGTGTATATGTTTAGGTAGTGATGATAGTGTTAAGAAATGTAATTTGATGGGCTGGTTTATGAATTATTTCAGGCATTAAAGCCTAGCAGGCCTTGTGCCGGTGATTTGATTCGGGCTTATTGCCTAGCAGGCCTTGTGCCGGTGATTTGATTCGGGCTTATTGCCTAGCAGGCCTTGTGCCGGTGATTTGATTCGGGCTTATTGCCCAGCGTGCCTTGTGCTTGATTTGGCTCGGGCTTATTGCCTAAAGGTGTCTTGTGCTGATGATTTGATTCGGGCTTATTGCCTAGTAGGCCTTGTGCCGGTGATCTATTTTGGGCTTTGAGCCTAGCAGGCTTCGTGCCGGTGAGTTATTTCGAACTTCTAGTCTAGCAGGCTTAATGCCAGTGATAAGCTATAAACTGAGAGCTCATATAATAAACGCGGTGCGACATATTATTTAATGCTATGTACCATTAGCCTAGGTAAGTGTTATCCTACTAGCTTATTATGGATTGAAGTGTATTATCTATCGAGTTTATAAAGGATGAACATGAACCCTTTATATATATATAGCTATGTATGAATTGAGCCTAATGTCTACATGTTGTTTTAATGATTCGGCTATAAGTAAATTCGTTATTGAGAAATGAATTTGGATGTGATTTTCGTATGCGTATAAAAAAAGATTATGTGATTAATATGTATGAGATGTTTATTTGATTTGGAGTATAGGAATATTTATGATAACTATAAAATGAATGATGTATATGTTCATGGAAGATAAGTGAAATCCTTAAGTTAAGGTTATGGGTAGTATTCACCATGTCATTCTCAGAATTATAATGTTTATATTCATTTTCTATGAATTGTTTAATTAAAGGTTAAACGCTCGAATATCAATTTGTATTTGCTTGAGACTTACTAAGCAAGTGAGCGTGTTCATTGTTCGCTTTATAGATTTTGGTCAAGCTACGGGCTCAAGAATCATTGAAGACGCCAACCACACTATCATCCCTTTTCGGTACTTTTGAGCTCGTTATTTTGGAATCAAAGGCATGTATAGGCTAGCTAAATGTTGGAATGATGTTATGTTTATATGTGTTTATAAAATAGCCATGCGAAAATGGCTTAAACTTATATTATAAGCTTGGCTTTATTTGTTCTTGACTATGTGGTTTAAGTGTTTGGTTTTAACGGTTTGGTCATGGTTGTTTCATTATTTTAATCTTATGCATTCTATATAATGACCTGTTTGTAAAACCAACATTTGTGTTAAATTAGTTAGATGGTTTGGCAATCAAGTTAATCTTTTTATAAGTCTAGATAGATATATGTTAGTTGAGCTTTATTCAGGAATTATATAAGTGTGACAATTTAAATTGTTTTGCTAGATAGGAATTATGTGAGTAATGCATGTATGTGTATTCGGCCAAATCTAGGTGAAAGTTATACATGTTATTATCTTGTTTAATGAATTATTTGTTTAGGGCCATAGTCGAATGTAGAAGATGTGTATAACTATGGTTTATAAATATTTTGCTTGTGAAGTCACTTATTTTATTTGAGTACATGATTACCAAACTTGATTTGTGCTAGGAAATCAACATGAAATGTTGTAAATGAGGTCTTGTATATTCGCCAAAATTTATAAGCATGTATGAGTTGTGTAATTAGTTGCATATTTCGGTTATGTGGAAATTAGGTTTATGCCTTATGAAATCAGATTGTTAAGTGATAATGTTGTAGTATACATTGTATAGTCTTTTAAATACATCAATGGTTATGTTGTATATGAATTGGATTAATGTATCGGTATATATTACATGTGAAATTTGTTGTTTGTTATTATTAAATTATTTGAAAAAAATGCGTGATTAAGTTTCAATCGAGTGAGCTGAAGTTTTTAACTTTCATGGTAATACCCGTAACCCTAATTTGGCGACGAACACGGGTTAAGGGTGTTACATTTAATTGGTATCAGAGCTTACAGTTTAGTCAATTTTAGGACTACCGTAGCACGTATGAGTCTAGCTATACATGCCTTTATTGTATATTTGATAGTGTGGTGACTTCTGACATTTTGAACTGTGTTTTATATAGTAAATGGATCATGATCCCGATAGATCTGTAGCGAATGATGTAGAGAGTGTAACACCTGATCGTGCACGCGGATCAGTGCTGGTAGACTCTCGACCAGTTTCGAGTAGCCACGAGGGGGAGGCTAAACAAGCCTTCTACCAGATGATGAACGAGTGGTTTACCTAGTTTATTCAGAATAACCTGGCTGTACAACAACCTCCACCCCTGAATAATCCAACTCCGATACCTTTAGCACCCCCGATGATAGATCCAATGAGATCTAGTAGGCCTCCTGTTGATAAAATTGGGAAATATGGGGCCGAAGAATTCAAAGCTAATGACGATGATGATGCGGAACGAGGTGAGATGTCGCTTGATAATACTATTCCGGTGCTTGATGAGTTATTCTGTAATTTCGAGGAGTGCTGAAAGTGTGCTATATCCCTACTTCAGGACTCTGTCTATCACTGGTGGAAAACGCTAGAATCTGTAGTTCTGAAAGAAAAGGTGACTTGGGACTTCTTTCAAATTGAGTTTCGAAAGAAATATATCAGCTAACGATTCATCGATCATAAATGTAAAGAATTTCTCGAATTGAAACAAGGGCAAATGACTGTGACAGAGTATGAGCGAAAGTTTGTCAGACTCAGCAGGTATGCTAGAGAGTGTGTTTCTTTTGAAGTCATTATGTGCAAAAGATTTGAAGACAGTCTGAATGAAGACATAAAGTTACTTGTGGGCATTCTTGAGATCAATGAGTTTGTGGTACTAGTCGAGCGAGCTTGCAAAGCCGAAGAGCTATGAAAAGAGAAAAGAAAGGCTGAATTAGAAGCTAGAAACACTCGTAAAAGATCATTGAGTAAGACGTTCCATTCAGCACCTAAGAAGTTTAGAGATGATCTTAGCTGACATAAAGCTACCTCCTACTTATCTAGACGAGATTGACCCCTTGTGAGTTCTCGAGCCACCTCGATGGCTAGTGTTGGCAATATTCAGCAGGACCGGACTGAGTGCAAACATTGTGGGAAATGGCATTCTGGGAGTTGTAGATTCCGTGATCGGTCTTGTTTTAAATTTGAATCGTTAAACCATTTTATCTGGGAGTGTCCGATGTTAGCCGAGCAGAATACGACGCAGAACACTAAACAGAATAACAATATTGCATGAGGCATACCACCCAGACATTCAGGGAATGTAGGTGGCAGTCAGAGAGGAACGAAAGATACTGCAGTTCGATCAAAGGCTCGAGCACCGGTTAGAGCTTATGCTATACGTGCTAAAGAGGATGCTTCTTCCCGGATGTTATTCTTGGTACTTTCACACTTTATGATACTACTTGTGATTGCATTAATTGATCCCGGTTCTACTCATTCATATGTGTGTGAAACTTTGGTACCCAAAGACTCTGCTGTCGAGTCTCATCGAGTTTGTGATTCGTGTGTCCAACCCTTTGGGTAGATATGTACTTGTTGATAAAGTGTGTAAAGGTTGCCCATTGATGATTCGAGACTCTTGCTTTCCGACCGATTTAATGTTGTTACCTTTCGATGAGTTCGCCATAATTCTGGGAATGGATTGGTTAACCTTACATGATGCAGTTGTGAACTGCAAAAGAAATATTATTGATTTGAGATGTCGGAACAGTGAAATCATTCGGGTTGAATCTAATGATTTAAGAGGGTTGCCTACAGTAATATCCTCGATGTTAGCTCGAAAGTATGTGAGAAAGGGATATGAGAGAAAGGGATATGAAGCTTACTTAGCCTATGTGCTGGATAATAAAGTGTCTAAAAAGCAAATTGAGTCTGTACCAGTTGTATGTGAATACCCAGATGTGTTTCTTGAAGAATTACCGAGTTTACCACCAGTACGAGAAATTGAGTTTGGCATTGAACCAAGATTGGGGGATGACTCCGATCTCGATAGCTCAGATCGGATGGCACCTACTGAGTTGAAGGAGTTGAAAGCACAGCTTGCAAGAGTTGATAGATAGGGGCTTTGCATGACCGAGTTTCTCTCCTTGGAGTGCACCAGTTTTGTTTGTGAAAAAGAAAGATGGGACTATGCGAATGTGTATTGATTATCGACAGCTGAATAAGGTAACAATAAAGAATAAATACCCTTTGCCTCGGATTGATGATTTATTTGATCAGTTGAAAGGAGCTTTAGTGTTTTCGAAGATAGATTTGAGATCGAGTTACTATCAATTGCGAGTCAGATATTCTGATGTGCCCATGACTGCATTCAGAACGAGGTACGGACATTTTGAGTTCCTAATCATGCCTTTTGGACTTACTAATGCACCTGCGGTATTTATGGATCTAATGAATCAGGTTTTCAGATAGTTTTTGGATTAGTTTGTAGTAGTGTTTATTGATGATATACTGATCTACTCTAAAGATGAAACCGAACACGCTGAACACTTGAGATTAGTGTTACAGACTTTGTGAGATTAGCAGTTGTATGCAAAGTTCAGTAAGTGTGAGTTCTGGATGAAGGAAGTAAGCTTTTTGGGTCATGTTGTTTCAGCTTAAGGAATTCGGGTTGATCCGAATAAAATATCAGCTATACTCGATTGGAAGCCACCAAGGAATGTTTTCGAAATTCGAAGCTTTTTGGAACTTCCAGGATACTACAGATGATTTGTTAAAGGATTTTCCATGATAGCTACACCTTTGACAAAGCTACTTCAGAAAGATGTCAAGTTTGAATGGTCAGAAAAGTGTTAGAAAAGTTTTGATCAGTTGAAAGTCCTTTTAACCGAAGCTCCAGTATTAGCTCAACCTGAATCGGGTAAAGAATTTATTATTTTTAGTGATGCTTCATTGAATGGGTTGGGTTGCGTTTTGATGCAGGAAGGCAAAGTCATAGCCTACGCTTTAAGACAATTGAAGCCTCACGAAAGAATTAATCTAACTCATGATTTAGAGCTTGCAGCCATTGTTTTCACTTTAAAAATATGGCGTCATTACTTGTTCGGGGAAAAATGTCATGTTTACTCAGATCACAAAAGCCTGAGTACTTAATGACTCAGAAAGATTTGAACTTGAGACAACGTAGATGGTTAGAGCTGTTGAAAGACTATGAGCTAATGATTAACTACCATCCATGGAAAGCAAATGTTGTTGCAGATGCATTAAGTCAAAAATCATTATTTGCTCTTCATGCGTTGAACGCACATATGGTTATGTTAAGTGATGGTTCGATAATAGCCGAGCTAATAGCAAGACCGATGTTTATCCAACAAATTTGTGATGCACAAAGAATTACAGAGATTTGATTGCTAAACGAGCTCAGTGTGAAAGTGATGCAGAGTCAGAGTTTTATATTGATACAAATGATTGTTTGATCTTCAAAGGTCGAATATATGTTCCGAAGAGCCTGAATTTGATTCAGATGATTTTGAGTGAGGCTCATAATAGTCGACTTTCGATACATCCGGGTAGCACGAAAATATACAATGATTTGAAATAGTTCTATTGGTGGCCTGGCATGAAACGAGATATATTTGAATTTGTCTCGAAGTGTTTAGTTTGTCAGCAAGTAAAAGCAGAACATCAAGTGCCTTCTGGGTTGCTTCAACCTATCATGATACCGGAGTGGAAGTGGGATAGAATCACTATGGATTTTGTATCCGGTTTGCCTACGACATCGAGCAAGAAAGATGCAGTTTGGGTTATAGTAGATCGATTGACCAAATCAGCTCATTTTGTGCCTGTCCGTACGGATTATTCGCTCGATAAACTTGCTAAGTTGTATGTATCTCAGATTATGAGATTACATGGTGTGCCAAGTTCCATTGTGTCGGATAGAGACCCGAGATTCACATCGCGATTTTGGAAGAAATTACAGGATGCTTTGGGTACTAAGCTCCACTTTAGCACAGCCTTCCATCTGCAGACAGACGGTCAGTCTGAGCGAACCATTTAGATACTTGAGGACATGTTGAGATATTGCGTTCTTGAGTTTGAAGGTACGTGGGAGCGATGCTTACCTCTGATTGAATTTGCTTACAATAACAGCTTTTAATTGAGTATCAAAATGGCACCTTACGGAGCTCTATATGGCTGCAAGTGCCGTACACCGTTGTACTGGACAGAGCTTAGTGAAAATAAAATACACGGGTTGATCTGGTTAAAGAAACTGAACATAAAGTGGTTATAATCAAAGATAGTTTGAAAGCCACCTCGGATTGACAAAAGTCTTATGCTGATTTAAAACATAAAGATGTTGAATATCAAGTCGGAGATCGAGTGTTTTTGAAAGTTTCCCCGTGGAAGAAAGTACTCTGATTTGGACGGCCTTAGTCCGAGATTCATCGGACCGTATGAAATTATCGAATGAATTGAACTTGTTGCTTATAGATTGAATTTGCCCACAGAATTAGAAAAGATACATGACGTATTTCACGTTTCAATGCTACGTAAGTACAGATCAAATTTGTCACATGTAATCACTCCGTCAGAGATTGAAATCCGACCTGATATGACGTACGAGGAAGAACCAATTCGTATTCTAGCTCGGGAAATGAAAGAATTGAGAAACAAGAGAATTCCATTAGTGAAAGTTTTATGGAATCGGCACGAAGTTGAAGAGCCTACATGGGAGCCTGAAGATTCAATGAGGCAACAACATCCGACTTTGTTTAATGGTAAGATTTTCAGGGACAAAAATCCCTAAGGGGGGAGAGTTGTAACAGACCGAATTTGACCCAAATCAGAACGGTGATTTAGAGACCATGAATCCGAGTCTGAGAAAATTTTTAATATTATATTTTGTGTTTATTATATGTGAATTACTATGTGTTAAAGTTTCGTAGAAAAATTTAATCGTTTGTGTGTTCAATTTAACAAAAAGGACTTAATCGCGTAAGGTGAAAAAGTAGCAAACTAGAGTGAAAAGTGCCTAATTGATTATGGCTTGTTAGTATGGAGTATTAAAAGGAAAAATATCCCATTTTAAGATTAAGTGGACGGTACATGATAAGTTTTTCCATAATATTATGTTATAATTTAAACTTTATTAAAGGTTAAAATAGTAAATGATTTAAAATCATAATATATGTTAAATAAAACAAAAGAAAAGTCCATTATCATTTTGCATGTTCTTGGCCGAATATTAGAGAAGGAAGAAAGGTTTTATTTCTTTGAAAGTTTGACACCTATAAGCTTGATTTCAAGATCAAGAACAAAGGAAATCGGATTTGAATCGGGGAAAGACAAAGGTTCCAGAATAGCCGATTTAAGTCATCCGTTGTTAATCGAGGTAAGTCCTTAAGCTAAAGTATGTTAAAGAATTATTTATGTATAGGTTCAATGAAATTATTTGATAAATTTGAGTATGAATATATGTGTTAGCCGAATGTAAAGGCTTTAAAATGGATTAGATGTGTTTTTGTATATGTGATAAGAATTTGTACATTCGTTGTGATATGTGAATGTGAATTGTGTATATGTTTAGTTAGTGATGATAGTGTTAAGAAATGTAATTTGATGGACTAGTTTATGAATTATTTCGGGCATTAAAGCCTAGCAGGCCTTGTGCCGGTGATTTGATTCGGGCTTATTGCCTAGCAGGCCTTGTGCCAGTGATTTGATTCGGGCTTATTGCCTAGCAGGCCTTGTACCGGTGATCTATTTCAGGCTTTGAGCCTAGCAGGCTTCATACCGGTGAATTATTTCAGACTTCTAGTCTAGCAGGCTTAATGCCAATGATAAGCTATAAACTGAGAGCTCATATAATAAATAAGGTGCAACATATTATTTAATGCTATGTACCATTAGCCTAGGTAAGTGTTATCCTACTAGCTTATTATGGATTGAAGTGTATTATCTATCGAGTTTATAAAGGATGAACATGAACCCTTTATATATATATATAGCTATGTATGAATTGAGCCTAATGTCTACATGTTGTTTTAATGATTCGGCTATAAGTAAATTCGTTATTGAGAAATGAATTTGGATGTGATTTTATGTGTGTATAAAAAAAAGATTATGTGATTAATATGTATGAGATGTTTATTCGATTTGGAGTATAGGAATATTTATGATAACTATAAAATGAATGATGTATATGTTCATGGAAGATAAGTGAAATCCTTAAGTTAAGGTTATGGATAGTATTCGACCATGTCATTCTGTAATTATAATGTTTATATTCATTTTCTATGAATTGTTTAATTATAGGTTAAACGCTCGAATATCAATTTGTATTTGCTTGAGACTTACTAAGCAAGTGAGCATGTTCATTGTTCGTTTTATAGATTTTTGGTCAAGCTACGGGCTCGAAGGATCATTGAAGACGTCAACCACACTATCATCCCTTTTCGGTACTTTTGAGCTCGTTATTTTGGAATCAAAGGCATGTATAGGCTAGCTAAATGTTGGAATGATGTTATGTTTATATGTGTTTATAAAATAGCCATGCGAAAATGGCTTAAACTTATATTATAAGCTTGGCTTTATTTGTTCTTGACTATGTGGTTTAAATGTTTGGTTTTAACGGTTTGGTCATGGTTGTTTCATTATTTTAATCTTATGCATTCTATATAATGACATGTTTGTAAAACCAACATTTGTGTTAAATTAGTTAGATGGTTTGGCAATCAAGTTAATCTTTTATATAAGTCTAGATAGATATATGTTAGTTGAGCTTTATTCAGAATTATATAAGTGTGACAATTTAAACTTTTTTGCTAGATAGGAATTATGTGAGTAATGCATGTATGTGTATTCGCCAAACCTAGGTGAAAGTTATACATGTTATTATCTTGTTTAATGAATTATTTGTTTAGGGCCATAGTCGAATGTAGAAGATGTGTATAGCTATGGTTTATAAATATTTTGCTTGTGAAGTCACTTATTTTATTTGAGTACATGATTACCAAACTTGGTTTGTGGTAGGAAATCAACATGAAATGTTGTAAATGAGGTCTTGTATATTCGGCCAAAATTTATAAGCATGTATGAGTTGTGTAACTAGTTGCATATTTCGTTATGTGGAAATTAGGTTTATGCCTTATGAAATCAGATTGTTAAGTGATAATGTTGTAGTATACATTGTATAGTTTTTTAAATACATCAATGGTTATGTTGTATATGAATTGGATTAATGTATCGGTATATATTACATGTGAAATTTGTTGTTTGTTATTATTAAATTATTTGAAAAAAAATGCGTGATTAAGTTTCAATCGAGCGAGCTGAAGTTTTTAACTTTCATGGTAATACCTGTAACCCTAATTTGGCGACGAACACGAGTTAAGGGTGTTACATTTAATTGGTATCAGAGCTTACAGTTTAGTCGATTTTAGGACTAACGTAGCACGTATGAGTCTAGCTATACATGCCTTTATTGTATATTTGATAGTGTGGTGACTTCTGACATTTCGAACTGTGTTTTATATAGTAAATGGATCATGATCCCGATAGATCTGTAGCGGATGATGTAGAGAGTGTAACGCCTGATCGTGCACGCGGATCAGTGCTGGTAGACTCTCGACCGCCGGTAGCTACGAGGGGAGGCTAAACAAGCCTTCTACCAGATGATGAACGAGTGGTTTACCCAGTTTATTCAGAATAACCCGGCTGTACAACAACCTCCACCCCTGAATAATCCAACTCCGATACCTTTGGCACGCCCGATGATAGATCCAATGAGATCTAGTAGGCCTCCTGTTGATAAAATCGGAAATATAAATAAGAATTCAAAGCTAATGATGATGATGATGCGAACGAAATGAGATGTCGCTGATAATACTATTCGGTGCTTGATGAGTTATTCTGTAATTTCGAGGAGTGCTGAAAGTGTGCTATATCCCTACTTCGGGACTCTGTCTATTTGCTATGTACCATTAGCCTAGGTAAGTGTTATCCGAATGTAAAGGCTTTAAAATTGATTAGATGTGTTTTTGTATATGTGATAAGAATTTGTACATTCGTTGTGATATGTGAATGTGAATTGTGTATATGTTTAGTTAGTGATGATAGTGTTAAGAAATGTAAAGGCTTTAAAATGGATTAGATGTGTTTTTGTATATGTGATAAGAATTTGTACATTCGTTGTGATATGTGAATGTGAATTGTGTATATGTTTAGCTAGTGATGATAGTGTTAAGAAATGTAATTTGATGGACTGGTTTATGAATTATTTCTGCATTAAAGCCTAGCGTGCCTTGTGCCGTTGATTTAATTTGGGCTTATTGCCTTCAGCGGTGCCTTGTGCTTGATTTGATTCGGCTTATTGCCTAGCGTGCCTTGTGCCGTTGATATGATTCGCTTATTGCCTAGCGTGCCTTGTGCTTGGTGATCTATTTCGGCTTTGAGCCTAGCGTGCTTCATGCCGTTGAATTATTTCGCACTTCTAGTCTAGCGTGCTTAATGCCGGTGATAAGCTATAAACCGAGAGCTCATATAATAAAAGCGTGCGACATATTATTTAATGCTATGTACCATTAGCCTAGGTAAGTGTTATCCTACTAGCTTATTATGGATTGCATTGTGTTATCTATCGAGTTTATAAAGGATGAACATGAACCCTTTATATATATAGCTATGTATGAATTGAGCCTAATGTCTACATGTTGTTTTAATGATTCTACTATAAGTAAATTCGTTATTGAGAAATGAATTTGGATGTGATTTTATGTGCGATAAAAAAAAGATTATGTGATTAATATGTATGAGATGTTTATTCGATTTGGAGTATAGGAATATTTATGATAACTATAAAATGAATGATGTATATGTTCATGGAAGATAAGTGAAATCCTTAAGTTAAGGTTATGGGTAGTATTCACCATGTCATTCTCAGTAATTATAATGTTTATATTCATTTTCTAAGAATTGTTTAATTAAAGGTTAAACGTTCGAATATCAATTTGTATTTGCTTGAGACTTACTAAGCAAGTGAGCTTACTTAGTGTGTTCATTGTTCGTTTTATAGATTTTTGGTCAAGCTACGGGCTCAAAGGATCATTGAAGAAGTCAACCACACTATCATCCCTTTTTGATACTTTTGAGCTCGTTATTTTGGAGTCAAGGGCATGTATAGGCTAACTAAATGTTGGAATGATGTTATGTTTATATGTGTTTATAAAATAGCCATGCGAAAATGGCTTAAACTTATATTATAAGCTCGGCTTTATTTGTTCTTGACTATGTGGTTTAAGTGTTTGGTTTTAACGGTTTGGTCATGGTTGTTTCATTATTTTAATCTTATGCATTCTATATAATGGCATGTTTGTAAAACCAACGTTTGTGTTAAATTAGTTAGATGGTTTGGCAATCAAGTTAATCTTTATATGTATAAGTCTAGATAGATATATGTTAGTTGAGCTTTATCCAGGAATTATATAAGTGTGACAATTTAAATTGTTTTGCTAGATAGGAATTATGTGAGTAATGCATGTATGTGTATTCGGCCAAACCTAGGTGAAAGTTATACATGTTATTATCTTGTTTAATGAATTATTTGTTTAGGGCCATAGTCGAATGTAGAAGATGTGTATAACTATGGTTTATAAATATTTTGCTTGTGAAGTCACTTATTTTATTTGAGTACATGATTACCAAACTTGGTTTGTGCTAGGAAATCAACATGAAATGTTGTAAATGAGGTCTTGTATATTCGGCCAAAATTTATAAGCATGTATGAGTTGTGTAATTAGTTGCATATTTCTGTTATGTGGAAATTAGGTTTATGCCTTATGAAATCAGATTGTTAAGGATAATGTTGTAGTATACATTGTATAGTCTTTTAAATACATCAATGGTTATGTTGTATATGACTTGGATTAATGTATTGAGTATGTATTACATGTGAAATTTGTTGTTTGTTATTATTAAATTATTTGAAAAAAATGCGTGATTAAGTTTCAATCGAGCGAACTGAAGTTTTTAACTTACATGGTAATACCCGTAACCCTAATTCGGTGACGAACACGGGTTAAGGGTGTTATAATGAAGCTTTTTATTCATCGTCTCTACCTGTGTTGATAGCATGGTTACTGCATCGAGGTTGTAAACTCCGGTTGATTTTGTTGGTTTCGTCCTTGTAACCTGCCACTGATAGTTATTTAGTGACATCTATTCAATAAATTCGTAGGGGGCTTTAGGAGTTCTATTGTCCAGGGTTCCACCGATGGCTGAATCAATTAGCTGCCTCGTTGAGGGGTTTACACCGTTATAGAAAGTTTGAACTTAGAGTCACAAGGGTAAACCATGGTCTGGACACCTTCTGATAAACCGAAAAAGTAACATATTTTAATCCCATATTTAGTATGCTTTTGGATGATTTATCCCTGATTTATGTAAAAAGGTGTTCTTAATCCTTTCTTTTCATGTCTTATACTTAGAAAAACACCTAAGGATAAAAAAAACATAAAACGGGCTTAAAATGGACCAAATTGGGCCAACCCAAGAAATCGACACGGCCTGGACTTCAAGCCACACGACCGTGTCGTTCCATTTACATCACATGACCATGCCACGATTCACATGGCCGTGCCCCAATCGATAGAATCGAGACACGGCCTGAAGACGATTTACACGGGTGTGTACCATGGCCATGCCCCTACCGTAGGAAAGAGCAATTTCACTCGGATTTGGATGCTTGGAGGAAAAGAAACACATTCCTAAGTCTACTTAAACATCCTAGGAGGAATTCTACTTGAATTAGGAAACTTAGGAGCCAAGTAAAGCATCACAAAGCCTATATAAACATCCAAGGTAGAAACTAAAAAGGGGAGTTCGACAGAAGCCAAAATAGAGGGGGAGGTTTTAGGCAGAGTTTTCTGCCAGAGCTTTTATTCAGGGAATTACTCGAAGATAGCCAGTTGATCCATCTCAAGAAGCTGGAGTTCTACTCAAGATAGATGATCTCCTATTCAATTCCTTCAGGGAGTTTTAGGGATTTCTTATGTTTTGTTTTATCTTTTCTCTTGAGATGTTTTCTTATTTTATTATGAACTAAACCCTTCAGATACTTGAAGGGGATGAAACCTATGACGGATTTTGTTATTTGATTTTTAAATTATATGATAACTACTTAGTTTGTTCTTAATTATGTTGCTTAATTTAATCTGATGTGCTTAGGTGGAGGAGGAATACACCCTGCCTAAGAGTAGATCTAACATAATTAAGCGAAGTTGATCGAGCGCCTAGACATAGGGTTATGAGATTTTGCCGGATTAGGGTGAAACCTAATATGGGAGTCCATTGATCGATTTACTGCTTCCTTAGGGTGTTATTATAAGAGAACGAGAGTTCCACTAACTAACTTAAGGTTAGACGTTATTCACCTCGAGAGAGCGTTTAATATAGGCTAGGGTGTCTCACGGATCAAGCTAAGTAAAGAAGTCATATGAATTAAAAGTTAGATAACAAGAGAAGTCATAGGTGGATTCTTCCTAAAGGCATCGTCGTAATCAACTGAGTTTTTCCCCAGTCTTTTCCCAAAGTTTCATTCTTTTGTCTTTGAATTTAGTTTAAGCATTTCATTAGTTTTTAGATTAATAAGCCAATCATTCCATATTTTAGGCTAAATAATAGAAAGAAAGTGAGTAGTAGTACTTTTAGGTTCCCTTGGGTTCGATAAGATACTCTTGCCTAAACTATACTACTGTTCGATAGGTGCACTTGCCTCTATCATTGTCATAGTTAGTCTACAGTTTCGATCATTCTTTTTATAAATATTAAAACTCGACTGTTTGACACGATCACCGTCTCAAGAGATCCTTGTATCTCTCCCATGCGTCATATAATGTCTCTAAATCCATCTGCACAAAAGAAGAGATATCATTCCATAATTTGGCCGTTTTGGCCGGTAGGAAATATTTTAATAAAACTTTTTCGGTCATTTGGTCCCATGTGGTGATTGACCCTCGTGGTAACGAGTTTAACCCCTGCTTGGCTTTATTCCTTAATGAAAAGGGAAATAACTGAAGATGTATGGCATCATCAAAAACACCATTTATTTTGAAGGTATCACAGAACTCTAAAAAATTAGCTGTATGAGTATTTGGGTCTTCGTCCTACAAACCATCAAATTGAACAAATTTTTGAATCATTTGTATAGTGTTAGGCTTTAATTCAAAGTTATTAGCAGCTATAGCGGGCCTAACAATACTCGATTCTGCTCCTGTTAAATGAGGTTTAGCATAATCATACATAGTACACGGAGCATTGTTTTTTGCCACATCTTGTGGTGGTGGATTATTCTCGTTCATCCCTTCAGTAGGATCGGATCTTCCTTCTCGCTCTTCTTCTATGTAATTTAGAGCTCGCCTAATTTCTTTACGATTCCTTTGAGCGATAGCTTCAATATTACTGTCATATACTAGTGGTCCTTTCGGGTTCCTTCTAGTTATAAACTAAAGTTACCTGCTAGGAAAAGAAAGAAAGAAAATTTAGCAAAGTAAAAATTAAAATAAAAGTAAAAGTAAATTGCAAAAAATAAATTAAAAAAATGCCTAAAGTAATAAAAATAGAGCTTTATTAATATTTTAGTTCCCCGGCAACAGCTCCAAAACCTTGAGCATTGTTTTGTCGAGTTTTAAAATTTATAAAGAGAATGATCGAACCTGAAAACTAACTCTGACAATGACTTAAGGCAAGTGCACCTATCAAACATTAGTATAGCTTAGGCAAGACAGGATTATCGAACCCAAAGGAACTAAAAGTACTAATACTAACCTTCTTTCTATTATTTAGCCTAAAATAAGTGAAGTTGTTATTTAATCTAAAACTAACTAACTAATAAGCCAAAGACGCAAAGATAAAAAGAATGAATTGAGGAAATACTGTTGGGAAAACTCGGTTGATTAAGACGACACCCTTAGGAAGAATTGATAAACCGTAAAAGTAACATATTTTAGACCTACATTTAGTATGCTTTTGGATGATTTAGCCTTCGATTTATGTAAAAAGGTGCTTTTAATCCTTTCTTTTAATGATTATACCTAGGAAAGCACCCGAGGATGAAAAGAACGAGAAACGGGCTTAAAACGGGCCAATTTGGGCCAAAGAGGAAATTGACACGGCCTGGATTTCCAGCCACACGGCCGTGCCCCGTTAATTTACTTCACATGGCCTGAACCACGATTCACACAGTCGTGCCTAAATCAACAGAATCGAAACACGACCTGAAGTCGATTTACACGGGCGTGTGCCATGGCCGTGCCTCTGTCGTGAAAAAGAGGAATTTCACTCGGATTTGGATACTTTGAGGCAAAGAAACACATTCCAAAGCCTATTCAAACACCGAGTAGGAAGTATACTTGAATTAGGACACTTAGAGGCCAAGTAAAGCATTCTAAAAGTCTATATAAACACCCTAAGTGTATCCTAAAAGGTAGTGATTAGCAAGGCCAAGGAGTCGAGCCAGAAGGTTAGATTTGTGGGAATTACTCGAAGATAGCCAGTTGATCCATCTCAAAAAGCCAAAATTCTACTCAAGACGGCGGATTTCTCCTTCAATTCCTTCATGAGGTTTTAGGGATTTCATATATTTTGTTTTATCCTTTTCTCTTGAGATGTTTTCTTTATTCATTATGAACTAAACCCTTCAGATACCTGAAGGGGATGAAACATAGATGAATCTTGTTATTGTTTTCTGAATTATATGATAAATACTTAGTTTGTTCTTAATTATGCGTGCTTAATCCAAATCTGATATGCTTAGGTGGAGGAGGAATAGACCCTGCTTAAGAGTAGATCTAGCATAATTAAGCGAGGTTGATCGCATGCCTAGAGATAGGGTGACGAGATTTTTTTGGATTAAGGTGAAACTTAATATGGGAGTCCACAGATCGATTTACTGCTATTCTAGAGGGTTATTATTTGAGGAAGAGATTTCCATTAATTAACCTAGGGTTAGATGTTATTTGCCTCGAGAGAAGGTTTAATATACGTTAGGGAGTCTTACGGATCAAACTAAGTGAATAAATCGTATGGTTCAGTGTTAAATAACAAGTGAAGTCTATGTGGATTCTTCATGAGGGTATCGTCTTGATCAATTGAGTTCTATTCAAGTTATTTCCCAATTCGTTCTTTTTGTCTTTGCATCTTTAGTTTAGTAGTCGTTATTTTGGATTAAAGCACCTTCACTTATTTTAGGCTAAATAATAAAAAGAAAGTTAGTATTAGTACTTTTAGTTCCTTTGGGTTCGACAATCCGATCTTGCCTAAACTATACTACTGTTCGATAGGTACACTTGCCTTTAATCATTGTCAGAGTTAGTTTCCAGGTTTGATCATTCTCTTTATAAATTTTAAAACTCGGCAAAACAATGATCAAGTTTTTGGCGCCGTTGCCGGGGAACTAAAATATTAAGAAAGTTCTATTTTTATTACTTTAGCCATTATTTTTATTTTTAATTTTCACAATTTATTTTATTATTTATTTTTATTTTTAAACTTTGCTAAAAATTAACTTTGCTAA
This sequence comes from Gossypium rotundifolium, assembly GCA_025506655.1. NCBI lineage: Eukaryota > Viridiplantae > Streptophyta > Magnoliopsida > Malvales > Malvaceae > Gossypium > Gossypium rotundifolium. Next base: position 18,436,387 of record CP106733.1, on the reverse strand, counting down.
AAATTTCTTTCTTTTCCTAGCAAGTACCCCTAGTTTATGACTAGAAGGAACCCGACAGACCACTAGTATACGATAGTGAAATTGAAGCTACCGCTCATAGAAATCGCAGAGAAATCAGGGGAGTCGTGAAGACAAAGAAGGCAGATCCAATCCAACTGAAGGGATGGACGAGAGTAACCCACAACCACATGATGTGGGCGAAAACAATGCTCCACGTACTATGTTTGATTATGTTAAACTGCATTTAACAGGAGCAGAATCGAGTATTGTTAAGCCTGCTAAACTGCTAATAATTTTGAATTAAAGCCAAACACAATACAAATGATTCAACAATTTGTTCAATATGATGGTTTGCAGGACGAAAACCCGAACACTCATATAGCTAATTTTTTAGAGTTCTGTGATACTTTTAAAATAAATGGCATTTCTGGTGATGCCATTCATCTTCAGTTATTTCCCTTTTCATTAAGGAATAAAGCGAAACAGTGGTTATACTCGTTACCACAAGGGTCAATCACTACATGGGACCAAATGATCGAAAAGTTTTTATTAAAATATTTTGCACTGGCCAAAACGGCTAAATTACGGAATGATATCTCTTCTATTGTGCAAATAGATTTAGAAACATTATACAACGCATGGGAGAGATACAAGGATCTCTTAAAAAGGTGTCCACACCATGGTCTACCCTTGTGGCTACAAGTCCAAACTTTCTATAATAGTGTAAACCCCTCAACAAGGCAACTAATCGATTCAGCCGCCGATGGAACCCTGAACAACAGAACTCCTGAAGTAGCCTACGAGTTTATTGAAAAGATGTCACTAATAACTATCAGTGGCAAGTTACAAAGACAAAATCGACAAAATTAGTCGGAGTTTACAACCTCAATGCAGTGACCATGCTATCAACACATGTAGAGATTATAAATAAAAAGCTTGATAGTTTGTGTTCTTAGCAGGTACGTCCAGTCATGCAGTGCAACGCAAGTGGAACTGTGGTGAATCTTGAGTACCCACCCTACCAACCGGACGTAGAGAGCGAATAGATGAACTATATAGGTAATAATTTCAGATCCAATAATAATCCTTATAGTAATAACTACAATCCAGGTTAGAGGAACCACCCAAATTTTTCATGGGGAGGCCAAGGAAACCAAGGAAATCAAAGACAACAACCTCCTCAAAATCTCCAAATTCAGCCACATCTGCAAGAGAAGAAGCCAAACCTCGAAGAGATGATTACAAAATTCATGGCAAACACAGAAAATCATTTACAAGAAACTGAGAAAACAATTAAAAGCAACGAGAACCGAGTTTGGGAACTTACTAAGTCAGTCAAGGAAGTCACTAATGCAGTCGAACAACTCACAAAGCTAATGTTAGAACGACCGCAAGGATGTCTACCAAGTAACACCGAGATTAACACAAAGGAGCAAATTTGTAACATCCCTAAATCGGGGCCTTTGCATTTCGTGTGGTTGCATGTGTATTGTATGGTAGGTATGTTAGTTTCGACTATTTTAGGGTCTAGGCTTGAGCCAGGGATAAGCCAGGGTCATAGCAAGAAGTTGTGTTTTGGGCTTCTAGAGGAAGGGAGCTGTTTGAGCTGGGTGTTAAAAGTAAATGATGGAAAGTTAAGACACAGGAAGGGCCTTGGAAAGGTGGCAAGGAGGCGCCACTTAAGGATTGGAGAGCTGACACCTCAAGGGGAGAAAGGGAGCCTAGGTTCGAGCAGGAGAATTCCCTTTTCGCTTGTTATTTTGATGCCAAGGCTAGGGGGAAGTTATGTTCAGGTGGGACTCTGATGGATGAGAAGTGGAAGGAGTCAATGCATTCGAATTTTGTGGTAAAGAGAAATTTGTGGAGTTGACTCATTCAAATGGATTTGAATGGGTGACCAGGAGGAATTCATGGAGATGGGTATGGGAGTTTAGAGTTGGCCGAATTTGGGATTCTAGAAGGGGATTATGTGCCGAAAGTGGGAGTGGAGTAGATTGAGTGTGCATTTTTGGGGGGTTTTTCTCTTTTTTGTTCCCCTTGCCGAAAGTGGTAGTCAAAACTCATTCTTTTCTTTTCTTTTCTTTTCTTTTCATATAACCACATGTCGAATTCTCTACCACTCTTCTTTCATTTTTCCATTCTCATTTGGTTGCTTCAAAAAGAAAAAGAGAACCAAATCTCATTCTTCTCCTCTTTGTTTTTCTCTTATCCACCTTCTAAAAGCCGAAACACACCTTCACCATAGCCGAAACTCTCATTAGCTCAGCTCTCTTTTTCTCAGTTTACTTCAATTTCAAAAATCGAATAACCCTCCTATACCTTGGCCGAATCTCTCATTCACCATTTCTTTTCTCTATTTTGTCCATACCCTTTTTCTTATTTTTTTTCTTTTTCTAGTGCGTTATTCCTCTAGTTCTAGCACTAGGCCAAATCTGTCAGAGCCTGTAGAGGGGGTGTCGTCGTTCATCTCCTATCAATCTTCTCAATCGGGTGAGTAGTGGTGGTAAGGGTTCGTTATTCTTTAAAATATTTCCCCTTTCTTTCTTTGGTTGTGGGAACCAAAAGCTAACCTTGGTTTTGGGATGTGGCCGAATCTAATATTGATTATGTAGGGATTTCGACAGCCTTCAAATACAAGTGAGAACCTTCGAGATTTGGGTCGACTTTGGTAAGGTTATTCAATTAACATGATTATTTAGTCTCGTTTAAATTTGGTTTAATGTTTTAACCCGGGACTTCTGATTAAGTCATTATTCAATGGATGCGAGTACCAGTCAAGGAGAGAAAGGGGTTGGACACGTAGTCCCGACTCCTAAATTCAAGAAGCGGTTAGTTTTAGCAATTTGGGATTGGCTCATCGGGGTGTGGGCCAGCGTCGGAGCAAGATCATAGGCAAATAGCGGTAGTGTCGGTTAGTGATAGCGTCGACATAGAGAGCGTGGTGTTACGGGTTATCATGTGTGTAGTTAGCACACTGTTTCTTTACTTTCCTTATTATAAATTAATAAAATACATGTGATATGTGTGGTGGCTGATTTAGTGGCTGTGGTGGTATTGTTACCCATGAAGGGGTAATTCGGTAACCAGGTTAGTGCATTTCTTATATGAAAATATGGTTGGATATATGTGGATCTATGGTAGCACGTAAAAATATGTATATCTGGACATGTTCATATGTTTTATGCCATTTCATCATGTTATGTTGCATGCACATGGGGTTCGGGATATATATTGCTAAAGGGGAATTGTGTACATTTATGTACATGGATTAATGATGGCCTCGCGCCTCATTGTGGTTTCATGTTGGCCTCGAGCCACATCGTGGATTGATGATGACCTAGAGTCTCATCGTGGATATTGTGATTTCAATCACGTGGATAAGTGGCTGGACCACTAAGTGGACTTTGAGTAGCATGACTGCCAAAGAGGTGTGTAGCAGACGGAGGGTCGATTTAGTAATCCCTTAGTGTGTGGTGGTTGGATATACGGGTGGTGTGTAGCGGTTGGATGTTAGGTTGGGTTGGGTTCCCATTATGCATGAGAATATGTGGTATGTGGACTTGATGTGGTTTTGGGGCTAAGCCCAATTGTGGAAATATGTGGATTAATTGCACACTGAGTCAAAATGACTCACCTTGTTTTCAAACAATGCAGGTAATACATAATACTTTGGACCAGGCTGGAGTGGATACAAGGTGGCCATGCAGAAGCTGTTTTTATTCTTAAAGTACATTATAAACTTTTATTGCTTTTTGGGGTATTTTTATTGTAATAAGGTCGTTTTAAATACTTTGGATTTATTTTAAATTTTAAGTTGAATTTTCTATCAAATGATTAATTTATAAAGAAACTCTAAAAATATTGCAACACTCGAATTAAAATGGGGTTTTCAAAATATAGATTACTTATAAACCTTTCGGGTTCTCAACATTTTTTGCATAAATGAATAATGATTTGAACTTGTGCAACTCAGAAGTTTTGTTTTAAAATAAATTGCTAAGTTTGCAGGAGAAACCCTCGTTTCCGTTTTAGAGGTTAAGACCCATTTTTCACTTATGAAACCAAACCATTTTCAACCTTTTTTCCCTATAACATTCCGAATTCGACCGTGGTGTTTTGGGCCGGGTTTGGGGTGTTACAAAATTCAAGCCATCTCAGCTCATGACAATAAGGGGTTAGATGAACCCAATCCAATACAAGAATACAAGGTAGATGAAGGTAAGGTAGAGGTAACACAATAAAAGCCAAAACCGGTAATCAAGGAGTACCAACCTCGCATACCTTATCCCGAAGCGATGAAAAGAGATGATTCAGAGGAATAGTTCAGTAAGTTTCTTAAAATCTTAAAGAAATTACATATTAACTTACCTCTTCTCGAAGCTCTTTTTCAGATGCCAGACTCAAGGAAATTTTTAAAACAGCTCTTGACTAATAAATGCAAATTAGATGAAGAGCACCACGTGGAATTGAACGCAGCATGCTCAGCAATGTTACAGAATAGACTACCACAAAAGCTAAAAGATCTAGGGAGTTTTACAATTCCATGTTTAATTGGTAGTTTAGCTATTGATAATGCGTTAGCTGATTTAGGGACAAGCATAAACGTCATGCCTTATACATTATTTAAACGACTAGGTCTAGGGAAGCCCAAACAAACTAGGATGAGTATACAATTAGCTGATAAAACTGTTAGAATTCCTAGGGTATTATCGAAGATGTTCTTGTCAAAATCGATAAATTTTTTTCCCAGTAGATTTTGTTGTCTTAGATATGGATGAGGATAATACAATCCCCTTAATTTTAGGAAGACCTTTCCTATCAACTGCCAAGACTAAAATTGATGTTGCCACAGGAGAACTCATACTTTGTGTAGGTGATGAATCAATCAGTCTTCAAGCTCTTGACTCGGCCAGGACAACAATCGATGAAGGTAAGAAATACGATCTAGCTGATAATCAATTTGTACAAACTTCATCGCAGGGAACACCACATGAAGAAAAACCTGAGCCAAATCATAGAACCCAATCCGACAAAGAGAAGGATCAAAACTTTAAGGTCGACAGACTAGAAGAGCAGAAGACACACGTCAAAGAAGAACCACACGAAGTAAAACCACATGAACAACCAAAAGAACTCGTAGGAACATCCAATCACTTCAAAATAGGAGACCAGGTACTGTTAGATAATGCAGATCTGCACAACATTACAACAGACCTGAAGCCAAAGGGAGAAATCCTTCTTAAGGTACACAATATCTTCCCATACGGAACAGTCGAGGTAAGCAACCCAACATTCGACACCTCTAAGGTAAACGCTTCTAGACTTGAACTTTGTCAAGAAAATAGAACTATAAGCATGAGGGAAGATGTTCAAACCTTTAAACCTTCCTGATTTTTTTCAATGTCGAGGAAAGTCTAGCTTAAGACTATAAACGAGCGCTTTTCAAGAGGTAACCTGAGCACTAACAGTATTCACTTTTGCAATTTCTTTTCTTTCTTTCTTTCTTTTCCGGAAATCCAGTTTTAAACTAATAAAAAGTGTAGATTTCAAAGCCACACGGCCTTACACACGGCCGGCCGTGGCCGTGGCCGTGTGTGTAACACCCCAAACCAGACCCAAACACCACGAGCGGATCTGGCATGTCACTTGGAAAGAATTTAAAAAAACTTCGTGAACTTTAGAAAATTTTTAAGTCATTTTTTTTCTTTTTAAAACTCCAAGTTAGTAGTTCGTTTGGAAACTCATTATTCATTTAAGGAAAAATTTTAATTAGCTCAATCCTTGTGTTTAGGTGACATTTGAAAACACATGTTGTTACATCGAATTAAACTAGAAGTTAGTCATAAAAACCTGTTTATAAAATTGTTAATTAAGTTATGAGAAAAACTTTTATTTGTATTCTATAAAAACACCCTATCCATTATTTTGTATTCAAAATGTCTAAAGTTTATTTCGAAATTAAACCAACTTAATAGTGGCCTTATTACATAACCAAAATCCCGAAAATTTAAGAAAAGTAAAGTTCTAATTAATAAAACTGTGCATGGCCACCCCGTAGTCCTCTCCGGCCCAAATCCACTGCACTAAGTATCACCTGCAAGAAGTTAAGCAAAAGAGTGAGTCAAAAGACTCAATGTGCAATCGCCAATCACCATCACTGGGCCCGTGCCCATTCATTTACCATCTGGGCCTTAGCCCCTTTTTGCATAATCACATTGGGTGAAGCCCACTCGAAATCAGATTGGGCCTTAGCCCTATAGCACAGCATAGCAGATACCATATGCAAAATGATGCAAAACCCAACCCAGCCTAAATTTCCATCTACTACACACCACCCGTTCTTGCCAATCACACCAGTGGGTATTTCTACAATCGACCCTCACCGCTACACCCCATCGATGGCAGTCATGCTGCAGTCATGCTGCGGTCAACTGCTTATCGCCAAAATATGTGGCATAGCCACTGGTATTATGTGACAACGTCACCGAAATATGTGGCTCAGCCACTGAAATAATGTAACAACGTCACCGGAGTATGTGGCATAACCACCGAAAACACTGCCCCTTTCATCATTATCATATCCCCATGTCCATGCAACATACGATCATAGTGGTATGAATGCAACATATAATGCAACATATAACAACATACTAAAAATATTCAAAACATATGCATATTCATGCCAACGTCAATACTTATCAAGCATAATCAGAGAATAACTCACCTGGTGTTACGATTTTTACCCTCTATGGGTAACACAATAGTTGCTACTGCGTTTTCAACTTTCCAAACAAGATATATACATTAACATACAAAAGAAGGTGTGGGAATTACACATCTATAAACACAAAGAACTAAACTTTCAATCTCGTTGACGCCCTCACTCGCAGGGATCACAGTGATCTGCCTATCCCTATCCGAAGCTGGCCCATAACTCGGTGGAAAATCTCAGATGGTTGACATTGCACGCCGTTTAAACTTAGGGGTAGGGATTACGAGTCTACCCCTCTCATTCGATTGGCTGCCACTCATATCCATGAAAGAACCTTGATCAATAAACTACTATACGAAAGCAACGATTGTTCAAGAACAACGTTGGGTTAAGGCAACAAACAACGAAGAGAAAGGCCACTCGAATAAGACTAGAGAGGAATCCCTTACCTTTGTTACTAACGTGAATCCACACGACTGCTTGAACAGGGACCCTCAACAACCAAGAGCTCTTAGCACATCTCTATCTAATATTTGGCCACTAGCAAAGAGAGATGAAAGAACATATGTTACCACAAGATGTAGTACTTTGACAACGAAAGAGAACCTTCTCAGTTTATGGAAGAAAGAGTGTTCGGCTGCCAACAGAGAGTAGAGGAGATGAAAAGAAATTGAAAGAAATTATCTTACCTTGAATCAAGAGAAGCTGGATGATGCCCAAGGATTCGGCACAGGCCACCAACAGCCAAGAAGATTCAACTCAAGGATGATATCTCAAAGAGAAGAAAAAGAGAATGAACAGTAAGAGATTCGGCTCACAAAAGATACATGATACGGGTTCCTTTGTCACATGGAAGTTTCAGCTCAAGAGTAGAATAGGAGAGAATGATGAAAAGGAAAGAAGAAATAGAAGGGGAAAGATTCAGCTTGAAGAAGCAAAAAGAAGAAATATGATGCAAGTAGATGTTTCGGCTTTTAGTTGAAAGAAGAATGAATGGAAAAGTGAGAGTCCCTAAAAGATGATTTCGATTTTGGTAAATAAGAGAAGAAAACAAATGCTCACCAATGCAAAAGAGAATAAAATGGTTTCTAAGCTTGATTTGCTAACACTCCCCTCACAATGACCTTTGGAAAAATCGACACACACACACATATGCACCTAAAGACCGAGAGTGCACAAAAGAGGTGGAAGAAATCCTAGACTTAAAGAACTTTCGGCACACTCACCTCACCCGGCCCCAAAACGAAACCCACTTCAACCAAACCATATTCAGTCAACAACCCCCAACAAGCCACCAAATCCCTTGATCATCTCCTACATTCACTCTCCTCCTATCATTAGAATTAGTTTGAATAATTCAAACTCCACCTTTCTCTCATGGCCACATATTTAAAATATTTGACTTACTCAACTCCCACTCTTCAAAGTCCAAGTCAAACCACCTCCTCTTCATCCTAACTCCAAAATAAACTCTAAAAAGGCAACCTATGAGACTCGAACCTTCTCCCACCTCCTCCAATCTCCCCTTGAGGCGTCATCCCCCTTGCTTCCTAGGCGTCACCTTGCCACTTTACCACACTCCATCTTGTGTTACCAACCACACACAATTACACATAAGACCTACTCCCTCAAGCTTTCCTCTAAAGCCCCCTAAAACAAAATTTAACCATGGCCCCAGCTCGACCCCGAGCCTTCCTAAGACCTCCAAACACATCCAAATAGAAAGCAAAACAAGCCAAACACATAGAAACATGAAATGTAGAACCCCTAATTCTCAGATGTTACAGTGTGGACCACCAAAATCTTATACGGACATAGCAGAGGCAGTACAAATCAAATCTCACCTAATTCTCAACATCACGGATCCAACCACTTCTCCACGGGCACCGACAAAGTGGCACGACCGTGCCCCACGACCGTGTGAATCTACTGACTTGCCAACCACTAGCAGAACATGCCCGTGTCTACCAACCGTGCCAACATACTGCCTTTTCTAGAACGGACGTGGCGTCGGGAAAATGGGCGTGGGAACGTGCTAGATTTGAGGTTCTATTTAAACCCCATAGCCCTTATCCTTCTTCCCTCATTCTTTCTTCCTTCTTTTTTCTTTCTTTCCTTAGAAAATGTGTCCAGACTCTTGAGCTACAATAAAACCATGTCGAAGAAGCATAAGAAGGCAAGCATAGTCTCTTCAAGGGAGACACTACACATAAGTTCATGCCGGCAGCTTCATTCAAACACCAAGCCAAGGGTCTTTGTGACTTTTTTGGTTTAATTTTTCTTTTCTCTTTTGCTTCAATTTCCTTCCCTTTGACTCTCTTATGCTTAATTTAGTTTCTTTTGTCTTAGTTTCTTTATACTAGGTTCTAAATGTTGTTAGGGAATCACGCACCACAGCCTTAGAAATCACCCCCACCTCGCGAACCATCTATCAATAAGGACTATTCAATCCATTAGGCTTTTCTCTTAAAATTAGTTTTCTTCTTAGTCTCCTTCTTTTTATCTTCTTTGTCTTTAATTATATTACTAGTATATTATTAACATTTCTTTAGCTTTCTTGGCTAAATCTTTGCGGGCCCCCCAATTTCTTTATCTAGCGCAAAGTGCATTGGCAACCACCCCACCAGGCCCATAGAAAACACCACCACAACCTCCTCCAACACATCTTCCACCACTACCTCAGCCAACTCCCGGAGCCATCTAAAATTCAGGAAGTGTCACTTCTCCCCTTCTCTTTTGATTACATTATTAGATATCCATCTTTGTTCATTGAGGGCAATGTACATCTTAAGTGTGGGGGGATTAAGTGCCTAACTCTTTGCATTATTCTTAAATAATAATGCCCAACTTTTTGCATGATTCTCAAAATCCTGAATTTAATCTTGTTTTTAAGTATTTTTCTCATATTATTAATTAGGATAAAATTTCTGTTAATTTATGTTAATTTAATCCTGAATTGTGCATTGATGATTTAAACTTTAAGATACTAGAGAATCAAGCATGATAAGTTTATTTTTCAAGAATCAAAAATTTTCTAGGTTGTTGAACTAAATTTGAATATTACCTTGAAGTTTGAAATGTACAGGAATGATGTCAAATACCCAAAATTTTTGTGAGATTTTGAGCCTCATAGAGCATATATTCTTTTTCATGCTCACTTTATTGATTATGAGTGTGTCAACTTTGAACTGTTATTCTAGAACTTGCCTTGATTATATATGTCGAGACCACATTATTGATTTGATATACTGAGATGATAAAGGTACCTAGGTTTTAACCCATTCACTCCACTAAAAAGCCTACCTTCACAAATTGACCCTTAGTGAACCCATTTGATCCTAACAACCCTTTTTATTTATTTACCTGTTAATATTAACCCAAAACCCTTTGTATTTGTTATCACCATTATTTTGACTACCCTTCTATCGAGAATTGATTTGATCACTTGCCTAATTAGTTTGCTTCAGTTGATAAAGTTCTTTCTATATTATGTATTGTAACACCCCAAACCCGGCCCAAACACCACGATCGGATCCAGAATGTCACTAAGAAGATTTTATAAAACATGTCGCATTTTGAAAACTTTATTTCAAACTTAATCGTTTATTCGGTAAACCTCAGTAAATTAGTAAAAGATATAATTTTTGATTAATGCCTTAGTGATGAGAAAATCAAAATTTTCCTTTGATTTTTATCATTTCAATACATGCCTTGGTTTAGATTTTACGTAGAATTTAAATGTCTAAAAAAAACCCGAAAACCCAGAAAACATAAAAAGAAAAATAATAGCAAGTGGCCTTATTACAATAAAATATAAACCAAACTAATTAAAAATATTAAATATAAATGGACTAAATAATGTCTTTTGCAGTATCCAAAATGAACTCTTGCATGGCCACCTTGCGCTCCTCTCCAGCTCGATCCGATGTGCTAAGTGCTACCTGAAAAGTGTTAAACAACGGGGTGAGTCATAAGACTCAGTGTGCATCCCTCATGCACCATTAGATTGGGCCTTAGCCCACAGAACAGAATAACAGAATATCATATAACAGGAATTATGCGAAGCCCATCCCAATCCTAGATCCATCCGCTACACACCACCCTTACCTGCCAATCACACCATTGGGGATTTCTACAATCAACCCACACCGCTACACACCATCGATAGAAGTCATGCTGCAGTTAGCTACTCATCGTCAGAATTGTGACATAGTCACTGCAGATCGTGGCGATCGCATCGTGCGAACCACTACAATGAACACTTCCCTTTCATCAATCATCCAACCCCAAACAAACATAGAAATCAGCATGCATGCGTATCATATCAATTCAACAAAAACATTCACTTAAAAATGGCAGAAATCACTAACCGAGTGAATCACCTTTACCCTCCACGGGTTTTCATCAGCCTTGTCGGGATTTCGGCATTTAACAGAATATAAACAGATTTATATACATATACTAACAAACAATCTAAATGGTGTGAGAAGTTACACACCTGATAAATACGTAGGACTACCCTCTACGTCGATACCCCCCGCTAATCGGATCTACTGCCCTTTGTCTACAACTTTTCTCAGAAGCCAGAAGAACACTAAGATAGAGCTTCCCCTACATTCGGCCAAGGATTATTATTTATCTGAATTTATATGTTTAAATAAGTAAATCTCCTTACTTAAATCGATTAGAACCCGAAAGTAGGATGATTCGAGTGCTACTGATTTAGAACCTTAGGCGATTGGATCTCCTTCAAATCCGGAATGCCGCAAAAGAAAAAAACACAAGATCAGTTTCCATATAGCCATTCGGCTAGGGTCTCTAAAAATCAAAAAAAGATTGAATCGCATGAATCGACACTTACCTTTAGTTACCTTCAAGATTCGGTAATCACAGGAGGTGAGATCTAGGGATTTTGACTTTTAGAAGAACAAAGAATTGAAAAGATGGGCAAGGAATAGATAGAGAGATTTGGCCAATGAGTATTAAAGAAAAGATAAGGTGAATGGCAGGGTTTTGGCAATTGGTGAGACCTCAAGGGTTTCGGTTTCTGACAGAAAATAAAAAAAAAAGATGATTCTTGTTAGCCAAAAAACTAAAGGTTATTCTTAGAGAAAACAGATGAAAATTTGGCACATCCTCTTGCCTATACTAAATCGATTCCTCCCCCTCTCCTGAGTTTGATTTTCGAGCCAACACTAGCTTCCTGGATTAGCTCTCATCTTTTCCCCTTATCCTAATCTACAACTCCTCCAAAGGAGGCCTAATTAGGACCAACTCTCTTCCACCTTTCCCAGCTTATTATCCTCATAAATTAAACATTAAAATTTCCCTAAATTGTAGCCTTGTTGCCGTCCCCCTAGCCCCCTTATAAGTGCTGAATTTGGCCCAATCTCTTGGGCCCCATGCGGCCAATCTTGGGCCTACTCACCTACCCAAGGCGCCACTTAAAGCTCCCCTTTGCTGCGCCCCATGTTACTGGGCCACAAGCCCACTTCGCCATTTAAACTACAGAGACTACCTTTAAAGCACTAGAGGGTCTAAACAAAATATCTTAACCAAGGCCTCAACCCATTCTTGAGCCCAAATTGGACCCCTAACCCTTAAATTACTACTTTAAACAATCAACACACAAAATGCACAGGCCCACTAACTTAGGATGTTATAGTTCTACCCCTTAAAAGAAATTTCAACCTTAAAATTTACCTGATCAGAAGAGATGGGGATACTACTGTCACATAACATCCTCTGGCTCCCATGTCACTTCCTTCACGCCGTGGTTTCACCACAACACCTTGACCAAAAGAACAGACTTCCTTCTCAACACCTTTACATCTCGCCCCAAAATTTGCACTGGCTCCTCATCAAAGGACAAGTCTGGCCTTACTTCAATCTCTTCCACCGACACAACGTGCGATGGATCAGACCGATAACGTCTTAGCATCGATACATGAAACACATCGTGTATCTGCTCCAACTCTGAAGGTAACTCCAATCGATACGCCACTGGGCCCATACGTTCTAGTACCCGATAAGGTTTAATAAACCGAGGACTTAGCTTACCCTTCCGACCAAACCTCATTACCTTCTTCCACGGTGACACTTTCAAAAAGACTTGGTCTCCCACTACAAACTCCATCTCCTTTCTTTTAAATCCGCATAAGATTTCTGTCGATCAGACGCTTTTTTCAACCGATCCTAAATTAACCTAACTTTCTTTTCCGTCTCTGAAACTAGTTCTGGACCCAACACCTGACGCTTACCCAACTCCGTCCAACAAGTAGGAGTGTAACACTTCAGTCCATACAACACTTTATAAGGTGCCATCTGAATACTAGATTGATAGTTGTTGTTGTGCATGAATTCTGCCAAAGGTAAATACTCTTCACAACTACCCCTGAAATTAATTATACAACCTTTTAACATATCCTCCAAGATCTGGATTACCCTCTCAGACTGACCATCAGTCTGCGGATGCAAAGCAGTACTGAAGTCTAACCTTGTTCCCATTTCCTGATGCAAAGCCTTCTAGAATCGTGACGTGAACCTAGGGTCTCTATCTGATATGATCGACATAGGTACACCATGTAGTCTCACAACCTCAGCCACGTACAGCTTAGCCAACCTTTATAGAGAATAGTCAACACGAACCGATATGAAGTGAGTAGACTTCGTCAGTCGATCCACAATCACCCAAATCAAATCCTTTTTAGAGGGCGTAAGAGGTAACCCACTAACAAAATCCATCGTGATTCTTTCCCATTTCCACTACGGAATCTTCACCAGCTGAAACAATCCCAAAGCCAACTGGTGTTCTTCTTTCACCTGTTGACACGTCAAACATTTACCTACAAATTCTGTTACCTCTCGCTTCAGACCTGGCCACTAGAATTGCTCTCGCAAATCCCGATACATCTTAACCCCTTTAGGATGCATAGCGTATGGGCTACTATGCGCCTCTTGAAGAATCATCTGCCTTAACTCCACATCCCTTGGCATACATATTCTCTTACGGAAACACAGAACCCCATTACCATCCAAACTATAGTCCTCTCCTTCACCATTCTGCACTTGTGAAGTCGATCACTCAAGACATCGTTTAGAAGCTGCCTCTCTTTAATTTGACTTGTCCAAGTCGATCTCACTTGGAGTTCAGCTACCAACCTGCCATTCTCATATAGACTGAGATGAGCGAACATCACCCTCAAATCGCTATTGCCTTTCGACTCAGCGCATCTGCCACCGCATTAGCCTTACCCGGATGATATTCGATCGAACAGTCATAGTCTTTCAAGAGTTCAATCCACCTACGTTGTCTTAAATTCAACTCCTTTTGAGTAAGGAGATACTTTAGGCTCTCATGGTCAGTGTAAATAACTGACTTCTCCCGTACAGGTAGTGTCTCCAGATCTTTAGAGCGGACACTACTATCACCATTTCTAGATCATGCGTAGGGTAGTTCAACTCATACGGTCTTAACTGTCGGGACGCATACGCAACCACCTTTCCATCTTGCATCAACACACATCCTAAACCTATGTGTGACGCATCACAGTAGACGGTAAATTTTTCCCCTGCCTCTGGCTGAATTAACACTTGTGCTTCTGTTAGAATTCTCTTCAACTTCTCAAAGCTCTCCTCCTGTTTGTTGGTCCAAACAAATAGTACTCCCTTTCTCAACAACTTAGTTAAAGGTGCCACAATTAATGAGAACCCCTCAACAAACCTCCTGTAGTACCCCGCCAATCCCAAGAAACTTCAAATCTCTGCCATCGACTTTGACGATTTCCAATTCAATATAGCTTCTATCTTCCGAGGGTCAACCCTAACTCCCTCTGCAGAAACCACATGCCCAAAGAAAGTTACTTCCCTTAGCCAGAACTCACATTTACTGAACTTAGTGAACAACTGCTTCTCCCTCAAAATTTGTAGCACCACACGAAGATGTGCATCATGCTCCTCCTCGGACTTGGAATAAACCAAAATGTCGTCAATAAACACCACAACAAACTAATCAAGGTATGGTTGGAACACCCGATTCATCATATCCATGAATGCTGTTGGCGCGTTCGTTAACCCGAACGGCATCACCAAAAATTCATAATGACCGTAGTGAGTTTGAAACGTCGTCTTATAAATGTCCCCTTCCTTTACCTTTACTGATGATATCCCAACCTTAAATCTATCTTCAAAAAGACTGAAGCTCCTTTGAGCTGATCGAACATATCGTCCATTCTTGGCAGCGGGTACTTGTTCTTAATTGTTAACTTATTCAATTGACGGTAGTCCACGCACATACGCATGGACCCATCCTTCTTCTTCACAAATAGGACCGGTGCTTCCCACAGAGATACACTCGGTCGGATAAAACCACGATCCAACAGTTCTTAGATCTGAGCTTTGAGTTCCACCAACTCTTTTAGCGCCATTCTATAAGGAGCAATGGACACCGGAGCTGTACCCAGAAGTAGCTCTATTCCAAACTCCACTTCGCGATCCGGGGTAACCTTAGTAGTTTGTCTGGGAAGACATCGGCAAAATCCTTGACTGTTCGGACCTCATCGATAGTCATCTCCTTAGCATCCAAAGCATTGATAAAAGCTAGAAATGCATTGTATCCTTTCCGCATCATCTTGACACCCTTCAAGGTAGATACCATGTTGGACAAATAATTCATTCCTTCTCCCAACACAACCACCTCTCCGCCTTCCGGGTACTCAACACCATGCGCTTAGTCTCACAATCCAACTTAGCATGATGCTTAGCCAACAAATCTATTCCTAAGATAAGATCAAACTCTCCAAATGGTAATTCCATTAAGTCTACCGGGAACACTACCCTGTGAGTCTCTAAAGGTACGTCCCTAAATAGTTTGTCCACTACCCTAGATTATCCTAAAGGACTGACCATAGTCATCTTCCTAGTAGTTATTTTAGAGTTTATACTTAAAGTCTCAGATACCGAGCATGCAACGTAAGAGTGGGTTGATCCAATATCAATCAAAGCAAGAAATAGATTATCCGCAATAAGAAACATATCGATTATGACGTCCGGTGCATCGCCATCCTCCCGTCGACGAGCTACATAAACTAGACCTGCTGTCTTGCGTCCACATTACCCGCACCCCTACCAGGTGCTCCACGACCCCAACTGAACCCATTTCCTCCTCTAGCTGGGCCACGACCCCTTGGTAATGGCTGACCACCTCTCCTAACCTGATCAGAACCTCGTCCGGCTGGCTACACCTAATCCACTTGTGGACAGTCCTTAATCATATGCTCCATGGATCCACACCTGAAGCATCCACCGGTTCTCCTTTTGCACTCCCAAAATGTACTTTTTAGCACAAGTTACAAGATCGATGTTGATCCCCCGTAGCAGATGTCGAGCATGAGCTGACCCATCAAACCTAGGCCTTTTCTAAAAATTCCAAGAAGATCCCGACGACCCAAAATTCCTCTTATTCTGATTTCGATCCTTATCCTTATTATGCTTCTCAGTCCACTTCACCTCCTCAGATATTTTAGCTTTCCCAACCAAAATGGCAAAGTCCCTTTCTCGCTGCGGTGATACCAACACTCTCAACTCATCCCTAATCCATCTTTGAACCGTACACAGCACTCATGGTCAGTCGATACAATTCCTCGAGCATAATGGCTCAATTGTAGAAATTTCACCTCATACTCGGACACAAATTTACTTTCCTGCACCAAATTCAGAAATTCCTTTCTCTGTGCATCCACATAGCTAGCCCCGACGTACTTTCCCTGAAATGACTCCTTAAAGAAATCCCAGTCAATCCAGTCTGCGGTAATACCTTTCTATACTGTGAGCCACCACTGATAGGCTTCGTCTCGAAGAAGAGACACGACCCCTTTCAACTTCTCCTCCATCGTGAAGTCTAGGTCATCCATTATGCGCTCACTAGCTTCTAACCAATACTCAGCTGTGTTAGGGGCTAAGCCAGAAATACCCCTAAACGCCTCCACTCTGTTGGCTCGAGTCGTTCAGACATAGATTTTTGAGCTCCTGAACCCGTGCCTGCCCCAGTAACTCTCTCAAGGACCCGCAGCATCGCCTGAGATACCACTTCATCTCCGGCTGTCTGGTCTTGAAATTCTCCCTCCACAGTTGGCAGATCTGAGATCTCCTTTCTTGACCCGTGGCTAGACCCTACTAGCTCTGACACGGTCATCCTACCCCTACCATGACCACGCAAAGGACGTCCTTGACCCCTTGTACTTATTCTCCCGATCAACGTTTATCTGATTAGAAATTTTATGAATTATTAATTCTTTCCACTTATTAACCGCGAACAATCTTATGAAAAATAATTTTGATAGTGGTTCTTTTGAATTCAGAATTATACCTACAGGTTTTAGTCTCAAGTCTACTTCTCCTAGTTCTGGGAACTACATACATTCTACAATCAACATACATATAGCATTCACGAATTCACATTCATCACAAAGGGGTATTTTCGTCATTTCACTACCTAGTGGTATTTTCGTAATTTGATCCTATAGGGGTATTTTCATAATTTTCAAAATAGGGTATCTTGGTGTTTTTTTCAAAGTAAGGATATTTTCATAATTTTGCAAATTAGGGGCATTTTAGTAATTTCACAAATTGGGGGTAATTTAGTAATTTCTCAATAAGGGTACTTTGGTAATTTTCCAAATAGGGTATTTCAATAATTTTGTAAACCAGGGTATTTTGGTAAATTTCCTCAATCTAGGGTTTTTAGGATAATTTACAAAAAATTAGGGTCATATAAGCAATTTTACAAAAATAGGGTACTGGTCCCTTTCGGGTTTTAGTTACAAATTTTAGCCTGTCAACAAGTCCTTGTGCTAAGGCGAACAGTCACTACACACCAAGTAGGATTCCAAAAAGAGGAGGTGAGTCACTAGGACTGCTTAAATACCAAGCTCTTCCTGGATCCAATCCTAGACATGTGTATGCTTGTTTCCACACCTTAACCTTGTGACTTGCTCACAGACATGTTTAATTAGGGGAATTAAGTCTTATGAAGTGTAAAGATTTGTTTAAGCTAAGCCTAAAGTCCATCAAATTCTAATAAAAATAATCTACGTCCCATAAAGCCCATCAAGCCTACAAACCTATATAACACACAGTGAGTTCAGAATACTTACTTGGCGGACTTGGGCCGGAGACACAGGTGCCATGCCAAGAAAACCATCCTGTATCATTTATAAACATGTATGTTTCCAAAACCCATCTTTAGAAAACATTTTGAGCCCAAAACCCCAAAGCTGAGTTTTGAATCGGGCTCTGATACCAATTTGTAACACCCCAAACCCAACCCAAACACCATGACCGGATCCGACATGTCACTGAGAAGATTTTATAAAACATGTCGCATTTTCGAAAAACTTTTTTTGAACTTAATCATTTATTCGGTAAACCTTAGTAAATTAGTAAAAGATATAATTTTTTATTAATGCCTTAGTGATGAGAAAACCAAAATTTTCCTTTGATTTTATCATTTCAATACATGCCTTGGTTTAGATTTTACGTAGAATTTAAATGTCCAAAAGAAAAACCCGAAAACCCAGAAAACATAAAAAGAAAAATAATAGCATGTGGCCTTATCACAATAAAATATAAACCAAACTAATTAAAAATATTAAATATAAATGGACTAAATAATGTCTTTTGCAGTATAAAATGAACTCTTGCATGGCCACCTTGCGCTCCTCTCTAGCCCGATCCGATGTACTAAATGCTACCTGACAAGTGTTAAACAACGGGGTGAGTCACAAGACTCAGTGTGCATCCCTCATGCACCATCAGATTGGGCCTTAGCCCACAGAACAGAATAACAGAATATCATATAACAGGAATTATGCGAAGCCCATCCCAATCCTAGATCCATCCGCTACACACCACCCTTACCTACCAATCACACCATTGGGGATTTCTATAATCAACCCATACTGCTACACACCATCGATGGCATTCTTGCTGCAGTTAGCTGCTCATCGTCAGAATTGTGACATAGTCACTAGAACAGATCGTGGCAATGCCACTACAACACATCGTGGCAGAACCACTATAACAGAACACTTCCCCTTTCATCAATCACCCAACCCCAAACAAACATAGAAATCGGCATGCATGCGTATCATATCAATTCAACAAAAACATTCACTTAAAAATGGTAGAAATCACTAACCGGGTGAATCGCCTTTACCCTCCACGAGTTTTCATCAGCCTTGCTGGGATTTTGGCATTTAATAGAATATAAATAGATTTATATACATATACTAACAAACAATCTAAATGGTGTGAGAAGTTACACACCTGATAAATACATAGGACTACCCTCTACGTCGATACCCCCCGCTAATCGGATCTACTGCCCCTTTGTCTACAACTTTGCTCAAAAGCCAGAAGAACACGAAGATAGAGCTTCCCCTACATTCGGCCAAGGATTATTATTTACCCAAATTTATATGTTTAAATAAGCAAATCGCCTTACCTAAATCGATTAGATCTTGGAAGTAGGATGATTCAAGTGCTACCAATTTAGAACCTTAGGCGATTGGATCTCCTTCAAATCCCAAAATGCCGCAAAAGAAAGAAAAACACAAGATCAGTTTCCATATAGCCATTCGGCTAGGGTCTCTAAAAACCAAAAAAAGATTGAATCAAGCGAATCGACACTTACCTTTAGTTACCTTCAAGATTCAGCAATCACAGGAGGTGAGATCTAGGGATTTCGACTTTTAGAAGAACAAAGAATTGAAAAGATGGGCAAGGAATAGATAGAGAGATTCGGCCAATGAGTATTAAAGAAAAGATAAGGTGAATGGTGGGGTTTTGCCAATTGGTGAGACCTCAAGGGCTTCGATTTTTGACAGAAAAGAAAAAAAAAAGATGATTCTTGTTTGCCGAAAAAAACTAAAGGCTATTCTCAGAGAAAACAGATGAAAAATTTGGCACATCCCCTTGCCTATACTAAACCGATTCCTCCCCCTCTTCTGAGTTTGATTTTTGGCCAACACTAGCTTCCTAGATTAGCTCTCATCTTTTCCCCTTATCCTAATCTACAACTCCTCCAAAAGAGGCCTAATTAGCACCAACTCTCTTCCTCCTTTCCCAGCTTATTATCCTCATAAATTAAACATTAAAATTTCCCTAAATTGTAGCCTTGTTGCCGTCCCCCCTAGACCCCTTATAAGTGTCAAATTTGGCCCAATCTCTTGGGGCCCATACGACCAAACTTGGGCCTACTCACCTGCCCAAGGCGCCATTTAAAGGTCCCCTTTCCTGCGCCCCATGTTATTGGGCCACAAGCCCACTTCGCCATTTAAACTACAGAGACTACCTTTAAAGCACTAGAGGGTCTAAACAGAATATCTTAACCAAGGCCTCAGCCCATTCTTGAGCCCAAACTGGACCCCTAACCCTTAAATTACTACTTTAAACAATCAACACACAAAATGCACAGGCCCACTAACTCAGGATGTTACATGTATTTATTTAGTTTGTTCTTAAAAAAAATAAAAAAATTGAAGTATATTCAATATTAGTAGTATATAAAGTGAGCTTGCACATTTAAATTTCAATTATCAAAGAAAAAGCTCGTATTATTAGTTTCAAAGTTTCAATTGATGAAATCATTTATCTTCTAGTTCATTATTCTTAGTTAGGTAAATTTGTCAGGTCAATCTCAATTTTTAACCTTCTAATTTAGCCTTTATCCATACCTTTAACCCTAGCCCCGTTGCAACCCTATTAAAGACCTTTTGATTTGTGTATCATCTCATATTACATTGGTGGAGATTTGATTTTTAAGCAAGCCTATGGGATTAACTTTTCAGGTTAGACTGTTGAGTGCTTAATTGTGAACCTTAAACACCTTTGAGTGATTTGAGTGAATCTTTAGTGAGGATGTCAATCCTTCTCGATTTTGAATCAAAGGTAATTATTTAGATAAGGGGAGACACCTATGTTTTTCGTACTACAAATATATGACTTAAAATTGTTTGAATCTTTATGAGTCTTTGAGTTAAATCATCCATGCATGAATTATCTATGAATTATGATAAGGCATTGTTGATAGGAATTATGAATTGTGGAAAGTTTGTTTTAATTGTAAGTTGAGAATTTTGCTTGAAGAAAAGCAAAAGCTTAAGTATAGGGGTATTTGATAAACCGTAAAAGTAACATATTTTAGACCCACATTTAGTATACTTTTGGATGATTTAGCCCTCGATTTATGCAAAAAGGTGCTTTTAATCCTTTCTTATAATGATTATACCTAGGAAAGCACTCGAGTATGAAAAGTACAAGAAACGACCTTAAAACGGACCAATTTGGGCCAAAGAGGAAATCGACACGGCCGTGAGTCGTCAATTTACTTCACACGACCTAAACCATGATTCACACGGTCATGCCTAAATTAACAGAATCGAAACACAACCTAAAATCGATGTACACGGGCGTGTCCCATGGTCGTGCCCCTGTCATGGAAAAGAGGAATTTCACTCGGATTTGGATACTTTGAGGCAAAGAAACACATTCCAAATCCTATTCAAACACTGAGTAGGATGTATACTTGAATTAGGACACTTAGAAGCCAAGTAAAGCATTTTAAAAGTCTATATAAACACGCTATGTGTATCCTAAAAGGGAGCGGTTAGCTAGGCCAAGGAGCCGAGCCAAAAGGTTAGATTTGTGGGAATTACTCAAAGATAGCCAGTTGATCCATCTCAAAAAGCAAGAATTCTACTCAAGACGATGGATTTCTCCTTCAATTCCTTTAGAGGGTTTTAGGGATTTCTTATGTTTTGTTTTATCTTTTCTCTTGAGATGTTTTCTTTATTCATTATGAACTAAACCCTTCAGATACTTGAAGGGGATGAAACCTAGATGAATCTTGTTATTATTTTCTGAATTAGATGATAAATACTTAGTTTGTTCTTAATTATGTGTGCTTAATCCAAATCTGATGTGCTTAGGTGGAGGAGCAATAGACCCTGCTTAAGAGTAGATCTAGCATAATCAAGTGGAGTTGATCGCATGCCTAGAGATAGGGTGACAAGATTTTTCCATATTAGGTGGAGTCCACAGATCGATTTACTACTGTTCTAGGGGTTATTATTCGAGAAAGAGATTTTCATTAATTAACCTAGGGTTAGACATTATTTGCCTCGAGAGAGGGTTTAATATACGTTAGGGAGTCTTACGGATCAAACTAAGTGAATAAATTGTATGGTTCAGTGTTAAATAACAAGTGAAGTCTAGATGGTTTCTTCATTAAGGTATCGTCGTGATCAACTGAGTTTCTCTTCAAGTTATTTCCCAATTCGTTCTTTTTGTCTTTATGTCTTTAGTTTAGTAGTCATTATTTTAGATTAAAGCAACTTCACTTATTTTAGGCTAAATAATAAAAAGAAAGTTAGTATTAGTACTTTTAGTTCCTTTGGGCTCGACAATCCGGTCTTGCCTAAACTATAATACTGTTCGATAGGTACACTTTCCTTTAATCATTGTTAGAGTTAGTTTTCAGGTTCGATCATTCTCTTTATAAATTTTAAAACTCGGCAAAACAACAATCAAGAATCCATCTAGACTTCACTTGTTATCTAACTCTGAACCAGATGATTTATTCACTTAACTTGATCCGTAGGATTCCCTAATTTATATTAATCTCTCTCTCGAGGCGAATAATGTCTAACCCTAGGTTGATTAATTGAAATATCTTTCTAATTAAAACCCCTAGAATCACATTAACCCGATCTATGGACTCCCATATTAGGTTTCACCCTAATCCGGTAAAATCTCGTCACCCTATCTCTAGGCGCGATCAACTCCGCTTAATTATGCTAGATCTACTCTTAGACAGGGACTTTTGGTCCATCATCTAAGCACATTCAAATTGAATCAATATCCCGAAATATTAACACAAGAATTAAGCACACATAATTGAGAACAAATCAAGTATTTATCATATAGTTTAGAAAACAATAACAAGATTCATCTAGGTTTCATCTCCTTCAGGTATCTGAAGGGTTTTAGTTCATAACAATAAAAGAAAACATCTCAGAAGAAAAGATAAAACAAAACATAAGATATCCCTAAAACTCCCTGAAGGAATTGAAGGAGAAATCCGCTGTCTTGAGTAGAATTTCTGCTTCTTCAGATGGATCAACTAGCTATCTTCGAGTGATTCCTACAAATCTGACCTTTTCGGCTCGGCTCCTTAGCCTAGCTGCCCCCATTGAAGGTTATGCTAAGCGTGTTTATATAGGCTCTTGGAATGTTTTATTTTGGCCTCTAAGTATCCTGATTTAAGTATAATTCCTACTCGAGTGTTTGAATAGGCTTTGGAATGTGTTTCTTTGCCTCTAAGTATCCTATTCCGTAGAACTTCTCTTGGTCGTGGCAGGGACACGCCCATGACACACGCCCGTGTGAATCGATTTCAGGCCGTGGCTGAGTCTGTTGAAGAGACACGCCTGAGTGTTTCGAGGTCCAGGCCGTGTTCTAGTAATTAAGGGAGGCACGACCATGTGTTCTTGGGCCCAGGCCATGTCGATTTCATGAGTAGGCCCAATTTGGTTTGTTTTGAGCCCGTTTCTCGTTCTTTTGGTCCCTAAATGCTTTCCTGAGTACAAAACATGAAAAGAAAGGATTAAAAGCACCTTTTTACACAATTCAGGGAATAAATCATCCAAAAGTATGCTAAATATGGGATTAAAATATGTTACTTTTACGGTTTATCAAATACCCCCACACTTAAGCTTTTGCTTGTCCTCAAGCAAAATTCTCAACTTACAATTAAAACGAACTTTCCACAATTCATAATTCTCATTAACAATGCCTCATCATAATTCATAGATAATTTATACATGGATAATTTAACTCAAAGACTCCTAAAGATTCAAACACTTCTAAGTTATATATTTGTAGCATTAAAACATTGGTGTCTCCCTTTATCTAAATAATTACCTCTGATTCAAAACCGACAAAGATTGACATCCTCACTAAAGATTCACTCAAAGCACTCAAAGTGTTTAAGGTTTAAGAAAAAGCACTCAAAAGTCAAACTTGAAAAGTTAATCCCATAGGTTTGCCTGAAAATCAAATCTCCACCACTGTAATATGAGATGATATACAAATCAAAAGGTCTTTAATAGGGTTGTAACAGGGCTTGGGTTAAAGGTGTGGATAGAGGCTGAATTGTAAGGTTAAAATCGAGGTTAAATTAACAAATTACCTAACTTTCGAAAAAGAATTGATAACCCAAATAATTATATCACATGAAAATTTAAAATACTAATAATACGAGCTTCTTCTTCAAGATGTTGAATTTAAACATGTAAGCTCACTTAATTACAGAACTAATACTAAATATACTTCAATTTTTTTTAAAAAAACAAATCAAGTAAATACATAATATAAGAAAGAACTTTATCAACTGAAATAAAGTAATTAGGCAACTGATCAAATCAAATCTCGATAGAAGGGTAGTCAAATGAATGGTGATAACAAATACGAGCGGGATTTTGGGTTAATATTAGTGGGTGAATCAATAAAAAGGGTTGTTAGGATCAACGGGGTTTACTAAGGGTTAATTGTGAAGGTAGACTTTTTAGTGGAGTGAATGGGTTAAAACCTAGGTGCCTTTATCATCTCAATATATCAAATCAAAAATGTGGTCTTGACATGTATAATCGAGGCAAGTTCTAGAATAACAATTTAGTGTTGACACACTCATAATCAATAAAGTGAGCATGGAAAAGATATATTCTCTAAAAGGCTCAAATCTCGACATCAATCCTTGTAAATTTCAAACTTCAAGGTAATATTCAAATTCAGTTCAACAACCTAGAAAATTTTTTATTCTTGAAAATAGACTTATCATGCTTGATTCTCTAGTACCTTAAAGTATAAATCATCAATGCATAATTAATTATGACTTACTCAAAAACATACCAATAAGAATCATAAATCATTAGAAATTTCATCCTAATTAGTAATATGAGAAAATTACTTAAGAACTAGATATAATTCAGGGATTTGAGAATAATGCAAAAAGTTAGGCACTTTTACCCCCCACACCTAAGATGTACATTTCCCTCAATGTACAAAGATAGATAAATAATCATGTGATACTGAAATAAAAAGAGAAGGGTAGAAGTGACACTTCCTGAATTTTTTTCGGGGATCACTATTCCTGGCCTAATTTGGAGGAGGCGGTGGTGCCGTGGTGAATGCCAACAATCACTGTCCTAGATGAAGAAATTGGAAAACTCGTAACAAATTAGCCAATAATTATTAAGACACATTTAAAATAAACCAATTATGTATTTAAGGATAAGAAAAATAAAGAGAAGGAGATTAAGAAGGAAAATAAAAGTAAAAGAAAAGATTAATGGGCTGAGAAGTCCTTATTGTTGGATGGTTCGCGAAGTGGGTGTGTGATTTCTAAGGCTGTGTTGAGCCGATGGTCACGGTTCCGGTGTGATTCCCTAGCAGCCTGAAGAACCTAAAACCAAGAAACTAGAATAGTACAAGAGAAGTAAAGATAAGGAAATTAAAGTAAAAGAGAAAAGAAAAATAGAACCAAAAGGTCTCGAAGACCCTTGCCGTGTTGTAGGGTTGAAGTGGCCGGCATGAACTTATGTATTTGGTGCCCCACAGGGAGATTGTGTTTGAATCCTTCCACTTCTTTGACATCGTGATGGTAGAGCAAGGGCTTTGATAGGAGAAGAATGGTGGGGATGAAGGGTAATGAGGGGAGGGGTGGGGGTTTAAATAGAGTTTTAAATTCTAACACCTCCCCACGCCCGTGGATTGTGGGTGTGTCGGTTCACATGGTCACCTCGCATGGCCATGTTGTGAGGCGTGTTGTTTTCCCATGCCTATTTTTTAGACTGCCATGCCCTTTTTTGAGAAGTCAGTGTCGACCACGGTTGCGTCGCACAACCGTAGTGTTCTGTCGGTACCCGTGGGGTGGTGGTTAGAGTTCATGACTCGAAGATTTGATTCCCTCTGACTTGTACCTCTTCTTCCATTGTCAGTATGGAGATTCTATACTTCCACATAGCCACGGTCGTGTACAAGGCCGTGTGACCTAGGAATCTGCACTTTTGGTTAGTTTACAACTGGGTATTCAGAAAGAAGAAAAGAAAATAAAATAAAAGAACATAAAAAAATGTAAAGTACTTAGGGTTAGTACTCGGGTTGCCTCCCAAGAAGTGCTTGTTTAAAGTCTTAAGTTGGACTTTCCCTTTGTTTGTATAATCATGGTGGTTTGAAGGTTTGAACATCTTCTCTCATGCTGTCGGTTTTATTTTCATGATAAAGTTTAAGTCGAGAAGGGTTTACCTTAAAAGTGCCTAATGTTGGATTGCTTACCTCGACTGTTCCGTATGGGATGATATTGTGTACCTCAAGAGGGATTTCTTCTGTTGTATTTGGGTTTGATGGGATGATTCAAGGATCTTTTTTGTTCATCCATAACTTATCTCCTATTTTGAAGTTATTTGATGTTCCTACGAGCTCTTTTGGGGGCTCTTTCTGTTTTACTTCGTGTGGTTCTGGTTCTTCTTTAGAGTGTGTTTTCCACTCGTCTAGTTCATTGACCTTAAGACTTTGTCCCTTATATAGTTTTTCTTTATTTGCACGAGGTCTATAGTCCAGCTCGGTTTACGGCTTTGTGGTGGATCATGTGGTGAAAGGTGAACAAATTGGTCATCGACCGATTTTACTTTCTCACCTTCATCAATTGATGTCTTGGTCGAGTCAATAGCTTGTAGACTAATTGATTCGTCGCCTACATGAAGAATGAGTTCTCCTGTGCCAACATCAAATTTAGTCCTGGCAGTTGCTAAATGGGGTCTTCCTAAAATTAAAGGAATCGAATTATCCTCATCCATGTCTAAGACAACAAAATCTACCGGGAAAATGAATTTATCAATTTTTACAAGAACATCTTCGATAATACCCCTAGTAATTCTAACAGTTTTATCACTAATTTGTATACTCATCCTAGCTTGTTTGGGTTTCCCTAGACCTAGTTGTTTAAACATTTTATAAGGCATGACATTTATACTTGCCCCTAAATCAGCTAAGGCATTATCAACAGTTAGATTACCAATTAAACATGGAATTGTAAAACTCCCTGGATCTTTTAACTTCCGTGGTAGTCTATTTTGTAGGATTGTTGAGCACATTGCGTTTAGCTCCACACGCGACTCCTTGTCTAACTTTCGCTTGTTTGTCAAGAGTTGTTTTAAAAATTTCCTCGAGTCTGGCATCTGTGAAAGAGCTTCAAGAAGTGGTAAGTTAATATATAATTTCTTTAAAAGTTTAAGAAACTTACCAAACTGTTCCTCTGTATTGTCTCTTTTCAACACTTCGGGATAAGGTATGCGAAGTTGGTACTCTTTGATTACCGATTTTGGCCTTTCTTGGGTTACCTCAATTTTACCTTCTTCTACCTCACTTTCTTGTATTTAATTAGGTTCATCTAACCCTACATTTTCTTGAGCTGTTATGGCTTGGATTTTCTCCTTTGGATTAATCTCAGTGTTGCTTGGTAGACGCCCTTGCTGTCGTTTGGACATTAACTTTGCAAGTTGTTCAACTGACTTTGTAACTTCCTCGACTTGGTTCTTGATCCCTTCCATCGATGTTAGTTGGTTTTAAAGTGTTGCCTCAGTGTCTTGGAGATGGTTTTATATGGTTGCCATGAATTTTGTCAACATCTCTTCGAGGTTCGGCTTCTTTTCTTGTGGATATGGCTAATTTTTGAAATTTTGAGGAGGTTGTTGTCTTTGATTTCCTTGATTTCCTTGACCTCCTCATTAAAAATTTGGGTGGTTCCTCCAACTTGGATTTTAGGTATTACTATAAGGGTTATTATTAGATCTGAAATTATTACCTATATAGTTCATCTGTTAGCTTTACGTCTTGTTGGTAGGGTGGGTACTCGGGATTCTACAGTTCCACTTGCGTCGCATTGCATTACTGGATGTACCTGCGAAGAACAAAAACTATAAAGCTTTTTATTCATCACCTCTACCTGTGTTGATAGCATGGTTACTGTGTTGAGGTTGAAAACTCCGGTTGATTTTGTTGGTTTCGTCCTTATAACCTACCACTAATAGTTTTCAGTGACATCTCTTTAATAAATTTGTAGGCGACTTGGGAGTTACATTGTTCGGGGTTCCATCGGTAATTTGAATCAATTAGTTGCCTCGTTAAGGGGTTTACACCATTATAGAAAGTTTGAACTTGGAGCCACAAGGGTAAACCATGGTGCAGACACCTTCTCAAGAGATCCTTGTATCTCTTCCATGCGTCATATAATGTCTCTAAATCCATCTGCACAAAAGAAGAGATATCATTCCGTAATTTGGTCATTTTAGCGGTGGGAAATATTTTAATAAAAAATTTTCGGTCATTTGGTCCCATGTGGTGATTGACCCTCGTGGAACGAGTTTAACCACTGCTTGTTTCTTAATGAAAAGGGAAATAACTGAAGACGTATGGCATCATCCGAAATGCCATTTATTTTGAAGGAATCACAGAACTCTAAAAAATTAGCTATATGATTATTTGGGTCTTCGTCCTGCAAACCATCAAATTGAACAAATTTGTTAATCATTTTTATAGTGTTAGGCTTTAATTCAAAGTTATTAGCAGCTATAGCGGGCCTAACAATACTTGATTCTCCTCCTGTTAAATGAGGTTTAGCATAATCATATATAGTACGCAGAGCATTATTTTCTGCCACATCTTGTGGTGGTGGATTACTCTCGTCCATCCCTTCAGTAGGATCGGATCTTCCTTCTCACTCTTCTTCTATGTAATTTAAGGCTCGCCTAATTTCTCTGCGATTCCTTCGAGCGATAGCTTCAATATCACTGTCGCATACTAGTGGTCCTTTCGGGTTCCTTCTAGTCATAAACTAGAGGTACCTGCTAGGAAAAGAAAGAAAGAAAATTTAGCAAAGTAAAAATAAAAATAAAAGTAATCTAAATTGCAAAAAATAAATAAAAAATGGCTAAAGTAATAAAAATAGAGCTTTCTTAATATTTTAGTTCCCCAAGCAGTGCCAAAAACTTGATCGTTGTTTTGTCGAGTTTTAAAATTTATAAAGAGAATGATCGAACCCAGAAACTAACTCTGATAATGACTTAAGGCAAGTGCACCTATCGAATAGTAGTATAGCTTAGGCAAGATAGGATTGTTGAACCCAAAAGAACTAAAAGTACTAATACTAACCTTCTTTCTATTATTTAGCCTAAAATTAGTGAAGTTGTTGTTTAATCTAAAACTAACTAAATACTAAGCTAAAGATGCAAAGACAAAAAGAATGAATTGGGGAAATACTATTGGGAAAACTCAGTTGATTAAGACGATACCCTTATGAAGAATCCACCTAGACTTTACTTGTTATGTAACTCTGAACTAGACGATTTATTCACTTGACTTGATCCGTAGGATTCCCTAATTTATATTAAACCATCTCTCGAGGCGAATAATGTCTACCCTTAGGTTGATTAATTGAAATCTCTTTCTAATTAAAACCCCTAGAATCGCATTAACTCGATCTATGGACTCTCATATTAGGTTTCACCTTAATCTGATAAAATCTCATCACCCTATCTCTAGGCGCGCGATCAACTTCGCTTAATTATGCTAGATCTACTTTTAGATAGGGACTTTTGCTCCACCACCTAAGCACATTCAACTTGAATCAATATCCGAAAATATTAACACAAGAATTAAGCACACATAATTAAGAACAAATCAAGTATTTATCATATAGTTCAAAAATAATAACAAGATTCATCTAGGTTTCATCCCCTTCAGGTATTTGAAGGGTTTTAATTCATAACAATAAAAGAAAACATCTCAGAAGAAAAGATAAAACAAAACATAAGAAATCCCTAAAACTCCCTGAAGGAATTGAAGGAGAAATCCACCGTCTTGAGTAGAATTCCAGCTTCTTGAGATGGATCAACTGGCTATCTTCGAGTGATTCCTACAAATCTGACCTTTTCGGCTCGGTTCCTTGGCCTAGCTACCCCCTTGAAGGTTATGCTTAGGGTGTTTATATAGGCTCTTGGAATGCTTCATTTGGCCCCTAAGTTTCCTGATTCAAGTATAATTTCTACTCGGGTGTTTGAATAGGCTTTGGAATGTGCTTCTTTTCCTCTAAGTATCCTATTCCCAGTAGAACTTCTCTTGGCCGCGGTAGGGACATGCCCATGACACACGCCCATGTGAATCGATTTTAGGCCATGGTTGAGTCTGCTGAAGAGACACACCCGTGTGTTTCGGGGTTTAGGTCATGTTCTAATAATTTAGGGAGGCACGACCGTGTGGTCTTGGGCCCAGGCCATGTCGATTTTGTGAGTAGGCCCAATTTGGTTTGTTTTGAGCATGTTTCTCGTTCTTTTCATCCCTAGGTGCTTTCCTGAGTATAAAACATGAAAAGAAAGGATTAAGAGCACCTTTTTACACAATTCAGGGAATAAATCATCCAAAAGTATGCTAAATGTGGGATTAAAATATGTTACTTTTACGGTTTATCATTGGAGAAACAATCAAAATTGTTACAAATGTGGTTCCCCCTACCATTTCATCCAAAACTGCCCTGAAAGAGATGATAAAGAGAAAAAGCAATAGGTGAGATCAAGCAATGTATCCTTTAGAGGTAGGCCACAAAAAACTTGGGAGGTGGGACTAGTGGTAGAGGTGTATCACGAGACTCTATTGTGAGGTCAAAGGGCCGGACGCCAGCAAGGACCTATGCTATTCGCGCTCGAGAAGAGGCATCATCGCCAGATGTAATAATAGGTACCTTTTCTCTTCATGACACCTTTGTTATTACTTTCATTGACCCGGGGTTGACCCATTCTTATATTTGTATGATATTGGCATTTAGTTTGAATATGACTACTAAGTCTACTAAATTTGGGGTAAAGGTGTCCAACCCATTAAGAAAACATGTGTTAGTGGACAAGGTGTGTAAAAATTGTCCCTTGACAATTAGAGGTCATTATTTTCCGGCAAACCTTATGTTGTTGTCGTTTGATGATTTTGATTTGATTCTTGGTATGGATTGGTTGAATACCCATAGTGTTTTAGTGAATTGTGGTAGTAAATTCATTAAATTGAAATGTGAAAGTGGAGATCTTATTCGGGTTGAATCAGGTGAGTCAGATAATTTACCAATGATGATCTCTTCCTTGGTGGCTAAGAAATATTTGAGGAAAGGATGTGAGTTATTTCTCACTTTTGTACTGAACACTCAAGAGTCTGAAGCAAAGAATTGAAACAATGCCGGTTGTATGTGAGTATCGGATGTATTCCCAAAAGAGTAACCCGGATTGCCCTCGGTTAGAGAGGTCAAGTTTGGAATTGAGATGGTTCCAGGAACGGCACATATTTCTATTGCTCCGTATAGGATGGCCCCATTAGAGTTGAAAGAACTGAAGGTTCAGTTGCAAGAGTTGACGGATAAGGGTTTTGCAAGATCAAGCTATTCACCGTGGGGTGCCCCAGTACACTTTGTAAAGAAGAAAGATGGGTCGATGAGATTGTGCATAGACTATAGATAGCTTAACAAAGTAACTGTGAAGAACAAGTATCCTTTACCAAGGATACATGATCTATTTGATCAACTGAAGAGAGCTACGGTGTTCTCCAAGATTAACCTGAGATCTGATTATTACCAGTTGAGGGTTAAGGAGCAAGATAAAATGAAAATGACATTTCCGACGAGGTATGGCCATTATGAGTTTCTGGTCATGCCGTTCGATTTAATGAATGCTCCTACGATTTTTATGGACTTAATGAATCATATCTTTCGACCGTATTTGGACAAGTTCATAATTGTTTTTATTGATGACATATTGGTTTACTACTGAGATAAGAGTGATCATGCAGAGCATTTAAGGATTGTTTTACAGATTTTGAGAGACAAGTAGTTAAATGCTAAATTTAGTAAGAGCGAGTTTTGGCTTCGAGAGTTGGATTCTTAAGACACATTGTGTCGAGTGAGGGTATTAGAGTTGATCCGAGAAAGGTCTCGACTATTGTGGAGTGGAAACCACCGAGGAACATGTCAGAAGTCAGAAGCTTTTTAGGTTTAGCAGGGTACTATAGGCGATTTTTGAAAGGATTCTCTATGATTGCTACTCTGATGACGAAACTATTGCACAAGGATGTTAAGTTTGAATGGACTGAGAAATGCCAACAGAATTTCGAGAGATTGAAAACGTTGTTGACAGAGGCATCAATTTTGGTACAACCTAAGTCAGGAAAAGAGTTTGTGGTCTCCAGTGACGCATCGTTAAATGGTCTCAGTTGTGTGATGCAAGAGGGTAAGGTAGTTGCTTACGCCTCGAGACAACTAAAACCACATGAGAAGAATTACCCGACTCATGATTTGGAGTTGGCCGCGATTATTTTTACGTTGTAGATTTGGCAACATTATTTATAAGGTGAGAAGTGCCGAATCTTCACAAATCATAAGAGTTTGAGGTACTTGATGAATCAAAAGGAGTTAAATTTACGGCAACGACGATGGCTTGAATTATTGAAGGACTACGAGCTAGTAATCGATTACCATCCGGGAAAAATGAATGTGGTTGCGGATGCCCTGAGTAGAAAATCCTTGTGTGCTTTGAGAGTCATGAGCACAAGTTTTTCATTGTTTGATGATGGTGCTATACTAGCTGAGTTGAAAGCTAGGCCACTATTTGTTCAACAAATATGTGAAGCTCAAAGGAATGATAATGAGATACTATCTAAAAGAGCTAAGTGTGAATCAGGAGCTGATTCTGAATTTTGAGTAAGTTTGAATGGTTACCTAATGTTCCATGATAGAATTTGTGTACCCAGAGACGATGAGTTGATCCGAGAAATTTTAAAAGAGGAACATAGTAGTTATTTATCAGTACACCCAGGCAGTACGAAAATGTATAATGATCTGAAGAAATTTTATTGGTGGCCGAGAATGAAAAGAGATATCTCAGAGTATGTAACAAGATGTCTGATTTGTCAATAAGTGAAAGCTGGGCATCAAGTGCCTTCAGGATTACTTCAACCAGTGGAAATGGGATCGAATTACCATGGATTTTGTTACGGGCATACCTATGACTCCGAAAAAGAAAGATGTTGTGTGGGTTATCATTGATAGATTAACGAAGTCGGCTCACTTTATATCAGTGCGTATTGATTATTTGCTAGAAAGGTTGGTAGTAAGGTTACATGGAGTGCCTGTATCTATTATCTCGGATAGAGACCCGAGATTTACTTTGAGGTTTTGGAAGAAGTTGTAGGAGGCCTTGGGTACAAGATTGAAATTTAGCACTGCATTCCATCCTCAGTTGATGGTCAATCTGAGAGAGTGCTCCAAGTTCTTGAGGATATGCTCTAATGGTGTGTGTTGGAATTCGAAGGTAGTTGGGAAAGATACTTACCCTCGGTCAAATTCGCTTACAATAATAGTTATCATTCCAGCATACGGATGGCACCGTATGAAGCCTCATATGGTCGTAAGTGTCGAACTCTCTTGTATTGGACCGAGCTGAGTGAGAAGCAAATTCATGGGGTTGATTTAGTTAGAGAGACTGAGGAGAAAGTGAAAGTGATCCGGGATAGTCTAAAGACTGCTTCAGACCAAAAAAGTCATACGTGAACTTGAAAAGAAAAGAAATTGAGTTTCAAGTGGGCGACAAAGTATTTCTGAAAGTGTCCCTGTGGAGGAAAATATTGAGATTTGGTCGAAAAGGGAAATTGAGTCTACAGTCTATAAGGCCGTATGAGATTACCGAAAGAATTGGGCCAGTGGCATATCGGTTAGCTTTACTGGTAGAGTTAGAGAAAATTCACAATGTGTTCCATGTGTCGATGTTGAGGCGTTATCGCTCCGATCCTTCGCATGTGATTTCTCCAATAGAAATTGAGATACGACCGGATATGACATATGAGGAAGAGCCGATTAAAATCTTAGCTTGAGAAGTGAAATAGTTGAGGAATAAAGACATAGCCTTAGTAAAAGTGTTGTGGCAAAGACACGGTGTAGAAGAGACTACGTGGGAACCAGAAGAGACCATGAGAGAGAAATATCCAAACCTCTTTACCGGTAAGATTTTTGAGGGTGAAAATCCCTAAAAGGGGGAGTGTTGTAACAGCCCGATTTTGTGGCTAGTTGGAATAGTGGTCTCAAGACCACTAAATTGAGGTTGAGGAAAATTATTTTAGTATTATTTTATGTATTATGGAATTAATATATGGCTATATGGAAATTTTGGTGCTTTAATTCTATCAATAGCATGTTTAATTGTGAAAAAGGACTAAATCGTATAAGATGCGAAAGTTCTATTTTATAAGGTAGGGGTACCTAATAGTTATAGAATGTAATTTGGAGGATTTTAAAGTACAATTAGGCAATATTGAGGGTGTTAGCCGGCCATAGGAAGCTAGGGGACAAGAGCATTAATTTTAGTTAATTTTGTTGACATTATGTGCTAAAGGATGAATAAAAAAAATGCTAAAGAGGAAAGATATCATCTTTCACTATTCATTTTTCACCCCCACCGAAAATTTCAAGCTTAGAGGGGTTTTGAATGCTTTAAAATTTCAGCCAAGTTATCTCCCTACAAGTAAGTGATTTTAGAGGTCTTTCTTGGTGATTTTTATGTTTTTGGAGTCCCCAAAGCTTAAGCTAGCTAGTGAGGGGACCAATTTGCAATATGTTTGAAAGTCTAGGGACTTGCCATGATATTAGTTATGTTGTTAGCTGAGTTTTCATGGGAGAAAATGAATGTTAGGGAGGTGAGAAATAACTTTTGTGAAAGGTGTTAGCATGGAAACACTTAAATAGGACTTGAATACAAAGATTTAATTTGTGTCATAAATGTAAGAAATAGTTGGAATTTTGAGTAGTTATAAGAGAAATAAATATTCAGATAGGCTTGTTTATTGAGAAAATGTGTTAAAAAATAAATTACGAGCCTAGGGGCAAAACCATAATTTTGCCAATGTACAATGGCAAAATGGTCATTTTTGCACAAGTGTAGAATTTGATGTATTATGATCATAGAATGATTTAAATGAATGAATTTCATTGTTATAGATCAAGAAGAGCGTGGAATCAACCTTGACCGTGGGAAAGGCAAGGTGATCGAGTAAATTACTAATTAACACGTTTTACACCGAGGTAAGTTTATGTGTAAACAATGCATATTTTTGTAAACATTATGTTGCTAATTAGTGTATGGCATTATTGAGAACATATGTCATTCTAGTGGATTGAATGATTATTGTATGAATGATGAAATAATCATATAAATGTGTAAAGACAACGATAGATGGTGGGCTAAGTGCGATACCACCTTATTGTTTTATTACGATGGGCTATGTGTGTTACCACCGTAACTAATCTTTGGTGGGCTATGTGCGATACCACCGTAACTAATCTTTGGTGGGTTATGTGCGATACCACCGTAACTAATCTTTTGGTGGGCTATGTGCGATACCACCCTAATAAAGGCCGATGGTGGGCTAAGTGCGAAACCACCGAGTAATTTGATGTGAGAGATGGAGTTAGATATAGTGATGAATTGTATTATGTGACCTTGTGATGCTAAGTGCAGGGGAACTTGTTAATGAATGTATGCGGTATGCTTGTGATATGGTTGAAATGTGGGAATGGAGTAAGTGAGTAAGCATGATCATGAATATAAATTGTTTCTTGTTTAGTATATTAAGCTATGAAATTGTTGATTACATGTTAAAATGTTATATTGTTTACATGTAAACTTACTAAGCTTAAAGCTTACTCCCCTATCTTTCCCTTATTTTATAGAGCTAAAGAGTCGAGCCGGGATACATCGATAATCGGGAGTCTGCCCACAGTATATGCTCACCTCGGTATATTTAGACTTAGTGATTTTGTGTTTGGCATGTATAAGGGCTAGACTAGTTAGATTATTTTTTTTTATTTTGGCCAAAGATGTATTGGCTCTTGCTAAGACAATTATTTTGTAAATTGCTAAAGTTGATGGCTCACCTTATCATTTATGAAATTAAGAGTTACTTATAGGAGTTTATATTAAAATCATGAATTGTTTATTAGTATGATGAATAAAGTTATGTGGTATGAGCTAGGGGAATGTAAAGAACTTGGCAAACAGCCTCGTTCTCATCCATATGGGTAGGCACACGGGCGTGTGTCTAGGCCATCTGTTACACACGGTTAACCCACGAGTGTGCAACCTGGCCGTGTGTCCCCTGCATGTTAACATTTTAAGTCAGAATAGACCATGGACTATCCACACGAGTGTGTCCAGGCCGTGTCAAATTAGTCAGTGTCGATCACAAGTGGAAGACACGAGCATGTCTTGAGGGTACATGGGCGTGTCTTATTCCACATGGGCATGTGTCCTAGCCGTGGGACATTGGCAGAATGATGGGGTTTTTAGGCATGGTTTGGGCACATGGGCCTGTGATACTACACATGGGCGTGTGTATCTTCTAACACAGTGTATACTCCTTGTTCAGTTGAGAAAGAAATTTTATGGATCGTGGGAGTTTCTGATATAGTCTTGAGAGCCCTCGTAGTTACGAGTGAGGTCTCATAAGTCCAAAATGAAGTTGTTGTGGAGATTGAGACATTAGGAATTCGATTCACAAAAACCACTTTTTAATATGTTTTCATAAAATATCTGTTAATAAACAGTGGAATGATATACTAATTCATAAAATTTCTAATCAGATTAAATTGATTCATCAGCTATGAGTATGAGAGAAAGTGGACGCGGTAGACGCGGCCGTGGTAGAGGTCGAGGTGCTAGGGTAGGATCTGAGGCATCTGGGCACATACCGAAAATGAAAGCACCTACATCATTGGTGATCAAGATGGGGTCCCATGATCGAACTGGAAGGGATGATGCTTTATCCCAAGCTATGTTGCGAGTTCTGGAGCGGGTTCTTTGGGGCAAATCTTTGGGTCGATGGTCCAAAATCTATTCTTAAGTGACTTTGAGCAAATGAAATTTGAGGTATTTAGGGGCATTTCTAGTGTGGCCCCAACATAGCTGAATACAGGTTGGATGCCATTGAGCGAATCATGGATGATCTAGACTACACAGCGGAGGAAAAATTTAAAGAAGCAGTGTCCCTCCTGCAAGATGAGGCGTATCAGTGGTGGCTCACAGTAAAGGAGGGTACACCGGCAGACCATATCACCTGGGACTTCTTTAAGATAGCATTCCAGGGAAAGTAAGTTGGGACAAGTTATGTGGACGCCCATAGGAAGGCATTTCTGAACTTGGACCAGGGGAATAAGTCTGTGGCTGAATTGAGGTGGAGTTCTTGCGCTTGAGTCGTTACGCTCGGGGTATAATCACAACTGATTATGAGCGTTGTGTACGATTCGAAGATGGTCTGCGAGACGAGCTGCGAGTACTGATAGCTCCGTAGTGAGAAAGAGATTTTGCCGTTCTGGTCAAAAAAGAAAAAATAGCCAAAGAAGTGAAATAGTCTGAGAGGCAGAACAGGGATAAGGATAAGGGTAAGAATAAGAGAAGTTTTGGGACGTCAGGATCTGCTGGGGTTTCCAAAAGAGGCCTAGGTTGGAGGGGCCAGTTCGAGCTGTGATGCTAGTTTCTGTAGGTCAGTTGCGATCTTGTGCATAATGTGGGAGAACACATCCGGGGGAGTGTTGGAGTAGAACTGGAGGATTTTTTAAATGTGGATCTAGGGATCATCTGATTAAAGACTGTCCACAAGAGTTGGAAAGGATGTGGATGATAGGTTAGGGTTTTGCTCAGTCAAAGAGAGGTGGTCAGCAGTCGCCAAGAGGTCGTGGTCCGGCCAGAGGAGGAAATGGTTTTGGTCAAGGTCATAGAGCATCGGGAAGAGGTATTGGTAATACAAATGCAAGACAACCTGAACTGGTTTATGCGATTAGACGTCGAGAGGATGGTGACACACCGGACATCATAACAGGTACGTTCTTTATATCTGATGAACTATTTATTGCTTTGATAGATATTGGATCTACTCATCCTTATGTTGCTTGTGCTATATCTGGAACTTTGGGGATAGAATCTGAAATTGCCACTAGAGAAATGTCTATGATTATCCCTTTAGGACAATCGATGGTAGTGAACAAACTATTTAGGAATGTGCCTTTAGAAGTACAAGGAATTATTTTCCCGGTAAACTTGATGGAACTACCGTTCGTCGAGTTTGATCTGATTTTAGGCATGGACTGCTAGTTAAGCATCATGCAACCTTGGATTGTGCTACTATCGCATGATATTGAAGACTTCCAAGGATAAGGAGGTGCTGGTGATAGGAGAAAGAAAGAATTACCTGTCTAATGTGGTGTCGGCACTAAAGGCCAAAAATATGGTGCGAAAAGGGTGCAAGGCATTCTTAGCCTTCATCAGCACATCAAATGTTAAGGAATTGTTTGTAGGGGATGTTAGAACGGTGAAGGAGTTCTCGGATGTCTTTCATGAAGAGCTTCCAGGGTTACCTCAGATTGCGAGGTGGAATTTGGCATTGAGCTACTTCTGGGAATGGCTCCGGTGTCCATCACCCTGTATAGGATGGCGCCGAAAGAGCTGGTGGAACTTAAAGCTCAGATCCAAGAACTGTTGGACCGTGGATTTATTCGACCAAGTGT
The DNA here is from genome assembly GCA_025506655.1 of Gossypium rotundifolium. NCBI lineage: Eukaryota > Viridiplantae > Streptophyta > Magnoliopsida > Malvales > Malvaceae > Gossypium > Gossypium rotundifolium. The sequence goes on along the minus strand of CP106733.1, from coordinate 18,397,979 downwards.
ATCACCGTAGGGAGCTCCAGTTTTGTTCGTCAAGAAAAATGATAGGTCAATGCGTATGTGCATCGACTATCATCAGTTGAACAAGTTGACGATTAAGAATAAATACCCGTTACCAAGGATTGATGACTTGGTCAATCAGCTACGAGGAGCTTCAATTTTCTCGAAGATAGATTTGAGATCTAGGTATTATCAGTTAAAGGTCAAAGAGGCGGATATTCATAGGACTGCTTTTTGAATGCGTTATGGGCATTATGAGTTTCTAGTGATGCCATTCGGATTAACAAATACACCAACCGCATTTATGGATATGATGAACCGGGTATTCCAACCCTACCTAGACCGGTTTGTGGTGGTATTCATAGATGATATCTTGGTGTACTCAAGGACTAAGGAGGAGCATGATTCGCATCTTCGGGTTGTTCTGCAGATATTGACAGAGAAACAACTTTATGCTAAATTTAGTAAGTACGAGTTTTGGCTGAAGGAAGTGACCTTTTTGGGGCACGTTGTCTCTGTCGAGGGGATTAGGGTTGATTCTCGAAAGATCAAAGATGTATTAGATTGGAAACAACCAAAGTCTGTGTTTAAAATTCAAAGTTTTCTGGGTTTGGCGGGGTACTACAAAAGATTTGTTGAGGGGTTCTCGTTGATTGCTACACTTTTAACCAAGTTATTGCGGAAAGGAGTACCATTTGTTTGGGCTAATAAGTAGCAGGAAAGCTTTGAGAAGCTAAAGAAGATTTTGACTGAGGCACCAGTGCTGACTCAGCCTGAGGTTGGGAAGGAATTTGTTGTCTTTTGTGATGCATCGCACACAGGGTTGAGTTTTGTATTGATGCAAGAAGGGAAGGTAGTGGCATATGCATCTCGGCAATTGAGGCCACATGAAGTAAATTATCCTACTCATGACTTGGAGTTAGCTGTGGTGGTGTTTGCCCTAAAGATATAGAGGCACTATATGTACGGAGAGAGGTCGATTATCTACACCGACCATAAGAATCTGAAATATCTCCTCACCTAGAAGGAGTTGAATTTAAGGCAATATAGGTGGATAGAGTTACTGAAAGACTGTGATTGTTCGATCGAGTATCACCCAGGTAAAGCCAATGTGGTGGCAGATGCGTTGAGTCGTAAGATGATATCAGATTTAAGAGTAATGTTTGCTCATCTCAGCCTTTACGAAGATGGCAGCTTGTTAGAGAAACTACAGGTGAAGCCGACATAGGTAAGCTAGATTAAAAGAAGAAATGGTTGGATGAATCATTAAATTTTGATTTCAGCAAGTCTGAACAGTGAAGGGGTATTGTGTTTTCATAGAAGAATTTGTGTGCCGAAGGACTCTGAGTTGAAGCAGATGATTCTGCGAGAAGTGCATAGTAGCCCGTACGCTATGCATCCCAGTGAAAGTAAGATGTATCGAGACCTACGTGAACAGTATTAATGGCCTAGTCTGAAATAGAAAGTTATTGAGTTTATGAGTAAGTGTTTGATATGGCAGTAGGTGAAGACGGAACATTAGTTGCCTTCAGGATTGCTGCAACGGTGAAGATTCCACTTTGGAAGTGGGAGAGAATAACGATGGATTTTGTTAGTGGGTTACCTCTGACTCCTACTAAGAAAGATTCGGTATGGGTGATTTTCGATCAGTTGACTAAGTCCGCTCATTTTATACCGGTTCGTACTGACTATTTGTTACAGAAGTTGGCCAAGCTGTATGTGGCACAGATTGTGAGGTTGCATGGGGTACCAGTGTTTATCGTATTAGATAGGAACCCTAGGTTTACATCGTGATTTTGGAAGGCATTGCATGAAGCTTTGGGTACAAGGCTAGGTTTCAGCACAGCGTTTCACCCACGGACTGATGGTCAGTTGGAAAGGGTAATTCAGATCTTGGAAGACATGTTAAAGGGCTGTGTGATTGACTTCAGAGGTAGTTGGGAAGATTATTTGTCATTGGCTGAATTTGCATACAACAACAACTATCAATCCAGCATTCAGATGGCACCCTAAGAGGCCTTGTATGGTCGTAGGTGTCGTACCCCTACCTGTTGGACTGAGTTAGGTGAGCGACAATTGTTGGGTCCAAAATTGATATCAGAAACAGAGAAAAAGGCTAAATTGCTTCAGGCTCGGTTGAAAGAAGCTTCTGATAGATAGAAATCGTATGCGGATCTGAAGCGTAGGGAGATAGAAATTTTAGTGGGTGATTAGGTCTTCCTAAAAGTCTCACCTTGAAAGATGGTTTTAAGATTTGGACGGAAAGACAAGTTGAGCCCCAGGTTCATCGGGCCTTATCGGGTGTTGAAACGTGTGGGACCAGTGGCTTATCAGCTTGAGTTACCCTTGGAGTTGAGTTAGAGACATAATATATTCCATGTTTCGATGCTGAGGTGCTATCGTTTAGATCCATCTCACATAGTGCCGGTGGAAGAAATTGAGGTAAGGCCTGATCTTTCGTTTGAAGAGGAGCCAGTGCAAATCTTGGACCAGAATATTAAGGTATTAATAAAAAAGTCAGTTCCATTGGTCAAAGTGTTATGGCGTAATCACGGTTCAGAAGAATCCACGTGGGAGCCAGAAGATGTGATACGTCAGCAATACCCTCACCTCTTTTGATCAGGTAAATTTTGAGGCCGAAATTTCTTTAAGGGGTAGAAATGTAACATTCAAAATTGGGGGCCTTGTATTTTGCATTATTTTATATATTTGGATAGCTAAGCTTGTTATTTGGGGGTGTTTGGAGGTCCTTAGAAGGCTCAGGGTCGAGCCTAAGCCTTGGTAAAATTTTTGTTTTTGGGCATAAGGGGAGAGAGCTAGTGGAAGCAGGCCTTAAGTATAATTATTTGTGTTTTCTAGCACAAGTAAGCACAAGGTAGAGTGGATGTGGCGTCACTAGTAGAGGAAAGGGGGAAGGAGTTCGAATCCCATCTGCTGCAACAAGGGCTTTATTTTTGTGCTCAAGGTGGAGAAGAGGTGGCATTCGGCTGGGACTCTACCAAGGAGGAGTTGAATGGGTCAAATAGGTTTAAATGGTCGGTGTAGAGGAGTTTGTGGAGGGAGACTTGGTCAACCATTTCAAATGGTGGATGGAGAGTGAGTAGGGGAGGAAGTTAAGGAGAAAAGAATGGGATTTGGTGGTGTGCTAGAGTTTGGCTGAATGTGGGACCTTGGAGGGGGTGAAATTCGGCTAGGGGTGGTGGGAGGTGCATTTTTCGGTTTTGAAGAAGAGAGTGTGTCAAAATTTCTCTTAGACTCTTTTTGTGTCCCTCTCCTTCTTTTTGTGCAAATTGGGTGCATTTCGGGTTACTTTTATTCTTGTCAAAACCTTTCTTCTTCTTTCTTTCATTCTTTCTCCTCATAGTGTGTGATAGCCGAACCTTTAGAAAGTGACCACTCGTGCACTCTTTTCATCTTTTCTTTCCAACATCCATCTTTCCCTCCCTCCTTTTTATTTCTGACATAGCTGAAACTTTGACTTCCTTCACTGCTTTTCCATTTTCCCCTAAGCTGAATCTTTCTTGTTCACCTCATACAATTTATTTTCATCACCATAGCCGAACCTCCCTTTTGTGCCAAACTAAATTCATTCCTTTCATCTTTTGCTATTAGCCAAACATCAAGAAGCAAAGTGCTAGGATCTCTTTTGTATTCCGAAAGTCTCTCTTCAGTCTGTTTTGTTAGCTACAAGGTAATGGGTTCTTCATCTATTCGTATATCTTTTCTTCTCTTTCCCCCTTCTCTTAATTGTGGCCGAATAGGTAAGTCTTCAATGTCGGGTTGTGTTCTTTTTCTTTCTTTCCATATCATTTCTTTCTCTTGTGGTCGAACGGGTGATGTATTTCTTTGCTATTGTTTTCTTTCTCTAGTGTTGATATAAGTCGAACACTTTACCTCGTCCTGGTGTGGTGTTGGCTATCGTCTCTAAAGGGTGCAAGGGTGCTATTCTCGATTGATGAAGAACCTATTATTGTCGAAACTAAGGGCTTGGATGAATCTCTCCTTCTCTTATGAATCGTCTGAAATTGCAAGCTGAAACTATCTTGGATCGGTTCCTCTTTAATCAAGGTAAGGAGTTTTCTCTCTAGTTTTTGTAAGATGATTCTCTATTCAGTTTATTCTGCCATAACCAAACCTTTTTGTTAGACAACCATTGTTTCTCTTTGGAAGTACTATACTGATCAAGACTTTCTTCATGGATGCTAGTGCTAGCCGTTCTAAAGAGGTATCGACAAAGGAGCCTGAGGGGAGTGGACTCATAGTCTCTACTCCCAAGTTCAAACAGTGTAAGGTGTTAGCGATTCGAGTTTTTCGCTGGGTTGTGGTAAAGAGCCGACATCTGTTTGGGATAGGCAAATCGTGGTTATTTCCGCTAGAGAGGGTGACTACGATCAGGAGGGTATAGTGCTTCGCGTAATTTGGTGTGTAATCACACCTTCATTTTGTTTTGTTTTGTATTATATTATGTGCCGGCTAAAAGCTGAATTGCCTTAATGGGTAAACCACTTTGATACCCTTAGCGGGGGAGTTTGGAGATAACTCAAGTATGTAAAATTTTGATTATACCCTCTCGGGCAATTTGGTATGAATGTATAAGTTCTGATTATTTTCTACATGGCTATATTCATGCATACACTAAAATAATATGTCATAACATGTTGCATAGGATGGGACATGATATTGCAGAAAAGGGGAAGTGTATTTTGGTGGCTCAGCCACATATTTCGGTGATTTGGTCACATTATTCCGGTGGCACTACCATAATTTCAGCGATGAGCAGTGATGACTACCATCGATGGTGTGTAGCGGATGAGGGTTGATTGTAGAAATCCCCGCCGGTGTGTTTTGGCTGGAATGGGTGGTGTGTAGCAGATGGATATTTAGGTTGGGCTGGGTTACATTGCATTCATTACCTGCTATACCATGCTATTAGGGCTAAGGCCCAGTTCATTCCGGTATGGGCTTTGCCCAATTTGATTTTGTAAGGGCTAAGGCCCAATTTGTATCTACATGGGCTCGGGCCCAATTAGTGTACGTTTTGGGGATTATACACTGAGTTCTCGTAACTCACCCCTCTGCTTAATCTTGCAGGTAATACCCAGCAGTGAGGATTTGGGGCCGAGGTGGACTCTGTGGTGGCCATACATCCCTACTTTAGTAACTTCCTTTTTTACTTTGCATTAAATTTTATTTTAATATGGGATTATGAGCTGTAATAAGGCCACTGGGATTTTAATTTGGTTTTATTTTAATTCAGTTATTATCTATAATGGAAAGATCAAAATGGGATTTTCCTAACATTTTAAATAATTGTTTTCTAGAATATTAACAACGAACCACAAGCTACCAATAAACAAACTCGGGATTTTCTTAGAGCTTCAATAATTGTTTTCAAAACATCACACTATCGAAAACCGCAAAATCTGACTTTTGTGATATAAAACAAGTTTCGGTAGTTAGTTATATTAACAACATTTTGGAAAGAAAACCTTAAAGTCGAATTTGATTTTCAAACTTGAACCATAACTCGAAAGTATTAAAATAATCTCAAATTTTCTTTAACAACCTTTCCATGTTACAAAGTGTGCGAATAAAGCAAGAGAATAGCAAAGGTTGATCTAAATGTAAAGTTGAGCGGTTGAGTAGCATGATTGGTGAGTAACTATGTGTTGGCAAAGGTATGTATGATACCAATGTGGTTGATGAAATCGAAAGTAGATGAATGGAATGTTATGTGAGTGTTGGATATATTTGAATTTGTGAATCATTGGTAAATTATCTTTGTGATGGTTCAATTTGTACATTGGTTTGTATAGTATTTCAAACTTACTAAGCTTTGAAAGCTTACTGTGTGATTTGTTTCTCTATTTTACAGTGTCAGTAAAGCTAGCTCGGATCTGGGGATTGTCAGTATCTCTATCACACTATCGGCAATCTATTTTGGTACTTTTGAAGATGTGTATATTTGAATATGGCATGTATAGGCTAGTTGATTTGAAATATGTTTGAGATGTGTAAATAGCCATGTGATGTGGCTAGATAAATTTTGGTAATATGAATAAATGATTATAGTAAATGAAGTATGTTTTGGTATGGCTTGATGGCAATTAAATAGTCTTAAGAATGGTAAATTTATTGATGGATTGATGCCATAGTAATTTAGTGAAATTGTGGATGAATCATGCTTGGTTTTACATGTGAATTGGTTGAGCTATTTAGCATATAAGATGGTATGATAGAAATGAGATTGAATTGGGTTGATATGATGAATATTTTGATGTGTTTTTGTTGTTATTGATATATGGATAGATGCTTAATTGTGCTTGTAGGGATGACCCTTGTGTGGGTGGCAAATTGGCCTTGCAAATGGCCTACTTTGCACACACAGGCATGTGTCTCGTGTGGCTCAAAGGCCACTTTGAAGTGTGTCTGGGCAGGTTACATGGCCATGGTACATGGGCGTGCCTGATGGCCTTGTGACTAAGTCATAGCTAGCTTAATTTCACATGGCCATGGCACACGGGCTTGTCTGGTGGCCGTGTGAACAAGTCAGTACGTATGCTCTGTTTTGGCATGGCCTGGACACATAGGCGTGTCTGGTACCCGTGTGAGGCACACGGCCTGCCCACACGGGCGTATGACCTCTGCAGTGTTGAAAAATATTTATAATTTCTGAAAATTTTTGTAAGTATTTGGTTTAGTCCCGACCTATTTTTAAAGCGTGTTTAAAGTCTCATGGACCTCATTAAGGGACCATAAGATTATGTTGTGATACGTTTTAGTGATGATTGACTATGTGTTGTAAAATGGATGAGAAATGTTCCAATTGTTCAGTAATGCCTCTTAACCCTATTCTGGCGACGGTTTGGGTTAGGGGTGTTACATTTTATTTGTATCAGAGCTACGCTTTAGTCAATTCTCGGACTAACGTAGTGTATGTGAGTCTAGCTATACATGCCATATTTCTGATAGTTGAAAATGTGTTTTTATATAGTAATGGATCCCAATCGAGCATTTGCTAATGATGTTGAGAGTAACGCACCTACTCCCGCTCAAGGGACAGCGTCGACCACATCTAGGCCAAATGATAGTAGTGAGGGAGGAGAGGCTAAGTAAGTCTTCTTCTGAATGATGAGGGAGTGGTTTTTGGAGTTCGTTTGAATGAATCCGGCTGCTCCACAACCTCCACCCCACAAGTAGCTATTGTGCCACAAGTGATAGATCCGATCCAATTGAATAAACCTCCTGTGGATAAGATTCGTAAGTACGGGGCCGAAGAGTTTAGGGCCACAGCTGATGAATGCTGAGCGAGCTGAGTTTTGGCTCAAAAATACAATTCGGGTATTCGATGAGATGTCGTTGACCCCTGATGAGTGCACTAAGTGTGTAGTTTCTTTGTTGAGAGATACGGTTTATAACTGGTGGAAGACATTGACATTTGTGGTTCCGAGAGAGAGAATCACATGGGATTTCTTTCAAGCTGAATTTCAAAGAAATATATTAGTCAATGATTCATTGATAAAAAACATAAAGAGTTTCTAGAACTGAAACAGGGCCCTATGTTAGTTAGGAAATATGAAGGGAGTTTGTGAGAGTGAGCCAATATGCGTGGAAATGTGTTTCGACTGAAGCCACCATGTGTAAACACTTCATGTAACAGACTCGAATCTGACCCTAATCGGAACGGTGGTTTTGGGACCACGAATCTGAGCCCGAGAAATATTTAAATATCATATTTAGTGTTTATTATATATGAATTTATATGTGTGAAAGTTTCATAGAAAAATTTTATCGTTTGAGTATTGAATTTGATAAAAAGGACCTAATCGCGTAAAAAGTAAAAGTTGCAAACTAAAGTGTAATGTGTTAATTTGAGCATGGCTTTTAATATGATGTATTAAAAGGGCAAATAGCCAATTTTTAAGTTAGTGGCCGGTCATCATAATGCATGTAATAGTGTTAATATTTTATATAATATATGTTATTACATTTTATGTTAAAATAATTAGTTAATATATGTTAATAAAACAAAAAAAATAAGAAAGCCATGCATTGTTCATCTTTTGGCCGAAAAACACAAAAGAAAAAGGAGGAGAAAGCTTGGCACATTCGGCCTTGAGTTTTGCTTGATTTAGGTATGTAAATTTGTTCGGTTTTTAATAATTTTTACGTTTTGAGATCGTTGCTTGAACCGTAATCCGACCCATGTTGTAATTTTTGAATCTAAGCATTCTTGATGTTCTGCTATTGATATATTTATATAGTTTTGATGTTTGATGATGTTAGATAAAAGATAAGTTAAAGATTAGTATATTATGTATTGGAAGTTTTGAAGAATTTTTGTTTTAGGGCCAAATTGTAAAAGATGAAATTTTAGGGGGTTTATTTACAAAATAAATGAAATGTGAGGGCTTGTAAAGTCCCTAGGAATATTCGCCCTTGTATAGTCTTAGCTAATTTGGTGTATTTTGTGTGTTATGCAAATAGGACTAAATTACAAAGTTGTGAAATATTAGGGTAAAATAGTAATTTGCCCATTTATGTGCTTAGGGACTAAATTGAGATGAAATGTACTTGAATGAGCTAAATTTTAATGTGTTTTAGATCAAAAGCAAAGAAAAACGGCTTTAGATCGGGGATTTCGAATAGCCGATTTTCATCGACAACCGAGGTAAGTCCTTAAGCAAATATATGTCGAGAATTATTTATGTGACTTAATGGATGATGAAATTTAAATGTTTTGAGGATATATATATAAGATAGCGAATGTAGATAAATATTTTAGCAATAAGTGTTGTAAAATTTTAATTGAATTGATAAATTCATGTGACATGAATTAAATATGGTTTGTATAATTCTGGTTAGCTTGTAATGTGAATGCGATGGAAGTAATATTGTATTTCGGGCTTCGAGCCTAGCAGGCTTTGTGCCGGTGATATAATTTGGGCTTTAATGCCTAGCGAGCTTCGTCTTTGTGATTTAATTAGGCTTTAATGCTAGCGAGCTTCGTCTTGATTTAATTTGGGCTTTAATGCTAGCGAGCTTCGTCTTGGTGATTTAATTCGCTTTAATGCCTAGCGAGCTTCATTCAATTGATTTAATTCGGCTTTAATGCTTAATAGGCTTTATGCTTGATATGCTATAAATGGAGATTTTGAGAATCAAACAAGGTGAGCTATATATATGGTTATGTACTAAAAGTTCTGTAAGAATTTGCCTACTATATTAGTAATGAAGAAAGTGAGTTAAGTTCTTTTATTTTTAATCAAATTTGATGTGTAGAAATGGTCAATTGCTCAAGTTCTATATTATATAATGTTGAATCTATCATTGATGTGAATATACATAGCTTATAATGTGAAGTTGATAAAGTATATGTTCAGAGTGACATAGTGATGAAAATCGATACAAATGTGACCCTAGTATTCGGCTAGTGTATTCTATATATATACATATATAGAAAAATTTATGTACAATATTATTAGTTGAAAATTTAAGTGTTTACTTGTATGTTCATTGTAAGTATATGTGCTTAAGACTTACTAAGCCAGTGAGCTTACTATGTTTATGTTTGTGTTCTATTTTGTAGATCAATAATTCAACTACGGGCTCATGGGATCATCAAGACAGTCGACCACACTATCACTCTCTTTGGTATAGTTATGTTTTGTAAACTTTTGAATCAAAGGCATGTATAGACTTTGTTTTGATAAATAATGAATAATGTCGGTTTGTAAATATAAATATGGCCTTGCGAATAAAATTTGTTGCTTTTGATTAAGTTTAGGTTTCATATATGATATGGTAGCTTGCATTAAAATACTATTAGATATGTGATTTCGGTCATGCTTTAAAACATACGTGGAAAATGATCATATGATATATATATATGGTGTAATATTGGAATATGTACTTAGGTATAAAGGAGTAAATGTAAATGTACAAAGGTACCATGCGAAAATAGCTATCTTGTTTTGTTATGGCTGACTTGTTTATGCATGGTAAAATGTATATATATATATTTATACTTGTAATGTCATTTGATAATGCTTAAATATGTATGGCTTTGTGGTAAGTATTTAGAGTAAAATTTTTATACTCGATAAAGAGTACCTATGGTACGCATAAATGCATGTAAACTATGTTTGAATCAAGCATATCATATATTTAAGAATTGAATGAACATAGGTACCACTATTTGCATGTATTGTATATTAAATGCATAAATAAAATACTAGGTTATGAGTTGATCTTGTTTGGAGTTTAGGTTTACATTTGAATGCTAACTATATTCGGTTATGTGAAATGAGTATTAAGGTATGATTATGTGGTTATAATTACATAAGTATATATATATATATGTACGTAAGTAATGGTCATTGCCGAATGGGGTTAATGAAAACTCGAATTGATGAATCGGTTGATATTTATGTACATGTTATGTTATAATGAAAAATGGTTACATATACGAATGGTACGATCTTAAGTGATAAAGAAATGAGAAATTTATGAAATCCACAATGATGTATGCTTATTTAGTCTTTGATGGTGAATGATTCAATGAGTAATGAGTCACTAGTTGTAAATGATTTTATTTGTGAGTATTACTAAATGTCTTGATATTCGACAAGGGATACTGCTTTCTTTTCGATAGTATGATTTGGTATACTATATTTAAGTGGTAACATGTATAAAAGTGCATTTGATGGGTGTTGAGGTCGGGTAATACCTCGTAACCCTATTCTGGCGACGGATACGGGTTAGGGGTGTTACATTTTATTGGTATCAGAGCTACGGTTTAGTCGATTCTAGGACTACCGTAGTACGTAAGAGTCTAGCTATACATGCCTTTGAATTGTATATATGATAGTGTGGTGACTTGACAATTTCAATTGTATTTTATATAGTAAATGGATTCGATCCCGATAGAGCCGTAGGTGATGATGTGGAGAGTGTCGCGCTGGTCTCGCACATGGATCGGTATCATCGACTCTCAACCGATTCGGGTAACCACGAGGAAAGGCTAAACAAGCCTTCTACTAAATGATGAATGAATGGTTTGCCTAGTTTGTTCGAAATAATCTGGTGTACAACAACCTCCACCCGAATAATCCAACTCCGGTACCTTCAAGACTTCGATGATAGATCCAATGAGATCTAGTAGGCCTCGGTTGATAAAATCGAGAATTTGGGGCCGAAGAATTCAAGGCTAATGATGATGATGATGCAGAGCGAGCTGAAATGTGGCTTGATAACACTATTCGAGTACTCGATAAGCTATCCTGCTCTCCAGACGAATGTTTGAAATGTGCTATATCTTTACTTCGGGACACTGCTTATCACGGGTGGAATACACTAGTATCAGTGGTTCCAAAAGAAAAAGTGATATGGGATTTCTTCCAGAATGAATTCCGCAAGAAATATATCAATCAGAGGTTCATCGACCAAAAAGAAAAGAATTTCTTGAACTGAAATAGGGGAAAATGACCGTGATTGAATATGAGCGAAAATTTGTCAGATTGAGCCGATATGCTCGGGAGTGTGTATCAACTGAAGCCATTATGTGCAAAAGGTTTGAAGACGGTTTGGATGAAGATTTGAAGTTACTTGTTGGCATTCTTGAGATCAAAGAGTTTGTGACACTAGTTGAGCGAGCTTGCAAAGCTAAAGAGCTCGGGAAGGAGAAAAGAAAGGCTGAGACAGAAGCTAAAGACACTCGTAAAAGACCGTCGGGTAAGAATTTCCATTCCACATCTAAGAAGTTTAGAGATGACTTGACCGACATAAAGCTACTTGATTCACCTAGACATGATCGACCTTGATGAGGCTCCCAAGCTACCTCGATGGCGGTGTTGATAACGTTCCACAGAATCAAGTTGAATGCAAACATTGTGGAAAATGGCATTCTGGGAGTTGTAGAGTTCTTGACCGGTCCTGCTTTAAATGTGGATCCTCGGACCATTTTATTCGAGAGTGCCCGATGTTAGGCGAGCGAATATGGCATGAACTCTAGACCGAAGCGATTACATCGACAGGGGAGACCACCCGAGCATTCTAGCAATGTAGGTGGTAGTCGAGAGGGACAAAGAACACGACGATTCGATCGAGGCTAGAGCTCCACTAGAGCTTATGTTACTCGAGCTAGAGGATCTTGCTTCTCGGATGTCATTATCGGTACTTTCACCCTCTATGATACTCACTGTAATTGCATTGATTGATCTTGGTTCGACCCATTCATATGTATGTGAAACTCTGGTATTCAGTAAGACTCTGCCAGTTGAGTCTATTGAGTTTTTAATTCGCGTATCCAACCCTTTGGGTAGATGTGTGTTTGTTAATAAAGTGTGTAAAGGTTGCCCATTGATGATTCGGGATTTTTGTTTCCCAGTCGATTTAATGTTGTTGCCTTTCGATGAGTTTGATATAATTTTGGGAATGGACTGGTTGACTTCGCATGACGCAGTGGTGAATTGCAAAAGAAAGCTTATTGATTTGAGACATCAGAACGGTGAGATCATTAGAATTGAATCCAGTGATTTAAGTGGGTTTCCTACAGTGATATCCTCGATGTTAGCCCGAAATATGTGAAAAAAGGGTGCGAAGCTTATTTGGCTTATGTACTGGATAATAAATTGTTTGAGAAACAGATTGAATCTGTACCGATTGTATGTGAATACCCAGATGTGTTCCCTGAAGAACTACCGGGTTTACCCCCAGTACGAGAGATTGAGTTTGGCATTGAATTAGCACCGGGAATGACTCCGATCTCAATAGCTCCATATCGGATGGCACCTACTGAGTTAAAAGAGTTGAAAGCACAGTTGCAAGAGTTAACAGATAGGGGCTTTGCACGACCAAGTTTCTCTCCTTGGGGTGCACTAGTTCTTTTTGTGAGAAAGAAAGATGGAGCGATGAGAATGTGTATTGATTATCGGCAATCAATAAGGTAACTATAAAGAATAAGTACCGTTACCTCGAATTGATGATTTGTTTGATCGGTTGAAAGGGCTTGATATTTTGAAGATAGATTTGAGATCGGGTTATTATCAGTTGCGAGTTAGAGATACAGATGTGCCAAAGACTGCATTCCGGACGAGGTACGGACATTTTGAGTTTTTGGTTATGCCTTTTGGGCTTACTAATGCACCTACTGTTTTTATGGATTTGATGAATCGGGTTTTTAGACAGTTTTTGGATCGATTTGTGGTAGTGTTTATTGATGACATATTGATCTACTCCAAAGATGAAATTGAACACGCTGAGCATTTGAGGTTAGTGCTACAAACTTTGCGAAATCAGCAGTTGTATGCGAAGTTTAGTAAGTGTGAGTTCTGGATGAAAGAGGTCAGCTTTTTGGGACATGTTGTTTCAAAGATCGTGCATTCGAGTTGATCCGAACAAAATCCGGCTATACTTGATTGGAAGCCACCAAAAATGTTTCGAGATTCAAAGTTTTTGGGACTTGTGAGTTACTATCGACGATTTGTGAAAGATTTTTCTATGATAGCTACCCGTTGACAAAGTTATTGCAGAAAGATGTCGAGTCGAGTGGTTAGAAAAGTGTCGGAAAAGTTTTGATCAGCTAAAAGTTTGATAGAAGCTCTAGTGTTAGTTCAGACTGAATCGGGTAAAGAATTTGTTGTTTATTCTTATGCTTATTTGAATGGTTTGGGCTGCGTTTTGATGCAGGAAGGCAAAGTCATAGCCTACGCTTCAAGACAATTGAAGCTGCATGAAAGAAATTACCCGACGCATGACTTAGAACTTGCAGCCATTGTTTTCGCATTGAAAATTTGGCATCACTATTTATTTGGCGAGAAATTTCACATTTATTCAGATCATAAAAGTCTAAAGTATTTAATGACTTAGAAAGATCTAAATTGAGACAACGCAGATGGTTAGAATTGTTGAAAGATTATGAGTTGGTGATTGACTATCATCCGGAAAAGCTAACGTTGTTGCGAGATCGTTAAGTCAAAAATCATTGTTTGCTCTTCGTGCAATGAACGCACGAGATAGCTATGTGCGGTGATGGTTCGATCATAGCCGAGTTACAAGCAAGATCGATGTTTATCCAAAAAATTTGTGATGCATGAGAAAGTTGACAAGGATTTGATTGCTAGTCGAATTCGATGTGAAAAGGTGCGTAATCGATTTTAGATTGATGCAAATGATTGTTTAAATTTTAAAAGCCGAATGTGTGTTCAAAGAACTCGAAATTGATCTGAGATGATTTTGAGTGAGGCCCATAGTGGTCAATTATCAATACATCCGGTAGCACAAAGATGTATAATGAATTGAAACAGATTCTATTGGTGGCGGGCATGAAACAGGATATATCTGAATTTGTTTTGAAATGCTTAATTTGTCGACAAGTAAAAGTCGAACATCAAGTGCCATCCGGACTACTTGACCAATCATGATACACGAATGGAAATGGGATAGAATTACCATGGATTTTGTATCCGGTCTTCCTATGACACCGAGTAAGAAAGATACCGTCTGGGTTATAGTTGATAGGTACTAAATCACTCATTTTTGTCGGTTCGTGATTTTTCATTCGATAAACTTCTTGAATTATACGTATCGCAGATTGTGAGATTGCATGGTGTACCGAGTTCAATTGTTTGAGACAGAGACCCAGATTTACATCGCGATTTTGGAAGAAGTTGCAAGATGCCTTAGGTACTAAACTACATTTTAGTACGACTTTTCATCCACGAACGAGCACGGTCGATCTGAGCGAACTATTCGAGATACTTGAGGACATGTTGAGATGTTGCGTTCTCGAGTTTGAAGGTGCGTGGGAATGATACCTACCTTTGATTGAATTTGCTTATAATAACAGTTTTCAATCTAGTATCAAGATGGCACCTATGAAGCCTTGTGCAGTGAAAGTGTCGAACACCATTATCTTTGGATGAGCTCGGAGAATAAGATACAGGGGTTGATTTGATTAAAGAAACTGAATGCAGTAGTTATTATTAGAGACAATTTGAAAGTCGCTTGGATCGTCAAAAGTCTTATCTGATTTGAAGCGTAAAGACATTGAATTTCGGGTTGGAGATCGAGTATTTTAAAGGTTTCTCCGTGGAAGAAAGTGCTCGATTTGGTCGGAAGGCAAACTTAGTCCGAGATTCATCGGACCTTATGAAATCATTGAGCGTGTTGGGCTGTTGCTTATAGGTTGAAGCTACCCTCCAATTAGAAAAGATACACGATGTATTTCACATTTCTATGCTCGTGAATCTGAGATCACATCCGTCACATGTGATTGCTCAAATCGAGATTGAGATACAACCTTATATGATGTATAAGGAAAAACCGATCCGTATTTTAGCTCGGAAAATGAAAGAGTTAAGAAACAAAAGATCTCCTTTGTGAAAGTATTATGGAATCGACGCGGAGTTGAAGAGGCTACATGGGAGCTGAAGATTCAATGAGGCAACAATATCCGAGCGTTGTTTAACGGTAAGATTTTCGAGGACGAAAATCTTTAAAGGGAGAGTTATAATGAGACGAATCGACCCTAATCGAACAGTGGTTTCGGGACCACGAATTTGAGCCCGAGAAATATTTAAATATCATATTTAGTGTTTATTATATATGAATTTATATGTGTGAAATTTCGTAGAAAAATTTTATCGTTTGAGTATTGAATTTGATAAAAAGGACCTAATCGCATAAAAAGTAAAAGTTGCAAACTAAAGTGTAATGTGTTAATTTGAGCATGGCTTTTAATATGAGGTATTAAAAGGGCAAATAGCCCATTTTTAAGTTAGTGGCCGGCCATCATAATGCATGTAATAGTGTTAGTATTTTATATAATATATGTTATTACATTTTATGTTAAAATAATTAGTTAATATATGTTAATAAAACAAAAAAAAAAAGAAAGCCATGCATTGCTCATCTTTTGGCCAAAAAACACAAAAGAAAAAGGAGGAGAAAGCTTGGCACATTCGGCCTTGAGTTTTGCTTGATTTAGGTATGTAAATTTGTTCGGTTTTTAATAATTTTTACGTTTTTGAGATCGTTGCTTCGAACCGTAACCGACCCATGTTGTAATTTTTGAATCTAAGCATGCTTGATGTTCGGCTATTGATATATTTATATAGTTTTTGATGTTTGATGATGTTAGATAAAAGATAAGTTAAAGATTAGTATATTATGTATTGGAAGTTTTGAAGAATTTTTGTTTTTAGGGCCAAATTGTAAAAGATGAAATTTTAGGGGGGTTTATTTGCAAAATAAATGAAATGTGAGGGCTTGTAAAGTCCCTAGGAATATTCAGCCCTTGTATAGTCTTAGCTAATTTGGTGTATTTTGTGTGTTATGCAAATAGGACTAAATTACAAAGTTGTGAAATATTAGGGGTAAAATAGTAATTTGCCCATTTATGTGCTTAGGGACTAAATTGAGATGAAATGTACTTGAATGAGCTAAATTTTAATGTGTTTTAGATCAAGAGCAAAGAAAAATGGATTTAGATCGGGGATTTGCACTGTCTATCGACAACCGAGGTAAGTCCTTAAGCAAATATATGTCGAGAATTATTTATGTGACTTAATGGATGATGAAATTTAAATGTTTTGAGGATATATATATAAGATAGCCGAATGTAGATAAATATTTTAGCAAGAAGTGTTGTAAAATTTTAATTGAATTGATAAATTCATGTGACATGAATTAAATATGGTTTGTATAATTCTGGTTAGCTTGTAATGTAAATGCGATGGAAGTAATATTGTATTTCGGGCTTCGAGCCTAGCAGGCTTTGTGCCAGTGATATAATTCGGGCTTTAATGCCTAGCAGGCTTCGTGCCGGTGATTTAATTCGGGCTTTAATGCCTAGCAGGCTTCGTGCCGGTGGTTTAATTCGGGCTTTAATGCCTAGCAGGCTTCGTGCCGGTGATTTAATTCGGGCTTTAATGACTAGCAGGCTTCGTGCTGGTGATTTAATTCGGGCTTTAATGCCTAGCAGGCTTTATGCCGGTGATATGCTATAAATAGAGATTTTGAGAATCAAACAAGGTGAGATATATATATGGTTATGTACTAAAAGTTCGGGTAAGAATTTGCCTACTATATTAGTAAGGAAGAAAGTGAGTTAAGTTCTTTTTGTTTTGAATCAAATTTGATGTGTAGAAATGGTCAATTGCTCAAGTTCTATATTATATAATGTTGAATCTATCATTGATGTGAATATACATAGCTTATATGTGAAGTTGATAAAGTATATGTTCAGAGTGACATAGTGATGAAAATCGATACAAATGTGACCCTAGTATTCGGCTAGTATATTCTATATATATACATATATAGAAAAATTTATGTACAATATTATTAGTTGAAAATTTAAGTGTTTACTTGTATGTTCATTGTAAGTATATGTGCTTAAGACTTACTAAGCCAGTGAGCTTACTCTGTTTATGTTTGTGTTCTATTTTATAGATCAATAATTCAACTACGGGCTCAGGGGATCATCAAGACAGTCGACCACACTATCACTCTCTTTGGTATAGTTATGTTTTGTAAACTTTTGAATCAAAGGCATGTATAGACTTTGTTTTGATAAATAATGAATAATGTTGGTTTGTAAATATAAATATGGCCTTGCGAATAAGGTTTTTGCTTTTGGTTAAGTTTAGGTTTCATATATGATATGGTAGCTTGCATTAAAATACTATTAGATATGTGATTTCGGTCATGCTTTAAAACATACGTGGAAAATGATCATATGATATATATATATATATATATATGGTGTAATATTGGAATATGTACTTAGGTATAAAGGAGTAAATGTAAATGTACAAAGGTACCATGCGAAAATAGCTATCTTGTTTTGTTATGGCTGACTTGTTTATGCATGGTAAAATGTATATATATATTTATACTTGTAATGTCATTTGACAATGCTTAAATATGTATGGCTTTGTGGTAAGTATTTAGAGTAAAATTTTTATACTCGATAAAGAGTACCTATAGTACGCATAAATGCATGTAAACTATGTTTGAATCAAACATATCATATATTTAAGAATTGAATGAACATAGGTACCACTATTTGCATGTATTGTATATTAAATGCATAAATAAAATACTAGGTTATGAGTTGATCTTGTTTGGAGTTTAGGTTTACATTTGAATGCTAACTATATTCGGTTATGTGAAATGAGTATTAAGGTATGATTATGTGGTTATAATTACATAAGTATATATATATATATATATATACGTAAGTAATGGTCATTGCCGAATGGGGTTAATGAAAACTCGAATTGATGAATCGGTTGATATTTATGTACATGTTATGTTATAATGAAAAATGGTTACATATACGAATGGTACGATCTTAAGTGATAAAGAAATGAGAAATTTATGAAATCCACAATGATGTATGCTTATTTAGTCTTTGATGGTGAATGATTCAATGAGTAATGAGTCACTAGTTGTAAATGATTTTATTTGTGAAGTATTACTAAATGTCTTGATATTCGACTAGGGATACTACTTTCTTTTCGATAGTATGATTTGGTATACTATATTTAAGTGGTAACATGTATAAAAGTGCATTTGATGGGTGTTGAGGTCGGGTAATACCACGTAACCCTATTCCGGCGACGGATACGGGTTAGGGGTGTTACACTTCATAGAAGGGCTGAATGAGGATATTAAGTTGTTGGTTGGGATACTTGACATAAATAAGTTTGTTGTGTTACTTGAAGGAGCCTTAAAAGCTGATGAGCTCAGTAAAGAAAAGAAGAAAGCTGATTCTGAAGCTTGAGATGAAAGAAAAATATTGATGAATAAGTCATCTCAACCTTCGACGAAGAGATTTAGAGATGCAAGCAATCGATCAAATGCTTCGTTTGGACAACCGAGTAGAGATCATGCAGGACAAAGTGCTGGTCCAAGAGATCAAACCCTCTTGAATCAAGTGTTGGTAGTGTTAAAAGCAACAAACTCGCGTGTAGACAATGTGGAAGATGACACGTCAGAGAATGTTGGGGCAAATACAATAATAGAACTTACTACAAGTGTGGATCACGAGATCATTTCATACGAGATTGCCCAATGTTAGCTGAAGAAAAAATGTTCAGAGCGTGAGATCGAGTAATATAACGGCTAGGGGTAGACCACCTAGAAACACCGAAAATGTAAGTTGAAGCCAGAGAGGGACTACTGATACAACTGTGAGATCCGAGGCGAGAGCACCTGCTCGAGCCTATACTATACATGCACGAGAGGAAGCGTCATCTATAGACGTCATCATTGGTACTTTCACTCTATTTGATACTGATTGGATTGCATTGATAAATCCAGGGTCTACTCATTCATATGTGTGTGTGAATCTAGTATCAAGTAAGACTCTACCTGTTGAGTCTACTGAATTTGTAATTAGAGTATCGAACCCCTTAAGCAAGTGTGTCTTAGTGGATAAAGTGTCTAAGAATTGCCCATTGATGTTACGGGATATATGTTTTCGACTAATTTGATGTTGCTACCATTTGATGAATTTGATATAATTCTGGGTATGGATTGGCTGACTTTGCATAATATCATTGTGAATTGTAAAAGAAAGAGTATTGAATTGAGAAGTCAGAATGGTGAGATAGTTCGAATTGAATCTAGTGATATGAAAGGATTACCAACTGTTGTATCTGCGATGAAAGCTTTGAACTATGTGAGAAAGGGTTGCGAAGCTTATTTGGCATATGTGATTGATACAAAGGTCACAGAAAAGAAAGTCAAATCTGTACCTGTGGTTTGTGAATTCCCTAATTTGTTTCCTGAAGAGTTACTGGGATTACCTCCGATACGAGAAGTTGAATTTGGAATTGAATTAGTGCCGGGGACTACTCCTATCTCAATAGCTCCGTATAGAATGGCACCAACGGAACTGAAAGAGTTAAAGTCTCAATTGTAAGAGTTGATTGATAGAGGATTTGCACGACCGAGTTTCTCACCCTGGGGTGTTCCTGTGCTATTTGTGAAGAAGAAAAATTGGCCCCATGAGGATGTGTATCAACTATCGAAAGTTGAATAAAGTGACAATAAAGAATAAGTATCTGATAAACCATAATATATACATATTTTAATCCCACATTTGGCATACTTTTGGATGATTTATCCCTTGAATTGTGGAATTTGATGCTCATAATACTTTAATTTCATGTTTTATACTTAGGTGAGCATAGGAGGATGAAAAGAACGAGAAACGGGCCAAAAATGGAGAAATTGGGCCAAAGTGAGAAATCAACACAGTCTGGAGTTCACCACACGACTGTGCCACTTTAGCAGACTCGAGATGGCCTGGGCTTGATTCACATGGGCGTGCCACACGGGTGTGTCCCTGCCGTGACCCATTTTAATTCTACATGGAAAAGGTTACTTATAGGCGAAGAAAGACATTCCAAAGTTTATATAAACACCCTAAGTGTGACCTAAAAGGGGGAGCCAAAGGAGGCAAAGCCAGAAAGGGCTAAATACAGGGAATTACTCAAAGAAAGCCAGTTGATCCATCTTAAGAAGCCGGAATCACGCTTAACACTGAGGATCTTCCCTTTAATTCCTTTAGGGGTTTTAGGGTTTTTCTTTATGTTTTGTTATTTACTTTCTTCTGAGATGTATTCTTTTATGAACATGAACTAAACCCCTTATATACCTGAGGGGGAAGAAACCTAATACGGATCTTGTTATTGTTTTCTGAACTGTATGATAAGTACTTGATTTGTTCTTAATTATTTTTTCTTAATTCTTGCTTTAATATTTCAGGATATTGACTCAAGTATTAATGTGCTTATTCAGAGGAGAAAAAGTCCTTGTCTAAGAGTAGATCTAGCATAATTAAATGGAGTTGATTGCACTCCTAGAGATAGGACAACAAAAATCTGTCAGATTAGGGTCAAACCTAATAAATGGGAGTCCATAGATCGAGTTAATACAACACTAAGGGTTTTAATTAGAAAGAGATTTCAATCAATCAATATAGGGTTAGACGTTAGTAGCCTCGAAAGAGGTATTAATATAAATTAGAGAATTCTACGGATCAGGTCAAGTGAATAAATAGTCTAGTTTAGAGTTAAATAACAAGTGAAGTCTAGGTGGATTCTTCCTAGGGTATTGTCTTGATCAATTGATTTTCCCAAAAGTAATTTCCTAATTCGTTCTTTGTGTCTTGGCATCCTTAGCTTAGTAATTAGTTAGATAAAATTCCCTTTATTTTAGGCTAGATAATAAAAAGAAAGTCACTACTAGTACTTTTGGTTCATTTGGGTACGACATTCAAGTCTTGCCACTAAGCTATACTACTAGTCGATAGCTCTTGCCTTAATCGTGGTGATAGTTAGTTTCTAGGCTCGATCATTCATATATAAATATTAAAACTCTCCGATCACGTTCAGTATCCCTTGCCACGTATTGATGATTTGTTTGATCAGTTGAAATGAGCTATAGTGTTTTCTAAAATAGATTTGAGATCGGGCTACTACCAGCTACGAGTCAAAGAATCAGATGTACCGAAGTCTGCTTTCAGAATGAGGTACGGACATTATGAGTTTTTAGTTATGCCTTTCGGACTAACGAATGCTCTTATAGTGTTATGGATTTAATGAATCGGATATTCAGACCGTATTTGGATCGCTTTATTGTAGTGTTTATTGATGACATTCTGATTTATTCTTGTGATGAGATGCAACATACCGAGCATTTGAGAATTGTGTTACAGACTTTGCATGCGAAGCAATTGTATGAAAAGTTTAGTAAATGTGAGTTTTGGTTGCGCGAGGTTAGATTTCTGGGGCATATTGTACCAGCTGCGGGAATACGAGCTGATCCAAGTAAGATCTCAGCTATTTTAGAATGGAAGCCTTCGAGAAATGTGTCCAAAGTCCGTAGTTTTCTGGGACTAGTGGCATATTATAGACAATTTTTGAAAGGCTTTTCGATGATTGTGACTCCGCTGACGAAGTTGCTACAAAAAGATGTTAAATTAGAATGGTCAAAAAAGTGCCAACAGAGTTTTGAGCAGTTGAAAGCGTTGTTGACAGAGGCACCCGTGTTGGTTCAGACTGAATTGGGCAAAGAATTCATAGTTTACAGTGATGCATCGTTGAATGGTTTGGGCTGTGTGCTGATGTAAGAAGGCAAAGTCATTGCTTATTCTTCGAGGTAGTTGAAGCCGCATGAAAAGAACTATCCGTCACACGACCTTGAATTAGTCCGCGATTGTGTTTGCATTGAAGATTTGTCGTCCCTACCTATTTGGTGAGAAATGTCATATTTATACCGACCACAAGAGTTTAAAGTACTTGATGACTCAGAAAGAATATAATTTGTGACAGAGAAGATGGTTAGAATTGTTGAAAGATTATGAACTTGTGATTGACTATCATCCGGGCAAAGCTAATGTTGTTTCTGATGCCTTGAGTTGGAAGTCTTTATGTGCTTTGTGAGCTATGAATTCTTGGATAGATCTTTGTGATGATGGTTCAGTTTTGGTTGAGTTGAAAGTAAGACCGATGTTCGTACATTAGATTCGTGATGCCTAGAAAATTGATGATAAGATGATAGCAAAATGAGCTCAATGTGATTTGAATTTAGATTTAGAATTTCGAGTCGATAGTGATTATTGTTTAAGATTTAGAAATCGGATTTGTGTTCTAAAAAATTCAGAGTTAATTCAGTTAATTTTGAATGAAGCACATAATAGTCGTTTAACTGTGCATCCGGGGAGTACGAAAATGTATAATGATCTGAAACAGTTTTATTGGTGGCATGGCATGGCATGAAAAGAGACATCTCTGACTTAGTGTTGAAATGTTTAATTTGTCAGCAAGTTAAAGCTGAACATCAAGTTCCATTCGGTTTGTTATAACTGATTATGATTCCTTAGTGGAAATGGGAGAGAATCACGATAGACCTTGTGTTGGGATTGCCTTTATCTCCGGGAAAGAAAAATGCAATCTAGGTGATAGTTGACAGATTGACAAAATCAACTCATTTTGTTCCGGTGAGAACAGATTATTCACTTGATAAATTAGTCGAATTGTATATTGCTGAGATTGTGAGATTGCACGTGGTGCCACTATCTATTATATCTTATAGAGATTCAAGATTTACCTCGCTATTTTGGAAGAAATTGCAAAAGGATTTAGGCACAAAATTGCATTTCAGTACTGCATTTCATCCGCAAACGGATGGTCAGTCTGAGTGGATCATTTAGATTCTCGAAGATATGTTGAGGTGTTGTATTCTTGAGTTTGATAATGCATGGGAGAAACATTTTCCGTTAATTGAATTCGTATACAACAATAGTTTTCAATCTAGCATTAAAATGGCACCATATGAGGATCTTTACGGTCGAAAATGTCTAACTCCATTGTATTGGACTGAGCTGAGTGAGAATAAGATTCACGGGGTTGATCTAATAAAAGAGACTGAGCAGAAAGTGAAAGTGATTCACGATAGTTTGAAAGCAACCTCAGATCGTCATAAGTCTTATGTAGACTTGAAACAAAAGGATATCGAATTTGAGATTTGTGACAAAGTGTTTCTGAAAGTGTCTCCGTGGAAGAAAATACTTCGATTTGGCCGAAAAGGCAAGTTGAGTCTGAGGTTCATCGGGCCATATGAAATCATTGAACGAGTTGGACCAGTTGCTTATAGAACCACCTAAGTTAGAAAAGATTCATAATGTGTTTAATGTGTCGATGCTCCGTCGGTACAGATCTAATCTGTCTCATCTGATTGCTCCTATTGAGGTTGAAATTTAGTCAAACTTGTCATATAGTGAAGAACCGATTTGAATTTTAGCACGAGAGACCAAAGAGCTGAGAAACAAAAGAATTTCCTTAGTGAAAGTGTTGTGGCACAAACACGGAGTTGAAGAGGTAACATGGGAGCCTGAGAATGTTATGAGAGAGCAATATCCACATCTATTCATTGGTAAGATTTTCGAGGATGAAAATCCCTAAGGGGGAGAGTTGTAACAGCCCGATTTAGACCTTAGTCAGAATAGTGGTTTCAAGACCACAAATCTGAGGTCTAAAAAATATTTTAAAAATATTTTTGATGTTTATAATATGTGATTGAGCCTGTGTGAAAGTTTCATGTGAAAATTTTATCAACTGTGTGTCGAATTGTGAGAAAGGACTTAATCACGTAAAGTGTAAAATGCTGTGTGATGATTGTTAAGTGCTTAATTGTTGTTGTCTTTATAGTGTGGAGGCCTTATGAGGCAAATAGTCCATTATTTAGTAAGTTTTTGGTTAAATGACAAAATAACCTTATTTTATATATATGTTTTATATGTTAAATGAAAGGTTATTTTTGTAAATGGATTAACAACATAATATTAATAAAACAAAAGGCTAAAAATAAGCTATTCTTATCCTTTTATTACCGAAAATACAAAGAAGAATAAAAGAAAAGAACACTCGGTTCGACTAGTTTGGAGCTTGATTAAGGTAAGAGTTTTGTTCGGTTTTTAATAATTTTTACGTTTTTGTGAGCGTTGGTTCGTGCTATTTCAAACCCATGCTTAAATTTTAAAAATTAATGGTGATTTTGAGATATGCCATTGATGAATGCTTGAGCAATGTGTTAATTGATAGTGAAATATGAAAGATATGTGAAGGATGAACATGTTTTGTCTTCGAATTTTTAGTGAAATTGAGTAATTTGAGCTTAATTGAAAAGATTTTTAGTGAAATTAGAGGACTAAAATGTGAAATAAATGAAATGTGTGGGATTTTATTAGCATGGGAAGAATTTGGCTAAGCTTGTGTGAGTAGAAATTTGGTGTATTTGTGATTTTGTGAATTAAGGACTAGAGTGTCAAAATGTGAAAATGTGATGGCTATTTTGCAAACTACCCTAAATATGTGTTTGGACTAAATTGAATGAATTGGTGATTGAATGAGTTGAATTTGAATGTGTATAGACCAAGAAAAGAGAAGTTCAGATCGAGATCGACGTAAAGACAAAGTGCTCGATTAATCAATCGTTTCGGTATTTTGACGTCCGAGGTAAGTTCGGATATTATACTAGTTGTAAACTATATCTATGTGATGTGAATTGAATGAATGTATATATATAACTATGAGATTAGAAATGCTATGTGCAGAATTGAATTAGATGGCACTAAGTGTGCGAAATTAGAAATGAGACAGAGATGATTAACACTGTGTGTGCGATACCAATATAAGTTCGGTTTAATGTATTAGCACTAAGTGTGCGATGATAATTATATTTTGTCCACAAATTGGCACTAAGTGTGCGAATAAAGCAATAGAATAGCAAAGGTTGATCTAAATGTAAAGTTGAGCGGTTGAGTAGCACGATTAGAGAGTAATTATGTGTTGGCAAAGGTATGTATGATACCTATGTGGTTGGTAAAATTGAAAGTAGATGAATGGAATGCTATGTTAGTTTTGAATATATTTGAATTTGTGTATCATCTATGTGATGGTTCAATTTGTACATTAGTTTGATTCAATGAGTTAAATGTATTGTATTTCGAACTTACTAAGCTTTGAAAGCTTACTGTGTGATTTGTTTCTCTATTTTACAATGTCAGTAAATCTAGCTCGGATCTGGGGATCGTCAGCATCTCTATCACACTATCGGCAATCTATTTTGGTACTTTTGAAGATGTGTATATTTGAATATGGCATGTATAGGCTAGTTGATTTGAAATATGTTTGAGATGTGTAAATAGCCATGTGATGTGGCTAGATAAATGTTGGTAATATGCATAAATGATTATGGTAAATGAAGTATGTTTTGGTATTGGTTTATGGCAATGAAATAGTCTTAAGAATGGTAAATTTATTGATGGATTGATGCCATAATGATTTAGTGAAAATTGTGGATGAATCATGCTTGGTTTTGTGGATGAATCATGCTTGGTTTTACATATGAATTGGTTGAGTTATTTAGCATATAAGATGGTATGCTAGAAATGAGATTGAATTGGGTTGATATGATGAATATTTTGATGTGTTTTGGTTGCTATTGATATATGGATAGATGCTTAATTGTGCTTGTAGGGATGACCCTTGTGTGGGTGGCAAATTGGCCTTGCAAATGGCCTACTTTGCGCACACGGCCAAAAGACACGGGCGTGTGTCTCTAATGTATGGCTTAAAGGCCATTTTGAAGTGTGTCTGGGCAAGTTACATGGCTGTGGTACACGGGCGTGCCTGATTATCATGTGACCAAGTCAGTAGCTAGCTTAATTTCACACGGCCATGGCACACAGCCGTGTCTGGTGGCCGTGTGAACAAATCAGTATGTATGCTCTGTTTTGGCACAGCCTGGACACATGGGCGTGTCTAGTAGCCGTGTGAGGCACATGGCCTGCCCACACGAGCGTGTGACCTCTACAGTGTTGAAAAATGTTTATAATTTTAAATATTTTTGTAAGTATTCGGTTTAGTCCTGACTTCTTTTTAAAGCATGTTTAAGGTCTTGTGGACCTCATTAAGGGACCATATGATTATGTTGTGATACGTTTTAGTGATGATTGACTTGTAAAATGGATGAGAAATGTTTCGATTGTTCGGTAATGCCTCTTAACCCTATTCCGGTGATGGTTTTAGTCTAGGGGTGTTACATATTGGATGAGTCACTGGTTCCTCATTTTCGACAGGTTGAGAATGGGGAAACTTCGAATTTTGGGCTGAATAGTAAAAGAGTACTGTGTTTCTGTGGGAGAGTCTGTGTACCGAGAGATTCTGCTTTGAGGCAGTCTACAATGCAGGATGCGCATAGTAGTCCATATGCTATGCATCCTGGCGGAAACAAGTTATACCAAGATCTTCGTGAGCTATACTGGTGGCCAGGACTGAAAAGCGAAGTTACTGATTTTATGGGTAAGTGCTTGACGTGCCAGCAAGTTAAGGCTGAACATCAACTACCTTCAGGGTTACTGTAGCCAGTTAAGATTCCACTTTGGAAGTGGGAGAAGGTAACTATGGATTTTGTGAGTGGGTTGCCCTTAACGCCTACTAAGAAGTTGTAGACTGATTGACTAAATCTACCCATTTTACACCAGTCCGCACTGATTACTCGTTGCAGAAGCTGGCAAAGTTATATGTGGTTGAAATTGTAAGACTGTATAGGGTACCAGTTTCCATCATATCTGACAGAGACCCTTGATTCACATATCAATTCTGAAAGAAATTACACGAGGCTTTGGGTACTAGGTTGGACTTCAGTACTGCGGTCCATCCTCAGACAGATGGTTAGTTAGAAAGGGTTATTCAGATGTTGGAGGACATGTTAAGAAGTTGTGTAATGAATTTTTGAGGCAGCTAGGAAGACTATTTGTCGCTAGCAGAGTTCATGTATAATAATAGTTACCAGTCTAGTATTCAAATGGCTCCGTATGAGGCGTTATATGGTCATAAATGTCGCACTCCTACCTGTTGAACTGAGCTGGGCGAGCGGCGAGTTCTGGGGCCAGAGTTAGTTTCTGATACGAGGAAAAGGTAAAGTTAATTTGAGATCGATTAAAAGAAGCGTTTGATAGACAGAAGTCTTATGTAGACTTGAAGCGTAAGGAGGTTGAGTACTCTGTGGGGGATTATGTTTTCCTTAAGGTCTCACCGTGGAAGAAAATTCTGAGATTTGGATGGAAGGGCAAGCTGAGTCCTAGATTTATTGGGCCTTACCGAATACTGAAGCGGGTGGGACCAGTTGCTTATCAGCTTGAGTTGCCTCAAGACTTAAACAAGATTCATGATGTGTTCCACGTCTCCATGCTAAGACGTTACCGCTCTGATCCTACACATTTAGTACCGGTTGAGGAAATCGAGGTTAGGCCAGATCTGACCTTTGAGGAAGAGCTAGTGCAGATATTGGATCATGAGGTTAAAATGCTGAGAAAGAAATCTATTCCACTAGTCAAAGTGCTTTGGCGCAATCATAGTTCAGAGGAAGCCACGTGGGACCTAAGGAGGCAATGCGTCGGCAATACTCCTATCTTTTCTAACTAGGTAAATTTCGAGGCCGAAATTTTTTTAAGGGTAGAGTTGTAACGCCCAAAAAATATAGGGTCTTTAATTTTGCATGATCTAACATAGGTTGCTTTTTTGCTTTAATGGCTAAGTGATTTGGGTGTGTTTTGGAGTGTTTGAGAAGCCTGGGTTCAAGTCTTGGCTTTGCAGATTTTTTTAAAATATGCTATTAAATGAATCTGGACACTGGCACATAGGTCTTATTAATTATTATGCTTGTTTTAAGTCACAAAAAGCCTATTGGTGCAGTGGTTGTGGTGTTACAAGTGTGGCAAAGGGGCCTGAGGTTCGAGTGTGGGCATAGCATGAGGGGGTATTTATTTTGCTGAGGGTTCAACTAGTAGTTGAGTTGCAGTAAAATTCTGATAGATGAGAGGTTGGAGAGATTTGAGGAGTGGATTGTGGTGTAAATTGTGGAGAGGATTGAGGAGAGATTTTAGGAGGAAATCAAGGAGTTTGGTAGTGGGGAGAGTAGCGCCGAATTGGGTGTCTAGCTACTCAAAAATTCGGCAGAGACTTATTTTGGGTATAGTCCTTGTTCAGCTTCTTTCTTTTGGCATCTGTTTTCTTCTTTTTGTTCTCCTGGCCGAATTGTCCTTTTGTGTCTTTGCATTGTAAGTCACTTTGGTCGATTCCTAGTAAGTCAAGTGCCTCTCGGTACCTTTCGGGTTCCTTTTTTCTCTGCTATTTTTCCTTTCAGCCGAATTCATTTTTCTCCCCTTATTTCTCATTCATCTTTTCTCAACTTTTCCCTTTCCTCTTTGACTGAGTGGCTGACTCCCTTTTTCTTTCTCTGCTGTGCCAATCGGTTTGGCAGTGGGTGGCGATCTCTTTTTCTGTTCATAACACTGTAGTAAGCCAAATCCTACATCTCCTCTTTTCCCCTCTCTTTTGTTTCTCTATTTTTTCAATATAGATTGAATATCATAAATCTTTTCTTGTTATTTCAAAACCATGTAGATGATAGTCTCTGACAATCGGTGGAGCGTCGACTGCCTTGCTTTTCTGCACATATCTGCTTTCTTCTTTGAATACCTCTTTGGCCGAATACTGTGGGGTAAGTAGGTTGTTTTGTAGTATTGGCCAAATATCCAATCTGCTCTAACACTAATTCTTTGGACTTTGGGTATCAATTCAAACCTTGTATTAAACGATTATTGCTAATGAAATCCGTTATATGCGCAGTAAATCGAGAAGAAGGGTGCGATCGTTTTCAACCAGCTGATCTAAGAGTAATAATCACAAAACTTTCGATCAAGGTAAGTGGTGATATCAGTTTGGGACTTTAGTGTTAATAATCTAAAGGATGAAAGATTGATTGTGTTGGGATGATTGTAGGTTGATCGCGCGTGGGGTAATCTGTAACACCCCAAACCCGGCCCATACGTTATGACCAGATTTGATATGTCACACAAAGAAAATGTTTAAAGAACTTGAGTTTGTACTAAAGTTGGTGTTATTTAGTTATAGTTCAAGAAAAACAATTTTGAATATAGATATTCGATAAAATACTACTAATTTCAGGAGGTTGATTGGTAAATTGAAAATTGAACTAGTGAACCTTAAAACCGTGACTTTTGAAAATGTCGTTGATAATTTGGAAGAGAATCTGAGTTAAAATTATTTATAAAAGTTTGTTATAAAATCCATTTATTAATCAATTTGGAAAACAATTACTTATGATTTTAGAAAATCCCCATTTAAAACAGTTTAAGAAAATAATAAATACATCTAAAACATAAAGCAAATTAAAGTTTATCCCAGAGGCCTTATTACAACTTAAACCCAAAATAGTAAAATAAACGGAATAGAGCAGAAAAGTAATTTACTAAAGTTTGAAACATTTAGCTCCAAAGTATGGCCTCCACCGAGTCATCCATGGGCCCAAGTCCATATCATGGTACATTACCTACAAGGATTAAAAAAGAAGAGGGGTGAGTTACAAGAACTCAGTGCATAATCCCCTTATCGTCATCCACTGGGCCTAAACCCACATAGCAATATCTTGGGCTGGAGCCCATGTAGCATAATCTTGGGCCTAAGCCCACTTACATGTAATAAATAAATGATATGAATGCAACCCATCCCATCCAACCAATCTCTCCACCCGTACCAACCAATCTCTCCTGTGGGGATCAAGTCAACCCACCCCGCCAGTCTCTCCACCCGTACCAACCAATCTCTCCTATAGGGATCAAGTCAACCCACCCCGCCAGTCTCTCCAATTTGCAATCAAGCTTCCATTTATAATATTTGTGGCTGAGCCACCAGAATCATATACGGTAATGTAATTGACATATAGCCTTAATCACGATGGCATAAAGCCATATTTAAATTGGCACATAGCCTTTATTAGAATTTGTGGCAATGCCACCGGTCTACACTTCTCTTCATTTAATTTTCCCATCCCATGCAATATGTTATGATGCAACATACATATAATATAAAATATCCACATATAAATAACAACCATTAATCTATTGAATACTCATAAGAAATCGGCCCATTAAAGCAATATAATAATTCGCCCATTAAAGCATTTTAACAAATCATCCCATAAGGGCATTTTCGTAATTTCACAACCCAAAGGTATTTCTGTAATTTTACCCATCGAGGGTATTTTTGTAATTTTGCAACCCCGGACTTAACTACTAATTTGGGACATAAAAATTGAAACTGTCCATCTACGTCATATTGACTAAATTGACTATAACTCGAGTTAGGAAACTCAAAATTAAGATTTGTAAATTTTCCTTGAAACTAGACTCATATATCTTCTTAATACAATTTTTTCAGAATTTTTTGGCTTATCCATTTAGTACAGTTTATTCATTAAAGATTCCCTTGTTTCACTAACCAATGGTTCTAACCTCTCTTACCCAAAATTCAAATATCTCGCTGTACGGTTTTCATACGTTGCTCCTACTTGTTTCTATTGAAAATAGGACCACTAAGGAACCTATACATATAAATTATAACTCATAATTCACTTTGTAAAATTTTGAATGATTTTTCCAAGACAGAATAGGGAACCACGAAGTCATTCAGAACCAGTCTCACTAAAATTAAAATATCATAGAATATAAAATTTCTCTCCTAATTTGTTTCTTTCATATAAAACTAGACACAATAAGCTTTAATTCTATATCTTATTCACTTTCTAATTCCCTTTCTCCTATTTTTCATGATTTTTCAAATTCACATCACTGCTACTAACCAAAAACTATTTCATTGCAAAATATGGTTACCACTACGAACATATGCCGGTTTTGGTTTTTCGATCTTTCCACCGAATTACAAAAAATTCATGTAAATATTTAGAGAGATGTGAGATTACACACCATTTCAAACATGTATTCGGAAGGGTACGGAATTATACACCTTATTCGAATCCGTAACACGATACTCTCCGCGGCACCTAAAGGTACAATCAGTCAACAATTAGTCCAAAGCCCAATTTTCAACTTCAACCAAGTATTGCGATTGATTAACAATCTATATCACTTACCAAAATTTGAGTCTCTTATTACGAGGGATAGGTGTTCGATTAGCCTTCTGTTAAAGTACTTTGAGTCCGATTCGATTAAGAAAAGATTGTTCAACACGAAAGGAAAAGAAATGGTGAAGAAATAGGGTGGTAATAGGTTCAGCTATAGAGAGAATCGAACAAGAAAGTTTAATCATAAGATAATGTCAATTTTTAAGAAATAGAAAAGGTTGACGAAATGATCAAAAGAAAAGAATGGATGGAGGAAAAATGCCTTGGTAGTTTCAGCCAAAGCAAGGGAAAATGGTGTACAATATTGGCTTTAGAGATTCGGCAAGAGAGGGAAGAAATTGGAAAAAGAGAAAACTCAAAATGCTCCCAAGAAGAAAACTACATGTCCTAAAACTTACAAAACTCTCTTAGCTCCCCTTTTTCCCCCTTACCAAACCTTGTATCATCTTTACCAAAAAGATGAGTGTTGACCCAAAATATCTTTCCAAAACATCACCCACATAACAAGCCAACATATTCCCTTCTCTTGCCTTTTTCCTTCATTTCTTTCCTTATTTTTCCTTGCTTTCCTCATTACCATATCTTTTGTCTTCTTTCCCAAATTAAAAAGTCTTCATTACTATATTTAAAGCTTGGCTGACACTTACCTTATAGCAACAAAAAATATAATCCAAAATAAGTGCACTAGGTGGGATTCGAACCCAAGCTCTCCCCTCTGCCATACACGCCACTTGCCACTAAGCCACAAGCTCCTCTTGTGCTAGTAAGTTGCCCAATTATTCCCTTATACTAGACGCCACTTGCCTACTCCCCTTTAAATGCCTCAATACCAAAATTTTCCTATGGCCTAACTTGAACCCGAAACTTCCTAGAAACCCCGTAACTTTCCAAAATCACCTTCCCAATAAGTCCAACTTGAAATAATGCCGTTCTCTTGTTCTCAAAAATTTTAAATGCTCCTAAGCCTAAGGCCCAATGGGCCCAATTCTACTAGGCCCAATTTCAAGATGTTACATAATCTATTCGTTACGCAAACAGGTCTGTAGTCACACCCCTCTCTATTATGAATCGGCAAAAATCGAAAGTTGAAAAGTCAAAACTTTGGCATTTGAGGCCTCAAAAGTGTGCGATCACTCGTGTGGTAAACCAAGCCTACAAATCGTGGGCGATAGACTGTAGAGGCCTCCATGAGCATTCTCATGGGCTTAGGCCGTATTGGGACACGTTAGGTCAAAATGGGCTGTGTGGGCCCAATAAGCTTATGGGCCCACAGGGATAAAATCCACGATTTGTGGCATATACTGGATTGGGCTATGTAGGTCACATTGTCGTGGCGAAATCTGGGCTAAACGGGTCGCACGAGCGTGTGGGCCCATTTGGGCCAAGTAATGGACTTTGGGTCTATTTGCACTGTTATTACCATTTAGGTTATCGAAGTCGCTCGAGGTGACTACGGACCTCCTGAGAGGTCGATATCTATACCGAGACCCCAAAGTAGGTAAATGACCACAATACCCATAAAGGGTGAAATGACTACTTTACCCCAATAGATGAAAATAACCGTTATATTCCTAAGGGGTAGGTTGATTGATGTGTTCATGATTTATATATGACTGTTACTAAGTATGACATTCTGTATGTACGCATGATCTATGACATGACATACTGCATGGGGTTGGGATACTGTTATGGAGGAAGTATATTGTACTGGTGGCTTTGCCACATATTTTATTCTTGGCGACTTTCTTGTATCATTCTTGGCGACTTTACCTGATATCTTGTCTTGGGCGACTTTCTTGCTACATTAGTGTGTTGGCTAGGTAGGTTGATTTTATCCCTACATGGTGTGTTGGTGGTACGGAGTGGTGTGTTGTTACTGTATTGGGCTAAGGCCTACACTGTTATTGTATAGGGCTAAGGCCCACACTGTTACTGTATAGAGCTCAGGCCCATACTGGTACTTCATGTTGCATACTAACTGACTGGTAGGGGATTACACACTGAGTTTTCGTGAACTCATCATTTCTTTTTACTGTACAGGTAATCCTCAGCCATAGGTGATTTGGTACTAGGAGGGACTCGGAGGTGGCCACACGACTGCAGCTGTTTTACACTTCTTTTCCTTATTACAACGAGGTTTAAAATCCATTAAGTAAAACATAATATAAAAATAATTAACTTGAGTCTTTTTGTCGGATCCACATATTCTTTTGCATGGCCACCTTGCGCTCCACTCCGACCCGGTCCGATGCACTAATTGTCACCTGAAAGGTTAGTTTAATTGGGTGAGTCGCGAGACTCAGTGTGCAACCCTCATGCACCACTAGATTTGGGCCTCATTAAACATAATAATAAATTCATTTACATTGAAACATATAATATGCAAAGACCAACCCATTTGCCTAGGTTTCCATCCGCTACACGCCCCCGTACCAACCAACACACCATTGGGGATTTCTACAATCAACCTACACCACTACTCTCGAAGATGGCAGTCAAGCTACTCATCAACATATATTGGCCGAAGCCCTTATAACCTATAATGACCGAAGCCCGTATAACAGTTCACGGCATTAGTCGCTACAGTAGTTCACGGTAAAAACCGTTACCCATATACATGTACATATAACTTCCTCCTTTCATCACCCACCCCATGCAACATGCACAATAATTTAAAACATGTACAACAGTTTACTTGTAACATATAGTCAGATTATTTACTAACCTGAGGGTCCGTCGTTTAAATTCAAGATTTTGGCTTTTAATGTAACCTGTAAATCTTATGAACACATATACATATATATATATATATATTTATTATTAATCAAATCTAGACGGTGGGAAATATTACACACCTGATTACCGATAAAACGAGGCTTTCTATATCGATGCTATATTTAGTCGACACAACTGCTATCTGCCTAAGGTGTTGTTCAGAAGTCGGTCCACAACCAATTGGCCAATCTCGAATAGCAGATACTGCTCGTTTCTTAAACTTAGGGATTCTTTCTTTTGTCTGATCCATATTTAATTCCATCAAATCCTTATCAGAGCTACTATAATAATATTTAATCATTAATCCTCCTTTTAGAGTTAAGATCATATATATATATATATTGAACGAATCTAATAAAAATCTAGGGATAATCTTCTTACCTTAAAATCCCGAAATTGGAGACTTATGATTTTCGGCTTTTAGATCTAGTTGACTAAGCCTCCTTCAAATCCCGAATTGCCGCCCATCATAAAACCATTAACTATTAGCTTTCGGCCTTTTTTCTAAAATAGATTATGAGAACTAATCAAAATTCGACTCTTACCTTAGCTTAGGAGATTCGACTAGCACTAGGGAGAGGATTCGGTAATGTTGAAGGAAGATTTAAATGCCGGAAGTGTAGAATAATTTCTCAAATAGGATGAATAAAAGAAAAAAGCGATGGATGCTTTGGCTTTTTAGAGAAATCGGCACAAGGGAAAAGAAAGTGGGGAAAAGTTTCGGCTTTTAAAGAAATTAGAGAAAGAAATTTGGAGAAAAGAAGCTAGAGAATTTCGGCACAAAAGGGAGAGGATTTAATGTCAGAAACAAGGAGCTAGCCCCCTCTATTTATAGGAAATTCGGCAACCCTTTGCCATATAGTAGATAGTTTCTTTACTCCTCTCAGTGATGGATTCTTGGCCATCACTCTCTTTGCAGATAAATTCCTAACTTTTCTCCTTTATCTTAATCTACTAGCTCATCTAAAAGAGACTTAATTATCCCTAACTCCTCCCTCCTTTATCAGCATATTATCCACATATTTTAATCATTAAAATCCCTAAATCTTAGCCTTTATCTGCTTATTATCCACATAAAATAAACTCCTAAATAATAGTCTTTATCTGCTTATTATCCACATATTTTAAACATTAAAACCCCTAAATTTTAGCCTTGTTGCCATCCACTCCACCTAATCCTAATGCCCAAAATTTAGCTAACTTAAATTAAAAGAATTGGGCTCCATGAAACTTAAATTTGGGCCCCTTACTCCCTTGTGTGGCGTCACCTCCTAAGATTGGGCCACAAGCCCACTTTGGTATTTTAAACATAGATACTACCTTTTAAACCCTATAATGCCCAAACAGATAATTTTAATCAAGGCTTATGCCTAAGCCTGAGCCCAATTTGGACCCCTAACACTTAAATTAACTCATTCCACATATTCACTCATTAAACGGATAGGCCCAAAAATTTAGGATGTTACAGTTCTACCCTCCTTAAAGAAATTTTGTCCTCAAAATTTCCAGCTAACTAGTAATCATTCTACCTGAGTCTCACCACTTTGCTTTCGCTGCGCACTCTAATTCTAAAGCCAAAATAACCACTTAGTATACTATGGTAGGGTATGCACCATTATTCGCATCTGGAGCGTCTTCGTCCCCTTGTACTCATTCTTTCGATCGACGTTTATTTGATTAAGAATTTTATGAATAATTAATTCTTCCCACTTATTAACCGCGAATAATCTTATTTAAAATCATTTCGATAGTAGTTCTTTCAATTCAATTCTATCTACGGGTTTAGTTCTCAAGTCGATACTTTCTAGTCCTAGAGTTCACCTTCACCAACATTCAAAGACACATCAATCATAAAAACAAAGATTATAAACTTACATTCACCACCTAGGGTATTTTCGCATTTTACTACCTAGGGTATTTTTGTAATTTTACCTACAAGGGTATTTTTGTAATTTTACAAAATAAGGTTCCAGGTGATTTGGTGAAATAAGGGTATTTTGATAATTTTCCAACTCGGGGGTATTTCAGTAATTTTGCAAATCTAAGTGTATTTTGGTAATTTTTGCAAATCTAGGTTATTTTAGTAATTTATGAAATCTGGGGTTATTCCAAAAATTTTGAAAATCTGGGGGTGTTTCAGTAATTTTGCCAATCAGGGGTATTTTGGTCATTGTGCAAATTAAGGGTGTTTTGGTCATTTACAACTCAGGGATATTTTGATGTTGTTGTTGTTTTTGTTTCCTATGGGAAGATTCTGTTGACTTTGTAAATCGGGGTATTTCTGCAAACCATAGGTATTTTTTTCAAAGTAAAGATATTCTAAAAATTTTTGTGAGAAAACAGATGGTTGGTACCTTCTGGGTTTTAATTGTAGTTTTGGCACATCAACACGTATCAGTAACTAGGGTGAATAGTCACTACGCACTGTGTAGGATTCTAGTGGAAAGGAGGTGAGTCGCTAGGACTGCTTAAGTACCAAGCTTCCACGAATCCACTCCTAAACATGCATATGCCTATTACCACACCCTGTCATGGCTAAAGTGAACAATCACAGGTGAGATTCCTGCAAAGAGGAGGTGAGTCACTTGGACTGCTTAAATACCAAGCTCTTCTGAATCTTCTCCTAGACATGCATATGCTTGTTACCACACTTTAGTCCTGTGACCTGTTTATCGGTTTTGTTTAATGAAGTTAAGTCTTATGGATTTTAAGAATTTGTTTGTCAAGCCTAGAGTCCATCAAGTTCTAACCTAAATAGTCTACGTCCCATAAGCCCGTTAAGCCCACATTTATATCACACAATGGTTTAGAGTACTTACAGCGAACTTGGCGGGACGCAGTGCCATCTTGAGCTAATAAACCTTTACTAATAAAAATCAAGTTTTAAAACCCATTTTTGAAAATCTTTTGGGCCCAAAATCCCAAAGTCGAGTTTTGAACTGGCTCGATACCAATTTGTAACACCCCAAACCCTACCCAAACACCACGAATTCTCTGGTATGTCACTAAGGAAGTAAAACATGTCGTATTTTCAAAAAATATTTTTCTTATGTTTAACCCTTTATTCAGGAAAAATTAATAGTTAATAGTTTAAATAAAATAAATGTTTGAATAACTAAAATAATTTATCTCATAATAAAACAAGATATAAACTAGTGGCCCATGGCCTTATTACAACGAGGTTTAAAATCCATTAAATAAAACATAATATAAAAATAATTAACTTGAGTCTTTTGTCGGATCCACATATTCTTTTGTATGGCCACCTTGCGCTCCTCCTACCCGGTCCGATGCACTAATTGTCACTGAAAGGTTAGTTTAATTGGGTGAGTCGCGAGACTCGGTGTGCAACCCTCATGCACCACTAGATTTGGGCCTCATTAAACATAATAATAAATTCATTTACATGGAAACATATAATATGCAAAGCCCAACCCATTTGCCTAGGTTTCCATCCGCTACACGCCTGCACCAACCAACACACCATTGGGGATTTCTACAATCAACCTACACCACTACTCTCTAAGATGGCGGTCAAGTCGCTCATTAACATATATTGGCGAAGCCCTTATAACATATAATGGCGAAGCTCAGATAACGATTCACGGCATTAGCCACTACTGAGTTCACGGTAAAAACCGTTACTCATATACATGTACATATAACTTCCTCCTTTTATCACCCACCCGATGCAACATGCACAATAATTTAAAACATGTACAAAGTTTACTTGTAACATATAGTCAGATTATTTACTAACCTGAGGATCCGTCGTTTAAATCCAAGATTTTGGCTTTTAATGTAACATGTAAATCTTATGAACACATATACATACATATATTTTTATTAATCAGATCTAGATGGTAGGGAAGTATTACACACCTGATTACCGATAAAATGATGCTCTCTATATTGATGCTATATTTAGTCAACACAACTGCTATCTACCTAAGGTGTTGTTCAGAAGTCGATCCACAACAAATTGGCCAATCTCGAACAGCAGATACTGCTCGTTTCTTAAACTTAGGGATTCTTTCTTTTGTCTAATCCATATTTAATTCCATCAAATCCTTATCAGAGCTACTATAACAATATTTAATCTTTAATCCTCCTTTTAGAGTTAAGATCATATATATATTGAACGAATCTAATAAATATCTAGGGATAATCTTCTTACCTTAAAATCTCAAATTGGAGACTTATGATTTTTGGCTTTTAGATCTAGTTGACTAAGCCTCCTTCAAATCCTGAATTGCCACCCATCATAAAACCATTAACTATTAGCTTTCAGCTTTTTTCTA
This sequence comes from Gossypium rotundifolium, assembly GCA_025506655.1. Taxonomy (NCBI): domain Eukaryota; kingdom Viridiplantae; phylum Streptophyta; class Magnoliopsida; order Malvales; family Malvaceae; genus Gossypium; species Gossypium rotundifolium. The sequence continues at coordinate 18,359,379 of CP106733.1, read as the reverse complement.
AAATAGATTATGAGAACTAATCAAAATTTGACTCTTACCTTAGCTTAGGAGATTCGGCTAGCACTAGGGAGAGGATTCGGTAATGCCGATGGGAGATTTAAATGTCGGAAGTGTAGAACAATTTCTCAAATAGGATGAATAAAAGAAAAAATCGATGGATGCTTGACTTTTTAGAGAAATCGGCACAAGGGAAAAGAAAGTGGGGAAAAGTTTGACTTTTAAAGAAATTAGAGAAAGAAATTTGAAGAAAAGAAGCTAGGAATTTTGGCACAAAGGGAGAGAATTTAATGTCGAAACAAGGAGTCGGCCCTCTATTCATAGGAAATTCACAACCCTTTGCCATGTAATAGCTGGTTTCTTTACTCCTCTCGATGATGGATTCTTGGCCATCACTCTCTTTATAGATAAATTCTAACTTTTCTCCTTTATCTTAATCTACTAGCTCATCTAAAAGAGACTTAATTATCTCTAGCTCCTCCCTCCTTTATCAAAGATATTATCCACATATTTTAATTATTAAAATCCCCAAATCTTAGCCTTTATCTCGCTTATTATCCACATAAAATAAATTCCTAAATAATAGTCTTTATCTGCTTATTATGCACATATTTTAAACATTAAAACCCCTAAATTTTAGCCTTGTTGCCATCCACTCCACCTAATCCTAATGCCCAAAATTTAGCTTACTTAAATTAAAAGAATTGGGCTCCATGAAACTTAAATTTGGGCCCTTACTCCCTTGTGTGGCGTCACCTCCTAAGATTGGGCCACAAGCCCACTTTGGTATTTTAAACATAGATACTACCTTTTAAACCCTATAATGCCCAAACAGATAATTTTAATCAAGGCCTCTACCTAAGCTCGAGCCTAATTTGGACCCCTAACACTTAAATTAACTCATTCCACATATTCACTCATTAAACGCATAGGCCCAAAAATTTAGGATGTTATAGTTCTACCCTCCTTAAAGAAATTTCGTCCTCGAAATTTCCATTAACTAGTAATCATTCTACCGAGTCTCACCACTTTGCTTTCATTGCAAGACTCTAATTCTAAAGCCGAAATAACCACTTAGTATACTATGGTAGGGTGCGCACCATTATTCGCATCTGGAGCTTCTTCGTCCCCTTGTACTCATTCTTTCGATCGACGTTTATCTGATTAAGAATTTTATGAATAATTAATTCTTCCCACTTATTAACTGTGAACAATCTTATGTAAAATCATTTCGATAGTAGTTCTTTCGAATTCGAATTCTATCTACGGGTTTAGTTCTCAAGTCGATACTTCCTAGTCCTAGAGTTCACCTTCAGTCAACATTCAGCACACATCAATCATAAAAATAGCCTTATAAACTTACATTCACCACCTAGGGGTATTTTCGTCGTTTCACTACCTAGGGGTATTTTCATAATTTTACCTACAAGGGTATTTTTGTAATTTTCCAAAATAAGGTTTCGGGTGATTTGGCAAAATAAGGGTATTTTGGTAATTTTCCAACTCGTGGATATTTCGATAATTTTGCAAATATGAGGGTATTTTGGTAATTTTTGCAAATTTGGGGTTATTTTAGTAATTTATGAAATCTGGGGTTATTTCAGAAATTTTAAAAATCTGGGGGTGTTTCAGTAATTTTGCCAATCAGGGGTATTTTGGTCATTTTGCAAATTAAGAGTGTTTTGGTCATTTACAACTCAGGGATATTTTGATGTTGTTGTTGTTGTTTTTGTTTCCTATGGGAAGATTCTGTTGACTTGTAAATCGGGTATTTCGCAAACCATAGGTATTTTTTCAAAGTAAAGATATTCTAAAAATTTTGTGAGAAAAACAGTGGTTGGTCTCTCTCGGGTTTTAATTGTAGTTTTGGCACATCAACACGTATCAGAACTAGGGTGAATAGTCACTACGCACTGTAGGATTCTAGTGGAAAGGAGGTGAGTCGCTAGGATCGCTAAGTACCAAGCTTTCCTGAATCCACTCCTAGACATGCATATGCCTATTACCACACCTGTCATGGCTAAAGTGAACAATCACTATGCACCGGTGAGATTCTGCGAAGAGGAGGTGAGTCACTTGGACGCTTAAATACCAAGCTCTTCCGGATCTTCTCCTGACATGCATATGCTTGTTACCACACTTTAGTCTTGTGACTTGTTTACGTGTTTTGTTTAATAAAGTTAAGTCTTATGGATTTTAAGAATTTGTTTGTCTAAGCCTAAAGTCCATCAAGTTCTAACCTAAATAGTCTACGTCCCATAAGCCCGTTAAGCCCACATTTATATCACACAATGGTTTAGAGTACTTACCTGGCGAACTTGGCCGAGACGCAGGTGCCATCTTGAGCTAATAAACCTTTACTAATAAAAATCCATGTTTTAAAAACCCATTTTTCGAAAATCTTTTGGGCCCAAAATCCCAAAGTTGAGTTTTGAACCTGGCTCTGATACCAATTTGTAACACCCCAAACCCGACCCAAACACCATGACCGGATCTGGTATGTCACTAAGGAAATTTTGTAAAACATGTCGTATTTTCAGAAAATATTTTTCTTATGTTTAACCATTTATTTAGGAAAAATTAATAGTTAATAGTTTAAATAAAATAAATGTTTGAATAACTAAAAATAATTTATCCAATAATAAAACAAGATATAAACTAGTGGCCCATGGCCTTATTACAACGAGGTTTAAAATCCATTAAATAAAACATAATATAAAAATAATTAACTTGAGTCTTTTTGCCGGATCCACATATTCTTTTGCATGGCCACCTTGCGCTCCACTCCGGCCCGGTCCGATGCACTAATTGTCACCTGAAAGGTTAGTTTAATTGGGTGAGTCGTGAGACTCAGTGTGCAACCCTCATGCACCACTAGATTTGGGCCTTATTAAACATAATAATAAATTCATTTACATGGAAACATATAATATGCAAAGCCCAACCCATTTGCCTAGGTTTCCATCCGCTACATGCCCCCGTACCAACCAACAAACCATTGGGGATTTCTACAATCAACCCACACCACTATTCTCCAAGATGGCAGTCAAGCTGCTCATCAACATATAATGGCCGAAGCCCTTATAACATATAATGGCCGAAGCCCGTATAATAGTTCACGGCATTAGTCGCTACAGTAGTTCACGGTAAAAACCATTACTCATATACATGTACATATAACTTCCTCCTTTCATCACCCACCCCATGCAACATGCACAATAATTTAAAACATGTACAATAGTTTACTTGTAACATATAGTCAGATTATTTACTAACCTGAGGGTCCGTCGTTTAAATCCGAGATTTTGGCTTTTAATGTAACATGTAAATCTTATGAACACATATACATATATATATATTTATTATTAATCAGATCTAGACGATGGAGAAGTATTACACACCTGATTACCGATAAAATGAGGCTTTCTATATCGACGCTATATTTAGTCGACACAACTGCTATCTGCCTAAGGTGTTGTTCAGAAGTCGGTCCACAACCAATTGGCCAATCTCGAATAGCAGATACTTCTCATTTCTTAAACTTAGGGATTCTTTCTTTTGTCTGATCCATATTTAATTCCATCAAATCATTAGCTACTATAACAATATTTAATCTTTAATCCTCCTTTTAGAGTTAAGATCATATATATATTGAACAAATCTAATAAAAATCTAGGATAATCTTCTTACCTTAAAATCCCAAATTGGAGACTTATGATTTTCGACTTTTAGATCTAGTTGACTAAGCCTCCTTCAAATCCCGAATTGCCGCTCATCATAAAACCATTAACTATTAGCTTTCGCTTTTTTCTAAAATAGATTATGAGAACTAATCAAAATTAGACTCTTACCTTAGCTTAGGAGATTCGCTAGCACTAGGGAGAGGATTCGGTAATGCCGATGGAAGATTTAAATGCCAAAAGTGTAGAAAATTTCTCAAATAGGATGAATAAAAGAAAAATCGATGGATGCTTGACTTTTAGAGAAATCGGCACAAGGGAAAAGAAAGTGGGGAAAAGTTTGACTTTTAAAGAAATTAGAGAAAGAAATTTGGAGAAAAGAAGCTAGGGAATTTCGGCACAAAAGGGAGAGGATTTAATGTCAGAAACAAGTAGCTAGCCCCCTCTATTTATAGGAAATTCGGCAACCCTTTGCCATGTAGTAGTTAGTTTCTTTACTCCTCTCAGTGATGGATTCTTGGCCATCACTTTCTTTGTAGATAAATTCCTAACTTTTCTCCTTTATCTTAATCTACTAGCTCATCTAAAAGAGACTTAATTATCCCTAACTCCTCCCTCCTTTATCAAGATATTATCCACATATTTTAATCATTAAAATCCCTAAATCTTAGCCTTTATTTGCTTATTATCCACATAAAATAAATTCCTAAATAATAGTCTTTATCTGCTTATTATCCACATATTTTAAACATTAAAACCCCTAAATTTTAGCCTTGTTGCCATCCACTCCACCTAACCCTAATACCCAAAATTTAGCTAACTTAAATTAAAAGAATTAGGCTCTATGAAACTTAAATTTGGGCCCATTACTCCCTTATGTGGCGTCACCTCCTAAGATTGGGCCACAAGACCACTTTGGTATTTTAAACATAGATACTACCTTTTAAACCCTATAATGCCCAAATAGATAATTTTAATCAAGGCCTTTGCCTAAGCCTGAGCCCAATTTGGACCCCTAACACTTAAATTAACTCATTCCACATATTCACTCATTAAACGCATAGGCCCAAAAATTTAGGATGTTACATTGCCGTTTTCAAAGACAAGAAAATTTGGATATCAAATTTTTCAAAAGCTTCACGAATTTAACTCAACCTATTATAACAAGAGCATCTAATAAGGCACATGTTTGACTAAATGATTTGTTGAATAATAATAAAGAGGTTTTTAAACTTAGAAATGAATTTTTTACCAACAAGACAAACTTTCAAAATACACTTCAATGTGACACGCCAGATTCGGCCATAGTGTCTAGGCCGAGTTTGGGGTGTTACACTACAACATCCCTAAAACTGCCATTTTAGCCACCAGAACCATCCCTAACTTCGCCCTATCAACATATATCAGAAAGTGGAGTACTTCACTCACTTCCAGCATTCAAAAATCCAAAACCAAAGGGTTAGAACATACACACAAAATAGGTCAAATCGAGCATTTGGGAAAACAAAAATAGGGTAGAGAAGGTTCAAATCCCACACCTGATTCGCAATTGAAGATGCTCGACACTAACTCGACTACGGAGGATCGAAAATCCCAAAATCATCCAGCAAAACCGTTTTCGTAGAAAAGAAAACAGCAAAAGGAATGCAAGGAGAGGGAGGGAAAGAGAGGAACGTAACCCAACAAAAGAAAAAGAAAATAAAATAATAAAAATAACATAACATAACATAAAATTATTATAATAATAAAAATATAATAATAAAAAAACCAAATAAAATCAAATAAGTAGCGAAATAAAACTAAAAAGAAAATTCACTCAAAAGAGCATACAAGGACTCGAACTCAGAACCCAGAGGCAAACTAACACACAACCAACCACCAAACCAGCAGGACTATTCTGACACTAAAACACGCCACTACACTCAAAAGCACACCCTTCTCTGTGACCCTAACCACCAAACTTCAAAACTTCTAGGCCCAAAATTGGTGGCGTTACATTCTCCATCAATACCTCCTATAATACCGATTCGCGAGGCACAACTGGATTGCAAACAAGGTCTTTTCATCAAGCTCTTTCCATTCTGTTTGATTTAGATTCTTAGGATTTTTCCCGGAACAACTTTTTTCAAGCCGATTTGAACTAGAATTGCCATCCTCCGAACTTGCCACAGATTGAAATTTGTCTCACCATCGAACTTCTCAGTTTCAAACATTTTTGCTGCCATCTCTGAATGGGCTGATCTATGAAAATTGAACTAACTCTGATACCACTTGTTGGGATTGAGCTGATCAAGCAACAAGTAAAAAAATAGCGGAATAAATTGAGAAATTGAACACACAAATTTAACGTGAAAAAACCCCTCCAAAGAGGATAAAAAATCACGGGCAAAAATAATTTTACTATAATGGCAAAAGAACGAAGAGTATAAAAGATGGAGATAAAAACTAAATCTCGAAAACCCAAAAACAAAGAATCCTCAAAACGTAAACAAAAAATTCTCTTAAATGTGTTATGAGTTCTAATCTCTAATGGGTGTATTTTCTAATATTGTAAAATAGCCTATTTATAGGCTAAATTTATATGTCAAATAATAATAAAATAATCTAGACTAATCAGAGTTTTATTGAAACAAATAAACAGAGTTTAACTGAAAGATTATTTCTCAAATTTGACTAAAATAGGAGTTGTACTCAACATGGATGGTAGGTTCCATTTGAAGTGACCCGGATGGTTATGTTCAGAGGATCAATGTAGAGTCAACAATGGCTTTTGGGCTTGACATGTGTTTTTCTGGTAGAAAGGTATAACAGTCCTAAAGTACATCAAACTTTTATTAATTTTGATGAACATCCACTTAACAATAAACTATTCATAACATTTTAGTATATTTATTTAATTAATTTTAACCATCAACAAGGACAAATATTTTATATTGAAGAATTTAAGTTAAAATTTTGGAGATAGCGTGTTGCTGAAAGGGACAACACAAATCTTGAAAATTTTAATTTTCATGGGTTATAAAACAAACATAAAAAATGCCTAATTCCAAAGAAATAAGTTAATTTTAATGAAATAGAACATTTCAAAAGTAAGAAAGTAGCTTCGATGCGCAAAAGTTAATACTCTTTTATGAATTTATAGCAAGATAAATAGGTTTCAAGTGTTAAAAAAAAAAAAATAATTCAACCTTTAGAAAAAGCAGTAAAATGAAAAGAAAATAAAAGAGAAAACAATTGAGAAATAATTGAAATGAAGATGAAATTTTTTCCTAGCAGCCAAAGTGCTTACAAGATAGGGGTGAGCGTTCGATCAAATATAGTTGAATTGAGTAAAAAAATTTCGAGCTAATCGAGTTGACGAGTCCTATTTTATCATTCTAACTCAATTGATTTTTTTTTTTTTTGAAACGAGTCAAATAAAATGAAATTTGAGTCGAATTGGATCGAGTGAAATTATTCGAGTTAAATTAAAATTAAACATTTCAAATTAAAATCTTGTTACAATATAACTAATTACATGTTGGAGCACATAAATTTGAAATATATATATTTGAAAACTTTTCAAAGCAAAATAGTAAAAAAAAAAAGATGCTTTATTATGATAAACTTGAATCATTAATTTATTTATTTATGTCCTCAAAATTATTATTTTAGAAAAAATTTAAAATATTAACTTTTTATATATTCTTTAGAATTTTTTAAAAATTATTATACATTTTAAAAATATAAAATTTGGAATTTTATAAATATATTGAATTTTAAAAATTATTTTGAATTCTTTTGTAAACTTTGTTGAGAGAAAATAAATTTACTCATTTTCAAAATTGATAAGGTACTTACACCAATATGTCATTCGAATTATTCAAGTTATTTAAATTGTAAAATTCAACTTAATTTGAACTCGAAACTCGAATTACTTATTCGAATTGACTCAAATAACTCAAAATTTGAAATGTTTTCAAATTTTTCGAATCAAATCGAATTTTACTCACTCCTAATTTCACGTGTTAAAAACATGTAACTCAATTAAAGATTATCTACTAATGTCAAGGGACATGATTAATGGCGATAAATTTATGTCTGTATTCGAAAATTTACATTTTATGCTAGTCGAATGACCTCTAAAAGTTACCAAAATACTAAATTGATGAAACCCATGAACATAAATATTTTATAACGGAGTTATAGAAGTAACATCTTCATACATTAAGGTTAGGTCTTTAAAAACAATCAGAGTTAAGATATTGTCAAGACAAGGTGCATAGAGACAAGTATATGGTAATCTTTTTATTATTACTATTTAAGAAGGTAAGCAACCAATCTCATAGGTTGTAGATCAAGATACTTCAGACTACAACAAAATTCTCTATTTGTGGCATTTAGTGTCCGCGTTTTCAAAGTAAAACTGTCGAAATCATTTTTAAAGTTTTGATAAAAACGGGAATCGACTTTAAAAAATAAAAATGGGAGTCGCCACCAATCCTTTTTGACTTAGGTGTGATTGGATCACCTTATAAATCGTTTTGTTTAAAACATTGATTTTGGTCCACAAAATACAAGAAAACGGGTTCGGTAGTCGGTTACGTATGAGGAAGGGTTAGCACCCTCATAACGCCCAAAATTGGTACCTAATTGATAAAATCATGTCCTATGTTGAAAATTTGAAAACTTTAAATTATGATCCTTTGAAAGAAAACCAAGACTACCTATCTCAAAGAAATAAAATGCTATACGCAATAAGTTAGGATATAACATCTCACGACTTCGAAGTTAGGCTCGCCTTTATTTGTAGAAAATTCTTATCTCGAAAAGACAAAACATCATATCCTGTAAGTTAGGATATAACGTTTTGAATTTCCGAGAATAAGTTTTGATTTGAAAATTTATAAATTTCAATTTTAAAAGAAAATGGATACTTAATATTTTAAGTTCAACGATAAAAATCGAAACCCAGTAAGTTAGGGCACAATTTTTTCTTGAAGTCCCCAAATTTTAGATATCACCGTATTTTTAAAAAAAAAAACTATTAGAGTAAAATGTGTCAATTCAAAAAGGTGTTTTTATGAAACAATGGTTTGAGTAGGATATTACAACATACATATTTAATAGCAATTCTACATAACTACAAATTATACTAAAATAAATAATTAAAGAATAATATAACATGAACAAATAAATAAAGAATTATGTTAAGCAATAATAAACGATTAAAGAAACATAAATAAATAAACATGGAATATGAAATAAATGGCCATAATTATGATCTTTACAAAATAACAAAGTCAAATGAAAAGGGAATGATAGGAATGATATATTTAAACATTAAATAAAAATAAAAGAATATGATGATTTTAAAATGATTTAATATATATATATATATATATAACAATATAAAAAGTAAAAATAAGAGTACTTATTACAAATACATAATTTAATAATTTAATTCATATAACAAAAATAATTAGTAAATAGTATATAATAATTTTAAACATATATATAATACTCTAATCATAAAAATTACATATGTAATAGATAATATAAATAAAATATGTTATATAATATAAATAGATTTTATACAAAATAAAATTTTAAAATAATATATGATATAATATAATACTATATAATATAGAAATTTTAAAGATATATAATATAATAACTAATATATAGAAAATAGTATATAATAAAAATAATATTAAGCCAAATAAAATAATAAATAATAATAATAATAATACATTTAAAAATATATGAATTGTATACTACTAATAAATTAATATATAAATAATAAAGAAAATAATATAGAATATTTAATATGATAAAATAATTTAGTACAATGTTAAAATAATTTAAAGTAAAATAAAATAAAAGATTTAAAAAATAAAGAAACATGGGTTAAATAGCAATAAAAATAGACAAAAGGTTTAAATCAAAACGCGCGTTAAACCACAGGGACTAATATGGCAATTATGCCTCCTTTCCAAACGGCGCCGTTCTGATTTTGACCTTTAAATAACCCGAAGGACTAAATTGAAACGCAAGAAGTAATTCTGGGCCCAATTGTAAAATAAAAAAATTACAGGACGTAATTATAAAATTGAAATAAAGCGGAAGGGCTTAAACAGCAAATATCCCATTTATAAAAAATGCCCGGATCCTCCCTGGATTTTCGGGTCAATGCGCGAATCCTCAGCCCTGAACGATGTCGTTTTGTGCTTATTAGATTAAGCAAAAACGGCGTCGTTTCCTTATTACTATATAAGTAGAAAATGGTGCTAAAAATCATTTTAAAACTAGTTTTTTTATTAAAAAAAAAAACAAAAGCTCTTCAAAAAAAAAAACTGCTTTGCCTTCATCGGTCTTTCGACCTCGGGCCTTCATCGCATGCGTCGTACGCGCCGTCGTGGTCGGCGGTTAGAGAGCCAAACCCCTCCGTTTTGAAGTCGAAATGCAAGTAGCCTTTTCGCCTTTTTATTTTTTAGTATTCATACAAAAAAATGATTAAATTTAAAAATAAACAAAATAAATAACGTGAAAATCACCTTCTGCTAAAAAATCTCTGTATTTTGTATATTTTCGTTTCTGTATGTATTTTTCTCTCTGTATTCGTGTGTTTTCTTTTACAGATCTTTGGGGTTTTTATAACCCTCAAAATAGAAAAGGCAACAAAGATTTCATCCTATTTTGCCATATTCTGCTGTTGCTTCTTTCCTTTTTGCAGGCAATCGACGAAGGTTTGGTGGTGGTGCGAGATTCGCGCTGATTATTATGGCGATCGAAGGCTAGCTATGGCGCAAGAGGTCAAGGGTCGAGGCTTATGGCGCCTAGGGTTTCCTATAAACCCTAGGTTCCCCGTGCTTTATCTAGCATTTGGGCCCTTTTGGGCCGCTTCGCTTTTTAGGTCCGAGGGTCAGGGTGTATTCGGGTAGTTTGGTTGGTAATTGGGTTTTGGGTATTAGTTTGGGCCAAGGGTTGTGGGTCTAATTTATGGAGTTTGTAATTGGGTCAGTGTTTTGGTTTTGTAATTGGACTGTTAAAATATTTTTTTTATTTTGGTTTGTTACAAGCCCGGGCAAAATGGACCTCTTATAGCTGCCCCTCTTTGCTCATTCTCGTGTAACGAGAATGGAACAAAGACTATAAAAAGACCAATTTTGCCCGGTCTTGGCCGAGCCTCGACTTCTTGGTCTTCGTCTTCTTCAAATGGCTTCTAAACCAATTGCAATTTCAGAGGTATTAAACTATATGTTTGACGCCTTCAATTTGCTTCACTGCAACTTCAGGAATGCAATATCCGCTATCTTTAGTCTACTCCACTGCAAACTCATGGAGACGAGACTGATGTCTTCAGCCTGCTCCACTACTGCTCAGGGAGATAAGGCTCACCGTCTTCATTCTACTCCATTGCCAATACATGGAGATAAGACTTGTAATTTTCAGTCTGTTCTACTACTGCTTAGGGGGTAAGGCTTGTGGTTTGAATCTACTCTCCTGTTACCTCGGGAAGATAAGATTCGTCATCTTCCATCTGCCCCACTGCTATCTCGAGGAGACAAGATCTACCATTTTTAGTCTACTCACTTGCTACATCAGGAAGATAAGACTATAATCTTCAGCTTGCTCCCTTGTTACCTCAGGAAGATAAGGCTAGTGGCTAAAATCTGCTCCCTTGCTTCATCAGGAAGGTAAGATTCACCAAATTCGATCTACTCCACTACCGCTTAGGGAGATAAGATCTACAATCTTCAGTCTGCCCCACTACTATCTCGAGGGGACAAAATCTAAACTTTTCAATTTGCTTCCTTACTATCTTAGAAAGACTTCAATCTTCAGTCTGCTCCATTATCATCTCTAGGGAACAAAATCTAAACTTTTCAATTTGCTTCCTTACTATCTCAGGAAGACTTCAATCTTCAGTATGCTCCACTACCATCTCAATGGAACAAAATCTGAACTTTTCAATTTGCTTCCTTACTATCTCAAGAAGACTTCAATCTTCAGTTTGCTCCACTATCATCTCTAGGGAACAAAATCTGAAGTTTTCAATTTACTTCCTTACTATCTCAAGAAGACTTCAATCTTCAGTCTGTTCCACTACCATCTCGAGGGAACAAAATTTGAACTTTCCAATTTGCTTCCTTACTATCTCAAGAAGACTTCAATCTTCAATCTGCTCCAGTACCATCTCGAAGGAACAAAATTTGAACTTTCCAATTTGCTTCCTTACTATCTCAGGAAGACTTCAATCTTCAGTCTGCTCCACTATCATCTCGAGGGAACAAAATCTGAATTTTCCAATTTTCTTCCTTACTATCTCAGGAAGACTTCAATCTTCAGTCTGCTCCACTATCATCTCGAGGGAACAAAATCTGAACTTTCCAATTTGCTTCCTTACTATCTCAGGAAGACTTCAATCTTCAGTCTGCTCCACTACCATCTCGAGGGAACAAAATCTAAACTTTCCAATTTGCTTCCTTACTATCTCAGGAAGACTTCAATCTTCAGTCTGCTCCACTACCATCTCGAGGGAGATAAGACTGATGGCTTAAATCTACTCCGCTGTTTCATGGAGATAAAATTCACCGTTCAATCTTGTTCCACTACTGCTTAGGGTGACAAGATCTACAATATTCTACCTATTCCCCTACTGGTCAGGGAGATAGGACTGGTGAATTCACCGATGTTGCTACACCATCCTCTGAGAACATGTCATGTAGACTCGAATGTATTATGGATGACATTTGCATGAATGCAGAATGTCATAAGAATGATCTCATTTTTTAATGTATAATGATTAGGATGCAATGATCAGAATGAATCTAATGCTCCTAACTAAATGATAATAGGGATGACATTTGCATGAATGCAGAATGACATGAGAATGATCTCCTACTTTTTTTTATGTACAACGATTAGGACACAATGATCAAAATGAATCAAATGCTCCTAATTGGAAGTGTATGAATGATATTTACATAAATGCATGAGAATGATCCCTTTTTAATGTTTGGGTTATCATTGCTCATAGTTCATCAAGGTTCTATCACTGATGCGTTACCCTATTTTCTCGTTCAGATGGTATCTTTGACAGAAAACCCAAAAAAATGATCATGTTCTACTCAGCAAACCTGCCCCGCTGTAATTTCATAATCCCTTCCCTTGAACCTTAGGACATAAAATTTGTACCTCCCACTGCATCTTCAGGAGAATAACATTTGGTTTCTTCCATCCATCCAGTTACCATTTAGAGGTATGGAATTTGTATTATCTTCAATCAACTTGATCTGTTACACCATTCCCTGGGTGTAAAAACCAAATGTATGTGCCTGAAATTTGCATGAATATAGGGTATCTTTTTCTTTTCCCGAGAAAGATCCCCTTCTACACCTGGGTTGACATTGCTCGTCATTTGTCGAAATGGTATCATCGATTATTAGTCCAATAATCATTATTTCAATATAAAATGCTTGAAAAAGATCATAATAATGGACGTGAAAAAAATTAATCTAGAGCATAGCTGGAAACAAATAAGTTAATCAAAGATAACCAAAGCAATGAAAGAGCATTTATTGAGGTGTATTTTGAAAAGAATAAAGTAATCAAAGATAGCCAAGGCCATAAAAGAAAATTGATTGGGTGAATCTTTGAAAAGAATAAAGTAATCAAAGATAGAAAATTCAAAAATGGGTAAGATAAAAGCTAGGTGCCCCAGATATCACAGCAACTTCTTAAGGACCACTTTGAGCTCAATACGTGTTTAGAGGATCTGGAGTACTTTGTCAATGCCCCAAGACGTAGCTTACTTCCTCACTGCTAATTCAAGCATAACAAGACTACCACATGCCCTATTTTTTATCAAAATTTGAGCCGCCCTTTTTGGTTTTTGGCTCAAAACCCCTTTGGTCACAAAGCGCCCCTTTACGGGTTTTCGCCTTGGCCTCTCCTTTTTCTTTTTCTTTTTTTTTTTTTTGAATTTGAATTTGAACTCAAGGCACCCTTTGCGAGTTTTCACCTTGGCATTTTCCTTTTCAAGTAAAATATTTCTTGAATGAACCTAAATTCACTGGATTGGACAAGTCCTTGGCATCCATCTCGATCAATATCAATGCTCCTCCAAAACAGGCCTTCTCTACAACATAAGGTCCTTCCCAGTTTGGCATCTACTTTTCTCTGAAATCTTTTTGTAAAAGAAAGATCAGGTTCCCTTCGTGGAATTCTCTAGGATAAACATCTTTGTCGTAAGCTTGCATCATCTGACCATGATGAATAACTTTTAACCTTTTCTTTGATTAGGTTCAATTGGAAAAAATGCTTTCATTTCATAAACCAATGGGTAAGATGTTTCCCCGAAAAAAAGTCCTGGACAACGCTCAATAATCATAGAAGATAAATAGCAACTTCATTATGCAAATCTTTACAAGTCTCGGTCACCTTTTCTACAATCCTTGTTTTGTTTTTTTTCTTTGGCTGCCTTTGTTGCTCTATAATATGGCGTCTAATCTTTGAACAGACTACAAACTTTTGACTTTTTCCTTTTTGGCATTCTTTGTTGGTGCCTGATTTTTTTTTTTGACTTCGACCTTGTAACATTGGCATATGACGCTACTTCCACCCTCTTAGTGAAGTAAACAATGACCACGACGATGAATCGATATCGACTAGAAGCTTTTGACGAGATTAGCCCCATAATATCCATGCCCCACATATAGAAAAGTCTGTGAAAAAAATGAAAGAGTCACATAAATCTCGTCTCCTTCAATTCAGTATTTGCGGTATAACTGATGCAATCCCCTTTCATGTAGACCAACAGTGCCCGATCCTTGTGTTTAGCACGTGTCTTAGTAGCCTAGGCCTGTCCTGATATGATCGTGTGAAAACATCTTTGAATTCTTGAAAATAACTCAATGATGTCTTGCCTTATTTCTGTGGTGATCTGGGCTTCGATCTTCACCCCTTTCCTAGGCTCATAATATCCATTGACTCTTTGTAGAGTAGGGTCTGTTTTTCATCTTGTTCTACCATTCTTAACAAATCAGAAGATAGGTTACAATCTCTGTCATCTTTAAAATCCTGATATCTTTCTAGACATATATCTTACTCGAAAAGAGACTCTGAGTTAGTAGCAGATCGCTCACATCGTTGATATATGGAGACCTATTGTAGGTTCGAAGGAAGATTTCAAATAATAAATGATTGAAAGAATAATCATTTGTATGATCATAAATGGAAAATGAAAGAATACTTGAAAGAAAAAAAGAATGTACAATATGAAATGTAAAGAATTAAAAAATCTTTGCTAAAAAAATGCATTTTATTGAAATAAAAATTCCAGACACAAGCTTATTTCACAAAAGGGTTCTTATTGCCTCTAGGCTTAAGGCAACAAGCGTGTTTTGAATATTACTCTTGATCAGACCTAATAATACGGGGATCTCTTCCACAGTCCCATTGTTCAAAACACTCCCAAGTATGCAAGGGTTTAGAAACTTCGTTCCCCAGTTCCCTCTCTGCTATATCTAAATTAGGGATAACAGGATTAGCAAAGTTATCTCCTGGGTTAGATCCTGAACCAACTCGGACATTCATGGGTACCCAAGTATCAGCTTGACCTTGTTGAGGCCTAATTGTAACAGATGGCCTTTGAGGATATGCTTGCAGTGGGGTAAAACCCGGAGGGTAATCCTCATTATCTTCTCCAGCATTAGTCATGGGACCTTTTCCTTTGTCTATTTCCCCATTCAGCATCTGGGCCATTTGAGCCATCATGTTCCTTTGAGCTTCCAACATTTTGTCCCTCATTTTTTGTTGGAGCTTTGCCAATTGCTCTTGCATCTGGTCTTGCAAGTCTCTCTGGAATTGTTCATGTCTTTGATCCACGTGTACCGTAACGGTGTTCAGCTTTCAGATTTTTGCTTCTCTTTTTTCTCTCTCTCTGTGATAATTTTAACTAAATAGACTTTCTCTATGGTTAGATGCATATGATGTGATGTAATGCAAATGCATGAATGCAAAAAGAAGGCATCGATTCAGATTCAACTTCATTCTAGAAAACTTTATTAGAAAACAAAATCCTTTACATAAAATAGACTACAAATATGCTTTTGCCCTATGGCCCAAAGTTTTGATTTTCCTAAACAAAGAGATTAGCTCTTGACCACGATTCGACTGTAGCTCATACTTCATGCTCATTATATCAGCCTATTCTTCCAAAGTCTGTAGATGATTAGTTACTTCTCAAATTTAAACTATTGCTTTACACATGAGGTAATCCCGGCTTCTAACTTGGTCATGGGAATGTGGAGCTCTTCCTTCCAATGCCCTTCTCTTGCTTCAAGATTCTCGATCCGGGTTCACAATTCTATAATACTGATTCTAATCTTTCAATCTTGCCCTTCATTTCCTCAATCTTATTCAGATTCATCTTCAACTCGTTTGCAGAATTACGACTTCGATGGTGGTGAAGAGATCGTCCCAGTTCAGCTGACTCTAGCCTTTAATCCACTCTTTTCCTTTTGGATTTCTGCTAACCTCTTTTCTAGGGCCTCATTTTGCATCTGCATCTCTAGGAACTTCTTCTCCCAATGGTCAGCTTTGGCATTTTCCTCTTGAACTTCCTGTTGCCACTATTTTGAAGTCTTCCCCAATACGACACTTTTCATTGATAGACGCAGCTTCTTATACTCTATCTTTAGGTTGTTCGGATCTTCCTCGACCCTTTTCTTCTCTTTTCTTAACTTTTCAGCCTCTGATTTCTGAATATCCACGTCTAGTCTTAGATACATTTTCTCTTCTTCCAGCTTCTCCATCCTTTTTCCAAACTTGGAACTCATCCTCTCGAAATCTTGCTTTACAATTTCTAACTCTGATGGGACCACTTGCAAGCATTCTTCTCTTGTTCGGATGCCTTCTATATTTAGCTCGGGATGTTATCATTAATCCTTCTGATCCTCCATCCACTATATTCTGAAGTCGTCATTGAGCCTGTGGATAATCTCTTCATTCTACGAATCTGATTCAAAGTACCAGAAATCTCCTTAAGCCTTTTATTATAATTTTTCCCTTTATACGAGAACTCACACTGAGCCAGCCCATATGTTACAGGTACAAATTATCTTGATCCATATTGCCTTAGTACAAACAAAGGAGCGTACCCAACGGCTCCCCAAATTTCAAGTAAAGAAACCCAGTCAAAACTCCCACATCGATAAAAAATTTCATCTGGAATCATCCAAGGGGCTCTCCACTCTACGTCTTCCTCTTGAAGGTTTTGAATGGGTGCCATCCAGTTCCCCTCAGACACGTCCTCTATCCTTGGTGTTGCCACTATCTCTTTTAACGGAGAATAGTTCTCTGAGAAAACCCAATAAGAAACTTTCTCCATCTTTCAGAAATAACTATGAAACCAAGCTAATAGCAACTACACACATCCGATGAATCTACCTTCACCTACTCTCCTACATGCGTTTAAAGATCTGAATGTCTCGGCTAAGTCGCAGGTACAAGTGTGACTCCTTTTCAAGCCGATCGAATAAATTCGTGACTGCTTCATCCACATGTCTTAGAGCTTTGGGGAAGATTACCAAACCATAGATACACAAGGCAAAGACATCAACCTTCTTATTTGCATCTGGATGGGCTAAGATCAGATCTCTCAAACTAATCCAAGGAATGCATTTACCCTCACCTTTCTTCTGCATTCTGGCTACAACCCACTGTTCGCTCATCCCCGTGATATTTATTAACCTCTTCACAAAATTTGGGAAATTAGCCGCCCTAGAATAAGCTTTATCGACTTGGACCCTTGGACAAAAAAGCAAGGTTGTATATTCCTCCACTGTAGGCACCAAATCTACTCTCCCAAAAGTGAAACAGCTATAGACAGAGTTCCAAAACTGGGTCATAGCCCGGAACAGATGCTTATCTACCTTAATGTCAAGTAAATAGGGTAGATCTCCATAATTGCAATAAAACAGCTACTTAGCCTCATCATCCCACTGGGACCATATTTCTTTCAACTCTTGGAACTCATTCTGCATAACACTAATACGAGTAAAATCCCTTAGTTCAGATACGTACGCTAGCAAAGTTGTTCCCTTTCTCTAATTGCGTTTACTTTGACCATATGCGGATGGCTGCATTGTCCTCTACTTTATCAAGGAATTCACTCTCTATAACCAACTTTCTAACCTAGAAACTGATTGTGAATCGATACCTCTTTAAAATATGAAATGACATGCACCAAAAATAAAGTACCACAAGTCAGTATTATGAATTGAAATATAAAGCAAATAATAAACAAACACCTATCTGGGTAACCACTAAGGCTTGGTATAGTTCTACTTAGGGTGAGCGCTTATGTAACAGCCCGATTTTGACTCTAATCGGAATAGTGGTTTTGGGACCACAAATCTGAGTCCAAAAAAAAATATATTTAAATATTATTTTCCGTGTTAATTATATGTGAATTAGCATGTGTGAAAGTTTCATATGAAAATTTGATTGTTTGTGTGCTTAATTAAATAAAAAGGGCTTAATCGCATAAAATGAAAAATTAGTGGTTAAATTCAAAAGGGTTGAATAATGGTTGTTCTTTTAATATGAGGGTTCTATGTTGCAATATTTCCTTTAATTATTGAATGGATGGCACTAAGGTTACATTATGTGGTTTTGTTTTTTTAATATATATATTAAACATAAAAGTTATAAAAATAAATAAAGTATTATAAAGTTAATATATTAAATAAAACATGAAAAAAGAGCTTGCATGTTCATTTTTTTTCCAATTGCCGAAACTAGGAGAGAAATAAAAGAAGAAAAGTTACCTAAGGTTCGGCACTTTGGAGGTTTAATTGGGTAAGTGATTTTGTTCGGTTTTTGATAATTTTTACGTTTTTGATATCGTTGCTTTGAGTACTTTCCGACCCATGTCTTAATTTTTGATTTTGATGATGATTTTGTGTTTTGCCACTGATGATACCTTGTGATTTTTGTTGTTTGAAGATGAAATAAGAAATATATGTGTTTGATTAACAAGTTTTGTCTTTGAATTTTTTGATGAATTTGAATAATTTGGACTAAATTGCAAAAATAAAGTTTTAAAGGACTAAAATTTGAAATAAATGAAATTTATGGACTTGTATGAACATAGGTAATATTCTGCCAAGCATGGGTAATGAGAAATTTTGTGTATTTTGTGTTTTGTGCAATAGGGACTAAATTGTAAAAGTGTGAAATATTAGGGCAAAATGGTAATTTGCCCATTTATGTGTTTAGGACTAAATTGAATAGAAATGCGTTTGAATGAGCTTAATTTGAACGTGTTTAAATCAAGGACAAAAGAAAGCGGACTTGGATCGGGAAAAGTGGAAATAATCGAATATTAGGTTTTTATCGTCCAAGCGATATCCGAGGTAAGTCCTTAAGCTAAAGTATGTTAAAGAATTATTTATGAATAGGTTCAATGAAATTATTTGATAAAATTTGAGTATGAATATATGTGTTAGCCGAATGTAAAGGCTTTAAGATGGATTAGATGTGTTTTGTATATATGATAAGAATTTGTACATTAGTGGTGATATGTGAATGTGAATTGTGTATATGTTTAGTTAATGATGATAGTGTTAAGAAATGAAATTTGATGGACTGGTTTATGAATTATTTCAGCTTATTGCCTAGCGTGCCTTGTCTTTGGTGACATATTCGAACTTCGTGCCTAGCGGACCTTGTCTTGGGTGACATGTTCGGGCTTCGTGCCTAGTAGGCCTTGTGCTTGGTGACATATTCGGGCTTCGTGCCTAGCGAGCTTAGTGCTTGGTGACATATTCAAAGCTTCGTGCCTAGCGTGCTTAGTCTTGGTGATATATTCAACCGTGCTGGCGGGCTTAGTCTTTGGTGATATATTCGGGCTTCGTGCCTAGCGTGCTTAATGCGGTGATATATTCAAAGCTTCGTGCCTAGCAGCTTAATGTCGGTGATACTTTAAAAGAAGAAACCATAAATTGATCGAGGTGTAACATAGTGAAACTATTGAGTTAAAAACTCAGGTAAGCTTAAATCTCATTGAATTCATCAGAAGTAAGGTAAGTTGTGATTAATGTTACTTGAGTTGAAATATTATGCTAAGAATGGTGTTATGTGAATTTGAGCTGGTAATCGACATGTATGAATATAGAAATAATAGAATTTTTAGTGTGATAATGTAATGGATATGAATGTTGAATCTACATGATTATAAACATGCGATTTTAATGTGTGCATTCAGTTTTACAAATAATGAATGTAATATATTGGAATTTGATTTTGGGCTGTGTCTTTGAGATTCGGCCATAAGGTATGTATTTACATAAGTACATGTTATATGTGATGTTTATCGAATAAGTAAGTTGATAGATAATGTGTTTGTATTTTCGGCATATTGGATATGTGGATAAAATGATATTGAGTAGATGTTATTCATAAACGAAGATGATATTACTTGATAGATGTATATATATATACATGGACACATTCGGTTATGGGGGATTTTCTTATATGTACATGGTAAATTGATATCCTATTGTATATATATGTGAATAAATATATTTAATCATTGATGTACATTGATAAGCTTTACCTTCTTAAGTAGGTAAAGATAAGTGTTTTGCTATGTGAGAATATTTGTATTCGATTTGGTAATCTATATGTGCTATGATATGATAACCTTGTATTTGAGAACATGTATATTCGATTTTGCTAACTTAGTGTTAATTAATAATAGTTGATAAATATATAATTGCTTATGACTTACTAAGCTTAAATAGCTTACTCTGTGTGTATTCTTGTTTATTTACATTTATAGATTTGGATATATGTTACGAGTTCGGGATCGTCAGCAAGACTACTCACACTATCGAAAGTTTTTCAGTATTTTACTAAGTTGAATTTGGGTTTATGGCATGTATAGCATAGATGGAATGTTTGATTTTGGAACATGTATATATATAGCCATGCGAAAATGGCTTGATCACTATGTTTAAGTTCGTTTTATGTGTACTTGGTTAAGTGCTTGATATGTTTGGTTTAGCAAATTGCCTTTGACTTATTATATGCAAAACATGGTTTCTATGCTTATGTTTGTGTATATGATCTCAGTTAAGGTGAGTTTATGTGTAACTTGTTCAATATGCTATGCTAATGATAGACGAATTATGTGTTTTGGTAATAAGGTAAATGATATATGCTTGATGCATTTAGTAAGAATAAATAATGTTAAGTTTAAATGATTTTGGTTATGTGATATTTATATATATACATAATGAAGTATGTTTATGAATGTTGGAAGCTAAAGTTATCCATAATTCAGATTAGGAAGTTGATAAAAGGATAATTATATGTATGAATGTGTATAGGATATTCTGATTCGGTTTATAATGGCGATGTATGCACCTTTATTATGCTTGAACGATTGGTTATATAGGTACGGTTGATGAAGGCAAATAATGAATCATTGTATGGTTGTTTTGGTTGATATGCTGTTCATGTTTATTTTATATGCATGCCTATTATTCCGTGGATGTTTAACATAGACAAACATACGTAACATGTAAAATTATATAGTCATGACTAAATTAATGGAATAGGTTACTATTGATTCGGTAAAGATACATAGAAAAGAGTTTTAGGATAAATGCATATAATATAATGATTTCAAAGGTATGTACTACCATATGGTAATGTTGATAATGTCATATATGTGATTGGATATTAAGTTGTTTATGTCTTGGTTCAAATTTGGAACATGTTCAATTAAGTTTTGATGTATGTTGAATTGAATTATTAAAATACTTGAATTATGGATATTCAAGTTTGATAATGATATAAATGTATCGTTATTCTTTGGTGCATGAAAGGTGATGAATAATTGTGCTTTGAATCGTGTTTTATCTTGTGATGCCTCGTAACCTTAATCTGGCATGATTCGGGTTTGGGGTGTTACATTTGATTGGTATCGAGCTATGGTTTAGTCGGTTCTAGGACTACCATAGTGTATGTGTGTCTAGCTATACATGCCATATTTAACTGCGATAGTGTGATAACTCCCAACTCGACAAAAATTATTTTAATTAGATGATAAGCTTTCCAACCGAGCTAAATTCGATAGTATGGATTGTGTACTCAAATGTTTGAGTGAAAATATATTGGTGATGAGTTGACACTGTAAAGGTATGAATCAAAGTGTATGACATATTTGTTATTGATAAATGTTATAATTATATGAGTACATGAGTTATGACATTTGAGTTATGATGCTATATGAGAATTTCGATTGTGAATTAGTGATTTGAGTTGGCTTATGAAATATGTGTTAAGAACAAAAGTGATTATAAGCAAATGTTTATTAAATGTTTTGAAAATGTGAAATTAAAAATAGACGGCTATTTGTGATAGCATGTGTTATGTGCATTTATAATGAATTAAATTTGAGCGTTACTACCTTACCTCCTTATCAAAAAAATGTTATCTTGAAATCATAAGATTTGGATTGGATAAGTTCATGAATGAGGAGTTACAGAAGTCCGTGTTTGAAAGATTAGTAATGTGGTTAGAAAAGAAAAGAAAAATCAGCAAATGAAGATAGTACTAAAAGAGATATTGGATAGTTCCGAAGACTATTCAAATTATGCAAAGTCACTATTATAGAAGAAGTTAACTCCGATTAAATGACCTATCCAGGTATGTTATTTAAAGAAAGTATTAACTGAAAGCTTTTCTGAATTGATTTCTGTTAGTGAAGGGATAATGTGAAAATTTCGATGATGAAATTAGACAAATGAATAATGATTGAATCGTATTAATGGTTGAATGCAATGGTTATAATCGGGTAGTTACTACGATTCCTTCGGGCATTCTATGTGTACATTTTCCTCGAAGTATCGGATCGCTTTAATTTCAAAAGGAAGTTTTATCGTATGAGAACATTAGCTAAACATATTAATAGACGAAAGCATTGTTGATCTTTTTGGGTTATGTTCGACATTGTTATGTCTTTCTCTGATAATTTATTCCATTATGTGGATATAAAAGTCGACGGTAAAATCTGTATGAAATTAATATTCTGTTTCTACTAGTTATTGTTTTGTTGAATATACGTGAAGATTATATTGCTTCCGTTACTGGGGATTTCAGTATTTATGAGTGACATTGTTCTTACCAGACATTTTCTAGGATAGCATCGGAATTGTAACAGCCCAAACCCGACCCAAACGTTAGGACCGAATATGGGTCGATTCTGAAGAAGAACTTTTGAAACCCATTTCAAATCCACTTAAGTTTTGTTGAAAATCGCTTGTTTTAAGTTATCTTGCTGAAATTATACTTAGTCCAAATTCAAAATTTAATTAAGTCAAGTTATTATACAAATTTCAGATGTGCTAGATGGCACGATAAAACATTTTTCGTGTTAATTTAGAAAACGTGTGATTCAAGTTTATAGTTAAAAACAAAATATCCAACATATAAGAAAATAACTAAATAAAGTATATGGAGGCCTTATTACATCCAAAATAAAACAACCCAATAATAAAATTTATCATAACCAAATTAAAGTTCATTTAATTCTAAATCCATATGGCCACCTCAAGTCCCTCGGCTCCATATCCGCGATCTATTCATCACCGAAAAAAATAATGGAGAAGGTGAGTCACCAAGACTCAAGATGTAACCCTTCCCGTTTTAAAACATTTTTCATACACATCACATAACAATTAATATGCAAAATATGAAATACCCATCCTAGCCATCCAAGCGCCATTTATCACCCCTGTTGTGGTACCAAACCACTGGTGGTGCCAAACCACCGGTGACATATAGTCACAATGTGTTACCAAAACACCGTGTCCATAGACACAGATCATTTGATGGGGCCAACCCATCGTGTGATACCAAATCACCGCGACGATCCCATATCTCAAGTGGGGCCAACCCACGGTGGTGTTAACCACGGGGACAAGTCGCTATGAGGTGCCAAACTTCGAGGTACCAAACCTCGGTGACCGTAGTCACGGTGTGTTACCAAAACACTGGTGCCCGTCGGCACGATTAATCTGCCCCTCCACTCATCAACCCATATCACGGTCATAACAGAGTTCATTCATTTATCACATGTATTAAATAAGTCATGCTTCCCAAAGCATCATAATAATCTCACATAAATAGAGACTTACCGAGGTCCTTGCTTGTACCATTTAAGGTACTAAATCAGTATCTACATCAAGCAGTTGACAAGCAACATATATTTATCACACATATTAATCGCTATAAGTGTGTATGTACACACTGTCACCACCGGATAGTCTAAATCCAAAAGAAAAGTCGACCACCCTAGATCTACTGCCCCTATATTCGGCCAAGACATGAGTTAGTACATTCGGCCAAGTCAATCAATTTTAAGGGTTCTCCTTTTGAACCCGAATCCTTACCCGAAAGTCTTGAGTATCAGCCTTTTGTTTCACCACCCTAAAATCGGCACTTAACCAAATTAGTAGCCTTCGGCTTAAATGAATATCAAGAATAAAGAAAGTCGATCTTACCACCTTACCCCAAAACCGATTGCTATAGATTTGGAGGATTCAACCTACTGCTTGGAGATCCCGAAGTCCTAGGTGAAATCGGCTTCAACCAACAAGATTAGCCCATCATTAGCTTATGCCAAATTTTCGGCTTTTCCTTAAGTCCAAATCGATAGATCATAAGAGTGAATACTAAAAACATTCGGTTAGTACCCCTTACCTTCTCAACCGATTGGAAAGATAGTCCCGAAAAGTCTTGTATCACCTTTGATATTCGGCCAAAGTGCCTCCAAGAAAGAGAAAAGATTTTCGGCACTTTGATAGGGATCAGAGTCGGCTATGATGGATTAAATAAGGCTGGACTTTTAGTAAGAAAAGAAGAAGAAAGGTAAAAGGGAGATTCAGCTAATGTAAGTAAGAGTAGAGAAGGGAGAATTTTGGAGAAAGGAGGAGTGGAGAGTTTCGGCCAAAGGACTTTTATGAAGAAAGAAATTAAAGGAAGAATGAGAGGGAGGGTAATCGGTTTTGAAAAAAAGAAAAAGAAAAGAGGTGCTAAAAGGAAAAGGATAGCCGCAATTGCCAAGCAAAATGCATAAGAAGAATTCGGCCTACTCCCTTCACCAAGACTCCATGCCGCCCACTCCACTCCAACAAGGAGTTCAACTTTGATCAACTTCCTTGAATCACTCCAAGCCACTCTCTCAAATTAATTCAAACTAATTTGAATTTAATTCCTAATAATCTTTTATTAATCCATACAATATCTCTTTTACCATCTATTATCCTTAGAATAAATAAAATCCCTTTTAAAAGCTCATATTATCCCATAAAAAAAAAGAATTTAAATAGAGGAAGACTCTCCCATATGCCGTCCAACAAAATGCCAAAAAGAGGGATTTTTGTGACTCGAACCAAGGCTCTCCTTTGTTCTTGATGGCGTCAATTGTAGCTCCCAAGTGGCCCTCCCTTTGCCACTTATTCTAGGCTTATTTTATGACAAAAGCTCCCTTATTTATTCTTATAACCCCTAACCACTAAGGCTATCCACCTTTAAAGCAAATAATGTATTTATTTCTACCATTCCGAGCCAACTCAAGGCCTTTAATTAAACTCTATTATTCCATAAATAATATCTCGTAGTTCATACATAAGAAAAATGATTAAATTCCAAATAACCCCATTTTGGGATGTTACGCTTCTACCCTTAAAATAAATTTCGTCCAAATTACTTAACTAAAACAGATGAGGGTATTGCCGCCAGATCACATCCTCGTGTTCCCACGTAGCTTCTTCCACACCATGGTTCCGCCACAAAGACTTTCACTAAGGGCACCGACTTCCTACGTAGAACCTTTATATCTCTATCCAAGATCCGAACGGTTCCTCCTCAAAAGATAAGTCTGCGTTAACCTCGATTTACATCACAGGGCACCACATGTGATGGATCCGACCGAAATCTTGTCTCAAAGATTGATACGTGAAAGACGTCATGTATCCGACTCGTTCTATCGGCAACTCTAGCGATAAGCTCTAGGACCCACTCGGTTTACAATCAGATATGGCCGATGAACCTTGGGCTTAGCTTCCCCTTTCGTCCAAATCTTAACACCTTTTTCCAAGGCGACACCTTTAGAAAGACCTTGTCTCCCACAGCATACTCCATTTCCTTGCGTTTGAGATCGGCATAAGACTTCTGCCTATCTGATGCTTCCTTGAGACGAGACCGAATCACTTTGACTTTGTCTTGGTCTCGCTACCAATCTGGGCCCAACACTTGTCGTTCACCTAGCTCAGTCCAACACGTCGGGGTTCGGCATTTCCGTCCATACAATTTCAGTATGGTGCCATCGAATACTCGCTTGGTAGCTATTGTTGTGGCGAACTCGGCTAGAGGTAAGAATTCCTCCCAACTACCTCGAAATTCCAAGACACAACCCTCAAAGATATCTTCTAAGATCTGTATGACCCTTTCGGATTGCCCGTCTGACTGGGGATGGAAAGCTGTGCTGAAATCCAATCGCGTACCCAACGCTTGATGTAACGCTTTCCAAAACCTCGAAGTGAACCTTGGGTCCCTATCTGAGATAACTGATACAGGCACACCATGCAATCTGACTATCTCGGCCACATACAACTTTGCTAGTTTCTGGAGTGAGTAGTCCATTCTCACCGGTATGAAGTGAGCTGATTTAGTCAGACGGTCTACGATCACCCAAACTGCATCCTTCTTGCTGGGCGTAAGGGGTAGACCACTGACGAAATCCATAGTGATCCTCTCCCATTTCCATTGAGGAATCTTTACCGGTTGAAGTAGCCCCGATGGTAACTGGTGTTCACCTTAACACAACGACCGCCAAACACTTCCCTACAATTCCGTTATCTCACGCTTCAACCCGGGCCACCAGAACTGTTTCCGTAGATCTCCATACATCTTGCTTCCTCCCGGATGCATAGCGTATGGGCTGCTATGAGCATCCTGGAGAATTTTCCGCCTCAACTCCATATCCTTTGGCATGCAGGGCCGTCCTTGAAAACATAACACACCATCACCAGGTCAAACTATACCTTCTAAACCACCATCCCGAACTTGTATTCTCTTAGCATTTAACCCTTCATCCACTAACTGTTTGTCCTTTATTTCCTCGATCCATGTTGGCTTAACTTGAAGCTCGCCAAAGGCTTCCATCGCCATATAGGCTCAATCGAGCAAACATTGCTCTTAAATCGCCACAACCTTTCGCTTAACGCGTCGACCACCACGTTAGCCTTACCGGATGATATTCGATGGAACAAATCGTAGTCCTTCAGCAGTTCAATCCATCGGTACATCTCGATTGAGATCCTACGAGTCGAAGATACCTCAAACTTTTATGGTCCGTGTAAATCACCGACTTCTCCCCATAAAGATAATGTCTCCATATTTTCAAGGCGAAGACATTGCGGCTAACTCCAGCCGTGTGTTGGATAGTTAACCTCATGCGGTCTCGGTGACGGACGCATAGGCTACTACCTTCCCATCTCGCATCAACACCACCCCAAACCGGTGTGAGATGCATCACAATAGATCGTGAATAATTTCCCTGCCTCGGGTTGTACTAGAACCGGAGCTTACGTCAAAATCTTCCTCAGCTTATCAAAGCTTTCTTCCTGCTTCTCCAACCATACAAATGGAACACCTTTCCTTAGCAACTTAGTCAACGGCGCTGCGATCGGAGAGAACCCTTCCACAAATCTCCGGTAATACCGCTAAACCCGAAAACTTCAGATCTCGCCACCGACTTAGGCGGTTTCCACTCAACACCGCTTCAATCTTGCGGGATCCACTCTAATCCTTCCACCGACACCACGTGACCTAAGAAAGCCACCTCCCTCACCAAAATTCGCACTTCTTGAATTTGGCATACAACTATTTTTCCCTCAATACTTGCAGAACTATCCGTAAATGCTTGTCGTGCTCCTCCTCCGTCTTTGAGTAAACCAATATGTCGTCTATGAACACCACGACGAATTGGTCTAGGTATTGTTGAAATACTCTATTCATTAAGTCCATGAACGTTGCCGGTACATTGGTCAATCCAAATGGCATCACTAGAAACTCGTAATGCCCATACCGAGTTTGAAAAGCCGTCTTGTGAACATCGGCCCCCTTCACCTTAAGTTGATGGTAACCCGACCTAAGGTCTATCTTCGAAAACACCGACGCCCCCTTCAACTGGTCAAACAAGTCATCAATCCGAGGTAATGGGTACTTGTTTTTGATCGTTAACTTGTTTAATCGACGATAGTCGATGCATATCCGCATAGAACATCCTTCTTCTTGACAAACAATACAGCGCTCCCACGGAGATATACTAGGTCGAATAAACCCTTTATCCAAGAGCTCACGAATTTGAGCCTTCACTCCACCAATTCCTTTGGTGCCATCCGTAAGGTGCTATAGACACAGGTGCCATTCCGGTAGCAAGTCTATACTGATTCGACTTCCGATGCAGGCGGCGCATCTTCTAAGTTCTTCCGGGAACACATCAATAAATTCCCAACCGTTCGGACCTTTCCAACCATCGACTCCTTAACTTCCAAAGCATGATTTGAACCAAGAACGCCTTACAACCCTTCTTGACCATCTTCTCAACCTTCAAGGCGAGACACCACGTTGGATAGGTAATTCCTTCTATCACCTATCATAACCACTTCATCATTCTCACCGTCTTAAGAACCATGCTTAGCCAGCAATAATCCAAATTCGCCGATACTTAACCACCAATCCATTCCAAGGATCAAATCGAACTCCCAAATGGTAGTTCCATTAGATCGACCACAAATACTACCCTTGGAGTTCTAGGGTACGTCTCTAAAAGTTTGTCTACCACTACTGAGTGACCTAAAGGACTCACTACGGTCATCTCCCTAGCGTTAGCCTCTCGAGTCTAGGTTCAAAGTCTCTACCACACTACTTGCTACGTATGAATGCGTAGAACCCACATCGATTAATGCATAATAAGGAAGACCAAAATCAAAATGTACGGTTATGACATCCGGTCGTCACCCTCCTCATGACGCCTTGCAGATAGACTAAGCCAGTCGCTTAGCCTCATGTTGCTGAACCTCGCCTGAGTTCCTCGACCTCGGTTAGGACCGTTGCTTCCTCTGCCATTACCACGACCCCTCTGTGGTCCCATATTTCTATTCGAGTACAATTCGCCCCTGGTGATTTCGAGCTCACTTTCGGGGACAATCTCTGACCCGATGCTCTAAAGACCCACACTCAAAACATCCTCTATCGCCGGTCGAACAACCTCTCCAATGGGACTTCCCACAGCGATTGCACTGAGCCGGTCTCTGATTAGTAGCTACGGGCCTTGCTGCCTGATTTGGCCCACTCTGCCTAGCCTTCTTCTGATCATTACCACTGGATCCAACTGACCCAAATCCTCTCTTTTGATTATTCCTACTATAATTACGTCTCACGACCTCCTTGATCCCCTCGGCTACCTTAGCCTTTTCCACAAGGGATGAAAACTCACGAACTTGTCATGGGGCAATCAAGAACCTCAAATCATCTCGAGTCATCCTCAAAGTGGACACAGCCTTTCGTGTTCAGTAGCCACGATGCCTCTAGCATACCTACTCGGTCTTAAAACTCCGCCTCATATTCCGCCATCGACTTGGTTCCTTGCACTAACCCTGAAAGGCTTTCCTCCGAGCATCTCAGATAACGGTGCCCACATACTTCTTCTGATAGGCGGTTTTGAAATAATCCCAAGTCAAATCATCTGCCGTAGCGCCATCTCGAATCGTCACCACCACCATCGACACGCTTCATCCTTTAGAAGTGATCTGACCTTTCGCTTTTCCCCTCACCAGTCAAGATCATCCATGATCCTTTCAGTTGACTCTAGCCAGTATTCTGCTACACTGGGTGCCACTCCTGACACACCCCGGAACACCTCACCCGTTGGACCGAATTAAGCTCGAACAAATTTTGAGCTCCTAAATTTCCACCACCCGACCACCAATTCGAGGACTTGCAACACCGCTTGCGATCGCCTCTCCTCCCATCCGATCCTCGCCTCTGCTCCAAAAGTTGGAGGTGGTGGTGGCGTGGTACATCATTTTCGAACCTTGCCCGACCTAACGGGTTCGATACATCGTCATCCTACCCTACTGGCGTCCACGGCGTCCACGTCCTCTAGAACTCATTCTATCTCTGCGCTTTTAATCGATTAAGAGAAATTTTATGTATTAGCGTTTGTTCCACTTCATTACTCATGAAGAAATTTTATGAAGAAATTTTAATTAGAGATTCTTCGTGCAAACAAGGTTTCAGATCTTCTATCTTAGTTCACACAAGGAAGTTCTTGCATCCATTCCCTAATACTTTCCATACCTATTCGCTCTTCGGACATTTCTGCCCATTTCTAACCCAGGGGTATTTTCGTCTTTTTCCTACAGGGGTATTTTCGTAATAAAAGAGATTTTAAAACTTTAGTAAAGTAGGTTGTTTTTGCAATTCCCAACACTGGAGGGTATTATTAAAAATTGCTAAGGTTTGAAGTTATGGCATTATTTCAAAAACCAGGGGTATTTTGGTAATTTTGTCCATCAGGGGTAATTTTGTAATTTTTGTAAATCAAGGGTGTTTTAGTAATTGTAAAACCCTGCAGGTCCCTTTTGAGAATTTTCCTTTCTTAAAACGGTGATGTTGCAAAAATTTTGTACTCAGGGTCGTTTTGGTAATTTTATAAGTTGAGGGCATTTTCGTAATTTTTCCAAAACCAAAGTGTTTCATTGATGATTTCCAAAGCTGAGTTGAATATTTGAGAAGTAGTTAAAATTTTTGGACAAAATCATTGAGTTGATGTTTTATGAACCAAGGGTATTTTAGTAATTTTACCCCAAGGGCATTTTCGTAATTTCCCACAAATAGAACTTTTCGAGGAAAACATTGTAAAAGAGTTGTTCTTACGTTTGAAGGAGTGATTTGAAAAGTTTTAAAACCAAGTTTTGTTGTTTCATTCCTTTTTCGAAAATCAAGGCTAATTCCTTTTTCGGTTTTAGTCATTATGTAGCCTATGACCAGCCCTCTTGGTCGTGGTGAACCCAAGCTACGCACTGCGGTGTTTCGTGTGGAGAGGAGGTGAGTCACACGATCGCTTAAATACCAAGCTCCCACCGAACCTTTCTAAACATGCGCAGAGGTTACCACACCAGAGCCCTCGGTTAGGTGAACCCAAGCTACGCACTGGTAGGATACTGCGAAGAGGTGGTGAGTCACTCGAGACCGCTTAAATACCGTGCTCTTCCTGCCCAATCCTAGAACATGCGTCAGGGGTTACCACACCTAGCTCAATGACTAAGTCATAGGTTGATTTCGTTCTTTAAGTCTTATGTTCATTGTGTGTTTGAGTAATCTAATCCTAGGTTCAAATTCCTATAAGTCTATCTACGTTCCATGCTTCCTACCCTTCTACGAATATAATTCACAAAGAAGTTTAGATGTACTTACAGGCGGATCGGTCTTGGAGACTCGGCCATGCTTGCTTTAAAACCCAAAATCCATTAATAAGGCCTACTAAAACATTTTTGGGCCTTGGGCCCCCACAAATGAAGTTTTGAACTGGCTCTGATACCAATTTGTAATGTTTCAAACCCTATTAAACGTTAGGACCGAATATGGGTCATTCGAAGAAGAACTTTTGAAACCCATTTTCAAATCCACTTAAGTTTTGTTGAAAATCGCTCGTTTTAAGTTATCTTGTTTGAATTATACTTAGTCCAAATTTAAAATTTAATTAAGTCAAGTTATTATACAAATTTCAGATGTGCCCGATGGCACGATAAAACATTTTTCGTGTTAATTTAGAAAAACGTGTGATTCAAGTTTATAGTTAAAAACAAAATATCCAACATATAAGAAAATAACTAAAGTAAAGTATATGGAGGCCTTATTACATCCAAAATAAAACAACCCAATAATAAAATTTATCATAACCAAATTAAAGTTCATTTAATTCTAAATCCACCGCATGGCCACCTCAAGTCCCTCCGGCTCCATATCCGCGATCTATTCATCACCTGAAAAAAAAATAATGGAGAAGGTGAGTCACCAAGACTCAGTATGTAACCCTTCCCCGTTTTAAAACATTTTTCATACACAACACATAACAATTAATATGCAAAATATGAAATACCCATCCTAGCCATCCAAACGCCACTGTCTACCCCGTTGTGGTACCAAACCACTGGTGGTGCCAAACCACTGGTGACATATAGTCACAATGTGTTACCAAAACACTGGTGTCCATAGACACAGATCATTTGATGGGGCCAACCCATCGTGTGATACCAAATCACCGCGCATTTATCCCATATCTCAAGTGGGGCCAACCCACGGTGGTGTTAACCACAGGGACAAGTCGCTATGAGGTGCCAAACCTCTGGAGGTACCAAACCTCTGGTGACCGTAGTCACGGTGTGTTACCAAAACACTGGTGCCCGTCGGCACGATTAATACTGCCCCCTCCACTCATCAACCCATATCACAGTCATAACAGAGTTCATTCATTTATCACATGTATTAAATAAGTCATGCTTCCCAAAAGCATCATAATAATCTCACATAAATAGAGACTTACCGAGGTCCTTGCTTGTACCATTTAAGGTACTAAATCCAGTATCTACATCAAGCGATTGACAAGCAACATATATTTATCACACATATTAATCGCTATAAGTGTGTATGTACACACCGTCACCACCGGATAGTCTAAATCAAAAGAAAAGTCGACCACCCTAGATCTATCGCCTCTATATTCGCCAAGACATGAGTTAGTACATTCTGCCAAGTCAATCAATTTTAAGGGTTCTCCTTTTGAACCCGAATCCTTACCCAAAGTCTTGAGTATCGACCTTTTGTTTCACCACCCTAAAATCGGCACTTAACTAAATTAGTAGCCTTGACTTAAATGAATATCAAGAATAAAGAAAGTCGATCTTACCACCTTACCCCAAAACCGATTGCTATAGATTTGGAGGATTCAACCTCGCTTGGAGATCCCAAGTCCTAGGTGAAATCGGCTTCAACCAACAAGATTAGCCCATCATTAGCTTATGCCAAATTTTCAGCTTTTCCTTAAGTCCAAATCGATAGATCATAAGAGTGAATACTAAAAACATTCGGTTAGTACCCTTACCTTCTCAACCGATTGGAAAGATAGTCCCGAAAAGTCTTGTATCACCTTTGATATTCGCCAAAGTGCCTCCAAGAAAGAGAAAGATTTTCGGCACTTTGATAGGGATCGAGTCGGCTATGATGGATTAAATAAGGCTGGACTTTTAGTAAGAAAAGAAGAAGAAAGGTAAAAGGAGATCCGCTAATGTAAGTAAGAGAGAGAAGGAGAATTTTGGAGAAAGGAGGAGGAGAGTTTCGCCAAAGGACTTTTATGAAGAAAGAAATTAAAGGAAGAATGAGAGGGAGGTAATCGGTTTGAAAAAAGAAAAAGAAAAGAGGTGCTAAAAGGAAAGGATAGCCAAATTGCCAAGCAAAATGGCTAAGAAGAATTCGCCTACTCCCTTCACCAAGACTCCATGCACCACTCCACTCCAACAAGGAGTTCAACTTTGATCAACTTCCTTGAATCACTCCAAGCCACTCTCTCAAATTAATTCAAACTAATTTGAATTTAATTCCTAATAATCTTTTATTAATCCATACAATATCTCTTTTACCATCTATTATCCTTAGAATAAATAAAATCCCTTTTAAAAGCTCATATTATCCCATAAAAAAAGAATTTAAATGGAGGAAGACTCTCCCATATGCAGTCAACAAAATGCCAAAAGAGGATTTTTGTGACTCAACCAAGGCTCTCCTTTGTTCTTGATGGCGCTAATTGTAGCTCCCAAGTGGCCCTCCCTTTGCCACTTATTCTAGGCTTATTTTATGACAAAAGCTCCTTATTTATTCTTATAACCCCTAACCACTAAGGCTATCCACCTTTAAAGCAAATAATGTATTTATTTCTACCATTCCGAGCCAACTCAAGGCCTTTAATTAAACTCTATTATTCCATAAATAATATCTCAAAGAATCATACATAAGAAAAATGATTAAATTCCAAATAACCCCATTTTGGGATGTTACGTGAATTGATATCATTCTATACGGGTTGTAATTTTCGATATCTTGTATAGCTCCATATGTTGAAATTTCACTATTTCGGTTTTCTTATGATTCCATGTGATTATCTGCAAGAGATCTCTATATGACGTAGATGACTATGTTTATTATGATTATAGCTTCGGCTTGAAATGTGAGAGTGTAGTGGTACCGTCCTCGAGTTATAGAAGTTGTGTCTCGCAATGGTTGCTACTAAAATCATATTTGATTCTTTTACGTGTTCAAATACTTCCTTAATTGCTTGGATAATATTTATTCCTTAACAGCTTGGGATAATATTTATTATAGGGTTGAGACATCGTTCCTAGTAAGGCCCAATGATTTCTATTTGGTTAAGGTGATTTCAGAGAATTCAAAGTTTCGATGATTAATATAAGAGACGACTTCATTATAAACTCTTTTCTAGTTCTCGTGAAGGTTCGACATTGATAAAAGTGAAAATGATAGAAGATTAAGATAAATCGTATAATGATATGTTTAGGGTTATCCTTTAACGAGAAGAAAAGATTTCTTGAAAAGACCAATTCAGTGGTTTAGTATGATCTAATTATTTGATTGAAAAGTTAAATTGGGTTATATGTGTTTGAATCTATCTACGAACTAGAAATAAATTTTGAACGCATATGTATGAATTGAAGGATAGTATGGAAGAAGAATTTGTATTCTTGAAGATTTAATATAGAATTATATCTATTGGAACTATTCTATTGAGAAATGTTGTGGTAAATTAAAGTTAGTTCGAATGTTGAAGCTTTCTTTTGCACGAAGACATTATCAACCGAAATGTCAGTTCTACTTTCACCTGAGTTGAATAAAGAGATTTGAAATTCGAAGCTATGTGTGAATTTGAAATGTATTGTGTGGAAGCAAATCCTTAATCTACTTTTCTAGTAAGATTTTCGAGGACGAAAATCCCTAAGGGGGAGAGTTGTAATTTCAATTTTGACTCTAATCGAATTGTGGTTTTGGGACCACAAATCGAGTCCAAAAAAATATATTTAAATATTATTTTCCGTGTTAATTATATGTGAATTAGCATGTGAAAGTTTCAGTATGAAAATTTGATTGTTTGTGTGCTTAATTAAATAAAAAGGCTTAATCGCATAAAATGAAAATTAGTGGTTAAATTCAAAAGGTTGAATAATGGTTGTTCTTTTAATATGAGGGTGTTATGTTGCAATATTTCCTTTAATTATTGAATGGACGGCACTAAGGTTACATTATGTGGTTTTGTTTTTTTAATATATATATTAAACATAAAAGTTATAAAAATAAATAAAGTATTATAAAGTTAATATATTAAATAAAACATGAAAAAAGAGCTTGCATGTTCATTTTTTTCCAATTGCGAAACTAGGAGAGAAATAAAAGAAGAAAAGTTACCTAAGGTTCGGCAATTTGGAGGTTTAATTGGGTAAGTGATTTTGTTCGGTTTTGATAATTTTTACGTTTTTGATATCGTTGCTTTGAGTACTTTCCGACCCATGTCTTAATTTTTGATTTTGATGATGATTTTGTGTTTTGCCACTGATGATACCTTGTGGTTTTTGTTGTTTGAAGATGAAATAAGAAATATATGTGTTTGATTAACAAGTTTTGTCTTTGAATTTTTTGATGAGTTTGAATAATTTGGACTAAATTGCAAAAATAAAGTTTTAAAGGACTAAAATTTGAAATAAATGAAATTTATGGACTTGTATGAACATAGGTAATATTCGGCCAAGCATGGGTAATGAGAAATTTTGTGTATTTTGTGTTTTGTGCAATAGGGACTAAATTGTAAAAGTGTGAAATATTAGGGGCAAAATGGTAATTTGCCCATTTATGTGTTTTAGGACTAAATTGAATAGAAATACGTTTGAATGAGCTTAATTTGAACGTGTTTAGATCAAGAACAAAAGAAAGCGGACTTGGATCGGGGAAAAGTGGAAATAATCGAATATTCAGTTTTTGTCGTCCGACGATATCTGAGGTAAGTCCTTAAGCTAAAGTATGTTAAAGAATTATTTATGAATAGGTTCAATGAAATTATTTGATAAAATTTGAGTATGAATATATGTGTTAGCCGAATGTAAAGGCTTTAAGATGGATTAGATGTGTTTTTGTATATATGATAAGAATTTGTACATTAGTGGTGATATGTGAATGTGAATTGTGTATATGTTTAGTTAATGATGATAGTGTTAAGAAATGAAATTTGATGGACTGGTTTATGAATTATTTCGGGCTTATTGCCTAGCAGGCCTTGTGCTGGTGACATATTCGGGCTTCGTGCCTAGCAGGCCTTGTGCCGGTGACATATTCGGGCTTCGTGCCTAGCGAGCTTAGTCTTGGTGACATATTCAAAGCCGTGCCTAGCGTGCTTAGTCTGGGTGACATATTCGCTTCGTGCCTAGCGAGCTTAGTGCCTGATATATTCGACTTCGTGCCTAGCGGTGCTTAATGGGTGATATATTCAAGCTTCGTGCCTAGCGAAGCTTAATGCCTATGATACTTTAAAAAGAAGAAACCATAAATTGATCGAGGTGTAACATAGTGAAACTAATGAGTTAAAACTCGGTAAGCTTAAATCTCATTGAATTCATCGAAGTAAGGTAAGTTGTGATTAATGTTACTTGAGTTGAAATATTATGCTAAGAATGGTGTTATGTGAATTTGAGTGGTAATCGACATGTATGAATATAGAAATAATAGAATTTTAGTGTGATAATGTAATGGATATGAATGTTGAATCTACATGATTATAAACATGCGATTTTAATGTGTGCATTCGGTTTTACAAATAATGAATATAATATATTGGAATTTGATTTTGGTGTGTCTTTGAGATTCGGCCATAACGTATGTATTTACATAAGTACATGTTATATGTGATGTTTATCGAATAAGTAAGTTGATAGATAATGTGTTTGTATTTTCGACATATTGGATATGTGGATAAAATGATATTGAGTAGATGTTATTCATAAACGAAGATGATATTACTTGATAGATGTATATATATACATATATATACATGGACACATTCGGTTATGGGGATTTTCTTATATGTACATGGTAAATTGATATCCGGTTGTATATATATGTGAATAAATATATTTAATCATTGATGTACATTGATAAGCTTTACCTTCTTAAGTAGGTAAAGATAAGTGTTTTGCTATGTGAGAATATTTGTATTCGATTTGGTAATCTATATGTGCTATGATATGATAACCTTGTATTTGAGAACATGTATATTCGATTTTGCTAACTTAGTGTTAATTAATAATAGTTGATAAATATATAATTGCTTATGACTTACTAAGCTTAAATAGCTTACTCGTGTGTATTCTTGTTTATTTCTATTTATAGATTTGGATATATATTACGAGTTCGGGATCGTCAAGAAGACTACTCACACTATCTAAAGTTTTTCGTATTTTACTAAGTTGAATTTGGGTTTATGGCATGTATAGCATAGATGGAATGTTTGATTTTGGAACATGTATATATATATAGCCATGCGAAAATGGCTTGATCACTATGTTTAAGTTCGCTTTTATGTGTACTTGGTTAAGTGCTTGATATGTTTGGTTTAGCAAATTGCCTTTGACTTATTATATGCAAAACATGGTTTCTATGCTTATGTTTGTGTATATGATCTCGATTAAGGTGAGTTTATGTGTAACTTGTTCAATATGCTATGCTAATGATAGACTAATTATGTGTTTTGGTAATAAGGTAAATGATATATGCTTGATGCATTTAGTAAGAATAAATGATGTTAAGTTTAAATGATTTTGGTTATGTGATATTTATATATATACATAATGAAGTATGTTTATGAATGTTGGAAGCTAAAATTATCCATAATTCGGATTAGGAAGTTGATAAAAGGATAATTATATGTATGAATGTGTATAGGATATTCGATTCGGTTTATAATGGCGATGTATGCACCTTTATTATGCTTGAACGATTGGTTATATAGGTACGGTTGATGAAGGCAAATAATGAATACATTGTATGGTTGTTTTGGTTGATATGCTTGTTCATGTTTATTTTATATGCATGCCTATTATTCCGTGTGGATGTTTAACATAGACAAACATACGTAACATGTAAAATTATATAGTCATGACTAAATTAATGGAATAGGTTACTATTGATTCGGTAAAGATACATAGAAAAGAGTTTTTAGGATAAATGCATATAATATAATGATTTCAAAGGTATGTACTACCATATGGTAATGTTGATAATGTCATATATGTGATTGGATATTAAGTTGTTTATGTCTTGGTTCAAATTTGGAACATGTTCAATTAAGTTTTGATGTATGTTCGAATTGAATTATTAAAATACTTGAATTATGGATATTCAAGTTTGATAATGATATAAATGTATCGTTATTCTTTGGTGCATGAAAGGTGATGAATAATTGTGTTGAACTGTGTTTTATACTGTGATGCCTTTTAACCTTAATCTGGCGATAGATTGGGGTTTGGGGTGTTACAGCTTAGGTTTTCTATATGTGGTTCAGCTCTAAATTTGAGGTAGCTGAACCAGAAAATTCCTCGATCCTCACCCATTATAGGTTCATATGGACCGAGTTCAGTTCAGGGGAATACATTTCCCTATGGCCATGCAGAAGTGAAAACTTTACGAAGACATAGGTACAGATGTGTTCCAAAAGTAGTCCACTAGCCCATGCGGAGGTGAAAACCTCACGAAGGCATAGCTTCTAGCTCCTACTTAAGGGTACGACCACAACGGTCATGTCGTGCAATGCAGAGATGTATATTAAAATTAGAACCACATGCAATAAAAGGATCATGATTTTTAAATCGAATTTTAAATTCAGACAAAAGGACATGAAATTATCGATTTTACGGCATGACTCTCTTATTGGTCCCTAGTGGAGTCGCCAAGCTGTCGAAACCATTTTTAAAGTTTTGATAAAATGGGGATCGACTTTAAAAAACAAAAACGGGAGTCTCCACCAATCCTTTTTGACTTAGGTAAGTTTGGATCACCTTATTAATCATTTTGTTTAAAACATTGATTTTGGTCCACAAAATACAAGAAAACGGGTTCGGGAGTTGGTTACGTATGAGGAAGGGTTAGCACCCTCATAACGCCCAAAATTGGTTCCTAATTGATAAAATCATGTCCTAATGTTGAAAATTTGAAAACTTTAAATTATGATCATTTGAAAGAAAACCAAGACTTACCTATCTCAAAGAAATAAAATGCTATATCCAATAAGTTAGGATATAACATCTCACGACTTCGAAGTTAGGCTCGCCTTTATTTGTAGAAAATTCTTATCTTGAAAACACAAAACATCATATCCAGTAAGTTAGGATATAACGTTTTGAATTTCCGAGAATAAGTTTTGATTTGAAAATTTATAAATTTCAATTTTAAAAGAAAAGGGATACTTAATATTTTAAGTTCAACGATAAAAATCAAAACCCAGTGAGTTAGGGCACAATTTTTTCTCGAAGTCCCCAAATATTAGATATCACTGTATTTAAAAAAAACTATTAGAGTAAAACAATGGTTTTAGTAGGATATTACAACATACATATTTAATAGCAATTCTACATAACTACAAATTATACTAATAATAAATAATTAAAGAATAATATAACATGAACAAATAAATAAAGAATTATGTTAAGCAATAATAAACGATTAAAGAAACATAAATAAATAAACATGGAATATAAAATAAATAAATAGCCATAATTATGATCTTTACAAAATAACAAAGTCAAATGAAAAGGGAATGATATATTTAAACATTAAATAAAAAATAAAAGAATATGACGATTTTAAAATAATTTAATATATATATATATATATATAAACAATATAAAAAAGTAAAAATAAGAGTACTTATTACAAATACATAATTTAATAATTTAATACATATAATAAAAATAATCAGTAAATAGTATATAATAATTTTAAACATAAATATAATACTCTAATAATAAAAATTACATATGAAATAGATAATATAAATAAAATATGTTATATAATATAAATAGATTTTATACAAAATAAAATTTTAAAATAATATATGATATAATATAATACTATATAATATAGAAATTTTAAAGATATATAATATAATAACTAATAAATAGAAAATAGTATATAATAAAAATAATATTAAGCCAAATACAATAATAAAAATAATAAGAATAGTACATATAAAAATAAATGAATTTTATACTACTAATAAATTAATATATAAATAATAAAGAAAATAATATAGATTATTTAATATGATAAAATAATTTAGTACAATGTTAAAATAATTTAAAGTAAAATAAAATAAAAAGATTTTAAAAAAATAAAGAAACAGGGGTTAAATAGCAATAAAAATAGACAAAAGGTTTAAATCAAGACGCACGTTAAACCACAGGGACTAATATGGCAATTATGCCTCCTTTCCAAAATGGCACCGTTCTGATTTTGACCTTTAAATAGCTTGAATGACTAAATTTAAACGCAAGAAGTAATTTCGGACCCAATTGTAAAATAAAAAATTAACAGGATGTAATTATAAAATTGAAATAAAGCGGAAGGGCTTAAACAACAAATATCCCATTTATAAAAAATGCGCGGATCCTCTCCGGGTTTTTGGGTCAACGCGCGGATCCTCAGTCCTGAACGACGTCATTCTGTGCTTACTAGATTAAGCAAAAACGGCGTCATTTCCTTATTACTATATAAGTAAAAAATGGGGCTAAAAATCATTTTAAGACTAGTTTTTTAAAAAAAAACAGAAGCTCTTCAAAAAAAAAAATTGCTTTGCCTTCATCGGTCTTCCAACCTCGGGCCTTCATCGTACGTGCCGCACACGCCGTCATGGTCGGCGGTTAAAAAGCCAAACCCCTCCGTTTTGAAACCAAAACGCAGGTAGCCTTTTCGCCTTTTTTATTTTTTAGTATTCATACAAAAAAATAGCGTAAATCTTAAAATAAATGAAATAAATAATATGAAAATAACCTTCTGCTAAAAAATCTCTGTATTTTGTATATTTTTGTTTCTGTATGTATTTTTCTCTCTGTATTCGTGTGTTTTCTTTTACAGATCTTTGAGGTTTTTATAACCCTAAAAAGAAAAAAGGTAACAAAGATTTCGACCTATTTTGCCATATTTTGCTATTGCTTCTTTCCTTTTTGCAGGCAATCGACGAAGGTTTCGACGGTGGTGCAGGATTTGCGCGCGGATTGCGGCGCGATCGAAGGCTAGGCGCAAGAGGCTCGGTGCGAGGCTTGCGGCGTCTAGGGTTTCGAACCCTAGGTTCCCTGAAACCCTAGGTTCCTTGTTTCTGTGTAGCCTTTGGGCCCTTTTGGGCCGTTTCTGTTTTGGGTCTGAGGGGTTAGGGTGTATTCGGGTAGTTTGGTTTGTAATTGGGTTTTGGGTATTAGTTTAGGCCAAGGTGGGTCTAATTTATGGAGTTTGTAATTGGGTCAGTGTTTTGGTTTTGTAATTGGACTGTTAAAAACATTTGTTATTATTATTATTATTTTGGTTTGTTACAAGCCCGGGCAAAATGGACCTCTTTCAAAAACATTGCTAGATTTTAACATTTCCATTACGTGTTAAACTATTATTTTAAATTTAAAATAATTAAAATGTAGAAAATTATTTGATATACTATTAGTGAAGTTTTTAGACTCTATAAGCAAGATTGCAAGATTGATAAATGTCCTATAAATGTATGGTAAAAGAATGAGCATTTGGTATATTGATGATATATTTTTTATTCATCAAGTAGTCTTAAAAGTTGACATGTGTCTCTCTTTTAAATATATATATTTTAATAATTTATTATACTCTTATAGAACACTTGCCAATCCAGCGAACCAAATATTTTTTTCATCATAAAATATTAAAAAATAAATATTTTTTTAAAAGACATGACAATTTTTTTAAAAAAATTATTCTCAAAGGACGATGACATTTGCATGCAGGGATTAGACATCCAAATTGGTTTAGGACAAAATGTATTCGTTAGTGACAATGGGATGGCACTTTGCCAACATAAAACTAAATCCCTTCCTGGTATACCTATCCTAGAGCTAATGAACAACAACTCTGGGCAATGGAATGACCATCACACGGGAGCAACTTGGGGATGTTTTGTATGAAGAACTCAAAACTTGAAAATTTTCAATTATGGGAGGCCAGGATAGGTACATTTGGAAGCATGAAATAAATAACGAAAATACTTTTTACAATAATAAGTCTAAGTATTAAGAGTTAATTTATATATTACAATGAATCATAAAATAGATTTAGAGGAATATAAATAAATAATAAAAAGAAAGAAAGAAAGAAAAATAAACAAATGAATTAAATCGATACATCAATCATGAAGATTAACTCACTTTAGGATTTGCAACTCCTCTTAACTCTAATTAACTTAATAGATTGGTTGATACTTGCTTATCTTTCGACCTCACTTTCTCAACTAGGATAAATTACGATTTACTTGGTTCGACTTATCTCCCTACCTCATCTAGCCTATGATAACTTATTAGGATTGTCAAACCTGACATTTTAGGAATACATAATTTATACCAACTAATCCATCTCAAAAAGTCCCAAATACTCCATTAATCACATCCCCATCCACTTGTTAATCTCCCTTAAGGGATTTAGCCATTCATGTTATTCATAATCTCAACTTCAATTGAATAAACCATGTGAGAAGCACAATCAATTCGAAGAAGAAAAGAGGTTTGAATAATTGTGGATTGAGTATCGAATTTGGAACGGAGTAGCAAATCTCTCAATTGGAATAACAAAATAAAACAAATGCAACAGAAAATATAAACTGAATACTGTCGAAACCATTTTTATATTATTTTGAAAAAATAGGGATCAACTTTGAAAAAACAAAAACGGGAGTCGCCACCAATCCTTTTTTGCTTAGGTGTAATCGGATCACCTTATAAAATGTTTTATTTCAAAATATTGATTTTGGCCTACGAAATTCAAGAAAACGGGTTCGGGAGTCGGTTACGTACGAGGAAGGATTAGCACCCTCGTAACGCCCAAAATTGGTACCGGATTGATTAGTTATTGTCCTAATGTCAAAAATTCGAAAAGATTTGAAAACATGATTTCTTTAAAAACTTGAACAATTTGAGTTGGAACTTGAGATTCCTTTGTTTCGAAAGAATACAAACATAACATCCAACACGTTAGGACATGATGTTTTAAATCTTCGTAACTAAAATCATCTCATAATTTACAAAACTCATTAAAAGGATATTTAGTTATTTAGTCAAATGGAAAATCGTAACTCAACACGTTAGGGCACTATTTTCGAATTTCTAAACACAAAACATTGCCTTATTTAAGAAAAACTTTTGGATAAAATGTGGTGTGATTTTATAATAAAATGGAGGATGAATTATATTACACATGCATAATAGAGTGAAACGAGAGAAACAATATAAATTACAATAATAAATAAAAATTAAAACGAATAATCTATATAAAATAATAAGTAAAAGATGACAAAATAAAAACAAAAACAAAAGTTAATAATAAATCAATAAACAAATAAATATTGTGTACAATAATAAAAAATAATAAAATAATAATAATAGTGACAAAAATACAATGATAATAATAAAGTGTGTTAATAAACAAATAATATTAGCAAAAATAAGAGTAATAATAATAATAATAATAATATCAATAATAATAAAAATAAAAGGAAAGTAATAATAAAAATAATAAAAATAATACAAATGAGTATAATAATAATAATAAAGTTAATTATAAAAATAAATAAAAAATAGTAGTGGTAATGTTAAAATAATAGTAAAAGCAATAATAATAATAATAATAATTAAAAAATAAAATTAACAATGAAAAAACAAAAATCACAAAAGAAATAAAAAAAGGGACGAAATTGAAATTAAAATAAAAGTTTGGGGGCAAATCTGAAAATAAATAAAAAGGAAGGGAGCTATCCGAATGCACGAATAACAAGGAGGAACTAAAGGGAAAAATATCCCCTCCCTCCAAAACGCTTCGGTTCGTGCAGGATTAAATTAAAACTAAAATAAAATATAGGGTCAAATTAAAAAATAAAAGAAACTTGATTAAAAATTAAAAAAAAAAGCGGAAGGGCTAAAAGTGCAATTAGCCCTCCCGTAAAAAATACGCGGATCCTAGAACTAGGTCGGGTCAGCGCGCGAGTCAGCATTGAAACGGCGTCGTTTTGGGCTATAG
Source organism: Gossypium rotundifolium (assembly GCA_025506655.1). Taxonomy (NCBI): domain Eukaryota; kingdom Viridiplantae; phylum Streptophyta; class Magnoliopsida; order Malvales; family Malvaceae; genus Gossypium; species Gossypium rotundifolium. The sequence continues at coordinate 18,315,226 of CP106733.1, read as the reverse complement.
TAATTAGCCCCAAAACGGCGCCGTTTTAGGTGCCTATATAAACAAATTTTTTTTAAAAAAATTCTCATTCTTCACTTCAGCAGAAAAAAAAATTGGAGAGCCTTCAAAAATGCTCTCCCATTTGGGCGATTTCCAGCAGAACTTTGGCGAAGTTCCACGGCGACGACCGCCGTCGTACGCCGCCGACGCCGGCCACCTCCTCCCTTTTTTATTTATATAGTATAAACTTTAATATATGTGAGAAAAAGAAAAAAAAAACTTAAAGAAAGAAGCACAATTCGAAAGAGAAGAGAAATAACGAGGAAAAAAAAACTTTTGCTTGTCTGTTTCTTTTAAAAAATGTAGTGTTTTTGTATCTTTTCAAAGAAAGATCTCCCTTTTTTGTTTAGTTACACTCGATTTTTATAACCGAAATCAATCCTAAAATAATAAATACAAGATCCCGATTTTCACTGTTAATTGCGTTTTTGCAGGCATGTACGGCGGCGATAAGGGCGCAATTCGCACACTGATGATGGGGTGATGTTGGCGGTGGCATACATGGAGGGCGATGAGTGGCAGTGGTGGCGCGCGTGAGGAGGCTGGAGGGTATTGCAAAGCAAGACTGTTTAGGGTTTCAGAAACCCTAAAGTTTTTGAAAATTTTTAATTTTTTTGGGCCTGCTAGGCCTTGTAGTTTTTGGGCCTTTTGGGTCTGTGTAAAATGGACTGTTTAATGTAATTGAGTCTGGATACTTTTAATTTGGGCTTTTAATTTTATGTTGTTTTTAGGCCACTGGATTGGTTTAGAAGCCCGGGTAAAATTGGGCTATTACAAATACTTTAATTAAATAAACAAGTTCTTGAACCAAAACTGATTTAAGAAGAAAACAAGAACGTATTTAAAAAGTCGAAAACAAAATAAACTAAAACTAATTCCAAACTACGAGGGTTTTTGAAGGCGTCATAGATGACTTTTTTAAATTCAACCCCTAATGTCTTATTTATAGAGGTATTGGCAGCCTAAATTAGGTATTCGACACGTCCTAGGTCTTCGCATAAGTTTGATGGAGCAGACGAAAATAACCCTAAAATACTTAGGCATCACATCTGCCTTGTATCGCGCTACACCCATTACATGGCACAACACGACATGTAAATACTGCCTTGTGCCATTTCTTTGGTGTTTTGACGTCCCAAGAAACTTATGCATCACTTGACCTTTGCTTTCACGTCAATTGGGCCTTTATACCTTCATCCTACACGCTCAATTGAACCAATTAGCACAACCTAAGGCCCGTGTCAGCCTATTAGGTCACAACACCTACAAAATGTGTTAAAAACACCTATTTTTATTAACTTTTTATCCCAAGGCCTAAATAGTGAAAATATAAATTAAAATCCTAAATTGCTTAGAAAACAAGATCCTCAAGTGCAAAATTGACCCGAATTAATTAATATAGTTGACTACAGGACAAAAGACATCTTCATCCTACAACAATTACAAATTCGCTTGGAGCGCAAACAACATAGACTCTACCCCTTCGTACGCAGTTTAGCGTCTCAAGCAGCAAACCTCTGATACACTCAAAACTGGTCCATATAACTTTGTTTGCTTCTCTATAATATTTAGTTTCTAGTTCTCTTTCTTCTATAAGTACGAAAAACCCAAAAAGAAAGCCTATATTCTAGATTCTCTTCTAACCCTCCCAGTGCCTTGATTTGTTTTTTGTTGCCGCAAGATACATTTCTTGGCATCCTTCCATCAAATATCCATTGTCTCATACTACATATCTTTCAAAAGGGCAAGACAAAGAAAATATTTCTCGTTTAGGGAAGATTGTATCGATTCTTGTTAAAATTCGAGCACCCAAATCAATGAAATTTAGCAAAATTCAAAAGTGAAATAATTTTATTGGAAGGACGATACCATTTTGTTGGAAGGAGGAGGAAGAGAAATAATTTTTAAAAAAGATTTTGGTGGAGGAAGAGAAATAAATTTAGGGAGAAATTTTTTGAATCTATTTTTTTTTTTTTTTTTTTGCTTAGCATTTAACTACAACATCCTCCACTTATTTATAGTGCTCAAGCCTTATCTAGAAATCTTATCTAAATCTAAATGATCGGCTAGATTCTAGTCCAAGTCATCTCTCAAGTCTACAACTATATCTTTATCTATATCTATAAGATAAGATCACACCGACCAATAATATGTGAAAACATGTAATCTACAATCTCCCTATCCATATCTATGACCAACTAATAGTATACCCACACATGTTGATCGTTGTTTTGTCGAGTCTTAAAAATTATATAAATAATGATCAAACCTGGAAACTAACTAAGACAACGATGGAGGCAAGCACACATATCGAACAGTAGTATAGTTTAGGCAAGACCGGAATGTCGAATCCTAAAGGAACCAAAAGTACTAATACTAACTCTCTTTTTATTATCTAGCCTAAGAATTAAGGAAATTTGTTGTTTAATCTAAATTAACTAACTACTAAACTAAAGACTCTAAGACAAAGAAGAATGAAATTTGCAAAATAACTTGAGGAAAAACCAATTGATTAAGACGGCATCTAAGGAAGAATCCACCTAGACTTCACTTGTTATCTAACACTGAACCAGACGATTTATTCACTTGACTTGCTCCGTAAGATTCCCTAACATATATTAATCCCTCTCTCGAGGCGACTAACGTCTAACCCTAGGTTGATTAATTGAAATCTCTTTCTAATTAAAACCCCTAGAATTGCATTAACTCGATCTATGGACTCCCATATTAGGTTTCACTCTAATCCAGCAAAATCTCGTCACCCTATCTCTAGGCGGGCGATCAACTCCGCTTAATTATGCTAGATCTACTCTTAGGCAAAGACTTTTGCTCCTCCACCTAAACACATGATACTTGAATTAATATCCCGGAAATATCAACACTAGAATTAAGGACACATAATTAAGAACAAGTCAAATATTTATCATATAGTTCAGCAAACGATAACAAGATTCATCTTAGGTTTCATCCCCCTCAGGTATCTGAGGGTTTAGTTCAATACAATAAAAGAAAACATCTCAAAAGAAAAGATAAAACAAAACATAAGAAATCCCTAAAACCACCTAAAGGAATTGAAGGAGAGATCCTCCGTCTTGAGTATTATTCTGGCTTCTTGAGATGAATCAACTAGCTATCTTCGAGTAAATCGCCACAAATCTACCCTCTTTGGCCTAGTTGGACGCCCCCTAACTAAAGCCCTGGGTTCCCCCCTTTTAGGTTATACTTAGGGTGTTTATATAGGCTTCGAAATATGTTTTTTCGCCCCTAAATATTCTAATCCAAGTGAAACTTCTCTTTGTCACGACAGGGGCACGCCCATGGCACACTCCCGTGTGAATCGATTTCAGGTCGTGGTCGAGTCTGCTAAAGAGACACGCTCGTGTGTTTCGGGGTCCAGGCCGTGTTAGAGTAAATAGGGAGGCACGACCATGTGGTCTTGGGCCCAGGCCATGTCGATTTCTATTTTGACCCAAATTGGTCCGTTTTAGGCCCGTTTCTCGTTCTTTTCATCCTTCGGTGCTCTCCTGAGTATAAAACATGAAAACAAAGGATTAAGAGCACCAAATTCCATAATTCAAGGCTTAAATCATTCAAAAGAACGCTAAATGTGGGTCTAAAATATGTTACTTTTACGGTTTATCACATGTAAGTAAATAAGCAAACATAATTTAGAATACTTCAAATTAAAATATCCAACACTAAATATATTAGTAGTTAAAACCAGCTTAAAGTTTTCACCAAGAACCGAGAGAAAAGAAAGAAAAGAAGGAAGAAATTAAGTTGTCAACTTCTCTTCTCTTTTTTCCATTGAACTTTTTTGGGGATTGACCCGTATAAATAATGAAATAGAAATGGCAGAGAAGATCAAACACAAATTTTACATGGAAAACTCCTTCAATGAGGATAAAATCATAGGCAAATGAGACTTTGACTTTTCACTAAATGAGTAAACAAACGAGAGCACAATATGGAGAAAATAAACCTAAATATACTAAACATACAAACCCAAACCCCGAAATAAAGGCCTAATTCTCATATAGTTTTCTCAAAAGGGGCACAAAATTCTCTCCATAGTTACCACAAAAACTCTCACCAAAACTCATCTGTAACTACATCTTGTTGCCCCCAAAAGAAAAGTCTTGTAGTACTACATCTTTAATTGCCTCTTAATTGGCTTCTCAAAACAGGGATACAAGGTCCCTTTAAATAGGTTAATATTAGAGGTCTAATCATACTAAAATACCCCTAGAGTAATCAGAGTTTAACTGGGAAAAAATAGCAGAGTTTAACTAGAAGAAGAAACTCAATTTATGTGGGCAACACGTCGCCACATCGCATTGTCCCCATTTGCATCATCACGACGTCGTCTCTGCTTTGCCATTTAAAATGTTGTCGTGTCGTCCCAACACTCCTCATCGTGATGTCGGGCCTATTTTGGGCCTTCTTCTATTGCTCGTCGATCATCTTTCTAAGTGCCTGCAAAAAGTCTGATAAATGCAAGGCTAGGTGGAGACTTGTGGGTCGTGTCTCGTATTTTTGCCCAAACAGAAGACAACATCACGACGAAAAGCTTCTCGACGTCACAACTACGGACAACGTCGTGACTACACGAATGGGGACATTACTATGTGTCGACGTGTTCTCCACATAAATCAAGTTTATTCTCTCAATTAAACTCTGATTACTCCAGGGATATTTTAGTATGATTAGATCTCTAATCTTAGCCTATTTAAAGGGGCCTTGTATCCCTGTTTTGAGGGGCCAATTAAGAGGCAATTAAAGATATAAAATTATAGGAATTTTCTTTTGGGGGGCAACAAGATGTAGTTGCAGATGAGTTTTGGTTAGAGTTTTCATGGTAACTATAGAGAGAATTCCGTACCCATTTTGTGAGAACTCTATGAGAATTAAGGGTTTGTTTTCGGGGTTTGAGTTTGTACATTTAGTACCTTTAGGTTTATTTTCTCCATATTGTACTCTCATTTGTTTACTCATTTAGTGAAAAGCCAAAGCCTCCTTTGCCCGTGGCTTTTATCCTTTTTGGATGAGTTTCACGTAAAATTTGTGTGTTTGATCTTTTTTATTTTTCTTATTCGTTTTTTATACAGATCAATTCCCAACAAATTTTCAAAGATAAATATACAAAATATGTACCAATTGTCACCAACTGCAGAATCTTATCTTATTAAATATGGGCTTGTAGAAAAAGTAGCAAGACAAGTACAAATTAATGCCAACATTGCTAAAATTCTTGCAACTTGAGTTTAACCAAAGCAATAAAAAATAATAATTTTATATGATACCAACAGCATAGGAAGTCATTCTCTCAACAGGATCCTAAGGATTCCAAAGAGAAATTTTGGGTATTATAGGAGGCATAAGAAAATGATTGAGTGGTATAGAGAGAATTCATAACTCTAAATGAAATGAGGGGACGTATCCAAGTTGCTTTTTAAGTAGTGGACAACTCATTAAGCACGTCTTTTTTAATCTCCTAGCAAGAGGCAAATACAAGGGGGCTGGCAGGGGCCCTGACCCCCTAAAATAGAAAATTTTTATTTAGTTCCTTAATTTTTTTAAAAAATTTTAAATTAGTAAAGGTAAAATTATATTTTGGAGTTCTTAAAATTATAAAAATTCGATTAAATTCTTTAAGAATTATAAAGATATAGACTATAAAAAATTAAAATTTCATTCGCCTTAAAAATTTATTCTGACTTTGCCCCTGCTCCTAAGAACACTAGAGATATATCTTATTTTAATTCTTAATCACAAATCAATCTTGTAATCAAGTTGAACTTAGGTTATAAAACTAGCGATCTACGTAATCTCCCTTAGTCAAGATGCAGTTTGGAACTCAAACCCATCAAGTAGCTAGCTTTCACTTAATTGAATTGCATTAAACACAATCAAATAAACAGTTTGAAGAGAAATCAACAAGATTTAGCAAACCATTTCAGCAAAAGGGTGAACTTGGCTTCTCTTCTTTCGGGACAAAAGTAACTACCTCTTAACTAATTAGAAACTAATAATTAACAAAACAACATTCTTCAAATATGTACTTTAACCATCGCAAAGCTCTGGAAATAGATCAGATTTTTAGTTTAATTCTTTTTAATCCAACTTTATGGCATGCTTCCAGGTACAGGTTCAAGAGGATTTTGACCTTCCTCAATACCAGTAGAAGCAAAATGATTAATAAGGTTGGGGCATGTGGATATATCCTCCACTCGAATAACGACCAGTAATTGTATTATTGAAATTAAAGCAGTGGGCTCTCATTGAAAACAAAAAAAAGCTGTGGGCGACGTTTGAAACTAATAACTTAATTACCCTTTTAGCATGTTAAAAGGTTATTGCCAAAACATGAAAGGCGATCGGTGAATCGTCAACGCTGTACGTTACTGCACTAATATTTTTGTTCAACTCGGCCAAGCCTGCATAATTTACAACAACATAGAAAATTCAATATGCCGATCCAGGCGTTCTTTTCATTCTCGTGCCTGCATGAAACTAACTGTTGGAGAAGAAGATTAGTGCTCATCCACCGCATCCAGCGCCACAACCAGCGCCGCATCCAGCTGCACAGGTGGAACCATAGGTGTCCGCATGGGTAGCGGAGGCTTTCTCTTTGGATGCGCCGCCGGTACATGAGAATATGATTGCTGTAACGAGAGAAAGGGCTGCTAAAACTGCCCAGAACATTAAAACAGCACTGCTCAAGTCTTCAGTGCTTGCCCCTCTGTCAGCTCGAACCATCTCTTTTAGAAATAAGAGGCAGTTGCCTTGCAAACGTCGATGGTGAAGAAGCTCTGGCGTTAGATGGTCGTTTATTTAAAAGACTTGACTTTTAAGGTTAGACTTTAAGGGCAGAGTTGGGGTCAATAGTGGTGGCCTCTGACTCTCAGCGTTCACAAATGCTATTTTGGCGCTTCATAGAATAGAGGGGCTCTTTGGTAAAAGTGTAGCTAATTTTCAGTGCAATATCAAAGTGTATTTACACTAATAAATAACTAGTATTTGACAGGTGCTAAAATGACATGGAAAGTTGGGCATGGCATGATTATCGGGACAAAGCCTGAAACCTTATCCTTTTCGAACCCATCTTTGTCGACAAAACAAAGAATTATTTGAAAACAAAAAAAACTACTCTTGAGAATATCATACATGAAATACTAAGATCTAACCCCTCAAAGTTTTTATTTGATTTTTTTTATTTAAGTCATGTTTTTTAAAGTTTAACTAGGGAATTTTAAATGGTGGTTCAACGATTTATATGATAGATTAATATTTATTGGTAAGAAAAAGAATATACATTAGATTCAAATTGATTTGACGGTCAGTGTTGAAGACCAGAAGAAAATATTGTTTGAATTTTAATTTCAGATTCATAATATTTAAAATTATTTTATTAAAAAAATTGAACTGTAAAAAAAAGAAAAGAAGAGCTTTCGATTAGTACAAACGATGCCAACGAAAAAGCCATACAATAGTGATTTTAACAACTCAATGGCTTAAATAAAAATTTTTAAATAGTTCAATAACCATTTTATAATCTACCTATATGACAGATAGTGTTTTTGGTAATTGTTTAAAATATTTTATATATTATATATATAAATAAATTATATTATTTTTATATAGAGACATTATACTCGTATTTGTATGCCGTATTAAATATTATTTAGTGTTTAAATTAACTTTTATTAGATTGGTATAACATATACTCACATGTGCAAAAGTTACCGGCTGTAAACGAAATAGATGCGTCCATTATCAAGAATACCAAAATTATAGCAATTGGTGTGTGCTTATATTATTTTAAACTTAACACAGTTGACTAAAGGGCTGTTTCTGATCCGGTGGTTTATAATTATATAATTTTAAAATTAGCCATAATCCTCACAATTTTTAAAGTGAATACATTTATATTCACGCCTTTAAATTATTAACAATCATATTAATTGTATGATTTATATTATGTTAAACTAGCATTATCTCGTTAATTTCAAGTTTTTCAAACTTTTGAAATTTTCTTTAAAAATCTTTTCGATTTTATTTTTAAATAAAAACAAAAACTAATTTTAAATGATATTTTATTAAAAAATTATATATCAATGTTAGCTTTGATATCCCAAATGTTGAAACCATTTTTAAAGTTTTTGAAAAAACGGGGATTGACTTTAAAAAACGAAAATAGAGTCGCAACCGATCCTTTTTGCTTAGGTGTGATCAGATCACCTTATAAAAAGTTTTATTTCAAAACATTGATTTTTGGTCCACAAAATATTAGAAAATAGGTTCGGGAGTCGGTTACGTACGAGGAAGGGTTAGCACCCTCGTAACGCCCAAAAATTGGTACCTAATTGATTAATTAGTGTCCTTATGTCGAGAATTTGAAAAGATTTGAAAACATGCTTACTTTAAAACTTGAATGATTTGAGTTTATATTTGAGATTTCTTTGTTCCGAAGGAATATAAACATCACATCCAACACGTTAGGACACAATGTTTTAAAACCTTCGTAATCAAAATCATCTCATGATTTACAAAACTTGTTAAAAGGATATTTAGTTATTTAGCCAAACGGAAAATCGAAACCCAGCACGTTAGGGTACTATTTCCCAAATTTCTAAATACAAAACATTGCCTTATTTTAAACCTTTAGATAAAATATAGTAATTTTGTAAAAAAATGTATTTTATTTTAAACAATGATTCATGAGACAATATCGTATTTATACATTATCAAACATAAATATCAAAAGCAATTATGATATACTAACATTTTATATTTATATAAATAATAAAGTAATAATAATGTAGAATAATGACTAATATAAATAACTACACAATGGCAATCATAAATAAATAAATGAGAGAGTATGGGCAAATAAAATACATAAATAAAATGATAAATATCAAAATAAAAAGAAAATTACTTAAATAAATATGAAAAATTTTATGCAAGATTAAATAATAAATAAATAAATAAAAAAAATTATATACATATATAATATAAACAATGTAAACGATGTATAAATAAAAAGTATATAATGATTTTAAATAAGGATATATAAAATTACATATATAATATAAATAATGTAAATAGAATATGTTATACAATATAAATAAATTTTAGTTAATAATAAATGATATAATTTAATATTATATACTGTACAAAATTTTAAAATATAATATAATAACTAATATATATAAATACTAAAATGATATGTAATAAAAAATAATTAAAAAATAAAATAATAAGTAATAATTATATATGAATTTTATAATATTAATAAACTAATATATATAATTTCTAAGATAATATATAAAAATATATACATAAATAAATTAATATATAGATAATAAAGAAAATAATATAGACTATTTAACATAATAAAATAGTTTAATGTAATGAAAAATAATAAATAAAATAAAAGGATAAAAATAAGATACAACAAAGAAAACATGGGTTAAAATAGCAATTAAAACGGATATAAAAGAACTAAATTAAAATGCGCGTTAAATCACAGGAGTTAAAATGGCAATTATGCCAAAATTCAAAACGACGCCGTTCTGTCTCTGGCCCTGAAAAGGCCTGGAGGACTAAATTGAAACAAATACCATAATTTTGGGCCAATTTAAAAAATAAAATGCCAATTAGATGTAATTGTAAAGATACAATAATGCGGAAGGGCTGGAAGCGTAAATAATCCATTTTGCAAAAACACGCGGATCCTCTACGCGGATCCGTTTCAAGTGTCTATATAAACAAAAAAAAATTAAAAATTTCATTTTTCTCTTCAGCAAAGAAAAAAAAAAAGTAGGGAGGGGCTCCCAGGCGATTTTCGGTCATTCTCCCACGAGGCTCAGACCGCCATCCGCCACCGTCATAGATCGCCATACACGGTGGCCAAAATTCCCAAAATACGTAAAATTTACCCTTTTAATATTTTAATACATATATATTATATAGTTTAAAAAGAACAAGATAAATAAAAAATAACTTGATTCAAAAGAAAAATAACCTTTGCCGATTCATATATTCTGACTATTTTATTGATTTTTTTGTGTATCTTTTTCATGTATGTGTTGTATATGCCTCTCCTCTTTTTACAGATCATTTTAGAGTTATTTATAACCCCGAAAAATGAATCAAAATCCTATTTTTGCTACTGTCTGCTATTGTTGCCATATTCTGTTGTTTTTCTTTCCCTCTTGCAGGCAAACGACGAGGAATCCAACGGTGATGAAGCCAAATTTGTGCACTGATGACGGCGCGATGAAGGTCTGATGTTGGGGCTTGCGGTGCCTAAGGTTTCAGAAACCCTAGGTCTTCCGAAAACTATTTAGGTTTTGGGTCTCTGATTGGGTTAATTTGGGCCATGGGTAATGGGTCAATGAGGTAATGATTTTGGGTTTGGGTTTAAGCCCGTTTATTATTTTAGTTTTATTGAAGCCGGGCAAAATGGGTGATTACACCAAAATTTTGATATAACATTTAAGATAAATTTTGTATACTATATTTTTAAGTCATTTAGTAAAAATATGGTTGACAATTTTATCAAACAATTTTAAGGCTTGAAAAATATATTTTTTAAGATTTTTTTTCAAGTGTTTTCAAGCTAGGTACAACACCTTGACCAAAAGGTGCAGTAACAAAAAGGCACAGAGGTGCAACACTTTATAACCTCTCAAACCTAGTTTAGACGTTAGGCCCGAACCTAGGAGATTACATCGGCCACCAGAATGACCCAATGGCGATTGGGTTTATTAAACAGTCATTTTAAACAGTTTTTTTTTATTTTATTTTGGTAAAAAATTTAGTCTATTTTCTAAAAAGTTTACGAGTTTATTAAAACCGATTTAGCTTAACTTTCCTATAAAATGGTGACTACTTTTGAAAACTTATTTAATTTTCGGCTTATTTAATACTTAAAAATTTATGATCTAGCAACGAATAAATTGATATCTAACTTAGTTTTAATAGAAGTTTTATTCCATGCATCAATAATTATATTCCCTAATTTTAAAAACCTAATCAAAATTAAAGGTCATGCATGGTGAATAATCCCTAAAAAGCTTAAGTCTCATACCACGCTTTAAAACCAAAAACATTACAAATTATGAATAATGGAAATTTTCAAATAATAATTCTAAGATAATATAATAGACAAAACCGAGCCGAGTCCCTCCGAATGTCATTTCCGTGTCCTAACCTGGTGGGTTATTTGTAATGATAGAGAATAAAGGGTAATGAGCCATGAAGCTCAATGTAAGTTTATCACAAGAAGATCAGTGCAAATAGTCGATAAATCATATTAAATAATATTGCATAGTATGATCGCAATCAAATAGCAAATCAGAGAATCGATTTTTCAAAATAATCATCAATAGTATCACAGAATTCACAATAGTAATTTCAGAATATCGATTTTTCAGTTCGTCCCATCATCACAATATCTCAATGTTCACCACTATGCATATGCTTATCAGTGTAATGCAATTTCAAATATAAGAAAAGGGTCTTACCCTACTACTACACCCCGCAGTAGGAGTTTCAAAACTCCTCTACCTTTACACCACATTGTGGATAAACCACTCATCGTTATGGATGAACCACTCATTGTGGATAAACCACTAGTAAAAAAAGGGTGGATGAACCACTGGAGTTTTTGATAAAAAGTTTTTGCAGACAAGCTGTCAGTAAGTTGTGAATAGACAACATGTTTGCAGATTTAAAGTTGTTAGTACGGTGTAGTTAAACCACTCAAACGGTGCAGATAAAAGTTGCTCAAACAGTATAGATAAACCATTCAACGGTGCAGATAAACTGCTTAACTTTTTCCGTTCATATTATCCCACCCCATGCAATACAATATGACTCGCTCAAAACATATTAATCTCAGTAGCATTTAATATGATTTTAACAGAACATTGCTGTAGCAATCATTGTGCTTACAATAGTTTGATTCAGTGGCAAATATTATGCGTATATTAGATTGATTCAGTAGCAAAAAGCATGCTTAGCATAAGTTCGGTTTACGAAAACATACAATCACAAATATAGATACAATAGACATATATATAATTCTCAATTCATGCAATTAAATATATAACTTAATTCAACTAATCAGGTCATGGGTTCTAACATTATTCATATTATCAAGGAATTTTTTTAATAAATTAAAACATTAAAATAGTTCAAGGATCATCTAGGGACTAAACTCATCAAAACATAAAATTCTGAGAAAAACTGTAAAATTTGAAAAATAGGGGCACGTGGCCGTGTGGCCAGGCTGTGTGCAATGCCTTAAGTCGTGTGGAAGGGTTACATAAACATGTGGCTAGGCTGTGTAACTGACTGAAGTCATGTGGAAATTACAAAATCAAGGTACAGGAGAGACACGACCGTGTGGTAAGCCGTGTGGAAGGCTTTGGGCCGTGTAAGATTCAAAATTCCTAGGGTTGAAGGGGGAACATGGCCATGTGAGGGGTCGTGTGGTCCACACGGGTGCCTTACACGTCAGTGTTGCAAACCGTGTAGTCCTATCCTAGGCACGAATTGCCCCAATTCGCTTGTAAAAGAACACACACACCACCAGGATCTTGAACGATGTTCTTTGCGCTCAAATTTGGTCTGATGCACTTAAAACGAGTCCTTCAAACGATAATTTCACACGAGTTAATGTTTGTTTTCTAAAATTTATCATGATTCAATTATATTAACGGAAGATTTATCAAGAATCGTGATAGATTGACTAATTGATTTGAAAGATTAACTAATGAAATTCGGGTCTAAATTTTAGAATGAGATATACTTACTGAACTTGATGGAATCACGGAGGCTATTGACAATAAATTCAACAGTCGGTAGAGAATCAATATATCAGGGATTAATTTGATATCGAGAGGAAAATAATTCCAATAATGGAGAGAAAATTTAATGCAAATAAGAGGATGGAAAAAATGAGAAGAAATAGGAAGAGAAAAGAGAAATTAATTTGAATGGAAAAAGAAATATAATCCTAGTGTAATTAGGAAAAAAGGGGACTAAATAGCCGGGATTTTCAAATCTGAAGGGGTTGCATGGTAATTTCCCCTATTCTGCTGAAATAAAATGATAGGGACTTGGGCATGGGGTGGTTCAAACCTAGTTGTCCAAAGAGAAGGAACAAGTGCTTAACCGTTAGGCTACTACCCATTTCTTAATAAGCTTCTACTCTAAATATTATTTATTTTAGAGTGGTTTTCATTTTTGTTTGCTGAAAATTAAAAGAAAAGAATGGGAGAGGTGTGGTTTGAACCTAGGATCTCTAAGGACTGTATAAGCTACTTAACCATATAGGGACTTGGGCATGGGGTGGTTCAAACCTAGTTGTCCAAAGAGAAGGAACAAGTGCTTAACCGTTAGGCTACTACCCATTTCTTAATAAGTTTCTACTCTGAATATTATTTATTTTAGAGTGGTTTTCATTTTTGTTTGCTGAAAATTAAAAGAAAAAAATGGAAGAGGTGTGGTTTGAACCTAAGATCTCTAAGGACTGTATAAGCTACTTAACCATCAAGCCCAAGGCTTAATTTTTTTGTTCATTACAAATAACCCCCTATATTTTGGGGTGTTACAACACCCTTCCACCTATGTGTCACATTCTCCTTAAGAGGTGCCGTACCCTTCCAGCTAGGGTGCAATACATGTGGCTCAACAGTCAAAATTTTGAAGAAAGGTATCACATCCCAAAGCTTTGCAAGTGTTTTTAAATTCGAAATTAGTGCTTCTAACCTAGAATTCATCCCCAACAACCATAAACATCCTTATACTCATTCCTTGATATAAATACAAGTAAATTAAAAAATACATCAAGGCACAAGAGATGAACATTCAAGCATAGAAATCAAGAGAAAAGCCTCCAATTTTTTATTTCATCATTTTCTTTTGTACATATCTCTTAGGTGCTTATTGTTAGATCCTTTTATCATTATCATTTTCATTCTTTAATAGATCTTAATACTTGTAAACATACACTTTTGAGAGATCTTTATTGTTTACATCTTTTTTTTTTTATATATTGCAAAAGTTACTTATGGCTTTTAAGGTATAAAACCTTAAGGAATTTATAAAGGGTTTTAGTTGAACCTTGTAAAAATTAGAAGGTTCTAGTTAAGCCATAAAAACTAGGGGAAAGTTTCTTTCTTAGCCTTGTGAAAGAAAATAGGGATTGTAAGGTTATACTTTTTCCTTGAAAGGTAACAATTCAAGTATAATGATATGAGAAATCTTTTGTTGAGGTATACCAAGGTAGTGGAGGTAGGCGATGGGGTCAAACCACTATAAATCGAATTATCCAAGCTTTTCTTCCCTTTTATCATTATTTACAAAACCTTTGCAAAGAATTTCAAAATACCAATTCACCCCTCTCAGTATTTTTAGGCCTAACAATTGTATCAAAGCTAGTTCTCTATCAAAGGTTTTACCACCAGAATAAGTGATCCAAAGAAAAAATACCAAGTTTGAAGATGGCACAAGATTTTGACTCAACTAGATTGGGTGAAGTCCAATCTATTGTGAGACTTCCCTACTTCAATGGAGAGAGATATTCTTATTGAAAAACTAAACCCGATCATTGGTTAGGCCAACCGACTAGGCCTGAAGGCTCGTCAGAAAAATAGGCTTAGACAAAAAAATGAGGCTAATTTTCAAAACGGGTCAGGCCTCGGGTAAGCTTTTTTTCCTCCAACAGATATCATGCTACCCTTTCTTTTTCTTTCCTCCCACAGTCGACTATCACCCCTTTCTCATGACAGTTAATTTTCCAGATCCTTAGCCACTATCACGATGACTCCAACAACCAACTCCAATAGTTGAATCCAACACCCATCGACCACCAGCCACAGCCAACTTTTAACCCCCTTTCTTTTCTTTTCCTCTCACAGCCAATTGTCACCCCCTTCCCATCGACCACTAGCCATAGTCATCTGCAACAACCAACTTTTAACCTTTTTTTAACCCTTTTCTTTTATTTTCCTCCCACAGTTGACCGCTACTTTTTCCCGCTTTCTCCCTTTCACACTGACCATCAGGTGTGTATCCCATTTTTCATTTGATTATTTTGTTCTTAACCCTGTTTCAAGCAAACTATTGTTTCTGCAACTTTTTATTATGAATTATATTGTTTCTGCAACTATTTATTATGTTCTTAACTTTTGTTTCTGCAAAATTTTATTATTAAGTCTATTTAATAAGGACATATATTTGAAGAACATCGAGTTTATTTAGATATAAAATTTAAAACATCAATAATATATCCTATTATTCATAGCTTGAGCTTCATCTTTCATATTCTTGTGGTTTTTGCTAAGTCATTCTCCAGTTTCACGACCTTTCCTTTCGTAATTAGCATCTACATCATTGTTTCTTCCATTTTTTTTTAACATAAGGTGATTGTATGTGAGCGATTCAAGTTGTTGTGGTGATTAGGGCTGATGCCAAATTTGACCCCTCTTGGCTTGTCAAAATAGACTAGGTTGTTTAAACTTTGTTACTAAAAAAAGAAGGTAAAAGTCTATTTTGCCTACCTAAAAGTTCATAATTTTTTACCTTCTCTTGGCACCCCCAACATAAAACTCTTGGCTTCACCCCTATGCTAATGATAAAGGGTTTTAGTGAAATGATTTTCTTGTTATTGGTTGATTATGTTAGTATCTAAATGTTAATAAGGCTAGCATAAAAATTGAAAAATGTTTGCATGGTATTACCTTTCCTTAAGATCTGATTTTGTACTTTTTCATATGCATGAGATCAACAATATTACTATCTCAACTATTTTTAAAAATGCAAGGTGGTGTTCTTTTGAAGCAATACTTGTTGCTTCGAAGTTACTGTATCTGTATTGTATTTATTCGATACTTTAACTACTATCTTTTTTTTATTAGCAATTATATATTGTGTGAAGTAATGTAACAGCCCAAAATAGGGCTTAGTCGGAACAGTGGTTTCGAGACCACAAACCCGAAGTAAAAATATTTAATTTATGATTGTTTTAGAGTCTATGATATGTTTGGGTGATGATGTGTAAATCTTGTTAAGTAATTTTATCGACAAAGTGCCCAATTTTATAATTGGGATTAAATTGCATTAATTGCAAAATATGAGTTCTAGAACATAAGTACTTTATTTAAATGGGGGTTTAAACTAGAGGTCTTTAAATGGCAAATAGACCATCATATTTTGTTATGGACAAAACTAGTCATGGAAGGGTAAAAATTGAAATTTTAGTACAAAGGGCATTTTTGTCATTTCTGTGTTTTAAGGCATAAAAGACAAAATTTAAACCCAAAAATCTGCTCATTATATCATTTGATTGAATAGTTGACCCAGCTCCTTGTTGTTTGAAGAAACCTCCACTTCAATTGGTATTTTTCACGAAAAGCAAACATGAGATAACAAATCCAGTCTTTCACTAAGATTTGAATAGTCATCCCGAGTTCAAGTTGATTATGTTTCGCCTCTTACTCGGAGAAAGACGATCAAACAATTCCCAATCATGGTCCGGTTATTCTATTCCACCTCTTAGAACGAAAAGAACTTAAATCAAAATACTTAATAGCATGGCGATACATTTATAGAAAACTTCTACCCCGCACACGAATGGAGCCGTAGAGTCAAGTGAAATCCAATCCACGAAATAATTTGATCTATGGACAGCATCGTTGTGGTAAAGGTCGTAATGCCAGAGGAATCATTACCGCAAGGCATAGAGGGGAGGTCATAAGTGTCTATACCGTAAAATTGATTTTCGACTGCTAGGGTTTCAAGCTTTTTCAAAGCTCAATTGTAAGTGCATTTGAGCCCCGTTTTTAATGTTCTTTGTATTTTTGAGATCCTAGAAGCTTAACCTTTCTATTTATACCATTTATTTGCATGAAAAAGGAAGTTTAAAAATTGACTCATGCTAGATATTTGTGCATTTTGATGTTTAATGGTAGAATAAGAGTGCACGAGGTTAGGAGAACGATTTTTGCTAAGTGATTTTTGTTGAAAATGGTTAATACGGGTTAATTAGTAAAAGTTGTAAATGCTCCTAAAAGTGTGAAATAATAAGAATTTGAGGTTGCTTTGGAAGGGAAAAAGGTTCGAATGACCTTGAATTTGATAGAAATTGAATAAAAATCATATTACAAGCCTAGGGGTAAAATCGTAATTATAAGAAAGTTTAGAGGCAAAATTATAAATTTATCGTACTATAATTTTTGTATTAAAATGAGTAATGTGAGTGATAATTAAGTGAAATGTGACATTTTAGTTCAAAGAAATCGAGATTTGGACCAAGTACGGGGAAATGTCAATCAAAATGACCAATTTGCGTTGAGGTAAGTTCATATGGATAGTCTATAGTGAACGATTATTAAATTTGAATTGAGATGATGTATTATTTTATAAATGCATGTTATCTCATCATGACTGTATGCAAGTACGAGATTGGATTGAAGGATCAATCGTGAGAAATGCAGGGTCAAGTACATTCGTACAACAACTCGTGATGAATTGACGGAAAAGACCATAGTTGGACCATGGCAGTAAGTGTGCCAGTGTAAGACCATGTCTGGGACATGGCATCGGCACCAATATGTGATACCATGTAAGACCATATTTGGGATATGGCATTGGCGTCCTATCAGGTGTGCAAGATATCCCGAACATCTTAATATTACAAGTAGTTCAATGGGAAATTCAAGGAGTATGCTCAAGGTAAATAAGAGTAGGATATGTGAGTATTATGAATAGGCACAAGTATGTATGCAAGACTCATAAATAATGTGCTCGAATTATGATGCATTATTGATAAGGATGAAAACGAGTGAGGTGTGTCTATGATCACTTGGTTGTTATGAGCCAAATTATAATATGCTTTGGTGTAAGTGTGTATAAATGAAAATGAACACAAAGAATTAATGAATGAGTGGAATTGACATTAAAACAGTGTGGGCAGCAGCATTAGTATAACTTTGAAAAATCACCAAAAATAGTAGAAATTGAATTACTGGCTGAGAGAGATATGAAATTAAAGCTTAATGAGCCTATTATTTTATAAAAGAAATAGAGTAAGCAAAAAAAGTGTGAATTATGAGATATTTGAATTTTAGTGAGACAAGGTCAGAATGAGTTTTGAAATCCCCTGTTCCAACTTTGGAAAATTAGTAAAAATTGTAAAAAAAATAATTATGGAGTATAATTCATATGATTGAAATCCTTAATAAGTCTATTTTAAAGTGAAATAAACGATAGCATCATACGACTTTTATACGAGGAGAAAATTTATTCGTAGTGAAGAAGTGTTAGAACTGTTGGACAGCAAAATAGGGGTAAATTTAATGAATAAACTGTACTAATTGGCTAGACAAAAAATTCTGAAATTTTTATGGTGAGAATTTATGTGAGTCTAGTTTTAGGAAAAATTAACGGTTCTTAATTTGGAACTCTGTAGCTCAAGAAATAAATAATTTAGTGACAGTGACTCAAGTAGACAGATTAATATGAACATGAGTAACAAGGTGTAAGCATGTGATATAATGATTATATCATCTTAAGAAATTATTGTGAGGATTTATCCATACAAGTTTATTAATTTCTTATTATTTTCATATGAACTTACTAACATTTATGCTTACTTCCCCTCTCTTTTCCCTTGCCTTGTAGTATCGCCAAGTTAGCTCGGGGATCGATGGACGTCGGAGATTCGCTCACACTATCAATTGGAACACTTGGTATATCTAGATACATTAATTTTTGGGTTATGGCATGTATAGTAGGCTTGTTCGTTTTGTCATATAAGTCATATTTCTTATGGCCTAAAATGTTGGCCCTTATTTAATAAATGTTCATTTTTGATTAAGGCTATTTGGAGATGACCAACATTGATGGTTGTTACACGCCTATGATGTGGTTATTCATGTATGTAGTAATTGCATAATTGAGATGTCGTGGGTGCAGTTTACAAATGATTTCATGAATGGCAATGTGTATGAGAACGTGTATGCAAAAATTGGATATTCAGATGTCCAATTATAGGATAATACATGTTGATGAAATGGATACAAGAGAGTTTGTGTTTTAGAGGGGGAACTGGCTTGGAAAATAGCCAACTTCCAGACCACACGGCAGAGACACGGCCATGTATCTCAGCCATGTGACAGACACGGTCTAAGGGTACGGGCGTGTTGAGGTTGTGTGAGGGACACGGGCCAGGGACACGGGCGTGTGATCGGCCGTGTGTAATAGGTCAATGTCGACCACGAGTGAAGAGCACGGGCATGTCTCAGGGGTACACGGGCGTGTCCTTGAGCAAAATGGGCGTGTGGCGCCTATATAGACAAAAATTTTCTAAGTGTGTAGAAGTTTTCGATTAATTTTTGAAACCTTCCGGACGTATGTTTAAGGCCTCGTAGGCCCAGGATGAGTAGGTTATGAGTTTGAATAGAAAGTATTTAAGCTAAAACGAAATTTTATAACCCGATGTGATATGTTTAGGTAGGTAGAATTAGGTAATGCTTCGTATCCGCTCCAGCTTCCAACCCGGGTAAGGGGTGTTACAAGTAATACATAATTGCTATTGTTTAGCATCTTTGTTATCCTCATTGTTGGTTTTCGTTTAGGCTAAAAGGAAGGAGATTGCTCAAATTATTGAAACTTTCTATGTTTGCTAAAAGGGCCTATTTGGCTATTTCCTTTTTAAGTGTTTTTTATGATAAAAACATTTTTATATTACTATTCTTTTTATTTTGTGTTTTAGGTCAATCTTTTTTATGATTTCAAGACTTGAGTTTTTATGAAAATGGCTACTTCAAACACTCCAATACCTGTGGATGATGGGTTTAATGAATATGAAAGTGCTCTCAAACATCAAAAGTCTACTACTTTAAAGATGTGGGATGAAATGACAAAGCTTGAATGTGAGAACAAAGATGAATTGAAGGCACAATGTAATCACTATTAGAGTATCTTCTCTACTAAATCTTCTAGTGGAACCTTTTATTTAAGAAGTCATCTAAATATTTATTTCAAAATTTTTAATAAGAATATCACTCTATACACTATAGCCACTCAACTATCCTTAGGAGGTGGTCCATCAATAAAAAAAATATAAGTTTGATGCTGATGAGTTTCATCGAGCTGTTTTTACTTTTGTTGTGTGTGGCAAGTATTCATTTAGGACAGTTGAAGAATTGGGATTTAGATACATAATGAGGATTGTTAGTCCTAATTTTAAGAATATAAGTAGACTTGCAACTACTAGGGATGTCCTAATATATTATGTAAAAGAGATAGACCATGTTAAAGAAGAGTTGGCTAAAGCATCTGGTTTAATTTTTCTAACTTCTGATGATTGGAACTCTGAGCATACTAATGATGAATACATTTGTGTTACTACTCATTGGGTTGATAAAGATTGTAAGCTACAAAAGAAAATCATAAGGTTTAGAGCTTTATCTCTTCCGTATGATGGTTTGAATATAGTGAATGGAATTATTTTATGTTTATCTTAGTGGGGTATAGATAAGAAAAATTTTAGCATCACTTTGGATAATGCTTCTTGTAATGATGTTATAGTTTATTGTCTTAAAAACTACTTTTGTGCGAATCGAGCTCTTTTGTGAGATGGTGTTCTTTTCCAAGCTAGATGTTGTGCACATATATTGAATCTTATAACAAAAGTTGGTTTGGAACTTGATAATAATGTTATTGGTAAGATTCGAAATGAAATTAAGTACATAAAAATGTTAGGAATTCCTAAAAAAAGATTTTATGATGTGGCTGACAAAAGCTTTTGTTTGAATGTAACCAAAAAGTTGCATCAAGATGTGTGTGTGTGTGTGTGTGTGTGTGTGATGGAATTCTACTTATTTATTGATTAAATTTTCTCTTTACTATAAAGATGCGTTAGATTATCAGGCCAACAAGATAAAGAATAGAAAATATTTGCACTTTCTGATGAGGGGTGAAGAAATCTTGCTATTCTTTGTAAATTTTTTAAAGCCGTTTATGATGTGATGTGTTTTTTTTTTCTAATTATCCAAATATTAATTTTTATTTTAGAAGGGTTTGGAAGGTTCACAATATCTTGTTTGATACGGTTAAAGGTTCTCATTCTTTTCTAATGTAAATGGTTAAAGAAATGTAAGAGAAATTTAATAAATATTGGGCTGAGTATTCTTCGATATTGTGATTTGTTGCAATTTTATATCCTCATTACAAGCAAAATTATATGCAGTATTGCTTTACTACAATTTATGGTACTCATGCTTTGGACTTTGTGCAAACCATTCTTAGCAATCTTAAACTCTTGTTTGATAAGTATGTTAAGAACTCCAAATCCATATCTTCCTCTTTGGCCAAGTGTTCCAATGTTTTGGATAAGGATCCTATTGATTCTAGATTGCATCAACTCAATGTTAATAAGACTGATTTAGGAGGATATTATGATGAGAGTGATGATTCTAAATGATACCTAAGCATATCCAATACTAAGAGTGAAAAATCATAGTTAAACCTTTATTTGGAAGAACCAAAGCTTAAGTTGAATAGTCAAATAGATGTATTTCATTATTGGAGCAGTTCAATTCGATATCATGAGCTTTCATTATTGGCTTGTGATCTTTTGACAATTCCATTGTCAACTGTAGCTTTCGAGTTGACTTTTAGCTTGTGGAAGAAAGTTATCACACCTTTCAGGAGTTCACTTAACCTAAAAATAGTTCAAGCCATTGTTTGCTTTAATGATTGGATGCGAGCTAAGGGATTTTCAATGGGTAATCATTTCTTATTTTATTGTTATAATATTATAACATTTCATCAATTTGATTATCTAACTATTTTGTAACACCCCAAACCCCGCCTAGATGTTACGACCGGATTTGGCATGTCACATGGAAAGGTTGTTAAAGAATCTACGCGTTCGTTAAAAATATCAAGTTTTGTTGCTTGTGAAAAATCCCCACGGTGTGATGGGCTGGTACGGGATGACGTGTAGAGGATGAAAAAATACTAGGTTGGGCTGGGGCATGATGCATTTATTTATTTATTTTTATGTCATCTTGAGTGGCCTAAATATGATATTGTGGGCCACGAGCCGTTTATGTGTTGTAGGGTATTTACACACTGAGTCTCGGTGACTCACCCTTGCTTAACCTTTCAAGTAATTAGCAAACCGTGGATATGGGAGCCAAGGCGGACTCGTGGAGGCCATAAAGTCTTTTCTTTTCGTAAACTTTTTCCTGCTTTATTTTATTTTTAATTGGGGATTTTTGGTTTTGTAATATGGCCTTTCTGAGTTGATATTTGGTTTTTATTTATTATTTAAAATTTGACGCTATGCAAACTTAATCACGAATTTAAAGATGTGGTTTTCAAAATACGAGTTACATAAACAAACGTTTTCTTTCAAATATCACCAAGCATAACGAATATTTGATTAACTAAAAATTGAAATTTTCCTAAACTAAAAATCACAGTTTTCAAGACATCACCTTAATCGAAAAGTTTTCAAAACTAAGGGATTTTTCCAAATTCAAAGAAAATCATTTTTACTTCACCCTGTAACATTTCAGATTTGGTCGTAATGTTTAGATCGGGTTTGGGGTGTTACATATTTATTCTTATTTCATATTAGAAATTGATTGCAAGAATAATGACGACGATGAGGACAATGATTCTTCGATTGCTTTCTAGGTTACTTTCCTAATTGTTGACAATTTAATTTAGCTTACGATTTATAGCTTGTTATAAAATTAAATATGTTTATTAATTGATATGTAGATATTTTAGTTGGTTGATTACATTTTGTAGGTTTTTTTGGGTGTTATTTTTGGTGTTATTTCACTATTGTTTTGCAACCATTTTTAATGTTGTTTTCCTGCCATTTTAAATATTATTTGGATATTGTAGGACTTTTTTTGGGGTTAATTTTACTACTATTTTACTTGCAACTATCTTAGTATAAAGACTTTTTAATGAATTTTCAATTTGTTGGAAAACATTTGTTTTAATGTTTTAAGTGTATTTGATATATTATATTTTTAAATTTGTTTTATATAATAAAGTAATCTAAAAAATTAATACGAGTCAAGCTCGAGTTTAGCATCTATAATCTGGGCCGAGTTTGGGAAAAATTTTAAGTTCATTTTTTAGGCCAGGACGAGCCTGAGCTTAAAATTTTGTTGAGGCTCGGCCTGACTCGGCCTATGATCAGTCTTAGATGAAACTCTTCATTCAAACCAATAATTTTCATGTGTGGAGGATTATCTCAAATGGTGATTTAAAGGTTCCCAATGATGAAGATGAGTGGGAAGATGGTAACAAGAAGAAGGCTCAATAAAATGCCAAGAGAATGCACACTCTCTTTTGTGCATTAGGGCCTAATGAGTGCAATAGAGTGTTTCAATGTCAAAGTGCTAAGGAGATTTAAATTCCTTTAGCTAAGAAGAAATCAATGATCATGATGTAATCATACTTGCCAAGAAATTCAAAAAGTCCATGAAAATGGACAAAGGCAAGAGGCTTCAAGAAAAGAAAATAATTTGCTACAAGAAGCCGAGGCACAACAAGTATTATGGCCCTTTGAGGAAAAAGCAAAAGGGAAAAAAGAAAGCCATGGTAGCCACTTGGAGTGATAATGACACTTCCCATAATGATGACTCCAATGTTGAAGGCTTTGAGAACATTTGTTTCATAGCTCTTGAAGAGCAAGAGGTATCTTCTAACTCATGTATTGTTAATTCTTATACTTTTAATAATTTAGAAGATGTTTTTGATGAGTTAGTTTTAGAATTTGAGACAATGAATTCCAAATAAAAGAAAATGATTTTCTTTTAAAGACAAAAGATAGTTTTAAAAGTGAAAATAAAATTTTGAAAAATGATTTAGAAGCTTTCAAAATTAAATGTGCTACATTTGAACAAGAAAATCTTAATTTGAAAACAGAATTTGAAAGATTGGGTAAAAAGAGAATTTTTATTAGAAAACTCAATAAAAATAGTGTAACACCCCATACCCGAGTTCGATACCAGAATTGGATACGAGACATTACCATGCTTGAACTCACTTAATCATATGTTTACGAGTTATAAAATTTCGTTCCGAATTAAAACTTCACTTCCTTAGTCAACATATTCGTGCAAGGGCCTACGAGGCCTTAACTCATGTCTGTAAACTTTCGAAACTAGAGTCAATTAACTTAATTTTGAATTAGGGTACACACGCTGCAGACACAGAACACACCTGTTTCTCTTAAGCACGCCTTGTGCACTCAAACCGTGGGGCTATCGACTACTTTAGCACAGCCTAGACACACCCGTGTCCATCAACTGTGGAAGGCTACTGATTAAGTTGACACGGCCATGACACACCCGTGTACATAAACCGTGTACTGATCCTTAATATACTGACTAAATCAACACGGTCTAGGCACACGCCCATGCACAAACCGTGTGTCCTACACGGCTTTCACACACGGCTGTGGTATTTGCCCGTGGCCTACTTTGATTAATGATACTAAGATGCAGGGTTAACACGGCCTTGACACACGTCCGTGTGTCCAACCGTGTAAACACATAAAGGCTATTTACCAAGTCATTTGCCATCTTGAAATGAAGATCATACTTAATCTCAAAACACTAATACAATAACAACACCTTTTTCATGAATAATACCATATATAACATTGATCATAATACACATACATACTTTATCCAATTTAGCTAAATCATTTAGCCACTTACAATAGAATGCTAACTTGGTAGCCTATACATTGGCCATTCTTAAAACATGTTCTCAAAACGAATGATTCCTATACATGCCATACTTAGTAAAATAACTTGGTTATACCAAATAAGAGTTGATAGTGTGCTACTTAACTCGACTTCAATGATCCATAGGATTAGCTTGGATCCACAGGAACTACATAGAAAGAAACAATCAAATACGTAAGCATTTAGCTTAGTAAGTTTGCATGTAAAACACATATCATTAGACTTGCATAATAAAACCATTTATCATAGCAATGGTATCATAATTTCAGCTATCAAGCTTACTTACTCATACAAGGCTCTTACTTGTCTCATGATACTTACTATTCTCATACTTGCACAGTAAATATGATACCTGTATCACTTGATCACAATGATCAATATACTTTAATAATAATCATCAAATTCTCTAATTCATCATTCATGATCTAAATAATACTTAACTTCATTCTTGATGCTATCTTTACTTTCTGAACTTGTTGTTATCTCATTTTTACTTTGCTTATTTGCCCAATAAATTTCTGCGAATAACCTAGGATACTAAATCTCGACCCACATAATTGGGTACCAAAGCCATATCTTAGGTATGGTCTTACATGGAATATCTCATCTTGGTTTCAAGGCCATGTCTTGACACGGACTTATATGAAGTCTTGGTATTGGTAACATACTCAATGCCAAGCTTGAGTCCTTGGGCTTACATGATAGCTTGCTTTGTAACTTGATTAATGACAAGCTTGCCTTGGGCTTACATGATAACTTGGCTTGCCTTAGGCTTATATGATAACTTGCTTTGTAACTTGATCAATGCCAAGCTTGCCTTGGACTTACATGATAACTTGGCTTGCCTTGGGCTTACATGATAACTTGTTTTGTAACTTGATCAATGCCAAGCTTGCCTTGGACTTACATGATAAACTAATCAATGCCAAGCTTGCCTTGGACTTACATGATAAACTAATCAATGCCAAGCTTTCCTTGGACTTACATGATAAACTGATCAATGCCAAGCTTGCCTTGGACTTACATGATAACTTGCTTTGTAACTTGTGTGGAAGATCGAGTATCTTGGGAATTCTTCTTCAATCGGGACTTGTTTATACTTGTTATAGTCATTTCTTGTTTGAACATGACATAATCGATTCATACAAATTAATGTACATCTCTCTTAGCAATTTAATGATAAAAATAATAAAACTTAGAAATCATACAAACTTACCTCAACATACAAAATGTACGAAGATATGCAATTTAGTCCTCAACTTTGTTCTTACCTCGGTTTCGATCCGGGCTTCATTTCTCTTGATCTATAATCATAAATAGATCATTTAATAACTATATTGACTAATTTGACTCATTACTCAAACTTTGGCAAAATTACTATTTTGCCCCTATACTTTCTAATATTTGTACTTTTGCCCCAATTCTCGTAAAATGATTTTCATGCAACTTTCTTAAACTTCATGCTCAGATGAATCATTTTCTCTTCTATAACAATCATTATTTCTCATTATTTCTAGTAGGCATGACCAATTTTGTGACTATTACAAAATGGTCCTAACTATCATTTTTCATGAAATTCTTTAAGGAAAAGATGTTTGTCTAACATCAAACTCTCATAAACTTCCCTAAAACATCATTTAGCATGCATGTCAATCATGGGTATATTTTTGAACATGCATCTTAGCTCATTTAATAGCTAAAATTAGCTTATTCATAATACAAGAACTTCAAAAATACGAAGAATATTAAAAACCGGGCTTAGGAGCACTTACTAGGAAGCTTGAAAAATTGAAAGAGCCCTAACAATGGCTATAGAGAATTTTGGCAGCTTGGGAAAGAAGATGAATGGGTTTTTCTCATCTTTTTCCTATTTAATCACTAATTAGGCCAAATGACCAAAATGCCTTTCCTCCTAAAAATCTCTATTTAGCCATCTTAAGGCCAATTTTGTCCAAAATTATATTTTTGGCAAAATTTCTATTTAAGGACTCATACATTTTATTCTAAAGCCATTTCATACTAAAAGCTTCTAGAAACTCTTAAATTGCAACTTTTGCAATTTAGTCCTTTTGGACCAATACACTACAATTTACTAAAATTACTTTACGAAACTTTCATACTAGCATGCAAACATGACATATACTTGAAAATTCTCATAATTTCACATCGGGTTTGTGGCCTCACACCACCATCCCGACTAGGCCCTAAATCGGGCTATTACAAATAGCAAAGGTGAACATTGTCATTTGCATGGTCATGCATTACATACTTGTCCAATAAAGAAAAAAATTCAGTATAAAATTTGACAAGTATGATTTCTAAAAAGAACTAGGGACATGGTAATTAACCTCGAAAGACCCAAAGCAATTTGGGTACCAAAATGCAAGTAGGTGTCTTTTGTAGGTGTGTTGGAGAAATGGGGATCAAAGCACAAAAATTTGGATGCTCTTAGCACAAAAGGAATTATGGGTAACCTCTACACCAATCACTACACCAAAATAGAATTTTACCGAAATTTTTAGTGGCGTTTTAATGAAAAATGTCGCAAATGTTATACATTAGTGACGTTTGAAAGAAAACGTCACAAAAAGTTGAGCAATAGCTGCGTTTATTTCCAAAACACCGCTAAAAAGGAGAAATAGCGGCGTTTTTTTCCCAAACGCAGCTAAAGATCTGAGCATTAGCGGCGCTTTTCAAAAAACGCCGCTAAAGATCTGAGCATTAGCGGCGCTTTGCCAAAAACGCCTCAAAGATTTTAATCAATATGACGACATTTTGTAGTTGAGCTATAGTTGCTAGATCGAGAATTAGTGCCTTTTTTTGTAAACGCCGCAAAAAGTATGTCATTAGTTTGGTCTTTTTAAAAAACACTGCAAAAATAAATAATTTAATGGTTATGATTTTAGGGGTTGGCTATTAGGCTTTAGGGGTTAGGGTTATGAATAAAAACTAATTTATATTTTAGGGTTTGCTAGATCGAGAATTAGTGGCATTTTTTTGTAAACGCCGCAAAAAGTATGTCATTAGTGCGTTTTTTAAAAACGCATAAAAATAAATAATTTAAGGGTTTTGATTTTAGGGTTGACTATTAGGCTTTAGGGTTAGGGTTATGAATAAAAAATAATTTATATTTTAGGGTCTATGTAAGCATTAACATTCTATTTTAATTACTTTTGTCCCTTATAAAATTTATATTGAGGGTTTAGCCACTATAAGAAAGACTTTATATATATATATATATATATTATAGTTTAAATTATTTAATTTCTTATATATATATATTAAAATTATAATTATAGTTTAAATTATTTTAGAGATAATAGGTAAGCTTTATATATATTAAAATTGAAAATGTTATTTAAATTTCCTAAAATATTGAAAGAATATATAATATTCAAAATTTATCTAAATAATTTAGGGTTTAATGTCATAATTAAAGGTTTAGTGGTTTGTATGGGTTGACTAGTGTTTCGAGTTCATTATTTTAAGATTTAGTGTTTAGAGTTTATAGTTTACGGTTAGTCTTAGGATTAGGGTTATGGCTTGAGTTTATGAGTTTATGGGTTTGTGGGTGTATGGTTTAAGGTTCACGGGTTTAGGGTTTATCGAATGAAGACTAATATCAAATTTGATTTAATCATTAAAAATTATAAAATATATGCTATAAAAATGGTGAGATTGCATTTTTACTTACAAATTAATTTTATTTTGCTATTATGAAAAGTTACAAATTGATAACTAAACTATTTAAAAGTTTTGCTTTATCGAAACCCCTAAACCCTAACTATTTATATTAATTAAAATACAATTATTTTTACTTGAATATTTATATTCTTCAAAAAAATAATGACACATAGAAAAAAATTGAAAGTAAAAACATAGAAAAATAAATGTTAAAATTAAAAAAATGAAAATACTATTATTTAAATCAAATTTAACTTTAAGGTTAAAATGCGATGTAAGTTTAAATTTAAAGTTTTGGTGTTAGATTCTATAGTTATGACAAGCGTTTAGGGTTTTAAGGTTTAATGATTTTAGGGGTTATGGGTTGAGGTTTAGGGTTTGTGTTTAGGACTTAGGATTTCAAGGTTTAAGGCTTTGATAAAAATGTTAAGGATTAATCTTAGATTTTTTAGAATATAAATCAAAATAAGATAAATATAAATTATTAATTTTAAAAAATATATATCAAAATGGGTTAAATCCCCAAAGTATACATGAACAGTGGTTTAGTGTGCAATTGTATACATGAACACTGTAGGAAAATAGGGTTTTAGCGACATTTTATTTTATCGAAACCCCTAAACTCTAACTATTTATATTAATTAAAATACATTTATTTTTAATTGAATATTTAAATTCTTCAAAAAAAATAATGACACGTAGAAAAAAATTGAAAGTAAAAACATAGAAAAATATATGTTAAAAATTAAAAAATTAAGGTTTCAGTGTAATGCGATGTTGTAACATCCTGATTAGGTGGGTCTGTGCACTTTGAGTGTCAGGGTTAGCTAGAGCTTTGGAAGTGTGAATTGGGCTCAGGTTTGGGCTTAAACTTGGGTTAACTTTTCTAATAAAGAGCTACAGGACATAATTTAAGTGAGGTATCCATGTTTAGTAGCAAGTTGGGCTTGTGGACCAAAATTTAGTGATGCTGTAAGGGGCATGTAGGTGGCGGCACTAAGGAGGGTGTTGGGCTAAGAGTTACCGTTTGGCCCCAAGTGTTTTGGGGCAAAAATTCGGCACTCCAAAGGGGAGGGAGAAGGGACGGCACATGTGCTATAATTTGGGAGTTTAAATTCTTTTATTTTGTTAATAAAAGTTGATAATAAGGAAGGAAGAGTTGGTTTTAGAGAGGTCTCATCTAAGGAAAGATAAAGATAAAGTGATAAGGGTGGATAAAAGCTATCGGAGAAGGAGAGTTGGTCAAACTCCAACTCGAGAGTGTGTGTGTGTTGTCAAATTAGTAGCAATTGATAATCTTTTCTTTCATTTTTGTTCTTTCTTTCTCACCTATTCTCCTAAAAAGCAAATTCTTTTCTCTTTGGGTACCTCTGCTTTTTATCGAATCGAAACTCCTAGTTTTCTTCTCCTCTTCAAAATCTTTCTAAAAGCTGAATTCTTCTTGCTCATATTCCCATCTCCCACAGTTGAATCTTGAAGTTGATTTCTTTTTCTCGAAGGTGCACCATAGCCGAATAGTCTTTAAGGGATTGGTGAGTTTTTTTTAGGGTTTTCTTCTCTGCGATTTCTCTCTTTTTCATTAAGTTCCTAACTCGAATCAATTTTTTTCTATGGCCCTATCGGTTTCACTCTCTGGTCTTAGGAGCTGAATCTTGTCTTGCTGTGATCTGTGGTGCCGTTTTGTGAAGGAAGCTGAAGGTAGGTGGTGTGGGTTCGACCGAATGGCCACTTTCTTGTTCCTTTTGTCGTTGGCCGAATGTCATAAGGTACTAAATATGTAACATCCTGAATAGGGCCTATGCATTTCCAGTTTAATTGTATGAAATGACAAGTTTCACGTACTATGAATAAATTTTTGATACTTTTGGAAACCTAGAAATGCATGAAAATGGAAATGAAAATGAAAATGAAAATGAAAATGGAGATGGAAATGAAAATGGAAATGGAAATGGAAGTGGACATTTTGGAAACTTAGACATTTTGGAAACTTAGACATTTTGGGAAACCCGAACATTTTGGAAACTCGAACATTTTGGAAACACGAACATTTTGGAAACTTGAACATTTTGGAAACTCAAGATGTAAGAAAATGGCAAGTTACTGAGCCGATCGAAAATTTTAGGAAACTTAGAAAAAAGGCCGGAATGACAAATTTTAAAGCCCAAAATAAGAAATAAGGGCAAGAGGGCCTTAAAAGAAAAAGTTGGTGAAATTTGACACACAATCGGGCTTGGAAAAGTGGTCCAAGGTGTCACTTAAGGTTTATGGAAATGGCACGAGTTCGAGTCACTTGGGAAGCAAATATTGAAGGTTTTATTTTGCTTCCTGGGCTAGGTGGATGGCACCTATTTGCTAAAAAGGGAAGAGTTTTATTTTATTAAAACTTGTCAAATTAAAGTGATAAATAAAGGATTTTCTTTACTAAGATAAATGAGGAATTAAAGGATGGATTAAATACTTTTAAATTTAATTAGGTGATAATTAATGGAGATTAAATTATCACTTGTGGAGAGTAGTGGCCAAGTTTTGGACTCTTGGTCTAGCAATTTCAGTTAAAAGAGGAAAATTGAGACTTTTCTCTCATTCATTCTACCCTTGCCAAATTTTGCTAACTCTCTCCCTCTCTCCGAATTTTCCTAAGCAAGAAACCATCCTCTCTTTTCTATTTTCTCCCTCATTTCTCATCACAAAGTCGAATCTTTATTGATTCTAAGCAAAGGAGAAATCATCCACAACATCAAAAGGGTAAGATCTGTGGTCACCAACTTCTATTCTTTTCTTTTACCAAAATTCGGTACTAATCCTACTCCTGCTCATAGCGAATAGCATAAGGGATCTTCGGGATTCGAAACGAGGTAAGTACATCAATGTACATTCGCAAAAAGATCCCTTCCATAATTAAATAATAGATCAAATCTAACAAGTGATTTGGCAGGAATTTGAAATAAAGATCAACTTCGGGATTTGAGGTAAGTGAGTCTATACATTCGGCCAAGGCCAAATCTTAGTCAATTAGATCAAATTGATCAAAAAACTAACCTATTCAGAGATCTAGGAATTTGCCGATTACAAGGAAAAAGGAAGGTGAAGTTTTCGAGATTTAAAAATCCATAAGGTAAGCCCCTAAAGGTATTCGGCCAAGGGTTGTGTGATTACCTAGATTAGATCTGAAATTATTAAAAAAAGCTGAAAACTAATTTATGTTGAGTTTTAAGGTTGGCCGAACATCAAGTGAAGGAAAACCAAGTTTTCGGGATTTGAATAAACATTAAATTGGCATCAAAGGTAAGCCTTTTTACAAATCCTACTAGGATTTGGTTTTGTTTTAAGTCAAATAGGTTTCTTAATGTGTATTAAATGATGGCCGAATATAGGGGTAAACAGATCTAAAGTTAGATCGGGGTTTCCGAGATCTCAAGGAACCTATTAAGCAAATCAGGTGTGTACCCTTACTAACCTTCGATATTTTATGGCTATTATTTTAATATATGAATATGTAAAGAATGTGAATGTGGCTATGTACCACAAATGTGGCAAAAAAAGTACCCAGGCATGTTTCCTACTTCTGATAGGATTGTGAAATATGTTATTCTATAACATGCGAATATATGTATATGAACATGAAATTAAGTTGTGCACAACATATTTATTTTTGGGGCATTTGGGATTTATGTGAAAGGGGGAGATTAGGTGTTGACTTCGGTCTCACCAACGAAGGTGTTGACTTCGGTCTCACCAATGAAATATGTTGACTACGATCACATTGCGAAATTTTGGTAACTTCGGTTACAATATTTGAATAGTGTCTAATGACACAACGTATAAATTTGATTATAGTGTCTAATGACACAACGTATATGGGCGAATGCCTTCGATGGTGTGTAGCGGATGGAGGGTTGACTTAGTAGTCCCCACGGTGTAAATGGCAGGTACGGGTGGTGTGTAGCGGATGGACCATTAGGATTGGGTTTGGGTTGCATCATAAATTTCATTTTTATATGGATCTGATGATTTGAACATGAATGCCTGAATTGTTGAATGTTAGTATTGTGTGCACATTGAGTCTGTTGACTCACCTCGCTGTGGGAATTATTTTTCAGGTGATGAGCGGATGTGACCAGGCCAGTGGACCTTGAGGTGGCCATGCTACATTTGGAGATTTTATTTTATTTGGACATTATTTCGCTTGGTACCCTTAATTATATTTCATTGGGTTTTATTTGATGTAATAAGGCCATAAGGCCCAATGGATTATTCTTTATTTTTACTTTACTTTTAAATATTGTGCTAAGAACTATTTTGGACATAATAAATCAAATTGGATTTACAAGTTTAATATAATGGGTTTCCAATCTAAGCCCAATCCACAACAACATTTTCTAAAAATTTTACTTAATTTTCTCTAAGTAACGAATGATTTTGAAATTGGTTCACTTTAGGAACATACCAGATCCTGCCTGTGCTCGTGGGTAGGGTGTGGGTGTTTCAGATTTAGTATCGAGCCAGTTTTAAACTCTCGGCACATGGCTAAGGCCCAAAACGTTTGAATTGAGCCAAATGATTTTCTTTGAAAATAAGGTGTTTCAGCATGGCCCCTAAGTCTCCGACCATGATCCACCGGTAAGTACCCCTAACCTATGAGTGATTCATGATTTATGTAAGGGTAGAAAAGGCATGGAACGTAGAATAGAATGATAGGAACTTGAACCCTAGGATTAGACTACTCAAACGCAAACACATAAGACTTAATGCACTAAACAAACCTATGGCTAAGTCACTGAGCTAGTGGTGTGGTAACCCTTGTACGCATGTCTAGGATTGGATCCGGAAGAGCTTGGTATTTAAGCAGTCCTAGTGACTCACCTCCTCTTCGCAGGAATCCTACCTGGTGCGTAGCTTCGGTTCACCCTAACTCAGAGGGCTCAGTGGTGTGGCAACCTCATCAGACGCATGTCTAGGAACGGTTTGGTGGGAGCTTGGTATTTAAGCAATCCGTGACTCACCTCCTCTCCACACGAATCCTGCACAGTGCGTAGCTTTGGTTCACCTTGACCAAGAGGGCTCGGTCATAGGCTAAACATAATGACTAAAACCCGAAAGGGAACTAGCCATGTTTAAAAAAAAAAAAAGAAGAGAGAACAAAATAACAAACCCTAGTTTTTTAAACTTTTAAAACTTTCTTTAAATCGAGAAAATTATTTTACAACATTTTCTAAAAACTCTTGATTCTGAAAATTACAAAAATGCCCTTAGCAAGAAAAATTACCAAAACGCCTCGATTTGTAAAATGTTCAACTACTCAACAACTTTATCAAAATTTCATGATTTCATAAACATTCAAAAACCCTAATTTGTAAAATATCAAAATACCAT